>OX346221.1:20000-2958303 GCA_947049295.1 Ligdia adustata
CCTAACCTAACCTAACCTAACCTAACCTAACCTAACCTAACCTAACCTAACCTAACCTAACCTAACCTAACCTAACCTAACCTAACCTAACCTAACCTAACCTAACCTAACCTAACCTAACCTAACCTAACCTAACCTAACCTAACCTAACCTAACCTAACCTAACCTAACCTAACCTAACCTAACCTAACCTAACCTAACCTAACCTAACCTAACCTAACCTAACCTAACCTAACCTAACCTAACCTAACCTAACCTAACCTAACCTAACCTAACCTAACCTAACCTAACCTAACCTAACCTAACCTAACCTAACCTAACCTAACCTAACCTAACCTAACCTAACCTAACCTAACCTAACCTAACCTAACCTAACCTAACCTAACCTAACCTAACCTAACCTAACCTAACCTAACCTAACCTAACCTAACCTAACCTAACCTAACCTAACCTAACCTAACCTAACCTAACCTAACCTAACCTAACCTAACCTAACCTAACCTAACCTAACCTAACCTAACCTAACCTAACCTAACCTAACCTAACCTAACCTAACCTAACCTAACCTAACCTAACCTAACCTAACCTAACCTAACCTAACCTAACCTAACCTAACCTAACCTAACCTAACCTAACCTAACCTAACCTAACCTAACCTAACCTAACCTAACCTAACCTAACCTAACCTAACCTAACCTAACCTAACCTAACCTAACCTAACCTAACCTAACCTAACCTAACCTAACCTAACCTAACCTAACCTAACCTAACCTAACCTAACCTAACCTAACCTAACCTAACCTAACCTAACCTAACCTAACCTAACCTAACCTAACCTAACCTAACCTAACCTAACCTAACCTAACCTAACCTAACCTAACCTAACCTAACCTAACCTAACCTAACCTAACCTAACCTAACCTAACCTAACCTAACCTAACCTAACCTAACCTAACCTAACCTAACCTAACCTAACCTAACCTAACCTAACCTAACCTAACCTAACCTAACCTAACCTAACCTAACCTAACCTAACCTAACCTAACCTAACCTAACCTAACCTAACCTAACCTAACCTAACCTAACCTAACCTAACCTAACCTAACCTAACCTAACCTAACCTAACCTAACCTAACCTAACCTAACCTAACCTAACCTAACCTAACCTAACCTAACCTAACCTAACCTAACCTAACCTAACCTAACCTAACCTAACCTAACCTAACCTAACCTAACCTAACCTAACCTAACCTAACCTAACCTAACCTAACCTAACCTAACCTAACCTAACCTAACCTAACCTAACCTAACCTAACCTAACCTAACCTAACCTAACCTAACCTAACCTAACCTAACCTAACCTAACCTAACCTAACCTAACCTAACCTAACCTAACCTAACCTAACCTAACCTAACCTAACCTAACCTAACCTAACCTAACCTAACCTAACCTAACCTAACCTAACCTAACCTAACCTAACCTAACCTAACCTAACCTAACCTAACCTAACCTAACCTAACCTAACCTAACCTAACCTAACCTAACCTAACCTAACCTAACCTAACCTAACCTAACCTAACCTAACCTAACCTAACCTAACCTAACCTAACCTAACCTAACCTAACCTAACCTAACCTAACCTAACCTAACCTAACCTAACCTAACCTAACCTAACCTAACCTAACCTAACCTAACCTAACCTAACCTAACCTAACCTAACCTAACCTAACCTAACCTAACCTAACCTAACCTAACCTAACCTAACCTAACCTAACCTAACCTAACCTAACCTAACCTAACCTAACCTAACCTAACCTAACCTAACCTAACCTAACCTAACCTAACCTAACCTAACCTAACCTAACCTAACCTAACCTAACCTAACCTAACCTAACCTAACCTAACCTAACCTAACCTAACCTAACCTAACCTAACCTAACCTAACCTAACCTAACCTAACCTAACCTAACCTAACCTAACCTAACCTAACCTAACCTAACCTAACCGTGATTTTGCGTTGCACTTAACATCATCCGACTGTGCCGTGCGATACGTCGTTGGACGAGGCTCCGCGTGCGCTTTCTGGACCTGTAACAAAAAATCACAAATTAATCAGCATACTCGAAATTTTCCGGATTTTCGTGAAAATTTCGAGTTTTTGAATTTTCAAAAATCCATTTACCAACCAAATTTTGATTTTATTTTATATCTGGACTGCGGGAGGCCGACTGCGTCGACTCCCAAAGAAAAAAGTGCGGAAATCGACAAAAAGTTTTGACTCCATACAATAACATAGTAAAAGTTTACCTAACCGAGACAGATTCCCCATACATTGTGATTTTGCGTTGCACTTAACATCATCCGACTGTGCCGTGCGATACGTCGTTGGACGAGGCTCCGCGTGCGCTTTCTGGACCTGTAACAAAAAATCACAAATTAATCAGCATACTCGAAATTTTCCGGATTTTCGTGAAAATTTCGAGTTTTTGAATTTTCAAAAATCCATTTACCAACCAAATTTTGATTTTATTTTATATCTGGACTGCGGGAGGCCGACTGCGTCGACTCCCAAAGAAAAAAGTGCGGAAATCGACAAAAAGTTTGCCCGCCCACCCACCCTAACCGCTGCACCCAAGTGGACGAAGCTTCAGTGTGGCGGAAGCAAAAACAGAATTTTGTTTGTGGTTAAAATTCTGTAACTTAATTTGAAATATTAATTACACGTAGTTTATTTTTAATTTACTACCTTCTACTCTGACTTGAAAACCACACTCTTTTTAATATTTTGACATATATGGCACACTGAAATTTAAATAATTTATTTAAGTTTTACAAATTTATTTTAATTTAATTAGACGCCCATCTCCAACGTCATAATGTTTTACTCCCCGATCCCAAAAAGAACTGTAGAGTCGCCCCCAAAGAAAAATCTGACACCTCCCACCGGGAATGTCAGAAAGAGCATTGACGGTTGGGAGGCGACCCGGACGGGTCCTTCCTCATCAAAAGCTACATCACAGGCAGGGCCTGTGCAGACGAGGACAAAGTTGCCACAGTCTCAACCCAAGACAACGGCCGACAGCAGAACATCGCTCGATGGCCAACCGTCCAAGACGTTCGCAGATAGAACTAAGGAGGCCCTCTACTGCCATAACAAGGCAAAAATAAACATAAATGGGTCCAAAAACCTAAAAACCGAGATTAAGACGGCGGTTGTGGACTCGGTGGGACGCCTCTACCAACTGGTAAAAGAGGCAGAAGAGGAACTTAAAAGGTTAAAACTCACAACTGGCGAAAGACCGACTCCGGAAATGACGGACACCACCTTTTCCATCCAAGCCAACCCCACCATCTTGGTAAAGCTTGATGAACACGCAAGCATGTTGTTGGAAAACAACAAGATACTGAGCGATCTGCGGCTTGCAATGGACCGACAAAAGGATACCATCGAAAGGATTGCACTGCCTTCCTATGCAAATGTTACTGCGACTAACTACGGAAAGTCGCCACCGATGCGAAGTACGTTGCACTCAGTCGTAGTCACCTCCAAAAACGAAACAGAAACCGGGGATGAGGTACTGGACCAACTTAGGAAGGCGGTTGACGCCAAGGAAGGATGGGTCCGAGTCGAAAGAGTCCGCAAGGCCAAGGATCGCAAAGTCATCCTCGGATTTAGCACGCTGGAGGAGAGGGATAAAGTCCGCGATCGCCTTGGGAAACGTGCTGTCAACCTCAACGTCGAGGAGATGCGTAATAAAGACCCCCTATTAATCCTTAAGGACGTACTTCTCGTCAACACTGACGAGGACGTACTAAAAGCTTTAAGGAACCAGAATAGGGGCATCTTCGGTGGGCTCGACGCTGAGGAGGACAGGACTGAAATAAAATTCAGGCGCAAGGCAAGAAACCCTCATACCGGACATATCGTGCTGAGTGTTTCGCCCACCATCTGGCGGAGGGCAATCGAACAAGGGACGGTCCACATTGATCTGCAGCGCGTAAGGGTCGAAGACCAGACCCCGCTTATCCAGTGCACACGCTGTCTTGGCTATGGGCATGGGAAGCGGTTCTGCAATGAACCCGCCGACCTTTGCAGTCACTGTGGCGGACCCCATCTGAAGACGGAGTGTGCAGACTGGAAGGCTGAAGTAGCACCTAAGTGTCAAAACTGTTTCAGGGCAAAGCTTGATCATGTGGACCACAACGCCTTCCATCCTGAATGCCCCGTCCGCCGAAGGTGGGACGAGATAGCGCGATCCACAATAGCATACTGCTAAGGGCACCCCGGATCAAACCACCTGCTACAAGTTTCTCCAGTCGAATTTACAAAGGAAGAAATTGGCCACTCAGGAGTTACTGCTGGAGGGCGAGAAGCGTGGCGTCGCTGTAGCCCTTTTACAGGAGCCTTACGTGGGTGGGGCGAGAAGTATGAGGAATCACAGGGGCGTTCGTATTTTCCAAAGCACTGGTACTGGAGATGGGAAAGTGAAAGCAGCGATAGCTGTCTTCGACAAGGACTTAAATGTTGTACAGTACCCGAAACTCACCACGGACAACATCGTCGTGGTGAGGATTCAGACCAGTGCTTGGGCAATCACGCTTGTTTCCTTGTACTTCGAGCCAGACCTGCCCCTACAACAGTATTTAGACCACCTGAATAAAATCGGGGAGGAACTCGGGGCAGGAAGATTGATAATCGGAGGAGACGCTAACGCCAAGAACCCGTGGTGGGGAAGCCAAATTGTCGACCACAGGGGTGAGGACCTGCTCGGGACCCTGCACGAGCTTGACTTAAACGTCCTCAACACAGGCCAGAAACCAACCTTTGACACGATACGGGGCGGCAAGCGATACACAAGCCATGTCGACATCACAGCTTGCTCGACCGATCTCCTGGACCTGGTGGACGAGTGGAAAATCGAAGAGGGTCTAACAAGTTCCGACCACAACGGCATCACTTTTAATATAAATCTCAAGAGATCAAAGGGCATCAGGATAGACAGGACAACGAGGCAATTTAATACAAGGAAGGCAAACTGGACTTCCTTCCGAGAAATTCTCTCTCAATTGCTTAAGCAATATAAAATTACAAAAGCTGAAATAGAGAAAATCACCTCTCGGGAGGATCTAAATGTGCTGGTCAAAAACCTAACAGCAGCCATGCGGGAAGCCTGCGTCCTGTCGATTCCTGCCAAAAAAGATTGTGAGAAGCTAGCGATGCCGTGGTGGTCCGATGATCTCGATGTGATGAAAACCGAAGTCGCCACCAGGAAAAGGAGAATCCGCTGTGCAGCCCCTATTCGCAGGCCAAAGGTCGTTAAGGCGTATCTAGACCTAAAGGAGCGTTATGAGGCAGAAGCAATTAAACAGGAAATTGCAAATTGGAAGAGGTTCTGCAGTAGACAGGACCGAGAAGGGGTGTGGGAAGGGATTTACCGCGTAATAGGACGAACGGCACGCAGGGAAGAGGACTTGCCGCTTGAGAGCGACGGGGAAGTATTGGATGCGCAGGGCTCCGTGAAGCTTTTAGCCGACACCTTCTATCCGGAGGACCTTGTCATCGAAGATAATCCCCGTCACACTCAAATCCGGGCAAAAGCTAGTACAGTAAACGATGGAGAACAAATTGATAGTTACGACCCGCCGTTCACCCTAGCCGAACTAGAGCAGTCCTTCAAATCCTTCAATCCCAAAAAAGCCCCCGGGTCGGACGGGTTTACTGCAGACATCTGCTGCCACGCCATAAGCAGCGACCCGAGTGCATTCCTGTCTATATTCAACAAATGCTTGGAGTGCCACCTTTTCCCGGAGATCTGGAAGGAAGCAACAGTAGTAGTACTCAGAAAACCGGGGAAGGATGACTACTCTAAGCCAAAATCATACAGACCGATAGGACTCCTTCCAATACTCGGAAAGATCTATGAGAAAATGTTGGTGAACCGACTCAAGTTCCATATAATGCCAAGTTTTAGTACTCGCCAATTCGGGTTCATGCCACAGAAGAGCACTGAAGACTCCCTCTATATGTTAATGCAGCACATCCGCTGTCAGCTGGATGAAAAGAAGCTGATAACACTAGTCTCCTTGGATATAGAGGGAGCTTTCGATGGTGCTTGGTGGCCGGCCATACGGATCCGATTGGCTGAGGAAAAGTGCCCCCTGAACTTGAGGAGGGTCTTCGACAGTTATCTTTCCGACAGGAAGGTAAAGGTCAGATACCTTGGACAGGAGTGCACTAAAAGCACAAATAAGGGTTGCGTGCAGGGTTCAATCGGGGGACCCATTCTTTGGAACCTCCTGCTGGATCCTTTGCTGAAAAATCTCGAGAGATTGGGCTTCTACGTGCAGGCGTTTGCTGACGACGTTTTGTTGGCGTTCAGTGGTGAAACAGCCTTAGAGGTCGAATTGCAGGCCAATGTCGCTCTTGAACTTGTTCGGGTGTGGGGGGTGGAGAACAAACTGAAGTTTGCTCCCAAAAAAACCAACGCCATGGTAATTACGCGTAAGCTGAAACATGACACTCCACGCCTGAGTATGGCCGGGATAGACATTGGCATGCAAAACGAAATCAAGTTACTGGGCGTCACTATAGATCATAAACTCACCTTTAACACCCACGTGGCAAACGTCTGCCGTAGAGCCGCAGACATTCAGAAGCAGCTTAGCAGAGTGGCCAAAGCTAGCTGGGGCCTTCACCCTGAGGTCTTGAAAATCATATACACGGCGACAGTCGAACCGGTTGTCTTGTACGCTGCAAGCGTGTGGGCACCAGCGGCAAATAAGCTCGGTGTTATCAGACAGCTGGCAGCAGTGCAGCGTGGCATAGCACAGAAGCTGTGCAAAGCCTACCGAACTGTCTCCCTCAACTCCGCCCTGGTTTTGGCTGGAATACTCCCTCTCGATCTCCGAGTCCGTGAGGCGGCCTCATTATATGAAGCCAAGAAGGGGGTGCCCCAGCCGGTATTAGGGGACAGGGAGGTGGAACGGATGGCTTCAGCTCTCGACAGCCCGCATCCCGCCGAGCGCATCAGCCTGGAGATCAGACATTTGGTAAACGAAGAGCAACTATCGGCTCTTAACAAATTTGAAATTTGTATATATACAGACGGGAGCAAGATTGGGGGGAAAGTTGGAGCCGCGTTGTCCATATGGAGCGGCGCGACCGAGACCAGATCCCTCAAACTTGCCCTCCCAAGCTACTGCACCGTTTACCAGTCTGAGCTCCTGGCGATATGTGAGGCGACTAAAGTGGTCCTTAAGCACGGGTCGTCGTCCTTTGCAGTCTTGAGTGACTCTATGGCAGCCCTCCTTACTGTCCAGAACTCGAATTGCCTCCATCCCCTCGCGGTAGAAACCAGAGATAACTTGAAAACCATATCTCTCCAGAACAAACATGTAGATTTGTTCTGGATAAAGGCTCACGCGGGGTTGGAGGGCAACGAAAGAGCAGACCAATTAGCTAAGGAAGCTGCAACCAAGTCTAAGCGCAAACCAAGCTACGACCTGTATCCGGTCTCATTCGTCAAGCGTAGTATCCGTATGTCTACGCTTGACGAATGGAACGAGCGCTACGTCCAGGGCAGTACTGCTGCCATAACAAAAATGTTTTTCCCCGACGTAAGAACCGCATATGGGATAATTAAGAAAATATCCATAAATAACACCAGAACCCAGGTTATGACGGGGCACGGTGGGTTCTCTGAGTACTTAAATCGATTCAAGTGCAAGGAGAACCCATCGTGCATCTGCGACCCAGCTGTAAGTGAATCAGTACCTCATCTGCTACTCGACTGCCCAGTGCACAGTAAATCAAGATTTGAACTGGAACAGGCGCTTGACGTAGAGTTAACTAAAGACTCTATAAAGGAAATAATGCTAAGTAAGGACAGGGATATATTTATACAATACTGTGAAGATATAGCTGCAAGAGTGATAAAAAGGAATAAAACGACATGAAAAGATAATTATACTTAATGTACATTGTGAAAATATAAATGAAATAGTTTGAAGAAAGTAATAAATAGTTAAATAAAATAAGAAATAATTATATGGCATCATAATTAAATGAATACAAGTGACAAAATTGACTTATTATAATATAATGTAATGTATATGGGATGAGATAGAGCGTAGTTTAACAAGTTAAATTCGTGAAGAAAAGGAAATGAAAACATAGTCTCCGATTATGTTGGAGGTAGTCAGAAGCAGGGAGGGGGTTTTAGTCGGTAGGGCACTACGCAGAGTCCGACATAACCCTCTTTAGGGTATCCGTAAAAAGGATTTCCTCCTCCCTGGATAAAAAAAAAAAAAAAAAAAAAAAAAACCTAACCTAACCTAACCTAACCTAACCTAACCTAACCTAACCTAACCTAACCTAACCTAACCTAACCTAACCTAACCTAACCTAACCTAACCTAACCTAACCTAACCTAACCTAACCTAACCTAACCTAACCTAACCTAACCTAACCTAACCTAACCTAACCTAACCTAACCTAACCTAACCTAACCTAACCTAACCTAACCTAACCTAACCTAACCTAACCTAACCTAACCTAACCTAACCTAACCTAACCTAACCTAACCTAACCTAACCTAACCTAACCTAACCTAACCTAACCTAACCTAACCTAACCTAACCTAACCTAACCTAACCTAACCTAACCTAACCTAACCTAACCTAACCTAACCTAACCTAACCTAACCTAACCTAACCTAACCTAACCTAACCTAACCTAACCTAACCTAACCTAACCTAACCTAACCTAACCTAACCTAACCTAACCTAACCTAACCTAACCTAACCTAACCTAACCTAACCTAACCTAACCTAACCTAACCTAACCTAACCTAACCTAACCTAACCTTTTTTTTTTTTTTTTTTTTTTTTTTTTTTTTTTTACGTGGGGAAATGCATTTACGCATTCCCAACCGCCAGGGGGGACGGAAGGGATATGTCGGGCTCGACGTCAGAGACGCCCATACCGACTAAAACCCCACGATGTTCCCGCATCATGACTCAACGACGGGACCGCGGGACCGCTCGCGCATTCTCCGCAGTCCCGTCAGTTAGCGTCCTGGGTGGACCCGCCTCGGGAAAGGTTACCCCTTCCATACGACTCAAGCGATGCGCCGGGTATGTACGGCGCATCACCTCTCTTAGACCCCTTAGTTACTATCGGAGGTGTCGGACGCCCCCGCATCCGGCACCCCAGGTACTCTTAGCGGAGACGGGGTACGAGCTAGAATAGCCCGCCCCCTTGTCCGCACTCTCCGGCGCGGATGAGCGAGGGGATTCCGCTCCCGCTCTCGCTCCTCGTCTTCCCTTCTGGAGATCACTGTCTCACAGAAGGAGACCATCGCCTCCCACGACCTTTCGTCGCTGACCATCCTGTTAAGGACGGTGGGCAAGGAAAGGTCTGCCCCCACGACTGCGACCAAAGACCGTCGCGGTTCCGCTTCTGCCGGACAGGACTCAAGCGCATGCTGCGCAGTGTCCTCCGGCCATCCGCACTGGTGGCACACTGGAGTCTCTTCCCTTCCGGCTACATAACACAGGTACCTCCCGAAGCATCCATGCCCCGTAAGGACCTGCGTCAACCGGAAGGTTAGCACCCCGTGCTTCCGCTTTACCCACTCTACGAGTACGGGCTGGATCGCCTCAAGGAGACGTTGTGCTCCAGCTCCCCTCTGCGTGGGACCCGTCAGCAGACTCTGCCGCCACTCTTCCAGGGCCCTGTCCCTGGCACTCCTGCGCCACCGTACCACTTCCTGTGGCGCCGGGTGCATATTCCTCGCCCTCGCTTGAGCCCTTCGCCAGTAGACCGAGGACAAAACTTCAGCCTCCAGGTCCCACGGCAGTGAGCCAGCGAGTGCGCATGCCACCTCATGTGAGAGTGTGCAGTAGCCCCTACACACTCTCTTGGCCATCACGCGCTGCGAGCGCATCAACAGCGCCGACTCGCGGCGGTCAAGTGAACCCGCCCATATGGGGGCACCATATAGCGCCATTGAGCGCACTACCGCCATGTAAAGGTGGCGGCAGGTCCCATCTCCCCCGCCCAGGTTGGGGAGAAGCCGGCTTAACGCTGCAGCAGTACCCATTAATTTGGGTGTCAACTGTTGCAGATGTGTTCCGAACTTCCACCTGCTATCGAGCACAACACCGAGGTATTTCAGCGATGACCCGACAGAAATAGAAGTTCCTCCTACTACAATGTATGAGCCTGCAGGTGGCGCTTGCCGAGGACCATGAAAACAAATGGCCTCAGATTTATGAAGCGCCACCTCCAGACCCAACCTCCGAATCCTAGCAACCACTGATGCCACTCCAGCCGTTGCCAGTACCGACGCTTCTCGAAACGTCCGCCCTTTAGCGGTAACCAAAGTGTCATCGGCGTAACACACTACGCCGACGCCACGAAGGTTAGCGCACCGAAGAACCCAATCATAGCCGATGTTCCACAGGAGTGGCCCTAAAGCTGACCCCTGCGGAACACCGCGAGTCATGGGACTCCGTTCCTCGCCCTGCATCGTTGGGAAGACTACCTCTCTATCGGAGAGATAATCCCCAACGAGACGCTCGAGATACCGGGGCACGCGATGGTACCTCAAAGCTCCCAATATAGTGGTCCACGGCAGGGTATTGAACGCGTTGGCTATGTCTAACGACACCGCCAACAACACCCCACCAGTGGAGCACGCTTTTTCGGAGAGATCTCGTACGCACGCAATAGCGTCTACCGTAGATCGACCTCTCCGGAATCCGAACTGAGATTCGGCTAAATTTGGCCCCACTCTCTCAAGATGCTTGACAAGACGGGCAGCGACGATCCGCTCCAACAACTTGCCCGCCTCGTCAAGCAACACAATCGGTCGGTATCCCGACGGCTCGTCCACTGGTCTCCCCTCCTTTCGAAGGAGCACCAATCTCCCTACCTTCCATCGCCGAGGGAATCTCCCCTCCTGCATGCAGCGGTTAAAGAGACCCCTCAGGCTAGGTTCCAGAGCGTCCTGAGCGAGGGCCCACGCACGGCCAGGTATGCCATCTGGCCCCGGTGCTGTGTTCTTGGCCCTCATTCTCAGGACAGCCGCTCCCAATTCTCCCTCGGATACATCGGGCGGCCGCTCTTCCTCGTCACGTCCGGTATTGTCATACCGTGTTGTCATCTCCGTGGGTGGGACAAAGTCGGTTCCCGGTCTACCGGGGAACAGTCCCTCTACCACTCGCTGAAGTGTCGCCGGCTGCAGCATACTGGTGACTGGAGGCGCCCACGGCCGAAGCTTTCGCCTAGCCATTAGATAGGGGCGCCCCCATGGGTCCCGCTCCAGAGTCACCAGCAGCTGCCTCCATGCATCGGCTTTAGCCTCGGTGATGGCAACACGGAGAGCTTTGGACGCTTCTCTATAGGCGGCATAGAGAGCATCCGACTCACTGGCGTCCTGACGCCTTCGTCTCCGGTAACGTTGGTAGCGGCGACGCCTCGCTACACAACAGCGGCGGAGTTCAGCAATCTCCTCCGACCACCAATAGACCTGGCGCTTGGGCGGCAGTATCGTCGCGCGCGGCATCGCGGCATCACAAATGTGAGTCATTGCCGTGCATAGCGCGTCCGCTTCTGCGTCAATGTCGACGGGCTCCAGGGGTGGGGCATTCCATGCCTGAACAATGGCTGCCTCCTGCAGCAACTCCACATCCAGACGTTTGAGCACCCACCGTGGTCCAGACACGAGAGGCTCTCGCCCGTAGTCCTCCGCTGTAGACGAGGAGACGCTGAACCGAATGTAACGATGGTCGGATAGCGTCTCCTCGTTGACCAGAACCTCCCAGTCATGTACACGGCGCGCGAGTTCCGGAGTGGCCAGGGTTAGGTCGACCACTGACCCGCCCTGCATCCGCACGCACGTGTTTTCTGACCCCTGGTTGAGGATACAGAGACCCACTTCCGCCAACCACTCTTCCAATGGCCTACCCCGTGCATTGATCGTCGGAGACCCCCACGCCGTGGACTTGGCGTTGAAGTCTCCGAGGACGACGACAGGCCAAAGGCGACACTGACCTACCAGGGTCCCCACCTCAACGAGGAAGGCCTCAAAATCGGTGAGGGCTCTGTTGGGTGAAAAATACACCGCAACCACTACAGTCTCACCGACCCTCACCGCCACGTACCCCGAGCCTCGAGTCACGACGACGAGGGACGGGGAACGCACTGGCGACTGAGTGGTAACTGCCACCAGTCCATCAAGGTCCCCTACCCAGTCAGACCGAGATGGGACCACATACGGTTCGGCTACTGCAGCCACCTGGATTGACCACTCCGCCATACTCTGCAGGAGGAGATCCTGAGCGCGGGCGGAGTGGTTGATGTTTGCCTGGAGGAAAGTGAGAGCCATGCTAACTTTCCTCCATGGCAACCGTCTGCACCATTACGGGGCGAGCTGGCTGCGACTTGGATTTATTTGAAGTCGCAGACTGCTTCTTTCTCGCCCCTGTTTTAGTCGGGGGCTTGGCGCATGCCTTGCCCCCGGAGAGGTGGTTGGCTGGTCTTCCCGCTACTGCACATAGAGTGCAGTGTGGCGCAGCCGAACAGTCACTGGCCTTGTGACCCTTGTTGCCGCAACGGTGGCAGTCGTCACTACGGTCTACCTCGGATTGGCACTGGGCTCTGACGTGACCCAGTGCGAGGCACCGGTAGCAACGTCGCGGCCTGGCGTCCAAGATCTGGACCTGCGCTGCCACCCATCCAACCATCACTCGACCGACACCTGCTATCTTCTTAGCGGCCGTCACGGGACACCTTACAAATGCAGTGCCCATACCCGCTGCCCCTTTTCGGATCTCTCCCACCTTAATGGAGGATACCGGACACCCCGCAGCTCCTGCAAGAGCCTCTGTCAGCTCGGTGGAGTTTACAGAGTCGTCCAAGCCACTCACGCGTAAATCCGCTGTTGTGGTCGGTCTTGACACCTGTATCTCCCCTTGAGCTCTGAACACTTCTCTGAGCTTCTCAGCCAGGGTGTCAGCTTTCAGATCTTTGTCCTTGCCCGGAACCTCCAGTATTCGAGCCCCAGTAGCTGCGGTCCTTATCTTTAGGGGCGGCACTCCAAGATCCGACAAATTAATGCGGTTCTTGGCCTCCATCAGCACTCCTGCATAAGTGAGGCCCTTCTCAGCCGCCCCCGGCTGCAGCGTGATTACCACGGCTGCAGTGCGAGGGGCTTTCAATTTAGCCACCTTTGCCTTCGCGGCTTGCGGAGGTACCACCTTTGGAGGCTGTGACCTCACGGGAGCTGATGACCTGGCTCTATTTTGCACGGCTGCACTACCACCTTTCTTTGAGCCTCGTTTTGTGACCTCAGCCCATGACCCCTGCATTGGACGCGGCGCAGGTGTAGATTCCAAATCTACGGTTGCAGCCGGTGTAGATTTCTTCTTTCTCTTACCCGCCCTTTTCGGTGCAGCACCCATGGATTTAGCACTAGGTGGAAAAGGTTGGGGAGGAGCAGCTGCCGCTGAGGATGTACTGGCTACTGGCGGTGCTACCTCACTGATTTGCTTGTCAGCAGCCAGAGGCGGCCGCACGCGTTTCTCTGGAAGCAGCCGGTCACTCATGCCCTCAAAACGGGCATCCATTAGAGTGCCAACATGCACCATGACCGCACGCTTAACCTCCTCGAGATCCAAAGAAGGAGCTGGAGCTGGTACCGAGACCGGAGGGCACGCTCGAGCGGCCCTCAACTCGCTTAATTCACGACGGATCTCTGTGAGTTCCGCTGTGAGCTTCTTGTTGGCCTCCATTAAGAGGCTGACCTCCTCGGGCATCGTGCGGTCGCGCAGCTCCTGGAAAGAGTCTTTTACAACTCGCGCAGCCTCGTTCAGGGCGGCCACAAATGTGCCCTTGAGGTTTTTAGACCTGGTGGCCACCTTTTTGATGGTGTCCACCGAGTCCATCACAAGCCTTTCAATATCGGCAGCGTCTCGCCCTTTGGCCTGCGGGCCCTTCATAAAGAAGGCCCGGGTTTTTTCCCTCTTTTGGCGCTGCTCTTCGGCCATCTGCCTTTCGGCCTCAAGCCGCAGCTCCTCTTCCTTGGCCTTATTTAATTCGGCTTTGGCTTTCGCTAGGCCAACATACTGCCCAGTGGTAGGCGGTCTGCCTCTTCCACGTCGGGGCGGGATCACCTCGGTCGACTCACTTGAGTTATCCGAGGCATTCCCCTCCATGCTCTTTCGGCGTTTCCGCCGATTCGCAGACGGTGACTCTTCGGTATCCAGAGATGCCACCGTCATCAAACTCGCGTCAGAGTCAGACTCTGACAAACCCTTGGCCGATGCCATCGAAAAGATGTTATCGACTTCGGACTCCTCCTCATTAGCGCATTGCGCTCCCCTCTTAACATCAAACTTATCTATATTTTTATTTAAAACAAACATTTTTGTTCCCACGAGTATGGCGGAAATATTCAGTCCACCCGGGCAGTGCCCCCTGTACCCGGGTAACCCTGTTACACCACGGAGGTCGGGCGGTATCCGTGGGTTGACCTCTAGTGGGCTGGTGCACTCCACCAGCCACCCTGTCAGGGCACCCACAGGCGGATGAGTCGACACCTGGGATTTTGAGGTTTTTGTTTCGTGGTTGTCTCCACTGAAGCCGGCCAGTTAAGGCAAGCTCAACTCCAAGTCCGTCTCCGGACTTCCATCTACCCTTCAGCCCTACCACCAATCCTCTCAAAGGAGAGGTATAGGCGAGGGCTCCACACGTCCGGGCAGACTTGCCTCCGGACCGCCTTCTGCGCTCGCTCCAGATAAAAGCTCTGGGGCAAGCGCAGAAGGCCCACCACGGGTCACACTTCGCTTCACCGCAAACCGTGCGGCTACTAAGCCCCCCCACCACGACAAGGTGGTGACCCACGGGGGGGAACCTAACCTAACCTAACCTAACCTAACCTAACCTAACCTAACCTAACCTAACCTAACCTAACCTAACCTAACCTAACCTAACCTAACCTTTTTTTTTTTTTTTTTTTTTTTTTTTTTTTTTTTTTTTTTTTCGTGGTGGAAATGCTTTTACGCATACCCGCTAGCCGTGGGGGCGGCCAACGGGTTATGTCGGGCTCAACGCCGCTAAGGCGCTCCTACCGACTAAAACCACCACGGCGTTCTTCGACAGCGATTGAAACAGGGTTACGGGACCGTGTTAACACTCTGCCGCTTCCCTGCTCTTGCCGCTATTGTCTAACTTTGGACCCGCCTCGAAAGAAAAGAAAACATTCCTTCTTATATGCTCTTGCTATGCCCAGGAACACCGGGGCATAGACATCTCAGTAGGGTATTTATTTATACTTGGTATAGGGCGCCAGGTGCCCCCGAGATCGACGCCCCAAGCTCTCCTAGCGGAGACATAGTTCGAGCCATATCAACTCGTCTGCGCCTCCGTTTCCTGCGAATCGGATGAGATGAGGGATTTATTTCCCTCTCCCGCTCCTCAGCTTCTCTTCTGGAAATCACTATTTCACAGAAGATAGTCACTGCCTCCCACGACCTCTTGTCATTAACCATCTTTCTCAACATAGCTGATAATGAGAGATCCGTCCCTACGACCGCAACCAGAGACTGGCGCGGTTCTTCTTCACTCGGGCATGCCTCTAGTGCGTGTTGCGCGGTGTCTTCTACGCAGTTGCATCTGTGACACACCGGGGTCGGCTCTCTTTTAGCCACACCATGCAGGTACCTCCCAAAACAACCGTGTCCAGAGAGTGCCTGTGTTAGTCTAAAAGTAAGGGACCCATGTTTTCTCTGGACCCACTGCTTAAGTACAGGTTCTACAGCCTCGAGTAGTCTTAAAGCTCCTGCTCCTCTCTCTGTTGATACTGAGAGAAGCCGATCGTTCCATGTCCTAAGAGCAGTCTCTCTGGCATTCTTTCTCCATCGGGTCACCTCCTCTGGTAAAGGCCAAAGATTCTGGTCTCGCGCCCTTGCTCTTTGCCAAAATACTTGCGCTAAAACTTTAGCCTCAAGTTCCCATGGCAAAGATCCAGCAAGGACGCAAGCCACCTCATGCGAAAGTGTGCGATATCCTCTGACCACTCTTATTGCCATTGTTCTCTGAGGCTTACGGAGCAACGCAACCTCTCGGTCGCTAAGGGATCCGGCCCAGACCGGGGCCCCATACATAGCCATTGATCTGACTACCGCCATGTAAAGGTGGCGGCAGTTTCCTCCTCCTCCACCGAGATTAGGGAGTAGACGGCTCAGCGCAGAGACAGTCCCAATAAGTTTGGGAGACAAACGCTTAAAGTGCTCTTCAAACTTCCACCTGCCGTCGAGTACGACACCGAGGTATTTCAGTGTCGTCCCAACCGCAATGGAAGTACCATCCACTACTATGTTAGAGCCTGCCGGCGGCTTCCTACCAGACCCATAGAAACAAATGGCCTCGGACTTGTGAAGCGCGACCTCCAATCCCAACTGCCGGATTCGGTTTACCACCGTGGCAACTGCCGCCGTGACCAGAACCGAGGCTTCTCTGTAATTTGGTCCTCGAGCGGTAACTAACGTGTCGTCTGCATAACAGACAATGCCTACGCCACGAAGGTTAGCACCACGCAGAACCCAGTCATATCCTATGTTCCACAGGAGAGGGCCTAGGGCAGACCCCTGCGGAACGCCTCGCGTCATGGGACTCCGGCTTACTGCCTGCATCGTGGGAAAGACTACCTCTCTATCGGAGAGATAGTCCCCAACAAGGCGTTGCAGGTACATAGGTACCTTGTGGTATCTGAGTCCTTCTAAAATTGTGCTCCAGGGCAGCGTGTTGAATGCATTGGCAATATCTAAAGACACAGCTAGCATCACACCGCCACTAGAGCATGCATCAACTGAGAGGTTGCGGACACATGCTATCGCATCCACTGTTGAGCGACCTCTCCGAAACCCAAATTGCGTGTCGGCCAAATTAGGACCAACCCTTTCTAAGTGCCTGACGAGGCGAGCAGCAACCACACGCTCAAGCAGTTTACTGGCCTCATCAAGTAACACAATTGGTCGGTAACCCGATGGTTCGTCTGCCGGTCGTCCTTCTTTTCGTATGAGAACTAGCTTACCGCTCTTCCATCGCTTTGGAAATTTCCCTTCTTGAAGGCAACGGCTGAACAGTGCCCTCCAGCGGGATTCCATAGCATCCTGAGTAAGGGTTAGTGCTTTTCCAGGTATTCCGTCTGGCCCCGGTGCCGTATTTTTTGCCTTCATCCGTAGTACAGCTACGCTTAGCTCTCCTTCTGAGACCTCAGTTAGTGGGTCGTTTACACTTCCTGAAGTTCCCCCTATCTCCATAGCTGGTGGCAGAAATTCGGTTTCTGGAGCACTAGGAAAAAGCCCGCTGATTACTCGCTGGAGCACTTCTGGCTGCAGCGTGGTTGTGACAGGAGGAGCCCAAGGTCGTAGCTTTTTCCTTGCCAGCTTATATGGCCGCCCCCATGGGTCTCGCTCTAGTGTTTCCAGTAATTCCTGCCACGCTCTGGCCTTTGATTCGCCGATAGCCACTCGAAGCGCTTTTAACGATTCACAGTAGGCGGCGTGGAGAGCAAGCTCTTCTTCATCCTCCCGGTTTCTCCTTCTACGGTGCCTTTGATATGCTCGGCGCTTAGCAATGCATTGGCGTCGAAGCTCCGCAATTTCTTCTGTCCACCAATATACTTGGCGTTTAGGGAGAAGCGCCTTTGCACGTGGCATGGCTGCATCGCAAATGACTGTCATTGCCTCACACATTCTGTCAGTTTCTTCATCCAGCCCTCCTTGTTCTGTAGGCGGAGAATTCCATGCCTGGACTATTGCTGCTTCTTGAAGGGACTCCAAATCTAAATGCTTCAAAGCCCAACGAGGGCCACATGATCTGGTCTTCTCATTATATAGATTCGGCGTTAGGGAAGAGACGACAAACTTAATATATAAATGATCAGAGAGCGTCTCTTCATCCACCAGTACCCTCCAGTCATGGATCCGGCGCGCCAGTTCTGGACTGGCAAACGTCACATCAATCACAGATCCTCCCGATTGCCGGACGCATGTTTGTTCAATTCCCTGGTTGATGACGCACAGATTAGTTTCTGCAAGCCACTCAAGCACGGTTACACCCCGCGGGTCAGTAATCGAAGATCCCCAGGCTGGTGACTTAGCATTGAGATCTCCGAGAACTATGGCAGGCAGGGGTCGGTTGCGACCAACCACAGTAGCCACTTGTCCTAGTAGAGTCTCCAATTCGTGCCGGGGCCGATTGCCAGAGTGGTAAACTCCCACTACCAGTATTCTTCCAATCTGTGCCGCAACAAATCCATTACCTTCGCAAACTGTAGCGAATGGCGGGGAATATGTTGGTGACTGTGTTGTGATTGCCACCATTCCATCCTTATCTCCAATCCAGTCAGACCTATTTGGGATCTCATACGGTTCTGTAACCACTCCTACCTGTATAGACTTCTCTGCCAAGACTTGAAGTAATAAGTCCTGAGCCCGGTAGGAGTGATTAATATTCGCCTGCAAAAAAGCTAAGGCCATTCTTTTTAAATTATTTCCATGCATCCCTCTTGCTCCATCGTGGAGCTTATCGGCTGAGACTTGGCCTTAGCCTCAGTCCCAGCTGGTTTTCGACGCACCGCTTTCTTAGATGGAGACTTAGCGCAAGCTTTGCCCCCAGAGAGGTGATCCGCGGGCCGTCCTCCAGCAGCGCACAGAGTGCAGCGAGGAGCGGCGGAGCATTCACTAGCTTTGTGATCCTTTTGACCACAACGATAGCATTCATCGCTGCGGTCAATCTCAGATTGACACTGAGCCCTAACATGACCTTGAGCGAGGCACTTAAAGCAGCGGCGTGGTCTGGGATCCATAATCTTGACCTGTGCCGAAACCCATCCGATTAACAGACGACCCCCCGTTGCAATTTTCTTGGCAATGGCCATAGGACATCGAACAAACGCTGTCCCCATTCCTCCTGGACCTGGTCTGATGCGATTGCATCTTATATCTGATGCAGAGCCTCCCCCTACTCTGGCAATAGCCTCAATAAGTTCTTGAGGAGCAATTGAGTCATCCAGACCAAAACCTAACCTAACCTAACCTAACCTAACCTAACCTAACCTAACCTAACCTAACCTAACCTAACCTAACCTTTTTTTTTTTTTTTTTTTTTTTTTTTTTTTTTTTTTTTACCCAGGAAAATCCAATTACGGATACCACCGGCTCGGGGGAGCGTGGTGGTTATGTGGGGCTCACCGCCAGAATGGCGGCATACCCACTAAAAACCTGGGGTGTTCTCCATCGAATCGCCATTTGTCGGAACATGGGATTACGTTAGTATTCCTTCCACGAACCGATGCGTGGTCTTTTCAGACCCCTTACACGGGGAGTTTTTGACTCCTCCCTCATAATGGCGATGTGTCAGAACACGAGACACATCGCGCATTCTCGGGAACGTTGCTCGGTGGACGGCGGGTCCCCCCGAACCAGGCGTCCACAGTTCCCAATTAGGGACGGGTAGCGGTCATCAATTACCGTTACCAGTTCTCAGTTTCCCATTCATTGCGTGACAACGTCCATTTGCCCTTGCACTTCAGCGCTCGGCAATTGGGTCGTCCTTGACTGGGTGGTTGGAGCTGACCTTACGCCACGCCTTGCTTTCTTTTTCCGCGGTGGGGAGCAAGCTTTACTACCCACGCGATGTTCAGCCCGCTTTCCAGCAGCTGCACAAACTGCGCAGTGCGGTTCGGCCGAGCAGCTGCCTGCCTTGTGGCCAGGGAGGCCGCAACGGTAGCATAAGGTGCTACGGTCCGTCTCCGCCTTGCACTGCTCCCGGACGTGTCCCACCTCAAGACAACGGAAACAGCGCAATGGTTTTTGTGTCAGCACATGGACCTGTGCTGACACCCAGCCTATGAGTAGTCGTCCGCCTTCGGACACCTTCTTTGCTGCGGCCACGGGGCAACGCACAAAAGCTGTGCCCAGGCCTGCAACGTTGCGACGAATGTCACCCACCTTGATTCCGTCAGAAGCACATTGCCCTGCCGTAGCAATAGCCAACGCAACTTCTTTCGGTGTGACCGAGTCATCTAAGCCAGTGATGCGGAGTTCCGCGCATTTAACTGGCCTAGAGACCTTTAAGTCTCCTTCATCAGAGATCTCTCTCAACTTCGCAGCGAGAGAGTCCGCTAGCTCGCCACTTGTGTCTCCCGGGATTTCCAGCATTCGAGCACCGGTGACAGCGACGCGGAACCCAAGCTGGGAAATGCCGAGCGATGCTAAATTAATTTTAGCTTTAGCAGCTAACAATGCCTTCGCATAAGTAAGGCCCTTCTCCACGCCACCAGGCTGAATCGTCAAGACGACAGCCGATGATTTCGGGGCGCGGAGTACAGGCCCGTCTTTTTTGGCACGACGACGCGTCTGGATTTTTTTCGTTTGGGGACGGGACCTCTGTAAATTTGCCGGAGCTTCCGCCGTACCAACCTTCTTTCTATTCTTCCCCTTTGAAACAACCCGTGCCCAACTCTCTGTGGGTGGGTCGATCGACGGGGGTGCGTCTCCTCCGGTTACTGTAGCTTGTGGTCTACTGCCTTTCGCCACAGTTTTATTCTTCTGGCCTACTCTTTTCTTTCCTTTTCGGGATTCAGGGTCAGGCTGTGTCATACTCGATGGAACAGAAGCACCAGATGGCCCGGGCTGAGGCTCCGGGACGTGGTTGGCGCCTCTGCGATCAGCGGCAAGCGGCGGGCGGATGCGTTGCTCCGGCAAGAGTCGCGGCTGTAAAGCCTCTAGCCGCGCGTTCACGTACCCACCGACTTGGCGCATAACCTTTTGTACCAGGCTATCATCCTCAGTAACGTCTACATTGCTAGGTGCTGAGCAACCTGCACCTGGTACCGCAGCCGCAACGCGCGCCTGCAGCTCCAACATCTCTTTACGGATATCAACGTTTTCTTTACGGAGATCCGCAACCTGCTCTTGCAAGCGCGCGTTAGCTGCCTGCAACCTCCTTGTCTCGTCTGAAGAAGACCTCTTTCGGAGGTCTTCTAGTGCCATTTTGATGTCAGCAGCTGCGTCCTTTAGGACACGTATGTACGTACCCTTTAAGTTTTTGGATTTTGTAGCCACCAGTTCTATGTTGGCTACAGAGTCCAAAACCCTCTTATTCAAATCAGAGGCCAAACTCTGAGTCTCAGGCAAATCTTCTGAAGATTCAGATAGCTGGCTCACTGAAGCTCGTGTAAGATACCGGTTCCGGGCCGCTTCCGCAAGCTCTTGCTCGGCCCGGAGCTCCATCTCCTCGCGTTCTGCTGCAACAAGTGCAGCCTTTGCTGCGGCAAGACCAACATATTGTCCCGTTGTGGGCGGACGGCCCCGGCCACGCTTTTCCTTCACTGCAACGACTTTGGCAGCTGGAGCATCCGACCCACTGCCGGAGTTCGAGCATTCCTCGTCGTCACTTTTCCTTGAACGCCAGTTACGTTTTCTGCGTTCCGTCGCCCGAGAACTTACGCTCACCATACTCCCGACTGATGAACAATCGTCAGAATCTAGCACCTCAGGGCTACGCGCCTTCTCTATCCTCTCTCCTGTCTTACTTCCGTACGTCTGCGAATGATAAGTGCCCCCCCCAGAGTACGCGGGGCTGCGTGCCGACTTGTCGACACGGAGGGATTCCCACCTTCGTGGACCCTCCTGGGTAGTCATTTTCTTATCATTGTCTCCCATAGTTGTTTTTAGTTTTGTTTTTGTGGGCCTAGCGGCCGTGCTTCCCGCCGACCATGCCCGGTTCGCGAGCTCGAAGCTGTGACTCATAAACAAGGCACAGCTCCGAACTCCCACTCCGAACACTCCCCTCGGCGACCCACGAACCTTGAGACTTGGTGGCTTTCCGCCGCGACAGCACACGAATATCAAACAGACACGCGCACACCGTCGCAGCGGAAAGTAATCTACTGCCCGATCGGCAACATCCTCCTGATTCGTCCCTCAGATTTTAATCCTCAGGCACATCCTTCTACCCTGCCACCAATCCTCTCAAAAGAGAGATATAGGCGAGGGCTCCACACGTCCGGGCAACTTGCCTCCGGACCGCCTTCTGCGCACGCTCCAGATAAAAGCTCTGGGGCGCGCGGAGAAGGCCCACCTCGGGTCACTCTTCGCTTCACCGCAAACCGTGCGGCTACTAAGCCCCCCCACCACGACAAGGTGTTGACCCACGGGGGGGAACCTAACCTAACCTAACCTAACCTTTTTTTTTTTTTTTTTTTTTTTTTTTTTTTTTTTACCCAGGAAAATCCAATTACGGATACCACCGGCTCGGGGGAGCGTGGTGGTTATGTGGGGCTCACCGCCAGAATGGCGGCATACCCACTAAAAACCTGGGGTGTTCTCCATCGAATCGCCATTTGTCGGAACATGGGATTACGTTAGTATTCCTTCCACGAACCGACGCGTGGTCTTTTCAGACCCCTTACACGGAGAGTTTTTGACTCCTCCCTCATAATGGCGATGTGTCAGAACACGAGACACATCGCGCATTCTCGGGAACGTTGCTCGGTGGACGGCGGGTCCCCCCGAACCAGGCGTCCACAGTTCCCAATTAGAGACGGGTAGCGGTCATCAATTACCGTTACCAGTACTCAGTTTCCCATTCATTACGTGACAACGTCCATTTGCCCTTGCACTTCAGCGCTCGGCAATTGGGTCGTCCTTGACTGGGTGGTTGGAGCTGACCTTACGCCACGCCTTGCTTTCTTTTTCCGCGGTGGGGAGCAAGCTTTACTACCCACGCGATGTTCAGCCCGCTTTCCAGCAGCTGCACAAACTGCGCAGTGCGGTGCGGCCGAGCAGCTGCCTGCCTTGTGGCCAGGGAGGCCGAACCTAACCTAACCTTTTTTTTTTTTTTTTTTTTTTTTTTTCCGTGGTGGAAATGCTTTTACGCATACCCGCTAGCCGTGGGGGCGGACGGGTTATGTCGGGCTCAACGCCGCTAAGGCGCTCCTACCGACTAAAAACCACCACGGTGTTCTTCGACAGCGATTGAAACAGGGTTACGGGACCGTGTTAACACTCTGCCGCTTCCCTGCTCTTGCCGCTATTGTCTAACTTTGGACCCGCCTCGAAAGAAAAGAAAACATTCCTTCTTATATGCTCTTGCTATGCCCAGGAACACCGGGGCATAGACATCTCAGTAGGGTATTTATTTATACTTGGTATTGGGCGCCAGGTGCCCCCGAGATCGACGCCCCAAGCTCTCCTAGCGGAGACATAGTTCGAGCCATATCAACTCGTCTACGCCTCCGTTTCCTGCGAATCGGATGAGATGAGGGATTTATTTCCCTCTCCCGCTCCTCAGCTTCTCTTCTGGAAATCACTATTTCACAGAAGATAGTCACTGCCTCCCACGACCTCTTGTCATTAACCATCTTTCTCAACATAGCTGATAATGAGAGATCCGTCCCTACGACCGCAACCAGAGACTGGCGCGGTTCTTCTTCACTCGGGCATGCCTCTAGTGCGTGTTGCGCGGTGTCTTCTACGCAGTTGCATCTGTGACACACCGGGGTCGGCTCTCTTTTAGCCACACCATGCAGGTACCTCCCAAAACAACCGTGTCCAGAGAGTACCTGTGTTAGTCTAAAAGTAAGGGACCCATGTTTTCTCTGGACCCACTGCTTAAGTACAGGTTCTACAGCCTCGAGTAGTCTTAAAGCTTCTGCTCCTCTCTCTGTTGATACTGAGAGAAGCCGATCGTTCCATGTCCTAAGAGCAGTCTCTCTGGCATTCTTTCGCCATCGGGTCACCTCCTCTGGTAAAGGCCAAAGATTCTGGTCTCGCGCCCTTGCTCTTTGCCAAAATACTTGCGCTAAAACTTTAGCCTCAAGTTCCCATGGCAAAGATCCAGCAAGGACGCAAGCCACCTCATGCGAAAGTGTGCGATATCCTCTGACCACTCTTATTGCCATTGTTCTCTGAGGCTTACGGAGCAACGCAACCTCTCGGTCGCTAAGGGATCCGGCCCAGATCGGGGCCCCATACATAGCCATTGATCTGACTACCGCCATGTAAAGGTGGCGGCAGTTTCCTCCTCCTCCACCGAGATTAGGGAGTAGACGGCTCAGCGCAGAGACAGTCCCAATAAGTTTGGGAGACAAACGCTTAAAGTGCTCTTCAAACTTCCACCTGCCGTCGAGTACGACACCGAGGTATTTCAGTGTCGTCCCAACCGCAATGGAAGTACCATCCACTACTATGTTAGAGCCTGCCGGCGGCTTCCTACCAGACCCATAGAAACAAATGGCCTCGGACTTGTGAAGCGCGACCTCCAATCCCAACTGCCGGATTCGGTTTACCACCGTGGCAACTGCCGCCGTGACCAGAACCGAGGCTTCTCTGTAATTTGGTCCTCGAGCAGTAACTAACGTGTCGTCTGCATAACAGACAATGCCTACGCCACGAAGGTTAGCACCACGCAGAACCCAGTCATATCCTATGTTCCACAGGAGAGGGCCTAGGGCAGACCCCTGCGGAACGCCTCGCGTCATGGGACTCCGGCTTACTGCCTGCATCGTGGGAAAGACTACCTCTCTATCGGAGAGATAGTCCCCAACAAGGCGTTGCAGGTACATAGGTACCTTGTGGTATCTGAGTCCTTCTAAAATTGTGCTCCAGGGCAGCGTGTTGAATGCATTGGCAATATCTAAAGACACAGCTAGCATCACACCGCCACTAGAGCATGCATCAACTGAGAGGTTGCGGACACATGCTATCGCATCCACTGTTGAGCGACCTCTCCGAAACCCAAATTGCGTGTCGGCCAAATTAGGACCAACCCTTTCTAAGTGCCTGACGAGGCGAGCAGCAACCACACGCTCAAGCAGTTTACTGGCCTCATCAAGTAACACAATTGGTCGGTAACCCGATGGTTCGTCTGCCGGTCGTCCTTCTTTTCGTATGAGAACTAGCTTACCGCTCTTCCATCGCTTTGGAAATTTCCCTTCTTGAAGGCAACGGCTGAACAGTGCCCTCCAGCGGGATTCCATAGCATCCTGAGTAAGGGTTAGTGCTTTTCCAGGTATTCCGTCTGGCCCCGGTGCCGTATTTTTTGCCTTCATCCGTAGTACAGCTACGCTTAGCTCTCCTTCTGAGACCTCAGTTAGTGGGTCGTTTACACTTCCTGAAGTTCCCCCTATCTCCATAGCTGGTGGCAGAAATTCGGTTTCTGGAGCACTAGGAAAAAGCCCGCTGATTACTCGCTGGAGCACTTCTGGATGCAGCGTGGTTGTGACAGGAGGAGCCCAAGGTCGTAGCTTTTTCCTTGCCAGCTTATATGGCCGCCCCCATGGGTCTCGCTCTAGTGTTTCCAGTAATTCCTGCCACGCTCTGGCCTTTGATTCGCCGATAGCCACTCGAAGCGCTTTTAACGATTCACAGTAGGCGGCGTGGAGAGCAAGCTCTTCTTCATCCTCCCGGTTTCTCCTTCTACGGTGCCTTTGATATGCTCGGCGCTTAGCAATGCATTGGCGTCGAAGCTCCGCAATTTCTTCTGTCCACCAATATACTTGGCGTTTAGGGAGAAGCGCCTTTGCACGTGGCATGGCTGCATCGCAAATGACTGTCATTGCCTCACACATTCTGTCAGTTTCTTCATCCAGCCCTCCTTGTTCTGTAGGCGGAGAATTCCATGCCTGGACTATTGCTGCTTCTTGAAGGGACTCCAAATCTAAATGCTTCAAAGCCCAACGAGGGCCACATGATCTGGTCTTCTCATTATATAGATTCGGCGTTAGGGAAGAGACGACAAACTTAATATATAAATGATCAGAG
Organism: Ligdia adustata; assembly: GCA_947049295.1. Classification (NCBI taxonomy): domain Eukaryota; kingdom Metazoa; phylum Arthropoda; class Insecta; order Lepidoptera; family Geometridae; genus Ligdia; species Ligdia adustata. The sequence goes on from OX346221.1 coordinate 45,841, forward strand.
AGCGTCTCTTCATCCACCAGTACCCTCCAGTCATGGATCCGGCGCGCCAGTTCTGGACTGGCAAACGTCACATCAATCACAGATCCTCCCGATTGCCGGACGCATGTTTGTTCAATTCCCTGGTTGATGACGCACAGATTAGTTTCTGCAAGCCACTCAAGCACGGTTACACCCCGCGGGTCAGTAATCGAAGATCCCCAGGCTGGTGACTTAGCATTGAGATCTCCGAGAACTATGGCAGGCAGGGGTCGGTTGCGACCAACCACAGTAGCCACTTGTCCTAGTAGAGTCTCCAATTCGTGCCGGGGCCGATTGCCAGAGTGGTAAACTCCCACTACCAGTATTCTTCCAATCTGTGCCGCAACAAATCCATTACCTTCGCAAACTGTAGCGAATGGCGGGGAATATGTTGGTGACTGTGTTGTGATTGCCACCATTCCATCCTTATCTCCAATCCAGTCAGACCTATTTGGGATCTCATACGGTTCTGTAACCACTCCTACCTGTATAGACTTCTCTGCCAAGACTTGAAGTAATAAGTCCTGAGCCCGGTAGGAGTGATTAATATTCGCCTGCAAAAAAGCTAAGGCCATTCTTTTTAAATTATTTCCATGCATCCCTCTTGCTCCATCGTGGAGCTTATCGGCTGAGACTTGGCCTTAGCCTCAGTCCCAGCTGGTTTTCGACGCACCGCTTTCTTAGATGGAGACTTAGCGCAAGCTTTGCCCCCAGAGAGGTGATCCGCGGGCCGTCCTCCAGCAGCGCACAGAGTGCAGCGAGGAGCGGCGGAGCATTCACTAGCTTTGTGATCCTTTTGACCACAACGATAGCATTCATCGCTGCGGTCAATCTCAGATTGACACTGAGCCCTAACATGACCTTGAGCGAGGCACTTAAAGCAGCGGCGTGGTCTGGGATCCATAATCTTGACCTGTGCCGAAACCCATCCGATTAACAGACGACCCCCCGTTGCAATTTTCTTGGCAATGGCCATAGGACATCGAACAAACGCTGTCCCCATTCCTCCTGGACCTGGTCTGATGCGATTGCATCTTATATCTGATGCAGAGCCTCCCCCTACTCTGGCAATAGCCTCAATAAGTTCTTGAGGAGCAATTGAGTCATCCAGACCAATCACACGCAGGTCCGTAGTGGTGACCGGTCTGGAGACTCGAATTTCTTCAACTCCCTGGAAAACTTCCTTGAGCTTTTCAGCCAGAGTATTGGCTTTCTCCGCCTTTTCAGTGCCCGGAACTTCAAGTATGCGAGCTCCTGTGGCAGCTGTTCTCATTTTCAGAGGTGGCATCCCTAGTGCCGTGAGGTCTATGCGGCTCTTGGCCTGCGTTAGCACTTTGGCATATGTAAGACCTTTTTCTTTCGCTCCCGGTTGTAGCGTTATAACCACAGCAGCTGTGCGTGGAGGGCGAAGCTTAGATGTTTTCGATACAGGGGCTTTTGATACTTGCGTTCTTTTAGGAGGAGACGATCTTGCTCTGCTACCTGACGCTGCATTGCCACTCTTTTTAGAGCTCCGCCGTACAACAGTGGTCCAGGGCTCTTCTGTTGGAGCTACATTAGGCCCAGGTTGTGATGGTCTAGTGTTTTTAACCAACTTAGGAAGAGTCGCCGGTGGTGTTGCCGATTTTTTCTTCTCTCTTTTGCTCTTTCCTTTTGACTTAGCAACCTGTCCGTCTTTAGCAAAAGCCGAAGACTGAGAAGGATCAAGCGGTCCTGTGGTAAAAGAAGTACTAGGTGCTGTCAGGTCCACATCTGTAGCCTGTTGTTTACTTCTGTCAGGAGCTAAAGGTGGTCTAAGCCGCGGTTCAGGAAGAAGACGATCCTGTATTCCGTCAAAACGAGCACTTATCAAGTTGCCAACCATGGTCATGATATTGCTTGTTACCTCCTGAGATAGTGTCTCTCCGGAAGACGATGCCATGTAAGGCGCTGAGCCTTGATTTGCTTGAGCTGCCCGCAGCTCTTCAACTTCTCGTCGGAGTTGTTTTGTCTCCTTAACAAGTTCTTTGTTAGCTTCTGCGAGCAGAGCTACCTCTTCCGATATAGTACGTTTACGAACTACTTCGAATGCCGACTGAATCATCTCTGCAGCGTCCTTTAGTGACTTGACATATGTCCCTTTCAAGTTTTTGGATTTTGTAGCTATTTGTTTAATAATATCTACAGAGTCCAATACTGCAGTTTCTAATTGAACCGTATCTTGAGTTTCCGCCTTATCAGAAGTCAAATGCGTCTTTGAAAAGAGAGCACGACTGTTTTTCTGTTTTTTCTGCAGTTCCTCAGCCAATTCTTTTTCAGCAATGAGGCGCAGCTCCTCCTCTCTGGCTTTATTTAGTTCAGCTTTCGCTTTGGCTAATCCGACATACTGCCCAGTAGTAGGTGGGCGTCCGCGTCCCCTTCTTGCATTTGCCTTCGTTGAAGACTCGCCTGCGTCCGATGGCTGTCTACTATGATCCTGCCATAGGCGTTTTCGCGCAGATGCCCGGGATCCTAACGAAGAGCAGCTCATCTCCGATTCCGATACGTCTCGTTCTCTCACTGAAGCAATTAATCCGTCGGAGTCAGCTTCATATCTTTGCAGCACAACACGAGCTTCTTTCCGACTAATTTCATCAATTTCCGTCATTTTGCCAAAGTTTCCATTAGTGCAATCATCCCCTAAGTCCTTGAACAAGCTAAAGTCGTCGTTATTATCGGTCCGTTTTCCTATTTTTCCATCCTCTTCTACGTCATAGCGATTTGTGCCCCCCCCAGAGTACGTGGGGCTGCGTGCCGTAGCACGGAGGGATTCCCACTGTTGTGGACCCTCCTGGGTAGTCTTTTTCAAATGCGCCATTACTTTATCATTAATTTAAAAAACTGTTGTTGTGAGTCTAGCGGCCGGCCACATACCGACCATGCCCAGTTCGCGAACTCGGAGCTGTGACTGAGAATCGAGTACAACTCCGAACTCCTGCTCTGGACACTCCCCTCGGCAACCCACGAACCTTGAGATTTCGTATCCCCTCGCTGTCAAAGCACACGAACATCGATAGATACGCGCAAACTATCACAGAGAAAAGAAGTCTAGTGCCAAATTAGGCAGCTCCTCCGTATACGTTCCTCGGATGTTACTCGTCGAACAAAACCTCCACACGTCCGGGCAGTCTTGCCTCCGGACCGCCTTCTTCGCTCGCTCCAGATAAAAGCTCTGGGGCGAGCGTAGAAGGCCCACCACGGGTCACGCTTCGCTTCACCGCAAGCCGTGCGGCTACTAAGCCCCCCCACCACGACAAGGTGTTGACCCACGGGGGGGAACCTAACCTAACCTTTTTTTTTTTTTTTTTTTTTTTTTTTTTTTTTTTTTTTTTTTACCCAGGAAAATCCAATTACGGATACCACCGGCTCGGGGGAGCGTGGTGGTTATGTGGGGCTCACCGCCAGAATGGCGGCATACCCACTAAAAACCTGGGGTGTTCTCCATCGAATCGCCATTTGTCGGAACATGGGATTACGTTAGTATTCCTTCCACGAACCGACGCGTGGTCTTTTTAGACCCCTTACACGGGGGGTTTTTGACTCCTCCCTCATAATGGCGATGTGTCAGAACACGAGACACATCGCGCATTCTCGGGAACGTTGCTCGGTGGACGGCGGGTCCCCCCGAACCAGGCGTCCACAGTTCCCAATTAGGGACGGGTAGCGGTCATAAATTACCGTTACCAGTTCTCAGTTTCCCATTCATTACGTGACAACGTCCATTTGCCCTTGCACTTCAGTGCTCGGCAATTGGGTCGTCCTTGACTGGGTGGTTGGAGCTGACCTTACGCCACGCCTTGCTTTCTTTTTCCGCGGTGGGGAGCAAGCTTTACTACCCACGCGATGTTCAGCCCGCTTTCCAGCAGCTGCACAAACTGCGCAGTGCGGTTCGGCCGAGCAGCTGCCTGCCTTGTGGCCAGGGAGGCCGCAACGGTAGCATAAGGTGCTACGGTCCGTCTCGGCCTTGCACTGCTCCCGGACGTGTCCCACCTCAAGGAACCTAACCTAACCTAACCTAACCTAACCTAACCTAACCTAACCTAACCTAACCTAACCTAACCTAACCTAACCTAACCTAACCTAACCTTTTTTTTTTTTTTTTTTTTTTTTTTTTTTTCCGTGGTGGAAATGCTTTTACGCTTACCCGCTAGCCGTGGGGGCGGACGGGTTATGTCGGGCTCAACGCCGCTAAGGCGCTCCTACCGACTAAAACCACCACGGTGTTCTTCGACAGCGATTGAAACAGGGTTACGGGACCGTGTTAACACTCTGCCGCTTCCCTGCTCTTGCCGCTATTGTCTAACTTTGGACCCGCCTCGAAAGAAAAGAAAACATTCCTTCTTATATGCTCTTGCTATGCCCAGGAACACCGGGGCATAGACATCTCAGTAGGGTAAATACCCTACTGAGATGTCTATGCTATGTAAATATTTATCCTTGGTATTGGGCGCCAGGTGCCCCCGAGATCGACGCCCCAAGCTCTCCTAGCGGAGACATAGTTCGAGCCATATCAACTCGTCTACGCCTCCGTTTCCTGCGAATCGGATGAGATGAGGGGATTTATTTCCCTCTCCCGCTCCTCAGCTTCTCTTCTGGAAATCACAGAAGATAGTCACTGCCTCCCACGACCTCTTGTCATTAACCATCTTTCTCAACATAGCTGATAATGAGAGATCCGTCCCTACGACCGCAACCAGAGACTGGCGCGGTTCTTCTTCACTCGGGCATGCCTCTAGTGCGTGTTGCGCGGTGTCTTCTACGCAGTTGCATCTGTGACACACCGGGGTCGGCTCTCTTTTAGCCACACCATGCAGGTACCTCCCAAAACAACCGTGTCCAGAGAGTACCTGTGTTAGTCTAAAAGTAAGGGACCCATGTTTTCTCTGGACCCACTGCTTAAGTACAGGTTCTACAGCCTCGAGTAGTCTTAAAGCTCCTGCTCTTCTCTCTGTTGATACTGAGAGAAGCCGATCGTTCCATGTCCTAAGAGCAGTCTCTCTGGCATTCTTTCGCCATCGGGTCACCTCCTCTGGTAAAGGCCAAAGATTCTGGTCTCGCGCCCTTGCTCTTTGCCAAAATACTTGCGCTAAAACTTTAGCCTCAAGTTCCCATGGCAAAGATCCAGCAAGGACGCAAGCCACCTCATGCGAAAGTGTGCGATATCCTCTGACCACTCTTATTGCCATTGTTCTCTGAGGCTTACGGAGCAACGCAACCTCTCGGTCGCTAAGGGATCCGGCCCAGATCGGGGCCCCATACATAGCCATTGATCTGACTACCGCCATGTAAAGGTGGCGGCAGTTTCCTCCTCCTCCACCGAGATTAGGGAGTAGACGGCTCAGCGCAGAGACAGTCCCAATAAGTTTGGGAGACAAACGCTTAAAGTGCTCTTCAAACTTCCACCTGCCGTCGAGTACGACACCGAGGTATTTCAGTGTCGTCCCAACCGCAATGGAAGTACCATCCACTACTATGTTAGAGCCTGCCGGCGGCTTCCTACCAGACCCATAGAAACAAATGGCCTCGGACTTGTGAAGCGCGACCTCCAATCCCAACTGCCGGATTCGGTTTACCACCGTGGCAACTGCCGCCGTGACCAGAACCGAGGCTTCTCTGTAATTTGGTCCTCGAGCAGTAACTAACGTGTCGTCTGCATAACAGACAATGCCTACGCCACGAAGGTTAGCACCACGCAGAACCCAGTCATATCCTATGTTCCACAGGAGAGGGCCTAGGGCAGACCCCTGCGGAACGCCTCGCGTCATGTCTAACCTAACCTAACCTAACCTAACCTAACCTAACCTAACCTAACCTAACCTAACCTAACCTAACCTAACCTAACCTAACCTAACCTAACCTAACCTAACCTAACCTAACCTAACCTAACCTAACCTAACCTAACCTAACCTAACCTAACCTAACCTAACCTAACCTAACCTAACCTAACCTAACCTAACCTAACCTAACCTAACCTAACCTTTTTTTTTTTTTTTTTTTTTTACGTGGGGAAATGCATTTACGCATTCCCAACCGCCAGGGGGGACGGAAGGGATATGTCGGGCTCGACGTCAGAGACGCCCATACCGACTAAAACCCCACGATGTTCCCGCATCATGACTCAACGACGGGACCGCGGGACCGCTCGCGCATTCTCCGCAGTCCCGTCAGTTAGCGTCCTGGGTGGACCCGCCTCGGGAAAGGTTACCCCTTCCATACGACTCAAGCGATGCGCCGGGTATGTACGGCGCATCACCTCTCTTAGACCCCTTAGTTACTATCGGAGGTGTCGGACGCCCCCGCATCCGGCACCCCAGGTACTCTTAGCGGAGACGGGGTACGAGCTAGAATAGCCCGCCCCCTTGTCCGCACTCTCCGGCGCGGATGAGCGAGGGGATTCCGCTCCCGCTCTCGCTCCTCGTCTTCCCTTCTGGAGATCACTGTCTCACAGAAGGAGACCATCGCCTCCCACGACCTTTCGTCGCTGACCATCCTGTTAAGGACGGTGGGCAAGGAAAGGTCTGCCCCCACGACTGCGACCAAAGACCGTCGCGGTTCCGCTTCTGCCGGACAGGACTCAAGCGCATGCTGCGCAGTGTCCTCCGGCCATCCGCACTGGTGGCACACTGGAGTCTCTTCCCTTCCGGCTACATAACACAGGTACCTCCCGAAGCATCCATGCCCCGTAAGGACCTGCGTCAACCGGAAGGTTAGCACCCCGTGCTTCCGCTTTACCCACTCTACGAGTACGGGCTGGATCGCCTCAAGGAGACGTTGTGCTCCAGCTCCCCTCTGCGTGGGACCCGTCAGCAGACTCTGCCGCCACTCTTCCAGGGCCCTGTCCCTGGCACTCCTGCGCCACCGTACCACTTCCTGTGGCGCCGGGTGCATATTCCTCGCCCTCGCTTGAGCCCTTCGCCAGTAGACCGAGGACAAAACTTCAGCCTCCAGGTCCCACGGCAGTGAGCCAGCGAGTGCGCATGCCACCTCATGTGAGAGTGTGCAGTAGCCCCTACACACTCTCTTGGCCATCACGCGCTGCGAGCGCATCAACAGCGCCGACTCGCGGCGGTCAAGTGAACCCGCCCATATGGGGGCACCATATAGCGCCATTGAGCGCACTACCGCCATGTAAAGGTGGCGGCAGGTCCCATCTCCCCCGCCCAGGTTGGGGAGAAGCCGGCTTAACGCTGCAGCAGTACCCATTAATTTGGGTGTCAACTGTTGCAGATGTGTTCCGAACTTCCACCTGCTATCGAGCACAACACCGAGGTATTTCAGCGATGACCCGACAGAAATAGAAGTTCCTCCTACTACAATGTATGAGCCTGCAGGTGGCGCTTGCCGAGGACCATGAAAACAAATGGCCTCAGATTTATGAAGCGCCACCTCCAGACCCAACCTCCGAATCCTAGCAACCACTGATGCCACTCCAGCCGTTGCCAGTACCGACGCTTCTCGAAACGTCCGCCCTTTAGCGGTAACCAAAGTGTCATCGGCGTAACACACTACGCCGACGCCACGAAGGTTAGCGCACCGAAGAACCCAATCATAGCCGATGTTCCACAGGAGTGGCCCTAAAGCTGACCCCTGCGGAACACCGCGAGTCATGGGACTCCGTTCCTCGCCCTGCATCGTTGGGAAGACTACCTCTCTATCGGAGAGATAATCCCCAACGAGACGCTCGAGATACCGGGGCACGCGATGGTACCTCAAAGCTCCCAATATAGTGGTCCACGGCAGGGTATTGAACGCGTTGGCTATGTCTAACGACACCGCCAACAACACCCCACCAGTGGAGCACGCTTTTTCGGAGAGATCTCGTACGCACGCAATAGCGTCTACCGTAGATCGACCTCTCCGGAATCCGAACTGAGATTCGGCTAAATTTGGCCCCACTCTCTCAAGATGCTTGACAAGACGGGCAGCGACGATCCGCTCCAACAACTTGCCCGCCTCGTCAAGCAACACAATCGGTCGGTATCCCGACGGCTCGTCCACTGGTCTCCCCTCCTTTCGAAGGAGCACCAATCTCCCTACCTTCCATCGCCGAGGGAATCTCCCCTCCTGCATGCAGCGGTTAAAGAGACCCCTCAGGCTAGGTTCCAGAGCGTCCTGAGCGAGGGCCCACGCACGGCCAGGTATGCCATCTGGCCCCGGTGCTGTGTTCTTGGCCCTCATTCTCAGGACAGCCGCTCCCAATTCTCCCTCGGATACATCGGGCGGCCGCTCTTCCTCGTCACGTCCGGTATTGTCATACCGTGTTGTCATCTCCGTGGGTGGGACAAAGTCGGTTCCCGGTCTACCGGGGAACAGTCCCTCTACCACTCGCTGAAGTGTCGCCGGCTGCAGCATACTGGTGACTGGAGGCGCCCACGGCCGAAGCTTTCGCCTAGCCATTAGATAGGGGCGCCCCCATGGGTCCCGCTCCAGAGTCACCAGCAGCTGCCTCCATGCATCGGCTTTAGCCTCGGTGATGGCAACACGGAGAGCTTTGGACGCTTCTCTATAGGCGGCATAGAGAGCATCCGACTCACTGGCGTCCTGACGCCTTCGTCTCCGGTAACGTTGGTAGCGGCGACGCCTCGCTACACAACAGCGGCGGAGTTCAGCAATCTCCTCCGACCACCAATAGACCTGGCGCTTGGGCGGCAGTATCGTCGCGCGCGGCATCGCGGCATCACAAATGTGAGTCATTGCCGTGCATAGCGCGTCCGCTTCTGCGTCAATGTCGACGGGCTCCAGGGGTGGGGCATTCCATGCCTGAACAATGGCTGCCTCCTGCAGCAACTCCACATCCAGACGTTTGAGCACCCACCGTGGTCCAGACACGAGAGGCTCTCGCCCGTAGTCCTCCGCTGTAGACGAGGAGACGCTGAACCGAATGTAACGATGGTCGGATAGCGTCTCCTCGTTGACCAGAACCTCCCAGTCATGTACACGGCGCGCGAGTTCCGGAGTGGCCAGGGTTAGGTCGACCACTGACCCGCCCTGCATCCGCACGCACGTGTTTTCTGACCCCTGGTTGAGGATACAGAGACCCACTTCCGCCAACCACTCTTCCAATGGCCTACCCCGTGCATTGATCGTCGGAGACCCCCACGCCGTGGACTTGGCGTTGAAGTCTCCGAGGACGACGACAGGCCAAAGGCGACACTGACCTACCAGGGTCCCCACCTCAACGAGGAAGGCCTCAAAATCGGTGAGGGCTCTGTTGGGTGAAAAATACACCGCAACCACTACAGTCTCACCGACCCTCACCGCCACGTACCCCGAGCCTCGAGTCACGACGACGAGGGACGGGGAACGCACTGGCGACTGAGTGGTAACTGCCACCAGTCCATCAAGGTCCCCTACCCAGTCAGACCGAGATGGGACCACATACGGTTCGGCTACTGCAGCCACCTGGATTGACCACTCCGCCATACTCTGCAGGAGGAGATCCTGAGCGCGGGCGGAGTGGTTGATGTTTGCCTGGAGGAAAGTGAGAGCCATGCTAACTTTCCTCCATGGCAACCGTCTGCACCATTACGGGGCGAGCTGGCTGCGACTTGGATTTATTTGAAGTCGCAGACTGCTTCTTTCTCGCCCCTGTTTTAGTCGGGGGCTTGGCGCATGCCTTGCCCCCGGAGAGGTGGTTGGCTGGTCTTCCCGCTACTGCACATAGAGTGCAGTGTGGCGCAGCCGAACAGTCACTGGCCTTGTGACCCTTGTTGCCGCAACGGTGGCAGTCGTCACTACGGTCTACCTCGGATTGGCACTGGGCTCTGACGTGACCCAGTGCGAGGCACCGGTAGCAACGTCGCGGCCTGGCGTCCAAGATCTGGACCTGCGCTGCCACCCATCCAACCATCACTCGACCGACACCTGCTATCTTCTTAGCGGCCGTCACGGGACACCTTACAAATGCAGTGCCCATACCCGCTGCCCCTTTTCGGATCTCTCCCACCTTAATGGAGGATACCGGACACCCCGCAGCTCCTGCAAGAGCCTCTGTCAGCTCGGTGGAGTTTACAGAGTCGTCCAAGCCACTCACGCGTAAATCCGCTGTTGTGGTCGGTCTTGACACCTGTATCTCCCCTTGAGCTCTGAACACTTCTCTGAGCTTCTCAGCCAGGGTGTCAGCTTTCAGATCTTTGTCCTCGCCCGGAACCTCCAGTATTCGAGCCCCAGTAGCTGCGGTCCTTATCTTTAGGGGCGGCACTCCAAGATCCGACAAATTAATGCGGTTCTTGGCCTCCATCAGCACTCCTGCATAAGTGAGGCCCTTCTCAGCCGCCCCCGGCTGCAGCGTGATTACCACGGCTGCAGTGCGAGGGGCTTTCAATTTAGCCACCTTTGCCTTCGCGGCTTGCGGAGGTACCACCTTTGGAGGCTGTGACCTCACGGGAGCTGATGACCTGGCTCTATTTTGCACGGCTGCACTACCACCTTTCTTTGAGCCTCGTTTTGTGACCTCAGCCCATGACCCCTGCATTGGACGCGGCGCAGGTGTAGATTCCAAATCTACGGTTGCAGCCGGTGTAGATTTCTTCTTTCTCTTACCCGCCCTTTTCGGTGCAGCACCCATGGATTTAGCACTAGGTGGAAAAGGTTGGGGAGGAGCAGCTGCCGCTGAGGATGTACTGGCTACTGGCGGTGCTACCTCACTGATTTGCTTGTCAGCAGCCAGAGGCGGCCGCACGCGTTTCTCTGGAAGCAGCCGGTCACTCATGCCCTCAAAACGGGCATCCATTAGAGTGCCAACATGCACCATGACCGCACGCTTAACCTCCTCGAGATCCAAAGAAGGAGCTGGAGCTGGTACCGAGACCGGAGGGCACGCTCGAGCGGCCCTCAACTCGCTTAATTCACGACGGATCTCTGTGAGTTCCGCTGTGAGCTTCTTGTTGGCCTCCATTAAGAGGCTGACCTCCTCGGGCATCGTGCGGTCGCGCAGCTCCTGGAAAGAGTCTTTTACAACTCGCGCAGCCTCGTTCAGGGCGGCCACAAATGTGCCCTTGAGGTTTTTAGACCTGGTGGCCACCTTTTTGATGGTGTCCACCGAGTCCATCACAAGCCTTTCAATATCGGCAGCGTCTCGCCCTTTGGCCTGCGGGCCCTTCATAAAGAAGGCCCGGGTTTTTTCCCTCTTTTGGCGCTGCTCTTCGGCCATCTGCCTTTCGGCCTCAAGCCGCAGCTCCTCTTCCTTGGCCTTATTTAATTCGGCTTTGGCTTTCGCTAGGCCAACATACTGCCCAGTGGTAGGCGGTCTGCCTCTTCCACGTCGGGGCGGGATCACCTCGGTCGACTCACTTGAGTTATCCGAGGCATTCCCCTCCATGCTCTTTCGGCGTTTCCGCCGATTCGCAGACGGTGACTCTTCGGTATCCAGAGATGCCACCGTCATCAAACTCGCGTCAGAGTCAGACTCTGACAAACCCTTGGCCGATGCCATCGAAAAGATGTTATCGACTTCGGACTCCTCCTCATTAGCGCATTGCGCTCCCCTCTTAACATCAAACTTATCTATATTTTTATTTAAAACAAACATTTTTGTTCCCACGAGTATGGCGGAAATATTCAGTCCACCCGGGCAGTGCCCCCTGTACCCGGGTAACCCTGTTACACCACGGAGGTCGGGCGGTATCCGTGGGTTGACCTCTAGTGGGCTGGTGCACTCCACCAGCCACCCTGTCAGGGCACCCACAGGCGGATGAGTCGACACCTGGGATTTTGAGGTTTTTGTTTCGTGGTTGTCTCCACTGAAGCCGGCCAGTTAAGGCAAGCTCAACTCCAAGTCCGTCTCCGGACTTCCATCTACCCTTCAGCCCTACCACCAATCCTCTCAAAGGAGAGGTATAGGCGAGGGCTCCACACGTCCGGGCAGACTTGCCTCCGGACCGCCTTCTGCGCTCGCTCCAGATAAAAGCTCTGGGGCAAGCGCAGAAGGCCCACCACGGGTCACACTTCGCTTCACCGCAAACCGTGCGGCTACTAAGCCCCCCCACCACGACAAGGTGGTGACCCACGGGGGGGAACCTAACCTAACCTAACCTAACCTAACCTAACCTAACCTAACCTAACCTAACCTAACCTAACCTAACCTAACCTTTTTTTTTTTTTTTTTTTTTTTTTTTTTTTTTCCAGGAAAATCCAATTACGGATACCTCCGGCTCGGGGGAGCGTGGTGGTTATGTGGGGCTCACCGCCAGAGTGGCAGCATACCCACTAAAAACCTGGGGTGTTCTCCTTCTGGTCGCCATATGTCGGGACGTGGGATTACGTTAGCATTCCTTCCACGAACCGACGCGTGGTCTTTTCAGACCCCATACGCGGGGAGTATTTTACTCCTCCCTCACAATGGCGATGTGTCAGAACACAAGACACATCGCGCATCCTCCGGAACTTGTCTAGGTGAGCATCAGGTCCCCCCGGATCTGATGCCCACGGTTCCCTACCAGGGACAGACAGCGGTCACAGGTGGCTGCCGCCAGTACCTGGCTGTTTCTCGAAGAGTTAGGAGGCGACCTCCATCTGCCCTTGCACCTCGGCACTTGGCAAACGGGCCGTCTCCGGTTGTGTGGGTGGAACTGAACTCCTGCTACCCCTGGCCTTCTTCTTTCGAGATGGGCAGCAAACTTTGCTACCAACTCGATGCCCGGCCGGCTTTCCTGCAGCCGCACAAACTACGCAGCGCGGCTCGGCTGAGCAATTGCCCGCTATGTGGCCAGCGAGGCCGCATCGGTAGCATAAAGTGCTACGATCCGTCCCGGATTTGCACTGCTCCCGGACATGTCCCACCTCTAGACAGCGGAAGCAGCGCAATGGCTTTTGTGGTAGAATACGTACTTGCGCTGTTACCCAACCCACTAGAAGGCGTCCACCTTCTGCAACTCTTTTTGCTGCAGCAACTGGGCACCGCACAAACATTGTGCCTAAGCCCGCAGCATTGCGACGAACGTTGCCCACCTTTACCGCTTCAAGAGCACACTGGCCAGAAGTAGCAACAATTTGCGCCACTTCTTGCGGTGTCACAGAGTCGTCTAGGCCAGTGAGGCGAAGTTCCGCGGACTTCATCGGCCTAGAGATCTTCATTTCCCTCTCGTCTAAGATCTCCCTCAGCTTTGTAGCGAGGGAATCTGCCTTCTCTCCACTTGTGTCGCCCGGAATCTCCAACATTCTACCGCCGGTGACAGCAGCGCGGAACCCTAGATTGGAAATCCCAAGCGATGACAAGTTAATTTTGGCTTTGGCGGCCAATAGAGCCTTCGCGTACGTGAGGCCCTTCTCCACACCACCCGGCTGGATCGTCAAGACGACCGCCGACGATTTCGGGACTCGGAGTTTAGGGCCATCTTTCTTGGCAGGACGCTGCGGCCGGGTACCTTTCGTTTGGGGCTGGGACCTCTGCGAAAGTGCCGGTGCCGTCTCCTTACCAGCCTTCTTATGTTTGCCCTTTTTGACCACGTGTGCCCAGCTCTCGTTGGGTAAGTTGGCCAGTTGGGGCACGTCATGTCCGGTCACAGTAGCCTTAAGCTTACTGCCTTTGACCACAGAAATACTCTTCTTACCTGCACCCTTCTTCCCCTTTCGGGATTCGGGGCCAGGCTGTGTCAACCTAACCTAACCTAACCTAACCTAACCTAACCTAACCTAACCTAACCTAACCTAACCTTTTTTTTTTTTTTTTTTTTTTTTTTTTTTTTTCCGTGGTGGAAATGCTTTTACGCATACCCGCTAGCCGTGGGGGCGGACGGGTTATGTCGGGCTCAACGCCGCTAAGGCGCTCCTACCGACTAAAACCACCACGGTGTTCTTCGACAGCGATTGAAACAGGGTTACGGGACCGTGTTAACACTCTGCCGCTTCCCTGCTCTTGCCGCTATTGTCTAACTTTGGACCCGCCTCGAAAGAAAAGAAAACATTCCTTCTTATATGCTCTTGCTATGCCCAGGAACACCGGGGCATAGACATCTCAGTAGGGTATTTATTTATACTTGGTATTGGGCGCCAGGTGCCCCCGAGATCGACGCCCCAAGCTCTCCTAGCGGAGACATAGTTCGAGCCATATCAACTCGTCTACGCCTCCGTTTCCTGCGAATCGGATGAGATGAGGGATTTATTTCCCTCTCCCGCTCCTCAGCTTCTCTTCTGGAAATCACTATTTCACAGAAGATAGTCACTGCCTCCCACGACCTCTTGTCATTAACCATCTTTCTCAACATAGCTGATAATGAGAGATCCGTCCCTACGACCGCAACCAGAGACTGGCGCGGTTCTTCTTCACTCGGGCATGCCTCTAGTGCGTGTTGCGCGGTGTCTTCTACGCAGTTGCATCTGTGACACACCGGGGTCGGCTCTCTTTTAGCCACACCATGCAGGTACCTCCCAAAACAACCGTGTCCAGAGAGTACCTGTGTTAGTCTAAAAGTAAGGGACCCATGTTTTCTCTGGACCCACTGCTTAAGTACAGGTTCTACAGCCTCGAGTAGTCTTAAAGCTTCTGCTCCTCTCTCTGTTGATACTGAGAGAAGCCGATCGTTCCATGTCCTAAGAGCAGTCTCTCTGGCATTCTTTCGCCATCGGGTCACCTCCTCTGGTAAAGGCCAAAGATTCTGGTCTCGCGCCCTTGCTCTTTGCCAAAATACTTGCGCTAAAACTTTAGCCTCAAGTTCCCATGGCAAAGATCCAGCAAGGACGCAAGCCACCTCATGCGAAAGTGTGCGATATCCTCTGACCACTCTTATTGCCATTGTTCTCTGAGGCTTACGGAGCAACGCAACCTCTCGGTCGCTAAGGGATCCGGCCCAGATCGGGGCCCCATACATAGCCATTGATCTGACTACCGCCATGTAAAGGTGGCGGCAGTTTCCTCCTCCTCCACCGAGATTAGGGAGTAGACGGCTCAGCGCAGAGACAGTCCCAATAAGTTTGGGAGACAAACGCTTAAAGTGCTCTTCAAACTTCCACCTGCCGTCGAGTACGACACCGAGGTATTTCAGTGTCGTCCCAACCGCAATGGAAGTACCATCCACTACTATGTTAGAGCCTGCCGGCGGCTTCCTACCAGACCCATAGAAACAAATGGCCTCGGACTTGTGAAGCGCGACCTCCAATCCCAACTGCCGGATTCGGTTTACCACCGTGGCAACTGCCGCCGTGACCAGAACCGAGGCTTCTCTGTAATTTGGTCCTCGAGCAGTAACTAACGTGTCGTCTGCATAACAGACAATGCCTACGCCACGAAGGTTAGCACCACGCAGAACCCAGTCATATCCTATGTTCCACAGGAGAGGGCCTAGGGCAGACCCCTGCGGAACGCCTCGCGTCATGGGACTCCGGCTTACTGCCTGCATCGTGGGAAAGACTACCTCTCTATCGGAGAGATAGTCCCCAACAAGGCGTTGCAGGTACATAGGTACCTTGTGGTATCTGAGTCCTTCTAAAATTGTGCTCCAGGGCAGCGTGTTGAATGCATTGGCAATATCTAAAGACACAGCTAGCATCACACCGCCACTAGAGCATGCATCAACTGAGAGGTTGCGGACACATGCTATCGCATCCACTGTTGAGCGACCTCTCCGAAACCCAAATTGCGTGTCGGCCAAATTAGGACCAACCCTTTCTAAGTGCCTGACGAGGCGAGCAGCAACCACACGCTCAAGCAGTTTACTGGCCTCATCAAGTAACACAATTGGTCGGTAACCCGATGGTTCGTCTGCCGGTCGTCCTTCTTTTCGTATGAGAACTAGCTTACCGCTCTTCCATCGCTTTGGAAATTTCCCTTCTTGAAGGCAACGGCTGAACAGTGCCCTCCAGCGGGATTCCATAGCATCCTGAGTAAGGGTTAGTGCTTTTCCAGGTATTCCGTCTGGCCCCGGTGCCGTATTTTTTGCCTTCATCCGTAGTACAGCTACGCTTAGCTCTCCTTCTGAGACCTCAGTTAGTGGGTCGTTTACACTTCCTGAAGTTCCCCCTATCTCCATAGCTGGTGGCAGAAATTCGGTTTCTGGAGCACTAGGAAAAAGCCCGCTGATTACTCGCTGGAGCACTTCTGGATGCAGCGTGGTTGTGACAGGAGGAGCCCAAGGTCGTAGCTTTTTCCTTGCCAGCTTATATGGCCGCCCCCATGGGTCTCGCTCTAGTGTTTCCAGTAATTCCTGCCACGCTCTGGCCTTTGATTCGCCGATAGCCACTCGAAGCGCTTTTAACGATTCACAGTAGGCGGCGTGGAGAGCAAGCTCTTCTTCATCCTCCCGGTTTCTCCTTCTACGGTGCCTTTGATATGCTCGGCGCTTAGCAATGCATTGGCGTCGAAGCTCCGCAATTTCTTCTGTCCACCAATATACTTGGCGTTTAGGGAGAAGCGCCTTTGCACGTGGCATGGCTGCATCGCAAATGACTGTCATTGCCTCACACATTCTGTCAGTTTCTTCATCCAGCCCTCCTTGTTCTGTAGGCGGAGAATTCCATGCCTGGACTATTGCTGCTTCTTGAAGGGACTCCAAATCTAAATGCTTCAAAGCCCAACGAGGGCCACATGATCTGGTCTTCTCATTATATAGATTCGGCGTTAGGGAAGAGACGACAAACTTAATATATAAATGATCAGAGAGCGTCTCTTCATCCACCAGTACCCTCCAGTCATGGATCCGGCGCGCCAGTTCTGGACTGGCAAACGTCACATCAATCACAGATCCTCCCGATTGCCGGACGCATGTTTGTTCAATTCCCTGGTTGATGACGCACAGATTAGTTTCTGCAAGCCACTCAAGCACGGTTACACCCCGCGGGTCAGTAATCGAAGATCCCCAGGCTGGTGACTTAGCATTGAGATCTCCGAGAACTATGGCAGGCAGGGGTCGGTTGCGACCAACCACAGTAGCCACTTGTCCTAGTAGAGTCTCCAATTCGTGCCGGGGCCGATTGCCAGAGTGGTAAACTCCCACTACCAGTATTCTTCCAATCTGTGCCGCAACAAATCCATTACCTTCGCAAACTGTAGCGAATGGCGGGGAATATGTTGGTGACTGTGTTGTGATTGCCACCATTCCATCCTTATCTCCAATCCAGTCAGACCTATTTGGGATCTCATACGGTTCTGTAACCACTCCTACCTGTATAGACTTCTCTGCCAAGACTTGAAGTAATAAGTCCTGAGCCCGGTAGGAGTGATTAATATTCGCCTGCAAAAAAGCTAAGGCCATTCTTTTTAAATTATTTCCATGCATCCCTCTTGCTCCATCGTGGAGCTTATCGGCTGAGACTTGGCCTTAGCCTCAGTCCCAGCTGGTTTTCGACGCACCGCTTTCTTAGATGGAGACTTAGCGCAAGCTTTGCCCCCAGAGAGGTGATCCGCGGGCCGTCCTCCAGCAGCGCACAGAGTGCAGCGAGGAGCGGCGGAGCATTCACTAGCTTTGTGATCCTTTTGACCACAACGATAGCATTCATCGCTGCGGTCAATCTCAGATTGACACTGAGCCCTAACATGACCTTGAGCGAGGCACTTAAAGCAGCGGCGTGGTCTGGGATCCATAATCTTGACCTGTGCCGAAACCCATCCGATTAACAGACGACCCCCCGTTGCAATTTTCTTGGCAATGGCCATAGGACATCGAACAAACGCTGTCCCCATTCCTCCTGGACCTGGTCTGATGCGATTGCATCTTATATCTGATGCAGAGCCTCCCCCTACTCTGGCAATAGCCTCAATAAGTTCTTGAGGAGCAATTGAGTCATCCAGACCAATCACACGCAGGTCCGTAGTGGTGACCGGTCTGGAGACTCGAATTTCTTCAACTCCCTGGAAAACTTCCTTGAGCTTTTCAGCCAGAGTATTGGCTTTCTCCGCCTTTTCAGTGCCCGGAACTTCAAGTATGCGAGCTCCTGTGGCAGCTGTTCTCATTTTCAGAGGTGGCATCCCTAGTGCCGTGAGGTCTATGCGGCTCTTGGCCTGCGTTAGCACTTTGGCATATGTAAGACCTTTTTCTTTCGCTCCCGGTTGTAGCGTTATAACCACAGCAGCTGTGCGTGGAGGGCGAAGCTTAGATGTTTTCGATACAGGGGCTTTTGATACTTGCGTTCTTTTAGGAGGAGACGATCTTGCTCTGCTACCTGACGCTGCATTGCCACTCTTTTTAGAGCTCCGCCGTACAACAGTGGTCCAGGGCTCTTCTGTTGGAGCTACATTAGGCCCAGGTTGTGATGGTCTAGTGTTTTTAACCAACTTAGGAAGAGTCGCCGGTGGTGTTGCCGATTTTTTCTTCTCTCTTTTGCTCTTTCCTTTTGACTTAGCAACCTGTCCGTCTTTAGCAAAAGCCGAAGACTGAGAAGGATCAAGCGGTCCTGTGGTAAAAGAAGTACTAGGTGCTGTCAGGTCCACATCTGTAGCCTGTTGTTTACTTCTGTCAGGAGCTAAAGGTGGTCTAAGCCGCGGTTCAGGAAGAAGACGATCCTGTATTCCGTCAAAACGAGCACTTATCAAGTTGCCAACCATGGTCATGATATTGCTTGTTACCTCCTGAGATAGTGTCTCTCCGGAAGACGATGCCATGTAAGGCGCTGAGCCTTGATTTGCTTGAGCTGCCCGCAGCTCTTCAACTTCTCGTCGGAGTTGTTTTGTCTCCTTAACAAGTTCTTTGTTAGCTTCTGCGAGCAGAGCTACCTCTTCCGATATAGTACGTTTACGAACTACTTCGAATGCCGACTGAATCATCTCTGCAGCGTCCTTTAGTGACTTGACATATGTCCCTTTCAAGTTTTTGGATTTTGTAGCTATTTGTTTAATAATATCTACAGAGTCCAATACTGCAGTTTCTAATTGAACCGTATCTTGAGTTTCCGCCTTATCAGAAGTCAAATGCGTCTTTGAAAAGAGAGCACGACTGTTTTTCTGTTTTTTCTGCAGTTCCTCAGCCAATTCTTTTTCAGCAATGAGGCGCAGCTCCTCCTCTCTGGCTTTATTTAGTTCAGCTTTCGCTTTGGCTAATCCGACATACTGCCCAGTAGTAGGTGGGCGTCCGCGTCCCCTTCTTGCATTTGCCTTCGTTGAAGACTCGCCTGCGTCCGATGGCTGTCTACTATGATCCTGCCATAGGCGTTTTCGCGCAGATGCCCGGGATCCTAACGAAGAGCAGCTCATCTCCGATTCCGATACGTCTCGTTCTCTCACTGAAGCAATTAATCCGTCGGAGTCAGCTTCATATCTTTGCAGCACAACACGAGCTTCTTTCCGACTAATTTCATCAATTTCCGTCATTTTGCCAAAGTTTCCATTAGTGCAATCATCCCCTAAGTCCTTGAACAAGCTAAAGTCGTCGTTATTATCGGTCCGTTTTCCTATTTTTCCATCCTCTTCTACGTCATAGCGATTTGTGCCCCCCCCAGAGTACGTGGGGCTGCGTGCCGTAGCACGGAGGGATTCCCACTGTTGTGGACCCTCCTGGGTAGTCTTTTTCAAATGCGCCATTACTTTATCATTAATTTAAAAAACTGTTGTTGTGAGTCTAGCGGCCGGCCACATACCGACCATGCCCAGTTCGCGAACTCGGAGCTGTGACTGAGAATCGAGTACAACTCCGAACTCCTGCTCTGGACACTCCCCTCGGCAACCCACGAACCTTGAGATTTCGTATCCCCTCGCTGTCAAAGCACACGAACATCGATAGATACGCGCAAACTATCACAGAGAAAAGAAGTCTAGTGCCAAATTAGGCAGCTCCTCCGTATACGTTCCTCGGATGTTACTCGTCGAACAAAACCTCCACACGTCCGGGCAGTCTTGCCTCCGGACCGCCTTCTTCGCTCGCTCCAGATAAAAGCTCTGGGGCGAGCGTAGAAGGCCCACCACGGGTCACGCTTCGCTTCACCGCAAGCCGTGCGGCTACTAAGCCCCCCCACCACGACAAGGTGTTGACCCACGGGGGGGAACCTAACCTAACCTAACCTAACCTAACCTAACCTAACCTAACCTAACCTAACCTAACCTAACCTAACCCTAACCTACAGTAATAATAGTGCGAACAAATTCGCTAGACCTCAACAACATTTTTCGTGCCAATAATTTTATATTCACTTCGCATTGACAGCTGGTCGAATCAACATCACTGTAAATAATATTATTAAATTAAACTACTTCAAGAACACCACTGGATTTTATTTCAAGGTCACAAGCGGCCGAAACATTTTTGGCGACCGTGACAGGACTATAATTTGAAGAGAAGCATTGCAGTCATCGTCGAGCGAAAACAATAACGATAATCCCCTCCCAGCACAGACCAATGCAGATAAGTTTCCTCCACAATTTTATTCCGTACAACCAACCCTCAAATCCTAAAACAAAAATCCTATATTTTTGTGTACTTTTACATATTCAGTGGTGATTAACATACTAATACTTGTGCAAATTATCTATACATAATCCTATATTAGTTAAATAAAGCATTTTTATCACTCAAATCCAGAAAATAATTGCAAATAATTATTTTTTATATGATCTTTTCGTCAAACGTAGCTCAATAGACGGTCAAATTACTAAGTTTAAGAATTATTTGAGCAGTGTTATCGTAAAAGATACACTAACTTCTAGCAAATTAACACATAAGCTTGGTAAATTTGAGGCACTTTCCAATCGCTACGATGATTTGCAGAATCAGATAGACGTTGTGAATTCTACCAACTTAGTTAACGAAGTAGATGAACGAGATGACATTGAGCAGCTATTTATTTCAAACATTGCTACTGCTCAAAGTATTATTCAAAGATATAATTCTAGTAAATATGACGAAACTAGTTTCAAAGAATGGGATTTAAATTGCCCCAGATACAGATTGAAAAAATTCGACGCGTCTTATTTTCGATGGCTGGATTTTTGCGATACCTATTTATCACTTATTCACAAAAATGATCGTATCGCTAAAATACACAAATTTCATTATTTAATTTCTTATCTAACGGGCGATGCAGCACGCATTATTTCCAACTTCGAAGTTTCCAATTCAAACTATTTAGTTGCGTGGAAAATGTTATGCGATCGTTATGACAATATGCGTCAGTTGATAAATCATCATCTTAACTCTTTGTTAAATATACAACAAACCAGTCGCGAGTCCCATGGCTCTTTGCGATTTATAGTCGACCACATAACGAAAAATCTGCGCCCACTATCCAGCCTTGGTCTTCCCACTGATAAATGGGATGTGTTAATAATTCATATTATGAGTTCTAAATTAGATGCACATACACTACTGAAATGGAAATAGTGTCGTGGCGTGAAGGACGATATACCTACATTGGATGCGTTCTATAAATTTTTGATTGATTGTGCCGACATCCTAGAATCAATATATCGAAACTCAGGAACGCCAACGCCATCTAGCCACTCTGCCAGTACTAGCAGGGCCGTAGCTAACACAAATATCAACCGGGTTCACACAAAGGTCTTTGCAGCCGCTGGTGAAGTGAGCACGAACAGTGTCTGTTGTGTTGTCTGTAATGGAGAACACCGAATCTATGACTGTCCCACATTTTGCTAAATTGCTAAGTCGATTGATGAGCGTATCGCCGAGGTACATAGGCTAAAACTCTGCACCAATTGTTTACGAGTTGGTTATAGGGTAAGCTCATGTCGCTTAGGCCCTTGTTCCAAGTGAAAATTAAGACATAATGGTCTTATTCAAATGTATCCAATACTAATAATAATAATATTTTTTCTTCCAGTGTTGCCACCACCATGTCTGACAACACTGACGATACAATTGCGACTTTTTCCAGACAAAACTCGAAACAAGTTCTTCTATCAACCGCTTTCATTGAGGTGGTTAATCCTCGGACAAATCAAACCGAAAAGGTTCGTGCCCTATTAGACTGCAGAAGCCAATCATCTTTTATGACGAAATCCCTCAGGGACAGACTTTCGTTAGAATCAAGATCTAATTGTAACATCAACGTTATGGGTATAGGCAATCACCAGACCGCTCAAGTTAGTGAAACTTGTGTAGCGCAGCTAAATTCTTTGGTTTCTAAATTCAACGTTACTTCAGGTTTTCTCGTGCTCCTTCAGCTGACCGGTCATGTCCTGAAATTTACTGTAGATACCCAATCACTCCAACTTCCCGATAATTTAGAACTTGCAGACCCTATGTTTCACCAGCCGGCGCCGACTGAGATCTTAATCGGTGCCGATTTATTCTGGGATATTATTGGCCGTGAGCAGCGTCATATCGGTCCTAACAAACCAAAACTAATAAGTTCCCAATTAGTTGGATTATTTCAGGTCCTATGAATTCAAGTTCACTAATTAGTAATATACGGTGCAACCATTCCGTCACATTTAATTCAGCAAGTGAGGACGATATCAATACTCACAATAAACTTACTAAGTTCTGGGAACTTGAGGAAATTCTCCTTAAGTCTAAACTTAGTGAGAGCGAGAAGGCATGCGAAGCGAATTTTTTATCACGCACCTTTCGCTTAGATTCAGGAAGGTTTTCTGTTGGACTACCTCTAAAAGATTCTCCTAACTGTCTTGGTGATCATTACACCGCAGCTAAGGCTCAATTTCTTAGCTTAGAAAAAAGATTTAGAAGGCAACCGATTGTCTAACAACAGTATATTAAATTCATGCAAGAGTACGCTGATTCAGGTCATCTATAAGAGTCTCCTATTCCTGTACCGGATGATTCTTATTTTCTATGTCACCACGCGGTTTTCAAAGATAGTGAATCCACTAAAATTCACGTAGTATTCAATGGATCGCTTCCGACGACCTCTGGGTACTCTGTTAATGACATTCTCTTAGTAGGTCCTAATATTCAGGATTCACTTTTCTCAATTCTCATCAGGGCACGTCAGTATAAATTTTTGCTTAATGGCGACGTCGAGAAATTATACCACCAGACGCAAATTCATAAAGAGGATCGGAACTTACAACTGATATTATGGAGAGAAGACGAGTCACGTCCTATCAAAACGCTACAGCTAAATACTATTACTTGCGGCATGGCATGTTCTAGTTATTTAAGTACGCCTTGCCTATGGCAACTTGGGGAAGAATGTCCCGAACCCGTGATAAAAGAAATTATTCAGCACGATTTTTTCGTAGATTTATTTACCGGAGCTGACGATGAGAACACATTGCTCTATATTGAACAATCAGTATCTGCTGCTTTAGCCAAAGGCTGTCTCAATTTAAGAAAATTTAAGTCAAATTCAACCTCATTACTAAAATCAGCTTCTTCTAATTCAAACGATAATTGAATTGTAAGCGAATCTACTTCTACGCTAGGTATGGTTTGGAACCCTTTAAATGATCTGCTTCACTTTCTATTTCAAATTCCATCCCCGAAAAATAAGAATATGTTAACAAAACGATTTATTCTTTCGTCGATATTTCAAATCTTTGATCCTTTAGGATTGTTAAGTCCATGTGTTATTAAAGCCAAAATGCTATTACAACAATTGTGGCTACATAAGTTGACATGGGACGATCCAATTCCCCATGATATAGAAAGAGATTGGAATAAGTTTGTTTCAGCTGTACCTTCTCTTCTTCATCTTGAAGTAAGTACCTTGACGAGTACTTTGCGACGCACCCGTGTCTGTGTCTCTACACTCATATTGCGATGCTTCTCAAAAGGCTTATTTATGGAGCTTGTATTTATCTGCGCTCTGTAAGTACGAACAACGAAGTCAAAGTAAAGTTGCTTTACTCTAAATCTAAGGTAGCTCCAATCAAGGCTACTACGATTCCCCGCCTTGAGCTCTGTGCGGCTCTATTGGCAGCTAAATTATGCAAGACAGTGAGGGAATCATTGAGATACAAAATGCAAAAGGAAGTACATTGGTGTGATTCTACTATTGTGTTAGCCTGGCTTCACACTAGTTTTCAAAATTTAAAGACTTTTGCCGCGAATAGAGTTCTTGAGATTTCTAAGCTTACAGATTCCAACACTTGGCGTTACGTGCCTACAGCTGCAAATCCTGCAGACCTGATTTCTCGAGGCATTAGTCCCGACCAATTGAGTAAGACTGATCTTTGGTGGTCTGGTCCACCATACTTGTCTGAATTTGAAAATTCAGATTCAATGTTGGACTGTGGTAAACGACAAAATCAATAATACAAGCTTGCCTGAAACTAAGACAACAATCGTAACTAACTTGACGAATAATAGTGAACCTTTTGTACGTTTCTCAAACTACTCTAGTTTTACTCGTTTAAAGCGAATATTTGCATATTTATTGCGATTTACGCATAATAAATTAAACCCAAAATCTCGACTTACAGGTTCTCTATCAGCCGATGAGCTGAAAAACTCTTTTCTAAATTTATGTCGTTTATCTCAGCAGGAGTCGTTTTCTTCTGAGTATGACCTGCTATCCAACTACAAAACTTTGAGTCCTAAATCGCGTATTTTATCATTGAGCCCGTTTTTAGTGAGGATAAGGTTATCCGCGTAGGTGGTTGTTTAAATAACTCTGATAAAAAACATCCTATTTTATTGAATACTAAGCATCATTTTACTAAAATTTTATTCGAATATGAGTAAAAGTAAAGTAAAAAAGCCATTTATTCAGTTACACATTAAAAAAATAAATTGCATGCTAAATAGTTGTTTTAACAAAAAGATTTTTTTTTATGATTATGATATATCATCACTGCGTTTCATTAGATGCCACTGCGAAACAACAAATTCAAGCACTTCTAATTTTCAAATTGCACAAACACAGATTCTCAAACGATAATTCTTCATGCTAATGTTCGCAGTATACACAAAAAGTACTTAGAAATTGAAAGCCTAGCAAATGAGCAAGGTTGTGATGTGTTGTGCTTGACAGAGACCTGGGGAAAAAATCATCAGATGCAGGCGATGACTGTTGAGAACTACACACTGGCGACTTGTTTTAACCGAATATTTTTTGATCATGGCGGGACCGCGATATATGTTAAAAATGGTTTAGATTTTAAAGTTAGAAACGATTTGAATAAAATGTCATTTGAAACAAACTTTGAATTAGCAGCAATAGAATTAAGATTTTCAAAAATAGTAATTATGGCTCTTTACCGTCCGGAATACGATATGAATTTATTTTTTGAATTATTAACAAAACTACTAGATAAACTTTGCAAAGAAAAGAAACAAATTGTTATAGCAGGTGATTTCAATCTAAATGTATTAAAAGTAGACAAAAATATATAGAAACTTGACGGAATATTAAAGAAATTTAATTGTAAATGGTTGTTAAATGAGCCTACTAGAACTGAGACAAATAAAAGGAACCAAACCAGTTCTACGTGCATTGATAACTTTATTGTAAATTTTAGCGGTGGTAGAGGATCAGTTTTAGGTTATAAACTTTCCGACCATAATGTCATTAAATTAGAATTGTTCAATACAAAAAATGTTAATAGTAAAAATACTCCCTATAAGGCTAGAAATTTTTCAAAAAATAATCTAAATTATTTTAACCATTTGTTTAACAAAGATAGTATAGAACTAATGACTAGTAACGCAGACGCAAGAACGAGGATTTTACATGATGCTTTGATATATTATTACAACATAGCTTTTCCAAAAATAAGAAAACAAGTAAAAAATATTCAAGAACAATGGTCAACTGTAGGTATAGAAAATAGTAAGAAAAATTTAGTTAACATGGAAATTCTTCAAGAATTTGACCCTAGCGCAACGAGAAAATTAAAAATTAAGAGGTACAGGAAAATATTGCGTAAAACTATGGTCGTAGCAAAGAAATTACAATATAGAGATAGAATTAAAAAGTCAAAGAATAAAATTAAAGAATCTTGGACTATTATTAATGAACAGGCAGGTCAAAATAAGCGACGCGATAGAAGTACTAGAATAAAATCAGTGAAAAACGAAAGCGGACAAGATGTATCAGAAGCTAAATAAAATTGCTACTATTTTTAATGACTTTTTTCGCAACATAGCTCATAAGTTGACTTCCAATCTAGAAACTGACGGGGATAATTGCAAAAAGTATTTAGATTACGGTAATAAGCCATTGACATCTATCTCATTTGGACCAGTAGATTATAATGAGCTCAAAAAGGTAGTAGGTAACATGAAACAAAAACCTACATTAGATATTTATGATATAAGTACTAAAACTTTACGAAATCTAATAATAAACAACGATAATTTATTCGAATTAATATTCATTTGCGTAAATTCATGTTTAATGGACGGAATATTTCCTGACGTATTGAAACCGGGTAGGGTCATTCCACTTTTTAAAAAAGGGGATACCGATAATATTAGTAACTATAGACCTGTGTGCATTTTGCCAGCTTTATCAAAAATTTTAGAATCTATTATTAAATCAAGAATTGTCAAATACTTTGAAAAAAATAATTTATTTACAATGTCACAGTTTGGATTCAGAAAGGCCGCTCCACAGAAATGGCTATAAGAAAAGTGGTATATTATATTCTTGAATCCTTGGATAAGTCAAATAAATGTGCCAGTGTCTTTTGTGATCTTTCAAAAGCTTTTGATTGTTTGAGGCATGATATATTGATTTCAAGGCCCTGCATTAAATATGATGATAACTTACAGAACCGTAGTCAAATTGTCTCTGTAATTGAAGAAACTTCTACAGAGGATACGATGTCAATTGGTGTACCACAGGGCTCTATTTTAGGGCCAGTCTTGTTTTTGATTTATATTAATGATATAACCAACGCATTGCCGAGTTGGGCTCATATAAATTTATTTGCAGATGATACACATGTGGGTATCAGAGACAAATGTAAATTTAATTTAAACGATAATGTTAATACAGTTATGGAATTGTTAAAGGAATGGTTTGACGCAAATGGTATTATTCTTAACTCTGATAAAACCATATCAATGCAGTATCAGTCAAGGTTGGGTATTTTTGGGAATTCTATTAGTAAAACAAATATATTTCTAGGTTATACAATTGATAACACAATTAGTCATAAATCTCACATCGATAAAATTTGCAACAAAATGGCAAGTGGTAATTATGCTTTATTTAAACTCAAGCCATTATTAGATAAAAAGTCACTCATCTCTGTCTATTATGCATACGTTCATTCTATAATAAGATACGCTATAACTGTTTGGGGAAACGCTAAAGATATCGTAAAAGTTTTAAAATGTCAGAAACAATCTATAAGAACAATGAATGGTTTGAAAAAACGTAGTCCTGCGAGAATACACTTTAGAAATGATAAAATAATGACAGTTATATAACTTTATATTTATAGTTGTTTATTAGAAGTACACGAGGATACGTGTACTTCTAATAAAGGATATATTAATGTACAATAAATTACCAAATAGCGTGATGGAACTCAATTTTAAAATATTTAAACAAAAATTAAAATATTTTTTTGAAAGAAATCCTTTTTATAAACTCAGTGAATATATGTGAATGCAGCTTGTGGAATCATCGTTCTTGTGTGATGAACAACAATTACAAAATGTTAGTAATAGGTAAAGAAGTAAATGACAATGTAAATGTATAATATAATAACTATTTGTTCTTAGAACTATAAAAGTATTTATAAGTTAAGTTTCTTTTTAAAGTAATTAATAATTAAAATGTAACAAGACTTGCCTGTAACGAATGTTATTTAAAGGCCAATAAATATTCTTATTCTTATTCTTATATACATTTTACGTATTGTTTTTAACTTGTCCAAATTTATAATATAAATTTCAAAATAAATCTTTTTTTTTATTCTTTCTTGATTGGCCACCACACTCTGTGTATTGTGCCAGTTCTCAAGTTCTTAATATAAATCTTAAATGTCAACTAACTCCTAACTTTTTTTTTATCTGTATCTATTTTTTTTTCAGTCAAATCTTCAGGTTTGTGTGTAAATGTCGCCTCCTTGGCGTAGGCCTCCCCCAGCCGTTTCCATAACTCCCTATCTCTCGCAATCCTCATCGAATTTGAACACGAATGCAATTTACACGCTGGACCACAGCTACTGTTGGCAACAATACGCGAATATGCTTGGCCCATTAATGGTAGACTGTTGGCTAGACGAACCTATCGTAACTGTTTCAGATGTTGACGACTTCAAGGTAAAACAATGCAACCAAAGATGGGAGATCTTCCCGCCGTGCGACTTAAGCCAAATTTCCCTTTTCAATCAATGGCTCTAGATTTTTCTGATGCTTTTTTTATTTTAAACCGCAAAGGCAGAGACTCTAAGACAGAGAAATGTTATCTGTGCATTTATGTGGATCTTTGCTTCAAATGTGTACATTTGGAAGCAGTTTCTGATTTATCAAAGGATGCTTTTGTCATGACTTTCCGTAGGTTTGTGGCTCGACGTGGCCGCCCAACTGAAGTTTTTTCTGATAACGGTACCAATATAGTATCTGGTGCAAAGGAAATCAGTAGTTTTTTGAAGAGCTCTGTCTGATTTTGCAAGTGAAGAAGGGATGAAGTTTAATTTTTCTCCGGCATATGCTTCTGACTTCGGCGGAATCTTTGAAAGTGCAAGTAAAAGCGCTAAATTTCATATCAAACGTGTAATGGGAAATTCACATCTAATATTCGAAGAATTATCAACCCCTCGCACAAGTAGAGTTATGTTTTAACAGTCGTCCACTTTGCCCACTTTCCTCTTCCCCAGACGATTTCCATTACCTTTCCCCTGGGAGCTTTCTCATTGGTCGTGCACTCACCGCTCTGCCTTCACCAAACTGGAAGACTTCAATTCAAGCTACCTTCGACGCTACGAGCGAGTTCAGCAAATATTTCAACATTTCTGGAAGCGTTGGCAAAAGGAATACATAGCAGAGTTACACCATCGCCGGAAATGGAAAACCAGCTCATCAAGTCCAAATGTGGGAGATCTGGTTTTAATGCAGGAAGATGACGTTCCACCTCTCCGCTGGAGACTCTGCCGAATAGCAAGATTGTTTTACGGGCCCATAGACAAGGTGCCTCGTGTGGCTGATGTCACCACATCCAAAGGATGCGTTCGCCGCCCGCTTGTTCGTCTGTGTCCTCTTCCCACGACTGAAGATTTAGAAGCTTGAAGTTGAAACCTACAACGGGGGGAGCATGTCAACGCCTGTGCGAGCAAATTCGCTAGACCTCAACAACATTTTTCGTGCCATTCATTTTATATTCACTTCGCATTGACAGCTGGTCGAATCAACATCTTTGTAAATAATATTCTAAATTAAACTACTTCAAGAACACAACTGGATTTAATTTCAAGGCCACAAGCGGCCGAAACACTACCAACTAAAAACCCCAGGGTGTTTCATCCTGCCGCTTGTATGCCTGGGCTACGGATACGCTATTGCAATCTTCCGCAACCCTTGCGGCGCTGTCCTTTCTGACTTAACAGTAGATGAAGCTGGAAAACTCCACCTCAACGTCCTTGAGAGGCAAACGGAAACACCGCGAGCGCCACCTCGGATCTACTTATTGGACCATAGACCCCCGAGTCCAAGGTCCAAGGCACCTATTATGGAGGTCGTAAAAGAGAGTGAAAATTCTTTTATGACGCCCTGTCTGCTTTTTGCGCATTGGAAGATCGGTACTTTCACGCTCCGCTGTTTTCTTCTGAGACTTTACTTGTTCGCAGAAGGAAACCACCGCCTCCCAAGAATTTTCGCTTGTCAGCATCACACTGATCAATGCTGGCAACATACAAACATCATTTCCCACTACTGCTCTGAGGCTTTGGCGTGCTATGGTCCAGGCGGGGCACTCAACCAAAGTATGTTGCGCTGTATCTTCTAAGCACCCACAATAATGACAATCTGGAGTCGGTGAAGAGTCTTCCGGCTAACCCTAACCTAACTAATAACCGAGAAGTGTCTTCCAGATATACGATACTTACGTTTCATTTTCATTTAGAACGATTCAAAGCACAAATCGACACCCGTACAAGTAATACGTACAAGCTTTGACAGAACAGAGGAATTGCTGAATATTTGTGCAGTGACATATTTCAGGGCCAGTAAATAACGTGCATTAGATTGCCCTCGTTTCATGATGTCGAAATCACGATATACAGAAAGGTCTTGGAGTCAGATTGCCACAAGATTCTTGCAAATCCATACCATAATTTCTGTCTTTCATTGTAAGCATATAAAAATAACTCAGAAGCACAAGATTATACCCATTAAATATGTCTTGAATGATATTACTCTTGAGGAAGTTAATAAAGTGAGGGACTTAGGTGTAATTATCGACAGGAAATTGTCATTTAAACCTCACATTAACGCAATTGTTAAAAAACTAGTCATGCTCTTTGTTTTATTTGGCGCCACAGCCGAAAATTCAAAAACCTAAAAGTATGGACTTTTAGGCGATTTGTAAAGCGTTGTAAGCGTTGTCCAGACAGCTGACAGCTAGACAGCGCTTTACAAATATCTAGTTCGTAGCCACTTAGAGTATTGGGTATTAGTATTTGGAATCCGCACAATAAATGTCATAGAAAAGTTCTTGAGAGAATTCAAAAAAGATTCCTGCGATAGAAAAAAGAAATGAGTTAGTTACATATAAGCAAAGATTAAAATATTTCAAACTATAAAAACTGACTTGAAGACGTCGCTTAACAGATGCCATAACATTGTACAAAATTTTTAATTTTCTTATTAACGCACCCGAAATTCTGCTATTATATAACTTTGCCATTCCACGACCTGGTTTGCGGCCTCAGAAATATAATTATTTCTATATTAAGAGACATCGTCTGATCATAGCATTTTTTTATCCTGAACGCATTTGACCACAAATTCGCACGACTGAACCTCGTACCTTCTGTATGACAATCGACCATCTCACTATCACTAACCACTCGACCATCATCGCTACAAAACTAGTATGGACTATACAACATTGATACGTCCTAGATTATCAATGGGACGATGTCACGCCACTACGAGTATATGGCTATGTGGCGCTGAACAAAGAGAAAACGCAGCGCTATCTTAGTCACAAGCCGGTAAACGAAAGTAATGCTATATAACGAAATTCTAGAGATGGCAGAAATCATGAAAGGGAGATCTGAAGTCCATGCACAATGCAAAAAGTGGAAAGTACCAAAAATACGATGAGTAAACGGAGTTCCAGGGTGCGGTGAAACTACCTGGGTTGTTAGAAACTTTGATGTGGACGGGGTGTCACTATCATCACCTCTACTTCCGAGGCAGCCAAAGACCTGAGAGAGAAGCTATTGCACCGAATAGGAGACTTGGTGAAAACCAGAGTGCGCACTATGGCTTCTGTTCTAGTTAATGGATTCAATCAAGAACGCTACAACCGTCTTATGGTGGATGGAGCTCTTATGAAACATTTTTGAGCTATAGTAATAGCCTCACGAGTGTCTGGTGCGGATGTACTAGTACCGGAGATGTGGCCGGATAGCTCTCGGTATGTCACATACAATATTCAAGATATTTGTCTTCTTTCATAAGCTTTCATTCTTCTATGGAGTTCTATGTATTAGTATAAGACCTATGTAATTACTCATATTATGCAATAAAAAATGAAATCGATATTGAAGCCTAGATATCCAAGACATGTAACTAAATTCACATATTATTGTACTCGTTTATGTTCATAAATGACATCGACCATTGTCTCTGGAATGTAATAATATCAATAATAAAGTCTGTCGAACGGTTCTTGTTATATAAATTACATTTAAACTTTCTATACGTTCATTTATATCAAAATAAAATAGCAAAAAAAAAGATTTGAATATTTTTTATTTTGTTTATGTCAGTTCCGTACAAAATATCTTACAATAAACAAACACACAATATATACACTTCAAGTGAGTCTCAAGTACATATAGCACGAGTAGGCACGAGTAGGCACGAGTAGGCACGAGTAGACGCGGCCAGCGCTCCTCAACAACCCTCACAATCAATCACATACTCGTATGTATTACAAGTCATCGGATTACCACGACACATCAACTGCTGGCCTGACTGCCAATTTTACTTTATCAATACAGAGAACATTGTATTCATACAGTTCGTTCACACACCCGATCACCGAGCTGTTCAGTGCATTCACTGTGTCTCTTAGCTTACCGCTGCTACTGAAAACTTGTGCAAGGGGGCGGGAGGCAGTACCCCCCGCCCCCAACCCCGCGGGGGAGAGCTCACTTCCGACGACACTCCGGACGAACTAAAGGAGATATCCGACGAGACCGACCCGCGCATGTCCGACGAAACAGACCCTCGCGAGTCCGAAGACTCAGACAGCGCGGCCGGGGACAGCACTACCTCGGTCCGAGTCGCGCGCGAGAAGCTATTAGCGGGCTCTAAACGTTCTGGTTTTGTCTCGAAAGGTGTGAGCGTTGCGGCGGGATGGAGTGACACGTCATGTACCACACGTGTTATCTTTAATGACGGTTTAACGGACGTCGCAACTACATCAGTAATTAATGTCGTTTCCTCCTTGGTGGTCGCGTGCGGCGGCGGCAGCGCCACTCGGAGCTTGTCCCAGAGCCAGGGGTCGGTCCAGCGCACGTAGGTGTTGGTCCTCAGGTAGCGGCGCAGCGTCGCGTCTAGCGGCAGCGCGCTCGGATCCTCCAGCAGCACCACCACCAGCCGGGGCGAGCGGTCGCGCAGCGCCGCCGCGTGCGCCTCGCGGAATTCCACCTGCGCCCACGTGCTGGCGAGGAAGTGACGCGACACGAGCGCCACCGTGCGCCGCGATCGCTCCACCGACTCGGCCGCCTGCTCGGCGATGAGCCGGCCCGGCGTCCAGTCGCGGTAGTGCACACACAGCCGATACGCGGGCTCCAGTCGGCGCACCAGCTCCAGCGCCGCCGCCTCGTCCTCGTGCGAGAACGTCACGAACGCGTCGTAGGGCCGCGCTGCCTCCTCCGAGCTCTCGGCGGCGCGCCACAGGCAGCCCCACCGGTGCAGCACCACCTTCAGGAAGAGCCGGCGCGAGCGAGAAGCGAGCGCCGCCAGCGCGGCGAGCGCGAGTGAGAGGAGCACCGCGAGCCCGGCCGCGAGCCACACGGCGAGTCGCGCCCCGCGGGGCTCGCAGGGCTCGGCGCTCGCGCTCACCAGCGGCTCGCCCGATGAGCATGTCGCGTTCTCGAGGTCAGCGCGCCCCTGTAGTGAGCGCACCGCCGCGGCGTGCGAGCAGGAGCAGTCGAGCGGGTTGTGTGCCAGCCGAAGCACGCCACGCAGCGCACGCAGCCGTGCAGCCGCACCCGCGCTCACCGTTGTCAAAGAGTTGTTGCGCAGGTCAAGACCCTGAAAAAAGTACAATTAAGCTTATTATCGAAGCTATTTCAAGAGTAAAAGATTTAGGTTCTTATCTAGTCGCAAAAGAGAGCCTTTAGGAGCGTATCGGCATGGAGCGACAGTGCGGCCGAGAGATGCGGCCACGGGGAGAGGCCAGCCATGCAAGCCTCTCTCTTCTTTCCGCGACCACATTGGGGTGTCTACCTGACAAGTGGCAGTCGTGGTGTAGTCACAGAAGCGTAAACTTTATGCCTACTTGAAGTAGCAAGCGGCGCGGCTGCTCACAAGGTGGCATGGTCAATCTATGTAGCTGGTACATGTGTACGTAATGAGACTCACTTTGATGTCATCGTAGAGTTGGTCAGCCTGCAGTTCTGAGATGGAGTTATTGGCGAGCTGCAGCTCATAGTAACAGGGCACGTGATGCGCGCCCAGCACCGGCGCCGGCGCGGGCACGCGGCGCAGGTCGGCACCGGCACACGTCAGCCGCACTAGCGGCCGCGCGCTGCCGGATTCGTCGTCGGGCCGCCACCAGGTCGTGCACGCACGCGTGAGGTTGCGGAAGGGCGAACAGCGGTCGCTCCCGGCACAGAGCATGTCCTCGGGCGTCAGGTTCTCAAGCGGGCGGCCGCTAGTGCATCGCAGCTCGCTGACGTGTCGCAGGTGCTGTAGTGCGCGCCGCGTCCAGTACATGCGGCAGTCGCACGCGAGCTCTGCGTCCAGATACACGCTCTCCCTGCGCTGCGCCGGGGCGCGCCCCGCCACCCGCGCGTAGTCCACTCGCCGCAGTACCACCGCCTCCAGCGGTGCGCCTTCCAGCAGCACGCGCGCGTTCTCCACGGACGCGTCCCGCTCAAACATGAGCTCTTCGAACTGCAACAAGAGTGGGATCCTCGTTAGTGTGAATGCGAAGGACGACTTTAGTTATGCGATGTCGGCGGCTCACCCAAAGCTCGGACACGTTCGTGTCTCGCAGGTTGAGCACCTCCAGCAGCTTCATGTCTTCGCGCCAGTCCCTACAGATGCGCGTGACGCCGGTCCCGCTGAGGTCGAGGGTTCTAAGTCTGGAGGCACCACTTATACGCGATAGACCTGCGAGAGGAAGCGGGGGGGGTGAGTGACACCGCGAGCGAGAGATGAGCGGCAGGGGGAGGGCGAGGGTCGACACTCACCGATGGTGGTGCAGAGGTCGGTGAGACGAGTGTTGTCCGCGAGCCGCAGCTCGGCGAGGCTGGTGAGTGGCTGCAAGTGTTGCAGCGCGCGCTCGTCGAGCTGGTTGTTGGAGAGGTCGAGCGCGAGCAGGCGCCGCGTTCCGCTCAACAACCCGCTGGAAACACACGACAGACGACTCTATGTCATCATTACATCATCGGCAAACCGG
This sequence comes from Ligdia adustata, assembly GCA_947049295.1. NCBI lineage: Eukaryota > Metazoa > Arthropoda > Insecta > Lepidoptera > Geometridae > Ligdia > Ligdia adustata. The sequence goes on from OX346221.1 coordinate 80,476, forward strand.
TATCCATAGTGCGCTACCCAACTGCCACTAGACTGATATTGTCTCAAATTTTAAATATTGAACTAATGTCATCCAGCAGAAAGGACTTGGAGAGGCGTGGCTCTAAGTAGAGGTAGCGAGAATGTAATCGAGCACCTCGGGAGTACGAGCAGGCCGTTGTCGAAGAGCTGGAGTTCCTCGAGGTCGGGCGAGTATTCGAGCAGGTCCCGCGGCAGCGACACCAGCGCGCCTTGCGAGCTCAGCGCCAGCGAGCGCAGAGCACCAGCGCCCGACAGCAGCCGCGTCGGCAGCGCCTTCAACCGCCGCGCGTACAGCACCGCCAGCGTCACCAGCCGCCCGCAGCGCGACACCCAGCCCTCCGGCAGCGACTGCAGCGCGGGCACCAGCAGCCGCAACGAGCGCAGCGCACCGCACTCCGACAGAGGCTCCGGCCGCGGCTCCGTCCACGCGGATAGCGTCAGGTTCTCGAGCGCGGCGCCCGCGCGCGATCCGAACGTAGTCGCGTTCGACGCCAGGTCAAGCACGCGCAGCCAGGGCGGCGGGTCGGTACCCTCCAGCGCACTCTCGCTCTCCACGGCGAGCCACCGCAGCGCCGGCAGAGACTTTAGTGTCGGGGGAGCGCGCCGCACGCCCGTGTGCCGTAGCTCGAGTACGCGCAGCGGGCGCGGCACCGTCTGCAGCTCGCCGGCGGGCAGCGCCACGTGCTGCAGCGTGAGCGCGGTGAGCTCTGTCAGCGGTCCGAGGAACCCCGGCTTGGGGCGGGCGGGCGCGCCAGCGGCGGCGGTGACCACGAGCGCGGCCAGCGGCGGCAAGCCGGTCAAGTGGGTCGCGGCCAGTGCTGGCGCGGGCGGCAGGCGGTCGAGCGTGAGCGCACAGGGAGCGCGGGCGGTGCACGCGAGGGTTACGTTGAGCGCCCGCAGCGAGTGCGCCAGTGCGGCGCCGCGGGCGGGCAGCGAGCAGGCGGAGAGTGTGACGCGCGGCACGCGTAGCTGCACACGCGCACGGGGCAGCGCGCCCGACCCGAGCACGTCGGCTCCGTAGCACTGCACGTGCAGGTACTCGCCGTCGGATATTGTGATTATTATCGTTTGATCTGCGAATCAAGAAAATAATGTCAAGTTTTTGAACTATCGTATACCTACTCTATCGAAAACCAAGGAAATCTTTTGAAATCACCGAGATCAAAGAAGCTAACGTCTAACTTGCATAAGAAAATTCTGTTCTTAAAAATGAAATGAGAGAAATAAATTCCCGTCTAACCGTTATGGAGCAGCAATCCAGCGAGGATTGCAGCCACTAAAAAAAAATTATTTTTGAGGAAGGACATTAAACCTAATTTATTTAAGGATATTGAATTTGTTTAGTCATTATAAGATATAAAATGATACAATGGGCACCCTTGAGGTATATTACCAAAATTTTATAGAGTTGCGAACCAAATTACGCGTTCTACTCGTATATGCGAATGCACTCACACAGACTCATTGCCATCAATAGTGTTGAAGGAATACGCCATTCCGCTTTGTCAACCTCTGACTTTAATCTATGACAAGTCGCTCTGTGAAGGCATATTTCCTTCCAAATGGAACGTGGCGAACATAATACCCTAACCCAGAAACATAACCACGACCAGTCTCATTCCTCTCTGGAGCACACAAGTTTTTAGTCACCGTCACAGTCACAGTATATAAAATGAAGCTTTTGTCGCGGTCCTTCCTCATACATACTTCACGTATACCTACTCACACTCAAAGTCTCTAACAAGTTTTATTTTTCTTTTCTCATCCATCATTTCATCATCATTCACCATTTATTTGCCACGTAATCAATCTATTCTAAAGCCAGTGAGAAAATTGTATATTCTCTAGCTTTACCAATTATTTTGTTTATTTTCTGCAATGTGTTATTAGTTTTGTTACCACAAGTAGTTTATTCTAGTGCTGTTGTGTGTGTGTTTTTTTTGTACTACTATTTTATCTCAAATTTGTTCCTTAATACGGAAGGCACTGGCACCTGCAATACAGGTTCATTACTAGTGCGGGTGTCAGCCAGCTGTTAAACAGATATATAAAACACTACAGTCAATTATCTTAGATATAAACCATAGTTATACCTACTCTTAGTATAGTATAGTGTAAGTTCCAATGTTTGAATGTCTAAGTTTGTTTATGCAAAAAGTCAATAAACGTTTTTGTATTTGTTGTTTTTGTACCAATAGTGACTCACCTATTTTATTTTGAATAGTGAAGTTTACCGCAAGTTTGTACTCAAACCAACACAGCTTTAGGACTCGTAAGTCGAAGAGTACAAACTTGTCAGGTTATATAAGTGATGTGTTGGAGATCCTCGACAATATTTACACAGATTTCAGCAAAGCAGATTTTGACCATGACCATTTAATAACTAAACTAAATGTGATGGGAATACGTGGAACATTATTAAGGTGGTTCGACTCTTATCTACGAAATAGACCGCAGCTGGTAGGTAGTGGCAAATGGCTTTAAATCCTTAGTCCTACCGGTCCTTTTGGGAGTTCCTCAAGATTCCCACTTGTGTTGCCTTCTCTTTTTAGTGTTCACAAATAATCTTTGGATCAAAAGCGAAACTGTTCGCAGATGATGTTAAGCTATATAGTCAAGATGGTAGGCAGAAGGATGTCGAGGACCTTCGGGGTGATATTCGTCGAATGCATGAGTGGTATATTAAAAATAAGACGACTCTAAATGCATCCAAATATTTTGGTAAAATTTACGGGCAAGCACAAGCATTTTCCAGCTATCTACCATATAGATAATGCTCAGTTATAAGAGATAGCTTCGTGATTAGTCATTCTAAATTATTTCGCGAGCCTAATCTTTCGATACAACTTTTTGTGAGCCTGGTCCGTAGCATTGTGTAATATTGCAGTTTTGTCTGAAATCCTGTGTACCAGGTGTTCTCAGATCGACTAGAATAGGTCCAAAAAAGGTTTATTTATCATATATGCTAAATTGAAAACTAGTAAAAAGCACTTTGATCATATTCATTACGATTAGATCATTGTAATATGATGAATGTCATCCATCTCAGCTGTACAAAATGTTGCACTACAATTTATATTCTTTGTTTTCTTATCAACCTGTTTTGTACATATCTACGCAAATGTTAACATCATCATCTTGTAAATGGCTTGTTTGTTTACTATGTTATACTAAAAATCTGTTAATTAAGGTTGTTAGTTACCCTAATATAATAAAATACAATGTGCAGAACAAACATTTTGAAACCCTCTCTCGTGCACCGCGTGTGCGTGTGCGTGTGCGTGTGCGTGTGCGTGTGCGTGTGTGTGTGCGTGTGCGTGTGCTTGTGCTTGTGCTTGTGCTGTTCTTACAATGAAGTAAGATATCAATTTGATATCGTAACTATTTATGTTAGTAGGTTTATTCAGATATATGATAAGTCAAACATGTCAACATTAGAATGATATAATAAAATCACTTACAGTTATGTTAGTATAGCATAACTCAGTTACTGTTGTTACCTCTCTGGCGTGGGTACTGGTGCTAATAGATACACACTGTAGCTCTTCCACATTGCATATATTGGAAAATAGTTATAAAACAATGTTGCTTGTGGAACGTTTAGGTCGCGATTAAACACAGCGCAGGGTGAGTAAAGCAATTGCTGTGTTGTTTTGGACAGGCTTCTTGGCGATCAGGACAATAGTCATAAATCCAAACCTATATCAACCCCTCGTCCAAACGTCCCCATAAGACTAGCGGCATTACCACGCTGAATCGCAAATAAAATGCGCTGGCCGAGAAAATGACCAGAACGTGGATCACGCCCTTTCTCCTTCAGACACCGACCCAGTTCAGACACCAACATCTTGGCTTCAGAGCCCCACGATCCCGCCGTCTCGACGGCGAACGGAACGAACTCGTACTGTGGCTCAAGGCAGGCGTACTTAAGCCGCTTAGGTCAGGCTGCCTCCGCGAAAGCCATCTGGCTCGACTCTTGCACCACAAACACACATGTGGGGCTCGCACACAGAACAGCCCAGCCGTAGGCCTTCTGCTACCCGAAGAGAGTCGGTGTCCAGCAACATGCCCCAATGAGGAGAAGGCAGGGCATGCAACCAAGCACCCGACTCTGGTATACAGGCAACGTCGAGGTGTGCTAAGTCTGTCCCTGAGCTTGCATTCCAAAGCTGATTAAGGGTGTTAAGCTTTTTAGTTTAGTGTATTTTGCATTTAGTGTATTTTATATGTCATATTTAGTTAGTTCCTTTTTTATTTTAGTTTCAGTATTTTAACAATAGAATTCAATCACAACGTCTACTTGTGACTTTGCACGTTAGGACTGTACTCGTATCTAGAAGGCAGAATGTGCTTTGTTGATTATAAGAATAATTATAGTTCTAAGGACAAATATTTATTATAATTTATTTGTTTAGTTATTAGTAACGATGATTCGACAAGCTGCACTCACATTATTATATTCACTGAATTTATAGAAAGGATTTCTTTCGAAAAATATTGTAATTTTTGTTTGAATATTTTAAAATTAAATTCCATATTGCTATCTGGTAATTTATTGTTTATTAATATTTTGGTGTAAAATCTCTGTTTTTTTAGACTTAGATAATCTGTTGACAGGCAGGACTCGCCCTTTTTTAAAACTGCGAGTAGTCCATTTTTCCGGATACTTCTAATAAACTACTATAAATATAAAATGTTATAACTGTCATTATTTTATCATTTTTAAAATGTATTCGCAGGACTACGTTTATTAAAACATTATTTATTCTTATAGACTGTTTCTGACATTTTAAAACTTTATAATTATTTTAGTTGAGTATTGCGCTAGTTCTTCAGGGCTGGCTTCAAATAATGCTGTTTTGTTCGAAAAGGTTTACTTTGTCATTGATCCCATATACTACTTACTTACTACGTACTTAGTTCCTAGAACTGTCGTCACCTCATCACATATTTTTGCGACTTCATTAAAAAAAGAACCACATTACCGTTTATTAATCTTAATAAAAGTTGTATTTCGCATGTTTGTACTAAATACGAATGTTACTGAATACTTCCTTGTTAGTAGAAATGGCTCCACAACCAAAAATTCTCGGCGACTTGACATTTTTTTGGTGTATCATGGACACCGAGTTTCGTCTAGATTGGTCCTAAACTATGACCCGTACGCAAGTACGTAATTACAGGCAACATAAAAAATGTTCAACTGAGAGACAAAAAAAATTAAAACCGAGATCAGAGACGCTTCGCTCACTTGGTCAGTTATTTAAATCAGTCGAGTAGTTTTTTAATCTTATTTGAGTAGTAGATGACGTTCTTGTAACGTAAGTTTTGCTGCCGACTTGAAGTTGGTTTTCACTTTAAAGTAGGTACTACGTATTCGTGCGTCATAACTTTCCCCGTGTTGTGGTCACTGAACATACCTACATATATATAGAGTTAGAGGATGTATGTATGTATGTACGTACTATTGATAGAGTACTGGTGCTCGTTGAGGCCTCCGCTGATGTACCGGCAGGCCTCCACCGTGCACTCGGGGGGCTCGCCCGCCGCCGCCGGCAGCGCAGCCAGCATGCCCGCGCACACCACCCACACACAGACCCACACACACATCGCGGGCACTCTGCTGTGCGATACACTCTACATTGCAGTGTAAAAGTTCATTGAACACTCGCTAAGTTACATTCCCGAGCGTCCTGCGGACAGTCCGCGTGAACACCGTCCTCACTGATCGCAACTTACACCAATCATCAACACTTTACTACTGATCACTTGTACTAGATACCTACAATAACACCAACACCTGCTAGTAGGTAGGCAGGTTTCAATAGCAATCACAAACTCGCAATGAACGGTAGTGATACTCGTATGTGTGAACAGGAAAACCACTCGTTTAATTCATCGACGACGACGAGATGGGGAAATACTCTAACGAATGTGAGTCTTCTTTAACGAGTGTCTTACTACTATTGAACTATGAGGTAAGACGACAAACTTCCTCCGCGAGGAGTGTGTCCATGTGTCGTGTCTTGTCGTGTGTCGTGTCGCGCGAACTAAATAAACACTTTACAACTATACTAGTGTAGAGCACAGCACAGAGAGAGAGACGCGCGCCGCCTGCCTGCTCCGCACAGATACTGCGCGAGCGCCGCCGCACACACACGAACGCACGCACACATGCAGCGAGCCGGTCACTGTATGTATCGCGTACTGATTAGCCTCCACCTAGAGATAAGTAAGATGACTCCGGTCGGTCGTTGATGAGACGAGCGTCGCTCTAGGAACATTCCTCGTCAGCTAGACTCTTGTCTTGCAACATTCTGTGGAACATTTTATTTGTATGCATTCGATTTTTTGTAAACACTTTCTTTAGTCCTGGGTAACTGGTAGGTGTATGCCTAACAAATATGAATGCAAGAAAAGAAGTAAACAAATGTTCTTTGAATACGTGAATGAATGAGTGAATCTGGTTTGTTTTGTTATGATCAGAGATCACATAATTAGTTGCATGTGTTATACGTGATCACAGTTCATTCTGGAATTAGCATACCTACGAGTACACTAAGTACCTACGAGTACCTACTCTATCTTCTACAATATAATAATGAATCGCTGAAGTGTTTCTGAGCGCAAATCTTGAGATCAACTGAATCGATTTTGCTAATCCTTTTTTAAATATTCCTTGTAGTACAAGGATGGTTCTTACGGATCAAAAAAATTAATAATTGCTAGAATAGGTCTAAAAACAACACCTTGTTATACTTCCATACAATCGATTTGTAATAACGCTTAAAAGTCATATCATACCATAAAGTGTAAGTGTTAGTGGAGAGACTCCGGGACGGCAAAACAATTGAGTGACGTTAGTACTTATAAATGTTAACGTCAATATTTATACGATGGTAACATTACTCAAAATAAATCGACTGTTAGGCGGTACGAAGTACGTCGGGTCAGTTAGTATTATAATAATAACATTTTATTTAAAAATTATAAAATCAGTTGTTTAATGTTCACGTTCTTCCTCGTACTCGTAATACTTCCTCATCTCATAAATTATTGTACCTATCACAAGTTAAGTCATGATTCGTTGAACTATGACTTGCACGCGAGTACCAACTTACTGATAGGTATCCAGCTGCAACATACTGAACTACTAACATACTCTTAAGAAGCTTGAAGTGAGATTATATAAAAATAAAACATAAACTTTCATAACGTTTCAATTTATTTGATCAATAATAAATGATGATACAAGTTCAGTTTGTTACAACGAATATCACAACAACAACATTGCACATTAACTTACACTCACACATACACACACACACACACACACACACACACACACTCACACACAAACTAAACTAAATCAATAAATACTTAATGATATGAAATGATATTTCCATTCAAAACTTTGAATTGCTATGGGATCTATACCTGCGTCAAACAAACCTCGAGATCACAAACTCCGCTAGACAGCAAACGTCTTAATACTCGTACTGTGTATTGTAAGTGTTGTCCGTTTCACAGTCATGCGTTATGCGCACATATTTAAAAGTAATAATACGAGTATAACGGCAAAAGTTGATGTCGCGGACAACGTACTCGTACTAATGTAGCTACTACTTCTATTTCTATGCATAACATTTATCTCTATGAGTACTCCCAGCGTCTACTTCGTAGTCTCCTGTGGCCGCACACTGTCGGCGTCCTTCTCTCATTTTATGTAAAGGGTGCGGTTCACAATATTCATAATCGGCTTCACTCAAGTCTCGCCTGTAACAGCGGCTGAATACTGAGAAAAAGTGTGGATGGAACTCGTAGGCGACGTCATGGATCCCACACCAGTGTCGGTCTCCACCGATGGCTCGAACACATCAGACGAGGACGAAGAATCGTCTGTCGTGGCAGACTCGCTAGCGTTAGACGAAGGCCGATCCGACGAGCACCCGTGTAGAGGCAGCATTAGGAACGAAGACGAAGACGTTGACGTGATTAGCGGTGTTACACCCAGAGAATTTGGAACCTTTGGATGCAGGGGGGACACTGCGAGTGAGGTGTCAGGTTGCGCGCATGGGGCCACCTTCGTAGCGGAGACGGACACGCGACTAACTGATTTCGCTACAGAGGCGGGACACAGGGAGACCGCCGCACCAGCTTCCATCGCGGTGGTCGCGCGCGGCGGCGGCAGCGCCACTCTGAGCTTGTCCCAGAGCCAGGGGTCGGTCCAGCGCACGTAGGTGTTGGTCCTCAAGTAGCGGCGCAGCGTTGCGTCCAGCGGCAGCGCGCTCGGATCCTCCAGCAGCACCACCACCAGCCGGGGCGAGCGGTCGCGCAGCGCCGCCGCGTGCGCCTCGCGGAACTCCATCTGCGCCCACGTGCTGGCGAGGAAGTGACGCGACACGAGCGCCACCGTGCGCCGCGACCGCTCCACCGACTCGGCCGCCTGCTCGGCGATGAGCCGGCCCGGCGTCCAGTCGCGATAGTGCACGCACAGCCGGTACGCGGGCTCCAGTCGGCGCACCAGCTCCAGCGCCGCCGCCTCATCCTCGTGCGAGAACGTCACGAACGCATCGAAGGGCCGCGCTGCCTCCTCTGAGCTCTCGGCGGCGCGCCACAGGCAGCCCCACCGGTGCAGCACCACCTTCAGGAAGAGCCGGCGCGAGCGAGACGCGAGCGCCGCCAGCGCAGTGAGTGCGAGCAAGAGGAGCACCGCGAGCCCGGCCGCGAGCCACACGGCGAGTTTTGCCCCGCGGGGCTCGCAGGGCTCGGCGCTCGCGCTCACCAGCGGCTCGCCCGATGAGCATGTCGCGTTCTCGAGGTCAGCGCGCCCCTGCAGTGAGCGCACCGCCGCGGCGTGCGAGCACGAGCAGGCGAGCGGGTTGTGCGTCAGCCGAAGCACGCCACGCAGCGTACGCAGCCGCGCTGCCGCACCCGCGCTCACCGTCGCCAGCGAGTTGTTGCGTAGATCCAAACCCTGCAGCACATACAAAGCGTTATCAGAGAGTGACAGAAAACTGGTGTTAAAAATTGCTTATGTGAAACGTATAACGTCATCGATGCGATTTCAGCAGTGCTGCCGATTACTTACTTTAATATCTTCGTAAATATCAGCATCACTCAGTTGGTCGATGGTGTTATTGGGCAGCAGCAGCTCGTACTGGCAGCGCGTGCTGTCAACACGTGGGTGCGGTCGGCTCGCAGGCACGGGCAAGCGGTGCAGTCCGGCGCCAGCGCAGTGCACACGCACCACCCACTCCACGTCCGAGTCCTCGCTGGGGCGCGTGTCTGTGCTGCAGCTCGGCGGCAGTTCGTGGAACGGTGCACAGTCCTTTGTGCCATTACAAAACAATTCTTCTGACGGCACGTTCCGCAGGGTCACACCTCCTTCACACTTGAGATCCAGGTAGGGCAGGCGGTCTGTCGCGAGCTTGGTCCAGTACATATAACAGTCGCATACGAGACCCTCCAAGGACACGTTCGCCATTGTGACGTTTTGAATCAGTCCGGATCCGTTGAACAAGGAGGTGTAACGCTCTCGCGTCAGCACCACAGCCTGCAGCTGCGCGCCCGATATTTGCACCATGCTTTCCGAGACGGATCGCCGAAATTGTATCTCTTTCAACTGTAAAAGAAAACAATGATCTCTTTTACCCAACGAGCGTCGTAATGATGAAAGTAACGGCCGGTTTCTGGTAAATTGACTTAAACAACGTCTGCACAGAATCATTACGATCAATTGTTTGGTTTGTTTTGAGTTTGTTTTTTTTCATATTGAATATTAGGACGGTGTCGACGGACTCACCGACAGTTTTGTTATGTTGGTTTCAAGCAGGTCGAGTATCTCCAGCTGCAGCAGGTCCTCGCGCCAGTCGCGGCACACACGCGTCACGCCCGTGCCGCTCAGTTTCAGAGACCGCAGCCGAGTCGCCGAGCGCAGCGCGGACTCACCTGACACAACACACGCGCTCTCTTCAGCTTTGGAAACATATAGAAATTGTAGCTAAGCCCACATAAAATTAACGAGTAATTGCCAACGAGTAGAGGTGACGAGCGCCGGTCCTCATGACTCACCCTCAGCATATTCGCACATGTCCCCCAAGTGTGGGTTCCCGGCCAGGTTGAGCACGGTGAGGTGCGTGAAGGCTCGAAGTCCGTCCCCCTCCATCCCCGGCGCGCCGTTCCCCCCCAGCGCGCCGGGGGACAGCTCGTTGTATGCCAGCTCCAACACCTCCAGTTGCGTCAAGTCCTGCAGTAATCCGCTGCAAACAACAAGGTACGATTGGAAGCTCATTCCTACATGACTCAGGTCGCACTAGTAAATTACAAGAACATGTCATTTGCATTCCAAAACACTTTATTAACGAAATGCTAAAGTAAAATGATTAGCCGATATTAATTAATTTAATTTGCATTTAAAACGTGTAAAATAAGTTCTCGAACTTGTAAGCAATAACACCATCGACCAACACTAACTTTTTATTGGTAGGTATAAAGGTGTATGTACTTATTTCTCCGTACGCATAGAACTACTATTTATGTGTATATTTTCTATATATAGCATTATATTTTCATCCTGTCTAATTAAGGCACTATTAAGAATCGTCATGTTGTAGTAGTTCTTAGTGGTCCCCTCTGGCCACCAGTATATTGTCAATTAGAAAGACTTCATCACTCCTCTACATCTGCAGCTACTCCTGGCTAGTTAACCGACCAAGAAGAACCTATTTATCTAATGAACAACGACATTATTCATATTTGACGTTATGTTGACGCAATACTATATCTCTATGATACAAAACGAACGTGTTCCATGCCACAGCACGATATAAAAAAATAGCGAATAAGAGGCAATTGCACTCACCTCGGAATGTTCTGTAGCAGGTTATAGTTCAAGACAAGTTCTCTAAGATCCAGCGTCTTGTGAAAGAGTTCAGGCGGCAACGTCTCCAGCCCCCCGTTGGTGATCGTGAGTGATCGGAGCGTACGCGCATTAGTCAGGAGGTCGTCGGGGAGAGTGGCGAGATCGATCGCGGAGTCGATCCTGAGCTCCTGTAGTCGGTCGCAGCGCAGCAGCCAGCCACTCGGTAGCACCCGCACCGCCGGCGACGTCAGTATCAGCGACACCAGCGCCTCGCAACGCGTCAGTGGTAGCGGCTCGGGCTCCGACCATCCCTCGAGCGTCAAGTTTTCAGGTAGGCGCTCCTCGTGCAGAGCGAACTCAGTGGAGTCTGTCGTGGAGAGCACCAGCACCTGCAGCGATGACGGGGCGTTCGTCAGTCGGACGCTGTTGTCTTCGACCTCCAGCCACAGCAGCTTATTCAGCGGCTGCAGCGATGAGAGCTCGACGTCCGCGTACCGCAACGTGAGCTTGCGGAGCTCGCCCGCCAGCGGGTCCAGCTCGCCGGGCTCCAGCCGCGCGTACAGCAGGTTCAGGTCGACGAGGCGGTGTAGCGGGCGCAGGGAGCCGGCCGCAAGCCTCACCTGTGCGCTCTCCTCTGCCAGTATCTCGAGAGCGACGAGCTCTTCCAGCCCTGTGAAGTGGTGCGCGGCGAGCGGCGGCTCAGGCGACGGGTACTGCAGGGTGAGGTTCCCGCGTGGCGCTCGACCCGGCTCCACCTCCCGCTCGCACTGCAGCACTACGTTGAGCGCGAGCAGCACGTCGTGCAGTGCGGCGTTATGCGGCAGCGGACAGCTCGTCAGCACGACGCTGTGCGCTCGCTTGGTGTCGGTGTAAGTCGGCAGCGCGTCCGACTCCAGCACCGCAGCCCCGGAACAATCCACTACGAGTTTGTTGTTGTATTCCGTATATGTAATTTTTATCGTGTTATCTGCAAAATAACGATTTTTAAGTAAAACACTCAAAGATAATAAGACACGATAGAAAAGGTTCAGAAATGTTTCTTATACCATTTGACATTTATGGAAAATAAGTGTTCACAATTAAGGTCATATGAGTCTAGACTAAATTTCTATAAAATTATGCCATTACATAAGAGACGTGAGATGACTGATATTTTTTTGTTGTATAAACTGTTAAACAACCTAGTCGATTGTCCCGAATTATTGTCAAAAATCAATATTAGGGTCCCTCTACCTCACGCAAGATTATCATGGAAGAAATGTTTCATCTTAAGTAAGTGTCGGACTAATAATATGTTAAAGCTCTCGCCTGTGCATCGTATGTGCAAGAGTTATGATAAGGATGACATTAGGTTATTATTTGACATTTGCAGTCAATGTTCGCTTCCCTTAATTAAACGCAAGCTGCGCAAGTTATTTGAGTAATCTTGCCTGTTCCGTCTATTTTTCTCGTGTACTAAATGTGTGTTGTAAACATAAGTAATTATTTTATTTGGCAAGTAGGTAGATTGATGTTATGTGTAATATTTGTAAATAAGTTATGTTCACAGCTACGAGTAGAGGAAGTACGCAATTCGCAAGTTTTTTTTTGTTGTCGTATATCTGTGAAAATGTGTATTTCTGTTTGTGAACTAACTAAAAAAATAAAAAAAATAATAATGTTTAGCAAATGATTTTGAAAAAGTAATATAAATTATTCACATAAACATGATGTGTGATATGGTTATTATTTTGACAACCTTCTTTGAGCAAGGTCGTCGTTGTTAGTTTAAAATTATAAATTTGTATGGAATTTATTTGCTGGTATGTTTTAGCCACAATTTCTTTTGAAAATTTATTACACTGTTTTACTTTAAAAAGATTTCAAGCTTAATTCCCTTTATGTGCCAATTCACATTATGCTACGTATTGGCACGCCATGTCCCGTCATGATAAGTCATCTCGAGTCATTCGAGTTGTTTCGAGTCATATGTCGTCATATCTTTCGAGTAAAGAAAGCACTATTCAAGTCTTGTCTGTAATACTGGGCACGATATGTTGGTATCGAGTTTATCTTGGTCGGTCCCGGCATTCAAGCTTGGTCAGGATTACTGCTCCTGCAGTCTGTATTGTAAAGGTCTCGATCTCCGTCTTGGTTCTTATTCTTGTGTTGTCATAAAGAGCTGCAGTGCGGACCGCGCTGTGATGGCAGAGTTCTGCGTAGCGCAGCTCCTGACCATCATGATGATAATCGCTGTTAGCAATGCAATTACGGGCCATACCAGTAATGTACTATAGTTTACGTTATTTTTTTTGTTTAGACGGAGTTGTTCGAAGTAATGGCAGAGTTTCTGAAGGCTTGTGATTATATTTTTGCCAGGGTGTGTAGAGCGTATTTGCAGCTGGACTGACAATTATTCAGTGAACACTTACTGAGGACGGCGTACTGGTGCTCGGTGGCGCTGCCCATGCCGGCCTGGCAGTCGGGGTGGTGACAGCGGGGGCGGTCGAGTGCAGCCTCCGCTCCCTCCCCCGCCCCCGGTGCTGGCACGAGGGCGACCAGTGCTAGCGGCCACAGTGCCAGCATGCTACCCTCACCTCACTCGTGCGTCCACTTCACTGCTCAGGACTCATACCTACTGTGAACACTCAAACGAGTACGAGGATAAACTTTACAACACTGTTCACTACACTACATCGAAATACAATCAACAAAACTATTATAAAACATTATTAATATGAGAACACACTGCTAGTATCTGTTCAGCGATGGAACATGGAACGCACAGCATTACAGTGAGTTCACTAGTAGCGAGGAACTTGTGTAGATCGCGCTCGCGGTCGGGCGCGCGAGGAGTGACTGCGCGGAGTGACGCGCGGCACCGTCGGTAGTGCGATGGTTACTGAGTCACCGTGTTAGGTGTTAGAGTCCCGCGGGAGGAGGCGATAGAGCTTCCACTGGTATTTCCCAATTCATATAAATATGTTATCTTTGTACAAACTTTTGTTTGGAACTTTATCGACGTTTGATACAGACAGGAGTGGACAGGAGTGGACAGGAGTGGACAGGAGAGGACAGGAGTGGACAGGAGTGGACAGGAGAGGTGAGTAGTTTAGTAAGACAAGCTTTACAAACACCACATACCGAGTTGACTAATTAGGTGCTCTCGCCACATTACATTACTTTAAATACAAACTGTGAACCACCGTTCTCAGGGGTCGAATATCCAAATATGAGTAGACTCCTATAAGTATTGTCACACCTTGAACATATATTACTACTATACTGACTCTTCACCAGAACAGAACGACGATCCATCACAACATCATCATCATCATATAACGCATTCTATCAACAACTCTCAACAACTTGAAACTTCCATTCCTATAATAATTGTCTGGAAGAGATCGGTTACTAGCGATAAGACCGCCTTGTGTACCATATTAAGTTATATATAATTTGTTCATAATATTGTATGCGTTTTATGTATTCGTTATTGTGTGTTAATGTTACATGATATCCAAACAAATCTTTTGTGTCAATTTTTAGGTTATTATTATTATTTTGTTAATTTGCTTCGTAACTTTGATGATATATATGTATGATGTTTTAAAATGAGTTTAAATTTTATATTGTTTTGTTTTATAGTTACTAATGTTAATTTTGCTGTTTACTGTCAAGTAATGCGTGCGTGAGGTCACTTGCCGGCTCCAGCGGAAGACCAGCGCTGGTTGTTACAACCAGCATTTTGCTGAGTTGGAGTCGGGTTGTGATAAATATTTCATTACTTTTAATTTATTTATTACTATATATAGTTTGGTTGTAATAATATGTGTAATGTTGTAATTATCGCAATTAAACTATTCATTCATTCATTCATATTATTTGTTTTTTTTTCTTCTTTTTGTGTTGTATGTACTCGTATGTGGTGACAATAAATAATTATTGTATTGTATTGTATTGTAACGTTAGACTATGTTACCTACAGTTACTCATTGACGTCGACCTCTATATCCAATTCAAAATGTTAATAATAGTGTACGTGTTGATTTCGCATCGGAACCAAACTTGACAGTTATAAGTAGGTATTCTTCACTATGAGTACGATTACCCTTTGGCAAGCTCGATACACTCTTCAACTATAATCCTGTATAATACTCAATATGTTATTTGCCAAAAAGGATAGCATTTTATTGAATGTTGACAGAACATGATGTAATACGGAACCCTCGCCTCGGTCCGCGTGCGAGCGAAACTTGCTCTTGGCGACGTTCTGTGTTGTATTGTAGTTTCCTTCCTCGTAACATATACTCGTACCTACAGTACTGGTGTAACTTATTACTGTTTATATTCATATTGTTATTGAATGTTTTCAGTTGTAGATGTCATTCTGTACGCGCCTCCTTCCTCCTTGTACAAAGGACATGTCAAAAACATGACATGTACATAAACGCACAAGTGTCGCAGCTCAGTTTTTCTGTCGTAAATAGTTGTGAAATGGAATGTTAACCAAGTCGGGTCGGTTCATTCACCACCTGTGTATCTACTCGTATGGGAGTAAATAAACAAACACTTTGTCATACATTGATACTTTGTTTATTAGCTGATAACATTTTGTAGTAACCATGTGAAAATTACTGTTCTTTATATTTTTAACAAATATGTGACACAATTAACTTGCTGTAATTCTTAAAGTACTCGTCCTAATTTCATGTAATTTGGAAATATATCTAAAAATATATGCATTTATTAGTCATAAAAAATTTAGCTTCTAGCTTCTCCCGCAATGATGTTACAGTCGAACCGCTTCGAGATAGGATGGTGCGGCCGTGCGAGACTTGGCGGGGACACCGCCCGCGCCGTGACCCATCTAATGACTGTACTCTATTGATCGTCTTAATACATGTATGTAATGATACTAGCCGTGCTCCGCGGTTTCACCCGCGTACTTCCCCATTTTACTATCGAGATAATCCAATGGTGAACTACTTTTTTTGAAGTCGGTAAAAAGTATCCTATGTCCTTTTCCTCTATCTACCTGAGTACCAAATTTTATCCAGATCTGTTCAATAGTTTTGGAGCAAAAGCGAGACAGACAGACAGAGTTACTTTCGCATTTATTATATAATAGTAAGGATTTGATAGAGCTGTAATTATGAAAATACTACAATATGGTCGTTCGATGCTTGTAAGTAATAAAATGAGTGTAGACGCAAATGACTTGTAATCTCTTTTTTACATAATGCCAGTTCACAGACGCTCAGGTGGTCGAGTCTATCACTTGCATTGTCTCAGAATTACTATTGCATTGTGCCAAAATTGCTGATATATCCTGAACGCATCTATAACACACTTTTTTCCTTATACCCGAAAATGCGGGTAGGTAATTTTTTCCCTTCCTACTTACACGTCAAACCTGCCAGCGACTGACAGATTAGGCCCGACCACTCTCTTTTCCGCCTTAGCGCTCAGCCGACGCAGCGCAGGTGTCGAATACAATAAAAATTCGCCGATCAAGATGGGACCTTGCTCAGGATCTCCTCTCGTCGCGTTCACCATCATCAACTTACAATCAGCACCCCAACATGGAAGGATAGGCAAAGCAATTGCAACTGATCCCACCGTCGAAGAGCCGAATCCGCTAATGTACGCGAGCACAAGGAATCCGGTGAGTCAGTCGCAATTTTCCCCCGTATCTCAACTAATGGCCGTTTCGGCATAGAGTACGAGTAGATCAGAGTTAGTATTAAAAATTATGTTTCGCTTAATACTAACTGTTACCCATTCTATTCAAAACGTCTATTTTGGCCCAATGTAATTCAAATGATAGACTTGACCATCTGGTCTTGTAATCTGGGAGTCTAAAATGGCCGCTTTACGCAATTCAGCTAAATCCAATTCACGAAGTGAATGCCTCATTGTCTTACAATTCATTTCGTGTCGTAAAACGGTCTATGCTGCTAAATTGCTTGCAACCCAGTTCACGGGATGATCTGGATTTAATGTTAATGTTGCAAGTCGTAAAATTGAAAACCGTACCATTACCGGTAAATATCAAATATTTTTTTTTTTACAATTACAATTTTATATTAATCGCTATTAGAAATGGTCTTATTTTAAAACTTACAATAAAATAAATGCAAATATATGATATGCATTTTTTACCAGTAAGTCAATATCAAAAATACATGACTTACATGAATATGGTGAATGCACAAGCCGTACAAAGCTGAAGTTCTTCTTCTAGACGAGAGAAGTAGAAGATAAAATATGACATCTCAACTCAAAATTCGTCGTCTTTAATTAACAATTATTTATTAGCTACTATTATTTATAGAGTATGTAATTTGAATGTACATTGAGCTGTGCCAGATACTGTTCGACCTGCTTTGCTTCAAGTCTCCAGACAATATCAAGAAAATGGTTGCCGTCGACACCAAACCGGGATTTACCTACGAATAATTAGAAACCTCAGAAATACACCTTTAATGGAAGGCAAGCGCTGTTTGGACTGTTTTAAACGATATTAGTGTATTGAAAGTGAATTGAGTTTGTATAATATCGAGTTTGGTGACTGGTGGATGATGTGAACGACAGAATTCCGTGGAGATTATGGAGATGAAGATAATCTTATTTGATTGCCGCTCCACTTGCCTATATTACACAATAAATGTACCAAAAAGAAGATTGAATCATCTGAAATAGACATCTGGATACCTTACTATTATCTACTACCTATACGTGTTACTTAAATACATAAACATACATAGGTACATAACACTTTTATATTCGAAAGAAATTTTTATTTAATAAAATACAGAAGTTGTGTGACTATCGATCAATCTTTATTTTTATCACAATAATCTCAATCACGGAGTATGTGTTGTAAGTATGTGTTGTAAGCATGTGTTGTAAGTATGTGTTGTAAGTATGTGTTGTAAGTATGTGTTGTAAGTATGTGTTGTAAGTATGTGTTGTAAGTATGTGTTGTAAGTATGTGTTGCTCACATTGGCTTTAATAGAACATTACAAGTAATTCGTCATATCAAATACGATTTTAGGAATTGAGCCTTGTCGGTGATAATTTAGTTCATGAAGGACTCCCGCGCGCTGCACAACGTTTACGTACGCCTGTAAACTCGCCATAATTATTTTATTATCCTACACAAACAACAAAATGAATTGTTAGATGTTGCTTTTGAGCAACATCTAACAATTCTGCTCAGTGACAGTTCAACAATTCATACAAAACCGCCAAAAGAATGAATTGCGAAATATGATTCATAGACAATTCATAAAATGATTTGCTGTTGTGTGGCCATTTTACGCTTTGCTAAGCAATTCACTATATTTTCCTATTATGATTCAGCTAAATCGGCCATTTTAGACCCCCTGTTCTTGTACCACGACACTGACTTGATGTTAAGATGTAAGTCGAGCAAAATCTCACGACAACCAGAGAGAAAGAGAACAAAAATAAAAGTAAATTGTAACTCTGCAAACTGTTCACCTCGCAACTTTATTAAACTAACGACAACCACTTGACCGATTTTTAATAGTTAAATAATCATAATGACTGTAAACTGACAGACGAAGGAACATTTTCCCAGACTCGAAACAGAAACGCTTCGCTCGTTTGTCTCGCTCGGTCAATTACTAGATGCCGCTTGGAAGCTCTAGTATGTGAATCGGTCTAGTATATAATGTCGGGAACAGATCAAAATCACAAATAAAAACATATTTTTTTATTATCCTACTATTTTACAGACGTTATATTTACATTAATAAGTTTGGTAGCATAGCAACTATTCGCCTTCTTACATACTCACTGACAGACTCGACATGCAGTATCGTGTGTAGGGGTGGCTGCTCGTCAACCAGCGTCCTCTCGACACTAGCTTTTGATGATGTTAATCAACAAGTTTTGCTTTACTACTTTTCAAATTTCGATAATCAAAACAAAGATGCTCCATACATTTAGTCCGCGCGTCGATGTTTTCTTTATGAATAAAAAATAATTTTTAATGCTATTTTTCACAAATGTGGTAGAATCAAAGCCACCCTCAAGGGGATGCTGGTTGATTATCAATCACCCTGTATAGCATACTTACACACTACCTTGAACTTACATTACAGTAAACTTGCATGTTTGAAACAAGTTCGAAATGAGTTGAGCAAAAATAGTCAGCTAATTGCATTTTACGACGTGAAATATTAAAAGCTCTAACGAAATTAAGTTCAATTATTAGCAATTTTTGTATGATACAAAATCCATCAAGTTTGTTTGTTTGTTTAGTACTTACTGATGACTTACTCGTACTCAAATATTCTTAAAAATAATTATATCTTTAATTCTGCATAAATATTAATTATTAATTTATTTAGTAGATATTTACTTATAAAATGAGAGTAGTGAAATAGTTACGTCAATGTCTCAAATGTTCAGTTTGTACTTAGTCTCGTTGCAAACATTGGCGCAGTGAAAAACACAAATATATCATAAATTCTATTTTGGTATCATGAAAGAATATTGGATAATAAAATAGCCGTGTTCTTTAGATCTAAAATAATCTCTTTAGTACAAAAATATTGAAAAAACTTCAATCGAAATCATGCAAAGTGAACGCGAAACTCATGGACATCCTAAGCCCCGGTGCGAAACTAGGTAACGGCGGCAGCAAGCGCGTCCGCATGACCTAGATTTGTGTAGTCGCGCTTTGGTGGACATATTTCCCAAATTTTTGTAAACAAAACTGCAAAATAAAACTAGTTTTTGAAAGAATGAGCCTCATCCACCACCACGGGGAACGTTTGCATGTGTCCTTACTCTGCACACGTTTACATATATGTACAAAACTCGTACAGGGACGTCCGCAGAGGGTGAACTGAGTCGACAGGGGGTTACTATACTCATCCTAACGAACTGTTTTTATATGGGACCAACTCTGAATTCGAGACACAATTGTTGTGTACAACATGTATGTAATGCATACTAATGTTCCACTGGATGTAATGCGTACCCTCTACCCTTGCACAAGTAAAATTAACTTTTTTCTTGTTTCTTACTCATTTATACAAATATTATACTATAGGTGTACATCTATATACATATAACTTATAAACATACAAACACACACAAACATACTTTTGTAATTATTGTGACAATAATTACTATAAATATACTCCCGTTAGTCAGAGAGCCCAGTAGGAATTTTACGCAGAAAGAGAACCATTGACAAGTATAATAAAATGAGTGGTAACTAGAGCAACGCACGAGACACGCACGAGACTATTGTTGGATGAGATTCTGCGTCAAATTATTGCTACTCGTATGCTCATACGAGTAGCAATAATTTCTCGAAATCATGCACAGTGAACGCGAAACTCATGGACATCCTAAGCCCCGGTGCGAAACTAGGTAACGGCGGCGGCAAGCGCGTCCGCATGACCTAGATTTGTGTAATCGCGCTTTGGTGGACATAATTTTTTTTATAATAATAATTCAGAACTTGAAAGAAATATTGTATCTAACTTCCAAAAAAATAACACGTCACTTATAAAATATGTTATATAAAGAATATCTAGTTTTGATGTCCGCGTGAGAAACCTAAAATATTCCTCACCACCTCCACACCTCACCTTATTAATAATTTCTTTTTCTCAGTATCTGACTATATACGTGTTTCGCTTTAGCACAAAACATGCTCAGGAGATGTTGACTCTTCAAGCACTCGCTAGCAATCTTATTATCTATTTTTTTCACTAGAATGATGAGTTGAAATAGAATAAACTAGAATAAGGTGATCGAAAAAGAATAATAACAAGTGAGGTGTGGAGGTGGTGAGGTGGTGAGGTGGTGAGGAGGAACCACACCATACTAAAATATTTTTCAATGACTCACGCTGACATCGAAACAGAACGAGAAAACATTACATATTTTTGTATAAAACCTTAATTATCAATAGATATCCACAAAGTAACGTTTGACTCCATCAAGTATTTACTTATCTTCTCTGGGTTTTTGGAAAAATCTTCAAATAAAATATGCTGACTTTATCATAAGTGAAAGAAAATCAGTAGTGACCACCCCTTGCTGGATATACAGGGTTATATCGGCTAGGGGTGAACTAAGCCGAAAGAGAGTCACTGTACACACTCAAATGAACAACTTTGACTATAGGACCACCCCTGTGATAAGAAATAAATTAAAGAAATAAAACGGCCATTTCATACATTTAGTCGACGAGCGATAAACTTTCTTGATTTCGATCAATTGATATCCCAGGGTTGGTCCCATAATGAAAGTGCTTTCTAACAATGAGTATAGTCATCTCTTTTTGGTTTAGTGCACCCCTAGCCGATACACTGTATAATGATATACGTCGGGTTAGATGTACGAGTATGATATACGATGATACAAGTACATTGTCATGGCTATTGTACTCGTAATGTTAGAGTTAGTGTACTGAAACATTCAGCACCATGTCATTGACAAACAAACACTGACTGTACAGACGCTGTACGAGACACGAGTCCACTTCCATTACACGATAATATAAGGCACTAGGTGAGACTGAGTTATGTCCGACACGAGTCGTGGCCAATGGGAGGTCACATGAACACCATGCTCCTCCACACATTACTCCTCAGTACAAGGTATCCTAAACACCAACATATGCTTGTACCAGTATGTTCAACATACAATCGAACTCAATAACTTCTTGCATTAACAACGCAAATACTAGACAAGTGAAATTATAACGACTTGTTATAATATATAGTTGACTGTTAATTGCAGTTGTGAGTGAGTGGTGTGAGTGTTGAGTTGTGTGTCCGCACACACACACACACTCACTACACACACACTACACACACTCGATATACTGTGTAGAGAGGTGGCAACACTCAGTGTCGCTAGACGCGTGTCCGGCGTGGTCACATCTCGTGTGACGTCACAGTGGCAAGTCGTTGTCGACGTCGAGCTTGCGTCGCACCCACTGCATCACCGCTTCCTGTCACATACACAACACACACACACACTATCAACTCTCACGTGTAAGGAAATTAATAGTCACATTGTTGCAATATTTTGATTTGATATGATTTATAGGCGGAGTATTTATGTAAATAAGCTAGTAAGAATACTGAGACTGAGACTGCTACAATTCATACTGGAGAGATTGTTCATATTGTGGTCATTAAAGCATCGCTATACATATTATTTTTGGGCGTTGTTTCAAGGTAAAACACACCCCATCTTAAACTTCTCCTCAGTTAACAAAGCGAACATGTAATTGAACTCATGGTACCTAAGACTTCTTCTAATGGCATAACTATTAAAAAGCATTATTTATTAAGCAATTAAAATAATTATACACACACATTATGTTAAAGAGCATGCTATTTACTTACAATAAAAGCTTTTATGCAAATCCCACCACCAAACCCGCGGCGTGACTTCTTGTAGAAGTAGAGGGGAAGTCCTTCTCACCACCGAGACCAGAAGTGGAGGGATAGAGCAGAGTATCGTACTATTTCAGTTTCAAGAGATGTTGGTAGAAATACTACGGTATTAACTGGACATAGACAATATTATAACTAACTAATCATTAACATTTTACCACGTGAACAAGCCTATTAATAATTAATATTTAATTAATTACAATCTACAGAACTAACTAAAATTGTACAAATAGTTTTTACACCTTAACATTAATAACTAATGTTCAGACTGAGATGTACAATACACCTAGACGACGATTGTGAACGACACTACAGAAGTAAAATGCACTTTTCATGTAAGTGTATCTATTTGCTTATTAGCACATCCTTAATTTACACAGATTTTGTTTTGAACTTAAAAAATAGTAAATAAATTTCGTAAAGTGAATCTGTAACTACATCTTACGAAATGAGCATCAAATTCGGCTACGAGAAAGGGTACAAGCGATTAGCTTGATCGCAGTGTAGGTACCATTGTACGATACATAACGCTTCGCATTTTATGTGAATCTCGCACCCTTCATATAAGAAATCCGTTTTACTAAATATCTGAAAATCGTTAATATTACAATAGAAGAGTGACTCGCGAGAGAGAGGGCCTTGAGAGCACTCCAGAACAGAAGCGCGTAAAAAATAGAGGCGAAGTGGTGAGGGACACAAAAGTGAGATAAAGTGGGTAGAGTGTGTGATTCGGTCAGTCGTGGTGGTGCGAGAGGTGCGCGTTGTCGGTGTAGTCGTCGTAGTCCCGCGGTGGGTCGAGCTCGTCTCCTTCCGCGGGTGTGTCGTACTCCTCCCCGGGAGGTTCTTCCTCCTCCTCGCTATCCCCCCCCGCTCCTCCGCCGCCACCTCCGATCTCCGGAGCGCGCGCCACCGCCTCCTGCTCCCACACATACACACACACATACTACACTACACACATGCTACACCCGTGTACCCAAGCACAACAGCGTTATTGATTATTGTGATCAATAACTGCAATTTTGTTTATTTAGTAACAGTTTTAAGTTGCAAGAAACCATCATAACGCTATCAGTTGGTGTTATAATAAGTAAACTTGGTTAGGGTTGTTTATTTTGATAAGCGAACATTAAACAGTAGACTAAAAGATCACTATATTTTTTTAATTATTTATGTCGCTACTACTCTCATGCAATAATAAAAAATTAGATTGTAATACCAAAATATTAGCACAACGTTATTTTAATACACCCAGTAATCGCTACTAAATTAGTTTCCCTCTTTAGTAGGTCAAATTACAACAAGTGTGAGGTACCTTCGTGGGTCGCCAGCCGCAGCCCGGCAGCGGCAAGCCGTCTGGTCCGAGCGGACAGGGCGCGTCGAGCCCGGGCACGCCCTGCTCGCCCTTGTCGCCCTTGTCTCCCTTGCGACCACGCTTGCCCACCGGACCCTGTACACACACACATCGCTGTCAGTCTCCATACACACCCCTCCGCCGTGACGAGTATGTTAGTGAATGGTTAGTGAGCATGCGAGAGCAGGCCAGGCGAGAGGATGAGAGCGGACAGAGTCGAAGCGTTCGATGTTCCCACACTTACGGGCTCGCCTTTGTAGCCTTTGTCGCCCTTGGGTCCCTATTGAGGAAAACAAACGGTTACTTTTAAATACAATTGTAATGACGACTTTACTAGTGTCGTTTCGCTACTGACCTCTTGTCCGGGGATGCCGTCGGTTCCCTGAAAATCGATCGGAATTGTGCGATTACATGAGTATATGTAACGTGAGCATTTTCAAATATGAACGTGATAAAAGTAGTGAGAAAAGGAGACATACTGGCAGTCCGGGATCGCCCCTCTCGCCCTTGGAGCCGGGCTCGCCTTGCGCGCCCTGCGAGCACACGGGACAGGTCAGAGCACACTCACTACAAACAGTCACGACTCATAGTCGCAGCAAGGAGGCGCGGTGGAGACTAACCTTCATGCCGTCGAGTCCGGGAGGGCCCTGCGGAACAAGAGAGCGTTGAGAGAGGCCGGCGCAGGGCGCGGGGCATGCAGCGCGGGCGGGGGCCCGGCTTCTCGTCCGTGCTGGCCCATGCTCTCGAGCGGACCCGTGCCCGGGCGTGCTCTCAGGCGCAGGCGCATGCGAGGTCAACCGATGGGGGCGCAAGGAAACAAACGTATGCACGGCATGCAAGTATTTATTTTTCTTCAAAATAATTTTGTAAACAACAATATTTTATGCTCTCGAGGTGTATGGTACAAATGACGACTTTCGTTTCTCATACAAAAACTAAATTCTTAAAATTAGCTTATGTTTTACAATAATGTCGATATTATAATTAGGAAGATTGGGATGAGATTGAGGTTTGAACAATGTCATAGAATGTGGCAATAAAATAAAATATCGATTATTATCTCATAGCGGATACGTTGTCATACTTACTAATAAATATAAAAAGAGAGTTTAAGCTATTAATCAATACAGATCTTGATTCAATGACAATCAGATTGCAACTGTATTTCAATCACACAGAATACAAATTTAGTTAAAAGTTTCATATGTGATTACATACGTAAAAGTCACGAAGAAAAGACGACATTATTTTAAATTACAATTATGCTTAAATTTTATCTCATTTGTACATTTTGTTAATTTGATATAATAATACTCAACTTCCATGTTACTAACGATTTGTAAGTAGCGTTTATAAGCTTATTATATTAAACAAAATCAATATGAAAGTATTTATGTAAATAAAATTATTTAAGAAAAATCGATACCAAAAGACATATTTTACGAGACAATAAATTATATGCAGAAAACATTTCAAATCGTAGTAGCATCGATATGGAGATGATATTTACAGTAAATATATAGAACATTACTTATTAGAAGAGGAGAGTAGCGAGCGGCGGACGGCCGCGGCGCACAGAGCGCGTCAGAGCACCGCCCGCGCCGGCGCCGTGGCCGCGGGCGCAGCGCTCGCCTCGTGCGATATACTACTAGTAGAGTATGATAAGGAACGTGCGGGAGAGGTGGCGCCCCCGACCGCCGCCGCGGGGCGCCCCTCGGGACGGCAACACGCGGGGCGGGTAGCAAGGGGACACGCGGGACCGACAGCGTGGCCGCACGGCACCAAGGCAGCACGGCACAGGGAGGCTCGTGGGACCACGCTGGACCACGGGCGCTGCGAGTCGAGCGCGCATGGTTGAGAGCGCGACACACATTCAGCAGATCGATTAGTCAAATAACTGCTCTTACAGATGTCGCGGACTCTCGATCGTTCATTAAGTAAATAACCTATCTATATAAATTTTAACATGATTTAGAAATAGGACTAGAAATTATTATTCACAAAAGTTCAGCTTAACACTAAGTATTCGCACGTACATTTATATTCATATAAATAAGCCTAAGTAATAAAAATACGTTATTTCGATACGCGTACTTGATTCTAAAATAGAATATTTTAAAAGCATTATCCGCGTAGAACATTTTTATGTATTTAAGCGAGGTATTGTTTCACGTCGTAAGCGCAGGGTGTGCGGTACGAACGGTTAGTACCGCATTTGTTATGGAGTTATACTGTTCGATTTGATTGTACATTAATTATTATTGGCACAACGTTTACAAAAGCCTGTACTCTGCAGAACTGCGATGGCTTACCATGATAAAGTTGTTTCACACATCTGCACGGTTTAAATTTTGTTATATTCGTACTTATCAATAATTATTCAAATGAATTTTGTTTTTTTACCACGTTCTCTTTGAATGATAATTACATCAAAAAGATCCAATAACAGTTTTTTACATAATAAATCGTTACAATATTAGGAATATGTAATAACTTTTTACAATGCGATAACCTGATAACACTTACATCTAGACACTGTAACGAATAGACAACTCTTAGTTCTGAATCGGGTACATACAAACTTTACAATTTATATTACAGTCAGTGAGGGCGGAACAGCGCCGACAGCGCGGGCACGACATTTGACGTCAGCGTGGCGGAGGCGCGGGTGCGGGCGCTCGGGGCGGGGAGCGAGCTTGTCACTACGTGAAGGTGAAGTCAGGCGGCCAGCGGTTCTCCTGCACCACACACCACCACCGGGTTAGTACACACACCACACACACACGGGGTTAGGCAACGAACGTGTTACAAGTTAGTAGTCAGAGCGGGGGGAGCCCGGCGGGAGGTACTCACCCGGGGGCCCGTGTCGCCCGTGCGCCCCGTCTCGCCCGGCAGCCCCACTGGACCCTGCCCAACAACAATAGTTAATATTTAATTACATTTGGTTACCTAACCAAATAAAACAAAACATTACAAATAATTTTACATGATTAAATAATTCAAAAGTATATAAAATTAACTAATATTAAGGAGTAGTTTTAGTATCCTGCGGCATAATAAAGAAAGAGATAGCAAATTATATAGAATAATGAAAAAACTAGTGTTATCTCACTCAAATGTTTAAAAGCAATGAAGGCTTAGTATGGTGAAACGACACTCAGGAGTGTCTGTTGGAGCTTCTGGCGGGAGACCATCTAGAGTTATTAGGATTAACGTGATCTTTAAATCAAATTTCGCTCTCAGCTTCCTCATCCCCTAATCTTCCCCACCCAAAGCCTTCTTTTTCCCCTCTGCCGCAGAACACTTAAGCATTACCAATAGTTATATGCAAATAGCTTACCGGCAAGCCCATAGGTCCTGCGTCGCCCTTTTCTCCTCGGTCGCCCTGCAAATAACAATATTATTTTATATTAATACATATTTATTATTTTTTATAGACATATTTGTCTTTTATTAAGGAAGTATGTTATGAAATACATTTTAGGTAATAATATTTACCTAAAATATGTGAAAGAATAATCTGTGACTTGAAATTCATGTCAGTGTGTATGCGTATGTGTAGGGTGTGTGTAGTGTAATGTAGTGTTACGTACCTCCTTTCCTCTTGCGCCGGGCTCGCCTTTGTCGCCCTTGATCCCGGGCGGGCCGGCCACCCCGGGGGGGCCCGTCGGTCCCGGCGCGCCCGGCGGACCCATCATCTGTACACACACCGCGACACACACTATTACATACAATTGAATACCTAGAATCAGGTATGTTAAGTATCGGCGAAACGGATTTGCTACGAGTGTTGTGGGGAACGTCTGGCAAAGATATCAGAATGTGTCATAATGAGTAATTTGTAGATTTGCCGAAGCTGTGACAATTAAATAAGTTGTAGTACTGCGAACTGTGGACCTCTCGAAAACAATAAGTTTGCAAACTCAAAAATATTTCAAGCTCTCTAAAATGACAACATATATCGATGACGGGTTTAAGACAACCGGATTCCGTGGAATTTTGTATCTCTGCCAGAAAACCACAGGATTTGTGGTTTACATCACACGTAGTAAAATCTTTTATTAACATATGTCGAGGTTTTGCATTTTAATTCCCACTTTTGGCAGAAATACATAGCTCCCATACCCCGCAATCAACCGATGAAATTATTTCTGCCATATTTAATGTAGGTTTTTCTGCAATTAAAAGAACAATGTTATGACATCATTGTTAAACACTGTTTTGTAAAATGTACAATGTTTTGTAATATTTAGGTGCCAACCAGTCACAGTGTTATAGTCGGGGGTGTTGGACGCAGAGAAGTTAACTTTATTTAGACTCAATGCGTGAATTGTTTTAGTCAATGTACGAGTAAATTGTATATAATTGATTATTTATTATTATTATGTATCGTCGTATATAATTCATTAAAAACTGTTTGCCACGATTCAGTTAAACGAGTATGCCATAACAATTGAATAGTGATGTAGCATAGCACCTGCTCATATTACACAATCACATCTTCACACTTGTGATTAAACCACACATGTCACAAGATGTATTCTTTAACGCTTTAACTAGGAAAATGTACATAAATAAATACATAATAGGAAACTCACCATCTCATGTCCGTAGAGCTCGTACCCGGTGCCATCTCCCTGCAAGTTCAACAGTGGGCATAAAGATTAACAGTTCACCTCACCGAGACCACCATGTGGCAGTGCATGCCAGCGATAGTAGCTCCGTATTATTAAACTTTAGTTTATAAATTTGATACGTTTTTAATACTTTAATGGCATCAGCAGCCATATTGCTTAATTTTTTTGATAGATTTTGTTATTTGAGAAGATATAGGTAAAAAATTTAGAATCACTCCATATAGTACAATTAGATTGAGTGCTCAGTAATTAACTATTGCATTTCTGTAACTAATGTCTGTATTTCTGTAAGTAAACTACTAGACCGATTTATAATTTTTTTCGCCGTCAGTAAGTAAATGATTACTGAGCCCTAAAACTATACTTTTAGAGGATAAAGAGCTAATAATATTTTTCGTGTTTGTCAGAAGTAGACGTAAGTAATCTATTAGATGGAGATGATAGATACCTGTCTTCTCCTGAGCTTCCTGTACTTCTGGTCGAGTCCCGCCGACATCGCCGCGCGCCAACACACATACAAACAAGCGATACGTTAGCACTTACTCAAACATTATAACAATCATCTACGAAACATGCAACCGAACTTGTTCAACTACTCGTAGATACTCACTGGTAAAGAAACCTATCTTCATTTTATAGTTTTTTGTGTTGAATTATCGCGTGTCAATTTCTATAATATAAAGACTAAATATGCTGTTAATAAGTTGAGACCGTTCATAAAATAAGGCAGTATTCATGTTCATATTATAATATTTATATATATTTTTCATATCATTTAATTTGAGTATGTATAAATTGGTTTTTCAATGAAGGAATATTTAGGAAATGGTAATAAAATTGGAATCAGCACTGGGTCTCACCGAGTCTCCTTTGTCGCCTTTGTCTCCCTTTAGGCCGGGGTAGCCAGGTGGTCCCGGCAGCCCGGGTGCGCCCAGCATGCCGGGTGATCCCATGTCGCCGTACTCGCCTTTGGATCCTTTCGGGCCTACCTCGCCCTGCAACGACACCACTATCACGTGACTATTATACATTTGCTGTTATCAATAAGACTGACTCTTATTTATTTCTTATATATTACATCTTAGATCTTTTTTTATTTATATAATTATACTACACAGATTAGAGATTAGACTGTGACCTGCAGGGCCCGGGCTATTTATGAACTTAAACTATAGTTTGTGGATTTAATTACATAATCTTAGCTCATTCGGAGATCAAAATGATTAGCTATTCTATTAAAATATATACACATCTTTAAAATTCTAAGTTGTTAATAGTTACATTATTAAAAAATAAGTAAGTTATTCTAGTAATTAGGTTATTTTCATTTAGATTAAAGTTAGGTTCCCAGTGTTTGTAAGTACTTCAGATTTTTTATTTTATTGTTTTCGGTATTGTTATAAGTTGTAATATTTACTCAGTATTTATATTAATAGTGATGCATAGATTTTCTATGAATATCTCCTTCTTTAATGGAAAAGTAAATAATAATTAAGAAATGGATTCTTAAAATGTTTGTATTTCAAACGTAATGATCGTTTACTGGTGATGATAGACATGAGTTGTTGTCGGTGCCCACTCACCGGCTTCCCCGGCGGACCCTGCACTCCCGGCGCGCCGTCCACCCCGGGCGGGCCGCGGGGTCCCACTTCGCCAGTGCGACCTGTACACACACATAACAAATTCATTACATGACTACACACACTTGGATATAGATGAATAGGTAGAGAGTACAAGTACAAGAGATATATCGCCCCATGCGCATACAATTGCCATACTGGCGGTAGGCAATTTTTAATTTAATGTCCCTTTTAAGATAGTAGGAGTGATTTGTATCGAGAAGTACAATGACCCATCGGATTTATAATTATTGAACCAAACAATTTGTACAATATTAACTAGATATTTTTAAATTTTGAGATTTAGGAAAATGAAATGAAGTACTAAGATACAAACATAAAAATTGTTCATACCTAACTCGGCAGTTGTTACCTTCAGCTGCTGCGGTAGAAATTCTAAAAGATCAGACCGGAGGGCGGCACAGGCGTCGACGCACACCGTCGTCATTTGTACCACAACCGTGCGAACACTACGTTAGCAAGTTAATAGCGTGCTAAAAGTAATATTTAATTAGAGCTGCATGCGCATGCGTATAGCGCGTAACCGTTACGTGCTGCGCGTCGAAATAGTCATGCTTGTAAGCGGGTGCATGGTTGCGTCGTGAATTCATGTCGGTCGGCGGGTGCGAGTGGTGGGGAGTATGTACCCGCTTGCCGCGCTTGCCGCGCGCGCCGCGCTCCCCGGGCACGCCGGGCGGACCCGCCGCGCCTGACTCGCCGCGCTCCCCGCGCGCGCCTGCCGCTCCTTCAACAACACACGCGCTCACCTCTACTCTACTACCTTTTTGGTATCCATGCCTCTCCCCCCCCACACACACATACACACACTCCCTTTTCTTTAATACACTTATTTTGTAAGCTAACTACAAATGGCACTGTCGTCGAGAAATCTCGATAGAAATGATCATATAAATTGAGAAAAATACCAAACCATTAAATTGAATTGTAAATATAGATAATTAATAACTAGGTATTTTTTTCGAGTTTTCTAACAATGACAGTGTGTTAGATTTTAAAATTAACCAAAAGTGTGCTATCAGCCCAGTTTAATACTACTAAAATGTGAAAATTAAACACAAATCAAATTAATAGCGATTTCATTATAAAATGTTAGGTGGTCAATTATTTGAATAGTGTATGCAAAGCTACTCGTATGTGAATTAGTAATAAGTAAAATAAAAACGTAGTTTAACTACAACTACAAGATTATTTTGTTGAACTCGTCTATTTCCTGTACGTATTAGGTAAAGAGCCTACACTGCATGCACCCACTAGCCAGAAGGGTACGTACCAGGAGGCCCGGGGGGCCCCGGTGGGCCTTCAATGATGCCAGTTGGAAATGCGTCACCCTTCAGCGTCGTTGTAAAGCCACGTTCTCCTTTATCGCCTTTATCACCCTGTAATTTATTATAGCAATTTATTACTAAAAGTTTTTGGTAGTGCACTAATAGTAAGGTATAGAACAAGTAGAATTTTGCGTCGGAGATAAAAAATAAACCAATAGAAAATTTACTAAAAGTACAGAAGCAAATATTGAGACTGATGAAGTTTAGTTATGTGTCTGTGAAGTAATAAAACACCTTGTGTCCTTGCTGTCCAGTGGGTCCTGGCGGGCCAACAGGTCCGAGAGGCCCCGGAGCGCCAGTGGGGCCCGGCGGGCCAGCGGGACCAGGTGGACCCCCTCTACCATCGTGTCCCGGCAGACCCTCGGGTCCATGCGGCCCAGGAGGGCCAGGCGGCCCTGGCTCTCCTGGCTCACCCTACACACCAACACTTGCATTATATATTGGTTTACAAGCAAACACAATTGTTGGACAATGCGTGCCACCAGAGATAAGACTTGACAAATTACGTCGACATTATGCATTATGTGTATGATTTACAAGTTTTTGCTGCAATAAACAGTGTACAGTACTGCGCAGTCAAACCAAGTAGTTTGTCAATCTCAAGTTTGGTATCACGTATTGTTACTGAAAAATTCAACTTGTACTTCAGCTGGTTTTCAAATTATGATTAAAGAAATATATTTAATTTACA
Source organism: Ligdia adustata (assembly GCA_947049295.1). Taxonomy (NCBI): domain Eukaryota; kingdom Metazoa; phylum Arthropoda; class Insecta; order Lepidoptera; family Geometridae; genus Ligdia; species Ligdia adustata. Next base: position 112,446 of record OX346221.1, read on the forward strand.
CAGTCATTTTAAATTGATTCAAAATGTGAGCATGCGACAACACACACTATTTATTTTGTAACGAGGAGCAAACGAAACTAAAAGCAATGTCTATTATGTAAGCTTTACTTAGTTTTAATAAGTAAAAGTTGTACACGCAAACTAGAATAATAAATAATAATTATTGTTTATTATGTCTAGAACAATCAGCAGACACGTGCCGTTTGACAAGTAACAATTGTAATAAATTATTAGATAAAGGCGACTCGTAGGAATATATGAACGTTGATCTCTGTATTTTTTACAGACACTAACTGATTTACTTAGTTAAGTTTTAGTGTTAGATTTTTGTAATATTAATGAGTTATTAAGTTAGATTTATTTAAGATAAAATCATCAGGTACGAGAGGGAAGTGACAGGAGCCGAGGTAGGCTAGGAACACAGAAGAGAAGAGGTACACTGACCTTCAACTGGATGATTGTCTGCGCGGAGATATTGTGTCCCGACGCTTGCAGCCCCTACGAGCAGCGACCACGTCACGTCAGTACACACACATGCACACACTCACAACAACACACACACTAACATTCACACAGTGGTGTGAGTGTCGCTGTGTGTCACCGTGGCGCAACAATAAAACACACGGAAATAAAAATACAAAATGAAGCCACTACACGTTTGTATAATAATTCTAGTGATGCCAAGGGTCGTGACGTCAGCTAGCGCTACCGACTCCCTCCTACACACACATACACACATACAGTAAGCGCAAATGAAAGTACAACAAGAAGCGATATCGTGGCGCCCTCTGCGGGCGGCGCGAGTACCTTCACTGCTATGATCTCCGCGGACGTGTAGGGACTTATCTTGAAGCTGTCCACTGACCGCTTCACTCCCTGCAACCACACACACACACACTCTAGTCACTACTATACACACACTGCATCTTCTTATACACTCAAAACTCTAGTAACTGATATGACTTGAACTTTTATTACTGTGGCTTATTATGTGCTTTATTCCACCAATGGAAACATTCATATGAAATTTGGTTTAGAACTCGAAGCATTAAACTTGTTTCTCATACTCGTACCTACGCTACCTTTTTACCTCTTTTCGTAAACTATACGAGTAGTGTAAAAACACATAACTTATTCTATTTGTATTGTTAGTTATTCAAATATTAAGCCATAAAGTGATCTATTTTGTTTCACACATCTGCACGAACATTGACCTCTCACATTGTATCTGAAAGTAGTCTATGTAATAAATATAATATCAGTTCATAATTTTCTTCATAAAACATTTTATTATGAGAAAGTTTAGAACGATATGTTACCTTGACCGCGGAGAAGACATCGAACCCGGGGCTGCCGTGGTCTCCCTTCTGTCCCTTGTCTCCCGGCCGACCCTGGGAACATACTCCACATATACTCTCTTACTCCACTCTCCATCACAATAACATAAGGACTTCACAGTTATTGCAAATTATATAAAAAAAATTAATTAATTATTTAATAGGTAAGGCTGACTTCAGTAACTAAAAATGTATGGATCATTGGCAATCATTTCTATACATTTACAATAATTTTTGATCACTAGGTCTAGATCCAAAATAAGATTTTAAATTTACTTTTAAAATAATATGAAGTTTTGTATCCACGAATTGATAAGAAAAACAAACTGAAGATTGCTATACGATAACACTCGTGTAGCTGTAGCAGCGATATTCTCAGCTGACTGTGAACTTGTCTCTCACTAGAATGTTTACAAGTTCCTTTACAAAACAATGTTATTTATTAACTCACCGGGTCTCCTTTAGGCCCATCCAATCCAATTGGACCCTGGAAATGACAAATGTACATTGTGATATATATATACCACTATAACAATTTCACCAAGTATCACCGAAGCAGTGTAGAACGAGGTATTGAACGAGACAGATATTAGATAGGTAGTAGAAGTTTTAAGAATAGAAGATAACGATTATATAATAGTTCCAAAAATCCAACGAAATGAGTTTTGCATATTAATATATTTACACACGAAGCTACAGACACCAAACATGGAGTGTTATTGTACGAGCGAGGCGCAACTACGCGTACCATCACAAACATGGAGTGTTATTGTACGAGCTTGGCGCAACTACGCGTACCATCACAAACATGGAGTGTTATTGTACGAGCGAGGCGCAACTACGCGTACCATCACAAACATGGAGTGTTATTGTACGAGCGAGGCGCAACTACGCGTACCATCACAAACATGGAGTGTTATTGTACGAGCTTGGCGCAACTACGCGTACCATCACAAACATGGAGTGTGATTGTACGAGCGAGGCGCAACTACGCGTACCATCACAAACATGGAGTGTTATTGTACGAGCGAGGCGCAACTACGCGTACCATCACAAACATGGAGTGTTATTGTACGAGCGAGGCGCAACTACGCGTACCATCACAAACATGGAGTGTTATTGTACGAGCGAGGCGCAACTACGCGTACCATCACAAACATGGAGTGTTATTGTACGAGCGAGGCGCAACTACGCGTACCATCACAAACTTGGAGTGTTATTGTACGAGCGAGGCGCAACTACGCGTACCATCACAAACATGGAGTGTTATTGTACGAGCGAGGCGCAACTACGCGTACCATCACAAACATGGAGTGTTATTGTACGAGCGAGGCGCAACTACGCGTACCATCACAAACATGGAGTGTGATTGTACGAGCGAGGCGCAACTACGCGTACCATCACAAACATGGAGTGTTATTGTACGAGCGAGGCGCAACTACGCGTACCATCACAAACATGGAGTGTTATTGTACGAGCGAGGCGCAACTACGCGTACCATCACAAACATGGAGTGTTATTGTACGAGCGAGGCGCAACTACGCGTACCATCACAAATGGTCAAGCAACAATCTAAACAATTGTTTCTTACATAAAATGTAACTAGACAGATATTAAATTTGCCTAAACACGGTCCCCACTGCTAAACACGGTCTCCATTGCTAAATTTGTTTATCCCATCTGTTATATGTTTTGCGAGATAAGTAATCAGCTATCTGACAATTCAGTTTTATAATTATTTGTGCTGTGGCAGTTAATTTGATCCTTCGTTGGATCACATCGTTACGAATACGATTACTAAGAGAACGTCAGAGCAAAGCTCTCTCGTTAGCTACATTTACATGGATAAAGTCACTGATCAAGTTTGACACCCTCATTGCGGTCGATAACTGTCACAGGCACTTCTCTCAAACCCGTTCAGGAATATATTTATCTTGAACAGAGCTTGCAGTGGGGTATAAACAACAGAAGAATTCACACTAATTTTTCTAATTTTTTTTATATATTAATATAAATGTTAATATAATTAGCGATGTACTCGTAGAAGCGAGGCACTAGTACTACTACTCGTATCAAATACAAAGCGAACTACAAGCTGACCCCCAACCAACCAGCGAACCCCCCGCGGCCCCTGGGCCCCGAGGCCCTGGCCTCAGGCCCCCGGGCCCTGGCCTGGCTCGGCAGACTCTGCAACTTATAATGTGCTTTTAAAAAACAATTTACATTGTTAATGTTCTCTTATATCTTCGTTTATTTATGTGACATAGAAACATTTTAAGTCACAATCTTTGAAGTTTGTGACTCGGATTAAACTGTCGGAAAAAATGCTCATAAAATAGCGTTATTATTACATATGTTATTATACGTTAAGCGTTAGTTCTTGCAGCTAGATCCGTGCTGCAGATTCTTAACTAAACTAACTTAGCTCATGTCGAATACCTTCAAACAAAGAATTCCGTTACATTAGTTCTGGGCTTACAACCCGGACGACGGTAGATTTGACCTAAAAATATAGAGTTGCAAGAGTATGCACGAGTCAGGGGCGAGGTGGAGGGGGGGGTGTAAGATCTCTACTCTCTTACCATGAACCCGCGGTCGCCGCGCTCCCCCTTGCTTCCCTGAAATATTACACCGTTTATAATCGCTAACCTTCACTCCTCGCAACAAAACGTTCAACATATTTTGTAGAGCATGGAAAGTGAAACGTGGAAATGGAAAGAGAGCTCGTGAACGAGAGTATTTACAGAGAGGAGGTGAGACTGATATATATATATAAAGTATGTAAGTGAGTACCGGGAATCCGTTCTTCCCCGCCGCGCCTGTGAGCCCCTGCAACCAAACAACGCACGTGTCAAGCGACAACACCAAGCACATTGCAACTAGCACTTGACATGTTATATATAATTTATAGTATATAAGCCTGTTAGCAACAGTAGTTGATACTGCACCACAATACTTTTACAAAACTGTAGCTGCTTTCTTTCATAACATATATTCAACATCGTACACTATATGTATATATAATATAAATAGTAGTGTCCCTGAAGTGCACTGCAGGTACTCCCACGGGTTTGCGTTAGAAACGCTTCACTTCGCTTACACGTGATGGAGGCTGGTGGTGCACTGAAATGTGATGTGATGATATGAGGTGAGGTTAGATGAGATGAGGTGAGGTGAGGTTAGATGAAGTGAGGTGAGGTCAGGTGAGGTTAGATAAAATAAGATGAGATGAGGTGAAGTGAGGTGAGATGAGATGAGGTGAGGTGAGGTGAAGTGAGACGAGGTGAGGTGAAGTGAGATGAGGTGAGATGTGATATGTATGTAGCAGGTAGTGTAGTGAAGTGTACATACTGGTGGTCCCGGCTCGCCCGCATCTCCCTTCTTGCCCTTCTTGCCGCGCTTGCCCGGCGGCCCCGGCGGACCTGGAGGAACAACACAACGTGTTACATACTGTTCGCACTACAGTCGACTGTTATCTCAGAAGGTGACAGAAATTACATTATAGATACAAGGTGTTATGTTATTGACGAATAAACGACAATATCGCGACCCAAACATTCATGTATCGTTACGATACATTGGTACGAGGTGAGATGAGACGCAGACATTGAATACAAAAAGTGCGGCGAACCTGCTTGGTCGTTCGAGTCATGAGGGCCTATTAAACGTCAATGTACTCGTTTCTCAAAGAACAATTCATCCTGTAAATTTGCAGAAATACATACTTAGTAAATCAATAATAGACAACATCTCAAAATGTTTAAATCCCTTATTATTATTACGGTGATGGAATAATAAATGAAAAATAAGAATTTAATAATTACGTATATAGAGATTTTTGATAATTTAAGTAAAGTTCCGAATAATGTTATTCTTGTCAAAAGCTCGTAAGAAATGATGTAATTAATTACAACTGGAGTTACAATACGTGCCATAGTGTTACCATTCACCCACATGTCGCTCGAATGTCTGTCATTAGTATCGTATAGTACTGATGGGTAAATCTCTCTTTAACAACATCAAACCAGCAAGTCAGCAACATTACAGTTCAATATACGTAACGGGTCACCTGCACTCTAGTCAGCTGCGTATAAATACGTATTATATCATTTGAATATTGAAATTGACAGACCGATAGATAAATAAGTGTATATAGGGTACTTTGATTTAATTGTTTAAAGAAAAGTAAAAGTCGGTTAAATTGAAACTGGTTTTTGTGCCTCTTATAGAATGATATAGCTAAGATGCTTTCTGATTAGTTTTCTAATGGCAAGGATAAAGCAAAGAGAATAAAATGTTTTTTTTTAGTTTACCGACTACTTTTAATAACTCAGATCGCTGGTTCTGAAACTAGTCGACTCATATATTACCATATTTTATGAACCTTTATAAAGGTAATGTTTCTAACTGCTAGTCAACATGTACTCGTATGAGAGCAGTGGAAGGCATGCGGGGTGACGTCACCGCTCACATACTTACATAATATACATAGGTATCAATGTAAAGGTGTTATTTGGTAGGTATAAATAATGATGCTCTTATATACAAAGATGTACATATCTGAGAAGCCACACATAAACTAAACAATATATATTTTGCCATAATATTACGATTATTGGATAACAGTACAGTTATTAATATTTCATCTTTTTAAATCGTAGAATTAATATTATAAAAACCAGCGAGTGGATCCAGTCTAGCGGCAAGAGCGCAACAAACTAAACCAGTGAGTGGATTCAGTGTAGCGGCAAGAGCGCAACGAACGAAACCAGTGAGTGGATCTAGTGTAGCGGCAAGAGCGCAACGAACTAAACCAGTGAGTGGATTCAGTGTAGCGGCAAGAGCGCAACGAACTAAACCAGTGAGTGGATTCAGTGTAGCGGCAAGAGCGCAACGAACGAAACCAGTGAGTGGATCTAGTGTAGCGGCAAGAGCGCAACGAACTAAACCAGTGAGTGGATTCAGTGTAGCGGCAAGAGCGCAACGAACTAAACCAGTGAGTGGATTCAGTGTAGCGGCAAGAGCGCAACGAACTAAACCAGTGAGTGGATCCAAACTAGCGGCAAGAGCGCAACGAACTAAACCAGTGAGTGGATCCAGTGTAGCGGCAAGAGCGCAACGAACGAAACCAGTGAGTGGATCCAGTCTAGCGGCAAGAGCGCAACGAACTAAACCAGTGAGTGGATTCAGTGTAGCGGCAAGAGCGCAACGAACGAAACCAGTGAGTGGATCTAGTGTAGCGGCAAGAGCGCAACGAACTAAACCAGTGAGTGGATTCAGTGTAGCGGCAAGAGCGCAACGAACTAAACCAGTGAGTGGATTCAGTGTAGCGGCAAGAGCGCAACGAACGAAACCAGTGAGTGGATCTAGTGTAGCGGCAAGAGCGCAACGAACTAAACCAGTGAGTGGATTCAGTGTAGCGGCAAGAGCGCAACGAACTAAACCAGTGAGTGGATTCAGTGTAGCGGCAAGAGCGCAACGAACTAAACCAGTGAGTGGATCCAAACTAGCGGCAAGAGCGCAACGAACTAAACCAGTGAGTGGATCCAGTGTAGCGGCAAGAGCGCAACGAACGAAACCAGTGAGTGGATCCAGTCTAGCGGCAAGAGCGCAACAAACTAAACCAGTGAGTGGATTCAGTGTAGCGGCAAGAGCGCAACGAACGAAACCAGTGAGTGGATCTAGTGTAGCGGCAAGAGCGCAACGAACTAAACCAGTGAGTGGATTCAGTGTAGCGGCAAGAGCGCAACGAACTAAACCAGTGAGTGGATCCAAACTAGCGGCAAGAGCGCAACGAACTAAACCAGTGAGTGGATCCAGTGTAGCGGCACGAGCGCAACGAACTAAAATAGTGAGTGGATCCAGTGTAGCGGCAAGAGCGCAACGAACTAAACCAGTGAGTGGATCCAGTCTAGCGGCAAGAGCGCAACGAACTAAACCAGTGAGTGGATCCAGTCTAGCGGCAAGAGCGCAACGAACTAAACCAGTGAGTGGATCCAGTCTAGCGGCAAGAGCGCAACGAACTAAACCACTGAGTGGATCCAGTGTAGCGGCAAGAGCGCAACGAACTAAAATAGTGAGTGGATCCAGTCTAGCGGCAAGAGCGCAACGAACTAAACCAGTGAGTGGATTCAGTGTAGCGGCAAGAGCGCAACGAACTAAACCAGTGAGTGGATCCAGTGTAGCGGCAAGAGCGCAACGAACTAAAATAGTGAGTGGATCCAGTCTAGCGGCAAGAGCGCAACGAACTAAACGCTTTTTTCAAATAATCTAAATTCTTAATAAAAAAAAATACAGACATACTATTATAGATTGTCAGAATCTACAGACAAACTGACAAGTCATTTATAAAATAATATGTAATAAATTAAATTAAATAAGTTAATTATCATTCATTAATTTATAGAAGGGCGTTCAGTCATAACTTTAACATAACAATTTGTTTTAAATTTAATACTGTAGTAACACACAGTTAACGAGTGTATTAAAACATATTCTTAAGATGGGCCACTATAAATGTACCGACAATTAAAATGTTCCAACCCACTAGCAAAGGGCAGCGTTTTCAGTATGCTAGAGGCAAGGTAACACTGAAAGGCGTTTGTTTTGCAAAGAAAACTAAAAATGCAACCGATGACGTTCAGGTAAACCTCTATACCTAAACTAAAATGTAGTGTTTTGAGAAATCAAATGCAAAAACCAAATAATTTTGCAATGACTCATCGACTAGTGCAGCGACAAGTTGTTGCTTGTGTTTACTAATAATACCTCAACATAATAAACACGATATGTTTTTCCTCGTGTTTTTTCCGTTCGACAAGCTACGTATACGTATACTTCAATAATCTGGTGATGTACGTCGACCGATGGCTATTGATGTTTCGATGTTGTTTATGTTCGTTAGGAATTCCCTGAGTGAACGAGTATGTTTAGAATTCCATATTGCTACTCATCGTGATTTGCTTCTTTGTTATGATTTTTTTATACGTATTAATATAAATTCTGTTTATCGTTACGTTTATTAACGCTCATTGAACCGCGCGCTCCGGAACACTATGTGCGTTGTATTCCTGTAATGTTAAATTGATCATTTATTCAATGATTCAACGTAATATTTTAATGAGCTAGTTGTTAAAAAAACCATAAATTAGTGTCCGGACACTCTCTTGTCGCATGCGTTGCAAAAGAGGAAAGAATATGCCAGAATCCAATATAAAAATAAAAAGATATAGCTAGTTAGTGCATTAAGTTTATTTCCTAGTCGACTTTCGAATATACAGATATATCGGTTAGAAATGTCGAAGCCGAAAAGACGTCACTATACTCATCCGAGGGCAGCACTTTCACTATGATCTAACTCTATTCCATAAAAAAAGTTCAGTTCAAATTATTTCTTGCAAAATAGGTAGAACATAAATGCGATCTTAAATAATAACATTAAAAAGTGCTCTAATACAATTAGGTTCTATCTCCGCTATTATAAACATGCAAGATAAAGTAAAATAAGTATTTAAATAAAGTTGTTAAATCGTCAACTAATCGTATGGTATAGATGATTTTTAGCAGATAATCTCGTATTACATATCTACCCGTCTGATGTAAAGCGATCACACGGTAGAAGACACTCTGTGACTTGAAAATACCCTGTTTTTATATAATTTATAATTATCAAGAAATAGAGCACCCCAGCAAATAATGCCACAATCTGGCAGTGAGCACAATAAAATTCGACGCTATTTATAAAAAGGTCCAGCTATAGTTTCGTTCACATTTGGTGAACTCCATCAGGGATGAAATCAGTGTGAGACGTGTCTTCGATGAGGACACGAACGACTCATTTCATCCGAAGTTCACCGAATGTGAACGAACTATAGTTGGACCATTACAACAATCGGGTACAGGTGAAAACCCGTCTTCTTAGATAAATTAACCATAAATAAATGTTTTCAACAATTAAATTTTAAAAACTATAAGTACCTAAGTGAATATATGGATATCGTAAAGGTCAGAACTCAGAACAAGTTTATAATGTTAACTGTTAGGTACTTAAAATAATACAATAACGAGTTTATTTACTTAGTTTTTTAAGGTTATCGGTATTTGTGGAGGGAATTCCAAAAGTTTGCGGTTTTTATAATAGATTTCGTTGAATTTGGTTTCGATGTAAATGTACCTATTATTAGTTTACTTGGAAATAAAATATAATAATGAATAAACACAATTTAAGAAGAAAAAAAAGGATAATTCAGCTACGACGTTGCTTGTGTACTCGTAGAGTGGAGACGTGCGGTGAATTCCTTGTGATGTATCTACTCGTACCTGGATTAGTATCAGTTGTGTTATAAAAATAGTTCCGACTCAAAGTAATTTTATTGTTTATCCAAAACTTGTTTAATATAGTGTTTGAAACAGAGGCCTCGACACTGAACACGATACATTGATCAATTCTCTGTTGCAGACACACAAAACAAATAAATAAATACAAAAGAAAAAATCTTACTAAATTTAGTGCTACAAGTGGCGGCTTCATCGCTAAAAAGCGATCTCTTCCAGGAAATTTTAGGAGGGAGACAATTGTGAAAAAAATGAATGTATGCACGATTTATTCCTATGCAACGAATGAATTTGTCAGAGTAGGTATTCATAAATGGTAGTCAAGTCACGCGCAAAACAACCACTCAAACTGCCTGCGAGTACCTGTATATACTTTCTATTCCGACAAACTCGTACCTAACCGACTATAGTATATTGCTAAATTGTACGCTGGGGAATGTCTTGTGTCTAATAGAATAATCATTTAGCCTTTCTAAAAATACTTGCCTACTCATTATAATTTACTCGACTTAAAATGTATCGTACCTAAGTATGTAAGCGATGTAACAACAATGCATTTCTCCATAACCGAGACTCAATCAGCAACATATTATTTTATTGCGTTTAAAAATCTAAGTTACTTATATCTAAATGCCCTTTTATATTTTTTTGTGATTACATATTTAAAACTCCTTAAACTCCCCAAAATGTTCCCAGCACCTCCAGCACGTCTACCCTTGAGAGAAACAAAGGAGAAAAATAACCACTGAAAAAGAAGATGACGAATAAGCTCCACTCCTGACAGAGCAAAATTTGGTTTAAATATTAAGTCTTCATTAATTCTGTTTGAAGAAATTACGCGCGATGATCGATTAAATAAAATATAATAAAATGTATTTAAAAGATAGCCGGTTGTACCTAGTAGGAGTAGGTTATCGCGGGTGTTGCCGCTGCAGATAATTACTTTATGAGTGATCTTCAACTTTAAATGTAGTACCTACTTATATACAAAAACATTATTTATAGACAGTGACATAGCTAATGGTTGGTAATCCCTCCCCGCTTGGCCCGACCCGACCTCGTGCAGGGGCCTGCGCCTGCGCCTGCGCCGCACTTTACAAACATTAGTATTCGAATATATTGTAACGATTTGCACTTTAATATTGTCAGTTCTTAATTGACGCATTTAGAGGTGTTATTAATTTCAAATTACAATAGTTATTAAGGCTTTGTATGTACCTCATTAGTTGATTGAACGTGTAACATAAAGGTGTGACAATTACTAAAGGTGTTAGTCTACACATCAAAGTGAAATCATTATAGAAGAAAATATTGTAAAATTCGAGGAAAAATGATTGCGTCCTCCATACGAGTACAACTTGACCGATCACGTGACCAATTTTAGTTTGAACAATCTAAAACTTTTTTCGTGAATTTTGCAAAATTTTCTTCTACAATGGATTCACTCTGATGGACAAACTAACACGCTTAAGTATCGTCACCTCTTTCTGTTACACGTTCTATATCATGACATACTTACATTACATCTCAAGCATTTCAAATTAAAATGTCTTCATTTGAGATGTTATGTACTCGTAGGTACAAACTAACAATAATAACATTATGTATGTTTGTACGTGGAGGAATTTTCCTTAATTTTACCATAAATAATAGTTTATTTCATCATTAAAATGAAACAATAAGTTAGTCATTAGGTACTGAAAGTAACTCGGAATCTTACTACATACTAGACCTACCTACTACCTACTTACATACATAATATATATAAAGGCAAAGAGTATATAATGCTAAGCATTCTAAGATCAATGGTATAAGTATATATATGTACTGTGTTTGTTGTTGTACAAAACTTGCATATTATCCTGTATCATAATCTAATGTATGTGATATTAGCTGGAATGCTATCAGTAGAACTTTACTTAGATTCCACAAACCACGAGTATGTACGTACCAATGGCAAACTACTTTACTTAACTAAAGAAAACCATAACGAGGCGTAATAATTTAAGCAATATTTAAATAACAATATTGTATTGACAAACAATAAAACTACGTAATACCTAATAACGAGACGAATGTGATGATTTATTAGTGGCTATACGAGTAGTCATACTCTGACCTTTTTATCTAACTCTTATCAATTATACATAAATTTAATTATAAAGTATATCTCATGAAGAAAAAAGCGGGAATTTTTATTCAAAGGTCACAATGCCCACTCGACGTAGATAATGATTATAAAGTAACAATACAAAAATGAATATTACCTATTCTAATGTTGTTCCTTTCATTCAATATATGTTAACGACATCTGTGAGCGTTCATCGACACTACAAAGGCTATTGGTAAGAACTCTTGTAACGGTTGCGTTTACGACTTAGTTCCACAAAATGACACCGATGGCGCTTTAATGTAACACTTGTCTTTTTGTGTACACTTTTTACTGATCCGAATAAGTAGGTACCACAATAAGATCATTTATTCTACTACTCAAATAGAGACATCATAATATATTAAATGTGAATATTAGAAATAGTTCCTGAGACAAACAATGTCAGGATGATATAAAAGTTTTGTAGAGCTTATAGAATTATACTCACAATGTTATAGATTAAATGAATGGAGCATGCCTAGTATTCCAGACTAGGCATGCTCCATCTAGGGCTACAGTATCGCTGACTTCCGTGCTCGTGCAAACTTGTGGTCAAATGCCTAGCTGAGAACAAGATAAAAAAGAAAAAAATATGTAGCAGTGAATGATCATAATTATATGTCATGGGACATAGTGCTGGTGCTATACGAGTAGAATTATAGAATTAATGCTACCTTTTTTGACGGCGTAATTTTGAAGAGAACTAAAACAATTTTTACAAACAATTCGATTTTTAACTTAAGAACCTCAGGAGAAGGTAAACTGTTACGATTTCTGAAACTGTGTTTTGAGTGTTATAACCCGTTCAGTCTGGAAATCCCTAAGTAGTTTTGAGCGAGGAATAAAAACAAGCGAAGAGTTTTTTGTACAGAGAAAGACGTAAGGAAAGGGTCTTGTACTGACAGACAATGTACAGTACAGTACAGTAGAGGACGAGATTACGTAACCACTCGTCAAACCATTCGTTTGCCAAGTTGTATACCTACTCGTTAAATCCTTATATAGTTCAGGATCCCTTGACCATTTTTGCACTTTGATTACTATCAAGCTAATTTTTCGAGAGTAGCTTGATTTCGATGAGACGCCCAGCTGTACCCTGTATAAGACTCTCGGTTGTGGTAGCTAATAGAGTTAGCGAGTATGAAATATGTCGATTTAATGATCCTCAAATATGTATTACTAACTGTTTCTTTTTTTGGCTCAACCTCAAGATAATTATCAAAATTATACGAAAACATATTTGTCCTACAAAATCTATGATGTGATCAAATAATGGCTTTTTATGATTTGTCAAACTAGACACTGACCAAATCCTAAATCTGTCAAGTTCTTAAAAGTACCTACTAATGTTTTGTTCGTCAAAAAAGCTCTTAGGCAAGCACGCTTTGGGAGAGTCGAGATAAATAAGATCTAAGGTATAATAAGACAGCGCCTTTTAAAAGGACAGGAGGACCGGACCGCCGCGCGCCCGCGTCCAGTGATACACCGACTTATACACTTGATATTTATTTATTTTGTAGTTGTCATAGTCGTAGTAGTGATAGACAGGGTTATCGAAAGGGGCTCACTATACTCATCCTAAGCAACAACTTTCATTTTGGGACCAACCCTGAATTCGAGAAAAATATATCAGTTGTTCCATATAAAAAGTTTCGGTCTTTATAAGTCGATTTGCTACATTTTGTCGAGGATAGGTCCTTGACAAAATGTATGAAACTCTTAAGAGCAAGTGAAGGCTAGGGAAGTGATATTGTGATGTAAGGTTTCATCTCTCCACTAACTATGGACGATCGCTTTTTCTTCCGATGGCTTTACTTTCGATTGCCTCCAATAATATTTAATTGCGTCGCTTCAAGCGCGGGGTTGAGGGTGAGGTTGAGGGGGGGGGGGGAGAGGAAGGGAGCACAAAAATGCGCACTTAAATTAAATATCGAACATTCCGGATACATACCGACAAACGAACACTTGAAGCGCGCGTTTTGTACGGAGTGTTATATTTAAGTAAGGTTCAAGTTGATCAGCAGATCTTGCACTATCTTTACTTAAACACTATTAGAAATAAACATATCGGATGATGTACAAAAAGTTTCGGGCGAATTCAAATCAACTTCTTTCATCGAACATAAACATAGTAACTCTTGCCGTGAGTAAGTTTTAGCTACTTAGTCTTTTATTGATTCTATTTTGGTTGTTATATATATATTTGAATTTAGATAATACCAAAGATAAAACATGTAACCTCCACGCGAGGCTTGCCCCGTTGTTAAGATAAAACATGTAACCTCCACACCAGGCTTGCCCCGTTGTTAAGATAAAACATGTAACCTCCACACCAGGCTGACCCCGTTATTAAGATAAAACATGTAACCTCCACACCAGGCTTGCCCCGTTGCTAAGATAAAACATGTAACCTCCACACGAGGCTTGCCCCGTTGTTAAGATAAAACATGTAACCTCCACACCAGGCTTCCCCCGTTGTTAAGATAAAACATGTAACCTCCACACGAGGCTTGCCCCGTTGTTAAGATAAAACATGTAACCTCCACGCGAGGCCTGCCCCGTTGTTAGGATAAAACATGTAACCTCCACACCAGGCTTCTCCGTTGTCAAGATAAAACATGTAACCTCCACACGAGGTTTGCCCCGTTGTTAAGATAAAACATGTAACCTCCACACGAGGCTTGCCCCGTTGCTAAGATAAAACATGTAACCTCCACGCGAGGCTTGCCCCTTTGTTAAGATAAAACATGTAACCTCCACAGCAGGCTTGCCCCGTTGTTAAGTATATAAAATTGCCTTACAAGAGTTTACAATATTTACAACCATGTACCATAAAAGGGTTTTATTCATCACAATTTTTGATGATTCCGCATCATGGAATCCATTATAACGCTCATTAGATATTCGGATTGGGTCCAATATTGGCAGTAATTGGACGTCCGCGGGTCTGGGGCGGTCCGGAGCGAGAGTGTACTAGGTCGGCGGAACTGGAAGTAGATTCACTTCCTAGTGAAAATTTTAAAGCTTTCGTTATAAAATTATGAAAATTGTACGCTCATAAAGAGACATCACTTCAGAACAATAGACATCAGGAAAGAAGGACAGATAATTTAAAAAAAAACCTGAACAAGCTTTCAATTTGACAGGTCAATGTTTCAGGCATGTTGTATTAATTAAACTAAACTTATTTCGATAAAATGTATTTATGCTGACTCCGGATAATTCCTGGAAAAAAATCCAATCAGCCCAGCTAGACATCTCTGAAAAATTGAAGAACATGAATTACAAAAAGATTCTGTAAAATTGAAGGTCCTATTCTCTTTAAAGTCGGTAAAAAAGTGATCTATTCCCGGGCCATCAGCCACACCTCCGAATGTTGATAATCAAGTTACAACCCCTCGAGGGGCTAAAAATATGATCTCTGTGCTCCGCGGACGGTGAATCTCACGCAAATTGAGTTATCCGCGCGCGAACGACACTTTCCGACTTTGTAAAGTAATCTGCTCTCGGAGGGAACTCTTTATTGTTACAATATTGCAAACGATTTACTGCAACTTTACTGCTGAGTGCTCTACATCTACATAATGCTTGAATCTGCGTTAGTAATCCTTGTTTGACAACTTCCCTGGCTTATGCTTCCATTCGCTTCTAGAGCTGGCGGCTGGTGTTCTGTTCCCGGCTGGGGCATGAGGTTGAACGATGAGTTTGAGTTGTGTATCTGTTAGTGTAATGCATGTGTTTATGAGTGTTACATGCATATTCGACACAGAAGGAGAAATCCTAGTGGGACGTTAGGAATGTAAATGATATATCGCAGGAATGATCAATGGTGGGTCCTTACGTTGTTCGTTAAATGTTAGATCAGTGCTGGGTGTAGGGTGTACTAGACCGACCGCGTACTATTTTATTGGACCCCTAGTAAAAGTAGTTCATAATGGTAAGTACAACCTGCCTCTTACTCCCTGCCCTGTATAAACACCGCAGACTAGTTTTACCTCAGAAAGGAGTAGAAAATCTACACGCAAAGGTTCATTTCTCGGTCGAAGCAAACATTTGATTTGTTCAATGCGACTATATGTTACTACTATTATAGGTACACACTGGCTGGCTGTTAATGTTATACTGTGTTACCAGATGTAACGATGTCCTGGAACATAATTATTTCTGATAAGAGCAGATTCAATCTGTCCGTGTAAGTTGGTCGAATGCTTACACGAGACACAATAACTTTAAACATTATTTAGTGTGGTTTATAACACGCTTATAATATCTGACGAGAAGTTTAATATCTCACGCGAAGAAGCCTTTGCCTTGTGGGGAGGGAGCCGGGAGAGGAGGGGACCGGGGGAGGAGGGGAGGAGGTTGGCTGAATGTGCAAGCTGCGGGGGAATAAGGTCGAGGCGCTCGCAGGAGACGATAAAAGGATTAAGGCTCCACCGTCTCAACGCAACGCCAGAGAGAGAAGCGTCGGTGATTATAGTCTGGCAAAATTGTCGACCAAACATTATCTACAAACCAAACTACAAGAAGAATTTTCATAAATAATATTTGAGAATCTATAGTAGTTCACCAGTACCTAGCGACCATAACTTATTTACAAAAAAAAACAGTGCACCAACTTACTCAAATCTGTGTTGAATATACTCTCATTTCTTTCTACAAAGTATGGCTTTATTATATATTTGATCATGATAAATAAACAAATTTGTTAAACCAAATTTGATAAACAATGGGAATGGGCTCGCGGGAAAAATGAAAATCCAATCAATTTTGAACGTAATTTCGGACTATAAAGAAAAAGAAACGAAAATTCAGAGTGAAGAAGAAATTGGAAAATTATTTGCGAAATAATGACATTAATTATGCAAACGCCAGAGACACCAAATAACGAGCGTCTCCCCTACGTGAGGGAGATGCGGGAAACGTTCGAGACAACATTTCACGCGTTGTGGAGAATTGGAACAAAAAATAAAGAAACCATTTAATGCGTACTTTGTGTAGTATTACAGCAACTGGCGAGAACGAGCGCTGAACCTAATGTTGTATCTATGTCTCTGATTTAATGTTATAGTCATGCTGCTTGGAATATAACTTACTGATGGAATAACAGAACTGACTGATATACAAATAATTTCCTATAATGACGAACCCTCCTTGTCAGCGAAGATCAGTCTTTATAATAAAGTAGCCCACATTCCTTCGCGAGACCCGTGCCCAGCTGGGAGAATAGTTTATAGAAGATAAGGCTTGCGTTTGACCGCAGCTTGCTTGTTGTGAAGCGAAAATGCTGCCCAAGGTGGGTCATGCTTGCCTTTAATAAATCGATTCACTCGTGACTACAATATACACTCAACACAAACAATTTCTTCCAATAGTTAGAATGATATCAGAAGGTTGAAAAACTTAAAAGTTAAACTTATTGGAGCATTAAATCGATTCGACCTGTGACTAGAATGCCGGTTTTTATCTGGCCCAACGTAAGCATTGCTATTCAGCGTGGTAATGCGGCTAGCATGCTGGACACGCTGCCTTCTGGTGGTGGGTTGGAGCATCTGGATTATCTGTAGATCTTAAATGGCTATAGGTGATCTTTCTGCTATATTTTTAGTTGTTGTTGTAGTTAGTCATTATGTAAATGTTAATGAAGGCACTAAAGTTGATATATAAACTGCAAAAGTACATTTATTACAAATTGAATTCCACAATCCCAACGCACAACGTGGCCATTGTTAATCAGGTACGCAAACAAACTTTCCTCGTAATGAAATCTAACAAGTAACGACATCAAGGAGTTTTGTAAATTTCTAGTCGGATAACAACCATCATTACAGAATAAATTAAACGCTTCTAATACGGAGAGAAGCTTACGGCCATGAAGCGAGAGACCTGAAGGGAGCGGTGACACGGGACACGGGACACCGGACACGGGGATAAACTGTAACTTTACAAATTGTAATGAGGACAAACAGACCGAAACAACGGCACCGAGTAGCCGCCCTTACATCAACATACAGAGATAGGGGGGGGGGGGGATGATTCGCGGGAGGAGAGGGAGGGGGGGGAGGGATTTACGACAAAAAGTAAACTCCGAGACGTGATACATGTCGGCGACCGTGCCGCGACTCACAACCACCGCTCTCATTCTCATTGACTCGAAAACTGTTCGGTTCTGATTTAAAACTAACAATACAATAGATTTTTATAACTCAAAATATATTTGATGTTAGTCTATCATAATTAAATCGGCAAATGAGTAACCCGTTTAGATAATCAGCTATTTAACGTGCATTACACTTTACATTAAATTGAATATAATTTACATTAATAATAATTCCCAACTGCAGTATTGATAAAGCAGATTGTGAATGTAAAACTTGTAAAGTTGTAGCTCCATGTCGCCTTATCAACTAGTCTACTGCTAACAATGAAAGACTCGCTCTCTCAGTAGCTTGCTACTATTTTAAAGATATTTGATTATAAGCAAAACATAACATATTGTTACCTCAGCTTACTTTGCAAAATTTTCATCATAAAAATATTTTATTCCGGACGGAAACATTTCCGAACGATCGTGATTCACAAGACAGGCCGCGCTTGGCTTTTGTTTTACTACAATGTCGGGATGTGCGACCTCGAGCGGTCCCTTCCGTGAGGGGTGGCGCGGCGGAGAGGGGGCCCCAGAGTTACAACACTATCGGACCGATTATACTCGAGTTATTGTTGGTAAGTTTCGGCTCGACGATCCCCTGAAGATTGTTGCCTACTCGAATAAGTTTGAGAGGCTTTGAGGGAAATAGGATTAGGATAACATACACTGTTGTGGGGCCTAGCATTACGTACAAACTGACCTAGATATTCTGTAGAAACGTAGCAGTGTTCCAACGCGAAACGAATTTCAAATTTCTATACATATATATATTTCTCAGAGATTATTTCATTCATATTTGACATACAAAATGTATCTCCAGTCATAAGAACGTCTTGAAATTTTAGCTAAGTACTCGTTATATGTATAGTATAATATTTGCGCGGTCAACTGTTCGCAGAAATGTCCTAATTTGACTACACAGTCATATTGTCTATCGACATATTATAAACCAAGAAAGCAAGTATATTAAAAGAAGAAGCAAGTCTGTAAATAGCACCACCTCCTTGCAATTAGACGTCTCGTTCTGTCACTGTCATTGTCACTTGTCTCGGCCTGAAGACAATGTCACTGTCAACTTGATCACTCTGAATGATTAATTATATGTAGCTTGAAATAACACAAGTTCCTTTGTACGACTTATCTAAAATACGAGTTATTAGTTTTATTTACCGAGCCGCGGTTTTACCCGCTGTGGCCGCTGTGGCCGCTGTGGACGCTGTGGATATTTGATCATCCCATGAGAACACTACAATTTTCCTACGCCTAGCCTATGTGTTGTTAATACAGGGCATAACCTATCTTGATGCCAAATTTCATTGAAATCCGTTCAGCCGTTAGAGCTTGAAGGAAGAACAAACAACATACAGACAGACACATACAAACTTTTGCGTTTAGATAGGATAGGATAGGACTAGCGGTGACTCCCGGCTTCGCACGAATGGACATTATATGGCTAGTTTTGAACACCATATGTTGGTTTTAGTAAATTTCTAAGCATCACTAATTTTTTCTAGTAGTAAATATAGCGTATGCTCCTCACTGACAAAGTAGCTTTATGAAATAATAATCCCGTCACAAACGTTACATGCACAATAAAGCACAAGTGTTGCAGCGCAGTTTTTCTGCCGTATAAAGTTGTGAAATCAAATGTGAACCAAGTCAGTTAGTTCAGTATCTGTTTTGTATATGGGAGAAACTTTACAACTACTCTGTCATAAATAATACCCCGCTTGTAAGCTTACACTATTTTAAAGAACTATATCAATATTACAAATATTTATTTGTTTTATAAATACTAGAGACATGTAACGCATACTCGGGTTTCTAGCTTTTCCCGCAACAAAGCTACAGAGAGAATGACTCGAACCGCTGCGAGAAAAGGATGGTACGGCTGTGCTTTTGTTTTCTTGACTTGGCGGAGCACTGCCGTGCCAAGTTTTAAAGTTAATAATGTAAAGTTTTTAAGTTTATTTGTAATATCAATCTTTCCTCTATACACAATGTGTTTAGAAGATGTGCTGCGGGCACAGTTTGTAGGCTGACGTATTTGGGTGAAGGAACAACATGCACATTTATTTTAACGCTTACGTCAAAGTAATAATAAAAGATAAAGATAAGTTTATTACACAAAAATTTTTACAAACAGAATTAACGATATAGGTATTAAGTAGTTACTAAATTACAAGTTGTAATAACAGTGAGTCCCAAACTAAGCACAATAAAGTAATGATTACCCATACGAGTATGTTGTGACACATCGTCCTACTTGAATAATCATAGAGTAAGTAAATAGTGTCTCGTCTACGTTCCCCCGCGTCGTCCCTACCTCTGTCTCCTCTCAATCACTTGCTACAATATTTGTTTGCGAGCACCGCTAGGCGCTGCGCACACCCACTCGTACGTACACATTCTGCACACTTAGTGGCGGATACAAGCCACTATTTTTTTTTTATTTCATATATGTCTACTCGTAGCTGTAAATTTGACTAACCAACGGGAACACTGTATTATGTTTGGGATGTATAGTAGGCTATGTGTTGGTTAATCCAGGGCGTGTGCTATCCCGGTGCCAAATTTCATTCAAATGCGCTTAGTCGTTTGAGCGTGAAAGACTAAGTCAGAGTCAAATAAAAGTCAAAGTTGACTAACAATCAAAAGAAAACAATTTAGCGCGTTGCTAATTTAATTGATTTGATTTAATGCTTTCTTGATACACAAAACATGAGATGTAACAGGACATTTCAATAACCAGCTGTTTCAACTGTATTATTTTAGTTTGTCTGATTCTAATGCTGTTTATTATTTCTCTGTGATCGCGATGCCCCTCCACTAAACATTAACTAAATACAAAATACTTTATTTTTGAGACAAAGGACTTGTTTCATTTTCGGCCAAAATGTTGTACATTTACCAAAAATGCCTAAATGCAGGTTTCGTACTTACTGTTACGTAATTACGAAACCTGCATCAGTCTCCCATTTCTTTGTGTACAAATTATCTATTTTCTGTGAATGGTAGTAAAATTCTGGCATACGTGGAAGATTTTTATATTCTAATATTTGACTCCAATTGTCACATCGGTCTATCAATTGTAATTCTTCACAAACGTCAAAACCGACACAACTAAAACGCGACAATCCTCTTTTGCGTAAAGGAGGTGGAAATATTTTGATTCGAAATCAATTTTCTATATACACTGCGATAAGTCACATTACAGTCATTTTAAATTTGGTTGATAGATAAACGATTAATAATCTCTAACGTATCAGAGGCGGGGCGGGGCGGGGTGGGGCTCCTTACGTTACGAGTACTGAAATATCTCTTTTGTTTACATACATTTTATTTGAATCCTTAGACTCTCGAACTATAGTTCAAAACTGTATTTTTTGTGACTCGTGCTATTATCTTGTGTGGGTAACATAAAGTGTGCAAGTCTGCGCAGTGCCTTATACTCATAGAGCGTCCAACCCCTTGGATAATGGCCCGCATTTGTGTGATGTGCTGACGTCACGTGACGTCACGTTACATCAGCAGCGCGCTAACAAGCTCGCAGGTGGAAGGTACCTACACCAGATGACGCGCACGTTACGCAGATCACGGTAATGAGTGTGAGCGAGTGACACTAGTCAGTACTACCACCGACACTATACTGACATGTGACAGTAGAGCTTGAATCACTTATTTAGATATAATTTATCGCTTATCATGCAAAGGGATCGCGAAAGTCAGGGAAACCCTAAGCCGCGGCGCTGTGTGAAACTAGGTTACGGCGACGACACGTGTCTTCACATGACCCAGATTTGTGTAATCACATAGGTACTTATTAAAGAAAAATGCAAAAAATATGTGTATTTTTTCGTGAAATATTTTATATTAACGATGCTGATTGTGCGGTTAAAATATACTCAGTCAATTTAAAATAACCCTGTGCTGTTAGAATCCTGCGAGCGGATATTGATAATAAGCTTATACATGTTTCGCAAGTATAATTATGCCTGTTAGGAAAATACAGCAAAAAAATTAACGTAATTTAAAAGTCACCCAGTCTGTAAAATTATTTACTATACGACGCGACGTGTAGCAGTAAGGTGCGACAATACTTAAGGGTGTTAGTCTACCGACCGACCGAGGTGAACCCATTGTAAAAGAAAATTTTGCAAAATTAGTGAATAAATATGGATCTTAATACAAAAATTGGTGACGTCATTGGTCGAGTTGTATAGAGGACGCAATATTTTTTTCTCGATTTTTGTAAATCTTTGTTTTACAATGGGTACACTTTGATGGGTAGACAGCACCCTTGAGTGTTGTCACACCTGTCTGTTGCACCTTGTACTAGTGTAAAGTGTATTGTTTGGTTGCTGTCGTTTAATAAAAATGCGATTTGTTCGTAGTTCCACTAGTTTTAGAAACAGGTAGGCTCGGATATATGCAGTTAAATGCAACTTCGTAACTGAGAGAGGCAATGTGTGCAACCAACATCCACCACGGACGTCTGTCAACACTACGAGTAGGTACTCGCACCTGCTGCACATATCCACTTGCAGACTAAGTCTCGCGTTTTGTGCTCCTTTACCAATTAAACAATACAGTTTGGTAACTAAAATGTACTGAATAAACATTTTTACCCGACTGCGAAAGAAGCAGGGTTATGATTCCCCCATCCCCATTTCACCATCGGACAAGTAGAGATACAGCCAGACACCACCGGTACATGGTAGAAGTTCCCAAGGCTCGCACAAAACGCTTTGCGTCTACTTTTATTGTGCAAACTGCTAGATTGTGGAACTCGCTGCCGGCTGCTCTATTTCCTGATAACTATAATCTGGGTCTTTTCAAGTCGCGAGTAAATTGGTTTCTTCTAGGCAAGCGTGCCACATCTTAGGCTTCACATCAGGCGAGTTGCGGCCAAATGAAAGGCAAAATATTTTTTTACCTAAAAACATGTTTTTTCTAGTATGTATGTGTATTTGTTTGGCGCGCCCTAGAGCCCTACAGCCTTAGAGCCCTACAGCCTTAGAGCCTAAACAGCTTGTCGTAATACAGTAATTAAACAAAAAAAACGTAATTGAGTATGATATGTACACAGTCGGGTTATTTAGAACTCGTTTCTAACCACTTGATTGAACTAATATTTTTGAATTAATAATATTGTCATTTAGGCACTACACTCAATAAGCTACAACTGACGACCATTGGATGAACTGCATGAACCATCTAGAACTAGATGGAGAAACAAAATTATTCACACCGTGACTATTCGTTTGATCATATATTTCGGTGACATTCATTAATAACTTGACATCCTATCACCTTCACTGATCGCGGCTGATGCACCACATCCCATTCACTGAAGGTGCGCGTATTGTGCGAGAATGTTTCTAGATAAGCTTTCGATTGGCGTCCATTGACGGTGTTCTTTGATGCGTACGGAGCGATCATTACGAAGGGCCGGCTATGGAGACGGACCATTAATCGTGAGTCAGGTGTGAGCTGCGATTAGATAGGTTAGGTGAACTCAGTATGGGGCGGCGGGCGGCGTGTCATACTTGATGCGTAGGGTTCGATGTTGTTTGTTAGCGCTGAATAACCGAACTTAACCGGCCTGTACACTTAAATTTATCTTTACGTGATTGTTAAAATGACGTGGTTCCAAAGAACATTATATGTGGTCTGAATCGTAAATGACATTATTTTACAAATGCTTCTGCAGCACAATAAAGTATGGATATGGTTTGTTTCAAGGAGCTGTGGATGCAAACTCAAATACTTTGAAGTTAATGCATACGAAATCAGAAAAGAACATCTAAAGACTAAAATCTTGTTACCTACTGTTTTCTTAACAATAAAACTGTTTTATTTTAAACAGGACCAAAGTGTCAAGGTCAGAGTGAAGTTCAATAGTGTCAAATGAAGTACCCTATTAGCTAAATTATTTCGATATCTGCGTGTAGGTAGGTATTACACAACATTTAGAAGTTTTAATTTTTCTATTTTTTATTACCGGCTGATTGTTGGAATGGTCCAACTATAGTTTCGTTCAAATTCGGTGAACTTCATCAGGCATTTCATCTCTATACTAAAGTTATAATATATTATAGTTGGACCTTTCCAACCTTTCCATCACGTACGCGTGAAAACCTGTTTTCTTTAACAGTATACTTCATTCCGCTTTAGTATGTAAAATTATCAGTACGTTTGTCTCTCTCGGTGTCAAAGTTCGAAAGTCGAGCACAAACAATACACTGAACGCAGTCAATGAATGCAAGTGACATGACACTTGTATGGAACACTTGTGTGGAACATGTATGGGAGGAACTCTCCGCCCGCGCCCCTACGAGTAAAACACAATCACACTTGTATCAACCATTACTCACATTACCATCACTACAGAACGTGACGTCGCACCACACCCAGATCATGTACACCTTACAATATATCGAGTGATACGAGTAGGTACTCGTACTACTCGAGCAAGCAATTTTACTTAGTGGAAGTATGCGACACTGGAGTTTATTGATACAACAACATACATGAGACATGAGACATGAGACATGAGACATGAGACATGAGACATGAGACATGAGACATGAGACATGAGACATGAGACATGAGACATGAGACATGAGACATGAGACATGAGACATGAGACATGAGACATGAGACATGAGACATGAGAATACTCGTACCCTTTCAAACAAAATAAAATACAGTAGATTTGAGAACAAAAATATTAAAACGTTATTTGTTTGTATTTGTTTAAGCTTTATTTACATAATAATATGACAGACAGAAAAACGTTCGTTGCTTACCAACATTAGCATTCTCTTGTATATTAGGTTGCAGGTTGTGTGTTATTACAAGTACCTCCTCTTTTAGACGTGGGTAGTAAATACAACAAAATCCTACCATTTTTTTTCGAACATCTAGGTATTTGATCACAAGTTCGCATGACCACGAAAGTCAGCGACACTGTGGCTCTAGATGGAGCATGCCTTGTCTGGAATACACTGGCTCTCAAGGAAAGCTGCCGGAAGACACCGTTAGGTGCTTGGCAACAAATTTTTACAACTTGAGGGTGGTAGCTAGCCAGGTGAGCGATAGGAAACACCTTACCACCATGCTATGGTTTCCTCAAGATGTTTTCCTTCACCGGTAGTTCAGGCTCTTTTTGCATGTTTCGTGGGATCGAACCTCGTACCTTTTGCACGGCAATCGACCCCACTTACCACTCGACCATCATCGCTACTAGTGACATTACGCCACGTGAGACATTTATTCTACACTAGCTACCCGGCAAACTTCGTACCGCCTCACAATTATTAAACTTTCTCAACTTTTAAACTTTATCTGGAGTACGCCGAACATTTTATGACCAAAATCAGCTAAATTTGCCCATCCGACCTCGAGTTTTTGCGAGACAAACGAACAGCAATTGAAATTTATATATAAGAAGAAGAAGATTACTACATACCTACTAAAAATGCTCCGTGGCCGCTGTAAGTACATGCTACGCTCTGGAGCGATTGCAAAATTGATTTTAATTAATATCAGCAGAGCTGAGGACAGCTTGTCGAATAATTCACAAAAAACAAATCATCCGTACCAAGTATGTAATGCTCTGTATTTCTTTAGTCCTAAATATAATAGAAAAAGTTAAATCTAGACTAGTATACAGATAATTAAAGTTAAATCTAGACTAGTGGACATACAGATCGAAACTATAATGATTCCTTTTGTACTTAGCATTAGAATTCTGTGAGACAAAATTCAATATTGTCCTATTACTTCAATGACTATTTTTCTCACGAACAAGTAACAGCTTAAAGTTAAAAGTATCCTAAACTGTTACTTTTTATGCGACAGTGAAAGAAGGAATACTCCTTCTTTCACTGTCGCATAAAACAGAGTTGAAGGGGCAAAGTTTCAAAATGAAACTAAGATGGCTGTCGCTCGTTTCACATCTTTCGGCGCTAACGTTATGCGTTACCATATCAATATCTTGTATTGTATTGTAGTGCATAGAGTGAATATATTATATAAGTATAGAGCTGTACTCGTATGTGTGTGTGTGTGTGCGCACTTAGATATAATTAGCAATGTAAGTAATTAGATTCATTCATTATACGGATTTATAGTGAATATTGGATAAGGTTGTTTCAGTTTTTAGTTAGGAACCTCCAACTTTTCACTATATCATACTATTCAATTCCTTAAGGATTATCAAGAAGCAAATAGTTATCTGCTCAAGCAGTCCTACTGAACAAATCTATATATATATATATATACATATATACTATATAGATACTGGTGTACATCCTGCAAAGGGCCAGCAATAACAATCCAACCATATCTCTATAACAATCACCTGTCTAAGAACAACCTCGCCCCCGATCCTATCCGATACACAACCAGTCTTCAATTATCGATAGACAGCTGACGTCCGAGCCCCCTCGACCTGAACCCTCACTGTGGATGGCTTTAAGCGATTCACTTCACGCACGAAGTTAAATGCTGAGCGATCATGAACCTTTCTCCGCTGCATTAAGATGCTTGGTTGTGCAAAGTTTCTTGATGCACGTGAAAAGGATCACTTAATGAAGGCCATGAAAGTCTGTTTACGGACAGCGATCATACGAGCTGATATTCTACCAGGGAGCATTCCTCTAGGAAGCAGGGAATCGATCTGATAAAACGTCTCATAAACGTCAGCGCCAGATTTAAATTGACGTAATGTAATTGGAACAAACGCAAGACTGTACTTGGCAGAAATGTTATCATATCAAATATACAAACAAAGAGGTGTGACAATAACTAACGGTGTTAGTGTACACATCGCAGTGAACTCACAGTAGAAAAACATTTAAAAAAATTCAAAAAATTAATATTGCTTTCTCCATACATGTTGGCCGATCACGTGACCAATTTTTGTATGGAGAGCACATTATATATATATATATATATATATATATATATATATATATATATATACAAAATGATAAATATATATATATATTTATCATTTTGTTAAATGTTACGCTGCAATAGGCTCACTTTGATAGGTAGACAATAATGTATCATTTTTATTTGCGATTGCTTAATATTTCACTGAAAACTCGAAGAGCTTCTTATAATTATGTTTTCAAAACAAAAATCTAAAATTAAAAATCAATTTATAATCTATAATGAAATAATTAAATATATATACATATATATATATATATATATATATATATTGTTTATAATCTTAAATATTAGAAAAAAATCGAGTAAATAACAATGAACTCGTTAGGTAGCGATGCAGACGGTCGTCTTAGAAAGGACATTATAAAGTACTTACTTATAGTGCGGTGACTCTCGGAGCAAAACCTTCATTGGGAACCATTGAAATGTTAATTAAAGTGTCAAAGCATCTTTTACTTATGTCATCATAAATAAAATGTAAGCACGAGTTCTTCGCTATTTTATTATCTACCTACTAGCTAGTAGGTAGATGCGGCGACGTTACTTGCTTTATACAGGATAAAAAGTAGGCTACAAAGTATAAAGATCTCCGTATTCAAATCAAGCGGCTAACGTTGTGTTCCGGCAGCCTTTCTTGAGAGCCAGTGTATTCCAGACTAGACATGCTACATCTAAGGCACAGTATTGCTGACTACCGTGCTCGTGCGAGCTGTTGGTGGAATGTTGAGCTGTCTTACATATGAAATAAAATATAAACAACAAGGAGAGTTATTAAGAGACCACCCGAGCGAGCATAATCTGTTACTTGTAAGCCATGTATATGATGGGTGCAATCCTAATCTGATTTATTTCTCTTGTCGGTATGTATTTAATTGTATTTGTGTGGATTACAATACGACAGGTCTGGCGGCGCGGGCGCGGCGCGGGCGCGGCGCGGGCGCGGCGCGGGCGCGGGCGTGAGCCCTCGTGTGCCTCGCTCGGACCGAGACGCGCATTCACACTGCTTTTTAACGATGAATCGGTGCTGAGTTTTCATACATAAAGTTAAATGTATATTCCGAACTTTACTATCAAAAAGGACTTCGTTTTTAGTTTTTGTCACTTGGTTGAAAATTATTACACGTATTATGATATAGGTACTAAAGACTAGTTCAATATACATACAAGGAAAAAGTAGGTACTCGATTATAGTCTCAACATTTTATTTCGTCTTAAAATACTTAATTTGTTAGAAAAAAATGTGCTTTGACCTGTTTGGTAGTGTCGTGGTTGATATATGTATCATCTTAGAATATTGTTTCTATAGGATTATCTTGATTTAATAACTTTATGCTAATCATATGACAAAAAATACCCCTATCATTTTATTATCGTATTATTTTAATTAAAATTTATTAATTTTTGATAATAATTATACCAAGAAATATTCACAAATTAAATATACTTAATACCAAAAAAAGGTCATGTTATAAAAGTTTGTATGGAAACTCAGAGTAAGATTTAATAAATCGTATTCCGATGCATCAAACGATATTTTAGATGAACAGATATGAAGATTACTGTCCGAGGGAGACACTCGGAGTACGTAACGGGAAAATATACTCGTATATCCATAAAGCGTTATATATTGTTCTCTTAGATGGAGAGTTGATAGCTGCCGTGTCTTGTGTAATCAATCAAATCCCATAGCATCCCACTGCTGGGTAGAGTCTTTCCTAATATGGTGTAAGATAAGAGGTGTCGGCCATAGTTCGGCATGCTACTCAAATTGCGGGCTAGGTCACTTAAATTCAAAAGCGTTATTGCCTTTTCCGAAAATCAGCTTTCCTCTCATAATGTTCTTTCACTGTTTAAGCAACTAGAAAGATGCCTGAGACTGAGATCGAACCCGTGCCTACTTATTTAAAAGGCAAGAAGTTCACCGCTTGAAATACCACAAAATTAGAGAAATCTAATATCACCGCAACGATGGAACTGTGATCGCTAGACAGCACAACTATTCGTCTAAATGTTTCACCGCTTTGTATTGATGTTTTTAAACTTATGTATGGCAATAAAATAATTAGAAAATCAAAAAAGGGCTTTATTACAAACACGGAGACTAAAACTAAAAATCAAAAAAGGGCTTTATTACAAACACGGAGACTAAAACTAAAAAACGTAAATTCAACCCAGAGTAATTATAATTATTAGATTCTTTATCTATTGTTTCGTAGAAGTATTTCCAAAAAAAGGGAGCAATGTGGTACAGTACGAGTAACATTCCCCGGCTAATTAAATACTTAGCATTGACAATTGTTTGAAAAAAACAAACAAAATCAGACAACAAGCTGTTGAATTATGATACGAAAATAGAGAATTTTACATTCTCTAATTTACATTTTTATTACTTTCACGAAATATTGTTTGACCACAATAGTTCATAAAGTTTCGTGCGTCGAGGTTTATAACACTATGCCTGAGATGCACTAAATTTGAAATATGTATATCCCGAGAATCTCAAAATAAAGTACCCAGAAATAACTTCTAAATGTAAATTGATAAATGTAGAATCGTTTGACAGCAACAAGTGTTGAGGAACACGTGCGTTTAATTAGGATATACAATAATTAGTGTTCCAGAAGGAATGACAACATTCTAAACAGGAATACAATACGAGTAATCATTAACGTTAGGGGAGATCCACAAATTACGTGAGTTGTTTAAGGGGGAGGGGGGGTCGAGTCAAATCTCATCTAATCTTACGTTGGAGAGAGGGGGGGTCTCGGCAAATATCACGCAATTTTTTTTCTTATTGAAACAAAAAAAAACTATACTATTTTGACCCATTATCCAGATTCTAAAGCCGTCCCGGACAGAAAGTCGCCGTCGGGAATCGTAAGAAACTGTAGATTTCCGAAGAACCCGAAGATTCCCGACGGCGACTTTCTGTCCGGGACGACTTTACATGCTTAAGATTTAAGCATAACTGTAATACGATTAAGATCATTCACTAATTCATTCATACTTCGACGTTATACATTACTACTGACTGTCAAACTACCATATTTGTTTTATACCAAATAGTTCAATTTAATCAGAGTTTACGATACAGTGTAGCCCGTCCTTTGTTTTCGCGCCACTGTCAGCCGAACGCGCGGCTCGATGAACGAGAGCGTACGAGCTGAATGGCAGCGACACACGGACAGGTTCCAACCTGCTTTGCTTATTCTTGCAAATGTTTTACTCGACTCAGTATATGCTCTCACTAATTTAAAATGAGTTATCAAGATTTTTATAATGCATACGTCAAAAGATACGTCTATAAGACGAAAAAGTCCTGCCAGGACGAAGTGATAAAATTATGGAATACAGCGAAACAAAAATTCCCGAAGAAAGAAGAGTTAACACAACACATTCAGCATGAGATTGAACGTCTTCTTAGGGAAGCCACTGAGAGAAAAGTTCGGTCTACTTTAACATTTCTTCAAAAGGTAGGTTAAATATATTTTGTTAGGAAAATTCTTTTTTTATACAAACTTTATTGTTACAATTAATAGCATAAAAAAATATAATTAAAAAAAAATAAAGAACACGCTTTAAAAGCACATCAAATTAAAAAGTAAAAAATAATTCTTAAAATGAGTCAATAACAATAATAAACGAAAAATGCTAATATAATTGTGAAATAAATTTTAATGAAGATAAGTATAAACAACAAAAAATATATTTAATTGTAAAAAAAGTGTGGGGTGCTTTTTAAGATATCAAAATGATTGTCCTGCTCATATCTATAATTATGTATTTATAACTACCGACACCGTGCATCCCACGCTTTTTTTACAATTAAATATATTTTTTGTTATTTATTCTTTTCTTCATTAAAATTTATCTCACAATTATATTAGCATTTTTTGTTGATTATTGTTATTGACTCATTTTAAGAATTATTTTTTACTTTTTTACTGGTGTTCATAGTAAGTTATTTTGTGTTAATCTGTCTTTTTAATTTCATTAGATTCACTTCTTTATTATCATATTTTGATTTCAGACTAATACTAAGATCTCTAGCAGTTCTTTAATTCAGGCTGAGACAAGCACTGAGAGTGTTCCAAAAGTGGAATGTGCAGGTCAGATTCAGATCAATGATCATAATATTCAACACGCGAAATCTGCGGTTCAGGATGAGATTAATGACCAGCAGTCAGAAGATCAAGATTTGGACGTTGGTCCTCAACCGGCAGGTTAGTATTCGTCTTTTTTTCTATAGGTGACGTTCTTCATTTTTTGCTATTCTAAATTAAAATTTTCTGCATTTTACAGGCGCTTCGAAACGGAAAAATCAGTCTCTTGTGATCAGCGATGATGAGGATGAAGCTATATCGAACACTACACCGTCCAACATACGTCCCACTCCAGCACAAGATACTATGAAGAAAAAGATTGCTAAGCTGCGTATGGAGCTTGACTTAACGGAAAGGCGCAAAGGGTCTCTTGTAGCTGACGGCACTGAATTTGATAAAGCACGTAATTTGCGGCGAGAAATTGACATTTGTGAGAGAAAGCTCAAGCTTAAAGAAAAACAGAGAGTGTACTCTATAACGCATAGAAAAAATAAAAAACAAAAAATAATTGAATTATGTTTAAAGAATCCCGATGCAGCTAAGTCGTTGACGCCTCATGTTGGCCCTGGACGCCCACGTTTAGAAGAAGAACAGTCTGAATTGCTAAAAACAATAAGTGATTTAGCCCTGTTTGGTGCTTCTGCTGAAGAGCGACGTCGTTGTGAGATAGTTCGCACGATCCATACGCTTTCAGAACTTACAAATAAACTCAATGAACTGGGATTTAATATTTCGAGAAGTGCTACTTATATTCGACTGTTGCCTAGACGGGCAAATACACGTGAAGCTAAGCGCCATGTAGTGACTGTGCCGGTGAAGCTGAGTCGTCCTGAAGCTGACCATCATAAGGCACACCAAGACCAATACTTTTCTTTGGCCTCTATAAGGTCGTTGGAAACGATAGCCTCCGTACTTGGTCCTGACTCCGTAACTTTTTTATCTCAGGATGACAAAGCCCGCGTTCCCATCGGCCTGACAGCGGCAAACAAGCAGGCGCCATTATTAATGCACGTTGAGTATAAAGTGTCGTTACCAGATCACGACTTTGTGATTGCATCGGGGCACAAATTAATTCCAAGCGTATATGCTTTGTGTCAAGTGAAACCCAATGAGATAGGACGACCAGAAGCTGTTTCATATAATGGACCGACTTATATAGCAATACGAAGTGGCAAGCACTCTTCGTCAACTGCAACTAGTCACGCTCAAGACTTGGACACTCTTTTAACAATTGAGTCTTTTTCCAAATTTATAAAGAATATAGACAGCAAAGTTAAACCTGTTCTTATTATTTCAAGTGACGGTGGGCCTGACGAGAATCCGCGATATCGCAAAGTGATCGCACACGCCATAGAGCATTTTAAACAATATGATTTGGACGCAGTATTTATTGTGACTAATGCCCCTGGCAGGAGCGCATTCAACAGAGTAGAGAGACGCATGGCTCCACTCAGTCGAGAGCTAACAGGCGTTATTCTTCCCCATGATTCTTTTGGGAATCATCTTGATTCCAGCGGCAGAACATTAGACGAAAGTCTAGAAAAGGATAATTTCAAAAAGGCAGGGAATATTTTGGCTGAAATATGGTCTGCAGTGTGCATTGACGGACACGAAGTAGTTGCTAAATATATAGACCCGAATAATGACACCTCCAGCGTTCCAGACCTGCCAGCCGAAGTATGGTACACTGAGCACGTTAAAGAGAGCCAATATTTACTCCAGGTACATTACAGTTGGTTCATATCAAAATTTTATGCGTGCCTATTTTTTTTTTTTTTTTTTTAACGAGCGCGAACGTCAACAAATTTTTATTAAGAGTTACAAAGGGAAATTGTTTTTAATTTTTTTTTAGGTTGTGAAATGCGATGACCAGAAGTGCTGCAGCCCACGCCGAAGTGATCTGCATATGATTCTTCACGACCGTTTTCTGCCACCTCCATACCCTATCACTCAGATTGATGGACATTTGACAATTCCGGACTTTAAAGAGCATGACGGAAAGTCATTTGCTCCATTTCTAATACGCCACTGTCTACCGATTCAACCGCTGAATGCCTTCATCAGCACACCTTATGATCTCTATTGCCCAAGTGTACGTGATGATTTAGAGAAAAGATGCTGCAGTACATGCGGCATTTACTTTGCATCTATCACAAGAGCTGCAGAGCACAGGCGAGCAGCCCACATTGCACCAGCTAAGCAAGCGCGTATGTTCCGCAAAGTGCGACCCTCACGGATTGTTACAAGACGAGCTAATGAGTTACTGTGCGCAAGTGTCAACGGCTTAGAGTGGCTAGATGAGAATGAAGTTGAAGGAGCAGATGATTTTATTGAAAATCATATGGACATGTTGGTTCCAATAGTCTCTCTTGAGACCACGCATGATTCACCATGGACTGAATTAGAGTAGATATTTTTTTTTAATCGCATTAGTTACGATTTAAGTATTCTATTGTTAAATTTTTATTACACTTATAACTCAGCAATATTGATTACTAGTCTTAACTAGTCGTAAATAAAAGTACGAAGCAAATTTTTTTTTTTTTTTTTACAATAACACTCCAACACGTTTACATATTTAAGAAACGCACATTTTGAAAAATCTCACGTGAGATTGGGGGATGGGGGAGGGGGTTGAATAAAATCTCACAACATCTCACCAGGGGGGGAGGGAGGGACAGAAAATTCAAAAAAACACCTCACGTAATTTGTGGATCTCCCCTAACGGTCTCGTTGGTGTGAGGTCGGCAGCGCTCGAGTATCCGCGGGCGCGATGACAAACGAGCTTGCGTCGGAAGCGCTGCGAGCGACATTAAATCAGCTGTTTCCGGCTATAACTCAGCGATTACCGCGCTTTAATACCACCCAGCACCCTCACCCCTCGCCCCTCACCCCTCACCCCGCGCGCCCTGCACCGCTCTCCTAATTTACTAAATTAATAATGGCTTTGTAAAGAATTTGCGAAAAGAATCTTATTATAAATGATATTATAATAAAGCAGGTTCGGTAATTAGATTCCCCGGAGCGTCGCCGGCGGACGGACTGCCTTGTTTGTGTTACATCTTAGGTATTTTGTTAATGAACAACATGAAATACTTTTTGTACCGCGACCGAGAGCGGAGATACACGAGTAGACGCGAAATTATAATAAAGCTTATTGTCGGTGTAAGTGCGGGACTAATTTTTCTCTTTTGGGCTAGTAATTTGTTAATTTGTAAGAAATTTCGATTATTGCTCAATTGCGTTACAGTCCACACCTCCTCGTAGTACACTATCGCTACTGGTGATACTCGTAGGACAGTGGTATGGCAAACTCACGGTACATAATTCTCTTTGTATGTACACACTCACACACACACACACAAAGAGAGAACAATTACACACAGACAAATCACATAGCATGGAGATAGCAAAGCTTGGAGTGTGTTTGCGCGATATGGTCGTACGAGTAATCCGCAATGAGAATATACATCGAAGTTACCGACATACCTAGCTCGAAGGATTTGTGAGCTAAAGTGGCAATGGGCCGGCTGATTGACACAGCGCTCGAACAACCGTACAATGTAATAAAATGAAATGATTTATGTATTGGTCTGTGAGACTACTCGTAGGTAATTACAATAACAGTTGTTCACCGATGGGGAAGAAAGGTCGTTGAGTGGCGACCACGGACTGGAACACGGAGGTGGACCGACTACATAGCAAACATTACAAACAAACAGTGGACGCAAATGGCACCTTGTCGTACGGAATAACGTCTAAGAAGGAGGTTTTCTTCAGCAGTAGGCGTCTTCTACCTGATGATAACGATGAATACACACACACACAGAACGGTCATATAAGTGTTTTATATTAATTCTACAGCTATCTACCCACACGTCAGTCCAGGAGGTCCAGGCTATACAACCTAACAATATTATAGCTTATAGCTTTCACAACACATTTATCACTCACGACAATACACGTTCAATATATAGTACTATAAAACTATTATAGTCAATAGAATCACTGCTCGGAGGTAAAATACCGTTATTAATGCCTTACTATATAGTATGTATGTAAGTATGTAGTGTAATGTTTTGAGTTACGAGCGACAGCACTAGGAGTACAAGAGTAATGGTCCCGCTCGGCTCTCCGCGTCCACTAATCAATTGTAACCAAACATTTTACTCTCGACTTGATTAATTACTTTGCTTAATTTCACCGTCAAATATTATTACTACGTCTTAATAAAATCTAACAATTTAATCCATATTGCGTTGTATGTAGATATTAATGGACGAATAACTTAAGATCTCGCGAGCACCAACTTTCCAGCAACTCCGCAATTAACGCACTAAACTTCCTCTTTATTGCGCTTTTGATGTTATATGTCGACCACCTCTTGACTGGTTTTATTCATATTGAATATTTTTCTAATTTTTAATTGAATTATGTTTATAAAAATATTATAGAAATCGGATATTAGTCGTAAATGTCATCGTATAGAAAGTCGTCGGTAACAAGAAATCAACTAAAATTGACGATCTTGTAAATAACGTTTCGTTAAAATGAGTTAAAAACGATGTACCTTACTACTTGTACACGAGTACATACAGGAAAACAAAGGTTACAACTGTCGCTCAACAAATATTACATAATATCACCCTCGTTTAGTTTACGTTGATATCGAGTATTTATAACGGAACGAAGAGTATCAATTTAATTCGCAGCCATTCTTTGCAGAATGCCAAAGGCGACAATCACGCTGAATAGAAGTTGGAAGCTTCAATTATGAGGGTCATTTGAAATTGTCGGCACAAAACCGTCTGCTGAGATCCACCCAGTCACCGAGCTACAGGGAGGGACTGGACTACCCACTCATGGACAACAGCTTCAAATTGTAACAGTTTCTGAAGGAAATATATTTCAACTGAACAAAGCGTTGATTGTCCAAAATCACTCATAAAGCAAAGGTTTGAACATGTATCTGAACTGATAATTGTAAAAGGGTAAAAGAACACTGGTAAAAGAAATGAGAGTACGAATAGTTTGATTCGTTCCCGTGTATGTTCCATCAAGCCGTCTGGCGTCTGCAAGCCAATTGAACATTGAATTAGATATACGACTCCTAATAGTTTAAGTGGGTGAGATCTTTGTTGCTGTGTGTTTCCCCGCGCCCAGTACCCACGCTCATATAAACGATTTTACCCTCTGAGAAAGTACAAATAGTTCTGCTGGAAGTGTTACATCTCAGTCACTTGACAGATTTTGTGTTCGCAACATTGTCATCACCGTCCGGCCTTTCTTCTGTAAGTCTGTATTAATCACAACTCACTACTTCTTCATCGATTTCAACAAAACTGAAATATTTCAAATTTAGTTTTACGTCATATTTTACACGTCTGTCGTTCATTATGTACTACAAATCTGAGCAAACTTTTGACTCACAGCAGTACATGATAAGAAAATATTCTGATACTTTATAGAGTCAGGTTCGATGACTCAGTAATGAATTTGTTCTGTAAGCTCATCCTAAAATACAACTACTCTACTCCTGTTTCGGTCACGGTTGTTCTAGAATATTGCGTGAAATATTGAAATGAAAGGTTGTTCGTGAAATGGAGATTATAATAAAATTTGTGTTACATGGAATATGTGGACGTTGGTTTCTTTCATGAGGTCTCGTTGAAATCGGCCATATGAGATGAACCACCAGTTTACTTCTATAATTTTCCTCAGATATCAATAGACATACTCGTGCAAGTAAGGAGGCAGTAGAATGAACAAACTGGTGATGCTGCTGATGGTAGTGTCGCTGGTGGTAGCGGCGGAGTGTTGGCTGTACGTGAGCTCGCAGCGACAGCGCGGAGAAGACTGCGACGATGTCTGTCGAGCGCTGCAGTACCGCGGGAGACATCGCAACTGTACCGACACCAGGCAGGGCGGCATGTTCACTGTCACCTGCTACTGTCGCTGTCTCTCTTAGACATGTTGCATCTCTTCAGCAACACCAGTCGGAGGAAACGAGGCATCATGTTTCAAATTACCTCCTGCCTCCAAACAGATTCACAGTCCGGCTACCAGTGCCCGCCAGTGCCCGCGTCTCTATCGTGTACCAATGAAACGAAACATGAACGTAGGGGTTTTTACCTATCTGTCTGATACAGATGTCTATCTTCTACTGTTAACATGAAAAATCCTATAACAAGGTTTCTGGTAGTTTATACTTCGAATAAATGTTTGAAATTTTCATAACTTACCGCAGGAAGTCAGTCAAAAAATACTTCTGCATCGATAGTCAAACATTCATAGCTCTTTGACTATTCATAAATAGATCAAATGAAAATGTGTGTTATATGCCTACATAAATTTTATATCCTACAGAGCTACGCATTTGACCACAAGTTCGCACGACCACGGAAGTCAGCGATACTGTAGCCTTAGATGGAACTTGCCTAGTCTGGAATACACTGGCTCTCAAGGAATGCACTTGTAGCACTATATTTTGTCAGAATTTTCTCTCGTATTTTTTTAGTGTCTGCAGTAAAGAATTGATCTATCTATCTAATGATATAAAATTTAAGATTTATGTATTTGTTTTATTCATTGTACTACTATCGGCTCGAGGTAGTGACCCCTCGAGATCTGCTCAAACTAAAATCTGCTTCAAAGAAAACCAAATTTATTGGTCGACGAAGCCTTAAAACCGACACGAGGAGTTATTATTAAATGTTATAAGATTTACTTATCTTTTAGAACGAGACATCATTGATGTATTTGTATTTATCACAAACAACTCTTTGTCATACAAGATTTACTCAAAAGAAATTTGGTTATGAAGGTCTGCGGTGTAAGTTCGGTTTGGGAACAAAGTTCTCTTGCCTAAAGTAGTTTGGGAGTAAAAGATGCAAACACAGACGAAGAATGATCTTCTTACTCTCGTTAATGTATAGTGATTGTTGTATTATCAACCTTAAGTCCATCTTTCGCATTTCTGTTTCAATGGATCAAACCGAATTTCCCAACAATGTAATCTACAATTCTACCTCAATGACTCTGTCGCTTCGAATAACGCCACGAAAATATCGGAAGTCTTGATTCACTGAACTATATTCTAGTCTGAATTAATATGACTATTCAATTAATGTTTCACTTTATGACAATAATAGTAATTTATATATATCCATATATATAAATTACTATTATATATATGGATATATATATATATATATATTTATTGACTAATTTTTTCTTTTTTTAATTGTAAGTAGGTTTAGTTTAGTTATTATATATATGGATATATATTTTTTATATATTTTATATATTTATTTATATATTTTTATTATTATATATATGGATATATATCTATATATATATATTTATTGACTAATTTTTTCTTTTTTTAATTGTAAGTAGGTTTAGTTTAGTTAGTGTTTTAGTTAGGTACTGGTTTTTCATAGTTTTTGTCACAATAAATCATTATATATTGCTGTTAAATTGATATATACTTATATTAATATATTATAATTTAATAAATACTTTATTTAATAAACAAGTGAATTAATTTTTTTCCCATTTTATTTATATTATTCTAATCATAATTATGCGTAAATATTTGGTTTTTAGCACAAAATAAACTCGATGAGAGTAAGAGAGTAATTCTCCAGCCGAATCTAATACAAATGTTTATAATCTCCAAAGACAATGAACAAGTAAAATAATGTAATATCGTACAAAAACTCGACGCGTTCGATATTTCTTCAATATTTGGCTGACAAGTACCAGCCATAAGAAATCTGAATATGAACAAAATCAGTCTCGAAGTAATCGTTGTATAGTCTCAAAAGTTTGTTTCCCATGTGTATGGTTCACAGAACTCATAGTACCTAGTATATCTCCATGAACTGAGTAAGTAAGTGCATGCGGTTAGAGCGGAGTATGATGAAGTTGGGAGCGCAACTTGACTGTAACTTAGAACCCGTATAGAGTCTACACGAGCTCTACGGCTGTCTGTATGTAAGTTAACTGCAGACAAAATTACTGTTAGCCATCGGTAGACTAATATGATTATAAGTATAATATAGTAATAAGGTAGTATAAAAGCTCAAAAAAAAAACAGTATTTTGTTCGTTAGTTCATTTTAACATAACATACCTACCTAGTAAGTATTTCAAGCGACCGCAACTCGCTGGCGTCGCGATCTCGACGCTTTTAAACTGGACTGGCAGAAAGTGACCCAGGATCGCGAAATGTGAAAGAGTATGCTGACTAGCTTTGTCCAGCAGTGGGACAGTATAGGGTATATATATATAATTATTTGCCATTTGTTTATTCCAAACAAATAACAGTTATACTGATATGAAATCAAATATGATTTGTAGTATACTAATGGCACTGAAGTTTTTGTGATAGTAGTTTAACATTGTTTGATCAACTTGTGGTGAGTACGAGTGGGAGTACTTCAGCGTTTGTACTGTTGTCTCTCGTACTCGTACCACCAGCGAGTATGTAACACCCCGGCAGTGAGCGGTCCTTGAGCGAGTGCTTGCGGCGTACCTGAAACAAAACAAAAATATCACTTACACAATGAATATTGTTACAATTATTATTGTTACAGGGTTAAGTTAATATTGGTTTTTTATAACTATTAATGATTATATTATAAATATCTCGAACCAATTCCTCGTGTTGTCGTAGCTGAACTTGAAGATGTATTAGTACTCAATTAACAACTTGGAGCGAACATTCTCTCAAAATATACTCAAACAACTCTGCTATTACACCCCCGTCCTATACATATACTTTTTTCTTAAATTGTTCCATCCTAACTTTGCCTGGATGAGATCGCTTTTAATAATAAAAACGATAAGGCCGCCACTTGTGGCACTACATGTAAATTAATATTTTTGTATTGTTATGTTTTGTGTGTCTACAATAAAGCGTTGATTTATTTATCTATTTATCTATTATATAGACCTAGATCAACACTAGTAGCTAATGTAATCACCACAACTGCTCTAGTAATACGAGTACAACAGACACTTTTACGAACTAAGACAAACAGGGAGCTTGTGTCGCGCCGCGAGCTGACCGCGCCGCGTACACGGAACACATGCGAGGTGGACTGGCTCTTGATGGACTTACAAACAGTACTGCTCTGGTTGTCAAAAACAATGCTACAAGCACAATAGTCATAGTAATTTATTCGTAACCGTTGCATGTCAAATACTGAATTAAATTAAAATAGATTAAAGAATACAAATGATATGTATCAATATCTGATGCAGCTGTGGTGAAACTGTAGTGCCAGCGTGCCAGCGTGCCAGCGTGCCAGCGTGCCAGCGCAGCACATAATAAGTACTTGGACTGAATAGGGGTGATAGAATTCAGCGTGAAACAAGTGAAAACAAACTTGGCTTCACTGTGACAGGGTTGAAGCGACGAACTGTCAAAACGAAACCAAGTTTGCTTGCTCTTTGCATTATTGCAAGATCACGCCAAAGCAGGACTTAATTTCGCCCCCACATTGAATAAATAATGATATTATAGTATACTTGTTACACATACGTTCTATTTATCAGCAATAATTTTATTAAATCGCAGCGTTTAATATTTTTATAGTACAAGTAATAGGTAACTTATATAATTACGCATTAAGTGACCGGAATTACCAAGTGATAATTCATCTTGTTATCATTCTTGGAATTACCATATTGAAGATTTGAGAAGAAAATAAATAAATGCATGTACGATTGATGTATAGATATAATTCCTTGTTATAGACAAAATATATAACTGGGTAATTCCAAAAGCGTCTGTGCTTTGGGTCTCGCTAATTTGAGAACTATTTGACTCGCTAATGTTGCGAAATGAAATTTATTTTTCAGAGACAAATAAATTTCATTTCGCAACATTTTTGAATTGAATATATTATAACTACTAGCTGTGCCCCGCGGTTTCACGCGTGTAGTTCCCCATTGGATTGTCGAGATAATGGGGGAAATACTTTTTTGAAGTCGGTTAAAAAGGACCCTATGTTCTTTCCCGGGGTCCAATCTACCTGTGCACCAAATTTCATTTCAGATCGGTTTAGTGGTTTTAGCGTGAAAGCGTAACAGACAGACAGACAGAGTTACTTTCGCATTTATTATATTAGTTAGGATGAATGAGATTTTTAAATTCAATTTTCTTTACAACAACTGTCAAGGTGAAATGTTTATACAAATGTATTTGAGACAATGCCCTTAAAAATGACAACTGATTTCACTTCGGCAGGAATTGAAACAATTTTTACATTTATTTGATTTACATGTCAAAGTCGTCATCACCAACACACAGAAGATGACCACTGCTGAACTTGTGACTGTCACTGTGTCGTCGGTCCGTTTCAACCGTTAACGAAACTGGAGCGAAGTAATCAGTTATGAACTAAGAATTATTCACCTACGAGTTAGTTCATCAGTTAGGTTAGATTTCGTAGTGAGAAACTTGATTTGAGTTACGAAAGATTATTTTATATTCCTCGGACATAACTACGAGTACTTCAAAAGAGACAGATTATCATAAAGATCTTTAGATATTGATCTGATAATATTTTTATCCGGCAATGGATAGTGAAATGAGTCGTGAAACAGATGTGTCTCTAGTGGGAGGGCTATCTACGCTGCTTCTTCTGGTTCGTGGTCGTCACTCAAGAATGTCGATAACTATGATTCCTCGGTGTATGGATAAACATTGCGGATTTTATCGCATAATGACACTCCCCAAACAAAGATTTTCTATTGCTCGCAGAGACCCTTATATTTTGGCACTGTGGGATTTTCGTCGAGAAATTCAGCGGCTGGCGTCACTCATGTATCTAACTGTTAGAAATGAAGATATATGTTATGTAAGTTTTGTAACTGTCACACCACAATTTTGACAAAGATATGCATTTTCAGAAAGTAATAAAATAAATGGAAAAATGATTGTCGGTGACGTAACAAACACTCACGGATCGGGTTAAAAGCTATCTCGTGTGTGTGATAATATTAACGTATAAATACTAATAATTGTGAGTTCATGTTCATTAAGGTCCGAGCTGCGATCAGGATGTTACAGTTGAATACAGCACTCGCGGTGTGTATGTGTGTATGGCTGCTCGTCGCCAGCAGCCGCGTCTCCGCTCAGGAGTTCGAGTACGACGCTGTAGACTTGAGTAACATCGATGAGTTCCTCGTCGACACCGACTACTCCAGCGAGCACTACCAGTACACCAGACCCGCCACCACGAGGAAGGGCTACCGGTGCATCGGAGACTGCGTCGGCAACCACTGCGTCGTCAACGTGGAGGGCAAACTACTGCGCTGCAACACCACCACCGACGTCGCGCCTCTCACCTACTTCACTTCACAATCGAATAACGTGAAACAGAAATATTGTCGCAGCTCTTGTTTCACCACCGACGGAGTCTCCACGTGCTTCATCGACAAGTCTGGAAACAAAGACTTGTGCAATCCTTACACCGAAAAGTCTAACGGTCATCCGCTTCCGCGTGTCCTGAAAGTGCACGAGAACG
Source organism: Ligdia adustata (assembly GCA_947049295.1). Lineage (NCBI taxonomy): Eukaryota > Metazoa > Arthropoda > Insecta > Lepidoptera > Geometridae > Ligdia > Ligdia adustata. The sequence goes on from OX346221.1 coordinate 155,023, forward strand.
ATATCGACAATCGTTGCTTAGAACCATGCAAGTTTGTCGCTGCCCAGCGAAGGTATCGATGCAAAGTGAGTGCCAACAGCGACGGTCCATGCGCGCCGTTCGCGACGCCGAGCGTTCCCCTGGTGCCTTCCGATACGAATATATTTTTCGACATCAACGGATGGGCAAAGTGCGCGTCTCGACTGAACATGACACAGTCGTGTGCGCGGAGCCGGCGGCGGAGACAAACCGAGGACCCTATCGAGGAATACGAGAGGGACGTGTGCCTCGCGCGAGACAACCCCGACCTGATAGACACGCTCGGGCTGCCCGAAAGGAACAATAGAGTGGCGAGCGCGGAGCCCGGCACCGTGGCTAACGACGCTCTCACCTTCGCCACTTCCAACGATTCCGTCCGCGCCGTGGATAATCCCCCGGCTCCGTTCACCTCGTGCTATTACATCGACAGCGCCGCGCTGGGTATCCGGCTGCCGGTGGTGATCAGAGCGAGAATCTCCAACAGAGTGTTGGACGGGGTGTCGACACCGCGCTCCGTGCACTCGCTCCCGCCGCAGCAAGTTGTCCCGTCCCTGGCGCACGCGTTGAGCTCAATCAGCTACTCGTACCAGGGGCTCCGCTACGACTTGGGTCACATGGTGCCGTTCCAGAGCGGCGGTCCAGACGAGGACTTCAACTTCGCTCCGCAGACTCAGACGCTGAACCGAGGCATCTGGCTGTCGATGGAGAGGAACATCCGGCGGTGGATCCGCGCCAGTGGAGTCGACTCGTTCGTGGACATGTTGATAGTGGTGTACTACGACCGGGTCGACCGACATATCCCGCTCGCGTTCGGAGTCAACCTCGCCTTCTACTTCGCGGAAGGACACCTGGCGAGTTTGTGCAACGATATGATGTTCTTTAACTACGGCAACCCTCCCAACCGAGGCGGTTAGGAGCCGCATCAGTTCAAGGACAAATTGTAACTTTTTCCTTAATATGTTTATGGAACTCAGATTTGTGCTTTTAGTTATTTGTAAATTTTTATAATAAAATGAAGCCTTATTACATATGTTTTTGAACTGATGTAGTTTTTGGTTCCAAAACATAAATACCTTTAGACTTTAATCGTATAGTGGTACTTAATGAACTAATGCGCTCTCTTTTAAGTAGCTATGCACGTAAAAGGAATTTAAACTAAGTAATAATTAAAGGAACCGATAAAGTTATGATTCAATATTAATTGAGCATACGAGTACATTTGACTCGATCATGCGACCAATCGTGCGACTGATTGTCCAACTAAGCGGTGTATTATACCTCGTCCGGAACAACCAATCGCACCATCACCATCAATGAATAAGTAATGATTAGGAACTAGTCTTCCAGCGGTGGTGTTATCGCCTCCGCCTCGCTCGCACCCCGGCCTCGTGCCGCGCTGATCTGACAACCATTGTCAGTACCTGACGTTATCTGTCCCTCGTCGCTCATTCGCGCCCTCTGTTGCGTCAACCTGACCATTTTATTACCGGAGCTTTGGCTTTTTTGGGTTCCGTAGTGTTATCACGAGAAACTTTTATAATTTTCCTCGGTCCGTCCGTCAAATGACTAATATTTGAAATACTAGTTTCAGTACTTACTCTTAGTATACTATTTATATTAATCATACAGTCTCGTCTTTTTAAGTATTTTCGTATTTGAACCATATTCATTGAATAACATTGCATGTTCGTCCATCGTAAACTAATTTTGTTTTATCGTAAAGTTATAAGATATTAATGATATGATACATTAGTTTGTATACGCATCCTACTTGTGGTACGAGTACTCTCTACTCCGTGAGATCGATCTCTCGGACGTTGATATATCAGCTAGGTAGTGCGACCCGCGAGCGGAGGCAGTACATCATACTAATTGGAACATGTATCAGTGTGTGCGAGCGCTAGCCTGCTCCTAGCACCGACCTCATCGCGTGACTGATGGCTGTGGACAGTAGCAGTATATAGCCGCCCCTAGCCGAGTGAAAGTGCAGGAAACGATTTAACTACCGCATCATTGACTCGAGCACGTGTGTTGTTCCACCCACGAGAACCCATCGTCATGTACCTTCAAAACCCTAAAAGAGCACCTCTCCATGTAGAGTATCGCTCTGTTATTCAACTGTATCGATAAACGATCGGTTTGTCCGAGCGGTCCGTATCGCAGCATCATTTACATATCTCAATTGTCCGAAGTCTCGACGCGGTGAGGTCGCGCGCGGCGCAGGGCAGGGAGCGCGCGGGTGGCCGTGTTTGTACAACATTTACATATTTATTCTCTTCATAAATGTAAATTTGGAGAAAACACTGCGTGTTATTACAGGCCCGCGCTGTAACGTTTCCACATGAAGAAATAAGTGCCGCTATCAGACGCTAAACTGATACTCGTGGTGTTTCTAGCCGGGGGCATTATATACATTTGAAATATAAGCACGACGAATGTACTTGTTTTGACTGAGACCTGAACTGAGACTGGTTCAGCGTCGTGTTTACAAATTGTCCGTCTGAATGATTTAACTGAGAACTACAAATTAGGGCAAGTGCTTTTATTACTAAAAACGAAATAAAAGATTGCCTATAGACCATTTCAGATCTAAGGAAAAGATAAAGATACATAAAATTAACTGAAATCTGCTGAAAAATTAGGTTCGACGCACAGGTTTAGTTTTACATGCAAATGTGAAACTTTTACTCCGATGGGTGTCTCTTAACAGAGCCATTCTGTACGGCGGGGGTGCGCGGGCGCTCCGCTCGCTCGCTCGGTAGAAAGATCGCGTGAACAATAAACCACGAACACTTCAATAGTGGATTGCGATAAATCAAAACACCATAAATCATGCACAAATTGAATTTTTCCGGAAACATTTAGGTGAAAGTTGCGTTATCAGTCGCCGAAACGGTTTCCTGTAAGTAAATCACGCCACGTCACGCAGAGTTGGCGGGGGCGGTGCGGGGGCGGGATGGCGATGGGACGGAGCGTGGCGTGACGTTGGACCGTAAGGGCTCGTCGGCCCTCGTCACCGGACTATTTGCGACCTGATAACGGTTCGACTTCATAAAACTAAATGGAAACGTGAGCCTTGGAGGCGAAGGGGGTAGGGGAGGGAGGGGGGAACGGCACCAGCGGCCGACGGGACACGGGACTCCACGGAGGGAGCCTGCTTTATTGACGTCAGCACTAACTTACATATGTTATTTAGGCAAAGATTTCAATCAGAACAACTTAAACTAGCAAGCGACGGCGACGACCAGTGTTGTACTCGTATACCTCTACGGCGACCAACATTACACTGGATATATATTTTCCGAACAACCATCACAAACACTACTTATAATTAATGAGTTTTCTATGGCAGCCTCGTCGTATCTTATTATGATCAATGATAATAGCCAAACAAACGTTCTGGCTGAATTCGGGCAGAAAGAAATCCGCCATTTTTGCAAATTGTTGCAACTCTCAACTGTCTGTAGATTGATGTAATCAACGTTGGAAATAAAACATACATACGAGTACAATATCTACAATTTATTAAACTTATTCAAACTATTCCTATAGACAGCAAAGTTCTTATAACTAGAAGCAAGTTGTAAAGACAAGAGAGAAACAAGTATGTAAACCTATGCACAGAGTGAAGGAAATCTTAGCAGAAAACCCGAAAAATATCCAAAATGTCGTGTACGTAATCACAAACAAATCCCAGACGTAGGAGCGATGTGGACGAGAGGTAGAGGACACACTCTGCATACGTAAGTTTACGAAAATATTTCTCTTCCGAAAGAGTTAAATAGTATCGAAGTACTCGTACATCAAGTATACATTTATTTTAAAAGGAAAAATTTAGTTCAAATCAGCACTCAGACCTTATATACACAGATATAAAATATAAAAAAAAATAGTCGATGAATAAATACTTACGTTACGAAACTGGCGTCGTCTATTTATAGTTAAAGGAAACCAAAAGTTATTTTTATTCAAAAAAACTTCGGGACTGTTTTTGATATTTTTTTATGTGATAGTCATACAGTTATACACATACCTGTTCGAAGTAAAGTTTATTTAGTTTATTAATGGTGAACACATAGAAGGACAAACACAATAAATACACACAGACAGAACCTCCTCCATTTAGAATGAATAAGAAAGATTATTATAATTTTTAATGTGACAATATAATATCATATTAAAACGTGTGTTGTTTTAAACATTGCTGTGGTGCGAGTAAGTACTCGTACTCGTAGGAGAGCGATCGCGCGGAGTACGTAATATTTAACTTATCAATATATGATTAATGTAATACTTTAGAGGAAACTTGACAAAACTCATATTTTCAAATAAAATCTACAATATTTATGTTAGTGTTTATATTTTAAATCATTGATGCAAATAATGTAATGCTTCTAACATCTGCCGAAAAATATCATCCAAGTTTTTAGACAATGACTCATTTATAGTTCTCAGCATATCTACTAACTTAGCTAATGTTACATTCTAAACTTATTATGATACATATTTTTTTATCCTACACAGCTAGGCATTTGACCTCAAGTTCGCACGAGCACGGAAGTCAGCGATGCTGTTGCCCTAGATGGAGCATGCCCTGTCTGGAATACACTGGCACTCAAGGAAGGCTGCCGGAACACACCGTTAGGTGCTTGGCGACAGATTTTACAAGTTGAGAGTGGTAGCTAGTCAGGCGAGCGATAGGAAACGCACTACCACCACGCTATATATCGCAAGGTATGTTGTAAGTAAGGATGAGTTGTTCGTGGGAGACTAAGTTGTTCCAAGTTGTATCATATACTCGTAGCAGTGAACGCATCAACAGTGCGCGATGGTAACTTAATTCTATAAGGATTCACGTTACTTACAAGATACCTTGTTATGTGTGAAATTTGTGCTCAGCCTCGTCTAGACACGAGTTTATAAACTCATGTAACAAACTCTCTATAATATTCATTCTAACCTAACCTAACCAAAAACATGTCTTAAGATGAGGTTAATACTTTGTATTAATGAAACCTGCATCAGTTGCCTACTTAAATATGTACATCAAAAACACGAAAATAAAGTGGAACAATTTTGATTCGAAATTAATTTTGTTCGCTGCGATTAGTTACGTTATTTTGAATTTAGTTGATACATCATGAAAATATTTATAGTATCATGTATACTGCCCTGGCCAGAGCTCCATACATTATTGAAACATATCTTTTGGCTAAATGAGTAGGCACTCAGCTTTCGATTGAGTAATAAAAACATTTCAACCTACAGTGTCCCACTGTTGGCCCACTTCAGGCCCACTGCTAGCCCACTGTTGGCCTACAGCTGGGACATTTCTGGCCCACTGGCTTCACGAGGTTTTCCTGCACCACTTAAACATGTGGCTATTTAATAATATGGTAATAAGTAAAAAACTAAGAGGAGCATGCCTATACCTGTACCTGTACCTGTACCTGTACCTGTACCTGTACCTGTACCTGTACCTGTACCTGTACCTGTACCTGTACCTGTACCTGTACCTGTACCTGTACCTGTACCTGTACCTGTACCTGTACCTGTACCTGTACCTGTACCTGTACCTGTACCTGTACCTGTACCTTGTAAGGCAAGAGAATACCGACTGTACATTTCAACTCAAACTATCTCTGTGTAGACAATGAAGTCGATTTGACATTCTGTTGCTACAACAAAGCAATAAACTAAGGCATTTAGACAGTCATCAAATATTATTTAAGGTTCTTAAAGTGGCTTAACGATCACCAAATTATGACACTCCGAACACTCTCGGCAACAAGGTCCGTTTTAGGAAAAGTAATTTGGTAACCATTTATCCATTTTGATAACCGTTTACAAATTTTTTTGTTAGTAAAATAAGTACTCTTTGGACGGTGTTTAAACACGAGCCACAAACTAACAAACACACTTCTGCATACATTATAGGTAGGTATGTGTGGGAAGGGTAAAGTTGGGAATTCAATGAATTCAAATTTCAGTTCGCATCGATACCGAGTGTATAAAGCTTTAGAGTATATATCCACTCGTGGTCAGGATGTGGTGTTGTGGCGGTATCGTTCTCAGCCAGGCTGTATACCTCCCCGTACAAAGCCACATATCAGCGGTCACTCCGCGAATATTGGCCGCATGTAAATGCCGACCGAATCCGTTTGTTTATCATACCACCGACCGACAGACCGACCGACCCACCCACCCGGTATATTCAGATACGTAGAATTACAAAAAGAAATAGATCAGGTAGGATATCCTAATAATGGATTTGGTCATTCAATTTTAATATAATCTTACAGTTGAGCTAGAGAGCATCATAATGTTTGCTTTCTTATGTCTAGAAAGTATTTTGATTATGAGTAAGTAATTGAACTTGATAAATGAAATTGTACCGTAGTAAAACTTCAGTGTTTTTTTGTGAATGGTCTCCAATAGAACATGTCCGACGGATATAATAAACACTTTGGAAAATATACTATGTTTAAAATAAGGAGAAAAATACGAATTTTATGAACATTTAGACTAATATAGGTCATACAAAGGTTAAGTGAGTAGACTTACTTAAAACAACATCACCAAAAAATAGCCAAAAATAAAAACAAGCTGTCTCAGTCACAATGACGCTCACACATAAGTTCTCCCTGAGGCTACTCTGTGAAAAGAAAAAGGCTGATTTAATATCCGTTACAGCAACCTATTGCAGCGAGCCGCCAGATTTACACACACCAATATTCGCTGAGTTTGATTTAATATACCGAGACCCGCATATTGTTATGTAGATGATTCTCACGCGGGTTCCATTTCTTTCCTACTACCCTCATATCGGTCGCGCCGCGTCAGCTCTACGTACCTACGGATATAGGATCTCACGGACTTAAGCTTTGTGAACGGTATTGGACATCTATAGTGCGCGTATGTCCTATTTATCGTACACATTATTAATGAAGTTTTCATAACATTCAGGTTTGAATACAAATTCAAACCTGACTCACAATCAAACGAGTAGTTAGAAGCGATTTCAAAAAACTAGTGAAATCGGTCCAGCCGTTCACGCGTGATGGCGTGACCGAGGGATATAGGGATTCATTTTTATATAAATAGATGATAGATGAAACGCATCACAACCCTCACGCGACGGCGGGCCGTCACGTCCGCGCGGACCGTTACTCAGCAGTCAAAGTGCCTCGAGACACAATCACAATCTCATTTCCCTGCTGAATACTTATGTACTTAATAGTGCAGAGGCTTCCCCCTGGGATTTTCCTTACCAACGAACTGTTGTACCTATTCGTAACCATAATTTTGTAATCTACTTACACTAATCGTGTACCTACATATTACATAATAGGGGGTATTTTTTGGATATGTAACAAAACTCCGCGATACTAATCAAATATATAAGAAAAATAATAATAGAACAATGTAAGAATATACGAAATATACGCGAGTACTAAAAATCACATAATCATATACAAAGGAACGGAAATGTTATCACAATCAAAGCAGACTTCGCTCGAGCGAGACGAAGAGATAACTTTGTAGCTGGTTTACAGTTGATGGTGGTTGATGAAGTGGTGAGCGATCCCTGCTCGGTACGTGACGAGACGGACGTCACGCGGGACGAGATGGACGACATTCAATGACCGTCACCGTCGCGGAGAGACGAGAAAGGATTCTCTCCGTCTTATTTGATACGTGAAAATTTTAAAAATAGCTCGTCGGGGGATTCTGTTCGATTCCAAGTTTGGCAGAGAACCAAATCGAGTCGCTGTAGAGTGTGGGCTTTCATTGAGGCTTACTGGGACCGAAGCGTCTGGTCCTAGCTGCGCTGCGCCCGGCTGGACTGAAGATGATGGCTTCAATAAAAATATCTTGGTAAAACCTATTCGTGTTAATTAACTTAATATTATCATGTTATCTAGTAAAATCGCTGCGTAGATAAACTATTTGTCCTTACGTGTTGGAAAACAATATGAAACCTATATGTATTTGTGCTGTAAAATTAAGTGTTAAATATCCTGCATTACCTATTTAAATAGTGTTTAGTATGTTGTATTCTATGTGTAACTAAATGTATATTTAAATATCGTATTGCTTTTGTCCGTCCCGTATTGCTTAATGTTTTTCTCTGTAAAATAAATTATTTATTTCGATTGAGAAATAAACAACTGAATGCATAAATTATATTTTTGTAATAAAAAGTACAATTTGCTTTATTATACAATCACACACACGAGTACCGACCTATTTAATTATATACCTATATACATATAGGAGTGCTTAAATACAGTTGTTGGAGTGACATATAACATTATATTGACAAATACGAGTTTTTATTTTTATTCACTTTAACAATATACCCAGCTATGTATTATAAAATATCAGTAAAATTAAATCAAAACCATAGTTGTTTACTTATAGCCGAGGTCGTTAGTGATGGTACCTACTCGTATAAACCAAACTAAATATAAGTAATTAACTGAGCGAGTAAAGCATTTTCTCTTTGAATCTGGTAAAATGTTTCTTCGTCTGTCAGTTTGTCTGTAAACCGCACATACTACACCACATCATCATCATCGCTTTACATCAGAAGAGGTTCGGTCAGGCACTAGCTAGCTTTGAAAATAAGTAACTAAATTTGACATATGTGAATCTAAAATTTTTATAACGTAAATCTTCATAACAATTTTTAACCTATCACTATTTACGAGCGTCTGCTATCCTGTCCGTCGCTCCAGTGAGCGTCGTAAACCGTTGCAGTACGTTGAACGAACGACGAGACGTACTGTCAGCAGTCTGAAGCCATGGCTAGCGATGTACCGGCACATAACGCTACACATGCTAACTTAAGATAAATACTTCGTGATTTATATGAGTATTATAGGAAATCTAATTCTAAAAGCTTTCTATGTTACGTATTGGAATTTGTTACGTTTTTACCAGACTGCGAGAGAAGGAGTGGTATGTATTTCGAGTGTATGTATGTTTTTTTGGCACGCTCTAGAGTCTAAAATGCTCGTCGTATTTTTTATATAAAATAGTTTCGTCTCAATAGTAAGAGTGACACTGGGTACCTAAATCAAAATTAAAAAAATAAGGATGATACACAGGTTTAACGATGTAGCAGCTGAATTTTTTTGACCTTGCTTCTAACCACTTGTTATTTTTGTTCTATCTCACACATCCTTTAAGAATACCTAAAATACTTCTAATGTTGTAAAGAATACAAAGTTATTCCGATTCCCTCTGAACCTGTCTCCGTGTCCCTCCTCAAACCACGCTCGCTGTAATGGTTGTATCATATTTTTTATCTCCTGAAATCAAGTGAGTTATTCGTCCCGCGTCCGCGCGCCCCGTGGTGCGTCCTCATTCGATTAGCAGTACTCGCATTAATTAGCAGTCGCTCGTAACTCGCATTAGCATGTGGCTCGCGCGCGTTACCACTCACTGCTAATGCTAAAGCTCTGCTATATTTTGTGCTGAGGATGTAATTGGTAGTCCGTGACCGCTGTCCGGGCTACTCCCTGCTAATTCGGTTTTGCTCTGCTTTTTTACAAGTGAATATTAACTATTCACTAAGTGTGCTTTTATAAGTGCAGTAAAATTCAGAATTACGGTCACCAATAATTATTAGATTTGCGCGGCACCAATTCAAATAATAAGCCAGGCTAGTAACGAGTATAATTGTGTGACTAATCTAAAACACATTTGAACTTAAATACAACCTGTCGCCAAGCACCTGACGGTGTGTTTCGGCAGCATTCCTTGAGAGCCAGTTTATTCCAAACTAGGCATGCTCCATCTAGGGCTACAGTATCGCTGACTTCCGTGGTCGTGCGAACTTGTGGTCAAGTCCCTAGCTGTGTAAGATAAAAAAACCTGAAATTAGAATTCATGAAGCAATCACGCTTGACACTAATCATAATAGTAGGATTTTTATATTGTTGAATTTATCTTTGGTTTTGACTCTTGTCCATACGACTTGGAAGTATACTCTGTAAATAATTTAAAGATCCATTAATAGTCTAGATGCAGTGATGAATGATGATGATGATCGGAGACTGGATGCAATAAATTGACAACTCAAAGTTATTATTCTTATTTTTAGACCTTGTAAGTATTATTGAGTGATGACAATCTGGGTAAGTTTATTGCACAGTATTAACTGTAATTAAAGCTACGCAACATGGTTACAAACACCTGCAAGATGCCATTACAGATATAAATACAGACAACTCAATTTACTTACACCATGGCTAAGTGTCTGGCTCATAAACGCAATATGTTTCGATGCCCACTTGTGCAACTATTCAAAGATGAGAATTAAGTTGCCAAATAATTAATAATGACAAAAAATAATAATTCGCCAATTTAATATAAAATGCAGGTTTTCTGTATTAAAATGAAAGGTTGCGCTTGACCGTAACTCACCTGATGTAAAGTGACGATGCGGTCTAGGATGCCAATCACTCGCGACTTGAAGAGACCGAGATTACATCAATAGAGAACATTCATATCAAGAATTACACACCAAGATCCAGTTTGCATATTAAATTAGTTAAACGGCAAATAATTAAAACATAAATAATAAATTAATGAATAGTAAGGGATTGATGACGCACCTTTACCATAATGTAGCAGCGTAGGCAGAGAGAGCGTCAATAACAGCGTACTAAGTAACTAAAAACAAGAGTGTTTATGACGCGAATAAACTGCTCGTTAGACCACAAGTAGCTCCCGCGATACTTCACACTTCACGCGCACATAAACTCTTCTCACAAAAAGTAAGCTCCTATGACACGTCAAAGAAAAATAAACGCTGCGAGCGACGCGAAGGAAAGGAATTAATTCCAGCACTTAAAAATCTCGGCACGTGAGACTCATAAGTGCAAGTGTCATAGCGAGTGACACAAAACAACCGGATCCAATTAAGCGGCTGCATCGGGCGAGGTGTCTCGCGCAGACAGCCGTACAAAAACATAAAGCGCTGCGATACTCCGCCAGAGCTAGACGAGTTTTTGTGAAGAGCGCTCGAAGCGGCTGAGAGAGCCGACACGTCTTGTTGCGCTGCAGTTTTAAATGAGACTGCGAAGCTCCAGATTAGTTCGTTTAGTTTGTTTAGTCGTCTCGCGCGCGACGTGTTAAATGTTTGAGGAGTTTGTATGTGGTATTTAAATAGGGCTAATCAACAAGTCGGATTCTCGCGCCGTGCGTGTTAGTTTTGTGTAAAGTTAAAATTAACTTTACAGTACCTACGGTACATCGACACCTAACTACAATGATTGAACATTCAATAAGTTTTGTTACAATTTTTACGAATGTTAAGAAAATTTAAAATAAATGACGACGTTGTCCTAATTGACCTTTGAGCAAAATATACAATTTCTTTCGAGTTTGTAATACTGAAGCATTTACTACATTTTTTTTGTAGTGATGTTTCTAAACATTTGTATTATTTAAGGTTTTTTGTTTGGGGAGGTTTTGGGTTCTCCCAAAAATGGAAGAATTTGCCGGCCTATTTTTCTTTACAAGCCGAATTTCATAATGAACTAAATTGAGAAACGGAGCCTTATTTGAGTGAAGAGTTATAAATGTGAATGTGATCGGTCTACACGGAGCCGCTGGGATCGCGAAAAAGTTCGTACTCTCACATACAGTGCAACGTTCGCAAAACACTTATTACTCGTATACTCGTAATAACTTAACTAAGTAATGTATTAACAGGCAGTAAGTAAGTATTATTGCATCATATAGACGAAACTTCCGTCACATCACGTGCGGGAAACTTAACGAAACTTACTCGCTAACAATACGAACAAGGCTCGATAGCCGCGGAGAGAGGGGGAGTGAGGGGGGGGGGAGCGATAGTTCCGAATAAGGTTGTCAAAAGCTCGTAAAAAAATGAAGACGATAATTATGTTGTATAATAATTGTACCAAAGCAAGGATATGCTATGAACTTGTCTGATATAACAAACGACCTAAGTATATTCCATTCACATACTCCTAACTTCACGTTACGCATCGAAAGCTCTCCCATTCACATATTCACAGGAACACAACACAAAAATAGCACGGAGTTACACATGAAGCGTGAAATAGCTGTATTCACATTCAACGAGGACCAACACACATTCGATACACATTTTACATATTTGAAGACAAAAATACAGGTATTCATACACCGACCTTACGTATATTCCACGACATTGTAGCTCTTATGTACGTGACAATAAAGGTGATAGTTGCGTATGTGCATGTCCATACATTTCCAGATACGTGGATGATAGGGCTGTAAGTTAATTTGTCGGATTCAGTTCCTCGAGAACTTTACTGCGCTCTGTCTCCATACCGCTCTACGTTATATGCAGTTCTGGAACTAGGCAGTTAATGTACACAGTATGGATATAGTAACCTATAATGTCTTCCCGCTTCGTTTTGCTGTCAGCGTAAAAAATCAAAATATATATTTGTTTTTATGTTGTTATTCCTCCTCACCTCACCTTATTATTTCTCTTTATCTCTGTATGTCTCTGTATCTGACTTCCTCGACACGTGTTTCGCCTTAGCACAAGGCATCCTATCCTTAAATACCATATTATTGTAAATGAATTTTCTCAAAGTAACGCCTAACTCCATTTACTAAAATAATAATTATAAACAGTTATAATGGTTAAGAAACTATCTAAAGTTAAAAATAACCAATAAAGAATTCAAGATAAAACAATCTTAAATCACCTGATTCGTGAATGTTGTCTCACATTCATAAAAAAATTATGAAACATCAGATTATTTATATTTTATCTGCCCTTTTTTCTCATCGTCTTCATTATTAATACTGTTAGTAACACATGTAGGTGTGTGTAGCAACACGAGGACAATCTTAATATCGTACTTGCATTATAAGCAGATTCACGAATTTACTCGTACGTTTTCTTATCTTCCAGGCGCCATCCATAGTCTAATTAAATAATTCGCAGTACGGGCTCCCTTTCAGCTCAGTGCATCCATCACTAACTACTGCTAATATATAACTCAGTAGATATATAGAGAGATGTGAAGCTATTAGCAGATAGTCACAATTTGTCCACAATTGACAACATTTCATTTTTGCAAAATGATGGAAATTCGAAAACCATTTCGAAATAATGTAATGAAGAGTTCATACTGAAATACCAGTTTTTATATCCATTCACTACCGAGTTATTTACAAAAAACTGATAATAATAATTTTCATTTTTATGTTAAGACTGTCAAATGCCACCAATAAAATTTTTTGTATCTGTCATCTGTGAACCGTACCAAAATAAACAACAAAAATACAGATAATTAACGACATCGTTTCTTTACAAGCTTTTGAACATAATAACATTATGCTGAAATTTACTTATATTTTCAAAAATCTCTAAAACAATTAATTTGATACATTATAAATAAAATAAATAAATTGTAGTACGTTATTTTTCATTTGTCTTTCCATTATCGAAATAAAAATGGGAGGTTAAAAATTTGAAATGTCAATAGCGGGTAGTCGTAGAAGAGCCGGAAGTGAGTGTTATCCCTTCAGAGGGCGCGGAGTGCGGCGTGCGGAGGGCACGGAGGGTGCGGAGGGTGTATTTATTTGCAATCAGCGCGCGAGGGAGGCTCAAGCACACTTCAAACAATTTGCACCTAAATATTCCACTTAAGTTTATTATCCTCCCGCGAACCATCTCACGAGCGACTCTGTCTGTACACTCGTATACAAGTAGGCGTCGCGCTGCCATATGCCAGTAGCTTTGGAAGGTATTAAGCAGTTATGCAACAATGCAATGATTGTAATCTTCATAAGTTTTTTTGGCTTTTCTATAGTTCGAAATGATAGCTGTTGTGACAATCTGAACGAGTCCCCTATATTAATTGTTAGAGTATTTTGAATTTTGATACAGGTATACTTTAAAATATATATATATTTTAGTATTAGTGTTCAGAAATTTACGAAAAATGCGGCCCCTACAACTCTGTCATGTAAAAAATTAAAAAGTTAATTCACGTGTAACCAAAAATTTCAAATTAATGGCGAGAACCTCGTGAAGGCTGTAAAGGACAAGGTCAGCAAGTACCTTGACTTGGCTCATGAGGTTACCGGATGTTGATTCGACGATCATTGTTCCGATAGTCGTTTCGGCAAACCAACGTCTTAAGAGGCTCTCTAGCTCTAGGCTAAATGGTTGGATCAAGGGTCAAATACAAAGGGCTGTGATCCTCGATACAGCACGTACTGTAAGGAGGTTCCTCTCTCTGTAAAAATCTCTAATAAATTAAATGAATGAATAGCGTATTAAAGTTAACTTGCATAAAGTCACACGGTGCTGAATAAACCTTTCACATACACTCACAATATAAAGTGCATAATATGTGTTTATATCCCTTGTATTGTCCCGTTTCTCTCGTCGACTGCTCATTCTCGCTGTATGTATGTAAATGTCGCTTGCACTCGCACCACGCCCTTATCGCATCGGGTTTGTTTAACTTTCTTTTTGCTTATAAGATATTCAGCTCTGTTTTGCCTCTCACAATATTCTATTAAATTGCTTATTTTGTAAGCAATTCTTGCATTTTAGAAAACCAGCTTTCATTTGGTGTTTAGCAAAGGTTTCATTTGTCGAACTCGGGTAGGACAACGAATATAGTTTTTTTTGTCTTTGAGTAATCATTTTTCGCCATAAAAGGAGAAAATTTGCTACGGCGCCTTTGACAGGCTGATTTTAATGATAATTAACATAGAACGGAAATGCGCTCCTCCTCTCTAATAAGATTTTTCAATATTTTGAACGATATCAGTCAAGAGGTTGTCAGTGTAGGAAAAAATGTCTTGAAATAAATAATGTTTAACAATTTATTCTAACGTGAGCTTAAATCGACGCGGAATTTCCGATCGAAGCAACTATTTACGACGTTGAGATCGCGACACGAGTATCCGAATTGTTTAATGTGCAAACAAAGCTATTAGCATGCATACATTACGCTCTCTACCCTCTACCCTCTACCCTCTACCCTCTCACTGCCACGGCTTTGTACATATAACCATAGATACGAAAAACTCGGATGGGTATATAGCGTTTGGGAAATTACGTCATATCTTCTCGTCACCGCAGTGGCTGAAGACAAGGGTCTGCAACCAATGTGTGTTGCCAGTGATGACATATGGCACCGTGGTCTTTTACTGTTGGCTTGCTACATAAGCTCAAAGTTGCTCAGCGTGCAATGGAGAGAGCTATGCTGGGAGTGTCTGTGCGTGATAGCATCCGTAATGAGTATATTCTGGAGTTACTGACATAGCTCGTAGGATTAGCAAGCTGGAGTGGCAATGGGCTGGGCACATCGCTGGAAGAACCGTTCACCAATGGGGAAGAAAGGTTCTTGAGTGGCGACCACGAACTGGAAGACGCAGCGTAGGTAGGCCTCCCACTAGGTGGACCGACCACATATAGTAAAAATCACAAGTAACCAGTGGATGCTTATCGTTTGGAATGACATTCTAAGGGGGAGGCCTATGTTCAACAATGGACGCATCTGACTGATGATGATGATGACAACGAAAAACTAAAACTTACATATATTTTTTCATGTTTTGACTATTACATACACAATTTTTTTTGAAAAGCATCTGAACTCTTTCAAACATAAAAAATATTCGTCCAAGCGAGCGAAGCGTCACTGTATTGAGTTGAGTCTAGTATAAAACAGTCTTTAGTTCAGTTTGTATATTTTTCGAGAAGTTTCGTACTCGTGCACAGGTCGTAGTTTTCTAACAATCTTGAGAAAACTGGGTGTATAAGGTATTGAGGTATTTCCTAAGGGAGAGGAAATTTTCCTACGACGCCGTTCCCTCGCTGACTTCAATAATATTCAGTGTAACAGGCAGAACTTAACTTTAACTTACATTCTTGAATATAAAGAAAATCGATTAAATGGTTATCTTTTTTTTAAGTACCACAACATTTTTTTCCAAATATGATCGAGATGAACAGTTCGCGAAACTATTAAGTTTTAATGTATTCTACTGAAAGTGTTTTCAGTGAAAGTCAAACAATCCAAGATGGCGGACTCTACATCTGTGTAACAAACCCAACACTAGTGATACCGCTGGGGTTACCATCTACAAGTTTTAAAAATCTTGAATTTTTAACTGAATCAATGTATAGGAACTAATGACATATACCTACGGGTGAAATATATTGCTCGTAAAAAGTGATATAAACTAGTAATTTGTTTGCTAATTTAATGAAATATTATTTTGTATTCAGCAAACATCAAAAGATTATGAAATTTTTTAAACTGGATAGAGTTCCAAGTAAACCTTGTAAGTCCGGCCAAATCCGGAAGGATGGTACTCGTACCTTTAACTGCAGCTATTTATTACGCACTGCAATGCTCAGCCTCCGCCCCCGGCCTGCCTCCGTCCCTGTCGGTAGTACGATCAACTTCTACATAACAGAGCTAGTAATGTCAGAGCAGAGCAAGTCACGGCCTTTATTATTATAATAGATATCTTAATTATTTCGTTAATATTTTGATCGAACGAGTCAACTAGATATCTGTGCTCAGTTAAAGTTAGATAAAATTTGTTTTCATATGTCAGTGTGTAAGTTTATTTGGAAGTTAGTACTCGCGTATTACGAGTCATTTTTTTCAACCCAGTTTTGATCGAATATGAATGGTATTATTTGCTTAATTTGATATAAGGTAATGAAATATTAACACATCAGTCAAGAGATTGATAAATTTACTTCACAAGAGAAAAGAGGAAAGTTTAGTGCAGGAGCTAGTTTTACAAAAAGCTCGTACTCGCGAGCTCTAGAAGTAGTAGTTATTTGTCTAAAGTATAATAAAGAAATTATTTCATTCATCGTCTCTATTTCTAAACTAGCTGTCCCGGCGAATTTCGTACCGCCTGTTTGTTTGTTTCTCACAACCTTCCCCGGAGTACGACAAACATTTCGAGACCAAAATCAGCTAAACGGTCCAGCCGTTCTCGAGTTTCAGCGAGAGACAAACGAACACCAATTGATTTTTATATATAAGAAGTTTTTAAAATGGTAGGCAATGTTTTTAGTGCATTGAAACTAATAAACTGTTTCTTGCACTCTAACCATTGAATTTATAAATTATAAATAAATTTCGTAGCGATGGTCGAGTGGTTAGTGGGGTCGATTGCCGTGCAAAAGGTACGAGGTTCGATCCCATGAAACATGCGAAAAGATCCTGAGCTACCGGTGAAGTAAATCATGGTAAGGAAACCATAGCATGTTGGTAGGGCGTTTACCATCGCTCGCCTGGCTAGCTACCACCCTCAAGTTGTAAAATCTGTCGCCAAGCACCTAACGCTGTGTTCCAGCAGCCTTCCTAAAGCCAGTGTATTCCAGACTAGACACGCCCCATCTAAGGCTACAGTATCGCTGACTTCCGTGATCGTACGAACTTGTGATCAAATGCCTAACAGTGCAGGATAATTTTTTTTATTAAATATTCTCTAAACCATTAGGATAATCTAACTCACCTATTAGTTAGTTACAAAGTAAGATAAAGCAAACAAAACAACATGCAAATGAGTGGATCCTATTGGTAGTCCCGCGAGGGTGAAACTTGACCGTGCTATCTCGTAACAGATTAAACTGTATTGAGGAAGTGTTGACCCAGTGGTTGGTGGGTCGGTCGGGCGGGAGGCAGCGGGCTCGACGCCTGGACGAACAACTTTACAAATAACCACCGCCTCGTCTATTACTAAGTAACTTCTTTGAAAGTTTGTTACGTAAACTTGAGTTTTCATACAAACGTGTTTAATAAAATACTAAAATCGATTTTTTTATGTCTTTTAAAAAAGTGATAATTATTTTTTCCAGACGGCGAAAGAAGGAGAGTTATCTTTTTCGAGTGTATGTATGTATGTATATTTATTTGACACGTCCTAGAGCCTAAACGGCTTGTTATAGTTTTTATGTGAGTGGTGTCCATAGATTCGTCTTAGTCGTGAGAGTGACATCAACTTTTTAATAGTATGATACACAGGTTTAACGATTTAGCAGTCGGTTTTTTTAGCTCGCTTGTAACTTGTTTGTAAATCAAGAGAAAGCATGACATTTTGACTACGAGTACCATGTGGAAAGTGTATTGTGTTTCTCCGTTCTCTTTCGTCAAATTGTACTGCACGTGGCTTAGCTGGGCAGGATACACACAACGCAGCTGAATTTATTTCACTAGTTCTATCAAGTTGTATCATAATATGACATATTACAGTACTATGTCCCACGAGTCCCATGAGTTCCATGAGACCAGTAACTTCAAAACTGACGTCCCACTAGTCCCAATGTAATCATTGAAATTACATTAAATAGATGAAAAAGTTATTATTACCATGTAATAGTTGTCACTATGTTTTTGATACGAGTACAAAAGCAATTCAAATACAATTGTTCATCGCACAAAGGTACGACAGGCATGCGAGAAAGACCTGGGTAGGTTAAAAGCAGAACACGCCACCAATCATTGCCTTAGGACGGAAAGATGAAGAAAAAGCTTCGCAGAATAATACCTTAGCACTGTAACGTTGTAGCAGTGGTTGTGTGACGTCACCGGTACCCCCGGTGGTCCCGCATTGATATTAAAAACCATCAACAACTCTAATACAAAGAGGCAAAGCTCAAAATTGGAAAACTTTCCTATGAAAAGGCAAATGGGAGTAAATTCAGACACCTCGCGGGGTAATTTCAAAAATTGCGTCGACAACTTACCAAGTTGTGCTGCAAAGGAGTTACTTTAGCGCCTCCGAGCGGGGGGCGGAGGGGCGACACCCGGGGGCGGAAACTTTACGTGTTGATGGCGCGTTACCGCTTCCCGAACGAAATTACTTATTGCAAACTTACCGGCATTATGGAATTACGTTTGTTGTTGGTCACCATTGCATACAAAATATTGACTACACAATAAGGTCTGCTACTACGAGTATTCATTCTTACAAACTAGAATATGTATATTGAATATTGTACGTACAATATCATGTATTTATCGTTTTAAGCGATAAAACACCGCTATTTAAAAACTGCTGCTTATTTGTGTTATTAGATTAACTTGACTTGTTTTATGTATTGTTTTTGGTTTTTAAATAAAGAGTTTTAATTATTTTCCTTTCTTACAAAAGCGAAATAATAAAAAAATATACAACATTTTGGTGTGACATTAAAGGTGATTTTGGTTTGTTGTGGTGGATACATAACAAGACGAACCTTACATGTAGTGGCGTACAGTTCAAAAGTATATGTTGTAAAGAAAAACAAGACATAACGTCGTTAATTTAAAATTGTTCCAAATCAAGAGGAAATACAAATGAAATGTTAAGTTAGAAATCATTTTTAACTAGTGATACAATAAAAGATTTAAAAATCATACTTAAAAATTAGAATTTCTCTATAAATATAATAATTTAAAATTATTTACAAACTGCTTCAGTTAATTAAGTTCATTAATTGCGTAACACAATTTCAGTTATGAATATTCGTCTAGTACTCGTATATTTTGAGTAAATTTATTCAAGTTTTACGTCACACGTGTCCGCCATTATAAACCTCGGAGGTTCTTTCATCAGCTGATTGAGTTCCCATGTCAACCACCACGAGTACCACCTCCCACTGTACACTCGAACGACCACATATATTTTAATATTTATAATGGAGAAAAGTAATAAAAATATACGAACGACGTCGCGCGAAATCCATAACGACTATTTTTACATGGTAATATGTACGTGAAATTGTGAAACTCTTTTCCGACTAGGGACTCCGTCTTTGAATAAATATGTGTAAAGTAATGACATCATAAATTATAGACGCGATTTCACTTCAATAATAATTTCATTCCTGTGTTATTGGATTTTTTTTTATTTTTTTTTAATAATCAAGGTGTTCAGGTCCCAAACTAGTCAAAGCTTGTGCTATGATAGCCTGATGACTGATATATATGCTTATATATAAAATAAACAGCCAGACACAGGTCAAACAGAAATGTTAATCGGACAAATGTTTGACCTGTCCGGGGATCGAACCCGGGACCAGCGGCACAGAAGGCAGTTTTGATACCAACTGCGCCAATTGGACAGTAAAATGTCGTCTAATGCAACATTAAGAGTCCTCCATTTGGTGAATTTGTATTTTCGATCTGATTGCTTCGTTGATTGGATAGCCGGCCGTCGGTTGATGAGAGGAGAGAGGCTCTACAATACACATTACTATGAACCATTTACAAAAATTTTACGCACATTACAGGACATTATTATACCGCGTCTATATTTATTTAGATATACGTAGACTAAACTTCCTAATGATAAGGTTCCTAATAAGTGTGCTTGCAATATAAATGAACTCTCATTGATCCCATTTCGGTCAGTCATACAATGACTAAACTAAAATCTCCTAAATTATATCTATCCTCTTCTCACTTGTTGGAGACAAAAAGAGCACAGACAATTTTAGAACTGTCTAATTATGTTAATTTAGTAAGTTTGGCCTGAATCGGGGTTATTATTCAATATTAGTAAAATACGCAAAGTAAAATTCTTCCAAATAACTAATCTGGGAAAGTGACTCCTTTACTGTCAGAGTATCTTGGTAGTAGTAATTTTACTGGAACTACTTGTTTATGACAAAACATAAACGATGTGACACAGTTATATAATAATATGCTAGCCTCGGTATAGGTTATATATTTGAGCCATTTGGAGTCGCGACTTTAAAGCCGTGGGGACCGGGAGCTCATCTTATTTTACTAAACTTATCGGAGCGTTTGATCGATTTGGTGCGAGACCAGAATGCTGGTTTTTATCTGGCTCGACGTATAAGCATTGCCATTCAGCGTGTTTTTTTTGTGATTGTATTTAAACATTGTGGTTATGTTAATAGATGCACTTGCCGTTATATAAGCTACGTATATATTATGACTAATGCGCTGATATATTGAAGCTACAAGCTGTCTGTAAGCAAGCGGCGCACTCCGCCCGCCCTCCACTTGATACCAGTACTACAGTAGCACATAATCCCTCACTACGAGTACCACTTCACCGACCATACTTACATTCTACATGTTCACGGGTTGTTGGTCAACGAACAAAATAATGATATAACAATATTACATGGTATTGTAGCGACGATGGTCGAGTGGTTAGTGGGGTCAATTGCTGTGCAAAAGGTACGATCGATACGAGGTTCGATCCTAAGAAATATGCAAAAATAGCCTGAGCTACTGGTGAAGGAAAACATCATGAGGAAACCATAGCATGGTGATAGGGCGTTTACTATCACTCGCCTGGTTAACAACCATAGTAAAATCTGTCAGTGTGTTCCGGCAGCCTTCCTTGAGAACTAGTGTATTCCAAACTAGGTATACTCCATCTAGGGGTACAGTGTCGCTGACTTCCGTGGTTGAGCTAACTTGTGGTCAAACGCCTAGCTGTAAAAGATTTAAAAAATATATAATTATATATCATTATGTCATGTTATCTTTCAAGACTCATTACGTATTCGTATATGAACAAATATAAATTGCTTACGATTTATTAAGTCAACATTTTTAAAACTAAATTATAGGCGATGGCTTATTTAGTATAGCTTTATGTTATCTTTAATTGTATCAAAATATATAACGTTTTAATGCTAGGTACGGGTCTCCCTTATGAAGGGGGCGTGAGATATAGAAATAGATATATATTTATTTGCAAACAAAAATATGTTTATGTATAACTGAATGCTTTCTTTGACAAGCCGGTTCCAACTCAACACAGTGCAGCTGAAACAACCAGCGTTGATCTTCCGTTGGAGCCGGGACGCGACGTCACGCACCTCACTTCTTGCCGGCTTAGCCAAATTGTAGCTTAAGTACTTCTGTTATCGTCGAATGCTATTATTGACTATTAGTGAAGTCTTCAAACCTACTTAGTTAATAGAGAAAAAATTGTTTTGTTTGCGACATAACTATTTAGTTTAGAATAGAACATTAAATTTTTTGTCATTAAGATTTTGCATTAATATTCGTCTATATTCTAGATGAATATAGTCGAATATTAATGCTAAATCTTCTTTTTAATATTTAATTTAACCCCACGATGTTATGAACCCCCCATGAACCCGTTAAAGACAGCGTTTATGTTGCGTACAGAAAGTTATCTACAGAGTTACAAGATTATGTTAACGTTTGAAGAAACGTATTGGTATATTTCAATCACTTTAACTAACGTTGAAATTTTAACCTAACGATAACCTTCAATCTGACCCTGCAAGGTGACAAATAGGAATTAAAATTCCTTTCTGTCCTATTTTTAGTGGTGAGGGGGCAGGCAGGATATTTTTTCATCATATACTTCTTTGTTTTGTATTAATGTTTTTTTTTTTTTTTGCTGCAGATGATTTGTGTTTTCTCTCCAATTTTCTTTTGACTTTATTCTAGTGTATCAACTAATTATTCTTATAACTATATATGTCGTAATACAACCCGCGAACGGAGAGGTTTGCGTTTAATATTCCGGTGGCTGTGTCTGTCATAGATATGTCGTAAACAAGGGCGCAATACAACCTCCTGCGCCCCGCGCCCCGCGCCCCGTGCCCCGCGATCTCCTAATATAGCTTTGTCTACTTACTAACAGCGATGGGGATATCATATAGGTTAGCTTACAGAACATGAAATCACTCACTTGCTAAGTTAAAGACTTAAGTTATCTTAAGAATTCTAAAATGTACAATTGTTGTAAGACTATAAATGCAATTTAAATTTTGCACAATTTATTTTACTGGTTGGACTTTATGTTTATGCAAGAATATAATAATCCTAATATTATTTAAATTCAACATCATCATCAGCAAGAAGACGTCCACTGCTAAACACAGGCCTCCCCCTTAGAACGCCATTCCGAACGACAAACTGAAAATTGCATCCACTAGTTACTTGTGACTTTCACTATATCGTCGGTCCACCTAGTGGAATTTAAATTATTATTTAAGTTATTTAAATTAAAATTAATGTATATAATTACATACTCGCTATATATATTATTTAAATACAGACACAATAAATTGATTTAATTTAATAGAAATTCTATACGAGTACAAGCTACGATATTTTTCCGTAGCTCGTCGCGTACTCGTAGCACTTACGAATATATTACAACGGGTGTGCGTAGCAGTTTTCGTAGATCTCACTTACTATAAACATAAGTGACTAACCTTACGTTAGTAGTGAGTTAGTGATAGTGAAATGTTATGTGCTACGACTAAAGAACGGGTACAATTTAAATGTTATAGTGCTGCGACTAAAGAACGGGTACAATTTAAATGTTATAGTGCTGCGACTAAAGAACGGGTACAATTTAAATGTTATAGTGCTGCGACTAAAAAACGGGTACAATTTAAATGTTATAGTGCTGCGACTAAAAAACGGGTACAATTTAAATGTTATAGTGCTGCGACTAAAAAACGGGTACAATTTAAATGTTATAGTGCTGCGACTAAAGAACGGGTACAATTTAAATGTTATAGTGCTGCGACTAAAGAACGGGTACAATTTAAATGTTATAGTCCTGCGACTAAAGAACGGGTACAATTTAAATGTTATAGTGCTGCGACTAAAGAACGGTACAATTTAAATGCTAACAACAAGAAGTATGCTCATCACAATGGATAAAATGCTCACCAAATATTGTTCGACAATTTGTTATTTTATAGAATAGAATTTAGAACGACATAGCAGTAAGTCAAGTCTATTTTTTTACGATTATCCGTAGACTAATACGAGTACAATCAACAACAACTTTAAAATTGAATACTTTTAAATTTTAAAATTGAATACTAAAATTCTTATTTATATGAGAGACACTATTTAATTAATTTGCTTATTAACTAAATCAACTGAGGCCTTTATCCGACTGGCTTTCAACCATAGGAATAAATAACTTTTACCTCTGTTCGTAGAAGTGCACCCTACCAAGTACAAAGTTCAATAACTGTAAGAGTGCGTTGTTTAGTTGGTGCTAGGGGATGCGCGGGACGGAGGGGGAGAGGTAGGGGGGGGGGATGTTGTCAACAGTTTAAGAAAATGTAAATATATGTGAATGTAACCGTTTGTTGCACCCGAGACGGGACCAAGATTCTATTTGTTTGCATCTTCACTGAGACGGTTTGTTTTGCATAACAACTGACTGACTGACGGACTGACTGACGAGTTGACTGATACTCGATAATGATAATGAGAACACGTTGTGTTTTAATGTAATTAATTTATTTTAGATTTGTGTAAATAAAGTTTACAAAGTTTATCTGTCAGGTTTGGTCTTAGCTCGCGCAACTCATCTCAACAGAAATTTCTTCTTTAAGATGGTAGCTGGTTAAATTATGTGATGTTATTGTATGCAGAATGTATTTTCACGGAGCAAACCGAATTTAGAAGATTTTATTACCCTGTATTTTTTTTACGTTCGAATGTTGTTTTTATTAGCCATCTTATTACGATACCAGCAATATTTTTCATCATTTTATACAATAAGTGAGTGATAGATCTAATCCACTATAATCATAATTAATTAAATATAAATACATCAAAAAATGCTTTTCATAAATTCAAAAATTCATTGTGATAAATACACACACTAAAGTTCAGTTAAGTTTAGGCATTAGACTAGGATATTGTGCACATATATAATAATATTAAAAATCACATATATTATAGTCCGATCTAATCCGATCCGATCTAAGCAATTTCCGTATTGGCGAGTGGCGGGAAGCTGCTCTCTTGTTTCGGAGGCCAAGACCCACTTCGGGTCGCTGCGCCCAAGGAGTAAGTAAGTAAGTATATGTTATTGGTATATACTCGTAAATATAAGACGTGTTACAGAAAGGTTTAACAATACTTAAGGGTGTTAGTCTGCCCATCACACTGAACCTATTGTACAAATAAATTTCTGCGACACTAAAAAAAAAATACGTGTGTAACTTGGACACTGCGGCGGTAAAGCTATTGCATACGCATACGTCTAGTCGCACGCACACAAACACCGTGCTGAAGTCTGCCGAACTGAAACGACGTTAGACGAGTGTTAGGTTTATTTTCGTTACGGAATTTCTTGACTCGGTCGCCGCACTTAAAGCCCGTAATAAAAGCTATGCAATAGCTTAAAAATATTGATCATGAATATCACGTCACCAATTTTTGCATGGAAAACCTGAATTAAAATTTAAAAAATAATTATATTTTTAACAAATTAATTTTGAAGAATATTATGTGACGTCATGGCTTAACGAGAACAATCTTAAGTAAGTCTTTATACTTGCGAAGACAAATTCATATCGCTTTTACAAAGATAAAATAGGTTTTGAAAACCTATTTTATCTTATTTTTTTTATTATTTTTATCTTGGTTTTGAAAACCTATTTTATCTTATGATAATTAAACCACAAGCAATTTACCTCAAAACGAAGTTCAAACGATTCATCTGTCTTATATTTAGACAGCGTATAACTTGATGTCAGGCCTCTAGGCCAACAGCTTGTTAAATTAATTAATATCTATTTACCTTCTCGTACAACAAGCAGTGTCAGGTGTCGGCCATGCTAGCAGTGCCAGCCTCCCGCCGCCGCCGCCGCGCCGGCTGTTGTCCATAACAGTATTATCGTATCTAAACTAAATCACAAATAAGTAATGCTACAGTTCTGTACCTTCGAGCGCCAGCTTGGTACTCGTATACAGTAGGCTTCTAAGTTAATGCTACCTCTGCAAATTTAATTAATTAGTTGTTGTTTAGGTTTTACAGACGGGTGGAGCGATTTAAAAATTTGTTTTTTTTTTGTTCCTCCAATACATGTACTCGTACCACGTGGTACCAATTTAATTTTATCAAAATTCAGTGTAGATATTTGATTTTTAAATCTATATAACTAAAGGAGTTCTATCAGCAACTGACGTAATGGAAATTGGTAATCACTAAAAAGAAAAAATATATATAAATGGTTTCGGTACAAACGGTATTGTATTATAATATTTATATAATGATTTTGCCATTTTTTATTTTTTTATTATATCATGGTTAAAATAGCTTCGAAGAAGTATTAATTCAACATCTGATAACTTATGAAAGGCTTGCACGAAGATAGCTTAGACCCTTTATTAACATGTATTATACATTTTAAGGCGCAGCTAGTATGGAATAAAAAAATGTGATTTAGACATCATTGGATCAAAACAGAATTCCCTAATGGTTGCAGAACAAACTAGGCCGGTAATATCATGTCGTGTAGTGTACACCAGTAGAGTAATGTAGAGTGGACAGGTGACAGCGGTGAGGGCGCTCCGCCCGCCCGAGAGCTCTCCAGCCGGCTCGAGGGCGCGCGGGGCGGAGCCCTACGCTCTCAACCTACTCGGATGATGCTTTATGGTTGTACGTACTTCATCACTGCGATTTGTTTTCATAATTTTGGCAAAATAATTGTGATTTGAATTGTGACAATAATTGTGCGAGTAGTGTAACTTGAATCAGAAGCACTTAGCTTAGGTCAGTCGATAGTATAAGACCTGAAACTAAACAATAGTATAAGAACTGGGCACGCTGCCCTCTGGTGGTGGGTTGGAGCATAAGGATTATCTGTAGATATTAATGGTCTATAGGTAAATCTTTCTGCTGTATTTTTTTGCTGTTGAAGTTAGTTATTTTGTTAATTTAGTGCGTGGCGACTCAATGTCTATATTATTGTTATCATGTTAATAAATTATATTGAATAAGTACGAGGAGCTACGCTTCTGATCACCATCGCTTTGGTAGTTATTGATTTCAATATGACGCATATAATATTTCATATTTTCATTTCAAAAAGCCATGAATCCCCGTCGTACACTCGCGTCCGACGAAACTCGTCCAAATCTCGAGCTCCACTCTCAGTGACTTTTACTCGACTCAATAAAACAACTCGATGTCTCACAAACTCAATTTATTCCTAACTTTACGGCTTCATATTCCGAACGCATATTACGAGCTTTCTCGAAATATACAGCTTTTATTATCCGACATACGAGTTCAAAAGTTCACCGAGACCTTATTAAACTGGCCAACGGTAAAATAATGAATATAAGTTAATAAGAATATTGAAACAGGATAAGTTACAAGTGAGCTAACTTGGATTAGCGCTAACAAGCGAGGCTTAATATAAATTCAAGTCTCATAAATCATTTTAGCGAATGTAGGGAACATTAATATTGGATAAAGTACCGCCCGCGAGCGGCTCATTAACGTCATGTTAAACAAATCCAGTTACGAGCTGAAATCTCCTTAATACCGGGGATTAAGGCGTTGATTCGCGTGACAAGAATATACTCGTATGTCTCGTCGGGAATAGCGAGAAGCAAATATCTCGCGATACGTTCGCGATTGTCAACGTTCATTTGTTCACCGCGCTTACTGTTTCACTAATTGTAAACGAATCAAGACTCATAATTCTACTTCATAAATATATATTAAATTAAATAAACGTTAATATTTATCTATCGGTCTAGAAACACTGCATTTTCAGGAATAAAAAGTATCCAACATGTTAAGCAAGACATAAGCTATCTACTCGTACGTGCCATATTTCATATTTGTTACGCATTTTTTAAGTGTAAGAGTAACCAAAATACATACAAACTTTAGCGTTTCAAATATTAATAAAATTCGTTTAGAAAACGTCTCAAACGACTTTATAAATATAGTTGTTAAAAGGAAATCATAAATATGATTGCGGCTCATTTGTATTCGGAGATGTCGAGATTAAACTAGTCGGAGGTTTGTGAATGAAAGTTCGGGACAAAACGTCAGAGGCGGTTTTATTTGATGGATACTCGTAATTACAAGAGACTGGTGGGAGGCTCGGGAATATCTCGGGAATATTTCAAGTGAAGACAAAGCTCAAAGGCGCACGTTGGCACATCGCCAGCGAAACTACCTACTCAACAACTAAACACCTACGATGTGACACTCACTTTGTCAAATAATAAACAACTTTAAGCACATAGAAATACAGTCTACCCACGTGTGCATAACTATGCAGATTGGAGAAATGATTTACGATGATCACGAAAAAGAACTAAATCGTATGAATGCCTCGCTTTAATACTCGGCTTTAATAGTGACCACCCATTGTGTACTGAGCTTTATGATTGTTATACTGAGAATTTAAACATTAAAATTTATCGTTTTGCATAAAGAAGGCTATTTTTTAGTGAAGCGTATTGACAAAACTTAACGAGTGTTATCATCATCAGCCAGAACACAGGCCTCCCCCTCAGAACGCCATTCCGAATGACAAGTTGCCATTTGCATCCACTGGTTACTTGTGACTTTTTCTATGTCGTCGGTCCACCTAAGCTGCGCCTTCCAGTTCGTGGTCGCCACTCAAGAACCTTTCTTCCCTATCGGTTATCAGTTCTTCGAGCGATATGTCCAGCCCATTGCCACTTCAGCTTGCAAATCCTACGAATTCTATCACGCATAGACACTCCCAGCATAGCTTTTTCCATTGCACGCTGAGCAACTTTGAGCTTATCTAGCAAGCCAACAGTTAAAGACCACGTCTCTGTGCCATACGTCATCACTGGCAACACATAATGGTTGAGTGCTATGAACATTGTTGGCACTGAGGGATTATTGACGAGTGTATTCGTTTCTTAATATAATTGCACTAGACATGATAATACTCGTATTATGCAAGTGTAGAACTATAAATAACACTTCATTATTTTCATATAACAACATCATTTCAATCGCTGACATATTAATTCACTAGTGGCGGTTATATTAATTCACTAGTGGACTTCTGCGAACTGTTTACTAATTGCTCCTTCATATCTCGACACCTTATCAAATGTTGACTAGCGTATGTCTTCAATAATTATAACTAAAGTCATCACGTAAGTGATACTCGTACCGAACTTCCACCATTTTCTTGGAGCCTTTTGAAGTTTGGAATACATAGATTTTTAATTACAAGTTTTCGATGACTATAATCGTAAACCTGATCAATCAAGTATAGTCAAAATAGTATGGAAAATATAATTTGCTCCCGAGTGCTTACATGCTGACAAACATACTACCTCATAAAAAAAAAAAAAATTCAGAAAGACTCGAAGCACATACGCTCAGAATCGCTACTACTAGGCGTTTGAGCACAAGTTCGCACGACCACGAAAGTCAGCGATACTGTAGCCCTAGATGGAGCATGCCTAGTCTAGAACACAGTGGCTCTCACATAAGGCTGCCGAAACGCACCGTTAGGTGCTTGGCGACAGATTTTACAACTTGAAGGTGATAGCTAGCGAGGCGAGCGATAGGAAACGCTCTGCCATGCTTTGGTTTCCTCACAATAAAAAACTACACTACAAATTAAATATAAAATAACATAAACATCTCACTCGGCGACAGTTGTAACGGCGCGGCGGCTCAATTAATTAAATTTAAAATGATATCTGCCAGCAAATGAAAATGAATCCATATGTCAGGAATAAAAATATCCTCCATACGTCGGGTTGTGATGGCATCGAGCCGTGAGAATATATCATAGCTATTGCTATGGGGCACTAGTACGTCTGCAGTCGGTAGAGGATTGTTAGCTTTAACTAATGACACGGGTTTATTACACACAGTCTAATTAATCTTTGACTAAACTTTAACGAAGCGAAACTTTGACGCACTCACACCGCATGTCCCGGCTTCGCACGGATGGACATATTTTTATTCTACAATTAATATATAATACTGTATATATTTAATATTGTTATACTTTCCACAGCGCATGGTATGAAACACAGGTTATATTTTTTTAACACCTTTAGTTGGTATTTCTAAGGATCTCTAATTTTTCTAGTCATAAATATGGCCCATGTAATTCTGTGATAATGTAGGTTTATAACTGCAAATCAATTATTGAAATGGGTGCAGAAGTTTTTAACTTTATTGGATAACAAATAAAGTACAGTTTATACGATTGATTGAAAGTGAATCAAGCTGAAATTAAATGAATGACTTCGGCAGTCGATGTCTTCTGTGTATAAAATTACAATTTTTATACATACTTATGCAAAAGTATGAAAAAAATTTACATCGGTTTTAATTGGGTAAAGAAAACAGAAATGTATGACGTGCCACAAAAAATTAAGATACTCATAAATTTAAAAAACTACTTCTATTTTAAAGTTGTTTAAAAAGGAAGTAAGAAGAAGTTATATTAATTGTTTATTGATAAACAATGAAAAAAAGATTTATCTAACTTGTAAAACTGATGAGGCGAAGTTTTCCAGACTGTGACAGCCGGCCCCCGGTACCGAGTGCGAGCTAGACGAAGTGGAATTCATCAATATACATTCCATGGCTATAATTTTATTGTGCTCGCTTCCAGGTCATGCCTCGGTGTCAGTTTCTCAATAACCCGATAACTATATCTGTAATATAGTCTGGTTCTGATAACATCTGTTATTACCCGACTGCGAAAGAAGGAGGGTTATGTTTTTCGAGTGTATGTATGTATGTATATTTGTTTGTCACGCCCTAGAGCCTAAACGGCTTGTCGTAGTTTTTATGTGAGTGGTGTCAATAGATTAGTCTCAGTCGTGAGAGTACATAGGGTACATAAAAAATAAAAAAATTAGAAATTAAGGATGATACACATATTTCACGATTTAGCTTTCGGGTGTTTTCGAACTCGCTTCTAACTAATTGTTATATTTTAACTGGATGTTGGTACTCCGTGATTTCAAAGTAATGATATTGAAAAAGCTTGAAATACAGATGTAATATTTTTTATCCATCGAGGGTTCCGATTGAACGAGTATTCAATAAGGAGAGAAGTTTCAATATTTAGCAGAGACTTTAATTCCGAATATGAAAGGAAATGAAAGTGATTTATTTAATAATATTACAACAATGAGTTGTTTTCAAAGTGTCCGCAGTTCGCAATAACTGTTGTGGTAAATAACATAA
This sequence comes from Ligdia adustata, assembly GCA_947049295.1. Classification (NCBI taxonomy): domain Eukaryota; kingdom Metazoa; phylum Arthropoda; class Insecta; order Lepidoptera; family Geometridae; genus Ligdia; species Ligdia adustata. The sequence continues at coordinate 186,058 of OX346221.1, forward strand.
ATATGTTAAATCAAATTCAATTGTTGTTTGACGTTTATTGCAATAGGATGTAAGTCCCGGTAGGGTTCAGTAAGTGACAGTAATCAGGGGACAGTGATCGAATATACAACTGACATCTGGACAGACTGACAGACGGAAATATTATTATATAGTTAAGTTTGATATTACCGGATGCTACCCTCTTTCATTTACTAGAAAAACATGAGACATAATAATAAAGTTGCGTCACTTTGACTGGCCGGTTGGCGCAGTTGGTAGCAACCCTGCCTTCTGCGCCGCTGGTCCCGGGTTCGATCCCCGGACAGGTCAAACATTTGTGTGCATGAACATGTCTGTTTGACCTGTGTCTGGGTGTTTAGTATATATATAAGTATGTATTTATGTATGTAAGTATGTATATCAGTCATCAGGTTACCATAGCACAGGCTTTGCCTAGTTTGGGACTTGAACACCTTTGTGTGGATGATGAAGAAAAAAAAAACTATACATACATATAATAACACTCTAGAGCTCGAAGTTTGTACATACAATGAAAAATATTATGCTGAAATATATGCTGAAACCGAGTCAAGGGAATGTAAGAAACAAAATAGAATTACTTAAGAATTTTTTAAGATTATTAATTTATTGCATAGATTTTATCGCGGGCTTAGAGTGCGGCGACCGTATCAAGAAATTCCGTAACGGAAATAAACCTAACACCCCCACTCCGACCGGCACAGCGGTGCGGCGTTGAAAGCCGTGCATCGTCTAAGGTCGTTTCAGTTCGACAGACTTCGGCTCGGTACTTTTGATCCCGGTAAATTAAAGAAAAGGAATAATAAATATCACGCGGACGAAGTCGCGGACATCACCTAATATTTTGATATGAGTTTAGGATGCGTTGCATGAATAACTCCCGTCTTGTACTCGTAAATCGCATGAGTTTCTGAGACGATGAACAATTCTCATATTTTATGTAAAAGAAGCTTTAAGTAATGTTCAGTCGGCGAGTTGAATAACGTTTCAGCTGGATTTCGTCTTCAAAATATAATCACATTATTCTTTATATTCGTTCGGAGCCTGATAAAAGAGAATAACGACGTATTCGTCGCGTAAGGTTGGAACAGTCAGTCAGTGGTTGAGCGACCGTGAGCCGATCACTCGTCTGATACACAAAGCTATGAAAGATGATATACATCTACACTGATATTATAAAGTGAAAAGATTTGTATTTTTGTACGTAAACATTAATAAATTTAAAAACTACTAGACTGATTCCATAAACTCTTTTGCCGTTAGAAAACTACAACATCACACATTAACATAGGGTTTATTTTATATTAGAAAAAAAAAATAGTCCCGTATCACTTACTTTTATTTTTTCACCCGACTGCGAAAGAAGGAGGGTATGCTTTTCGAGTATATGTAGGTATGTATGTATATTTATTTGACACGCCTGAGAGCCTAAACGGCTTGTTATATTTTTACGTGAGTGGTGTCAATAGATTCGTCTTAGTCGTGAGAGTGACACTGGATACAAACTAAAAAAAAACATAATTAGGTTTAATACCTAGGGTTTTATAAATCGCTTCTAACCACTTGTTATCCAAATTTTTGACATAAGTTGATTTAGAAACCAAAGAAGAGTGAGTAATATGGAAGCACAGTTTTTCAACTTACATTTTTCAGTTTGTCGTTAACGCGCAGTTTTATTAACAAACTAGCTAACCCACCGAACTTCGTACCGCCTAACAGTTATGTATGTTTCTCACCTTATAAACCTTCCCTGGAGTACGACAATCATTTCAAGACTAAAATCAGCTATATCGGCCTGGCCGTTCTCGAGTTTTAGTGAAACAAACGGATTCGTTTTTAGATATCGTACCAGAATGTAGAGGATACTTTGATCTGAGTCGGCTGCAGTCTCCTTCCTTACCTGTAACAAAAACACCGTATAATACCATCAATTATTATTGTTATTAAGAATAAAATCTAGGAACGCACTGACATGATACAGTTTACAAGGTTTCTCTAAAGTAACTCATTTAAAAAAGGTTTTTTGATATTGAGAACAATTTTTTTTACGTATTATGGCATATTACTAAATAAAAAAGCAATAAAAGCAAATTGAATGTTCTATTCTAAAGTGTTGTCAGTCATTCAAACGACTTGTATAACTAACATGAAGTTAATCAACTGGTTAGAAGCGAGTTCTAAAAAGCCCGACTAAATGCTAAATCGTTAAACCTGTGTATCTTTCTTGTTTTTTTTTTAATTTTGATGTACTCAGTGTCACTCTCACGACTATACTATACAAGCCGTTTAAGCTCTAGGGCGTGCCAAACAAATGTGTATACATACATACACTCGAAAAACATAACCCTCCTTCTTTCCCAGTCGGGTAAAAAAACTGTGGCAATAAACGCAATCTAAATCTCGTGAGCAGTGATCATATAACATCAAATGCGAATTAAGATTTGTTAACATGTGAGTACCTATATATATTTATCAGATCATGAACAGTCGGTTGCATGTCCTGTGACTCTAGTGGAGAGAAACAAGAGATCATTATTATATTTAAGACGACTTCATTAAGGCACGCGTTAGACATTGCTCGCAAAAGTCCTATTTAACTACCAAATAAAATTCTGAACGGTTACAAAAATAGATAAATGGTAACAAAAAAATGGATAAATGTTCACCAGAAAAAGTTGTTGCTGAAAGCATTCAGAATGTCATATAAAAAATGACCTGAATCTACTGCGGACTTTGTTGCCGAAATAACAATTTAGTTAATAACTAACATAACTATATGTCCTTATAACGAATCTCCAAAGCTAACACAGTAAAGTGTGCGTTAAACCAACGCTGATGGTGAGTAAGCCGCGCGCATCATTCGGCCATCCTATCCCCGCACGTCCCGACAAATGTCTCTAATCTTCCCTCCACTCTCCCTCGGCTTCTTTCCTGCAGTAATGAGTAAATTGTTGTCCGCGAGGAATTTAATATACTCCCCTCTCTCACCCCCTCACCACCCTCTGCTGGACGCTGGCTGCTGGCTGCAGGGTAGTTCTTGCCATGCCATGCCGTGTTTTGTTGTATTTGCCGCAAGGGTAACAGGGAGATTGTACATGATGAAAAATTGCTTATTTGTTTTGTATTTCATTTATGTAACTTAGCTAGAGTTAAGTGATAATACCACACATAGCTTACACGAGTATACAGGAGTGTAATCTTCGCCAAATGTAATTGACAATATTTCAAATATTTCACTCCCCATTTTTATTATGATAATGAAAAATGAAATAACATACTACTATTTTTTTTTAAATTCAGAATGTAATAATTATGTTTTTAGAGATTTTTGAAAATAATGTCATATATTATCTGTATTTTTGTTGTTGAGATGACAGATAATACTAATATTTTTAAAGGCAGCATCTGACGGTCTTACTTAACATACATACGAGATTTTTTTCATCAGTTTTTTGTAAATAACTCTTAAGAAAGTAGATATAAAATTCTGGTATTTTCAGTCTGAACTCTTCATTACATTATCTCGAAATGGTTATCGAATTTCCATCACTTTGCAAAAATGAAATGTTGTCAATTGCTATTGTATTGTTATTAACTAAGTGTTATGTTAAATTAATATTCTCTTTAAACCAAACAATAATGAAACTAAATATATCGCAAAAATATATTTGGATTGGTGCTCAGTCCTTGCAGCAGATTATGCGGGAAAGGGCGTCATTTGTCGTCAAGGCATATTTGCGTACGAGTGCATGTCATTTCACTGAAAATATCTTTTGCATATGCTATTACGAGCATGTAGGATATTGTTTAAGTAAAAAATATACCTGCTTCGAATTAAAATTGGTATATTCATTTTAAATGTAAATAAATGTAACCACGTATAAACAAGAGTCGATTGCTCCCCGCAGACTATGAAAACATGAAAAATATTCTCACATCCACGAGTAATTAAGTCAAATAATCAAATGTGGCGCGCGTCCGGTGGCGAGCCGTTGTGTACCGAACACAACACACATACCGGCACTCCGAGCGATCGAACAACAACACACAACAACACACAACACACCGCAAGCGAATAAAGGACGCGACGCGCCAGCCGATTAAACCTTTTTAATCTTTAAATCCGAGCTTTTTTAAACCGTATTTTATTGTAACTGTGCGCGTCGCGTAATTGGATACGGTCGGATCCATACAGATAACTTACTGCTGGGTTCCGTACTTTGTCTATTGTTTTAATTGTCGCTTGTTACTCATCCCAAACGTTTGCTGACGATGTCGCTTCATCTCTTAATATTGAACTTTGGCACATTTTTTGTAAATATCGGTGAAACCGTAAAATTTGTTTGTGGATACGTGTCACACGTTACTCGGCAATATCGAGGGATTATTTTAATTAAGATGAATGAATGAAATCGATCCCCACAAAGTTATCAATCGGTCGGCATTCCGCGTGAAAAACGTTTAATAAAGGCGCGACTACACAAAGCGTCGGATCGCGCGACGCCGCGACCCTCATCATGCGACAAAAAGTTTTTCAATTAGTTGACCGCGCCCCGCTACCCTCCCTCCCCTGCTCGGGTCCCGCCGCCCGCCGGTGTCCTACCTATCCACTTATACACACAGAATTAAATTAGTTTCCAAACATCCCGCGCCCATGCCGCCGCACGGTATCGGTCCCGCCGCTATTTGATCTGCTAAAAGCATTTTAAACTTTCACTTAGTGCAAAACATTCGTCGTTTTTATGTCCCCTACGCGTTACATTGATTGCGGAAGGCGCTTTATCGCTTTTGATTGCCGTTTCCGAGTGTGGGACGCGGCTGTTTTATTTGTCCGATAATTAAGAGAGGCGGCTATTAAAATTGCTTTCATAATATATAACCGAGGAGTTTGTGCGTCGATAAATATTCAATATAGCTTCATCCGCGAGCGCCATTAAGATCGTGATCGCGCGCTCGCGGCTCTAATGCGACAATTTGTATGCGCGCGTGTGATCACGTCCTAATAGATAAGGCCGCCTACACACTCGCCTACTCGCTACTATTATCTCGCACAATTACGACGACTTTTAAAGTTAATTGACGATTTAAAAGCAAACTTCGGGAGCGAACGATAAAGTTCAGTATCAGTTCGACGCGAGTCGTGTAATTGTTTGCTCAGCGCGCCACTGAAGCTATTCGTTGAGATTCTTTAATAACGTTGTGACGTTTTAAAATTTTAATTTTTTAGATAAAGATTTACGGTGCACTTTATAAACCATCAAAGGTAGTCGGTAATCAAAATACCGCGATGTATAATTAAAGTTTCTTAGTTTTTACGAGAGACGTTAATTACCTCTACTACGTATCATTTTAATTAAACAACGCTACGAGTATATAATTTAGACGGTCAGCAAATATTATTTTTGGTTCTTAAAATGGCTGAACGGTCACCAAATTATGACACTCTGAATACTTTCGGCAACAAGGTCTGCAGTAAAAAACCTAAGTTTTTTATGACATTCTGAATACTTTCGGCAACAAGGTCCGTTTTAGGAAACGTAATTTGGTGACCATTTATCCATTTTGGTAACCGTTTAGAATTTTTTGATAGTAAATTACGTACTTCTTGGGCGGTGTTTAAACACGAGCCATTGAACAAGAAGCAAGAGATCTGCTTGTTTATCAATTTTCATACCGGAGTATTTATTCAATGGGTTCTAGCCCTTAGATAGTAATCGGTCTCGTGATCTGGAGACCACACGGGTCGGTAATACCGCTGGTAATTACCGGTAAATTACCGGTAATGAATTATACGCATCTCCCGGTATAAACATGTTCCGCTAATAGTCGCTCTCGATGCCGGGGACGGGATGGATTGATGAACCTTTTAGATACTCACACGGTTTAACATTTTATAAGTAGTTAGGTAGAAGTTAAAAAGAAAAGCTTTAATGGAACTTAGTTAACCGAGTAGAAAAGGTTTATGTTTTTTTGTGCAACTTTGCACCTACGCTTTGTGTCAGCTTTTTTTGTGCAAACAAATAGATTGTGGAAATAGCAGCGACCTGCTTCTCTATGTTTAATAAGTTTTTCGTGTATATATTTGTATGTAAATATGTACATCCAATTCTTGTGACCCTTATAGACTAAACAGGATTTATTTAAAGTCGCTTTTAACCACTTGTTTATTAAAAAAAAAAAAAAAATTTAACCCGACTGACCCACACCCGTAGAACATTTAAGGTCACAAAAAGTACATAATTCTTTACTTAGTCCTTATATAGTCAGTAATGTGAAGTAGGGAATAGACCTTACATTACATGTAGCGCAACAGTTGGCCTCAATATAACAATACATATCTCTTCATTAAACCTTTCTTATTACATGTTTGTAAGCTTTTGTATTGTTGAAGGCGAGAAGATGTTTGTTACATTGTATTGTGTTGATGACATCGGAATGGGATAGGAGCACTCAAATGACAAGGAATTGTTCATTGTAAAATAGTTAAATATTTCGAAATAAAAGTTTGTAACTAATATAAACTAACGCGTGTTTGATTCATATTGTTTAAGAAGGCGGGTTTTCACTTGTACCTGACTGTTGGAAAGGTCCAACTATAGTTTCGTTCACATTCGGTGAACTTCGTCAGGGATGAAATGAGTCGTTCGTCTCTTCAACGTACAGGTGCGAGAATCATCGTTGAAGACACGAAGGAGTGTTGTTAAATGATGGTATTATCAAAGAATGTGTTCTTAATTATTTTTATCAGTATTATTTTTTTTGTTTTTTCATCGCTTTATACTACTGTACTACTTTTAACTATAGACAGTACACTTAAAATAATCACGCAAGTTCAATAATAACGTAACACAGATTTTGCCGTTTTAAACGTACCAAAGTTATTTTACAGACAAGAAGTCATTTTACAAAAAAAAAAATTTATGTAGATACGCTTTGTTTCTATTTTTTATACTCTAAATTTGTGATTCCACCACCACGTGACGCTACGAGTATACTGTAGCGGCATTTAGCAACTGTAACGTACGCATTATATAAATATATGAGCATAGCAAACAGCAAACGTTTTGTCTGTAGCCGTGTGGAGAGATTAAAACAATTTATTCACATTGTTTGCAGTATGTTAGTACTCGCTGCGTGAGCTCACCGTGGACTGATGGAAAGTCGCGACGCGTTCGTTTTGTACCGAGCCCGGTTGACTAACACACGCTGACACAGATTATAAAGGTATGTAGGTACTATAGAAGTAGTACAATTATAGCTAGTGTTATAGCCAACTGGAAATGAGGATCAAATGAAATATGTACTTCGACGTTATATGTCAGATTGCATTAAATATTTTTTACATTATCGTATGTTTTTTTAATAAAGTAGAGTTATTTATAATCACTAATTTCCTAAACTACACTACAAGGTTTTTTTATTCTGCACAGCTAGGCATTGTACCACAAGTTCCCATGACAACGGAAATCAGCGATACTGTAGCCTTAGATGGAGCATGCCTAGTCTGGAATACACTGGCTCTCAAGGAACCACCATTTAAGATCTACAGATAATCCAAAATGCTCCAACCCACCACTAAAGGGCAGCGCGTCGAGAATGCTAGCCGCATTACCCCGCTGAATGCAATGCTTACACGTTGGGCCAGATAAAAACCGGCATTCATTATTAGTTAATTTTATGATTGTTTTATTTACCTCACGCACAAAGAATCGTAACTCCGCGCGGTGTGCGTTCAGCCTTAATAACTGTATCATAAACTTTAATTGTATGTAATTTACTAAGAAAGCTAAATTAAGCGGTGATTTGAAATAATTTACGGAAAAAATAATTTATAACGGGAAATAGCGGCACGAAAGTTTTTATGTGATTATGTAAAGATATGTATAGTCATAGTCTATGTCATTTCGTATGGAAGCAAGCTGGGCACGCTGCCTTCTGGTGATGTCTTGGGTTGAAGCATTTGAATTATTCGTAGATCTTAAATGATTTATAGTTAATCTATCTACTATATTTTTTGTCGTAGTTCTTCATTTTGCTTTTCAATATAAAAGCACTATAGATTACACTTAATACGATAATTATTGTGCCCACTATAATCCAGCCCCCTTATCAGCTAATGTTAGGCATGGACGAGGTAAAAAAAAGAGCAAGCACGCTTTGTTTTATATTTTGACAGTTCGCTGCTACAACGCTTTAAAAAATCATTGAGAAATTTCATCAATCAATCATTTATTTCAGATTTCAAAAACACAAACACATAAAACTCAGTCAACAATCAATCCTTAAAATTAAACCAAATTTTGTTTGCTCTTGTGTTCACTTTCCTGATCTAACTCTACTCGATTAGAGTTATTTGTCATTTCGCACGAAAAATAATCGCTCGATTATGCGACTTGGCACTACTCAATTCTACGGAGGTATTTATAAAATTGCGAGCGAATCGTTTTCTTTAAGGTAAGTTTATTTTACCTCAGAGTGCATCATCACCTTACATCAAGCAACTTACGGGCAAAAACAAGACTATTTTCAATTAAAAAAAACGTGTTTTAAACTCTGTTCTACGTTATGTTAAATTATATTACAAAAGGCAACTGCTATGCTTAAAATAATAAACAAAATTCAAATAACTACCTACTGACTAATCATCGTTCTCGTATTTTTGTAAAATAATACATGCACAGCTGAATTATTAAAGGTTATTTTATTATTTACCTACGAAATGGCAAAAACTTTTATATTTCATTTTATTTTAAATCAAATTCACTAAACAAGTAATAAATATTCTCTCCGCGACCGAAACTGCAAATAGCCGTTACTTCGCTCGTTAATCATTAACTTGAGAAGTTACATTTAACAAACCGTTCAACATAAATCATATACAAACTAAATAACTCTTGAACTACTGCATCATGCGCTTGACTGATGCGAAGCGATCGATGTAAGATAATTGTTGGCATATCTTGTAAACAACTTTTGCGATTAAAGCAGTCAAATAAATTGTAAAAGACAAAGAAATATTAATAAATAAAATCATCCACGAGTAAAAAAATTGGTAAGAGAATGACATAAAATCGTCAATAACATGAATAAATATCGATATAAGTTGTAAGGCGTCCCATTATTTAAAACGCAAATAACGTTCGTATACGTTAGCAATAGCAAAACGTATAATTCAGAAGTTTTATTAATAGATTGAGTGATGTATTTCTTATGTCAACCTCGATCGATAATGCTCTTATTTTACGCGCTTTTATGTTTATAGAAAAACATAAAATATTTTTATTTTACTATTATAAAAAATAAGCATAGATAGAATTAAAACTAGCACTCTTCTTATAACAAAAGCTTTAACTTTAGTGTGATTCAACATCTTCTTAAATAACAATTTTCAGCTTTAGGTGCGTTTCTCGTAATTATTATTATGACTGTTTGGAATTTGACAACAAGAATTTCCTTTGATATTGTGTCGCATCGCATCGCTCCAGACACGTGTATGAGTATATGGGGTAAGTGGTGACTGTGGGAGTAGATCTCAGTATTGTATTGTCGAGGGCACTGGTAATGCAGTTCGTGCCACCCTTGTGACTGAATAAAGCGAGAATAACACTCCCTGAGGAATATTAACTGTTCATCGTTACTTACTCATATTTACTTTCGAACTTGTGTTAACAACCAAAAAAATAATATTAATACAGAATATTTTTAAGTGCTACGCTATGGCAACACATTGCGCCAGCTTTTTTCTCTCTCCTAAAAATCTATGTCGCGACATCATTGCAATAAATAATTTGAACTTATTAAAAATGTTGTAATGATCTGCAGATCACTTGTTTACTTGGAGTGGTAAATATAACATAATGACAGTTGACATACGAGATACGAGCCTTCACTCAAACACTTGTTTCAAACAACACTTGAATCACTCCTTGACACTTAACAATAAAATATCTGTAGAGCTTACTCGCAGCTCTCCCGTAGGGGTGTAGGGGTGTAGGGGTGCTCCTCGCTCTCCACCAAACACTCGAAACACCGGGATTATAATGTAAATGTATGTTAATACTGCGCCGCGGACAATATTCCACGCACACGCCGGGGAAAATAGCGTACCGAGAACTCGAGGGGAGGGGAGGGGTAGAAGGTGGGGGGGAGGGAGAGGACAGGGTCAGGGTTAGCAGGTGACATACCTTATACCTTTTTGGGTATAATTTAGACGGTCATCAAATATTATTTTTGGTTTTTAAAGTGGCTTAACGGTCACCAAATTATGACACTCCGAATATATTCGGCAACAGGGTCCGCAGTAGGTTTAGGTAAGTTTTTTATGACATTCTGAATACTTTATTCTCTTTTAGGAAACGTAATTTGGTGACCATTAAACTAGATTGAGAGCAGTCAGTGTTTTAATTACTGTTTTTTAAGTTTTTGGTCACAATAAATGTATTGATAAAATTGTTCAAGTACACAAATGAATAACAATAAAATCATATTTAAGTTTAAGATATACATGTTATAAAGTGTTGTAAACCCCTCTTCGATCTGATTAATGTAACTTTAGGGTTTCGGTAACCCTAGTATTTAACCTATGCAGAGTGGCGCGACAAAATCTCCCAGATAACGACAGCTTACGCGCTGGAAACGTGAGGGTTTAGCACAAATGGTCAGAACATGACTTGTATAGCAAACCAGATGTAAATGTACCATCATAAGGGACGCTAGTACCGGTTACACTCTTCAAATTTGAATATCAACGAGCGGGGTGAAGCTATTACAATAATAAATTAAACTGGTTTCAGCTCATCAGATTGCGAAAACAAATTTCGCGAAGAGCTCTTGCGTTCGGTAAATTTGCACAAAAATTTCGATGAAGAAGTAATTGCCGCGAAACAACGATCTCTGTTCATTCATATCTGTTCATTTGTGTTATCAAAGAGCTACTCATAAACTTACTTAAACCAGACCTTTGTTGATGAATCAGTGAGACCGTGGCAAGGAAGAAAAAGCTCTTTACAATTGAAATTAAAAATAGATATAACGTTAGTCTGTGCGGCTAAAGGTTGCAAAAACACTTAGACTCATGTGCCTAGTAGGTTTCCACCTCAGGATGGCCAGGAAAGGTAATCTAGACTTCAAAGCGTCTAACTCTGCCTTCAGGGACATTACTAGTACCTATTCATTTAGTATCTTCTTAACGTTAATCGGAAGATAATAACAAAAAACTAGGTGTTTCGAATCGCTCAATTGATATATTTACGACCAATCAAAAAAATCCGTCTATATACCCCTTGAACATATAATTTGTTTGTCTTGTCTAGTTAATTCCTAACAACTGTTGGTTATTCTGTATCATTTTCTCCTCAGTTTCCTCCGAGGAAGGGCGATCCGCTTTTCATACAATTTAAATGGACAATTTCCCGCTTCAGTTGCGTACTTATTCTCCGGCAGGCGATGTGCCGCGACCCTCCCTCCTCCCTGCGCTTATGATTTAAAATACATTGTCTTCTTGATAAAGAGCCTTTAAATTACTACTTTTGGGACAGAAAGTTAAAAAAATTGCTTATTTATTTATTTTAGCATTAAACTAATTTAGTCAAAAATATTTTTATTATAGAATAATAATAATAATAAGTGACATACATTTTGACCCCTGTAAGGTCATGTTAACGACAATTACATTTTACTTCTATTTAGTACTCATAGTATTTCAATAACGAATAAAGGAATACGACTACTTATGTATTTATAAAAAAAACTCTAGTACTTCTGCTCTCTATTCACGAGTTTGTATTATTTTAGTAACCAATTTTTCCTATAAATATATTGACTTGTTTCAATTCGTGTATCTAACAATCTCACTAACTCAAATACTCCTAAAACACTTCTTTATTATTTATTTTCATAAAAACTTAAAAACATGACATTATAATTTAGTAAGCATAAAGTTTGCAATAAACAAAAGCGACATTATACCGACGACATTTTATTTCGGATTACAATAATGATTCCGCAAAGTTTAAAGGCGTTATTGTTGCAACGTCTCTCTTTTGAATTTTTAATACTTCCGGTGTTTTGAGCTTTGTCTTAAAGTAGGGAGGATTTGAAATTAAAAAACAATTTTTAAATCACATTTGAGAAAAGAGCAATAACAATGCTTTTTATCAAGATTGTGACATGCACTTTAGGTACGGTATACTGCGGCTCTCGGCAGTCATTTAGGCATTCAAGTTTTTCAAACGCATTTTTTACTTTTAAATCCATCATCAGTGAAACTTGTAGCGATGATGGTCGTATGTAGAAATGATGGTTGACTGGTTAGTGGGGTCGACTGCCGAGCAAATAGTACGAGGGTTGATCCCACGAAACATGCAATCGATGCCTGAAAAGCCCGAGCTACCGGTGAAGGAAAACATCGTGAGGAAACCATAACTTGGTGGTAGGGCGTTTTCTGACGCTCGCCTGGCTAACTACCACCCTCAAGTTGTAAAATCTGTCGGCAAGCACCTAACGATGTGTTCCGGAAGCCTACATTGAGAGCCAGTGTATTTCAGACAAGGCATGCTCCATCTAAGGCTACAGTATCGCTGACTTCCGTAGTTGTGCGAACTTGTAGTCAAATGCCTAGCAGTATTGGATTAAAAATAAAGTCTAGTTTACGCTTCAAATGCCAATACCACTGCTCTCATAGTTTTCTTGTTCACATACATATGGTAATTTTATTAGAAAAATATTTAAAAAAAGGTATAATAATTTACAAAATAATTATATGCTTAATTAGGTGTTTTCAAAATATTATAATTAAATTCTTATATAAAAATGCCTCGATAGTGACTATTGTCTATCAATCAGTTTTATTAAACATTTTCGCACAAGTTACTGACCACTATAAAATATACAAGTATTTAACAAACAGCATACCGCCTTATAGCCAACGGCACTCTATCTCGTGTAATTGCAAAATAGAATACACTTTGCTCAAGTCCTGAGGGTGGCATCGTAAAACGTAAAGTGAAATTAATGAGTTCGCTTTAAAATACGCTTTCTAGATATCTAATCCTCAATACACGTAATTGCTAACTAGCTGAGCCAAATTAATCCTTATTTATTGGATTTCAACTCAGACGGCTGAGAGACACCGCTTTAAAGCGATTTCTAATGGAGTTTTCTCTTTCATTAGAGTAGCTAGCTAGGTCAAAGGTTAATTATATGCCAATACCTGAACGCCCTTTGACTAAAGCGTATTATTCATTAAATGTAACCTTTCACAAAAAGGAAAAATAATGAACAAAGTTCTTAGTTTATGCATATTTTTAAAACCCATTTTTACTCTTTAGTAAAAACGGGTTTGAACAAAATATACAGATCAAAATATAGTCCCATATTCAAATCGTATAAATAGTTTTATTCGTAGTCATATGGATCTGTTACCTTTTAGTTTAATCGTTAAATCGTATTAAAAAAGAACATTCTAATCGTTGAAATCTAATTTTTAATAAGTTTTTAATGTATTTTCTTTGATTACTCAACGATTTTGATGCAAGTGCTGTATACCTACTTCCCATGAGGTTTACATATTGTATATCAAAATTGTTCTAGTAATTTGGTTAGCAAAATTACTAAAACCAAATGTAAAGGCGAATCGAAGACGTTTCTCTAATTTTTAAAGTTGTTTCCCGTTTATTGCAAGGAATTTTGTAAAAGAGAGCAACATTCGGATCTCTGCTCAGATAAACAACACGTTGAGAGGTGCATTGTCATGGCAACAGTCTCCGCGGATCGTTGCAGTGTAGTGCAACGCAGTGCAGTGCAGTGCAGTGCAGTGTCGCACTGCGTTCACATTCACTACTCGTACGAGTGTAGACCATACACACCATACAGGATCTTCAACTGCACACACTCTGCAGGTAAGTTTGCAACTTCTGTCTTTTGAGAAAAATGTAATTGTTTAGCTGGAATGTGGTTTACCTATTCTTGAATAAATTTGTTTGTCAGTTTTTTGAAGTCACTTCTAACTATTTTATAGGTGAACTTGAAACTAAAAACTTGAAACCATTGTATCTTAACGAGCGATGCCGCCAGATTTTACTTGTATAGTTGATAGCCATTTGAAGATAAAGACAAATTCAATGACAGCTCGAAAGCATTTCGTGAAGGTGATGATTTTCCATGACGTGGCTCGCAAATATATGGTTTATAGGTAAGTTAAATTTTTTACTGACTTAGGTATAAAGTTATGTACTAAAAATACCTTGATTTTGGTCCGAAAAAAATATTTTAAATATAAAATACAAAATTTGTTAATGACTTAATTAATTAAGCAAAAACAAAGACTGCGACATACGGATAATAAAATATGTAACAAACGTTATGATTAGTTGAAAGTAATGAATACCTTTAAGTCTCACGAAGACCAGTCATTGAATGTTCCAAACATACCTGCAACAGAAACACAAAACACACATTAGTACTATCAGCAAAAATTAATCAAAAACAACATGTTGTTTGTAGATACCAGTACATCAAAACTACGTCTGTAGAGTGAGATCAATGTCTCCGATAGGCAGAGCACTACAACACAATGACTTATAAATACGTGCTCCTAAAATAATCCTCAGATGAATCTCCGCGATGTCTGTCTCCTTAAATAAATGATCCTAGAGCGAACGCTTCTCTTTGCTGAATCTTTTCTTTAAACCATTTTGAAACTTAACTTGTCATTGTTAGAGTTGATATCAGCTTGGTTTTGAAAATAATTTCAGTAATTAGAGCTAGTATTTTTGGTAGAATTACCGCGAATTGTAGTAATTGTATCGGTCGTGTCCGTTGTTCGAGGAACAGCTCTGTGTCGTCCGGACCACGTGTTGTTAAGCGACGACGTGAAATTAATGCTTGTTTGTAAACTTGTACACTTCATAGGAATTTAACGGAGTATTTACTATTTAAAATGTATAAATAAAAGAGAAAGTCGAATCTTAAAGGGCGTATTCATTATAGGGTGTAGTGAGTGAGTTTACTAAAAAAAGATTTTTGGAAATTCAACCCTTAGAGGAATCAAATGGGGGTTCAAAGTTTGAAATATCTTGATATTCAAATTTTATCGCAGACAGTTTTTAAGAAGACCTTAAAGACTCTTTTATGTGAGTAATATCAGAGAAATCGGATTAGAAACATGAACACTAGGGACCCTTCTATCTACCAGACAATGATGATGCTAATGTGAACTTCTTAATCAGATAAACCACATGAAAGTTATAAATTAATTTTTATCTTCCATACTGACCGAAGTTTCGTACCATACGAGTACGAGTACCCACCATATATAGATATTATAAATCGATACTATAGATAATTATCGGTTAAGGGTGTACTTAGCCGAAAGCAGGTCATTATACTTACAGTAAGACACAACTTTCTCTATGAGAACAACTGTAAATTCAAGAGAAAACCGCTACCTTTTGTTGACGACCGATAAACTTTTTATATTGAACAGCAGATTTTGTTCTTGTTTTCAGCGTTAGTCCCATACTCGTAATGATAGTCGTACGATATAATGATGAGTATAGTGACCCCCATTCGCCTAGTACTCCCTTAAACTATAACCCTGTATATCAAACCTCGCAGAAATAAGATACCACTGCATTCCGTAATTAGAAACGATTTCTAACATTATGGACAATAATTCCTCACATCCCGGCTGACACTGACCATCACATCGTTGGCAATGTTCCATCCACTGCGTCGGTAGAGTCACGTTAATACGCTACGAGTAAGTATAGTATGCTGTATAATATTGTATGCCTTATATGGATATATGCTTCATATTTTGTAACGATGATGGTCGAGTGGTTAGTGGGGTCGATCCCACGAAACATGCAAACAGAGCCTGAGCTACCATTGAAGAAAAAACATCGTGAAAAAACCAAAGCATGGTGGTAGGGCGTTTCCTATCGCTTTCAATTACCCGGACAGATCAAACATTTGTGTGCATGAACATGTCTGTTAGACCCGTGTCTGGGTGTTTATTATATATAAGTATGTATATCAGTGATCAGGTTACCACAGTACAGGCGTCGCCTAGTTTGGGAGCTGAACACCGCTGTGTGGATGTTGTCACATGTTATTAAAAAAAATATTATAAAAAAAATATTACTTATATTAATATTTTGTGAAGGGAGCCATGGTGCTTATATTATGACCAGCATCATTATGCGTTACAACAGACGTTCACTTCTAAACGAAAACTAATCTCTAAACAATAGCGTGCTAAACTAAATCTGAAATTCACGATCCATTGAATTTTAGTTGGAGTCATTTAAATGATTTGAAAGTGTTGAAGAAAGAAGTAACGAGTACTGCTATTTTGTTTAAAAACTGTGTCCGAAAAATTTTTTTTGACCTCAACTTTACCTCGCACAATAATTTCCTTGTTGTCTACAGAGTCTGAATCTCGACAGAATAGACAAAACTTTTACGTCTATGTACGAGTATACCATCACAGGATTCTGGTTCTTAAGATTAAAAGACTTTTTCATGTGAGCGATATCAGAGAAATCGGATTAGAAACATGAACACTAGCGCGAACCATTTTAACTACACGACAACGATGACCGTATAGAGTAAGCTTATTAGTTAAAGAAAAAGTTTTGAACCATATACCCACACAATTACTAAAAAAAAACAGCTGATTCATAAATTCTGTTGACCAATAAACTTTTAATATGGAACATATGGTCAGTCCCATGATGACAGTTGTTCGTAAAATCCTTCCTACCGTCACAGCTCAGTACCTACATTCTTATTGCTCTACTTGTTACTCGCCACGTGTCGAGGTTGATTTACACACAACAAGGGTGACAGTCTTTTTATGTCTGCAGCAAAGAGACAGCAATGTACACACGTCAGCCGCGCGCATGCTGGGGAATTAGCAGCGCGTGTAGTAAGAACCACAGAGAGCTAACGATCAGTACAGCTTCAATGTTGCGTTACATAGCAAAATACACGCATGAAGTTAGGATCAATAATTACTGGATTTTACTTACTTTATAATTCTGATGTAGCCAGTGTCACTCTCTGACTAAGACGAATCTATTATAGACTCTTAAAAAATACGACAAGCCGTTTCGGTTCTAGGGCGTGCCAAAAATACATACATACTCTTGAGAAACATAACCCTCCTTCTTTCGCAGTGGGCTAAAATATTTTATTTTCATATCTGTGCACACGTATAGGTACGAGTATGTACCGTCTCTTTTTTTGGAAGTGAATAAATAATACGATATTTTGGAAGTTACGCGACTAACAACAAAATGCATCTGTTACATTGTCGCGAGAGATGTGTTCCGTTTTGTGCATATTGCTACGATACCGTTTCGTTTCCTATCTCCCTTTAGTTTCTGAGATCTGTGGTCAAAATGTTTCATTAGTGGCCAATTATGAGTTGTTGAGATATACGACAGGTTGGCGAGACTCCATTGTAACAATGTTAGTTGCTCAGTGTCTGTCAGTGTCAGCTAACTGGAGGTGAGTTAGTTAGTGAGTAAGTGAGAAATGTTAACGAGTCTGGGATGTCTATTCTTATCTTGGGAGAGATTCTCCGTTTGTCCTTTTTACCCGACTGCGAAATAAGGAAGGATATGTTTTTCGAGTGTATATATGTATGTATGTGTGTATATTTCTATGGCATGCGCTTAAACCTGAACGGCTTGTCGTATTGTGATGGGAGTAGTGTCAATAGATTCCTCTTAGTCGTGAGAGTGACAATTTAAAAAGAAAAAGAAATTAGGTAGTCAATAAATAAAATTAAAAAGAGTTCTGGATACGAGTGTTACTGAATCGTTAGTTTAAAATCACACTTCACATTACACTATTATTAAAGATCGGACGAAAGTTTACGTGTGTGTATGTTTGTTACTCTTTCACGCTCAAACGGCTGAATGCATTTTGATAGAATTTGGCATCAGGATTGTTCATGTCCTGGATTAAATATGTAGACTATTTTTCATCCCGTAATTTTGGTCTCTTCAAATTGCAAAGGGATCGATTTATCTAATGAAGCATGGTTCATCGTCGCATTACATAATCAAACTATATTGAATTCTAATCAAACTTATTTTCTATAAAAAAATTAGTAAATATAACATTCTGTGTAAAATATCTCAATCTCAAACTCAACATCATTCACTACAGATCAAAAGATATACACTTCCCAAACTCAAGAATCCTGCAAGTCCCACATTCTCTCGTTTCAATGACAAATCCTCCACTCGAGGATTCCCTCACCTCCACCTCACCTTGACCCGCCTCTAGAGAAGCGCAGGGACGGTCGCGGTGCAAGGTCGGCACTTGCATTTATTTGGAAACGGACTGAACCACCTCCGACTGAGGAAGCTGACACCGCCTTGACCTAAATGTTGGAAACCTTGTTACGTGAAACTTTAGCAGAAGGTTATTTATATTTTAAAAGTTTGCGGTAACTATGAACTTAAAGAATGGATAATGAACTTACTTACTAACTCTTCTATGTTATACTAAACGTTTCAATCGTTTTTTTTAATTTGGTCATTTTGCATATGCTATCGCAAAAGCACAGCAGAGCTTTTTGAATAGTTTAGTATGTCAACCTTACAATATTGTTTTATATAATACAAACTTAGTTTTCAATAAAGACTATCAAAGTTAAATACGTAACAAATATAATGTACATTTCCAATACGAAACTTGTCCCCAGTCAGTAAGCTCGCGTGGGTAGACAGAACTATCAGATCAAGCCCCCAATTAGCGAATATCTTAGTAAAGATATCAGAGACATAATACCTCCCTGCATTACTCCACGCCTTGTTACCCGTCATGTCTATCCCAATACAAATGTATATTTGATTACAAGCACTATTAGCGATACTTACAGACGTCGGACACATTTATTGGCAAGAGATTGCAATGTTCGACTTAATACTGCGATTTATGAGGTATTTATACATGTCGAGGCGACTGCTGGTGACGAAGTAAAGCGATCAATAAACGCAAAGTTCACAACAGTTCACAGAATGCAGAACGTGCCGGGATTGAGAATAAGTATTGTAAAAATGAGATTGATGGTGACATGTTTAACGGTCGGAGTAAATATATATGTATGTGTGAGTCAACGAGATGGATTGCTAATGAACATGAGTGGCTATAACAATAAGTATGCATTAAATCAAGGTTATCCAAGTAAAGAACAATGTAAAAACGTTTATCATAGTGATCAATACAAGTTTTAAAAGAATAATTGACGAAAAGAACTAAAAAAAGTGTCTTCATTTCGCCTTGAACATATTGCACCTGGGTGATATCACTCAAGTGATTTGTGGCGATAAAATCGGTGTAATTTGATCACTTTGGAATTAAATCACTCAGATGACATGTACGTTTCATTAGCACTAAATAGAAATATTTTTTCTACGATAAGATTTATATTGTAAAGCCCGACGCTCTTCAATTACAAGAGCATCTATTTATTATTTCATTTCTAGCTACACCTAGACGATTTAATAATGATGTATATATGTTCTAGATGATTTTCTGTTCGCAACGATACACTATCAGAAACCAATGTTTACTAAGGAGAGTAGTTATAAGAAAGCTGCAAATCACAAGGTATTGCAAGCACTGCAACGGTACCAATTGTACTGAAACGTTTGCAGGAAAGAGGGAAGGGGAAGTGGAAAAGGGAGAAGGGGTTATAGTGGAGGAAGCGACGCAATAACCATTGCACATTCCCGGAACTGCACTTACCTTACCGGACGCGGCCAGTACTTCACATTATACGATCTTCTCTTTAGCCTTTTAATAAACACAAATAACTCTCACGGAACTATCCTTTGTGTGAGATAGTTTGGTCACAAATTATGATTTCTAAGTCATTAAATTAATTCGTATATTAATACCTAAAACTCAATCTTTATCACTTTAAATCAAAATTCATGTGATACAAATCTGAACTTTGATTTTTAAGGATTGGAATAATGTAATTTCTATCTATTTTCTTTTTTTGTTTGTTAAGGTTGTGTTGTGAGCTTACCATAGCTTCAGAAACGATTAGAAATAACTTAAGAACTATATTTTTTTTGTTAACCTTTAGAGAAACCATGATGATCAAAAATGTAACATGTGATTTGTGTTACGGTATCAATTAGTCGTAAATGCCAATACAGCTACCAGGATTCAGTTCCACATGTTCTAGATAAAATGATTGTTCTAGATAAATATTCTTCACTTCATTAAGTTTATATTAGGTTTTACAATTATTATTGTTGAAGTGTAATTAAGTGTAGATATTTTTTGTAAGTGCTCCCCGTCCTATAATAATTTTTTGTCACTAAGCTCCATCCAAAGATAGCGTAAAAGAGATCACTTTTACAATAAGGCTGCCACTTGTGACACTACATAATATGAAATTACAATTATTATTTATATGTTTTGTGTGTCTACAATAAAACCATATTCTATTTATATCATTTGTACCATACTGTTAGAAAGTATACCGATAATGTGTGCGGTGCCGATCTCATGCATCTCAAATGTGGTCTATAATCGCACATACATTGCACACACTCGTACACTCCGCTTTGTAGTTATTGCTGCTTCAAAAATATATCTACTGAACTCTGTTATTGTCAAGATACGTGTTCTTTTATACAACGTTGAACGAATGTTGGCGTACAACGATTCCATTTGATTTGTGTTTTGCTGAGATAAAATAAATACATACGTTAAAGATGTAATAAGCCGAAAAGTGGTTGTTGTGCTCATCATGACGAACAAATATCAGTATGGCACTAACACGAAATTAGAGTATTACAGCAGAACAAAAAAAAACTCGTTAATGTTTACAGCATTAAAATATTACCGATAGTCGCTACAAACATCTGTAACATAATTAAAAAATTCTAATGCTTCAGAATATTATTATGTTACATTTATGGCCTTAGAAAGAAGACAGGAATTTGTATAAATTATAGTAATTTTTCTAAGCTATGGCTTACAAAAACCTATAAAAATGATGTTCGCCAGCACTGACACTGTAACATTGTCTGTAATACACAAATGGAGATCTACGAGTACATTTACGATAATTTTTTTTTGCAAAAGAGTTCTGCAAGAATACGAAAGTCTAAATATAAATAGTAACTAATCAACCATCAAGTAATGCCTCCAAACAATTGAGCAATGGCTAGATTCTACTACGAGTACATTCTACGAAGGACTAAAAACACAATTTAGAGAAGAAAACAACGAAATTAATGTAGTTATTTACAAAATAAACGTCGCGAAATGAAAACTGAGACTGTTTGCGAACAAACAGCGGGAAATGATTTTTGGGAAAACGTTTTCTCGGAGGCGTAGAAATAATTATGAAGAGAAATAACATTTTATTTTTGGGATGAATTTTAGAATAAACAGAGCAGAGACTGAGGGTAAGCATGAGGATATTATTTAATTAGAGAGGAGTAGAGGAGGAGGATTGGAAACCAGTTGGGTGGAAAGATCCACGCAATTTGTACACAAAGCAAACTAACGGGACACGGCAGAGAGGACTGTGCGGTTTGCGAGCTTAATGACTATGTTGCTATTGACTGGCTCCCTTATCGGATAAAGTTAGAAAATATAGAGGTGCAAACAAGAGAAAGCAACTTGGTTTTGTTATCATCACTCAAGCGGCGAACTGTCAAAACGAACGTGTCTTTGCTTGCTCTTATTTTAATCTCTTTTATGAAGATAATTGATACAAGAAGAGCTGAACCTTCATAGCTGTGTTCTATTCACTGAACTAATATTTAACGTACGAAGTTGTTAGAACTCCGGATATGTTATCCATTGCCTGCTGCCATGTAAGTTTTTTTGCGGAACACAGATTTAAAAGTGTGAGTTAGTTATAGAAGTTAGCCGGTATTTTTGATACATGTATTTAAATTATGACAATTTACAACGCTTTTTACAAATGAAGTATATCTACGAGTATATTACCCATTAAATTAAACTAAAATATAACTTAAACAGTTCAGTGAAATAAAGAAAGTGAAAAATCGGAGCATTGAATAATCTATCAAATGCGATGTTGCAAGCAACACAAACACGAGTGCAGTCACAAATCAAAGAGCCCAGGTGCAACATTCTGTCACTATCTCACACCGTGTCGCTCAGCACCAGCGCCGTCCGTTCCCTTCAGAGTCGCGAGCGTGTCGGCGTGGAGCGAACGTTGTGACAGGCGGCCAGGAAGCACGGTGACGTGCAATCTACCGTATCGAGATTTGGCGACGCTTGAAATATTACCGTCCATTTAGAGCACTGAGGTAGAACGAAAACTGATGGCTTGCGTACAAAGAAAAGCTTACTAGAGCTTTTGATAAAAAATATGTCTTAAATTTGTGAGAGTTCGATGGTTTTTTTAATTCATCTTGAGTCATTATCATCATTAAAATACCTAAATTAACTGTTATCACAAAGGACTTGTTTCATTTTCGGCCAGGACGGTGTACGTCTACCAAATAATGCCTAAAGATTTTTAGTTGATAGCAATGGTCACGCTGGTTTAAGAATTGTACTCCCCGTCATAAATGTCAAAATTGACTCAATAAAACAGCGTAACTCACCTTTTGTGAATAAGTACCAAAATTTTTATTCGAAATTAATTTTGCATACTGCGATAAGTTACGTTATTTAGTGTTTGGTTGATCGATGTAAGTATAATAGTCCTTAACATATCAGGCCGGAGCTCCATACATTTTTGAAATATCTCTTTTAATCTCCAACCCAAATTTTGAATTTTATGTACGTTTTGGTTATCTATCTCGAAATAAACACGAAATCCAAAATAACCCTTAAATATTTTTACATCAGCAGAACCCTCACAAGGCCCCGAATAATACATGAGCATGTTATTTACAAACATCCGCTCTCACTGAACACTATTTCCTCAGAAACATGCACAAAATCAGAACCCGAACCGATGAAACCTCCAACGACAGCGATATAAATGCATGGTTCAAATATTCAAACCGTCAGCGGGGTCTGAGAGACCCCAGTACGTGCGCGGGGTCACAATATGCCCCACCACCCCCGATGAAGACGCGTTATTTACTCCACTGACCGCCATAAAAGAAACGTTCCTCGAGGATTGCGTCTCATCTTTGAATTTTAAACACAAGTTCTTTACTGATTTCGGGAACGGACGTGTGGTGACTGGCGGAGATCTGCCGGGGTAGTCAGACACCCCGGGTGGGGCAGTTAGACACCCGGGGTTGGGTAGTTACGGAACCCCGAGACTGTTGGGGGAATACGTAATGTGTGCAGTGATGCTGGTGTCGAATTGAATGATGTGAGGAGAAACATTATGATCTTATAGGAGCTGTATTCGAACTATATCGTGTACTATTCATTTAGTTAACTTTACATTAAAAATGAATGTTGTGTAAACATCACAATATTATGATATTGTTTGGGAGAGCTACTCGTTTGTAAATATTATATATCGTCTATTCGATGTCTAATAATAAATACCAAAATTCCATAATTTCAAATTCAAAAACGTTGCAAATATAATCTGAAACTCGTAGTATATACACGATTTACATGTATTAAATGGTGTATATATGACAAAATAATGACTAAATTCAATACAATACCAGAGCTTAATATTTCCAATGCACGCCAAATAAATCGACGATGTTTAACACATAAGGTCACGTACGCACTATCAGCGAGTCGCACATTATCCCGATGAGTAACGGTAATGTGTATCCGTGGTCGCGAATAACAAAACACACCCGCACGGCACCGCACCGCACCGCACCGCACCGCGCGCCCTCTATACCCGTATATTGTTCTACACCACATCACATATGCTAAATACTGTTATTGCCGACCTGCACTAATCTTATAGGATCCGACAAAACGCTTTTTACTGGTGACTAGTTGTCTATCTATTTATTATCGCTGCTAAATGATGTTTAAAGTTACATAATGTCTAACTGTGAATAGGTCTTGTTAATAAACGCCTCTCAACATTAAGAGTAAAAGACTCTCTTTTACTCTTAATGTTGAGAGGGCTCTTAATGTTGGTCTTGCATTGCAAACATGCTTAAAGTTGAGATGTGCTTATTTAAATTTGAATACTGTAAGTCTAACCACGGAACATAAACTCATAACATTACCAATCTTGTAATTCTAACAGCAATAGTAATATTAGGGCCAAGGTACTTCAGTTACATTAGTATTCGATTAATTCATAAATTGCATTAAAATGTCACTATTATAATTAATAATATTAGCTTTTGCGTAATTTTTAACACAAATAGCTCTATTTAAATGCAAACCAACGCAAAGGATTTAAATGAATATTGTCTACTGACAAATTCAAGTCGACTGTTCCTCTTCCTACGCGAGGTTAAAAAGAAATGCTAATTGTTCGTGAAGTGTATCATTTCGCCGCGTGTCCGCCCACGTCCGTCCGTCCGTCCGTCCGCCTTCACCTCGTCATTATTCGATAATAGCAGGTTATTATTCGAATAATGGCGGGCCATTAGACGAGGCTATTAGAACCTATCCCACGCTTTACAACACTCACTCATTAACTGCAGATTCAACTTGATTTCCATTTTGATCCTTTAACCTACTCCTATTATAAGATAAGATTATTAAGATTTATTATTAACTACATTGAATATTATTATTTACATTTTATATATAACTTCTCACACTCAAAGCTCCCCACTAGGATTCCTGTATCGGGGATGGCATGCAGCATTCACTAACACACGCATAAAGATACCCAAACTCGAAGACAGATGTTCAAATTTCTCATTCGAACAGCGACCTAGAAGCAAGCCTGCTAACCGTCAAACATATGTATATATAGAAATATTGCATACGTATATTTTATATACTTAGGCAGGTAAAAAATTATATTGACCTATCCTTACTGGCTGAGTAAGCGTACTCGTACACTACAACGCTAAACATTTCTATTACAGTATAACAAAGATAAGAGTGACCAAAAGTAAAACATAATCTAATTCATCTTTATCTTTATCTTTATCATTGTATAATACGTATATTGCGTGTAAAAATACTACGAAATGAAATGATAGAGTCGAGTAGACGGTAGACAGAGAGCGCGCGGTGAGGCGAGTGTCACAGTAAAGTAATTAGTGCGTCCAGAGTCGCTCCGGTGAGAGTTGCCGCCATCCGCCAGGTGTCGCGACACACGTAAAGCGATTACCCTCCGCTCGCGCCCGCGCCCGTGCCGTGCGCCTAACCTCATTACCCTGCGAGACACCGACCGGGATGGACGCACTCGCACAACTCTAATCTAGATCCGTCGAAACACGTTAGAAATTAGGACGTAGTCTGTTACATCCACTTTATAGAACTTAAATATTACATGAATTATTTATTTATATAATTATATATAAAAATTCTTACTGAATTGACTTTTAACTGAAATTAAAAAGAATGTTTGAATCATTAATATCACTATCATCAGTCTGAAGACGTTTACTGCTAAGGGCAAAATGCGAATGTTTAAAATATTTTATGTTCAAAAGAATCTAGTCTGGAATACACTGGCTCTCATGGAAGGCTGCTGGAACACACCGTTAGGTACTTAGCGACAGATGTTACAACTTCATGGTGGTAGCTAGCCAGGCGAGCGATAGGAAACGCCCTACCGCCATGCTATAGTTTCCTTGCGATGTTTTCCTTCACCGGTAGCTCGGGCTCTTCTTGATGTTTCGTGGGATCGAACCTCGTACCTCTTGCACGGAAATCGACACCACTAACTCGACCATAATCGCTACGCTATCGCTACAACCGATAACTATCTTAAAGATAATGAAATGATAGGTTTGTGAAAAGGAACAAATTTTTCTTTTCTTCATCGTATCGCTTGCAGTGCGTACCACGCCTTGATAGTCTGTCACTGGACAGCAAATGTCGCGCGTCAGAGGCACAGTGTCGCTCGGCTCGGTGTCATGCCGCGTGGCACTTAGCGCGCTTCAATTGGACGGAATCGAATTACTTCTTTTGACTCAGTAAACTGGCATTTTTTGGACGCAACGAGCGAATTCTTTCGGTCACTTTATTTTAGGTGCACTTTCGTATGTTAACAACATTTGACAGAGTGTTTTGCGCTTAAATGGGACTTTGTACGAAATAACAGTTTTTTATTTAGAAAACTAACACGTGTTTGATTCGTATTGTTTAAGAAGACGGGTTTTCACGCGCTTCAACGATGACACGTCTCGCACCCGAGATTTTAGTGCGAGACATGTCACCGTTGAAGACACGAACGACTCACTTCATCCCTGATGAAGTTTACCGAATATTAACGAAACTATGTTACTAAAACCCGCTTTCTTTAAACAATATATAACAGTTTTTATCTAAAAGTAGTATATACTCGTAATGTAAATAATGTTACTAATATGTCACTTAGTTAACAGGTACAGTTGATCGTAACACTCGTAATAGATCAATTCACAATATGTCTGCAAGATTTTCAGAAACTTCCAACTCTAAACTAGCCACTATAACAACGTGCAAACATCATCTAAATAATTTCATTTTTCTTAAAAATGCACTTGCAAGATAATTTGATATTATTTCATTTAAGAACGTACCGACTATGGTAGATACAATACACTATATACCTTGCAATGTTATCCTCAGGCTAAAAGTGTTATTTCAAAAATGTATGTAGCTTCGGCTAGGACAGTGTACATGACACCACAAATACATTAGGGACTAATAATCTTTATATCTATCTTATCGCAGTGTTCGAAATTAATTTAGAATCAAAATATCTTGATGTTATTTGCGTAAATAGGTAATTTCCGCCTTTTTACTGTGTCAATTTTGACATTTCTGACGGGAGGTAAAATTTATAGACTTCCAGGGAAGTCACAATTCTACTTCTATTCACAGAATTTAGGTATTTTGTACCCAATGAAGGAGGCGACTGACGAATTTTATATTAATACACACTCACAGTATTAACAGCATCTTTAGGCATTTTTGGTAGACGTACACCGTCCTGGCCAAATATGAAACAAGTCCTTTAACTACGTTTGTACATTGAATGACTAGTACTAGCGGCAGGTGTCTCAGTGAGGAGGGCACTACACTCGGCCCTCCGACTCTCTACAACTCCCTCGAGCCGCAGCTTTGTAAGTAGTTTTCAAGTTTACGCTCTTTAAGGAATGATGCTTGAGAAGTGACGAGAGACCTCGGAGCGTTGTTACATTAAACTGTGTTTATCTAATGAGTAGAAGTTTTTTTTTCTAGTATTATAATAGTCACTCTCTATAGAGGCTTTAAGAACTAAGCTTTAAAATTTAGTGACACGAGTAATTCCTTATCTTTTTTGTAACTAAATACGAGTATCCATCTGACACGAAAATTCTTATAAAATAAAGTAGTTATTAAATTATTTTACTAATTATTGATAACGATCAGACAATAACATAAAACATGTAAGAATATAACTCATAGTCATATCAAATATAGTTTAAGTAAACTGTTGCTAAATTCGAGAAAAAAAATCAGCTGTTGCATACTTTTCGTGGACGATCAATAAACTTTTTCTATGGAACAGCTGACTTTTCTTTCTAAAAATAACACATTTAAAAAAAAATATACTAAATTGTTTGTTTACTTATGGGTATATAGGTATTAGTTTCAAGTACAACGTTTAATAAACAAGCAATATGAAACGACAACTGTCTAAGTACGTATAGCTACTAGAGCAGTTAGTAATTGACCTAATAAGCGAGTTGTTCCGGTTCACAGCTCAGGACATCTCACGTACCTAGCTACCTAGACTGTCTGATTGTCTGTATATATGTCGCTAGAGATTTGTATTTACAGACAATCATACGAGTATCTCACTATATATATATTTATATGTATATATATTAAAATATGTGTGATAAAATAGATCTGTTCAAATACAAGATAAAGCAGCAAATAAGTATGAAATGCCACAATCAGAAGTAAGTAACACTGTCTTTGTTGATTCATCATCATTATCAGCCAGAAGACGTCCACTGCTGAACATAAGCCTCCCCCTTAGAACGCTATTCCGAACGACAAGTTACCAATTGCATCCACTGGTTACCTGCGACTTGCACTTCGTTTTTTCAAATATGTTTAATAAACGGCAATATATGTAAGAGTATTCAAACATTAACGACCGTTTTGTAATATCTGGTGGAATAGCCAACTTGAAATAATAACCATAAACTTGAATGCAAAAAGAAGCGAGAAAACATAAAAAATAATAACTAAACTTTAGTATAAACAATACCCGTCAAGGTTTATAAAAGTTCACAAAGTGTGTCATTACATCGAACAACATAACTTTACGAGCGGTTCACAGAAGCGATTTGGAGAGCGATTATTTTAATAAAAGCACGCGACGTGTAGAGTGGAGCGAAGTGTGGAGCAACCCGCAATCATACTAATGTAGCAATAAGAAGCAATCAAACAGGAATTAGGGCTCATTCACACTGGGGACGCATCCCCGACCGCACATTAGTGCAACGCGAGGAGGATCGTGTTTTCTTTTTATTAGAGTAAACGTATTTTTAGAACAGACTGTGATGTAATTTTAAGGCTTTATAATAACGTGGCGTATATATTTTAATGTCGTATTCTAGTTTTCAAATTTAGATTTCATATTGTCAGGGACATTAGTTCCGGAAGATTTTCAGTATATTTTTCTAAGGTCCAGCGAGTCTGAATTGAGTTTTTAAAAAGTTAATTATATAACACGAACAAATTATGCAAAAAGAGCATACGTACTAAGATTGATGATAAATTAATGACACAATTAAGGAAATGGCTATAGTTTTTAAGTTTGTAGGTTTTTAGTAGACTAAAGAAGTTACTATAAAAATATCATTATTATACATTCTAAACTGTACTCAACTCGTCATCATTTCCAAACCTATTTTCGCTCAGCGCTCCCACGTAAATGTCAATAACACGGCATGACAAAGCGCGCCTACTCACAAATTCATCAAAATATCTCATCTCGCGCGATTATCATTTAACCTCAAAGCCTCTGCGCCCCATATTTACATGAGAATATTTCCACCGCAGCGCCTCATCCTGTGACGGCGTACGTCGTGTGTCGCGTCACAAGACGCCGGGTCGCGCGTCGCGTCGTCTTATAATCACGTCGTAAATCACTCGCGCCAGGAAGTATTAAATATGCGCGGTGCGGAAAGTTGCCGCGATGTGCGATGTGTGGTGTGTACGCGCCATTATTTATTATTGCTCGCGAGAGATTTGAGACGTGATTGCACGCGTTATAACATTCACAAGATGACAACTTACTTTATATCTGTTGATCTGTTGAGAACACGTCATGTCATGTCTTATTACTGGAAGCTTTGAAACCTAGCCATTTATTTTATTTTATTACTTCTCGACCAAAACCATCTGGATGTTATAAGTGGCTGTGGGTCTCTCTGTCAGTAGCACCGTAGCGTCCGAACGGATTTTGATTTAGCTTTGTTTGCTGTTTGAAAGGTGAATCAGTCGGTAGTGTTGTTAGCTACTTTTGATTCAAACCGGTCCACCGGCCACCGCTACTAAAAGGCGGATTACGTATTTTTATTTATTTTGTGTCGGGGGATTTTACTTTTTATGATAATCCACATATCAACCTAATTGACACTAGGCTTTCTCTCTCGATACCAATAAACAATTACATACTGAAACTGTACCTTCATAAATAAAGCCTAAAGCAGCTACACTCTAAACCAAACGTAATACAATCCCGAGTGAAATTAGCATCTGTAGAGGAACGATCCCCAGCGAGCACTATCAGTGTCTCGCTCTGATTAAATCTAGACCGACACCCGCACTAACTAGATACGACCAGATCTAACAAGATACAAGCGGATATAACCAGATACAGGCAGATTAACTTGCGATCGCCGATTAGGGAGCATTGGCAACACGGAGACAATACCTGAGAGTCTCGTTACTGTTGCTGCTAGATTGGTTCTACACAGAAATGTGGAAAACAGTGAATGAGATTACATTTATGTATTTTTCATTATTATCTTGGTAGAGTTAAATTTATAATCTTTTTCGGCAAATGTTGGTATAGCTATATGATTAGTATAGCTATATGGATGTAATATATCGAAGATATATTACATCCATATATGTAATATATAGAATATATTCTTTATCTAGTTTTGGTTTGAAATGTTTATAGACATTTCCGGACTACATCAATAGATTAGAAGCTTAAAGTCAAAACTGTTTTTTATAATTATGGGTGAAAATAAAAATAAAATAAACAAAATTGGACAGTAATATTTTTGTATATTAACATTTGACTCATATTTACTACTACTCGTACAGAACCCTACAGAGTGTCTCAACACTCACTTGACAAATTAATTTCAATAGACTGTAACTACCTGTATACTCGTACAATGCAATCTGACACGAGTACACATTCAATCTAGACTGATCTAGATCCAGTATACACACTAGTCTAGAATATAAGCACAAGCTCGCGACACGATCGCCTCGTACTCGTACACAACCTGGCTGCTTACGAGCACTAACTCTGCAGACTACAATACAACCTTCATTGACTTATTCACACTGAAACTTTGTCTCGACTGTCTGTTTGTTTCTATACTATTTAGAATACACTCACTACGATCGATTCTAAAACTAACTTTATGTATGTCACCTCTAAAAATGTATTTAATAAGTAATGCAATAAGTAACGCAATGGTAACTTAGTAATTATACATAATGGATATGATTTAAGATATGTTCATTGCATATAACTGTATAATTAAAAATATTAATAAATATAAATATAATATACATAATAATAATAAGAAAAATGAATGTACATTAAGGAGGTAGTTATTACGTTACATTGAACATTGTAAATAATTTAAGTAGATTTTTTTTTTTCAAAATTTAGGTTTGTCATTTTTTAAACTCTTTTATGTCAGAATATAACTCTCTGTCGTATCATAAGTATAACTGTTGCCCGTAGTACACATTTTTTTGTAGTTTATGATTATTAGTTACAAATATACAGGGTATTATTGCATACGAGTCAAAATGGCCGCCATTCCGCAACAGGATGTTCAAATATCGATGCCACTGGTGACAAGAGAGCTGGCTCATTCCTTGCTCAAAACATTTCTGTGGCAATTCAACGCGGGAATGCAGCCAGCGTTCTTGGGACTTTGTTACACGGACATCATATTTTTACAGATTGTAAAATTTTTTATTGAAAAAAATTTTCTGTATTTATTTTTAAATAAATGTTTGAGATAATATTAAGTAACTGTTCTATTAAGTAGTTGCTTACTAAGAACTATAGAAAAAATACTGATTTAAATAGTCTTTTTAAATATTGGTTTATTAATATTATTATACTGAATAGTAAATCACTATTGATATGTGAACAGTCCAATAGCTAGGTTGAAAAAATGAATGAAAATATTTTATTTCAGTAAACCTTAATACATAAAACAGTTTTAAGTGACCAGGGATTCCTTTTAAGCAAAAGATGCCTGAGTCCCTGAGGTTAATGATATAGTTTTTCCAATGCCTTTTTAAACAAACAAAATGACTATATACAACAATAAAAAAAATATAGCAGAAAGATTACCTATACAGCATTTAAAATCTACAGATAATACAAATGTTCCAACCCACCACCAGAGGGCAGCGTGCCCATTATCTTATATTTATCATTGTATTTGTAATTTTTCTTTAAAAACCCGCTAGTAAAAATTAAAAAAAAACATTATACTATGTTAATATTAAGAAGCCTTTAATGACATTCAAAATTTAAGTTCAAACTCCCAAAAGGTACATTACATAAGCAACATTACCAAAGCCCCCATAAACATATCGAGGGGCGAGACGCGGGTGACGGTGACCTACATTTTACATAAAACAAGAAGTAAACAAACTTCCGGAATAAAACAAACTGTAAGGTTTCATAACCCGAATGTTGTCGGAGCCTTTCACTTTGAACTTAACTTCGAGAAGCCTTCTAACTGTAACTTAACAAACACGGTGAAGATGTTCTTGCAAACCATTTAATGTGAAAATGTAATGACATTTGTGAGTAATAATTACGCCAGAATGTAAACTTTGTTATCGTATTTAATTAAATAAAAAAAAATATAAAGTAGTTACCAAAAGTTTGAATCTGAAGTTACCATTTATTTGCGTTAGATTAGGATTTACGTTAGAAAAATGAATTTTATGTTTTGAACAGGTTATTAATAAGCTGAATAAAAAGTACTATCTAACAAAA
The DNA here is from genome assembly GCA_947049295.1 of Ligdia adustata. Taxonomy (NCBI): domain Eukaryota; kingdom Metazoa; phylum Arthropoda; class Insecta; order Lepidoptera; family Geometridae; genus Ligdia; species Ligdia adustata. Next base: position 218,426 of record OX346221.1, read on the forward strand.
AATAAGTGAACATTTTGTAAAACATTAGTTGTAGCAGCCATCTTATATTTGATATTATCATAATGTATAGTAGTCGTATTCTATTAGTCAAGTGTTTTCATTCGATACTCATATCGAGGGAGTTACGCCTTCAAACAAACAAATCGAAATTGATCCATCTGTTTGGGAGCTAAGAGACACACGTTTTTGCATTGGGGGTTAAAAATAAAGAACGTTTCAAGACCAGGTTCAATTACACTTCAATGGTAAAAAACTGCAGCGTATATAGAATGCTATCGACGTTATTTAATTACATTCTTGCTTAAGCAAGTTATTATAAAAATAAAATAATAACTGAATTCACGGTAAAAAATTCATATACAGAGACTTTATCAATATTCTAAACAAAAATACACGTGGAGTATTCGCTAGGAATCATTTTATGACAATTTATAGAGCTACGAGTACCTTATTAGATTATAGGTCAAGCAATTGTTAAACTAAGTAGGATGGAATAACAAGTGGTTAAAAGCGAGTTTGAAAAAACCCAACTACTAATTTGCTAAACCTCTGTATCATCCTTAATTCCTTTCTTTTAATTTTTTTTATGTATCCAGTGTCTCTATCACGACTAAGACTAATCTATTGACACCACTCACATAAAAATGCGACAAGCCGTTTAGGCTCTAGAGAGTGACAAACATATATACGGACATAGATTCACTCGAAAGACATAACTCTCCTTTTGCAGTCGGGTAAAAATAAAGTTAATCTAAATTAACTTGCCATAGTTCAGTAGGTAAGATTTGCAATAGGTATTTTATTCTGCCTAACGATTACTGCCTAGCTGAATTTCATGAGTAACTCCGTAACAATCTAGCCAATTTCCTTTATATTTAATCATATTATTTATTTTTCTATGCCAATTTAAAACCTATTTCCTAGATAATAGGGTTTATTTCAGCGTTCAAATACATATCCGGGTAATACAAAAAGGTACCAAATTACGATTGAACGCATGTCGCGTCCCTTAGGAGAGGGTAGTGAGGGACGTTCATGGCTCCTAGTACTTATTGGACATCGGCTCTAATAATGTACACAATATAAAAATAAAATATATTCGTAGAGGAACAAAACTGATCGTTAACCACGTCTACTTCATTAGTAAGATAATAACAATTGAAAATGATGATGTGAGAAAATTCTAAATGATAATAAAGACGCTAAATAAATCTCAGTGTCTTATTTTGTCACATGTAAGGAAGAATGTTTGTTCATGTTGGTCATGTAGAGTTTGGTTCATTCATAAAGTCATGTTCAAGAAGGAGATTGCAGCTCAGAAACTAAGTGCACTTACAAAGATTGTATGATTTTTTGTTTAATTTTTGTAGATGTAGGCACCCGGGGAACAATTTCACCAGTTAGCTACAGAAACATTGCTCGGTAGAAATAAATAATATGAAGAACGCTGTACTAACTAGTTAACCTTATATATAAAAATCAATGCCACTTATCCTATCCAAACCAATGTTTAGAATTTGTTCGTACTATTCAGTAGATGGTTTATGTGAAGTTTGCACAAAATCAGTCGAGCGGTTCTTCATTTATTACATTTTTATTATTTCACTTTATACGTGTCGCAGCACGCACTCGCGCCCGCCCGCTACTTTAATATCATTTATTTAATACAAAAATATACAAATTTAAATTAGAACAAAAGTAGCAGGAGCACTGTATACATGTCATATATAATATAAGCATATATAATATTACGCAAAGTTATCAACACAAAAATTATTGTCACAAAAGCATAAAGAACATTACTAAACTAAATCTACTAACAACTAAAAAGTAAAAAAAAGACTAGTCAAATAATCCGTAGTCAAGGGAACGGTGGCAAATATGCTGTTTTTTTTTGGATCTAAGTAATGTAGATTTTAATCTTCAATCAGTACTAAAAATGTATGAACACAATCAGTAAAGTTATTGTCGTGGTATGAAGACGGCTTGTAACAACTGCGGGTTTATCGTGCTTAGAACTTCTAGTCAAGTAAGTCTTGACTGACCGACTGACCGATAGAACGCAATCAACGCAGAACCTAAACCTGGTACAGAGACATGATATTCAGAGGTATTCATGATATTCATAATAAACTGAAATTTTCTTATATTCAAGCTTATGTCGCAGACAAAGCCAGGAGTCACAATTAACAGTCTTTTATATTATAGGCCAATGCTATATATATTATGAATTGTATAAACATATATATATATATATATACAATACGTGGTGTGTCAATAGTACTCAATCTTCCACCCCACCACCCCTCCGCCCCCTCCGCCCCCTCCCCGTGATGGATGGTCCCCGGCTGCAGCGGGGAGAGCACGAATGTAACCTTTTATTAATATAACTAACATATCGAGTACATTACACGCATGTGACGCTGAACTAATCATTTGAAGTATATATTTTTAAAGATGAATATATTTTGTTTGCAATTTACTTATATATAAATGAGTAGGTAAGTCCCGACTGACTGATATTTACTAGGAATCGACGAAAAACTTAACGGTTGAACCTAAAACCATAAAATTTGGAGAGTGTATTTATTATAGGGTGTAGGGTAGTAATAAGAAAAGATTTCTGGCAATCCCTAAAGAGAGATCTTTTTACAGATTTCCAGAACTTTTAAACCTTCTTTAAAATCCATTTTCTCTCGGGCAACGCCGCAGGTGAGAGGTTGATTATTATAAGATAGGACAATATAATAATAATCAAGAGTCAGAACGAACAATGAGCCGCTGCCCTCTCATCATTTAATATGATAAGTGGGACAGATTTATATACTCGTAGTTCGTTCTTTGTTCAGATTTTAATAGTTAAAAAAGTCTGTCCATAGGTTTTTTTTATCCTACACAGCTAGGCATTTGATCACAAGTTCGCACGACCATGGAGCAAACCGTTAGGTGTTAGGTGACAGATTTTACAACTTGAGGGTGGTAGCTAGGTAGACGAGCGATAGGAAACGCCCTATCACCATGTTGTGATTTCCTCACGATCATCGTTTTCGTTCACCGGTAGCTCGGGCTCTTTTTGCATGTTTCGTGGGATCGAACCTCGTACCTTTTGCACGGCAATCGATCACACTAACCACTCGACCATCTACGTTACAAAAGGTTAGTTGGTTACAGGTTTCCTGGAAGAAATCGCTTCGGGCGATAAAGCCGTCTAATATTCTACCAATGATTTGAGTATATTTTATGTCGCTGTATTTATTTTTTGGTGGGCAATAAAGATATATGGTATTGTATTGTAGTTATTATGGACAATATATGTTAGACATGGAACTCCAGAGTGACTCTATCCCTTATTACTAGGAGTCATGACTTAGTCGTTTCTCTTCCAGCATCTGTGAACAATCACTACTAGCAATCTTCTCTTTAGGAATACAACACAAGATGGAACGAGATGCTGAACGATTAGTCAAATTATACATTAGAAATTATGATTTTAAATATTGTTATATATATATATATATATATATTACGTGTTTTCTTAAGTCTGGCAAAATGTCCTTTCATTTGTTATTCTCTCATAAAGGTCAAAAGTAATTGTTTACGGCGTTGTTTACCAGCCGGTTTGAATCATATTGGAAAAAATGTCAACGACATGTCTTTTATGCAAAAATTGTAAAAGTTAATAGTACTCGTAGCGGGCGATAAGTCCTACAAATAAGTTTGTACTTGATCTTTATCTTGAAACTAATAAACCGTGCTAGCCAGCCACTGCAAATTTAACTTTACCCAATCTCCTTTTGTCTCCCCTTGTCTCTGTTTTGTCTCCTCTTACCTCACCTTCTACAAGTACGTACCTGCAACAAAAATTACACATTCGTTAATTAAATCTGAGGAGAGCGTTGTATTCTACGTTACTCTAGATGTATATTTTTTGTGGAGCACGCTTGCCTAAAAGAAAGCGATTCAGTCGAGAAACGTTAAACAGTATGGATTAAAGCTATCAGGTGTAAAGACCTTAAGTTTTTTAACATTTCCAGGAGTGGTTTTTCGCAACTATATTCTGAATCCCTTTGTATCTCATAAGCAACCCACAGCTGAGTTATAGGCGCTTTTGAAAGGAAATATTGAATTATTCTTAGCGTAGGTAATATTGGGAAATAAATATATACGCAATTTCTTCTACAATCGTAATTGACACGGTGACTTCCTTCACCCTTCGACGTTTATTTAGACAAAAGAACGAACATCGAAACCGGAGTTAGAACTCACAGATTAAAAAGTAAAATCTCTGCTATCTAGCCTTTCCTTGTTTTTATATTTAAAAAAATGAGAAAAGTGCTTCTATGCAGGGTTAAAAATAAACGTTTTAAAGGGTTAATCCGTTGTTAAATACGTGCAAGTAGCCGGGAAAGTGCCGGTTGAAGTATGGCGGGAACGAGCCGTGCTAATGTCATTTTACAAGCCACTTTGACACTGCAACTGACAAGCTACAACATAGACTAGTAAATTAAGGGACACGAAATACTAATCAACTGATTGTAGTTAGTGAAGATTTCCGTTTCAGTTTTGATAAAAAAAATTTAATATATCTCTCAAAATCTTCGGCTTTACATCTTTCATCTGAATTTCGTAAAAAAATAACCTAATCAAAACGTTTAGTTAATTTAATTGAGACTAGTTGGATCAGCCAACTTCGTACCGCCTAACAGTCGATGAATGATCGTTAAATAAGAGTGCGTCAGTTGTCAATTGTGCAACACAAAATAGTTTGGACTTATTTAAAATATTTCTGTATTAATTTTTCCGTTCATCCGCAGATACGAGTATCATCGAATAGCAAAATAACTATTTTATTATAATTTTATTTTCTGTAACTTTTTTTTTAATCTGTCGCTGTAACATGTCCAAAGAATTATAGATCATTAAAATCCCATCCTGCTGATCTCGAATTATAAGTCGTGTAACAAATTCGTCTTTCTTTTACATATTATAATTAATGTATGTACATTTATAAGACTTTACTTTGATAAATAAATCAATTGGTTATTATTTTGTATAAATTACTTGAGTTAAACACTATAATATCTATAAGTATAAGTTTGGTCGTAACAAACTTTAATTTCTAGACAATTCAAAAGTTGCCTCGAAAAAATCGGCGATGAGCCCGCATATTTTATATTACGTACTTCCATTGTCTAAATGTACATTTCTTTTGCTATATCTTTTGTTTGGTATTCGATAAAGTTATATACATCCAATGCCACATTATGTATCGTAGTTTATTCAGTGAGTGTAATTCGAGCGTGTAACTAGCAGGCAACAAGTGCAGCGGTCGTGACTTCACTCTACTTACTCTTCTCTATTTGGAGTCTCGTTCTTACTCTTTGTGTTCATACACTAAAAACATAAATTGCATGAAAAAAATATCAATTTAATGCTAGTTATACACTTTTCGTAGAAGTGCTACGCGAGTGTGCTACGCCGGCTACGAAAATAACTTGGTCTGAATATCGCAACTATATTAAAATATGCTATATAATATGGCATATTCCCACTTTGTTTAGCCAGGAAATTAAAGTATCATAAATTCACCTTGGACCTATCGCATCTAGGTGGACTACATCCACATTTGACGCGAATAAATCTGTAGAATTTATAATTTAATTTTTTTATTAGAATTTATTCCCACATACCGACATACGTAAAACAATTTATTTAAAAAAAATCCTTACAGCGAGCTTCATTTCCCTTATAATCAAAACCTGCAGTCTCGTCCTTCTAATTGTGAAACCACCACAGCAAAAAACAGCTGACTCATAAGAAAATAAAAGATCTAATTCCTCAAAATATTCTCATTACCAGCGTAATGTTTCCGACTGACAAAGGTACAGCGTAATGGCAGCGTTTAATCCTTTGAAATCTCTTTCGGCATTTGTGGAGTCAACCCTAATTGCAACTCTCAGTCTAGATTAAAATAGCCTTCTATGAAAAATGTTGATGCTCTAATATAAACCTTAAATTTTTGGAAATACAACACAGTTCCGTTTGATGACATAGATAGTACAATTTAAGTCTACTATAAAATAATATGATGCTTAGAGATTTGCAAATAAATTTCAGCTTTTGTTTTTAGTAACACAGATAGGAGAAAACAATAGAGCATGCATCAAAAATGCATGCCTGAACCCGGTACCGAACTAGCGCCTTTATGCACGTTTTTTGCCTCCGTTCTGTCGCCAACTTATTCAAATTTTTGCGACTTTCAAATTAAAGTAAACCGCATTTACAACCTGAATAACAACGAAATATTGCATGTGTAATGTATAAAAACATCTAAAATTTTACAAGCTAAAGTTGATGACGTCAAGTTTATGGGTTGTTTAATGGCGACATGGCTGCACTGTTTTGTATGTGACCCTCGCTCTGACTCAGAGTGTGCTCCCTACAGTCTCCTTAGACTCTTGCTTGGGTGCTTATACAGAGGTTACTGTAGTAATTTTCCTTGGTTAACAAGTGTTTTAATTTATTTAAGTGTTAATTTTGTGAACATATAATAATTCTGTAGAATTATTATATGTTCACAAAATTAAATTTAATTGCTACGTAATAGAATGTACGGGTAACGATTAATAGACATTATCTTAAATTATATGTTACCAGTAAAAAACGAAAAGTTTATTTATTCTGAATCAGTATAAGAAGTAGACCGTATTTTCCTGTTTTAAAACACTCTCAAAACACTTCGATAAACTAATACCATCTTTTCTCATTAGACGTGAGCTGAAGCCGGTTAAAAGTAATAGTTAAAATGTCTCACAGACTTTGATACATACTTAAATTGTTTTTAATGTTGTATCTAGAAATCATTACCTACTTATACTATATGGCTCATAAAATACATTTAAAAAAAACTGTCACGAATGTAACCCTGTAAGCTTGCTACCGAGATTTCCTGCTTCTTATTCATGGGGGTTACTAAAATTGCTTTATAGCCTGTGAAAAATAACATTTCATAGGTCGTGGTGCCTTCCAGAGCCAGCAGTCAACCTTCAGAGCCAGCAGTCAACCTTCAGCCAACGCGGCACGACGGGAATACTAGATGGGATGAAAGCTACAAAGTTGTGGGAAAAGTTGCTTATGCGTACTATTAAATATGCACAAGCTTTTGTACAACTGAACGTGACAATGTGACTTAATTTTGCGAAAGGATTTGACTCGGGATCACATGTTATTAAATAAGTATTATTTTTTTTATTTGTCGTAGAAGGACAAAGAGTTCAATCATTTATCACAATTGGTTGCCATAAATCACTAAAAATCCTCGTAGATAACTGGTTGAGAAACACTTGGTTTTTAGGTTTTCTTAAGACATAAAGAAACTCATTGTTTTTTCTGTCAACTTCTAATTTTTCTAATTTTTGCATTAATATTGTGAACAAAATTTGCGATAAAATTCGACACAGTTATAGTTTGTTTATAAATTATATCTATGGCATTATTAGAAAAAAATATTAATTTATATTTTAGTGGTTGAATAAGGGTTACATTTTGTTTAATTACAAGATTCATCATCTTTGTGCGTACACATAAACCCTCTTCTTTAAATTAATAAATTTGTATACTACAATTTTTATAATTTTGATAATATTTAATCTTATTATAAATAAATAAATAAAACTTAAATTTATTTCTTTTAGGTTACCATGAGACCCATTTTCAAGTACAATTTCATATTAAATACACACAAAAATTTCATATTACATAAAAAAGTACATTAAAAAATATGAGCACAACCAATATCTTCAAATCAATACTATGATCAACTCGATCAAAACTCGATCATTAACAGAAAGTGACACGTCGCGGCAATAAATTAAACAAATTGTTCATAATCTACGATGATTGTTATTTATGTTGTGACGGCGCGTCCTCTAGCGGCCGTTAATAACGAGGTTGGTAACGGTCGTTACGTCACGCTCGTTTAACGAACATAAAAATATGATAGCCGGTGTCGCCCGTTAGATACTGTTACTGGACATTTATTTTACCCTGGCAATAATTTTATTACTAATTTTAATTAAAGGTAATTGTGAAGTACATATCCTTGTTCGCACTGGTAGTCAAGTGACTCCGGACATCATCATTTCTTATGTATTAAGTAAAACAATATATTAGTTAGTATTTGTATCTTCTGTACTGCCGTGAGCCTCAACTTGATGAAATTAGCCTATCTTATCCAGTTGAGGCTAATTACTTAGTATATCGGGATTAGTGGCGTAGACGAAGAGAGGCCTATGATCAGCAACATGTTGACACGTGGATGATGATGATGTTTTTTATAAAAAAATATTAGACAAATTTTGGATTTAGTTGTTTATAAAACTGTAGCAAACTTGTAGATTTTTCGCAATCCTTTAAAAGTGTGACAAAATAATTTATACAAAAATATTTCAAATATATTGCCTCAGGTACATTGAAAGATATTAGGATCAAAATATTTTAAAATATTTTTTGAGGGAATTCGAATTTATTACATTAACTGTACAATATATTATATTTTTGAATACTTAATACTACTTATTTTATAATTTTACTAACCTTTGTACACTTTAATTAAGAAAGGACCTCAAATATTATTTCCCATGTGGTCAAAAACGCGGAGTGTAAGCACACTTTAATTTAGATGTTGCGAGATGATAAAACAAGACGCGAAGTGAACCTCATCAGCCCCTCACGGTCCCTCCTCTCGTAATGAACGTTATTCCGGAAAGATAACAACCTCTTCTAATTCCATTTTAAACAGGTTCAACTGTCGGGTAAAGCTTGGAGCATACTTGTGTTTAGGAAAATATAGCAATGAACAGAAATATCGCTTGACAAAACGATAAGTACATAAGTTTCCCAAAAGTTTAAAATAATACCTGATTTGTTTTGACATTTCGCGCATAAACCTTTCGTGTCAAAGCAAACACCTAAGTGTCTGCATCTTTGTACATGGGCGTCTCAAACGAAACAAAGATTTTTTTTTATTCAAAAGTTTTTGATCAAATTTGGCTTTATTCAGCACCAAGATCTAGAGTCATATGAAAAAATTCCAGTGCTGCTGTAACATGTCAATACTATTTTTATAAATCCGTTTAATTTTATCTTTTTACTCCAAAAAAAGGCCTCAGTTTCGGTAATAACCTCTTTATTCGAGTCAATTTTCATAAGGTCGGAGTAGTATATATCCAGAATAATAGAAAATACAAAATAACAATAAAAAAATGTTTTATGCAAGACGCGACGTTTGCATTAGGTCACTGTCACTGTATGATAGCCCAACAGCTGCATGTAAAAAATATAAAAATATATCTGGGATATATATACATCTTAGATATATATAGATATTTGTGTACACGCTGAAGGCTAATGCATTTTATTATTAATACACATCTTAAGGCATTTTTTTTGGCGGAGGTACTCCATTCTGGCCGAAAATGAAATAAGTCCTTTAAAACACGTCAGTGTGAACAGGCCTTTACGTCACCGCGGGGACAAACCACGCTAACTACCCTACAATGGACATAAATATACGTAAGCTTGGATTATTGCGTTACAGCCCAATATTATTACGACCAAGCGAGCGAACATCTCTGCTTTGTGTCTAGAAAAATGTTCGTTCGGTTTTCAGTTTGTATTTATGAATGTTTGTCCACAAAAGATGTTGTACTCGCGTACAGGTCGTAGTTTCCAACCAATGTTGAAACTTGGTCGGGTTCTACGAATTTATAGAATTTTTTTAGTCGTCGGGGATTTTGTTATATCTCAAAAAATTGACGGAAGTTTTGTACGGTGCCATTTGCTGGCCGAGATAAATTATATTTAGTTTTAACATGTAGAAAACAGAACGTTAAATACGATTCCTAATTAAATAAGAAATAGGTCAAGAGGTTGTCGTTTCTTTATTTTTATACATTTTTTGCAATTGAACCAGAAAAGCATAACTTGCTTAGAGAAATACTCACTCAATAAAAAGAGAGGTATGTACTCGTATGCATATAACTAATTTAAATGAGAAACAATTAAAGGTCCTAATATATTACTTATCATTTAGTTTTTTAACTTACAAAAAAAAATGTGTTTTGTGCATGAAAAAGCGTTTTCGTAAATCATTTTTAACCTTATAAACACTGAGGTCTCTTTTGTTTCACGTGCTTAGATCTGATCTGCCCCAGGGCAGATCAGAGCAGAACCAACTCTAAAGCTGATTCTGAAATCTGCTTTATTATTAGAACTATAGATAATTTAGTCACCCGATAGCTTGACAAAAAATAAAATTTCTGCTGCATATATTTTGGGATATATTTTAATAGAGGAAAATGTCTATAAATTCACGATTATAACGTCAATATCTTGTGTACCTACTTATTATTTCTGAGAGAACTCGCCACATTATTCAAAGAGTAAATATTATAATAATAACTCAATATCAAGTAGCGAGTGTATAAATGTGTAAGCGAGTGATAATCCTACCATCGAATCGGATTATAATCGTAACTTGGACTAACGAACGACTGACAAACTGCGGCGCCGTCCGCCGTGACTCGGTGTTTACCGGTTAAAGTCGACAGACATGCGTTTTTTATAGGAGTTAGTCTTGCGTTTGGCCGAGACTCGACTGATGTGAAGCGACGATATTGCCTAAAATAGGGCACGCTTGCCCAGAAGAAACAGATTCACTCGCGACCTGCAAAAGACCCAGATTATAGTTATCTGAAAACAGAGGCCGGCGAGTTCCACAATCTAGCAGTTCACACAATAAAAGTAGACGCAAAGCATTTCGTGCGAGCCTTGGGAACCTTTACCATGTACCGGTAGCGTCTGGCCGTATCTCTACTCGTCCGATGCATGGATGGTTAAGAAGGTATTTCGATTCAAACATATGAAATTATGTTTAATTAGTAAAATATATGGTTAATACAAGTAGGTAGGTAGTGGGAAACCAAATTGAATTATTGCATTGTCATCGATACTTGATAACTGTGCAAAGATTTGCAAAAAGTTAAAAACTTGACCTCGAAATAAAATTCGCGTTCAAAAATTCCGTTGAATTATATTTGTAGATTTTATATAGATAAATACAGACTAAGCTAATAAAAGCGTGTTTGAAAGAAGACAGTATACAGTGATTTACTGTACATACGAGTACTGGGTATTATGAACAAACTATGATTATCTAATTCAAAATAATAATAAAGTTAGACTCTTCATTGCGTATATTCATTTATGATAATGTGTATCATTTTTGGTTTTCTACACCTAAATGAAATGATAACGTAAACAAAAAATTAAAGCTATTCAACAACACTGTTTTGGATTATCGTTGATGATCATATTTCCTTATACACATATAATAAAACAAACCCACTATTAAGAACTTAAAAAAACCATTATCGCCAAAACTATAAAATTATTCAAATTATCAACAGAAGCCAACGAGACGGCGGCGGGGCGCGACCGTGGATATAATCCCGGGTATAAAACCTCACGATTAATACTCCGCAGTTATGAGCCGAGCGAGCCGCCGGACAATACCGGGAGTTAACTGGTTAAAGCGCGGAGGTCACGGGTACGCTATAGAGGCGCGGTCAAATACCGAGTAGCGGCTGCGAATAGTTCTACAGAGAAATAGTAGAATAATGTCAGTGGAGATTATTAAAAGCACTTTTAATGAATAAACTTGCAGAGAAACAGACTGAAGGCTTCGATTTTTAATACTCAGAGTTCTGCTCAGAAAGTTGTGTAAAGCAGCACAACTTTCTGAGCATTATTATAATAATAATGGAGACTGCGTTTTGCTTGCCTTAGACAATATTGATTTGCATGAAATTTTAACGTCTTCAGAGTTCATTACTGCGAGTGAAGTCTACGCTCAGCATCTGACCATGCCTTTACAGTCAGTAGTAGTAGAGTTAGTGTCGACTGGTCGGGCGAAGGGTTAAGCACTGTTAATGATCTGCCCTTCGCAGCGGCGCGCGCGAGGGGTTTATGGTCCGTACACACAGTTACTGTTCATCCCGGGTATAAGACTGCTAATTAATGACTAGTAATAATCCCTTATTCTGAATAAGGCGTGTTGAAGATATTTATATATGTATGAATACATTTATTTTTGGTATAATCCGTATTGTAGAATACGGATTATACCAAAAACGTAAACTATATTATATTTTGAAGTTTTTATGTATTCTTGTAGAATTTATCAATGAATGTGTCTACACTAAAGAATTATCCAATCAATCGATCATTAGCTTAGTTTTTAATGATAGTTCATACTGAATTGAATTACAATAACAAAACATATATTGTCACTCTAAAAACAAAAACATAAAATAATAACTAATATATAGTTATTATTTTATGTTTTATTATCATTTTATGAACGCAACTGAAAACAAGTACAAAAAGCGGCGGTTATCGCTAATAAGCGATCTTTTTGATACAACTTTTGTAAGTTGAATTCTTCTTTTGGAAAATATCTCGCTTTTCTCTGGGACCATTGTGGAAGACTTATGCCACTCTTAAAGAGTTTAAAATGCTTATACAAAATTATGAGAACTCTAAATCTCAGCTCACTCGTGTATTAACAATGAGTTCATTATGAAGCGAGCAACAGAGAGTTAAGTCCTCGCTTTACAACAAACCTGGAGTTCGTCGAGTTTATCGCGTGCTGCCGTACCTACTGGAGCACTGCCTGCCGCCTTGTAGACAATGTCTTAAGACGATTTCATTATTCAATTATTTACCGTATTTCACACTCACAACACACACCACCACTCTACATCTTATATATACAACAGTAAGGTTCAGTTTAGCATATATCAGCAAGCTTGCTAAATTTGCAAAGCACTTTCTAAAGGAATTATCTTGAAATCAAGATGAAGAAGTGCTGACTCGAAATTTCGTAACGATGAAAAGGCGCGACGTTAAATATGGCGGCGTCTCGTGATATTCATCTTTATTTATGCGATGGCTTTATTTATGGCGGTATTGAGGACGACATTTGAAAATTGTTGGAGATGTCGTTAAGTTCCTCTTTGTCTCGGTTCCTTGTGGCTTATATTAGAGGGGCTTGGAGCTTAGAATTATTAAGTCTTGTTTCATACTTTGAATGTGGAATCATAATCTGGATTTTTCATTCTGAGGTTTAGAATTTAGATTTGTATAAAAACCGAACACAAAATTAATAACAATAAAAAGCTACAACCGACTACAATAATGCAATACAATATTTTGATTTTCACCAACTGCATGACGTATTTTAATAAAATTTGCGTAAATATGGCCACATTTCCTTCATCTTTATTTTAATAATGCTATTTATTACGAGCCCGTTCTGTCGCATTGCTGAGCAAAGGCCTCTCTAACGATTTTGAATATAACAAATTTTTTCATAAACAAGATAAGAAAACCTTTTCTAGTTTTAAGTCAAAACAATATCGATCAATCTGAAAACTTCTAAATCCTTTACCGCAATTCACATAAATCTAACTGAAAATCTAAATTCAGCTCATCGATCATGGAATCGTCGAACGAACGTATTTCACGCGATGCTTCCAAATAAAAATGGTCCGCTTGAAATATGTGTGGGGACGAACATTAGGGGACGAACCCGGGCGCAATGACGTGCTGACAAATCACTCGCGAATGTATGTAGATGGGAATGAAATTATGAGAAAAGAGATAAGGACGAATATTTTCTTGAATTTACGATTCCATTTAGGTTAGGTTTATCTTCAAGATGAGGGAAAAGTCATAAAATTTGAATAATTTCAGACGATCTATCAAATAACTATATTGATACTACTTTTAGGTATTTTATCTCCTAGTAGGTACTGTACTAGAAACTACGACATGTACGCGAGTACGAAGTTTCTTGCAGACAAACATCCATACATACTAACTAACAGGCGAAAAAATGTTTTTATAAACACGAAGCAAAAATTAATAAATTAATTAAACAACCGGCGATTCAACGTCGATGAAGAAGCGATGTCTGCTGCCTCCTAACATATGATAGGTATAGCTTTATAGCTTTAATAATTATAAATTTTTATAAATTTAGTTTCTTCTCGATATTATATATAAGTAGCATGTTGTTCAAAAAGAGCTATCGAATTTTGCTTTGGCCGCAAAAAGAATAATTAAAATGATTTAATTTTTCAAATTACGTTGTGATTTAGAACTTAGTAACTAATTGAATTTAAAATCTTGTCCCTCATTTTTATTTTTTTTTAATTCTCGTACGTTTATACTAGCACCTTGACAATTTATTAATGTCTATTTGATTTCTTTTGTCTACATGGTAAGGCAATGTTATTGTTCTTGCATCGATAATCACCATTATACGTCAAACTTGTTTCCATATAGGTATCGCATGCGATAGCGAGACGTATCGAATGCGATAACGCACTCGTACCTGTGTCATAGATTTATTAAAGTAGATAGACCGAAAAATTAAAAAAATAAGTGACGAAATGAGAACTTTTCCTTTTGAAAGATTAAGTTAAAAAAAGAGTAATACTCCAAAAAATTTAATTGATTGAAAATAAGCATCGTTGGGAAAACGTGAAAATATGAGCCTACGAGTAGATGAAGCCGGGGCGTAAAGTCTATCAATACACCATTGCAACTAATGCAAAGCTATATTTACTCAAAATGGACTAAAAAAAATAAATTTTATTACTGGAATTAGCAAAAAAATATACGTTATAATTTACCTTTATTTCACTTAAAAAATACATATAAAAATAAATATTCGACGATCATATTGCCTAAACCGATTTACTCACGGCATCCTTCTGATAGAACGGATAAAGTGATGAAGTGATAAAAAGAGAGAGTGAGAAAATGATGAGTGTCAATGATCTTAATGAGTCATGGCGGCGATGTATCAACAAAATAAACCAAAAAACAAATAACTACCTTTATTTGAAGAAAGAAAGAGGGTCATGTTTTTCGAGTGTATGTACTCGTATGTAAGCATATATGTATATATATTTCTTTGCCACGCCTTTGAATCTAAACGGCTTGTCGTATTTTTATGCGAGTGGTGTCAATATATTTGTTTTTAGTAGTGAGAGTGACACTGGGTATTACAAAATAAAAATACAATAAGGACGTACACAAGTTTAAAGATTAAGCAGTCAGGTTTTTTTAAGTCGCTTCTAAACATTGTTAAAACAAAAGTGTGAGCGCCTACTCGGCCTTTCTACGTGAACAGAGATTGTGAATATGTATGGTATTCAATATTGATGTTAATCTATCGGCGAGCGTAGTGCGACAGATGTATCTCGTGGTACTGGGGACGGGTACATGCATAATGTAGGTGTCATACATGTTATGTATGAGTTGTGTTTGACGCACATGGGAAACATTTTTATGGACATGTCGGATGTTTTTGCGTAAATTATGTTTGTTTGGTAGCAGATGATATCAGCGCTTTTATCGCTATCACCTGCTTGTGATCTAAAGTTGTCATATTTTTTGGTGACCGAATATCTAATATTTACTTTTTTTTACCCGACTGCCAAAGAATGAGAGTTATGTTTTTCGAGTGTATGTTTATTTATATTTCTTCGGCGAGATCTAGAACCTAAACAGCTTTTCGTATTTTTATGTGAGTGTTGTCAATAAATTCGTCTAAGTCGTGAGAGTGACACTGGGTACTTAAAAAAATTTGAAAAAAAAAACAAAAAAAACGATGATATACTTTTAATGTTTTAGCAGTCGGGTTTTTTCGAACTGGCTTCTAATTAATTATCTGATTTTAACTTAGTACCTTATAAAAATAATTTTAGCAATATAAGGCTGCGGCGGCGAGTTTGTTTCTTACTAGAACACCATGATTTGATTAAGAGCCGTTTGTAGACAAACATAATAACTTAATCGAAACCATATGTTACATAAAATACAATTCTACATACATATTTTAGATTAGTATAAATAGTAGTAAATCTAACGAGAATTTCCAACATAATAAACACTAAGTACATTTTTTTATCAAGTTAAAGTCACAATTATGATTTAAATCAGAAAAAAGAATTTTTTTTCAACATAAAATATATCACATTCTAATTGTTAGTAAAGGTAACATTGTACAAAAATCCGTCGAAATCTACAAAGGATGGTATAAAGGAAACCTAACACTGACACCAGATATAAGAAACTACCCTTACGGCAAAAGGATTCCGATCACTATTCATGCCATATTCACCTTTAATTACATAGATTTACGATTCACTTTAGCGTATAGTAAAAACAGGTGGAAAGGACCACTTTAATCTTTAGAATCCAAGGTGTGAACCGAGACCGAGTATAAGAACTATTACTTAATCTGTATTCAAACGCTCAAATTCTTGCCATTTTCACCTTTATTTACTTGAGTTTATGAGCTAGTTTCGCGTATATTAGAGACAGGTGGTAATGCACTAAATCTTGAAGATGTAAGGTGTGAGTCCATTGGTTGAGAATTTTGAGCGAGAAATGTAGGATTATCTAAATCAATGGGAAATGTCGTCTGGCTTCGAGGTAATTTATATTTAATCTCTTTTCACCTTCGGATGAACTTTTAAATTGAGGTTTTGCATTTGAATGGCGCCCGACGAGACGTGAACTTGGGACAGATGAGACGAGAAGACAAATCATATTTAAAAAAAAAATATGATAGGTTTTTGTTATTGGATGAATTGTCGGGAAGGCAAAAAAGCGTTTTTAAAAATATTATTAACACTAAGTATGTATTATTGTATTTAACTATTGATTATTAAACTTGAATATATTTCACATTAATAATTTAACACATATCTTTTGATTAGTAATATATACTTAATTTTAAACGTGCAAACTATTTGACTGCCAAAATGCCATAACAAATAGTAGAAAAATACTTCCGTGCTCCAAAAAAAAGCAATGTTAATGGCTTACAAAATTAAAATAGAAGCAAATTACGCAAAAAAAATACGGACAAAATTTTCATTAGCATTTGCGCGTCCCATGAAAATGTAATTTTTTGAGTAAAAGTAAGTATTTCCTCATCCCGGTCCGTTATTACGTTAAATACTAAATTCTTGTGATTAATTTCCCTCTGAGGGCCGCGAGCAGGACGGAGGGCCGGAGGGCTGAGGGTCGGATTAATCGCGAGACGTGACCTGGAATCAAATAGCCCTTCAGATAAAATAGTTAGAAATATGCTTCACGCAAATTTCAATTAACAAAAAAAAATTTGGAAAACTAGACAAAATTACAAAAAAAACAGTAAGTAATTTGATTTGCATACCAAACTACAATACTGATTTCAGTAACATTTACTTGTGACCAACATAAAAAAGAGTTCTAAAAGAAATAGTTTTCTTAATCGATCCACGTGTTGCATAAAAGTCGAAGAAGTTAAGATAAGAAAATTAAAACTTTAGTTAGTTGTTGTTTCGTCAGATACATACGAGTAGATCAAATGTGTTATAAAACTGTTCCTCGGCTCCCAAACTAATCCGAATGAACATTAAGCTGCAGCATGAAAAGTAAATCATAAATAACTGAAATGATAAATATGAATAAATAAATAATGAAATAACTTATTATTTATAATTATTTAACTGATATGATAATTTGCGTCTCTATCGTCTCAAGCCACACTCCGCTCCTTATATATATCGTAATGTGACTTCACAATTTAATTGAATTTTTTTAAGTTTGAAATTTATATTTGTCATTATTTTTTCAAATTCTGCTAATAATTTTATTTTTTCTTTCATCGTTATATCTCAATATCTTGAGTGTTGGGTAACATACGTAGTTATAACGCAAATAAATGATTTCTCGATAGCTACTGTATGTTCAAACTAAAAGTATTAAAAAAGAATCGTTTCAAAAATGTATGGAGCTCCGGCCAGGATAGTTTACATGATACCATAAATACGTTAGGGGCTATTAATATTTAATATATCAACCAAATTCAAAATAACGGAATTTATCACAGTGTACAAAATTAATTTGGAATCAAAATATTTCCATGTTATTTACGCAGAAAGGTGCTGTACGCGTTTCTATTGTGTCAATTTTGACATTTGTGACAGTCGGTACTATTTATAGACCAATGTGACACTAGAGTCAACCTAGGATACTTATGTCTTCCAGGGATGCCATAATTCCAGTAGAGTTCATAGAATTTAGATTTTTGTACACAATGACTGACGCGTTTTTCATCATCATTCACATCTTTAGGCATTTTTTGGTAGACGTACATCGTCACACCGTCCTGGTCGAAAATGAAACAAGTCCTTTAACTGCGTCTCACTACTCCTAGTCCTTTACTAGGAAATAAAAGGCTTATCGATAGTCGTAGTGTTCCAGATTCCTACCAGGTTATAGGGTAAAATGTCATATAACCTCATTAGATAACTTTCACACTATTAATTTGCACTTATTGATGGTTTAGACTGTATTTACCACATTTAATTTGGAGAGCCGTTGTTTGGTGATTAATGCATAAAACGAAACAGAGCGAGATAGCAAAATTAATTTATTTCTATTTATTTAGTATGGCAAAGCTAAATACTTAGGGACAATAATAAAAAAAAATGTAATACTCGTCGATGCTTTAAACAATTTTTCGAAGGTTCGTAGCGTTATGAAGAAGCACTACTGCGAATTATTCGATGGGTGAAAATCTTTATGTCTGATTTTCTAAATAAATCAGTGAAAAGTGACCGACAGCCATCTTTAGATGCAATTATCGAGGGTGATACAAAAGCAAGTATTATATTGTTGATAATAATAAATAGGTTAATATTATTGTTAATGTTATGTCAATATAACCATTATGATATCAAAATTCTTATGAGGTCTGAGAAAATTGTATTCTACAAACTTTTATTTTGCATTGTATTACTCACTTTATTCAATCTATTGATTTTTTTGCATTCGATAATGTTTCATTGAGATGACAATGCATGGCTAGTTTAATGAGATTATTATAAAAATCCAATATGGCTAACTTTGGAGACTAACGTATGATAAGATTTTCTGAAATGCTTATACGAAAATAAAAACCTTATTAATTTTAAATATTATATTCCGGGTCACTCTTGTCTTCGGACGATTGATGGTGGAAATTTAAACAAGTTAATAAAAGTTAATCGCGTATTTATTAGCAAGTAACCGGCACTACTAACTTGGCACTGAGTTAGTAGTGCCGGTTTCTAACTAAAAACGACTTATAAGTATTCGTACAACATATATTTACTAGATTTTTTAAATATATTTTGTTATGCTGAAACACGTATTTTTGTTTACAGGAAACTGGGCTTTTAATTCGTAACTAGATTGTAGCAAATAACCTTAACATGCTAAATTTAGTTTTTTTAACATGTTTAATTTTTCTGTTAACCAAAATGTGTATTTTACAATCCTGTTAACGACTTTCATCAATGAATCTCTGCATGTATCCGGGATCAGCGGTGTCTTATCAGTGCGTTATCAGTGCGTTATCAGATCTGAGTATCGAGCCCGAGACGTTGATTTATTGAGCCGTAATTATACCGACACGATTTATGTCGGACGATCTCATGATTGGTGGACGATAAAAGGTAATTGGTCGGTTGCTACTAGAACGATTGTGTCCAGTTAGTTTGCATACTGTTGGCAGAATAACTGATTTGCAATAATATCTGTTGAGCTATTTTATAACACTAAGAATTTTTTTAAATTAGGTTATTGAAATTAATTTTGATTTTTAATTAATTAATTTAATGTTTTTATTGGAGTTTAATTTTCAGGTATAATAATTTCAGCTATTTTATAACACTAAGAATTTCTTTAAATTAGGTTATTGAAATTAATTTTAATTTTTAATTAATTAATTTAATATTTTTATTGAAGTTTAATTTTCAGGCCTAATTGTCACTAGAGACACTTTAGCTCCGAAGTTACTTGTCTGTTGTTAGGTAATTAAAATAAAGAAAGAGCAAGTCCTGACTCATATTTGCTAGGAATCAACTTAGAGCATAAGTCACTGAAGCTATGGATATAACATTTGGAGGTTGTATTTATAACGAGTAGATTTATTCCTGTTTGTCACCACATTATAGGGTAATATAATGAATACTCCAATACACGGGTGTGTAAAAATATTT
Source organism: Ligdia adustata (assembly GCA_947049295.1). NCBI lineage: Eukaryota > Metazoa > Arthropoda > Insecta > Lepidoptera > Geometridae > Ligdia > Ligdia adustata. The sequence continues at coordinate 238,597 of OX346221.1, forward strand.
TAGGAAATTCAAGTCCTCAGATGTTCAGATAAGGTTTAAGGTGGAAACTTTTTTAGATAGTGATGCAGTTATAAAGCACTTAATTGGCGACTTAAGTTGACTGGTAATGTAAAACAATAATAGAATATACATAATTTTACTAATTTCCAAAAAAAATAAAAACAAAAAAAAAATGTAATTTATTTATTTTGTAACGGACGTAATAAAAATATTTTTATTAATTAGTTTCTTATAATCCTACTAAATTCGCTTTGATTGAACTGCGCTCTGAATTATGCTTAGTTCATTTAATTAGATTATATTAACGTCCATTATAGAGCACATTTGGAAGCGGGTAATGGCAGCATCACATTGTCTCGCGAGGTGTCGACGTGGCGCGTGCCGGTGTGTGTTGGGTGACTTCATTAATAAATTAGAACGAGGATAGCGTTGGGGGACAGGCTGAAATAACATGCTTGAAACGGCAAATAATTGCATTTTTTAATTATTTATTTCTACAAAACTGGTTCGCACAATAATCAACTTAATAATAATAACCTAGAAGCCAGGATCATCTATCAGCAACTTGTTCTTCAATACGGCCTTGTCGAGTCCGAAGTGCCGTACTATCAGTATGAATCGTTGCCAGTTCTTGAAAATAGTCGTGCGTTGTTCTACTGGGACTGATCTATCATCACGGACAGGACTATTGTTTGCAATAAGCCTGATATCGTGCTGGTAGACCGATCCCAGCGCAGAGCAGTGCTCGTCGACAACACCATCCCGCATGATGAGAACCTCGTGAAGGCTGAAAAGGGCAAGGTCAGCAAGTACCTTGACTTGGCTCATGAGGTTACCACCATGTGGGATGTTGATTCGACGATCATTGTTCCGATAGTCGTTTCGGCAAACGGCCTGATAGCGAGAAGTCTCAATCAACATCTTAAGAGGCTCTCAGGAGACATTGTGCGAAACGAATAAAAACCCTATGCGTTGTTGCCAGGGGTATGAATAATTGTAATGCAATTAAACATGTAGATATTTGAAAAAATAGTGTAAATGTTAAGTATTATGCTGTAAATTAGAGCTTAAGTTATTAGTCATATTTTGAGCTATTGCATGTTTTAAAAGAACAAACTGTTCAAACTTTATACTTTTCTTAAGACCATTGTACACAGTTTGACAATAAATATATTCTTATTACGCGTATGTACGCTAAATAATATAAATATTTTGTTCACTACCTACTCATACACGCGTTGAAACGTTTAAAGAAAGTTTAATAAATTGTAATGGAATTTAGTTTGATCAATTGTATTTTTGAGGATATTGCCACACAATTCTTAAAAAATATAGTATGCTCTTCACTGAGTTATTCCGAGGCTGTACTCGTAACGGTTTACATACAGCAGATTAGTTTAATACAGTATGTTTGTTACTCTTTTACGCTCAATCGGCTGAACCGATTTGCGTGCCGTGTGGAGATAGATTAGACCCTGGATTAACACTTAGGCTACGTTTATCCTGTTTGTGTTCATAAAACTTTTGTTGCGACTCAATAAAATTAGAATTAAAGCGTCGACATACTGAGTTATAGCATCCAATACAGCAATTTATAAAATGAAGTGTCATATTACCTACTCCCCTATATACAGGGCTATCGGCTAGGGTGTACTAAGCCGAAAAAGAGTCACAATACTCATCCATAGGAACAACTTTCACTATGGGAACTACCCAGAATTCGAAAAAACAAAATCAGCTGTTCCATACAAAAAGTTCATCGGTCGTCAACAAAATGTATGATACAACAGATTTTTTTCTCGATTTCAGAGTTGGTCTTATAGTAAAAGTTGTTCCTAAGGATGAGTAAACACCCCAAACCGATAACCCTGTCTAGAGTGATGTTCTAACGCGCTATAATTTCCACTGTATGATTGCAGGTATCATATAACACAACAGTCAACAGTTATAGGGACCTACCCTCCACATACAATACATTATGTCTGACTTTACAGGGGATGGCCATTTGTGATATTAATTAACGATTTCCAAAAAGAAAAGGCATTCAATTCGGATAGCGGAATACCTACCTATACAAAAATTGAAGTATTTTTTTGAAAGTAATCCTTTTTATAAACTTAGCGAAGTTATGTCAATGCAGCTTGTAGAATCATAATATAATATTGCTAATAACTAAACAAAGCAATCATAATGTAAATATTTGTCATGAGAACTATTCAACTAACAACTAATATTAACTAATCTTAAGAAGTTTAACTTTTACATTTGATTTAAAAGTCAAACTTCTTGACTGTAAAAGTGCTTGCTGTAAGTAATGGAAGTGCCTGCTGTAAGTGATAGAAGTGCCTGCTGTAAGTGATGGAAGTGCCTGCTGTAAGTGATGGAAGTGCCTGCTGTAAGTGATGGAAGTGCCGCTGTAAGTGATGGAAGTGCCCGCTGTAAGTGATGGAAGTGCCTGCTGTAAGTGATGGAAGTGCCCGCTGTAAGTGATGGAAGTGCCTGCTGTAAGTGATGGAAGTGCCTGCTGTAAGTGATGGAAGTGCCTGCTGTAAGTGATGGAAGTGCCTGCTGTAAGTGATGGAAGTGCTTGCTGTAAGTGATTGAAGTGCCTGCTGTAAGTGATGGAAGAACACACTTTTTGTTAAAAATAATTATGTACTTTTGTTAATAGGAGCTAAGCTTGCGTTTCTCCGCAATTGCGGCGAGTTAACTCGCCTGATGTGAAGCGACGATACGGTATCTCTACTGACTACAAAAATATTCTTATAAGTTATTGGTTAGCGGTGTACTTAGCTGAAATGAGGTCAGTAACTTTTACTATTGAACTAACTCTGAATTCGAGTTAAAAAATCTGCCGTTGAACCTTTTGTACGGAACATATGATTTTCTCGCTTTGAAGGTTAGTCCCATTATGAAAGTTGTTCGTAATGTAGAGTAGAGTGACTCTTTTACAGCTTGGTGCACCCCTTACCGATAACCCTGTGTATGTATCACTTGCAGCGTGGTTAGCTGAAGTGTTCTCATCTGATCAACGAAGTCAAGAAACGTTTTTGGAGTGGCATTTTTAACTGAGCGTAGTAGTTCGGATGACACGTTAAACTGAAGGTTGTGTTTGTTTTTCTGGCAACAATCGCAAAACATGTCCTGGCATTTCTTTCTCCACCTCTTTTGCCTCTAAGAACCACTTCACCATACTAACAAGTAAACAAAAGAATAAGATTAAATTTTTTATTGGCCTTTTAATAACGTTCGTTACAGGCAAGTCTTGTTACATTTGAATTATTAATTATTTAAAAAAGAAACTTATAAATAATTTTATGGTTCTAAGAACAAATAGTTATTATTTTATACATTCACATTGTGATTTATTTTTCTTAAAATAAATTCAATAAAGTGTTTGGTGTCGTCAAATTTAGTTAATTATGAAAACATGATAAATGAGAGATACTAAATACCAGCTAAAGATTACACAATATACAAGCTTTTGCAATAAAGCGTATAAAAATTACAGTCCGTAAGTTTTTTTAAAATACAAATACTTACGAAAGAATTCCGTGCTTTTTAGAAAGCAGCAAATATAGCAAATTTAAAGTAATAACCAGAGTTTAATAGAACTTTCTACGTAATCTGTGACCCACCAGGAAGAGCAATACGTTCAAACTGAGAACACGTTAGAGTAATGTAATCTCCATATTTATAGACCTGTCGTTCGTTGCATTATAGAATCTATTCCTTAGAGCGAAGGTTCAACCGAGGGGTACTTAGATCAAACATTCGGCAGACAATTCAATTAGGGATGTACATAATATATAATTCAGCGAAGTTCGGCAAAACAAACTGTAGCCACTTCGGGAGGATTGTTTGCGCGAGCCCGTCTACGCACACACCGCGCGCCGCGCCGGTCGGAGCTACACACACACCGCGCGCCGCGCCGGTCGGAGCTACGCACACACCGCGCGCCGCGCCGGTCGGAGCTACACACACACCGCGCGCCGCGCCGGTCGGAGCTACGCACACACCGCGCGCCGCGCCGGTCGGAGCTCGCGTCGAATAACTATTATATTCTAATATACTCTCCTTAGAACGACCGCATAAGTATTTCTAACCATATTTTTCCATGTTTGATTTTTCTATTTTTATAACGTTTAAACCCATGACGCCCCACTGCTGGGCTCGGGTCTCCTCTCCACCACGCTGGCCTAGCTTATCTTCGATAGAAATTAAACTTCTCCGATAAGAAGGTTCACGATGTTTTTTTCACCGTTTAAACATGTGGTAATTAATTATAATATGCACATGAGTGAAAAACACAGAGGTGCATGTCTGAACCTAGATTAGAACCTGCGCCCTCTCGCTTGTAAGGTAAGAGGATCACCGACTAGTGTTCCCTAAAACGTCTATTCTATTCTTTTTTTAATACATATCTGTAACTATTCTATTTCTTCTAACACATATACTTTTTATGCGATGAATAGTCGCATCATAAAATAAATAGACATTTCGGGATATTTATTGCAAAGTTCTGTTTATGTACAGAAAATAATAACAAGAGTATTTTTTCCAGAGATCCTGAGAAATGAATTTATGAACGCATCTAAAATTACGCAATCCAAGAGACAGTTTTAATTTATTACATCTAATGTTGCAATTTTCTGATAATCTGGGAAATTTACTGTATAATATATTATCTTCGTCTAGAGTTTTCTTTTAAGTCTATTGCAGGAACAGCTGCTAGTAGTGCCAGTATGAACCGACCTTTAGCTCCGACGTGTGTTGATGTTTGACTAGAGTGGAGTGGAGGGTAATCTTGAGATGGACTTTGGAAGATGTTCAAATTCAAACTAGCCTGTTTGATGAATGGGATGGACTTATTATGATGTATTAGTTGAATTTATTGGATGGGCAATTTGAATGCATGAATATGGGAGCTGCTATGGGAGTGACATCTTTTCTAATTGTTTTTTTTTTGTATAAATAAAAAAACATAAAGAAGTGTTTGTGTAATGTGTGCGTAAAAATTACCTAAACATTCAGGTATAATTTTCTGTTATCATTAATTTAAAAATACAATCACGATCACAGGAAACAAAAAGAACTATAAGAACAGTGGACTATTTCCCATGTGTGTTGTTTTAGGGTTCCCCGCGCGTGTAATTACATTGCAAACCACCACCACCACCCGACGCCGCCGGGCGAGTCGAGGGTTCCGCGACAACGTCTCAATTAAGTTTTACGCGCAGGGTTGCCACCTGCCGGATTACTTATGAACTTGCGGCCGCGGCGGGTAACTTAGCACTTGGCTTACCGTGATTGTTGTAAGTGATACTTACTGCTTCGGTTATTGCTTGGGTCTGCTTGTGGCTTTAGTTAGAAGCAAATATTTTGTATTTAGGGATACAATAATAGACACGAGGCTAATAAGATCCTGTGTTTGTGAAGGTTTGTTCTCAAAAATGTCAAACATGCTGTATTTTCAAATTTACATGTTTGTATGTGTTATGTGTTTTAGTAGTTAACTTTTATTTGACTGAATGTATTTTATAATGAGTTTCAGATTACTGTTACTGTAACTACAAACCTAATTGTTTAAAAGTACAGAGTCGCTACTTATAAATAAATAACCTTCATCTGATTTCATATAAACCATTGAACAATCTATGGTGATGTCAGCTTCTATTTAACTGTAACTGTTGTATGTAATGTAATTACTAAATATATATAATTACAAACTATACAAGTTAATCTTTCGTCAAAAATTTATATTGCAGTCAATTGCGTAATGTAGAAAATGTATGGTCTCGGTTCATGGAATTATATTTTTATTGCAGTCTATTTAAAAGCGATAACCGATGGGGAAGAAAGGTTCTTGAGTGGTGACTATAAACCAGAAGACACAGCGTAGGTATGCCACTGGACCAACGACATAGCGAAAGTCACAAATAAAAAGTGAGTGCGAATTGGCAGCTTCTCGTTCGACATGGCATTCTAGAGGGGAGGCCTAGGTACGTTTTCTGGCTTATGATGACGATGATGATGATAAGAGCATTTGAATATATAAATATTTATATTAAGAAATGATTATTGTCAATACAATATGTGAAATGCTGATGACGTTTTTATTCAATCATAAAAACGTCATCCATATTTCACACAGCCCTGCTGAATGAGCTGCCATCGTGAAAACAATGCCCTCGGTGTCAGCCCTGAATGCAAGCGCATGATTTATCTCCGGCGGCGCGCGGGCGATCGGTCGCGATTACACGCGCCAGAGATTCATATGGACTATCTCTGAATTATTAGTGATCTATGGTTATTAACTACACGGTTCGACCATAGGACTTGAGTTCGATACATAATATAGGGTTATCGGCTAGGGGTGTACTTAGCCCAACAGGGGGTCACTGTACCCATCCTAAAGAACAACTTTCACTATGCGACCAACTTCGGATTCGAGAACAAAAATAAAGTGTTCAAAATGTATGTGACAAAATGTATGAAACAGTTGATTATTTTTCTCGAATTCAGAGTTAGTTCCATAGTGAAAGTTGTTCTTAGGATGGGTATAGTGACCCCCTTTCCGCTTACTACACCTCTAGCCGAAATCCTTGTATAGTCTAGGATCCCTGGAACATGTTTGGAACTTGATTACTATCAAGCTAATTTTCCGTGAGCAGTGTGATTTTGATGAGACGCCCAACTATATCCTGTATACGACTCTCGGATGTGGAAACCAACAGAGGTAGAAAGCATGAAATATGTCGATTTGATGATTCTCAAATATGCATTATTAACTATTCCTCTTTTTGCTAAATTTCAACATAAATTATCAAAATTATTCGAAAATATATTTAGTAATATTATGGTGTCTTGAGTGATGAAGGTTTGAGCCAGTTTAGTGCACAGAATAAACTGTTTAGACATTACTTTCATAAACCTAAGTGATTTTAACTTTTTGATTTTGTTAGTAGGTTTTAATATCAATACAGATGTATTGAAACAAATTGTTTCAGTGTTCATGTCTTGGCGACGTTGTGAATACTCGTATCAACGAATTAAGACTCTGTAGTAGGGAATTAAAGTTGTTATGAATATATTATGTATATCTGCTAGTATATATATCAAAATGAATACATCGGTGACGTCATCACACGTGAACGGCTGGACCGATATATATAAATCCGTTTGTTTCACTAAAACTCGAGAACGGCCAGGCTGATATAGCTGATTTTAGTCTTGAAATGATTGTCGTATTCCAGGGAAGGTTTAAAAGGTGAGAAACATACATAACTGTTAGGCGGTACGAAGTTCGGCGGGTCAGCTAGTTACATATAAACAATAAAGCGATGTTGTGCCTTCGATAAAAACGAAAATATCATTTTGCTCTCTGATTGCACAGATTTTTAAAATGTGCTGTATTGTTACTGAAAGCATATTGTATGTACCTTTTTACAAAATGACAAGCACTTATTGAAAATTACATACATCAATTGAATGATTACTGATCACTGATCACTGAGGGCGCACTGACACAAGTGTATTATGTTCCCTTCTAAGGGTAAGTATCTGTAATTTTTACATTTTACAAAAAAACTATTTTTTTAAAATAATTATCTTGAAAGTTTGTGATTATTTGAATGCCAGCAGGTAAATAATAGGTACGTCTGAAACTAATATTGACAACTATTCCGCAGCTAGACAGTTGAGAGCAGCTATTAAGGCGTGGTCTGTCTGTACGGACTGACAAACATCTTCATTATAACTGCAATGATTACAAGTCAACACTTAAGTATAGACAATTAATAAAAGCTCTCGGCGACCGCGGCCGCAGTTGGTGACAGTGAAGATGACATGAGTCGGTCATATTGAGATACCGCCAAGCACCTGACGATGTGTTGCAGCAGCATTCCTTGAGAGCCAGTGTATTCCAGACTAGGTTCCCATCGAAGGCTACAGTATCGCTGATTTCCGTGGTTGTGTGAACTTGTGGTCAAATGTCTAGCTGCGTAGGATAAAAAACAAAACAAAAAAAATGTATCAACCTATTAACGTCCTACTGCTGAGCTCAGGCCTCTTCTGTGAATGGAAGAGTAGACCATAGTCCACGCTGGCCAAATTGCGTGTTTGAACTTCACATATCTTCGAAAGCTGTCAACCTTCTCCGACAAGCAGATTGCCTCACGATGTTGTTTAAATGTATCTACAGAACTTCATCCACACATCCGTTTCAAAACTAAAAGAGAATGAAGGCCAATGTAAGAATTTAAAACGACTTGCAACTTTACACGTAACACGAGTACAAACAATCTAATAAACTATTGTAACTGGTTGGTAGCGGCTTTTTTGAAATAACACTATTAAAATAACTGCAACATAATATTAGAATGTTTACTCATAAATATATTGTTATTGATTTAGAGCAGAAATCACACCACATATGATTTTTATCTTATTATGACAGTTAATGAATAATTTAAAAGATAAATGCGTATAAATTTTATGCATCTTTTGTCTTATTTCATCGGATGAAGATCGTCTCGCGCCAATGCAAGACAAAAGACTCTTAATATAGCACTAATATTACTTATACATGCGTTATTTCTAAACGGTTAAACAAAAACGTGAGTAAGAAATACCAAAATAATTGGTAAACTAAAACATCTACTAGCAGTTAATTTAACGATCTATCCCCATTAGCAAAGTGACAATGCTATAAAACCTAATGATTAATACACAGTAAGAAAACTACGTCCAGTATGTTAAATAGAAATCGTAACTACAAATCATCTGCCTAATAACACGGAATCCAACACCGTTTGCTCTTTATCAATTTTACACTGAAGATTTAGTGTTCATAAAACTTTATAGTGTGACATTACCCGCTGACAAATCGCTACACTGTGACACCACTCGAGGGTCTAATAACAACTTTCCCGTTGATAATTACTAGCTGTTTGAAGTAAAATAAATAAGCATGTTGCAGAAGTAAATTGATAGGAAGAGAGGTGAGGAGCTGGTTGAGTTAAATGCTTTGATTGCTACATACCAAGACATCGCTAATACTAGTGCCACATTTATTTTAATTCAAACTAGTCAACCACACTAGTTTGAGCAATATTATTTAAATTTAAGTTACAACATGTTAGATGAAGTTCAGACTTTGACGCCATCTATATTTCTTTTCGTTTCGCAGTGCTATTCGTCACCAAGCAACCTTATGTTTAATCAGGAATGGATTCTATCGCAAGAGGGTGCTCAGCAGGAAGACCCTCCTCCTCTCCTCCTCCTCCTCCTCCTCTCCTCTCTCTGGAGGGTCCTCTTATTTTTAGCCTTGCGATCCATAAGGTCATTACTTTCTTGCAAGCACCTCTCAATCTGTGGTATTTAGACGACGGTACCATCGGAGGCTGCCCCGATACGGTGGAAAGTGACCTAAGACAACTTTTTCCGGCTCTGGAAGACCTCGGTTTGCATGTAAATACCACTAAATGTGAGTATTTTGCTTGCAGTGCGTTAGCTGCTGAGTCGAAAGCTCGTTTTTCTTTTCTGATACCGGGACTCAAGTGTCAGAATCATGATTCTTTGTCTCTCCTAGGGGCTCCTATATTTGCTGAGGGTGTATCGGAAAGTTTGAACTCTAAGTCAGATTTGCTTTCGTCCCTTGCTGCTCACTTTGAACAACTTTCTGCACATGTGTCTTTGACTCTTCTCAGGAGCTGCTTCGCGATGCCCAAATTAACGTACATAGTTAGAATGGCTCCTACGTGGAAGTGCCCGGGCGAAGTGGAACGTTTTGACAACTCTTTGAAACTTGCTTTGGAACAGATAGTAAATGTTCGTCTCAGTGGTGAGCAATGGACACAAGCAAGTTTGCCTGTCCGGGAAGGAGGTCTAGGGGTGCGTCGCTTGCGAGAGATCGGACCCATTGCATTCTTATCATCTGCGCATGGGGTTGAGGACCTTGTTACTCAAATAGTGTCAAACAATGGTGACAGATTCCACATCCCCTTTTTGTCAGAGGCTCAAATCGCATGGTCTTCGCTTTGCCCCGGCTCTCATCCCCCTGAAAAATATAAGGCGCAAAGAAGTTGGGATGACATTACATCTAAGCACGCCTTTAATCAGCTTCGGAATGCAAGCTCAGGGCCAGACTTAGCACGCCTCAACGCTGCCTGTATGCCAGAGTCTGGTACTTGGTTGCATGCCCTGCCTTCTCCTCATTGGGGCATGTTGCTGGACACCGACTCTCTTCGGGTAGCGGTAGACCTACGGCTGGGCTGTTCTGTGTGCGAGTCCCACATGTGTGTTTGTGGTGCAAGAGTCGAGGCAGATGGCTTTCACGGTTTAAGCTGTTTGAAGTGCGCTGGACGCAGACCCAGACACCACGCTCTTAACGAGATCCTCAGACGTGCCATGGTGGATGCAGAAATTCCCTGTGTGTTGGAGCCCCCCGGTCTGTCGCGTTCTGATGGTAAGCGACCGGACGGACTCACTTTGGTACCATGGCGTAGAGGTCGCTGTTTGATTTGGGACGCCACGTGCGTTAGCACATTTGCTGCGTGCCACCTGGTGGCTACTCAGCGGGAAGGTGGTGCTGGCGCGGAGGCAGCGGCCAGAGCTAAGCGGCTTAAGTACGCCTGCCTTCAGCCACAGTACGAGTTCGTTCCGTTCGCCGTCGAGACGGCGGGATCGTGGGGCTCTGAAGCCAAGATATTGGTGTCTGAACTGGGTCGGCGTCTGAAGGAGAAAGGGCGTGATCCACGTTCTGGTCATTTTCTCGCCCAGCGCATTTTATTAGCGATTCAGCGTGGTAATGCCGCTAGTCTTATGGGGACGTTTGGACGAGGGACTGATATAGCTTTAGATTTTTGACTATATTATGCCATTGTAACATAATTGTAAGTGTTATTATTATATAATTTTAATTTTGACATGTTCATTTATATGTATAATTTGTTCGTTTATTAAAAGTGTGTTTCATGAATTTAAAAAAAATATCTAATTTAGGAATAAATATATTGAATATTGAGTTACAAGACAAAATAGTATGATAGATAACAGCTAAAATAGTTTCACCACATATAATTTGTTAGAATGAATGCATAACATAAATGCAATCAAATCCATATGCGTCAGGAAATATTGCATATTCATCAAACATTACGTCGGCATCAAATATTGCAAATGCATCAAATATTGCATATATCTTTAGTATTGTTTTAAACATTTTACCTATGATCCAAAAATAAAGCAAAACATGTTACAAATGTCATTCAGATGCGGATCAGCTAAGTTTACACCAAACTCGTAACAGTCTTATTAATAAACGCGTCTTAACTTTAGACTACTATTGTCTTGTTTTGTCTGATTAAGAACGTCACGCGACAAAACAAGACAAAAGACGTTTAAAGTTAAGACAAAATATATGATAATATAGTTATCATATATTTTGAATTTAAAAACCAATCAAATCGTTCTTTTAGCGACGGCAATATTTACTAAAATCAAGCGTATCAAGAAACACAAATTTATTGTTTGATGTTTAGTCGTCATAATTACACTATATACGAGTAAAACATAAGTCAGCTCTCCTCGAATGGATTTAAAACAGCCCTAACGGAAATGCATAAATTATCACTATCACTCTCTAGCAATAGTGAGACCTACATCTAGATTGATACTAATCACCATCAACGATCTATGTAGAGAACTCTACTTAGCACTATCCTACTATATACATATATTCATATTATTAACGCTTAAGTTTGTATGTATGTATTTTTGCTACTCTTTCACGCAACTGCTTCCTCTTAGAACTGCTTAGACCGCATCGTCGCTTTCGATCGGGCGAGTTGCGGTCAAGCGCAAGCTATACGAAAAAAGATTTGTATAAAATTAGGCACAAAAATATGTGTTACCAACACATATTCCGTTTGATTTTCATGCGGAAAATGCAGTGTAAATAAATAATAATGTAATTTAAAAATTAGTAATAGCCTAGTAGGTAAACCCGTACGGTACGGTCTTACAATCGAAAAAGTTCAAATGCAGGTTTAGACATGCACCTCTGTGACTGTGACCTGCTTGTCGGAGAAGTTAATGAACTCTCAAAGATAAGTGACGTAGCCAACTCGCAATTTAGCCAGCGCGGTTGACTATGACCTACACCCCCTTTATGGGGAGACCCGTGCCCAGTAGTGGGACGCTATGGGTTGATACGTGAAATTAAAAATATTAAAATTTTATTATTTTAATATATTTGTTTAATAATGAAATTTTACGAGGGTAGCGCCGCGTGGCACAGCTAGTAACATATGGACGTAATCAAAGCAACATAAAGTTGCAACATTTTACTGTTTTCTACCTTATCTTAAAATCTCACTCCACAACGAGCAGTTGAGTAATTAAGAGACTTTATTGGACTCTCAGGTGAATTATAGACCAGGTATAAATAACACAAAGCGATTAGATTAGTTTCGAATTGTACAGCAAAAATGTCCTCAGGGCGAATTGAAATATTCACGCTCCATTTAAATCTAAAATAAGTATTAATCATTGTTGTCATTATTATGGTAAGTTAGGTACGAGTAGTGCCTAGTTAGTTATAAAATACGGGTTTTGCAAGTTACTGATCGTTGGAAAGGTCCAACTATAGTATCGTTCACATAAATGGTAAACATTATCAAGGTGATTTGACTTCAGTCAATTTTCCGAAAGCTTTACGTCTCGCTCTAGATGGACCATTCTATTGAAGATTTGTACGCGTGAAAACCCTTATTAATATAACAAAGTTAACTACAAAATCAATAGCTGCTTGTTGTCAAATCCTGGTAGCCAATACATAGATTCATTGTTAATAAAATTCTACTGAAGAATAACTAAGACTTCCTCGGTTATATTGCATGTACTGAGGTATTTCGACAAACACGAGGATTATCGGCATAGCCTCCGAACTATCAGCAAGGAAACGTTATTCAATACAATAACTCTTTATAGCACAGTAACCACGAAACCAAACAACGACATAGCACTTTCCCTTGATGTGCATAATGTTGTCGCTTTGGAAGCAATATCTTGAGATTAAGAAAATAACCCAAAAACAAAAGATCTTTGATTTATCGCGACGTATTAAGTAATTAAGAAAAAAAAGACGTTTAGTAAAATAATACACAAGACAAAATATATTAATGACCAGAGAAATAAATCACAATGTAAATATATAATATAATAAATATGTGTTATAAGAACTGTATAAGGATTTAAATAAGTTTTTTGAGATAATTGATGGAGTCAGGCGTTACTTTGCGGAAATCCATTTATAATAAGATGGTATATACAAAATATTTAGTGCGTAGTAGTAGTCGAGCGAGCGCTTGAAGAGTCAACATCTCCTGAGGATGCCTTGTGCTAAGGCGAAACACGTGTCGAGGAAGTTGGATACTGAGAGAAAGAGAAATAATAAGGTGAGGTGTGGCGGTGGTGAGGAGGAACCACACCATACAAACAAAAATATTTTTCGATTTCTCACGCTGACATTAAGACGAGGCGGAAAAACACTAAATATTTATCTTATCTTATTATAAGTTTTGTGAGTAACTAATAATTCAAATGAGACAAGACGTTGCCTGTAACGAACGTTTTTCAAAGGCCAATATTTTTTTCTTATTCTTATTCGTAACAAAGATAAGACAAATAATACATAAAGAAAATAACATTGATTATTTTCATTACTGACTGATTATTACATTAAGACGGGGGCGTCTTATACATTTTTTATACGATTCATTGTAACACGGACTTTCACTGTACAAACTGTTGTATAAAATAGCAACATTATATTCCTGCTATAGGTTATTACAGCGAGCTTGTCTCAAACCACGATCCAATGAAATGGCAAGTAGCAACCTCCGTAACAACCAGCTCTCGGATTTCACAGATTCCGTAACACGAATAATGAACAGGGTATGGATACAATAACAACGATTAACTTGTTGAAATCCTTACTTATATTATACATACGAAGATGTGTTTGTTTGTCTTCTCTTCAGCAATTATTATTGACTTACGGATCAACTTTTTTTTTGGCCAGATATAGTTCAATGTGAGTGCTATAGGCTAGTCTATTTTACTTTTTTCCAGGAATATAAACACAAGGCGGGCGAAGCCACGGGCAAAACCTAGTATTTCATAATTATAGTTTAATGTACTACCATTAAAGTATTTATCGTTTTACTTGTAGATAAAGTATATGTTCTTAAATGTACATTACTTTGTCTATTCTTTTCTATTATTACTTTATACTTTATATTTTAAAGCTTAAAATAACGTTTTGTGATTTTTATGATATAATCTATCTTCTATCTACAATATAATAATGAATCGCTGTATGTGTTGCTGAGCGCAAATCCCGAGAGCAACTGAATCGATTTTGCTAATTTTTTTTTTAGAATATTGCTTGTAGTACAAGGATGGTTCTTACGGGGAGTTTTTTTTATTGCCTATAAAGGTTCCAAACATCACCCTTCTATACTCACATACAATCGATTCGTAATAATACATAAAACTCAGTTTGAACTTTAATACCATACCATAAAGTTGAAATGTTAGTGGAGAGGTTCCGGGAAGGTGAAACAATTGAGTGACGTTAGTATAGTATAAATGTTAATGTCAATATTTATAGAATGGTAACATTACTCTTAAAGAATCGGCTGTTAGGCGGTACGAAGTTTGCCTGTTCAGCTAGTTTTTTATAAGAATCAAATCGCTAACACTCTTTACATAATACGGGCGATAAGTTCACTATTACCCAACAATGGAGCAAACCCGAACACGCGGTAATTGACAGCCACTCGGCGCAAAGAACTAACACTTGCGATCACAATCGTGATGGGATTACACAATAGCCCCGCGCGATGTGAGAGGGTTCAGGCTGATTATGTATTGCTGATAAATATGCTATTGTTAAAGACTAACTCGGTACTTGTTTATACTGGTAGTGCTGTAAGCATCAAAGGTTTTTTTTGAAATATTCGTATTTATTTTGATATTTACCATTCATGCTTTTTCGTTATAATTTTCTTTATTTAAATATTTTAATGATATAGTTAATACATAATTATTTACACATACTTGTTAACCAAGTTTTTGCTTTTAGGCAATTTTTTCCTTCTATTGCGTGCTTAGCTGGATGTGAGAACTCGTTAAAAACGTTTTGCGTAAACATATATCAATTATTATTTTTTCATATAATCTTTTTACTCCCCTCATTGAGTAAGCGAGTGAGTACCAACATCCAGACAAGCTGACAGACAAAACAAACAAATATTTCTTAACAATAATAAAAACTAACTTAAATTGCAAGCTTTTTTTGTATTGTAAGCGAAACCACTGAACAGATTTTAATAAAAACAGTATAAAAGTGGTCTTACAAACAATAACAAAACGTTTCCTATAAACAGATATACATCCCTACTTTTTTAAATATAATATTTTTAGTCTCTTCCTCTGTAGCACACCCTCTCCGGAAATGGCTGCTCTGGAAGCAAGTAGAGCCGAGTATTTGTTATGACTAGAGAGCTACTAGCTGCTAGAGGCTATGCAAATTGTACGATGTGCACTTATAAAAGTTTTATACGTTTCCGGCGCGGGCGAGGGCGGGCGGGGAGAACTGTACTTTAAAGTGCCTGCTTAGTTTCATGTTAAAGCATTACTTAACGAAATTATATCTACTGAAAGCTGTTATAAGGCAGAGTTTGGTATATTCGCCGAATTGATTAGTCACTTAAAAAAAAAAAAAATTATAGCGTAATTTTGTAAATAACATTAGAGACATTTTTAATATAATAAACAATTCCAAGCACTTTGATAGATTTGACAGAAAAAAAATATTAAATGTTGTAGATAACTTACCAACCTAATTTTCTATTATTACTGTTTTTTTTAATGTACTAATATTATTTTCCTCGTAGCAAGAAATCTAGAGACGATTTTTTTACTGGAAATGTCATACCTTAAACCTCGATAAGCAATCAATATAATATGAGATCTTGTATTAGCATATATTAAAATATATTATCATTTTATATTTAATACTTAAATATACTTTAAATATTCCATCAAAAGTTTGCCTGTAAGACATCGCTTTTAGCGATAAGGCCGCCACTTGTGGCACTACATGTAAATTTATGTTTTTGTATTGTTATGTTTTGTGTGTCTACAATAAAACGTTGATTTAGATCTCGCATGTGATCTTATAACTTACTTACTCTTTAAATACAAAGCTCTATATTTCTGCTGCTCTTTTCATTAATTACCTGCAACAAAGAATATTGACATTAGTAAATGAATTAATAACAATAACGCTTAACGTGGAATTACACGTTTTGGTTGATTGTGATACTCACATTATATTGTATTGTAATAAGAGATGTTTTAAGCTACTCACCTTTAGATTCTAGAAGAAGTTGTTCTAGAGTCAAGAACAACTTTCACTATGGAGCTGACTCGTAATTTTGTCGATGGCAAGCAAGCTTTGCTGTTCTTTTCTCCTGAATGAAAGCTTGTCTACATAGTGAAACCTGTGTTCATAATAGCAACCAACTTTTGTCATTGAAAACACCCTCGATTGACTTATTTAATACGACTAATATCACTTCTACCTTTTCATTATCCTCAATCTAGTTACAACTAGTTTTTGAATAAGCCGTGTGTTTGTAAAACAATTTATTATAGAATTTGTTGTACTTCTAGGAACTAATGTAGGAGTATGTATGAACACTAAGTTATGCCTACTCGTACTTCTAACTGTTATATCAAGAAAGAAGTTTTTAAACGAAATATAATATATCGATGGAAACAACTAAACTTGTAAGCATGTTTGTATACATAGGATCAACAGAAGTAGATATCCCAAGATCCCCCGACCGACCTGTGATGATCCCTTCCAACGTCATTGTATCCGATAAAGGAGCGGAGTCGGATTACCTTCCCCCCTTTACCCACAATATGTTTACTTGTTTACCCCCTCCCCCTAAACACGGGGGTATCCGCAAATTGTCTGCGTCTTAAGCTCGTAATTGAATTTATAATGGGTTAGTTTAAGGTATTTAGTATTTAGGCGGGTCGGGTATACTCGCGGCCGTGGGGGGTATTTGGTATATACAAGGTGCTTCTTAGAAATGAGGTTACACCGAAACATGTTATGGACCCACGATGCAAAAGTCGGACTGTTTTCAGTTATGTTTGATGAAAATCTATCTTAGATGGCCGCCGTCATAAAATGGCAGAATACAAATTTTTATCAATACTTATGATCAATTTCAAATGTATGATCGACGCCACAGCAAAAGTAGCGATGTCGGAGTGTTTTGAAAAAAATATTTCAATATCTTGTTTAGTATATACAAAAATAAACGTATCAAATTTATCAATACTTTCTCGCTTATTGATAGTTTCAAATAACATAATTGAACAACTCTAAAATAGACAAAGGTTGAACCAGTAAAATATAGCCAGCGTTTTTACTTACACGTCTTAAGGAAAGCTTTAAGTCAAAAGAATACTATTCCTGATACGTATAGCATACAACTAGGTAGAGAAAACCGAATGAGGGATATAGGATTATCCAGATTCTGTGAAGAGTTCAGCTGTAAGTTTCTGGAATTAATATGTTTTTTAACAGAAACAGTGAAGTTTTCACTGCAATAAAGACTCTTAATAATCTTCGCTTACGCTACAGTCTTAATCATAACAATACCACAAACAAAACAACGTATGCAACAATGAACCCTCATTTGAATTAATTTGTTTCATTTTTGATTATTTTTGATAAATCGAATAAATAGATAAACAAATAAACCTTTTTTTAACGTGGCAAGTGCCTTTACTAACATTAACAAAATGACTAACTAAGACAACAAAAAATTATAGTAGAAAGATTACCTATAGACCACTTAAGATCTACAGATAATCGAAATGCTCCAACCCAGAGGGGAGCGTGCCCAGTATGCTAGCCGCATTACCACGCTGAATGGCAATGCTTATACGTTGGGCCAGATAAAACCGGCATTCTGGTCACGCGTCGAATCGATCAAACGCTCCGATAAGTAGAGCTTAATAAGATGAGCTCACGGTCCGTACGACCCTAAAGTATCGACTCCAAATGGTTCAAATATATAAAGCATATTTTCGCCACTTGCGCTGTTCGGCTGAATAAGCCGCCGCCCCTGCCCTAATCTGTGTCAAAGGAAGATGAAATTGCGCTAATGTGTCAACGCAAAAAAAACCTTGGTTAATTTGTTCATATTCTCCGTAGCAACTGAACAAAGGATATATATTTTTTGTACAGATATAAAATCCCGGGAAAATCCACCACCACCTGGCTAGCTACCACCCTGAAGTTGTAAAATCTGTTGCCAAGCACCTAACGGTGTGTTCCGGCAGCCTTCCTTGTAAGCCAGTATATTCCAGACTAGACATGCTCCATCTCGGGCTACAGTATCGCTGACTTCTGTGCTCGTGCGAACTTGTAGTCAAATGTCTAGCTGTGTATGATAAAAAAAAAACAAACAGGTCAATTCAAATAAACCCGCATACGTTGTTTTGTTTGTGGTTTGATATTCTGTGTTAGATATTGCAATAATGAGAAAATTACTTACTTAAGAACTATTTCTCTTATATGAAACTTTAAAAACATCGTACCATTAGTAAGTAGCATATTTTCAGGAATTTCTAAGCTTATTAGACAATGCAAATGAACTTACAACACCGTTAGACGAGGGCGGGAGAGTATAACGTTGCTCTACGCAAGAAACGAGACGCCTTAATTGAACTTTATATATAGATCCATAGTATTCCATAGAAACTAAGATAATTTAGCAAACTGCATTACCTACCTACCGAGATAAGACGCGGGCGCGGGCGGACTGCTTTGTACTAACATATACTCGCACTGTGCATGCATTCGAGTTAAATGTTTGTATGTCATTGTTGTATGAACCGAAATAGGTGTATTAAAACTATGATGTGCGCCTTTTAATATAATTTAAAAAGGAGAAGGAGAAGTTTCTTAATGCGTATTCTTTTTGTTAAGTTTATTAACTCGATATTTCGCAAACGCCTAAACCGATTACAAAAAACCATTTATTGTTTAAAGGGTATCTTCCTGGTTGGAATCATATTTTTAGTGTTCAGAATCAGTCCAGTTGTTTGGTTTATTATATACAATAATACATAACTACATTTACAAGCTGAATTGAAGTCGGTTTATCGCTATTTTAAAGTATTTCATGTTAATGTTTACAATCAGTAATCCTCTATGTTGAAGGGTCATTTGTTCTAACACTCAACTGAATCCAGGGATTTTCATACAAACTTTGTGGTGCATGCAAATTTGTAGCTCTCATATAATCAGTCAGTCAAAATTTTGAAATAGGTCATTTGAAAATAAGGTACGTTTTTCGTATTTATGTTCGGAAAAGTAACGCTAAAAATGATGGTTAACCTGAACCGAACCGGAAAACACCACTAGTAATCCAATAACTATACAAACGACCCTCCTGCTCCAGCATACCAAGATATTCATCAGACTGAAGCATAATTAAGTTATACAACAGAGCGCTTTACCCATTAGCTTTATTACTGCCCAGCTTGACTATAAGCTGGGTACATAATATTTCTTTACCAATCTCGATTAATTTTGTGGGATTTCATTTGTACCTGATTGTTGTAAAGGTCCAACTATAGTTTCGTTCACATTCGGTGAACTTCATTAGGGATGAAATGGATCGTTCGTGTCTTCAACGATTACACGTCTCGCACTCAAGCGTGAAACTATAGTTGGACCTTTCCAACGATTAAGTATGCGAAAAACTCGTATTGTTTAAACAAAACGAATCGAACGCGCGTCTGTTTTCTAAATAAAAGTTTATATGATATGACCGCTAAATTATTTTATAACTGCAACAAACAAACTTTGATTATAAAATTAGTAACAGAAAAATATGTGGTTTCAAAGGAATTCATTGTCAATTTTGCTAATTTTGGTTCTGCAACTATGTTCTATATGGACATGGTCCTATGTTAATAAATATCCAACTGAATGAAACACGCGTTAGTTTACTAAATATAATTAACTTGTGACTAAAGAACACATGAACAAAGTATTTTCGCCTTAACAACTCCAAGAAGAAAAGTGCCGACGGACAAATTCTTACATACATTATTTTGTAGACGATTAAATTCAACTAAAATTACTTATTAGACTTAGTCTTAAGCTAGATTGCATTAATATCAAGGAAAGTCTTTCAAAGGTTTTCCTTGTGCGATAAGAAAAAAAATATAATTACATAAATGTAGATCCAGCCTTATTCTTAAAGTCCAGTCAGTACAACTATTAGTAAAGAGGAGTCAAGAGTCGAGTGCCAGCGTTGACAATACCACAGCTTAGGAGAACAATACGAGCACGTCTCGATATTGATACTAACTATATAAAAAGTTTTAGTCATTTACTTGCTACACAAAAGCGTTTGTTTATGACAAAAAAAAGTATAAAGACTGAATTATAGCGTATCATTTTAATTGCCTATTCATCAAGAACTATGTATTCATCTTTTAGATTGAGTATTTTGGGTATAAAACCATAATTTTCGTATTTAATTTAGATCAACATCGCTTTATTTTCCTTTGCTCTAAATAAATGGCGGCTCTTTACATATTTTCTTATGCATTTATCATATTTTAATGCTGTTTTATACACAACTAATTACTGAAAATAAATATAAGTTTATGATTAAAAATTACTTACATAGTAGCATAAATTTAGGGTTCAATTTATAAGTCTCACCACATTCCAGTGTTGGTTTCAATGCGTAATATAATTTATTTCTCATTAGAGTAGTGTGCCCACTCTAAAGAGAGGCTTTTATTTCATCCCGTGAGTGAGTATCACGTAATCTGTGTCGATTTCATTCATCTGCTTCATCACGTTAATGGAGCGTAAACCAGTCGCCCACACCCACCCCTTGTCATATAGTTTAACATTGAACACTGCTAAAAGTACTGGTTTTAACTCATATTTTAAAATAATGTATAATAGCCACTATCTTTAGTTACCAATGTAATTAATTAAAAGTATTGTTAGGTCGGTTTCTGAAGATTTTGTAAAAACCATTCTATGGGTGAGTGTTTTTTATCTTATCTAAAGATATGTTGTCGATAATCCTAGTAATAATTAAGTTACACGTACAAAATGGGCTTAGTACAAAACCTAGTAACATAGTAACATAAGATCAATGAAGTCGTCGTCTGAAAATCAAGACGAACATAAAAATTAGGCTTACTAGAAGAACTAGTTTTAAAACAAAAAAATTATAAAAAAAAATTACTACGCTCTGTTCTCAGAAAAATGTACACGTTTCTAAACCTTCTAGGGAACTGAATGCAAAAGAAAACAAAGGAAAATGAACCGTTATCATTTACAGGAAGATTGTATCACTCTTCCCGAGATTAGAAAGTGTAACAGCCAGAAGTTGTTCCATTTGTAGGAACCCACCAGAGACACGCCGCGGCGAGTAGCTCCATAACAAATAAATGCAAATCTCATTTCTGTTTCGCGAACTTGAGACCTTAAAATTAAACGATATTAAATTCGCAAAAGTCTAAAAAGTTGCGCCGTTCACGTACTCCCTGGAGGCACGTTGTTCTTTAACCTTTTAGGTCTTTGATGTAATGTACCTAGATAACAGTGTATTAACTTCAAGCTGGTGTTATTTATCATTATGGTAAAATTCTTACTCTATGGAAGGTGTTTGGTCTTTATAGCGTAAGCAAATACCTTCACATCAAATATACATGTTATTGATGATCCGTAAGTTTCTTACTTAAGTTTTATGTCTACAATTTTCCCGGAATTTAGACAGTTACCAATTTTTTCATACTTATTAAAAAGAACTCTAAAGTTTGTGAAACCAATTTTTTTTCTATGGTAGTTGTGTAATATTATAATGATAAGATCTAAACATATTGGCAATACAATGCAAACTTTTTTTGTAAACTGTTACGAAATTGAGTTCTGCTCTGAACGAACAGACCATTTCAAAGACTGAAGTCTTAAAGAGAATCCTGAATAATTTATCCAAGCTTACAGAGATTAATATTGAACGTTAACGTTAAAACATCAACTAAGGGTCGGCGCTTAATGAATTGTTATTTACTTGGCCCTAAGTTAGGACCCTAACTACATTGCAGTACATTTACTGCGCTTAGGGGAAACGATGCAGTCAAAGGGAATTTTAATGGAGACTTAGCGAAGGTAAAGAATGCTTAAGTATTCATTAAAGCTAGTTGCATAAACGGAAACAAGCCTGTTTCTGCAAACGAGGGGAAATTACACGATGTTAAATTTGTAGTAAGATTTTTGTAGTCAATAACGTATCGAATAAGTCTGGTGGCTTCACAAATGCCCATGACAATTTCAGTTCTACAGTGAGTATATTCAATATTGAAATTTGAAACATAGCGTTGCAATGCAACTGAAGTTCTGAGATGTCATGTGGCAGGTCTCGATGTCTTTTATGATAATATCTTTAACCATTACCACACCAGCAATAATACTCTATTACTATTCCACATTATACATTATACTTATATGTTTGCTAATGGTTTGCTAATGATAGTTTTAATGTAATATTTTTTATGGTTTCCATCATTTTAACTTACATTAAATCGGACATTATAAAAGTAGCAAATAAACTGATATCGCCACGAATAAAATGAAACTCTATTCGTATTTCTCCCAGTTGCAATTTCATTTTCAAAATCTTCAATAGCAGTAACATTATGTCAGTTTAAGAAGCCCAACGCCGCATTCCCGTCGATATTGGCTTCTTTTTTACGGGAAACGTCTCAGAAAATCTCTCGGAAGCCGATTTAAAAAGGTGACAAGCTTGAGCGTAAAATTTTTCATCGGAACAGTAGAAAGGTGAAACATTAGTAGAAAGGTGTTCATTATGTATAATAAGTATGTATTTAAAAATAGTATATGTAGTATATATCAACCATCTGGTTCCCATAGTACAAGCTCTGCTTAGTTTGGGGCTAGATGGCGCTGTGTGAAAAGTGTCCGACAATATTATTATTATATTATTAGCTTCTGAAATGGATAGAATGAAAACTATGGAGATGACTTTTTATGTATCAATATAGTGTATTTAAGTTCAGGTAAAAAGAATGATAGACATAATGGGTCCTGAAGGTATTAAATTAATAATGACGGAGAAAGAACAGCTTAAAGTAAGATCAGCCAAGATGTCGCTAAGTGAGTAGGATGTACTAATAAAAATGGTATCGCAGAGATTCACTGACAAAAGCAATAGAACTTTCAGTAAGATAATGGCACAAGGAAAGTCGAAACGGTCGTCAAGACTGATCTGACTTTTTATGACTAGGGATTAAGTAGCGGTTACAGATTTGGGCCGCAAACGCTATTACTCGTGTCAGTGTTCTAATTTGTTTGTCTAATGAAGCAAACGGGCTTTTAAGTTTCATTTCTTACTTGACACTTTCGAGAATAATGAAGTAGTTGGTATCTTTTACCTTAGATATTCGTCCTCGCGATACACAAGCAAGGCAAGATCAAAAATGTAAAAGATAAAAACCGACTTTAATTTGCCAAATACATTTTAGATTTAATAGTATAATATAGTAACAGGTGGATTTGAACTAAATCCATAGTGATCTAATTGGAAATAATAATTTTTGAACAAACAGTAATTATTCAAATAAAAGAACATACGTTTATAAAAAAATCTACAAATTGAGAATATCAATCTTTTTAAAACCGCTCAAAAAGATTGGATTTTCATATTAGACCTCTAAAAAATCTAATCCGATATGTTTGTTTTAACTACGCTATGTCACAAACACCTGCCAGCATTTTTTACCACATTAATAGTGACACTATCACCCTTCTTCTTTTTTCCTGCAACCGTATGTTTGTCAAGATATCGGATATCCAGAGAGAATCCGAGGTGTTTGGACATTGAGGAATTTTTATTGTGTTTCAAATGTTTTCCAACTGACATGTAAGCTCTGAGCTTGTAGACATTGTCACAGCGTGTCATCCCTTCTGTGTTGGAGAGAAGTGATAGTGTAAACATTGTCCTGTGTTAATAGGTTTAACTTTAAACATGTGTTTTTGATTCAACGGTTATGTAGTAAATTGTCTGAAGGACTGACTTCTGTTTGCTGCCGGATTATTTCTTTCGTTTATTAATTCACGTAAGTATTATAATTTTTTTTAGATATTTCATACTAAATTGCCATTTATTGCATTCCACAAGCTTTTCAAGTACATATTGAGGTACAACATTTAGCAAAAATACACAAATAATTAATAAATTTTTAATAACATATCAAAGTTAGATTATAACAGTCATAATTCTTTTATAACGTCTATTGAATACTATCTTAGTATACACCTGAAATAATCATAATCATGTTGAATCTAGAAAAGCTGCACTCAACAATATAGGTACTCTCTACACTCTTGCGAATCAGAAACCCGAGTATGTAACCCAACAAATACAGCTATTGAACACAACTTCAACAGTAAAAGCCATTGAGCTTGCAAATAAAGTCGCAGGCGAGTAACAGTCGCGGGCGACAAGTGTCGGCCGCCACAGTCGCCTCACAGTCGGCTAACGGTCGGTGCAGATGTGTGGCTCGGCGCGATAAAATTTAACGACACTAGAACGACCGCCGCGGTCGCCGTCTACGACACAGAGACACAGATTGTAAGAGACGGTGGATGAAGTTTAGAACCATGATTGAGAGATCTTAATACTTTCTAGTGAATTGATTTCCATTAAATTTGATACAAACATAGAGCACTTTGGAGAAGGACATAAGTTAGCTTTTGTAGCAAAAAAGCTTGTAAGCTTGAGATATAGTATGAAAATATACAAACTTACAAATAAGCCTGGCAAAGTTTCAAGAGCAATACACAGTTGGGCGCCTGCATGAAATATGTAAGCAAATATGACGCAAATAAATATTGATGAAAAATTTTTAGTCCACGCGGATAGTCGCTAGTAACAACTAATTATCTTACTGTATAACTGAGTGACTGTGACATAGTGCTAGCTAACCCTTACACTACGGTTTGGGTAAAGTTATTTGCAACACGTTTTTGGCCGAAGTTCTGATTGGAGTTGCGCGACGTTTTAAACTCACTTAGAGCTTGTAATTTCAGTTTTGCAGTTGCCTAAATCGCATTTGAAATTATCATTATGTTCTTTTTTAGTATCGGTTGTTGGTAATGAGTTTGTCATATTTTGAGTTACATGAAGGTCAGCGAAATGCAGAATATTGGTTATTATTTTTAAATCAAAAAATAAATATATCATTCATTGTGCTCATTCAAGAGTTAGTACATCCAAAAAAAAAATACTTTTTGTCTACTTTTGATATAACTGTAAATAAAACTCAGTCAAGAATAAGTCACTCAAATCTACGAAATAGAATTAAACATAACTAAAAGAAGCAATAAATTTCACCGACAAAACACATCCCTGTTTCCTCGAAAGAAGATATCACTCGTCGCAACCACCCACGTGTCACACAGATAGGTCAACATATACTTTAGAGTAATATAAGACAAACAGTAGACAGTAATAGCACGCGTCCATCACTGACCTATGCCTATACTGAACTTCAATGGACAAGCTATCTAATTGGGTATAGCAGAGACACGTCTTGCCATAATCTTCTCATGTTAACATTTTTTCATCGATCCTCCACAGTAAATGTGGGATCATTGATATTTCAAGGTTTTTCTGTTACTGTTCTTATTTTATAAAATGAAATCAGACTATTTGCCCTTATTAAAATAATAATACTCTATACCAACATGATAGACCATCCAGTAATAAAGATGCAGCGACATCAAACCATTGGCACATGAGATTCGTCGTATCCTCGACAGGACACAAGTCTGTCGTCACGTGTACCCTCGCTGGTGCTCGGTAACACTTCATTATGTCTCCGGTCGCACCGAGGCTGTTTGTCAGCACTTCGCTGAAGAATGACAAGTTTTATGGCTCTTCTAACGAATCACTTACGAGAAATCAGATAAAGATAAAAGCTATACTGACATTCCGTAATAAAATCTGCTAAAATTAAGTTGAATAAATTTTAAATAAAATTTAATAAATTTTTGACAAAGAATTGTAACTTAGATAAACTCCAAAAATGTGTCTCTTATACAAAAATTTAAATTTAAAATTAAGATTCCTATTTTAAACTTTCATATCAAATCTTGTTGTCCCAATAAAACCAGAAAAATACTTAAATAATATGACGTAAGCAAACCATTTTAAACGAAAGAAATATTAATAAAAAGATGTTAAATTAAACGTGATATGCCTGTAACCTCAATCAGCGACACGAATTTAAATCAAAGACTATCTCCAATAAATTAAATCTGTAAAGCTCCATCAATTAATCGAAGCAGTTGACTAATGAACCGAGCGAGTCATCTCCAAACGTCTAACTGTCGGCAAGTTCACCATCGACACTCGAATACTCGAGTGGTAACCTCTCAAAGGAATCTCTGCCGCATCGACACTCAACCACCCGTTACAGTTTTACAGCTAATTCTCACAGAGTTATTACTTCCACTCGCTTACTACATCTCATAACTTAGGAAGAGAACATTGTGTGTGAGTCGTGATCATGATTAAAAGTTTTATACATCACTCAGAACTCAGAAAATAGATTATTTTTCTATTTTGGAGTTAAAATAACTTTGTGTATTAACACGATAAATAACTTTGTCTAGGTTACCCTCAACTGTAATTTTGGCATAACTTTGAATGATATAAAATTCGGAATAACGAGAAATTTGATAAGTAGGATTATCAGACATATTTAGTATTTGAATTGTAAAAAATATAACGTGTATATCATATATATTCGTATGTACAATACTTATTCGAATTTCATTTTGAGTAAATACCACGTATACCTTTATTATAGTTAACACTTAAAAACGAATTATTACACAAAAATGACATCACGTGAACCCTGCTCGAACTTTCATATTATGTTGTTGGCGTTTTATGCATATAATGTATCGACTGTTTTCCCCAATTTATGAAATCATTTCCCAAAATAAAAAATAAACGTGAATAAAAATCAGATTTTTCGTCGTCTGAATCGTTTCCCGTCAACCGTCTCAAATTGAATTTAGTCTGAAATCACCAGCCGTGCTGTCACATAACATGTCCTCACCCTCACACTCCGCGACTATAACTTTTATGTGCTCACAATATTGCTGAGTTTGCAAAAAATAGCACTTCGGAAACCGAGTTCCGAGCTACCGGGAGACTCGTAAAATATGAGAATGGCTTCTTGAAGGAGCCGAGGATGTTGTAAAATTTTAGTTTCGCACTTTGCATTCTGCAGCAATAAGCAAATTGTCGTTTATGGATAGTATCTAAAATATTGAAGTTATGGAGTTTTTAGACACTGTTTCATATCTACGAGTACATTGATACTCGACATTCAGGATATATCTTGCTGTTTTGTGTCAATGTGTTTAGTTTGTTTAATAATTAGTCTAACGTATTGGCCGATCTTGAAATGACAGATTACACCGCTTAAGCAAATGTTAAGCCAAACAATGTCTTCAAATCTGTGTCGGAGGAATAAATAGTGGGACAATAAAAAAACCATCCAGGTATCTTTAACATTTTCAGAATGTAACAAACTGATCCTGAAAGAGATAATCTGTATATCCTAAAGTTTTACAAATAAGAGGAGCTCTACAAAATTGGTATCAGAATAATGTACTACCATTTATAGTAACCGAAATTACCAATTTCATTTAGAAAACTAAAGCGTGTTTGATTCATATTGTTTAATAAGACTGGTTTTCACGTGTACCTGATATTTGGAAAGGTGCAAGCATAGTTTCGTCACATTCGGTGAGAGACGTGTCATCTTTGTGGACACGAACCACTCATTTCATCCCTGACAAAGTTTACCGAATGTGAACGAAACTATAGTTGGTCCTTTCTAACAATCAGGTACAAGTGAAAACTTGTCTTCTTAAATAATACAAAATAACAAATGTAAAATTTAAGTATCTTTAAAGTATCTTATACAGGTATCTACAATATATTTATCGATTACTTACAAAGTAATACAAGAACGGTTAACAACAAAACACTTGATTTCAAAAGCCAGAAGAACATTGACGCATACTCAACATTGACAGCTGCCGAAGCAAAAACCTTACAACCGTTGCGGTGTCGAATTCAAGGAAATTGTTTATGGTGGTTTAACAGTTTCCCGAGTGATTGTGAACCAAACTTGTGTTCCATTGCAAGGTGATGTTCACCTGGAGGATGGTATGCTCGTAAAATATGAGGACAAGAGATCAACTCTTGTAGGTTCTTACTGAAGTGTAGTCAGGAAGCATAGAAATTTGTATGCTTTATATGTATTGATTTTAAATATTTTTAATGTTTCGTTTTTTGTCTGTTAGTTGTAGGAGTCTAATATAACTTCTTCAAAAAAAACTTGTGTGACGTAGGATGTTATATACATTTTCGAAAAGACGATAAAGACGAAGTGTAATATTAGCGGTATTCATAATTAAACAAAAATGCAAATTGAAACATTTCAGATTAATATAAGTTTTTTTTTATTCAGTAAGCATTTTAACGTTAGATACTTTAAATATACAATGCATTCAGTAGTGAAGATAAAAACTAGAAATAGGTATGTAATCTTGTGACCTACTCGTACTTCAAGAAGGAGAAAAGCTCTTGATTCATAAATATTATAGGAAATTTTTATGAATTTTTGACAACGCAAATTTTTATAAAAGAACCATAAATAGGTCTAGAACATTTTTGTAAAAATTACATTTGAAAAAAAACTGGATAAAGTTGTATAGACGCCTATCTGCAAATCTGAAATTAGCAGTCATTTAAAAAAAAAATATTATTTTGTGTACAAACTGTTACTAAAGAAATAAATTTAAAACCATTTCAGTAGCTAGCAAGTAAAACGGCGCCCGTCTCAGCTTACAAGTAGCTCGAAAGATATTTGCAACCAAATAGAGTTATTTCGAGAAATATGCAAAAGGCAAAGTTGGTCGACAGCGCTGTGAGAGCACGAACCGTTCGCACTGAAAGGTTAAACTTAAAGTAAACCTAGTAAATATATCAACTGTTAAACGTATGCATAATGTTACTGACGCTCGACTATGGAGTAGTCGTTTTACTTGACATGTTATATGCGAAGCTTAGCTCGTTAGATTTTATATTAGCTGTATGATGTCTCTCAAATGTTGTAGTTTCGTAAGCGCACATAATGTCACTTACTTTAGGAAGACACAGATCATTTTTGATAGTTTTCTTGACATGAAGAAAACATATCGCATATTTCATCTGCGTCATTATGCAATGATAAATTAATTTGAAAAGGTTAGTTTTAGCATCGCAAAGTATTTAAGTTGTAAAATATGAGTTTGAGATTACTAGTTTTGAATATTAAATAGTCTTTTAACATAAGTATTAAAGATGAAAATGTAAAGAATACAAAAATGACCAAAACCAAAATATCAAAAAAATATACATAGAAAAAAGACAAAAATGATAAAACGACGTAATAAATCTGTAAAAGAGTAGTGAAAACATTTACGGCTGATAGATTACGAGTACAATGGAAGAGGAAGACCTCTCCTGTGCTGCGCCTACCCTTCTTTGGGGATAAGAACAGGAAGATGATGATTAAATATCAAAATGTTTTCGAATACAAGTAGTTTGTATATTTCAACACTGGACTACAAATACTAAAAACACGTTCATTCAATCAAGTAAGTATAAAACGCAAGGACCTGCAGACTATAAAAAGGTAAAACAAAAAAGCCCACCGAGGTAGAAAGAAAACCTTTCACTTCCATATCGCACACCATCTCCCAAAATGTTAATGATCTCAACAAGCTTTTTGCCCTTACTTTTTGTAGCCACTTAAGTGCACGGATTACAAAGCGCAAGCTGGTGTTTTTTCTCAACGACCAGCATTGGCACATTAGACCCCCATCTGGAAAGGTGTGCACGCTCAAATACACATACGTTATACGTCCTGTCTACCTACACGACGTTACAGTTTAAACTTTAAAGTCAACAGAGCTAGGTCAATATTAGATGAGCAGGATCGCAAAGGTACCGTAAGTAAATGACTAAAACTGCACAAAAATAGCCAACATCTTGCCTTCGACGCACGGGGTGCCTACAGGAATGCTTTTAAACGCCCCATTGAATGTGTTGACGTATGTAATTTCAGAGTCTTTACAAAAAGCAAGTGTAGGGCGGCATTGACGGCGTTTCGCCGACTCACAGTTTTTGTTGCATAAAAGAACGTATTTCTAAATATTGGGGGAGATGTAATCGCACCGGCTTTTCATACGGATGGTAATAACGTGATAAAAGAAGCTCACGACCTAATAGAGGGTCCTGCTCATGGAATCGGAAATACATAAAAATAAGATTAAACAACAAAGAACTTGATTGACGTTTTCGTTATTGCAACCGGTTGTAAAGGTAATATTATGAAATAGCTCAAATTTTGTATTCGAATAGAAGCGAGCAAACCACAAAAGCCGCAGAAGCTCAGATATAATTACCTAAGCGTCAGTATTGAAACAGCTTTAAATTCTCACGCAGCGCGCGATTAGTAACGTCATAATTATGGTAGACTCGTGGTTATTGTGGTAGATGCTCGCCGCGGAATCTACCTCTCGGGACCACTAAGTATTTATAGCGATGAATCTCTCACACAACAAAGCCCACAATCATCAATATACTAATATGTTTGTTATTAAATAATAAAAATATCTATTTAAAAAAATCACATTTCAAATTGTAACTTTATATTTTGTTTATTATATTTGTCTAAAGCGTATAACGATATCAGTGTAACACAATTGCGAGTTACAATAAAGATTATTACACCAATATCGCCTCTGATGGAAAAAATTGCGAAACCCGATAACAAAACTTTGTAGGCGACTTCTGGTTAACATTTTTATATCACAATATATCAAATCTGAATTATGCTTTTACGTTGTAATAAACGTTAAATCCGGAGTTGTCAATTTGGTTTTATTGTTCAGTAAAGGGAACATTAGTGGTGTTATTGAGAACGAGGTGTGGGATGATTCAGTGATCGCACTCATATAAATTAAGAATGATTTACGATTATAGAAAGACTTCGAAGTGTTCGTGGGAATTGAATTTCGTAAGTTAACAAAGACGAGCAGTTGAGAGATAGATGGAACTAATCAAATAGTTTCATGACTTCTGATTTCCATACAAATGACGAAACGAAACATCTAATTTCACCCTCGACTCATTGTGGAGCCAATATAGATGTAAATGTGATTTTCATTAGACATCAGCACTGCATTAGTGTGGCAGTACGCGTCTCAGTGATTACTCTCTTTGCATTTTTAGATTAATCTATTCTCATTTTGTTTTAACGTTAGCAAAATAAAACATTAATTTAACCTCAAATTACAACTACTTTTTTTACAAAAAATAATTGAAGTGTGCTCCGTTATTTAACGTTTTATTTACAAGAAACGAGTACAATTAGACGAGATAATCTGGCGTTGGTATCGTTTTCCAACCACGAATATGCTATAAAAACCTTAGTTTAACAAGCAAATAAAACGTAAATACCTGCGCATCTAGACGTAAACACGTATTAACGTGTAAGACAAGATGTTACCGTCCATGTTAATGAGGCTTGCAATAAAACCCATAATTAAAACAACTGTAGACTACTAACGTTATAGCCGAGTGAAAGCATTATTATTTGTCAAGAAGGTTAAACCTCGTATTACATTCAAGATTCTTTCAAATTATTCTCTATTATTTGTTTTATTTTTTTTATTATGATCTGGCGTATATATGCATTAAATTGGACTTAAAAATAGATAGTCTGGATAGTATATAGTTACGGTAGCAGACTTCAAAATTACAAGGATAGTTCAACTGTGCTCGCGCTCAATTACAGAGCAGCGCAAAGCTCGTTCATCGCCCTTTCACAGAGAAGAGAGGCTAGCTCCCTGAAAAAGTGTTCGAAAATACTAGACCAGGTGCGCAACGGGAATAAATTTAGAATGTGATAGAATTTTTATTCTGCGTACATGCATGCAAGAATTCAAGCAAAAGTCTTTAAAAATAAAATGCTGAAAACGTAATGACATAAAACACATGAAATGCTATAAAATGTTTGTCAAAAGTGTCGCATTCAAAAACAAAATCCATATTTCAATATCATAGTCGTTACCGTCTCCAAAACAAAGGCTCGGCATACTCGAACGTGTTGGAAACAAGTCAGCAACAACAGTCTCGAGATTCGGTTATAAAAAGACGTTCGAATGAAGCGGAGCTAATGTAAAATTCATTAGTCTTGCTGCTGAGGTATCGCCCTCATAAAATTAC
Source organism: Ligdia adustata (assembly GCA_947049295.1). NCBI lineage: Eukaryota > Metazoa > Arthropoda > Insecta > Lepidoptera > Geometridae > Ligdia > Ligdia adustata. The sequence goes on from OX346221.1 coordinate 271,113, forward strand.
AAGCTTCGTTGAGTCGAGGGCTTTCTTTCGACCGGTTATTTTTTAAAACGAGTGTAATATGACGGGCGTTGCTGTTGAATGTTTCATATATATTGCATTGACACGAGATAAAGATTGTTTTTAAATTACTTTAAGAGGTAAATGCTAAAAAACACACATTCTCATTATGGACTAAACTGTTTTGAAAATGGGTTTGCATCTCAATATAGCGCATCAAGGTTCTGAATAAATTTGTCTCGTCGCCAGGTTCAAGACATACGGCGATGAGATGCAAAAAGCAGTTCTAGACTTTACTACTACTACTAGATGACTAGATGGTATCTCTGAAAAGCTATGGTAATTATCCATGGAGACTTTTAATTGTAAATGTTATGTTGATGTTATCTTCAAGAGAAGTTTAACAATGTCAATTTTTTTTTATACCATTATCGCTCATTGTGTTCCTACATCAAAGGTTAGACTAAATTAGTTTATATAAGCCTTCGTGACAAGGTAATTTACTTTGGTTTGTTGTTATAATTCACGAGTAACTCTAGTTTAATGTCAACCATGCATAGTATATTTAGGATTTTTTTTACCATTGTGTATTTTCAAACAATTAAATTTTGCCGAAACAATTTTGTTATCGACTGCTTTTTTCACTCATGTAGTAAATTAAAAAAATATATAAATATAAAAGCGCCTACTCATAATATATGGACAATATACGATATATAAGAAAAAAATTACTCGCAATTATTTTGACTATTTATATTAGTTGTAATATTTAAAAGATATATAATAACAAAACTTATTTGATAAAATGTTGTCAAGTACTTCAATTAGAGTAGGTTTTTTCTTGCATTAATTGATTTTTAGTATATAGATACATATAGATGTAGAGTTTAAACCGCGCATATTATATAGTAAACAACACGGGGCGCATCAGCCAGACCGCGTGGTCCAGGGTGGGTCTGCATTATGCGTCTCGCGCGTGACCGAAATTTTACGCCATATTTTGCTTCTCCCTCGTATACGCGACGGCAAAAGTTTCAATTTAAGGCATTTAAATAATAAAAAATATGGTATAATGATTGAAATATTTAAAGTTTATCCGAAATGATTTATGTAGAGTTCAAATCAGTTAGTGACAACATTATCACCATCATTTGCTTCCTTTAGCCCTACTACGAGTACCTCTTAATATTTCCTGTCATGGTATATTCCACTTTGTACACCCAGGTGAATAAAGCGGAAATTAGTGTCCTCAATTCACCCTGGACTTTTTGCACTTGCGTGATATCACCCAGGAGATTTATGGCGACAAAAAAGGTGTGATTTGTTCACCTTGAAAATAAATCACCTGGGTGAATCTCGGATCTACCGTTGACTACTTGTAAACATAAATGTGTCTAATATTAAACTACGTTGCATTTGTTAGGTACAATATACATATTTGATTTCTGTTTCTTTTTGCTGACTGTTATTTATATTGATTACAAATAACCAAAAACTAATTTTATCTACGATAGTAGAATATTACTTTTAAGAATATTGTTTGTAACGAACGTTATTTATAGGTCAATAAATATCACTTTACTTTTACCTTACTTTACAAACGTTTTATAACATTAGAGAGTGAGACACAAGCTAAAGCAACTTCAAAACAACAACGAACTATAGATTTTGATTAGGTACTGCAACATTTAAAGGCTATCGAAACACAATAGAACCGATTGGAAAACTTTCATCAACTAATCCCAAATAAAGCAATAACATTGAAAAGTCAACGGACCCGATTCAATTGAACTGAGAGCTCTAAAAGTAGATAGTTGAAACATTGCAGAATAATATCCCGAAAGACTTGACTCGTGGATTGTACGTCCGGATAACGGCAATTGGGAGTGTTATAAAAACTTTTTCTTTGTTTTATTCTCTTTTCGGTCGGAGCCTTCGGAGAGCCTTTGTTGGGGATTCGTCTGGACTCCAAATCGTTTTCCAATAGTATTTTATATGTAATGGACAATAACACATGCCCCGGGGCCATTGTGAGACGCACGTTTATATTGACGATCTTCTCATAACGGGTAAGGATTTAAACGGCATTAGGTTTTTTATTGTCCGTGAAGGGATATAGTACCATCGATAACTAATACCTTGTTCTGAGATTTTGCGTAAAATAAAATATTTGATATAGAATTATACATTATATGAGATGAATAAAATACAAATCACAAAATGCTCGTTCAAAAGCACATTAAAATAAGAATAAGGAAGTTAACGAACGTTTATACTTTAATATGAAGACTTTTCTAAGTAACGTCATAAAAGAGTTAACACGTCGACTTCGCCGCTCTCTATCTCATTTCCATAAATTACTTCAACAACACTTTATAACTGAACAGTCGTAAAATGCACTGAAATGGTATATTTCCTGCGAGTTTTAAAATCCTTCCGGACGCAGTTATGAATGTTATATGACGACTGGGAATTACTGTCCGTCCGTCCGTCCGTCCGTCCGTCAGGGGGTGCCGTCGGGCGCCATTATATTTATATAATTATCTTGAATGCAGTTAACGTTCACCGAATTATCACCGGTTTTGTGTTTTAACTCTGATGTAATTCTGTTTGAATATTTATAGTCTAACAAATTTTATTTTTAAATAGTTCACAAAACCATATTGCTAGCAAACGTTATAAAATTATTAGTAACAAAGTTATTTAATGCGATTACATCGTATAAAACCTAAGGCTTATCAGCAATTTGGTAAATATTGATATTAAAGTCAGTTATAGAAAAATGTAGGAGAACTTACCACAGCAACTATAAGTAATGTAATGGTAGGGTCGTTCTTCAATGCATAAAATCAGGTCGTTATCGCCAACCGCACCGCGAGCTATTAAACCCACTTTAACAACAGAAGCTAAAGCTAGAAATACACGATCACGCGACGCTGCAAGCTGCCGTCAAGCAGAATTGACGTTAACTGCATTACACGATTGATAGCGGCGAAGGGTTATACTCATTTTATTGTCAGCTGAGTTCGAGTTCGGGGGTATTTTCAATCACGAAGAAGTAGTTAATGTGGTTTGTTTCATGCCTCGACTTGATTTTGATAATTTTGAGTTTGGTTGCGTGGACGTAATTAACCCTTTTAATTAATTGTTAGAAAGTACTGTTTTATTTTTCAGAAAGTACCTTAGGGTTATATGAGTGATTTATTTGAGCTTAAGTTTAGACGTCAAAATTATTAGAGATACTTCCAAACGCAAATTAGATATCCAAAAGTTTGTGTTATTATGAAGATATTTCAGAATTTATTTAGCAACGAACCTATTCAAATAACTTTATACCAGATCAATGTATATAGGCTCAGGAATTGTCTGAAGCTTATCCAGGGCCAAGTTTTCCAACAAGACTTATTCAAGTCTACGCAAGATTGACGTTTATCGTTCCTATAAAGACCATAAACATTAGTGGTTTACGCGCTCATATGGCTTGTTTTATTCCCTTATGTTACTGTTGATATAGCTGAGGTAGCAGTTACTATGACGTTTACTATAGCCGACACAGCTTATGTAATAGTTTCTGCATCTATTTTTAGTTCGCAGCTATTTCTAGCATTTTATGACCACGCACTTGAATTGTGTGGTATTCATTACTGTTGTAAACCTTATTTGGAGAAAGTGCGATCATTTTAGTTTTATTATTCATCAAAACGGAACTAAAGCGTAGCATATAAATTCCAATTGCAACAGCTTTATTGCTGTTTATGAGTCACGGTTCAGCTTTGCTGTTTGAAATCACAGAAACTATCACCTAAAATATAAGTTAAATTTTCTCTATATATATTACAGAGTAAGTTTTTTTTTTACATTTTGTTTTTTATAAGAAAAGTTTTTCGTATATATATTTTTAATTTTTTTAAGGTTTACTGCAACAACCCAAACCAAATTTTCCCAATTGAGAGTATTCCCACGGCACATATACCTCCACCCCACGCAAATCAGGAAACTGACGAGCGGATATTTTAACGATTTCCGTTCGAGTAAAGCAGTGCTAATTACCAACCCCTCCGTAAGGGTGGCGCATTGTAATTTACCAAATGTTGTCGTATACGGCCTAATGGGGTGGCGCGGGTCAATGGATTGGCTTCGTACGGGATTGCGTAGTGTGGTGTCGGAGGTACTAGTTTGTAAGGGTTTGGAGAAATGAGGCAGATTAGTTACATGGACATGAACGTGTTGCTACTCGTACTAGTGAGACAGATAGGATCTGAATAAAGCTTACTATTAATATATAGGTACATTAACTCATAAATATTAACTTCTGGTTCTGTAAAAAAATTACGTCGCAATAACATTTATGATCTTATTCTGGAAAATGTCTTCGCTATAGTTTTAGTTATTTTATTTAAAATTACTCATTTAGGCTAATAACCGGGAACTTTTATACTAAAGTTTAGTGACGATTTGTGCAAAATATGATCTATACCAGACGGACATATGCTGACTATATCAAATTAAAAAAATTCAGACTCAAAGCAGAAACGTTTTTTTTCGTATAATCAATAAACGTAATGGAATAATTATTTTTATTAGATCTTTTATACCATATTCATTACATAGGAGTATATCACCTTAACAGATAATATCGTTCAGCCTCTATAACTGTGAATGTTTCTAAGAAACTTTTGTATTTCCCGATCTTTTTCAGGGGTCAAAAGAATGTAGCAAGTTTGATCCTGCCCCTCGTGACGTCCTCAATAAATTACGTCGATCCTGGATTATGAGTCTCCTAGTAGGTCTACACCGATCGTACGAGCTGACGCGTCACGTCCACAAGTAGAGGATTTGGTGAGTTATTGGTACAAGGTTATCTGTTTGGTAAGCATGGCTAGTGGATAAAATCTTTTACTACTGATCGAACTATGCGGATCATTTTTGTTCATAATATAAACTATTCTGCCTTCGTATCAGCTAGATCGAGTTATGTATAAAAGAGCTGAAAAAGAGGGCAACCAAACCAATTTTTTTTGGGTTCGTCGCTTCAACGTTGTCAAAGTTAAGATTGCTTGTACTTGTTTTCACTTCTTTCAAGCCTAACTATAGCTGACTAGTTTTTCATTGCAAGGTATTGCCAGTAGTATCTCGAATGCTATCCAACATCGAGGGATAAAATTTGACATTTGATTTAATACATACTTCTAATATAAAAACGTCATTCTTGTGGTTTTCTAATAAGCTGCATTACTATTTTTTGGAACATTGATGTTTCATTTCAATTTATGCCATATTCGTCCCACACGTGAAGTGTTTCGACCCACGCTATTCAATTATTCGTCCCGCACGATAATATTTGTCCGTTTTCGTTTCGCAGACCAAAATTACTGTTACTGCTTTTCCCGACGACAAACGCTAGTTAAAATTAATATTATCATTATTAATTACAAAATCAACGAATCAAGTTCATAAGCAAAGTCGCTGTAGCAATTTTATCCATTTCTGACAAAAAACTACAACCAAATTTAATGAGCGTTATTTAAATATCGTCATTTTTACGCAAGCTATCATCTAGTACTGCTGACAGATGTATTTTTTACCGCTGAAGCAAACACGTTTCGCTTGATCGGTCAACTAACTCTTTACATCCCATAGCCCTGTGTAAAAGTATAGTGGTGTCGAAAGTATCGGATGTGTTAGGATCGCGCCCCCGGGACGAGCCGCGATTGAGGAACAACGATCGATCGTACGAGAGATGCCGTGAGGAAGCGATGCGGTTCTATTTGATGTGATGATCGTACAGTCTGCTACGACTCCTATTACATAGGAATAACGGTATTGTATCCAAAATCAGTCAGTAGGTAAATGTATGAGACGAGTTTCTTATTTCACACTAATCTAGAAAGTTAAAGTGTAAAATGGTAATCAATCGAGCCAAAACTCGACGGGTTTATGTCGGTAGTTCAGAAGTTTCTATTACCATCTTCTTTCTCCATTATTAGACCAGATCCATAGAACCATAATGATTAACTGTAGCGGAGCAAAAGTAACCTTTTTAAGAATGTATTTCTAAAGAGATACTCGTATTAGACAATATTGCTTTCTGTAGAGTTTTTAATGCATCAAATTAAGACGTTTCAGGGCTGCCATCACAAATACACCAAAGAAAAAAGACAAAAATGGTAATATTCTGTATTTTTTACCGACTTATGAAAAAAAGGAGGTACAATGTTTGTCTGTACGTATTTTTGTGTATCTTCGTCGATGTTTTCGCAAATTGTGAACAATTAAAACGACGTTTCATTTAGTATTTTATATGCGTTTGTGTGAAAATGTTTAGTTTAAAAATCCCAATACAAGAGCATCTACTGTAGAAACGCACGACTTTTTTATTTAAAATATGAAAAAAAAAACTTTTTGATAGACAATAACTTTCCTCACTATTGTAAAAGTTCCGCATGTACTTATGAAAAGTTGCGACAAAACTCAATTCCCGACGCAATAAAAGTCAAACCCGTCGCTTTGTCGCGCGAGCTCGATACGGTCGGTGGTTTATCGACATAAATCTCGATCACGACTAGTGATGAATTTTTATTTACTATTATCGTATCGATAGTCAACCAAAAAAAGCTAATTCACTCGCAATATAAGCCCGAAATTATTTTAAAGCAATCTCCTAATTTAATATATTAACCGAGCAAGCTAAGAGTTTCATTGATATTTCTATAAGTGTTCATATTAGCACAAGTCTAGTTTTCAACCATATTATGACAAAACCTGGTATATAAATATTGTTTTTATTAGAATAATTACATATTATTAAAGATTATTGAGTATTTTTTTTTATACCGGGAAAATAGAGCTAGAGCTATAGTTTCCCAGTTTAAACAATATTTACTGATGGTAGTCGATGTTTTTTATAAAAATTAAAAAAAATTGTTAAAATGACATCTCAAACTGTGAGTCCCGATTATTGGTTTCAAAATTATAATCATTTATTATGTCAGGTTAGATTTCAGGCATCTTACATAATTCTGCAACTTAGACAAGATGCTTCGCGTTAAAGATGAGGAGGATATCGTAACTAATTTTAAACTTTCTAAAGTACTTATCAAATACAAGCTGCGTTCCTGAAGTTACTCGCGGATCTCTAAAAACCTTTATCACTCAGTGATGATGTGACTTTCTAACAGCAAAAGAATTTGAAATCGGTCCAGTAGTTTTCAAATTCATTCGTTATATACAAAAATTAAAACTTAATCTATATAATAGTAGTGTAGATGTGACAAGACTATCGATATTGGTAATCTATCGACCGCTCATCGATAATCACAGCCGGTCCCAACACTACACCACCGCGATCCCAGCTCGATACAAACGTAACAATGAAACGTTCCGGAACAGGCACCCCGACCGACGCAAACTATAGGAAGAGGGCACCGAGATGGAATACTATGGATCACTATTTCTTGCGGAATTCGCGAGCGTGCCTACTAACTGTGGCTCAATCTGTGTTCTAACAAAAAAACTATGTGTTCTAACAAAAAAAAATATGAAATATTTTGTGTTCTGGTCGATACATTACTATTAACGCTATGAATTGTAGACTCGCAAGCCTATATTTGCTGATTTATGATATTTATTTACATTTTGTAACCCAATATAGCCCTGCCATTTTGAGAAAACTCACAAAAGCGAATTTGTTTAATATAAAAGTTGTTCAGTTTACTAGTTCAAGCAAAACATTTTGTTGTGGCAATTTCGAGTAAAAAATAATAAAAAAAAAAAAAATCAGACAAAGATACCCATAGTTATTATACTATTATATACTAATAATCAATATGTTTTTATTTCCAAACACTGTATAGGGGTGTATATGCAAAAAGAACTATACAAATAAAATAAATTAAAACATCACTGTACGAGTTGTACTGCATCATGTTTTATTCCTATTCATATGAACAGATACCCAGCGGCTAAATGAGAGACCCTTATATCGTCAGAGATAGCCACAAGTATCTTATTGCTGGAACAGCGTAAGCGATGTAAAAATGAGGCAACCTTAGACCTCATGACAGGAAAAAAAATCAGTGACGCCCGCATCAGCGAACATGCTCGACGCATTACAGTACCGCGGAAGCTTCATAAGAGTCCGGAATGCGACATTATACTGGACTCTTATCCTGCTCACTGCATTTGCGTATATGCTATCCACAGCTGGCCAGTACGAGTATACAGTATAGGTATATATTTATTTTAAACTCATTATACTTATATCTACTTTATTTCTATATAATCATCATCATCATCATTCCTGACCTTATCCCAGTACGTGGGGTCGGCACTTACTTTCTTTTTGCAGTTTTATAAATAGCAGACAAATGGCAAATTATCTCTTATTTTTATTAAACGCAAAACCATATTGAATTAAACAGAAAAACTACTTGACCAACTTGACTGATAACTACAGTGCTTGAAGCGATCTAACGTCCGGTTATCAAACTAAAACTTATAATACATTTCACCAGAAGAACATACATTTATCTACTTTCTATTGCAATCAGTACACACATAGAAGTATAAGAAGTCAAATAATTCTCAAGTTAACGTACAAATCTAATAACCTTCTTATGAAACTCGTCCAGTTGGAGATCTCAACCAGTAAATACTCGTACCGTGGTAACTATAATCTTAACATCTAATAAATTGTAAATTAACTGTCTCCAAAATAACACGAACGCATCTAATTTCTGTTTTATAAAATCTGTTTATTTCGGTAAGTGAGATATATATTAAAATTTATATAATAGTAATAAACAAGAGTTTCCCGCATTAAAGTCGTAATACTCACTTATATTTCACTTTTATTGAGATTGGTTGAACCCAATCTAAATACGTCGTTAGCTGTTTAACACCTTGTACCGCGTTATTTAGAATGATTATATTGAGGTAAGAGTTTGGTATCATACCATGAATGATATTATTATAAGGTCACGTATCAACAGTATGGACGTATAATAGGTTAAATATCAGTTGTTTTTACAACTAATCATGTACCTAATATTTATTAATTTACTGTGACGTAGACCTGGATCTAGAAATAGCAAATAAATATTAGCATAGTCTCATATTATGATATTTTAAAAGTACAGGCTTATTTTTGTATGCGTTTAATTTCATTTTAAATTGTAATACTGTTTATTATGTAAACTTTTTAACAACATTATGTAACACTTATAATCACAACATCTATCAATTAAAACCCCCTACAAATAATATTTTATTCAGATTCTAAATCCGGAGTTCTACATAAATTTCGTTAAAGCAATTTTGATATTTTTTTCACGACGAAAATTTTTTATATAGATATAGCTCTTAACAACTTACTTTCCGTAACTTAAGTTTAGTATTACCAATAACCCTGCACATTAGAGTGTAAATAAAACTCGAGAGCAGTCCGCGGCCGCTGGTTCTGGCACTGATTAAACTCGAGACTTTTATAGAGATAGGATACTACGGAGCGCTCTATAAAATGTCGCACCGAGTTATATTAGAACCGGATACTATCACGAGAAATTGTAGAAAGGATGTAACAATGCAAGATTAAAGCGCTGGGCAAAAACTTAAGAAACGCTTGTAATAGAGCAGTTATATCTTTAAGCAATACTTGTCATATGTACGTAAGACGCTTTTAATAGAGCAGTTATATCTTTAAGCAATGCGTATGTTATTAGGTGGTAACATTTTATAAACAACACTTCACCTAAATTCTATTTAAATCTACAAAAATCTATTTAAATCTACAGGTATAAGTAACTTGAAAATTATTGTTTACTTATGACTGTCGTGGCAGCAATTGCATAAAGTGTGCCTGGTTCCAGTTATGATTCACCGGACTTTTCCCTCAACAAAACTGTGATTCACAGTTTCTACGGATCATTTCTTCATGGATAAACCATTGTCAACATTTTGTGGGTGCATAACAAATATCAAATGAAAGTGGACGGAGCTTATATAAAGATAGCCTCAAGACACCAAACAAAATACAAGTTTTTATCTTATTGTTTTTTTTATATTTTCACACGGAGTATGTAATGCATAAGACAAATGTTTTATCTACCGCTTGTTTGTTATGAAGTGAAACAAAATGATTTATTGGCGTTATACGAGTAACCAATATTTCACTGAATGATCTAAAATATGAACTATGTAATAGGTTCGTTTACAGATCATAATTGTTGTGATCGACAAGCAATTATGCGTTATGTTATATATTTCTTTATGAGCGCCCATTCTCATTCTACTTTCTTCAAAAGTTTAATTGATTAAGGTCCGTCTATAAATTTTACACTGTTCAAAGTCTATAACGGTATGAAACGCGCGTGGGCCTTATGTTTGTTCAGAACCGATGACAAATGCCACCTTCCGTCAATATGGAGAAGATTTGACGGATACTGGACGTCAATATTTATGTTTTGACTTGGCTTGTTGTTCTATTGTTGACATCACCTCTGCGTATTTAAGATTTTCTTGGTTAACATTAAAAATACAATATTTTATTTTAAAAATATCATAATACTCGTAGTGTATTAATAATTCTGTTCTTACTTGTCTCAACAAAAATGAGGGGTAAAATTTTGGTCGTTTATTTGGGAGTATATATTTTGTTTGCATTAAGTATTATCTTCGGTCTACTGTTGTCGTTTCTTCATCATTGACCAAAAAATTGTCCATGCCCTCGTTAAAAACAGGTAATTGTGCAAAGTTTTTATATCGTATCCCGCACAATAAAAACTTACGACTCTCTGTCCCGCACACAATCTCAGATAAACATGAAAACTTTTGTCTCCACCGTCTCTCCCCTGTATCGGTGCTCTCGCTAGATAAAAGTACAACTTTGTCCATAAACGGTTCTTTTCTTTATTAAACTTCAACTGTATTCTGTACGCAACTGCCTCCCATTAGCCATTCAAATTCTCCGCTGAATAAATAATAGCTCATTATTATTACTGGCGATGCTCTTTTGTTTTTCTGACGACGAAACTTACTGATTGAAAAGTTCGGCTGTAGTTCGTTGTTATTTTTCTTTTGTTGTACGAACTTTTGTTGAAGTGAAACAATGGAATGTTATCAGATCATTAGTTTCGGATATTTGCATTCAATTTGAGTTGAGTATCAATTTAATGTTTTTATATTAACATACAATAATATTCATATTCAAACATTTATATTTTCATCAAAACCAGTAAATTCAGCAACCAATGACATCCTACTTCTGGCTGTTTATTACATATATATACATAAGTATGTATTTACGTATATGAGTATGTATATCAGTTATCAGGTTACCATAGCACAGGCTTTGCCTAGTTTGGGACTTGAAGACCTTTGTGTGGACGTTGTCCCATGTTATTATTACTATTAGTTCTGGGAACGGGAATCTCCTATAAGAGGGGTGTAGGCCATTGTTCAGTATGCAGACCAACTAGCGGATTGGGATTCAATAATATTGTAATTTATGTAAGTAGCAGTATAACATTCATATTAAAATCTTGTCCAGTAACAATTGTTTGTTATCATTTTAATTTAGAATTCATCTAATTTTTTTTCACTTAGATTGGCAAGTACCTTTATTACCAAAAACAAAAAAAAAATAGCAGTAAGATTACCAGTAGAACATTTAAGATCAACACATAATCCGAATGCTCCAACCCACTACCAGAGGGCAGCGTGCCTAGTCTGATAGCCGCATTACCAGGCTGAATGGCAATGCTTATACGTTGGAACAGATTCTTATTAATTATTAGGACGATGATCAAGAAAAATCTTGGATTCAGACATCAAATTTAGCATTTAACTCGTTTTTACGACGTCGAGCTAACTTTACCGTCGCCACTTGATTTGATCCATCGTCAGTATCATATAAGTTTATAGTCGATAAAGCTCCACACGAGTGCATCGGAGTGTTGATGACGTTTATTGTTATTAGACGAGTGATAAAATGTTTTACTGCGTCACTGAGAACTAGGGGTGAAGGGCAACAGGATTGGTGTTAACGGGAATAACCGAGGTTATTTCCATTAATACCCACTAAGACATAGTGGTGCCTTGAAAGTTTTCATTAGATAAATATTGATCGAAGTAATGTTAAAAATACGTGTGGCACTCGGAGACTGCCGCGTTAAAGCTATTGAATACGCATACGTGTAGTCGCACGCACACAAACACCGTGCCGAAATCTGCCGAACTGAAACAACGCGACGTTAAACGAGTGTAAGGTATATTTTCGTTACGGAATTACTTGATTCGGTCGCCGCGCTCAAATCCCACGATAAAAGCTATGCAAATTAGCTAGAAACAAATAGCTTATTATTGTATAAGAAAAAAATCTTGCGTAAATGTAAATTTCTCATATTATGATTTGAATGCGCTTTTAGCTATAATGTCTAAAACAGCAAGTAAGTAAGTAAGTTTTTGTGTTAGTCTTTTTCCTGTTTTTTTTTTCCTTTTTTTAATAAATAAATATGTATTGTATTAATTGAGACCGTGTTCTATCTTAAGTGTTGTGTAAAAAAAAATCTTATGCTAAATAAAGATCGTTGAAAAATAAAACACATTGAAGTATTAGTGTTTCGACATCGATTAATAGTGTCACTCGTTTTGAGTGAATAGATGGTATTATAACCAAATGATGAGGTGGGTTCTTATCAAACACATGTTTCATTTGGATTCTCGCTTTACATTCATAGCTCTCTGTTAGTATTACTGAAGTGTCGATATTAACAAATACATAGACTTCAGCTACTACCTATGATTCGATTTAATTCTCTTTTATAAGACACAGCTTAACAGTGTAGTTTTTTTTTTGACTACAAGTTTGCACGTACGGAAGTCAGCGATACTGTAGCCCTAGATGGAGCATGCTTAGTCTGGAATACACTGGCTCTCAAAGAAGGCTGCCAGAACACATTGTTAGGTGCTTGGCGACAGATTTTACAACCTGACGGTGGTAGCTAGCCAGACGAGCGATTGGAAACGCCCTACCACCATTCTATGGTTTCCTTACGATGTTTTCCTTCACCGGTAGCTCAGGTTATTTTGCATGTTTCGTGGGATTGAACTTCGTACCTTTTACTCGGCAATTGACCTCGCTAACCACTCAACCATCATCGCTACAAAATCCACCATATACCATCATATATCACCTGAGTTGTTTGTCTGTTATATCTTTTTAATAGATGCTAAATGTTTATGGATCTCATTTCTAATATTTCAGTAAGTACAACATACAATATGACTCATTGTTATTTTAATGCTAACAGCAACAGTTGCTAGTAGGTGCACTCGTACCTAAGTGAGCATCTCCGGTATTTCCTAATAGCTTCACTACCAGCTGTGAGGTAGTGCTCGCGTGCTCGAAGGAATTAACTACGGAACCCTCGCGTGTTCGCACCTCTTTACGCTTGCTTGTAATTGAATTCTTTTTTGCTATCGTGCTAAGAGTTTTTTCTTCTACATTCGTTTTGATGGCATTAGGATCTGTGTGGATTAGTTCTGGTTTGGGTTTGCGTTTGATGTTGTGGCTACTGAACCAATTAGTAACGATGAAAAGTAATTGTTTATAATATAATGTAACGAGCGTAACGATTATTTCAATGAAGCAAGATTATTTTACTGTTTTCTAATTGTTTTCAAAATTATAGTCCATAGCACTATTAGCAATATTTAAAGTAAAATGCAGGCTGTACAATGTGGTTTTTTTCCTTTATTTATTTATTTATTATATATATTTTATTGTTTTGTAATTTTTATCCTCATTTAAAGTTATTTGTATATTAGTTTATTAAATTTTTTATTATACGTATATAACGTATAATAAAAAATATAATAAATTTTTGTTCCTGAATTAGTTACCGTTAACAACATGATTATTTAACGAAGTTATTACGAATTCATGCAACATAAATCACAGAATTACCAACTTCTTTCCAAATATTTTCCATCCCGTCGACCTCCTGAAACAAAGCTCGAGACTCGCTAACTTATTCATGTTCGTACAATCATCGATACAAACTGTTTCACGCTTTATCATTCTCACTACACCCGACACCCAACTTTCTACCTTAATTCCATGTAATATAATCGTCTTTAGAACGGAAAATACTCAGAAACTCAACACCTGTGACCCTTATACTATACATCAAAAAATGGAAAGGTTTAAAAAAGGCTTTACGTGATGCGAGTATGGGAAACGAAAGATGCTATAGGAAAAAGAGGCTTCCTGTTCTCTTTTGTGAAGATATTACGAAGGTTTCAATGGGTACAGTTAAAGTAAAGATGGATATAATGTTAGCAACGTTTCGGATTCATAAAAATGTTTGAAAAAAGGTCACAAAAATATAAAAATATAACTCCAAAAATACCTTTTATATAGAGAACGTTAACTTGTAAAATATATTTTAGTTAATAAACCTGTTTACAAAGGAAACATGAGACGATGAATTCACCGTTGATTAAATCGTTTTAAATCTGCTAGTAACAAAATAGTAATATTGATTTCAAGCACCGTTTACACATCATAACGATATCACGTCATGATCTTTTCACACGCCCTAACTACATTTTCTACAAGTCGCAAAGAACAACATCTATTTACGAAGTTAATTACGTTGTCCAATTAAGAAGACTCGTAGAGTGTACAATCACCAATGATGCGGTCATCCGACAAAACAACTGCACACCAAATTAGTAACGTAGTTACTAGCGTGCACTCTGTGGTGCCGGACAATTATCGGTCGCCTACGCGCGCGTGTAGGCGGCCTATTGCCCAAGAAATAGACACAGACGTTTTGAGACTGGTTAGACTTAAATATTAATTTAAGATTATGGATATGTAATCTTCGCGAGTTTGCTGATTTGGTTCTGGATGGATTAGGTTTTACATCCATAAACAGACTAAACTGATAAAAAGTGATTTGAAAGAACTTTGAAATTGAAGCGTTAAATGGGAGAGTTCAATTACAATAAACATAAATTATAGTGTTAAGGAAATACCATAAATCACCTACAAGACTGCTAACTGTATTGCTCATTGATTATAAGTTCCTATGTACATAGGTATCATATTGAATTGTTATTCGAAACTTCCTCTATGCCGAATCTGGAAAAATTAGAGCTGAACAAAATTATCAAGGTTTCTGTCCAGCTAAATATTTCCCTTAATTATAATATATCTTCATTTTAATATAATACTCGTATATAATATAGAAAGTCAATCTAAGACTTTTCTACACTAAACAGTGTTTAATATAACTTTTGTATAGTAAATAAATGTCTTAAATTAAATCAGCCAAGCACAAGTTGAACTCGCGCGCGAAGAGTTCTGATCTGTACAACATTAGTTCAAGTTTTTACATGTTGTATGGGAACTCCGTATTTTTTTTATTTATTTAGTATTTTTTGCTATAGCACCTACAAAAATACATACATCATATATGAAAATTTCAACTTGTTAACTATCACTGTTCATGAGATACTGTCTGCTGATAGACAGCGAAGTCATATTAATATGGTCGCGTTAGGACTCTTTGAGTACGGGATCCAAAAATGATTATAAAAGAAATCCAAGACGCAATGTTGCTATTAATCTAACACAACATTGTCCATGTTTCTCTCAAATCGGTTGTAAGTTAGTCGTGGACACAACATTGTCGTCTGTAATTAGCCTCAGGAGCCTTTGTGTAAACTTTTTAAGGGCATTATCGGAACTCGGGCGGGAGTTGGGAACTTCGACGTCGAGTTCTAGTTAATTATTTGCTCCGCTATTAGAGGATTAATGACTTTATAAAGTTTGTACTATGCGTGTATACGCGAGATCTTGATAAAGCGAATGTAATCTTTTACACTATTAATAAAATCAGGAATTATTATAATAACATATTTCATCGAAAATTCTTTGTAAGAAGCTTATTTAATATTAATTTTAATATTGTCTTATTTTACTACGTCTCACGAGTATTTTGTTTTTAGTATATCACACTAAAAATCATATTAGTTGTATATTTTTAGTTTAATTTAGGTAGGTACCTAGTTATGCATCCCTCGCTCTTCTTCTCTGATGTAGAGACGGCTTACTCAGCAGTACTTGCACTTCTGTGGAAAGCTGACTAAAGTGTCTCTAATTAGACCAGCGAGTAGTATGTAAGTTAATGTTAAGAATATATCTTTACAATAATCAATAGTATTAAAGCCTCTAAATTGGCTACATGTATTTATAATTTAGTTTTTAAAAACATATTTCAGTGCTTCCTAAATTTAACTACCTATCCATCCGTTACTGTATATAAATAAGCGTGCAAGTATTTACGTTTGAAGTAAGATCGAGTTTAGATTTCCGGAACAGTTTTTCCGCTCCCTTAGATCAGAACGTGGAAAGTTTTATCAACATAAAAACGCTCCACATCATTTCCCCTCGAACCGATATACATTCTAACTTGTTAACAAAGCAAGGGCCAGCCCTCAGTACCCAGTAGACAATCTACAGAGAAACAGACCAAAACATTTCCAAAAATATTACATAATAAACGTGTCTATAAAATACAATGACATATAAGTTCAAATTACTGAAGCTAACGTACGATTACGTCTGGGCTGGTGAGTCTTAGTTCTACACATTAACGCGTTCAAGCTCACGTTTGATATATTTTTGTTTTTCACAGTCCGTTGGGAGAAGAATGTAAAAAATGAATTTGCAAAAGACTTGTTACATTTTCGGCCAGGAAGGTGTATGTCTACCAAAAAATGCCTAAAGATGTGGTTAATACTGTGTATCAATGAAAAATGCGTCAGTCGCCTTCTTTATTTTACTACTAGCTGACCCGCCGAACTTCGTACCACCTAACAGTTATGTATGTTTCTCACCTTTTAAACCTTCCCTGGAGTACGACAATTATTTCAAGACTTAAATCAGCTAGACTGACTAGCCGTTCTCGAGTTTTAGTGAAACCAACCAGATTCATTTTAATCATATGTTTTGTTTATTTTTTTCTGTCTTAAGAACCTTCTCCTGTCAATTACAAACCCAACAAAAAATTTGTGAAATCAGTCCAGCCGTTCTCGCGTGATGACGTGACCAAGGGATATAAGGATTCATTTATATATATATAGATTTCTAAATAAAACTTAGTTTACTAAATAAGACTCCAATTACTACATCAATTTTGTTCATCTTCGTTTCAATTTCTACATCAATTTTGCTCATCTTCGTAAAGTTCTACTCTGTGTCAGTAGGCTCACACCACCAGTTAGAAACAAGTTAACTTCCTTAACTCTTCAACTCGCTCCAAGTATTACACAAACAGAATTCTATTTACTGACCCGTCCCAAAACTCACACAAACTTTAACGCTTTATTTACAAAAATGTACAGAAAACTGTATGAGAGAGCATAACAAATAACATTTGGGCGTTCACATACTCATACATTCTTTAGGAGAACAGCTTAGTGGTCTGGAACTGTGTTGGAAAAACACTTTTATTGACTTCGAATATCTTCAGGTTCGTCAACATCTATTGACATTTTTATGACAAAATGTACGTGATTTTCGCTTGCTTCGTTTGTGTTTTTTAATTGACAGCTAATGATTCCAATTTATATGTCTTTATCAGCGTTACAGCAACAAAGTCTTGTACGTTCTTAAGAAACTTCTCTTCATTATCAACTTTGCTAATCAAATTCAAATTTTAATACATTCTCATAGAGCTCAGATTAGATCCTCAGAGCAACGCTATTTGCGGTCAGTTCTATTAAAGTTCGCGTAAAAGTTTTACAACAGGTTGCTTCTCGCCATTTACGGCCTTAGGTAAGAAACATAAAACTGAAATTTATCAGCAGTTAATGCCTCGGGGATAAAAACAAAAGAACCGAGTTTGATATGCTCGTGAAGGAGCTTTGCTTAATTTTGTTGTAATTTTTTGCTCCCCTAAAACTTTGCCAACAAAGGCTTCATTATAAACTTAAAGACGTCAGTGTGAAGATTAACACACAAGATTTTAACATATAATTCAAACCCATAAACGAAACAATAAAGCAAATGTTGTTATTCAAGGAACACAAATGTTGTTATTCAAGGAACACAAAAGGCAATCTCGGAACAAAAGTGAAGAATTTACATTAATTCTCGATCGGTTTGCAAACTACAGGCTCGAAAATGCAAAAAACAGCACCCACGCAGGACCTTCGCAAGGTCGTTCACGTAATACGATTGAGGTGCGACGACCTCGGCACAGATTAGGTCACAGTCTCTGGGGAGTAGGAGCAGATGAGGTTCTAGTTTGTTTGGAGGTAGGTGAAGCTACAGCCTGGTACAGGTTAGAGCATTCCGCGCACTGAAACTTTATGAGTCGGAAACAGTAACGTTCTACAATAGTCTTTGTGTTCTCTGACGCAACGCTTCTCTGAGGTTACGATGTGTTATCTCACAGGAAAGCTTGCATTAGGAACGAGGTTAGTTTTAATACTACTTTTTCAAAACGACCTTGCGAAGGTCCTGCGTGGGTGCTGTTTTTTGCATTTTCGAGCCTGTAGTTTGCAAACCGATCGAGAATTAATGTAAATTCTTCACTTTTGTTCCGAGATTGCCTCGGAACAAAGGTGAAGATTCCGAGATTGCCTTGCACTCAATAATTACTTTAAATAAAATTTGATAACTCGTTTTTATATTTTAAGAGTAATCGTAATTTAGGTGTGTTACCTAACGTAACATGTAAGTTTTACCATATTTATTATTTGCAATACTTATGTTCAAAAGAGGAAATTGTTTACTGTTAGCGCTAGAACTAATATACCTTGCTATTATTTTGCGCGTTATTGAACTTTAGAATTAAATAAATACGCTATGTTTTACAAATCAAAATGTATTTGTATTATCACAAATTAAAATGCAATACAAGTAGTAACATAACGGTCAATAAGCAAACAAGGAAATACATAGACTTCCATTTATATTCAAAAGTAAAAAGCGATACAATATATTGAATTCTATGCGAGGAAATCTATCTAGCAAAGTTGTTTGCCGTTCTACACCTCGTTTTTGCCTCATTGCTGTCAAATAAAGTTTCTAGTTGACCTGACAGCTCTTGCCAAGTATGGCAAGTTAGCCTTAGATGGCAGCTGTAAGACTAATAAATAAAAATATATCCAAAACGGCAAATCCACAGGTTTAGCAATAATAGAATAAAACGAGTTATGTTAAAAATTGTGTAACTGGTATATTTTTACCTTTTGTTATATTTTTTATTTATCGAATTATTGGTTTTGCTTATTATTGCATATACTTTACAGTTTTAAAACTGGTAACCATGCAAGAAGAAATAAGCAATTACCTGAGAAAAAATAGTAGCAACATATATAAACAATTTATGAGTAGGAGCGCAGCGTTCCCCAAGGCGCTACTCTCGGCCCACTTTGATACATTTAATACACTTAGACCCCTCCTGTCGTATTGGACTTTCACCGCAATAAAACTGATGCTGGCAATAAATAAATAAATGAAACCGTATCGGCTGTTAACACTGAAATATTCGATAGCAATAAACTTGTCTTAGAGTTCTCGAGTGCCGTCTAACAAGATAATTTTCGATTGTCTTTTTGTAAGACACGATAGCAATCATCAACAAAAGATGTTTCAAACAAAACACGTTTAAATTCAAGTCGAGCATACTATGTAACACTTCGCTTTTGTAACTTGAAACCATTTAAATTAAACCTTCCGTTCTTTAAAAATAAGACCCAAAATGTTTTAAATCGGACACGAAGAAAACTAAATCATTTGAAGGCTGTTGTCATGTTTCCATTTCTTATGAAACTAACAAGAATTCTTGAGACGTCTTTATTATCTTGAAATATAGACTTACGATTACGAAATAAGGTTTCTCTGTCAGCAAAGGCTTGTTTTGGAAAATTACCTGTAATAAAAGAAAACATTACTAGCATTTGACATCTTGAAAGCACATTTGTTAAAGAAAACGCCAATGAAACAAAATACTTATTGGTCGTAGAATGTGAGTAATAAAATTATAAGTATTCATTACTGCAATGTGATAGTGTAACAACGGATCGTTTGTTTTGTTCTCGATGCTAAATGTCACAATAACCACGAGAATAAGGTCATAAAATGTTTATTTAACTACCCACTATAACTAGACCTGATATTTTATATATGTGTTCAAAATAAATAAAATAAATTAAATGCTTTGACATTCTTCATTTGTCCACATAAACTTTGAACCAATATCAGGCTCAATGATATTTTATATTGACTAATATAACAACTCTCATATCTTTTTCTCTTTATCAAGAACTAATTGATTCCATTCAAAAACATGAATTTGTCAGAGTTGAGTCTAACACGTTCCATTAAACTATTGCTGATAACATACACAATATTAATCAAAATGTAAGATTTGTCGCTTTCACCTGCACAGATAATGGAGAACTGGTTCCATTATTGAAGTGTCAAGACACAGAGGATGCTTGAGGACACCTACTCTCTGACACTTGGACTACAGACTAATGAATGTGAAGAGTAACAGTTTCCAACAAAGTATTTTAAGCAGCTGATTTGTACTCGTATAGTCAACTACGAGTATAACCAGCGCGTGAAATATTAATAAAGCCAGTGATAAAGTAAACGTGGCCGATAAAATGGCTAAACTATCATTGTACTTTACCTAGAAATAGAGAAAATAGTATAAAATGTTGTATGTGTAATGTCTTTAACTTTCAAAACTGGTTTATAATATCGAAAGGAAGTTGTAGTATTAATACGTGTACTCAATTTTATTCTATGAGTCCAACCTGAAAATGATGTGTCTGTTGGGAGAGAATTAAGTCTAGAGATAATAATGCCAGCACTCTTCTACAATAAAGTCAGCTCTTTGAGTGTTAGCTCTGTGCTCACCGAGTTCACTGAGCTCAACATTTTGGAATTAATCTTTTTAGAAATTCAACATAGAAAGAATTATAATTTCAACATTGTGAGAATTTAATATTTTTGAACTCAACTTTTTTGTAATTCAATATTTTAAGATTGAACCGTTTTGATCTTTTCAACCTTATAAGAATTCAACATTTTGGCAAATTTAACTTTTTAGGCCTGAAGGGAAGATAAAACCATTGTTACATATTATTTGATGTACGGTCATCTTGACAAGCTTTCTCTCTGTGAAATGACCTTCTCAGTGTTCGAACAGAGCAAGATAAACGGCTGCGTGTGAATAATTCACAAGAGCCGAGAGATATGGCGTCAATCTGTGAATGGATGTCGTGTGCGGTGTCTTGTCTAGGAGACGATGCTAATGTATGGCACTACTGCACACGGGAGTGAAGGCGAGAACGAATTGCCGAGTGAATGAATGACTGAGAACGTTGCTGACGTAGGATTAATGGCTGCTGTCTTCCTGCTTACGTTTCCTTATTATTTTACACATTTCGTATCGTTAAGACTTGAAATATCAAATATTATAATATTATCCTTTTTTTATCCTACACCTATTGGCATTCCTTCCAATTCCATTCCTACATACCATGGCATTCGACCACAAGTTTGCACGACCACGGAAGTCAAAATCAGCAATGTAGAACTAGTTGGAGCATGCCTAGTATGAAATACACTGGCTCTCAAGGTAGGCTGCCGGAACACACCGTTAGGTGCTTGGCGGCAGATACATAAAGGATCATTTCGTTTTTTGTCTGTGTGTCTGCCTAATTTTGTTCTTGTGTTTGTCCATTTCTAATAACTGCGTACAATATTAGTATAAAATAGTACGAGTATGCAAGACTTAGATAAAATAAATGTTCTGTAACGGTGCGCGGCGGTTCACGACACAACGTAAAAGATTTTCCTCGTATTAATATATCGCGGGAAATATAATCATATTTCAAGCGCTTAATCTTTCAAAGGCTGACAACAATGAATCATGATCCTGCGATATATAAAAAAGTGAGTCTATTTTCTATTAACGCCTTACTTTCCCGGTGAAACAGTATTTGATTTTAATACAGAGTATATTAATAGTGACTTGGGAATCTGTTTTTACATAATTGTATAGAGCCCTTATCACTGAAAGTTTAATATTAGATTTGTACAAGTATATATCATTTGATTATTCAAATTTGACTGACAGTCGATTACATTAGTTGGTTCAAATTAGCTACATATTTTTCGGTTTATAATAAATTGATTGACATATATATTATTTAAGTATTTTCATTGTTACCGTTGCTTATAATTAACTTGATAATACTTACTTTTGTAAGATATTGAGATACTTATTGAGACTTGAGATACGTCACTTAACTCATCACTTGGTATATCTTTAATTTAAATTATAAAATTGCAGAAACTAGTTTTTTTTTTGTTATCTTCTATATATAAAAAAGAGTAAATCCTGACTGACTGACTGATATTTACTAGGAATCAACATACAATAATAGAGACATGAATGAATACACCTTCGAAATATATAAAAAAGTAGGCGTGTACTTAGAAAAGTTTTTGGAAATTCAACTCCTAAAGGATTTAAATTGAGATGCAAAGTTTGAAACTTTGTAAAATTCATATTTGCCGCGAGCAACGCAGCCTCCGCGGGTGACGATTACTAGTAAATAGTTAATATGAATCGATACAATTATCTATTAAAGTACCTACAATAACATATCTAATAATGCGGACCGAGCACATACAAAATATTTTTATAAAATACCAAAACGTCTAGTGCAAGCGTCATGTGACCAGAATGCTGGCTTTTATTTTGGTCAAAAAAATATTATTGCCATTCAACGTGGCAATGCAGCCAGCATTCTTGGAACTTTACCTTCTACTGGGGGTTTATTATTAGATTAGTTTTAATAAATCTCAATGTTAATTTTTCCTTATCCCTAGCAGCTCGTTTGGAAGTTCCATCACTGATGTTATGATCCTCCAGCGACATTGCAAATATGGTGGAGGCGAATATAAATATGAAGCAGGCGCGAGATGATCCTACTTGATTGATGTATTGTCTGCGACCACTCACAGTCCCAGCGCTGGGACACGCAATTTAGGCTCTACATTTATCTCTAATGTGACTTTCGTCTGGGTTGAGATTTAGGCTGGGACTTTCGGAGAATAAAATATACACGAATTCAGCGTGGAATAAAAAGTAGAAGATTCTTTCTCCATCATCATTTCAAAATACAGTCGACTTACGATTCATGTATTTACATATTTAGAATGGAGTACGTAAAACGATTTGCTTTTAGTGCAATATATAAACATAATATGTATTAAGTTTTGTAAGAAACGTTTGACGTGTATATTTTTAAATTTAATTTACATAAAATTTAGTAACAGCGAGGTGTGACATTACTTAGGTGTTAGTCTACCCATCAAAGAAAACGCATTATTGAACAAAATTTTGGAAAAAAAAAATGTGTCAACGATACAACTTGGCCGATCACATTGTAACCAATTTTTGTAATTAGAATCATTTATAATTAATTTTGAAAAAAAAGGTCTTCAATGAGTTCTCTTTGATGTTTAGACTAACACCCTCAAGTATAGTCACATCTCTCTGTTACATGTTGTATAATAGTCTATTTGATAAAGATGATAGCGGATATTTTTTGTTTTTAGTATATAAACCCAAAATTTCTAATAATGAATGGGATACAGAGATTTTAAAGGTTCACAAAGGTTCTTAAAATATAGTATTGTAATGATAGAATTTATATACCTACATAAAACAACGATGTAAATGGTTGTACAAATATGCTAATACGTATAACTAGCTGACCCTTCGAAAAAAAAAAAAAAACTTCGTAACGCCTTTATGTTTCTCACCTTTTAAACCTTCCTGGAGTATGAAAAACATTTCAAGACCAAAAATCAGCTAAATCGGCACAGCCCTTCTCGAGTTTTTGCGAGACTAACGAGTACGAGGTAAGTACTAAATGTTAAAATTATTCTTTACATATTCAGTTCAAAAATAATTCCTTTATTCCCTTAAGTATTTATACTGCTTAAGTAACAGAATACACTGATGAATAGCCAACTATATTGAAATGCTAAAGAGAGAGAGTCTCAAGATAAACCCACAATACTTCTATTTATAAACCATTTAAGTCTTATTTCAGATTTATAGAGCTATATTGCAGCTACCACCTACACTATTCTCAACAGACATTCTGAATAGCACAGTAAGGAATCATCTTACGGAAGGGTATGAAATTACACACTAAGTACTTGTACTAGCGCTCAAATCAAACGCTAAGAAGCTTCCTGCTGTGATTGATAACAATGAATATAAAAAGACTTATGTTTTTTATTGTTACTTTTTTATAGGTAATGCACCTAGCATTCTAAACACGCTGCCCTCTGGTGGTAGGTTGGAACATTTGTATTATCTGTAGATCTTAAATGATCTATCGGTAATCTTTCTGCTGTATTTTTTTGTTGTTGTTGTTGTTAGTCATTTTGTTTTTGGTAATAATAGCACTTTCCCATTTTATTCAGAAGCCTTATAGACATTTATTTTTAATTTAGAATATATAATCACCGATACAAAAAACATTGTCTTTTTATAAATTAAAATACGTACGAAGCTACGCATAACATTTTAACAAATATATATATTTTTATACCATCATGTTATAATAATGTTGCATGAAGAAATTTAAACGAACTCACATAAAAATCTAGTATACATAATATTATATTTAGAAATAAACTAACATAGAAGACAGTTTAAACAGTTCATGAGATACAGCCTGGTGACTGACAGACGGACCGACAGTGATACGACTCTCTTTCTTATCCTTTAGGAACTCTAAAAAGAGCTCAAATGGCAAACAAGTAAAAAATCATAATGCTATATACGTCACAAGTAACATTAAGAACTCAGAATAGTAAATTAAATTAAACCATACTCAAATATCAATTGTCAATTCATGCCCAACAAAGTTATTAATATAATAAGTTTATCTGGTAACATTATTATTATTAATCCTGCCAACATCATGTTCTAATTAAACTACCGACATAACTGACAGTTAACGTTATATCACAGAATATATCTACTCAAAGACGACTTTGATGAAGGTAAGGTAGGAGGTTAACTCAATTTGTTCTGCCTACTTGACAGATTGACGAGCAATACTGTGAACATAACTCATAAACTAGTCGTCTACGATGATTGATCACAAGATCAACGTCTTTCATAATTGTTCAATTTAGATCGCTTTAAATTTTGTTCAGTAAAGATCGTATCGGATTTATATCTTTAGGCAATTTAAAAAAAAATCATAGCAATTAGTAGAATCCTTAACAATATGCTTTTAGTAGCAAGTTAGCAATTACAAAAAATAATACTGTTATTTTTTGAAATTGCTAACGCTGTCAGATTAATCTTTGGAAAAACAAATTGCATAGCCATTGCCCGTTAATAAAAAAAATTGGAATATTCAATGAGCCGACTATATTTAAAAATAAATGAAAGTGTCATCTAGTTTTATAGATAGACTAAAAAAACACCAACATAAAATAATTTCTATGAATCCATAAAAATGCTAAAAAGCATTATTTTGATAACAAAAACTAAAGCGACTATTACAGACTATACCTTACTAATATTTTAATTAACTTTACATCCTAGGCACGTCCATTTAAGATCTACAGATAATCCAAATACTCCAATTTGGATTATCTGTAGATCTTAAATGGTTTATAGGTAATCTTTCTGCTATATTTTTGCTGTTGTTATAGTAGTCATTTTGTTTTTGGCAATAAAGCCACTTGCCCCTATGATTAAGTAACTTTAAGATTTACACTAATACAACAGAACTACAGACGTATATTAAGCAAGCTAAAATCAATAGAACAATCACAAACTCCTTGTAAAGCAAATCACAACCGTGATTTGTTAGAAGCCGATAAACAATATCTAGGTCTAGACATCACAGGACTTGTATCTCAATTAAGTTTTCCTAAAACGAACACAATAACTACAACAGAATTGGGACACAACGAGCACGTACTGCCAAACAAAGCCGAACATACGTGACAATTAACGAACGGAATTCCACTACAGTCAGATACAGATATAGCCCACAATGTTATTGAAGACAAAAATGTTTATGAACAAAATAGGTTGTACAGAATAAATTTTGTAAAAATTCATCATCGTCAGTAAGAAGACGACCACTGCTGAACTTGGGCCTCTCTCTTTAAACGCTATTACGAACGACAAGCTGCCTATTGCATCCACTGGTTACTTGTGACTTTTACTATGTCGTCGGTCCACCTAGTCACTCAAGAACCTTTCTTCCCCATCGGTTATCAGTTTTTCGAGCGATATAAGTATAAAAATGTTTGCTTAGTGACCAAAGATAAATGTAATTATTGTCATAGGATTTTGTCCCTCTGCAAGTGCACGGCTATTACTCGATAATGTCCCGAATAAAGGTCTCTAATTTACTAATTGCGACTATTCGTGTACAATTTAAGAGTCACTAATTGCACTTGACATGTTGATAACCTCTGTTGGACACGAGGACTCAATTATACAAGTAATGAACTCTCTACATATCATTTGTTGGCGTGTACGCTTAAAAGGTCATAAACTTTAAAATCTATGGACTTTGTACATCATTTAGAAAAAAAAGTCTGCATATAAGCGGTGTGATATTTTTATAATACTTCTTTCTTTATAAAATACCAAAATAATGAACACTGCCAAAAACGTCAAAATTAGCATTTCCTAAACGTTGTATCCACATGATATTATAATGACGAAAGTTTGTATTTATCTTTACGTTCAAACGGTTGAACGGATTTGGCACGAAGATAGTTTATACCTTGGATTAACAACATAGTCTATTTTTTATCCCGGATATTTGAAGTGTTCCCATGGGGTGATCAAATATCTGCTAGTAAAAAATTATTAATAATAAATTTCATTTCATAACCTATGAAATGAAATGAAATTATTTAATGGCCTTATAATCACTTATGCTATACTAGGCAAGTCACATTACAATATTTCACACAATACTTAATTTAGTAAATTTAAAATGTACCTATGTCAAAAACTTTACAATTCACATAATTACAAAATTTAAATAAGATTATGTAGTATCGATTAATAGATAAATTACTGATATAATAATACTTCTAAAATAGTTTACATTAATGTGAGTAGAATTTGATAAAGTCATTATATAATAAGATACTTTAATGTCATTATTAGTTTGTGAGTTTTGACTATAATTGTTTAGTTGGATTTGACAATATGTTATATGAATTAAGTATAAGTTAAGTATTAAATTAAAATTATTAGTAAGAAAAACAATGACGATAAGTCTTATTAAAAATTTAGTTATCACCTACTTATAAAATTATGTTTGCTCACTCACGAACGAAGATTCAGTCAGCCTCATGTTCATAAATTATTTGACCGAGTAAATAGGTAAACGAATATAACCTCGTCGGTACTATAAAATGTAGTAAATTTCTGAAATCTATTATTGTGCAACTTTGCTAAAAGTGCTACATACAAGATTCCGGAAAAGAATTGTGATTCATCTTGTTATTATTATTATATATCCTTTTTTTAGTTCATGAAATTATATTTTTAATGGATGTCTAGACGTAATGTGTACGTGTAAATGAACAAACATTGTATGAGTCGTATGGACACTTACTACTGGACACGCGTTAAAAATAATCAAACGTTCGAGTGGTTTAGATGGTATTGAATTGTGATTTGACTAATAAATATTTAATTAACTAAGCTATTATAATGAAGCATTCCAAAAAACATTAAAATAAATAAGGTGACATGGTGATGGTTGGTATATTTCGATGTACATATCAAAATAAGAGAATAAAATTAACTCAAGCGTTGTTAAAGGGAATAATAGTAATAAAATAGAAGAACTGACAAGTTCTCTATTTCCCGATAGATCTCGGTCTCTTCAAATCACGAGTGAATCGGTTTCTTCTAGGCAAGCGCGCTACATCCTAGACCGCATCCTAGGTGACCTAGGGTGAGTTGCGGTAGGTTTCCACTTGAAACCTATTAACTATAAAAAAAATAAAAAAGATTGAGATATATACGCATGACCTATGACCTATAGTCTCGTAACTCGTGAAACTTATTCTCAGCAGTGGGAGCTATTCGTATAAGACAGATATTGTTACAGGACATTTGTAAAAAAATATATTGATGATAATTAATAATAATAATAATAATCCTGACGTAAATTGAATGGTTTAAAGTAATTATGATATAATATAGACGATTCAGATTTAATATTCAATATCTAAATTAAATAACATAACAATAACACTGCATTTCCAGAACCTACAATTAATTAAACATAAACAAACGCATTCCACAAAGTAAGTAAAACAGAATTATCTAGCAATTGATTAATGAAGCCAGTGTAATGAACAAAGCGAGTTGAATTCGCTATGAATTGTTGATTGGTCGCGGCGGCGCGGCGGCGCGGGTCTAGCTGTGGGAGCTAATCAGACGAGTTATTCAATTAGCTGGTGATATATCATATATGGTGCACCTAATGCGTAATTATACAAATTAACGAATTTTCAACACTAATACTGTTGATTCTGTCCGTGTCTTTATTGCTTTAATACTTATTTGAGACATTTAAGACTGCATTTATCTGATGTATAAGAGAAATATATCTATTTATTTTATCTTAAAGAATTATATCTTTATTCAATATATTTTATACGATATTCTTATTATATTGTATTTTATCTTTTGTACAGAATTCATTTAGCATATTATGATATTATAATTATTTATCCATTAAATTGAAATGTTAAGCATTTGGACTATTATCGTTTACACCCCCTTCATAGAGGAGTCTCAGGCCCAGCAGTGGGACGTTATGAGTTGAAACGCTAATACTAAGTATAATCTAATGGTGTCTTATTTTGAAACTTTATATGATAAAATATACTCACACATCTTAATAGGTCCGTTCTGTTTTGAGGTCGTTTCAAATAAGCCGTATTTTAAATGTCCTTCTCTTTCCCGGAAATAAACGGCCATGCTATGCTTTACGATGTTGTCTTCCTATTTTTTTAACTTAAACTCTTCGGACCATCTCACTTGTTGTGACACATAATCTTCACGGTTACTCTAATAAAGACCACATATAACTCTATATCTTTATTTACATTGAAGCAAAGGCTTGTTTTTTGCAGATCCTAGTCTCGATACCCTCGGACCCCCCGGGGAGCTGCGGCGGGGGACCACCGACATCGCACACCCACTGCGACGAAACTTACTTAGATTGAGCACAGGGAATTACTTTTATATCATATGTAGGTATGTATTTATGTTATAGCTATAAAAATATGCTCCTACCAACAGTAAAAAGTGGAGTATAAGTGGTAATATTTAAAGAAACCTTAAGTGTAGGCATGCACTTAAATTTTGTCATATTCAGAATTACAGCTGCAGATCAGGGAATAAAAGTCAATCGATTCTGAAGGTTTTCGGTTACAGTGTTTAAATTCTAAAAAATGGAATTCCATCCTATCTGGACATTAGTGGCATTAAACTTAAGATCTTTATATTTTGATTATAAATTTGATAACACCGACAACTGTATATATGTTTCTCAAAAATATTAAATTACGTTATTTTGTATAAAAAGTTAATTAATTGGTTCTGCTTGATCTCATTTTGTTCCTAAGGAAAAGTCAGGAACAAAATGAGATGAAAAGTCCAAAGTTTACTGTGTGCAAGCAAAGTCAGGAAAAGAACTTGTATTAAACGTGCTTCAATAACCACATTGATTTATTTTATTTCGAGATATAAAAGAAATAAGGAATTCTATTCACCAGTAAGTAAGTACTGGAATTATGAATGGAGCTCACGCCGAGTTCATCAATAGGTCCAATGAATTTGAATGGAATTGCGTTAGAAATGATATTTGTGAAAACAGTTTCTCGGTAAACAAATTTAATGACATGAATACGATAAAAAAGAAGTAAATATCAAATCATTCGAATCAACAAATAAACCTCAGAGCGAGAATATCTATACCATAAAAATTCTATTAAGTAGCCATGACAGCGATCAAATTAAAATTGATAAAAAATATTTTTAACATTATAATATTCGTAATAAAACTGAATGCGATGATATATCAGAAAAAGTACTTATCGGAGACGATTTGATCATTCATATCAGACACAAGCGATATATAGGTAGGATACTTCTTGCGTAAAAGAAAAGAAAGACAACCAAAGATAAGATAGTCGTTAACAATGACAAATGGCATAAAATTCTATAAGCATTTTGATCAGAATCGGTACCTGTATCCCGCATTCCCGAAACCTCTTACGATTTTATCCAACACATTGTTCCCTGTAGCTATTTGAGAACTTCAATGTGTATAATTTATATTTTCTATATCCCATAGGACTCGTATGTTAAATTCGCGTATGGTAACATGTAGGAAAAAGATTATAAGGCCACAAAAGCAACTATATAAGTATTAACAATATGAAAATTTAGTAACTTTTACTCGTAAATACCTTATGAAATGGAATACAAAGAATTTTCAAAGTTTTGAACCACCACTTGAACTCTACTCTGGGTTGAATATTTAAAAATCCCTTTTATTACACCCCTCTACTTACATCCTAATGAATACGTCTAACTTTCACGTCTCTAGGTTCCACGCTGACATTTTCTAGGAATTGACATACGAGTAGAACTTATCTATGTTGATTACGACTA
Source organism: Ligdia adustata (assembly GCA_947049295.1). NCBI lineage: Eukaryota > Metazoa > Arthropoda > Insecta > Lepidoptera > Geometridae > Ligdia > Ligdia adustata. The sequence continues at coordinate 301,913 of OX346221.1, forward strand.
TATTGAAAACTATAATATAATTAAAATACACAAAATATCTAAAGTAATACTAGTACAAAGAAATAATACTAGGACCCAATACATTTTATGAGGACTGATTGATAACCGTTTTTTTATTATCCCAAAACCTTGTATGATATTGAATATTAATGCATTTAGAATTCTCTGAATGAATACCGGAACCCCAACATCATTCAAACCATACGTTCCTTTTGTCGACGTCAAATGATTTATAATGTTTTTTGCCTCAAAGTTCCGGGAGTCAACAGTGTTTCTACTGCCTTTGACATTATTATGACAGGGGTGTTAGAAAAACCACTTCATTGTACATTGTTCAACTTTTTTTTACATTAAAAATGTAGAAACTATTTAAATTGTTACTCAATAGAACAGGATGTGTGGCATTATCACACTAGAATTATTAATGCGAAAGTTTGTTTATACGTTACTTTTGCGATTAGACAGTTATACATGTCAATAATATCTATCTATATATACGAGTATATATATATATATATACTAGCTGACCCGGCCACGCGTTGCTGTGGCTATTTTATAGCGTCAACAACACGTGGTAATTATGCTGTTAAAATGTAGCTTATATGACACGTTCGTAGATTTACCATAGCAGCGCCATCTATTGATTACTTACTCAACCCAGTCGAAAGGTATCGACATTTGTTAGAATCATTTGGAGTTAACAGATAATTGTGTCTGTCAAATAATAACAGACAAATAATTGCAATAAATTAAAATTGCGACTATAATTTGAGATTTAAACTATCCTATCTCTCAAGTTGGATCGAACTGCACATGGTGTGCGAATTTTATTATAATCGGTTAAGTGGTTTAGGAGTCCATTGAGGACAAACATTGTGACACGAGATTTATATATATTAAGATAAAAGAGAAACTCCTGACTAGCTAATATATTTTAGAAATCAACGTAGAGCCTAAACCGCTAAACCTAAAGCCATACATTTTTGCGGTTGTATCCATTATAGGGTACTTAGAAAGGATTTTTGGAAATGTACCTTACCTTAAGGGGATCAAAGTTAGAAACTTTTAATATTCACGGGCAATGCGAGTGACAGATATTAGTAAGAAACATTAATAATTCACTGTTCCTATACTAACATAAATGCCTCGCTCATTTTTGATGCACGACTAACACGTAGGACACAGCTAATATAAGTTAATACAACTCTTTATTAAAAACAACTTATGACACTATTTAAAAAACAAACAATACTAAAAACATGCTGGATTTCTAATGGTGGCCTTATCGCTTAAAGCGATCCTTCCAGGCAACCATGCACGTACAAGATCTCACAAAACTGGAGCAACCTTAGCGAGGTAAATAGATAAAAGTAGTTTACAGGTTTTTATATAATATATGTACCTACTAATATAATTCACGACACTAACAATGTAAACAAAAGTAAAGCAAATGTAACTAAAGTAAAAGTAGCTCTAGTTAGCAATAACTATTAAATACGATTAGTTATCTAAAACCTGTCTACATATCAGATCGATTCAAATTATTCCTACCAATAAATAGACATAAAACTAATAAAGGTAAAATGTGATACAGATACTGTCATTTAATAGATAACATTTATCTGTATCTCCATTTTATCTCACTCAAAGCTTATTAAGAGTCTAAATAAAGAGTCACAACTTACTAAAGCCGACCGTAATCAAACCTACACCTTTATTGAAATGGAACAAATGCCCCTATAATCTACTTTATCGACATTTTATTACTTAAATCACTCTATATATTAAAGATTGGTATCACTTTACATTCTGTATATACAGTAAATTAAGTTACGACTACATTTTACAACCACAAGCATTTTAAAGTAAAAATAGATGATCATGATAATACGATTTTGGAAAAATTCACCATAATAATATTACCCATAAACTTATTATAATATTAAGAAAAATATTGTAGCTTAACTGCCGTTTAGCATAATTTATGGAAAATAGGTTTAGTTTGTTATTATGATTCTGCGTTAAAAAACCATGATATTCTTTCATTTCAGGCCCCAATTCGCAGCCTTATTGATATTAGAAAATCTCTTTTGACGTCTATCTATCCATATCCTTGATATGATCAAACTACAAAAACATTTAGCTACTTTTTTCATATTTCTAAAAGAACACTTTATAATATACTGACTAAATTTATCTGTTTTAACTTTGCGGCACTGCTTCGGGTCTCGTGTGTTGACAGAATCGTATGAAAAGCTTAGCCATGTTCCTGCCGCAGTCTTGATAAAGGCCGTGTAGTGTACGGAATGTAACCGAGGGACAAAAAAGTGATTTGTAGCCTCGATGAAGACTTTCCTTTGTTTTTGTCTCACAAATCGAAAACATCGGGCGCTCATTTTTTTGGTCAGCTTCATTGTTTTGGGATACATCCTTTATTTATATGCTGTTGAAGCCAAAATAAAAACAGTATTTGAAAGAAACGCTTTGAAATTAATCATGTTATCTGGAAACGTCTTCATTGGGTAGTCTTTATGAACTGTTTTTTAATACTGAAAATAATTAGGTATTTTATAAAAGTGATGAAGGTATTAACACTTTTAAACATGATCGTAAATATCAAGAAGATATTGTTGTTTCACACTCCAAAGGCCAATAAATGGCTAAACTTCGACCCTCCAATAACGAGGGGTAACTTTATGCCGCAAATTTTTACTCTCCAAAAAGTTGAACAAGTTACCGCCAAAATTAGGTGAAAGTTAGTCAATATATCAGCTGAAATTACTTCATAGCGAACGGTAGCCAACAAATAAAGATTAATCGTTTCGTGGTATCTGTAACAAGATCTTGGCAATTAGCTGAATGGCTTATACGGGCTCGGCCGGTGCAAGTAATGGATTGTAATAGAACTATAACGCACGGGGAAAAATACTAAGCTATTGAATATGTAATAACTTGTAAAATGTTATAATCTTGGGTCTATTTTTGTATATCCTGTTATATAAACAGATATAGTTTTATTTCCGAAACTTGTAGCAAGTTCAAGTCCTTCTTTAACCTATTTGCTACTTGCTCTACTAATAGACAAACATTTAAAGCAAGTTAACAAATCTGTAGCTCTATTAAAATTGTTAGAACAGTTCAAAACGTTGTCCAACTTTTAACTGGCAATAGCTCAACTCCCCCACGTCTCTCCAACTCATTATATAATGTGACAGACACAACAGTTTTGCGCGATTTAAAGTTTCTCTTCATCGCAAAATCTGGCAACTAGGACTGTTCACAATTAACTGACCACGTTTTGGGAAACCGCAACAAAATCAACTTTAATTCTGAAATAACAGGAGTGACCGGTGCGGGGTGAATAAGACTCTTGATTTGTGAGAGTCATTATCATTCAAAAATAACTTCTATCTCTGCTGAATAAAGTTTATCGATATCAGATGGATGGAATTCTGGTCTATTAGTAACAGCTGCTATAGGAATATGAAGCTTATGCGGAGTGTTTAAGAGCTAGAGGGTGTAACTGTGCAAAGTCTGCGTGTGGTCTGCGGCTAGCCAAGTCCAACCTAGTTTTATTTCGTGGGAAAGTCTGCAATATCGAGTCCGGGGTTACTTCGCAGACAGGTGAATTGCACTGACATTATTAATATGCACTTTTTGTTCCTGTTTTGTCTAGTCTGTATGATATACATTCACATTACAAATTTACTTCTACTCACATTTATAAATTACAATTACTGTCAGACAAATGACACAAAATATATAAAAATATCTTTCTTTCTAAATCAATAATTTTATATTGTAATATTATTATAACGTTTTAAGACATTATATTGATTAGCTCAAAATTGTCTTTTTGTCAGTGTCTGCATTCCTCGATAATAATAATAATAATTAATTAATTAATTAATATAACAAATAACATAACTATTTTAATTGTTTACTGTTCCAGTCTTATATTCTGAAGGATTGCTAACCTTGTGTTGCCCGGGGTCACTTGTATGTACTAATCAATTGAGGCGCGGATTAGTTGCCGACGGGCAATTGCTCGTACTGATCGAATTACTACTGGGATTAGAAAGGAATTGACAACAACAGTGCCGTAGAAATGTATTCTATTAAAGTAAGCAACGCGTTTTACTCGCGGGTCATAAAAGGAGCCTTTACGTTTTGGCGATAAGGCCTCTACTTGTGGGAACTATATGTTAAATCATATTTTTGAATGTTTTGTATGTCTATAATAAAATTTTTCAAATTTTCAAATATTACCATTAACTAAATATGTAAATATATAATATAATAAATATATATTATAAAAACTATAAAAGTATTTAAGTTAGATTTTTAGTATAATTTTTTAGGTACCTAATTAATAATTCAAATGGACCAAGACTTGCCTTTAACGAACGTTATTTAAAGGTAAATAAATATTTCTTATTGTTTGTTTATCTTTAGGTAAGTAAAACACCACTTCCCACAATATTAATATTATACATGTCAGTATTTCAATCACCTTTAGAGAATGTGAGTATCGTTACTCGAACGAGTCTTGAACAAATCTTCGTAACATCATGATAATATTAGCAATCAATAAATTGTTAGCAAACCATAAAACGATGTACAAAATCATAAACGCAATACCGAAACTGCGGGAGCGCGTTGAATAATTCATGATGTTACATCGCGCCGCGCTAGAGGGCGCTTCGGTAACTATTAACATTTTAATTAAGGCTCTATGGAAGCCTTCGATGACTTAAGACTGAATTCGATAGAGCTTCGCTTCAATTTATTGAAGTAAGCTGCTCTTTAGCCAAATAAATTGAAGGACTTTGGAAAATAATTTCTAGTAGGTGTCATGTCTAGTAACATTATTTTGTATCAATTTACGCCCAACTGCTGAGCATAAGTCTCCCTCAAGGTGTGAAAGTTATGGTCCATATTTTACATTTTAAGAGATCAACAAGTGTGACAAGCTAGCTTCCTACTAAATACTATGAAAGTTATTTTTCTAAACACAACTAAATCATAAAAAAAAACTATGAGCGTAAAATGTAAGGCGATAGAGATTATTACCATGATAATAATAAAAAAGCAACTTTAGCTTGAATAAACTCATTTATAATACTAATAAGATTATACGGAGAATTAGTAGTATGGAGCTTTTCGAATCGCGAATTTATTTGTTTTTACCCGACTTCGAAATAAGGAGGGTTATGTTTTACGAGTGAATATATGTATGTATATTTCTTTGGCACGCTCTAGAGCCTAAACTGCTTGTCGTATTTTGATGTGAGTGGTGTCCATAGATTCGTCGTAGTCGTGAGAGTTACAATGGCTACAAAAAATTTAAGAAAAATTAAGTATGATACACAGGTTTAGCGATTTAGCAGTCGGGGTTTTTTCGAACTTGCTTCTAACCACTTGTTACTATGCGAGAGTGCTTCATATTGGATGGCATGTCACAAAACGCCTACCTATTTTCTATTAAGAAAACATGATAATAGTAGTACCTAGTAGTAAATTTAATAATATTAAAACAAATAATCCGCAGCCGTCGACAAACGGAAACAGCAAGCAAGTATCCACCGGTTCCACTCACAAAAACACAATGTGTGAGAAAATTGAGCATTTCCATAATCCGCATACGATAATGTCTCCGGATATTTCCCGGACGTCTCGAGCGCAGTCGGCTGGCGGGGAGCCAACCCGGGCTATTGTAGTATAAGATACAGCAGCTGCTAGTATAGCTATATAGAAGTCAGATGCCTAGACGCTGCGTAGACAGGTTGCCGGAGTATTTTTAGAGAAGATTAGCTCTGTTACTGAGTTTTAGAAATCTCAAACTACGCAAATGTTTAGTATAATTGACATGAATGTAGTAAATGTTTTAAATTTAGGAGCTTTTGATAAGACCACTTTCAAGTTGTAAAATCTGTCGCCAAGTCCCTAACGGTGTGTTATGGCAGCCTTCCATGAGAGCCAGTGTATTCCAGACTCCAGTATGCTCCATCTAGGGCTACAGTATCGCTGACTTCCGTGGTCGTGCAAACTTGTGGACAAATGACATAGCTGTGTGGGATAAAAAAAACATTAATAAAAACAATAAATAAAAGTAATAGTAAGGTTTAAGTAATATTATTCATGTAATACAGTTTGGCTAATTTGACTGCAAGAAATTTTGATATCGAGGCTATCCGTAAGTAAATCAATCAAGTTAACATGCTGATATTTATAATGAAATAATATTAGTCATGGAAGGTAAAGTCACTTATAAAACATGGATTGATGATGTAAAACAATCTTCATATTAAAATATCGACCATCAAAATACACCTCAAAATGCTCTCTCAAATCGACTCCCTGGCTTAAACTAAAATTCTCAAGTAAAAGAGATGTTTCAAAAATGTGTGGAGCTCCGTCCAGGACAGTGTAAATTTAAACCATAAATACGTTAGGGACTATTAATTTTTTTATCTATCAACTAAATTCAAAACAACGTTATTTATCGCATTGTATTAAATTAATTTCGAATCACGATTATGCCACGTTATTTACACAAAAAGGTGATTTACGCGTTTTTATTAAGTCAATTTTGACTTTAATGACGGGTGGTACAATTGCATTGAAATCAACCAATTATACAAAAATGTTCTAGAGATGCTACAGTTCTACTATAATTCACAGAAATTGGATATTTTTGTACACATTGAAGGAGGCGACTGACGCATTTTCCATTAATACTCAATACCACATCTTCAGTAATTTTTTTGGTAGACGTACACCGTTCAGGCCGAAAACGAAACAAATCCTTTAAAGTATACTTTAATTCATTTTCTTACTCGTACTATAAATACTTTGAAAATAAATTCCCTACATCCCTTCAAGTAATAAACACTTGATTTATTAAGAGTCCACATTAAGAAGGAAGTTTCATGTCACAAATAAACATCTACTTAAGTTTATTGGTACTTTGATATTTTATTGAACTTGTCAAGTAGAGCACTAAGCAGTCAAGCTGTTTATTACGGAGTATGGTGACATCTGGTCGTGATAAATTACTAATTTAGTTATGGGAATAAATTATATTACTTTGTACTACTTTAACTACAGATTTATGAAAATGAATTATAGAATCCCATAAAATTATCTGATATAAGACCAAGATGTTTTGTTAAGTTACTACTGGAACTTACTTACATATAAATATTCACTAAATTTAAGTTCCAATTTATATATTACCACCATAGTAAGGCTGTAAGGCGTTTTCTTACGCTCGCCTGGCTAGCTACCACCCTCAAGCTAAAAAGCTAACGCCAAACACCTCACGATGTGTTCCGATAGCTTTCCTTGAGTGCCAGTGTAGGCTTGCATCTAGGATTACAGTGTCGCTGACTTCCTTGGTTGTGCGAGTTTGTGATAGAATGTCTAGCTGTGGTGTATAATAAAAAAGGTAATTTACTAATCGTGTTTTAGATAACTTGATATCTTGTTTTGTAATGAAGACAGAGTTCTTACATAAGGCCACGTAATTTGGCTATTTGATATTATTATTAGACTACTATTTATTTATTAGTATTAATCATTTGCTTTTTTCATACGAATTCTTCAATTTATTATATTAATTCTTCATAAGTTATTTGTATTTCACTTATGACTAGATAGAAATGCGATATCAACCCATTTTTCCATAGACAAAAAAAAAACTTAATACTCGTGTTTGTACTTCTGTTTCTGTTAACTAATATTATTAGACCGTAGTCGACGAGAAAGTCTCAAATGTTTGTGATTTTAAACTATTTAGATATATTTATATAGTGAACCAGCAAGTAATGAACGTATAGTTACAGTTCATCTGTAATGACGTATCTATGTCGTCTGCGGTAGATACCGCTCCTCCGGTGAACAATTGCTCTAATTTAACTATTTATTAGGATCCGGTGTTGCACTCCCACTTCCCGTGCAAGTGGGTAATTTAGAGCTATATATGCCACTACTGTCACAGTATGGGTGACCGCTTGTTATACTAGAGCTAGAAGAATCATGATCTTTGGGTTCATTCATTCATCATTAGTATATTCGTTCACTTCTCTCTGTCACCGAATATGAAGATTTTGAAGTTCCTTGAAACTTATCAATGTTTAGCCGATCAAGCTTTAGATGTATGGTGTTGGTACTCGAGTCATGGAGTAACGTTTACAACTGATTGCCAGTCAAATAATACTATGATTGGAGGTTTTGGGTGGTCTATAACCTCTGACTCTGGAGTGACCAAATTTGTCTTACAAAATCCTGTTATAATTTCTACGGCATTATGTAATCACCGATAGCAAAACGACAGTATCGCTTCCCATACATTTATGTATCTTTCGCGGTATATGTTGCTATTGTTTGCGTTTCATTAGTACCGGGGTATGGAGACTGAGGTACACTGGTATTTGCGGCAAAGCGACGCGTTGAACCTATATTAAGCTGTTAAAAACAGTATAAAATCAATGTATTTGCTTCTACTTACTCTAATGGTACAAAGTATAGTTAAGTCCTTACTGTTAGTATAGGATGTAACGACAGTATCGTTAATATCCGGTAGGGCTCGCGACAAGCTAGAGGGTGGTGGTGCGGGGGTGGGGGGCGCAGGACAGTCGATCATAACTCACTTCCGCCGGAACACCCCCACTGGGCTTTAAATTAGCTTTCATTTCACGCTTGTTATTTGGTGAAATTAAGTGATCATTGAAATAAGTGGCTCCAATCAACTGGTAGGTACACGAACCAATCGAAATTCGCTCACAACAGAATATTAAATAGTCTGTATTTGGCCGAGCGAAAGAAGCATCTCTGTTTCGAGTTTGGTATTTTTTTCTTTAGTCTGTCAGGATGTTTACAGAGTTTTAAGCCTGTGTGTTTCCTTAAATTTTGTATTTGTATTCAGAGTCCTTATTCACTATGAATATTTGAACACGTAACGCGGACGTGTTATTTTATTCACGTGGAAACGTTGCTCACTAAGCCAGACAAACTTTATACCGTGCCGTGACACGGAAAGCGCTCGTTTTGCATCATCAAAAAAGTTTATTAAGTCAATATAACGTTAAACACGTATCAAACGTTTTCAGCAAAGAATCCCAGGAAAGGTCCAGGTCATTATTTCCAATCAATCTAGACTAAACCTGTTGTATGGGTTTTTATAAATGTTTTGGTCGCTGGAATTTTTGATTAGGTATAATACTGCATTAAAAGTGTATATGTGGAAAGATTCCCAAAAGACCAGATGAGAATAATAATTTTACTTAGCAATACAAGCAGTGAGTGCAATTTGACATAATGTAACTAATTACTCTGTCAGTACACACATACCTAATAATATTTACTTTTGTAAGAATAATATAATCATTTTGTGATTACGAGTGCTTATGGATAACGTTCTTTAAGCTAATAGTATTCATTTATTTCTTGGATTAAGTATGTGCTAACTAAATCTCGTAACATATATTATCAGAGCATTACACAGAATCACTGGTAATTTGTTTTAGATTCTAATATCATCAACAGTCGCTAATCAACAAAAAAATTGCTTAACAGATGAGTTTGTTCCAAACAACGCATTATGTCTATCACCCTTCAAGCAACCCTTATAACACTTATAAATAGATTTCAAACGCGATGAGCTCGTACATTTTCAATATTAGTTCAGTGTTCGTGTAATTTTAGCACAATTTGTCCCTCTATTAGTTATTTTGTGTATTCTTTGCATCTATTGAGTTAGCGCCCAAATTACTTACAAAGATGACAATCTGGAAGTAAGATGGCAAAAGCTTTTTATTTAAAGGTATAATAAACATAAAAGTATTTTTGGTGAATTAATTTACAATAAATAGTAGTTTTATATGTTTTTTTATTTATTTAAACTTAACAATTTGCTGATAACATTACTCGTAATAATAATGTACTAGTTAACATATGTAGGTATAATTTAGTCAGATACATTATTATATCTGGTGTGAAGAAAAGAGATAGGTTCAATAATTAAAATCAGCAACAACGGTAACAACACATTTATGAATCCAAATGTAAATGCGGTCATGTTTTTGAAAATATCCTTCTTTCATATGTATATATTCTACCTTAAGTTATTTAGAAAAAGTATCAACCTTTTGATATTGTGTCTCCCTGTGTTTCATGTATATAAATATATGCCTCACATGCGACTCGTATATCGTTCTCCGCTTTACCCTAACACACGCCGAGGGTGAATCCGGCAAAATGGGGTAAAATCGCATTTTCTGATAAGTGTTCCTTATTATAGAATCGATCGAGTGAAGCTATAAATTAAGCCGCTCGTTAAGTAATTTTATGGTTATATTGTTAAGGATATTGTTGTTCTTGGCAATTGTGGTGTTTGTTTTATGGAGTTTTGGAAAGTTAACGGGTGTTTATGTAGACGATGTTTTAACTTTTGGCGTCAATGAGAAAATGTTTGAAATGATAAAATTAAATATAATGATAAATGAATTATTGCTCTACACTTGATTATAATAATGCTTACTAAAAATAAGTGTTTTTCAAGTTTTATAAAATCTTAACCAAAATACCGTAATTTGAATCTCAGCTTTAAATTTAGATAAAGTTTTGATAAAATTTATTGCTCGTAAGAAAGAAAAAAGTGACCCGGGTGATGGTGGAACAAACAATCAAATACACAAACACTATCAAAATTATTACTCGTATTTTTGTCAAGTACAAAGTAAATTTATTTTATGTTTTAATAAAGTTATCTCAAAACATCGAGTGATCCATCCATTGTATGATTTGTAATATTCATGTAATATCTTGTAAACCATAAAATTACTTGTATGAAGAATCTCGCAAACGTTCAACAAAGAAAAGGTGTAACTCCTACCTAAACAAATACACAAAAACTAACACCCGCCAGCGAGAACTAATAAAGTGCGTGTCGAGAAAGCGATTCCAAATAAACAACCTTATTCAATAAGTGAGGGGCTTTATATTGGACACAAACATCTGCCGACCGACGCACACACACATGCAAGAATAAATGTTATATTGAAACAATATCATACTCGACACGTTGTAATAGTACGTGATGTACCAGATAATAATATTAATCTGGTAGAGACTCAAGAGACCCCTTCACATTAGTACGAGTATTGTAGGAACAAAGACAAATAACAATAAGTCGTAAAGGTGAACAAAATTGCGATTGCCTTTCAATATGTACAACAAACAAAATTGTAATGTGTGGTAAGAATGTTATTTTAAAGTGGACAGATTATTTTAATATTTTTTTTATCTAGATTATCTTTAGACGGTAGGTAATAAAACTTGTGTAAAATAAGCATATGAGCAATATATCTTAAGAATGCATAATACAGCTGCATTAGGACGTCAGTGCAAGACATATTGGCCTCAAAAATAAGAAGTAACTTCGCGTAGTAACAATGCCAAAACAAATAAGAATATAAACTTAACGGTTTAACATACGAAAAATATTTCTAAATTGTTACAAAGAAAAATATATGTTTGTGTTGTAGAGGTTTGCTATTAGGTAAGAGCCATCTTAAGTTCGATTTTATAAACATTAAACCGAAAAATTACCTACACTACTCCATACGAATAGCGAGACATCTGTTGCGATGTCATTCCAAATATTCCATTCCATTAGCAAGTCCACTATACACGTCTCCCCTTCCTGAATGTAACAAGCTTTTAAATGCAGATGAAAAATGAAGAGAGCATTTGATTTTGATAGTTGAACACCATTTAATGTTTGATTGAGTGCACTGCAATGTGCCTCAACATTTGGCGGAGCTTAGACGAGAGCAAATGGAGTCCTTAAATAATCCGAGGGAGAAAGATTAATCGTTAGTAGAAAATTAAAAAACGTAACAAACAATTTTGATTTTCAATCTATTTCAAAACTGCAAGCATAAAATTGCTTGTTTGTACGTGATGCATGTATAACTGGATATAAAACGTAGTATTAGAAAATTTATAGGGTTGTTACGCTATTGCAGGAATTTGTTATGGAAGCTTTATTAATTTTTAAGAAACTTGTTATTCAAAAATTGGCTTTGGCAAAACACTGACACGACCCGCAATTTTTGACCCGTTTTGATACAAAAACTGTATTTGCTTCAACAAATCATAGTATACCATATTGTCTACTTATTTTTTAAACAAGTAACATCTATATTATATAAACTCTATAAAAACTGAACAAAACTGAACACTGTTTTTCTGTAAAATAGATATGAAAATCTTCAAATCATTCTATTTGCGGCTGGAACTTAGTTTCGCTTTCACTCCTCTCAATTTTTTTCCCTTTTAATCAACACAAAGCATCAAATGAAAGTGGATAGCTCTAGTTAGTAACAATAAGCTAAAGCCATGTGTTAGGGGCTATTGTCAGAGACACAATAGCGCGGCTACTCTAGATGGAGCCAGTTTTTGTCACCAACGGCTCGGCTTACAGTCAGATCTTACTTAGAGGTTATCCTTTAGTACCCACCATTTTAACGGTTTTCATACAAGAGTATGTTTAATGACTGCTTTGATCGTAGCTGTTACTACGTCTATTGATTTTAAGTAATGCTTTTCACATGTATAGGTAATCTTTCTGATATATTTTTTTGTTATTGTTTGTAGTTAGTCATTTAGTTTTTTTTAATAAAGGTTATTGATGATATTTTTTGTTATGAAAGTTGAATGGTAGCAATATCAGGTAGGTGATATCAATTAACTCCAGCAGGAAAAGCTTATTTCTTTCTAAATCTTGTTCAATGAGTGACTCTTTTGTACTATAATTGTCAATAATTTATGTTGGTCCTTACTCATCATATGACGGATCATCTTAATCACCATTCGCAAAACATGTGTGGCATACAATATAATGTAACATTACTCGTAAAAGTTCTTTTTTGTTCTGTTTCTGATCAATCAGAAGCTAATAGTGACGGTTCCCGGGGTTTTTATTGAATGGAGGGTGAAGTTAGTTTTCATAAGAAGTAAATTGTGTAGTCTGGCTCATCCCATCTCCGACCATCGTTCTGAAACGTGCTTTTCTGACTTGTTACCTGTATTATATATATATCAACTTATGTTGACAGTAATTCAATGTGAATAAAAGTCATTAAATTCCTAACTAAGTTTGAATTTATCAAAGAAGGTAAACATTAAAAATGAAATATATTTGTATGAGATCGTTTTACTATAGTTGACTGTTAATACCAGCAGCCACTTTGGACCACTACAGTGAATATGATATACTGAGTGTTTTTGTATGAAAGCATGTTCGTAGTTTTTGTATGAAGCTCTACTGCGATAGCCTCCTTACCAATGTTATCGTCATGTGCGAGAAACGTTATTAATATGGTTTTTGCTTCAGCTGTCTTGTTGATTAACGGAGTTAGTTTTATGTTTGGTATGGGAGCCTTTGATTTATCTTTATTGTTTAGGAATATGGTGAAAATAATTTTGGATATTTCTAATGGAACACATAAGTAGTGATCGCTGAATTTTCTAACTAAAATAGAATTTAATCATAGCTATCGGTAGACTTATCAGTTTTTTAAGTTAAATCAGTATCTAAAAACCGTGATAAGTCATAGTCAAATATTATAATTATTACAAATGGTAAGGTATTATATTTCTTTGCACATCCAGGACATTGAAAAAGAAGATTGTTTTTATCATACACAGCTAGACATTAAATTTGTCCACAAGTTTGCACGATCACAGAAGTCAGCGATACTGTAGCCCTAGATGGGGCTTGCCTAGTCTGGAATACACTGGCTCTCAAGGAAGCCTGCCAGAACACACTGTTAGGTGTTTGGAGACAGATTTTACAACCTGAGGGTAAAAGCTAGCCAGGCGAGCGATAGTAAATGCCTTACCACCATGCAGAGAAAAAGATATTAAGACTGATAAAACGGCACAAAACGTATAATAATAGAAATATGTTAAAAAACCAACCACATTGCGAGAGCATCACCATAAATAACGTGTCATGCGTGACGACACGCGGTGACGTCACGCACTCACTACTCGCCGCCTCATTGGACTCACGCCGGAACGAATGCAGGTGAACCGGGGAACAGATGAGCCTTGTAAAATAAGGACCAACAAAATGCCGCTTTTTATCTGGCACAACGTATAAGCATTACCATTTAGGAGTGGTAATGCGGCTAGCATGCTCGGCACGCTGCTCACTGGTGGTGGGTTGAAGCATTTTGATTATCTGTAGATCTTAAATGGTCTATAGGTAATCTTTCTGCTGTATTTTTTGTTGTTGTAGTTAGTCATTTCGTTAATGTTAATAAAGGCATTTACAAAATAAGAAATCGTAATTATTTGATGTTTACAATAGAACATTTAAATTGCGACGTCAATAATGGCACAACAAAATTTCTTTGTTTGCAGATACGGTAACAAAAGCATTCGCAGTTGCTTAAGACGAGCAAGAAGAGGCTGGACGTCAGGTAGGTAAGGCGGCATGTTGGAAAATCTTGGATAAAACAAGTATTTAGTATCAAGAAGAAGAAATTTTAATTTTCATTGCGTTTTAATATAATACTAGCTTATCCGGCAAACTTTGTACCGCCTAACAGTTATTCATGTTAACCTTTCCTGGATTACGACAAACATTTCAAGACCAAAATCACCTAAATCGGTCCAACCGTTCTCGAGTTTTTGTGAGACTATCGAACAGCAATTGATTTTTATGTATAAGAGATTTGTGACCTGTTTAATTATTCTTCAGGTTTTTGTTAATTTAAGCGCATCATTATCATCTTTATTTAATAAATATACTGTAAGTAAATAACTGAGAACATTCAAACCTTTCAAAGGGACAAACCCTTACTAAGCATAAATATTTAGCTACTAATTAGGTTCCCAAAAAAGTTCCGCTGTCATACTGTTAAAAACAAAAGTTTTGCTGTGTCGTCACTAAAAAAGTTATTTGTCACTTGTTTATGTTAATGTTACAACAAACGACAACAATGCTGCTATAATGTTAAATTGAATATATTCTACCGAGTTATACACAAAAAAATATTTAAAAAAATTATTTATGTGAAGACCGTCAGATGCCACCAATAAAAAATATTATTGTATCTGTCATCTGTGAACCGTACCAAGACAAACAACAATAATACAGATAATTAATGACATCATTTCTTTTACGAGCCTTTGACGAGAATAACATTAGCTGAACTTTTCTTATATATTCATAAATCAAAATAAAAATTTAATTTTTACATAACTAATAAAATAAGAAAATAGGAGTAACGTTATTTTTCATTATTCTTTCCATTGCCGTAATAAAAATGGGAAGTCAACAATTTGAAATGTTGTCTATTCTCAATACGTCTAATTCCCAACTGTAGAATTCCTATAGACAGTTCACCAGAAAGCAATGTCGTTTGTCAACTTACTCACTCCGGAGTGGAAGTGACAAGAAAGATTACATCACGCATTAATCCGCACAGCCATTAGCTGCAAACAAAGCACTAACTAATAGATATGTAAATTGGTGAACAAGGATTTTGGAAAGCTCAACTCGTGTGACGTCATTGTAAATATATTTTAATTAATATTTAAGGTATTTATGGCTAACAAAGATAGTGGAATCTTATTAATTCAAATAAAGTAATTGCAGAGAATAGTTAAGTTGGTAAGTTGTTTGAAAAGAGAGTTAATGAAGAGATGACGACTGATAGAGTAAGTAGAATGGGAGAAGAAGATATTCCGTGCCGACCCCACGTAGTGGGATAACATCAGATAGTTGATAATGAAAGAAAAGTAAGGTTAGTAGTGTAAAGTTCTATCCACTGTAATGTTATAAAGGTGAAAGTTTGTATGTGTGTATTTATGTGTGTTTGTTCCTCCTTCACGTTTAAACGGCTAAACGGATTTGGATGACATTTAGCACGAAGTTAGCTTATACCTTGGATTAATATTAGGCTACTTTTTATCCCCGAAAATTAAAATGTTCCCAGGGGATGATCAAATATCGCCAATAAAACCACCGGAAAAACTAGTAGTACAATAACACAATATAGCATAAATATTGCATATTGTCGCATGAAACTGCATTGCAAACAGGAACACATTACACGGGTAACTTTACTGATTACTTACTCACGAATTAGAATATCAAATACGTAAGAACGACCAGAGCATTACCATGACCGGCTGCAAGCAATCCGTTTCACGTGCAGCAGAATATGTCAAGCGAACTAGCATCTAATTGCAATAACATAGAGTTCGTGATCGTAAAAGTTAAACACCGTGCGTGAATAAGATCGTGATAAGGTTTCAGAACAACTCTATCTCGCTACATTCAGCGTTATTGTCGTGCTAATGCTTTTAATGGTACAGTACTGCTCTGTTTTAGGAGCTAATGGTACTTTGCATTTTGTTATTTATGACTTAAGATTTATTCCTTATTTATAAAAATCAATTGCCGTTCGTTTGTTTCGCTAAAGATAGATAACGGCTGGGCTGATTTAGCTAATGTTAGCTTTGAAATGTTTGTGAAAGTTCAAGGAAGGCTTAAACGGTGAAAAACATACATAACGTTTAGGCGGTACGAAGTAAGTTTAAAATAAATAAGTAAACTTTAATTAACCGTTAAGTATGTCATTATCTATACAAAATTAGTTACAACTTCTGCACGTTTTTCTAATTAAGATCGAGCGAAAACGATATCACGTTTATTGTACGGGAGCCCCCTCTAAACATATTTCGGTATTTTATTTTATTTAATTACTTATTTTTAAAGTGAATATACAACGGAAAATGTCAGAATTGTAAATATTTATTTTACTCTGTTTCGAAACTTTGTTGTTATATTGGCAACAGAAATACATCATATTATGTAAGTAATAATTCTTGCTATCACGGTTCATGAGATATAGCCTGGTGTCAGACAGACGGACAGACAGTGCAATCTTAGTAACAAAGTGCCGCATGTACCTCTCGGTACGGAATTCTATTAAAAAAAATCATTTTTTTTGTTACAAAAATACTAAAGGTCCAACTATAGTTTCGTTCACATTCGGTGAACTACATCAGTCTTCCCGTTAACCCGTCTTCTTAAACAATATGAATCAAACACGCGTTAGTTTTCTAGTTAGTTTAAATAAAACTACTAAAATTAATTTAATACAAAAATGTTATGTGAGAAGCTAGTACTCGTGTTTTACACACAATTGTAGTTAACCTTAAAAGAACACAACTCTTCTTATTGTTGAACTCACAAAAGAAACAGGTCAAAGCAAATAATAGAAACAGTTCCAAATGTTTTTAAAGAAACCTAAACTTATTGTATTCTGATTGACATTAAAGTAGAAAAAAGGGGAAATTTGATATACTATACATGTAGACTAAAAGAGATGTTTCAAAAATGTAAAGAACTCCGGCCAGGACAGTGTACATAATACCATAAATACGCCAGGCCTTATTAATCTTTAATCTATCAAGCATATTCAAAATAACGTAAATTAACGCAGTGTACAAAATCAATTTCAAATCAAAATATTTCTCATTTCTGACGTGCGGTACAATTCATAGACCAATGAGACCATTGCAGTCAACCTAGTATTCTATAAATCTTCAAGGGATGCCAAAATTCCACTACAATTCACAGAATTTAGACATTTTTGTACACAATGAAGTAGGTAACTGATACAGGTTTCATATACAATATTAACCACATCTTTAGGCATTTTTTGGTAGACGTACACTGTCTTAACCGAAAAAGAAACAAGTCCTTTAAAAATTAAAGACTGTTGTGGGACTTCGGATTGGTCCAATAATAGTTGTATTAAAATCGATTTAGTAGTCTACTCCCATAAATTTAAAATAAAAATGTGTAGGCCCCTTAGCAAAACGTGGCCGGTTCCCACATCTTTTAAAAATTTAAATTATCCACAGGTAACACGAAAAACCAGTGTAACTTGTTAGTTTTTGTAATGTAAATATATATATATATATATAATATTATCCGTCAGACATGTGAGTCTATCTGTAGTAAAGCATGTTTAGTAGCGATGATGGTCGAGTGGTTAGTGGGGTCGATTGCCGTGAAAAAAGTACGAGGTTCGATTCCACAAAACATGCAAAAAGAGCATGAGCTACTGGTAAAGTAAAACATCGTGAGGAAACCATATCATGGTGGTAGGGCGTTTCCTATCGCTCGCCTGGCTAGCTACCACCCTCAAGTTGAAAAAATCTGCCGACGCACCTAACGGTGTGTTCCGGCGACCTTCCTTGAGATTCCAGACTAGGTATGCTCCATCTAGGACTAAAATTAGCTGACTTCCGTGGTTGTGCGAACTCGTGGACAAATACTAATCTAGCTGCGTAGGATAAAAAAAAAGTATCAGTTATGGCCACACGTCTCGCCGCGTTCGGGATAGTGACAGCTGCGTAATTTACGCGCGCAATGAACTGCGACACGTGGACACCCTACTCACTGATTTACATAGTTATATACAGAGTGAAACTAAAATCAACTGAAATTTAAAATTTAAAAGAAAAAAACAACAAATAATTCTCGTAAATCTGGTCAAGTCGAGAAAACAAAGGCACATCCGTACCAACCATTTCTAGAAGTGTAATCTCGAATATAGTGACTTGGCAATTGCACACGGCTTAAGAAAATCTATTCTGAAAATTATTCTACGCCAAGTCGATTAAATTGATATGCGCGTATGTCATGTCATTATATTTATAAAAGAAATAATATTGATTTTGTTATTAAAAAATATGGAAGCTTACAGGCGGGATATTATTCATAACAAAATAATTACAAAGTTTCTACCAAAAGATGGACAGATACTGAATTAAACGACTTGATTTACATTCGATTTCACTACTTTTTACGGCAAAAACACTGCGCTGCGAGACTTACGACATTTTTGTACCTACATGTTATGTTTTGACGGGATATAATTCTCCATTCTGTAATGGTAGCCATCTTGAATCAAAAAATAATGTGTAGTATTCCACTAGTTAAGAATTTTATTTGATACCCTGAAACAATATGCCATTTTGTGACGGCTGCAATCTTGGCCCGATGTTCATCAAACATAGCTATTACCTTCCACACACCTTCCGAATAAAAAAATATAAAATGTGCATGGTAATTTTTGAAGAAATATGCTAATATGTACCTAGACTTCTGTTACTAGTATTTTAAAAGCTATAGTATGAGGTCTTGAAACGTTGATCTACAAAATATTATTAGGTATTGTACATCAAAGCCATATAAGGACAAATAAGGACACAACAAGACATCACTCTCACACAAATACATAATCGAATCCAAACATACTGTATATGTTTGGATAAAGGGTTGGTCAAATACCAACCCCTTGTAGGGAGTGATTGGGGGTTCGTTGTCTCGTACGGAGGGATGAAAGCAAAACAGAAATATTGCAGCTACAGCTGATCAACTTACATGCCGCATGAATTAATGTAAATGGAGAATAAATTAAGATACATTTATAAACTGTAATTAAATAAGAGTTTAGAAGCGAGTTCGAAAAAACCCGATTGCTAAATCGTTAAACCTGTGTGTCATCTATAATTTGTACCCAGTGTCACTCTCACGACTAAGACGAATCTATTGACACCACTCACATCAAAATACGACAAGCCGTTTAGGCTCTAGGGCGTGCCAAAGAAATATACATATATACATACACTCGGGAAACGTAACCTTTCTTCTTTTGCAGTCCGGTAAAAATACAAGTACAGTGTACCTAAGTTTTAAAATATTTTCACAGTTAAGAAAAAACAGTTAAATCTTTCATCGAAACAAAATATATCTTTTTTAGTTTTAATGCACTCTAATATTTTAAGGCTCAATTTAAGTTACTTAAGCTTCAATTTTTGTATCGAAACACTTTTAACAGAATGATTTTAGTGGTAAAGCATTGTTATATGTGTTATTGGTAGCTTAGGCACATAAACAATGCATGTTTTATGACTTTTGCTAATTTGACAGAAAAAAAACATCTATTTTTTCTGATAACTAATTAAGTTAATTGATGCTCGAGCAAAAAAGAGAACAGATGATTTTTGAACCTAAGTTATTGGTCTTTATGTACCGGATTTTCGTTTAATATATTTCTCATCAGCTTCCAGCAACCATAATACTAAAACCACATGCCTTCGCCTACCACCTTTAAGTATTGTCACACTTTTCTGTTACACGTTGTAGGTATATTATTAAATTGACTTTGGTGATGTAGAAGCGTGTCATTGAAGCAGTAGATGTAAAGAGTAATGTAGCGTTGATTGCATGTATTCAGTTCGGGGACGAAATGATAACGAAAAATTATTTTTTGTTATTTTAGGAACTCAATTTAAAACTTTATTTTCATAGGGACTTTATATATTTTTTGGTTAATATGTTTTAAATATCAAACAACAAATATTTAGATAGGTGTTCATTTATTTATTTAGTAAATTGTTTATGTCAATAGGTACAATCAAAACTAAAAATACAAGTTTGTTTAAGGAGACGAAGGAGAGGAAGGTTTTCACTTGTACCTGATTATTGGAAAGGTCCAACTATAATTTCGTTCACATTCAGTGAACTACGTCAGGGATGAAATGAGGAGTCCGTGTCTTCAACGATGACACGACTCGTACGATTAGGTACACGTAAAAATCCGAATTACAATATATGTTTCTCTATCTCTTAAGTATGACCTACCAAAGAAACAAAAGTAATACATCCATTGAGTGGTTAACAACTAATAGAACCTGCAAATTCGTCGTTCAATACCTAATTTGATTATTGTAAAATTAATTCCCAATGCTATTGGTATGGGTAAATGCTATTTAAGATCTGCGCATGTATTTAGTTTCACTGATTAATAAATCATTAATTCCTTCGTTCAATTCTTAACACTGTAAACATAGTTGAGCTGCGCCCTCTGGCAGTGAACATTTTCTCTCATTAGCGCCTACAACATGCTCCCGACCTGTTTACTGCCAACCTACGTTTGCACGCTATCACTACTGGACATTACTACTGGGTGATGTTAATCAATTACACGAACAGACTGATTTACAGTATTAAGAATGTAAGTATGTATATTTTTATATCTGTAATTAAGTATAGATTACTTTCTTTATTGTAAGTAGACCCCCGTCCCATACGTTTATTAGCCTGAAATAAGATAATTTTGATTTTGATAAAAAAAAAACAAAAATCCATCCAAAGTTTGCCTAGAAAAGATCGCTTTTAGCTAACTGAAACTTCAATATCCTAAAACTAAAACGAAAAAAATATTCGACCACAATGTTATGTTTGTTAGTTTGATTTTTAATGTCTATATTATATGTCTGTCTGTATAAATAACATTTCAAATAATAATAACTTGTGTTTTAAGTAACCAAAGTTTTCCTTAAACATTTAAAAAAAAAAATATTGTATGATAATATGACATAATTATACTGGCACAAAAAATAAAAAACACATTTTCTAGTTTTTTTTCCATGTTTTTTAAAATACTTATTACTTGTGTTTAATATTTTGTAAATTTTCTTTGTCGTTGTGTAAATTATCCTGTTCAAACACACCATTCATTTCATGACTGTATAATGTACACACATATATATACATCAGGTAGAGAGTGTCACGGTGTATGTATTGATGATGAGAGGAGTGCAGGGTGAAGGCGACCTCTGCTAATTGCTTGTTTGTTTGTCACGCTACTGGACAGCTACAGGCGTGGGCGGGTGGGCACACGTCAATTTAGTCAGACGCATGATTAGAACAAGGGTTTTTGGTTTGCTTTAGATATGTTGACATAGTTTGATCGTATAAAAATCATTGTAAAAAAATCAGCCAATTTATAACACGTTAGATACAATCATAAAGGATATCATCATGAAGATGTATTTCAACACGATTGTTTGTTTTTGGACAGATTTGCTATTGGACAGAAGTACGTTCAGAGCGAAAAAAATATTATTTAAAGTATAATTTTTCAACCATAACAAATCTAAGTAAGGACTATGCATGTATGTCTATGGCATAAAGCGTTACTCGCGACACCAATCTTCTCTTCGTTTGTCTTCTTAGCTACGCGACATTGGCAAAATTGCGGTACATTATACCGCAGAGGCCATAAACAAAGATAGAATAGAATAGGCATTAAGCGTTGAATAGACCTAACAAATCGCATCTATAGAACGCTTCGCTTCGCTCGGTTGATCAGCGTTATTCGTGCTCTAGTATATCTCTAAAGTTTTTATTGACCTTTCCACTATAATATTTCAGAACAGTACAGTCTAATATAGTACGACAATGTTTTCAACAATTGGTTGTACATTCTCGTACGTACTTACTGTACATTAGTGGGCTATAACTCGCACCTCTCTTCCGGAATCTCCCGCGCTAATGGCAGATCGTGGTGTCGAACTAATTGATTCCTTACTCTATCTCCAAGGCATAGAATAGAGCACACTTTCTACGGTTTACGCGCAATATTAAGCGCAGAAGGCTGGATCAACAAGCTACGACATTAAAGGACTAGTCTATAAAACAAATATTTTTTTAAACCCTCGTCATTTGTTATAGTAGCCATCTTGGATTTGAAATCATCGTAGTGTATTCGACTAGTCAATGTATTTCATATGATACCCACATTGAGGGAGTTGTGAATAATATGTACTCCGACATTTTGTGGTGGCGGCCATCTTAGACTGATTATCTTCAAATATATCAAAATCAAAATGGGTCTAATACACTCATTTTGACTCTTTAAACTTAAAAATTTTGTCGTTTTTCATTGGGGGTTAATAAATCGATTTATCAATAACGTTTCACAGTCATAGCTCCCCACTAGGATTTTTCTGAAGCCGGGAATGCCATGCAACAATCACAAACAAGTTCACAATACACCCAAACCTAAAAAAAAACGCTCAAGCTCATTGTTTGAAAACTAGCCTATTTAATTACTGATGGAATATCGTGTCATATTATTTTCGGTTCTTTTGACAGAGTCTACAACGCGTCAAGGCGACGAATTTTTAACTATTTTACAATTTCCGTTTAGACGACATCTGTGCAAAACGGGTTATCACACGTATCTAATCACGTCATGTGATGTAATAATCCTTATTGCAAATGAACTGAAGTGAACCTTCTGTATTTACGTAATTTGTGTTCAAGTCTCAGTGGAGCTAATAAAGCCGCATAGTGAGAAACTTCACGTCGTTTAGGTTTAAAATAGAAAGCTTTTAATAGCGTTAGCACAAATAGAATACACTACGTGTAAACTAGTGGTGAAGTTATTGTTTTCCTAGCATTACTAGAGTTCAAATATTGTATTGCGAGAAATTAAATTGTTTCCGCGGATAATGGAATTAACTATTTAAAAGCTGTACCTACTTTAGTGTTCCATTAAATTCTTTAATATAATAGAAAAAATGTTATATAAAGAACATTATTACATTTGATTCGTTTTTGAGTATTTACGTTTTTCAAGACATTAAATTTGATGACAGCGATCTAATTAATACCTTATACTATAATTTTACCGGGCAAGATTTTCTTTTGGCTTTCATCCAAAGATTGTCTGGAAGACAACGCTTTTACCGATAAGGCTGCCTCTGACTGAGATTAAATAATGAACTAATTTATTAAATAAGTGTTTGTGCAATTAGGCAAGTGTTTTTTTAACATTTGTGATAACAAAATTTCAGATTAATCCGGATAGGAAGTTTTGAACATCATTCTGTAATTTTTGTAGTAAAGTTCTTGTCAGAAAGCTTTCGTAATTTTAGAACTTATGCCACAGTTTACTACGCAGTTAGTTAAAAGCTAAAGCTATTATCTTAAAGCGAGCTCATACTGGAGTTAATAAAGTTATCATCGAGATACTTAAAGTGGAATGCTTTAATACAAACACATAGGGTGAAGTACTTCATACGTCGGCGTGTCAAGTAGAAGATCCTCGGTATAGATTTTACGATAATTTATGATCAAAAGAACGTATTCTATTACTCTCGAAATTATTAGTAAGATGTCTCTGTTTTTAATCCACATCAAAATGGGAGGAGCTTCTCAATTTGTCGAAATTTTTTTTAATTACCTTTTTATAAATTTTTCTACTAACTACCAAAAAAGAGGATGCACTCAATTCGACTGTATGTATGTTTTTTTTTCTGAAATGTTTTTTCGGAGATGGCTTGACGGATTTGAATTTTTTTATTGTTTAAAAGGGTACGAGTAGGTTAGGTTTCTCGAATGGCTCTATTAAATTTTAATCAAATCGGTCTATAGATTTGATTGTTAAGTTAAATATATGAAAAATGTCTATAGACGCCTCCCGTAATGGAAGTAAGTATTATTTTTTATAACTTGTAGTTTGATAAGTGTTTAGGTATTTTATTAGTAATCGGGAATATACCCAATTCTTTTTGGACCTAATTTTTATATATTCGACACAGTCTTACACATGTTATTCCATTTTTTTTAAATTAAATATGTCGATATGGCTTTTTAAATAAATAACAGAAGTATTTGCTTGCCAATTTAAAGTCGGTTGTAAAAGTTTTAAAAGTTTTATTTTTCGAGTACAGCAATAGTTTTCCAGCGGAACCTGACACGTGAATCAATACAATTTGGTTTCATTGATGGCAGCACGTCCGTCCGTCTGTCCCAGTTTGTTTGCGAAGCAGTTTAGTCCACGTCCCAGCGCTGGGCAAGCGATCAATCAGCGGACAAACTGATGGACTGCGGTGCACCATAGCGTTTATTCATTTTGCAATTTTTTGCATGCTGAAGTAGTTTTAGATTCATTGTAAACATTTTAAGTTACAAGGAAAATACTTTTTTCAGTTTTCGCTATATTCTTATTAGCCTATAGCAGACAAAAAAAGGGAAGAAGATTTCTATGCATGTTTCTTTGAACAAACTCCTTCTTACATTACTACTTTAATAGAATAAACCTAAACATAAGTTAATGTATTGGAAAATCATTTTACTGCATTAAACAAACTTTAATGCAGTAAAATTATTGATAATATGAGAACAAAAAAGTTTCTGTGAAAGTAATTCAATCTGTTTGTAAAATACTTTATGATTTCTGCAAAGTTTTATAGGATACATGCTTTATTACTTGACTTAATTGTATGTCTTATCATTTCCTAACCTAATCGACTCAGTGCTTAGACACCAACCGACTTACCACAAAGGATTTGGACATACTCGTATCTCATGAACAGATACTTTCATCCAGAATGTCAACTTTGACATTCTATCTCTAATATTGCTTCAAGCATATTTCTAAAAGATTGTTTAATTTATATTCCTTACCAAAATAATTGTTTAAACGTATATATTTTTGGTTATATATTCTAAGTTACCTTGTACATAGTTTAGTTAGTGTTTTACGAGTAATTGCTGTTTTTGTAAGTTTTTGTCAATAAATGCTCACAGAAACAAAAAATAGTTTAAACTACGTGTAAGAATACAATTAGTGCTAAGTAAGTACTCTCTAGTAAATCTCATATAACCGATTCAATTCTTGAGTAACTTGAGTTTTAGTAAACTGATATTAAATAAACAGTAACAAACTCCTTCATAGGTCCGACGTTACTAACTAGATAAGGACACTGCTTCGCGTAAACTACCCACATTAGAGCACTAAATAGTAAACATAACTACGAGTACTGTTCTTGTGACTGGAAAGTTGGTAGCAACGCCGCTGGTCCCGGGTTCGATCCCCTGACAGGTTGAATATTTTTGTGCATGAAAATGTGTGTTTGACCTGTGTCTGGGTGTTTATTATATATTTAAGTATGTATTTATGTACAGTATGTATATCAGTCATTAGGTTACCATAGCACAGGCTTTGCCTAGTTTGGAACCTGAAGACCTTTGTGTTGATGTTGTCCCATGTTATTATTATAGTTCTAAAGTACTGGCGTACGTACATCGCATTCTTATACCTACAAAGTACTTAGATAAACATTGATCCAGCTGCATTAATGATGCAATGGATAGAGATAATCATGTTTTTTTACTGCTATGTTTGAGTGTTGACGTGATTTAAAGCTTTGAGAGAAATATTGCCGTACGGCTTTCATAAGTAAAGATTAATTTGACGAGACGTGATAATATATTTTTGTTAAATAAGTTGAAAGTAATCAAATTTAACAGCAAATGGACTTGAGTTTAATCTTAATAATCAACAGAAATATTATGGTTCTAATGGCACATTTTTTTATATACCAAGTGTTATTTACTGATAATATAACCTTTATAAACGCAAAAATATTTTTTGAAATCGGTTCCGTAGTTCTTAAGTTTATTTCTTACATAAATAGAAATATAAATCTCTCGTCTTTATTATATTAGTATATTTTGTAGATGTGTAGCGTAGAGAAATAATAACTCGACAAACAATCGCAAAGTAAGCAAGGCTTTATTTATAATGTAAAAATATCGAATATCATGATATAGATATGGAATTATGAATTCCAAGTGAATTTATTTCTATCCACGGATTATGCCCAAGGACACAAGTTATTGCCCTGTCATGTCCTTATCTTATCAAATTCTGTTTGGTTTAGATTAAGGTTATTTCGAGATTTCGATCATAATAACTTTTCTTATTTTGCCCATACTTATTCATATTTTCTTTTTTATTAGCAACGTAATCATTCATCAAATTTTCTCTATGTTTCTCTTTGCTATAGGTAGATAAAATTTTAAATTAAAGCAAAAATTAGTGATATCCGCCACGATAAGAAAATGGTAGACTAAGCACAATCAAAATGTCTGACCGTACTGCCCTTTTTGAAAACTTCCTTGATATAGATTCGGACACTATTTGTATCTTCATTTTCCAAAAACCGTATTAGATTTTTGAACTCTACTAAAATATTTTTCATTACAAAAAACAGAAGAAAAAGTTAACTTCAATTAAAGCTGGTATTTTCTCTTAGTAAATACATTAACTATAACCAAATCATCCCTTATTAAGTTTAGTACTGAAAGCAATCACTCCAATCGAAATAGCGCTAAACCAGCAATCGCAGTTCAATAATCAGCAACGTACGAGTATCTCAAACGATGTTGAAGACATAAACTCGACAAGTATTTACAAAGCCAAATGATGTTTATCCAAATTGAAACTTGTTGACGCTAAAACTAATACTCAAGTTACACTAAAACCGAACGAAATCTAAGCAAAACTTGACGGAGCATAAATATGGAAGAGCTTTCAATTTAATTCGTTGAATTCGCTGGCTTTAAATGATTTTAGTTGCGAGAGATTTGATTAAAATATTATTGTGGTTTATAACATCATTAACTTTTACAATTTCATTGAGAATGGAATGCTCATGTCAATCTAGATCTATATACTAATAAGGATTAAAGGAACTATCATTATTGTAGACCCATTATCACACTACTGAGAACAGGTTTTTTTCTTTTCTTCTTGTAACAAGTGGTTAAATTAACATATTAAAAAGTGAAATCGCAGGAAGCAGCTAGTATGGTCTATGGCCATCTGTAGATGAAAGTGAATCTATTGACACTAAAAGCCAAATAATAAATAAATACATACCTAAATACATATACTCGAAAAACGTAGCTCTCTTTATTTAGCAGTCGGATAAAATATATGCTGAACTATACAAAAAATCTACTTAAATGATTTTAAAATGTTCCTACTCTAATTTGCTCTGTCTTATACCATATAATTATTTCACGATACTTTTTTAAGTTTATTTGTTATACGTTGTATATTGTGTCCAAATATTACTACACGACACTATTATTATATTTAATAAAACAATAGTGTCGTCCGTAACAGGCTCCCTAATTACCATCGGATGACACTCCGGAACCCTTTACTGTTCTCTAGATCCCTTCAATTTTCGTACATTGCATCAGTAGTAGGAATATTTACATCAACTTTGTTTTACAAGAAAGATAATCATTTTAAATTATCAGCTCAAGTACAGATTTAAGAATTAAATAGGTATATCGTTATTCATATGTAACGTGTCAGTAGAAATCTGATAATTTATTGAGCATACCCAATAAAGTAATCATAGATTGTTGCTGTATCTAATAACAAAATATTTCTGCGAGAGTTTTTTGAATATAAAATCCAAGGAAAACGTAGAGAAGTATTTAATAAAAGCTGAAAGAAAGCTGCTGTGTTTCACATAATAAATTAATGCTATCAGACTATTTCTAAAATACTGCAGTCAATTCAAAAAAGTCAATGTTTGCAATAAATGCTTTAAAGCCCTCCGTTTGTAAAGAGTTTGGGCTGTCTGCCAAAAAATTGAACGCTTTCAAGTCTATTCTGCGTCAGTATAACGAAGCTAATTCTTCATCAACCCTTCCCAAAGTCCTTACTGATGTACAGTATTCAGCTAAAGAGCTGAGAAGGTCCTTAACGGATACTCTCAGACAATGGGCTAAATGGATTAGTTTTGAAGTTATTACGCTCGGGGAACGCAGATGAGGTTATTGTATGGGCATGTTCATTTTATTGAAGTGTTTCATGATTGGATTATAGAGGGTAGAAATACACGATTTGCGAGCCGACTGTGATAATAAGCTCGTTAATATTATATTACATTCTTAAATTAGTCATTAAAATAAATATGGCAGGTTAAGTTTGTATCTGTTTTAGAAAGTTATCAAAATAAATCGTATTACTCGTAGTTAGCCTAGAAATGTTTATTTTTTATGCGATATTCAATAGTCCTAATAGGTTTTTTATTGTCGGGTAATACGCCGGAAAATGTTGTGAACCGCACATTTGTAAGGATTTTCCAATCGGACCCCAATTAGACCTTTTCAAATAGCTATCGTAATTTACAAGTCAATGACCACACAGAGCGCTCCCGGTACAGCGCTACCAACATCACAATCCTCTCATATCCCACGCCTACCAACCTAATGAGGGGGCTATTGAAAAACTCCAATGGTCAGCTAAATATCCGCTTGTGTGCGAGCTCAATCGACCGAGTAGGCATGCTATAAATATTGCTTCCATAGATCTAACACGAGTAGTAATGTTAAATATATTTGTAATTTATTACCCACGTTGTGTTTTGAGCGCTTATTGGTGAAGTGTAAGCTACGAGTACAGCTACATCATTTCTAAATACATTTAATTTTGTTGAAAGTAAACAAGTGCAAGAATCAATTGTTATATATAATTAACAAGTTTTCTTCCGATATTTTAGCCAAGAAACCAAATTGTAACTTCATTGAGTTACCTTTGATAATATCAAATATAAAAATGTTTTTTGATAATATCATTTCAGATACTAAATTTAGTGAGTTATATTTATTGTGACAAAAACTTAAGGAACAGTAATTAAAACACTAAATCTATTTACAATTAAAAACGACTATTACTCTAAGCTTGTTATTAGTCTAGAAAATCCTATTACTAAATAGCCGTTAATTGACATCACCATTACTGTGGATAGAGCCATCGAGCATGCCAATACTGCCGACGCGACGTAGCTAGTGGCACTCCTGACTCGCGCGGAGCGGCGGTGCGGCGGCGGGTGACCGCTGTCAAACGCACGCTCCAGCTCTGGCGTTTATTCACTTCTTATTGATTGCCGCATTAGTTGGCGTTCTCACACCAATTGCGAGGATTTTTACACGTTTATATGGAATAGGGGTAGGGATGTATCTTTGTTTGGGTATTAGGTGTGGTTGTATGAAATAAGGCATTATGTTGGTTTAATGTGGAGTATTATTGCTTTGTTTTGTTTAAAAAGACGGATTTTCACGCGTATATGATTGTTAGAAAGGTCTAACTATAGTTTCGTTCAGATGCGGTGTACTTTATCAAGGATGAAATGAGTCGTCTTGAGAGTGGTTTTTAGATAATATTATTACTTTGGCTTGTGATTTATAACATAGAATATTAATGTCTGTTTTTTTAAATTGTCGAATTGTGTAAACATTTGTTTCATTCTTTGCTGCTCAACATTACTGAATAATATGAGAAGCATGGAGATTCTTATGTAATATATTTAATGACTCTACTTGGACACGGAATTAAAGTGAGTAGAGCGCACCAATTTTATTTAATCACTTATATAATCTTCCACATTATTATTAAATTTATCAAAAATTGTTTTTTCAGATAGGATAAATTGTCTTTTCAATAAATATTTTGACAGGTCCTAAATATTGTTCGCTGGTGGCTAACAACATTATCAACCGGCCATATCGCAAGTATTGTTCACGTCACACAAAGAAAATAATAACTGCCAACACCTACCCCTAATCCTGGCTTATTCCTACAAAAAATGGTGAGTCCCCTGCAGTTGTCACCCGGCTGCGAGTCCGCGTTTATCATGTCTCCTATCTGCAGATAGAGTGTAGAGTGGGGGACCGACAGCTTCCCATCGGGATTAGCCGCGGGGAAAGAATTTAATAGACGCACGAGATTGGCCCGGAGACCCTCGTTGGGTAGGGAAATGCAGTTTGGAAGATTTCGAGCAAGATTGGAACGTTTTCGGGAAGTGAGTTTTGTAATTTTAGTGATTATTTTTCTAATACAGATTTAACTATTGTGCGTTAGGATCTAGATATATTTAGATTGCTATAATGTTCAAAATTAGTAAAAAACCTTTTTTAACTTAGTTAGAATTGAACATAAAAGCAATTATCATTTTCATTTTGAAATATTACATTTCGTCGCTATTATTTTCATGACGCAAATAATAGGTTGAAGCAGTAATTACAGCATGTAAGGATACATTATTGATCGTCTATGATTAAGCCTTTGAATTCACAATGCAATGTTGGCGCAATGAATACCATGAATTATTACCCTGCAATTTTGTTTGTGAGCGACCTGTACCATCACATCATTAATTACAATAGCATTATAATAATAAACCTGGAACTATCATCGCCTGCAGTGCGATTCTCTGTAACATGCCTCCCTGCGGGAGTTTGTTTGAGTGATTGGCATTCCCTTCGATCCTGGCGTCAGCTTCACTTAAATTGGCATTCTGTGACCAAACGATTTGATAGGTGTAGTGAAGTGATAATTGAGTGATCAAAAAACTTGAGGGAGATTTACTAGGGATTGACACGCATAGTTTGATCCGAATCGACATTACCGGTTTTCCATTATTTCGTGTTTACGGCCATTAAATGCATTTTTTTTAGTAAATTAAAGTATAATATAGTATATTTTACAACTAAACAACAAAACGTGACTTAATTTAGGGGTAAATCAAGCTTAAAACTTTTTTTAAATACTGGCAGAATGATAATAACCGTATGTTGCCACAACCGACGCATGTGGTAGAAAAAACTTGTGTAAACAAAACAAAATATCAAGTCAATGTAGAATTCGAAAGAAATATACTAATAACCGATTGTAATTGTGTTAAAAAATGCTTGATAAAACTATATATAAATGATGGGATC
Source organism: Ligdia adustata (assembly GCA_947049295.1). Lineage (NCBI taxonomy): Eukaryota > Metazoa > Arthropoda > Insecta > Lepidoptera > Geometridae > Ligdia > Ligdia adustata. Next base: position 333,399 of record OX346221.1, read on the forward strand.
TCAAAATGCCAACAAAATGTGAACTTATAAAGATAACCTTAACTTCGTCGAGGTTCTAAGGAATTCTGTTGAGATTGCATCTTGTGTCGTGTTGCTGCATACAGTTGAATACTTTTATATAAACAAAACTAAATATAGACAATATTTCAACATCAGGTAAACATTCTAAGTTACTTTAAAACTCGACCTATTACTTTACTGACATTACTATTCATGAAAAATTTACAATAGTCCTCATATATTTATGTACATATTTCAATTACAGCCATACTCCTCAACATTCTGGAAACCATTAGCGGCTTAGTTACAGGTGATTCTAGGATAATTATAAAGCGTGGGACATCCTAAAGACTGGCAAAATGTGGCAAAGTGCCCATATAATTTGTTCAAGAAATACAGCTACTATTAAATTGTGTCGCTGAACGTTGGAAACAATGATTGATGGTAATACATTTTTCACAAAATTACAAGGAGTAATAGAATCCGTGGTCAGACTTTACCATCTCAAACGCAGAATCAGTGTGCTCCGATAACAGAAAAATGTCAGAGACTAAAAGAGAGACAGATAGACCTCGAAGATAAGAATGCGTCACTCCTGAGAACTGTTCTAGAACATGTAGAGTAATAAGCTCAATAAAATGCTAAGAATGATTAGGAGATGGCAGTGAACACAGAAAATATACGGTTTTAAACTATTGAGTGATGCAATACATTATCAATTGCATGTAATATATTGTAATATAAAAGTAATTGTTACTAAAAGATTTTTCATGCTGTTTTGAAGTGCTTGTGTTGTGTATATTGGTTTTAGTATTATAGTAGTGTTATATTGTTATATATTATTTATTTTGAATTTGATTTGATAACCTACTTTACGGGTAGACATAGGGTTGACATTGATTTATATTTACTATGTAAGTGTTTCGTAATCATTTCTTATTAATCATAATGAATCCTGCTTATTAAATACTATACTTGACCATAATTATTTATAAATACTTTTTAAATTATCAGTAGTGAATAACCCAGTAATTAAAACCCTGATTTGATATCAAAATTACTGTATCTAGTAATAAAATCCAAATAAAGTTCTCAATATTGTATATTTTATCATTTATTCCAAATATTATAAAGTAATTGGGATAAAATCATAACTAATTTAAAACTATATATCAATATATTAATAGAAATTTGTTGCAAAATACTTAACAGGTATGAACCGCAAGCAATCAACTCAAATTATAATATCAGAATATATATAAAAAATATAAACATATATAAAGTTAAAACATTTGATTGGTTCTGATAATGTCAGGGTGGTATAATTAAGTACCCAGTGTACCAGTAGAGACATCTTATTAGCCTTAGAGAATTCCAATGATCCTTTTAACTAAATTTCTTGAGAAGCATATATTTATGGTTGTGCATGGCACCGCCATTACTTGTAAGATATTAATCAGCACCTGTAACAATATAATATTAACTGTGTCACTGGTATAGAGAATAATAGTTTTTATTATTAAAATATATTTGTATTTATTACATAATAATTCTCTTTCAGAATATCATTTGAACTCAATAGTACTGGAAAACTTACTAGTAGGACATTCCTGACATGGTATACTTTTCTAAAATAGAAATATTTGATTTTCAGAATGTACGCTTTGGTAATCACAATGTCATCAATGCATGCCAGTACACCCAGTTTGTGAAACGTCTCATAAAATCTGTAAATTATTGGGTTACTTTTCAATACAACATAGTACTCTCACTTCTGAGATATAATGAAAGAAAATTTATTTTGTTTCACAGAACCTAAGAAACCTAAGAATATTAAACGTTTAAATTAATTTTAAATATCACAACAAATTTTCCTGGCACAAAACTGCACAACCTGAGCATAATGCTTCTAATAACAACCAGCGCAGATCATAATCTTTTACAATGCAAGGTTGCAAACATTATAAATGCAGGATGATGTTAATGCTTGGAAGATGTAGGCACATACATTTCTCTCTACTTATTTTAATAGCTTCTAGTTGTTAGAAATGATAGTGTGCCTATAGATGATTATATTAATAAACAATGTTTTTTTATTAAGTAGGTAATTATTTCGGAATTTAATATACCATATGTGTTCTATTTGGGATATATAACTTTGTCCTCAATCAGATACTTCTTGAATTTCTTAGTAGATAGGATGCCATTCTAAGTCTCAGACTATAAGGAAAATCTCAAATCTGTGATCTACGTTATCAACTAAATAGTCTGAAAGTCTCTAAAGGTACCTAACGCAGCTGTTTCTAATTAATACACTCGGAATACATACAGACGAAGCCAATCATATAATGCCTATGAGTAACCTCGGGCTCTTCATAATTAGTCAGCAGCGAAAAAAGTGAACCATATTCTAAAACAACGATACTAAACAATAAGTTAGGTAGGATACATAATTTGTGACATTAACTGATAGAATTTTTTTAGATATATAAATATCAACTTTACACTAGCTTACCTTAAGCTAATTATATGGACAAACTTATTAATTTCGATAAATAAATTATTTAGGGAGCAAAATTACTATCTCCCATATACTTCACGCAAAACTCGCATGAAAAATAGTAACTTTTAATCTGACACTAGGATTCGAGTTTTTGCGTGAGGCGAGTAATTGGGTGAGGGTCATAAGCAGACGCAGAATACCAAGAAACGTCAAAGTCTAAAATTTGATCACTCACATGTAGTGTCTCTCGCACGCACGGTCGTTCGGGTGGCGCTAGTGACGCCCGAGGTTTTCTTGGAATACCAATCGCAAATCTCGACGCGGATTTGGGAGTCACGCAAGCGAGATACGTTTGCAGAATCGCACTGCTGATGTACTAGTAATTACATCGAACAACAAGAGCAGCAATATTATGGTGATGGTGATAAACAACAGCTTTCAACTGAAATGATTATTGTGAAAACAATAATGTTGACTATGTAAATGTTACATAAATTAAACTGTTGATGTAACTAATTGTCGAAGTTTACATTAAATTTAATTCGTTCGTTTGCAAGAACATTCAAACTGACAGCGTAGCAACTTTATTTCGGCTCGACAAATACTGGAAAGAATTATTTCAGCTTACGCAAACAGTTTCTAAAGCGGTAATTTTTGCCATAAGGAAAACCTGTTAACCTTGTAGAATTTTCTCCTTTAAAAGTTTGCAATGTAATCAAATTATATTTCGGGAACTCTCAAAATAGGTTTTTTTGACACCCGTTTATTTTTTATGCTAAAGATTCTCTACAATATTCTCTCAGTTCTTGTTTTCATAGTAAATGTCGTTCTCATAGTCTATTCATCGTACAATTAATTTCAGTAACATTATAACGAACAAAGTAATTGGAAAAATATGTTATTTGCTACTCGTATATTTTCTTTAGTTCCTCTTACCTGGTGGACACATGCAGTCTCCATAGTCCCTGATGCTCCTTCTTGGTCTCCAGTAGGTCGGCGGTCTCGCCAGCACTTCTCTCCTTAGCCTCTCTACCAGCGGCTGCTGCGGCTCCAGGACCGCACTCCTCAGTGCCAAGTGCTGCTCCTCTAGCAGCGATAACCGGTCGGTCAGCCCTTGCTGCCGGTACAGGCTATATCCGCTCGATATCAAACTCATGGCACAAGCACACCACAACACCGCACAGTACGCCCACGGGTCCGTTGGACATTTGTCCATACATCTGTCCCATTTCTTTTTTTTCTCCTCTTTCTTCACCACGTCTTTGTTATTCTGTGTCTCTAAGGGCTTCACGCCCGGCGATATCTTCCCGCCTATCTTCAGAATCATCTTGATTTTTTCCTTCGCACTAGCTAACAGCTTCATCTGTGTCGAATCATCTTTTTCTTCCCATTCTATCTAATCGAACTGAACACAAACGGATGTAAAGAAAATCACTAATAACCGAAGCGCTTCATTGTAACCCGGATGGATTTTGGAAAATTGTAATTGTATCGTGTTTGAATTCGTATCGAGTCGCGAACAAGAGCCGTGCGGCCGTGCTCTCCGGTCGGCAGGCGTAACGCCACTGACTGGCGCTGGCCCTCGTGCTCGCGAGGAACACGCCGGCTGCGGGAGACAACGAGGCGTGCGCGACGTCACACGAGGATTCACAGATCCTTAGTGGCTGGATGAGTTATGAGCTCCGCCGCGACTTGTCACGGACATTTCGCAAGTATAGAGCTATTTGAAGTTAGTCTTTTCAATATGATTGTATGACAAACAGTCGCGTTACTTGCACTTGAAACAGTCAGAGCACAGTTTTCTATAATTAGAAAGCTCTTTGTTATCTATTCCTAAATTGCTTTGCATAATAATAGATAGGTGAGCTATTCATTCGAAACTCTTTGTAACAATACCAAAACTAAGTTTTGAATTAATTGTGACATCACACGCACGAGCTCATGACAAAACGCGCTTAACAAGAATCCAAATAAAGCAAGTTTCTTGTCAACAATTCAGTGACTATAAATTTTCTTCTGATAAATAAATAAATTGATCGATAACCTCATACTTTTATAACATAAACGGACAAACTGGTGCCCGTTATTGGCAATGAGTTTTTCTTCATCGCTTTACTCCGTTTAGTACAAAACCCTTATAACGTATAAGTATTCGAAAAAAATTTAGCGAAAAACCATTCCTACCACGTTATTCTTAAGGTATATTTTAAATTTGCAAGACAAAATTGTATTGTACGTAGGAAAAGCGTAGCATGTTTAATACTGCTCTATCAAAAGTCAACCCTGTGAATGGTGATTTAGAGTTCAATATTGATGTTGATAGTCATGTGAGGTTTTTAACCATGTAGTAGTAAGGCTTGTACTAAGGGGATGCGTGCAAAAACGTGCAGGTCGGAAGCCGAGCGCCAAATTGGGCACCAACTCGCGTGGAAGCAGCGAGGGCTGAGGAACATGTAGTGATGTTCAACGACAAGCTTTTAAAGGATACCCGGTTTCATGAGACAGGTTAGCAAGAATCAAAAGCAAGTGACTTAGTGTTAACAGAGAATACATACAATACTAACAATAAATAATAACGGAAAACAAAATTTGATCAGTCATAGACAACATTCAATATAAATAGTTATATCGAATTTAATATAGTTAAGAATAAAGGTTAACTAAATAGAGCTGTGCTAAACGAGTAATTCATCATCTCATCCTACATACCAACGGCCGATTTGGGACGACTTGCAAAAAATCAAAATAAAAAGAACAAAACGTAAATAATGGCTTTAATAAAAGGCATACAAAAAATATTACATGTTATTCATATTTTCAAAGCTTGAGTATTAAATTAAGAAATCTTTTAAGCACTTAACGATGAAATTTTAATGAACACCCATGAAAAAATACATAACGATACAAAATGCTTTTTGATTATGTAATCTAAATAATGCGAAAAGGAAATTCAAAACATGATTAAAATAAAAATATCCATTCAAGAAAATTTTCTTGTTTAAATTTTTCCTTATTTCTAAATAGAGTGTTTATTTTTAAGGGTTTGTTTCAGGAATTTGTAAATACATTACCCGAAAGCAATTTACTTTAATCAGCATTTGAATATAAAAAGTTCCTTCAAACAAATTCTATTTTGTAAATACTCGTTATATAACAAAATAAAATATAGAAAGATTCGTTCAGAACAAAAAAATCGACAGCACTATTTTGTTCAATCCGGTTACTCGTTCCCCTACCTAAGTCTGGAATTTCAACATCGGTTAGTCTTAGCTAATGCTATCTCTTTATCTCACCATACGTAAGAAAGAGACGAATAAATAATTCAATTTGATGCTCACGTTAAACTTTCGATTAGATCCAAAAAGGGTCTTCAGAAAACACAAGTTGCGTGATTTGAACTCAACGATATGTTAATAAATTCACCGTCGTTCTAAATTCATTGAGATGGGAATGTTTATAAAGAATAAAAATACACATTTAAACGTAATAATATCAATTCATTTATTTAAGTCATACTATATTTCATAATTTTATAAGAAGCATATTTTTTTTCAAAAATATCTATCCGGATTGTTTCTCAGATAAAGATACCCAATTTAATTACAATATTACGATCAATCAAAAGAAAAAAATAACCCAATCCTTACTTAATCGGCTTAAGGCAGTTACGCTCAAAAGATCTGTATCGACATTAATTAAATTTGTTAGGAATGAAAAAAGGGGATGTGTTTTTTAAGCGATAGTCGCTATTAATCTTTTTAATAGAGTCATTAAAAACGGAGCGGTCGCTAGCGCCCGGCGAGACAAAAAACCTTGCGCCACTCGTGTCCTGTGCATTAAAAATCCAAGTTATAAAGCACTCATAATAAAATTAGAGATAGCTTTGATATGCGAGCATCACACTCACACATACCAATATAATAAGCAACTACAACTCGTTATCAATACTCGAAACATCTTAATGGTCACTTTAAATTTATTATTATTGTTATTTACGGTACGCATTACGTTTAATGTTACAGCTCCATAATTAGATCCCATATCTTTCCATACGGGAGTGTTTTGACTTTTAGTCATACAACTTTAACTACACTTATTTTTGTATCATTTTCTTTTACAACCAATGTATTAAAGTAGGCGATATCCGAATCAAGTGTAACATGACTTTATTTCTCAAAATTATGGTAACTGAATTCCGAATTTAGAAGCATTAAACGAAAATGATCCGGAATCTGCAAGTTGTAGAGACAGACAAATAGCAGTAATTAAACCTAGATTGTCGTTATTTAGTTTTCCGTCGTCGGCGCGAGCAGACGTGTGCGGGGATCTATCTTCACTGCGCTTGTATAAATTTAATTTAAACTTTTGTACTTCGTCAAACGCGGCGTCTCAGTCTCAGCGCGTTGACAGTTTACTTTTTAATTTAATTCACTGCGCTTTAAGAAATTTAGTAGAAAAGCACTTAAGAGCTACTTCGTTACCCTAATTGAGTTTTTAGGATGAGCGCCAGTGTTTGCATTGTGGATTATTCATTAAGGAATGTAATTTAGATGACAATCTTTAATTTTGTCATACCTTTATACATAAAAATACTCTTGAAATTATTATTCTGCAGAATGTACTACTGTCAATTTTCTACTTCATTATTCTTATATCTGCATTATTCATTTCGTCAACCTCGTTTTTATTTAGAACTTTATATAAACAGTTACTTACAAAACTAGCTGTACATAGTTCGTTCTCTTTATAATGTACTCTAATATTCCGGGTAAGTTCCGGCGGTGATTGAAGTTCGACCAGCGTCATGGGAAATCATAGCGGCTGTGGATCACCATTCTATTTGTTTTAAACTTTGGCCCAATCACAAACTTCGGTCCGACGTGTTACGATCTCTAGGGAGAGTTGAGTGGGGCAATTTTTTGGTGTAATTATTTGTGTTGAATGTTGAAAGGTAATACATATTTGTTATGTTTTATCCTCAACAGCTAGGCATTTGTCCACGAAAGTCAGCGATAGTGTAGCTTTAAACGGAGCATGAATAGTCTGGAATACACTGGCTCTCAAAAAAGGCTGTCGGAACACACCGTTAGGTGCTTGGCGATAGATTTTACAACTTGAGGGTGGTAGAAACGCCCTACCACCATGGTATGGTTTCCTCACGATGTTTTCCTTCACCTGTAGCTCGAGCTCTTTTATGTGTAACCATCCAATTAAATTCACATGAAAAGCTACGCCTCAGAGTAGTTACATTGGTCTAATTTGACAAAATTTGAGTAGGTGACATCGGCTTAGTTCGAAAACATTTTATTTGATAGGGTAAAAATGGAATATAGTAAGCCATAGAGCAAAACAATTAACATGCTATTTTAATAGCAGCATGTGTTAAAGTAGTAGTGTCCATTTACACTGTTTTTTCCAAGGACAAAATAGGTATCGACCTCAAACAAATTAGACGTAAAATTACCAATCTCGATTCTAATTGTTCAAATCTTTTCCGTTCCACTTCATTTCAATAAGGACGGTAAATATTCAGAAATATATCTCGAGGCACAGTTGCAGGCAGGCGGGCTGGCGGGCTGGCAGGCGAAGTGAAAGTGAAATATTCTGTCGTTTTAACGAAATTGGGGCAGCCACGTTATCGTCGCGTTACTGTTGTTTACTATTTGTTTCGCGCAAAGTTTCGGGAATAAATCGAGTCGCAGTTGACTGACGTTGAAAAGTTTATTTTATAAGAGCTTTATTTAATTTGTAATATTTTAAAGATACAATATTTTATATTCTTCTTAGTGACGTAGCAAGCAAAGTTTACTTTGAGTATGACACAAAATGGAATTCTTCTGTCACGATAAATAATCTAGATTCTAGGCACTCGCGTACTATTCCCTTATTATCTGAAGAACAACGAGATTCCTTGCTGGAAACACGTTATTCTGATGTTGTGAAACAAACTCACGCCATCCTACGATTCGATATAAAATTTGACCTTAGCTTAGTGAATAACGCGGCCGCGTTTCCGAGTCGAAAATTTCATAGTAAATAAGGGCCTGCTGTGATCGTATAGCCTAACAAATCTTAATGAAGTTATTATATTTTAGTAGCGATGATGGTCGAGTGGTTAGTGGGGTCGATTGCCGTGCAAAAGGTACGAGGTTCGATCCCACGAAACATGCAAAAATAGCTACCGGTGAAGGAAAACATCGTGAGAAAACCATAGCATGGTAGAAGGGCGTTTCCTATCGCTCGCCTGGCTAGCTACCACCCTCAAGTTGTAACATCTGTCGCCAAGCACCTAACGGTGTGTTCCGGCAGCTTTCCATGAGAGCCAGTGTATTCCAGACTAGGCATGCTCCATCTAGGGCTACAGTATCGCTGATTTCGTTGGTCATGCGAACTTGTGGTCAAATGCCTAGCTGTGTAGGATAAAAAAATACAATATTAATAAAATGTGTTCGCTAGGTTAACAATTCGTATTACTCCTAGTTAACTCGTTCAAACGATACAGAGACGTTCGATCAATGTACTTATCGACGAGTTTTTCTTGAAAACTAGCAAATCGCATATCGAGTTACGTTTCAGATTGATCGATGCAATGAGATTGTTACTTACATTTGTACTATTTCTAAGTATTAGGATAAGGGCTTTACTCTGTTTAAAAATACAATACATACATGCCGAGTAAGTGGTACTTGCTAGCCTTATCTTACTTTAATTTGAAAATAGCTATGTTATTATTATTGTGCCATATCCCGGGATTTATATTATGATAAAGTATAATAATAATATAATAGTATGGGACAACATCCACACAAAGGTGTTCAGGTCCCAAATTAGGCAAAGCCTGTGCTATGGTAACCTGGTGACTGATATACATACTTATATACATAAATACATACTTATATATATACTAAACACCCAGACACAGGTCAAACAGACATGTTCATGCACACAAATGTAACCTGTCCGGGGATCGAACCCGGGACCAGCGGCGCAGAAGGCAGGGTTGCTACCAACTGCGCAAACCGGCCAGTCAAATTAACCAAAACTTATTGTACGACTTTGTAGTAATTCATGATATATTATGTTGCATACTTCATTCTCATATAATACTCGTGATAATAATGACACTACTAGAAAGCTAACGAGTAGTACACAACATACTAAGTAGTTAGATTAAATACTTTTAGTTATTGTGAGTAGTACGAGTATTGATCATTGATACCTAGAACTTACCTATATAGTAATATCGCTGCGTTGATGAACTATTTGTTCCCACATGTTTGATAACAACAAGAAACCCATATGTATTCGTATTGTAAAATTAAGTGTTTAAATTGTGTGTTAGTATATGGTATTCTATGTGTAACTAAATGTAAATTTATATGAAATGCTTTTGTCCGTCCCGTATTGCTCAATGTACAACTATACTTAGTTTATTTTTGTTTTCCTCTTTAAAAGGAATAATGTGTTTCGTTTGAGAAAATAAAAAACTTAAACTTTTGTAACATAGTTATACTATGTTAAAGTTATCCTAAGTATGTTTTTTTTAATTAGTGAACTGTCTCATTCATTCGTGTGTAAGGTCACTGCCCGCCCCCAGCGAAAGACCAGCGCTGGCTTATGCAGTCAGCATTTTGCTGAGTTGGGATCGGGTTGTGACAAACACACAATATTATTAAATATTTTTCTTTATGTTAGATTTGTGTTAAATATGTTTGTCACAAATGAAACATTCATAAAACGGTTTTTGTAATAGCAAGGTGCTTATATAAGATAATTTCTACCGTTTGAACAATACAGACTCTCACTGCACCAATATCAAATATTTAATCAACTTCAGCACTAAATTTATTTTCTCCATTTCAGGTATTGTTAAAAGCCGGTCAAGCTCTACGCTGGCTGCTCAAGTTGGAACCAATATTGGCTTCTCAAGTGGTCCAACGACACTCGTAACTTCAGATAGGCGAACGTTTTTAAGTCCACGCCGCGGTCTACGATATTTACTGCTACTGCTATTGAGTTTGCTTTTTCCGCTGTTTGTGCGAATTCGGCATTATTTTATTGCGCCGTTAGAGGAGCTTGGAAGTAAGGAATATTCGCAGTATTTTGAACCTAACCTAATTTGCCACCGACTATAAAACCGGGACACTAAGCAGCTTTTTGACCATTGATTTATTTCTATAATCTAACTGAATTCTCTTTTTGATCCTTTGTGTTTATTAAAAAGATTTTTTCGATTTTAATTTTGCATACAAATAAAAAATAAAATACCTAAAAAACATTTTTTATGACAGAACAGATGTACTTGTTTTTTTATGCTTAATACCTTTACAATAAAAAATTCTAATATCAATAGACTTATTATATAAACTAAACCAGTTCTAAACCACTATCACTAAGCAGTGTACCTAGGATGATTGCAAACAAAGAACAAAAGCTATATTTACAAAGCAACCAAACTATACAATCAGCAATCTCATCTGTAACTTCCCTAGTTTACGATCCGCCATCCTCGGTGTCAGCAGTGCCGGCCACCAGGACACCATCGAACCGAGTGCGACAGTAAACAAGTAATAAACACGGCTTGAACAGTGGTCGACAACTAACCGTTAGTTAGTGGAAGTAGTAAACCGGCGGTATTATCGGTGGCTTACACTTTAGGGAGTTATGCAAATATCGGAAATGGTATTATTGAAGATATTCGTTGTCCTTCATTTTTTTTGTATGTCTTCAAAAAACATTTAGTATGATGGCACTAGAAATCCTTGCAGAGGTCTGTTTAAGTGCTGGGTCCGCAAGTTATTAATAGGTAAATAATATACACAAAACGTTATACACAAAGATCTAATATAATAATTAATTCCGTAGGTTATTTATAAATTGAAGTGGCGATACAATACAAATCATATAATACCATAATGTAAAAATATAGGTGAATATAAATTGTACTTCAATATGCTGTAGGTTAAATCTCGGTTGGTTCTATATCTTAACATTATGAGTCGATTTCTTTATTAAACATAAAATAAAGCTTCAACGTATGGCCAGATGTTAGCCGGCATGAGGATAAAGTGCATCAGGTAGCCTCAAAAAATATATTTTGTTTAATATATTTTCAAAGCATATTTAAAAAAAGATCTGTACAAAAGAATCATAGTTTTACAGACAATTTAAATTACAAAATACTGTCTGACTTAATTTTCAATTATTGAAATATCTAAATTATATATTGAATTATCAATATATAATTTAGATTGTAAAAAGCACAAATGTATTGGAAAGGTCCAATTATAGTTTCGTTCACATTCGGAGAACTTCATCAGGGATGAAATGAGCCGCTCGTGTCTTCAACGATGACATGTCTCGCAATATAAATCAAACGCGCGTTAGTTTTCTACATAAAGAACTGCAAAGATCGACTTTGACTTAGATTTTTGAAGGTATATGTACTAATTCTATTCTGTGTGTAAACCCCTCGGGATAGGTACTAGCAAACTACTTTATTATTTAAGATCTGCACTTGTACCAACAAATACTAATAAATCATTAGGTAGAGTTGCAACATATCACGTCAGTATTAAAATTTAATAATTATAGTTGTATCTGAAATATATTATCTGTAGATCTTAAATATATTATCTGTAGATCTTAAATATATTATCTGTAGATCTTAAATATATTATCTGAAGATCTTAAATATATTATCAGTAGATCTTAAATATATTAACTGTAGATCTTAAATGGTCTATCGGTAATCTTACTGCTAAATTTTATTGCTGTTGTAATTAGTCAATTTGTTTTTGTTATAAATCAGATAAGTGAGTATTCTTGCATTTTTTTTATACAGTAATTTTTCTTAGCAGAATAATATTTGATCATACGTTAGAGATAAAATAACGCTATGATGATGACTAATTAAGTTATAATAAAAATGAGAAAAACAAACGAGAAACATTTAAAGCTATAGTTTAGAAAGTCATTCTTGTAAAACATAATGATTGATTTCATTTGTTTGTCCAAATCAATGGTAAACTATATCACACTATAACAAACAGCTCTGCTGGTTAGAACAATTCAATTTGAACATATACCTAGTGTTTAATATCTTATGTATAATTTATTCAAAGGTATTCAAACAATTTATACACCATTAAAATGTCAAAATATTCTACAGGACACGTCTTAATACTATATTATCAACGTTTAAGTTTCACAATAAACTTTACTTTATATTCATCGCTGCACCAAACTTCCATATTTTTGATTCATTCGGGAGGGTGTGTGTGCGTTGCCGTCGGCGTGTCATATCTTTATTGTCGTAATCTCGCTGTTGTCTTTATTTTATTGCTTTAACTCTTCTAATATGAAGACGTACTGCTGATGCCCTGAGGGGTGATTAAAGGAGGGTGGCGTTACTACTTTGATGGTCAAAATTGGTAGTTATGACGTCGCGCACGTAAATTTGTTGGGTAATAAATTTAAGGATCATTAGTTTCGGGGTTTTTGATCTCAATGTTCTAGCACCCGAACGACCAAATAAAAACAATCAACAACTTATCACGATTTTGTATTTTAAAGTCAAAAGTCTAATTTACAGTTTTAATCTAGTGTTAGACCGACGAGTGTATTACGTGGCGGGCGCGGGTAAACTGGCTTGCCGTACTTTACCATTGGTAAACGTAAGCGCAAAGCCCAGTGCACATACAGTTAGTAGAGGTGTACATCTTGTCTCTCAAGTTCAAAGTGAATTTATAAAAAAACTAGCTGTGTCCTGCGGTGTTACCCGCGTTGATACAGGTTAAAAAGTTGCCTATCAGTTAACACAAGGCCTACGCTATCTCCGTACCAAATTTCATCCGAATTGGTTTACCAGTTTTTGAGTTAAAGATTAACAAACATACGTCCACACATTCTTACAAACTTTCCCGTTTATAATATTACGTAGAAGGGAGATTCGTACGGCTACATAAAGGTTGATAGAGCGGAATAGAAAATAAACTATTTAATACATCATAATAAAAAATAAATCACCATAATTGTTTTAAGAAACAAGAAATACACCACGTCATGTCATTGTGGAACAAAATTAAATATTGAATTAACGAAGGCATAGAAGAAGTGAAATCTAGAGACATTTGACAGCGTCGAAGCGACAACCTGTCAAATATCGACGCCATTTTTGCTTTAGTTTTCACCTCTTTCATGCCTAACGTTGGCCGATAAGAAGATAGATCAATGAATCCATACAAATATATTATTATATATTCCCCATTTCGGTGAATAAGGACATTTACTAGGGCAAGGTGAATACGACGTAGGTCTCAGTACCAGGGTATCAGGAATTCAAGGCGTGTGTGACATGGCGTCCGACAATTAACCCGGAGTGACAAATGACTTCAATCAATCGTGCTATTATACGGATCACATTCGACAGAAGTTGGAGGGTCTCTAATGAAGAACTAAGGGTTTATGTGGACTAGACCACGTGCTGAACTTATTAATATTGGCAGTTTAGGAAATATAGCAATGAAAAGATTAGTTAGACATTATTTTCAGTTCATGCAAGATTTTATTATCATCTTTTAGACCTTATCCCACTACGTGGAGTCGGAACAACGTGTCTTTTTCATTCATTCTCTTCTATCAGCCGTCATCTCTTCATTTACTCCCCATTTACACATATCCCTCTTAACACAACTCTTCCTTCTTCTTAGGTCGCTCTCAAGATTTGAATGTACATAAAAACGTCAATATTTATTTATTTATTTATTTACAACAAAACACCAACAATATTATGATTTAGGTTTACGAAAAAAAGTACTTACATTAAAAATGTTGTCATTTTTAATTTGTTAATAAAGTAACTATTTTTGTGTTTTAATAATCAGATTTTTGTGTTTTAATGTTTGTTTGAGTTTCTTTCTGTAATTACTTTTGCAAATTTATTTTTTGTTACTTGAACATTTCTCACGTCTAATTATATGTTTTTCGATTCATGTGTTCTGAATATATAATTACTGTTAACTTTATGCTTTTAAATTCTTTCTTCATGTCATCTAAACATATGTTCCACGTCAACATTATAGAACAGCCTTCGTTCCAGACATGACACGTCACAGTAGACCGGGCTGGCGGCTATTTGTCCCGCGTCATTTGTGATTCAGATCGGATCGGATCGTCTAATTGGTGCGGTCGGCTCGACGCATACTAATCACGGGCTACGTCTCGTATACGGTATACCTACTCGTAGGTGGGCTGTTAATGGTGAGAAGTGCTGCGTAAGGAATACGCAGGTTTGTGAAGTTTCTGATAGTGAGTGCTGGGAGATAATTTATAAATATAGATTTTAGTTATAAATTAATATAATATTTTGCCCATGAACAGCAATATTATTAAGAATTGAAAACAATCTGACGAGACTCATTGCAAAAAAAAAAAATCTAAAACAATTATGTTTGTCTGTGTAGCAAATTCCTATAAATGCTGGCAGCACTCTCGCGTTGAATTGCCACTGATATCCTTCGAGCAAAGAATGAGCCAGCTCTCTTGCCCCCAGTAGCATTGAAAAGTTTAGGACAAATGTTTTTTATCATAATGTTAATTGTGTTCCACGTGTCTAAAAAAATGTTCTATTCTAATATTGGAAGTAAATCTTATGTTATTAAAATAGTCTTAAAAGATCAGAAAAAATTGATCGTGGAAATTTCATTAGTTATATGTAGGTATTATATTTTTTTGTTATATACTACGATTGCTTACATTTACGACGTGAATGCTTCAGTTGAAACGTTTTTAACTAAGTTTATCTGATGTGAACCGAATTATGATAACCATTTCGAGATAATGTAATCAAGAGTTGATACTAAAAATACCAGATTTTTATATCTAATTTCTTCCGAGTTATTTACAAAAAACTGGTTAAAAAATGCTCGTGAATGATGATCGTCATCTGACGATCTTAACATAATTATTTTAAGATCGTCAGATGCCATCAATAAAAAATATTATTGTCTCTGTCGTCTGTGAACCACACCAAAACAAACAATAAAAATACAGATAATTAATGACATCATTTCTTTTACGAGCCTTTGACGAGAATAACATTAGCTGAACTTTTCTTATATTTACAAAAATTTTAATAAAATATAATTATTACAATTTGAATAAAAAAAAAATAGAGTATGTCATTTATAATATTTGCTTTCCATTATCGTATTAAAAATGGGGGGTAAAAAAATTAATGTTGTTAATAGAGTACGTTACAAAACCTGTAAAAATCAAATGATTCAAACACAGTATATTAATAAAATATCATACTTAAGATACTAGTTGAAAGTATATCGTATCTATTTATATCATAACTTCCTCATTATTATAAGAAAAACTAGTCCATTATTATATTGCACACAATTAATTTATCACTTATAATGCATTAGGGATAAACTACTAAGTAACTTAAGAGCACCATTTATTAGCTTATCTGCCACTTCAAGTCATACATAACAGGAGAGTGCGTGAGATCAGATTCTAAAGCACCCACTATGGGACAACAATAAGCACAATAAGATACGTGACGCTACCTTAAAGCTTTTAATTTAATACTTCCCTACAAGGAACAAAAGCCAGACATACTCGTAGTTATCAACTGTGGGCGTAACTGTAATAATAGGGTAAAGTTTGGGCAACAAAAGCAGTTAAATGAACGAAATATGTATACTCGTAGTAATAATAAAATGATATTAATAAATCTGACAGAATGAGCGACTGTCAAAATTAATACTTAAAACCAGGACTTTTTTTTAATGTACCATGATAATGATAATGATTATAATTTATCTAAAATTTTGTCTAATAATGCCAGTTGTCACGCGTAGGTATCAGATTGTAAGATAGGTTTAACTATAGTTTCGTTCGCATTCGGTTGGCACACACAAAATTACAAATACACAGTAAATAAATCAACAATCAGCTACTGCAATAAAGTGTTATAACTACTTGATGTCTGAGCCTTGAAATAACTCGTATTGAAGTGATAGCGACTACAAATGTTTCTATTAAACTATGACTACATATGTTCTCACGCGAGTGATATGTATATTGGATGATAATTCTTTTTAAAAAACCTACTTGGTACATAAGTAGTAAGATCTATTCAACAATGACGCTCTATTGTACTCTACTGACGAGTAGTAGTAACTACACTAGAGCTAACAAAGCATAAATAGCAGAAATTTACTAAAACTATTCCGTTAACTTCGAAACACATAAAATAATGTCAACTTGTTTGGAAACGACCAAAAGTAGACATTAAATAAACACCCACCCCATACATCAAGGCACGAGGAAAAAACTTGTCACCCTTCCCGAAAACAAACAACAAAGCCATAAAGCTGGTAACTGATAAAGAAACTACGGAAGCAGTTTAACGCAAAACTTTGGACAAATTATCGTACGGTGAAGCGTGTGTTTAGGACGCTTTAAACCAACTAGCGGGTAAGTAAGAATACTTTGTGACCAGTCTCAATAGACCTGTGGTTACTCATTAGAACCAGGCAAGTTGTCACACTTGTATAGTCAGTAACATAAGCTTTATAATAATAAAACTGCAACAGGTCAAATTCTGTACATGTAATATATTTTTTGACAATAATATCCGTCGCGGGAAAGTTAATATCGTCTTCAGTGAATTCATTGATGCATCTGGAAATCAGCAAACAATTGACAAACTCAATTGCTTGAATTTGTAATGAAAAGCAACTTTAAAAGATGTAACTTCACATACAATCTATTACAATTATTTACTAGACACATCTCATCTGGCTGATCTAAAGTAGTGTAACTCAGGAGAATAAGAGCATGAACTTGGTTACAAACATTGGTCTCTGTATAACCAATTAGTTGGTCTGCAGTAGTCCAAACTTGATAAGTAAAAATAATTATCCAGTCAGAGCAATAACAATTATATAAGGACAATGCAACTATGAAAAGTCTGTACAGGAGCACAGTACATAACTGGCATTTTGACGAACATTTGCAAAAAAAAAGCTTATACCTTTGATTAACTTGGTGGCATGGTAGTAAAGCTTTTCCTGTCGCTCGTCTGGCTAGCTACCACCCTCAAGTTGTAAAATCTGTCCTAACCTAAAGGTGTGTTCCGGCAGCCTTCCTTGAGAGCCAGTGTATTCCAGACTAGGCATGCTCCAGCAAGGGCTACAGTATCGCTGACTTCCGTGATCGTGCGAACTTCTGTTCAAATGCCTAGCTGTGTAGGATATAAAAAAAATTAACACAAAAGCTACCTTTTGTCTTTATGTTTAAAATTGCGATCAAATATTCGGTGCAAAACTGCGGGATGTAGCTAGTGGTAATATAATGTTTAAAAACAACTTTAATCAGTAATCGACCCAAATAAATATGGTGTGTACGAGGCTCAGTCTAAAGCAGCATCAGTTGACAAAGTTTGAAAGGCAAGGGTCGGTTGGGATCAATCACGGGTGGTCGCCTCAACACTTGTGCGTGACATTTGGTTACACTTAGTTTAGGTTGTTGTTGTCTTCTTGACAATTACTCCTATACGATACACAAGTGTGAAACTTTTGGGGACTTTCGAACTTCGTACAGTTTATTTTAGATTTATATATTTAGAGACAATTGAAAGCGATTGTGAATTTGGGGACATGATTCTTGAAGCCATCCGGGATTATTAAGGATATATATATATAGGTTTATATTCTTTCTGTAGCGATGGTCTTAGTTTGTCACATTATTATTTAGAAAACTAATAATAATGTGACGCGTGTTTGATTAGTTATGGTTTAAGAAGGCGGGTAAACATGGCTGACGGGTTGACGGGTTGCTGGGGAGAGGTGTCATCATCGAAGTCACGAACGACTCATTTCATCCTAGATGAAGTTCATCGAATGTGAAAAACCCTTCTTTTAAATTGTTATATTAAAAGCAAAACAAACGCAATCGATTAAATATGAATAACATTCGACAGCTACATTAATTTAATCAGAAACAACAGATCATAACAATTCAAATGAAATAATATCTCGACCGGAGTTCATTACAGCCAACGTTCGAGCGTAGCTCACAATTGTCTTACAGATTGTAATTTGTCACGATCGATACCTACAGTTACTAGCTTTTGTATGTTTGTTAAATATACGAGATCTAATTTGCTTTCTCCTATTTATGATCTCGGCAATTCAGTACGAAACAATGTCTTGTCTCGTTTAGATGATAGATTACTTTGGTAGTGGTTGTAATAACGATAAATTTGGCGTACAATGGTGTGCCGGCGGAAGAGTTTTACGGTGGTTGCAAGGACAATATGGGAGTATAAAATATACCTTCTCTGTCTAGACGATAAGTACGAAGTATATTGTGTCAGGAGTTATGAAACGGGAAGCCAGAAGTGATTTGATAGAGCTGATAGCGACTCTGGCATGTGGCTTATTGAACTGTGGGCGAAGTGATTTATCCGAACCCATTCATTCATAAATCGCTATCTTTAGATATGCAAAGCTTAGGTCTGGTTATGACGGATAGAAGTGAAATAGATTTGTGCTCAGTGAGGTTGGGTATAAAGACAATTTAGTAATGATTTCAACTATTGATACTGAGTAAGAAATGGTAAACAATAAATATATTGAATCAAATATTAACAAACTAGAATTCGTATAATACTTCATCATCATCATCAGCCAGAGACGTCCACTGCTGAACATAGGCCTCGCCTTTATAACGCCATTCCGAACGACAAGTTGCCAATTGCATCCACTGATTACTTATGACTTTCACTATGTCGTCGGTCCACCTAGTGGGAGGTCTACCTACGCTGCGTCTTCCAGTTCGTGGTCGCCACTCAATAACCTTTCTTCCCCATCGGTTATCGGTTTTTCGAGCTATGTTTCCGGCACATTGTCACTTCAGCTTGCAAATCCTACTAAATTCTTCGGTGAATATCCTCATTAAGGATTCTATCGCGCAAAGACGTTCCCAACATAGCTCTTTCTATTGCCCGCTGAGCAAGTTCAAACAATGTGTGTTGCCAGTGATGACATATGGCACAGAGACGTGGTCTTTAAGTGTTGGCTTGCTAGATAAGCTCAAAGTTGGTCAGCGTATAGTTTTAAACATAAACAGACAGAAAAACAATTGTGACGTATTCATAAAAGCTGAAGTAATATTGTTAATATAAATGTTACAATTCACCACAAGCCCCTATTAAGTTTCAAAGCAGGGGAAGATATTGTATAAACAACCGTCTTAGAGATCAATTACCGACTACCAACAAGTTGTGGACCAACGATCAAAGCGATTCCAAACCAATTTGAAACGGCGCTCATGGATTTATAGAAAAAAATATATTGGAGCTACTAAGGATGAGAGAATTTCTCATTTCTGGGCAGAAGGCCAGGATCTCGATGATACTTCGCAATAATTTTAGTCTAAAGAAATAAAATACACAAAAATACTTTTATTGCTAGTGACTTTTGAAAAACGTTTTCGTAGTATTTGCACCAGTCGGAGAGATTTAGATTATGTATAAAAGAAACTACTATCTTTTAGATTTAGTAGAAATATATGTCGCTGAACACTTCTATAATTAACTGAAAAAATAAATAAAAATATTTATTACTGCAAAAAACATGGTGAGTAAACAAGACTAAGATTGTATCTAGTAAAATTAAACAGTTTTGTTTACATAAAAGAGAAAATACCATATATAAAGTATATATCTTGCGACTTCCTCACTAAGCAAGCTTGTATCGAGGAAACCAGAATCCGAGTCGACTTAAAACATAAATCTAAACAAGTAGTAGAGATATAGTCTTTCATCAAACAATTTGCCAGAATATTACAGGCGTGGTCTTTATAAACACAATAAATAAATACATAGGTAAACAGGCTTAGGAACTGTGACACCAAGATGAACCACTGTAGTTTTACGATAATAAAGATAATAGGATCTGCATTAGTTATAAAATAAAAAATAAAACAAATAACCAAGTGAGATTGAAAAGCTCACTACAATGAGAGCGAGTGAGATCTCAAAGCTCCATCAGCTCGCTCCAAAGAAACATAAACAGAGTATAAATGGTATAGGGGGCTGTATCTTTTAACACGGCTCAATGGTTGCGAACAGTGCGCGCCGCCTGGACCTACTGATAGCCCTGGACATCGCCAGGGAACAGTTATATGGCTTGTGGAGGAGATTAAATACGCACACTTTGATGAGGATATGTTTTTTTTAATGTTTCACCCTCATAGCTCAACACTAGGATTTCTCCTGTGTATGGGGATGCCATGTTACATTCACAACAACTCGCACAAAGACACCCAGACTTGACAAAATTTCAAGCTCATCATTCGAACACCTGACCGAGAATTGAACCCGGGACCGTCGGATCTAATGGTCGTCAAAGTTTTTTAAGTTTTAGTAATAATTTGTCCGATGTAAAGTGACGATGCGGATTAGGATGTAGCACGCTTGTCTAGAAGAAACCGATTCAATCGTGGCTTCAAAATACAGATACTGTAACTATCGGGAATAAGAGAACTCGGCAGCGCTACAACTTGGCAGTTCGCACAGTAAAAGTCGACGCGGTGCGTTTAGTGCGAGTTCGTGGAATCTGTACAATGATCCGATGGCGTCTTGCAGTATCTCTACTTGTCCGATTGTAGAAGTTGTTTGATGAATGAAATTGGAAGAACATGTGATAGATCGGGATATTTAGACATCGTGGGTTAACAATGACATCATTCAAGAGTTTGTGAGCCAGGTGGGATGCTCTAGGAATAACATTGGGAGTGTTAAAAATTGTAGTTAATGTTTCGTATACAAGTTTATCAGTTAGGGGTGTACTAAGCCAAAAGGAGGTCATTATACTCATCCTTAGGAACAGTGTTTGTATTTGTTTGTAGTGTTTCACGTATTGTTGTTTCATACATTTTGCCGAGTCGTGAAAAACTTCTTGTATGGAACAGCTGATTGTTTTCTCGTATTCAAGGCCCAATAATGGAAGTTTTTCCTTAGCATAAGTATAGTGACTCTTTGGGGTGAGTATTCCCCTTAGCCTTGAACCTTGTGTAAGTTCCTGTGTTCGTCTTGTGTTACAAAGAATTATTTCTTAGTCATTCTAAGACGTCTCATCTTTTCACCCGACTGCGAAAGAAGGAGGCTTATGTTTTTCGATTGTATGTATGTATACTTCTTTGGCATGCTCTAGAGTTCAAACGGATTGTCGTATTTTTATGTGAGTGGTGTCAATAGATTCGTCTTAGTCGTGAGAGTGACACTGAGTCCATCAAAATATTAAAAAAAAATATCGTTTTAGCAGCCACTTGCTTCTAACCACTTGTCTATAATAAAATTTTAAAATTGAAAATTAAGGATAAAATGTACACATTATTAATTACTCGTAATCTGTCGCCACGCACCTAACGGTGTGTTCAGGCAGCCTTCTTTGTGAGCCAGTGTATTACAGACTAGGAATGCTCCATCTTAGGCTACAGAGTCACGCCTAGCTGATTTGGATAAACAAATGCTTAGAGGCGACTTCAAACGAACCCGACTACTAAATCTTTATACCTGTATATCATCCTCATTTTTTGTTTTTAATTCTGATATACCCAGTGTCACTCTCACGACTAAGACGAAGCTATTGACACCACTCACATAAAAATACGACAAACCGTTTAGACCCTATAGATATGTACATACAAAATCGACAAGATTACAGTAAAGTTGGTGTACTTTACGACACAGTATATAGTGTCTGGTGGACGCGCGTCCCTCTTCCTTATCTTGATTAATTTGCGAGAATTTATTGCGTTGAATTAGTGTAGCGTGCTTTTTATTTAGAAAATGCTGCAGATACCGCGAGGAGGAGATGTAGGATACATCGGGGTAGAAGGATTCGCGTCATTTGACGTATAGCTGAGTAAGATAGGAACGATTATCGTAATTGGTGTGGGGACATTGAAAAATGGGAATCAATATCTATATTTCAAAATAAAATGAATAAAAAAAATTAACATTGTGATATTGGTATAAACAAGTCAAAAAAGTAATTGTCCATCCAGCCATCTCCATAAAATCAGGTAACTTCAGGAATTAAGAACTTCCTCTTTTTTGGCAGTCGGTAGAAAATGGAATAGATTGTACATAAATATGAAATATTTAAAATTTCGACTAAAGGAATGTATATTCCTATGAAAATAATATGAATGTATGTCCTTTTCCTTTAAACATTTGTGATTTTTTATTTCTTTCTTTAAAATGCTTTGGCTTACATAAGCGCTATTTTTAATAAACTAAATCCTAGTACCTACGCAAAAAAATTAAATACTGATAGAAGTACGTTATTTTACGACGCAAGTCAATTATTAAAAGCGTTCTGTCGTTGGATTATATCATTAATTTAGTAAATTTTTCAACACTTTCAAAAATATCAATTTTTCTGACTCTACTAATTTATTCATAGAAACAATTAGGATCCCTGTCCTAGTTGTTCATCTCATTTTCCAAAACTTATCGAAGCTTTTTATCGATTCGACGCGTTACCAGAATGCTGGTTTTTATCTGGTTGCAACGTATAAGCGTGGTATAATGCGCTGATCACGCTGCCCTCTGGTGGTGGGTTCCAGCATTTGTATTATCTGTAGATCCTAAATGGTCTATAGGTAATCTTTCTGCTGTATTGTTTTTATTGTTGTACTCGTAGTTAGTCATTTCGTTTTTGGTAATGAAGGCACTCGCCCATTTTTGTGCAATTAATTCAAATATAATACACATGACAAAGAGATATACAATATTAACAGTGAAATAGCTAATATATTAAAAAATAACGAAAATGTCAAATATCTCGACCCGAATGTGCGACATGAAAATATTAAAAATTACAATACTCTGAAGAACTTTGTAATGGAAAATGTTGTAGCATGCGTAGACAGCAAATTTAATTATTCTTCAACACTGCGTTTCATTAGGTGCCAATACAACACAACAAATCCGGACAATTCAAATTTTCAAATTACACAAACACCGACTCTAGAACGATAATTCTTCATGCAAATGTTCGTAGTATACACAAAAAGTACTTTGAGATTGAAAGCTTAGCAAATGAGCAGGATTGTGATGTGTTATGCTTGACAGAGACCTGGGGAAAAGATCATCAGATGCAGGCGATGAATGTCGAGAACTACACACTGGCGACTTACTTTAACAGAATATTTTTTGAACATGGCGGGACCGCGATATATGTTAAAAATGGTTTAGATTTTAAAATTAGAAACGATTTGAATAAAATGTCATTTGAAACAAATTTTGAATTAGCAGCTATAGAGTTAAGGTTGTCAAAAATAGTAATTATGGCTCTTTACCGTCCAGAATATGATATAGATTTATTTTTTGAATTATTGTCAAAACTGTTAAATAAACTTTGCAAAGAAAAGAAACAAATTATTATAGCAGGTGATTTCAATTTAAATGTATTAAAAGTAGATAAAAATATTAAGAAACTTGACGGCATACTAAAGAAATTTGATTGTAAATGGTTGTTAAATGAACCTACTAGAACCGAGACAAATAAAAGGAACCAAACCAGTTCCACATGCATTGATAACTTTATTGTAAATTTTAGTGGTTGTAGAGGATCAGTTTTAGGATGTAAACTATCAGACCATAATGTAATTAAATTGGAATTGTTCAATACCAAAAATGTTAATTGTAAAAATAAAGCTTATATGGCTCGAAATTTTTCAATTTTTTAACTATTTGTTTAACAAAAATTATATGTCAATAAAAACAGAAATACTAATGACTAGTGACGCGAACGCAAGAACGAGGATTTTACACGATGATTTGATATACTACTATAACATAGCTTTTTCAAAAATGAAAAAACAAGTAATAAATGTTCAGAAAAAATGGTCGACTTTAGGTATAGAAACTAGTAAGAAAAATTTAGCCAAAATGGAAATCCTTCAAGAGGTTGACCCTAGCGGAACAAGAAAATTAAACATTAAAAAGTATAGAAAAATGTTACGTAAAACAATGGTCGTAGCAAAAAAAATACAGTATAGAGATAGAATAAAAAAAACAAAAAATAAAATTAAAGAATCTTGGAAAATTATAAACGAACAGTCAGGTCAAAATACGCGACGCAATACAAGTAATAGAATAAAATCAGTAAAAACCGAAAGCGGAGCAAGTATTACAGAATCTAAAAAAATTGCTACTCTATTTAATAATTTTTTTCGCAACATAGCTCATACGTTAACTTGTAATCTAGAAATTGACGCGGATGATTGCAAAAAATATTTAGATTACTGTAGTAAACCGTTGACATCTATTTCATTCGGACCAGTAGATTATACTGAGCTCAAAAAGGTAGTAGTTAACATGAAGCAAAAACCTACGTTAGATATTTATGATATGAGTACTAAGACTTTACGGAACCTAATAATAAATAACGATAATTTATTTGAATTAATATTAATTGTCTGAAACTCATGCTTAACTGACGGAATATTTCCCGACGTATTGAAACCGGGTAGGGTAATCCCACTTTATAAAAAAGGGGTGTGGACGACGGTGACGGGCGAGGAAACGTGCGATAGCGAAATGTGTCAACTATTGCGATTAGGTTCGTCGATGTCTGATCCGACAGTGGCCGATGTTACTGCGATGTTACCGGAGGGCGTACTGTCGGACGTTAGCGCGATCGGTGTTGCCTCGTCGTTGTCGTTGCGCGGCGTAGAACAACCATCTTTCCTAACAGTGAAGTCTGCAGCTTGCTCTTTTACAGTTCTTGCTTCATTCGAGACTGTTATGTAGGATGACACTTTCTGACAGAGTCCTTTTTGCATCTTTTCTACGTCTTCCTTAGTACGTCCATTGATTTCTAGAAAACGAGCATACTTGGCGCTAGCACGATTCGCTTCTTCGTGAGCACGAGCCGCCTCTTCTAGGGCGTGGGCTAAATCTTCGTTGGCAAGAGCTAATTCTTCTGTCGCTCGAGCGATACGTAATTGCCGTTCGTACTGACGTTGATTTCTTGTCGCTGATGAGCCATGTTGCAATGTAGATGCAGCAGTGTGTGTCATTTTCTCGTACTCGGCTGGCGACTTGACTTGTGTTGTGTCGTAAGACATCCCAGCAGGCGAAACACTCGTCAAATATGCCCCGTTGTGATGTCCGATAGCTGGCGATACTTCGGCATAGTCCACGGTAGGGAGCACAGGCACCTGCCGTTTATTGCTCTGGGTCACCGCGGCTGCAGTATATATCGAAGTGAGCGGTGAACTAAGGTGAGTTCCGTTCCGATGTCTGATAGCTGGCGCCGACGATGTAAAGTCCACGGCTGTGGGTGCAGGCTTCGAAGAAATAACACGCTGTGCTATTGTGGCTTCTGTGTACATCGTGGCGGTCCCGTTGCGACAGTCGATATATTGCTGATGACGATAACGCGAATGCTACAGCTATGGTCACAGAAAAATAAAATAACACGCTGTACCTGTGCGGTTTCTTGCTGCGAATGAGGCGGAATCGACGACTGTGATCCCGGTATCAGACCAGTGGGTGGATCAGCGTCAAAGGCGTTGCCCATGATTCAGCGCTGTCTGTAGCCCACTTGTAGACCGAATCAACGCCATATCTTCGTTCTTCGGAAAATCCGGCTCGAAGGACCAATGTGGACGACGGTGACGGGCGAGGAAACGTGCGATAGCGAAATGTGTCAACTATGCTTCGAAAATGTTCCACCACCCGAAGCGTCCACGTGTGCTGGGATTGCCGAAGAAAAAAACTGTGTGACGATCTGACTTCGGCTACTGCGTTGTCTTCGAGTCCCACTCGCAAGCAGAAGAGTCGCTTCGTCTTCGAATGCAGCTATTCCTAATATCGACTGGGAAATTTCCTGCTGTCGCAGCTATCTATTGTCAAACTGTCCCTGCCGCTGTATAATTGATACGCGAGGGCGGCGGGCACGAGCACTACAGTTTGCGTACTACCAACCAACGACCAACTAATGCTCAGCTGACAACCGCGACACCCACAACGGCCACCACAACAGCAACAACAACAGCGCTCATCGTATCGTACTGTCTTCTCACCCCCTTCTGGGGTGGGGATAGGGTTTCAGGGCATAGCCCTCTTGGCCCTGGCGCGTCTCCGCCCATTACGATGGACGGGTCTTGGGATCTTCAAGGGTTTTCCAGGTCGCTAGTGAGTTTGATGTCCCCGGCTCCACGTGTGGTTCGGCGCGATCAAGCCCTGCCAGGTGAGATCCCATGGGGGAAGGCCCAGCGAGCCGATCAGCAGCCGAACTGTGTATGCCGGGGGCATTGTCGCTGGTGGGGTGGTATCTCACTTCTGTTGTGGAGCGATGAGGTCTCTGGAAAACCCTTTCGTTTTCCTTTTTCCTGGCTCGTCTGGGGGTCGCGCATGTAGAGGGGCTATGCCCCTGAGGTGATCTTGGTTTGAGGCGTCTGCTCTTTCAAACATCTTTGTTGTCAGTCTTCTGACGAAGCTGCTAATGTCCTCGTGTTTGAGGTCTCGGTGGATGGTGGCGTTTCGGACGTAGCGCGGCGCGTTCACGATCTTTCGCAGCGCTACGTTTTCCTGGGCTTGTAGTCTCTTCCGATTCGTCGCACTGATGTATGGGTACCAGGCTGGCGTCGCATACGTCAGGCGGGACCTCAAGTAGGTTTTGTAGATTAGCAGCTTCGTCTTTATCGGCAGTCTTGAGTGGAGGATCGGGAGGAGTTTGGCGCGAGCTCCCCTCACCGAACATATTATGTAGTCTACTTGTTTACCGAACGTCAGTTTTCTGTCAATCGTGATGCCGAGATACTTGACGTTCGGTTGCCATTTTATTTCCTCTCCTTGGAGCTTCAGAGGGTCTGGTAGGTTGCAGCTCCCGGTAATGAAGGCCTGGGTCTTCGCCACATTTACCGAGAGCCTCCACTTCATCAGCCATTCAGGCAGGGCATCCAGGGTGGGTTGTAGCTTCTTTGCTGTGAAGGCTGGTTTGTACGATGAGGTGTAGTAGGCTGCATCGTCAGCGTATAACGCCAGCTTTACCTGCCCGACGACAGGGATATCGTCGGTGTACCAGGCGTAGCAGATGGGGGAGATGCAGCTTCCTTGTGGCACTCCGGCCTTCACAGTTTTCTCTGTAGAGAGAACGTCTTCGACCGCCACTACGAAGCGTCTGTCCCTCAGGAAATTGGCAATGATTTCGATGAGTTTCCTCGGTGCGGCGCTCTTCGACAGTTTGTACAGTAGCCCCTCATGCCATACTCTGTCGAAGGCTTTCTCCATATCGAGGAAGACTGCCACGACATACTCCTTCTTGTTGTAGCAGGTGGCCATCTCGTTCACCATCTTGGTTATCTGGAGAGTGGTGGAGTGTTCGGCCCTAAACCCGAATTGTTCCTCCCTCGGAGTCACGTGCGGCTTCAGATGAAAGAGCAGACATCTTTCAAAAACTTTAGACATCGTGCTCAGCAGCGTGATGGGTCGGTAGCTCTCGGGTTTTCTGGCATCTTTTCCGGGTTTAGGAAGCATCACCACTTTTCCCAGTTTCCATCGGTCTGGGAAATGGCCACTGCGGAGTATGCCGTTGTATATCCTTGTGAGGGCGACGACGGTCTTCGGCGGTAGGTGCTTGAGGGCCTCATTTGTGATCCCGTCCATGCCAGGCGCCTTCCTTCTGGGCAGTCTCTGTATCAGTCTTCTGACATGGACAGGGTTGATGACTATCGGTGGCTCTCTGTTTTCCTCATTGCTGGTTTCCTCCTCTTCCGTGGACGGCTGTGCAGAGAAGTACTCCCTGAGGTGTTGTTCCACTCGTCTGACGTGGTCAGTGTCTGTAGTCGGATTCGGCTGGAATTGGGCTTCTAAGCTCTCTGCCAGGATCTCTGCTCTGTCTTTGGCTTCGAACTTGAGCGCTCCACCCCTGTCGAGCAGTGGCTGGGTGGGCCTTGGGGTATCTGTGAGTTGTCGGCATAATCGGTGGACTGAGGGGATCTCCTCGGAGATGTTCAGGATGTGTTCCTCCCAGTCGTCGGCGGCGTGCTCGTCCAAGGCCACCTTCACCTGCTCGATCAGGGCGTTCAGCCTCCTCTTCGTCCTTGGGCACCTTGTCTCCTGCCACAGCTTCCTTGTCTCCCTTTTTTCGCGAATGAGTTTCCGTATCCTTGTCGGGAGGGAAAGGATTCTTCCCTTCGACTCGGTGGTGTGCGTGGCTGTTGAAAGGGAGGTCTGGATTGCTGTGGTCAGTTCATCTGTCGCTAAATTGACTTCATCTGCCGTCATGATGGGCCTCGTCTTCGTTTTCTCAGCAGCTGTCTTCTGGAAAGTTTCCCAGCAGATTTTGCGTCCTGGCGGTCTTCGTGCTACTCTGCTGGGGGTGTCTTTCAGTGTCGCTATGACTGGACGGTGATCAGATGGGAGGTCATTCATGACGGCGAGTTCCAGTTGGGTTTTCAGGCCCTTCGCGATGACCAGGTCTATGATGCTCCCGTTGCCACCGGGATCATAATGGGTCCAAGTGTCTGGGCCCATGACTTCATATTGGTTGTTGAGAGAGTCGTTGTAGAGGATGCGACCGTTGGTGTCTATATGCCCCGAATTCCAGGCTGTGTGTTTCGAATTCATATCACCGGCTAGTATTGTCGCATCCTCGGCATGAAGTAGGGCCCGTATCTCGGCAGCTTGGAGCTTCTCCAGCGGTGGCTTGTAGATCGCGAAGAGCCTCAGTTTCTGTTTCTGGGCGGGCAGCTCGATGACGACTCCTAGGGCCTGGATCGACTGGAAGTCCACTCTTGGAATTTCCTGGTGTACCAGTCGGCGGTGCACCAGTACCGCCAGTCCTCGGTAGGCTTGACCAAAGGGGGAGACTTCGTCTTTTCTGTAGACTATGTAATTGGGTATCTTCAGCTTAGCTGTCTGGTTCAGGTGCGTCTCGCAGATCAGCATCGCGTCTATGTTCTGCTCACGAAGGAAGATCTCCAGCAGTTTCTTCTTCCCTGTGAGCGTCTGGGCGTTCCAATAACATAGCCTAAGGTCTCCCCCCATTTCTGTTGAGGATCCTCATGAGTCCCATCAGGGTGGCGGTTTCTGTGTCGGTGCCTGACTGGACCGCTTCCAAGATATTCTTAAGCACGTCTATGGTTTGCCCTAGCGAGTCGTTTCTTCCGCTGTCTGCTGGTACGGCGGTGGGTCGGCTCTCTGTCTTCTTTCTCTTATTTTTTCTTCTTGGTTTCTTTGAGGCTCCACTTCCCGCCGGGTTTGCTGGAGCCATCAGGGAGGTGGCTGCCGTTTCCTCGACGGCTGGTCTTACGGCTGGGGCTGTGCCCCTTCTCCCTCTCTCGGGTACTGTTGTCGTCTCTGCCATTGTACCACCCCGCCTATTTCTCATCTCCTTTTTGAATATAGGGCACTGGTGGTAATTGGCGGGGTGCGCTCCACCACAGTTTACGCAGGTGGCCGGCTCCTCTTGTGGTCGGGGGCATTCATTTGCTCTGTGCTCCTCTCCACAGCGCACACAGGCCTGTTGCCTGTGACAATTGTGTGAGCTGTGGCGGAACTTCTGGCATCTATGGCATTGTGAAGGCCCTTTCTTTCCTCTCCAGGCCTCCACAATGATCCCCGGCATCATGAGCAACTCCGAGACTTGGTAGATTGCCGGGGTAAGGTTTGGTGTCTTCTGTAGTTGCACGTAGAAGATGCTCCCAGGTCGGCCCTGTCTCCCTTGTATGTTTTTAATATATTCGGGGACAAAGCCTTTCTCTTCTAGTGCTTCTTGTATCTCGTCCGTGTTGGTATCTGATGGGAGGCCCCTTATGGCCACCTTAAGGCTGCGTTCGGCTGGCAGTGAGTACGAGAACCAACTTATGTGGTCGGTTCTCTCTAGGTCTGTGAGGTAGGCTTGAATCACTCTGTACTCGGCCTCGTCTTCTGGAGTGAAACGGATCCCTCTTCCGTATGGGCGTCCGTTCGGTGGCCTTTTTAATTTACCCGCCAGCACTTTAAAGTGGTGCGACCAATTGTCGAGTCGCTCGACCACTAAAGGCGGATAGCGGGGCCCTTCCCTTCTGCGGATTTGGGCGGGCGGCGCTTGTTGGGCGGGCGGTGCTTGTTGGGCGGGCGGCGCTTGTTGAGCAGGTGGCGCTCGTTGGGCGAGCGGCGCTCGTTGGGCGGGCGGCACTCTTCCCGGGGCGGGCGGTGCTCTTGCTGGGGCGGGCGGCCCTCTCTCTAGGGCGGGCGGCGCTTTTGTTTGGGCGGCCTGGGCGAAGGAGGTCCTCTTTTGTTCCCTTTGTGGTAAGTGTCTCTGGGGCACATTGCTGGGCCCGGGCACTGAGGGGGCGGGGGCAGCCGGGTGCGGCGGCGCTTGTGTTGGTCTTGCTGTCCTCTTCGCTCTCGCTTTCGTCGGGCTCGGTGAGAGTGAGCGCGTTCTTTTCTTCTTGGCTTCAGATGGCGGCGGCGGCTTCGGCAGTGGCGACCTCTTCTTGTAGTCGACGATCGGTGGCGGCAACGTAATTATCGCGCGTTGCGCGAACTCCAGGGCGACCTGGTCGTCTATTGAGAGCTCGGTGCCCTCCATCTCAGCTTCTCGCAGTCGCAAAAACAGCGCCATCCAACGGAGCATATCTTGCGAAAGGAGCCCGGCTGTAGAAAGTCGGGCGAGCGCGAGAATATCGCGCTCGAATAGTCCTTTCGGCGATAGGTTCGTCACGGCGGGCGATTTAACAGCGCTCATGGTCGGCTCTGGGGTATTTATGGCATCCCCGCCACCGCTCCCGTAACTGTAATCTTTACCCCGCGCGCCGCGCGGGTCTTACGGTCCCTCCACAGCGAGGGAGAGCGCTCGTAGAGTGGGACAGCCTTTACCCGCCGAGTACCTGACCATGTGGGCTTTTCCTAACTATCGAATGGATATACTCTAATCAATTTCCTATGTTAATACGAAGCGACCTTGCATCTGCGATGGGGATCCGAATGACAACACAAACAGCCCAACTATTTATTTAAAAACTTAGTACATAGGTTCTTACTTGACTAACTTAGGCCTATTATATCTACCGGTATATTTACGATCTCATGTGTCTTTCGTATATCTACCTAGTTAGCAAGTTATATAATAGAGAACCTACTTACATTTTACTAAGATATAGTACATAACTACTTTGAAGGCGCACAACTATTCTCACGGAGACGGAGGGATTGCAGCTGCATCTGGCGGGATTCAGAACAATAGATTTTACAATATTCTTAGAAAGTAATTTGCCGGCTTAACACTCTGTCATAAAACTATAAACATTTAGCGCGAGTTGTTACAAAGAGCGACAAATAACAATTATGCTAAAACATTATTTAAATGCCGACTAATACTAAGGAGAAACTAAACAAAAGATAAAACGATCCCGCTTGCACCCGTGATGCCTACATAGAAAAATAGCGCGATCCATCTCGAAGGTTATAGCCGTCGCGAACAAGGGGATATAGAGGATATTAGTAATTATAGACCCGTTTGCATTTTGCCAACTTTATCAAAAATTTTAGAAGCTATTATTAAATCGAGAATTATTAAATACTTTGAAGAAAATAATTTATTTACAATGTCACAGTTTGGATTCAGAAAAGGCCGCTCAACAGAAATGGCTATAAGAAAAGTAGTATATTACATTCTAGAATCATTAGATACGTCAAATAAATGTGCAAGTATCTTTTGTGATCTTTCAAAAGCTTTTGATTGTTTGAGGCACGATATATTGATTTTAAAAATGCAATATTACGGATTTCAAGGTCATGAATTAAATATGATGATAACTTACTTACAGAACCGTAGTCAAATTGTCTCGATTAATGAACAAATTTCTACAGAAGGTAGGATGTCAATTGGAGTACCACAGGGCTCTATTTTAGGCCCAGTCTTATGTTTGATATATATTAATGATATTACCAATGCATTGCCAAGTTGGGCTCACATAAATTTATTTGCAGATGACACACATGTAGGTATCAGAGATAAATGTATACATAATTTAGAAAATAAAATTGGTATCGTTATGGAATTGTTAAAGGAATGGTTTGACGCAAATGGAATTGTTCTTAACTCTGATAAAACCATCTCTATGCAGTATCAGTCAAAGTTAGGTATTTTCGGGAATTCCATTAGTAAAAGAAATGTATTTCTAGGTTATACAATAGATAATACAATTAGCCATAATGCGCACATCGATAAAATTTGCAAGAAAATGGCAAGTGGTAATTATGCTTTATTTAAACTTAAGCCATTACTAGATAAAAAGTCGCTCATCTCTGTCTATTATGCCTACGTGCATTCTATTATAAGATACGCTATTACTGTTTGGGGAAATGCTAAAGATATCATAAAAGTCTTAAAATGTCAAAAACAGTCTATAAGAACAATTAACGGTTTGAAAAAACGTAGTCCTGCGAGAAAACACTTTAAAAAAGATAAAATAATGACAGTTATATCACTTTATATTTATAGTTGTTTATTAGAAGTACACGAGGATAGGGAAAAACCGGAAAAAAGAATTTCACGCAATAATAAAAAAGGGCGAATCCTACCAATAAATAGATTAGCTAAATGTAAGAAGCAGGGGCTTTATACCAAAATACTGATGTATAATAAATTACCTAATAGTGTAATGGATCTCAATTTTATTACATTCAAACAAAAATTGAAGTATTTTTTTGAAAGCAATCCTTTTTATAAACTCAGCGAATATATGTCAATGCAGCTTGTACGAGTAGAATCATCGTTCTTGTGTAACAAACAACCATAATAATATATTAATAATAACTAAACAAAGCAATTATAATGTAAATATTTGTCATGAGAACTATTCAACTAAGAACTAATATTAAGTAATCGTATATAAATGAGATTTATAAGTTATATTTTTTAAGTAATTATTTATTCAAATGTTATAAGACTTGCCTGTAACGAACGTCAAAGGTAAAGGTCAATAAATATTACTTTACTTTACTTTACTATTCATATCAATGCCAATAGAAATCCAAACTCACCATTCTCCCCAACAATACAATACAATACATTATATCTTAATTGCACACCAAGAAAAATAAATACAGCAAATATATTATAAACAAATCATTAGTAAACGCCAGAAGCGGTTTCTTCCAGGCAACGTTCGGATGGATCGGACTAAGTGCTAACAGTTACGTCGGTGGTGTAGCAATAAAAAAAAGGAAAAAAAACGAGATGGTTCAAAAAAAACAGAACATTGATATCTAACTCTTCATATCCAATCCTTACCACCCTTCAACCCTTCGACTCTTCACCTGCCACCACCGATGCTCTATCACATCACATATCTGATAAGAAAAGGTAGAAAAACTAACAGATGTTAGGACTGTGATAAACTGACCGGACGGTAAATAACCAAGTCAAATAAAGAGCACGGGATTAAACTACTGGGGGATTAAACTAATTAAGGTATTTTTTTGGTATAACTGAAAGTGATATATTTCAATAATTCAAATGCCAAAAAAAGTCTCATAATGTCACGTTCTTTTCTGCTGTGTCAATCTGAAATCAGAATTGTATATTTAAAAAGAAATACGAAAACTTATGTCAATAAAAAATTCAAATCAGAAAAGAAATGTCCGTGTGGCGAAGTCCCAAAAAAGCTGGCAGCATTCCTGCGTTGAATCGCTGCTGACAGCCTTTGTGCGAGAAATTAAAAGGCTAAAAAAATTTAAATATAAAAATATATAATTTAAATATCATATGTGATATGTTTAAAGTTTCTGTAATCGATATTTTAAATAGAGATAGAAAAAGATTTTTTCAGATGACTCTGTTTTTTTTTTATTTTAATGTACTATTTCGCCAATTTTGAAGCGTAAATCAATATAACAAAAAATTCTACGAGCATTTGAGAATTGAAGTAAATTGTAACTTTGCAGAAAAATTTATTTGATAAATACAAACTTAAAGTGAAATAAAATGACGCAGTTTCGAAGCAAAGCCTCTACGATCAATGAAAAACTATATTAAACCAAAATTTTCTATGCAAGTCATCCGTACCAAAAAAAGTATTTCTGAAATCGGCCCGACAGATCCCGTGAATCTCCCCAAATCCCCTAGATAACCGAATAGGCAAGATTCAGCTCTCCAACATTGTGCAACCATTTATATCGTTTGATCCCTGAGGTATTTGATATCTTTTATCAGCTCTACCACCATTCTTCTCGTGAGGCTGACGTTACAATCATTTATTATCAAGTTTTTAACACATCGGGAAATTTTTTATGTTATAGCAAGGATAAATAAGTATTATTTTCACATTTATAGCTAGAAAATGTTATATTTCGGGGATGCTATGCTATAGAACATTCACTAACGTGCAACTACATTCAGAGTTGAAGACAAATATTCAAATTTAACGTTTGTATATATAAATATTCAAATTTATCATTTATCGTATTATATATTTATATATATATATATATATAATATTCGATAGGCTTGCGCTTGACCGCAACTCACCTGATGTAAAGTAACGATGCGGTCTAGGATGTAGCGCGCTTGCCTACAAGAAACCGATTCACTCGCGATTTGAAGAGATCGAGATTATAGCTATCGGGAAATAGAGAACTTGGCAGAATTTTATAACTTTCCATTGTATTAATAAAGTACAAATGATTCACTTACCACACAACGTGTATTTGTGTGTTTGTTTGTTGTTTTTCACGTTCAAACGGCTCAACGGATTTGGTTGTAATTTGACACATGAAGCACGGAGATAGCTTACAACTTGAATTTTAATATCCTCAAAAATATAAGTGTTTTCATTAAATGATCAAATATTCGCTGCGGGTAAAACCGCAGGTGCAGCTAGTGATTATTAAAAAACTGTAATAGTAAATCTCGATCAAGAAAAATGATACTAAATTTTAAATATTTGCTTTTGAAACAGAGAGAGATAAATAATAGTGACATGATGCTATTACATTTTTCCAGACATATTGATTAAAAAACTAAACTGTAATAAAATATCTTCAAAAGTTTATTTAATTTTTCGGATTTCCTTGTATAATAATTATCTTTCCCGAACTCCAAAATAACCCCATTTCCTCAGAGCCCCTTATAGTATAAATCTCTCAACACGACCACTTTGAACTAAACCCATCTCCGATGACAAATAGCAACACTAGTTATAACCATTCTATCATATACAAGATGTGCTTTATACACAACAACAGTGTATGAGAATAAAATTAGAATGAAACTTGGAAAAAAAATACTCTCTACAAAAAACATCTCGTTATCTTTTAAATATTTTGTTACAACCGACTTAAAATAAATTCTGAGGCTTTGATAATTTGCAAACAAAACTATAGCAGTTTCAGACAAAAAAAATTGTTTGATATCGGTGTAAGCGTCTTCAAGAAATTAGAATGCGAGAGAATGTTTCTTGCAGTGAAAAAAAGATTCCGACTAATTTAGAAGCTCCTATTTTTTACAAAGCAGATCAAAGAATAAACCCACTCTGTATATTGATGATTGCTAAGTAAAGTATCCAGCAGCATCTGTTGGTAAAACAACAGAGATGTGTCATAATAACTCACGAGAGGAATGTGACTGGAGGGTGTATTAGACCCTTATTAGGAGGACATCATAACAGACCTTCGGAGTAGACATTATGAAACAAATAACTGTACTGAGGATATATGTAATAATAAATTCGTGTAAAATACTTGTTAGAAACTCAACACAAACAAATTACTTTTGTAAGCTCGAACATTTTTATTTCGGAAACTAAAATGAATCGATCTGTTCTAAATCTAAGGCATTTTCTTACTATGTGTTATACTCAAAATTTTAACTAAAATAGTTTCCATATTATATTACGCTAATCAAAAAAAAAATCTGCGTCAAAGTTTGTTAATAGCAAAGGTTATTAATATGTAATAGTAATTTTTTTTCCCCAATCATAATTTTCGGGAGTCTAAATAGTTTGAGCAACGTGAATTATATCAAGATTGGTTCGAATCTACGACCAGTACACACAAATGTCACTTATAAAACAAAGATATTTTTTTTTTTACTATTTTAGTCAAATTTTGCCATTACAGCAGATTCGTTTTGCTCCTGGTCTAAAATTATAATGCAATATAAAATCTCCATCGTAGTGGCTTAATTCATTTAAAAAAATAATTTTCTAAATTGCTATAACATGAATTTTCTTCAAAATGTTAAATTCAAAGTAAGAAAAATGTGAGTCGCAAAATATAATTTAATGTTGAGTAATTTCGTAAACTAATAACGAACAGAAAAGTAAGTAATTTATGTTCAAAAACACCTAAGATTTTGCTTTGTGAATAAATTGAATAAGATTCTGAGGTCAGGTATAAAGGCTACATTTAATTTGGAGGGTTCACTTTGACTTTCATATAATTAAGTTTGTTTATGCTAAAATTAGTTTCTGGTCTTTTAAATAGTTTTATGGGAAATGTAATAATCTTATATTTGAGTTATACTAATTTTAATTTTCCAAACAAGGACAATATCAAAGGAATTTGCTTTATCAACAGCTTATAATTTTTAAACATTAAAAATAAATAAGGAATAGAATTAAAATGTGTCACAAAAAAAATAACGTAATCACTTTTTATAATGTATAATCGTACGTCAAATAAGCTTCATTGCTAAATAAGATACATGAGTATTAGGATTTGTGTGACGAAGATCTTTTTTATACCCAACACAGCTGGGCATTTGACCACAAGTTCACACGGCCACGGAAGACAGCGATCCTGTACCTGGGGTACAGGGGTAGTGTATTCCAGACTCCTTCTAGGGAGATGGAGTCTGGAATACACTTGCTCTCAAGGAAGGCTGCCGGAACACACCGTAAGGCGCGACAGATTTATCAACTCGACGATGGTAGCTAGTAGGCGTGCGTAAGCCGCCCTACTACCATGATCTTATAGGTTTTTCAATGTCCTTTTTTATTTACATATTAAAAATTACAACTTTATTAATTACCACTAGATACAAGATGACAACTTTTAAGATTATTTAACTTATTTTGTACTATGCGTTTTTCGTGAACGAGAACCAAAAATAACAGATCTTCTTTTTTGAAGGTCTTTGAGTAATCAATAAATCTTACGCAAATATCTCTCAAGTCTTTACATTTCAGCAAAAAAGGTCTAAAATAGTCATCTACTAACCTAACAGAGACAGAACAGTCTGAACGATATAAGTACAATTAAAGTCTTCCATTCCCGCGCCGCCCTCCCGGTAATGTTCCGGCAAATATTTGCGTATGACCCACCCTTACCTACACCCGTAGGAAGTAGGCATTTGAATCGCGAACTCCGAGTTCAAACCGAACTACTGGAAGACTTATTTTACCACAGATTGGGAAATTTATAGAATTATTTTTTGAGAATTCGTAAACAAAACGTCACCCTTTTATAGCTAACATACATTTCTATCATATTTAATGACGTATGATAGAAAACTTTATGTCTGAATGTTACTCGCAGGTAGGCCGCTAAATTAGCTACATTAAAAAAAACTTATAACTGTGTCTTCGATAGTTTTTTTTTATTAAAATAAATTAAAGTAAAATTATATTTTTGTATTGTTTTTTTTTTTTTGGCAACAATAAAGCGTTGATGTGTCTATCAAAGTATTAAGTATCTCAGTATGAGTGGGTATTTTAGAAGCAGAGGTGTCAAATACTGGACTTAGCTTATTTCAACATATCGCCCCCTCTGTTGACACTGGGTTCGCACTGTCGACGCGTTACACTCGACTTTCTACGCCTATGCTTTATGATTTGTGGGAAATGGGAATTTGGGAAGAGTTGTATTTTTTTAAAAGTTGGAGATTATTAGAAATGGGAAAACGGTAGTATTGATTTACTCGTAATTTGATTGATCTAACGTGTCAATAGCATGATACACGCGAATATGATCTTGTTTATTACTTTTTCATTTTTATCCTACACAGCTAGGCATTTGACCACAAGTACGCACGACCATGGAAATTAACCCTTCCAAATTAGAAGAAGCATGCTTAGTCTGGAATACACTGGGTCTGAAGGAAAGCTGCCGGAACACATCGTTAGTTGCTTGTTCATCAAATCTAGCTATGTCCCGCGATGTTATCCGCGGAAATTTGACTAATCCACAAAAAATCTGCATTTTTTGTTATGAAAAGTATTGTTTGTATTTTCACAATACGACCTACCTTGGTGCCAAATTTCATTCAAATCCGTTCAGCAGTTTTTTTATGTGAGAGAATAACAAACATACTTTTTCGTTTATAATATTTAAGATTTGTTTGTTAAATTTTCCTTGAGTAATTTATTGTTAAACTGTTTTTTAGTAAAAAGTCGTCTGATTAGTGCTTCAAGTCTAACAATATTTTACTTTCATCTCGCAGTAATGTGTATATTTTCCTAAATGGTAGATCAGATACGTACAAATCGTAGTTTTCTGCAAATCTAGGGGGTTTTTAAAGGGTGATAGTTTATTACAAATCCATTTATCGTCTGATTATAACAGTATTTGTCAGGCATCTTGTTAATTTTGCCGAATATTCATCAAAAGAATTTAGTCTAGAATTAATTTGTAGCTCCAATATTTTCTGCATTTTTTATAAACAACAAGCGCTTGATGGCAGCACATTTGATGTAAAGCGAACATGCGACCTACGATGTAGCGCGTTTGCTAAGAATAAACCGCGACTCGAAGAGACTTATGAGTTTTGATAATAAAACAAGCGTGTTCGTAGTAACTTACGAATGATTATCCAAACGTAATAAACGTTATCCGATACCTCGATTCCCTTCCTCTCCTTTACGTAGAGCTCGTCAAACAGACGAAACAATAAGGTAAGGACACGAACACAATGGCATTTCTGAAATAAAATAAAAATGTAGGTACTGAAAAATAGTTCAAAATGAAAATAAATATATTCATTGCGGCTCTTTTAAACATGATTTATCTTAATGTTTATATTACCGCACACGATATTTTTCACCACAAGTTTCTTGATAAATTTAAATTTTTATATATTTTTTTTTGTACTCTTTGTTGATTTAATTTGCACAAATTTGTCTATGTACGACTATTTACTACTCCTAGTTTAATAAAATTAAACTCAGCTCTCGAAGAAATACCACTTTATTCACTGGTATACAATTACATGAAATGAGATTGGTATAACTTAAACATTCTTCCAATGATAAAACTTATTATAATTATAATTGTATATAAAATTATAGCGATTTTAGGAGACAACTTGGTGGTCAAGATATTTTTCCAGAATGAATCGTTTTTCGTCTGCCTCGCCCTTTTTAAAGTGCCTGTCAGTAGACATACTCTTTAACGGGCGAGAAATACGAAAAACTTCCAAGTCTACCAACTTGTCAACTTCCTACAAAATTAACGAATAAACTGCAGAAACAAAAACATTCTTCCGGTGTTACCATAAATCGAACGAAATCATAGACAAAAGTCAACAAACGTCCTTAATTTTATCAAATGACATAACAAAATGCAAAACTAACTATTTTATAGTTCCGGTAAAATCAATATTCGAATAAATTAACAAAATATTTATAAAAAAAATCATCAGATCATTACATTCGGCCATCCGACGTTATGCGATCTCCTGACGCATAATAATATAGTTACTTACATAGATACAAAAAAAAAAAAAAAAAATATTTACATTATATAGAATTATTGAATCATCCAATACTTATATTTAGTAATTTAAAAGATACAACATTGGCGTATGCACAGAGTTTTAAGTTCTTATGATACAGAAAGAAAGAAATTATTTACAATATGGTTAAAATCATTACATTCGGTTGTTAATTAGTTTCAGATTGATTTGTTGTTTGTTGGTGATTGTCTGATGTTATGTTTTCACCATCAACTACATTGTCTTCACTTTCTGATGATTCTGAAGTGGCACTTATATTATTTGAAATATTATTCCCATCAAGTTGAGAAGAGTTGATATTTATCCAAGGTCTCATTCGGTCAAAAGCAACTACACTGTTAAATTTGTTTTTGCGTTTACTGAATCCAGGAATTTCAGCAATTTTATATCTATCATTCCCTAAT
Organism: Ligdia adustata; assembly: GCA_947049295.1. Lineage (NCBI taxonomy): Eukaryota > Metazoa > Arthropoda > Insecta > Lepidoptera > Geometridae > Ligdia > Ligdia adustata. The sequence continues at coordinate 374,069 of OX346221.1, forward strand.
ACTTCAGTAATTCTAAATGGACCTATACATTTTGATAAAAGTTTAGTGCTTTTACCCTTATTGTAAAAATTTGTCCGAGTGATTTTAATTAAATCCCCTTGGTTATAAGTTGGAGCAAAACTTCTACCAGCATCGTAATTGTCTTTTTGTTTTTCTTGACTATTTTGAATATTAGTCCTCACCTCTTTTCTTATGTTTTCAAGTGTTGCAGATGCAGTTATTGGGTCAACATCCACATCCATCTTATTACTCAAACTATCTCTCAATCTGACACCAAATAAGACCTCAGTGGCGGTTTTTCGAGTAGAAGAATTAACAGCATTGTTGATTCCCCACTGAATTTTGCCCAGACACATGTCCCAGTTGCGTTCGTCATCATCGTCATTATATTTAGCAAGGGCTTGTAAAATAGTTTGGTTATATCTTTCAGCCTGACCATTCGCCCTGGGACATGCGACGGCATTGAGCACATGTTTAATACCATGATCACTACAAAAGCGCTTAAAAGTTGATGAAGTGAAAGAAGTACCTCGATCTGATATTATTCGGGATGGTAGTCCAAAATCATAAAAAATGCTTGTAAGCGCTTTTAATGTGGTCTTTGTTTTTGTATTCTTAACTGCTCTAACAAATAAGTACTTCGTAAAACCGTCAACAATTGTTAGTATATAGGCATTTCCGTTTTTACTTTTAATGAACGGACCGAGATGGTCAATGTGGACTGTATGAAACGGAATGCTTATTTTTTTTATCGGATGCAGTTGACCGGTCTTACGTCTAGCAGAATCGTCCTTATTGTAGGCACACTGAATACAGGCTTTCACATATTTTTTTACAAATCGTCTCAATTTTGGGAACCAGTACAATTGTTGAATTCTCTCAGTTGTTTTAGAAATACCTAAATGTCCAACATCATCATGGTTTGACCGACATATTTGCCAACGAGCATCTTTAGGAACAACTAAACAATTATTTTCACCGACTCTCCTGTAAACTCTATGATTTTTAATTAAATAGTTTTTTCTGATGTCTCTAGCTTCCTCGTCGCTTTCTGGTTTAAGTATTTTTATAATGCGAGCTATGTCCGGATCTGATATTTGTAATGTCAAAAGCCAATTATCGGTCTCAATACTATATACCCCAATAGTCGATTCATTGTTAGTCTCGGTATTTGGCGTTGCATTACGACTCAACGCGTCTACGTGAGCCATACGCGTCCCCGGGCGATATTCAATATCGAAAGTAAATTCACTGATTTGTAGCCACCATCTCGCTATGCGAGGCACCAAATCGCGTTTTGTCAAAGTAGTCCGAAGGGCGTTACAATCTGTGACAATTTTGAAATGTAACCCTAACAGATAGACCCTAAATTTCTTCAACGAGCACACGATCGCCAGTGTTTCTAGTTCGTAAGAATGCAAATGACGCTCCTCAGGAGAGGTTTGCCGACTAAAGTAGGCAACTGGTTTAAGAACCCTCGGACAATTTTGCCATTGCATTAATATTCCACCAACACCTAAAACGCTGGCGTCCGTGTGTAACTCGGTTTCAAGTTTTGGATTGTAAAGAGCAAGTGTTGGCCTGTCGATCAAATTTTCCTTTAAAAGCGAAAATGCGCGAGATTCGTCTTCTGTCCAACTGAAAGCAACCCCCTTTTTAAGTAGATTTGTTAAGGGGTCTTGCAATCTCTCCGAAACCTTTGACAAATTTTCTGAAATAACCTGCCAGACCTAAAAATTGACGGACCTCGTGTACATTGCGTGGGATAGGAAATTCTCTTACGGCCAGAACTTTATTCTCATTAGGTTTTATGCCATCCGCCGATATTTCATAACCGAGATAAGTAAATGAGTGGTCGAAAAAGCGACATTTTGACAATTTAAGCGTGAGACCGTTTTCGCGCAAGAGTTTCAGAATACCCTCCAACCTATTAAACCCTTCCTCTAAGTCAACAGATAGAATAAGTATGTCATCTAAATAGGCCAAAGCCGACTCGAAGCGCTTCGATCCTAGCATGTTGTTAATGACCCGTTGAAATACGGCGGGTGCGTTAGCGAGCCCAAAAGGCATTCTTTTAAACTCATAATGCCCGTCAGGTGTGACAAACGCGGTGAGCGGTTGACTGTTCTCAGCCATAGGGACCTGATAGTATCCTGAAGCTAAGTCAAGAGAGCTGAAGTACTTATTTCCGCTAAGGTTAGTTATTTGATCTTCAATCAAAGGCAAAGGGAAACAATCTTTCCTAGTTTTATTATTTAAAGCCCTATAATCAACACATAGACGTAACTCCCCTGACTTTTTCTTTACTATCAAAATTGGACTCGCATAATCGGACCTTGACTCTCTTATTATATCATTTTCTAATAGATCACCGACTATTTCCCGTACTTGACCCCTTTCAGAGTGCGATAAGCGGTAAGGTCGATATACAACAGGCCTATCATCCATCAAATCTATCTTCATCTCTACCAATTTTGTGCAGCCAATTTCACTCAAGTTAAATGCAAAGCATGACTGCGGTAAGATGCTAAAAGTTCATAAAGTTTATCTAATGTTTGATCATCAATTTCCGGCCCTACCTTTATATCAGATCTCTTTAAGGGTTCTAAACTTGAAATATCTGTCGCGATCCTATTGCATTGTAACGTTTCCTTTTCAACGAAAGGCATTGCTCGGGCGATTAGGGTATTTGCTTGTAAGGTAAGGTCTTTGCCAGACAAATTTGTCACAACAAGATGGCACCTTCCGTCCTTCACACGATAGGCACCTTGTTGCAAATTAAATTCTCTACCCGGTTCAATTCTACTATAACCTTCTACGTATACGTCCCCTGAAAAATTAGAACCCTCCGCTGCAACTTCAATTAATCCTGACAAAGGGACTTTGATAGAATTTACCGTAGTTAATTTTAAGTTATGTTCGCTTTCATCATTTTTATCAAAACTAGGACTTCTATAGAAAAATAGTTTGCTATGGTCCTTGAAGACAGTTACAGAATCTAGTTCGGTAAAATTTTGTCCTATCAGTAATGCCGTTTGCATAACATCATCGTCGACTACAAGGACTTCAACAGTCGCTTCAACATCATCGATTTTGATGTCTACGAAGCTCCTATAGACGGGTGTTACCGTAGCGTTACCGAACCCCTTGATAATTGGCAGTTGTGTATAAACTCTGGTTAAACTCAATTCCCTAGCATCAGATTCTCGCATCAAACTACATTCACTGCCAAAATCAATGTAGGCATTAAAACTTTGATTATTGACTTTTATCTGTTTGAAAAACTTGTTATTACCGTCACAAGTGGTCGAAATAGTCAACGTTTTTCGTTCTTCACGGTCTGTTGATTGGGGAACCGAACGAGGGCCCAATGGTGTAAGTTTACACTGAATGTTATCGTGACCTACCCTATGACATTTCTGGCACTTGATTATTGGCTTTAAGCATTTGAGATAAGAATGTCCTTTTGTCCGACAATTGTAACAAGTCAGTGAGCTATTATTCGATGTAGAAGTTAAATTCCCTGCGCGTGTAGGAAAAGAGTCATTACGTTTCCTAATAATGGGTAAGCTATCAGTCGTAATGCGTTGTGAACTGAGAAAATTCAACAAATCTTTGGGTTCCTCACACTGTAAGGCTTGAGCGCTGTTTCTTATAGATTTATCAACAATACCATGGATTATACAGTCTGCGGCTTTTTTTCCGCTGATTTCACATCGGTTAAGAAGTACTAGCTTTTCGTAGAAATATTCACGCAAGTTTTCATTGTATCGTGTATTACGAGCTAGCATTTCTTCCAGAAGCCGACCATAATTTTGCTCATCTGGAAACGCCTTCTTAAGTTTTTCTTGCCACTGGGGCCAACTGAATACTACGCTCGGAAGGGCTTCGAACCATTTCTTTGCGAGGCCCACGAGTTTTTGTAGAGCAAAATGTATGGTCTGCTTCTGGTCCCATTCATAAATAGAAGCGCACTCGTTAACTTTCCTAACCCAACTGTCAATGCTCTGCGATTTACTGGAAGGGTCAAACTCCGGTACAACATTATTCAAATTATTGTTGCTCAATCTGTGGCTATCAAGCTTTCGATCTTTTTGCACAGTATTTAAAATTTCAGCTATATCTCTAGTCGACCAACCTTTGGACGACTTCTTTCGACGCTTGGGCGCACGTGAAGAACTCGACGTGGTGGAACTCGACGAAGTAGACCTGCGCCTCTTTCTTGATCTTCTCTTCGCACGCTTAGTCTTGCTTGTTGAGGTTTTCCGCCTCCGTTTAGGATGCTTGCGTGTAGATAGAGGCTGTTCCTCTGGAGTCATGGCATCGTCGGAGTCCATTGCCTCAAAACAAGATTTACAAAATCATTATAATATCTGGGTAATCAAGTAAAAATTATTCAAAGTTATACACTAGTGATCGTATTGAATAAATGAATTTGACTTTGACTTTGAATTTTAATTTACTTTTGGCTAACTGTTGCTTCCACGCAGTCCATGTAATTTTGTGACTTACTTAGTCACGTACAGGTACTGCGCGTAGCTTATAATTAAGCTAGGTATTCAAAACTTTAGGCATACATAGCCCTCTTAACTAATTTTTATTTCCACGCAGTCCATGTAATTTTGTGACGTACTTAGCCACGTACAAGTCCTGCGTGTACCTTTAAATTAAGCTACCTATTTAAAACTTAAAGCATACATAGCCCTTTAACTGATTTTTACTTCCACGCAGTCCATGTAATTTTGTGGCGTACTTAGCCACGTACAGGTCCTGCGTGTACCTTCAAATTAATCTGCTTATTTAAAACTTCCACGCAGTCGCATGTAATTTTGTGACGTACCTAGCCACGTACAGGTCCTGCGTGTAGCCTTAACATAAGCTACCTATTTAAAACTTCCACTCAGTCCATGTAATTTTGTGACGTACTTAGCCACTTACAGGTCCTGCGTGTAGCTCTAACATAGGCTATTCAAAACTTAAGGCATACATAGCCCTTTAACTGATTTTTACTTCCACGCAGTCCATGTAATTTTGTGACATACTTAGCCACGTACAGGTCCTGCGTGTACCCTCAAATTAATCTACTTATTTAAAACTTCCACTCAGTCCATGTAATTTTGTGACGTACCTAGCCACTTACAGGTCCTGCGTGTAGCTCTAACATAGGCTATTCAAAACTTAAGGCATACATAGCCCTGTTAAATCTGTATTTACTTAATAGCGCATATGGCTTAGGCATGGTTTAAGCACTAATTATTAAAGGTAGCGTTTACTTAATAGCTTTTAAACAGACATGGCCCCCTTAATTAATGGCTTATAATTGAAACTTATTTTACATGGCTTAACTGAGGCACAATGCAGAGTTTATTAACTAGTTCAAAATATCTCTAGTTTTAAATTGGTTATCATAATAAAGAGTTTTCTTTTATCATGGCTTATAATTGAAACTTCTCATTTACATGGCTTAACTGAGGCATAATGCAGAGTTTATTAACTAGTTCAAAATTATCAAGGTATCTTTTTATTACTTACATGCATTAGGACCCAAAAACCGCTATCAGAGAGTTGCCCTGATCAAACGGTATCAGACCCGGAAATGCATGATGAATAAGCTAGCACGGCCAGAAACTACCGAAAAAATACCAGATATTTCAACAATCAAGAAAGGTGCCAACACGATTGGATAGTCTCGGTGTAATACCGACCAATTCATGCGAGACAACAATTCAATCTTATTAAAACATCAAGGTATCCAAAGATTTAAATTAGCAGGTACCCCTTAGATAATTAGGAAAAATAATGAAAAGTTCGATCACACAAAATCGGATAGTCTCGGTATAATACCGACCGTCTCTGTGTTTTTAAAACGATTCATCACCCCCAAAATACTCAGGGCACCCACAAATTAATTCAATCGATAGTTTCAAAACGTGCCCTCAAACCACAAAAAAATGTTTCCGATTCTTTTTAAACTCTTTAAAATGCTACCCAAATTCTCAAAATTAAATTTTACATACCTTGGTTCACTCCCTCTTCTGAGATTTAATAAAATTAAACTCAGCTCTCGAAGAAATACCACTTTATTCACTGGTATACAATTACATGAAATGAGATTGGTATAACTTAAACATTCTTCCAATGATAAAACTTATTATAATTATAATTGTATATAAAATTATAGCGATTTTAGGAGACAACTTGGTGGTCAAGATATTTTTCCAGAATGAATCGTTTTTCGTCTGCCTCGTTCTTTTTAAAGTGCCTGTCAGTAGACATACTCTTTAACGGGCGAGAAATACGAAAAACTTCCAAGTCTACCAACTTGTCAACTTCCTACAAAATTAACGAATAAACTGCAGAAACAAAAACATTCTTCCGGTGTTACCATAAATCGAACGAAATCATAGACAAAAGTCAACAAACGTCCTTAATTTTATCAAATGACATAACAAAATGCAAAACTAACTATTTTATAGTTCCGGTAAAATCAATATTCGAACAAATTAACAAAATATTTATAAAAAAAATCATCAGATCATTACACTAGGTATATTAATATGAGCTTAAATGACATTATATATTGTTTTCGATGTAATTTTATTATCGAAGTAATTTCGATGAGTTGGTAAAAATATTTTGCAAATTTCTGTCAGATCGGAATTTTTCAATCTTGATACTACTTGAAACCTACTTAAACTATTTCTACTATTTGCATTTTTACTGATATGGGTACATCAATTGCTACATATTACTGTTTGTATAAAGCGTATTATGTAATAATAAAATATATATTTACAAAAACTAGCGGACCTGGCTTACATAAACCTAGATATCGACTACAGCACTATCAGCCGGGCTGGTTTGTGAATCTAATCCATTCAAGGTGTCACTCAAACGCATAGAAAAAAAATCATACAAATCGTTCCAGCCGTTTAAGAGGAGTTTAGTGACGTACACACGTACACTAGAATTATATACATATAAAGATAATAATATTCATATTTTTTTATAATATATAGCTCAAAAAAAGTCAAAATTCCGAGTAGGTATTTAGTAAGCAGAGTTATAAATTGAGGTTCAACGTAGCAATTTATTTGACCACAATTTGAGCTTTAACCTACATACTGCGGTGCGCCACACAGCGTTTCATAATCACAATAATGCTGAATTTACCTATATTTGCTTGAATTATTCAGTGAAATCGGTTAGAAAATGGTGCGGTAGCAAAATAACTTACTTTTGGTCAAGTACCAGTAAGCATAGAAAAATCAGAATAAAAAAATTCAAATAAATTGCTTTCGACTTCCGTCAGTATGTTAGTATGCGCGTAAAACTCATAGTTTAAAACGTGAGTTTTATAAACATATTGATAGATAAAAGAGCATTTTGAAGTTTTTTTTATCCTATACACAAGTTTGCACGACCACGGAAGTCAACGATACTGTAGCCCTAGATGGAGCATGCCTAGTCTGGAATCTGGCTCTCAAGGAAGGCTGCCGAACACACCGTCAGGTACTTGGCGACAGATTTTACAACTTGAGAGTGGTAGCTAGCGATATTTTCCTTCACCGGTAGCTCAGGCTCTTTGTTGCATGCTCGACAATCGACCCCACTAACCACTCCACCATTATCGCTACAAAGAGTTAATTTAGGGACGCTTTTGCTCGGTTTGCTTTTTCGCTCAATTATGTTTACAATACAAATTTTAAAGCTATATATATGTTACTATTACGACATCCCCTTTATCTCTACACTCAAACTCAATGGAAATTGAGACGTTTGTTTTCCTAAGTACCTATGTACTTGGTACGTACTCGTATGTCAGCTGCGCCCTGAAGCGTTATCCGTACAAATTTGATTATTTCAAGAGCAAACTTATTTTTTCTTGCGGAAAGCGGCGGGCGTGAACTGGATGGAACGAGCTGGAGATCGAGCTCGGTGGCGTTCATTAGAAGAGGCCTATGTCCAGCAGTTGACGAATACAGGGTGATGATGAACACCAAATTTAATCCAAATTTGTTTTGTACTTTTTCTGTGAAAGACAATCAACCAGATACATACATACATACATACGAAATTTCGCGTTTTATTAATATCATAACTATTTACATTAATTACAATTATTATATGTACAATTTTATATTACATTTTTTCATTTTTACAATTAAATTCCATTGAAATATATCAGAAGAGTTGAAGGCAGGTGGACTAAAACAGTCACCGAATGGTGGCCGCGAAACGGGAAAAGACCACCAGGTAGACCACCTACTAGCTGGGCGAAAGATATGGCAAGGGCGGTAGGACCTAGATGGACGACATTAGCACAGGACCGAAGAGGAGACCTATACTCAGCAGCGGGTAAGTAAAGGTTGATGATGCAAATATTTGTGACATATGAATGAAATAAAGAAAACTATCTACTCGTAGTATTTCCACAAGTGGTGGGAAAATTAGGATCTTTAAAAAAATTATTACCATTTCAATTTGGTAATTAACTTCTAGACTAATTTGAATCCAAACTAATATTATAAATGCGGAAGTAACTCTGTCTGTCTGTCTGTCTGTCTCGCTTTCACGCCAACCACTGCTCTGATCTAGATGAAATTTGGCACACAGGTAGATTGGACTTCGGGAAAAGACATTGGATACTTTTTAACCGACATCAAAAAAAGTTGTTCCCCGTTGAATTATCTCGATAGTAAAATGGAGAACTACGCCAGTAAAACCGCGGAGCACGGCTAGTACAAAAATATATGTCTATTAATAGAATAAATTAAAACATATACATAGATTCGATGCAGAATTTTATACTGTAGTTGAACAGGGTTTCTCTCGCCGCGAGGGGAACGACTTGACAGAGGAAGCTAATTTTATATTACCAAATCGATAGCTTATAACAGGACTTTCGGCAAATTGGGTTTCTGCTGAGAACAACATGCTGAGATTTGTATCTATCTTCTATAATATGATGAATGAATCGCTGAATGTGTTGCTAAGGGCAAATCTTGAGAGCAGCTGAACTGTTTTTTCCAAACACTTTTTTTTAAGACTTTTTTTGAAGTACGAGGATCGTTTTTACGGAGATTGGGATTTTAAAAATTGTTTTAAAAGACTAAAAACAACACTTTTTTATACTGCCATATTATCGATTCGTAATAATACTTAATAATCAATTTAAACTTTGATACTATAAAGTGTAACGGTCTTATTAATAAACGCGTCTTAACTTTAAACGTCTTTTGTCTTGTTTTGACGCGTGACGTTCTCCATCGGATAAGACAAGACAAAAGACGTTTAAAGTTAAGACGCGTTTACTAATTAGACCGTTAGTGTTAGTGGAGAGGTTCCGGGCAGGCAAAATAATTAACAATTATGCAAATATTTTCATATATATCGTGAGGATACCATAGCATGGTAGTAGGGCGTTTCTTATCACTTGCCTGGCTAGCTACCACCCTCCAGTTGTAAAATCGTTCGCCAAGCATCTAACGGTATGTTCCGGCAGCCTTACTTGACAGCCATTGTATTCCAGACTAGGCATGCCATCTAGGGCTGCAGTATCGCTGATTTCTGAAATCGTGCGAAATTGTGGTCATATTTCTGGCTATGCAAAATCAATAGAAAGTTTAATAATAATAAAACAAAAACTCGAAATAGTATTTATGCCGATACTAAACTTTCACCCGGGATATGTAAACGCTGCACCCGCACTGCCCGAGCGTGCAATCAGACATATGTAGATAGTTATCGGTCCGTCTGTCCGTCTGTCACACACTGATTACAATAACGACACAATACAAGCACCAAATACAAATACAATGGGATTACAAAAGAATACAGTAATTTTATTTACGTGTCGTGTGACCAAACTTTTCGATGGGATATAATAGAGGGAGACTATATCATACTAATATTGACCCTGATTCGGACATACCAAACTTACTAAACTAACCTAATTTGACAGTTCTAAAATTGTCTCCTCTCTTGTTGTTTCCACAAGTGAGAAAATAATGGGTATAATTTTAGGGACTTTTAGTTTAGTCAATGTGACGGCCGAATTGGGGTCATTATAAACGCGAAAGTAAGAAAGTGTTCGGATTTCTTGACGTACCTACAATATTTCAAAGTATATTAATAACTGAACTCAGGCGGGTAAATTGAAATCAGCTGTCACTTGTTTAAAGATAAACAAACAAAATAAGAAACAGCAGTTTTTTGGACTTTTAAATTCAAAAACAAAACCAAAATTATTAAAAAGTTATTCAAATAAGAAATCAGACTTCGAAAATAACCTAAATTGTATAACAACATCTGAATACATCTGAATAATTCTACGCGCACATGTCCCGAGAAAATATAAAATATGATAATTCCAAATGTGATTCATGAATTGAATACAGATTATTGGGAATTGAGAGATAAATATATTCACAGAAAATATTGATATTATTATAATTTTTAGATATGAGTGAGGAGATTGTATTCAAATCTTTATTTATTATACTGTCAAGATTCGATTAGGTTGTCATAGTGGCTGGGTTCAATAAATTGGTGAGTCAAAAAGTGTGATGATAACTATAAGTATGTTTTACCTTAGTATCATTGTTGAATATTAGAATTTATTCAGAGTTTCAGACCTCTTATGACATTCAAATATTGAAAAAATTTACACTAACAAATAATATTTAAATTTCAATTTTAATCGACATCTTGTGTTTGTGAATCTTTATACGAAATTTGTTGTATCACGTTTATCATTGTTGGTTTTAAATTGTAATCAATAAACACATCAATTATTATTAGAATAATTAGTAGTAGGTAGGTAATATTATTATAATACTAGCTAACCTGGCGACCTTCGTACCGCCTAACAGTCCATTCTTTATGAGTAATGTTACCACTGTATAATTATTGACATTAATATTTATACGATACTAACGTCACTCAATTGTTTCACCTTCCCGGAACCTCACCACTAACATTTTAACTTAATGCTATGGTATTAAAGTTCAAATTGACTTTTAAGTATTATTACGAAGCGATTGTAGTTTTAAGGCAATTTTTTTTAAATTTTTTGCTCCGAAAGAGCCATACTTAAAAAGAATTAGCAAAATCCGTTCAGCTGCTCTCGAGATTTGCGCTTAGCAACACATTCAGCCATTCATTTTTGTATTATAGAATAGATGATAGCAGAATTAGGGCCTAAGCTCTGTATTGAAATCTACATTTTATCTAGTGATTGCAAATTAGAGACGTTTACTAATGCAATACTACAGTAATAATCGTAGTGCGTGGTAATGAATGTAGATAGTACGAGTAGCCCCAACCGCAAGCAATACCGACCTTTATTGACAGCTCGTAAAGCATTATGTTGGTTTCAAGCCAGACTATGTGAACAGTTTGGCACGCGTCCCGGTCGGTTATGAGACTATATGTCAAAACGCACGTGAAGAGGTAGATATGTTATCACAAATAACAATCACAAATGTAGTTTCATGAATCTCTGCCATAATACCTATGAAATAATTACAGTTTTGAAGAAGAAAACAATTTACGTCCTTACTTTGAAACTAAAAACACGAGCCTCGTTATGGCATCATACAACATATTTTTTGCGTAAAGTCAATAAATGCTCAACTATTTTTTTTATCCTATGCAGCTAGGCATTCAGCCACAAGTTCGCATAACCACTGAAGACAGCGATACTGTAGACCTAGATGGAGCATGCCTAATCTGGAATACACTGGCTCTCAAGGAAGGTTGCCGGAACACAACGTAAGGTACTTGGCGACAGATTTTTACAACTTGAGGCGGTAGCTAGCCAGGCGAGCGATAGGAAACACTCTACCATCATGCTATGGTTTCCTCACGATGTTTTCCGTCACCGGTAGCTCAGGTTTTTTTTTGCATTTTTCGTGGGATTGAACCTCGTACCTTTTGCACGGAAATTAACCCCTCGACTATTATTGCTACTATCACTACAAATTTTGTCATCACTTGTGAAACTCAGATCATCAACTTTAAAAAACCTATTCGAGTTGTATAAAACAGTAACAATACGTATTCTACTCGTATGTAGCATTAGCTCGCTTCCTACTTGAGCATTCGTCAACCGCGCGGTCGCGGGCTCGCCTTTATTTACGCCATAAACTTGAGTTACCGCTTTATGGCCGAATTTACCAACTAAATCAAGGTTTAGGACTAACTCTCGCACAGAATGAACGACTTTTTTAACAACACCCTTTATATTTTATATGGAAAAGGATTGCCAATCTCGCGGACCGCACTCACATAGCGATGAAGGAGGAAAATTATATAGAAAATTCACGCATTATTAACAACGTTAGAAACATGTCGTTTTACAAAATAAAGATCAAATAAAAAGTGTCAACTCTCATTTTGGATTCTTTAGGTGAATAATACGAGTATTGATTTACATAATCTTAATACAAAAAACTCTAAACAGTATTTACGAATAAATTAAAAAAAAAACTTGTTACATACGAGTACAATGCTATAGCAAGAAGGTAAAGGATGGGTTATTCTAGTTAGGTAATGGCCTAGTGAAAATAATAAATAAAATTCAAAATCATTTAAGACTCTTTCATATTCAGTTAAGTAAAATAGACAATCTCGGCTGGATCATCAAAATTTCGTGTAAAACTGAGTATGATTAGAAATCATCGCGATAGCCACTACAATTGCTTGATCTCACCAACGACTCTCGACCGCGTATTTCTGATCGCGAACCAATTCTAATCTAAAGCGGTCTCTAAGCGCTGTCTGAACCAATAACATCACTACAAAGCCGACTATTAACTTAATGCTCATATAAATAGTGCGATTTCCGGCTAACCCTGAACGCTCCTTAAGCCTCGCAGCCAGATCCACGCTGATGGGATCAATTTGTATAGCTCCCCGTCTAAAGTCCTCTACCACAACCGAGCTATTATCACCCTTAACCCTAACAAATACAGTTCAAAATTCCACTAAAGTTTCTAAACACAATGAAACAGTAAACGGTAAACGAGCGCAACTTTGCCTATCCTTCTCTTCAACGTTCAATCTTTTTAGTTTGAATTTGGAATCGTCAAACGAAGGACTTATTACGCTGGACTAGTAATTTGCGCGGAAATGGTTCCTAGTGTCAGTTTACGCACTGCGTCCTATTCCAGTTTGAGGAATAACGACCTGATAATTTAATAAACACCACCACACTTAAATTACAATCAAATAACGAATCAGATGAATTAGATGATCTTTGCAATGTGATGATGATGTGATGATGATATGATGAATTAAGCACTTTTAGTAATCCTGATATTTTAATGTGAGTATGAATTATAAATTCAGTTTTTCAACATGTACCTATGGACTACGCTATGGATACGAATACTCTTTGTCTGGTCACAAAAAGTTTTAATATCCTTAAAGAGAATATTAATGACAAAACAATTATTCATTAAAGGAAAGGAAACAATTTGAATTCACAAAACTAACACCGTTAAATCATTAATAATTTGTTAATGATCGTATTATTTCTCGTCTTACTGCATGTCCTTTTTTATTAATTTTTCTCAAAATGCAATTATTGATAGTCATTAAATCATTCTTAAATTAAATATGCATTAATCTATCCTATCTTTTCACACTTTTTACACAATACGCAATTTTTTTCCTACTCTAGTCAACTTGCGGTCTTTTATATAATTTTATACAATTTCAAAACATCTAACACATTTATTACAAGACTTGCACCGAAGAATAATAAACCTTGTTTCTTCACGATGTTTTCCTTCACTATACAAGCACAATAATCAAATCTAGTTTTAGTCAACCAAGAATTCAACTCAGCCAACATACGAGTACATATCTTTAACTTTATGTTCTCTTGCCGTAAATAATATTCTCTACAATCAACTAATACTATTTCTCCAGGTACTTGTGCGTAACTATTCTGTATTTCTGTAATGTGTTTGGTCATATAGCCAGTGGTCGGTGTGTGCGGTGCCAAATGGTCGCTCACTGTAATGGCAGGATGTAAGCGCAGCTCAAGGGTCACTGCGGGTGCCACATTCTATCTACATACATTTTCAACTATTTAGGTGATATGTAGACTTGGGATGGTAAGATTTGTTTTATATGTGTAGATATTAAAGTTAATTTTTAAGTTGCTAAATAAAATAGCTTTTCAGAGGTAATGGTAAACAACTGTACCCAAATTAGTGTCAATAATACTATCAGCGAGAATAAGGATAAAATCAATGGTCAAACTTCGACCAAGGTTTAATTTTTTTTACGATAAAAATAATTAAGCCTATAATTATTTGGCACAAAAATAATTCTTCTTTTATATTTGAAAAACAAATCCAAGAGCTAACTGTATACTGCTAATCATGTAATTATTAATACAGTACTGGTAGACACAGCAAAACAAACCGTAACTCTTCATTATGTGCAACGAATATATTAGAAAGAATAATTAAACAACATCGTAATATTAATTAGCATGATGTACAATATTAGCAACAGTCTCAGAAATATATAATTAATGTTAGTATAAAATAAGTCAGTCTAAAATGTAAAATATATTGAGTAATAACTGGTGTGCAAGTTTTAAGTTAAAAAAATTAGTCATGAAACTGCTAATGATCCTGTTATTGGTTGCTGCCCTGGTCTCTTGCGCGTGCGCAGGCCATCCTGACTCTAGTGAGTATTAGGATTATTTCCATTAAAATAAGACAATATCATAGCGGGTCAACGCAGCCAGTACTTTGGGCACGTTGCAATAGGCAATAGACTTGCACTTGACTGCAACTCGATGTTTATGTGACGATGCGGCCAAGTATGTAGCACGCATGCTTAAAAAACTGACTAGACTAATTTGTGACTTAAATAGACCTAAATTAATATTATTGGAAAAAAAACTAGGCTGCGAATTCCATAACGTGCTATTTTGCGCAGTAAAAGTGGACGAAAATCGTTTTTTCGAGTCCATGAAAACTCAACCAATCTCTACTTAATTGCAATATAATAAAAATCATCGTCTAGGTCAAGCTAGTTGAGGTGGATTAAATGGTAGTGGGGCCTTTTTAACGTTCGCTTGGCTAGCTGTATCTCTTAAGTTGATAAAATCTGCTGCCGAGCTCCTTATGGTATGTTCTGGCAGCCTTATTAGCCAATGTATTCTAGACTAGATATGCTCAATATAGGGCTAGAGTATCGTTGACTTCCGTGGCCGATCTATCTGGTAAATGTCTAGCTGTCTTCGATTAATAAAATGAACAGATAAGTCTATTAAATACAAAAAAAAAACTTGCGAGAGTGAAATAATGGAGTACAGCTCTGGCTCGGTTGTCTTTATTCTAGCGATCAATATCTAATATTATCCATGCTTTGATAAACTTTTCCATTTTAAGAATTGGCAATATTTCGTTTTGCAAAGTGATGGATATTCAAAAACTATTTTGTTATAATGTAATGAAAAGTTTATACTAAAAATACCACATTTTTATATCCACTTTCTTCCGAATTATTACCAACAAACTGACAAAAAAAAATTCTCGTATTTATGTTATGGTTTTCAGATGCCACCAATAAAAAAATATTATTGCATCTGTCATCTGTGAACTATACCAAAAAATGCAACAAAAATACATATAATTAAGGACATCATTTTTTTACGAGCTTTTGACGAGTATAACATTATGCTGAACTTTTCCTTTATATTTAAAAATCTGTAAATACGTAATAATTACATTCTGAATTTATTATTTGTCTGTCCATTATCGTAATAAAAATGGGGGTCAAACATTTGAAATGTTGTTAATTGTCATCAGAACTACTGAAACCAAATCCAACTTTTGGGAGACTTCAGCCGTCTCAATATTTGAGGATACGTAATACGCTCTGCCTATATATTCCTGTTTTTTCAATCGATATCGATATATTTTTTTGATAATCTGGTAATATCATCATTAGAGTCTGGCGCTTGAGAGTCATGTGGTTGATATGATATAATATTTACAGAAATTTGGCCATGGAAACACTGCTTCACTGACTACGACTGCCCACCGCTCTTCAGATGTAACCCATACACTCACAAATGTGAGATCGGTGTAATGAGAGACGGACATCCGCAGCTTCAGCACCGAGAATGATTCACTTATTATCTTTCCCAAAAATCAGGTATTAAAATATTTTTAGTTCATTTTATGATTTAAATAAATCTAATTCGAAGCAAGTATTATTATATTTTTATTTGTATTTATTTACGTATGATTGACAATGACAATAAAATATTATAATATAATATATATGTTCTCCGCATTTGAATATTAAAAAAGGTATTATTAAACAATTAAAGAACAATAGATTGGTACCAATTTTTTATTTTAGGTTTAAGAATGAATCGGGAAATGACTCGGTTTCTTCTAGGTAAGCGTGCCACATCCTAGACCGCATCGTCGCTATAGATCAGGCGAGTTGCGGTCAAACGCAAGCCTATTAGCTATATATATATTTAAAAAAATATAGGTATGACAAAAAATATATAATTTGACACCTTTTATTTATTTCGATAAACTTCTCAAATTACCCTTATTTAAGTCTATGTTTAAGACTAACTACATAATAAGGTATTTTTATTTACCCAGGCAAAGTTCTCAGAGCTGCCGCAAAGTTTTCCGTTGAATTTGCTGAGTTTGTCAAATTAGCTCTATTACTGCTAACGATGGAGTTCTTGCATTCTTTAACAAACTCATTCAAGGCCCTCTCTCTCTCTATGGGGATCGGAGGAAATTTTCAATGGTGATTCAAGTTTCAGGCTACTTATGAAGGAATCTCTTTCTTGTGATTGTGCATGAGAGAAATTAATGCTTTTACAATTTATTACAGAAATTGATTCATCATTCTTTATTCCTTTGGATATTTATTAATGATTCTTTGTTTATTCTCAGTTGTTTGCTAAGCTTAGCATTTCTTGGCCTCCTAGCTTACATACTTAGATACCGACCATAAGTAATTGTTTTAACAAATTGTATAAAACATAATTTGACCAACGATGACCACTATGGTATGATGGACCGATAGATTTTTTTTGTAATTACGATTTAACATCAAATGTCTGAACCGATTTTGATACAATTCTAATGGAACTACTTGAATAGTATATTCTTTCAAACACAATGTATTTATCGTACAGCTGTAGGGCGTTTCCGAAATATCATCAAATGTTAAACAAAAATCGTGAAACTGAGTAGATAATCTCATTTTTTTGGGAAATCGATAAAAAATAGAAAAATCGTATCAGGAAATCAAGTATTGTCAACATGAGTTTAAAATACACCACACACACGCACAGGTAAAAGCATTTAGTTGAGACAATTAATTTACTGAGACAAAATGGAAGACGAAAGAAAATTTCCGGACTTGAAGTAAAAACGCTTTGCTCAATCCCTCACAAAATTTGAGTAGGTACCTAACAGTACTTTGATAAACGATTTGATCCACATGTTCATTAAAATCTCAAACAGCATTCAAGTAACGGCCGTAACATTTCGAAACATCGTCCCATTGAATCTTAAATCATCATAATTAATGTAAATCCATAAACAACTACGTTAAAAAAGCATTCACCGCTACATATAACTCAATATAATTTATAAACCAATCGAAAATTAACATAAACAGTTAAACCGTGAACTTTAACTTATTAATTAATTAAAATATTTAGCATAATAAAGAAATAATCCATGGATTTATACAGCCGCGGTCTAATGTTTACAGCGGGAAGGGCTCAATTTATGTCTGATTATTAATGAATGTAATCATAATAAATATTAATATACCTATATGGTGTAATAAGTAAAGAAAGATATTATTTATTAAGCATTGACTGGCACGTTTCATTTTTATATTTATATCTAAACGAAGACGACAAAACGAGGCATAGTATATCTTCATAATTCCGAGTGAAGAATTCTGAGGATTTGCAGTTATGTGCATTATTATACCTTAAAATCATAATGTATTACTCGTATTAGGTCCCTGATACATGATGCTAGAAGATAAACATGTGATACGAATAAATTATCTTTATTTCCATTCAATTCTAATATTATTTAGGAAAACTGCAACCATTTGAGCTCACGAGCATTAAATATATTTTATCTAAACAACCTCTTTATTGAATTTCTTCATATTTGGTTATCTTTTTTAGGGTTGTTATAGATTTTTTTTTTCAATAATTCAAGAGAAATTGACATATGAAAGAACTTCCTTATTTTTGAGATAAACATCATAAAAAAAGTTCTGATAGCTAAGCATTTTAAAAGTCCTAGTGATATGTATCTATTCGACTGTACAAGTAATTTTTGTCAATTTAGTTGTAGAATCGATGTGTTCGTGAGCACATACTCGTACATACTCGTACATCCAGACAAACATGGGTACTGATAGATGAAGAACATATTTGCACGACATACTAAAGCACAAATGCTTTGAATGGAGATGTGTTAGGTCAATTTTTTTTTATCCTACAAAGCTAGGTATTTTACCACACGACCACGGGAGTCAGTAATACTGTAGCTGTAGATGGAGCATGCCAGTCTGGAATACACTGGCTCTCAAGGAAAGCTGCCGGAACATACCGATAGATGTTTGGCGACAGATTTCACAACTCGAGGGTGGTAGCGATAGGTGTTTTCACGATGTTTTCCGTCACCGGTAGCTCTAGGCTTTTCTTGCATGTTTCGTGGGATCGAACCTCGTACTTTTTCACGGTAGTCGACCCCACTAACCACTCGACCGTCATCGCTACAAATGCCATATCTCTATTGCTCTACTAGATATAATTAATGTGCGGATAGTAGGTGGTAATTACCGGTGGGTTAGTCTAGACTCGGTTTAGGTAACTGTGTAGCCTGCAGCCAATCGTGATACTTGTCTGACTGTTTGTCATCTTATGTAGTTTCACTTAGACATTGATTTTATAAACACTGTATAATTTATCTTAGGCCTTGTACTTACTCAAATATGTACATTATATGCACTTATACGTACGCGTATATCTAGTAAATATAACACAATTAATATTAAGTTATCAAAATCTCAATTATTTAAGAAACGAAAGGAAAAAATATATTTACAGGTATTATAACTAATCTGATAATAAACACTTAAAAGAGGGGAAAGTTCCAATAATGCTGGCTGCATTGCCGCATTGAATGGCAATGCTAATTATTTGCTCAAAATAAGAGCCAACTGGTCATGATTGTGTCGCTGTCAAACGTTTTAATATTTCAAAATATAATTTTAAGAGTAATAATAATTTTTAAAATATAATTGTTGAGAGAATAGAATACCTATTTTGATGTCATTATTGTTGGCTACATTGTTATGATTGTAGACTTCTACATAGAAGTCAAAACTTTAAGATTCTACATAAGAATTGAAAGTGTTTTTCTGCCTGATTAAGTTTTAAATCCAGTCATAACTATAACGTTTATAAAACTTTATTTGACATCAGAGTACCTACATATATATCTTTAAGAAATAGCCAAACTATCGAATACGCCTCCCTCCCTGCCAGCAACACAAGAGCTCGTCTATCAGCTATGACGTTGATAAGAAGCCTCCTGGGAAAGGGGCATAAATCGAGTCCGCCCCCGGACACAGCAAAAACTTAATGCGAAAGTAATTTGGATTTCAAGGGTAGGGCGATTAAGTGTAGTAAGCAACTATGGCAGAAAATAATATGGGAAGTTTTTTGTTTACGTTGCAAAAGGAGGTAGGCAGGAGAAATGATACAAGTAGTTATAGTTCTGCGAATGAATATTCTAAAATTATGTCAGGGATGTATTTTTGTTTTACTAATAAATGTTACTGGAAGCTATTGAAATAACGTTTTGCTAAAGATATTAGGTACAAGGTTCAAATAGTTCTTAAAAGTCAAATTGTAGGCTTATTTAGCCTACAATTGACATTTGATTTTTTTTTTGGTAATCTATATTATATTATTAGAGTGAGTCCCGACTGACTGACAGAACATGATTAACGCATAACCTAAACCGATGAATCTAGATATATGAAATTTGGAGTGTATATTCATTATAAGGTGTAAGGGAAGAAAAGTTGTTCTTAAGTTTAACCCTCATAGAGGTCCAATGGGGGTTTAAAGTTTCTTATCTTTTTATATCCAATTAATGTTGCCTAACGTCACGGCACTAATTATTGAAATGCTTATTACCCGACTGCGAAAGAAGGAGGGTTACGTTTTTTAAGTGTATGCATGTATGTATGTATATTTTTTTGGCACACTCTAGAGCCTAAACAGCTTGTTGTATTTTTATGTGAGTGGTGCAAATAAATTCGTAGTAGAAAAGGAATTATGATACACAGGTTTAAAGATTTAGCAGTCGGGTATTTTCGAACTCGCTTATAACCACTTGTTTTAAGTGAAGTCAACATAAATTCTAAAACAGAACATAACAGAACAATAATATACTTGCTTCAGTTTCTAGTTACGTTAAGCTGTATTTAACCCAACTAGAAACAGCGCAGTGGAAATTTATTTAAGAAACTTGGTCCATCAGAAGAAAGTTCTATACAATTTTGTACAAAACACACAACCCGACTCCCGTCCCGAACAAAACTAGTCAGCGCAAAAACCGAAGAGACTGAAACTCTGAAAGTTAGCCGCGCAAAACCAAAGATTCCCTCTGAAACAAAGAAACTTAGCCAAGAGCATGTCCGACTGTGATTAGACAAAGGGTTCTGAATCTGACAATAGCAACTTCGATAAGTATCGTGGGCAAAACTTCAAAACTATAGAAGACGTCAAAAAGTACTTATTAGATTATGGTTGCGTAAACTTATAACAATATATTTTTTTTTTAAATGGATATCATACATTTTAGTTTCTAAAATAATGTAATTTAAGTAAGTATGCATGTTAAGGAAACCTACAAAAATTTTTCTGATATTTAGAGACCTCTAAAAGCCAACACATTTTCTTGTGCAGTTTCTTTGAACTAGCTGTAAGTCGGCACTTCAAGAGCTTACTTGTCACTGCTTACAAAACTTTTATAATACAAAAAAAATAACTGAAATATTACTGATATAAAATAAAGCTTTATGGAGTTCCTGTCAATTGCAAAAGCAGGTAAATGAGAAGAGGTAAAAATAAGTCAATCTTGAGAGATCGTCCAATTGGTTATTGGATTAAAAGGCAAAAAAGTTCTTCAAAAAATAGCTGACGTATTTCAATTAATTCGCGCAGCCTCTCGACAGTTAAGTTAAAAGTTCATTAAGTTGATTTCCTTTGAAGCTGTGGATAGCTTGAAGGCGGATTATGTAAGGTTTAAATTGTAGGTAGTAACCGTCCCCGGCAATGAGCGGGCAGAAGTTTTCATAAACAGCTAAAGTGTTTTTTCCTCTCGACCACTTTCGAAAACGATGTGCTGAGGGTTAAAACACACTACACAGAGCACAGGCGCGATTGCTTTAAAAATACGACTCTAGGTTTGACATTAGTCGTGGCAGGCGGCGGGGCCACTAATGACCCGTCGCAGGAGGACCTCGGGCGTCTAGACACGGGGTCATCTGACGCCCACATGGTGGTATGGTCCTCGAGCTGGTTGCGGTGCGTCATGTCAGCATATTTATTTTATTATATTAGGATAACTAAGAACCTTAAATAACAGATTTTTAGTATAACATAGTAAACAAACAAGCCATTTACAAGATGCCACGTATAAATGTCCTAGTTATTAGGACGCTGAAATTGATTGCGTAGATAAATGCAAAACATATATATATATATATATATACTAGGGGTGTACTAAGCCGAAAGGAAGTCACTGTACCCATCCTAAGGAACAGCTTTAGCTATGGGACCAACTTAGAATTCAGAAAAAAAATCAGATGTTACATTCATTCACTTTGTCAACGACTAATAAACTTTTAGTATTGCTGTTTTTTTTTTCTCATATTCAGTGTTGGTCCCATACTGAAAGTTGTTCCTTAGGATGGGTACAGTGACCCCCTTTCGGCTTAGTACACACCTAGCCGATAAAACTGTACGTTGGCGTATGTTACAAAAACCTAGAAAAAATAAAAATTCTTCTGATTATACTCGTAACTAACAACATTATAACTATTATCGTAATGCTGTGCTATGAGTATATTATAATAAAACATTTTATTTATTTCGATCACTAATATTATAACAAATAGTAACTTGACTTCACTTTATTAACATTATTTTTTTACAGTCACAAACAATCGTGTAAGTTATCGTTGTATTGTAGTGTTTGGTTACTGTATGTGTATATCAAGGTTTTGGTGGCTAGGACGGTATGGATCGGTGCAACGGAGCAGCGTAGTGAGTTTCAAACTTAAGAGTTCTCTGCTTAAGCCAAATTGCGCAGCCTACGACACGACTCCATTTGCAAATTAGACACTAGCAAACTTATTAATGCAAATGAAATAAAGGAAATTAAAGTTTATTGCGCTGAAAACAAGAAACACAACACAAGCGTTATCGAAGAGAACACTTCTGGCGCGTTAGCAAATGATATTAACAAATGCTTACGTTTTGCTTCATATTTTAAATGTTACTGGATGTTTCTGAGAATTATCGAAAGATTTTTAAGCGGATTACCTAATCAATAAAACTTAGTGGTCGGCTAATATAAAAATTTAGATAAACATGACACATGAAAAGAAACGATCACGTATATAATCTTAACATAATAACTAAGATACAAGATACAAAAAACACAATCAAAATGAAAACCCAATCGATCATAATAATCGATAGCAAAGAATTAGTGGAGGCGCAATGATCTCTGACCCAAATGACGTCAATCAATCAGCTTGATCCAGCTAAATACTGTATTCTGTTAAACAAAAGATACATATTGAGGATGAAAATAAACCATATAATTATAGAGATAAAGTTTTAATTAGAAAAGCAAACGTGGGTGAGTCGGGTGACCACAATGACGTGATTAATGAAACAGATCCCGCGGTACAAGAGGAAATGTCTGAACATAGCATTGATGTATTAGAAGAATATAAGGAGAGAACAAATGTTGAACGGCTGGACCTGGGAAAGAAATTATAATGATTTCTAAGACAATGAAAACAATACTGAAACAAAATTAAATATTCAAAGCCTTTGAGAACTTTGTGATGATAGTATGAGTTATTAAGTAAATTTTAAGATGAAATAATTATACAAAGAACATCAGCTATATGTATAAGTGTATAGCTCTGTAAGTAGACTCAATGAAATAAACATAATAATATCTGCGAAACTATACATCAGGAAATTTTAAATCAGTCTTAAAAGTTTACTCGAAAATATTTTGTCATTGTTCGGGACGATAAATGGCATTGTTTATTTTATTTACTCGTATTGTCCGACAATCAGCATTTTCATCGCAGCCGACGGTTTAATCCGCAAACAGGCCATAAATCCATCAACAAAAACAAGAGGATTCGGTACACAGCGGCGATAAGACAAATGCGAAATAAAGCCTTCCAGTATCCAGCTCTTCTATTGCTGTGGAGGTGGAACCACACTGAAGAGAGCAACAGACTTATTTAGTGACAAATACACTTAATATTATCAGTAATCATTGGATTACTTCCAAATGTCAGACGCTTAGATTAACTGGGCAAGTGCCTTTATTACCAAAAACAAAATACAAAAAAATATATATAGCAGAACTATTACCTATTGACAATTTAAGATCTACAATAATTCAAATACTCCAACTCACTACCAGAGGGCATCGTACCTAGTGGCTAGCCGCATTACTACGCTGAATGACAATGCTGATACGTTGGGCCAGATAAAAACCCGCATTCTGGTCACGCTTAGATTGCTCAGAAAATGCACGATATTTGGAAAAAAACAACCGAGTATTCGTTAATACACAACATAAGAAGTTAAGTCACCATTCCTTATTTAAGACAGTTTAAGAGCGAGAATCACTTGTAACGTCTATCACAAAATAATAATTAAAATCTATTTATTAAGAAACGACAAAAAATTAAACACTCTTCAAAAATACACATCGAATGTTGGAATTGGTCGTTGGACACCGGATATACAAAATTATGTCAATTTAAATTTATTTATTAATAAATAACATAGCTTGACAGTAATGGAAATTAACTGAGACGCTACATTATTACGATATCGTTTACATTTACACTGATAACAAATACAACAGGAACAATATTAACAAAAAACAAGAAAACATTTAGAAGAAACACACTAAGCATTTCTATCTAATATGTATATATTTTCACTATAATACAAAGCGCTTTTGATAAATCGTTGTTATGTGGTATCATATATTTATAAAGGAGTTGGTTATCTCTAAAAAAGTGATAACAGTGGTTTTGTATAAAGAAATGAACCAAAACATCTACTCAATAAGCATGTCCAAATATTTTGTGGTAAGACAAACTTTAAGTTAGTAAAATCAAGGTCAGATATTTGCCAAGTCGTGTACAATACAGTTCCACCCTCACACCGATAGGAGAATAGGATGTTGTTGATAAAATAAATCATTCAGTTGTGGAATTGGGAAGGGATCGAGGTTCAGCTGATGCGTAAACGTAGGAAATTAGAAAAAGGTATACTTGAGATAGTTTGCCGCTTCAATGAAACTGCTTGCCAAGAAACCTGGGGGTCGTGATATTGATACCTTGCTTGGCATTCTAAGTTGTTTTTGATCTAACTGCAATTTTAATTTATATAAATAGTCGTTAATAGCTCTGAACGTTTGCTTTCAATGTTATATAACTTATTTATTTATGTTATTAATATATTTCGGGATACCTTTGTAACAGGAGCGGCGGGTGGATTATTTGATTAAGGGTAATTTAATTGTGACGTAAATTCTTGTGTTTAAAAATAAAATTTGATTTTCTTTTTAGTATATACTGAATATTATTAAGGATTTTTTTTTTCTGGTCCTCAAACATTTAATAAATTTGGTTGATAAAAAGATACATGCTCACGCATATTATAAATGCGAATGTGCATTTGTTAGTTAATTTGTTATTTTTACTTCTCTACAACTGGGTAATGGATCCATTTTACTTGTTGCACAAAGAGGTTCGGAAAGAGTTTTCATAAAAACAACGCGGGCGACGCCGCAAAAATAAAACTAATATATAGTCATTTAAAATGTTGTTATTTATAACAGCCCCAAAATAAACTCCCTGATAAAAGAAGTTTAGAGACATTTTAGATTAAATAGATAATGGTATTATAAAAAACTAAAAGCCTACCTAGATGTAGGAAAAATTAAAAAATGTTTTCTCCTTACAAAATTTAACTTTTAATATCAAGGCATGCAAACGCCAGATTTTAAAGCCAAAAGCCAAACACTGCAGCCGTGCCCGAGCCCTAAGGTCCACAAAAAGCCTGCTATCTGCACTATCCAAGAGGTCCCGAGCATCCTGAGAAGCTAACAAGTCGGAGGTATTTGCATAAATTTGCGTTAAGTAAATGGGGTCCCATGACAAGTTTAATCTTGTCTTTAGAATTTATTGCTGCCTCCTGCTTACTGCTTACTGCAGCCTCTGCATTGGATAAATATTTGTTTAATCTGGAATTGTTTGTGGGGGCGTTGTTTCTTACGAGAGTGCTTGTTATGTCAACGTTGGCAATGTTTTGATAACTTGATAAAAACTTGACATATTTATTATGAACCTACATGACATGACATGACATGACATGGTGAACAAATGTTATGATATACTACTAAGTTTTACTTTAGTGTTACTCGTAGTTTACTGATGCACAATCGAAAAAACAAAAACGGGATCGCAAGGTCAATTGTTTGGAACAATTAGATATTATTTATTGATTTTCTAGTCCCATAGAGATTGTGTCTGGAATATATCGCATTTTAACGACAAGACTAATTTTGAGTGATAATAAATAAATCTTGTATTGCATTACATTTTTATAAATGCAACACTATAAGATAATAGGTTTGAATATCAGATTTTGTTACTCTTAGAATTATTTCCTCAGAAATAATCCCACTAGAAACTTGGAGTGTAGCAAGTATTCTTTTGCTAAACCCTATTCAGCTCCTCTATTTGCCAGCCAACGTTATCTTTTAAAACAACAGTGAGTAGTTGAACAACGAAACAACAAACAATGTAGTAGTAGTAAAAGCCATTGTATCTGCGATGCGAAAAGTTAAGTCAAACGACGACGATGTTTTTAAAACAACCCCAACTGACTCTATTTTTGTTAGCTTTGTTTACTTTGTAGCTAAATGTATGGCTGAAGTTATGTAAAAGTTAGTCTTGAACAAATTTATAAAATTAAATACCCTCTAATATAGTTGAGGAGAGAAAAAGCTAGCGCATGTTCATTTTACTTTAAAAATAATTTATATTTAGTAAAATTAGATAAGTAGTTTCTTTTATGAAGCCAATAACACATAATAATAAAATTAACATTTAAAAATTTAAATGTAAGTTAAAAAATGGTACAAGCCTTGGAGTCAATGAGGCATATACTCGTATTATATAAAAATAGATAAACATATTGAGTCGTAAATTAAATAAGATACAAATTATATAACCATTTATTACAAAAGTGACTAAATGGGCACTAAACGGATCTTGCTATAAAATAAAAAAGTGACGAAAAAGAATTCTTTAAAGCGACTACGATATTATAGAAATAGGCGTGTATACGGTAAGTAAAAATTAAAAAATACTTTACAAATCAATATTCCTGACGCTCTTAAAAGCCTTAACATTTAACGGTTTCTCCTACTGGTAGATACGCGTGTACATTTAGAAAAACATAAAAACTAACAGACGAAAGAAAAAATATCTACATTCGAAGCAGAGGCGTTTACTCGCTCTGTCGAAAAGGAAAAAATCCTGGTCCAAGTATGAAACAAAAAAAGCTGTCTCCTTCCCCAAAACATTCCTCTAAAGATTACAAGACACAAGCGTATCGCCCGATCTTTCAAACAAGAGTTTAAAATTCATAAAAACCGTCTTATTTCCCCCGGAATGGTCCTTTAAAAGTTAAGATAAGAATAAGTTATGGTGGAGGAAGCGCATTACGGTAATATTAATTCGTTTGTAATGCGAGGGGAGACGGGCACGGTGGGGACCCGCAGCGCTGTTATCGAATGTCTGGACTGAGGCGAAAGACACAGTGCCAAAGGTACAGGTGAGAATTAAATAGTTAATACAAAGAAAGAACTCGTAATCTTAGGTCTATAGACTTTGCAACTGAGTCACTGTCATCAATTATCTGGTCTAAAATTATATTGCATTTTTTTTAGTTTATAAATACTTTAATACAGCAAAATTTCATGATAATAGAGGTTAAATAGATATTTATAATACGCTATGCAACTCAACTTGTGTCGTTTGAACTTCCAAATTAAGGAAATCAATACCAGCTTCTTTATTTCCCAATAGTTATATTAATGAAGGTATTCTTCAATCCCTAGGAAATTCCCCGGCTTCTTCCAAGTAAGCACTATATGATACATTTTAGACCACATCGTCAGTTTAAATCGAAAATGTTATTTTTTTACAGAAGTCGCTCTTTAGTCAAAAGGTATAGTAACTAATCATAAAAGAGATAATCAAACATAAATTAGTATTGTTATATCGTTTGATGTGACCGAATCAATGTTAGTGGCAACTCTAGACTGTTGATTTTGTGTAAGGAATGTAAGCTGAAATGTTACACATTCCTCAAATACGTAGTGATGGGATGATATTATACATTCCAGTAATTACTGTGGCAGTCAAAAATGCATTTGACAGACAATCTCGCTAAGTTATGAACTTACATAGGTAATGTCATTCATAACGCGTTTTATCCATTTTGATAAGATAATAAAAAATACATATTTATTTTGAAAAAAATTTTGGTTTTACTGTATACTAATATTTTATACCAAAAAGGATTTTTTGTTAATTTGTAGAGCTTTCTCACCTCATTCAAACAAGTTCGAATAGGTTTTTTTTCTTTTCTCCATCACATAGTCAAACTAAGAAAGTTTTGAGATTAAATATACTTAATCATAGTAAACAACATAGTACTTGACTGGTGTAAACATGAATAACGCTTCCTATTTCGTATACAATTTATTCTCAACACCGATCATAATCCCTTAATGTATCCGCAAAAAATGCTACTGTATTTTCCTACTGTGGTAATGTTTAAGGATCAGTCTGCATTCGTTATCTCTGCAGAGAAGTTTCCGTCGGTCATTTCACTTTCAACTTCTCCTCTCCAACTGTTTCCGTCGCGATGGACCGAGTCTCCGCGGAATGGTTTCTTTTGCATAATTTTATTGGTATTGTAAAGAGTAGTATTGATTTTCTTTGTCACCTGTTACAAAGTCCTTGTAGATAAAATAAAAATATTTTTTTTTTGAGACTTACAAATTATTGTTTTTGTATGTTTTGTGTTATTGGAATGGAATTAATGTAAATTTTATTTAACATATTTTTAATTAAATCTATCATTAAACAAATTTTGTAATTAGTTTTACTTATATTGTTTAAGAAGACGGATTTTCACTTGTACCTGATTGTTGAAAAGGTCCAACTATAGTTTCGTTCACATTCGATGAACTTCATCAGGAATAATATGAGTGGTTCGTGTCTTCAACGTAGTTTTACTTAGTTTATAACGCGAGCAAAACAACTGAGAGACCGAATTATATTTCATAAAACCTTGTGATGGAATATAAGTGGAAATAGTTCGAAAGTATTCCAATAAAGCGAGCAAATCAAAAGCAATCAGTTCCCGTAATGTAGTTAAAGCGGCACTCAGTGCTCAACTAGAAAAACACTTCAACTGTTCGGAAGTTCTCCAATACCTGGCCTACATACGAGCATGAGAAAAGAAAAGGTACAGAGAGACAAATTCAGTGATCTCCTCAGTAATAGAGTAGGTTTTCTAAAGTTGCAATTGGTAGGTATTTGCTGGAATGTAATTGCTGAACGTTAGATTGCAAATTTTAATGAATTTCAATCTATTCATACTCAGCATTTTGCTGGCTTTGGGTCGATTTGTTGTAAATATTTCATTTGTTTGAAGTTTCGTTCTAAATAAATATAATGTTGTGTTTATCGCAAATAATCTATTAATTCACTTAGTGTCACAGGGTCGCTGACTTCTGTGGTCGTGTAGTGGTGGCGTGATAAAATATTTCGAGCAATATAACTGCAGTTCTGCAGAGGCAAGTCTTTTTTTTAAATTGCTTAAAATACAACGGCCTCAAGGTCAATAGTTCGCTAAACTACTAATATAATAAATTTTGATAGTCATATCATTTTACTATCTCATGAAACTCAGTGGAAAGTTTAATTATGATAGAACTTCACTAGTAGGTAGGTTTGTTTAATATGTGATTCACAAACTTCTATGTTTTTGTGAACATACTGAAAATAAACACTATTTATTTTCCACTTGTTAATGCACAAAGTTATAAAACATGATAAAATTTTAGTTAGTTTTTATGTTGCTAGTTAATTAGTTCATTTCTACTGGGTTTTTTTTCAGGTTTTTTAGGTAACTTCGTATATAGTTTAGTTAGTGTTTTAATTCGTGTTTTTTTTAAGTTTTTGTCAAAAAATATACAAAGTTATATGAACAAAAACAAAACTCAATAATTAAACTAACTTAAATTTAAACCGCTGCCAGTTGGTAGAGCATCCAAAATGCTGGCTTCTCTGTCATTATTGAAGAAAAGATAAGACGTTTCTCTCTGTTCTAATTGTCATCTGTATGTGGGCCAGCTTCATTAGTGCTGACTTTGATTCAAAGCAAGCTTTAATACTCTACTGCAGACTTTTAATTTCAGAAAGTTTCCACGCTCGTTACCTGCTATGTTTTAATGACATAATTGAGGAAACTGATCATTAAAGTAATATAAATTTAAAAATAACGCTTGCAATAACAACTCAAAGTTTTCAAATAATACACTTTCTACAAATGTAAACACTCAGTTATAATGTTATTGAAGCAATGACTTTATTCTGTATTGTATATGAACATATTTAAGTAAAGTAATTTCATGTAATAATTATATGTTTCGGGCTGCAATTCATATTTTCTCTTCTGTTATCTTATAATGTAAATTTGTAACTATTTCTCTATTAATTAACTTTACTTTATAACAGTAAAATGTATCTAAAATTTAAGTCTGATTGTAAGATTTTTTTTCAATAAGTATTATTCAGTTTCTTCAATTTTACTGGATAGGCACTTCTTGGTTGCGTCGACGGACTGTGATCAACTGAAGCATGCTAGCCGCAATACCACGCTGAATAGCAATACTTATACGTTATCTGTCTGTTTTATATTACAGTTTTGACTGGCAGGTTGGCGCAGTTGGTAGCAACCCTGCCTTCTGCGCCGCTGGTCCCGGGTTCGATCCCGGACAGGTCAAACATTTGTGTGCACGAACATGTCTGTTTGACCTGTGTCTGGGTGTTTATTATATATATATATAAGTATGTATATATGTATTTCTAAGTATGTATATCAGTCATTAGGTCACCATAGCACAGACTTTGCCTAGTTTGGGACTTGAAGACCTTTGTGTGGATGTTGTCCCATATTATTATTATATTAGTTATTACGCAACAATTACAACACGACTACGGTAAGGTATTATACGGTAAATATTTGCGAACACGTTATCGCTGTCCGTGTCGACTGTCGAGGATCAATGCAATACCTATATACCTACGAGTATGACAATCGGAATACGTCATCAGCTATTGTATTCCCATGCTGGGGAAATAACGGCACATATATTGCGAAATACATTTTCATGAAAACCAGGTTAGTATTAGTTCTCTTTTATTTAGAAATTAGTATTTTATTTAGAAAACTATCTATTTAATTTTACAAAAATGTGACTTATCTATATTAATAAGTTAGGCAAATATGATGATGGATTAGTATTATTTTACCAATTTATTAACTAAACACTTTTCATCTTTAGAAAACTGACGCGTATTTGATTCATATTGTTCAAGAAGACGGGGTTTCACGCGAACGACTCGTTTCATCCCTGATGAAGTTCACCGAATGTGAACGAAACTATAGTTGGACCTTTACAACAATCTAGTACGCGTAAAAACCCGTCTTCTTAAACAGTATAGTATTAGTTCAATAAGGAATTAATCATTACAGAATATAGTTGTATTGATACATCAGTACAGTCAGACTCGCGCAAGAAGGTTCGTAGGTATACACATAGGCAAATCATCTGTAAAAATTACAACTAAAATTAAATTAAATTAGTTTACATGAGATATGGCCTGGTGACAGACAGGACGAATAGCGAAGTCTTATTAATGAAGTCCCGTTTTTACTGTTTGGGTACGGAACCCTAAAAAGGAATAATATATAACATATACTAATTAAGCTAGATTTTAATTGGCGGATTTATTAATGAAACTTTTATTTTATTTAATGAAACTATGTACAGAAAAGGAGAAATAATTGATTTCAGCCATTGCTGGTAACCAATAACCTAATGAAGAACTCGTAACTCGTTGGTAAGTTAGATGAGGTGTTCTACGTTCAGCAGTGGCCTAATAAGAAATAGACTAATGATGAATTTCAGACCACCTTTTAAGGCCTTTAATGGTACGTAAAAGAAAAATTAATTCTTTTACATTACGTTACAAACTCGTAAACACATATTTTAGTCCATTAAAAATTTCCAGGTTTTTTTTTCATCTTACACGGTTAGGCATTTGACCACAAGTTCGCACCACCACGGAAGTCAGCGATACTGTAGCTCTAGATGGAGCATTCCTAGTCTGGAGTACAATGGCTGGCTAAGAAGGCTACCGTAACACACCGTGGCGACAGATTTCACAACTTGAGGGTGGTACTAGCCAGGCGAGTAGAGGAAACGCTCTATCACCATGCTATGGTTTCTTGGCGATGCTTTTCTTCACCGGCAGCTCAGGCTCTTTTTCCAAGTTCATGAGCGAGATTAAAAAACATTTATCAATTGATAATCCATGTTATTAATTTATTTCTCGTTTCATATCTCTAATGGATCGCCTATAGTCAAGGTTGTATTCCCCAGGCAGCCTACTTGATCTGAAATGTTTACCACCGTCGGAGTACTAAGTCAAGTTTACATTTGTGGCTCGCGCAACCCTTATATAGGGTAAATATTTCTACACCCACACTTTTTCCGGCTGTTTGCAGAGGTGAGATGGTTGATTGAAGTGCCTCACTTTTCTTCGCAGTTTTATTGGAATATTTTTTTTATAAAAGTAACCGCTTAATAATATTAGGCCTTTTTGTTACATATAGAAAACTATCTGCACCCTGAGCTGTTAATCAGGTTAATACAGAATGAAAAGTAGTTTTTGTGTTAATCCAAGGTCTAAGCTCTCTCTGTACCAAATTTCATCCAAATTGGTTTAACGATTTTTGGTTGAAATAGTAACAAATATACATACATACATACATTCTTACAAACTTTAGCGTTTATAATATTATTATAGTAGCTACGCTCTGTGCTTTTACCCGCGTCAATACAGGATAAAAAATAGCCTACGTGTTCATCAAGGGTCTAGTCTATCTCTGTACCAAATTTCATCTAAATCGGTTCCGCAGTTTTTATGTGCAAGAGTAACAAACATACATTCATAAATTTTTACAAACTTTAGTAACTAATATAAGTAGGATGGGATAGTGTACTAAGAAAATTAACAAAAGTATTTACAAATAAGTAC
Source organism: Ligdia adustata (assembly GCA_947049295.1). Lineage (NCBI taxonomy): Eukaryota > Metazoa > Arthropoda > Insecta > Lepidoptera > Geometridae > Ligdia > Ligdia adustata. Next base: position 406,868 of record OX346221.1, read on the forward strand.
ATCAAATATGCCGTTGAACTGAAACATTCAAACTTTTTTTAATTCCGTCAGAAATAAATAAAGTTACATTTGGTTATCTCAACATACCTATAGTATAGGTCACGTAATATTAAAAAAGTGCGGGTCCTGCCTGTTAACAGATTAGCAAAGTGTAAGTAACAGGGACTTTACACCAAAATTTTAATGTACAATAAATTACTAGACAGCATTATAGAACTAAATAAAATAAAAAAATCAAACTAATATTACAATTTTTTTTATAATCAGAAATCCTTTGTATAAACTCAATTAATATAATGTATATGCAGCTCGTCAACTCATCGTTCATTTGTTACCATCAACCATAAAACTATTTAAATCATATTTTTTTTATTATATTAAATTAATATAGCCTCATTTTTTAAATAATATTGCTATTTCGCTATTTGGTTTTCTCTGGTTTATATTTGCAGTGGGACATTTATAATTAGGAAAATCTAATATGTAAGTCATATATAATTAAAAATATCATACAATATTAAGACATCGCGACATTACTCCGCGCGCAAACCAAACATTAGACTCCACATTTCAGAAGCGACTCTATCAGCGAGGGGCACAATATTTGCCTACTTAATGACACACTCAGAGAAGCTCCACGCCCTTCTTCAGACAAACATTGCTAATGATCTTTCGGTTTTCTTTAATCAATGCCAGACAGCTGATTAAAAACTGTTATGCGTACTAGTGGTAGCTATGTATTGTTTAAACCTAATCGTCAATTCGTGAATTGAATCGAGCTTAAAATACTTATCAATTCTTACCGTATACCTTATAAAATTAGATTTATCTGTCATTAAATATAACACGTAACCAACTTACTAAACTACGGTTTTCATTATAGCTTTTTAATAGTCAAAGAAAAATGATTTCCAATTCGATCTCGCCTAAACATTGCTTTTCATAATAATTCCAAATTCAAAGACAACCTTATTAAGTTACATAACCTAATGTATCGTAACCAGGCCTTAACCCAAAATAACTGAACTACGATGCACGTATCCTATCATTCATACACGAAACGAATGTTATAATAATGCAATCTTTTACCTTCTACTCTGATCACGACACGTTTTCTATTATCAACTATGTTATATATAGAAACAATCATAAGGAAACAGTAGCACTAGTACAAGTCTTCCTTTTACTCCAACGGCAATAAGCATGAAGCCGCCGCTCCACTATCCGAATTGCGTTCCCTAATTTCGTCGACATCATCCCGACAATTGCGCAAATATATTAACTCCCTACGACTGGGATATCCTCGCATCCTGTAATAACGCAGTGTGCGGCAGTACCGAAACTCTTTAATTTTCGCCAATCACCAAGCGTTTGTCCAAATACAGTCTATCAGTCAGAAATCCGGAGTGAGGTAGCGAACGTGAGTGCACCCCGCCCGACCTTCGGTTCATACCCCGCATGCTCCCACCAGTGTTGACCAAGAGCACCTTGCAAAGCACACGAGTGTAAATTATGGTTGACATAATTTACACTCGTGTGTGCTAGCTAAGTTTTGGTTTTCTTTGTTTAGAGTCGAAACAGCTGAACGTAGTTTCATTAAATTAATATGTATGGGTGTAGGGATTGACTAAGAAAGTAGTTTTGAAAATGTAACTCCTTAGAGGGTCAAATAAGGGTTCAAAGTTTGAAATTTCTGTAAATACTATTATGGCAGGTGCAAATCACCAGTACAATCATTCTACTTTTGTTCCACACAAATTACTTTAATCAATAAAATAAAGGAGCTTAATGCAATATGTTGTGATAATTCGATTTTACTAAAAACTGCTATTCCAAAGTCTTTATTTTCTTGATAACGATACGAGTGTTTTTGTTATTTCTTTTATCTTATTAACTGTTTGGTGTAGTATAGCGCAGTAATTGTAGGAAGACCTCTACGGCACTTCCGTGTTGTGTGCCGTAACTCAACACCCTTTCACGATAATTTAATCCATGGATATTTGGTGGAGAGGCTTTTGTAAGCTACGTCCGCTCGTTCCGGCTTCCGAACGTGGACTGGATGGATTGAGACTATTACTGTTATTAGTTGGGATTCATGACGCAATGTTGTGAAGATAGTGAATTTGGTAGGTTTAGGTAGAAAGATTAAAGTTATAAATTAATAATTGTCAGTAGCTTTTTTACCCGACTACGAAAAAAGGAGGGTTATGTTTTTCGAGTGTAAGTTTGTATGTGTATGTATTTATTTGGCACGCTCTAGAGCCTAAAGGTTTGTCGTATATTTATGTGAGTGGTGTCAATAGATTCGTCTTAGTCGTGAGAGTGACACTGAGTAAATCAGAATTAAAAACAAAAAATGAGGATGATATACAGGTATAAAGATTTAGTAGTCGGGTTCGTTTGAAGTCGCCTCTAAGCATTTGTTTATTCAAATCAGCTAGGCGTGACTCTGTAGCCTAAGATGGAGCATTCCTAGTCTGTAATACACTGGCTCACAAAGAAGGCTGCCTGAACACACCGTTAGGTTATCAAATTTTTTTACACTGGATAAATGAAAGTAAAATATAAATAAGGATGATAAACTGGTTTCATGATTTATCAGTCGGGTTTTTTCGAACTCGCTTCTAACCACTTGTTAAATACGAGTACAATGTCTCATTATTTTCAATATCTCATATATCATTACAACTATAATAAATAAATAAACTGCATTTACCATTGGTTTATTTCGGTCCCGGTTTTTTTAGTAACTGAATGTTATTTCCAGGACAAAAAGATAACGACGGTTTTAATTTACTCAATAATTTCTGAGCTCGTTTTATATACAATTTATTAAATATTCTTATTTTGCGAGACGTATCATCAATGAAGACACGGACGACTCATTTCGTCCCTGATGAAGTTCACCGAATGTGAACGAAACTATAGTTGGACTTTTCCAACAATCAGGTACAAGTGAAAACCCGTCTTCTTAAACAAAATAAATATATATTTTGCTAAAATTACTTTGGAAATTTAAACGCGGCTGCTGAGACTTCTCAAGTTATTTTTGTAGTTCGAAAGTCAGACTAGTGAATGCGTTAACAATACAGGCGACTTGAGGGGACATGTCAGTCCAGTTGTTATGTATTCCCAAAGCGGCCCGCTACAGCTGTTTCAAAATGTCCGGGTTAATAGAGTGACATGAACACACTTAAAAAACCGTTTTTAAAGTATTATTTTCATTTCACTTTGTCATCATTAAATATAAAAATACTATTACAAGAACTTAAAAAAATTAGAACAACTTACTTGTTTGAGCAAGGAGAAAGGTAGGACGCACGAAATTAATAATATGAAATAAAAGTACCTAGCTTATCGTTTCACAATATGATAGAAAACTTATTTAGCTAAACTTTATAAGGGATCAATTCTAAACATAAAAAAAAAAACTACTCGGATCACCTAGAACAGGTAATGAAAATAACACACATGAAAAAACTGTTCTGAAAACTTCACAACTATTAGTTTTTTAAGTTGGTTAAAATTAAATAAATCTCGCTCACACTTTAGTTCCACAAACTAACATTTTTAAATTCCCATCTTCAGAGTAAGGAGACACTAAATGTAAATGTACTTCCGGGTTCAATACCGGAGGAGCGAGCTGCACCGGTAACTAGCGAGCCAATGGCACGGGTCTCCCGGACGTGCGCCGGATGTCCGGAGCTATTGTCCAGCTCTAATGGGGAGAGCTTAGAGGTGCTATTGGAGTATTTTGACTTTAAGCTGATACGTTGCTTGAATTAACTAGAATAACACAGTCAAAAGTTCTAAGCTTGATTTTGGGAAATGTTGCAACAAATTAGTAAATTGAGACTTTCATTTATTCAGGTACGAGGTTCGATCCCACGAAACATGTGAAAAAAACCTGAGCTTCCGATGACGGAAAACATCGTGAGGAAACCATAGCATGGTGGTAAGGCTATCGCTCGCCTGGCTAGCTACCACCCTCAAGTTGTAAGATCTGTCGCCAAAAACACCTAACGGTGTGTTTCGGCAGCCTTCCTCGAGAGCCAGTGTATTCCAGACTAGAAATGATCCATCTAGGGCTACAGTATCGCTGACTTCCGTAGTCGTGCGAACTTGTGGTCAAATGCTTAGCTATATAGGATTAAAAAAACACTTAAGTAAATATAATAAATATTACGCTACACGTATAAGAAACCCAAGATTTATAAAATAAATATCTTCATCTCCTTTAAGTTTACGGTTTAAAACTTACAGAGTTAAGTAAAGCGGCGTCAGTTAACTTCAGTCTGAATAATATAAAATGTTCTCAACTAATCTATTTCCGTTTCTTTTCCGAAAGCATCAGTTTTATAAGCAGTCAAGTCACAAAATAACATTTCAAACCAAAACCACTCTAACGAGTAACTCTGTACCTTTCAATAAAAAATTAAAAATGAGCTGTGACAAACAATTTCACTGAAACCATTACTTTTATAAAATTTACTGAGGTTTTTTAAAAAAGTCAAGAGATCGTCGCGTTTGTATAAACAAGCCATATATCTAGTTAATCTATCCGTAGACAGAACGAGGATGGAAATAGAACGGTTTGTTCAGATTCAATGTTTAGGATATTGTCTCTGTGGAATATTGTTTTTCTTTCTGTGCTGTCGGGTGTTTTTTTTTTTAATTTCTACCTACTAATGCATTAGTATTTAGTTTTTAATATCTTTAGATAGCATTGTAGCTTCCGAACTCTATCGTCTATTTATTGTTTGAGTAATTTAAATTTGGTTTAGTTTCGTTTAAAAGGTGGCATAATAAGTGTATTGCTATCGGTTATTGTATGAAAATGTATTATTTGCTTGTTGAAACACGACACGATGAAAAACAATAAAAAATAAAAAAAATATATATTAAAATGATATTATTATATGTATTAAATTTTTAACCCGCAGCACCTACTACCCTGAAGATATTTTAAAATGTATTAATCACGAATATTTTGTCTGTAGTTGTAGATGTTAAATTTAGGACATGGTGAAATTTCAAGGGTTATTTTGTTAAAAATTTTGTATGTATTTTATTTGCATAATATTTCATGTATTTTGATCTAATTTTATTAGTTATGTTATTGATTTTTCTGTCATCTTCTTACAAGCATCTATAAAAGACTTTTCAATTTGAATGAAATGTCATTGGGACCACTAAACTGGAAATGAGGCCCCAGTCGCCGGATTCATCATCATCTTCTCCTCATTATTATATGTGGAATATGTATATAAAAATCAATTGCTGTTCGTTTGTATCGCTAAAACTCGAGAACGGATGGGTCAATTTAGCTGATTTTTTTTTGATATATTTGTGAAGGTTTAGGAAAGGTTCCAACATATATAACTGTTAGGCGTTACGAAATTCACCGGGTCAGCTAGTTTTGATAAATTTTCTTACTGTAACTATGGTATTTTTAATAGTCAATGTAGAATCAGTACAGTCGCACACAAATAAGCTAAAAGTAAAATTTAGTGGTAAAATTGGTTCAATCCAAAATATTACAAATTTATACACAGTAAAGAATAAAGTTTAATTTATTATTTATTAATTAATTTATTATCCTACTCAGCTAAGAATTTGGTCGAATGCTATACAAGCTCGCACGACCACGTAAGTCGATACTGTAGCCCTAGATGGAGATGGACCTGGTCTGGAATACACTTGCTCTCAAGGAATTATTATTATTTATATTTAAAACTCCAGCTAATAAATCTAACATAACTTATGACACAAAAACAATTAGATAAATTCCATATACACGATCACTTTTGCTATTACCTCAATCGGACAAGTAGAGATACTGTAAAGCGCCACCGGTTCATGGTAGAGGTTCCACGGACTCGCACAAAACGCTTCGCGTCTACATTTATTGTGCGAACTGCTAGGTTGTGGAATTTGCTGCCAAGTTCTCTATTTCGCGATAGCTATAATCTCGGTCTCTTCAAATCGCGAGTGAATCGGTTTCTTCTAGGCAAGCGCGCTACATCCTAGACCGCATCGTTACTTTACATCAGGTGAGATGCGGTTAAGCTCAAGCCTATCTACTATAAAAAAAATATACCTCTCTACATTACACACGATGTAACTCATTAGTTTAAAGCGGGTAAAATAATGACAAGAACACATTCCATCCGAGTTCAGTCCAGACCGACATCGGTACAATTGCTGCTAATAAAGATACGTAATAGGTAGCTTCCAGGAGCTCGCCGGGGAAGTGGGATCTACGGGACCACTTCTACGAACAAACTGTTTTGGCAATATATTAGTGCTGGCTTATTATCTACTATTCAAATATCACTCACTTGTAACTATTGCAAGTGATATTTAAAAGTAAGAATTTTGATTCTTTAGGCACATTTTAAGTTATCATCGTATACAACAAGAAACAATCAACTTTATTTAAAAAGAAATACAGAAACTTTTGTCAATTTTAGTATTGAATAAATAAAAATAATCGATGGCAGTATTCGCGCGTTGAATTGCCACTGAAATTATTTGTGCAAGAAATGAGCCAGATCAAATAAAAAAACTTATTTACAAATTGCTAAAAATTTCGATGTACGATTTCAGTAAAATTAATATGTTAGCAATTAAAAACTTATACTTTTTTGAGCACAAAATATATATGGTAACCTTCACAGTTGGTCCTAAATTAATTTTACAGAAGTTGGTCCAGTAGTTGCTTTTGTAAATCATAATAATCAGTTGTTACTTATATAGTTTTTAGTAAAACGAATTATCAATACCATCTTAAGTTGGTCGGGTTATAGGCTGCTGAGTATGTCTGCCAAGTTCACAACGGTATTACAAATATGGATTTAGGATGAGTAGAGATTTGTATTTCATATAGGATCAGACATCTTATTAGAAAATTTATTAATAAACAGAATCTTTTTTTTTTGTTAGCCGCATTACCACGCTGAATGGCAATGTTCATACGACTCCTGATTGGAAAGTCTCAGTGTTGGAACGTCAAACAAAACGCCTTATGAGCAATCTAGTTAGCTAATCGCCCATCAAGCAAAACGTCTAACTATCAACATGTCTATATAACGAAACGTCTACTTAGGATATCGTCAATTTCTTAAAATGCCTGGACACTTAAACATAAAAATAAATAAAATAATAATAATATGAAATAATAATATTATGAATTTATTTTTACTCGTACATGCAAACTCTAAAAACTTTCAAGCTCTGTGATTTATTTTCTGTTAGCATATAATCTTTTTAGTAGCGACAGTTACTGTGAAGTGTCATATTCGATTGACATTAGGTACTCATGATTCCGGTATCGATTACAACTACAATTCATAACCTGACTACATATAAGTGATCGTGTTCAATTTTATGTGGAGATCTAATCTAACTTCTGAACGATAAAAATGGATAATAAACAAACATTTACTTTCATCAAAAGTCAAAAGAAAAGGCGTGTGCTGTTGTTCAATGGTCTTATGTTTTTGTGTCGAAGAAGATTATTTTAGTTTATTTCTAATAAAAAATACTATTATGTTTTTACTTATTATGTTCATAAGTGTACGAGTACATAACGAAAAAGTAACGATATCCTAAATAGACGTTTCGTTATATAGACATGTTGATAGTTAGACGTTTTGCTACATGGGCGATTAGCTAACTAGATTGCTCATAAGGCGTTTTGTTTGACGTTCCAACACTGAGACTTTCCAATCAGGAGTCGTTTATACGTTGGGCCAGATAAAAACCGGCATTCATAATTTATTGCTTGTGTTTTATTGACTTGTACCTTTAGGCGAGCTTGTCCCCGTCAGTATTTTTGTAATGGAGTCTGTCCATTAGCGATAAATTGTCGTGTAACGTCTAGACTGGAAGAACTCAGTTGATCTTACGCTGGACTCTAACAATATTAACTATACAGATAGTTAGAAACAAGACATTTTCCAGAACATTCCATCAGTACCTCACGAAAATAATAGCACGGAAAATAAATTAAAAAATATGTTATTACATGTATGTAAGAAACTAGAAGAAATTGTAAGAATGAGAACAAACTGTAACAGAGTGTAACAAATTAAAACAAGGTGTAAGAAACTGTAAGTAATCGTAACGAACTGTTACAAACTATAATAAAGTGTAAGAAACTGTAAGAAATTGTTAGAATGAGAACAAAGAGTAACAAATTATAACAAAGTGTAAGAAACTGTAAGTAATCGTAACGAACTGTTACAAACTATAATAAAGTGTAAGAAACTACAAGAAATTGTAAGAATGAGAACAAACTGTAACAAAGTGTAACAAATTATAACAAAGTATAAGAAACTGTAAGAAATCGTAACGAACTGTTACAAACTATAATAAAGTGTAAGAAATTGTAAGAATGAGAATAAACTGTAACAAAGAGTTACAAATTATAACAAAGTGTAAGAAACTGTAAGTAATCGTAACGAACTGTTACAAACTATAATAAAGTGTAAGAAACTGTAAGAAATTGTTAGAATGAGAACAAAGAGGAACAAATTATAACAAAGTGTAAGAAACTGTAAGTAATCGTAACGAACTGTTACAAACTATAATAAAGTGTAAGAAACTACAAGAAATTGTAAGAATGAGAACAAACTGTAACAAAGTGTAACAAATTATAACAAAGTATAAAAAACTGTTAGAATAAGAACAAACTGTAACAGATTATAACAAAGTGCAATAAACTATATGAAATGTGTACAAAAAATAACAAATTACAGAAAAAATAACGCTGCAGACTTTTTAACAGTGTATAAAGCCAATAATGTTTGTATTTTATTCAACTGTTAGTAAATAATTCCCAAATTAAAGTCTCAATAAACTATCAGATAATTTACACTCGCAGCCGACGTCAGATCGTTGTGTCAGATTCATGCTTTCACATTGTAACAACATACAGATAAAATTCTGTCATTTTTAACACTCGTATGACAAGTAAATAAATATTGTAAGCTGTAACGGGTAAAGTCGCGTGTTTCTCAGGAACTAAAGAATCATATATATACCAATAAGTGGTTAAAAGCAACTTCAGAAGAACCCGACTGATAAATCTTTAAACCTGTGTATCTTAAAATTAGCATTTCCTTTTACAAACTACAACAAAACACTGTTAAAAATTCTTTATTTTGATACCACACTCGATTATTTTGAAAACATTATTTTTTGTGTTATATTTTTTTGTTAGTTTTTTTTTTGGTTTTTATAGTTTAGTGTACCCAGTGTGACTCTCACAACTTAGACGATTCTATTGACACCACTTACATTAAAATACGGCAAGACGTTTAGGCTCTAAGGCGTGTCAAACAAATATACATACACACACTCAAAAAACCTCCAAAAACTTTTGCAATTGGGTAAAATTTTCTTTTTTTTGCAATCGGGTAAAAATATCGTTAGCTAAATATTTACATTTTTGTTATTTCATCATTGGATACAATATTATTAAGTATAAAATAATCAGTAAATATGACTTCTACAAATTTTCTTAAAAATTATATATTTAAGGATTGTACGTTGTTATAATTAAATACACAGCAATATTCCACAGAGACCTATCCCTATTTAATGCAATGACATTCCGCTATGCAACGTGTGGGAGATCGCTTGAAGGCATCCCTACCTACTCGTATATGATAGTATAGAATGATTTCTGCTGTAGCTTTGTTTAGTTCTCAGAACTGTATGCTGCATTGATATAGCACTTTATTAGTATCGACAAACACAGCCAGATGGATGTGTTTGTCGTAGGATACTACTACCTTTACTTTAGTTAATAATCGTACTCTAGTAAGGAATTTTTGGTAAACAAAATGAGCTTACTGTTCCCACAGCGCTATTTTTATTGTTTGATTCACGTGTCAAGTCTAGGAGTATTACAATATATTCTCAGGCATGCGTTACTCCGCATCGCAGATATTTTGGTATTTATATTTCAGAGTAAGATATAGTAATAACAATGCTAACTACGTAACGAATAAGCTAAAAAAATTAAAATGATCATTTTTTTTTTAATTCTGGACGGCTTTATATTTTACAGCCAACTCACTGACCAAGTTAACGGCACTTTGGTACTAGATGGAACTCGGTTAGTCTATAAAACACTGGCTCTCAAGAAAGGCTGCCGGTACACACCGGTACTAGGCGACAGATTTGATCATGTTGAGGGTGGTAGTAGCTAGCCAGAGAAGCCGGTAAGAATACATTGAGTTTGATCGTTCGACTTACAATAAACATTACAACTTTTTAACCCCTTTTTTATTACGATAATGGTAAGACACATAGAAAAATAACGTACTCTTATTTTTAATTATATTTTTATATTTATGATTTTTTGAATTTATAAGAAAAGTCAGCATTATTATTTTTTTATTCTCGTCAAAAGTTTGTACAAAATTATATCATTAATTATCTGTATTTTTGTTGTTTGTCTTGGTACGGGTTCACAGATTACAGATACAATAATATTTTTTATTGGTGGCATCTGACGATTTTAACATGAATACGAGATTTTTTTCCTCAGTCCTTTGTAAATAACTCTTAAGAAACTGTATATAAAAATCAGATATTTTTAGTGTAAACTCTTCATTACATTATCTCGAAACGGTTTTCGAATTGGCATCACTTTGCAAAAATGTAATGTTGTCAATTGTACACCGTTTACTAAGACAATAGCTAGTCGTTGCATACAAAATGCACCACAGTTACTAGTAAGTGAATTAAACGCAGCATACTGCATACAGCCTGCAGCTGGTTGTTATCCGTTGAGTCGTGAGTGGAAAGTGACGGTAAATGCCTAACGGATTTTGTTAAGAATGCGTGTACAGTCATTTTAAAAGCAACAAAACAGAAAGCGTAATTGGTTCTATAAAATAATATGACATAAATTGATAATATCAATAAAACAATTTCTACATCCGAAGGTTGTCTGGAGAGATTGCTTTTAGAGACGAAACCACATATTACACTTGTGTACCATGATATTTAATATTTAAATTAAATTATTTCTTTTATTTTAGTATAATCTCGGTCTTATCAAATCGTGAATCGGTTTCTTCTAGGCAAGCGCGCTACATCCTAGACCGCATCGTCACTTTACATCAGGTAAGATACGGTCAAGCGCAAGCCTATCGACTATAAAAAAAACAATCGTTTTTATACCGCGTGATATGAGACATGCGTGTTTTGTGAATTAAAAAATTCTTAGTTTTGTATAAAATAATAATAATTATTATAAATAAACAATAATAATTAGGTCATAAATAATAATTATTTGATAATTAATTTTGTTTTATTGCACAATATATCATAAAAGCTGTTAAAGTTAGTACGGTTGTGGATGGCTATTGTATAGGAAAATGGTTTGCATCAATGTTGATTTAAAATAATAAGTAAAAAGTAAAAATAATTTGTATTGAGTTAAACTAAGTAGTTCGTTTGTCTTCTTTTATAAACTCTAAGAAACTCATTAAAAATTAATAAACTTAAACATAATATATGTAAGTTAAATAATAGCACGGACTAAAAATAAGTAAAAAGTAAACCGGTAACTTATGTAATTATGTTTTATAATTACGAACACATGCTTATATAATTTGACTAAGATTAACTACTAAAAATTGGTTAAAGTTCCTCTGACACAAGTCATAGACATGTTAGACCTAACATAATTGTTTACGTATTTTCTCTGCTTTTTTACAAGATCGGTAATCATGACCAGCAATTTTTTTTTTTTTTTAATATTATGGGTCAACTTCCACATAAAGGTCTTCAGGTCCCAAACTAGGCAAAGCCTGTGCTATGGTAACCTGATCACTGATAGTCATAGCTATATACATAAATACATATATATATATATATATATATATATATAATAAACACCCAGACACAGGTCAAACAGGCATGTTCATGTTTAACCTATCCGGAGATCGAACCCGGGACCAGCGGCGCGGAAGGCAGGGTTGCTACCTACTGCGCCAACCGGCCAGTCAAATTTTTTTTCATACTTAAACGATACGGATATCAGCTACCTAATAATTCTTGGTCAAGACAGAGACACCATTGCTCATGTCATCTTATGAAGCTAGAAGAAAAGTAAATAACTGGGATGTAAAAAATTCGGTTCGTACGCGTCTTTAACGGGTGCCCTTTGAAATACAGAGCGGAAAGCGAAATATCAAAATGATTTGCTAGACACATAGTTTGTAACTGCAGGCTACTGTTTAAAGTGAGCGCGGGCAAAGGTGAGATTGCTATTGTATGAATTTCAAATACATTTCAACCACTTACGTGTTGATGCAAAAAGTTGTACATCATTTGTACTTTGCTTTTGTTTTGTATACTAGAGATAATACTCGATCATATAATTGAAAAAAATAATTAAATCAAGTTTTGGCTAGTGTGACCAACGTAACGGCACAACGTTATTGCTAAAATAATATTTCCAATATGTCATGATTATTTTGGATAAATCTTGAACTCTAAACATTGTAAAAATCCGAGTATACAACGTGTAACAGAACGCTTATAAAAAGATAGTTTCAAAATTCAAAAATGTATTACTTAGATTCTCTTTATACTCGTATGTTGTATGCAGGACGAATTTTTATGTTTTAATTTTGCAAAATTTTGTCCTAGAATAGGTTCACTTTGATGGGTAGACTAACAGCATAGAGTATTGTCACACCTTTTTGTTACACGTTGTAGATTCGTAAAACACACTTTGTATTTATCAATTAAATAATAAGAGATGAAAAGGAAGATTTAAGAATAAAATTTAAAAAAAAGTGCTCCACCGTTTTGTTCCGGTATCAGAACCAAATGAGACATCAGAACCGGAGAATAACTTGTCATAAAGCAAAACTTATTTTTTTTTTTTTTATTATTTGGAAGCCAAGGTAAAAATATTTATTTAATTCTTTTTTTAGTATTCTTTGGTATGGCGGCAGGAGAAATACATCATCTTCAAAAATGTCAACTTCTTAGAAGCGTTAGTGATAGGGCTCCATTTTTACCCTTTGGAACTGTAAAAATCAAATTTAGGGATAATATGATCAAGACGATATGGTGAAGGTTAGAAAATGGTACAAAATAATCCCTAAAAAATAAAGTTTTAGCAAAACAAAACTGGCCCTAAAATATAATAGAAATATTGTAAATACAGCTTTTTCGATTACACTCGTAATTTATTTACGGAAATAGTAAAGCAAACTACGACTTGAACTGCGATTGCAATGAGTCAAATGTACGATCGTGGTCGGTTTTAACATTCAGCCGTGTACTGTCATTAATGTACAGTCAATCATTACGACTGCATAATTCATGGCGGGACGACCTGATAATGCACGGTATAAACGCACTCCTAATCGGGGAAAGTAGTAAAATTTGTAAACGTATCATTGTGAAGTAAATAACAGCATATTAAGTTATTCATGGCTATAGGGTACAAAATATTAAGCTTTTTGGTTTCAAAAATATTGCAATACAATATTGTATACCTTTATTGTACACAAAAAAAATACAATTTAAACAAAACATTGTAAGTATACTACATAGAGTGATAAGGCCGCCCGCCTTATCACCTTAAGCGATTTCTTTAAGGCAAGCTTTGGATTGACTGGACTAAGTGTATAACAGTGACGTTTGTGGTAACCAATAAAAAAAGAAAAAGAGATGTATTATTATCTAATTGTGTTTAATTTGTAAACCTTACAATAATCTTACTCTAAAAAATAAAATGCTCTAATACCTACATCCATTTAAACAGAAAAAAGTCATTGAAAGACGAATATTTTCGTTAAATATTCAGACCAATGTGCCCCATTTTTACACCCTCCCTTTTTAATTGGGCCATTCCGTTTTAACCCCAACTGGTAAATAAACTGTTCAGGTCAAAAGATCAAACGTCAATTATTTCGACACTACGTATTATTCTGCAGACTTTGGAATGCAAGGTAATGGGGCAGGAGATATCAATTGTGTAAATTAAAGACGGCTAGAAATGCGAGCTAAGATCTTGAGTGAGATTAGACAGGTGAAGTTATTTTTCAACGGACTTAAAATAAGATGAGGTATTTATTGAATTCGAATGTATTTTTTTTGAATAGACTGATTTGAAAATATATTTTATTTTGTTGAAAGACGATATTCCTCATGTGGTCTCATTTTAATTTTATAAAGATCGGTCTAGAGGTATAATGTGTAAGTTGTAATAACTAAATGAGTTCTATCGACGTCTACTGGAAATCGGTAGCTACATTTTGTTTTAAAGAATTATTATTGATGAAATCACAGTTCTTATAACAATTGCAGGCATGAAAAAATTTTTTCCAAAAATATTTTTTGATAAATAGTAGTTAATTTTATGAAAACCTGCTTGAAAGATGAATAACGTGCTCGCTTTGAGTATTATGGTTTTTTTTTCATAACATTGACGTTCCGTAGAATAATTTGTCAAATTAAAAACACTTTTAAAAATTGAGTAGTTAATTATATTATAATTAATTAGACACTGCTAAAGTAAAACGATTAGGATTATTACTTAAACCGTGACGAACTTGAACTTCCGCTTCTATTTGACCCATATTTAATGTTAACTTGGTTAACTGTATGATGCCATGAAAATTAAAACCTTTGGATGGCGAATTACGAGTACCGTGAAAATGACATAAACTAATTCAATGATGCCTTTGAATGAGAGAAGAATAAAAATAAATTTTCACAAAACATTAAACGTTCGCTCTAAACTCATAGATGCTACTGGTGACAAGAGAGCTGGCTCATTCCTTGCTCAAAGAATTTCTGTGGCAATTTAACGTGAAAATGCTGCCAGCATTATGCGTATGAAATAGCTTTACCGCGGCAGTCCCCGAGGTGGGGATTTGTTTCATTTCGCCCAGGACGGTGAACGTCTACCAAACATGCTTAAGATGTTGTTATTATTGTGTATTCTTGAAAAATGCATTAGTCGCCTCCTTCATTGTGTATAAAAATATCGAAATTCTGTGAATTGTAGTGGAATTATGGCTTCCCTGAAGGATATATGTATCCTTCGTTGAACCCAAGGGTCACATTGGTCTATTAATTGTACCGCCCGCCACAAACGTCAAAATTGACTCAATGAAACAAAATAAATAATTATTGCATAAATACCATGGAAATAATTTAATTCAAAATTATTTTTATTCCCTGTTGGAAGTAACGTTATTTTAAATTTGTTTGATATATCAAAGATCAATAGTCCTTAACTTATTTATGGCATCATGTATACTGTCCTGGAGCTCCATACACTAATAAAAAATATATGTTTTTATATTACAGCTCCCGTTGTTCGTAGCAATGATGGTCGAGCGGTTAGTGGGGTCGATTGCCGTGCAAAAAGTACGAGGTTCGATCCCACAAAACATATAAATAGAGCCTGAGCTACTCGTACAGGTGAAAGAAAACATCGTGAGGAAACCGTTTTCGCGTTTCCTATCGCTCGCCTGGCTAGCTAAGTTGTAAAATCTGTCGCCAAGCACCTAACGGTGTGTTCCGGCAGCCTTCCTTGAGAGCCAGTGTATTCCAGACTAGCCGTGCTCCATCTAGGGCTACAGTATCGCTGATTTCCGTGGTCGTGCGAACATGTGGTCAAATGCCTGGCTGTGTAGTACAAAAATATGTTCCAGTGGTTACCCCCAGTGACAGCTACTCGTATCGGCACTGGCTCGCGTGTGAGCCAGTAATCAGGCGAGTGTTTACGATCCAGCGCTGTCGTCAGTTATTCCTTCTCTAATTGGCTGGCGACATAGTGCCCGCTGTTAGTTACTCCTACAACTGTATTTTCATGAGAATTAGTTTACACATTGTTTTGGTTTAGATGTAAGTACCTAGTAATATTCAATAAAAAGTTGTTAGTCTTTAGGTATTTTTTAGTGTCCTATAACATTCGCTGGTAAATAAATTTAGTATTCTTGTAAAGTAAGTTATTATTTTAATTAAATGTCATAACTTTATATAATAAATCTTATTAATAAAAATCGTAAAATATTAACTAATCAAATAACCCATCCCGGACCTTACCTGTCGCAAAGGTGCCCAACGTAAGGTAAGTAAAAAATCATAGTATGAATATTTTAGTCAGATGTAATTAAATTAAATGAATCAGTTAATGTGGGCAGATCCGCGAGCACTAGTCGTTTCGATTGAAAGAAAATACATTTACATGTTACTTACGTATTAAACATAACTTACTTAAATAGAAATAAAATAGCTATAATTTGAAGGAACCAACTCGTAAACTCCAACAAGTTCTAAGAGCGCCTGTTAGAAAAGTAAAAAGTTGAAGACTCAGTTCCTCTACTTACTAAAAAATTAAGTTAAATATAAAAAGCTTTATTTCAAATAAATCAAGTCGCATATTTTAATTCTTATTTAGTATAGATTTGTCTTGTACCAGCGACAAGTAAAATATAGTGAATTAAGATATCTTATAATTAACAAAACTTTTATTTTATTCAGAACACTTAAATTTATGAATACTTATCACTTACAATCTTGCAGTCATAATGTCATCATCGTTTTCATTTTTCCTTCTTATCTAGATATTACCTGAAAACAAAAACAAATAAAACAATTAATAATAAGTCCGGAAAATAACTCAAAAACTTTTGTACTATTTCTTTCGGACTTTGAATTATCCACGCAATATTTGTCTAAATAAACGAATAATTTTTCGTACATAAGGTTTATTATCATTCGATCACGTAACGTGCTAAGGAGTCGCTTTATCACCAACTTAGTTTTCCAGCTACGAAAATCGTCCCATCTTCCAAATTGGATCTTATGGCTTAGAAAATAAACGTGCATATGAGATTAGATTTTGAAAACAGACAGCAAAAAGATTTCGAGCACAACACTGTAGCAATTGAAGAGCAGTGCATATTTGCTGAACTGCTTATGCGGTTCTCCTATTCATTTCGTATGAAAAACACGCTTTGTGATTTCGTTGTATTGATTTTCCGCCCTGTTTCAGTTTACTTAGATGACTTCTGCTGTTTGCTTTAGTGACGGTTTTTAATCTGTAGCACTTGTTGCGTAGCAGCTTAGTAGTTTCTAAGTGATCTTCAAGGTTACACAACGTTCAGCTCGGTCAAGTCGGGATGGGTGACCGAAAAAGGCATTATTGATTTATCTAATACAAATCGTACTTAAGTTCTGATATCCAAATCATATATTATACATATGCCGTTAATTGTTCATGCTTTTCTCTATCTTGTATTTAAGTTCCATAATGAACGTTTATTTCATTTTGTTCACCGCTGAAGTCTACATAGATTTAGTGGTAAATATGGTAAAAAGCACCAGCTAACAGTTTTAAATAGCAAGTAATCTTTACTTACTGTTGAAAACTGTTTGAATACAATCGATTCAATTGAAGAGTGACGATAATAAGAGTAAAAGAATATATTATGAATTAAGTAGTAAATTAATGCTGCTGGATAGTATGATGTAAAAGAGTTGTTTCAAAAATGTATGAAGCTCCGGCCAGGATAGTGTTCATGATACCATAAATACTTTAGGGACTAATAATCTTTAATCTATAAACTAAATTCAAAAGAATAAAACTTATCGCAGTGTACAAAATTAATTAAGAATAAAAATACATTTACGTTGTTCACGCATAGAGCCAATTTACGCGTTTTTATATCGTCATTTGTGACGGACGGTACAATTCATAGACCAAAGTGACCATTTCAGTAAACATACGACACAAAAACCTTACAGGGCAGGGATGTCACTACGATTCGCAGAATTTAGATATTTTAAATACTAACAACAATCTTTAGTAATTTTCTGATAGACGTACACCGTCCTAGTCAAAAATGAAACAAGCCCTTTGAAGAATCAACAATCTGCCGTGGTAGGTAATTGCCGATTCAACACTGTCTAAACGAAACCGAATTCGCTTGCCCTTGCTTTCACTTCTTTCATTTCTTCCCTAGCTTATAACACTGGTATTTCAGATCAATATCACATACACGACGTTCTCTTAGATCTAAAACATCAAGCTATTTTACAACACATAACTTTCTCCCACAACATTACACCGAGATTCGCCACACAAGAATATACGAGTTCATAAACAAAATGGCGTCGAGCGACGCGACGCGACGGCCCACACAGAACGCACGGCTGACAGCGCCGAGTTATTGTTATTTACCACTGACTATATTGAATCTGTCCGCAGGTAATTAGAGTAGGTAGACAAGATATTACTTGGTGTTTACTGCTACATAAATAGATTAAAAGTGTCGTGGCTTGGGTTTAGTTAGTTAGTTGTCTTATCCTTTTATAAAGCTTTAGTGCTCAGGTTTGTTTTATTTTATTCTAGACTTTGAAGCAACAAGTTCTTTAGAAAAATGTGATAACTGAGTTTATTTCGGCAGACGCCGATACTTTTTTTTAATGAGTAAACTTCGGTGTTCCTTTTTAAAACAATTCCTATTAAAATCTTTTTTAAACAAAAATATCACCCCTTTAAAACGAGAAAAAGAACTTGGTGACTATCGCATTGAGTAGGTACCTCCTCCTATCTTTTCGGGATTCTTTTAAAAGGTAAATTAGAGTAAGTATTGAGGAAGCATAGTATATGAACCACAAATATATTTTGTACATAAATATTAGTGGTAAGTTATAACTTACCAGTAGAATGTAGACGAGAACTACGTCATATTACAAATAAATAAATTAAATTTTTTTAGTTAAATATGTATCTAACTAATAAAATCTCAAACTGAACTAAACCGTGAGTAACTAAAAAAGCACACACTTATCAAATAGAAATTATCGTTTGTTCGTATATGTATATGTATACATATTATTAGGATCAACTAAATTTCAATGAATCGTTTACAGATATTCAATAAAACGTGAATCGAAGTCCTTTGATGTGAAGTGTATCAATTGAGATCTATTAGAATTAATTACATTGAAGCCTTATAATTATCGATAGCTTTGTTCAGAGCTAGCTACATTTATGTAGCAATGTTCGATATTTTATTGAACAGGTACTATTCACTTTTACATCAAACGTAAGCAACTTTCAGCTTGGCATTTTCAGTCTTGGCATGGTAATTATGGAGTGGTATTGAAAAGAAACCGCTGATAGATTTCTATCCTAATAATTTCTACCATTTTTTTCTTCTATTCATTAAGGTTACACCCATCTAAGTAACCCTTAGTAATATTGTAATCTAGCCTAAAGCTAATAAGTAATTTTAATTTAGCTTAAACTTCTGCAAAAATAGTGTCTCCAAGAATGTGTCCATGAACACGTATCTTAAAATCTCTATTAGAGGAAAGACACTTCTTTTGATGTGCTCTTTACACGTAGCACTTTCACTAATGATTATCACACTACACCAATTCGAACGGTTTCGTTTTTTTAAGTGTTATAAAAACAATCGACTTATGATTTTAATATGATCATTATCGTTTAAGATCTTAATTTAAGTAGGGAAGCATGTTTTTTATCACCACCGAAAAAAAAATTGTTTTTTTTTTGGAATGAAACCTCGTTTCTCTTGCACGGCAATCGACCCCACGAACCACTCGGGCATATTCGCTACTAAAACTTAAAATCTGTGTATCAAGTAATCTGTCTATTAAGTAGACTGTACCTTAGTAATATTATATCTAAGTATTTTCAAGTGTGCAGCCGTCACAAACCGGTGTGGTATAAGATAGGTAGTGTGTGTAATTTGACGGAATAACTCATAAGCCCTCGGTGAGCGACGCGACGCGACGCTACGTGAGTAGAGTCGCTACATCCACGTAATGACTCGACTTAGAAATCACTTGTGATTGGAGCCACGACATCCGCTCGTTTATTCTGGCACAAAATAGAAGCTACGGACGTCCAATAGTTAATTGACAGTGATCAATTTTATATTGTTCATGGTGAAAAAAAATCAGCTGATTAATTAACGCATTTAATTCAAGAAACTCATCCAAAGTATAAGTAAGTAACTGTCTGTTTGTCTGTGTGTCTCGCTTTCACGACAAATTCACTGAACCGATCTGGACGAAATTTGGTACACAGGTAGATTGGACCTGGGGATGGACAAATGATACTTTTTAACCGACTTCAAAAAAAGTAGTTCCCCATTGGATTAACTCGATAATAAAGTGGGGAACTACGCGGGTAAAACCGCGGAGCACAGCTAGTAAAAATATAAAAGACATGTTTTAGGAATGATTTCATTAAGTTTCCGATTTAAATCTAGGCATCTTATTAGAGTGTATCCCAACGTGACAAAAAAAATGTTTAAAAGTTACAATAATCAGTTTTTAATGTATTATGCAGCACTAAGCATTTTGATTTATAAGTTCAATCCCTTTCATAGATGCATGTAGTTAGTACTTCACAAATTACGAGGCGTATCCTCGTATCTCCCCTTACCGGGGTCGATGGGACTTGATTTGTGTCATCTGACCCGGTAAATATATCACCGGGCCAGTTAAAACTTTTTCCCCATGTGGCCCGGCACCGGGCCAAGTCACCGGGCCAGATGGGATACACTCTCTTATTATAAGTATTATTTATTTTAAGTCCATTTGTTTTCTGCATAATACTTTACAGGTGTTATTATATGGTACCCTGAAGGGTTATTCCAGATACGGGTAATTTTGTCCAGTTTGGCGGTCATGGCTACTTCAACAATGTAATTATATACAAGGACTAACCATTTTTTTATATAGTTCCATTTACGTATACTAAATGGAACCAAGGTAGCTAGAAGAGACAAGAAGAATAAGAAAAAATCATTGGCCTTTGAATAACCTGTAACGAACAAGCAAGTCTTGTTACATTTGAATTACTAATTACTTTAAAAAATTAAACTTAAAAAAACTTATTTAAATACTTTTACAGTTCTTATAACGTATATTTATCTTAATATATATAAATCTCGTGTCACAATGTTTGTCCTCAATGGACTCCTAAACCACTTAACCGATTATAATAAAATTCGCACACCATGTGCAGTTCGATCCAACTTGAGAGATAGGATAGTTTAAATCTCAAATTATAGTCGCAATTTTAATTTATTGCTAATTATTTGTCTGTTATTATTTGACAGTCACAATTATAAGTATTCAAAAAATATATTATAGAATCGACTGTTAGGCGGTACGAAGTTCGCCGAGTCAGCTAGTTATATTATATATTTACATTGTGATTTATTTCTCTAGTTATTAGTACCTAATATTTTGTAATGGATTACGGCTTTATCCCAAATTGATTGAAAATAACCCATTCCCAATTCGTCTACTACGCCAGTTCCCTGGCCGCACGCACAACAGGCAGTTTCTCGCGGTAAGTAAATATTTGAAGTGCACACAGTAACGAGAATAAACCCTGTCTGTACGATAGGGTATCGATCACCACCACCCTTGCCATCCTTAATGATAGCGGAGGGGCTGATTTGAACGATATTATAGGAAATAATGCGTAATGGTTGTAATAACTAGACTTTATAAAACAAATCAGTAGATTTATGGTAATAATACAGTCGAAGAAGTTGATTCAGTCGTAGCCAGTTAAATCTCAGAATAACGTAAACTTCTACTGTTTTTTAGCGAAGAAGTATTTAGCTACTTTTAAATATTG
Organism: Ligdia adustata; assembly: GCA_947049295.1. Taxonomy (NCBI): domain Eukaryota; kingdom Metazoa; phylum Arthropoda; class Insecta; order Lepidoptera; family Geometridae; genus Ligdia; species Ligdia adustata. The sequence continues at coordinate 428,556 of OX346221.1, forward strand.
TAAGGAAAACGGAGAATCGTATATGCTTGCTGATTTACGTTAAATTACTTAATAAAAACTCATAGCTATTTATTACAGAAACGTTACTGACGCGACCGCGCTCTGCTAGGTTATTTAGTATATGACACTTTATTATAAATATTTGGTTCTAGCAGATCATTTATAAAAAATAGTAGTTTTGGATTGATAACTCATTCGCATTACTTAAATTTAATATTCTTAACACGTTCTATAGGTACTTCAATTTCCAAAATCTTAGTTAACGTATGATTCAGTTTGAATTTTATTTATCGGCAAGCAAATTTCCATATGAATAGCAGTGTGACCAATCATCCGTGTCCTAAAAAGGTCTGCGCAGCACTTAAGTTAAGTATAACCTTACCTTTTGGAGAGCCTCATTGAGATTCAGCCGCTATGTCTGTACGCACACACGTACGAGGAACAAGCGAAATAGAAGTTAGTTAACGAACCAAACAATACTAGAAGGATCATTATTCAGACCAATTTTAAATAGAGTAACTTTAAATTATTTATTTCAGTTGTTATAGTTAAAAAGAAATGGATTTTCAATTCGATTAAATGTTTCCCCCTGATTTTGCAGAGACTTATTTGACAGGAACCACCTTTTGTATCCTACGTTTGATCTAACTAACTAGCGATATCCTCCCAATATGTAACTGTTGTATAATATTTACTAATGCTATTATAACGTATCACACTCATAGCTCCCCTAAGATTTCTCCTGTCTCGGAAATCAACAGTTAAGTACATGAACAATACTCGAAAACATAATGATTTATTTAAACTCATCGGTCGAACATCTCAACAACCAGCGGATCTCGAAGCAAGTATAGAATTTTGACATATTTTATAAAAACTGATTGTCAATTTAAGTAGATAAAAATGCTCTTAGTAATATAAAACAGTAATTTTATAATGTAACAGCCATTTAAAGCAAAATAAACTCCCTAACTCGACTGCAATTGAAGCCTCAAAATTTTGGAAGCTGGCACAACTTTTATATTTATACTTAAGTATACCAAAATACCACTAAAATTCTCTTTCCGACTAATCCGTATACAACATAATATAATTAAAGATACTTAGTGGAAATAATACGTTCACCCTTGTGTTGTGGAGGACATCGCGACATTACTTATTAAGTTGACAGAGACAACACAGTCTGACTGTGAGCTTGATAGGAGACGGACTGGATAATATTCAGCCATATGTAGCATTATTAGGATCTTAAGTCTAGATTATTATTAACGTAAACAAAATGACTAACTCAACAACAAAAAAAATATAGCAGTAAGATTACATATAGACCATTTAAGATCTACAGATAATCCAAATGCTTCAACACACCACAGTGCCTCTTACAATTTATTTGATTTGGAAACTAACCTACCTACTTATCTTATTTCGATAAAATATATTAAACAAGACTATCCGCTCTTTAACAAAGGAATCAGGAAAAAATAGCTTAGGTAAGGTGACTAAATTAGTTAAAATGCATTTAAGAAATGCATTCAACTTGAAAACTGCCTATTTTAGCGATTTTTGACAAGTTATTTATGCCTCAACGCTTTTAATACTTCAAGCATATATGCGAACATCTATTACGCCTCAATATAAGTATAATATAAATTCCATCAGCTATTTCTTCGAGATATGTAATCCTGGTAGTTATTAAAAGGTTCTGGCTCAACTCTTTTCTTACTTCAAGGCCATCTATTACGGTCAAATATGATATAATATAAATTCCATCAGCTATTTCTTCAAGATATGTAATCCTGGTAGTTATTAGAAGGCGTGGTGGACCCATCTCACTGGCCGCTCGGGGGCGGTATCCTTCTGGCGATTTATGAGCTCCTGGTACCGAGTACCCAGGGGAGCTGTGGGATATGAGTTATTGACTGATGAATCTGGAGTGGCGATCTTCCTTGATCGGTTTTTGATCGCTTTTCCGTGATATCGTAGACGTTTTTTACCGGCTTTCAAATAGGGGTTTATGTTCGTCTGTACGTTTTTTTTTGTGTGGGTATGTGCGTCGATATTTTCGCAGATTAAAAAACAATATTATTTTATACGAAAGGGTATGCTCCTGAAGTGTTTCCATATACATTTTATCAAAATCGTCTATTAATTTTTGTTTTATTCAATATTACATTTGATTTTCTAAGACGACTTAATCACCAACATAGATTTCGTTTACAAAATGGAAGTCGATTTCCACGTTTTTAAAGTATGACTTGTTTTAACAAAATAATAATATATTACACGAATATTGATATAAAAATTGGATATATTTATTCTCATTAATTGATTTTGAATTAAATGAATGAATGAGGTTTGTATAGATGAGCCCGTCTTTGAGTTATAAAATTAGAAACTAAAAGTGACATTGATTTTTATATATAAGGGTAGTTTAACAAAGGAAGTATGCATGTAAATCGATGCATCATGTAGTGCTGTACGTCGCGGACGATATCTCGCGTTGTAAATCTGCGCGGATGGCCACCAATGAATAAATTGTGTTGCAGCCCCGACCGGCCATCAGCTCTGTCGGAGAATTCACACTTACATAGATAAGCATAAGTACGAATTTTTACTAAACAAAAGTTTTGCAAAAAACTGAATCAGGATTAATGAATAAAGATTATATTGCAAAAAAAAATACAATTAGTAGATATTTTCTCGGAGTTATTAGGTTTTAGTTTTGCATGTCCCTACCACATATAATTAAAGTTAGGCGCTAAATAGCGTCGTAATAAACTTCCCTAATTATGGGGAAAATACAGAGAGTATCCCTCAAATCCAGACTAAAAACAAAAAAAAATTAAAAATATCGTAGAACTTGTGTACCAGCTTCGTCTAGATAGGATGAAAATTACAACCTGTACGCGACTACGAATAAACATAAATAAAAAATCGGCCAAAAGCGAATTAAAATTCAAGTTTCTGCTTGTTGTCATAATTTATATCGAGCAAAAAACTGCATAATATCACATTTGTTTTAGAAAAGCCCCCAAAAATATATTATAATATTTATTTTATTTTGATTTGAATATTTTTTATTATAGTAAAGCGTCTATCTGTTGCCATTATTAATATCAAGTACAAAATTAAATTTTTATTTTATTCATTTTTATATATTTGTTGTTACAGCGGCAACAGAAATAAATACATCATGTGTGAAAATTTTACGTCAAGCTCATGCTTCTTGAGATACGGCCTGGTGATAGACAGACGGACGGGCGGACGAACAGCGAAGCTTTGGTTAAACAGTCCCGTTTTTACCCTTTGCTTATAGTACCTTAAAAATGATAGACTTAAGAAAAAGATATCAGACGCTAAGTAGGCACGCGTTGTTCACGTAATCAACTCAACTAATTATCTTACGTAATAACCATTCCACTTAATCAACATCTCCGATACTACAAAAATCGCAGCCACGCGTTGGGCGAAGAATGGTGTTTATGTATACTCGTACGTACTCAGCCGCGCCGCCGCGGGGTGTAAAGTCTCAATTTGTTGAATTTATTTGGACGATAGTGTTTTATGGGTGCGTTGTTAGAACCTAACAATGCAGCCGGATTTATGAGAAGGATATATGGATAGTCTAGAGGTTTTATATTTTGCGATGCTACGAGTAGTAAGTGAGAATGAGTTAAAATAAAAAAAATACAAAAACAGTATTATGCATATTTGATAAGGCCGGTTATTTTGCAAATTGGACGCTGATGTTTCATTTGTTTCTTAGACGTTTACTTGTTTGTGCGATGTTCACTTGTTTCTGCGATGTTCACTTGTCTCTGCGATATTCACTTGTCTCTGCGATGCTCATTTGTTTAAAACTACTTAGTTAAAAACTGCTCTCCTATGACACATTGGATGAAATAAATGTTGTATGTATCGAATATCATAGTAGAAACAAGTTAGTGTAACAAGTTGAAACATACTTCGAAATAGCGTAGTGAACCTACTGTACTTTGTGTGTGAAACAAGTAAGATAAAGTAGGTAAACGTGAACATTAACTTTTTTACTGCAGTTCGTTACCTTCGCGGTTAAATTACCCCCTTTGGTCTTAACAAACATATACCATAACCGCTTCTTGTGCTGTTTTGAAATGTTCAAACAAATATTCCTGGCGATATTAATTTTATCCTGTTTGAAGATTAACAAATTATTATTTTCAAATTAATTTGTACGCGATTATAAACATAAATAAATCGACGGATCAAAGTCCTTTTTTATACTAGACGCAAACCAGAGCTCGAAGCTCGCTTCATGCGGTCAATAAAACGATAATAAAGAGGAGTATTTTCTCCAGCAAACTTGGTTCTTTGGAATCACAACTAATATTATAAATGCGAAAGTAACTCTGTCTGTCTGTCTGTCTGTCTCGCTTTCATGCTAAAACCAATGAACTGGTCTGGATGAAATTTGTACACAGGTAGATTGGACCCCTTTTTTTAAACGACTTCAAAAAAAGTTGTTCCTCTTTACCTCTTTAGTGGTTGTAGAGGATCAGTTTTAGGATGTAAACTATCAGACCATAATGTAATTAAATTGGAATTGTTCAATACCAAAAATGTTAATAGTAAAAATACAGCCTATATGGCTCGAAATTTTTCAAAAAATAACCTTCATTATTTTAACTATTTGTTTAACAAAAATTATATGTCAATAAAAACAGAAATACTAATGACTAGTGACACGAACGCAAGAACGAGGATTTTACACGATGATTTGATATACTACTATAACATAGCTTTTCCAAAAATGAAAAAACAAGTAATAAATGTTCAGAAAAAATGGTCGACTTTAGGTATAGAAACTAGTAAGAAAAATTTAGCCAAAATGGAAATCCTTCAAGAGGTTGACCCTAGCGGAACAAGAAAATTAAACATTAAAAAGTATAGAAAAATATTACGTAAAACAATGGTCGTAGCAAAAAAAATACAGTATAGAGATAGAATAAAAAAATCAAAAAATAAAATTAAAGAATCTTGGAAAATTATAAACGAACAGTCAGGTCAAAATACGCGACGCAATACAAGTAATAGAATAAAATCAGTAAAAACCGAAAGCGGAGCAAGTATTACAGAATCTAAAAAAATTGCTACTCTATTTAATAATTTTTTTCGCAACATAGCTCATACGTTAACTTGTAATCTAGAAATTGACGCGGATAATTGCAAAAAGTATTTAAATTACTGTAGTAAACCGTTGACATCTATTTCATTCGGACCAGTAGATTATACTGAGCTCAAAAAGGTAGTAGTTAACATGAAGCAAAAACCTACGTTAGATATTTATGATATGAGTACTAAGACTTTACGGAACCTAATAATAAATAACGATAATTTATTTGAATTAATATTAATTGTCTTAAACTCATGTTTAACTGACGGAATATTTCCCGACGTATTGAAACCGGGTAGGGTAATCCCACTTTTTAAAAAAGGGGATATAGAGGATATTAGTAATTATAGACCCGTTTGCATTTTGCCAACTTTATCAAAAATTTTAGAAGCTATTATTAAATCGAGAATTGTTAAATACTTTGAAGAAAATAATTTATTTACAATGTCACAGTTTGGATTCAGAAAAGGCCGCTCAACAGAAATGGCTATAAGAAAAGTAGTATATTACATTCTAGAATCCTTAGATACGTCAAATAAATGTGCAAGTATCTTTTGTGATCTTTCAAAAGCTTTTGATTGTTTGAGGCACGATATATTGATTTTAAAAATGCAATATTACGGATTTCAAGGTCATGAATTAAATATGATGATAACTTACTTACAGAACCGTAGTCAAATTGTCTCGATTAATGAACAAATTTCTACAGAAGGTAGGATGTCAATTGGAGTACCACAGGTCTCTATTTTAGGCCCAGTCTTATTTTTGATATATATTAATGATATTACCAATGCATTGCCAAGTTGGGCTCACATAAATTTATTTGCAGATGACACACATGTAGGTATCAGAGACAAATGTATACATAATTTAGAAAATAAAATTAGTATCGTTATGGAATTGTTAAAGGAATGGTTTGATGCAAATGGAATTGTTCTTAACTCTGATAAAACCATCTCTATGCAGTATCAGTCAAAGTTAGGTATTTTCGGGAATTCCATTAGTAAAACAAATGTATTTCTAGGTTATACAATAGATAATACAATTAGCCATAATGCGCACATCGATAAAATTTGCAAGAAAATGGCAAGTGGTAATTATGCTTTATTTAAACTTAAGCCATTACTAGATAAAAAGTCGCTCATCTCTGTCTATTATGCCTACGTGCATTCTATTATAAGATACGCTATTACTGTTTGGGGAAATGCTAAAGATATCATAAAAGTCTTAAAATGTCAAAAACAGTCTATAAGAACAATTAACGGTTTGAAAAAACGTAGTCCTGCGAGAAAACACTTTAAAAAAGATAAAATAATGACAGTTATATCACTTTATATTTATAGTTGTTTATTAGAAGTACACGAGGATAGGGAAAAACCGGAAAAAAGAATTTCACGCAATAATAAAAAAGGGCGAATCCTACCAATAAATAGATTAGCTAAATGTAAGAAGCAGGGGCTTTATACTAAAATACTGATGTATAATAAATTACCTAATAGTGTAATGGATCTCAATTTTATTACATTCAAACAAAAATTGAAGTATTTTTTTGAAAGCAATCCTTTTTATAAACTCAGCGAATATATGTCAATGCAGCTTGTAGAATCATCGTTCTTGTGTAACAAACAACCATAATAAAATATTAATAATAACTAAACAAAGCAATTTTAATGTAAATATTTGTCATGAGAACTATTAAACTAAGAACTAATATTAAGTAATCGTATATAAATGAGATTTGTAAGTTAAATTTTTTAAGTAATTATTCATTCAAATGTAATAAGACTTGCCTGTAACGAACGTTATTTAAAGGTCAATAAATATTACTTTACTTTACTTTACTTTACTATAATCCAATGGGGAACCACACGGAGGAAACCGCGGGGCACAGCTAGTGTTCTATAAAAGAAATAACACGCTATTTATATTTACAATAACAGTAAGTATAGCTGTTTCTTACAATTTGTTCAGACGCTTCTCATAGCTGCTATATTACTATTCATAAGCTTTTTGCTCCCTCCAGGTATAATATTGTGTTAAAGTAAACACTTTTGTTTCAGTTCTATTGTTCAGTTTGTGCTTTTGCACTAAAAATAGCTAAAATGTGTCAGATTTTTGTTTCATTTTTAAGATCTTTTTTTTTTAATTAGTGAGGTACCGATTAGATTTCGGCAGGTGCATACCAATTTTTTTTTGGTTATATCGTTTTCAAAATTAATCTACTGGACTAATTTTCCTAAAAATTATATGAGACCATTCCTTACAAACCAACCCTTAAGAATAAGAATAAGAATGAGAATAAGAAATATTTATTGGCTTTTAAATTACATTCGTTACAGGCAACGTCTTCACCTTTTATACAAATAAATAACTTTTCAAATAGGTTCAACCATCTCAGAGAAACATTGTAACAAACAAAAAAAAGGGCGTATTTTTGGGTAGCTTAGTAGTCTTTTTTGGAATGTCGGAGGAAAACTAATGAAGTGAATTTAGGTGAACAAAATTGCAAAATTTAACTCGTGAAAACTCCTTTTCTGAAATCATTTTGATTATTATTATTATTTATTCATAATGATTTATTTCGGAAATTTATCAAATTCATATTTAAATATTTACATAACTATTAGTAATTTAAAATATCAATTAATCATAAAATACGAGAACACAAAAGATAACATCAAGATCATAAGTTGAAATATAATACATTTTTTCTATATTTTCTGTCTTTATTAATTTAACATAAATAAAGTAAAACAAACAAAAAGCAGTAATTGAACAATCTGCATTCAAGTCAATCTTATCTCATAAACATGGTAAGTCATAAAAGCTCTCGTATTCAGCCACTACACGACAAGCAGAATACGAAGCTGTATAACGGCTGCGAGCGTGCATTCTCATTCGGCGTCCATCGCGGTCGCTCTATTACCGGATAATCTTGTATCCGCACTCGTAAATCATAAGCCGTACAGCCACTGCAGCCGAGCTACTGGGCTATTTGGCAAAGAGTACGCTCAACTAAAACTGGATCGATACAAGCCATACTTCCGCAAAAGTGTTGACCGACTTGTCCTAAAGATATAGGCTATTTTTTGTGTGTAATTTTTTAAGGTATATAAAAACCACATATATAGATGCCATTTTCTCGCAAGTGAAACTAAAAAGAATCTCGAAGAACAGTCAAACAGAACTGCTTAGTCCTAGCAATACTTATACTAGCAATAAGTATTGCTAGGACTAAGCAGTCTACTTGTAGTTTGTTGCTAAAACTATTTACGCCATATGTTTAATTTAGTAAAAAATATATATATTATTCAACGTAAAAAATCTACACCAGAATACTTTTCCGCATACATTTTCATGACGTTATTCTGATGTTTGATAATTATTTTTGATTCCTATATGATGGCTGTATCGATTAGCCATTAAAAAAATACGTGTGACACTCAAGGACTACCGCAATAAAGCTATTGCATACGCATACGTCTTGTCGCACGCTCACAAACACCGTGCCGAAGTCTGTCAAACTGAAACGAGGTTAGACGATGCACGGTTTTCAACGCCGTACCGCTGTGCCAGTCGTAGTGGGTGTTGTTAGGTTTATTTTCGTTACAGAATTTTTGATTCGGTCGCCGTGATAAAAGCTAAGCAATAGCTTAAAAATACATAATTCTACGAAATATTATCTTAGCGTCTATGTTCAAGTGAGTTTGGACTATACACCTCAAGAGCTATGGGTCAGAGTCACCTCAAAATGAATTCCATGAATTTAACCACAAAGCCTGATAAATTGATATCAAAATGGAGGGAGGGAAAAGTGGTCTTTGCACAACCATGGAAAAATATGAACTTAAATAATAATATGCCTCTAGCCCCGGAATATTTTTCACAAGTAAGTCGGTATAAAGCTATCATACTGCCGCTATACAGCGGGGCTCCCGGCTCGCGCTATTGTAGCCAACTCCATTCAGCCGCGAACGTTGCGAGCTGATTTATGCGATATGTACCTTCTACGGCTTAAAATGACTCTACTCGCTTTGAATACAAGTACTTACTTCTTATATATTTTGTAATATTTATAGCTAGGTGTGATGATGTTAGAAATAAAAATAAAATGACAGCCTTACATTACTAAAATTTTTACGTCAATCGAATGGCCGCTTAATCGAAATGCTCGCCTAAAATAATATACCTACATGTATTCAAATATTTTGTACTTAATATGTATGTATTGTTTAAGCTATTACTGACCAAGCGAGCGAAACGTCTCTGTTACAAATCTGGCAAAATGTTCTTTCGTCTGACTGTGTGTATGGATAAGATAAGATAAGATAAGACAACTCTTTATTAAAAAACCAGCTTAATTATAAAAAAATATAACAAATAAAAACTTACAAATATATATATACTAGGTTTCTCAACGGCGGCCTTATCGCTTAGATCGATCTCTTCCAGGCAACCCTGTGGATGTGTGTCTGCAAGATATTTCGTACTCGCGCATAGGTCGTAGTTTCCATTCAATTTTGACTATGGGTTCTAACAGTTTTTTTAGTTGTCGTGTATTAAATATTAGTAAAATAACAAAATTATTGATTTCTTGAAATCACCTGTAATTTCGTCCTTTCAATGAAGTAAAGTAAATACATCGAAATTCTCCATCGCCTCTCTTATTCTCAATTAAGATTAAAAGCCTTTATTTAATAAGGTATCAATTAATTATCTTGTTCTCTGAAAGCAGTAATCAAATTGTGATCAGTGAACGCTCAAAGAGACAAGAGCCTCTATAAATGTAATTAGAAATTAATTCGCCGTTTTATAGTTCGTGTATTTCGTAGAATTGTCGAAATCAAATTCTTAAAAGCTTTTACTTATATTTGTTGCCGACGTTGAAGATAATTTAATTACAGCATAAGTTTATGCAGGGTTATCGACTAGGGGTGTACTAAGCCGAAATCGGGTCACTGTACACACCTTCATGAACACATTTCACTATGGGACCAACTCTGGATTCGAGAATATTTTTTTGGAGAATAATTCTTCTGTTTCATACATACTAGGCACGCTGCCCTCTGGTGGTGGGTTGGAGCATTGAATTATCTGTAGATCCTAAACTAATAAATTAATATTGAAAACTAGAACGATAAGAAATACCTACATGTTTCATAAAAAATCTGTTACGCGCGTTCAAATCCACGGAACATCCGTTTTTTCCTTGCAATTTTTGTATTTATATAATTTCTGACCCAGTTGCTAATAAAATATATTCTCTCCAATTACACACAACAGCAAATTCCACATTTTATTTCCCATAACGCTGCATCAATGTCTGCTATTGTCTAAATGTATAAAATTTGTCTTGCTGTATCGTTTGATCGGTGTGCAATAAACCTTCATTCATTCATCATTGGAGGATGATCTATCATTGCAGTGAGCAACTCCGTTCATCTTGAATAAAAAGAAAATCTATTACAAACTCAATATATCTGTTATTTGCCGCTTCATCAGACAAACGTTCAGTAGGAGTCGGTGGGAGTCACATCAAACAAGAGAAATTGATCGAGACCATGCGTATTTCGTACTGTCAAAGATTTTGTTAGAGCAGAGAGAGGTAATAAAAACACCAGAATGTACGCTAGTAAGTTCATTCATTCTAGTAGAGACAAAAGCTTCTAGCTTATATGCTATATGCTATAGGTAGCACTCCAATGATCCTAAATAATGATTGTCGTTCTAGTATGATCGTGACTATCGTGACTATGACAATGCAATCTTTTTTTTGCTTTTGCTATATGGCACTATGCAATTTGTATATTTGTCAGTGTCAAGTTCATACATTTTCAAGTTATAAATCAATCAAGTGAAGTCAATTAACAAGTAAAAAATCAAAGTTATAGTCACATCTTGTATCCTCGTAGATATTAATGGTTAATAATCAACCAATATTACACATTGAAGCTTGCAAAATCACTAGTTGTGTAATAAATACACAGACAGAGACGTCATTTTTTCCCAATGCCAAACTCAATGCAGTGTTTGCTTGCAAAGACAGTGACATTGACAATTCAGTGACAAGTTCTATCAAAATCCTTTTTATATGGTTTTTAGCTATAATATAGAATAATCTAAACCTACTAAGAGTATGCACAGCAAAAACATAATACTCTATAAAAATAAAAAAATAAATTAATAAAATTACGTCATATATTGTTTATCTTTTATTACTACTTATTTATTTATTTATTACACACTTTATATTTTGATTGTATTTGTTGTTTTAGTAAGATGGGTAAATAATTTTCCGTTGTTATTTCTGGCAGTAAGGCTGGGAATACACGAATCATACTTAAATACATAATTAGCTCCCGACGCAAAAAAGGTGGGTTGTAATAAGTTTGACGTATCTGTTTGTGTTTATTATATTTGTAGCATCGTAGCTCACGAACGGATGGACCGATTTTGATTTAATTTTTTTGTTTGATAGATAATTTAATCTTGAGTGTTCTTAGCTATGTTTGATGAATAGCGGTACACGATAGTTGCCGCCACAAAATGGAAGATTATATATTTTTTTTATAATTAACATCAAAATCAAGATGGCTGCCATCATAAAATGGCGAATTTAGGGGTTTATAAATTTTTAAGTTAACATTTTTTTTGATGTATTTTTTTACACTGGCTATTCTATTATAAATAAACTCATGTCTTATATCTGAAGAGATATAATAAATAATACGGCTGAAATATTATATTGGATACTCCCTCGCAGTTCACACGCAATGGCGCGGAAGGTTGTGCGACTATCAAATGTTTAAATACAAGGCACCTTTTAATCAAAAACCATCAGCTTAAGGAGGTATTACGTTATGTTTTAGCTTAATTAGTTCTAAGTTCTAAGATATAAAATTCGAGGCAAATGCGTAATTCAGAAATGTAATCTTACATGAATTATTGTAATTGGCCTGGTGGACCGTGTCATTAATTATTCAATAAATAAATGAGAGATTTTAAGAAATTATCACTAAGAGAAAGTTAAGCTACATTCAGCGCGGTCATGTTGTGGATGAGTGACCGAGGAGTTTTGCGACTGACTACGTAACCAATTTAAAAAGTTTCATGGAAAGGGACAGTAGTATTGTATGGTATTCTAGATTTTACAGCACATAACAAATTGTGTTATGTAATTAAGAGTAGTTTAAATTTTGTTGAGTACTCACAAGTTGAAAACAACGAAACACTTGCTTAGCTTTAATAAAAGTTTGAGAAGACTATCTAAATGTAATTTAAATTAATATATTCAAATACCTGATTAGAAGTATTTCGTTTCGTTTATAATTTTTGTTTTGTTTAACGAAAAAAATTAGCAGTTTTTTTTCCAGCAAACTTGGTTCTTTGAAATCCTAACTAATATAATAAAAGCGAAAGTAACTCTGTCTGTCTGTTTCAATTTCACGCCAAACGTAGCGATGGTAGCCGAGTGGTTAGTGGGGTCGATTGACGTGCAAAATGTACGAAGTTCAATCCCACGAAACATGCAAAAAGAGCCTGAGTTACCGGTGAAGGAAAACATCGTTAGGAAACCATAGCATGGTGGTAGGGCGTTTCCTATCGCTCGCCTGGCTGGCTACCACCCTCAAGTTGTGAAATGTGTCGCCAAGCACCTAACGGTGTGTTCCGGCAGCCTTCCTTGAGAGCCAGTGTATTCCAGACTAGGCATGCTCCATCTAGGGCTACAGTATCGCTGACTTCCATAGTCTTGCGAACTTGTGGTCAAATGCCTAGCTGTGTAGGATAAAAAGAAAAACAAAACAACTGAACAATCTGGATAAAAGTTGATCCAATCTACTTGAGATTGGATCCCGGAATAAGACATAGTTTGCTTTTTAACTGACTTCATAAAAAATAGTTCCCCATTGGATTATCTCGATAGTAAAATGGCGAACTACGCGGGTGAAACCGCGGGGCACAGCTAGTTTTGTATAAAAGACAAAGTTACGCAAAGTCTAGCAATTTGTGAATAAGTGGCAAAGTTAGGATTTTTCTTTAATAAATTATTAGAAGTTTTTAATATTTTTTTTATACAAGGCCATCGTTTGGTGATGTACTTAGCCAAAAGCGAGTCACTGTGTTTGAACTGATGACCGACTTTCACTGAGGGATGAACCCGAAATGCAAGAAAAAATCATTGGTTTGGAACATTTTGGTGACGGCCTATAAACTTGTAAAGAATCATGGCAATTTTTACGTGGGATTTCGGGTTTATCCCGAAAGTGTCTATCGTGGTAAGCTGGTTGTTGATGCCTGAAACAGTTTCTTACACACTTGATAAAATACTCTTTGTAAGCAATTTTCACAGACACTAAGTAATACTAATATTTTGAAAAAAAAAAATAAGAAGTGAATTTAAAAATAGCCAACTGCTAAATCTTTAAACCTGTATGTTATCATAATTTTTTACACCTTCTTTCGCAGTCGGGTAAAAAGCGAAAACCCACTTCAATTCAATTCTCAATTTTTACTCGGAAACTATTTAAATTTGTATTATTAAAAAAAACTACGGGAATAATTTCGATAAAATTAATGTAAATAAATTTAGTATATGTTTTAATTTAAAAAAAATCTACAAGCAATTCGAATTCGAGCATGAAAAAACAACCATTAGAATTATTTACATTTAATAAGGAAGACGTAACTTTTACAAATAAAATCGTAAAAGAAAACCAGGAAATTCAACGAAAAACATTTATAGGCCTCGGAAAACGTTTAATTTTTAAGCTTTTAATTTTTCCCAAACCCCTCGCCGTTTGTGATCTTTGCAATTTCCTGTTCTTTGAAACTGAAGATAAATATTATTAAGGACAATATCCTGTCGTTGGACGGACGCTGAAGTCGCGGGTAGTTGCTGGCAAAACAATCGAGGAATTTGTAAACTAGGGGAATTATAAACATGGTCGAATCATGTATGACGTATGTAGACGCAAAAGAGTTGTTTTTAAAATGTATGGAGCTCAGGCCAGCTCAACTTATATACTTACTTTAAAATGTTGTTAGCTTACAAGCAGGGTTATTACCTTAAAACTAAGTAGTTAGAAAGTTTCTCCCATAGATACTGAATTAACCGACTTAGTTTTACATTCGACTGCACAATTTTGTACAGCAGGAAAAGTACGCTGCGAGATTTGTGCAGTTTTGTACATGGAATGTTTTTGTCGGGATATTTTCTTCTTTCTATCATCTTAACTTCAATGTCCCATAATAACATGTATTGTGTCTAAATTGTGCAATAGTTACGACATACCATCCGATACTCAGTTTAAAAATAAACCTGCCTATAAAAAAGCTCTGAAAAAATTGTTCCTAGAAACTATTAAGTAAGTATTAAATGACGACTGTATATGTAATAGCTACACAGCATTTTTGATAATAATTATAATATAGTAAATAAACATCACAATAAGATTAGATAAGAGAGAACTACTGCTTACAAACTGATTTGCAGTTTGGCAGAAACGAAATTTGAGCTTATGTATTTTTATACTTATCAATAATTAAAAAAAAGATGCTCATATAACTACACATCCAGCACTCCGAGCGACCCATATTCCTCTACCATATACCAGTGACACTTGGTAAATTTGACAACATTTAATTTTGCTAAGTGATGGAAATTCGAAAACCATTTCGAGATAACGATACGAGTAAATAGTAATAAAGAGTTCATATCCAATTCTTTCGAGTTATTTACAATTAACTGATAAAGATACGAGTAAATAGTAATAAAGAGTTCATATCCAATTCTTTCGAGTTATTTACAATTAACTGATAAAGATACGAGTAAATAGTAATAAAGAGTTCATATCCACTTCTTTCGAGTTATTTACAATAAACTGATAAAGATACGAGTAAATAGTAATAAAGAGTTCATATCCACTTCTTTCGAGTTATTTACAATAAACTGATAAAGATACGAGTAAATAGTAATAAAGAGTTCATATCCAATTCTTTCGAGTTATTTACAATTAACTGATAAAGATACGAATAAATAGTAATAAAGAGTTCATATCCACTTCTTTCGAGTTATTTACAATAAACTGATAAAGATACGAGTAAATAGTAATAAAGAGTTCATATCCACTTCTTTCGAGTTATTTACAATAAACTGATAAAGATACGAGTAAATAGTAATAAAGAGTTCATATCCAATTCTTTCGAGTTATTTACAATAAACTGATAAAGATACGAGTAAATAGTAATAAAGAGTTTATATCCACTTCTTTCGAGTTATTTACAATAAACTGATAAAGATACGAGTAAATAGTAATAAAGAGTTTATATCCACTTCTTTCGAGTTATTTACAATAAACTGATAAAGATACGAGTAAATAGTAATAAAGAGATCATATCCAATTCTTTCGAGTTATTTACAATAAACTGATAAAGATACGAGTAAATAGTAATAAAGAGTTCATATCCACTTCTTTCGAGTTATTTACAATAAACTGATAAAGATACAAGTAAATAGTAATAAAGAGTTCATATCCACTTCTTTCGAGTTAATTTACAATAAACTGATGAAAAAAATTTTGTGTTTATGTTAAGACCAAATAAAAAATATTAAAATATCGCTAATTTAAAAAACTGTTTACACTAATGTAGCATCATATTAGTGTAAGGATAACGTAAGATTTGAGTTTTTGTTTAGTTTTTACTATTATTTTTAAAATGTGATTTTATTGTTATATCTTAAAAATAAAGAGAGTGATTTAACGCACATTTGACAAGTTAATTTCCGACATTTAATAATGAAGGCCTATAGAAAATCAGTCATTTCGGGAAAAGACCTTTTTGAAGTTCGTACATTATGTAGATCAGTACATTTTGACATTCAGACCAAACCACCCGGAAACCCGTCAGCTGCCACCAAAAAAATATTAATGTATCTGTCATCTGTGAACCATACCAAAACGTACAACAAAAATACAGATTATTAATTGTAGGGACCGAGGGATTATTCTTGTAAATTACACAACACGTACTACTTTTACTCACTTATATTCAACACACACTATGAATGTCAAAATGGAGAAATCAGGTTATAACATATTAGTTGCACCAATAGACACTAGGGGCGCTGTATGCAAGGCGTTCGAATACACCTAATAGTTAACGTCATTTAAGTAAGTTGTTCGGATATACTCAACATTAATGACATATTTTTTTTGGAGCTTTTGACGAGAATAACATTATCCTGAAATTTTTATATATTTTCAAAAATCTTTATTATTACATTCTGATTGAAATAAAATAAAACCTTGCGTTATTTTTCATTCGCCTTTCTATTATCAGAATAAAAATTGAGGGACAAGTATTTGAAATGTTGTCAATTGTAATAAGGTGTTTTATACAATATTCTTGACACATTATCCTTTAAAAGCTAAATCATTGTAACATAAAGTAAGTCAGCCGTGCCGTCCATTGTCCAAACTCACCAATTAACTACAATGAGCTTATCGACGGATTTGACCACGATTAAATACTGTTGATATCCAATGGATGATACTTTAACGAAAACTAACCCGTTTGATTGTTAAGCTGGAAACTAACTGTATTCAATAATCGACAACATTAAAAATTTATGACCCTCCATTTTTAGTACAATAATTGAAAGACAAATGAAAAATAACGGACTCCTATTTTTTATTTTATTCTGAATGTAATAATTACGCTTAGAGATTTTTGAAAATATAAGAAAAGTACAGCATAATGTTGTTCTCGTCAAAACCTCCTAAAACAATCATTAATTTTGGTACGGTCCACAGGTGACAGATACAATTATATTTATTATTGGTGGCATCTGACGGTTTTAACATAAATAACTCGGAAGAAAGTGGATATAAATATCTGGTTTTTCCAGTATAAACTTTCATATTATCTCGAAATGGTTTTAGAATTTCCGTCACTTTTCTCTACTCTTGAGATGTAAAGAGTAGAGAAAATCTATAAATCTCTTTTTTTTTGTTGTTATTCCCTAATTGTAAAGTAGTAGTTAGAAAATATATTTAATAAGTTGTATTTCTATGATGGCATCTCTTAGACCCGCCGAGGGTGCGTGTCGTATATCAAGAGGGTAAGAGGTTGTTCAATTTCCGCTGCCCTCTATTATATCATGCAGGCTATCGGGACGATATCGACTCGCCTTTTCTACTTACGGTAAACTATAGCATTTTGTACTATCGACAAAAACAAAAACCCCCTATTGTATAACGAAATCTTTTCAATCTAGCCTGACGCCATTAAATGATTTATATTTGTGTACCAACTCTTTTAATATCTTAACCGACTTCGAAAGAAGGAGGGTTATATTTTTCGAGTGTATGTTTGTATATTTCTTTGTCATGCCTAGATTCTAAGCGGCTCGTCATATTTTTATGTGAATCGTCTTAGTCGTGAGAGTGACACTGGGTACAACAAAATTAAATAAAATCGAAATTAAGGACTTTTGGCGTCAGAAATGGTAGCGGTGCCGGATCTCCCCTGGTATCTCCCTGACGGAAGACGAATACTGCTAGGGTCCGTGTCTCCCTTGTGCGGGGGAGACAAAGACCTTCCATTTTTTGACCTGTTTTTGGGTGTGGTCCCCTGATATCTACCTTGGGGAGACTACTACTAGTGTCCATGTCTCCCCTACGTGGGAGGACAAAGACCTTTCATTTACTGAAGTATTTTATTAGGTTCTCCATACAAAAATGGTTCACGTGATCGGTCAAATTGTATTGAGGACGCAATATTTTGTTTCTCGAATTTTGCAAATTTTATGTTTTACCATGGATTTCTGTGATGTGTGACTAAGGTCGTAAAGTATTGTCACACCTTTCTGTTACACGTTGTGTATGTAGTAGGTCATTACCCGCCGCAACATTAAGCTTGTCTAAGCTAATGCAGGACAAACAGCCACAAGACGGATGAGAGCTGGTGTCTCGTTACTAATGCACCATGGACGTAGCATCGTCAGCCTGTCCCGTGGAACACTGCCGTAGTCATTTTGTTTAAAAATATTTATATTTAAGAGGATTTTCAAGCGTACAAGACTTCAACACGTGCGAGCCGTGTCATCGTTGAAGACACGAACGACTCATTTCATCCCTGATGGAGTTCACCGAATGTGAACGAAACTATAGTTGAACCTTTACAACAATCAGGTACAAGTGAAAACCCGTCTTCAACAATATGAAATCAAACACGCGTTAGTTTTCTTAAATAAAACTGCCACAGTTAATGGAATTTTAATGTTGTTTTTCTGTTCGAGTCAAGTTCTTATATCTGATACACATATTGAGCGAGTTGTAATAAAAATGTGAACCGCCATTTTGTGGCGTCGGCCATTTTGTACCGATTTTTATCAAATATACTTTTACATGTTAAGAATACTCTCAACTCATAAACAAATTAAAATTGATTCTTCCGTTTGGGATGCAAAAACGATGGACTATTTTATGTTTGACGTGACTGTGTGTGTGATTGAGTGTGGTGTGTGTCTGTTTGCGTGTCTGGTTTTATTTATATTTACAAATTTGTTTGGACAGCTTGGTTAAAAATCTCAAAACTAACGTATAGTAATTATCCAGTGTGGCAGTTTTCAGTGAACTGGACGAAGGGTGTGCCATTTTGTGACCACGGGTGGACACTGGCAGTAAATCAATTAAAAATGCATCCATCATGTTCTACATGAAGTTTGCATCGAGGGGGCGAGTAATGGTGTTTGATTTTCATTGCTTAATAGTAAAGTGTTACAGGCAAGTCTCTGAATTAACAATTACTTGAAAATATAAACATATAAATCTAATTAACATACAAGTAGTTAATATTAGTTCTAATAGTTCTCATGACATATATTTACATTTTAATTGTTTTGTTTAGTATTGGTTTTGAAGCTCTAGGTTTAACTTTTTATTACTTTTCCGAAACTTTACAATTTTAGTTTTGGCAAAAGTTGTTTTACAAAAAGTTATTTATTATGTTAATTTTATTACATCAAATTTAATTAAGTTTTTTTTATCGTTACTCAAAAATTAACTATGTTAGGACGTACAGATTATTTGAAATATTTGTATGTACGTAATAGTGAAGAATGATGGTTGAATTTTTTGTACCTAATCCTAATAGGGAATTCGAAAATATTTTTACGAAATCTCTTATAGTGTTAGTTATTATTATGCGTTATTATTGATTACTTTAAAAAAAACATCATCTACCAATTGGGCTGTAGGTTAAAAATTGGTCGCCAACTTCAACACGTCAAGTACCAGTACAATTGTATCAGTTTTTGATTTTAAAACTAAAGTAGGTGCATGACTGATATTGATAAAATGTATTTGTTACCAATCAGAAAGAACTTTAAACAAAATAATTTTTAACCAACTCATCTCAGAAAAATAAGGAAAAGAAAACAGTCCATGCCTACTGCCTACTTTCACGTGATTCTTGCACCTTTGTACAATACTCTCTGAGGATAATCTAATGTTTTTTGCATTATATGGTCACATAACGTAGTAAATATATTGCGTGAGCGAGGAAACGTTATCTAGTTTCACGTTTGAATGAAGCCGCTTTTTTACTTTACATGTATCGTACATATCGACATCAATACATATACTATTAGACACGGTTATGTTATCACTTATTTGGCGACTTTTTGGACACATTGAAGAATTTCATAACAAGATTATTTAGAAAGATGCTTTACATACTAAAAACACAAACAAAACGCAAAACAATAGAATAACCTGCCCTTGTTTGTGTTTCTGGATAAATGCAACCGGGAAAGTGTACAGGTTTTTACTAGCTACATCTTCGATTGCATCTTCATTTACCATCAGGTGAGATCGTGGTCAAACGTTGCCTAGTTAGTTGTAACAAAAAAAAAACTGTGTATTATAAGTATGACGTGGCTGTGGCAATTTTAGATTTCACTTGTTTATTTTAGTAGTTATTATATGACTGTATCAACGGGTCACCATAGCAATTTGCGTCGAAAACAATCTAAAATTCCTACAACCTGCATCCCAAAATCCGTCAATTGTGGTTGGAAAAAATTGACCGCAATTACCAACTACGAGGATAATAGTATAAATATATGTATATTTAATTTGTTTAGTATAATTTAGCCACACGTAGAGACGCTTACCTCGTAAGGTCAAATAAACAAACAATCTGAAATCCAGAGGATAATTTAATAGACAACCATTAAGGTCAGGGGTCAAACGGGACAAATTCTTACTTCACATTTGATTTCGTTTTATGCAAAAGACAATCCAATTTGACATCGAAGGGCGAGCGAAGACCTTCAATCGGGATAATACTATAGAAGAATGATCCAAATTGAATTCGCGACTTCCCCCTCCCTTTTACCCCTCTTTAAGAATGTAAAGATGCAGTCACATTAGTGAAGTGAAATCTAAAAATGTGAATTTTAAATCTTAGTATTTACAGGCAAGCGGGCGGATCTTTATTTTGAGGCACATTTTTGCAAATTAATAAAGATTATAATGCTGCAATTTTTACCTTTTATCTATATACCTTTTTACTGTATGTTACCATTTATCATCCTTATTTGTTTTTTTATTGTTGTACTCAGAGTAACTCTTACGACTAAGATGAATCTATTGACACCACTCACGTTAAAACACAAATCGTTTAGGCTCTAGGGCGTGCCAAAGAAATATACATACATACACACACTCGAAAAACATAACCCTCATTTTTTCGCAGTCGATTAATACACTACTTTCATTATTGACAGTAAAAAATGCGTTTTCGTCTATCGTGCATTCGTTGTTTAGTGATTCGTATTAGCAATCTTACGGGGACGTGGTACGAGTATTCGGTGTTACACTTTTTTGCAAATTTAATTACAATCTTCTACTTTTATTGAAGTCGTTACAAGGTGTCTGCATTGTATCAGGTCCCTTACTCTCAAATGTCGCGGGTGTAGAGTATAAGGGCCGCGATTCAGCGAATGTGTTGCTCGGTTAGTTCTCTGGATTTTTATTAAATTTCTCCACAAATCCAACGATGCGGGGTTGGCGCCCTTGTCTAACGGTGCTGATGTCGAATATTTACCGGATTCTTGACTTTAAAACGCTTTTTTGTCTGTGATAGGCATAAGAATAAGAATAAGAAAAAATATTTATTGGGCTTTAAATAACATTCGTTACAGGCAAGTCTTGTAACATTTTAATTATTAATTACATTAATTTCATTTAAAAACTTTTTTAAATACTTTTATAGTTCTTATAACTATATTATATATTTTCATTGAGATTTATTTCTGTAGCATTCTTCTAGAGTTAGCAACTACAAAGCTTTTATGAATTCGTATAATTTGAATGTTATACTAAAATGATTTATCTATTTTAATTATTTGTTTAATTTAGTGGCTAGCTTGTTTGCTTTGAGATCCGAAGGTCCCGGGTTCGATTCCCGATAAGGGAGGTGTTCGAAAAATGAGTCTGTCTTCGAGCCTGGGTGTATTGTGCGAGTGTTTGTGAATGTTGCAAGGCATTGTGAAAAGTTATTTGCTTAATTTACGTATTCTTATACTAGTATAGTAGAGTTACTGCAAGTTGTTATCGAGGTTCCACAGACTCGTATAAAACGCGCCGCGACAACTTTTATAGTGTAAACTGCCAGATTTTGGAACCCTCGTCTGGCTTTTTTACTTTTCAATTGCTGTTATCTAAATCTTGCTTGAATATTTCTTTTAGACAAGGCCGCAAAACTCTAACGTTCTTAAATGCGGGTTTTTTTAGCAAATTAAAACAATACATTTAAAATAAGCCTAATAAACCTTTTAACCAATTAATAAAATAAAATCAGGCAAAAATTAAACAAGAAGATATTATTACAAATTTTAATAAGCTTACCGACGACAACCGATAAATAGCGTTGTCGTAATGAGATTATTCGATTTGCGTCACAAATAATTATTACAGCAGAAATGCTGAGAATATTATATGAAAATCGGCAAATGTATTTTTTAAAATAATTATATCAGTTCTCCCAAAAATGTGATTAGCAAAAACGTATGTTTTAAATATTACATGAAGGTATGTGGAATATAATTTAATTTTGCAATTGTTTTGCGGGAAAAAAATTGACATTGACAGATTCTGAAACCTTTTTGTGATGTGATGATTTTGTGAGCATATCAGTTACGATATGCTCACAAAATTTAATACAAATCGCTTCTGCCATTTCGGAGGAGTTCAGTAACAAATACTGCGCCACGAATTTTTTTTGTGTAAAATTTTTTTAGAACCCCAAAGTTATAAGTTACATAATATTTACAAATTAATTGATACTTAATTACAGTTATTCGTAATTCGTATCATATATTATATAGTGATATATTTATGAAAAAAAACACTCATTTATATATTCAAACACTAAAATAAATAACAAGTTTCATACAGGCTCCGTAGTTCAATATCTTCCATATCCAATGTCCATCGTTACGAGGGTAGGTCAGAAAGGTCTAAAGGTTCTCATCAAATTGAACCCCCAGAAGGGTTGAGCCGTATCACATTCAACCACCTTGCCTGATAAACGGAAGCCGATTTTTATACTCAAATAAGCTTATGAGACCCAATGAACGAAAGGTTCCTCTTACGGTAATAGAGTTCGGAAATTTGACGCTAAAAAATTGTATGGAATTGAATCGGAGAAATTTATTTCACTGTCGGAGACTGCTTGAAGATTATTATTGGGAATAATGATTTTTAAATTTGTTTTTGATTACTACCCGACTGTGAAAGAAGGAAGGTTATATTTTTCGAGTGTACATATGTATCTTTGGCACGCCCTAGAGCGTCAACGGCTTGTTGTATTTTGACGTGAGTGGTGTCAAAAGATTGGTCTTAGTCGTGAGAGTGACACTGGGTACAACAAAATTAAAAAAAAATAAGGTTGATAAACAGGTTCATCGTATTAGCAGTCGGATTTTTTCAAACTCGCTTCTAATCACTTGCTGTACTTAGATTCGATCTATCATAAAGATTAGATACAAGATATGACTACATTATTATATGAAGTACCTTAGTAATAGATTATTTTACACTTTGCGTGAAAATTGGCTTAGGTTGAGTATTTCTAGATCACAAGTAGATAGCGTTTAATGTTATAGATATAAAATTGCATATTCAAAAACTTTATATTAGGTATGTGTGCACAGTTGGTTTTTTTGGGTGGTGGTATACTCATCGTATTTTCAAGGAATCTTCACGAAATTACATAAATATACTCGTAGCGGCAGGTTATCCAATTTAATAGTCATAAAAAGGTTTTAATTAGGTAGAAAAGTATGTTTTTTACCGATATGATATATCGATGCCATGTACAAGCCGATTACATTCATCTTCTTCAGCAGAAAACATAAGCCTTCCGGCTTATGTTCAGTAGTAGTAGATGGATGTAGTAGGAAGGCCTTGTAATGCCATTCCGAATGACCAACTGCTAATTGCCTCCACGATTTCTTTAATATTTGGTAAAGACGAGAACGGATTCTAAATAATGAACAAGATTTATCAAAAAGTTGTCGATATAGATCGCGAAAAAGTTTGTATCCACGATGTCAACTTACCACTGTTTACCAGTTTACCTTTTGTTGCAAAAGTAACAAAAATAGTAAGCCTTAATTCATTAAAATTAAATCGCAATGAAACCAGCACTGCTGCGAGTAGGAGCAGACGTTCCGACGTCCTGGGAAATAAAAAATAAATAAAAATGTTTATGGCATTGTCCTTAATTTACGTTCTCTTTAACGACGCTCGCTGAAAGGGCTCGCTCTCTAATTTCCGAGGCTTCGTAGAGGAAATCCAGGGATGGGGTACATAGCGTGAACGTGTCATGGTTTTATATCGATGTTTTAATGGGTTTGTTATTACGTTTAATTGAGCTTAGAAGCTTAGCTTTGCTTTGACTATAGGGCCGTGGAGACCGTAAGCTCATCTTATTTTCTAAAATTTATGGGATCATTTGATCGACTCGACGCGTGACCAGAATGTCGGTTTTTATCTAGCCCAACGTTCCACCTGGCATTGCCATTCACCGTGGTATAAGGCTAAAATCTTGGAAATTCTGCCCTAAAGACCTAGAAATTGTAAATCAAATAAAAAAAAAATCCTCTCCCATTAGAAGCGGCCTCCTTACATTACATTAATCTATATTTCTTCATTACACATATAAAAACATTGCTGAATGATCTATTACTTATCAATCACAGCTCCATTTTGTCAGCAGAGTTTTTGCTACTCGATCATTATTGGCTCATCATTAACTATCTCAGCTCTATCGTTTCATTGTGATGGATGGCTTGTCATGTGTTCGAATGAAGAATGTTTTTATCGATAGTCGATGAGTTGACAAGAGTGACATCTCTATTAGTTCAGTTTATTGCGGGCTTAATTTTATAAACCTACTCGGGATCTCAAAGAAATCATTTGCTAAGAATATCTTGACTTCATTTAATTTTGTTGTTATGTTGGTATATGATATTAAAGCGAGTCTATTTTAAATATAAATAG
Source organism: Ligdia adustata (assembly GCA_947049295.1). NCBI lineage: Eukaryota > Metazoa > Arthropoda > Insecta > Lepidoptera > Geometridae > Ligdia > Ligdia adustata. The sequence goes on from OX346221.1 coordinate 453,282, forward strand.
AAATAAAATCACGAACATATGATTGTATCATTGTGCTATAGGTGGGTACTCATCATGGCGGACATATTTTTATAATAGCTGATGCCCGCGATTTGGCCACGTGGTATTTATTTTTTTATCTATTTAATTTACCCCTATTAAGACATAATCTCGGTTTCTTCGAATTGCCAGTAAATCGCTTTTTTCTAGGCAAGCGTGCTACATCCTTTACCGCATCGTCGTTTTACATCAGGCAAGTAGCGGTCAAGCGCAAGACTCTATAAATAAAAACTATTAAAAAAAAACCATTATTATTCTATATGTTGATTAGGGATGTAAGCCACCATACGAAATTTCATTTAAATCCTTCCACTCGTGTCGGAGTACTTGTTTTAAATTTTACATAAATTCGATCTATATGTTCAAGGCCACCCCAAATAACTAGAAAAAGAAAAAGGTAATGTGTATTAACAAGAGCTTTTTTAAAAAAGATTTCAAACCGAGTCGCACCACCGCGGGTGCCGATAGAACTTTTACAGTAATTTCATACTTATAATTTAGTCAATCAATAAAAATCAATTAAAAATAATTAATTGTTTATTTCTTAATTAATTAATTAAATTATATTTCGATTTGTAAATTAAACCTCAGCAGCAATTTTTGATAAAATTTTAACAGGGCTACTTCAGAAGTGTATCTTATATTTAAGATAAAAGATGTTTACTGATCAGTTCAGCCGTCTCTGGGTTATGAGGGTATAAACATCAATAAACTCTCTAATTGAGTTGCTCCACTTTTTTGGTAAGTCAATAAGAATTGGGTGTAACCATATTATCCGGGAAAAAAATGTGTATACTCGTACTTACATATAATAAGTTTAAACTTGTTTCTAGAATATATCCATTTACCGTTCACGTTCTCAAAGTGATGTTGAACTAATGACCCGTGAACACAGAGATACAACACATTATACTGTCTCACACATACAATAACATTTTACGTTCGTGAAGTAAACAATAAGTGATGTTCTCAGTGAAGCACGGTAGAGGCTTGCACAAAACGCTTAGCGTTTACTTTTATATTGCGAACTGCTAGATTGTGGAACTGGCTGCCGGCTTCTCTATTTCCTGATAACTGTAATATGGGTCATTTTAAGTCGCGAGTGAATCGGTTTCTTCTAGGCAAGCGTGCCCCATCTTAGGCCGTATCGTCCCTTCACATCAGGCGAGTTGCGGCCAAACGCAAGCTTATTTCCTATATAACAATAAGGGCTTATTGACCGAGTGAGCGAAGCGTATTTGCTTCAAGTTCTGTGTGTGTGCTGTGGAAAAACGTTCTTGCGTCAAAAAATGTTGTACTCGCGTATTTGTCGTAGTTTCCATACAATCTTGACGAAACTAAAAAAAATAACGAAATATACGTGTGTATATTTATTGTGATATTTAATTAAATATAGATATTTAATTAAATATAGACAAACAAGACATAAAAGTTGGACCCAGGAAAAACCGTTTAGTATAACGTCGAAGAAGCCGCGCGCGAATGTAAATATTAAACATAGACCTAGTACTCGTATAAACACATACTTTAGATAAACATATAGTTAAACTTTACTTCCTGTTGGTACAAGAATATATCTTAAATAAGTAAACTTTATAACCGCAGTGCAGCCAACTTAACTACTTTGAAACATATTTTAAGAAAATGTTTGTAACTATGTATATTACTTCTCTAGTAAGAATTTAAGAACTTTGCAGTTTATGTACTAGAGAGATTGCAATTTACGCCATGATGAAACTAGAATAGTTGAAGAAATAATAGATATAAGTGATTTATTTTTATCAATTTATTTATAACTATCTGACCCGGCGAGCTTCGTACCGTCTAACAGTGGATTTTTAATACTTATTCTTTTATTGATCAATTGTTTTGCCTTCCCGCAACCTCTCCACTAACACTTCAACTTTATGGTATTAAAGTTCAAATTGACTTTTAAGTATTATTACGAATCGATTGTATAGGAGTATAGAAAAGTGTTGTTATTAGACCTATTTCGACAGTATTCTTATTTTTTCTCTCTTTAAGAACCACCCAAGTATTTCAAGAAATATTCTAAAAAAAGAATTAGCATAACCGGTTCAGTTGCTCTCGAGATTTGCGCTCAGCAACACATTCAGCGATTCATTTTTAAATTGTAGATTTATTTGGTGCTGGGCTGGAGTATTTGGATTATCTGTAGATATTAAATGGCAATATTTCTGCTTTATTTTTTGCAGTTGTAGTTAGTCATTTTGTTTTTAGTAAAAAAGCACTTGCCCATAAGAAAGTAACTTATTCATTAGGATAACATACGCGCAACATGACTTACGAAAAGTAAATATTTATTGTATGAGACTTTTTATACTCTGAACTAAACGTGACCCTTGAAAATAGCTTTAAAGCTGGAGCAGACCGCACGCATTGTATTGCAGTGCATTGCGTTGTGACGTAGCTCATTGTGTAGGTCACACCGGCCATTTTTAGTTTGTCGTATTGTGCGGTGCTGCAACAGTCTTGACATCTGTCATTTCCATTTGAAAATGTCAAACATTGCTGCACGTCTTCTCGCGTAATAACGTAATCTGGTTTGACCCACGGTGATGCGCGTAGTAAAGTAAAGTATAGCAGAGTGAGGTAATATTTATTGACTTATTGTTATTACTGACTTTAAATAACGTTCGTTACAGGCAAATCTTATTAAATTTGAATTAATAATTACTTTAAAAAAACTTATGAATCTTATTTATATACGAGTAGCTAATAATAGTTTTTATTTTAATGGTTATACAGCGTCATGCGTTAGGTGTGTCGTTTATTATAATGTTCTCTACATTACAGTGTCGTAAGCCGTGCTGTGCTGAGCTACGCTGCGCTGCATGCGGTCTGCTCTACCCCTAAAACTGTGTTTGTAGCTATCGTGTAGTGTTTTCTATAAAAAAGTAAAACAAGTGTAGGCAATCTCGGTTTCGGTTTGACAGCTCACCGCTTCAACTCTGTCAAAGGTACTAATATTGCTGAATAGAATTTGTTTTTATTCTTCTATTTCTAACTCTGTAGTTTAGCTGAAAGATGGCATTTTCAATTTAATATTTATTTATTTAGACGATGACAAATCAAAAATTGATAAACCGACTTCGATTACCTACTTTTTCAAAAGAACTTTTTCAGTCAAAAATGTTACTAAATTGAAAGTATAAAAAAATTTAAAAACAAAAACACAAAAAAAATAAATCGGTCTACTCGTCCAAATCGTCTCCAAAAAATCAGTCTTTTTTTTGAAACTAAATAAATGAACCTTGTCTCAAAAGTATAATTTTTTTTCATATAATTTAAAAACAACTCAAAAAATGAATGAAAATGAATGCAATTTGTATAAAAGCCTTTTAGTACTAGTTTTTTTTTTTTAATATAAGTGATGACGAAAGCCAAACCTATTCCAGGTGTCAGATACTAATGATCTATACACAAAAGCAGAAAACCTAAAAGTGTCAATGAAATTAAATCTTATTGTGCTAAAAATAGAGTCGAATGAAGTTAGTGAATGTGAAAATGGGTAAAACTGGGCTTATCAGCTAAGTAAGGTTGGAGCCTTTGCTAATTATCAGAAGAAACGTTTGTCAAAGAATATGTAGGTTTTGTAAAAAGTTTTTGTTTCAGCACAAATTTTTTCAGCCTCGCATTTTGTTTTCGTATTTTTTTTATAGTTTACTAATATTACAAAGGCGAAAGTTTGTATGTGTGTGTTTGTTTGTTTGTTCATCCATCACGCTGAAACAGCTTGACGGATTTGGATGAAATTTGGCACGAAGATAGCTTATACTTTGGATCATCACACAGGTCACTTTTTACTATGTAAAAATGAAATGTTTCTATGGTATGTTTTTTTTACATTTTGTTAAACCTTAATTTAAATATACTTATATATATGAATAGATAGTTGCTTTTGTATATGATATTATTATATTTACTCTTGTTTGTTGTGTTCAGAACTATTTAATTATTTTTTTTTTGTACTGTATTATTGTGGTGATAATAAAGAATTATTGTATTATATGATCAAATATCTATAAAAAAAACCAGTTTTTTTTTAAACCGCTTGTCGCAGCTAGTTTTATATATATTTGTTTTTTTTTACTATATGAACATAAAGTAGTGATGATAGGTTGTAAAATATTTGGGTCTAAACCGGAATTCAGCTGTAGTCAACTTTTGATAAGATTTTTGGATATTTTAAGTCTCGGTATTTGTGTTTGTCTGTCCTCTTATAATCAACCAAAAGGAAGAGCAACAAGATTTTTAGTGTTATTTCAAGGTATAAGCTATCTCCGTGCCAAATTTCATCTAAATCCGCTAAGCCGTTTGGAAAGGAGGAACAAACAAACGCACACACACAGAAATTTTTGCTTTCATAATATCGATGTGATTAAAATAAACATTTTTTTTTGCATTTTCGCATACATAAAACTGAGAAATATGTTCACCTAAGCGCGATTACACAAATCTAGGTCATGCGAACGCGCTTTCCGTCGCCGTGATCTAGTTTTACACCGGAGCGACGCAGACATAAAACTGAGAAATATGTTTACCTAAGCGCGATTACACAAATCTAGCTCATACGAACGCGCTTTCCGTCGCTGTGATCTAGTTTCACACCAGAGTGGCGCATACATAAAACTGAGAAATATGTTCACCTAAGCGCTATTACACAAATCTAGGTCATGCGAATGCGCTTTCCGTCGAAGTCATCTAGTTTCACACGGCGCCACGGCTGTGGGTGATCATGAGTTTTTAGTTCACTTTGCATGACTTCAATTGAAGTCTTGCTTGTTTAACCTAAACCTAAACTAAAGCGGGTTAAACAAAATAGCACGGGTAATTTATATTTTAATATTCTATCAGTGTAGGTACTAAATATACGCACTCAATTTAGAATCATCTGTTTAAATATGGGTACGCGTAGAAATATGATGATACCTTTGTCCTAATAAATAGTTTATTTACTTTAATAATTTGATGATTTTCTGAAAAATCCATTTATTAATTAACTAATAAATTAGTCCCATTTAAAAAACAAAAATTAACATTTTTTAAAACAACGTCTTATAATTCTATGGAGCCGGCTGAACGCACGAAAAAACATGACTCATGCGGCGTTACCTCGCTCTGAGACGTTCAATTTAAGGCTTGAAGTGCGAGCGAGAGCACGGAACGAGCGACGAAGAGGCACAGCCGGCCTCCGCGTCCGGCAGCGTTCGACATCTGTCTCTCTCCTACTTGAGTGAGCGATGCGTCCGCGTACAGCTGCTATACAATAATACATTTACATGTTTCCGTCAAGTATGAAGTGCAGTGAAAAGTGAATGTAGTGTCAATTGTTTATAGCAACGATAATTGCGGCGATAAAGGTAATGATTCTTTCGATACAAAATGTCTATCAAACAAATAAAATTAAAATTTTCTTTTGAAACATGAATCCTTTCCATCAGTATTTTCTTATGTCGTTGTCACGTTCTACTAACCTCAGTAAACCGACTTTACAGACAACCCATTTCTTTACAAAATATTTACTTCTGTCCCCTACTCTGTGCCCACCTGCAATGCAAACAGTATCGTTATCCGCTAACGAAGCGCGGAGGGGCGCTAAGTGCGCGGGGAGGGGCGCAAAGGGGCGTAATTAAAGGCGTTTATCTACGCCAGGTGGCGCTAATGACCTGATATGGAAGTTAAAACAATTGCATCCACTTGTTTCGTGCTTTGGTAAAATAGCGAATATGATTATCTTGCTCTCAAACTGATTTTGAGATTGGAGGACTGTGCTCAGTAGTCAGAATCCCGGGGATGTTTTATACAATGATAATTTTACGGAGCAAACCTCATTACTGCGCTTCAAAAAAAGTATAACCACAGTGGCGATGCAACGACGAAATCACATATATTTGTCCCTCTTACATAATTTATAACATGAAAAAAAATTTGATCGTGTATTTTCATTACTATAATATAAAGATTAATGAAAAATAGCGTATCACTATTTTTATTTTACTCAGAATGTAATCATTAAGCTTTTAAATAACTAAGAAATATTCAGCATAATATTATTCTCGTCAAAAAGCTCGTAAAAAAGCTGATGTCAATATTTATCTGTATTTTTGTTGTTTGTTTTGGTTCACAGATGACAGATACAATAATATTTTTATTGGTGACATGTGACGGTCTAAACATAAATACGAGATTTTTTTAAATCAGTTTTTTGTAAATAACTCGGAAGAAAGTGGATATAAAAAACTGGTATTTTTAGTATGAACTCGTCATTACATTATCCCTAAGTGGTTTTAGAATTGCCATCACATTGCAAAAATAAAATGTTGTTAAATTACATAACTTTGCAAAAAAAATAGCATGCAAATGTGATTTTTTGGATAAATAGCCTACAATGTCCAGTACAGTAATTTGAGTATTTTAAAAAAAAGTACATTCACGTAGAGATTTAATTACACCGTCACGCAATAGATGGCGTTTATTGTAGTCTGAGATAAATCACGTGATTAGGACCGAGAAAAAATATTACCGACACCTTGTACTGATGCTGGGGTGACCAAGCTTTTTGTCGTATAGAGGAAGGGTTTACTTTTTATTATGTACTAGCTGGCCCGGCGAACTTCGTACCGCCTAACAGTTATTTATATTTCTGCTGTCCTCGAGTTACTTGATGAATTCGCCATTAATAAATCGGTTTTGATGATTGAGTGTTCGTTTGGTAGGTTATGTTGAGAGTTGATTTCATATATTTTTTAGTAGAAAATGTGAATTAATTTAATTGTCAATCAATTTATCTGAAATTTTGAAGAATCACGTGTAGATTTGAAGGAATTTGGTACTTTTGTACAATTGTAAATTATTATAGTATTAAATTTTATTAATGAAAAATATTTAGGTATTACTGCAAAAACAATTGAGTTAACAACACTTAACCTTCATCTAGTAAAATCAAACAGTTTCTTACATGAACGAGAAAAATACCATATTAAACTTGCGGCTTCCTCAATAAGCAAGCTTGTATTGAAATAACCCGAATCCAAGTTAACTTAAAAAATGTTTAATACAGATAAGACTACAGCCATACTAATAATATTAATACAAGTTAGACACTTTATAAATAATAATAATGTAAAACAAGTCATAATCCACGTAATATATAAAACATGGCTAATATTATTTCAGTTGCTCTTAAACTAAAACTACTAAATTATTCCACGAATTTTTCATCTCGCGTTTTTCTTAAAATATCTCAGCGGAGAAACACCGCTCGCTATCTCTTAGATTAATATTTTTGCAAGTGCAGGTGTCGAGATACAAGTAGATTGTTAAATGATAAAGATAAAGTATGAGAGAGTTTGAGAAAATAAGACGGGAAATTTTATACATATTTTTATTTTATTTTATTTTTCTTTATGATTAATAAAATTGTAAAAAATTATATCAACAAAATACAAACGCTTAAATTAAAATAAACTCTGTTTTGTGTCGTGTGATACGTTATGTGCACTTACGTATACTTTCTAACCATGAGGAACTTCAACTAAAAGAAATTTCATAAAATTGGGTGAAATTTTTGGCTTAGTATAAACAATAACATTGAGTAAATTTGATTGTTAGAAGTAAAGTTTTCTCACTATAGTAAAGTACTTGTTTCATTTTCGGCCAGGACGGTGTACTTTTACCAATTAAACTTTAAAGATTTGCTTAATAATGTGTAACAATGAAAAATGCGTCCGTCGCCTCCTTCATTGTGTACAAAAATATCTAAATTCTGTGAATTGTAGTGGAATGAAGGCATCCCTGAAGGATATATGTATCGTTGGTTGACTCCAGTGGTCAGTCAGGTCTATGAATTGTACCGCCCGTTACAAATGTCAAAATTGACGCAATAAAAATGCGTAAATCACCTTTTTATTATAAAAAACATGGAGACATTTTGAGTCGAAATTAATTTAGTACACTGCGATAAGTTACGTTATTTTGAATTTGGTTGATAGATTAAATATTTATAGCAACTAGAGTAGTTATTGTAAAGATGTTTGAAAAATTTATGGAGTTCCATACATTTTTTTTAATCCTTTTTTGTTTGTCAGTAAGTGCCATCAATTACGTATATTTGAAAGAAAGTTTGATTTTTCGTATATTTTTAATATTTTTACGTCAGCTGTATATTCGCAGCACACGACGCAAGAAAATTTCATAAGCACAGATGATAGCGTAATCCTCCTACTGAATAGTCCGGGAGCTACTGCTATTTATTATTACATTATATTAAGCAAATTTTACTGTTCACGACTGCCTTAGCCTATTGATTTCTACATTTGCTTTGAGAGGCGGAGGTTTGGGGTTTTATTCAGGACCGGGCGCAGATGTTAAAATTATTAATTTGAATAAAAACGTGTAACAGAAAGGTGTGACAATACTTAAAGATGTTAGTATTCCCGTCAAAGTGAACCCACTATAGCAGAAAATAATGCAAAATTTGAAAAAAATTATATGTTTCTCCATACAAAAATAGGTCACGCGATCGGTCAAGTTGTATAGACGACGCAATATATTTTTCACAAATTTCGCAAAATTTTGTTCTATGCAGGGTTCACTTTGATGGGTAGACTAATTCCTTTAAGTATTGTCACACCTTTCTGTTACACGTTGTGTACCTATATAATTTATTCACATATGTGCTGAGTATAATTTATGATAGGTAAACCTAAATATCCTCTCTCGAAAGTAATTCCCAGCAGTGCGATTGCGAAATATTTCAAAGGCACCAAGAAACACTTTTTATAAATTATGTAAATAATTAAGTTAGTTAAAATAGACTAGTATTTTTCAGACTAAGAATGCTCCATCTATGGCACATTATCGCTGACTTCCGTGTTCGTGAGACCTTGTGATCAAATACCTAGCTGTCATGTGAAAAAAGACTATATTATTAAGATACAGTAAAGATTATAGTTTACATTATAAAAGTTAGGAATATATATTTCTCGTTAAATGTTATGTTATGTACATTGCACGAGATTGTATTGTGCGTGACGTCACTTGCCGACACCAACGAAAGACCAGCGCTGGTTGTTTACAACCAGTATTATGCTGAGTTTGGGCCGGTTTATGACAAAACTTAGATATTAATTATGAAGTCTCTGTTTATTGGTACAAACAAATTTCTTTCTTTCTCTCTATTATTATAGAGTTATTTAGAGGCGTAATAAAAAGCATCACCAGGCTCCCTAACTATAAACTAAGGCAAAGATCACACCAGGAATACGTAATAGGAAGTAGGTATTACGTATTCAAATAATGGCATTAGCTTTCTCCCGGGCACAGAGCGATATAAGCATATTGCTTTTTGATGACGGTAATTACGTTTTTGGCGGAAAATTGTTGGAAATATTACATATTTTATGGATACAAGCGTTTTTAGAAACGCGAGGTTTTCCGCGCTAATGATACACAAATTGTATTTTGAAAGCTTAAGATTTAAAAAATAGTACTAAATAACTAAAGGTAAAAGAAAAAATTAAGTTTATGAGATGACACGAACATTTATAATCTTGGTAGTCCAGACTTGGTAGACTAGATTCTTATAATGATTATGCTATTGGTCTTTGCGTGTCTAATTTACTTTGAGCCGTCTTGTCGACTAGAATTAAGCATGACAGACGTGAAAACAAGAGCAAGCAAACTTAGTTTATTTTTTTTCATCTTGAGAGCGTTGAAGCGGCGAACTAACAAAACGAAACCAAGTTGTTTTTGGTTAACCGCTCTTGTTTTCACCTCTTTCGTGGCTGACTACCCTATAAGGGGGCTGGAGAAGAAATATACACAATACTAAAAGCTTATAGACCGAAAAACCTAACATTTGCTTATCTCTGTAAGTCCTAACGTAGGTATATTATGTTTATAATATTTCTTTGAATGTTAGTACTCGCATACAGGTCCTAATATCCGACTAAGCTTAGCTAAAATTTAAATTTAATTAACATTAATAGGAACAATTCTTGTGGCAACTATATAATAACTTCAATTATATTTAGCAGTCACATGCGTTTCACTGACAATGAAATAAAAACTTTGATGTAAAAATGGTTAAAAGAAGGTTTAGATGAATAAAATACAATGAAAAATAACTTTTTATAACGTTTAAAGCTATTGCATAGCTGTTATCGCGTGCTTAGAGCGCGGCGACGGAATCAAAAAATTCCGTAACAAAAATAAATCTAACACCCCCACTCCGACCGGCACAGCGGTGCGGCGTTGAAAGCCGTGCATCGTCTAACGTCGTTTCAGTTCGACAGACTTCGGCTCGGTGTTTGTTTGCGTATGCGTATGCAATAACTTTACCGCGGCAGTCCCCGAGTGCTACACGCATTTTTTTTTTAAAAACAACGTTTACTGTATACAGGTCCTACTAGTTAATATCTAGCAAAGTTCCAAAAGCTTTTATGCCAACCATTCACCGTCGGGGAATTCCTCCATTAGCAGCTCTTCAAATTCAAATTAATAATTAATTAGTCTACTAACTCGGCTGATGTTTAACGTTACACTTACGAGAAGATCAGAGCCTGCGGGAAACCATTACAACTGAGTAAATGACATTTTCATGAGGTAGTTTTTTACACTGGCTGATAAGTGTCAGGTAAAAGTTATCTGTTAGATAAACAGATTTAATATGTAAAGTACATTAGTAGAGAATAAATTGACTATTTAGTTACTACCTTCGCAATCTTCAAGATATTGTGCAACATTTTAGATTTTTAAATGTTGTATCTGGAGATATCTGGGGTAATATGTTAATATATTTTAATAACTAAAGTATTTTTAAAATTTTAATGATGTTGATGGTGTATTGATCTACACTTAATAGTCTCTTAAATAACCTATATGTATATCTTTATATATATTATATAAAAAATTGTATATATACTTTTTATCATATTATATATTTTTTCTATACGTCTATCTGCTATATTTTTTGTTGCTGTTAGTCATTTCGTTAAGAAGGCACTTGCCTTATAATACTTAAACAATTATAATCTCAATGTATAAAAATAAAAAAGACTGTTAAAACAAACGCAGAAATCAAGACCACTCACTAGTAATAATGTGTCTGATAAATTAACCAACAAAATTTAACCGGCGAGTGGTGTAACCGGCTGCTGTGTCCCGATTTCATTACGAACCCATTTCACTATTAATTATTTACGTACACTAAACGATTTTGGGTGAAATTTCCCACAGACTTGATTTATGTTATAAATGTTAAAGCGGAACATTTCATTCACTTACTACGAGTACCATTAAGACAAGGGTTTGTTTAACTAACCTTTGAAATCCAGTAGTTGCTTACTCCTACTTACTACTATTATAAACGCGAAAGTTTGTAAGAATGTGTGGACGTATGTTTGTTACCCTTTTTTGCAAATACAAGCAGTATTGCAACTGATTTAGATGAAATTTAATACGGAGATAGCTTAGACCCTGGATTAACTCTTAGACTACTTTTAATCCTGTATTATTGCGGGCAACACCGCGGGGCGAAGCTAGTTAGTAATAATACTTCCTAATTTTGACTGTTAGTTTTGTAATGCTTTAAAAAAAATAGATTAGGTTTAGCAGATTTCTCAGGGTAACCTGGAAATTTGTTGTAACGATTTTTTCATATTCTTCCATATTTATGTGTTTATTATATATATAAGTATGTATTGTATCGACTTTGACATTTGTGACGAGCCGTAGAATTTATGGACAAATGTGACCCTTAAATTCAACCTAGAATACAAAAATCTTCCAGGGATGACATAATTCCACTACAATTCACAGAATTTAGATATTTTTGTCAACACGACTGATGCATTTTTCATAAATGCACAATATTAACCACATCTCTATTCATTATTTGGTAGACGTACACCGTCCTGACCGACAATGAAACCTGTCCTCTAATGTGTCAAGGTTCAGTGGTTTAGGCTCTGCGTCGATTCCTGGCGAATATCAGTCAGTCAACACTTTAATATTTTATATTATAAATTTACGTCTTTATATTATATTTCTGCTTTTTATGTGTACTTTACCTGTAAGAGATTGCATTTTAGCGATAAAGCCGCCACTTGTAGCACTATTTTTTCTTCAAAGATTTTTTTCTCTTGTATTTAATTTTTGTGTGTCTGCAATAAAGAATTGATCTATCTACTTTTCGATAGCATAAGCAAAAAGGACAATGAGTTTAGTGCAGTTAAAACAATTCAAGTTAAAAATTCAATTATAATAACAGTGGTGATGTTATATTGAATTATTAGTGAAAAAAATTAAATAGGGTAAATAAAACTTTGGTTTCTTTTTTCGATATTGATTACGCTTGTTTTAGACCTTTACGTCATCACAGACTTCGATATTCGATATTGGTCAAGCCGTCTCCGAGAAATCAGTTAACACTGGTGAACAAAATGTTCGTCGTTGGGCAACATTATAAAAATAAATACATACCCGTCGAATTGAGTACACCCTCTTTTTGCTAGTTAGTAAATAAATAAACAACATTTAATCTAGTTCTTATTTTATTATTTTTTTGTATGCTGCTAGAAAACTTCTAAGTTTTGATGAAAATACTCCCCCAATTCTAGAATAGCATATTATTTTAATTTTTATCCGACTGCGAAAGAAGGAAGGTTATGTTTTTCGAGTGTATGTATGTATATATATTTAGTGCCTAAACGGCTTGTCGTATTCTTATTGACACCAATCGTCATAGTCGTAAGAGTGACAGGTGAGTGTATTAAATTTAAAAAATAAATAAATTAAGGATGATACACAGGTTTAACGATTTAGCAGTCTGGTTTATTCGAACTTGCTTCTAACCACTTGTTTAGAATCAAAAACCAAAAAACCAACACAGATTGAAAACAGTTTTATAGCTAAACCAGGCAAAAGTTTAGAATTATGTGCTATGCCAAATCCTACCCAGTTATTACATATAATTTATATATTTATTATACATCTAAAAGGGGTGTCGGTTTGCAATATCTGATATCAGTTATTAGTGGCAGAGAATTCCAGTTAACGTGATCAAGATATCGAGTGTTATCTAACTCGTATCTTTAGTAGTAACTCTATGATTATTGTGAATTTGTCTGTAAATGTAGAGATACAAATTATAAACAAAGAAACTAGTTAGCTAAAAGGTCACCTCCCGGTCCCAACGGAAGATCAGCGCTGGTTGTTTCAGCCAGCATTATGTTGAGTTGGGACCGGTTTGTGTCAGAAAGCAGTCATTAAGGTTAAACATATATTTTTTATGTTGTGAACACTGTTTTCTGTTACAAATAAAAAATATATTCTATTCTTTTCTATTCTAAAATTGAAAAATATATGTATTACACATAAACACATGTATGTACATATTATCCTAAGTTGCGTTATTATATATATGTACGGAAAAACAAATACTAAAATTAGGTAAAGCTTTTTATCAAGTAAAACTTTAAATGAGTTAAAAATAGCTTTAAATCGGCAAAACTTGCGTTACAAAAATATCACCTTTGTAGTGAATGAAAATTAAAATTTATTTAGATAATTTGAAATAAAAAAAACCAAATGATTTTCTTTATCTATAATATTTAATAGAGAACATAGGCATTAATACATTTGCATAAAATACGAGAGTAATTTAGATCGTGTCTGTCATTCAACACTTCTCAACCTATAAGGAAATGTTATCTGTCTAAGTTGACCAATATCCAGTGAAACATGACGTAAAATGTTATTTAGGGCCTGTTCAGTGTGAAATATTGAATACGAGTACAGAACTTTATAATAATGAAATTAAATTCACAGTTGTTTTGATTTTAAAACGGATTAATGATCTTCCGACTATGTGTTCGTCCATATTTGGTTTTTCTAGATGTAATTCGTAAAATTTGAACGAAACTACAAAATAAATAACACATAATACCCTTGAAGAACAAAACGAATGGAACAAACAAAGAAAATTATTATATATTTTGATAAAACATTAAATGTAAAACCTGCGAAACTAGAGTTAAAGATACTGGCATGCGAAGAGTTTTGAACCCGCCAGCAACGCTCTGTCATGACGGTTTCAGAACTTCGACATATTTAGAAAAGTGCCTACCTTTTCTGTAAATTAACTAAATTGGTAAATAACCTTTTACTTTAGTAAAACAACGAGGAAGAAAATCCCGATATAGGACTTTTGACATATTTTAATATCAACGAATACGTCATGTGTAACATTCTTAAACTATATTTTTTCACTTATTAATCACCAAAATCTTGTAAGTACCTACCTACATTCCCTAAGTAAAGTCCGGTAAATGAGTTGTCCCTCAAACCATTACATCCCTTCATCTAAAAATATCTACAACGACGACAACCTTCATCAGGTCATTGACCACGAGCCTTATTAGTTAACTTTATACCGAACGTCATTGGTACAAATATAATTTAAATGCTACGTAATTCAGTTATTTGGCATATTGAAAATGGTGACTAGGAATAATTTTTAATAGATACTACTATTACAAATAGGTAGGTGGTATAAAAAATAAGCAACATTATTACGGAATAGAATTGCTATATTTGATTACGACATTTGTTGGGGCAAGTGCCTTTGTAACGTAAAACAAAATGACTAACTACAACAAAATAAATATATACCTATAGACCAATTAAGATCTACAGATAATCCAAATGCTCCAACCCACCACCAGAGAACAGAGCTAGCCGCATTACTACGCTAGATAGCAATGCTTATATTTTAGGCCAGATATAAACCGACATTTTGGTTACGCGTCTAATCAAACAAAATGATATTTTGCATATAATAATGCGTAAATAAACACACAGGCTAATTAGTACTAAAAAGGGCTGGTAAACAAATTTGCCTCTCAGATTTTGGCTTTTGCTTTTTCATTAGTGACTTTGCCAAAAGATCCTAAAAGCATCCCTCACGGAATCACAATCACAATGAACAATTGCATACACGATAAGGCCACGGATCCTCAAGGGATAATGTCGCCCAACTATAAATCCTCACATAGCAAGGGGGGCCCAATTTGTTACATTAAATTAACTAGAGCGGCCTCCCGGGACCACTCGCATGTACGCTACGCTACACGGCTCATTTTCATCAACACCATGTACCGTGTAAATCTACATGAACACTGAACATCTTGGTACGGAAATTTAATGAGGAAGTTGTTAGGGTTGTATCTATGTTGGGAATTTGAGATAGTGGCCGGTAATTTTGTAAATGACAATTTGTTTTTTATCTAAGGCTAGTTTGAATGATTCTGAATATTATGTTTTTGAGTATATGTTTTTATTTTACATGTTTATAAAGATGTTAGATGACATTCATGAGGCAAGAAAAAAAAATTAAGTTTTAAAAGTTTACTCGTATTTTATGTGTATTTTCTAAATTTTTAGAGGTTTCAGCTCGCAGGGCATGCACGAGGTGATAAATAAATTTAAGCTGTTTAATAATTAATCCAAAAATTCTTAATGATAGGACACCTAAAAAAATGCTGTCGTTCTTTGTGTTGTTCTAAAAAGTTTTACTATGACATCATTAAAAAGCATCTGTCACTTGCTCTAAGATGTGTGAAATTAACTTTTTTGCTGTCAAATTATACTTTTTTTGTTGGCAAAATACGTTTTTGCTTTATGAAATGGTATAGTTCTCATATAGTCCATATAGTTTTTGTAAGAAACATTGTTTAGTAACTCCCTTTTTTTTAGTCTGTTAAATATTGTGTGTCTACACAGCAGGTAACAATAGAGTCGTATTGTGTAGTGTGTTATGTAGTGTATTGTGTATTGTGTAGTACACAGAGTGTAGGTCGCGGGAGGGACGGCCCGGCCGACACTTTATACGATTGGCTGTAATGACCGCGGCGGCTATTTGAGGCATGTAGCTATTAATAGCTTGTAGGTTTATATTTAGTTTATTTGTACACAAATATATGGAATCTTAAATAATCAATCATTGAATATTTATTTAAGTTATTTAATTAAAAGTTAATAAATTAATTAAATAAGAGTAATATAATATAGGTACGCTATTAAATAGAAACCAACGTAAAGCCTACCACCTGTACCGAGATATATAAAATTTGGAGGGTGTATTCAATATATGGTGTAGAGTACTAAGAAAGGATATCTGGAAAATTAACTCTCATAGGGGTCAAATGATGGTTCAAAGTCTACAATTTCTTTATATCCCATTCTATGTCGAGAGCAAAGCTTTAGGTTTGAATATGGGTAACGTCTGACTTCACTTTAGCAGGCGCGTGTTTGTTTCTCTTTGTTATTTTGACTTTAAAACCACAATATAAATAAATAAATAAAAAAGCTATTTATTTCCATCACAGTTACACATCTATAGCTTGTTATTAGTATTATTATATCATTTTTGGTATGAAGGTCATTACAACCACAATACTGTACAAGCCTACATTAGACAGCATTATTAACAAAAAAAAAAATAACAGGTAATGTCGAATAGAAATGTACAAAACAAGTTATTTAAAAGAATTTAAAAAATATATATATTATTCCTCGCTCGCAGTTGCACCCCACCCTTTTAGTATCTCGAGGGGTTTTTATACATTTTCACGGATAGTGGAGACTCACTTAACTGTAATGCGCTGAATTGAAAGCTTACTTACATACCTACTAGCTCACCTGCTCAGTCGGGGGGGAAAACCATAAGGAGTCGATACAATATACTCGTATACACTCGAATATAATTTTATTTAGAAAACCAACGCGTGTTTGTCCCTATTTGTTAAACAAAGGGTTTTCACGCGTACCTGATTGTTGGAAATGTCTAACTATAGTTTCAGTCGGTGTACTTTATCAGGGATGAAATTAGTCGTTCGTGTTCACAAGGATGACACGTCACACATATGTGCTCGAATTAACCTAATGTGAACAAAACTATAGTTGGACCTTTCCAATTATCAGGTACAACCCGTGTTGTTAAACAAAACTCATACATAAGTGCGTAGTATTTGCTAAAATTATAACCAATTATATTTTGAAATTAATTATACAAATTTTTCAGTGGTTTTGATTTTTGTAGCGATGATGGTGGAGTGGTTAGTGGGATCGATTGCCGTGTAAGAAGTACGAGGTTTGATCCCGCAATTAGACACAAAAATTCTGAGCTACAGGTATAGAAAACACCATGAGGTATCCATAGTAAAATGGCAGGGCGTTTTTGGTGTGTTCCGGCAGCCTACCTTAACAATAAGTGTATTCCAGGCTAGACATATTCGAGTTGAGGCCGCAGTATCACTGACTTCGTAGATCGTGCGAGCTAGTCGCCAAATTCCTAGCAGAACTAAATAATAATCTAAAAAAAATAATTACTTCCATAACGATAAACTTCTTCAGTTATTGCGATTTGAAAATCTAACTCATTGACCGAGTTTGATAAAGTAAAATGGGCCTACTACATAGTCAGATATATCCTTTCAAATCGGTTCAACCTTCTCCAAGAAATCAACTAATAAACTTATTGTCTTAGCTCACCTTAAAATGACTATGCTTTCCAATTTACATATCTCTAGATTCAGCGGCTAAGGATCTGCGTTGATTTCTAGCAAATGTCGGTCATATTATAGAGATGTACAGGACCTTTTCTATTAACATAAAAATAACAAAAAGTTTTTTATTATTTACAAAATGGTATTGAATACAAACGGAGTAACTAGTTAGGTAGACAATGAATAAAATACAAGGTACCTCAGCGAGTGCCTGTGCGTCACACTAGGTCTCCTGGGAGCCTGTGTTGTTGGCCAACAGAAAAAAACCTCGCTCTGGTTCTATACATACTAAACATTTTTATGAGACCACTTGGAAAGGATATCTTTTCAAACAAAACAAAAAAAACAGTACAGCAGTTTTAATTCCCCACAATTCTCATATATTTTTAGTCAAACCTAGCTTACTCGCACCAGCAGCCTTTCCTTATCTCCCGTCCACTCCACCAGTAACCGTGTCTTGTTATGACAATCCCTTCAATTGTCCCACTGTGTCCCGCTACGTCCCAGTGTCCCCGGGGAACATTTCACCCCGTCCCGTCGCACAATGTTGTGGTTGTTTTAAATTCACCCCGGGCATCGGATTTTATGCGTATATTCCTGATGTCTGGAACTGATTATTATTCGGCTACAGATTACAAAACATTTTAATATCAAAATCTAATAATTTATCGCAAAACGAGGTATAAAATTGACATTTTACAATTTCAATATTTTGCTGAAATAGATGTTAATTATGTGAATACGTCATATTTTTACCCGACTGCGAAAGAAGGAGGGCTATGATTTTCGAGTGTATGGCTATATGTATATTTCTTTAGAACGCCCTAGGGCCTAAACGGCTTGTCGTATTTGAATGTGAGTGGTGTCAATAGATTCGTCTTAGTCCTGAAAGTGACACTGGGTACATCAAAATCAAAATAAAAATAAAGGACGATACACAGGTTTAACGATTTAGCAGTCGAGTTTTTTTCGAACTCGCTTCTAACCACTTGTTCATTCTTCATATTATACCAGTAAAACCATGGCGTATATTATAGCAAACATTGTGATTGTAAACATTTAAATAAACCATGGTATGCAAAATAAAATAAATTTAAATTGAAAATATCTTACGTATCAACCTATTCAAAATATTTAAATATTGTACCGAACACTAACCCATTACGAGTACCACCCCAGTCAGTATGCTTCAATGTTTGTCTGGAATTTGGTACTCGCCTACAGATCGTATTTTTCAACTATGATTTTCTCTTGTAAGGAATTTATATTAGTGACCGATGCAGATACACACGTGTCTACCTTTTTTTGTAAATTCTGATTGTTTCCAAAATAAATCAAATGTTTTTGAGACAACTTGTTAATTCTATTATAATTCTGCAGCAATGCATGGTTATTCCATACCAGTATTTCGCTACCTCTGTCCACAGTCCAGCCCCCGCCGTGTGTTATATATAAATCAAGTACGGTCCGGTCGCGCACGTGTCGCGTTATTTATTACAACAAATATTGTTCGTTTAATGCCGCATTAATTCCGTTAAAAATTACAACCGGTTAACGGGATCGGAACGGAATACCAGTACAAGGTTGGTCTGCACTGCTATTTGTAAAATTATATAAAAAAAAAAATGCAGTGGTTTGTTCAAATAAACCAGACTGTTAAATTGTGAAACATATTGTATATCATCCTTGATTTTATTTTATCTTAATGTGTCCCCAGTGTCACTCTTACGACTGAGACAAATCTATTGACTCCACTCACATATAAATACGACAAGCAGTATAAGCTCTATAGCATTGCAAAGAAATATACATACATACACTCGAAAAACATAACCGTCCTTCTTTCGCAGTCTGGTAAAAAAAAAAGTTGCTAAAATGTTTACTATATGTTGATTTTATTTTTTGTATTTAATGATTAGGTAAAATAAAACATTTTTAAAACGTTATTTTTAACCGTCCGAATGTCAGGAAGCTCTAATACGTTTTAATAAACTGACATACGTATTTTCCGTTATTAATTTTAGTTATTTTGTTGTAAAAACTAATCTACCGAACCGATTTTGACTTAAAAAGTACCTATGGATATTTAAATTCAAATCGTTGTCACTTACTCCATATAACATAATTTTATATAACAAAATAGCGGCCCGGTACGTGCTTTACTACGTGTAAACATGCTTTCAATTTGACAGCAAAATCATAATTAAGAAAATAATCTGCCATTAATTGAATTAATTTGTTACAAATAATTTGATAAATGAAGAACCGCTCGGCGGATTTTGTGCAAACTTCACATAAACCATCTCCTAAATAGTCCGCGAGCGTGCTTGTGTTATAAAATTACAACGAAAAGTGGCATTGATTTTTATAAATATTGATAAAGATCCAATTCAGCGCATTCATTATTAAATAATCCAGAATCATACACGTAGTAATTGAATCCCAATAAAAATAAGTTCGTTTAACTTAATGCGTAATGATCCTTTATACGTAACACGAAACATTCCATACAATAACCTAATGGATGGTGACAAAACCGATATGCTTTTGCCAATTTGTTAACAATTGGCAAAAGCAAAAGCATATATTTAATTTAATATTGTTTTTGGATACTTTATATAAACTTTGCTATATTTTACTTATATTTTAGAAAAACATGTAAATTTTTACTAGTCGATTATTCTGTTTAAAATATAAATAACGAAAAATATTAGAATACATTGTTATATGCATTATTTCTTAGTGAACAAAATTATATTAAACTAGCTGACCCGGCGAACTTCATACCGCCTAACAGTTAGTTATGTTTCTCACCTTTTAAACCATCCCTGGAGTACGATAAACATTTCAAGAACAAAATCAGCTTAATTTGGTCCAGCCGTTCTCGAGTTTTTGCGGGACTAAAGAACAGCGATTGATTTTTACATATTACAAGAAGAAAAAAAGATTAGTAGTAGTCACTTGCACGTTTAAGGGCTGAATTTTAATAAATGTATTTTTAGTACACCCACCCTTACATGTACTCTCATAATTTCATTTTTCTAGGTACAGAGTTTTAGGCTTTATGTTAATTCCTAAATATCAGTAAATATCAGTCAGCCAGTTAAGACTTCCTATTATTTTTTAAATAGAAGAATGCAATCTAAACTCAAATATCTTAGAAGTTATGTTTGAAACCTGTAAGAAGATGAATATATATTTTACAGTTCTTAACAACAAAACAAAATTCTATATCGCTTGTCCCAAAGGGCGCTCCAACAGTAACAAGTGGTAAGACGCGAGTTCAAAAAACCCGACTGCTAAATCGTTAAACCGGTTTGTCATCCTTATTTTTATTTTATTTTATTTTGTTGTACCCAGTGTCACTCTCACGCCTGAGACATATCTATTGACACCACTCACATAAAAATACGAGCAGCCGCTCAGGCTCTAGAGCGTGCCAAAGAAATATATATACATACATACACTCAAACAACAGAACTCTACTACTTTTGCAGTCTGGTAAAAAGTAAAGAAAATAATTAACAAAACATTGAAACTAATATGCAATAAACCTGTTTTTTAACATGCATTAAAACACTTAACCAGAAAATTATCTAGAAACATCCTGTATTCAACATAAATTTAAATAGCTATTCAACTAGTTACATTTCGCTCGGAGCTATCTTATATTATCTACAGTACTAATAGCTGTAGTAGTACATGCAATAAAAATAGCTTAGACATTAATAAACTTATAAGCGAACACGATTTTATGCTATTGAATATGAATGGCCGTTTATCCGCTTGAGAATATAATGATAAACAGTTCCATAGTGCCATTGATGGTACAATCTAGTGGTTCTTTGCTATTATTGGAATTAATTATTTCAGCTTAATGGCATAAATTTAGGTTTTCCTTAACAAGCAGAATCTTCACAGAAATCTTAACAAGACGTGTCAAGTTTATCTTTGTATTTCGTTTGTGTGAGGCTCTTTTGAATCAGGCGAAAGGTCAAAAGTCCTTAGGCAAAAAAATAAATGCCGTGGTAGCATTGATAATACAATCTAATGACATTTAATATATATATATATATTTATAAATGGTCGAGAGTAATATATCGACAGTTAGTTGAGGAATTTAATACGATTTGTAAAAACGCACAGTCATAATTTACTTGTAATTTACTCATTATTTGGCAAGCGTGATTGATTTGGACCTCCTTTATAAAGGAGATACGTGCCCAGCAGAAGCAAGTTATGTTGATATACAATACTCACACCAAAGAAGATATAACAATAAAGTTACGCTCCAACAAAACACAATCCCACTGTAAAATCGGAAGTTAAATCACGATACAATTGTACTTAAATGTTACAACTTAGCCACTTAAATCTTGTCATAAAACAGATAAGAACCACCAATAGTCTTCTGAGATCCACGACGAGTCATCAACCGGTACTTTATGTGTAGAAACGATGTAAAGTGATGATGGTTAGAACGATAGAGCTGAAGTTTGATGTTGAACCAGTTTAGTGTTTCCAGGTGGGATTTAGTTGCACTTTGATAAAGGTTTAAGTGTTCTAGTAGTCAGGTTAGGTGTATCGCTTCGGAAACTACTGTAACTAATGTTTAGTAACTAGTTACGAAATAGCAGTTATATCACTATCGGTTTCGTAGTGGTAATAAAATTACAGCAGCGTTACAAGTTATGTTAAAAGCACAAGAACGAGCATCGTAACTATAGTTATTATTATAATGTTGAATTTCACTTTATCACCGCCATTAAAGCATTTTTGTCATAACTATAGTTTCGAAGAAATTTCTTCGTAACCACAGTCACGAATAATTGAATAATTGACTTTGGTGGCGGCTGAAACTAAACGTTATACTCGTACTTGTAACTATTAGTTACGATTGAAACATTATCATGTTTTATACGTAACTTTAAGCGGTGCTGGAATTTTATTACCACCTCAAAACTGTTGGTAATGGACTAGTTTCGTAACTAGTTTCTAAACATTAGTTACAATGGAATCCGAAACGATAAACTCAACCTTGCGTGCACTTCTGTGGTCCTAAGTCTACAACTGCTAAACCGATTTTGCGTAATGGTTTTACTAAATAGTATTCAAATTAATAACGTCGTTCAAAAATTCCCTTTCTTAAAATAATATTATATTACACTGGAATTAAAAATTCCAAAGGACTATCAAATCTGTAGATTCGTTGAACCTGTATTAATAAAAAACGTGTAACAGAAAGGTGTGACAATACCTAACGTTGTTAGTCTAAACATCAAAATGAACCTATCGTAGAATAACATTTTATAAAATACTAGCTGTCCCGGCGAACTTCGTACCGCCAAATAATTATGTATGTTTCTCATCGTTTAAACCTTCCCTGAACATTCATAAGCATTGACATTTTAATTAAATTTTAAAATTATGTGATAATACTTACACACATATATTCAAATTAAATTATAAAGTTTTGATCAATGAAGCACAAATAAGTAAAAAACAGGATTAATTTCACTGTATTATCTTCATTATAATAATGAATTCAATTTACACTTCAGTCTAAGTAACACGTGGCCGGCTATGCTAACACCAAAAATTTAAAAAGTGGAAATAATTGAATTATACGGTATTTCGTTCACTACAAAATAAATTTAATTAATTTTATAGCGTCAACAACACGTGGTAATTATGCTGTTAAAATGTAGCTTGTATGACACGTTCGTAGATTTACCATAGCAGCGCCATCTATTGATTACTTACTCAACCCAGTCGAAAGGTATCGACATCTGTTAGAATCATTTAGAGTTAACAGATAATTGTGACTGTCAAATAATAACAGACAAATAATTAGCAATAAATTAAAATTGCGACTATAATTTGAGATTTAAACTATCCTATCTCTCAAGTTGGATCGAACTGCACATGGTGTGCGAATTTTATTATAATCGGTTAAGTGGTTTAGGAGTCCATTGAGGACAAACATTGTGACACGAGATTTATATATATTAAGAAGAAGAAGATTGCGCCCTCCATACAACTTGACCGATCACGTGACCAACTTTGTGCGGAGAACCTCATATATTTTCCAGAATATTATTTTTTTTTTCTATAATGGGGTCACTTTGATGGGTAGACTTAACACCTTTAAGTATTGTCACACCTTTCTGTTACACCTTGTATAGACCTATAACATTCACTTACCATCAGGTGAGATTGTGGTCAAACGTTACCTAGTCAGTTGTAAAAAAAAAAAAAAAAAAAAAAAACATTCTTTTAGGTCAAAATTTTAGAGGTAAAATATAGGTATATTTGTATATAAAAGAAACGTTTTTACTAACGCACATCCCCTCTCAGCATGAAAAACTAAATCAATGGCTCCTCACACACCCCTGTCAATAATCTCGGCCGTTTGCTCGCGAACCGAGAAAAGGCGGGCCGCAACAAATTTCCACGAGTATTAACGGCTGCCCTTCATGCGGGCCCTCGTTTAATCATCGCTGAGCGAATACGATACTTGCTTCGAATAACGGAAAAACATTTCGTCACTTATATTCGAAGAAGACTTACAATTAGAAACATTTTAAAAGTAGTGCCACTAAGCAAGCAAGACCTGTAAACTTCTAATTTATTTATAAAAAATGAGATGACTATTTAAAATAAAAAACAAGTGGTTAGAAGCCAGTTCAAAAAAAACCCGACTGCTAAATCGTTAAACTTATATATCATCCTCAATTTATTTTTATTTTTAATTTTGATGTACCCAGTGTCATTCTGACGACGACTAATGTAAAAGTACCACAAGCCGTAGGCTCTGGGGCGTTCCAACAAATATACATACATATAAAAATATAATTATATACACTCGAAAACCATAACCCTCATTCTTTTACAGTCGGGCAAAAATTGCAAATGGTATCTACAGATAATCCAAATGCTCCAATTCATTGCTAGAGGGCAACGTACCCAGTATATCTGCCCAGAAAACGGCGTGATAATCACGACCAGTCTGCCAACACTGCAAATATGTCATATGAAAATTCAGTCCTACCTCTATTTTTTACTAGCAACCTAACGCCAGATAATTAACTCAGCATTTCCTTATAGTTTACGAAATAGCAGGGGATTTCAACTAATTTATGCGCTGTTAAAATACTTGCTTCTAGCTTAATTAATGTCACGATAAATAATACTCATTAGTCACTACTAAGCAGTACTTAGTGTAAAGTCAAATTATATGTTTATTTTCTAGATACAAAATAGTATTTAATTTACTACCCCGCGGCATTAACACGGGATAAAAAGAAGTTTAATTGTTAATATAGGCTCTAAGCTATCGCAATGCCAAATTTCATCCAAATCGGCTTAGTAGTATTTCTTGAAAGGGTAAAAAACCTACATCTACACATTTTTACAAGATTTCGCGTTTAAGATAATAGTAGGAGCAAGATTGTCTCTAAGGAGTCCGATAGGAAGTTAAGAGTATCACCGACCCTTCACTGTTTAGTGTTTCTGATAGAATAATATTATGATTGTGAGAAATATCTCAAAAGTAGTGTCACTAAACAGGCAACAGCAAAAGCGAACAAGAGCTTGGGAAAATAACTTTTTATTTTATTTATACAAAATGAAAGGACTATCTACAATAAGAAACAAGTGATTAGAAGCAAGTTCTAAAAAACCTGACTGCTAAATCTTTTTTTTCGTTCCGGGGCTTATCTCTTTTCACCCCCTAAATTGTAACGTAATTTTTTGTTATTGGTGTCAATCGCTTTTTATTATGTAGTTTTAGGCCTACATGTTATATTGTTTTTATAGTGATATAAAAGACAAAAAATAAATAAAAATGTTAAGTCTAGTAAATGCTGTGTCAGCTATGTGAAAAAAAAAACACTGGAATTGATCAACATTAAAAGGAAGAAAAGAGTTATATCTTATTATATGGACAAGTTGGCGATCTATAGCTGTCTTAAAACCTCTTTTTTCCTTTTGTTAATTTAGCGCAAGAAGGTCTCAAG
This sequence comes from Ligdia adustata, assembly GCA_947049295.1. Taxonomy (NCBI): domain Eukaryota; kingdom Metazoa; phylum Arthropoda; class Insecta; order Lepidoptera; family Geometridae; genus Ligdia; species Ligdia adustata. The sequence continues at coordinate 478,930 of OX346221.1, forward strand.
GTGGCGAGTGAGTTCATTATGCATGTAGCTACCGAGCAGGCCACACGTGCTCGCAGTTTAATTCTGTGCAATTAAATATTTAAATGACTGCGACAGAATGAGTTTTAATTAGACAGTACGCTGCGGCTTGGAGGATTAGGTGGGAAGTGTAGTGAGATAAAACCTCAAATATAATTTAAAGAAATTAAGTCATAACTATGACAAATCACGTCATAATTATGAGAATCGGTCACCGAATTCCACTATCTGGAAGTTCGTACGATAAAATAGAAGGGAAGCGTTTTGTGTATTCACCATACATCGTATTGTGTCTCTTCTAGTAAGGTGCTCGAAATAGGGATAGAATGAAACCAAAAGACTAAAATGACCAGTTTTTGAGTTTAAATAATAATCAATGGAGTCAATATTTGTTAAAAGTCTATTCTTATTCATCGGACTGTATCTCATGAACCAACATAGCTAAACAGTTGAAAATTTCACAGACCATGTATCTCTGTTGGTTCTTCAACAAACAGAAATAAAAACGTATTAAACTACTTCAATACGTCTCTTCAGTAATTTTTACTAATATTTGAACGACATTAATATCGACAACAGGTAGAAAATTAAATATTGATGTATAGAAAAGGGTACAGAACCATTAGTGCTCAAGTTCGACTCGCACTTGGCCATCTTTTTTTACTAAATCGTCAGACATTATTTCTAATTTTAGTAAAAAAAAATATGAAGATTAAAATATTGTAGAACACTTCATTGGTTTTAGTTTGGCTTTTTATAATAAGCAAGATAAATAACTATAAAGACATCATAAATTGAGAACATTTAAAAGTTTTGACACTCCATTTTTATTACAATAACGGAAAGACAAATAAAAATAGCGAACTCCTATTTTTTATTGTAATCAAAATAATTATTATGGTAGAGATTTTTGTAAATATAAGAATAGTTCAGCTTAAAGTTAAGCATCCTCAAAATTATGTTAAAAAAAGCTCGTAAAAATGTTGTCATTAATTATATGTATTTTTATTATTTATTTTGGTACGATTCACAGATGACAGTTACAATAATATTTTTTATTGGTTGCATCTGACGGATTTTCATCAGTTCTTTGTGAAAAACTCGGAAGAAAGTGGATATAAAAATCGGGTTTCTTTTAGTGTGAAGTCTTCATTACATTATCTCGAAAAGATTCTAAATTTCCATCATTTTTTCAAATATTAGATGTTGTCAATTAAACTTATTTTATTTTCTCCAGCTTGTCTGCTCTAAATGTACCTCAGACCTAACTCTCAGCTCGTTAGGCTGAGTGCAGCGGTCACTCGATTAATTACACAAAGTTTATTCAGTTTTTGCGCACCCAAGGAGAGAAGAACCAGATTTATTTGGCACAGACTCGGCTACTGTTCCTTAACTCCTTGAAATATGTAACAAAAAATAACTGCTAAGTATTCTCACACTTTAGAAATTGGCAGTAAATGTCTTTTGAAAAATGTTGAAATAGTAAGAAGTAAACATGTATTAGGTACCTAAGTGTGATTGTATTTTGCTTAATATATTTTTTCTTTACCTTGATTGTTTTTTTAACTACTGTGTAGTTTTTATGTAAGATCGTTTTGGATTTTTTTCTTTGTTTAGTGTTATTGGTGTTTTTTAACGTTCTAAATAAGTTAAGAAATAATAAGTAAGTAATTCTTATAAGGAGTGACAAGTAACTTTAATTTGGCAGCTGCTTGTTTTATTTAGTTATTTTGTTGGTTTAATTTACTGGATCAGATTTGATTGAAATTATATAGAACACCCCAGTGTGCCCTTTTAAGCAAAATGGTGTTTTCTAAATCAATCCAGGTGCCTCTACGAAATTGGGATAAGGTAATTATTTTTTAATAATTCAACGAAAATCTTGAAGTCAGTTCATATAGTATAATACGTATTTATGGTATTTTAGTTTTTAAACGCCCCTTGACTTACAAGCAAGTTAGTTACTTAGTTCTTTCTATTCCGAAAAAAAGCAGAGTTGAACTCTGTTTCTTCGGTTGTTTCTGGTTCAAATTTGAACTCTAAAATAAACTTGCAAAATGTGTTGTGACTTCAACTGATGTTTTACTTAAAAGTCTTAGCAGATATAGCTCTTAAATATTATATTAGGTCCTTACATATGAAATTGGCGTTTTGTCGTACTGGCCACTTTGATCTCAAATATCTCTTCTTTGGTTAGGGATTCCAATTTCAAATTTATACAGCTATTTATTCATACATTTGTATTTCAAAAACCGTAATTCATTTGTTTTGTCGTCGTTTGGTTTTTTCTTTGCGTCACGCAGTTTACAGAATGGAAAAACTTGAAATATCCGAAAGATCCGATTTAAAATCACTTCATTATTGTGCCGGTTGAGTAATGTAACGCAGCAGTTGACGCGCGTTTGTGGGTATGCTGCACTAAATTCATGAGGTACCCACCTTTCAAGCTTTTTCACCTTTCCAATTTGCTTCAAGTGGATTAAAACAGTTTTATCACTAACACCGCAGCCTGCAGCTAACTCGGACGTGGTTTGCGATGAATCTGCTTCCACAATAGCTTTAAATTCTTCATTAGCAACTTTAGTCTCCGGCCTTCCACGGGGCTTGTTCTGCAGGTCGAAATTTTCAGAACGAAAACGTTGGAACCAAAAACGCACTGTCTTTTCTTTTGCGACACCGCCGCCATACACATCATTAATCCTTCGAGCCGTTTCTGCAGCACTGGTACCACGGTGGAACTCGTACTCGTCAATAACGCGATATTTCAAGTTTTTCCATTTTGTAAACTGCGTGACGCAAAGAAAAAACCAAACGAGGACAAAACAAAAGAATTACGGTTTTCGAAATACAAATGTATGGATAAATAGCTGTATAAATTTTAAAATTGGAATCCCTAACCAAAGAAGAGATATTTGAGATCAAAGTGGCCAGTACGACAAAACGCCAATTTCATATGTAAGGACCTAATATTAAGTCTATTAACTACGTATAAAAATAATAATAATTTAAGGGGTGTAAGTTCCAAAACAGCTAGAATACAATCAACTTTACTTTAACAAAAGTTATTAGCCGAGTTTATTGTTACATTGCTAACAAAGATATAAGAACAAGTACTTGTAACTTACCTGAGAACTGAACAGAGGGCAACCCACGCACATTCAGCGCCAGCTTTAATTAAAAGTATAAATCTTCTCGACTTGGTACAACGAACAAAAATAAGCAAAAACTTCGGCAAATAAATCGAAACTTGCTGATTGCTTGAACAAGGGATACTATCACCATAATATTCAAGGTATCTATATATATATTTCAACTCATAACTCCCACTGCTGGGCTCGGGTCTCTCATATGATGGGGGTGTAGGCCATATAGTTCACCACGCTGGCCAAATTGCGGGTTGAAGACTTCAGTTATCTTTGAAAGTTATAAACCTTCTCCGACAAGCAGGTTTCCTATGTTTCATGTGCATATTATAATTATTATTAAAAACACAGAGGGGCATGCCTGTACTTGGGATTGAACCCGCGCCCTTTCGTTTGTTAGGCAAGAGGCTACCACTACCTTCAATTAACTAACTTTAACAAAAGTAATTACAAGATATGTTAGTTACTTATGTTTTTGGATTCCATATCTGAAGTGTAAAAACGGGACCTTATTACTAAGACTTCGCTGTCCGTCTGTCACTAGGCTCGCATGAACCGTGCTAACTAGACAGTTTACATTTTCACACATAATATTATATTTCTGTTGCCGCTATAACAATATATACTAAAAATTGTACATAATTTATATTTTCGTGAGGCTCCCATATGATAAACGTGATTTTTCTCCGTTTCTTGCTCGATATTTTAACGGTTAGAAACTTGAACTAATTTGAAATAGATGATGGGACAAAAGCCTTATTGTGCGAGTCGGACTCGCTCTAGGCTGATTTTTTAAATAGGTATATAACTTACTTTAAGAGACGGGCAAGTGCATTTATAACCAAAAACAAAATGACTAACTACAATAAAAAAATAAAATAACAGAAAGATTAGCTATAGAGCCCACAATATAGCAACACAACCAGAGGGCAGCGTGCTCAGTTGGCTAGCCGCATTACCGCGCTGAATGGCAATGCTAACTTACTTAATTATACTGTCGTCATAGCATCTTATGTGATATTGATAGCTTATTACATGACGTCATTATTAAATTTAACATTATTATCCATACTCAAATTAATTTAATATTTTTATATCATTTTTTAAATTATGCTCTAAATTTTAACTCTTTTGTTGTCATAATTTTATAATAATAAATTTATTGTACGTATTGAGTAGCTCAGTGAAACAAGCGCAGCTATAACGCCAATAAATGATTGATATTAATTATTTATTTATTTCTGTTTCAAATTGGAATTTTAAGAATAGTCTCCACTTTATTGCTTTCTTTACTGTATCCTTTATATTTATTAGTGACGTCACGTATACAAACATTTCAAGCGAACAATGATTGTGTGACAAACAGACTGTAACTTGTGTTTACAGTAGATCATTTACTCGGTCAATTTTATTTGCAGGGGTTGTGGAAGAAGGTTGATACAAAATGTCTGCCTTTCTTCATTGACCGAGCTAGGGAAGTTTCAAAAGACTCGTTTCATTTTCGGCCAGGACTGTGTACATCTACCAAAAAATGCCTAAACATATGGTTAATATTGGGTATTCATTAAGCCTATTGGGTATGCATCAGTTGCTTTTGTAAATGTGTGCAAAACATCAAAATACTGTAAATGGTAGTGAAATCATGGCATCCCTTGAATAATTTTGTTTCCTACGACGAGTTCAATGGTTTCATTGGTCTATAAATTGTATCACCCGTCACAAACTTCAAAATTGACACAACGAAAATGCGAATATCGCCTTTTTGAGTAAATAAGGTGGAAACATTTTGATTCAAAATTAATTCTGAACACTCGCAAGTTTCGTTATTTTGAATTTTGTGATATATTAAAGATTATAATAATTCCTAACGTTTATCGTATCATGTCTTGGCCGGAGCTCCATACATTTTTGAAACAACTCTTTTGGATGAGTTTTTTTACTATGTCAGAATGCAGTCGTATAAAATGTTGATTATGTAATCCTCTAAGATACACCTTATATTATGCGACTGCAAAAACTTCACAGTACATCACAACGAGTGAAACCGTGGAACCTACTGCAGATCTTGTTGCCGCAAGTATTCGGAGTGTCATAATTTGGTGACTGTTAAGCCATTTTAGAAACAAAAAATAATATTTGGTAACCGTCTAAATAACACCCTACAAGAACATACACTTGAAAAACATTACCTTCTGTTAGGACGGAACCCTCCGTCTTTATAAAAAAAACACTTTTCACTCTTCACGATTTTATTGTTTTACTTTTAACTTTACACTGATTTATGGGCCTTTGTTCTACGAATTATTCGGACAGAATAACCGCGCGCGAGACTCTTCAGATTAGGCTGTTCTCAGTTCCGGCAGGCAGAAACCAGGTCCGTAGGCTGAGAGGCAGAGTAACCTTCCAAGACTGACTGGGGGTCGTCAGTAAAAATACTGCACTTTATATAGGTAACAAAACTGCAGAGTCGCCAATATCGATTGACGTCAATCGGATAGACGCGAGTCTGCAAAGTCAGCATTTGCAGGGTTGTAACACCTCCCCCCTTAGGACGGAACATACTAATCGGTTAGTATGTGAGTAGAAATTGGTATAACAGAGGCCTTACAAAATTGAGACACTGTAAACAGAAATAGAAACACAAGTTATTTTAACATATGTAAGAACTAAATAAAGACAAACACAAAATTAGACACAGAGATAAGATATAGTTTAGTTAGAATTAAATTCAAAGTACAAAAGTTTTAAAATTCATTTTAAATAATTAAACATTAAATTTAAATTTCATATACAAATTAGTCATTAGGAGTATTTGATTATTACTCAATACATTTAATCCATATTAATTAATTATTTAGAAAAATTTAGAATTCGAGATTTCTTCTAGGGCTAGTAATAGATACATTAGATACTGAATTCGTTTCTGAACTAGAAGATTCGGATATAATATTTCGTTCAGTTAACTCAAAAGTAGTCCTGGAATGAATGTTAGCTTTAGGCTTCGAGTAGCATTTATTAATTATTTGTACACAACAATTAGAGTTACCAAGTTTACGTTTGGAACATAAGCAGCTATAAAGTTTGTAGAACATGAATGAAAATACAGAGAGAGACAAAAGAGTAGTAAGAATGCTGAAATAGTAACCATATTTAATGTGATAAGGCTGGTTTTCAATTTTAGTTAACTCATCGCTAAATTGATTAAGTGTATGGGTAGCGTATTGGAGAGAGTCTAAGTTGATATTTGAAAGCTTTATCGGTGTTAAATATGGGATACTGTTATTAATTTTTAGTTTGGAACAGCAATCATCATCGATAATATTAAAGTTAGGGGATGGAATATAAATTTTGGATTCATATTCGTATTCTGGAAGAAATTGTAGAAGTTTATGATAAGCTTTGCAGTTTTTCGGGATGCGTAATATTCCTGTTCCAATTATATCAAAGTCAGTCATCTTACCATCACAATTAACAGATAACTTTGCTATTTCGGATTGTACATAAATCCATTTGTTACCAGAGATCTTTTGCCAAATATCAACGTTTCCATACATTATTTTAAAGTCACAAGAATTCGGGATATTAGTAATATGCTCACTGAAAATTTTCACTTCACAGATCGGGTTTGACACACTTGATTGAACACTTTGCAATTTACACAATAGGTTGAACTTATTTATTGACTTGCACTCACTTACACTGTCTATCGTTGAATATGTTAATTTATCTTCTGTGATTGCTAAGTATCTCGTAGAAGGACTTATAAGGGCAAAAGAGTTTGGTTCATGAATATTATGAGGAGTAGGGAGAGCATATACATGATAGAGACTAAAGTCGGATAATAAAACTAAGGGAATTTTAATTACAAATACAAGCTTATTTTGGGATATAAAAGATGCAACATCTGAGATATCTAAAAGAATGTGGATATTGTTTACGCTGAGAGGGACTGGGAAAGTTCTCATAAGATCAACGTTTCTGGAATTTAATTCTTCATAAAGTTGGGAAGGAGTCAGAATAGAAGGGTATACAAGGTTCTGTTTTCCGAAAAGAATAGAGTCTATGAGATCCTTGAGATGGAAGTTAAGGATCATAAGTGAGCCTTCTAATGCACTAAACGTCATTGCAAGATGTGAACTGACTTCAAGTTTGTTGGTACTGGTTGAAATCGTTTCCAAGATCAAGTTTAGTTTAGCCATGTTTTCGTTAAGGGCGATTTCGTTATGATTAAGTTTTTGTACGGAATTATTGAAAGAAGAAAGAGAAGAAGTAATAATGTGAATATTCTGTTTCATCAATGATGCCATGTGACGTTGATCGTCTTGTACCGCATTAATAGCGTCAGTAAAAGCTTTAGCGTCATCTTCGTCTAAGGATCCGAATAGTTGTTTTAGAATGGGACCTCCTATGCCAAACCACGCGGAGCGTTTGGTCCTAGAATTGGAGTCATTATTATCTGTGAGATGAGATAGTGCTTGGTAATTAGAGTTTACATTATTATAGAGACTTTCTAGGGGATTGAGGATATTTGTACAGTCATTATTTATTAAAGGATATGTGCGACAAATACGTTTTGAATTTTCTAAAATTGAAATTAAGTTTTCTAGGTGTGGCTTAAAATAAGACATGTCGGAATAGGTTATTAGGTTCCAATAACTATTATAAAATCTTAGAGTTCCAACAGGGTCGAAATATATACCGGGACTGTTGCTAATAGGCGTTGTTAAGTTCTGGACTGAGTCGGCTCCTGGCGCGATGACCCTGGAAAAGGATTCTCATGAGCGAGCTTGATTTGATCAAAATGGTACTTTATATGTTTTCGATTCACTTGAAGGGTGACGTTATTATTAGCATGGACTTTAGTAACTCGATAAGGACCTTTCCAAATTGGGGATAATGCTTTGCGCAACCTATGATGATGTTTTAAATACACCATGTCTCCAACATTATAAGATTTATCCCTTGTATTTCTATCGTAATACGTTTTTGATTTCTCTTTGCTACGGAGGATATTTTCACGAGCTAGATTCCTAGAATTTAGCATTTTTTGTTTAAGTGTTTTTATATAGTCAGGATAAGTTGCGGTAGGATTAGTATCGTAAATTGAGCTAGGAATATGAGGTTTGCAACCAAACAAGAGTTCATGTGGTGTGAAATGGGTCGATGAGTGGACGCTCGAGTTATAGGAAACTAATGCAGTAGGAAGAAATTTATGCCAGTCGTTTTGATTTTCACTGACGTATGATTTCAAATATTCTTTTAGAGTTGCATGACTTCGTTCTAGTGCACCGTTGGTTTGAGGGTGATACGGGGATGAAAACAGGTGTTTTATTTTAAATAATTGAATTATTTGTTTATACACGTCAGCAATAAAATGAACGCCTTGATCTGAAAGAACACTTTTAGGGATACCGAAATGGCTAATAAACTTTATGAGACACTGCGAAGTTTGTTCGGCTGTGGATTCAGTGATAGGATAAGCCATAGAATACTTAGTTAAATCGTCCTGAAAGGTGACTATGTATTTATATCTTTCAGGACCGGAATCTGGAAGGGGACCAACAATGTCAGTAAATATTCTTTGAAATGGTTCGGAGGATGTAGAGGTTATCTCCATAGGTGCTTTATTGATTGCTCTTAGAGCTTTATTTTTTTGACAAGATGAACAATTTTGGACATATCTTTCGATTTCACCTTTCATGCCTTTCCAATAGTAGATGTTTTTTAATTTATTGTACATCCTGGTCGAACCAATATGTCCTCCTGTAGGACAGTCATGGTTTTCAAAGAGAATAGTTGGTATTTCGTTGGGCTTTGGATAAATCATTTGATTATGGTAGACATGAATTTGAATACCTGTTCCATGAAATAGAAAAGAAAGTATTTCGTGAATTAGTAAAAAGTTAAGTTTGTCAAAAGGGCTAGAAAAATCAGATATAGCAATTTCCTTGACTTCCGGATATAGGACAATAAGATTATTTCGTAGGTCCTTAAGGACTTTGAAAATTTCCTGATAGGTTACAGATTCAAAATGATGTACCTTTGTAAACATGTGAAAGTATTGTTTTTCTCTCACCTTAGAAACTTTCACTGTATAAAGTTCTTTCTCTGACATTTCAAAAGCATTTTTATCATCAAGTAGGTTGAGGACATTTTCACAGTAGTGGTTAGAAGTATCTAAATCAATAGAGGTAGGATACGCAATATTAGAACAGTGTGTGTCTAGTAGACTTTTATTATGCTCGTGAATAATTGTATCATGCAGAATTGGGCTTGAACGAGATTTCATAAATTGTTGATAGGTCAGGTGATCACTTTCAATGTTGTCTGTAATATTATGTATTGGTGGACGTGATAAGCCATCAGCGTTTGAGTTGACTCTGCCAGGCTTATACTCAATTTTGTAGTCATATTCCTCAAGCTTTAGTCTCCAGCGGACTAGTTTGCTACTAGGGTCTTTACAATTGAAAAGCCAAGTAAGTGGACGGTGGTCTGTGATGATTTTGAATTTTTTGCCATATAAATAGGGTCTGAAAGTTTTTGTCCCGAAGATAATAGCTAAAAGCTCCTTTTCTGTAGTGCTATAATTGCCTTCTGCACTGTTGAGCGTTCTAGAAGCAAAGGCAATTGGTAAATCTTTACCTATTTCACCTTGAGATAGAACTGCGCCTATTGCGTAGTTAGAAGCATCAGTTGTAAGTATAAATTCTTTAGAGAAATCTGGATACTGTAGAATTGGAGCATTGGTAAGCAAGTTTTTCAATGTATTGAAAGAGTCTTCCTGAGCCTGACTCCAGATAAAATCAGTGTCTTTTTTGAGTAGAGAAGTCAAAGGTTTAGTAACTTTAGCGAAATCTTTTATGAACTTTCGATAGTAACCAACCAAACCAAGGAAGCTTTTAATATGTTTTGGACTTTTTGGAGTAGGGTAAGCCAATACAGCTTTAACTTTATCAGGATTAGGAGACACACCTTTATCGGTTATTGTGTGACCGAGATAAGCTACTTCCTTTTTTAGAAATTCGCATTTATCTGGTTGTAGCTTGAGATTGTGACGTTTTAAAGCATCAAAGACAAGTCCGAGTTTCTGTATGTGGGAGGATAGGTCGTGTGAGTAAATGATGACGTCATCGAGATAAATAAAGCAGTGTAGACCTTGTAAGCCTGAGAGAACAGTATTCATTAGTCTCTGAAAAGTAGCAGGAGCATTTTTTAAACCAAATGGCATTCTTGTATATTCGAAGTGTCCATTAGGAACAGAGAAAGCTGTTTTAGGTGCGTCGGTTTCATTCATTCTGATCTGATGGAATCCGGAGGCCAAATCAAGAGTCGAGAAGTATTTGCTGTGACCTAATTGGTCCAGGATATCAGCGATGTTAGGAATTGGATAAGCATCACCAATAGTGATGTCATTTAACTTTCGATAATCTACTACGATTCGCCATTTCTTCTGGCCGGAGGCATCTTGTTTTTTGGGGACAACCCATATAGGAGATGACCAAGGTGAGTCAGATGGTCTGATAATTTTTTGATCTAGCATCTTTCGAATTTGTTTATCGACCTCTGCCTTATGGACTTCGGGATATCGGTAAGTCTTAGTTTGGATTGGTTGAAATGAAGTAGTCTTAATTTCATGCTTCAGGGTATCAGTATGAGTGAGAATATCACCTTCGAGGTGGAATAAGTCACAGTACTCTGAGCAAAGACTTAAAAGTTTAGTTGACTCTTCTGCATTAAGGTGAGATGTCCGTATTTGGTTTTTCACTGCATCAATTCGAGAAATAGAAGAATTGGAATAACCTGAATTAACTGTATGGATTGGTTGCACCTGGTTTTGCACTTCAATAAGAGTGTCGCAAGGATTAATTTCAACTAATAGTGATTTAATAACTGCGTCTTCATCGGTGGTATTAAGGATGGATACATTAGCATATTTGTTTGATTTAATTTCGACAAGGCAGCTAGCTAAATAAACGCCTTTTTGAATTTCGCACTTTTCGATAAAACCACGTTGAACTTCGGGATTAATAACACTACATTCAATAATCATTTCTGATCGAGCTGGTACAGTATACTGAGGTTTAGTAAAGTAAAGGCTGATCTGATGATCGCCGACTGTAAGCTGGTTTTTTCTGTAGTCAATCTTACAGTTGTAGAGCTTTAAAAAATCATTACCAACAATGCCATCAAAATTAATTGAAACTGTATCCTGTATGACGTGAAATTTACTATATACTGTACATTTATTAGACACGTTTAGATCAAGTTGAAAATTACCTAGGCTAGTTGAGTAGTTAGAGTCGTTGTCAATTCCTTTAAACTTGATTACCTTGGGATCTAGGATGGGCTGAACTTCTAGAGAAGATTTTTTTATCAAGGATATAGAAGAACCAGAGTCTACCAAGAAAACTAAAGGTTTATTAGAATACCGGCTTTTGACGTATATGTGAGGCAGATGAGTTTTATGATTTATTTTTATCTCATAACTGACCTCACATTGATCCTTTGTATCACAAAATTTGGCAGGTGTAATAAATCGCAAAGGTGTTTCTGATTCGAGGTTGTCAGATAAACACGATTTAGTAATAGGGATCGATTTAGTAAATAGAGTAAAATTAGTAGAATGAATAGAATTAGTGGAATGAGTCACATTGGTAGATTGAGCAGATTTAAGAGATTGAGTCGATTTAGGAGATTGAGTCGATTTAGGAGATTGAGTCGATTTAGGAGATTGAGTCGATTTAGGAGATTGAGTCGATTTAGAAGATTGAGTCGATTTAGGAGATTGAGTCGATGTAGGAGATTGAGTCGATTTAGAAGATTGAGTCGATTTAGAAGATTGAGTTGATTTAGGAGATTGAGTCGATGTAGGAGATTGATTCGATTTCAGAGATTGAGTCGATTTAAGAGATTGAGTCGATTTAGGAATATGAATCAATTTAGGAGATTGAGACGATTTAGCAACTTGAGACGATATAGGAGATTGAGTTGCGAGATTATGTTTTAGACAATACAACTCACAGGCGTCGGTTTGAGTTGAGGATTCCGTACGACGCGGGAGCGGAATCGTTTTTAGTTTAAATCGGAAGGAGACTCATCAGCATAGCAACTTTCCTGAATACTGTGGTTATCCTCATTTGAAGAAAGATTATGGACTTGTCTAGAAGGAAATGAAACTTGACGGCGAGAGTTGTTAAACTGCCTTTTGCGGCATTCCTGGATGTCATGGCCAATATTTTTGCAGTAGCGGCAGATTTTCGAGTTACTAGGATTTGATGGCGATAGTGCAGGGTTTAGATTGTGTACGGGACGTTCACGAGGGCGGCTGTAACAATTACGCTCAGAGTGTCCTATTTTACCACATAGCCGGCATTTAGGTCTCTCTTCAGTATTTCTTCTGGTTTGATTGACATAATTGAATAATTTTTCTTCGTGAATTGCAAGATTTACGGCTTCATTTAAAGTAGAAGGGTTTCTACATCTTATGATGGTGGAGATCTGGCTAGGTAACCCTAATAAAAAGGTGTGAAGAGCTAGATCCTCAGTATTGGCAATACGGCCCTTTAATTCGCTATGATCCTTAGTCGAATGCGTTATATCAGTCTGTAACCGAGTAAGGCAGGTTTCTAAACGCAAACTATATTGAGTTACAGTTTCATTTGATTTTTGTTTACACTGCTGTAGCTCTAAGAAAAGATGGTCTCTATGTTTGGTTTCCCCAAACGTGGTTCTTAAAAACGCTTTCAACTCAGACCAGTTATCGAATAACTTTAATGAACAAGCTGATTCAGCTTTGCCCTCTAATTGCGACAAAATGTATTTAAATAAAAGGTCTTGTTGGGAACTTGAAGCCAGTGATAGCGCATTCTCGCAATTCCGCAAAAAAGATGTTAATTTATTTTTATCGCCATCGAAGGGTTTAATAAATTTGGTAAGTACACCGAAACTCACTTCTTCTATCGTCACGATTGAGCTAGTAGAAGCACCCTTCTTCTCGGATTTAAAACTTTCATTAACCATGTTTTGAGTTTATAAATATAGTAAGTTCAACTACGAGAGATAGCAAAGCAGCAGAATAATTACTTGAAATTAGTCACTTACAGCGATATAATTAGTAGCATATAAGTCATTGAGGCACGGCGCGGGCGGCGGAGAGTCGGATTGCAGCACGTGTCAATTCAGCAGTTGGACCGGCGGTGCGATTGTGCAACTCTAGTCCGGTCTGTAGGTATTATCGATGCACGATGAGGAGCTCGGCGGCAATAAGACAGAAAGTCTTTGACGCAGGTGGAGCTGGCGGCGGCAAGCAGTCTTCTTTTCAGGCAGCTCGGCGCACTGAGTATAAAACTCAGGGCACAGTGGAGCAGCGGAGAGGCTTCCCTCTGAAGCGGGCCAGTGGTCAGCTAGTGGCAGTGCGGTATAGTGGCGCACAGCGGCTGACGGGCTCGGTGTCTCGGCGATGGCGGCTGTTTAGGTGACTGGTTGGCGGCTGGTCCTTTAAGGACTGGAACGGGACGAGCCAACGGATGAGCCACTCTATGGCACAGTGTATTTTCAACGTGAATGTCGGGAGTGAGCAACCAGGGATGAACTATCCCTTTTTCTTCTGACACCAATGTTAGGACGGAACCCTCCGTCTTTATAAAAAAAACACTTTTCACTCTTCACGATTTTATTATTTTACTTTTAACTTTACACTGATTTATGGGCCTTTGTTCTACGAATTATTCGGACAGAATAACCGCGCGCGAGACTCTTCAGATTAGGCTGTTCTCAGTTCCGGCAGGCAGAAACCAGGTCCGTAGGCTGAGAGGCAGAGTAACCTTCCAAGACTGACTGGGGGTCGTCAGTAAAAATACTGCACTTTATATAGGTAACAAAACTGCAGAGTCGCCAATATCGATTGACGTCAATCGGATAGACGCGAGTCTGCAAAGTCAGCATTTGCAGGGTTGTAACACTTCGTTTTAAATAATCGGGAAATAAGACCCTATTAACCTTTAAACGTAACAAACGTCCATAGCACAGCCTACAACGTAGTATCTACGTGACTTACTTCGTTCGGGATTCGGTATCCAGTTACATCGTTTGTAATAAAGGATGTGTTTTATGATAGGTATAGAATTGGAGCGGCAATAGAACCTGACAATATAGAGCCTTGTTGGGTTGGTAAGCTGATCAGGGAGGCATTTTGGAGCCTTGTTTGTTACTCTTTAATAGGTGTTTGTTTTGGGAAAAATGTGTTACTCTTAAGTAAAATGATGTATGATGGTAAAACTGAATGAATGCAGTCCATTATAATTTTTAAACAATTGGTTAAAAGAGAGTTCGAAAAAACTCGACTGCTAAATCGTTAAACCTGTGAGATATCCTTAATTTATTTGATTTTTTTTTTTTAATTTTGATGTACCCAGTGTCACTCTCACGACTAACAAGAATCTATTGACATCACTCACATAAAAACCAACTCACATAAATATGACAAGCCGTTTAGGCTCTAGGGTGTGCCTAAGAAATATACATACATACATACACTCGAAAATCATAACTCTCCTTCTTTAGGAGTCGGGTAAAAATAATGGGAAACTAACTTCAATTTAGCAGGCGGTATTAAATTTTTTCTACTTTTATCGTGTAAACGTCCAGGCTATGAAATTTACTGCAGAGTTCTTTATTTCCTTCTAGCATTATTATCGGTGTCTTCAAATCGCAATCCAGATACTACAAGGCAAACGTGCCACAACATTATTTATTTTCAAAAAAGTCACCGTTACAAATTATTCAGTGATTTTGATAAGCAAACCAAAATAATACCAATTTCAATAAAATATGTATTCAATTCAATTCTCCCACATGTACAGCAACGCCAAGACATGTGGCGAGATATATATATATACACAACATACACTCGTTTTTATTAAAATTATACAATAATAAAATTAAATTTAATAAAGCCAAAATACATAATTACACACAAGTAAAATAAAGAGATATTAAAATAAAATTAAATCATAAAACGTTCACAAACACTTACAAAAATATTAATATTGTCATAGAATACATTTATTATGATTTAAAAATGATCGGTTCCGAACCTATTAATTTTTTCTAATTAATCGTTTTATTAACCATCTAGAAAAAAAAAACTAAATTCTAAAACCTCTACAGTGATTCCTTTAAAAACACGGAAGCATTTTCTTCTGAAAGTCATTATTATACCGAACAAAAAAAACTAAGTTGTAAACCCCATCAAAGTGTCATCAGCAAAGTTACTGCGACACGTGTACTGCCGCCAGTATTTATTCACACGAATATATAAAAAATACGGTGAAACGTACTCGCTGACTAGATTTATAAGTACTGAGGGTTCTGAATGTTTACTACAGCTTGCTATTCGACGATAATCTGTTTTAATAAATTAATGAATTATTTTTAATTGGAGACATATAAACATCAAATATAAAAGAAAGTTCTTACATCTAGTGCCAGAAGTGCTTGATATATTTTCTATTAGATGTTAGTGCGCTTTAGTCGTGAAGACTAAGTTTTTTATGAAAATATACTTGTTATAATGTTTCATGTAAGCATCAGATAATTGCTATAATTAGTGTAAGCAACCAATTGCAAAATGTGAATTGCTATAATTAATGTAAACGTCCAATTACAAGGTGTGAATTACTATAATTAATGTAAGCGTTCAATTCCAAAGTGTGAATTGCTATAATTAATGTAAGCGTTCAATTCCAAAGTGTGAATTGCTATAATTAATGTAAGCGTTCAATTCCAAAGTGTGAATTGCTATAATTAATGTAAGCGTACAATTGCAAAAGTGTGAATTCTTTTTACTAATGTAAGCGTCCAATTGCAAGGTGTGAATTGCTATAATAAATGTAAGCGTAAAATTGCAAAAGTGTGAATTCTTTTTACTAATTTAAGCGTCCAATTGCAAGGTGTGAATTGCTATAATAAATGTAAGCGTAAAATTGCAAAAGTGTGAATTCTTTTTACTAATGTAAGCGTCCAATTGCAAGGTGTGAATTGCTATAATAAATGTAAGCGTAAAATTACAAATGTGTGAATTGCTATAATTAATCTAAGCATACAATTGCAAAGTTTAATTTGTTGTTAAAATTTTGTCAAGCTTCTTGATAAGTATGAATATTTTTCTTCTCTTTTAAATCAGTTGCTCAGCACCTAACGTTGTATTCCGGCAGCCTTCCTTGAGAACCAGTGTATTTCAGACGAGGCATGCTCTATCTAGGGCTACAGTACTTGGGGTCCACCAATTTAAGTTATATCAGCTTCCGAACATGATATACAGTCAAAAGTCATCTATCAAAGATATCCGATTCCAAGCAGAAATGCTTCGCTCTATCGGTCAATATTAATTATTTATTATGTCCCTAACTAGTAATGAAGAAATAGTCACACCTATGTATGAAGATTCTGACAGAAGGAACTCTGAAAAAAGTTAAACAGGCGCTTACAAAGTTAACACGGAGTTCATATGAAGTTGTATGGAAGCTGGAGACTTTCGTGATATACGAGTAATGCCAATAAATCGATTACGTGAAGCTTGTTTTACCGCCTTATAATGAAGGGCTCATAAGATCTGTGATCTGCGAATAATATTACTAGCGTTGTAGATTGCTTCGATTTGGGCAAAACCTAAACTGGATTTTTTGGCCAAAACTGAAAGCGAACCTTCGGTTGAACACTATGGGATTTATTTATTATTGTTTATTTATTTATTGGGATCGAGTAGGCTAATCAAGAGAAACGCTTGGATTCGATTAAAAACTTTTATCATGTTATAACGTTCGCAGCATTGTCAGCCTGACCGCTCAGGTTATGGATGGGTGATCGAAGCTCGATATTCACAACATTACCATAAGTTAGATGACAGGACGAATTGTATGTCTTCGGGTAGCTACTACAAAATCAATGTCTCTAGAAACAATTGGAGTCAATGTTACAGGTCTTTGGGCGGCCTAGATATTTGAACATTAGGGAGAGCTATTCCTAGCAGGGACTTTGGATTGTTAGGTTTATCCCTTAAAAGGGTTTATTTGGTACTGCCTTATCGGCATATTTTAATAATATGCGGCTAATGTCATTTTGAAAAAAATGTTGGAATTGTAAATATCGAAAAAAAATAGTGAAATAATTGAACATAAGCCCATGTAGAATATGTGGATGTTGTGCGTTTCAGTCAGTTCAAAGAATTTACGTCCTACACCAAAAAATATTATGTTTAAAAAACTTCACGTAACGTTTTCTCACGTTTTATTTCAGTAAAAGAAAAACAACAGTCAAACCAAAAACTAGTTATATTAAGATATTTTTACCATGAAAGTTTTATAAAACGCAGTGCGGACCAACTTGCGTTTCAGGAGCACACTGCACACATATTCATGAGGAAACGAGATAGTCGGAGAGCTGCTGCTAACTTATATTACTAAAGAGACTTCAAAAAATTTAATATTAAGAAGCTGAATATTACTAAAATTAAAAATATTTTCATAAACAATGTGATGCAATCGCTTAACAATCAAATAGAAATTTTTGATAAAAATCTATTATTTTCTAACAATATTGCCAAGCAACTATGACGATCTTAACGCACTGTTTAAGGGTTTTGTTTGATTTCTTTCAACTAAATTAAAAATTGTAAACAGATCACACACACACAGATCAGATCTGATCACAGAATAAAAAAAAACATCTGTCACCAAAGCTACAGGGACCATTACATTCACTTACATCATGTAAAAAAATCTTTTGAAATAAAGTAAAGCACAAATTTGTTAGTAAACGTTTAATCTCGTCATCTCCTATACTAAAGTGAGAGGAAAAAATGTGAGTCTCGTCGAGGCCATAAAATGCACCTGACGCCGCATCGCGAGTTAGCGCCAACTTTTATATAACGCAAGTTTTTTTAGCGGATCCTTGCTCTTGTTGGTGTTGGGAGCGCGTGAAGGTGGCTGTATTTGACACCATGAATCTATATATTACCATCGTAACCAGCTTCCTTTCGTCCACTGCTGGACGTTAGCCTCTTCCATGTCACGCCACTCGGCCCTTTCCTTGGCTTCTAGTTTCCATCCTCTGAATCTATATAACATATCACATTTTTCATTCCGTCAAAAGCTCATACGGTTAATTATCCGTCTTTGGCGTATTACTCACATTTGATCTCATTTGAACAAATTTTTTTGTTATGCCAATACTCCTCACTACTTAGAAGATCGTGTCATATTTGTTGAAGCTACTCACTCCACCTCTCTACGACCCTCCCTTACTGTGAAGCTACAATTTCCTACTTCCTTATACTTAAACCTTTACTACCATTCCTCTTTTACTGTGCAGGCTGTCACTTCATGGAATGCACTCCCAATGTCTTAGGCAGGCAAAATTCCGTATTTCAGAACTTAGTACGAGTATTCAGTCATTATTTCTCCTAGTATAATATTATTCCTCCTAGTGGTATTGGTATTTTAAGGAAATGTCAGGTTTTTTAGAAACTACTTAATAAATGATACAGTTACTAACTTTTGTAAATAATTCTTTTGTATGCTGAATCTGAAGTCCTTAACGAGAATATCATTCTGACAATATTATGAGCGCAGGACGCTTCCTCGACACATGGCGGACAAATTTGTCTCTTGAACAATAACTCTGACAGAATTACGTATAGCGCGCTTGCTTTACTGCGTCCCCTGGCTTTACTCGCGCGTGCCAACTTTATGGCTGCTAATATTTGCAGCTGAAATGACTTTGGTACATGACATGCTTGTCAGATGTGGTAGAAGATGTTCAAAAATACCTTTACGAATTCATCTGTTAATAACATTTCAGTATAAAACTAAGAGACTTCGTTTTATATTATCAGACTGTTATTTATTTAGCCTTCCAGAATTTATAGTACTACTTTTTTTCGGTCGGGCAAATGCCGCTAGCATATTAGGTATAATAGCCCTAAATTTGTGGGTGGTTTGGATTATCTGTACATTTTTAGTACTTTACGGCCATTTTATTATTATTATTATTATGTGGTTAGTCGTTTTATTTATTTTTTGATAATTTTAATAGGTATAAGAATTAAATATAATCTATTTTCGTGTGTACGAAAAAGTTAAACCTCCATTGCTAGCGTGGGTACACGTGGAGCGACGCCACGCAAGCTGTCTGTTTAGAATGAAAATACTAAAATGGTTTGGTTCAACTTTTTGCTAAGAGAAAATAGGGACTGAAACTCGTTCAAATTGCTCGCCGATTCGGTACAACGAACTATTTGTTTAATTACTAATCATTATTTTAATGGACAATGCTTTCTGCCAGTTTCAATAAATCGACTTCAGACAATGAGTAAACACACAACATCACCTTTATGAAATCGATTAAATTGTAAGAGAACGAATCCGTTTCATTATTGAAGGACGGACATTTTTATTTTTGTTGTTAATATTCTTCTTAATGCAAGTTATCTGATATGTCACAGATACGCCGGAAGAGACCTATTTGAAAACACTTTTCGTTTAAAAGGGATACACTTTTCAGGTAGTTATATAAAGGTTTTCAAAATTAGTCAAGTATTTAAATGTATTGTAGATAAATGAATTAACACTGAATCATAAATTGATATAAATTGTTACTAAAAGTCGTAAGTATGATATTTAACATTATAGCCGTTTGTCTTTGTTCTTTAAAATATTACTTGAAATAATGTCAGGTTACTCGGTCTCTGCAGCAACTCTACTTTCCGCTGAGTGGTAAGATTGGATTGCACGGTGGGTAGTGCAGTGGAGATACTTGTATTTTTATACAGATTGGAGACAATGCTCCTTGTTTCTCAGTTCTCAGTGGCGCGCTGGAAGCTTGCAGCTTGAAATAACATGCTTTCTTTATCTCCTTCTGATAATATTTTATGCAAATGTAATATATGAGCATGTAGATACAAATATGTTGTTCAGAAATTTTAGTTTTGTCTTTGTTTTGAGCATGCGGGTATAGAAATAGAAGCAATCGGTGATTTTGTTCAAACTTGATATTTTTTATTAAAGTTCCAGTAACATAAATCTCGTCACAAACATGACATGTACATAAACGCACAAGTGTCGCAGCTCAGTTTTTCTGTCGTAAATAGTTGTGAAATGGAATGTTAACCAAGTCGGGTCGGTTCATTCACCACCTGTGTATCTACTCGTATGGGAGTAAATAAACAAACACTTTGTCATACATTGATACTTTGTTTATTAGCTGATAACATTTTGTAGTAACCATGTATAAATTACTGTTCTTTATATTTTTAACAAATATAGTGACTTGGCAATAAATAGCACACGGCATTATAATGAATATACTTATGCAAAATAAATCTATTTAATACTAGCGCTCTATGTCCATACTCATCGGAGTATGGAGTATGGATGACTATTTAGGTTAGGTACCTAGTAGTAGACATTGTAGTGTAAGTTTGCCAAGTCACTATATTTGTTAAAGAAATAAAGAATAATAATACAAATTTCATTTAAATGTAAGCCTTTACTAGTCATAAAAAATTTGAGCTTCTAGCTTTTCCCACAATGAAGTTACAGGAGGGGTCAAAAATCGCTCGAACCCCTTCGAGAAAAGTATGATACGGCCGTGCGAGACTTGGCGGGGACACCGCCGCGCCGTGCCCCCAGATCAATAAAAAACAATGTTGACACGTTGCTCTTAAGTTAAATGTTGGATATAATAAAGTACGAGCAAAAACTAAAATACTACGTACTTACTAAATTTACTACAAGTGAATTTTAGGGACTTTAAAAAAAAAACCGACTGCTAAATCTTTAATCCTTTTAAATTCGACAACCGTTTAGGCTCTAAGTTATGCTAAGGAAATATATATACATACATACTCTCGAAAAACATAACCCTCCTTCTTTCGCAGTCGGGTAAAAATATCCTTTTGACAATTTTACATTATATGTCACTTGAATACATTAATTAGATATGTCAAAAAGTAAAAAAATCTCTGATTATGAGGTCAGGTGTAGTTTATGTCAAAATTTGAATCCGTGCAGTTGTCGCCTCTCTGACGTAGGCCTTCCTCAGTATCAACCAAAGTTCCCGGTCTCCAGCAAGTGTTTAGCAAGTTAGATAAAAAACAGTAAAAATACACACGATTTACATTTTCGATTACATTTAAGGCCAATAAAAGTTCGATATGAAATGGTGTTCATAGACTATAGCGTCTGACAAGTGACAGTATCTCGTCGTAGATCCGATGTGCGTTACGCCTCAACCTTGTACCGTGCTGGCAGAGGACACTGGAATACAGTTAAATGTAACTTACGAATTAGTAGATATTTTCATGCCACAATGTTAACTGAGAAGCCGATTCTATCGTATGGAGTTAGTTTTTTTTTTATCCGACTGCGATAGAAGGAGGGTTATGTTTTTCGAATGAATGTATGTATGTATGTGTATTTCCCTGGCACGCCTTAGAGTCTAAACGGCTTGTTGTATTTTTATGTGAGTGACACTGGGTAGATCAGAATTAAAAAAAACCAATTAAAGATGATATTTTATTTTTGTATTGATTCTTATGTTATGGATTTGCTCTTAAATTAGTGAATTGAGTTAATACTAAGGTTTAAAGATTTAAGAGTCGGGTTTTGAATCGCTTTCGACCATTTGTTTACATTTATTCTTAATTATTTTTTGCAGCATCCACTTAATTCTAAAAACAACAATAAGTATTCACATCAAAGATTATTTGATAGTTTATAATACTTACTCATAGTGGGAAGTAAAATTTGACATAGTTTTACGCATGGTTTTTACTAATCTAGTAGAAACTTATTTTGAGATAAGCATGATTGTCTAGTACAAATAAAATTAGTTAAGAGGTTAAAAAAAAAGTATTAAGTTATAGATCTGCAAAAAGTTTGTGCTCATAAGGTCTCATACTCTTCTCAGATAGTGTAGAGACTTCATGCGTGATTTCATTCATCTGTTTGTCTCTGTCTGTTAATCTTCAATATCGATCCAAATGAGCGAGAAAGACTTGCATAAAACGTGCATAAGTTTTATTTAGAGAACTAACATGTGTTTTATTCATACTGTATAAGAAGACGGGTTTTCACTTGTACCTGATCCACATTCGATGAACTTCATCGAGGAAGAAATGAGTCGTTAGTGTCCTCAACGATGACTATAGTTGGACCTTTTCAACAATCAGGTACGCGTGAAAACCCGTCTTCTTAAACAATACGTGCACCACGCTATAGTGTTGCTAAACATGAGGTACTGTGTCCGCGGTGCACCGTTGCTAACGGCCGGGTGGTCCCACAGACCGCTCGCCCGGCGGGGGGTTAAGTGAATTAAATTACGAAAAACGGATGAATCGACGTCCAGTTTTATTGGACGGAATAGAACTGACAGTTTGTCCGGGATTCATTAGTTGAATCGTTTTACCCGGACGGTGGCTCTGATGGCACGGATAAAAACTCTGATGGAGTTGATAAACTAGATAGTGGTGGGTAAGGGTCCTGCTGTTTTCGTTTGTTTGATTATTTTCTGTGCTCTTATGAATTATTTTTATTGTGGTGATTTTTTAATATTTATTTTACTTACTTCTGCTGTGTACAAAACTGTTGGAATATATGGAAAATAATTTTAACGTAATTGTTATTTTTTTAACTTCATTATAAAACACAATCAAGTTCTTCAAAACACACAATAAAATACTTAAATACTAATCAAATAACCAGCCCATAACCGATCCTGGTGCATAATAACATTTTTTTTTTATTATATGTGGATGCATAATTTACCAAGCAAGCTAAACGTCTCTGCATCGGGTCTGACATTATTTCATATCCTGATAGAGGTAAGAAAAAAATTGCCAGTTCGCATGTTTGTTTGTCTCCTGAAACTTTGTACTCGCGTACAGTCTGTATGTTTTAACCAAACTTAACTAAACTTGATGGGTACTACAACATACTTGATGTAAGGATTCAATTTTTTTTAGAATTTGAGTCTTTAGAAACTGCGGTCAAGTGGTTGTGGTTTATTTCTGAAAACGCAATAATATTGAAGTTAGTTGGTCAACAGTTCACAGAACTAATAGTTACAGTTATTTTCACAAAAACCGATATTTTGGTTTTATAAGTAAACTACATGAAGATCTTACTTTTTTCAGCTTATACTTTTTTATGAAATTGATAAATCGATCATTGGAGAACTGTTCTCCTATCTTTAGAATATTTTACGATAATTTCAGTGAAATATGGCGTTTCTTCCCTTACTCCTTATTCTTCGCATCTTCTCTTATACATGGTTATAACTACAAAAAGTAGATTACGACTAAAGAAAATAATAACAAAAATTTGGGACGTCTAATGAGCCAATCACAATTACAAGAAAATTCTAACAATTTCTCTTTACTAACAGAACGGTTATTTGTAAATTTATTTGAAATAAAATATTTTTTATAAGTATGTATTACTTTTACAAAATGACCAAATTAAAAGACCAGAGTCACAGTTTAAGCAAACCTTGTGTGAAAATAATAAATATAATAAAATAAAAGCTATTTTATTTCCACACCTTATATTAAATTTAATGTTATTAAAGTAGAAATTTAATAACATTAAATTTCTTATATATTACATTTCAAATTATTACATTTAAATTGTTTTGAGCTTAGTTATAATTTTAATAACAACAGCTTTACTATATTTTTTGTTAGTTTAATTAGTAATTCTTTATAATTAACATACTTAACAATAATTTAGCATTCATATTTCATAACAATATATTAAAAAAAGCACCAAGTAGTTACTATAAGATTGATAAAATATTAAAAATAAAATTAAATTTGTACGAGTAAAAAGTACATGTACATAAACTATTAAAATATAAATAGGTGTGATTTTTAGTAAATACATATTTTATAACACGGTGATAAATAGCTGATAAAGGTCCTTGCTATAAAAAATTTACGTAAGGTTACAATTACATTGAAACAGACAAAAAACAACTTAAGTACTTTTTATGAGAATTATTATATAAGTTAAGTAAATAAAATGCAAGCTCGAAAAACTCAACTGCTAAATCTTTAAACCTGTGAATTATCCTCAATATCATTTTTTTAGTATTGATAATTATATAGTGTCTATCTCACGACTAAGACGAATCTATTGACACCACTACATTTTTGACCTCGGTTAAAATTATAATGTAAGGCATTGCTAAGTATGAACTTACACGTAAGAATGAAATGATATTCTTAAAATGTTTAAGTTGGCTCAGCGCCTAAAACTAGACTGCACAAGAAGATGCTTTCTTTAAAACAGAACACAGATTATAATGAGACAGGAGGTTCAAATCAAAATACTTAAAAAATATAGGAAGAAATTATGAAAAATGATACCATTGCTGTATCATACCATTAATAATCGCATTTGACTGACTGACTATATGATCAACAATATTGCAACATTTTTTGTCATGCTCACGCGAGCCCCATTTTATTTAACACTATTATAATACTCTGTTAAAAACATTCGTTTTATTTTTCTTGTACTTATGAAAATGTATAGATGTTAACACTTAATGATTAATTGAGTTAGACATTCGTTTATTTGATTTTTTCTGTATCATTAGAGAAGAACATTTTAAAAGTTTTATTGATGGACTTACGTACGGGTGCTTTGGCTTCAAATACAAAAAAATTTAATATAATTATAAATGAAAATAAATTAAAACTTTAACCTCGGCTTATGTTTCCACGTATAATCAATGCTCCTGTGTTGTTATAAACATCAATGCAGCTTTCAACTGTGCAAATGCAAGGCCCTTATTCACTACGAACATTGCAATATGTGACGCGGCCACGTTATTAGTGTCTTTTATATCGAGCCGTAGTACGAAACGCGTTCTTTTAAATCATCCGAATAAAATATTGCGTCAATATAACGTTGTAAAACACACCCAACGGTGTGTTCCGGCAGCTTTCCTTGAGAGCCAGTGTATTCCAGACTTAGCATGCGTGCAAACTTGTGGACGAATGCCTAGCTGTGCATAATAAATATTAACTCGTCACGATTTCTCAGCAAGTAGTCTTCTTGTTCATTAAACAATAAAGACCATGAAAGTTTTGTACATCTGTTTCGTTTCATAATCTGCATCTAGGGGTGCGATATATCGTTCGCCCATTCTCCGCTCGCCCCATTTATTTTGTTAAGATACAATAATTTCTTTGTCTTCTTTCGGTGCATTGTGTTCCATACTACGCTATAAAGATATATATTCAGGTTTAACGGGAGGAAAACATGGTTATGTTGAAATGGGATAACTTTTATAGTTACTACTTTACGAAAATGTTTCACGGTTAAACTTTTTCGTTTTGCAAATTTTGTGGGTTCATTGAGCGGTAAGAGAGGACGATGGTTCTGTTTCTAGACTCGAAACAAAAATGCAAATTTATTTACTTTAGTTAGCATGTTTGAATATTTGTTTGTTACCTGGTTGCTAACGCTCTCGCAATATAGATGGTAGTTTCTTAGAATTTTACGATGTTTTTAGTCGTCGAAGATTCGTGAGAAAAGTAGGTATACTCTGTAATTTTTGGTAAATGGTTCTTATAAAAAGTTTGTTGACCGATATCATCACCAAAACTATTGCTAATGCACTGGGCCGAGAAAATTATTGAATCTTGCTTATTATTATTAGAGATCGCTTTGTAGCAATA
Source organism: Ligdia adustata (assembly GCA_947049295.1). Lineage (NCBI taxonomy): Eukaryota > Metazoa > Arthropoda > Insecta > Lepidoptera > Geometridae > Ligdia > Ligdia adustata. The sequence goes on from OX346221.1 coordinate 504,835, forward strand.
AGACCGCCTTTTGTGCCAGTTTTCTGTTGAATTTATTATGTATGTATAAAAATAATGTAGTCCCACACGCTCCACAGGCGCTCTATAGCTTTTTTGAGATTTGAGATGTACTTTTTGATGAAAAACACGTTAGTTTTCTTAAGATCTTCAAGAGTCTTAAATTAACTTTCCTATTTAACATGTTTATAATTCACCCGTGTTTATTTTGAATGCTTGTAATGTTAGTTAAAGTCCCCATTAAAATAGGATAAAATATATAATATGATAGTGATAAAATGTAATAATTTAATACAACCGACTTGTAAATAATTTTTAACAATAAAATTCTGTATTCTGTATAACACGAGCAATATTACGTTTTACGAAACAATACTTGAACACACCATAAAAATATAATGCTTAAACAAAACCCATCCCATAAACACATTCATAACCACCATACATTCACATTATCTAAACCATAGATCTGATCATACGTAGATGGGACATTTGATTTCAGTCATCCATATTGTGGTGGTGTTCACCGATAACTATGGGCACAGAACGCTAATATTAAATAGATTTCTTTTCTATAAGTATAGTCATTTGCAATTGTCAAGTAGTAGTCAAATATTATAGCGGAAGTCGGTGAACGTGAGGCCAGGAGCCGAAATATTATTATTAGTGGTATCGCTGAGCCAGTTTCTTTTAACAAGGACGAGAGAATTGAATTAGTCAATGCTGAAGTAATTCGTATCATAAAAACTATTGATGATAGCTGCCCTGTACCGCAGTATATAATGCGCCTGGGTAAGTACAATGCCCAAAAAACCCGTCCAGTTAAGATCTGCTTTAAATCGCAAGATACTATAGAGAAAAATAATGCCGCTTTTGGTAATATAAAGATATTCTCGGATCAAACACCTCAGCAGCAGCGATACTCAAAAGATCTTAAATTTCAACTTGAGCGTCGAATTCAAAACGGAGAAAGTAACCTAACAATCGAGTACGTGAAAGGATTACCGAAGATTATTGACCTGCAATCAAAAAACGCCATGCAATAGATTGTCCAAGTAATAACGAAAAAAGAGATACTTTGAGATCAAGTTCTGACGTAATATACCAAGCAGTCAACAGTTTCGATGAAATCCATGTTAATAAAAAGTCGTTGAATTTTTTTTACGTCAACATACACAGTGTCGTGAAAAAGGGTAAATTTGATGACTTACAATGCATAATGAAAGCGTTTCAGACAGATATACATGTGGTAGTTTTAACAGAAACATGGATAAAATCTGATGAAGAAGCAAAACGATTTCATGTGCCTGGATTTACCCATTATTATAATTTTAGACAAAAATCTAAAGGAGGTGATGTATCGATATTTGTGAGTAATAGTATCAAACATAGTCAAATTGAAACAACTTACCAAAATTTTAACCACTATCTTTGGGTACATATTGATAATTATGCTTTAGATATTGGTGCAGTTTATAGACAATCAAATAACACGAAACTCGAAGATTTTTTAGAAACTTACTCGGAACAACTTTATCGTGGAAAACGTGCACTAGTATTTGGGGACTTGAATTTTGATTTACTTACAACTGATACAGCAATTCAGAAATACATAGAACTTCTTCAAAAAAATGGTTATAGAATTTTAAATAAGATAGAAGGGACATATTGCACTCGAAAAACTCTAGCAACATGCACCATTATTGACCATGTATGTACTAACCTTACTAAAAATAAATTTCATTTTGCTACAGATCATCATTTAATTTACTTTGAAGTTTAAAGACATGCACCCCAACCATTACATAAGATTAAATATGAGGCAGTAGATTATGAAAAACTTTGCAAAACGGTTGCTGAGAGAAAACCAAATGAAGATTATATTTACGCATCTCTAGAAGCTAATCTATTGTCGTGTATTAGGCAAGCCAAAATTACAAAAATTAAGATACAAAATCCGCCGAAACAAAACTGGATAAATAAAACAATACTAACTGAAATAAGGAATATAAATATATTATGGAACCAATACAAGAAAAACACAAGAGATAAAACATTAAAAGAAAAATTTAAACTACAAAGAAATAAAGTTTTTAAGCTCATCCAAAATACGAAAAGCAAATACTACATGAAAATGTTTAACGACTGTAAGAAACAACCATAAAGGATGTGGAAAGTAATAAATAGTCTCTCACGAAACAAAATATCAGAAATATCTATTCCAAAAAAAATAAAAACTCGACTTGACACTATTACGAACGAAAGAGAAATATGTGAATGTTTTAATGATTTCTTTGTAAATGTTTGCTCAGTACTAGCGGGTCAGATAGTTAAATCTCATTGTATAACAAACTCAAACATCGAAACTGTTCTAACAAATGGATCTTCTGTTTTAGATCATCTGAAATTCGCAACTAGCGATGAAGTTCTCGGAATCATCGATAATCTTAAGTCAAATACTAGATCGGGACTAGATGGGATAAACACAAAATCTTTTAAATGTATAAAACATCTGATTGTTGATGAGCTTACAAACTGTATCCACAAATGTTTATCGTTAGTTATATTTCCTGATAGTTTAAAAATAGCTAAGGTTACACCAGTCTATAAATCTGGGCCAAAGTCAGAACCAGGAAACTCTATCGGTCTATCTCAGTTCTATGTGTACTATCCAAAATTTTTGAAAAAGTTTTATATAATCGGCCAGAGGCATATCTTTCGTCAATTAATTTTCTGTATGAGAAACAATACGGGTTTAGACCAAAATCGAACACGCTTTCAGCCACGATTGATCTTGTTACGAAAATTAAACTTAGCATTGATAAAAAGCAAATAGCTTTAGGTATATTTATTGACCTCAAAAAAGCATTTGACACGGTTAGTCATGAATTGTTATTAGAAAAATTAACTGAAATTGGTATAACCGGAGTAGCTCACAAAATCTTTAGATCTTATCTCTGTAACCGTGCTCAAGTAGTTAAGATAGGTAAAACTCAGAGTAATCCTAAAACAATATCTTATGGAGTACCCCAAGGGTAAATTTTAGGACCTTTATTGTTTTTACTATATATCAATAGTGTCCATCGCCTAGCATTAAATGGAGATCTTACTCTGTACGCTGACGACACATGTTTGCTCTATTTTGGCAAATCAATTAATAACATTGTGTTTGAATCTCAGTCTGATCTACATTTATTGAATGACTGATTTCAATCTAATCTCTTCACCATAAACACTTCAAAAACTAACTACATTATATTTGCTGCTAAGAACAAAACAATTGGTGACTATCCCCCCCCTACAGATAAATCAACAGATCATTAACAAAGTAGACCAAGATAAGTATTTAGGCCTAGTATTAGATAGCAAACTGACGTGGGTTCCTCATATATATAAAACTAAAACTGAGATTGCATCAGTCACTGGAGCTTTAAAAGGTAGTGTCCGTTGTTTTCCTCGTCACGTAAGATACACGATCTACAATTCGATGGTTAAAGCACATGTTGACTATTGAATAGAAATCTGGGGAAGTGCTGCGAAGACAAATATCAAACAGAAGGTAGGATGTCAATTGGAGTACCACAGGGCTCTATTTTAGGCCCAGTCTTATTTTTGATATATATTAATGATATTACCAATGCATTGCCAAGTTGGGCTCACATAAACTTATTTGCAGATGACACACATGTAGGCATCAGAGACAAATGTATACATAATTTAGAAAATAAAATTGGTATCGTTATGGAATTGTTAAAGGAATGGTTTGACGCAAATGGAATTGTTCTTAACTCTGATAAAACCATCTCTATGCAGTATCAGTCAAAGTTAGGTATTTTCGGGAATTCCATTAGTAAAACAAATGTATTTCTAGGTTATACAATAGATAATACAATTAGCCATAATGCGCACATCGATAAAATTTGCAAGAAAATGGCAAGTGGTAATTATGCTTTATTTAAACTTAAGCCATTACTAGATAAAAAGTCGCTCATCTCTGTCTATTATGCCTACGTGCATTCTATTATAAGATACGCTATTACTGTTTGGGGAAATGCTAAAGATATCATAAAAGTCTTAAAATGTCAAAAACAGTCTATAACAACAATTAACGGTTTGAAAAAACGTAGTCCTGCGAGAAAACACTTTAAAAAAGATAAAATAATGACAGTTATATCACTTTATATTTATAATTGTTTATTAGAAGTACACGAGGATAGGGAAATACCGGAAAAAAGAATTTCACGCAATAATAAAAAAGGGCGAATCCTACCAATAAATAGATTAGCTAAATGTAAGAAGCAGGGGTTTTATACCAAAATACTGATGTACAATAAATTACCTAATAGTGTAATGGATCTCAATTTTATTACATTCAAACAAAAATCGAAGTATTTTTTTGAAAGCAATCCTTTTTATAAACTCAGCGAATATATGTCAATGCAGCTTGTGGAATCATCGTTCTTGTGTAACGAACAACCATTATAAAATATTAATAATAACTAAACAAAGCAATTATAATGTAAATATTTGTCATGAGAACTATTAAACTAAGAACTAATATTAAGTAATCGTATATAAATGAGATTTGTAAGTTAAATTTTTTAAGTAATTATTCATTCAAATGTAATAAGACTTGCCTGTAACGAACGTTATTTAAAGGTCAATAAATATTACTTTACTTTACTTTACTTTACAAAATATTGCAAACTGCTCAAAATAAGCTATTAAAATTCCTATTTAATTACGATTATCTTTCTCCTAAAGACACACTTTATAAGGAACTAAAACTCATGAATGTCAGTCAATTGTATATTTACAATACTTGTGTACTTAGAAGAAAAATACTGCATAAAAATTTACATACAAATACTGCTTTCAGCAAAGCTAAAAAAACGCATAAAATGATACTGAGACGGGTGAATGATATTCATCCATTATTTCTACGGACCAGATATGCTCTTAAAAGCATTACGTTCGAAGGGGCTCAGTTATATAATCACTTACCACGAGATTTAAAAGAAACAAAATCAATGCCCACTTTCAAAAAACTACATAATACATAAATATGAACCGACCCGACTTGGTTAACATTCCATTTCACAACTATTTACGACAGAAAAACTGAGCTGTGAGACTTGTGCGTTTATGTACATGTCATGTTTGTGACGGGATATTAATAACATCATGTAGAAACTTGAAATTAATACCTATCTATGCAACATTAAGAAATTAATGTTGTATAGATAGGTAATCTTTATTGCGCGATTCGACTCGTATTGGTAGATTATTATAATTTGATTTACTTGCCCATCCGTAATTTGATAAACATCAAAAGTTAAATCGGTCAACCAATTTCTCCTGTAATTCCTTGTGACGCGAGTTTAATTTTACCACAAAAGTTGAAAGATTGAGATGGCATTGCGCCAAAGAAATTTAGGTATTTGATTCCTTGCTGTGGTACCAATCTTACGTTAAAATCTTGAAGTAGCTAAGACGCAGAAGAAAGTAAGAAATAAGAAGGAAGAAAACAGATATTGTTAGATTTTCTTACATTTATTGTGTTTATAATTTTCAATAATTTTCTGAGCAACTTGTTTTTTTTATTCTTGGCTATTCTATATAACATACTATTCATTGCCACAAACCCTTAAAACGTAAAGCTCCGAGCGAAAAAAATCAGAAATTGCCTCCTTTTCACCCCTCCCGGGGCAATACCGCGTCAATGCAAGCGGGAGACTTTTATGGCCCGGTTTATTGGACAATATATCCTGGGACCCTTGTTGTACCAACTTGGCCCGTGTATGTACCTATAGGACTATATGGCCATATGGGCCGGGTAGGGTATGATGGGAAATTGAGAGATAAGATGCCGATTTCAAATTGTTTTTGAAATTTTCGATTTAGCGATAGACCATCGAAGGTACGATTGCCTTGTTATAGATTCTATGTTAAGGTCTATCTATATTTCAGTGAAGCTCAGCTTCTACCAACCAACAACGTATTCATACTTGTACATCCACATAAAAATATTCATAATAAAATTAAACATTACACATAAGACTAAAAATATAGTCGTTTAAAACTACGATCTTTACGGCATTACCAACATTCAGACAAACACTATCAAATGAAAGATGATCAATCAATGTTTTTAGCGGACCCTGCCGGATTTTTTGAACAGAGTAACTTGCTATGGATAGATCTTCGTGTCTGTAGAAAAAAAGGATACGTCGTTTTTCTTTTACTATTATATTTCTTTTGTAACATAACATATTTAATATAATATTTTCCAAATTATTACGAAGGCTCTAGGTAATAAATAAAATCGTGAAGAATCCACCTTCATCACGCAACAAATACATTTTTACATGAAAATACACTGAGGTTTGCGTGATTTAAGCCACGAGATAACTAATGTGTAAGAAATGTAATCTACAATCATAAATTTACCCAAAAAATAAATTATCCTGAAAACCTTTTTGAACGTTTGAACTAGAAAATTTTTTCAGCGCTATCAAAAGATTAAAGATAATTCAGTGAACTAAATTCTTGATTTACATTGGGCATAATTTTCATATTTAATTTTTTTTATTTAAATTTCTGTAATCTTCAGTTACGCTAAAATAGTGCTACATAAAATAGGTAGTACTTTTTTTATCCGACACAGCTTAGCATTTGACCACTAGTTCGACGACCACGACACGACACGACACAACCTCGGAAATCAGCGATAATGTAGCCCTAGATTGGAGCATACCTAGTCTGGAATACACTAGCTCTCAAAGAAAGCCGCCGGAACACACCGTTAGGTGTTGCTTGGTGATAGATTTTACAACTTAAGGGTTCTAGCCTAGCCTAGATACTTATACGAGTAGCTAGCCAGGAGAGCGATAGGATACGCCCTACCACCATGGTATGGTTTCCTCACGATGTTTTCCTTCACCGGTAGCTCAGGCTCTTTTTGCATGTTTCGTGGGATCGAACCTCGTACGTTTTGCACAGCAATCGATCTCACTAACCACTCGACCATCATCGCTAAAAACGGTACTGCAAACATTTAGTCTCGCAAGCATAATTTGATTGCATTCTTTAATCTCAATATGTTATACTCGTTCTGGGTGATTTTAAAGTGAGTGCGTATACTCGTATTTAGTATACTGAAAGAATATTGAAAAGTGAAATGTCCGTGTAGTTTTTTTTAAACTCACTTGAGTACATAAATATTAAGAACACTTTAATTGAAGTCATGCAAAGTATATGCGAAATTCATGGACACTCTATGCTACGCCACTCTTGTGCGAAACTAGGCCACGGCGACGGCAAGCGCGTTCGCATGAACCAGATTTGTGTAATCGCGCTTAGGTGAACATATTTCCCTAACATGTGGTAGGTACCCCTATACTCTACTTTTACTGTGCTCAATATTATCGAATCTAAGTTATAACTGAACTTTAGCTAACTTAAGAAATATCTTCGCATATAAATCCCTGACGGCTAAAGAATAAAAAAACCGTAATAACTTAATACCAAGATCTGTCACATTTGCATTTAAGCAAGTACCATCATTCAACAAACATACATCCTGACAGATAAATAAAAAAAAAACTCCGTTAATCAAAACTATTACAAAATATTAGAACTGCTGGGCTGTTTCCCGCGGCATTGTTCGCGACTGAAATTAAAATATTAATAAAATAATGTACCCCTATTTCACCACATTAAGGATTGAATTTCGAGAAATTAATCCTTATTTCACACATAAACATACATTATTTGGGTGTGGATTTCGTTTGGTCGAATTAAACAAAATGAAACGTTTGTACGTAACTAGACTGCTTGACATACTCGTATTAATGAAATATGGATATTATACATTCTCTGAGCTCTAACTAAAAATTTTATATTTTACTCAATTAACAAGTGGTTAGAAGCGAGATCGAAAAAAAACTGCTAAATCGTTAAACCTGTGTAACAACATCCTAAAATTATTTTTTAAAGCCCTAACAAAGCGTCTAGTTGACGCTACTCGAGATCAAAATGCTGGCCTCTGCCTGGGTCATTGCAATGGTATTGCCATTCAACGAGGCAATGGGGCCAGCATTTTGGGTACTCTACCAACGGGCAGTGGTTTAGATTTAAGTTAGTTTTAATTTTTGGATATTGCTTTTGTACATATAGTTTATAACTTTGTATAGTTTTAGTTAAAATTTTATCATGTTTTATAAGTTTGTGCAGTAACATCCTTAATTTCATGTTTTTTAATTTTGATGTACCCAGTGTCACTCTCACGACTAAGACGAATCTATTGACTCCACTCACATTAAAAATATGATAAGCTGTTTAGCCTCTAGGGCGTGCCAAAGAAATATATATACATTTCTTTCGCAGTCAAGTAATAAGTCAAAATATTAGCACCATTTTTGTTTTTAAAGTCAGTTATATATCTAATACGCTACTTTTACTTTAAATCTCCTAAGTCACGTAGGTCCCGTTACTTTCCATTTCATCGCGTGCAAGCACCACGTATAAGTCACGTTAACGTATCTACAAACGCGAGTACTAACAATATTGAACTTTATATTGCGAAATAAGTGTCTAAATCGTGAGCGAAATGGTATATTAGCTCAGATTTCTTCGATATAATGATTTTTATTATGATATGATTTTTTATCGCTAAGGAGCAGTTTACCAGATTCTCAATTTATCAGATTCACATCTCGCCAGATATGATAGTCATAACGCTTAAAGTCGTGTCATTATTTAACTATCACATAGCAAAATTGCATTTGTACGACATAGAAAAGAAGAACGATCTATATAGTCAAATTAAAGTCGGGTTTATTATTTTCTCAAAGTTTTATTTTCATATCTATCTCTACCTGGGAAATAAAAGGTTAGTTTTGTTCTTTGATTTCTGCGTCTAAAAGCGCATTTTAATGACTTGCGTGTAAAAACCATGGCCACCTCGTTTATTTCATTTCTCCTTCATTTAATCTGTGGTAAAAAAATATTTTTATAAAAACCTTAGGAAACTCCTTCGTCATTGCAGTTTAAATGTAATTGTCAATTTTAGCAACTGAAGTAATTGTGATTTTAATTTATAACAGATACAAATTATATTTAAAAATAAGAAAAATTTCACATTCAGAGCTTCCTACTGCGATTTCTCTTATGTCCAACACATCCAGACTCTAAGACAGATATTCAACTCATCTGTCCTGGCCGGCAATCGAACCTATGTCCGCCAACTCTTGAAACAGATATGCAAACCACCAGGCTATGGTGATCATCAACTAAACTTTTTGTAAACTCAGTGAATATATTATGTCAATGCAGCTTGTCGAATCATCGTTCTTGTGTAACGATCAACCATTACAAAATATTACTAGTAAATAAAGAAATAAATCACAATGTAAATCTGTTATATAATAAATATATGTTCTGGAAACTATAAAAGTATTCAAATAAGTTTTTTAAAGATTTACTCTTATAAGTAATTAATGATTCAAATGTAACAAGACGTTGCCTGTAACAAACGTTATTAAAAGGTCAATAAATATTTTATATTTTAGACTGATGTCAAAAATGTTCCTTACATACTAAATAAACATTCAACCAAATCAAAAATGTGAATCTGTAATCAGATGTAAAAAAGGCATAAAAATTCCGTGCTGGTGTCTCCGAGACAACTCGGTATCGAGCGAACAGCACATGTTGCCTCCGTGACGAACATTTTAACTGTTATACTGAATCACATAGAATATTAGTGAGAAGGGTTACTTGAGACTAAAAAAATATTATAATTTTGAGGCCTAATCGGTTAAAATTCAAAAAACAAGAGCAAGCCACACAAGCCATGGCGTTGATATTTGACAGTTTGCCGATTTGACGCTGTCAAATATCGACGCCATTGTTTTCTTTTTTTTTCAGCTGATGATGTGCTGATCGCAAGGCACATAATTAGAGGCATGCGCCATCTCGCTCGTATTGTCTCAGTTTTATTAGATAAAAAAAAATTAACTGTTTTTTGAAAAATCGGCCTTTGTAATAAAGCATTGCCAATGTTTTCTATATTTTTATTATTTCAACAAATATGCATAATTTGCTTTGAGTTAAATATAATTCTTAAGAGGTCTATGAGTGGTCGGTGCATTGGATATTGTACATAGTCATTTTACGCTTCGTAACTAAATTAATTAATTTAATTTTGAGTTTCTAAAGCTTGTTTTGAACCGAGATATCTATTAGAAAATCCAGAGTGTTGTATTTTGGCATATGACATAAATAGTCATAACGTAAATGTAAAGATTATTTTAGTGCTATGCTAACAACAAAGACAACAGTTGCAGTCAGAAATGGTTAGCATATATAATTTTCTAAAATATATGTAATAGCTTTTAAATAAACCAAGACTCTTATCTATTTCAAATTAAAAAATCTTTATTTGATATATTTTATTGGTACTTATTTTTTCTCAAAAATTATCTTACTGGCCAAAATTATGATATTGACTGGGTTTTTTATACCCAATAAATATGCTTGCGCTTGACCGCAACTCGCCTGATGTAAAGCGACGATGCGGCCTAGGATGTGGAACGCTTGCCTAGAAGAATCCGATTCACTTGCGATTTGAAGAGACCGAGATTGTATCTATCGGGAAATAGAGTACAGTTTAGTGAATTCCACAACCTTATTATTAAAATATTAAGTGATTAAGAAATAAGTTTACCTACTGCACTATTCTTCCTGCTTCAAATCTAAACCATGATCGTTAGCGTTCTACACATTTGCGAGTCTCGACCGTGGATCGTCCATAGCCAACTGCCCGTTACTTCAGTCAGTGGTCATCTTTCGGGAAAAATCGTCAGAGAACTTCCATTGAATGAAGAGTTTTTGAGACACTAAGCGTCTCATCGCATAAGCATTAGAAATACCATTGACAAGGTTTTTTGTTTACACTCATAGCTCTCATGGGAAGACGAATGAAAAATAAAGAACTTCTATTATTTTATTTTTAAACATATAACAAAAGTTGAGCATAATGTTATTCTTGTGGAAAGCTTGTAAAAAATTATGTAATTGATTATCTATATTTTTGTTGCTTACTTTGGTATGGCTGACAGATGACAGATAAAATAATATTTTTTATTGGTGGCATCTGACGGTCTTAACATGAATACGAGAATCGACATGGTTTGTTAAAGATTAAAATCTGGTATTTTTATTGTGAACTGTTCATAACATTACAATATTAATCAAAAGAGTTTTTGAATTTTCATCAAATTACAGAAATGAAACGTTGTCAATTCTTAATATTATGTATTTCCGCAAGTTATCGGGATGAATTCTTCTTCATGTAAATTTTTAATTTTCCGAATGCATCATTTTTGTTACTATTCATGGTACGGATTCTTGTTTTTTATGGAAGAAAGTACAATACGATGCGTTTATGTAGTCGCCGTATTGATGAGATGTTTTGGTTCATTTCTTACTACAAAACTGCAACTAATGTTTTAAATTTTTATTTTTTTATTTTTATTATTGCTATATTTGCTAATTTTATACATATTGATACAAATTTTCAGTATAATCGCAGTTACACACACAGTTTTTCCGAAACTATCTGTCACAAAATATACTAAGTCACTTAAATGCAATTTCGTCATGTTATATCATGGTACATCATCATCATCGTCATCAGAGGCAGCTAATACTGGTATTGCGGAAAACACTAAAACAAAATGATTCTGCGTGATGAAATAATTAATGATCTGTATTCGATTAATGTAGATTGCCATCTTGTGGATGAACTTGAATCGTGCAAGTTATATTTCACTCCTGCTCATAATTTCAGGATATTTTCGCTGAATATAAGGAGTATAGGACACAATTTCGACAGTTTTCTACTAGCTTTGAAACGAATGGACATAACGTTTGACATTCTCGTTTTAACGGAGTGTTGGTTGAAAGTAAATCCTACTACTCCACAAGTGCCTGGATATGACTCATTTCAAAGTAATTTTAATCACAACAAAAACGGTGGAGTAGTTGTATATGTTAAAAATGTCTGGAACGCGTCAGTCAAGGAACATCCAGTTCATAATTAACAATGTTTATCTATTAAAATTGAGAAAATGATTAATATTTTGGCAGTTTACCGTTCACCAGATTGTAAAAATATTGACAATTTTCTGTCTTCTATTGCACCTCAAATGGTTAGTACAGGTGGCCTGCTTCTTGTTTTTGTCGGTGATATAAATGTAAATATTCTAGATACATGTGCAACCAAAAGTTTAGAATATCTATGCTTTATGGAAGAATTTGGTTTGATACCGGCAATAACTGAAGTTACTAGAGAAACATCTTGCCTCGGTCATATCTATATTAACAGCTCGCATCTCAAACATTTACCGATAGACGTTATTGGTAGATCTCTTGTCACTGATCACTACCCAGTAATGATCGGCATGAAGCTCAATAAATTGTCACGCCCTCAACAAACACGTATATCAATAAAAAGAGATTTTGATGCAATTAAAAAAGATCTTAAGAAGTTGATTGGAGCTTTGTTACCCGCATCAATGACGTAAATCAGGCCACTGACACTTTTATGACATTTTTGTCTGGTTTAGTTGCTAAGCATACGCGTGAAGTTCGTCTTAGTAGATCAAAATTTGTACTTAAGCCTTGGATTACTACTGGACTCATGCGATGCATGAGGCATAGGGACAGGCTACATCAACGTGCTAGACGTGAGCCTGATAATTTAATAATACAGGTTACCTACAAAAGGTATCGTAACTATTTGGCTGCTCTCTTACGTAGATTGCAGATAGAATATGAAAGAACAAAATTGGATAAAAATAAAAACAATCCCAAAAACCTATGGAAGTGTATCAAATAATTATGTAATATATCTAGAAATAAGACAGATCCCACTGAATTGCTCCTCCAAAAAAGCTCTGACGATTCGAAAACCCCACTTGACATATGTAATGAACATTTTGCCACTGTCGGTCAACGATTAGCTCATCAAATACTCACATAAAGTAATCAGGATCAGACTAATTTAGCAACGAACGTTGGTACACAAGATAATTTTGCCGAATCTTTTTTTATGAGTCCTACGGATAACGAAGAGGTAGAAAGACTAATTTTGAGCCTACAAGAAGGTAAGGCTGCAGGTATAGATGGTCTAACTAACTCACTTATAAAATATATCAAAGACGAAGTAATTGTGCCCCTATCACATATATACAACGAAAGCCTTTCTAGCGGAACATTCCCCAATTTATGGAAAATTGCTTCGGTTAGCCCCATTTATAAAAGTGGTCCCAAAGACTGCGTGGAGAATTACAGACCAATCTCATTGTTAAGTTCAAAGCTGGTAAACAAGAGATTAATAAGATTTTTAGACTCGCGACATATTATATCACCAAGACAGTTTGGCTTTCGTAAGGGAAAGAGTACCGAAGATGCCGTTTCATTATTAACTTCCATAGTTTCAGCTAGGCTAGACAACAAAGATAGGTGTGTGGCAGTATTCTTAGATTTGGCAAAAGCCTTCGATTCTGTCTCCGTTCCAATACTTCTAAAAAAACTATATTCTTATGGTATCCGTGGTATAGCGTTAGACTGGTTTAAAAGCTAATTAATGGAGCGGAGACAGTGTGTGAAGATTGGCAATCAGTCTAGCAGTATACAGGCCATTAATTTTGGCGTACCACAGGGCAGCATTCTGGGACCTACATTATTCAATATATATATAAATGACATCCACACTTTTAAATCAAAAACGCTGAGATTTTATGTTACGCAGATGACACTGCTGTCATTTTCCATGGCCAATCCTGGATACAAGTCTTAGAGCATGCTGATCTTGGCTTGGTCAATATTTACGCATGGTTACAGCATAATTTACTAACGCAGAATGCGAAGAAAACTGTATACTTGTGTTTCCATAAAACTGTTGTCTCATCTCCTTCAATGTCAATTCTTAAAATTCATAAGCTGCAATGTAGCAAAACTTCATGCAACTGCGATTCCTTAACTAGAGTAAAGTTCACGAAATATTTGGTAATACTGGACGAAAACTTAAGGTTTAAGGAACACATTGCTGTGCTTTCGGCTCGGGTCAGGAAAGTGATTGGCGTAATGAAAAGTCTGCGTGACGTTGCATCTCCAGAAACGTTAGTTTCGGTATACTTTGCCTTGTGTCAGTCTATACTGACCTATTGTATTACATGTTGGGGTAGTGCATCTAAATATGTAATCATTCAAGTCGAGCGGGCACAGAGATCAGTATTGAAAGTGATGTTGAAGAAGCCGCTCAGACATCCCACTGTTGACGTGTATAGGGAAAGTGTAGTCCTAAATGTTAGACAGCTTTGCCTTCATACAATTTTACTTTCGGCTCATAAATCGGTTTTAGCTGCAGCTGTTGATGATAATGACGAAAATCCAAGGCGCAGACCTTATAAATTACCTCTTCCAAGCGTAAAATCGTGTTTTGCCCGTCGCTTCGGTCAATTCATTAAAAATCATGTTTATAACACCATTGATAAAAAATGCAATCTAAAAGTGAAGTAAAAAATGCACTTAAATTTTTTTGTCCTCTTTGAGTTATGACTAGACGGAAAACTTACTGCAGATTAAAAATTTGTAAATATCTACATTAATAATTTCATTACAAAAAAAAAACGCGCGATGTTGATGAATGGTAGGTAAGGTAATTTTTGATCATTGTGTACAATTCATACTTTTATAATTTTTATGTCATGTCATCTTCACGAAAACGTTTTATTTCATTTAGAATATTTTTTAGTTTTTGTCACATATATTCTATATGTCTGGTAGATGTGACGACAAATATGTATTTCTTTTTGTTAACCCTGTGTGTTTAAGGTTTTTATTTTTAACTCTTTTATTTTTATTTTTCGTAATCCCGAGGATAACAGTGCAAGGTACTCGTATCGGGTCCTCGCGACACAGCCTAGGCTCAGCCTAGTGCGTGGATCATTATTAAACTACAATATCATAATCTTCATTATAAACAATACTCGTTGTATATAATTAAGTTAAGTTCGTTTTTATTAGCTTATACGTTGTAAATTGGGACACGTTCTTTTCTAAATCGCATTGTTGTTTGTAATGTTAAATAAATTATTTTTCATTTTTATTTTTTCAATGCTTACATAGAGATAAACATCCCTTTCAATTTAAGTTAATCCAAGCACTTACCTTTATTTAACAAGTATGTAAACACCAATGTAGACATTCGATCTAAGAGTATTTTGGTAAATTTTTTTTTTGAAGGTTGTTTAGTTTTTTGGGCAGAATTTTATAGGAATAACAGTATATACTATGTTTATATATTTTTATTATGGGCCCAGTTGTTATTTATCTAAATAAAAGTAAGTAAATAATGAATATAATACTTAGACGTATACATCGTCATAAGGAGAACTTTATGACGATGTATACAGGGGTCGGCACTCGAAGTGTTACCAATTCAAAATGCTGTAATTTTGTCAATTTTGTTTCTTTTTATTTATAAACTTCAATATATAGAAAAAAACATTTAAAATTAAAAAGAAAAAAATATTGTTTGATGTGGCCACCTTTAGCGCGGATAACAGCATCAAGTCTGTCCGAGAAGGCTTCACACGCTGCACGAATGTGGTCTGCTGATATTTTGTTCCATTCTCGGCGAAGAGCAATCTTTAAGGCGTCGACTGTCTCATATTTTTTTGCTGACACTTTGGCCTCTAGAATTGACCATATGGAAAAATCCATTGGGTTTAAGTCCGGCGAATATGGTGGCCATTGTTGCGAAGAAATGAAGCTCGGAACTTTTTCTTGCAAAAAAAATTGGGTTTCACGGGCTTTGTGGGATGGTGCAGAGTCTTGCTGAAACGTCCAATGGTTTCTACCGATTTTTTTACGTGCCCTAGGTAACAAAGCATCGTTTAAAATCTTTTCACGGTAGATTTGCTGGTTTATCTTTGCACCCTGCTCAATGAAAACGAGAGGTGAACGTCCCGTAGCAGTTCGGTAACTGCCAAACCATCACTGATGCTGGTGCTTGCTTTCGCAGAGCAATTTGTTGGTCTAAATTGTCGTTTGATTTAGACTTTAACCATACACGATCATTTTGTTTGTTCATATATTGCTGAACCGTAAAAAATTTTTCATCGGAAAATACCAAATTTTCAAGCTTGCTATCAACGTGCGACTGCTTTAACTCCTTAGCTCTTTCTAGGCGAACTGCCTTTTGTGCAAGTGTCAAGTCTTGCACTTTTTGTATTTTGTAAGGCTTCAGTTGTAGTTTATTTTTTAATATGCGTCCTATGCTCCGGGCAGATACATTAAGACTTTTCGCCAATTTAATTGCGCTTTGTCGTGGATTTCGTTCAATTCTAGCCTTTACCTTTCGAACCATTTTTGATGATGTTGCTGTTGTTGGATGTCCACCTCCATAGCGTTTCTTGATGCTACCTGTATCATTGTAACGCGTGATGGTCTGATACACAAACATTTTATTCAGATGTAAATGTCGTAGCGCATTAACAATGGCTGGTTGCGATTTTCCAGCCAAATACAAAGTAATGACACTGTGGCGTTTGAATTCCATCTGGATAACTTTTTTTAGCAGCGACGTAAAACAATGAGCTTCTGTATGTTTAGGAACAATACAATAGACTTACAACTGTGAAAAATGGGCGCCATATTGTAAACAGTTTGGTTGCTATTGCAACTTAAAGTTGGTAACACTTCGAGTGCCTACCCCTGTATTTCTAAGTATTATATTCATTATTCACTTACTTTAATTTACATGAAATTTGAAACGAAATTCAAATATTTTAATTTATCAATTTGTCATAACATGATTTGCAATTCAACTCGAGGTTGTTATTCTGGCGAACTCTTGAGACTGAAATTTGGTAAGCAAGGCAATGAAAATCAATTCAACCATACGATTGTTATTATGAATTATTTATAGGTAACAAGTGGTTAGAAGCGAGTTCGGAAGAACCCGAATGCCAAATCGTTAAACCATCCTTAATTTCTTTTGTTTTTATGTGTATCATCCTTAATTTCTTTTGTTTTTAATTTTGATGTATCCAGTGTCACTCTCTAGACTAAGACGAATCTATTGACACCACTCACATTAGTATACCAGCGCGGGTTCTTTACAACCGGCGTCATGCTGGGTTGGGATTGGCTTGTGACAAAAAACATGCTTCTCTTTTGTATTTACTAATTCTGTTTCAAAATAGTTTGTTGTTTTTTGTTACAAATGAACCATATTCTATTCTATTCTTTTTAGTTCTAACATTGGCGATGCACTTTGCAAAATCATATGAAAAAAATCTTATAAAAATATTTAAACAAAATTAAAAACTGATTTTAATTCAGTAAGCATTGTATATTATTTCTCAGTTATTTATTAGCTCAACTATTTTACCGAATCATATATATATATATAATGAACACCCAGACCCATAATTGGATAACCTAAACCTAAACCCACAAAATGGATATTGGTCTAAATGAACAAGGTAAATTAAATAATAAGAATTTTCTTAAACTTACCAGACCATCAAATTAAGATTCCGACGATTTAAGAACCTACTTTTTTTCTTTCAGCGAACGCGGGAACATTCACGACAAGCAATAAGAACAAATTCTATACCAGTCTAAATAAAAATAACAAAAAAGAACCTCTTTATTTTTTGAAACTAGTTAAAATAATCCGCCTTAAAATAAACGTCGCCTCTTTCACGCTTATAATCTTTACGTCCGTCCGTTTTACCCGCGCGTTATAGCTATATAAAGTTTACTGTTATGTACTAGTATATATATATAGTATATAAGTAAGCAACAGTAGGTTTTACTACGCAACAATTTCACCATTCAAGTAACTTTACTGCGGTTACCTTAACAATGTACCTATGTGAAGTATACATGGATGGACTACCTATATATATTCTTGTAATAAAACTGTATCGGGTCGAATGCTGTACATTAGATATATTTTGAAAAACTCAGCAGTTCATACAGCCTGATGACGAACGGGCGGCGTATTGAAGTTTGTTAAAAATGAGTTTTGAACTCGCTTAAATTAAATAGATGTTAGTTAATGTTAAACAAAACCTTTAGCTTTTCAGAATTGTCCACTAATGCTTAACATACTTACGAGAACTCTTCTCTTCTCTGTATCGCTTCAGTTAATCAAATCCACAGTTCAAAATACTGCTACCTTGAAAGTAAAACTCAAAAAAGTTTATTGTGTTCGATTTTTTTTCGATAATCTTTTACTATGTTGATATATCAATACATTCAGTCCATTATATTAAGAGGTCATTGGTTACTATAGAATTTATTTCATCAATTCGAGTCGTAGTGTCTTCGCCGGAACTTTTAAAAGCCTAAGATTGTGGTGTGACGAAAGTAAGTGTCGCTTAAAGAAGCCTGCTCGGAATAAACTGAGTGAAAGTAAAGTTTAAGGTCTTGAGAGTATTTATTTGGTAAAAAACTGAACGTTTAGCCGTTTTTGCGATCTTGATTACGACAATTTTGAGCTGATAGTTGAATGTAGTGGGAAAGTTATGATGTTGTTAAAGCTATTGAAGAAATTGACAGCATAACCCAAATACCAACGCTCCACTTCCACCCCGTAGCGTTATAACTCAGCTAACATTCAATCATCTAGCTTATTTCGTGTTGCTCATAAATTAAAGCAACCTTCCTCTATTATTATTAAGACATAGGTTTGGACGTGCCTTTTGACTTTACGATGATAATAGAGCCTCCTTCCACACTCCTTCTTCTTATTATTATTATTCCTCTCCTATCAGAGGTTGCACAGCATCAGGGCAATTCTAAATTTTGAGGCTTTTGGTCTAAAGAGCGATGTGGTGCTGCAGCCGAACCACTCTCGCAGATTCTTAAGCCAAGAATATCGTGCGTGAAGTACTGCTCGCATCTTTGGTATGGCTCAGCTAGATATCAGCTTGAAGCGTTAGAGTCTGTCTAGAGGAGAGCTAAGAGACTTATAAGCAACGGTGCTCTAGCCAAAGTTAAAATTCAAAGGCTCGAGCATCGTCGAAAAGTGTATATATTATCTTTTTTTATAGGATACATTTCGGAGAGTGTGTCTTGGAATTACATAATTTGATTTCTCCATCCCCTTTCTACAATCGGACAAGTAGAGATACTGCAAGACGCCACCGGTACATGGTAGAAATTCCACGGACTCGCACAAAACGCTTTACGTCTACTTTTATTGTGCGTACAGCCAGGTTGTGGAATTCCCTTCCGAGTTTTCTATTTCCCGATAACTATAATCTCGGTCTTTTGAAATTGCGAGTAAATGTGTTTCTTCTAGGCAAGCGTGCCACAACCTAGACCGCATTGTCGCTTTACATCGGGCTAGTTGTGGTCAAACGGAAGCTTATTAATTATAAATAAAAACTCCTCCAGCCGACTCTTCTCTTTCCTGCAATCTTCCCTAGGATGATGAGCTTGAGCATTTTGTATTTGTCATTTCATGACGTGACCGAAATAAGAAAGCTTTCTCCGCTTAACGGTGTTCATAACCTCTAACTTTTTTTCCAAGTGTTTTTAAAACTTCAGTCTCTCATCTCATTATATGCAATATTAATAGCAAAATTGTACGGCCGTAGCTCAGTTACTACACCGATAAACCTAGCGGACTCGAGTTCGATTTTCTACCGGGGTGAGATATTTAATTTTAATGTGTTTTCAAACCTTTCTTTGAGTGTTGCTATGTGTTGTAAGTTATAAATGTCGCATGCCATCCTCGACACAGAAATCATAATGAGTTAAATTTTTATATTTTCAAGCTGTATCGCGCAGAGTTACTCGCGGAGATCTTACCCACGGGCAGACTGCTATTTTCTCAGATGTAAAGCAATTAGCAGGACATGTATTATCAAAGTTTATCCAAACCGGTTTAGTTGTTTTTTTAACAAACATACATACAGTTTTTCGTGTTTATAATATCACTAAGATAAACTTGACATACTGAGATATTCACCTATTTGTTTCTACAATAATATACTCCAGAGGACATTTCCTCCGCCACAAGTCGTTGAAATCTCAGCGTTTGTGCAAAACAAGGCAAATCTTGTATTAAATTTCCTAGCTTATTTTATTGTGACAATATAAACTTAGTTGCGAGAACAATGCTACTGCTATGTAGTTAACGTTTTGCATACAACTTCGGCTATAAACGTTATCTTAGACTGATTTACTATCATATTAAATACGAATTGTAGTAAAATGTTTACAAAGTAGACATAAATATTATACAATATTAGTTAAACTCAAACATATAGTATGTTTGAGTTAAATTAAACTAAGTAATTTAGTAAAAAATATAAGAGAGAAACCGACAAACTGTTCGACCTGGAGATAACACTATACGTATTTTTACAAATTCCATCGTTTTGACAATTATGCTTTTTTTTTTCCAGAAGAACGTAAATCACACCCTATCTCCATCAAACGGCGACCTGGTTCAGAATTAATAATATTTCCACTGCACATCTCTAGAATATGCTACACAGGCTTTGTCCAAGCGTATAGTGGCATAAGTTTACCAAATAAGCGTGCATTGTCCTGTGCAATGAAGTTCGCTGCATTAGTTCCCTGTTCCACGTATTGTGGCAGCACTAGTGGCTTAGTTTATACTTGTTCAGCCATTGTTCACAACTTAGCTGCTTTATTAGGAATAAATTGTGAGTGTTAAGAAAGTTAGAGGATGCAATAGAGGAAACTAATCATTTGAACAAAATATTATCAACAAAATTATATAAAGGGTCGTATTGTTAAGGGTGTATTTAAGCCAAAGGGGCCACTATAATCGTCGTATGGAACAATTTTTACTATGAGATCAATTCTGTATTTGAGACATAATCAGCTGTTCTGTACAAAAAAATTATCGGTCGCCGACAAAATGTATGAAACACTGTTTTTTTTCTCCACAACTGAGTCGGTCTCATAGTGAAAGTTGTTCCTTAGGATATAGTATAGTGACCTCCTCTCGGCTAAGTGCATCTTTAAGCGATAACTCTGTATATGAATATATTTTTGATTGTTGGATTCATTAGGATAATTATTAACATTAGGCAATCGCGTTCCTGCCGGTGTCATGTCTTGCATTTTGATGTAGATACTTATATCTCATTCTTCCCTAGACTATATCTATTGTTCATTTATAATCTAAACTGTAGTTAAACCTTCCCAGCAAGTAAATGTAAAAACCTTGAAATTCAGATTTCTATAAAACCTATTACCTATTCCTATTCCTATTATTACTTGCATTTATTTCTATTTTCTTGTTACGGTAGTCAGTATCTTCCTGAAACGAATCCTTATAACAAGTGTTTAGAAGCGAGTTCGAAATAACCCGACTGCTAAATCGTTAAATCTGTGTATCATCCTTAATTTCTTTGTTTTTTTATTTTTATGTACCTGGTGTCACTTGCACGACTAAAACGAATGTAGTGACACCACTCACATAAAAATACAACAAGCCGTTTAGGCTCTAGGGCGTGTAAAAGAATATACATACACAGACTCGAAAAACATAATCTTCTTTCTTTCGCTATCAGATAATTAGAAAGAAAAAATACGTAGATCTAAAATTTAAATAGAGTCATCTCGTAATATCATAATAAGGAAAGATTTATATATAAATATGTTACGAAAAAAATTAAAAACTACTGGATCAATTAAAATTTTTTTTTACATATTACTCAGTAACTAGTCTTTATTTTTAAAATGTCCACCTGTGCGAAGCCGGGGTGCGTCCCTAGTATATAATATAATACTAAATTAAAATAACAGTTAAACATAAAGACTACAAACAACTTTAGTATATTATATCCAAGCATCTAAAAGTCGTATTTTCAAGAGTCTCTGTCCAAATTTAATTTAAAACTGCGGTGTTCCATTCCTCGGAGATTCACCGTCAAATTGGACTGCTTTTCTACAACTTGCGCATTTGCATACGAACAAAAGATGTTAGAGAACCCACACTTTGGTCTGGAGATACTGTATGTAGCAAAACAGTAATGAAAGTTTTATTAAATCTGTTAAAATTTGATATTTGAAAATTTATTCGAAGTATTTCAGATTTCTGTTTGGTTTTGGTGGCATAGCGCTCGCACTTTTTAATTTCATCACGGTGCAAGTACGAAAAAAATATAACTTCCGGTTCAGACCAAAAATTTAAATTTTTGTTCAAAAACTGATTTTTCGAGGGAAGACGTAAATAGCAAAAGGGAGAAATCTTGCTGCGGGGCATTGCCGAGTGCAAAGTATTGCTAATAATGTGTGATCGTGAATCCTACTACTTCTAATTTTTAACACGTGTCCTTACAACGCTAAATTAGTTATTTTTTTGTTACGTAACACGAGTATTCTAATATAACAAAAGGTCCAACTAACAATTATATTTATATTCAATGAATTTCATCAGGGTTATAACGAAACGAATGGCACGTCTCGTATTTGTTTAAATGAGATGTTTCAAAAATGATTAGAGTTCCGGCCACAGCTATACATTTAACTTTAAATGCGTTAAAGACTTCTTTAACCTATTAATCAAATTCAAAATAATGTAACTTATCACAGTTTACAAAATTAATTTCGAATTAAAATATTTCTACCTTATTTACGCAAAAAGGCGATTTGTTTTTGACATTTGTGACGGGTTGTGCAATTGATAGACCAGTATGACCATTGAAGTAAACCAAAGATACATCAATCCTCTAAGATGCCGCAATACATCTACAATTCACAGAATTCAAATATTTTCGTACATACTGAAGAGGGCGACTGATGCATTTTTCATTAATGTAAAATATTAACCACATCTTTAAGCATTTTTTGGTAGACGTACATCGTCCTGGCCGAAAGCGAACAAGTCCTTTACAAAAATATGCTATACGGTAACTGTAGGATTTTTTTCCACAGCCTCCATTTAAGTCTGAATTATTCGTTTGGTCATTGTCGCGATACTCGTAGCAGCACAATAGGGCGAGAGCAGCTTACTTCGGGTAATGGTAAAAGTCTGCGTTTTGGTAATAACAATATATTGAGAAGGATAAAAGACGTTTAGTTTTGTGCAACTTTGTCTACTTCGTAGTGTTTTTGTTACACTCTATAATGATATAGCGAAGTTTCACTATTTCATCGTCAAGTTGATAAATCTGACGCCAAGCTAACGGTGCTTTCCGACAGCCTACTTTGAAAGCCAGTGTGTTCCAGACAAGGGTATTGCCGACTACCGTGATCATGCAAGCTGGTGCTCAAATGCCTAAATGTTTTGGAAGAAAGGTAAAGTAATATTTATTGTCCTTCAAAGAACGTTCATTACAGACAAAGCCTTATTACGCTTGAAATAAAAATACTTAAAACATTAAATTCCTAATATTATTTATATACGAGTATGTAGTTAATATTAGTTCTTAATTTAATAGTTTACCGATAAGAAGTTTGTAATTTGATTTGAGCTTGATGCAACATTAACATTACATAGTATTTCTTTATCTAATGGCTATATTTTTTTAAATTTATTATTTTAAAC
The DNA here is from genome assembly GCA_947049295.1 of Ligdia adustata. Taxonomy (NCBI): domain Eukaryota; kingdom Metazoa; phylum Arthropoda; class Insecta; order Lepidoptera; family Geometridae; genus Ligdia; species Ligdia adustata. Next base: position 528,452 of record OX346221.1, read on the forward strand.
AATCTAGGGGTTAATAGAGTAACGAAGAAAATCTTCATGAATAGTTACTACCTCGTGTCCAAAATTGCGTCTGCCTAAAATAAATAGACATAAAATAAACGGAAGCTTTTAAAAGTCTCTTGAAACGTAAAAGGACTTGTTATACCAGCTACAATACTGCAGCAGACATCAACATACAGGTACTCTATACAATATTTACACGATAAGAAAAATATTCACACTGAAATGAAATTGTCAAGCTATCCAGCCGGAACGCCGCAACGGGAGCTGTATCCTGAAATATAGAAATTCTGCGGCATGCGTGAATTTACCCGACCAACGAAAATATTGCGGCTCACCTATATCTTAGTCTCCAGACATAAGTCACAGTTTTGTTTGAAGTTACAACTGTTAAAATGGTATTAGAACGTGTTACTGCGACTGCCTTTGACACTTGTCATGATGTTCCGACGCGTTAAGAGTGGGAAATAGCAGCATAGAGTTGGGAAGGAGTTAGATTGGAGATTGGTAATAATGTTAAAGTTCTGGGCAGTTTATGACCTAACAACGTAAAAATGAGAGATTAAGGTAATTTAATTAATTTGACTCGAATTTATTGTGTAATTTACAAAGAATAAAAACAATTTGAGTACATACCAAAACATTAAAAATAATCACAGTGGTAAGGAAAAGGTGTATGGCGGGTGATTTTAAACTTGGCTATCATCACCCAGAGACAGCGGCAGCAGCTAATCTTCTCCAGGCAGTCCAACCTTTGCAGTTTTTGATTAAACTCATTTTGCCACCGGTCGACCGACGCTTGATCCGTTTCGATCATCAACAATAACCAGACTCCACCTTTCGTTACTTTGCTTTATAACGTGTCCTGCCCAGTTTCATAACTGCTAATTTAACGTCACGAACTTAAGATGTTGTATGATTTTCGCGTTATGTATTTACTTGATATTGGATTGTTTGATATATATAGCTCAGAACTCTCCATGGCTCTCTGCACAATTTTTAAACCGATTTCAGCCTCATTCGTGAGCATCCATTTCTTGGCATCATAGTTATGGTGGGCTAGACACCATACAAAAGAATAATATTTTACATTGATTGACAAAATTATATACAGAGTGTCGGGTAACACAAGTTTTCTAACTCTGTGTAATAAATAGAAATTTGAAGATGTCGCCCATATTTTTAAGGCAAGCTCTGTTAGGAGACTCAGTCTAGATAGATTGAATTAGGCAATTCCATACTCTTTGAGATGGAGTTGAATAGGCACACGTTGTACACAGAGTATGCGGTAAAATATGCCATTTGTTAAACTATTCGCAGGATTGAAGTCCTTACAGCATTAGGTTTAAAGACTATATTACTATATAAGAATTATCGTGGTATTGTAAGTCGCTTTTGCAGAGGAAACAAGATGTAAGTGTCCGAATGTTAAAGTTTTGTATTTGATTTATGAATTTTTGGACCATGAGATATGGAGGTATGTCAATATTGTGAAATATTTATGATTGGCTTTGGGTGTGAAGGTACAAACAATCTTAATCATCATCGCGCTATCTGTCTTCTCGGTAATTTGTGGGCTTGATAAAATGATAAATTCATGGTAAGATATTGCATACTTACAAAGTTATTATTATGAAAATCTAAGGAAACAGAAACAAGAAATTTATTTATATATTTTTTTTTATCAGTCTAATAGAACTACTTATATAATACATCTTTTATAATAGGATAAAAACCATAATTAAAAACAAATGGTTAGAAGCGAGTTCGAAAAAACCCGACTGCTACATCGTTAAACCTGTGTATCATACTTATTTCTTTGTTTTAGTTTTGATGTACCCAGTGTCATTCTCACGACTAAGACGAATCTATTGACACCACTCACATAAAAATACGACAAGCCTAAGCTCTAGGGCGTGCCAGAGATATCTACATATATACATACACTCGAAAAAACATAATCCTCCTTGTTTTGCAGTCGGTAAAAAAATAGCACATTTGCTTGCTGCTTGCACTTGTTGCCTGTTAAAAAACTATATTTATGGGGTAGTTGATTCTATTATCGAAATCCGGGTTAGAGCAATTATTTTCCATTTTCCTAGGTAAAAAAAAATGGTTAATACGAGTAATTTATCTATAATCTTTCAATAATATAAAAATGAATCGCCGAACGTGTTGCTACGTAAGTCAATTTGAACTTTAATACCATACAGTAAAGTTTAAGTGTTAGTGGAGAGGTTCCGGAAAAGCGAAACAATTAAGCGATGTTAGTATATTTGTCATTATTTATACGATGGTAACAATTACTGTTAAATAATCGACTGTTAGACGGTACGAAGTTCGCTAGGTTTTTTTTTTATCCTGAGCATTTAATCACGACCACGGATTTCAGCGACACTGTAGCCCTAGACGGAGCATGCCTAGTCTTTAATACACTGGTTCTCAAGGAAGGCTGCCGGAACACACCGTTAGGTACTTGGCGACAGATTTTTCAACTTGGGGTGGTAGCTATCCAGGCGAGCGATAGGAAACGCCCTACCATGCTATGATCAGCTAGTATTTAATATTTTTTATACAGACTGTACAATAACCTAACAACGTAACATGCCGAAAAGTAACTTTCATTTCAAAACTTTTATTTAAAGTATTATAAAATTAAAAAAACCCTGCATACATTATTTACCCTCAACAAGTCGAGGTCTACAATAAATCTTCTCATCTTGCCTAAACTTTGAAGTGGAAAACTCCTTGCGGTTGATTTTGAAAGGAATTCGTGCGAGTCAATTTATTTCCGTAAATAAAGTTCTGGAATATGTACACGTGGGAGTTTAACTCGATTGTGGTGAGTTGTATGAGTCACGCACTAGGTGGGGTAAACGTGGGTGCCCGCATTGTCGAGGCGAGGGAGCTCAGTAGCCGTGGCCTTGCCACCGACGGTGAAGCTAACAGGAGGAAGGTTGCGGTGTTTTATAGGGACACCGCAACTGAGGCGGGCTACAATGTCGCAAGACGGTGCAGCCGAGGATGTGCCCGCGGCGGGAGAGGACTGTCGGTAATGAGGTGCGCCGCTCTCGCTACCTTGCGCGGCCTCAACGGCGTCACCACCGTTTGATGGTGTACGTGAAGTGGCAGGCGGTGGGGCCACATATGACCCTTCGCAGGAGGTCTTTGGGAGTCTAGACACGGGGTCGTCTGACGCCCACATGGTGGTATGGTCCTCGAGCTAGTTGCGGTGCGCATGGGCGGTAAGCACGCAGTATTACTCCACGTTAAAAAAAGGTAGGGAAAACCTGCGGTTATAGAAATATCTTGAAGTAAAAGCGACAAAAGTAGTAATAAAATTTTCAAAATGACACAGGTGAAGAAGAAGAAATATGAATACAGCAAAATATATTATAAACAAAACATTGGTAGTACATTGGGCGGCCTTATAGCCTAAAGCAATTTCTTCTAGGCAACCTTTGGATGGATCGGACTAAGTGCAAACAGTAACGACGGTGGTGTAACAATAAAAAAGAAAAAAGGTGAACGAGGTGACATGAAATTCATAAAACTGATATTTCTATTTTTATTCTACACTTGGACTACGTATACGTGGAGAAACTGCAATGCCAACTGTTCAAACTGCCAAATAGTGAAACCTGCTATTGGGTTCCATATTTTCCGATAGCTGTTATCTATGTTTTTTTTTAAATCGGATATATTTTTTTTCTTTTAGGGAAACGCGTTACATTTTATGCCGTATTGTAATTTATAATCAGGCGAAATGTGATCAATCTATGGCGTATTTTTTTTAAAACATTGATCACCTCTATGTATCTAGTATAGTTACCACATGAATACATATTTATCGAGAGCATATTGTTATTAGCCTAGGTCTACGCTTATTCCAATTTATTTTTCGATAAACGATTTTATAAATATAATATTTAAGGCATCTTAATACACAATACACGCACGACAAAACGTTTAAACTTACGAAAATATTAGAAAAATGTCATACTCATCAGCCAGAAGACGTCCACTGCTGAACATAGTTCTCCCCCTTAGAACCCCATTCCGAACGACAAGCTGTCAATTGCATCCACAGGTTACTTGTGACTTTTAGTATGTCGTAAGAAAAATTTATGGAGCAATTATTTTTGTAATTATTTTATTTTATGTAAACGCTGCGTTTACCCAACACAGTGCGTGTAACCCCGCCTTGGACCGCAGACTAGTCTGTATGGAAATGCAGTCTTCTTGCCATTGAGAATAGAACCATCTGCGTAGAATATTGCTTTTGCATAGAATGGCCACATTGTTTCTTACAAAATTAAATACTTGTAGTATCAACAGAAACGTGTAAAGTAATCGAGATATAGGTTTTTTTTATTCCAAATGCAATCACAAGTTTTTATAATGGTTTTTTATCTGTCTGTGACATCGTAGATTCTAAACGAATTAGATTGATAAATAGATCAACGCTTTTTAGTGGACACACAAAACATAACAATACAAAAAAATATATTTACATGTAGTGCCACAAGTGGCGGCTTTATCGCTAAAAGCGATCTTTTCCATGCAACCACCGAGGCAATTACCGATGTGAATGCAATTTTTTGTTTGAAAACTGAAGCAATTAGGTCCTTAGGTATATTTAACCTGATTTAGAGCGATTTATGATTAATTGCTTATTTCATAAATTTTGTAGTAAATTTTGTAAGTACCTACTATTATATTTTTATTTTATCTCCCGCTTGGACTTGTTCCTGGTGGAAACCACGGCCTTTGCAATTCAGCGTGACAAAGCTCGTTTCATATACACCTCTGCATCGGAAATGATTTAAAGCAAGTTATTTAATTTGGGATCATAAATAATTTTATTATTTTGATCTAATAAATAATCTCTAGTCTATTTAGAAAACTAACGTGTTTGGTTCATACTGTTTAAGGAGACGGGGTTTCATTTGTACTTGATTGTTGGAAAAGTCCAAGTATAGTTTCGTTTACATTCGGTGAACTTCATCAGGGATAAACAAACAGGTACGCGTGAAAACCCGCCTTCTTAAACAATATGAATATTTATTCTATTCTTCTTCTAAAACTCGATCACCCGCCATTTTCTATTATACCTGTACATACTAAGGGACGATTGGCCATTCTATATATTGTTCATATGCTATGTCAGCCAGCACACGCCTTTATAGCGTAGTAGTTGTGATAAATGGAATACACTGAATAAATAGTCGAGTTTTTGCAATTGAATGTACAGAAAGGGTGTCTGGCGTCCACTGAGCCGTGGAGCGGATAAATTGTTTACTTCCTTCGTATTGTGTGTCTACTGGTCTACTAGGTGTAGTCGATGGACGAACTGAATTAGAGTAGGATTATTCATATACATAGTTTGATAAGATTAACTTGTGCGAGAGAAACAAGTTTTATTCAGAAAACTAACGCGTGTTTGATTCATTTTGTTTAAGAAGACGGGTTTTCACGCGTCATCAATGTTTCCAACAATCAGGTGATTGTTGGAAACATTGATATAGGATTGCATTAGATCAGGCCTAAATTATACCGTAGGAGAACCACAACTAAATTACCTTTGGGAGGCAGTAAACAATGACGTCATAATTCAAGTAATTTAATGTTTAGCCTTGGCAACAGCCGTTTCGTGACATCTGATGTCATAAAATGAAATCAAAAATATTTTTTTTGGCATAAAATGACAAAATGTGCTGTGAAAACTTTCCTAATTTATACGACGCGAGCGATTCATTTCATCTTGATGAAGTTTACCGAATTAGAACGAAACTATAGTTGGACCTTTCTAACAACCAGGTGGGCGTGAAAACCCGTATTCTAAAACAAAAAGAAACAAGTTTGTTTGTACAGATCTCTTGAGGCGTTAAGGTTGCCATTTAAAACCAATGATATCTCAAAGGAGAGAAGAAAAATGATTTCATAATTATTTAATAATATTTTTTATTTTGACTTTTTTTTGTAAATGTTCGTTACCTGATTTCTCATCATTGCTAAATCCTTTTTTATTTTCTCATTTATAATTTCCATTTTTATTTTATCTAAATCGACCAAATAGATTGCTTTTTAAAACTTAATAATTAAGTAAAGTTTGTGTTTTTTTTAATGATTAAACTTAAGTGAACGTATAATTATTAGCTCAGCTGTAAAAATTTATCCTTTCATTTTTTACTTAATTGGCATGATTAAGTTAAAAATAAAATATACATTTTTATTGTAGCATGTATGTTGTTAATAAATGAATATTTATTTATATTTTGAAATAATTAAATTTTGAAAAAGGAAATAAGAGTTAGAAGAATGGTATATTTACTCTTTAAGCACCCAACCAATGAAATTACCAATTTTATTTCTTTCAGCAATACAAGCCATGTAATTAAAATTCGAACTCAAAATTTATTATATCTTAGGCTCATTCAATCTATAGTTAAATATATTGATTATTTATTTTTGAAATCATCATCCTCTTTATACGATAAACTCGTAAATGTCAGTTTATTACTCTTTCACACAAAAACTAAAGAACTGGTTAGGATAAAATTTAAAAAAAATATAAACAATTAAAAACTGTAAACCTTTACGGTATTTTTTTCAGAAATCTGAATTATACACCAGTAATTTTCAATCCTAACCAACCGAGCTTACAATAATAAAGCTCAGTAATAATAAACAAACCTTATCCAAAATAAACAGCACACGCGAATTGTTACTTTATTTTCACACAAAATATCCCAACCGACCACCAAAAATAAGGATAAACCATTTCACCCGAACCCCGTCAAACCCGGGTAATTAGGCCGAAGGAACCCGAGTTACCCAGAAAATTATGCGGCTAATAATTTTATGCAAATAAAGAACGCCAGCAAGGGGTCCGGATAACCGAGTGACCGGGATAACCGGTTGTAAGCAGACATAACCGGTTTAAACTGGGTTCCATCGGCAAAGAATTACAATTTCTGTTAAATGACACTATAGAGTGGCTTTATTAGAAATAAGATAAGATAACATTTACAAACACTATTTTAACTACACTATTAAAACAAACAATAGAAAAAATGATGGATATCTAATGACGGCCTTATCGAAATAAACATTTCATGGTTGCCTGGAAGAGATCGCTTTAAAACATATACATATCAAACTTAGTAAAAATTGCTTGGTTGAATGGAAGAGATCGCTTTAAGCGATTCGCTTAAAGTACCATGCAATGTTTATTGAGTTTGATATGTATATGTTTTAAAGCGATCTCTTCCAGGCAACCATGAAATACGTAATGTTTACGCTCTTATAATAGTAAGAGTTAATTTAATTGTTCAGCAGCCACTCGAAATATTATATAAAATTAAACAGTGAACATTAGTAATTTAAACAATTTTAAAATAATGTAATTTTTATAATAACTACAATTTGTAGCTGAATATTTGCTTGCTATTGTCGAACGTATTACGTAAATTAAAATATAATATAAATAATTTATACACTCAAAAACAAAAAAAATTAACGAAGTTTTTACATATAGCTAATATTGATAAAGCCGTCAGTTGTGGCACTGCATTCAGTAAAGGACGGCTAAATATACATCTCAACCATAAATATGTTTTATTTAACAATCTTATTAATTTTATGAATATTATAATATATATAGAAGTAAAAAAAATAGTCACTAAAAAAATAATTTTGGGCAAATTGCCCAAAATTAAATATAGGACTGAACGTCTGAAAGACTCTGGGTAAGACAGAAATGCTGGCTTATATTTTGCCCAAAAAATAAGTCTAGCAATTCAGCAGGGCAACGCAGCCAGCATTTTGGGCACTTAGCCCGGAATTCAATTTTTTTTAACCAAAAGTATATTATAACAAAAGATATCATTCCCAAAACAGTTTCTTCAATCACAATTCTTGTATTATTATTACCAATAATTCCGTTCTAGTTGTTAATACAAATCCATGCAAAAAACCGGACTTGACGTATTCTTCGAACAAAACGGAGAGAAACGGACTAACGGCCGTTACACATTTGTAAGAATAATTAATTGCGCATTTTCGCAAGAATATAATTATAATAAATAATTCAAATACGTAGTATTTTGAGTGAGAGAAGGGATAAAATTAATGATTATTGATGCAGTAATGTAAATAAGGAGATCAATTTAAAAAGTTCTACAAAATTTCGTTCTGGCTATTGGTGTGCAGGACGCAGTTTTGCCTCACAGGTAAATTCGTACTATAATAGGTACTTTATTTTTTTTAATTTAGTGTCTATAATACATGTTTTGAAAATTGTTTAGCTCTTACGTTCAGAAAAATTAACAATAATGAAACAATTACCAGATATAACCAGGTGGAAACAAAACAGAGCGTATAAAACTTAAAATAATTTAGTCAAATAAAATATGTTTAAAATACTGCCAGGTTGTGGAATTCTCTGCCAAGTTCTTCATTTCCAGATAGCTATAATCTCGGTCTTATCAAATCGCGAGTGAATCGGTTTCTTTCTTTCTTCTAGGCAAGCGTGCTAGATCCTAGATCGCATCGTTACTTTACATCAGGTGAGTTGCAGTCAAGCGCAAGCCTGTCGACTATAAAAAATAATAATATAAGCAGTTGGTAACACGATTACGAAAAAGGAAATAAAACAAATATATTAATATTATTTCTATTAATGATTCAAAAATAAGGTTTATTAAAATGGTAAATGAAGTGTATGATCTTCAAAATTTTGATTATTCCTGGCAATTAAGTTTAGAAATAAAAAAAATTGATGCTGTTCAGAGAAACAAACCAAACGCTTGGCATCACGCCCAGTCATTGCAAATGCATATCAAGTGCAGATTTATGAAGACGTTAGTCTTTAAATAATTATGCAGCAAGAGTAATGCAATCCAAAAGAGTGGCCAATGTGTCATGACGACACATTGGCCACACTTTACAAATAAAATTAAGAAAATTTAAGTCAAATTCCCAAAAAACAACTTGAACAAAAACACAAAAGTGATTGTTGCCTTCAATGCAGTCGTTTCCAGGATCAGAGATCAGTTAACAAACATATACTCCTTATTTTTTGTGAAATCAGAAAATACAGGTCGCACGTAGCTTTCTAGTTTTTGAACGAACTAAAACTTTATCTTCAAACAACGATTGATCCCGCATGAAAATGACTTTTTGAAAACTTCGTCAAAATCGGGTAGAAAGATAGTAGATACTCTTATTCATGCAATTATATTTACATATCAACCCAGAGCTTTTCACAGCTGGGCACGGGTCTGCCTTTAGAAGGGGGACATTTATTTAGGTATAGAGAAAATTTGACACATTTCAATCAATAATTATCAAACTCTGCACACGTCTAATAATCATTCGCATACAAACACAATCACCCTGAACACCTTCAACTTGTCTGTCATCTCATAAATAATGAGGCAAAGACTGAATGATTAGTCAGATGTCGCTTCGAGCGCTTTTTACGTCTCAATTCGAATTCGGTGAGCTCTCCGCATGTCTACGCTTCTGATTTATTACTCTTTGATGTACGATCGACTAAAATAATTTCGACTTGAAAAAGATGAACGCATCGTTTGCTAAGAAAAATGTCTTAAATATTATTGTAGAATGTTTGTGCAGAAGTGTTGGGGTGTTTTGAATTGGCGAAACTTTTAAAGTAAATATATTAGAAGGAGAAGGCAAACATATAATAATAATAATGATAATTTATTTGAGTAAAATGCGGTAAATTTAATAATTTGGCGTTTGGCAAGTCACAGTCGTTTGATGCTAAAAATATGATTTGAAAGCCTCTAAACTAAAAGTCTTTTTATGATTAGTGATTAAATGATTAGCTTATATAATGACTCCATTACATATAGCGGTGGAAAACCAGAAAAAGACACGGTATTCCTTGATAGATTCAATAATAATAATTCAAGACCTGTTTACAAGACTCCTTTATTGTTGAATTTTTGATCAGATATTTTACGTAATTAGTTAAAACTGGAAAAATCCGGTAGCTCAGATAATACTAAGGCAAGTTAAAAGCAACAAATCACAGTTTTCCCAGCGAGGCAAACTTCCCTACTTACTGAGCACAACAACTGGCAAGAACCGCGAAGAAGCGATGTGGGAATGAAAGTAATTCCCAACTAAAGCAATAACACACGACGTAACGGTCAATGAAACAATTACGGAGAACAGATGACTCCCTGGCCTGCGCTCGGTGGGAGAGCTGGATGTAGGAAATACTGAGGTACACATCCATACCCAACTTACGCGTTCTACTAACTTACTAATGTTTCTAGTCTCCTGTTGATTCCGCAAATACTATTTAATGATCTTATATCTCGACAACCTTTCGATTTACCATGTTTACCATGTTTGTATTAAGACTTTTTATTAAAAGTTGACTAAAGTTTGTTACATAGTCTCACAGAAAAATAAAATTCCTTTTCATTCATTTCATTAAAATCTCTTCATTAAAGTACATATATTGGTGCTAAACTTATATGATCAGATAAATAAAAAGCTTGATTGGATTTTATTTTGTCAAACACACTTTGTGTAACACATTCATAGGAATAAAATACAAAAAAGTTTTTTGAATACGGTGTTATAGAGTTACTACCATACCTAAACACTAAGGGCTAAAAGGCAGCGGTACTCGTATATATAAAAAATAAGTCTAAGTGATTAAATGACACTGTTAATAATACGATAATACAAGATGTTAGTAATTAATTGGCTCTTTGGATACTACAAAGACACTAAATTTAAAAAAAAACAAGGATTCCGTGCCCTTCATTTTTAAAAGCATCTCTTTGACTAGCGGCAAACGAAGGATGTTGTATTTTTCTGTTCGATAGAACAAAGCGTTATATTGGACAAGTGGTCGGAAGTAGGGCAATTGCTCCTGGGAGATACATTCCGAAGATAGTGTAAGTTGGAGGACGATACGACGACTTTTGGTGTTGAAAGTTAGTGTAAAATATATCTTTAATAGTTAATTTATGTGAGCTAATGCATCGATAAAACTACATCCTTAGTAACTACAAGTAAAACTAAGCGCGATGTAAAACTATATATGTGGGATAAAGCGTTTCTAATTAGGAAAAAGGAACAGGTGGCTTTCTATAGTATTGAAATGTGAATTTATATACTTGTAACGTACTATGATTTTTCCTTTCACGTATTTCATTACATATATTCATAATATTTTCAATTGGTTTCAGTAGGTAAGGTTGCTTAGATAAGTAGATAAGTGACGACTAAAATTTATAAAACCTGGGGTGATCTCAGATATGAAATTGGAGTAGCCAAGTACTAAAATCTTGAGCGGTTACTATTAAATATCATAACAAAGATAACATAATCTATTTCATCAGTAAGCGTATGTCGACTCTACTAAAGAAGCAAAAATTCAAAGGAAAATCAGCGCTGGTTGTTAACAAAAAGCATTGCGCTGATTTGATATTAGCTTGTGACACGAAACTGCCTGCCTGTGACTATGAGGTTAAAATAATTGCATTTTTTTAATTTTAATTTTTTTTATATGTCAATTTGTTAATTTTTTTTTTATAAAAAAACTTTTTTAATCAACATTGATAGATATATATTAAGGTAACATAAAATGTCGACTATAACTCCTCGAGCAAAATTACCTTTTCAGTCAAATCGACTTCAACTTTGTCCGAACTCGTCTGTTCAATTTCATTCCTGAGCTGAGATAAGAAGCTGATCAAAGTTCTTCCGTCAAAAGCTGCAAACAATCGCGCCTTTATTTCGACAATCAGAAGTAATTAGCTACCCCTGATACCTCCCTGACTGACTCCGCCAGATTTTTCAACAAAACTTTTAAACCCCTTTGTCTATAATTAAATTTTGAATGAACTTTTAGCATTGAACTTTTTGTAAATTGAGATGATTTTTCTTTTAGAGGGTTCATTTATATTTGCCTGTATTGTTTGATAAGAACTATTAGAAGATTACAGACATTCTGCATAACATAAAATATTTCTCTATTATTTCATTTCACGGTACTTTTTAAGGAATATATTAGAAATAAAAATAGTTTAGCAGTGAAGTGAGTTGACGGAGGGAAGATTAAACCATTTTTTACTATAACTATTCATTTATAAGTTTGGAAACGTAGAAAAAATAAATATTAGGAATGCCAAAAATTTTAGACGTAGTTTTTATGCGAAAACAAATTCTTAATTGTCACAATCAGTCAATCAGATAATTTAGTTACAGAAAACATCCTAACACACGGTAACTATCCCATCAAAATAAATACGGGTATTGTCGCACTTCATTCACGCATTAGAAGAGGAAACACCCAATAAACCCAATCGGGCTGATTTAACAAATCCTTTCAAGCAATTTAAAGGGACATTTCCCATATCCGGTCGAGCTCAATACCTTTAGAAACACATAACCTGATTTCAAGCTGAAAGAGGGATTCAATACTTCATTCGACCATTTTATCTAATAGCGGCAATAGGACATTACAAATTTGTCTCCAGAGCATAATATCCAGGCTACCACAAATTCATCGGGTTGAAATTTCAATCTTCTTCCTACATGGTAAGGCTGCTTTTAGATCAAATAACATATCAATTGAATAGGTGCTTATAAAACAGGATATTGTAAAACGGTGGCAGTCAGCAGTCACATGGTACAATAGATAAATCATCGATGATTTCCTTGCACTGCTCGTACTAGCCACGAGTGAAACTCATTTCGTCTATTCAATGGGCTTAGATTTCAAAGACTGATTGGATTTCTGTGAAGACTCAGATTGTAAAGACGCTATCTGTTTAGTAGAAATCTAGCTTCAGAAAATGTGTATATTTAGTTCTAAGCGAGATCTAAAGATTCGATTCCATCAGCAAATTGACGGCAGGCGTCGGATTCCATTGGTAGTCAAATTTCAATTACGAACGACACCGTTTCTTTCTCGGTTTCTCTTCAAACGACATTTTCGTCGAGGAAAATGTTTACTGATACCAAATCGTCGAAGAGAGATTACGACTTTGAGACACTTTTATTTTGCTAAAAGCATTTGCGGAAATAAATTACTGACATGAAGATGAATTGATCTTTTCCAGAAATTTCCTTCCTTTTTTCCTCAATCGTTAAGTCCAGAGGTATGGTGTTCATACGTTTTTTGGCATGTAAACTTTAGATTGTTTTTTTCAGGTTAAAGATTCATCCATATATTTTATTTCGTTGATATTTCAAATAATTTCAGCATTATATTAACTAACTTCTCAATAGTTTACACTTCTAGTGTCTCTTTCTTTCTAGTTTATTCAAAATTTATAGTTACGCATGCGACTTACCTGCTGGACAGATGCACTCGGCATCTCTGGTCTCTCTCTTCAGCACCATTTCCTGCCCCTCTGCTGGTGGGTCACTGTTCACCTCCACTGTCCTCTTGAACTCCCTGAACTCTTTTTCTAACACTAAGACTCTCTCCTCCAACAAATGCTGTCTGTACAAACCGTAACCGCATATCACGAAGAAGAATCCACAACAACAATATAACACCACATTGTTCAATACGTTCTTCTTGTCACTTTGGTCCTTCGGAGTCGCCATCTTTAAAGAATGGGCGATCAGCTATAGTACTCTCATATTGAATAAAACAAATGACTATCAGAAGAGAACTTCTTCAGTCATCCACCCGGATATTACGATCGCGTTAGAGCTTCTCGACCATGAAGAAAGAGACGGTGATCGCGGAACTTCTATGGGTGGTATTCAACGGTCCAATGTGAAGTTCAAAGGTCAGTTTCGAGTGTATGTGTGTCCTCGATAATGGTCGTGGTGCCACTGTGGCTCGGACGCGCTCTCCCGCGGGAAAGGAAATGGCTTATCCAGACTAAATGCCCTTAGTTGTGTCGATTACGTTCCAGTACCCTTCCAAACTTTGATAGACGTGTAACATTGTCCCGGATGCTGTCGGTTGCTGGTTCTTCGCTTATTTGGATCAATTGATGTGGTGAAAGGAGGAGAGTCTTTTATTAATAGTTAATGTTGGTACACTGTTAGAAAAGGATTATTTGATACTATTGCATAAGGTACAAGCATAAAGTATATGTATTAGTATACAGTTGAATACCTAGACTTTTTAATAAAAGTTATTCAGCAGGATTTCAATAAGTGCTTATGGTAATGGTAGAAGAGGTGGCTTGAACAGATTGATGTCAATATTCGCATATCCCTTCTATCACTACTATAACTACCAATTTAAATTCTCTTACAAATTATGTTATGATTACTTAAAAGTTATTGGTCACTTTTTTGTCAAGTTGAGACCACGACTTGCTTAACTATCGAAGTGTAAGATAAACTAATAATTTCGTGAAACAAGTGGTTAAAAGTGACTTCGAAAAACTCAAGAACTTTTGACCCACGTATATTAACAGGTAAAATCGCGATATGCAGCCTATGATGATCTGCAGGTCTAGGTGTATCTATTGACACCACTCAAATGAAAATACGACAAGTCGTTTAGGCTCTAGGGAATGAAAGAAAAATACATACACACCCTCGAAGAACATAATCCTCCTTCTTTCGCAGAGGAAAATAAGGAGATATCAGCTTGAATGTGTTAGTCTATCTAGGCATTTATTGGAATTACTTCTTATTAAACTACAACAACATTTCTCTATTCCTTTATTTTCCGACCGGTGGTCCAACAGCTGTTCTCTCTAACTAAATCTCTAACTAGTTGTACTACGGTTTAGGCAAACTATCCATGGTCCAACTATTTTTAAGCAAAAATTTTGTATTTCGATCTACCTTTTGCTTCAAATACTCTGCCCTTAGGATAAACAAGAAGAGACTTCAAAAAAATCGACAGCTAAACCTTTTAACCTGTGCATCATCCTTAATTTCTTTTTTTTAATTTTGTTGTACCCAGTGTCACTCTCACGACTAAGACAAAACTATTGACTCCACTCACATAAAAATACAACAAGCCGTTTAGGCTGTAGGGGTTGCCAAAGAAATATACATACACTCGAATAACATAACCCTCCTTCTTTCGCAATCGGGTAAAAACATATTATATAATATTATTTTCTAAACAAAGCCTGCAGTTTTTATGCTGAAAAGCAGTTCTGTCCGTTTTCCTTTAAAATTAACACACAAAAAAATCGCCATTACAATGACAATACGCCCCACCAATTCATTTGCATTTATATTGCATATAAATCGTTCGGTGATCTTTGTTTGAACAATTAGTGTCACAGTTAAATAGTAAGTTAGTACGGTTAAAAGTCGGAGGGGGGGGGAGGGGCGGGAGGGGGGACGGAGGGAGTCTTGTTTTACATCACGGACTAATATCAGAGGGTGGGGCTGATAAAAATGTTAATGTAACTTAGCTGGAGTTGCTAGGTGTGGCGGCAGAAAACTCCCAGAAAATCCCACAGAATAATTTGGTAACTTTATTTAGAAAGTAAACTCGTGTTTGATTCATATTCATACTGGTATCTGATTGTTGGAAAGGTCCAACTATCGGGTAAGCGTGAAAACCCGTCTTCTTATAAACTTGATAATTATTACTCAAATAATATAGGGTTCTGAATTTCTGTGTATTATTCCGTAATGTCTGCATGTAAATTTCCCTGACTTAACAAAACTGCTCGTATCATTTTGACGAGTGAAATGTCTATAAAAGCGTATTAATATTCCACGAGTCATACGAATATTATTGCAAATTTTATAAGGAAGACTCAAGCCTGATGATAACAAATAAAATGGTTCTCTTGGTAACAAATATCCGTAATAGATATAGACAGACAGACCAATATTTTACTGTAGACAAACAAAATATTATAATATACAAGAATAAAATATAGTTCTACTAGTGGTGGCCTTATCACTAAAAAGCGATCTCTTCCAGACATAGAATACAATAAATAAATGGCAAGCATAAATCTATTGTGAGCGTAAAGCTTTCAACTTTTTTTTAATTTTCCTATTTTTTAAACGAGTCAGTTTAATTCGTTTTTAAAAATTGAAATAATTTGTTTGATAATAGTGCATTTTTTGAAAATATTGTTCCGAACACTGGCAGCACCAAGTTAACCTTCCAGGCGCATTAGTCGCGAGATGTCAGGGGGATTTTTCATCTCCCCTTCCTGAGGATAAATCTTGTAGATCTAGACAACTGAACGTATAAATAACAGGACATGATTTCAGCTACACGTGAATTTCATGAAAATGTGTTTTTGTATGTTTGTACGCTAATTGAAATTTCACACCAACGTGCAGTTTACAATTTCAAATCAAAATTTACGAAATTAAGTGTGTGTATACATTTTTAAGTCGTGTGAATGTTACTATTGGTAATTTATTAGGTGGTATTTTTCTCAAATAAAGGGAAAGTTTGTTAAATAAAATATATGTTTCGGTTCATGGATCGCTAAGTATTATAACACACACCTACCAAGCCCCAACCATTTTTCAAACCCACGTTGAACATTATCCGTGTCCCGCAGTATATTCGTAGTCGCGCCGTCCTCGCAGGGATGCGCCGCGGCCGTCCCGCGTGTGGGAGTGATAAACGAGCGTGACACTAGCCGTACGCAAATCTCGTGACGTGACGGCGGGACGGTGGAATATTACACGTCTTTTTCTCTACGTTACCAATGAGATGTATTTCATTTAGAAAACTAACGCGTGTTTGATTCTTATTGTTTAAGAAGACGGGTTTTCATGCGATTGTTGGAAAAGTCCAACTATAGTTTCGTTCACATTCGGTGAAATTCATCAGGGATGAAATGAGTCGTTCATGTCTTCAACGATGAGTGCGAGACTTGCCATCGTTGAAGACACGAAGGAGACGTTATATTTTGCGAGATTATAACAACATTTTATTTAGTGGTCATGCTGATTGGCTAAACGTATTTTCGTCTTTCTGTTTGTTTGGCAAATTTTTACTCACGTAAGTACAGGTCGTAGCTTCCATTTCAACATGATGAAAGTATATACGAGTAGCTCAGATATATATTTTGTTGGGTTTTTTTATCATTGGGGATTTTTCCTTTGGGTATTTCCCTCAAAATCGGGGGAAGTTTGCTTGTAAATGAAAAAACCACAACAAATCCATTACAGTACCTATGAGTAAAACAAAGCTGGAACTTAGTTTACCTATAATAGTAGTTCTGCGACCTATAAACCTTATAACAACATTTTTAATTTGAGTTTACTAAAAAAAAAAGACAACTAGACCGATTTTTTATCTGTACTAAATATTATTGTGGTATATTTTAATAGGTCGTAATTAATATTCTGCAATGTTTTATCAATGTAAACAATTAGGTTTATAGAAAAATTGTTGTTTTGTAATATACCAAAATGCAGCACTTATAACCCGACTGAGCAAAGAATGAGGGTTTTGTTTTTCGAGTGTATGCATGTATGTATATTTCTTTGGCACGCCCTAGAACCTGAACGGCTTCTCGTATTTTTATGTGAGTGGTGTCAATAGATTCGTCTTAATCGTGGGAGTGACTGGGTACATCAAAATTTAAAAAAAGTTAAGGATGACACACAGGTTTAACGATTTAGCAGTCGGGTTTTTTCGGACTCGTTTCTAAACACTTGTTAAAATGCTTGTGTTATAACGACTTACATAGGTTTTAGCACCAAACAAAACATACGCAAGATACCTCACCGGTAGCAAAAAAGTCGTATGTTTAGCAAAAAGTGTTTGCGTCCGAATTCCTTACATTACATACCGGGAACGCTTGATACAAAAACACCGGTTTTAAACGATAACAAAACGTTTGCAAGTTGGCAAATTCTCTGCGTTCTTCGCAGCTTTGCTTGCCTTGACACTTTAGGTAAAACGATTTAACAGGAGTATTGGTAGTTTCGTTCACGAAGACTACAACAGAGCTGGAATTGATAGATTATATGACATAGAAGGTTTTAATCGTTTCTGATTGCTGGAGAGTTCCAACTAAGGTGGCTAGCAACTTTACTGTGTTAAAATAAAAAACTGATTTTAGTGCCAATAAAATAACAAAAAAAAAAAGAATTCAAATGACACCGAGGGTGATATCAAAATAAATAATTTTTAATAGTGATGACGAATATATATTATATATAACTCATATGTTTCATTTTAGTTTGGAAAAGGAATTGCTAAGTTTAGGATACACAGGTTTAAAGATTTAGCAGTCGGGTTTTGAGGTGATCACTTGATTTATAAACACTTACTTAAAATTTAATTCATATAATACCTAACAATTAAGACTAACTTAAATCGAAACCGCTGCCAGTTGATAGAGTACCTAAAGTGCTGGCCCTTTGCCTCTTTGAATGGCAATACAGATGCGCTGACCCATTTAATTACTAATTAATTATGAATTAAGCTGATTAATTTAATTTTTTATAATGTATTTTATGATATTCATTAAATAAATTGTATTAAAAAATGTCAGTTGAATTTAACGCGTAGACTCTCCACTCCAACTAGTTGACTAGCTTTAGTCTTCGTCAATTGAACTACATTTACTATGTAAAAGAAAGTAATGCGGACAGATATCAAGGGTGTTTGACTCTAACGAGGGTAAATTAAAATTCTTGTCCGTTTTATAAGGTCCACCCTTGTCTAGGCAAGCGTAGTTAAGGGACAACGGTGTACCCTCATTTAATAACATCACAGAAAATAAAAAACAAAATGGCGGACTACTATCAAAACACTTAACTGTTTTGCTTAGTCGTCTGAAAAATATATTTTCGCTGTTTAATTCTTCGCGTCTACTTTTATTGTGCGAACTGCCAGGTTTGAAATGAACAGCTAGGCATTTGAAAACGAATTCGCACGACCATGGAAGTTAGCTAGATGGAGCATGCCTAGTCTGGAATACACGGAATGTTTGGAAAAAAATATATATGTACATTTACTGAACTTGTGATAAATACTTGTGGTTACGCCAAATAGCTTACCTTCATATTTTAATTGTTTTGGTGCTTCCTTTTTTCTCCTACCCTCACCTTAAGCAGTACTTGCTACCATGATGCGCGGATGACCCGCGCTTCAGTGACAATTGAACTGTTATCCTGAACAGACATATGTGTGTACTCATATACGAAAAACCGATACGTTACGGACGGTTAGCTCGCGTGTGTTGTTAACCGATGTGTCAAGCAAGGTTTCATCGCGTGTGCAATACTAAAAATACAAAAACCCATAATATACGTGATCGCGTCATTATACATCAATTTTGGTGTATGTACCACGGACTCTCAAGATATAAGACAAGGAGCTGTGCCGCCGGCGGACCTTCTACAATCCAGGAGCTGCCCATGTGAGTACTGCATCCTTTTGTTCCTCTCCCGTCTAATTTGCATGCACCAGAATATAACCATATTCAAAAATACAGTCCACTCGAAATAATTAAATTACTTACTTTGGCGTGATCATAGTTTGGCCCTTACGAACCGGATATTCGGCCCTAAAGTGCCTGGATTTCATTGCGAAATCTGGTTTCTTAGTGGATTACATCCAGTTTTTTCCCTTATTAAAATACTATTACAGGCTTTAATAAGTGGAATATATTCATTGCGAATATTCTTTAATCTCGTATGACATTGCGTCATCATAGGTTATCCTACCCACCATACTTGCCATATTTTTTTGGTACAAAGGCTTGTTGCATTGAGCTACAAGTTTCCCCTTTATAGCTAGATATACTATTTATCTGCTTATATACATATATTGATATTTATTTTATTTAATACTCTCGTCATACTTATTTATTCGAACTAAATTGTAACCCGCACATACTTGTTAGTTCTGCGCGGTATACGTTATTATTCGTGTCGACTTATTTTATACCACCCTATTTATTCGTATTATAATTGACTATTTGTTATCAGCAATAAATCATTAAAATGCCTCCTAAAAAGGATTCTGATTATGTCGTTTTAAAAAATAATATACTTTTATGGAAATATTGTAGGTACTTATATTTTTATTAAAATGTTACAATCTCAAGTCCTATTCGTATGAAGGCTGGAGCAAAAGTGCCAGCAGTCGCCAAGCCACTGCACTCCCCTCCATTAGTTCTTTCTTTTACCATCTACCGGCTTGGCGCTGCCAGCATCCTTCCGCCAGTACTGACAGTTATGACTCAAGTTAGTATTGCCATCTTTGCAAGAATTTATGACTTGATTACAAACTATTTTTAATAAATTTAATACGGATCATTACATTCGGCCATCTGAACTAGTGCTACCTCCTGGTGCACTAATTAATAATTTACTGAATGAAATAGGTACTTAATCTATATATAGTAATGTGATAATTGTAGTACAAAAACTATACAGACTATAAATTATACCTATTCATTAAACTTATATAAAGGTTCCAACTAACTTATTTTTATTTAATTAAATATGACAATTATTATTTTAACTTTATTATTATGAAAATCCAAAACTAAATAACCCCTAAAAATTATTTAGAAATAACTAAACTTTATGAAATATTCAATATAATAAAAAATTTATATACCTACTAAGTAACATTTATAATTTGCTTATTCACTATATTTTAATCTACCAATGCTAGCCTTACTCATAACTGTGTCTATTTCCCTATTCTACTTACGTTAACGTAATCAACAATCAACCTCTTGATGAGGTACGCAGGTATTTAGACTAATGATTACAAGTTATTTACATCGAGTAGCATTCATAATACACATAATTATCATAATTATGTTAAAAAAAATAAACAAATCATCAAAATTATCATTACATTCGCTTACTAAATCATAAAAAATAATCTTATCCATAGTCATTGCATGGCTTATTCTAATTAACTTGCATTCGGATTTAAATATGATCTCGTTCTGTATCATTATCTGTTTCACTTTCGCTAGTTGTTATTTCATTGGTACTGTCATTACCCATGTTAAGTGCTTCAATATGTATCCACGGTCTCATTCTATCCGCAGCAACAACTGTTTTATACAACCTTTCTGATTTAAACCCCGGTACATTTGATATATTGTATCTATCATTTCCTAAGTTTTTTATTACCTTGTAAGGCCCTACAAATTTTGGTAATAGTTTTTTACTCTTTCCATCATTATTAAAACTTGACTTAACTATCTTCACTAAATCACCTTCAACATAAATTTTAGCTGGAGATTTGTTAGCATCATGCAATATCTTTTGTTTTTCTTGAGATGCTTTAATGTTTTCATATGCTACTTGCCTTAGATTTTCCCTACCTAACGTTGTATCTTCTAAACTACTATCTTTACCAATGCCGAATTTATTCGTAGAAGCATTTCGAAGTTTTATGCCAAATAAAAGTTCTGATGGAGTCTTCTTCGTTGTAGTGCTAATTGTATTATTAATTCCCCATTGTATACTACCTAACTGTTTGTCCCAGTCTCTTTCGTCATTATTTAGATTCTTTGAAGACAATGCATTGAGAATAATTTGATTAAAACGCTCAGCTTGCCCATTTGAACGTGGGCTGGCAACAGCGTTTAAAATGTGTTTTATACCATTTTGGACACAAAAATCTTTAAATTGGTTCGATGTGAATGAAGACCCACGATCAGAGATAATTCTTTCAGGTACCCCAAAATCATTAAATACATTTTCTAGCACTTTAATTACATTTTTGGTTTTAGTATCTTTGACGGGTTTGGCAAACAAATACTTTGTAAAACCATCTACAATAGTCAGAATATAGCTATTTCGTGATTTACTTTTCACAAAAGGTCCCAAATGATCTATATGAAGAGTATAGAACGGAATGTCTTTCTTTTCAATCGGATGCAAATATCCGGACTTAACTTTAGCAGCACTATCTTTGGTGTATGCACAATTAATGCATGCAGCTACGTATTTCTTTACGAACCGTCGAAGTTTGGGAAACCAATACTGATCTTGAATTCTTTCAAGGGTCTTTGCCTGTCCAAAATGACCAATATCGTCATGGTTCATCCTACAAACTTGCCATCGAGCATTGCGAGGTACCACCAACTTTAGCTGATCCCCAACTTTTCTGTGCAAAACGTTATCTTTTATTGTATAATTCTTTTTAATGTCTACAGCTTCATCATCTGTTTTTGGGTTAAGTATTTTAGTGATTCTAACAAGTTCAGGATCAGCTAATTGTAGTGTTAAGAGCCAATTTTCAGTGGATATGTTACGAACAATTAGATTTTCTGTGTCGTTAAGCATTCCTAAATTTGAATCCTCAACTACTGGATTACGACTTAACGCATCAACGTGAGACATTCGACAACCAGCGCGATATTCAATATTAAAGTCAAATTCACTGATTTGCAACCACCATCTTGCAATTCGGGGAATCAAATCTCGTTTTGTAAGGGTGGTCCTTAATGCATTGCAATCTGTAAATACGGTAAACTTCAAACCTAATAGGTATACGCGAAATTTTTTTAATGAGCAGACCACTGCCAGGGTTTCCAACTCGTAAGAGTGAAAGAACCGCTCCTCTGGTGTGGTCTGCCTGCTAAAATATGCGACTGGTTTCAGTATCCTGGGATTAATTTGCCATTGAAACAGTATACCACCCAAGCCTAGTGCACTTGCATCTGCGTGTAATTCAGTTTCCAATTTAGGATTATACAAGGCCAAAATCGGTCGTTCTATCAAACGTTCCTTTAATGTCGAAAAACTTAAGTTCTCATTTTCGCCCCATTGCCATGTAGAATCCTTTTTTAGTAACATTGTTAAAGGTCTAGCTATTTCTCCAAAACTTTGTACGAATTTTCTAAAATAACTGGCTAGTCCCAAAAATTGCCTAACTTCATGGACATTACGGGGAACAGGAAAGTCCTTGACGGCTATAATCTTCCTTTCACTTGGTTGGATACCTTCGGCAGAAATTTCGTAACCTAAATACTCTAATCGAGTGTCAAAGAACCTGCATTTAGGCAATTTAAGAGTAAGTCCCGCATCTCTCAGCAACTTTAGCACATCTTCTAAATGTTCGAACCCTTCTTCTACAGATTCCGATGGTATAAGAAGATCATCCATATACGCCAAAGCTGACGTAAATCTGCGCGACCCCAGTACCTTATTGATCATTTTCTGAAAAACCGCAGGTGCGTTTGCTAAACCGAACGGCATACGCTTAAATTCGTAATGCCCGTCCGGTGTAACAAAGGCAGTCAGATGACGACTCTCTTTCGCCATCGGTATCTGGTAGTACCCTGATGCAAGGTCTAAAGTTATAAAGAACTTATTCCCACTTAAATTAGAGATTTGATCATCTATCAGTGGTAGTGGGTATTTGTCTTTTACGGTCTTATTATTCAGTGCTCTAAAATCAATGCAAAGTCTATGATCACCGGTTTTCTTTTTTACTAATAACACTGGACTAGCATAATTAGACTCAGATTCCTGCACAATATCATTGTCAATTAATTCATCTACTATTTCCCTAACTTTTTCACGTTCATAAAAAGACATACGATAAGGCCTATAGACTACCGGTTTGTTGTCATTTAGTTCAATACACATTTCAGCTTTTTCTGTACACCCCAGCTCACTAAGACTTGTAGCAAAGCACGACCTATATTTTTGTAAAAGTTCATACAGTTTTCTAACGTACTTCTCATCTAATTGTGATCCTATTTTAATGTCGTCTTTGTCTAATGGTAGGAAACTTGTCATATCTTCCGAATTAATTTGAAGGGTATGGCATTCAGCTACGGGTCTAGCTCTAGCAATTAAAACTTTTTCATTGAGTACTATAGGAGTACTGGTCAGCGCTGTAACAAAAATAAAACCCCTTCCTTTATCTAGTCTATAACAGCCACTGTGCAATCTATACTCTTGATTTGGGTTTAATCTAGTATCACCTTCCAAATAAATGTCACTTGATTGATTTTCTTTTGAACAGACCTCTACTAATCCCCCTTTATTTATAACTGTTCTGTTTACTACAAACAGGTCAATTTTATCTGTTGTCACATCATTAGCCGCTTGAATTGGACTATTGTAAAAGTATAAGGTTTCTTTGTCCTTCAATACCATAACATTAGGCAGCTCGGTAAAATTTTGGCCAACAAGCATAGGCGAGTGTAAATATTTATCATCTACAACTAAGACTTCTAAACGAGCTTCTATATCGTCTAATTTTGCATTGACTAAAGTTTTGAATAAAGGTCTTATAGCCGCGTTGCCAAAACCACGTACTATTGGAACGCTACTACTATCTTCAGTTACACCAAGTCTTTTTGCATCGGATAATCGGATCAACGTGCAGTCACTGCCAAAATCTACATATGCCTGCAATAATGTATTATCGATATTAATCGTCTTATAAAATTTTTGATTTGACGCTTCAATATTCGGCCGTATAATATCTGGCATAGCAGTGGAAATCTTTAACGTTTTTCTAGCCGGATTAACTTGCTTTGGATCAAAACTTAGTAAGGGTTTCTTCGTGCAATTACTGAAATCGTGACCTACTCTACCGCATTTTTGACATTTAGTCACTGGTTTAGGACACTTATAGAAGGTGTGACCTCTCTCTCGGCAATTGTAGCAGGTTGGACCTACTCTATGACTCGAATCATTAGCATCAGTACCTCTAGTTGCGCTGGGTACATTACCGTATGTATTATGATACTCTTTTCTCCTTAGATGACTATTCGTTTGGAACCCTATATGAACTTTGGGTTGCTGAGAAACTAAATAAGCTAAAAGATCTTCTGGCTCTGTACATTGTAATGCTTGAGCACCATTTCTTAATGATGGATCATTAATGCCATGGATAACACATTCTACAGCCTTACGCCCTACAACTTCACAGCGAGTTATTAATGCCAATTTTTCATAAAAATATTCCTTAATATCTTCACCCTGACGACAGCGCTTATTCAACATTTCCTGTAAAATAACACCGTAATTCTCATCACTTGGGAATGACTTTCTCAATTTAACTTGCCACTCCTCCCAAGAATAAGTGAGAGTGGAAAGTGATTCGTACCACTTTTTGGCTAAGCCACATAATTTTTGCAAGGAAAAGTGTATCGTCTGCTTTTCGTTCCATCCATAAATAGTCGAACATTCGTTTACCTTCTTCAACCACCTTTCTACATTCTGTGACTTGTTATTGGGATCAAACTCTGGAATGACATTGTGCTGATGATTAGCACTTAATATTTTGTTAGAGTCTCCTCGCAGCGAAGTAATGATCTTTAAAAGATCCTCAGCAGTCAAACTCTGAATGGGAACGTCTGGTGTATTATTACTACTTTCCTGATCATTGACATTTTGTTTAATATCTTCGGGAACGTTTTCAATTTCAGATTCTGATGATGTCGACGGATATCGATCATAACGTCTCTTCTTCCGCGGAACATACTCTTCGTCGGAACTCATACTGGAACAAGCCAGACCACCATTCAAATTTGTTTCACGGTTTAGACTTTTAATTGCTAGATACCATACTTTTACTATAATGCTTTTAACAAGAATTTAAGATGTTTGTTGTAATTAATTAATTAGTAATTGCAAATCAATGTTCGGTGTTTGTGTGATTGTCATGAATAGATATATGTCATTGATAGTTTTAAAAATTGCGATGTTGAAAGTTTGATAGTTATTAATGACACATCTAAACTACAAACTTTACGGAACGGTCTGGACTATAAAAGTCATAAAATATTATTGAGTTCATGTACTGTCTTAACTAAAACGTTCATGAAATAATTATTGAAGACACATACATGTCTTAATTATAAACTTCATTTAATTTTATTGAAGACACATACAGTCATAACTATAAAATTCATAAAATATTATTATTGAAGACACATAGTCATAAATATAAAATATTATTATTGAAGACACATACATGTCATAACTAAATTTCATTAAATTTTATTGAAGACGCATACATGTCTTACCTATCAACTTCATTCAATTTTATTGTAGACAGACATGTTATACTATAAACTGTATTCAATTTTACTGAAGACACATACATGTCATAATTATAAACTTCATTCAATTTTATTGAAGACACATATATGTCATAACCATAAGTTTTATTCAATTTTATTGTAGACACATACGTGTCATAACTATTAACTCTATTCAATTTTATTGATAACATATACATGTCGTAATTATAAATTTTATTCAATTTTATTGTAGACACATACATGTCATACCCATAAACTTTATTCAACTTTATTGTAGACACATACATGCCATAACTATTAACTCCATTCAATATTATTGAAGACACATACATGTCTTAATTATAAGCTTCATTTAATTTTATTGTAGACACATACATGTCTTAACTATCGACTTCATTCAATTTTATTAAAGACACATACATGTCGTAACTATAAACTTCATTTAATTTTATTGTAGACACATACATGTCATAACCATAAACTTCATTCAACTTTATTGTAGACACATACATGTCTTAATTATGAACTTCATTTAATTTTATTGTAGACACATACATGTCTTAACCATAAACTTCATTCAATTTTATTGTAGACACATGCTTGTCATAACTATAAGAATCATAAAATATTATTGAAGGTACATAAGTCTTCTTGAATCTTCATAAATATTATTGAGGACACCTACAACGTCCCATCTTAAAGTTTAATAAAATATTGTTGTAATGTAGTAGGTATACCTACTGCTTCAACTACAAATTGCACAAAACTATTTTATTGTTCCTTTTGAAATAGCAAGTTTAAATTCACTAGTTTATTGCTTTATTCAATTTTCTAATGAAAATCACACCCACAAAATATTTTGAAAAAATGTAGTTACATCGGCAGCGTAACGTGTAACATTATTACATTAAGTAGCTATCAAATTAAATCGTGCTTAAGATTCGTAAAATTATGGAAGGTACGTAGGTACTTTAAAATAATTTAATACCATACAACACATTTTAAAAAGGGACTGTTCTTATTCTTTGGTGATAAAACTTAATATCACTGTACCTGAGAAATAATTAACTGAATAAGCAGACGTACATTCTCAAACTTTGTAAAAAGAAAACAAAAAAGGGGGAAAAAATATCCCTTTACCTGTTTTATTCAGATTCAGACGGTATTAATAATTGGCGAATTAGAAAATCTAAGTCTAACATTTCTCCGATTTAATTTATCACAAATACCCCACGAAAAATAAAAATGCAACGAATAGTATTTCGTGGAATTTTATGAACAGCCCGAATACAATATAACATTACAGAAATAAAATTTTCCAAAAGTACCTACATGATTTAACAGCTTAAATTCTGTAGAACCACGAATAAATAAATCATTTAAATCTTCTGATTTGATAAAACATAACTACCCTCCGAAAAATAAAAATGGGAAGAATAGTGTTTCGTGATATTTTTACAAACAGTCTGAATAAAATGTAACCAAAAGAAATAAAATTTGCTATAAGTAAATGATTTTACAGTATAAATTCTATAAAAAATAAATTATTAAGTAATTTAAATCATTAAATATCTTCGAATTTCATAAAACACAACTACCCTCCGAAAGATAAAAGTAGGACGAATAAAATATTTCGTGATATTTTATGAACAGACCAGATGAAAATATAAGCATGAAAGTAATAAAATCTGCACATAATTACAACATAAATCATTTGAAATCAAGAAAAATCCAATCATGGTACTTACATTCAGGATGTCACCAACCACAAATTTGTAGGCTTGGATTTACTATCGCACTTCTGAGATTTTAAAAAATAATATACTTTTATGGAAATATTGTAGGTACTTATATTTTTATTAAAATGTTACAATCTCAAGTCCTATTCGTATGAAGGCTGGAGCAAAAGTGCCAGCAGTCGCCAAGCCACTGCACTCCCCTCCATTAGTTCTTTCTTTTACCATCTACCGGCTTGGCGCTGCCAGCATCCTTCCGCCAGTACTGACAGTTATGACTCAAGTTAGTATTGCCATCTTTGCAAGAATTTATGACTTGATTACAAACTATTTTTAATAAATTTAATACGGATCATTACAGTCGATGTTTCGGAAGATCCTAGATTAAATATCTTAATATCTAAACGCGAAGCAATATTCGAACATATTCAGATGATTTACGATTTAACTTCAGACACAACTATTTATACGAATAATGATCGGATGGAACAGTTTCTCGACCACTCGTCACAGATTGACTCATTATTTAATAAATACGAACAAGTAGTTGACGAATATAATACTCGGTTATTACAAATACCTAAACCCAGTTGCGAAACCTGACTATAAAAGTTTGTACGCTTTAGAAACTTTATGTAGTAAAATTAAACGTGTAAATTCGAAATGTTTACAGTCAACAGATATGCATAACTCCACGCTATTAAAGGCTAAGCCTAAATTACCTTCAATCGAAATATCTGAATTTGATGGTGATATTAAATCATGGCGAATGTTTTATATGACTTTTAAATCCATTGTTCATGATAATCCGTCGTTAACCGATGCAGACCGCTTGTTCTATCTTTTACCTAAACTTACTGGTAGGGCAATGGTCGCGGTTTCTGGTATTTCACCATGTGCGGAAAATTACTCGCTAATATTGCAGACTTTAGTCAACAAGTTCGAAGACAAAAGAATGCTTATATCCGCTTACTTAAAGCAGATAATGGATACTCGTTCTTTTAAATCGGCGTCAGCTGCGAACTTCGATTACTTTATTGATAATTATGCAAGTGCCGTAAGCGCCCTTAAGAACTTGCATTTAGATAATTTAGCCGATGCCATCCTATTGCATATCGCCTTACAAAAATTAGACTCAGATACAGTACGTGCATTTGAGAATAAAATTGGTAATAAAATACCTACTTTCGAAGAATTTGTTGTATTTATTGAATCTCGTGCGAAAGTATTCGAACGTACAAGTACATCTTCGATAAGCTGTAATACATCGAATATGCAACAAAACAAAAATAAAAAGCCTTATGGTAATGCACCGAAGGTTCAAAGTTATGTAAGCACAACTGATAAGCCTGCTTTGAAATGTTTATGTGCGAACGTACTTCATTCACATCTATATAAATGTTCTAGCTTTAATAAAATGAGCCCTGTTGAACGTTTTAAATGCGTTAAAGATAAAAATGCTTGTGTGTCCTGCCTTGCGTTAAATCACAAGTACGCGTCTTGTTCAAATAATAATATTAAGTGCGGTATATGTTCAGGAACCTCGCATCATACAAAATTGCATTTTGAGCGCACGGACCAAGTCAGTCGTGCGTCCCAGCCTACTGCACTATACGTCTTGCCGCCACCGGTGCCTCGCGATAATGAGTCATCCAGCGCCAGCGCTCCCGAGCCATCGCTCGCCGTAGCCGGCCGGTCAGGTGTCGCGTTATGTGCTACGAACATAGATAACATTGCGTTATCAGTGCACGATGCAACTATACAAAATAAACAGTCAACGGTTTTGTTGTCAACCGCGCAGATCGCTGTATACGCTTGTAACGGTAAACGACATATCATTCGGGTATTGTTGGATTCTGCTTCACAAAGCCATTTTATTTCGTCGGAATGTTGCGATCGATTAGGTTTACAGATTAAAAATACTGAACGTACTATTGTTAAGGGGTTCGGTGGTTCTGAGAAAATAATTCAAACGAAATCGATTGATTTAAAATTTCATTCTCGCTTCGACGATAACATATGTTTTGATATTTCGCCTCTTGTTGTTGACAAGATTACGGATTTGTTACCTACGGCTGTGGTAAATACGTCGGTCTTACCACACCTGAAAGGCATGCAGCTCGCTGACGAAAGCTTCGGTGTGCCTAATAAAATTGATGCTTTGATAGGAGCTTCCCTGTTCCCCCACTTACTTCTCCCCGACGACGTCCATACGTCTCGCGACCCGTCGGTACCCGCTGCATTGCGCACGGTTTTAGGTATTGTGTTATTAGGTAATGCGCCTACAATACCTACAATAAATACTCGCTCGTTCTTGACATGTTGCCTCGCTCAAGAACCTACTGCTATTGACTCATTAGTCAGGCGTTTTTGGGAGCTCGAAGAGCTTCCTACTGCTTCCGTTCAGCATCCCGCTGACATTGAATGTGAAGATTTTTATACTTCAACTACAACTCGCGATCCTATTAGTGGTAGATACGTTGTCGGCCTGCCATTTAAGGAGGATGTTTATTCCTTAGGGAACTCAATAGACTCAGCTCGCAAAAGATTCATGTGCCTTGAAAGAAAGCTCGAAGCTTCGCCTAAATTGAGGTCGGCATATGATGACGTCATAAAAGATTATCTTGCGAAAGATTACGTTTCGCCCGCGCCTCCATACGATCCTAGAGACCCCATCTACGTGATCCCGCACCACGGAGTCATTCGTGAGGATAAAACTTCGACTAAACTTCGCGTAGTTCTGGATGCTAGTAGCCGTTCTACTACTGGACGGTCGCTGAATGATATTCTACATTCAGGCCCGAATCTGCAAGGTGATTTGTTTAAAATTATATTGAATTTTCGTCTGCACGCAGTAGCAATGACAGCAGACTGTCGCCAGCAGTTTTTGCAAATAATTATGCGCGAAGCCGATCGTCGTTATCAGTGCTTCTTATATCGCTTTAACCCACGTGATCCCCTCGTGTTATACCAGTTCAATCGTGTATGTTTCGGTTTATCGTCGAGTCCGTACCATGCATTACGCACAGTTCGACAGCTCGTTAATGATGACGGCGCAAAATATCCGCTCGCGAGTAGTATTGTATTACCTGCGCTATATATGGACGACATCGCGTTTTCGCTTCCTAGCGAACAAACAGCTGTCACTGCGTCACAACAGATGATTGACCTTTTCAAAGGTGCACAGTGGGACCTCGTTAAGTGGAATAGCAATTCTCGCGCGGTCTTAGATAATCTTCCTGCTTCACACAAACTTCCCACTGAGGTGGAGTTTGATAAAACCACGCAGCATAAAATATTGGGCTTGCATTGGTCTACTGAAGACGATGCTTTCTATTTTAAAATTTCGCTTCCGGACAATGTGACATGCACTAAGCGGTCCATTCTGTCCACTGTCGCTCGTCTGTGGGACATAATGGGCTTCGTTGCTCCCACAGTCGTGTACGCCAAAATATTAATTAAAATGCTTTGGCAACTGAACCTAGATTGGGATTCTGTAGCTCCACAGCATATCATTAAGATGTGGAGACAGTTCTGCGACGAATTACCGTGTTTGAACGAATTTCGTGTACCGCGTCATGTTGGCATGACTGAAGACTGTGAGGTGACCCTCCTCGGTCTGTCTGATGCTAGCTTAGCAGCGTATGGTGCTGTCGTTTATATGCACGTTAGTTCGCCAGCAGGTAATACAGTGCGCCTTGTTTGTGCAAAAAGTAAGGTGGCGCCTACAAAGTCGCATTCGATTGCGCGTCTTGAGTTGCTAGGTGGCGTTTTACTTTCTAAATTGCTACGCACAGTGCAGGATAATTATTCAGAGAGAATTCCAATTAAGGCAACGTATGCGTTTCTTGACTCCAAGGTAGCGCTTTATTGGATTAAAAGTTCGCCACATCGTTGGCAGACATTTGTCGCAAATCGCGTGACTCAGATATCGGAGAATATACCGCCCGACAATTTCTATCATTGTCCCGGGTCGGAAAATTCTGCCGACATATTGTCTAGGGGTGTCACACCCAAGAAACTTTTGTCAGACCCTTTATGGCTCCATGGGCCTCCATGGGCTTCATTGCACCCTTCGCAGTGGCCTCTTAAAACCCTGGATGGTCAGCCTATTGAAGACATGCCTGAACAAAAGTTGTTAACGCACACTGTGTGCGCGTCTGTAAAGCACTGTGCTTTACATGAGCTCGCTCTTCGTACTTCATCTTGGAGTAAGCTTCTTCGTATAACCGTATACATTTGCAGATTTGCAAGATTATTGCCTCTTCGCAGCACTACTATAGTGACTGCTAACGACTTAAATTTCGCTGAAATTAAAATACTTCGCGCCCTGCAAAACCAGCATTTTGCAGAGGAATACGCAAATATTCGTAAAAATAAATCCTGTTCTCCAGCGTTTAATCGCTTGAGACCTTTTATTGACGACGATGGTCTTATCCGTGTTGGCGGACGCCTCGTCAATTCCGGTCTTGACTATGAAAAGGTTCACCCGGTTATATTGCCTCGCAATGGCCACCTAATCGATATGATAATTGATTATTTTCATGTCAAGCATTTACATGCCGGACCCGAGTTATTGATGTCGTTGCTTCGGCAAAAATATTGGATATTGTCTGCGCGTCGAATTGTCCGTCAAAGAGTGCATTTGTGCAACACATGTTTCAGACTTAAACCGCGTCCAACTTATCCTCTTATGAGTGACCTTCCCGATATACGTACTCGTCAAGCTGTTAAAGCTTTTAATATTTGTTCTTGCGATTATGCAGGTCCTATCGCATATACACCTGTGCGCCGCCGCGGGGTACGCAGTGAGAAAGCATATATTGTTCTCTTTAGCTGTCTCACAACCAGAAGTACACACATAGAACTCGTGAGCTCACTTAGCACTCAGAGTTTCTTGGCTGCGTTTAAAAGGTTCCTTTCTCGTCGAGGACCAGTACAGGTCATGTATAGTGATAATGCTACCAATTTTCAAGGTGCCGCTTTTTATCTGCGCGATCTCTATAAGTTTCTCAGAGAAGAGTACTATCCTAAGCTAGAGCAAGAATGCGCCGAGAGTCGTATTACTTGGAAGTTTATCTGTCCCAATTCCCCTCATTTCGGAGGTGCTTGGGAGAGTATGATTAAAGTTGTGAAGACGATACTGTTCAAGGTTATCGGACAACAACTCCTTACATATGAGGAATTGTATACTGTCTTGACTCAGATCGAATGTTTAGCAAATAACCGACCACTCACGGTCCTCAGCTCGTGTCCGTCAGACCCTCAGGCACTCACGCCGGGTCATTTCTTACATACTGCGCCTCTACTTTCCTTGCCTGCGCCTGATGTAAGCTCCGACAATATGAGTTTACTTGATAGGCACTCGCTCATGGATAAAATAGTCCAGTCCTTCTGGAATCGCTGGAGGATGGAATATCTGCACAGTTTACAAGTTAGGCAAAAATGGAACACTCCGTCCGCTCCTATAATTCCGGGAACTGTCGTCGTAGTGATTAACGATAACGTGCCGTCGCTAGCTTGGCCTTTAGCAGTTGTGGAGAAAGTGCATCCTTCGAAAGACGGTGTTATACGCGTTGCGACTGTGAGACTCGCCGGGAGAACTTACCTCCGTCCGGTCGTTCGTTTATGCCCTCTTCCAACGCAATAAAATAGCGAATATCGCTACTATAACATAATTAATTAAATTTATACACCATACTATATTGTACATATATTATATAACTTTCACTATACTTATTTTCTCCGTGATTCTACGGATCTCCTATAACTACCCTGTTAAGACGCATATCATTAGTGTCTCCCTCGTGGTGCTAATATTGTACTATGATAATTTTCTTAAAGGTGATCCTTTAAGGGCGGGTGGATGGTTACGCCAAATAGCTTACCTTCATATTTTAATTGTTTTGGTGCTTCCTTTTTTCTCCTACCCTCACCTTAAGCAGTACTTGCTACCATGATGCGCGGATGACCCGCGCTTCAGTGACAATTGAACTGTTATCCTGAACAGACATATGTGTGTACTCATATACGAAAAACCGATACGTTACGGACGGTTAGCTCGCGTGTGTTGTTAACCGATGTGTCAAGCAAGGTTTCATCGCGTGTGCAATACTAAAAATACAAAAACCCATAATATACGTGATCGCGTCATTATACATCAATTTTGGTGTATGTACCACGGACTCTCAAGATATAAGACAAGGAGCTGTGCCGCCGGCGGACCTTCTACAATCCAGGAGCTGCCCATGTGAGTACTGCATCCTTTTGTTCCTCTCCCGTCTAATTTGCATGCACCAGAATATAACCATATTCAAAAATACAGTCCACTCGAAATAATTAAATTACTTACTTTGGCGTGATCAACTTGGATAATATAATACCTCATATTATATTATACTTGGGTAATATTATATGTGATTACTTTGGTATTTTATTTTATTTTAGGTCTTGTCAATTGGGTGGCTGTCTCAAAGTCAAAATTACACTAACAATGTTAACCCAGTAACTGTCTATTTGCAATTTTTTCTTACAAAAATCTTAAAAAATAAACCTGAATCCAAAAACCGATAAAACGTACAGCGATCCTCCAAATCAAATCACTGTCTATCTGTTCCGACAATTTTGTCCCGAACGTAAAATAAAACGGAGTAAAAGCAAAATAAAACACGCCTGAAATCAAATGCCGTCCAATTAAAATATGTGCCTAAACGCCACTCACCCCGTCACCTTTGACCCTTGAAATCGAATAAAGAACCCTTCAAAAAATCAATTACCAAGATTTGAGACAAAAAGAGGCGTATATCTGGAATGTACTTATTTTAAAATGGGAGTAATATATTACTGAAATAGCCGTGAATTTTGTAAAAATTGTGAGCGTATGCATTTTTAACCAAGTAAATTGATGTATTTATGGGCTATATCAATTTGCTTGCTTTACAAATATATTATTATATATTTTTGATGTCTCTAAAAGTATGAGAAACTTATAAATTATGTCATAAAAGTGGTTTTGATTAAACGGCAGCTGGTATTTTAGCTACATTGTCATCTTAGTTCATGTCTTGAAGAATTCCGAGAATCGCGACACTAAACGAAAATAATATTTAAACTATGTATAGTAATAATTCCGGGAACGGCAGACCTAGCAAAGATAATAATTAATTATGTAGCATTTGAGATTAAAAAATGTTCCTGCTTAATATTATCAAAAAGAATATGTAGAAAAATCTCCAAATTATACGCGAAATAAATTTGCAGATCTAGGTACCCAGTCTACTCACTTTTAAGAACGGTATTTTCTACACTTTAGAACACTATACAATTAGATTATAAACGTGGGACCTGAAACTTGAAAAAAAAACGGTGTCGGGTTATGTAGGTACATGTCGGGACACCAGTCAATGAGTAGCAAACGCTCAGAGCTCAAATTGTAATCCGATTTTAAAACGAGAAAATTGAAACGAACATTTTCGAGGAAGATGTTCGTAATTGGGTTCTGTAGGTATTTTAAATAAGCCGAGGTTGGGGTCAGAAATCACGAATGAATGATAAGTTTAAAAAAGGTTTGAAAAAACCTTTTTTTAAATTTAATCTAGAAGCAACCCTTAATATATTTTTTCTATCCGAAAGTTATAGCTTGCCCAGTGAAATACAAATGTATACCCAAGTTATAAGAATAAAATATGATTTTGATTTTCTGATTTTTTTGTGTATATCTCTCAAACCAATATGCCCGTTGTGGAACTTGCTGTAGAGTTTTATACTTTTAGATAGCAATAGTCTTTCAAGTGAATAAAATAATTTCTTTAAGGAAGGCGCGCTACATTCTAAGACACGTTATCGCTTAACGTCAGGCGAGCGTCTGTCCGCTGCCTTTTCAAAAGTATATATCGAACCGACTTTTATAAAATTGGGTACAAAGATACATAGGCTTATTTAAAAAAAGACTTGTTGTTTTTGAACAGAAAACAAAATTGTCCAGGCTTATCAAAGAGCCTGGAAATGTAATACGCATGCGTAGTTAAAAGCCTACATGAAACGTCAATGAAGCATGTAAAAGTAAAGTGAAAATAAAAAAGCATAGATTCTATTTTTCTTCTTAAGATATGTTATTATAATTGCTAGGAAACAACAGTACCGAACATTACACTGAAATATATATATTCTTTTATCACAAAAATTCTCTAATTCATTTAAGACTATGTTAATTATTTGCAATATACAGTCAAGTGTGATAATTATGTCCATTTAATGTCATTAGTTAATATGTTTTGTTCAAATAATTATTTTACGTCATGTTTTATGTAGATGTCGCCTCATTGGCGTAGGAATCCCCCAGTTTTGCCCATAACTTTCTATCTCGAGCGATCCTCATCCACTCCTGTCCATGTCTTTTTGTGAATACATCTTCCCATCTCCTGTTTTGTGCCCCTCTACTTCTCCTTTCTTCTCGTGATATCCACTCTATAATCTTTTCCGTCCATCTGTCGCTATGCATCCTACATATGTGCCCAGCCCAATTCCATTTTAAATTCCTTATAGCTTTTGTTATCTCTCGTACCTTTGTTTTACTTCTTATTCTATTGTTACTTATCCTATCAGCTAATCTAATTCCCAACATGCTCAGTTCCATTTTTCTTTGACATATTGCAAGCCTTTTCGCATCTTCTTTTCTAAATGCCCATGTCTGACAGCCATATATAAGACAAGGTAGTATTGCTACGTTATGGAAGCTGTATATATATATATATATCTGTTTTCTTAAAATAAATCAATATAGATATTATAATTTTTAATGGAAATCTAATTAAGTTTGGTTCATACGCTTGCGAGAAGCGGAGTCTTTTGGTGGAATTTGTTTTTAATTTACAGCCAGTTTTCAAAAAAAAAACTGTGTGTTATTTTAATTTATTTTTACACCTACGGAACTCCAAAAAAGAGATCCGAGCTTAATCGGCATTACTCGGTCTGGTGGTTCAGCCGGTAGACGAGTAGCTTTATACAGTGTTAGTATGCTGGAGGGGAGAGGATAGAGGGGGAGGGGGGGGGTAGCTCACTTCTGGTACACATTGGATGGATATAAATTAAAAACGTTTGACGTTTGAGAATTAAGAGGTTAATGGATTTCTTTTAAGTTTTAATTTGGATTAGGAAAACGATGAGGCTTGCTTAGTAGCCAAAAGGGTTAGAAGATTTTTGTTTGCTAACATCGATACGAATAAATTAAGGCCTTTTATCAGCGTATTTTACAAATAAATTCACGTTTTTTTGATATAGATAATTAATTATTCTAAATTACTTATTATTTTATGCGTCTTTTTCGTCCTGCAAGCGTCCGTTAGATCTACTAGAGATAAAATGTTTTGAAGGTGAGTAGGTCATTAGGTCATGTATATTTTGGTGAATGACATTTAGCTAAACTTATACATTAAAGTAGGAGAATAATTTGTATTATTTGACTGAATCGTTTAAGCCACATCTGCTTGTAGGTATGACGTTGTTAGAAAAGAAATAAAATATAAATTATACGTTTTATTATGTTACACTACTCCTCACTTCTTAAAAGAGCGTTTTATATTTGTTGAAGCTACTCACTCCACCTCTCTGCGACCCTCCCTTACTCTAAAGCTACAATTTCTTACTTCTTCCTACATAAACCTTTACTACCATTCCTCTTTTACTGTGCAGGTTATCAGTGTCTATTAAGCTGGCGAAATCCCTTCCTATTTTTCAGGACTTGGTATTCAGTCGTTGTCTCTCCTAGTGTGAATTGGTATATAACATACAAATTTAACAGGTAAAGCTTATTTTCAAGTTTAATTATAATATTTTTGTTTCTATGCGTAATAATTAGTTTTATATTCATAAGTGTAGTTGCACCAGTTCACTTCTATTTTGGATAATATCAGTTTTCCCAATAAAATTAAGACGCGTTTATTAATAAGATCGCTAAAGGTTACCTGTAAGAAATCGCTATAGGTGATATAGCCGCCTTTTGTACTACTATTGTCTATATTTTTCGTGCTATATTTTTTGTTTGGTATGCAATAGCTATGTTCATTCATGCATTCGAAATATACCTACTCCATTTGCAATTATAGACAAATTTAATGAATTGCATCAAAAAAAAATCCGTTAAATTATCTTAGACCACATAGATTTTGACTCCATGTTATAGTTAATAGTTTTATAAGGCAAGTTAATATAAAAAAGAGATGTTTCAATAATATCTGGAGCCCCGGCCAGGACAGTGTACATGATACCATAAAGACGTTAGGAATGTCGTCATTGTTTTTGCTTACTAATCATTTTAATTTAATACTTAACTTATACTTAATTTATATAACATATTGTCAAATCTAACTCAACAATTATAGTCAAAACTCACAAACTAATAATGACATTAAAGTATCTTATTATATAATGACTTTATTAAATTCTACTCACATTAATGTAAACTATTTTAGGAGTATTATTATATCAGTAATTTATCTATTAATCGATACTACACAATCTTATTTAAATTTTGTAATTAAGTGAATTGTAAAGTTTTTGACATACATAGGTACATTTGAAATTTACTAAACTAAGTATTGTGTGAAATATTGTAATGTGACTTGCCTAGTATAACATAAGTGGTTATAAGGACAATAAATAATTTCATTTCATTTCAATTATTAATCTTTTATCGAACAACCCAAATTAAAATAACGTAACATATCGCAGCGTACAAAATTAATTTTAGATCTTTATATTTTCGCCTTATTAACGCAAAAAGACGATTTTGAGTTTTTGTTGTGTCAATTTTAGCATTTGTGACGTGTAGCACAGTTGATAGATTAATGTGACCATTGGCGATGACCTAAGATACAAAAATTATACTGGACTGGCATAATTCCACCAATGAATTTTACTATAATTCACTAAAATTAGATTATTTTTGTACACAATGAAGTAAGCAACTGATGCAGGTTTTATTAATAAATAATATTATTATTATTAACAAATCTTCATGTATTTTTCGGTTTGTTCATAAATTAAGAACATCAATCTGAATAGCTCTGCATCGCACAAGCTTTTACCATGTTCATTGCGGCTTCAAACAGTGTTACAGTGTTAATTAACAAAGCACTGAACACTGAGAGTGTTACCCGCGAGTCGTGCTCTATAACTCACCATTGCAGCAGATTACTCGACTGCACTCGCTACATGCATTACAGACCCATTAGCATCACATAAATTCATATTAAAAGTTTTAGCAGCAACGTTATTATATGTCCATGTATACTTAATAACCCGTTTTGCACTCTACTGTCTATTACACATATACTACAAGCAAAAAAAAACTTTTGATCGTTTGATCGATTCGACGCGTGATCAGAATGCCGGTTTTTATCTGGCCCGACGTATATGCTATTTAGCGTGGTAATGCGGCTAGCATCTTAAGCACGCTGCCCTCTGGTCGTGCGTTGCAGCATTTGGATTATCTGTTGATTTAATCTTTCTGCTATATTTTTTTTTGCTGTTGTAGTAAATCTATTTGTTAATGTTAATAAAGGCACTAACAAACACATTTTATCATTCTGCGAGCGCTGAATAAAAATAGCTGAGGATTAAAATGCAGAACTAATTTGACTATTGTTAATTATTTCAACACTGTATACCTAAATTTTCCCGGCTACTTAAATATAATAATGCTTATAGTAAGCACTAAAAAAACAACTTTAAATATTAAAGAACTTGTTTAATTTTCGGCCAAGACGGTGTACGTTTAAAAAAATGCCTCTAATTTCAGTGAACAAAAAAAAATTATAGTAAAGTTCAGGCGTCCCACGAAAGTTTTTATATTCCTGATTGACTCCAATGGTCACATTGGTCTATCAATTATACTACTTGTCACATATGACAAAATTCATAAGCAAAAACGCGAAAGTTTTGCGTAAACAAGGTGGCAATATTTTGATTTTCGAAATTAATTTTGTACACTGCGATAAGTAACGTTATTTTGAATTTGGTTGATATATTTAAGATAAATAATCGTTGACGTATTTGTGGTATCATATACACTGTCCTGGCCGGGGCTACATACATTATTGAAACATCTCTTTTTAAGTTAGTATAATTATTATTTAATCCTATGTATTTATACTGTACTCATAGGCATATATCATAACATTTATATGTAAAGAGAGAAGGCACTGACTGACTACCGAGACACAGTTGGTACTAGTCCGGTGTCAGTGGATTCACTTACTGTATTTTGTTTATAGTTATTTATGACAAATAAACGCATTTAATTTATTATTTATATTCAGGAATCCTAATTAATAGTGTTCTGCATATTTGTACTAAATATTCCTAAAAATTTTTCATTTAATCCTGCACAGGTAGGCATTTGACTATAAGTTTGCACGACCATGGAAATCATCGATACTGTAGCCCTAAGATGGAGCATGAATAGTTTGGGATACACTGGCTCTCAGGGAAGGCTGCCGGAACACGCCGTTAGGTGCTTGGTTGCTTTTACAACTTGAAGGTGGTAGGTAGCCAGGCGAGCGATAGGAAACGGCCTACCACCATGCTATGGTGTCCTCACTATATTTTCCTTCACCGGTAGCTCAGGCTGTTTTTGCACGTTTCGTCTGATCGAACCTCGTACCTTTTGCACGTCAATCGACCCCACTAACCTCTCGACTATGTGGCTACATCAGTCAGTAAACGGCGCAACATAACAAAATAACCCCATTTTTTGGGTTTGTAGAACATGTTCATCAAGATTGGTTAGAACTAATTGTTACGCGAGTACTAAATGCGGGCAAACATATATACATACATAAATACAAACTGACAGACAAAAGAACATATTTCCAGAATGGAAGCAAAGACGCTTTGTCCGCTTGGCCAACTAGCTAAAGCTAAAATTTAGCACTGGTTCACGTATTCATGTGAGATCTTGTTTTATATACGATTTCGCTACCTAGAAACTGTAAAAATTGAGGACTAATCCGCGTAGTTCAGGGTCAGCGTTGTTTTTTTTTCTATTAACATGGATCTGTATTTGTCCTGAACAAAGGTTTTTTGAATTTTGTTCTGCCACATATATTCGTGTGACGAAGCTTTTATCGCTTCTGAGGCATTACATGAATTAAAAAAGTTAGGATGTTATTATAGAAACGCCTTGGTATCTGCGTTACTACATTCGATCTGGTTTTTTTTTCTAAGCTATTATGTTGCTCTGGTTATCATTTTTTTTTTCTTGACGACACTAAGTACAAAATTTATAATTTATTAGGATTTTATTGCCTTCAGGACTTTTGATTGAGTAAATTTTAACGTTAAATTAGCATAATAATTATGTCTGATTCATGCGATAACTAATCAGAGATGGTATAGCGTAACGTTAGCGG
The DNA here is from genome assembly GCA_947049295.1 of Ligdia adustata. Lineage (NCBI taxonomy): Eukaryota > Metazoa > Arthropoda > Insecta > Lepidoptera > Geometridae > Ligdia > Ligdia adustata. Next base: position 569,558 of record OX346221.1, read on the forward strand.
TAAAAAAAGTGAAACGAGTGATAGCAATCTATTTATTTATTAATATTTACCATATTTTCTTCTGAACCAGAGCAATGATTTGTGAATATGAACAAAATCAGTTAACTTAAAATTAACTAACCAACCTTTAGCAGGGGTCAAGTAAGTTTTCTATTGCTAAGCCTATTTACTTGGTAATAACTTATATAACAATATATTTTACTTATTTTCATATTTATCAACTAAATTAACCCACTTTATAAAAACGTTTTAAATCAATTGCTAATTCGTTCCTTTTAAGTCACGAAAATGTCTTTCAGACGTTAAAATGTTCAAAACGAAGTTAAGATAATTCGAGCCCCACCATTAGTCTTTGAGATCTTCATTGAAGTAATTAACATCTAATAGCGTCTCTTGATGGAGTGGAGGGGATGTGACGTATGGGAAGAGGGGGGAGGAAGTGTTACCATCGCTTAGTGAGTGGTTAGTGAGGAAGTGCTGTGTGGTTTGTGTGTTTTAGGCTTTAGGATAGAGATAGTAATTCAATAGCAGCCTTTAAATTGTATTAATCATGAAATAAAGTGGGGGTAAGTAATTTTTCCGTCGGAGACTCGATCACCCTGTTAAAGAATTTTAATTTAATCTTTTCAAAGATACATGTTATGCAATAAGATACACATTAATAAATAAAAATCGGGCATATTTTGAGTTTGTATTTTGTTAAATATTCGTAGGCATATCTACGCGTTACTTTTTCTGTCTTCTCATATCGATATTAGCTAAATAAATTTGAACCTTACGCTATTGAAATTAAGTTTCATTATTTATTTAAAAGCATAAAAAATACTTATGTAGGTATTTTAAAAATATATAGCTCGACTGGCTAGCTACCACACTCAAGTTGTAAAATCTGTCGCCAAGCACCTAACGGTGTGTTCCGGCAGCCTTCCTTGAGAGCCAGAGTATTCCAGACTAGGCATGCTCCGTCTAGGGCTACAGTGTCGCTGACTTCCGTGGTCGTGCGAACTTGTGGTCAAATGCCTGTTCAGGATAAAAAAAATATAGATTCGGTACACAATAAGAATTTCTCCGTTAAATAATAACTGCCTTATTAATAACCGCGTCTTAACTAAGAGCATCTTTTGTCTTGTTCTATTTAATGGAGGACGTCACGCGCCAAAACAAGACTAAATGACAATTAAAGTTAAGACGCGTAATAAGGCTGTATTTATTTAAAATATTGTTTACACTTGTCCTTAACGAAAACATAAGCTGAAAATTGAAATGGCGTACAGAATTAGCGCGAAATTAGAATTTCATAACAGAATTTCCTATCTCGGATGCAAATCTTAAAGCAAAAAGATCTGCTTCCGCCTTTTACGTAATAACATTAAGCTATAATACAAAAAAAATAAGAGACGATGGAAAATGCTTTAAATATTTACGCAAGTCGTTCTCGAAACTCCTTAGGGAAGAGCCAACGTTAAGAGATAAGTAGATTTATTTTCTTTACAGAATTTTACTAAATTTTTAATATATTGTATACATTTAAAAGAGTAAGTCTTGACTGACTGACATTCGCTACAAATCTACGTAGAGGCTTTGAAATATCAAATTTGGAGATTAAATCCATTATAGGGTGTACTACAAAAATAATTTCTGAAAATCCAACTACAAAGATCAAATGAGGGTTAAAATTTTGAAACTTCTTTTTATTCTATTTTATGCCGCAGAAAACGCCGCGGGAGACAGCTGCTAGTTAGGTACGTAATAAAAGAAATAAGTCACATTTGAAACTCGTAAGATACCTGTAGTATGAGCTTATAATTTTTTTTGATAATATTACGCTTGTTTTTAGTGAATCTACTAAATTTCTCTTTATTTATTCATAAAGCTCCACAGAGTAATTTTACATGAAGTTAACATTGAATATTGAACAATAAAAATTAGTAACAACGAGTGGCCGGAGCTACCAAAGTGCAAAAATTGTGCAAAATGTATAAAAAGTTGAACGAAGTGCGATGCGCTCTGCGCTTTATAGAGATGCATATCCTATGACATGAAGGGATAGGACATGCAATTATAAAAAATATTGCAGCAATTTATATACCATGAAATCTAAACTAGTTAATCTTTGCAAAATTTATTATAGCCATCGTAACGATAATAAAATAATAAAATAAAATGCCCTTTATTTCCTAGTTAAATTACGACAAATGAAAGTAGAATTAAGTGACACGCATATTAAAATAAGTTCGGGCACCCAAATTTAGATGAAGGCCTCATCCAAACTTCACCCATTTTTCCACATAATTCCGAAACAATTTTTGTCTAATTTCTTTATTTCATTCATCAGGTTAATCACGTAAGCGCTTTTTAGACCAATATTGCATAGGTTATTCTGTAGAGTACCTAAATAAAAATAGATAGGAATATAAAAAAGAGTTTTACTGTATTATTACCTTATACAATCTACATATTAAAATATTATTAACCAAGCGACTAAGGCGTACGTTACATCCCTGCTTGAAGTCTGTCAAAAAGAATTACTTAGTCTTAGAAACTAGTTCAAAGAGGTAGGACTTAATAATTATTTTATTCAGAAGCTCTAGATGGAAGGCTGCTGGAACACACCGTTAGGTGCTTGGCGATAGATTTTACAACTTGAAGGTAGTAGGCGAGCGATTCGAAACGCCCTACCACCATGCTTTGTCTTCCTCCCGATGTTTTCCTGAATAGGTAAGTCTGACAAAGGTATATTTTTTTTATATTTGACATTTCAGCCTAGTTTCAAGTCTCGCTCTTATTCATCCAATAGCGCTAATATAGCTCGCGTCATGTAAAACATTTAAGTTCTCTGTTTTACGATAGGGAGCGTATGAACCATACGAACTCCTCCACAAAGGTATAGGTCTAGACCAGCTTATGGTCTAGACCCATACTGTCAGTCCATCACAGCATGATCGAATAAACATCGGTGCTTGTAATACGCCATCGGGCCATCAATACGAACTGCTTTTGCATGGGATTATTTCTTTTTACCCGACTGCGAAAGAAGGAGGGTTATGTTTTTCGAATGTATGTAGCCCTAGAGCCTAAACGACCTGTCCTATTTTTATGTGAGTGGTGTCAATAGTCTTAGTCGTGAGAGTGTCAATGGGTACATCAAAATAAAAAAGAAATTAAAAATGATACACAGGTTTATCGATTTAGCAGTCTCGTTTTTTCGAACTCGCTTCTAACCACTTGTTGTTAAAATAAAATCGTCATAAGCACTTCATTTGTGACCACCAAAAAATATAAAATTATTTTTGTTTTTTGATACCAGAAATATTTTTTAGGCAAATTGTGACTGTAACAAGTTCTCACAAAAAAAATTCAGCCGAGCCTACTTAATGGCACATATGGTACTATATATATTCTTAACCAGATGCGCCCTGTGGTTTTAATTTGGTCAGAATTTTTTCCGAGATGAAAACTATCTTATATTTTAATTCAAGGCGTAAGCTATCTAGTTGTCAAATTTCATGCAAATACTTTCAGCAGTTTTTGCATAAAAGATTAACAAACAAACATCTAACTATATGATATGATATCATTGTTATTAGAAATAATCACGTTATAAACGTAGTTACGTACGACTGAACTATTTTCTTACGCTTTGACAGATTACAAATTAGGAGGCAGTTTCAAATCGTAAACGACCGAAGCGATAGAAAATCCTTTACTATTAGAGCCATTAGAAAAATACGTGTTTTCTCGTAACTGGTATCGTACGAGCTCGTACCAGTTACGAACTAAGAATAAAAATTATTCTTAGTTCGTAACTGGTTTCTTAGCTCTAATATCGTAAATCCTAAACGACCGATGCCATAGAAAAACCTCTCTTATTAAAGCCATTAGAAAAATACGTGTTTTCTCGTAACTGGTATCGAACGAGCTAGAATAACTCGAGCTCGTAGCAGTTACGAACTGTGAATAATAATTATTCTAAGTTCGTAACTGGTTTCTTATGTTCGGTTTCGTGAATCGTAAACGACCAAAGCAATACAAAATCCTTTACCATTAGAGCCTTCTTTCTTTCTTCATCTCTTTTCTTAAGTCGTTCGTCGTTATAACATTAATTAAGTAAAAAGACGCTAACTTTAAACGATTCGTCAGCCTCATTAAAGTTGGTAAACCAAGTTCGCCGCAAATAAAAGAATAAACTCTGAAATTTTAAAGTTAAAACTTAAGACTTAGACTTTTTATATTTTTTTGTCGTTTACTCGTCGTTGAGTTTTAACGTCGCGTCGGATGGCGGCAAACTTCTGAGTAAGTGTAAGCCTTATACTAAAAATTACAATGACATATTAAAATGGTATGATAATCATTAGCTGACCCGTCGAATTTCGTACCGCTTAACAATTCCTAAAATTTTATATTACGAATCTTTTGACACCACTCCCATCAAAATACGACAAGCCGTTTAGGCGCTATGGCGTCTCAAAAAAATATACATACCTACATACACTCGAAAAACATAACCCTCATTCTGTCTCTGTTGGATGAAAAGGCTATTTTACTCGTTATTTACATTTTAATCCTTACGTAAAATTACATGAATTGTGTATTAAAGTGCTACAAGTTCAAAACGAGCGAAACATTTTAACCAGCTTACATTCCCCATTGCTACGCAACAATGTATGTTCCATTCCACGCATCGTAACGTCAGATTTCCTCACAATTTTCCCTCAGAGGAAATGAGTTTCATTTCCTACTTTTATACACGGTCGCGGCGTGGTGGGGGCACGCGGAAAACTAAGGATTTTCCGGTCACTTCGATAGCTGGGCGCTCGGCTGTGCGGAAATGTTACAGCAAAGTTGCGTCGTTGATTGAGGTCTGTTGCTCGTGTGATAAGTTCAGGTGCTTGTTTTGTAAAGAGTAAGTTTATATCAAAGATTTTTTTATTTTTCCATTGGCTGGCTACAAAATCTGTCTTACGGAATGTGTGTCTATATTTTTTTTAATAATAATACTCATTTCCCTATACAATGTTTTCTACTATCTTTATTGCACCACATTGGGCGACTTTATTACCTAAAACCATTTCTTCCATCCAACCTAACAAAAATATTAATTAAGAGTTATTTTGTAAAGATTCTGATATTACGAATAGCCGGTATTATACAAGTTTGTGACAACGAGCATAGATACTTAGTCGTTGTCCTAATCCAGTCAACAGTGCGTGCAGTGAGGGGAGCCAACCCCGCGAGCGCCGGACAACACTTTATAGTGTTGGACACATTCCAATCACCCTGTACATGACACAGTGGAACAAATTATCAGATGCTCAAGTTTTCCACGATAAATTTCTTTATACCAACGCCGCGTCATGACTTAATACACACAGAGCACACAGATGTCGTATTTTTACACGCGGCAAAGTGTGTGTGACGTCTAGGGCTGGCTGTATAAATAAGTGACCAGCCGAAAGACAACAAAACTAAACTAATAGATCGATTTTCATTCAATATATATTCGATCGCCTACCTTTTTCCGATTGATAAGTGACGACTGAGGATTGCATTTACTAAATATTGACTGGAAAATGGCAGTTGTTTTTCTGTTGATTCGAAGCGAACAAAACTAATCCCCGTGTGGTTCTTTGGTAAATATAAAAATATCACATTATCCCATCACTAATATTAGATAAATGGACTCGTATTGGACGCATACGTCAATCAGCGTCAAAATGGCGATCTGAAGAGAAATCTGAAGTAAAGGTCAAGTAGTATTACTTGACTTTAAAAGAACGTTTGTTACTGGTATGTCTTATTACACTCGAATTAAACATAAATTAAATTAAATAAATCTTATTTATATACGAGTAGTCAATCTTAGTTCTTAGTTTTAAAGTTCTATTAACATTTTTATTGTTATGTTTAGTTATTAGTAATATTTTATTATGGTTGTTGAGGCTGTGTACACAAGAACGATGATTCTAGCTGCATTCACATAATTATATTCGCTAAAATCATAAAAAATACTTAAATTTTTGTTTCGATGTATTAAAACTGAGATCCATTATACTATCAGGTAATTTATTGTACATCAGTATTTTGGTATAAAGCCCCTGTTTCTTACAATTAGCTAATATGTTTATTGGTAGGATTAGCCCTTTTACTTACAGGTCAGTGAATGATTTCTCCTCATAGAAAGGAAATATTCCAATAAATTAGAACTTTCCTTACTTATAGTTGCAGTTGTAGGCAGTATTTGTTCACGTACCTACACTAATTCGATGCAACTTTAGTGCACTTTTTGGTATAAGCCGAATTATACTGCACTCGTTATTACCCGGACTGTATATTCACCAATATTTGGGCACAGAGGCGCTTTGAATCGTAAAATTTTATGTTTTTTATGCAAATGAAGCCAATTCCGTTGAAACAAACCACCGCGTGTGTGATACGACAAGAATTGGTTTGAGCTTTTGTTACACAAAAATAGACATACTTACCTGTTATTATCTAGTTTAGGGTTTAAAATGAAAGTAGAAGCAAAATAAACCTTGTTTATTTCAGTACGTTAGTAAATTACAATATAAGAAGTAATCTTCATTTCATCGCATAAACAAAACACCAGTGATTGTAAACACAATGAATACTAGCAAAAAAGATTGTACTACAACAGTAGGTGGTATTATCGTGAAAAGCAATCTCAAACAAACAACTTTGATAGAAATTAAAGTAATTTTTTTTTATTTTAGCAATGCTGTAAAATGAAATAAATCAGAACACATATGGAATGAAACATAAATACATGAATAAGTACATCATAATATAATGAACACAGAATAGTTTGTAGTTAATATTGCTATCTATAACATCTTGCATGAAATTTTCTCACACTCCTCAATGCTTAGCTTTTTTAGTAATTTCAAACAAGAAAAAAAACCAAACCAGTTAAAACCCGTAAAGGCTAGTTTTCAGAACCTATGAAACTGTCACGTTGCGGTTCTCTTGGACTCCGTCCAATGCACCAAACGTTTAACCATCTTTTATTTGTTCCACACAAAAGCCAACCTTATTCCTGTAAACTAACACTCATAATTGCTTAGCAGAACAAGTCAGTTTTCAGCTATGATTTAAAAAAGACCGGAAAAAAATATCCTTTGAATTTTTTACGGCCATCACATAAACACGGTTGAGAGTCTTTGAAAAATTTGCGGCTTTAAAGTTACAAAGAACAGGAAAAATTATAGAACAAGGCTTCTGTTGTAATACGCGGCTTTGATAATATTGATTCGGTTTTCTTTTTATTGTTAATCGAGTTATATTCAACCGTTGTAGAGGGAAAGAAAAATAAATTAGAGATACAAAAATATAAAATAAAATTTTTGGCAGTAGGTATATGTGGTCTAATCGGCTGTAATTAGGCATGAAAAAGATGAAAACCAGAGCAAATAATGGCGTTGAAATTTGTCAGTTCATCGCTTTAACGATTTTAAGTATCGACGCTATTGCTTGATCTTATTTTTTCTTCTATTTCATGGTATGAATAAAACTAGAATCAGTGAGAAGAATCCGTGTCAGAAAACATTTTGTAGGTTCCAAAAGGTCTATTATTATGTATATTATTGGAAGCTAAATAGCCATACAGATTATTATATCTATTGTTCCTGCCATACATTCCTTGCAAATAAAATCCGTAATTTGATAAGAAAACTGCTAGGATCGGATCTACAGGTAAATTGTTTAAATTATTATACCCTGAAATTTGATTATGAATAGGTTTTACAAATAAATTCTGGTTAAAAGAAATCTGAGCTTTAGGTTTACGAGACAAGGCATAGTTTGGTAATTCATCGTATTTGTTTATCTTATACTTAGAGAGAATTTCATAAAGTCCCTTAGTTTCATTACTCTTTGGAGGGTCATATTTATATCCTTCATAGTTCGTGTTAATATCTTCTTGCTCTACAATATTTTCTGTTACTTCATACGACTTTTCTTTACTTTTTGGAATTGCAACGAAAAATAACCTCTGTGATTGTTTTATCGTATTATCCGTACTTGTATAATCAGCAATTTTTTTAGATCTTCGTTGAATTGGAAATTCTGTTTCACTTTGATTGCTTGAAGTATTATGTGAAATCAAGTCATATCTTACGTGTTCTGATTTTTCTGATGTATTTTTTATTTTGTCTTCTTTGCAGTTGTTTAATCCTGGAACATTACAAGTATATGTTGCATATTTATGCCAGATTTATTTTGTGTCAATATAGCAGGTTAATATCATCATAAACTTACAAACAACATTGCTGACAACATTTTTGTATTGTATTTTAGAGTCGTAAAGTTCCACAGCTTAACCAAACCTAGCTTTAATGGTAAATTAATTAACCGAACCTTAATTAAAAATAGAAAATTAATCTTGTTAAGGATATCGCCCGTCAAAAGCTTTTCGAAGTAATAATTACATGTAGCCTAGGACTTATAATTCTTTAATAAAACAATTTTTTTTCATTATAATACGCGACTGTTTGACTATATGAGAGGGATTTTTGCCACGTTTTGATTCAAGATTCAGAACTTTTCTCAATACAGTTAAACTTGTGTATTTCACTATATTCACCTGAGTGAACCAAGTAGGAATTAAAGTGTCCTCAATTCACCTAGGGCTTATTGTACCTAGAGGTTTCATACATGTCAAATGCAAATTATTGAAATACACAAAAAACATATTCAGCTGGGTGATTTAATTCCAATGTGAACAAATTAATATCACCCGGATGAAATACATAAGTTCAAAATGAACAAAATACACTTTACTTTCCACTTTATTTACCCAGGTGAATAAAGTGGAAATACCGATAAACTTACCTCCAGGATTGCAATTATTGTCAGCATCTTGAACATTTCTGACTAGCTCAATTCTTTCTCCTTCTGTGGATTTCAATACATTTTGCAGCGACAAAATTTTATTGATATCTGTATGTAGTGCTTGAATAATTTGTGAAGGTGAGTAATGAGGTGTTTGAACTTCTTCGCGTCTAATTTGATTGTAAATAGTTTCGCTGCTAACTGGAATCCAACCGTTCGTGGTGTCGTAATGAATATGGCTTTCTGCGTCTATTAGACTCAGGGGCACAATCTGAAATGGGTTTAAGGAACATTTTATAGGATAAACAATAGGAAAATATTGAACTTTTAGTAATTTAACAGTAGGTTTGCTAATGTGTTCAATAAAGTAGCGCCTGTAGAGTTATTTGTCAACTCTGTACCTGCCAGGGTGCCAAGATACAAACTATGCTAAGTTTGGGGCCCGCTGCTTATACATAGATACTGAATGGTATTCAGTACCTTATATTCAGTATATTACATCGTTGATCTATTTAAGTTTGTTTTATATTATTATCGATATTAATTTATACGTTAATATTTTCACTATCCAATTTTATACATAGTTAGTAACTTTGAATTTTTTTTGATGTTTTAACTGTGTAAAAATCAATTTGAAAATAAAAAACTGTATTCCTTGATAAACTATTACAAGTTATTTGGCAACTGGTATTAAGGTTAACCACCTTAATAGATTATTTTAGTAATTTCATTTACTATAAGATATAGCAGTGGTTCTCTGCTTTAAAACCTCTGTAATTTTTATCCTAACTAAGATAAATGTTCAATTATTAAATTTCGTTTACTTAGTGCTAATCGTAATAAATAGCGTGTCTTTTTATCTGTTAATTTTGCTAATTAACAAAAGCAGTAAGTTTTTTCAAAATATCTTCCACCATAACTTACGTATTAAAATTTAAGTAATTTTCCAGTACTTTGGGTACTCTACCAACTGGGAACGGTTTTGATGTCAGTTAGTTTAAATGATTAGCTATTGCTTTTGTACATATTGATTAAAAGTATGTATACCTAGTGGAAGTTTTAGTTAAAATTTTAAATTGTATCATGTTTTACAAGTTAAATTACTGTAAGTAATAGGAATAAAAAAGTACGCACCGTAACCACATAGAAGCAAACGGTCCACATGTCGAATCGTCCACTCACAGTCTCACCATCAACTTACACTACGATTCTATGGGTCACTGGGCATTACGCATCTACACCGACGAGTTGAAACCCACCTGGATCAAAATAATGTTCACACGACACGACCAACATTGTGTTGCAGTACTATCAATGAATATCAACGTAGGCCCGCATCGTCGCTTTACATCAGGCGAGATACAGGCGTCAAACCTATTAATTATAATTTTAAAAAATGATGGCCTCGAAAACTATTCATTTTATTGGATATTTTTTAACATTTAGTAACCCTCTTGTTAATACTATTGGTACAGTCGAAAACTTTACATTTAATGACATTAATAGTATAAGTGGTAGGAACTGTTGGGCGAAATTTGATGTACCCTCAATTTATTTCGCTTTTATTTACTGCGAAATTATTATTGTCTAGTAGACTGTAATCGTTTTATAAAAAATACTTATTACTTACTTATACAACGTGTAACAGAAAGATGTGACAATACTTAACGCTGTTCGTCAACGCATGCTGCGTTTGTGATCGGTTGTCCTGAAAGCCGATACAATATAATAAATAACCCTGAATCCTGGCCGACTCGCGTTTACATCTCGGAATGGTTTCGTAGTAGGCCCCGCTTCGATCGGGGCAACTCAGATTTCAAATCAATTGAGGCGCGCACGCCGATTGCCTGTGCTGTCAGCGCCGCCATTGCCACAGAATGAGACTAATGAAACTCAGTTATGGAATGTTTCGCTAGCTTCAGATGTAGGCCAAGATGACGGGAAGAAGAAGAAGATTAGCCTAGATGAAGACTGCGATTTAAGTGTTGGTGCCGCGAATAATTTTAACGCGAGTTTAAATAAATACGGTATAGTGAAAATAGCTAATAAGAGTAATATTGCTTCTCGCAAATCTGCTGTGCTGTGTCATCAGAATGTTAGATGCATAACTGCCGATAATAAGACGCGAAAGTTAGAAATTTTATTAAAAAAATAATTAAAATGTGATGTATTAGCAATGACAGAGCATTGGCTCACGTATGACAAATTAAAATGTATCCATATCGATGGATACAAACTAATTTCTTGCTATTGTCGAGTAGGAGTCCAGCACGGTGGATCGTGTATATATACACACTCGATGGTACAAAGTGTTTGGAAAACCATGACCTAATCGCTTTATCAAGTGAAGAAAATTGCGAAATATCTGCGATAGACTTAATTGACCTTAATATTAGTATAGTGTGTATATACAGGACGAACTTAGTTGCTGACGGAATATTTCTTGACTACTTGGAGCGTCTGCTCGATAGGATAAGCGCACTGGGTATAGATTGTATCATAGTAGGCGACATGAACATAGACACTGTAGGCGACGTAACTTGTTATGTCAAACGACTTAGCAAACTGCTTCTAGATCACAATATGACCAACGAGGTAGATTTCCCTACACGTACCGAAGGGAATAGCTCCACGAGCCTCGATCACGTTTACTCGAACCTGCCAGTCGGTATGCTCCGTACCGCACCCGTAGTCTCCAATATCAGCGACCATGTCGCCGTTAGGTGCGAGTTGCCGTGTGTTGTTCAGAACCCTGCTCATCGCATTGGTAGGTGTTTCTCGCGAGCTAACCAACATAATTTTTGTGCAGCTATAGAGAGTGTGGAGTGGCGTGAGATATTAAATCCAAGAAGGAATGCAGCCGAAATAGTAAATTCCACAATTAATATTATAAAAAACCAATTTGATATATGTTTCCCACTAAGGAAAATTTGTAATTATAAAAGTAATGACTCATCGTGGATAACTCCCGATGTAAAAAATTATAAAATAATAATATTTGAAATACTCAAAATTGCAAAATTAATTCCGTGCAATGATAATATTACTAAGTTAATATCGGGCATGAATATATGTTATGGGAAATTAATTAACTTAAATAAGGCGACTCACTACGATAATACATTAAGGGGTAGTAATAATAAGTCCAAAGCGATGTGGAAAATTGTCAACAAGGAGAGAGGCAAGGAGAACGCTCCATTCCTTGATGTCACAGATGTCGTAAAAGACTCAAATGGAGTTCCTTTTCTGAGTAAAAAAGACGCCGTAAACGCGATGAACGAGCGCTTTTTAAACGCGGCGGTCGCGTGCGGCGCGCCTCGCGCCGATGTTGCTCGCGCGAGGGACATTCTGCGCGCGGCCCGCCCGCCGCCCGACCGATCCATGCGATTGTCGCCATTCAGTGTAGACGAAGTAGTGTGAATTGTAACCACGCGTATACCTGCCAAAACTTCCATTGATTATTATGGTCTGTCGATGAAACTTTTCAGAACAGCTATACACTCACTAGCGCCCATTCTGACAGAGTGTTATAATAGGTGCATTATAGATGGTTCGTACCCCACTGCGATGAAAATTAGTAAAGTGTCTCCATTATACAAAGGCAAAGGCAAACGAGAAAACATTGATAGCTACAGGCCAGTGGCAATAATACCTGCCGCAGCAAAGGTGTTCGAAAACGGACTGAGCACTCGTCTAGTCAAATTTCTAGAGACAACAGAAGCCCTATCCGAGAGGCAGTACGCGTATCGTGAGGGTCGCTCCACATCGTCTCTAACCCGTGAAGTAGTCCACCGTGTGCTGCGAGCTCGTGAAACCAGACAACAGGTAGCAATTTTATGCTGCGATTTGTCGAAGGCGTTCGACGTCGCAGATCATGCCGTACTCGCAGCGAAACTGCAGCATTACGGTATTAGCGGAGCGTCGCACGCCTTTCTGACGAGTGCAATGAAGAACAGATCGCAGACAGTAGACGCATGTGGAGGAATGGTGAGGTCGGAGCCAATGAGCTCAACGATGGGAGTAGCACAGGGCTCTTCTATCTCGAACATACTATTTTCTCTGCTCTTGAATGATTTGCCTGAGTCTGTGACTGCCGCTGATATATTCATGTACGCTGATGACGTAGCCGCTGTAGTCACTGCGCCTGGGGTGGATCTCCTAGAGCTGAAGCTAAATGAGACCACGAGTCAACTGGCAGGGTGGTTTCGGGTGAACGGCCTTGCGCTCAACCAATCTAAGACCCATTTTATACATTTTTGCTTATCGGGCCACACAACCCGACCACTCACTGTTAGCGTGGAAGGTCAAAGACTGAAGCAGACTGAAACTACCACTTTTCTAGGCTTTGAAATAGATAGGTGCTTGACGTGGGAAAGCCATATCAACAAACTATGTGGCAGGCTGGGAAGTGCCTGCTTCGCTCTGAACCGTGTCGCTAAAGTAGTATCTGCCGAAGTAGTGAGATCTTGCTACTTTGCGACGGTGCACTCGCTACTGCAATACGGTGCGGAGCTTTTCGGTAGGGCAGCTGAGTGGGAGCGAGTGTTCAGATTACAGAAGCGCGCTATTCGGGCCATCGCAAAAATATCACAGGACAATTCTGCTCGTCCTCATTTCAAGAGGCTCGGTATCTTGACATTGCCGGCGCTTGTCATATACCAAGTAGCAGTATATGTTAGAGAAAACCTGGCCTCTTATGGAAAAATCGGCAGCGATCACTCGTATCCGACCTCTAGAAGAGGTAAACTAGGAAGCGTTCCTCGCAAGTTAGTGCGATCATCCAAGTGTACCCACGTCATGGGTCCCACGGTGTATAACAAGCTGCCGGAGCACGTCACCGCAGCGCCCACTATGCCCAGCTTTAAGTCACGACTCAAGCGCTGGCTGATTGAGCAGACGTTCTATAGTTATGAAGAATTCATAAAATTTAAGTCTAATTTGTAAATAATATTACCAAAAAATTTGATTGTAGTGATTAATTATGATTAATTTAATTGTTGTACATACTAATGCTACATGTGCGGAATGAACTAAGTATAAGCATATACCTTATTTACATAAAATTGACCTGTAATAATTATTATCAATAAATTGAGTATGAGTATGAGTATGAGTATGTCAAAGTGTACACATTGTAGAACAAAATTCTGCAATGTTCGAGAAAATATTATTGCGTTCTCCATACTACTTATCACGTGTCCCATTTTTTTTATGGAATACCTACAATGGGTTCACCTTAATTGGTAGACTAACACCCTTAATTATTGTCACACCTTTTTGTTTCACGTTGTATATAGATAGAAGAAAAATAATCTGAGAGAGACAAACAACTGTATCCAAATATATTTTTATTACGAAATCGTTATAAGTTTCTTTAACAATACGGGTTTTCACCTGTACCTGATCTTTAGAAAGATCGAACTATAGTTTTGTTCACATTCATTGAACTTCATCAAGGATGAAATGAGTCGTTCGTGTGTTCAACGATGACAAGTCTCGCACTGCGCTTAGCTTGCGCGATGTCATCGTCGCTGCTAGAGACCTGAAAATGAAATAAAATCGTTAGAAATTTTCCATCATGAGGTCAACAGTGAAGCAGTAAATCGCAGAACTAATAGTCTAGTGGGTTTATACCCTAACGCCTTGCATTTGTAGAGTGAGAGTTAGTGGTTTGTTTTAACGTTAGGGTTAATGGACACTCCTTTGTTTAGGGTCTTGGGACACAATGAACTGAGGAGATCATTTACTTAATGTTAGTTAAGTTTCTGGTCAATATTGTAGGAAAACTAAAATATAACTACTTTTAACAAGTTATTTTGAAAAAGACACTACTGATTTGATATCGGTTAGGCGTTTATGCATTTTTTTCGTTTTTTTACATACAAACCAAACTACACTGAACCAATTTTGACATATTATATATAAAAAAGTTGGCCACTAAGGTCACTAAGGAACAACTTTTACTATGGGCCAACTCTAAATTCGAAAAATAATAAATGCTTGATAAATTTTGTCGACGACCAATAAACTTTTTTTATGGAACAGCAGATTTTTTTATCTTGATTTCAATGTTACTCCTGTAGTAAGACTTGTTCCTTAATACAAGTACAGTGAACCCTTTTCGGCTTAGTACACCACTAGCCAATAACCCTGTATAGGTGAAACGGCTAAACCATTACTAGCAAATAAAAAAAATCCAAATCATTCTACGCGCTTTTGCCATATTACATTAAATAGATAAAAAAAAACCAGCCGATAAAGATCCCCTTTCTCTTTAGAATTTGGTTAAAACATCGTCACGAGAATATTTAATATGGCAGCAATATTGTTTTTAGACATTATAAGGCAATTTTTTTAATTTTTCCGTAAGAACCATCCTCGTACTTCAAGGAATATTCTATAAAAAATATTAGCAAAATCGGTTCAGTTGCTCTCGAGATTTGCGCTTAGCAACACATTCAGCGACTCTGTTTTATATTATAGAAGCCACCGACTCATATACATAATCCAGATTTTCAAGATATTCGAATATCTGCAAAACAATAAATTAAAAACAGTATTTTTTAGAGACTGCCGATCTACCACTTACCATTTCAATAAGAGCAACTCCCACGCAAGTAATTAAGGTCCTTTAACATAATGTGACGAAATTGTTTTACAAGTTACTAAACCTACAAAGTTGCGCAAACTATAATTAACAACATTTCAAATTTTTGATCCCAATTGTTATTACGATAATGGAGAGACAAATAAAAAATAACTTACTCCTTTTTTGTATTTTTTTGTAAGTTACCCACTAGTATTGTATTTACAAGTTTGTTTGCTGCCTCTCTGCACGACATGGATTAGCTTTTAACAATACACAACTACACTATTTACTTATTGCATTTGTTTAATGGATTTACAAGAGTTTTGTCCTGAGTGGTCAATTAAAGTAACAGCTCTGCAAACTGCTCAGTTTTGCTACTTTGTGAAATAAATAGTAGTATTTTTACCCTTATTGAAAGTAATGTATCTTTGCTAAGTTATAATGAAGCCGGTCTGTAGATGGTGTTGCAACACGCATTACTATTTAAATAAATAAAAATAATAGCTTATATTCCCTGATAATATTACAGTTTATTTGTATCAACTAAGGAGGACACCAGCCTCAGTTGTGTATCAGGTTTTCCTCTAGACATAGGCCTCCTCTAGTAGTCACCATCTGCTTTTATCTTGGGCTAATATGCGCCATACTTTTGGAAGATCATCCTCCCACGTTGTAAATAATCTTCCTCTAGCTCTTTCCCGTCTCTAGGATACCAAAGTGTGATCTTTAGTCCATTTGTCTCTTTTAGATCTGTAAGAAGAAGAAGCGCTCCTGAATTTCCCCTATTTAGGCATCCGTAAAAAGGTCGTAGGACCCTATCACTAAAACTACGCTGTCCGTCCGTCTGTAGGATGTATGTCATAAACCATCATAGCTAGAAAGTTGAAATTTTCACAGATGATGTATTTCCGTTGCCGCTGTAACATTAAATACTGAAAACATAATAAAATAAATACAAATTTAAGGAGGCTGCCATACAACGAGATTATTTTTTTGCCGTTTTTGCTCGATACTTGTGTTAACGACGACAACATGTAGAAACTTAAATTAATGTTATATAGATAACAGTACGGAACCTGTAGTGCACGAGTCCAACTCATACTTGGCCGATTTTTTGATGAAATATGTATGTTACAATCAAAATCTCAAACGATAAAAAAACTAAAACATTTTAGAATAAGCAACGACACAAGCAAACATTATAAAATTGTAAAATATATTGCATTGAGTATGTTTGAAAACTTCGTTTTGAAAATTCGTACTTCGCTCGAGTCTGTCAACTTTGAAATCGGTCGCCAAGCACCTAACGGTGTGTTGCGGCAGCCTTCCTTAACATCCAGTGTATTCTAAACTAGATACGCTCCATCTAGGGCTACAGTATCGCTGACTTCCGTGAACGGCGAACTTGTGGTCTAGCTGTGTACAATAAATCATATATATACAAAAAAACAAACTAATAAAGAATTGCCAGACTCGGAAAAACACAATTGAAACAAACTTACTAAACACAACACCAAAAAAAATTTGCAGAAAGAATACCTTTAGACCATTTAAATTCTACAGATAATCCAAATGCTCCAACCCACCACCAGAGAGCAGTGTGCCCAACATGCTAGCCGCATAATTAACGTATAAATAGATATTGTTCAGCCAGTGTTAATTTCTAACAGGCCTGAAGGCATCATTAAATTCCTCTAATCATGTACAGACTTGAAGGAACCCTTGGAAGCTTTACCGTTCACGCCTTCAAGCACAAGTACCTTTAATGTCAATTTGCATCGCCTTCCATTGAAGTGTTCTCTTATTATGACAGTTTATTAGTATTTTTTACCTGACTGCGAAACAAGGAGGGTTATGTTTTTTGAGTGTATGTATGTATATTTCTTTGGCACGACCTAGAGCCGAAACAGCTTGTCGTATTTTTATGTGAGTGGCGTCAATAGTTTCGTCTTAGTAGTGAGAGTGATACTGGGTATATTTAGCAGTCGGGTTCTTTTTAAGTCACTGCTAACAAAGTGTATTATTATAAGCGTGCACCCTATTTGGAAACTATTTATCTCGCGACCGAAACAATTTGTTGCGACTTTAAACAAGTAAAATTGAAATTTTTATTCAACATCGATATTTGTGGTGGCAGCCATCATGGTTTTGGAATTACTATAGTGTATTCTGCTAGGTGTAAAATGTAGTCCACCATTTTGTTCCGGTGGCCATCTTAAACCAATTGTCATTAGCAACAAATATTAGGTCATTACATATGAAATTGGCGTTTTGTAAGGGAGGAACATAAAGTCTTTTTTTTATAATAATATATTTATTTAATCAAAGTATGTACCATTGCTATCTATGCACTTTTGCCATCTCATAGGTAGTTCATTGATCCCTTTACTAATAAAACCATTAGGACGAGAATCAATGAAATCTTTGAAGGCGCTTTGGACTGCCCTATCGAAGTTGAATTTTTTTCCTTGTAAGAAGTTATCCAAATTTCGAAAAAAATGGTAATCTGTAGGAGCCAGGTCCGGGGAGTACGGTGGATGTCTTAGACATTCCAGTTGAAAGGTAATGATCCAATTTAAAATCCCTTCATTATTGTGCCGGTTGAGTAATGTAACGCAGCAGTTGACGCGCGTTTGTCGGTTTGCTGCACTCAATTCATGAGGTACCCACCTTTCAAGCTTTTTCACCTTTCCAATTTGCTTCAAGTGGATTAAAACAGTTTTATTACTAACACCGCAGCCTGCAGCTAACTCGGATGTGGTTTGCGATGGATCTGCTTTCACAATAGCTTTCAATTCTTCATTAGCAACTTTAGTCTCCAGCCGTCCACGGGGTTTGTTCTGCAGGTCGAAATTTCCAGAACGAAAACGTTGGAACCAAAAACGCACTGTGTTTTCTTTTGCGACACCGCCGCCATACACATCATTAATCCTTCGAGCCGTTTCTGCAGCACTGGTACCACGGTGGAACTCCTACTCGTAAATAACGCGATATTTCAAGTTTTCCATTTTGTAAACTGCGTGACGCAAAGAAAAAACCAAACGAGGACAAAACAAATGAATTACGGTTTTCGAAATACAAATGTATGAATAAATAGCTGTATAAATTTGAAATTAGAATCCTTAACCAAAGAAGAGATATTTGAGATCAAAGTGGCCAGTACGACAAAACGCCAATTTCATATGTAAGGACCTAATAATACAAAAAAAAGCGTTTTCGACAGCCACATATTAAAAACATTCCAAACTTAGAAATAAACGGGATAACCAATAAATGGGTCATAGCCAATAAGCCATTGTATTTTGACGTTGTTTCCCGAGTAGTTTCAGATTCATATATTCTCTACATTAAATATTACTTTAGAACATTTTCGGCAGATATACTACTTGTACTCGTACTGCTGTCTTCGTTACGTTAATTCGTTCAAATAAATTCATAAACACTAACTCTGGTTCACGTTACTCGGTCACCCAATTATGATCATATGAAGTTTATTTTTCTGTACAAAACTATTAATAAATCAAATACAACGGCAAGTAAAAGATTAGACAAGAAGTGGCGATCGTGGCTGTACTTGCAATCAGATAATCGCCGAGAAAATGTATCTGTTATAGATCGAACTTACGACGTGTGCTACACGAATAAATGAAACAAAGATAGGCCGAACATGCAACTTATTTTCCTGTACAAAGTATTAATAAATTACATATATGATAATAAGAAAACCCTATTTTTTACTGGTACGTACTAGACAGTACTTCAATCAAAAGTCTTAGTAACTTAATTTTTTATTGTAATCATAATTACCAAGTGACGTCACGTACTTGTTCTTCGTAATTTCAAACCTATTTATTAAAAGATTATTAGTTTTAAGCAACTTCTTTTTAATTCTGATTCTATAATTTAATTGTCTGTGGCGAATAAACATTTTTATAAAGCTTTTATTTTCTACAGCTAGCTTTTAATTCGGTTCTCTACAAAAGCGTGTTTATTGTTCATAATATCAACTATTTACGTAACGCACTGTGCGTATTTAGATCTAACTCTAACGTTATATGTAAGAGTAAATTATAACACTTCAATGGAAATTAACGCTTTCTCTTCGCTTAGTTTCCTTCTCGTCTCATTAGCTCACTTATTGCGATAATTATTTCACTTCAAAAGCGGGTGCGAGTCTGGACAGTTCGCTCATTTTACTGTCGAGGAAAAATTTGGTTTATGGATGCATAAATATTGGATTAAAATGCACAGCTTATAAGGAATACACAAATCTAAAAAAAAACGTAGACAGGTACCTAAAATATGTCAACAAGCTTCAAGGCCTATACTCCTGAAATTATTCGAAATCATTTTACAATAAATCTCGTTTTTGTATATGTTATTATCGGTTTTTTTAATGTACCATAACATCTAAAAATAAAGTATACATAGCTTCCGTGAGATAGCGCAGGTTAGATCTCAGGTTCAGGCATGCATCTCCGATTCACTCAACTAATTATAATATGCTGAGTATTTGGATCTTTAGTAGAACTTTTTGGTTGTAATAGTGTTATAAATAATTATGCGTTTAATTTTCTCATACTTAATGTGTATTTCTCCCATATTTTATCTCATTCGATAACCTAACCACACCATTCACTGTGCCTCCTTCTGAGCCGCGAGGTGAGTTCTAGTTATAATTACTTATATTAATTGCACCAATTGGGCAATCTGCTACCCCAGGTTTTCCAAAACCTAATAGTTTTTAGACAATTATATAGTAGAAATTCAATCAGGAATGAACGATTTAATCAGGCGAGCGAATATATGACATATTCATTTTGCACGACTCAAATCAGTGATACAAGTACATCACTGATTTGAGTCGTGCAAAATTAATGTCATATACGATAAAGTAATAAATTTGAAAAGTACATTCTTTCTTTTCTATAATTAATCTTTTGTTAAGTCAATAATGTCTGCGAACCGTTTTTCTTGTAACATTTGTAGAGATCTGAAATTCTTCGTTTTCGTTTCGGTTTCATAAGTTTCATATTTTTGAATAACTTCCGTTTTTTCTTTCTTCGGTTCGTCTGAACAAGATGGTTTGCAAGTTTTGTATCTGAAAAAAAATAAGTTGATTAATACGTAATTTTATTTGCCTTATATCTATAATTATAGAAAATGAATAGCTGAATGTGATTTTGCTAATTCTTTTTTTATAATATGCCGTGAAGTACTAGGATGGTTCTTACGGAGAGAATTATTTAAAACTATTGCCGGATAAAATCTACAAACAAAACTTTTCTATACTCCCATACAAGCAATTCGTATTAATACTTAAAAGTAAATTAGAACATTAATACCATATCATAAATTTTAAGTGTTAGTGGAAAGGTTCCGGGAAGGTGAAACAATAGAGTGACGTCAGTATCGTATAAATATTAATCCGGGTCAACTAGTACAAGATATTATTATGTTAGCACTAAGTTGCTTCTAATTGATCACCGATGCCTCTTTCAGCACGGCCAGAGCGTGATGGGTGACAACGAAGTGGCATCAGTGTACTACGGCAAAATTAAGATAGAGTAGGTATCTATACGGTTAAATGAGCTATATGAATCTATTTTATCCTGACCTCCCCTTTGATTGGTCTATAAGTTTTCCTAGTTCTTTTTTGTAAGTATTAGCCATTCTGTTGTAGTTCAAGCCTAAGAATTCTTCAATTAGGTATTATTTTCGCAAAATTTGCTTAAAAAGCATTTGCGCGATTTAAGACTTGACACTGCCACCTAGTTGATCATGCAAGAACTGTTACGATAATATTTTGTAACGCACGCTATTTACTCAGCAAGGCGACAAAACGAAGACCATTATAATGCTAAGTTGCGATTGTCTTCGTTACAAACATTACGGATAGATGGCGCTGTAAAGTATTTAAAAATACTACGTTTTTGGCGAAATATGTAGGTATTTAAGAAAATGTTTTTATCACTATTTATATTTATTAGTTGATTTCACGGAGACGGCTGAACCGATTTAAAACATTATTGTCTGTTTGTAAGTGTCTATTTATCGCCGAAGAGGTCTCATATATATTTCATTTTAAAAAATTATGTCGCCATTAAAGTCTGTAATTCAAGAACTTTTCGAAATTAGATACAAGTACCCCTATAAAATCTAGTCCGTAGAAAATACTCAGTAGTGTGAAATTTCACTTCCATTGAATAATAATAAATTAAATACAAACTGAATGTATTTTAGAATACGGGGAAAGTGATTCGGCATTGCATGTGAATAGTATAAAACGATAATGTAGTAGAATTTACATATGTTACTGACTATGGATAGTTGACTAGACGCGATACAAAAGGTGTGGATCTGAGCTATGAATAGATAATAGGAGTAAGTGAATTGGATATGGCAGTTCTCTTGCGAAATTGAGCCGAATTGACAACATTTAATTTTTGCAAAGTAATGGAAATTCGAAAATCATTTCGTGGTAATGCAATGAAGAAGTTCATCTAAAAAGTGGATATAAAAATACCAGAATTTTATATCCTGGTAAATAGATTGAGACTTTGATTATGATTTTTTTCTTAAATAAATATTATTAATAGAAAAAAATATAGATCGTCGACAAAATGTACGAAACAGCAGATTTTTTTTCTCGAATTCAGGATTGGTCCCATATTATTAAGTTGTTCCTTAGAATGAGTATAGTGACCCCCTTTTGGCTCAGTAGAACCTTTAACCTATTTATTAAAAATAAACTAACAAATTTCGATATCGTTTTTGTACTCACATAACTTGTCATAATATTCATTTCCGCATCATTAATATATTTAAATATATTTTCTCAGTCAGCGATCTTTTCTGTCTTCTCGTCAGTGAAAGTAAGTTCATATAATAAATACTCCAATAACTTAATAACAGGTTTTTTCACTTTGTTACTTTAATTGGTTAATGGCGGCGATCTGTTCGTTATTGAATTTGGAGGGT
This sequence comes from Ligdia adustata, assembly GCA_947049295.1. Taxonomy (NCBI): domain Eukaryota; kingdom Metazoa; phylum Arthropoda; class Insecta; order Lepidoptera; family Geometridae; genus Ligdia; species Ligdia adustata. The sequence continues at coordinate 591,975 of OX346221.1, forward strand.
TCTATCTTGTAGGATATATTTTAAATTACAAAGTTTATCATTTTTGTTATATTATTAACATCGAGGGCAGTGAGTAAAGTTTGGTTGGATTCTGGCAAATAAAGCACCTTTTTACTGGTCTGCGAAAGAAGAAGGATTAAGTTTTTCGAGTGTATGTATGTGTTTATATTTCTTTGGCACGCCTTGGAGCCTAAATTGCTTGTCTTATTTTTATGTGAGTGGTGTCAATAGATTCATCTTAGCCGTGATACATCAAAATTTTAAACACTGGATACATCAAAATTTTAAAAATAAAGAAATTAAGAATGATACACAGGTTTAACGATTTATCAGTCGGGTTTTTTCAAACTCGCTCCTAATCACTTGTAAATATTTGTTTTAAGATTGTCTAAATTTTCTCTTATCTCTTTGCATGCACATGATGTTATTCTGAAAGTCGTGTATAAATTTTTTCAGCTAATCTTGATGACAACTTCTTTTTAACCTATACTTGCCTACTGCTGGACAAGGGTCTCCCCCCATATCCTTCCAAAATTCACGATGGAACTTAAACTACAAATAAGTTCAATGAATTTCTCATATTTTATTTAATGGAATTATAAAAAAAACTTCAGTCGCCGAGAAATTTCGATAGTATATTTTACTTATTAAAGGAAAATTCCGCTACGGCGCCATTTATATATATATATATATATATACATATACATTATATATACATTATATATATATATATATATATATATATAATGTATATATAATGTTTGTCACAAATATGCAGTGATCAACACAGGCATTGTCTGACCGGGCTATATGTTGCTAAATTATTTTTTAAACAAAATTTTATTACACGTCCAGACTTAAGACCACTGTTATATTCAAAGTTGTCTATCATAACTACCGTTCTTCTAAAACCGCAGTTTCTTGAAATGACCAAAACACTAGACCATGGCAATCGTCACAGGCAGTTCTTAATAGCAGTAATATTAAGCCCGGAGGTTGGCACCGGAAACTGGGCGTGCTCGACAGTCTGTGGAAATGTTAGATATCCGGTTAGTACTCGCGTGATAACATGGCTCTAAGGTAGTATGCTGTTCGTGGATTTGCTTGAACTATTATTATGTCACAGAATTAAATTAAAGAAAATAATTTAATGGTGTTTTAGTAACAGTCAACCCTTTCTTAAATTTCTCGCTTAAGTTTTGATATCTAATTGTATTATATTAAACACTCTAGACCACAGTTATTTAGGTATGTTTGTTAGTGGTAAATTCTTAGAAAAAACTATATTTTTACTAGGTCAAGATCTTTTTTTTTATTTAATGTCTTTGAGTTTTAATAATTACTCTTTTATATTTAGGTAACTAACGTGTGTTTTATTTATTATGTTAAACAATATGGGTATTCACGTTTCGCAAAAATGTCCTACTTAACTGAGATTTATGAAATAACTGAACTTAAACTTCTAAAATGATCTGAGAATATCATAAACCCTGAAAACAGCTCATTGAATTGTCGGACTTTGCACGCTTATGCAAAGTCCCAAATGAATTCGTCGTTTACACACATATAAAGATATAAAAAGTAATGCAAGATCAGACAAAAGACGTCCAATACTGAACATAGGCCTCTCCCATAGAACGGTATTTACTAGTAACTTGTTAGTTTTGTTAGTTTTTTTTAGAGAGATCTACTTACACTACGTCTTACTGGTTGTGGTCGTCACTCAAGAACCTTTTATCCTCATCAACTATCGGTTCTTCGAGCTATTATATAAAAAGTAAATCTATAAAAGCAACAAAAATATACAATATATCTGCAACTGTATTGAAAGTTTCATTAGCAAGTCATTGTACATACATGCATCTTAAAACACGTGGTTAAATCCGAGTTCGGAAAAATCCGACTGCTAAATCGTTAAACTAGTTAGGGCTCAAATAAATAAAAATATAATAACTTATTCGTTCATATTAGTTATCAATGTACCCTCCATTGTAAGGCATGTATTACTGTAGGTAATCAATCATTGTCATATTTTTAAACAATTGTAACTATAAATTTATTGCATGTTTGTGAATTAATGATTGTAAATAATTTCAGCTTTATTATTATATTTACCTTACGTAAATTTTGGATGCAAATAAATTCATTATTGATTATAAATTAATGCATGTTAGTCTGCAAATTAATTATTTCAATTCTGTTATACACTTATCTTAAGCAAAATAAAATACATTATTAATATTTATTATTATTAGTGTATCATCCTCAAATTCTTTATTTTTTAATTCTGATGTATCCAGTGTCTCTTTCACGACTATGACGAATCTATTGACACCACTCACATAAAAATACGACAAGCCATTCAGGCTCTAGAGCGTGCCAAAGAAATATATATACATACATACGCTCGAAAAACATAACCCTCCTTCTTTCGCAGTCAGGTAAAAAATCTTTGCTGTTGTCATAATCACAGACAGACAAATCTATACATTTCAATATAGATATTGATAATAAGGCATTGCAATAGTGCAGTACTTATGATTGGTCAATGATATTTTAGGAGGATGTTTGGTAACTGTCGTTATGTGAAAGTGATTTGATGAACGATGACCTTCGGAGATGAAGGTTTTTGTAGGATGAGATATAGATTGGATATGAATTGGAAGTTGTATCATTATTTATAAACTCAAAACAATAACCAAAATAAAAAAAATACGTGTGGCACTCGCGGACTGCCGCGGTAAAGCTATTGCATACGCATACGTTTGGTCGCACGCACACAAACACCGTGTCGAAGTCTGCCGAACTGAAATGACGTTAGACGAGTGTTTATTTTCGTTGCGGAATTTCTTGATTCGGTCGCCGTGCTCAAAGCCCGCAATAAAAGCTATGCAATAGCTTAAAAAGAAAGAGAAAAGAGTAAGTCCAGGATCCCTAGAACGTTTTTGCACTTTGGTTACTATCAAGCTAATTTTCCGTGAGCAGCGTGATTTTGTTGAGACGCCCAACGTACCTACCTATATACTGTATACGACTCTCGGTTGTGGCTAACAGAGATAGCAAGCATAAAAATATGTCGATTAGATATCGCACATACGGTGCTATAACGTCACTTATGCTATTTTTATCGAAACTGAACTGAGTATGCGAAAATACACCTAATCTACCTCTTTACTTGGTGCGTTATTGTCACTTGTGTAGTACGCATACTTTCCGCGTGAGGGCATTAGTGTCGTTATGGTTTTGGCGCGAATCTGGACGCCACTAGGAGAAACAACGTTCCAAAGGTCAATTGCGCGCGGCCCCCCGCACAAAAAGCAGTCTTCTGGAGCTACAACGTTACTAAGGTAATTGTGACAATTTATTTTTATGTTTTTGGAGCAATAATGACACTTGTGTAAGTAGTGACGTTGTTTCCCCAATCTTTGTATTTTATGGTACAAAGTTAACGTTAGATTAACAGTTGTGACAATATTGCTCCAGTATAGTAAGGATTAATGTTTTTATTTTATACTAATTTTATATTTTTATGATAATTGCCCAACATGATCAATTGATTCCCTTAAGCAATCTAGTAAATAATTATTTTGTGGTAATTAAAATAATAATAATATTGTTAGATCAGTCGATCTTTTATTTTGTTATCATATTTTTTTTGTTTGTCTATTTGTTATCATTATGTAAGTATTTTGTTTCTTTCAGACCTTAAATGAACCAACGCGGCAAAAACCTTGTGCTTCTTGCACTTTCAAGTGGCAATCAAAACTCGGTTGAAGTGCAAGATTTAGCCAACTCTACAAGGATTCCATATTCCGAACAAAAAAATACACTGTCTCATCATACAAATTCCGAGAAGCAAGTAGCACCAGCCAACCTAGATGACCTAACAACAACTACCCCAGAGCAGTATGATACTACTTTAGCAAACCCCAGTAACTCTCCATCTATTTTATTTACCACTAATGAAACGAATGAACGATATGATATAGACTTCCCAACATGCGATTTCTCTGGCACTTATTCAGGAGATGAATACAGGCCTGGCCCTCGTGCAAGGTCGTCTTCATCTAGTAGCTCCAGTAGCAGTTCCAGCAGTAGCTCCAGTAGTAATTCCAGTGGCAATTCAAGTAGCAGTTCCGATGATACTCCAGCTGAAAATAACGATTCTAATAATGAGATTCTTGTTCACGAGCATAACCAACCAGCGCAACCTATAACTAAACCAAGAGGCAAAAAGCGTACGCGTAATCCAACAACATGGAAAAAGAGTATTGCTAAGCGATTGAAAAATTCTGGTCAAACTTATATCTCAGTAAAAACTAAAAAACTAAATCAAGGTAAAACAATGGGACCTACATGTACCTCAAAATGTCGGTTGTCCTGTGCCAAAAATTTTACTGAACAAAAAAGGACGGAAATATTTGAGTCTTATTGGAAGTTGGAGAGTGTAGAAAGGCAACGAGGTTTTTTAAATGGTAGTACAAGACCACTAAAATGTGCTTACCGCCGCATAAAGACTAACAAAATGTACGACAGAAAAGCAAACACCGCATATTACTTGCTTAATGAGAATGAAGAGATCCGCGTCTGTAAAACGTTTCTGATCAACACTTTGGGTATCACACAACGCATAATTCGGACTGTTATCGACGGCAAAGAACGAAATGATGGCTTTATTCCACCTGATCAACGAGGAAAACACGGAAAACAATGTAAATTGCAACCTGAAGTTATACAAGCAGTAAAAAATCATATCGAATCAATCCCAAAGGTTGAAAGTCACTATCTCAGGGCTAATACTAGCAGACAATTCATTGATGGGGGTTTGACAGTCGCAGAATTGCACAGAAATTATTCCAAAATTCAGAAGCAACAAAACAAGCCTATTGTAAACTACGACGCCTACTCACGGATTTTCAACCAAGATTTTAACATTGGATTTTTCAAACCCAAAAAAGATCGTTGCGATGAGTGTGAAGCATACGAAAATGCCTCTGAAGCAGAAAAGAATAAATTACGTGACAGCTTCAACTTACACCAGGAAGAAAAAAGCTTAAGTAGGCATGAAAAAGACAGAGATATGAAAAGATGTCTTGAAAGTGACTACAACACAGTTGTTTTCACCTATGACTTACAAGCGGTGTTACCCTGCCCTGTTGGCAAGTCAAGCTCTTTCTACTACAAATCAAGACTTAATTGTTATAATTTAACAATGTCTAATGCAAACAAGCAAGAAACAACCTGTTATTTTTGGCACGAAGGGTTGGGCAATAGAGGAGCCAACGAAATAGGGTCGTGTGTGTATAAATACCTGGAGCAGATTGCATTTGAAAAACCAGGCTGCAATGTCATCATTTATTCTGACAATTGCTGTGGTCAGCAAAAAAATCGATTTGTTTTTGCAATGTACTACTATGCAGTGAGTCACTTAAATATTAACTCAATTCAACACAACTTTTTGATTCGTGGCCACACGCAAAATGAAGGTGACGCAGCTCATTCCGTAATAGAAAAATCTGTGACTAGAGCCAAAAATGCTGGATGTATTTATGTTCCAGACCAATACATTTCCCTAATTCGTGGGGCCAAAAAGACTGGCAAACCATTTGTGGTAAAAGAAATAAATTATGACGATTTCTTTGATTTGAAATCACTTGAGGAGAACATGAACTTTAATACAGCAAAAAATGTCAATGGCGATGTTATCAAAACTGGTGACATCAAATCTATTAAATTCACAAAAAATTGCGAAAGTTACCAATATCGAACAACATACAAAACCGAAAACTGGAACGAAGCAAAAGCAATTGTCCAACCAAAAAAATTACGCGGCAATAGAAGCCATCGAAGAATTGATGAAATTCCCTTGAAGCAAGCTTACACTTCAAAAATACCAATCACAGAACGCAAAAAGCGTGATTTATTGCAATTGTTGGAGGCTAATCTCGTGCCAAGATACTATGAAAGTTTTTACAATGATCTCATTTAATTTTTATTTTACTTAAAGTCTACAAAGCCACATTTACATTTGCAGGGAAAACGCTAAAGACTCCCTGATTTTCTTGGGAATGTGGCAGTGATTCTAAGTTAAGAGTGTTTACCAAATTAGTATGAACATAATGATAATTAGAGGTAGGATAAGTAAAAGAATTTGTATTTGATATACTACTGTTGATTATTACGTACTTGATTAGATTTAAATACCATACGGGTACAATGACTGTGATTAAAACGCCTAATTAATAGTAAACTTCTACGGATAATTGCAATGACAGCATTGAACGCCACTGATTAACCTGAAAACATAACAATTGTTTAAGTTTTTAAGAGTGTTTACTAAATTTGTATTGGAGATAAGTAAAAGAATTTGATACAGATGATTATTATGCTTAATTAATTTTTTTATATGCCATACGTCATCGATCAATGATTGATTGAACACGAAACGTCACCTAATTAATAGTCAAAAGATGATTGTTATTAAAAAGTCTGATTAATAGTAAAGTTCTACGTATAATTAAGAAATTTTGTTATAGGTACTTACTTTTTTGATACTACAATAAATATTTTTTTAGAAATGTACGATGTCGTGTTTTCTTTGTTTTGAAATAATTGTCCGGTTTTAATTGTTTTCTAGTGCCATAACGTCACTTCTGGGAGGGTTGTAATTTTTAAACGTTTATATTTTTTTTAAAGTAATTAATGAGATGTTAAATTTAACTTTAAAATTAAGTTTAAAGTTATAGTTTAAATAATTATTATTTTATTTGTTTAGTCGAGAAGAACTATCGTAACAATGGGATGTTGAATTTTAAAATGCTTCTCCTGGAATATTACATCATTTGCATAAGTGACGTTATAGCAACGTATGTGCGATATGTCGATGATAATTCTCAAAAATGTATTACTAACCGTTTCTTTATTGGTAAAATCTCAAGATAATGAACAATATTACTCGAAAAAATATTTGTCCCACAAAATCTATATTTTGATCCCTAGAGTCCCCCTGTTCCAACATGTATCGATAACGAGGTCATCAGAAATGAATACTAACCAGCTGTTTTTTTTTTTACTTAGTTAATATTTACATAATTTAAGTCATATTGCCCTACAAATTGCGAAGTACGTTATCCCGTAGGTCCTACGCTCAGAAATTAAAATTAGAGTCGAAGTTTACTATCTAAAGTAAAGTTTACCAAAAGTACTCTTGCAGTTTAGTTTAGTTAGGTTTTCTCTTTTGTTTTTATATTTAATGAAAATTCTGTTATGAAGAATTCCAACACTTTTTGATATTAAATGTAGAATAATAGACTTCTACATACTATAATAAATATATGAGTGACTATACATAGAGTTCAACTTGACTGGTCACGTGACCAATCTGGTTCTTTTCTCGAATTTTGCAAAATATTTTTCCTCAATCGGTATACCGTGATTGGAAGACTAACATTTGTAAGTATTGTCACACCTTTCTGTTACACGTTGTATAAAAAATTACAACCGCCGATACCAACTTATTTAACCGTTTTGTCATAAGACTCTAAATATCATGTCTCCAAGTCCCATGTCTCTAAGTTAAGCGGTTTAGGCCCGGCATTGATTTCTCAGGACCCAAAACAGCTAAACCAATACAGCCAACGTGTAACGACTTGAAAAAAAACTTTTCAAACAAACTGAAAACCTTTTCTATTTTGAAATCGATTAAAAACTTAACTTAATCCGGTTAAAATGATCGCTCCAATTTTTTCAATGTGATCATTATTGGTTTCATACGTAACGCGTACTAACGCAATCACCTGCCACAAGACTCGCCTGAATCACCATCAAATTAAGAATCAACACAGAAACCAAGCAGCGGCGTGAAATTCCTCATTAGTGACATGGTCGTTGTAAAGGGGAATGTACATCGGGTTTTTAATTTTTTTACTATCACACTAAAAGTGAAACTTTGTTTGTTGGTATGTGTGTTTGTACCTCCGTCACGCTTAAACGGTTAGGATGAAATTTGGCACGAATATATTTTTTCGACCAGAAGTTCGCACGACCACGAAAGTCAGCGATAGTAGCCTTAGATGGAGCATGCCTAGTCTGGAATATAATGGCTCTCAAGAAAGGCTGCCGGAACACACCGTTAGGTGCTTGGCGACAGATTTTACAACTTGAGGATGGTAGCTAGCCAGGCGAGCGATAGGAAACGCACTACCACCATGCAACTTAGCTTAGTTAATCCAGAGTATAAACCCTAGATTAATATACTACAGGCTACATTTCATCCCAGAACATTGAAGTTTTACCACGGGATGTTCAAACATCCCGTGGTAATATATTTGTGTATGTTAAGTATATTATATCCCCTAGTAAATGGGCCAATTGACAACATTTTAAATAACTTCATTTATCTTTCCATTATCAAAATAAAAATGGGGGGTCATTAAATTTGAAAAGTTGTCAGCTGTACTAAAGTGCAAAGACAATTATAATGTTGACGACTCGGGCCATCAACGTGCAAAAATAATTTGTGAATACGAATTAAGAACCCTTATATTGCATACTCGAATGCAGTCTTCTTGGCACAAGAGATCGTCCACAATCTAAGTGTTTGCGTGATTTAAGGCCTAATAGCGCCATCTAGTTTATTTCAGAGTAAACTCATAGTATTAAACAAAATAACATTAGCTGAAACACGCTTAGTAGGGTTGCGTAATATATCTATTTAGATTTTTCATCAATCCCTACACTCAAAACAAATGCGAAAGTGTGTTTGTTGGTTTGTTTGTTCGTCTTCTCCTTAATAACTGAGTAGCTGATAATTATTTTGCACAGAGATATTTAAAGACCTGGAAAGTGCTATAGGCTATTAAACTATAGGTTAATTCAATGAGAAAAAGTTTATTAGTCAATATTTTTTTACGTAATAATGATTATCTCCTCCGCCATGTTTCGTGTTTGACAGCTCATGTGACGAAATTGACATAACGTGTCCTTCGTTACGGCAAAAGAAAAAGTTTATTTTACAAGGAGTCCAAGGCTCTTTGTTTATTACATACTTAAAAATTATTGTTCCATAAACCTTTTTTCAAAATTTCGTCCAGTTTGTCCAATGTATACCGCATCGCATTCGTCACATTTGAGTTTGTAGACACCAGATTTCCGCGCTTCTTCTAAACGATCCTTTCCGTTTGTCGTAAATTATTATGGTTAATAAGATACTGAGAGAAAGAGAAATAGTAAGGTGAGGTGTGGCGGTGGTGAGGAGGAACCACACCATAAAAACAAAAATATTTAATAGGTCTAAATTAGGTCAAATGTTTTTGGGAAGATAATATTAAAAAAGGTTTATTACTTTTAGAAATATTCGCATTTTTGTCCTTAGGAATGTAGAATATCTTCTGCTTCTCACTGAATCAACCTAATGCGAGACCTGCCGCTGTGGTAAAGCGTGTTAATTCAAGAGTGCGTACAAAGATAGACAGGTGATTTTCTGATTTTTTAAAGATAACTTTATAGATTAATCCAAATCTTAATAAGCTGCAATTTATTGACGGTAATTGACCCAATGAGTGTGTTTCTGATCAAGTTGAGCTTAAATAAGATATGTATAAGGTTTAAAGGGGCAAATCTGGCAAATCAAACTCCATTACTGAGTTTTTGCTGTCCTTTGTGAAATCGGATGGACATTCGTTCATCTGTCACCAGGCTATATCTTATGAACAGTGATAGGTAGTTAGACAAATTAAGTTTACACAACTCCAGGTTTTCGGGAAGACGCCTGAAATATTCAGAGAATATTGTCGAAACCTACTACAAGGGTCATGAGTGCTTGCGATATATATGTGTAAAAAAAATTCGCGCATTGTTCTAATAGCATTGTTTTATATTACAGCTTTGAATTACTGCGGGATCTATACCTGCGTCACACAAATCTTGAGATCACATACTCCGCTAGACAGTAAACGTCTTAATAATGTGCAATTTAAGTGTTTTGTTACTTGTTTCAGATATATTCTCCAGAAATACGTTGGTTCTTTCTAATCTTTTCGATTTTTTTTTAAACACCAAATAATATAACGGTAAAAGTTTACGCCGCGGACAACGCCGCGGTTAAAAGCTAGTATGATTTAAAAATCAATGCTACTTTTTTTTGTAATTTTATAACTCAAGAACGGGCTCACTTATCAAAACCAAATGTTTAGGTTTTGTTCGGACTATTTAGTCACACAAGATCGGTCGAGCGGTTCTTTATTTATCACATTGTTATTATTTTACTTTATACGTAACGAAGCACGAACCGAGCCGCCAGTATAACATAGATTGATCATAGGATATAACCGCGGGTATAATTATTATCTAAGACTGTATGTAGGAAGATTAAAAAAAAAAGTTATTACCAACTTTCAATACGGCAGGCGCACAACTTTTTCAGTTATTACGATTTAATAATCAAAATACTGGACAAATTTTAAGTTAAAAATAATCCAATCAGTTCCGCGGTCTCAGAGAAATCAGGTAACAAACATATTCTGAGAAGTTGGTAATGAAGTAGAAATTGCCATTCGCCTCCAAATTTCAAAATTATTTAGGAAATACTATAAATATGAACGGAATCAGTTCAGACTGTATCGAGAAAAGACTTCTACATTGTTATTGGTTAGGAGTGTACTAAGCCGAAAGGGGGTCACTATACTCATCCCATGAATGTACGGAACAGCTGTTTTTTTTCTCGAATTCGGAGTTGGTCCCATAGTGAAAATTGTTCCTTAGGATTAGTAGAGTGACCCGCTTTCGGCTTAGTACACTCCTAACCATTGACAATGTATATCAAAAAATAGTACCTATATTCGCAACAACAAATTGGAATATAGACCTTGTAAATTGTAGCAAAACAAGTGTGTAAGGTCTCTAATGCAAGCAATGGGTGCGAATAGATCAGATAGAAAGCTTTACTAATTGTTACGCAAATCAGAGTGTTCATGATTCGCCTGAGATTTGTACGCAGCGCGGGGAGCTAACTTCCGTATTATTTACATTTGCTGCGGTACTGTACTTGCATACCTTTTGTTATCAGCTGATGCTTGATTGAAAAGTGATAATGATATGGGACAACATCTGCACAAAGGAGTTCCGGTCCCAAACTAGGCAAAGCCTGGCTATATACTTACATAAAATGTCAAAAACAGTCTATAAGAACAATTAACGGTTTGAAAACACGTAGTCCTGCGAGAATACACTTCAAAAAAGATAGGGAAATACCGGATAAAAGAATGTCACGCAATAATAAAAAAGGCGAATCTTACCAATAAATAGATTAGCTAAATGTAAGAAACAGGGGCTTTGTACCAAAATACTGATGTACAATAAATTACCTAATAGTGTAATGGATCTCAATTTTATTACATTCAAACAAAAATTGAAGTATTATTTTTTTTGAAAGCAATCCTTTTTATAAACTCAGCAAATATATGTCAATGCAGCTTGTAGAATCATCGTTCTTGTGTAACGAACGACCATAATAAAATATCGCTAATAACTAAACAAAGCAATCATAATGTAACTATTTGTTATGAAAACTATTCAACTAACAACTAATATTAAGTAATCGAAACTAAATAAGATTTATAAGTTATTTTTTTTAAGTAATTATTATTTTAAATGTACTTAATAAGATTTGCCCGAAACGAATGTTTTTTAAAGGTCAATAAATATTACTTTACTCTACTTTAGTAAATACATACTTATATGTATATTAAGTACTCAGACACAAGCCAAACAGACATGTTCATGCTCACAACTGTGTTTAGCCAGGAAACATTTAATTGTATAATAGTTATTTGTTATACAAGAGTGCAAAGTTGCTTTTTAACCGCGTGCTCACTTTTGGTGACCGAGCAAGCGAAAGATACTAAAATTATAATCCTGAGCGTTAGCGAAGGAATTAAAAGAGCACAAGGTGAAAAATCTTTGCACTCGTCTGCAACACGTAACTTTTCATCCCACCTCAGCGAGGAAATGACTACATAAGAAAAATAAAAAAAATTGAATCACTCATATTAGTTTTTTTACTTATTTTTAACATAAGGTTTTAACAACATGACGTAAAAAGATAATAGCGCGCGTAAAACAAATTTCAAAAAGTACAGCAAAAAGCTTCCGAGTCTTAGTTTTGAACAAAATAAAAAAGGTTATATGATGAATTCGGCACCATAGAGGTCTTTTTTTTATGGATAATAGGCTTGCGTTTGACCGCAATTCGCCTGATGTAAAGCGATGATGCGGTCTAGGATGTGGCACGCTTGCCTAGAAGAAACTGATTTACTCGCAATTTGAAATTATTGAGATGAGAAAACAGATTACGATTATAGTTATCGAGAAAAAGAGAACTCGGCAGAGAATTCCACAACCTAGCTGTACCTATATCTCTTTCAAGGGGTTTGGCTTTACACGGCTTGTGCATTTGCATCTTCAAGTAAGTTTTCGGTAGTTTTATTAGTATGGCTAATTTATGGTTTTCAAGGTTTGCGACTATTGTTATAAAAGTTTGGAAATGTATATATCGCGAAAAAAATATGATTTATTGATTATGATATAAAAACAGGTGAATTATTGAAGGAAAATCCTGTTGACAGGTCACGTCACGGATGCTTGATTAGAAGGCGACGAAAGTTCGCACTTGCTTATAAAATTTTTTTTTGACGTAGTAGAAGACAAACAAGCAAACCAACATATGACCACCACTTCCGCATTAATAATAGACACATATTATAAATGCGAAAGTGGGAATTAAAAATATTGCTCTTTTTAAGCTTCATAATATATGCATAATATGGTTGGAGCGAAAAATCTGCTTTCGCGTCTTCTAGCTGGTCGATTACTTGTCTTAGATCTTTACTTAGTCATTATTGGTAGGCGCTCTCGAACGCAGTTTCGAAGACCCAGAGCAGTGCTAATATTTTTAGTTCAATTGTTATGAAGTACTCATATTTGCAGATTTACTCTTACTTTTACTGTTAGTTGTTTATCTCTCAACGCAAATGAATTTATTCTTCCATTAACAAATTCGATAATTTCATGGACATTGATCACATGAGCAGATTATAATCGCAGAGCGAGATCAGAATGTAGGATTCTCAAGAAGCTCCAGGAGCCCAAACACTCCACTTAGGGGAGTCCATTAGTCGAAGTTGTACGACATAAAACAAGACTAATGATGACCATTCTGTTTTACCATAAAGGAAAAATGAAAAAAAAATCAGATTTTAAGAAAGAATTTTTAAGTAGATAATAAACAAAAAGCCTTGGACTCCTTGTAAAATAAACTTTTTCTTTTGCCGTAACGAAGGACACGTTATGTCAATTTCGTCACATGAGCTGTCAAACACGAAACATGGCGGTGGAGATAATCATTATTAACCTATATTTTAATAGCCTATAGCACTCTCCGGGTCTTTAAATATCTTTGTGCAAAACATCAAGTCGATACGTTGCTCAGTTATTGAATAGAAGACGAAAAAAAACCAACAAAGACACTCGCATTTGCAGTAAATCACTATCAACAGGATCTCCAGATGATAATTCACATTGTTTCTTTGATCCTTTTCTATCAAAATGATTAAATATTTTTTTTTCGTATTATATAAGTTCACAAAAAAAATGACAGAACGTATTTTTCGCATTTTTAGTAACAGGAATGTAGAATTTTATAATCTTCTACTTCTGTTTGAATCAACCCCACTGTGATTCAATACATTTCGTCAAGCATAATAAAGTTGCAGACTCAGTTCAGGTGCAGTTTTAACGTATTATATTTAGTGTCCTTGTCTGATTTACCTAGTAACATGCAGCATTGTGACACGAGGAAGTCAATAGGTACCTAATCTATCACAATTTCACGGTCCCTGCATTGTCCACGTCGGTAACGTGTGTTGGTGTTACCACATTATTCTTATTTGGTTTGCGTTACGCACTCACTGTATCGTGTGGAAGTTTAAAGAGCTGTTGAGATGAGACGGGTAACGAAAATAGTATGAGAATTTTATTTTAATCATCTTTTAAATATAAAAACTAATTGCAGTTCGTTTGTCTCGCTAAAACTTGATAACGGTTGGGACCATTTAGCAGATTTTGTTGAAATTTTTGTCAAACTCCAGGGAAGGTTTAAACGGTGAGAAACATACATAGCTGTTAGGCGTTACCAAGTTCGCCGGGTCAGCTAGTTTTAAATATATAGTTTTTATAGATTTATTTCCCTCGAATAAATAATCTAGAAAGAATTATGTTTAAATTCCTTATTAGTTCCAAATTAATTAGGCGTTTTTTCTTTAATATTATGCCAACAGATCTAATAAAGCGTCAGAGTTGTAACATTATTAGGACACTAAATATAATACGTTAGAATTGCACCTGAACTGAGTCTGCACCTGTATTGTGCTTGAGGGAATGTAAAACGTAAGTTAAAAAAATAAGCGATAAGATTACACTAACAAATTGAAGTTATTAAATAGCTATAAAAAACTTTTTGAGAAGGCACTGAATAATAAAATTATTTCACACCATAAATATAGATACTAATTAGCTAAAATTGTACCCAAAATACGACGTTCAAACACTCAGACAAATATACATAGATAGATAGATGAACGCTTATTTTTTTTATTTGCCATTCTGAACGTATTTCTATATTTTTACTTTATTAGTTATGGCACCGTACGATTTGTTTTTATTTCCTGTGAAAATTGTTAAATGTTTTGTGTACATTGCACGAGATTGTGTGCGTGCGTGACGTCACCTGCCGGCACCAACGGAAGACCAGTGCTGGTTCTTTACAACCAGCATTATGCTTAGTTGGAACCGGTTTGTGATAAGAAACTTAAATATTGTTTGTGAAGTATCTGTTAGTACTAGTAGTTTTTTTAGTATAAATAAATTATTTCTTTCTTTATTGTAGACACACAAAAAATAAAAATACAAAGATATAATTACACATTAACATTATCGCAAAAGTCAATTTATACAAAGCTTAATTTAGCTTCAAAACAGAAGTAAATCTCAATTTTTTTTACGTTTGACTTCACAAGCTTTTTTTATTTATAATGATAGCTAAAGAAAACTAAAAAACAGATTTAACATAAAACATTTTATTCGCTTCGTTCGCTGTGTATGTTCTTCTGTATGTTGTAACAACTCCATATTATAAACAATCAAGAAGCGCTAACGCATTGTGCACGCATGTAACCTACGTCTTATTGTCGTCGGCACAGATCGCATCTTGTTCCTTTTCCTTGCTTTTGGAACAAGTGCAGGCTTTCTAATGCACTCTGTCTTATAACGAGCTGTCGTAAATGTATGACTTACTTTATACAATGTTTGTTTGACCTACTGGTTTAATTGAAGCTCAAGGAAAAGTTGGGTTTGTTAATATTTTATTCGCTGAGCTGAGCAGGCGGTAGTGTTATTAGCGGGCTTTTTTTTCAGATTTCGGTATTGATAGACCAAAATGTACATTATTATGCGATGAGTTAAAAGAAGAGGTTGATGTATAAAAAATATCAACCTCTTCTTTTACTTAAGAGACTACATATCTATTCACATGCTTTCAATTTGTCTTTGTTGTTTTGTAGGCATGCCTTAGATGCTGGTATTTTGACTCAGCGTGCTACGATACTATTTAATCTGATCGTCATAACTTCGTCAGTAAAAATAGCAATACAAAATTACACTTTCTTCGAATTAAAAGTACTTGTAGATAGTATAAGTTTTACTTATATTATCCACGTCCATTATAAATATAATACATCGCGCTGCCGATTTTTCTTACGCAATGTGAAAAATTGTAATTTAGTATAAGAATACCGTAATTCAATAGAAAGTAAGTTATTCAATGGTACTTTGATAAAACTAAATAAAAGATGAACGGTAAGTCACCGTTGGATATTGTGGTCGAGCACAAGCGTGGCGACCGCAGCCAGGCTGGGAGATGGTGGATGATGGAAATGATGCCAGTGACAAAAGTCCTACTTGTTTAATTAAGTAAACCAAAAAACGAACTAACTACAACAAAAAAATAAAGCAGAAAGATTACCTATAGACCATTTAAGATCTACAGATAATCCAATTCAATCCACCACCATAATCAAATCCACCAATAGAGATAAGATCAGATCCCGCTCCATACGGGCCTAAAGTCTCGACTCCAAATAGCTCAAGTATATACCCTCTACCAAAGCTAGCATATTTTCACTGCTTGTGCTGTTCGCCTGAATATGCAGAAGTATAAGTATAATGCTTTTTATTAAGTTGGTGTACATGTATGATTAATCGCTAAAATGACTTAAGTAACAGTCTTGGTGATCAATAAATATTTTATATTGGTACGAGTTACCTACTTGCAAAAAATACGGAGATACTCAATTAAAATGTATTTCTAAGTTTGTTGTCCCAACATAGCTCTTTCCATTGCACGCTGAACAACTTTGAGCTTATCTAGCAAGCCAACAGTTGAAGACTCCTACAATAGGACAAATATCTAATTGCCTTCTTAACATACCCAGAAAATTGTTTTAGAGTATGTTCAGATATCTACAAATTAGACAAAGAAGATTGGATACTCAATTCCATAACAAATAGGGGTGAAAATAACAATACTACGTGCTAGGCCCTAGGTAACGGAGCGGTAGATTAGAGCCTAGGTATTGAAGATGGGCTATCTAGACCTAAATGCTGCTCTGCGGTCGGGTTTTGTAAGCAGTAATTGAGAACAGTTTCCTAGAATCGGTTCCTCTTGTATTTAATGTGTTAAATTATTACATTACTGTGGTTTCTAATGTTCTGTTGAATGGGATGTGTTAGATTTAGTTTAAAGACATAATTATGTTAGCACATAGAATAAGTGAAAGATGTGGTGACTCACGCTCCGGTTCGTTTTTGGTGCAAAGGTTAGCCATCGCCATCCAGCGCGGTAACGCAGCTAGAGCGTCATGGGCACCTTTGTGCCAGGTTCGAATCGGGCCAGATTTTTTGACTAAATCTGGGCTCCAAATCTACTGCCAGACTTATTGGAATAAAATTTAATTATTATGGTTTAAAGTATAGAAAGGAAAGTATAATAAAATGTACATATATATACCACTTCTTAACAAAATTTACGTAAAGTTAAATGGAATATTTTGTTTTTTCCAAGGCATTAACGATAGAAAGATAATTAATGACATAATTTTTACGAGCTTTTGACGAGAATAACATTATTATGAACTTTCTTAGATTTTAAAACATCTCTAAAATTGTAATTATTACATTCTGAGTAAAATAAAAAAAGTAAGAATACGTTATTTTTCATTATCGTAATATAATAGGAGTTCAAAAATTCGAATTTTTGACAATTGTAATGCTATATACGAGTATATATATGCGAGTTCATCTCTTTGTAATCCTCTAAAGCCTGTACCGCTATACTGTTTTTGATGTGCGAAGCATCATTAGATCTGTCTTCGTCTGCAAATGAACATAAGCTATTAATTACGTTCCACGGTTTCACTTGTTTAGTAACAGAGGTCTAAAGTTTTTGCAATCGAATTGTTTTGAAGTCGCTTCTAACCACTTTTTAAAATTATTATTAGATAAAACAAAACGTGTAGTGGAAGCGACGTGTGACTAGAATGCTGGCTCTTATTTTGGTCAAAATATCAGCATTGCCATTCAACCTGGCAATGCAGCCAGCATTCTTGGATATTTCTCTTCTACTGGGGGTTTATTATTATATTAGTTTTTATAAAAAAACTGAACTTTTTTTTTCCTTTATCACTTTTTTATATTAAAGGCATTATATTAACAGCTTTACAAATTTCTCGCTAAAACCTTAGTAACAAATAAATCAAATCACTGCACGCAAAACATATCTTTAATTAAAACTTATAGCAACAGCATCTCTATTATTAATGCCGTCTAATAGTTATTACTACTATTTTAACACCACTTAATATTTATCGTAATAATATGTTCAGTAGCTGTTATTGCTTCATACGTATCACAGACATGTTTAGTGTTTATTCCGTTTCAATAGTTATGCAAGCGAAGATGGACTTTACAACTGTAGCATGTCATACGAACGTTTTAATATTGCAATTTCTATTCATTCGTTCGGAATGAGAACTCACATTTTTTCGAATGAAATATCTATCGATCATCCTGATCTTTGAACCAGATAAATTATGTACCTGCTGTTTTTACTGACTGCAAAATAAATAATTAATAAAAATAATGTTACCTACCAGTAGGTAATAAACTTATTTTTCATTTAATTTCTACATAATTCTTGTGTCACTAAACTTTTTTCTTACTAACATAACATTTCTTATAATAATTGTACTGTACTAGTTTTAAAGGATTTATTTTTACTCAAATTTATATGTTTTAATTAAGTCATGTATATAAAGTCGGCGCCAGCCAAGTCTAGATAGGATTACAAGGTAAGGTAAGAAACTACCTACAAGTACCATGTATGTACCTACTTACTACAATTATATTGTATCTTTAAAAAAATCTTTTTTAAATGTGTTCTCAATTAGCAAAAAATTCGGACACACAAAATATAATACATAGAGACGAACGTAGAACCTCCTGCTTTTTCGAAGTTGGTTTGAAAAAAGTTTGTTATGAAAAAAGTTGGTTTGAAAATAGTTTGTTATGGAAGTCATGATTATCGTGTTTTGTCAAGTTAATAAAATTGCTGGTAATATGGTATATATTATTATTATTATTATTAAAGTTTATATATATTAGGTCCTAATATATACACGGAGCGTTTGATCGATTCGACGCGTGACCAGAATGCCGGTTTTTATCTGGCCCAACGTATTAGCATTGCTGTTCAGCGTGGTAAAGCGGCTAGCATTCTGGGCACGCTGCGCTCTATAAAACTCTGTCGTAATATTTATTAGTCTAAGAAAGTAAAAGCTTTATGGAAGACGGAAATCAGGTTATTTAATGCAAACTACTAATATCCTTACATCATGGACGCTGTCAAATCTAAAATCTTACATTAACCTACATTTTCAACAGTTCATTTGAAATTATTATAGTCTTAATATCACAAATAATATTACGCTCGAATATTTTCATTATACATTTTACAAGTACCTAAATTAAATAATTTTAGCAAAAAACATAAATTTAAATGAGATATTTTAATCACAAATCGTAAATTAATATTGTACTTTTCAATACCAAAATATAAAAACTGTGACGCCATTGCCATTTCAAAAATAACAAGCATTTTGACGACAAGCGATTCAATTCGTTATTTCATTTACCTATTTATTTTAATTTGTAAACCGAGCTACGGAACAAATTTGGATAAAATTTGACGAGTCATCTGGACAATAGATTCCGACAAATCGAATACCACATTTTTTCTAAATCTGTCACATAAACTCTACTTAAAATTTCAAAAAAACAAAAAAGACAATATTCTCCGAAATTGTATTTTTATATTGTAATAAAAACAAAGCGGTACATTTTTCTTTTGTTAATTTTGTGGCCAGTACCTTTTCTAGACCGTGAAATAAAATCAATAACTCGTCGTGCAAGTCACAAATGATAATCTTCATAGAATCAATAACTAGCTAGTTGTTAGAACAGGTATTAGCTTTATTTAAAGATCATTCAACGAATACTTGTAGTTCTAAACTAGACCAGACCTGATCTAGATATTTATGGCAATAAATTATGAACGACCAAACCTGTATCTTAAGAGAAGCATAAGTATGGTTTGACAATTTTGAAGTAGGAAATAAGAAGATTCACAGAAATTGATTGGATTCTTGGGGTGATTGTTAATTATTTTGTGCATATTTCGCCCCTGAGCTTTATGTAGAAAACTAGTACCCGTGGCGTTTCCCGGAGCATTATTTTTTTGTCTAACTTCTATCTGATCTACCCCCTTAAAGGTTGTTTTTCCAAAAAATTGTTCTTAGTACACACCCTATAATGAATACACCCTCTAAATTTCTGACTTTAAGTTCAGTTTAGGCTCTTCGTTGATATTTAGCTAATATCAGTCAGTCTAGAATTATTACGAGTATGTTTTTTACGAGTTAGCAATATTGAAATATACATACTACATCGAGAGTCTTAAATATGTAAAAATATATTTTAAAATGCTCTGATCAACTCTGTTTCCTTAAATAAGACCACTAAGCTGTTTCATCTAATTTCAACTTTAAATTACTGTTAACAAAGTCTGATTTCCTATATAACTTAGTCAGTCAGTATGTCACGGCTCGCGGCAATGTATAGAGATGGCTGATATGATGACATACTTTTAACCTATATTTTGTACTGTTTGGATAAATCTTGCTTATTATGGAGTAGAACTAGTATTGTAGAGATTTTGTTAAGATTATCATGTACTAGTAATTTTATTGTGCGAACGGTTAACCTCGCAAAACTGTTATGTGACTTGATGAAGCCATGAAGGAAGCAATGGAGGAAAAATATGACAGGTTTCAAGAGAATCGACAGAATTGACAACACCTCAGACAGAAGATAAAGAACAAAGACATTGATGAGAGAATAGATCAACTAAAATGGATATGGACTGGTCATATGTTAAGAGATCACGAGATCAAAGAGGAAAATGGTGCAAGGCAGTCGCAGAATGGTACCCAAGGGATAGAAAATTCAATAGACGCCCCTAATACATTTTCCATCCCTTGGGCTTAAGAGATGGGAAGATGACCTGAAGTTAACTGTTGGACGCAACTGTAGAAGGGAAAACCTAGATACACAACAGTGGAAAGAGTTGGAGGAGGTGAATGCCAAAAAGCACTCTGAAATCAGAGAAATTTTATATAAACCTGAAAAAAAGAGATTCCAGATTAAATGGCTTACTATTATTAAAAATTAAGACTTTAAATTAATAAGCTAAAAATAAACCTTTCTGAAACCACTCATTGTATATAACTGATCATGAAACATTCAGTCCGGTCTATTTTCAGGCTGTTGATATTAATTTGCCGTAACAGGAAAAAAAAAATGCATATTCTGAGTTCCAATTGACTTCTTATGAAAATTATTATAATTCATATCATTGTTTTTGAGCGGTTTATAAACTCTGACATTAGGTCAAACCGTACGTATGTGAAAGAGGAAATGAAAAACTAAAATATTAAGCTTATGGACATAGCATTAGCCACCTAATTGCCGCCTGGAAGAGATCGCTTTATCGATAAGGCCGCTATTTAAATGCTGGTATATGTGTATAAGCATTACTTGTGTCATATTTTATGTGTTGTTGCTGGTTTTTATATAAAGAGTTGTCTTATCTTACCCTATTCTATTAGCAAACTTTTACTAGTAAAAAAGTTAAAACCATAATACTTCCATTATCAGTTTTTTCTTGACCATGACATGACACATTCTCACCCAATGTTAACAATCATCGCGTGATATATCAAAAGTGATATACAAGCAGTTGTTAGTGTACCAGAGCATTATGTTCATTCACTTTCTAACGCGCCTTGGAGTTCTTTCAACAGATCTCAGAAACTAAAAGGAGATAATAATATGGTGGGTGAAGCGATATATCTTAGCGGTACGCCCAAAAAGTCAACTATAACATTTAAATAACCTACGATATTTGTGGTGGCCGTAATCTTGGATCAAGATAAGATAAGACAAATCTTTATCAAAAAAAAAAACAGGTTATGATATAACAACTATTTAAAAACAACCAATACAAAAAAAAAATGCTGGATTTTTAATGGATTAATTGAAATTATCATATTTATAATCGAGCCCTTTTCGTTTGGGATCGATGTTTATCAAAGATAACTAAGAACGATGTTGACCAATTCAGTTTTGAAACAAAAATAATAAAACTATAATCAGAGATAATTGATGGAGTCAGGCGTTACTTTGCTGAAATCCATTTATAATAAGATGGTACATACAAAATATTTAGTGTTTTTCCGCCTCGTCTTGATGTCAGCGTGAGAAATCGAAAAAATATTTTTGTTTTTATGGTGTGGTTCCTCCTCACCACCGCCACACCTCACCTTATTATTTCTCTTTCTCTCAGCATCCGACTTCCTCGACACGTGTTTCGCCTTAGCACAAGGCATCCTCAGGAGATGTTGACTCTTCAAGCGCTCGCTCGAAAGTCTTTCGAGCGAGCGCTTGAAGATGAAGAAATATTTTGTATGTACCATCTTATTATTAAACTATAATCAGTTTATCTGTTCGGGAGGTACGATGACACAGGCATGTCAAGTTTATAACACGCCATCGTTTTTGCGTTATGAGTTCAAACGGGAGACCTTGCTCGCGGCAGTTTAAAGATGCATTCGGTTGTATGATTGTGTTACTTATATTTTGTTATTCAGTGTGATTTGATTATAAAAAAAGACATCAAAAAGTCCTAAAAATGCTGTAGTTTTTTGCGTGTACTTAGCCTTTCAACGTAACACCGTTTCATATTCAGCGTATAGGATTAGCACATTTCTACGTATAATTACTTAGTCTTTTCATACAATGTCACCTGTCGGCAAGTGATCACAAGTTTATCGAAGTTTATGAAAAGTTATCAGTAAAATACCTAAAAAGTGTCTATAATTATTTTTGTTTCATTTTTTATTTTTTTGAGTTATGTCGTCGACCTTGATCCACACTTTTTACCGTAGCTCCAATGGTATGCTGATATTGATTCCGTTTTCTTATATCTACAGGTTAATAATTGTATTTTTTTTTATATAATATAACTTTTTTATAATAAAAATAAGAAGGACACTAAAAAACCTGGAAAAAGATAAATTTTCTGTGCACTTTCTTTTTTATTATAAGCAAAGAAACGTATGCCAATAGCATATCTATTCTGCTCGTTGTTTCAGTTCTCTCAAAGGGTAGAGTTAACATTTAGTAAGTAAAGTTGTAGAGAAAGTACGTGATTTACCGTTGATTGGAGGTGTTATTAAAATACGTTATCGTGATACAGCTATTAGATAAATCACCGAAATGATGAAAGTGGAAAACATTGCTAATACACGTTTGGTGGATTTGTATAAAACTGGTGTGACTGAAGATACACACAAATTTACTCTTCTAATGAATCTGAACAACGTGCGCATAAGTAATAATAAAACTACGCAATGGGTAGATAGGTTTCACAAAAAATATATGCAATAAAAAATAAAGACCAAAATTATATTTAAGCTAGTGTTAGCCTAGTCGGTAAACCTGTAGCCACACAAGCAAAAAGGCACAGGTTCAAATCCAGGTTCAGGCATGCACCTCTGTGTTTTTCACTCATGTGTATATTATTATTAATTAGCACAAGCTTAGCAATGGCCAAAACATTTTGTGTGCCTAGCAGTGGGACGCTAAGGCTTTCGTAGTTTGTTTTAAGCCCCAGTAAAAAACGTTTTAATTATGGTATTAAGTAATCAAAATACAAAAGCTAAATGCATAAATCGCACGAAGTCATAAATTATAAAAAAAAAACAAAAGCAGAGTTCGCGACATTTCTCACAGAAATTATCAATGAGTAACATCAATGTTATGTTATTTCCTTTCCTGTTTTCTCTTAAGATCAAGAACCCGCAAGGTTGTTTCCTATTCCTAGGTAGGTATGTGCTTATGTAAAAACTTTAAGTTCAATACGATCTGTCATTAGAGTTAATGTGTTACATCAGCCATTTGTAGGGTGACTGTGCTGTATTAAAAAATATTAAAATATTCTTCTTATTTATTCTATGGTTTTTTGTTGTACCTGATTTTAGTGATAATATTTTTGGAAAAAAAGTAAATATTTTAAGATTAGATGGTATATAAAAAAATATTTAGTGTTTTTCCGCCTCGTCTTGATGTCAGCTTGACAAATCGAATAATATTTTTGTTTTTATGGTATGGTTCCTCCTCACCACCGCCACACCTCACCTTATTATTTCTATATATACCTATACATATTCTATATATATGATATAAGCTTTAATTGTATACAGATATGTATATACCTACTTAATTTCTTAAGGGCTTTAAACAGTTACCGTATTAAGTAGGTAAAAAGTTCCAATATAAAGTAAACTGTTAAATTTTACGTGGATTCATAAAAAGCAGATTCGACTCAAAGCTCGATAAACCTTTGCAAAATATCAAATTTATATTCACTATAGCAGGCATAATGATTGCATCTGCGCTTGCCGCTACTCACCGCCAGTTACCTTCTTCCACACGAAGGTGTTAGACGCGCGCGGTCCGCCATCTTGTGATACTTGACGTTTCCATTGGCGGGAAATACAACTGTCAAGTTGTAGTGTAGTGACACCGATTGTTTTTTTTTTCGTTCTGTTGGATGATTGTTTTGGTTTTGTGGTAAGTATTTTTGTTTTCAATAACTTGAGAAGTAAAGCAATGTAAATTGTGGTCAATAAAAAAAACTTTTTATTTATTTTAATACTGAGTTAGAAGAGATGTTAGTGTTTTCTTTATTTTTACGGCAGATTTAATAGTTTTGTTTAAATTTCCGGCAAGTTTTGTGCTATAAGACGAAAGATACGATGAAAATATTTACTGTTCACTATTTATTTTTACAGTTTTAGCAGAAAGTTTGTATAAAATCGTAGTAGGTAAAAGCTAAAATTTGAAAGTATATTAAATGAATTAATAGTGGTCATAAATCCTTAGCTATTTATCCGTTAGAAGTTTATAGATATTTTTAAACATCTTGATTGGCGTTATGCAACTGAAACCACTTAAATTTAATTACTTAAAAACATTTAATTTATTAACTTTCGTTGATATCCTGCAACAGTTTAGCATAATATTAGCATTTTGAAGTTGTTCGCAATTTTTGTTTAGAAAGCAGAAACTCTATTTTACACCAAGACGATGAAAGGTTTTTTTCTTGTTTTTTTTCCGTAATTATGTGATTTGTAAACATGGTGTTGTGTCGCTGACTAAAGTTGAAAGGTTTAGAGTAAGCATTTTTTATACTGTGCGTTAAATTTAAATTATATTAAATAAAGTAGATAGTTCATGGAATAAGTAATAAGTAAAATTTTATATTTTTAAAATGTCCCTATAACTATTTGTTGTAGCAGCCATCTTGTATTTGAAATCATCATAATGTATTGTATTTTTATATTATATGTTTAATTTGATACTCGATATTAAGGGAAATGTGTAAAAAAATGTTTTTCGCTATTTTATGGCAGCGGCCATTTTGGACCAATTTCCTAAGAACACTTTCGACTAATACATATTTCATACAAAAAACATCAAAATATGTTCATCCGTTTGAGAGCTAACAGCACAGACACACACAGATCGACACGTGAAACTTATGGGCTTAAAAATACGTTACGTGTCTATCAGTTTTACTAGCCGAGCAAGCAAAGCGAACGAAGGCTTTTTGCTTCGAGTCCTTAGTTATATTTTTTGGTATTTCTTTTTGTCTCCGGAAATCTCATACTGGCGCACAGGTTGTAGTTTATATACAAATTTTTAAGGCGTTGTCGGAGATTTTTGATTCGGGATCTTTCTCACAAAACGGGAGAAGTTTGCTACGGAGACATTTACTAGAAAATTTTAGCATTATTAGATATAGACTGAATATAAAAATAATGCGGGGCGCAACTAGTTCAATCAAATTAAATGTTGCTAATTTGTGACGTACTTACGATAGTATTTTTTAAATACAATTAGGCTAAATACGAGTATAACATTGCGATACCTCCTCTGACTTAAAACTTATTGTATTGAATACTAATTACTTAGAAAATGTAATCGTGAGAAGTTTATGTCGTAAACTCTCCAAAAATACCTATGTCGTGAACTCACAAAAAATTGCATATCAATCATAGTCAATATATTCTTGGTATATCCACCGTAAAATAAATCACAATGGCATAATGCGAATTTGAAATTTATTTCATTTCGTTGACAGTAATAATACAAAATGATGCACTTTTGCACAGCAATAACAGAAATGAACTAAGTAATTCATGTCATTTTTGATCGTCAAGTTTTTGTGTGGATTGTCCATCCTTCCACAGCTGATGACTTAATAATGACTGTATTATTATAATTTATGCATTATTTCTACAAATGCATATAAAATTATCGAAATTATCTCATAAGAGATTGTATAATTTAGAAATCTGTTTTAGATTTTTTTGGTTATATTAAATGTTTAGATAATTTAGTAGTCACTTCCGAATATCTGTGACATTTGTCATTAAATATACTTTTTTTTTCAATATGCAATTTAGTAGTAAAAGCGTATTTGACTAAGTATGTAAATCATCAACCAAGTTGATTAATTAAGTTGTAAAATTTGTCGCTAAGCAGCGGAGCATACGGTGTGTTCCGGCAGCTTTCCTTGAGAGTCAATGTATTTCAGACTAGGCATGCTCCATCTAGGGCTACAGTATTGCTGACTTCCGTGGTCGACTGGCTGTCACCTATGACTAAAAATGGGAGTGACAGTATTTATTTTTTAATGTTTGCTCCTTTACGTCATTTTCAGGGGACAAAAAGGGAGTCAACTTTCTTTTTTGTCCTCATACAATTATTCAGGATATAACTATCTTTTAATAGTGTAATATAAAATATATAATTACACAATTTTCTCATAATTTTCATCTCATAGCGTCTCTCTCATGTTAAGCGCGATGAACCGCGGAGTAGAATAACGGGGTTCCGTTACTGCGCGCGCGCCGCCGGCTGGGACCTAACTATTATATATACAAGGAAATAGAACATTCGAGTTTTCAATGATAAAATATATAGATCACAAGCCTTGGACTTCATTCGGGTAGACTAAGATGTTAATAGGCTCAAATGGTTACCTATTCGTCTTCGCCGTAATTCTCATATTCTGTCTTTTCTTTATAAAATAATATTCAATCCCACCACTCCTTCGTATTTAAAAGATAATTTTGTCTTGTGACTGCTTCTCATTCTATTTCTTTAAGACCTTCACGAGATCTTCGCCTTATGCTGCCAGCTTCCACCTCAACCAACTCTTTTTTTCAAGCATCATTTACTGTGCAAGCTATCCTGCTATGGAACATGTTACCCCTGTCAATCAGGCAGGCTAAATCTCTATATATATTTAAAAATTTGTTGAAAAATCATTATCTCTCCGTAATGTATTAACTATCTATATTGATTAATTTTAAAATATTTTTTTTCTTGTTGTTTTTTTTTGCGGTACAATATTTGTACTTGTATTTTTTTTTCTGTTTTTTCTATTATAGCATCACCGACGTGACTTTTCTCACTTAGTCCGATCCATCCCAAGGTTGCCTGGAAGAAATTGCTTTATGCGATAAGGCCGCCCAATGTACTACCGATGTTTTGTTCATGCCTTTACCTTATTGTTTATTTTCTTTTTGGTGTGCAATAAAGAAATATTGTATTGTATTGTATTGTTAATTTGCAAAAGACTAAGTATTCTTGTTCAAGTTTATGTGGACGTTTAATTTCACGGTGTGGGTTACCATTGAAATTATGACAGGCTTTATTAATTAATTTTGTTGCGACACCTGAAATTATTCTAATTTTTTCAGCTATTTGGTTATAAAACAAATCAAAATTGAATTGAAGTCTCTTGTTTCTTTTTGAAGTTACCAGGTCATAAGTTACACATCTACTAATTTATTACTTTACTACAATTATATAATTGTTGAAAATTTTTTAAGCAGTTCTGTTTTATTATATAACCTAACACATTAGAAATAAGTAAGCAATACAGTATTTTTCCTTCATTGCAGCAAAGTTGAGCGCATAATTACCAGCTTTCCCTAACCGCAGGACATAACGTTACGGCTGCATTTAAAACATTTAATATTGCTGCAAGTTTATTGCACACACTAGGAAACCATTATACATACCACATTGAGGTTGTTTTGTATACTTCGATATATTCAAAGTAACCGCTAAATTAATCAACTATTAAAAATATTAGCAAATTAATGGAGTCAGGCGTTAGTGTGTGGAAATTCATTTACAATAGTGGTAATGCGGCTAACATTCTGAGCACGCTGTCCTCTGTTTGGATTATCTGTAGATCTTAAATGGTCTATAGGTAATCTTTCTGCTATATTTTTTTCTGTCGGTCAATTTTGTTTATATTTATAATAAGATGGTATGTAAAGAATATCTAGTGTTTTCCCGCTTTGTCTTGATGTCAGCGTGAGAAATCGAAAAATATTTTTCATTGCGTAACAAAGCGAAAAAATACTACATATTTTTTATATACCATCTTATTGAAAATATTAGCTACTATACAAGTGGTAGCGTCGTTCTTTGCCGTCTGATTTCAATTTAATATTTGTCTGGGACACAACCTTAAATGATGGTTTAAAGAAAAAAAAAACGGTCAAAAAGTTGTTATTTTTAGAGCTAAGTATTGCTACAGACAATTTTTTTAGTTTCTCCATCTATCCAGCTCTTCCGATTTCCACATTAATGAAGCGAAATACTGATACTATTACAGTTTGCGTATAGATTTTAGTTTGGGATTCATGAAATATTAATAATATTATATTCTAGGCATGGAAAAAAACAGCTAGTGAAACATTTTCAAGACATTTAAATTGACGTTCAATTACTGAAAATTTACGTTAAAAAAGTCATAATTATATGCGACGTACAAAAAAGTAGGCAACACCACTAGCTTACCTAAGACAGAATGAAACACGGAAATTTTT
This sequence comes from Ligdia adustata, assembly GCA_947049295.1. Taxonomy (NCBI): domain Eukaryota; kingdom Metazoa; phylum Arthropoda; class Insecta; order Lepidoptera; family Geometridae; genus Ligdia; species Ligdia adustata. The sequence continues at coordinate 620,675 of OX346221.1, forward strand.
GAAGCCCCTGATTCTATTTCAAAAAAAAATAGTAATAACCTATTTCAGACTACAGTTTCCTACCAATGAGCAAAGGTTTCTTTTCCCTCAATGCAATTAAATAAAGTACAAGCATCGAATAGATAAATAATCAAATGAGTGCAGTATGTTAACCGTAACTCCTATTCTGTAATACCTAGCGGAAACAATTGCTAGCGCATCCGAACCCAAAGGCAATAGACAGGTTTGGGTGTTCTGTCTTGTTATTTTACATGCGAAGTAATGTATTATTCAATTTGGTACATTTATTACGGTACGTAATGATTCTGATTTGATGCTCTTGGTTATTATTTCTGTGTTTAGAACTAAAAATTGCGTTACTAAAATTCTGACTGAAACAAAAAAGAGGAAAATCATAATTTTTATTACAACGAAGTTCAATTCGTCTATCGGGACATGCTAAGTCTAATTCAGCTTACGAAATCTTGTAAAAAAAGCTTTTAAAAAGATGTTTTTTCATTAAGTTTTTATTATTCAAGGGAATTAAGTATGAAAAAGCCAATATTAATGTAGGCGCATACGCAAGGGCTAATAAAGCAACTTAAAAAAACAAGTGGTTAGAAGCAAGTTCAAAAAAACCCAACTGCAAAACCGTTAAACCTGTATATCATCCTTAATTATTTTTTTTTTATTTTTTTGATGTACGTACGTAATGTCACTCTTACGACTAAGAAAAATCTATTGACAATACTCTCATAAAAAAACGATAAACCATTTGGGCTCTAGGGCGTGCCAAAGAAATATACATACATACGTGCACTAGAAAACATAACCCTTCTTCTTTCGCAGTCGGGTTTTTTTTAAAACCAAATGTACTATACATTATTACAATAATAATTAAATTAACGAAATGCCATCAAGTACGAGTAAGTTGTCGCAGTTCTCAGTACAAAAGACATCAACGCGCTTCCATCGTCTTTATGCACCATAGATTAATCTATTAATATGTGATTATCAGTAAAAAAATAACAATTAACTCAATTTACCTTAAAATAAATATGCATTTATAATGTAAATTAAAAGTTAATTATAGGGACTATACATAACCTAACAAAAACTATATAAAGTTATAAACTATATGTACAAAAGCAATATCCAAAAATTAAAACTAACTTATATCTTAACCACTGCCAGTTGGTAGAGTACCCAAAATGCTTATTATATATTCAAAATTAATTAAATAACTTTATTTTTGTACAAGATTTCATCTAGTTCTTAAATTTCCATGGTTCAATATAGCTATACTATTATATTAAGCGTGTTGGGGTAAAATACAAGCGTAGTCTCTGTATGACAAATATCATAAATGCTATTTTGTTTTTATACGTATATACGTAGTTACATAAATTATATAAGATGTTATATAAATTGATATCAAAATGTTATAATAGTTTCCTTGGTAAAAGCAACATAAGATGCGAATATTAAACGACTTGCTGAGAAGCTTAAGCATTATAAAATTTCGAGTTAGCCCAGTTTTTACAAAAGCAAATCTAGATTTTTGAAGAATATTTTAATTTATTACGAAACATCGTTTTTATTTGATATTCTAGATACCTAATTAATAAATAATAGTGGATTATCTCATAATACTTTACATAATTTTAAGATTTGACTTCAAATATTATTAATACATGAGTAATAAGTTACTTGAGTTTTGAATTAAGTTAGATAATTTTATGCTGCGACAAATCTTAACGATGTGTAATTCTTATTAGTTTTTTAAGTACGCATATTTTTTAATTATTAGTATCTCTGTCTGTAGGTTGATACATAGATATAAACCCCGTTGTTAGACATGGGTCTTCCCGAGGTGTAGGCTATAAAAGACCATGCTTTCCAAATCTACATTGAAGAGTGAAACACTTAAAGGTTTTCTAAAAAACAGAATTGATACAACGCCGCAGTTTATTGATTGCGTATAGACCAATAGCGTAACACTGCTGGTCACAGGTCTCCCCATTAAGGGGTGTAGGCCATAGTCCACCACGCTAGCCAAATTGCGGGTTAGGGAATTCACTTATCTTTGAAAGTTATTAACCTTCTCCTACAAGCAGGTTTCCTCACGATGTTTTCCTTCACCGTTTAAGCATGAGGTAATTAATTCTAATAGGCACAAGGCACAGAGTGAAATACACAGAGGTGCATGCCTAAGCCTGGATTTGAAGCCGCGCGATTTCGCCTGTGAGGCAACGGGTTCACTGACTTGGCTACCACCAACTTTTTCTCAAATTATTTATTTATTATATTAGTTTATTGATTAAACTGCAACAATTACAGCAATAATAGTACTTATAACGATAATTATTATTTTCAGATAAACAACATCAAAACATGTCAAGCAGTTGGACCATCTATGAGTGTCAGTTATGAGTTAGTGTTAAAATGCAACTTGTGAAGTATGTGCCAGTGAACTGATATACACACTATCACAATGGGTCCAGCAAAAATAGTGTTTGTCCTACTTCTGTCAATATTGGCAAAGAACGCGTCAAGTAAGTACTGCTCATTTAACTAACAATTTAATCTAAATAACTTAAAGTTATATTTAGTCAAATTTGCCGTAATTTATATCATGTTTTATTCATCTAGCGAGTCATACAAATATGTAGAAAGCCTTTTTTATCCTCTAGTTTTTTTATCTTATAAAAGCTATGTTAGCCTTGGTTTAAACCACGACTACTAAATTCTTAGTACATCATTTTATTGGACAAGCTGAACAAGATAATCTCTAGATTGAATTAAGGTTTTAGATAAAGTGCAGAAAACGATCATTTGTTCATTTTGTCACATTCCGTTTATTTCATAATTTTTATTTAAAATACTTTTTAGTCTTATATTAATAAATTAATTAATTTGATGTACTTCTTTATCACTTATATTTACTTTGATTTAATTTTTATTTTCGTGCTTAAGGGAGACCCTTCCAGAGCCTTCCTAGAAATATAAATCTAGCCTAAGGCTTCTAAACTATTTAAATTTAACTTAAAACTCTACACAATTCTACTTGGCTTGATATGAACAAAATTTGATAATCATAAAATTGAAGAAAAAAATCTGTGAAGAAATACTCGTAAATGAGAAAATAAGTTCTTATTATAAACTTACTTAATATCATATATGCAAATACTTATGTAATCTGTTGGGTTCATGACTCATCTACTAGACAAAATCACTACAAAACGACCACTTTACTATTTTATAACTCCAAAAGCATTACCCTAAACAAATGACCAACATTACATTACCACATATTACCGAGTAAAGCACATAAACAGCTAACATTCATACACATACGGACATTTTATTACGCTTTTATTTGCCCAATTATTCATGTAACTGAAATAATTGTGGTTCAAAAGATCATACTGACATACCGCTTTCGCCGCTTTCTCTAAAACAGTCTTAAGAAATATGATTTGATGTCTGATAAATTGCGGAATCTTTTGTTGTTTTTATATTAAAAGACAAAGTAAATAGGATGAGAATAGAAAATTGGAGTTGGTTTAGGTTTTAGATAAGCGTATGAATTGTTTTAGTAGCGTTTATAAGTCTTTATTAGGAGATATAATGTGAACTTCTCCTATTGTGATATATTGATAAACATTTTTTGTTTTATAAATAGTGCGCATATTCTTTAAAATGTTTGTTTTTATTCTATGTTGCATTACATTATATATCGATATATTTTTTTAGACAGTAAAAAAATAGACGATTTTGACGTTTTACCTATTCGCGAATTTTAAACCAATTTGGTGATTATTTTTAGATCCAAAAAAAAAGTTCAATACACCTATATTGGACTTTCTTTGGATGATATGATATTAATAAAATCGATGTACATACAATAGTATTTTTTTAATAGATTAACATTAAATTCAAGCTAAGTCATGTGTTACTTTATTTTTAGCAACAACACAGTAATGCTGCTATAAGAGAGTTACTCTCAAATAAACCTACAGACCCGACGTTATCTGAACAAAGTGAAATGAGTGTAGAGACACAATTTAGCGAGATGTAGAGCGAAACTGCGCAAGATGGTATCACTTCTTTAAGGCTGTTTCTGAGGCTTTAGATTAGAGTCTTACCGTGACGGGCATCAAACAATTCTGTTCTGTTAAACGCTGCGCGAATATAAACTGTTTCTCGTTGCAATAAGATGATTGATCCGAAATTTACTGCTTTGCTTGAATGGTATCGCTTAACGCAAGCCACGGTAAGGGTACTTTAAACCATACCGTGTTAATGCACTCATATGCTAAAATCTACACTCTGGTTAGTTAGTTAGTTACTATAAGCTGATTTTGCTATCGTTGTCACGTTTTTAATCAGCAAAAGTGATCAATTATGATTGCTTTGAATTTGATAAAGAATCGAAAGCAGTGATAGGAATCTGAACCATGTAACGTGAGTGTATAAAATTTAAAAGCACTAACAATTTAAATGCATATCTTTAGGCTAGCTTGCATCAATGGCTTGAATCATTAGTCTAGAACATTTGCGATCCTTAATTTTTGATTTACAGCAAGTCGCCATCAAGTTAATAAATCTGACGCTAAGATTCGCGCCTAACGGTGTGTTCCGGCAGCCTTCCTTGAAAACCAGTGTATTTCAGACTAGGCATGATTTCTGATTTCCGTGTTCATGCGAGCTGGTAATATAATAATAATAATAGTAGCTGCCTAGCTGTCTTAGTAAAAAGAAGTCACGTGAAATAAATGTTAATCTTGTTTAAGAAGACGGGTTTATACGCGTACCTTATTAAACAATATGAATCAAACATGCGTTAGTTTTCAAAATAAAATATTAATCTTGTAAGATAAAAGTGATAATTCTAATTCTATATAGGTAAATGTATAACGGAAAATAATTCAATACTGTATGAATTTCAATACAAAAACTATTGTAAGTCACATTACAAGTTCAACAGATATAACCCAGCTTGTTTGAGAAACCGTAACGAAAATGCAGGACTGCTTTTAAGCACGCTATGTTGTGTTGGACTTGAACTTGTTCATATAATTACGTGCGCAGTATCATTAGTACGATTGTCTAGTACCATTGATGGTAATAATGGCACAATCATAACAAAATAGATTTTTATTTGACTACTGGGCAAGTGCCAAAAACGAAATGACTTAAAACACCAACAAAAAAATATAGCAGAAAGATTTAAATGTAGACTATTCAAAGTCTAAAGATAATCTAAATCCTTCAACCCACTACCAGAGGGCAGCATGCCCTGAATGCTAGCCGCATTACCACGCTGAATAGCAATGCATATACGTTGAGCCATGTAAAAACCGGCAATCTGGTCACGCGTCGAATTAATAGAATTAATTTTATTTTAATATCTTAAAGAAAGAAAAATGAAGTATAAATAATATAGAAAAATTTTAGAAATGTAGTATGCGTTACGGATTTCAGAAAAAAATTGTGGCTTTGGTCTACCGTTCTTAGATTTTGAGAGAGTAAGACATATAAACTTAATTAATCTTTACTTAAGAAAATGCTACTGGGGACAAGAGAGCTGGCTCATTCCTTGCCTCAAAGGATTTCAGTGGCATTGCAATAACGAGGGAATGCTTACAGCATTCTTGGGACTTTACCACACGGAACAATTTTTCTGTTTATCTTTTTAAATAAATGTCCAGGATTAGAAAATACTTTTAAGAATTATCTTACTGTTATATTATTGCATATAGGTAATATATATATAAGCAATCACACTTATATACATAAAAGCGAAAGTTTGTATGTGTGTTTGTTTGTTTCTCCTTCACACTCAAACGGCTGAACGGATTTGGATGAAAGTTGGTTTGAATATAGCTAATACTTTAAATTAACACATAGGTTACTTTTATCACGGAAAATTGTAGTGTTTCCCATGGGATGATCAAATATCTAACGCGGGTAAAACCGCGGTTTTAAAAATGAGCTAAAGATACTATTTTCATAATTTTATTAAGAAAACTAACGCGTGTTTGTTTTTTTTTTGTTTCTAACATTTAAGTACGCTTAAAACCCTATTTTTTAAGTAATATATTTTCATAAGTATTTCCTCCTTATTCTATATAACGATCAAAAGAAAAATTAGTCAATAGTTTTGTAAACACCAAACATATCAGAGAATTAAAATACTTTTACAGTTGTATTTAAAAATTAAAATTAGAAACAAAAAGCTTTTACTGCAGAAGGTAACATCTAAAAATTAGAATATAATAATAATATCTTGTTTATGATTTGCATAAACAGTAGAGCCTATCCCGCGTAATATGTAAATTAAAATGAAATATTAAAATACGCTTAACATACGCTTTTCATGATAAATATTTTGTCGAAGAGAAAATCTTTTGTAGCAAATGGCGAATAGCTAGCAGTTTCTTTTTCTTCAACACTTTGAATTCTTCGATTACTTATTAAGTTATTATTCATGAGAGTTTTATATTATTATGTATGTCTAGTAACTGTGAACTGTTGCATGTGACACATAGTTACATTTTTAGAAATTACTAATTTTGAACCCCAAATTGACGCTTTTAGGGATTGAATTTTTTAAATCTCTTTTTTAGTAATACTTCTTCACGCTCTAATGAATACACTATCAAAATTTATTGTAATTAAGCTATTATTTTTTTAACCGACTGCAAAAGAAGGAGGGTTATGTTTTTCGAGTGTATGTATGTATATTTCTTTGGCACGACCTAGAGCGTAAACGTCTTGTCGTATTTTGGTGTAATGGGTATCAACGGTGTGGTGTCGTCTTAGTTGTGAGAGTACCACTGTGTATATCAAAATTAAAAAAAAGAAGTAAGGATGATACACAGACTTAACGATTTAACAATCAGGATTTTTAGAACTCGCACATAAATCAAACCATGAGATTCGAACACGGGATACTAGACCTTTCAAAATAAACGCTTTAACCCCTGGTTAATGACGGTTTGACATTATAAGTATTCATTTTCTGTCTAAATTCATATATGGCTGAATCTTTTCAGAATACTAACTGAATTATGCCTTCTTTTAGGACTGGTAGTGAGTTGGAGCGTTTCTTTGCAGATCTTTACATCGCTACGGGATATAAAAAATATCTTTTTTTTTGCGAATAAGTTATGCCCATGGCACCGGTAGTTGAACGTAAATTTGACTAAACTGAAATTGATAACAATGTTCTTAAAGGGAAAAAAATCATTCACAGTTATAAAAACTAATCTATTATTAAACCCTCAGCAGAAGGGAAAATTGTCCAGGAATGCTGGCTGCATTGCCACGTTGAATGGCAATGCTGGTTTGTTGACCAAAATAACGTCAATAGTAACAATGTTCTTTGTTTCTTAGTAACTTTCATAACTTGACAAGCCTGAGCATGCTAATTCTTAATATTTCATATATGGAGATTGTTGCTCAACGCAATTTTGTTGTGTGAATGTCACGAAATTTGTGAGTCCATCCTTCATACCGAATTAACATTACTAGGTACCCGAGTCGTGGGTCACGGTTCACGTTTTTTATTTTGGCGTTGTTACAGGTTGTTTTACAATCTTTTGTCTTTTTGCAAATTGAATAGAATAGTGTTGGGTAATATGAAGACATGAATGGTGCCTGTTAAAGTTCTAAAAGAGTTATGTACTTACTTCGTGGCATTTTAGGATAGTTCTTTAAAAGACGCGGATTTTAATTGATCAATACTTTTTAATAATAAAATTTAATTTGGTTAATTATCTGTCAAGTGTCCAATCTATAGTTATGTAGGTCAATCATCTACTTAAATTTAGAATTAAGAACATTTTTATTTATTAATTCTATATTAAAACCTAGCTTATTTGCTAGTACAGGCCAGTAAGGTTTAAAATGTTAGAAGCTAAATAAAAACTTAAACTATTATTCGTGTCACCAATGATGACACGTTTCGCACTGAGACGTGTCATCGTTGAAGACACAAACGACTCATTTTATCCCTGATAAAGTTCAAGGAATGTAATGTAATGTATGTAAATTTGTTAACTATAGTTAGACCTTTACAGTAATCCTACGAGTGAAAACTCGTCTTCTGAAACAATACGAATCAAACACTCGTTAGTTTTCTAAATAAACTTAGCTTCTAAAACTAAACTAACTATACTAAAGATTTGCTAAACATATTCTACCGACGTCGGATTTTAATACTTACTCGTTTGTAAAGTTTTAGAATTTTTCATAGCATTTCATACAACACGGTAACTTATTTACTCAATTCAATCGAACAAAGATTTTTAAAGAAAAAGTGAACCACATAACAGAAATATTTGCCTTTAGCTGAGAAAAAATCCATTCATAACTTCCCCTAGGAAGTGACAATGCAGTGTCTAAGAAAACTAAACAACAATGAGTTCCAGATTGGAATAGACGCATTTCTTTATTGTTCACTTTACCTTAACAATGTCCCACGCTTTGAAAACAAGTTTTAATCACGAGTAATGCGGGTTTCTACAACCATAAGACTAGTACCTTAAAGTTCATATTGCAAAAGGTTGTCCTTCCAATAAGGTGGTAATATGCAGCCTACTTTTGCCAAGTTTGTGTAATAGCGATGACACGCCGGCTTTTTTTCTTAAGCTAATTAATTTGCGCGGCTTAGTGAAATCTATGGGAGTTTTTGTAATTTTTCATGACACTGGTTTTAGTTTTGACGTTTGGACAATGATGGGGTCAGCTGTGGTAATGGCATAAGATGATTTGTAAAGACTTCGTAATATGCTTTGGTTATGTCAAATGTAAGATATTGGAACTGCTTTAGAGTATTAAATTTTGAGAGTGCATGGTAGATTCTTATGTTTTTTAAAATAAAATACGGGACATCATCCACAGGTCTTCTTGTCCCAAACTATTCAAAGCCTGAGCTATGGTAACCTGATTGATATACATACTTATGTACATAAGTACATACTCATGTATATATTAAACACCCAGACACAGGTCAAACACACATGTTCATGCACACAATTGTTCGACCTGTCCAGGATCGAACCCGGGACCAGCGGCGCAGAAGGCAGGGTTGCTACCAACTGCGCCAACCGGCCAGCCAGTCATATGTTTTAGTAATGTTGTTTAATTTTTTTGGGTTTTCGAATGTTTGTTAAGTACGAAGAACACAAAATACGTGTTATATCATAATTATAAAAAGCTGTTATCTACTGTTCTAACCTTAATCTAAATAACAAGTGGTAAGAAGCGACTTTAAAAAACCTGACTACTGAATCTTTAAACCTATGTATCATCTTTTTTTTTTTTTTTTGGCGTACCTAAAGTCACTCTCTCGGCTAAGACGAATAAATTGACACCAGTCACATAAAAATATAACGAGCCGTTTAGGCTCTAGGGCGTGTCAAATAAATATGCATACATACACTCAAAAAACATAACTCTCCATCTTTCGCAGTCGTTTAAACACTCAACTTTATATTTGTAAAATGAGATAGATAATTATTTGTAATCGAATCACAGCCGTTTATATTAAATCAATCAAAATCAAAATCTACTATGATATAGAATTCAAATTTAAATTAAATATTTTAAGTTAAATTAAACACCTTAACGTTTAGAAATAACATTGGACAAAAGAATATGACTTTTCAATAGAAATCAGCATAAGTCAAAGTTAATTGTTCTTTTTATACAGTTAATATTTCGACATATAACCACTAACGGCTAAGCCCTTTTGCAACAGATTCTGCACGGCTTTAAAATTGTATTTTAATGGCAAATTAAGATGTGAAATAAGAAATAATTAAGAATAAGTACTTTGAGAGTATGGTCTTGCGAGTTAGTGAGATAAATTAGCATGCAATGTTACTTACTCTGTTAGTATTAAGCAAGTCGTATTTCTTAACATAAAAATGTAAAGTCAAGTGATATTCAACACTTTTTAAATAAGGATGGGTGTTCATAAACAGGCGAAGTTTTTATTTTAGTTTTTATCACTGAAATCTCTAACAATTTTATAGTAACTTCCATGTTGGATATAGTGCATACAACAACTAGAACTATTTCGTTTAAGAAGACAGGTTTTCACGCGTACCTGATTGTCAGAAAGGTCCAACTATAGTTTCGTTCACACTCGGTGAACTTCATCAGGGATGAAATGAGTCCTTTGTGAGCTCAACGATAACACGAACACACTAAAACTATGCTGGGCTTACTTATATTTACCTATTATTTTTTCGTATCACTCCAGTACACTCCAGACAGTAATCAGATCATCTTTTTTATTTCCAAAATATATTTCTTCGAATTGATACAATTTGTTGATAGAACTTAGCAATATGGTGTTTTCTAAAAATAATAATCATGCATCTAGCTACGGCAATAGGATTCCTGTGTTTTGTTAGTCAAGTGCTCCTTAGGGTTATATATATATATATATATTTCAATAGGTACAGTATTTGGGTGCATTTAGGTTAATAAAAAGGTAGCCTAATATTTAACAACCGTCATTAAGATACTTTTGATAGAAATCTTTTTCTGATTTTTTAATTTGATCCTTATTAAGATAGATCAAGTCAAGTTTATGATTGGATTACTCAACAAAGTATTTAATAATCTGGTTTTGATTAGCCGTTGGTAAACGCTACCATTAAGATGCAGTTTTGAAAGTAAACCTAGATCAAGATTACTGTTTAAATATATCAGTCTACGCCCTTGAATATAATTAGGGTTTGGCTAATTTGCAGGTCAATATCGTTTTAGATGACAAAAATCCTAAATTATTTGATAGCGTAGCTAATAAACTAATCGAAAAGTTTGCATGTTACTATATTTTATGTGGATATTGATATTTATCAAAAGTAGTAATTTATTAACAATTACAATGAAAAAAATCAAAGAAGGCTATTTCATCATTACATTCGGCAATATTTAGCAGAATGTTTTGAGTATTCTGAGAATGAAAAAAAAACAGACGGGTTTTACTGTTTTTTTTTTTAAATATTTGATTGCATTGACTGTAGGAATCTTAATGTAGTTGTAAAAGCTTACACAAATCATTTGACACTCATCGAAAGCTCGAACTATAGTCTGTTTAGTTCCGAGCATTGAATCGAGACAGCCACTCTATAAATTACTTGTGCACTTCCTATGTTCAAGCTGCGAGACGCAGAGATGGTGAATTGAATATAATAGATGATGCAAGTTGTTTTCGAACTTAAATGTTAATTATATTAGTCAGTGTAAATTAAATAATTGCGTGTGTTGATTTAATCAGACTACACAAAGACTAGATAAGTCTGTAGTTTCGTAAAATTTCTCAAGAACTGTACAATTAATTTTCAACGAGCCTGTACCTATTAATTTATCTATCATATAAAATGAATCGCTGAATGTGTTGCTAAGCGCTAATCTCGAGAGCAGCTGCACCGATTTTGCTAATTCTTTTTTTGCGTATTTCTTGAAGTACGATGACGATACTTACCGAGAGAAAAATTTAAAATAGGTCTAAATCCGATACAACAAAATGACTAAACTACAATAACAAAAATGAAGTAGCAGAAAGATTACCTGTATACCATTTAAGATCTACAGATAATCCAAATGCTCCAACCCACCACCAGAGGGTAGCGTGCATAGCATGCTTATTATTATTTTATTTTACTAAGGATTATTACTCTTCTTCTGTTCACTTGTACAAAATCCATGTTTAATTTAACGTTATCTATATATTTTCTATACTAAAACGATCTATGTTCTTCACAAATCTATGCAGTTACCGATGCAGCGCGTATTGCAGCGTATCGCTGCGCTGCCGGTCGTTGGCTCGGCGCGCGCAAAAACGCAGGAAACATCGCATTGCGCAGATATGACGCTTCATAACGCGCAATGTTGGGCTGGGCGTGGAGTGTTACGATTTATCGACTCTCGATATGTAATCACTTAGATAACTTTAGAACAAAAACAATTGAGCGTTATATTGTATCAAGGTTATGTCATAATCATTTTCTTTAAAGGTACAAAAAGAAAGCAAAATTTAAGCGTGCAGTCTAAGGCAAGATCTAAAGGTTCGTTTCGCCGGATATAATAAGTTTGGAAATATTTTAAACTGAGTTAATAACAATCAAACATTTGAACTAGAACAGGAGCAAGATTAGATAAAATATACAAACATATTTTATTAAGTAATAAGGTAGTTCATATGTAAAAATATATTTTATTATGAAAAATAGATAGTTAAGGCAAGGACGCTTTTATTTCTTCAGTAAAGGCACCGAAGCAATGTTTTTTCTCAAATAGTTCAAATAATTTACAGTGTCATTAAATACCATAAAAGCAAAAGCGCAATACAAAATTGACCCACTGAAGTTGCAACATTATAATTTGTATAGTTCATCGACAAGGTTATGGTGTTTATTTCCCATCCCTAGCGTGTATAAGTGTGCTAAAAGCGTAGTATGGGAAAATTTGATCCGCCGATTGTATGCGAACTAAAAACTACTAGATTCTTTCTCAGAAAACGTTCCGCATTCTCCTAAAATGGATGAGACAATTGTGTCAGCGTAATTTCCTATTCTATTTTATATTTTCATTGTAGTACAGATAGGAAATCATTTAAATGCGGCGAGTAGGAATATGAAATGAATCAATTGTCTATATTTTATACCTACTTTGTAACATTCTTTATTTTGTTAGGTAATAAAAAATTTAAAAAATGTAGATCCGCATCCAAAGATCTAATTGCAAATAAAATCTTATATCTTAAGTGTATTTTAAGGTTATTAAAGAAGCAATGTAAAGGCTGATTGACTGATAGATCAGTGCAATACCCGCAGCTGCTTTACGGAATACTAGCTGTGCCCCGCGGTTTCATCCGCGTAGTTCCCATTGGATTATCGAGATAAGGGACATCTACTTTTTTTGATTTATAATGTTAAAGTTAAAAAGTATCGTGTTTACTATCCCGGGGTCCAATCTATCTTCCGCGTAAAGCTTAGCAACCAGAAAAAGCTTCAACTACAACCGACAATATGTTTCTTTAATATAATACAAAACCTGAGTACAATTTCTTTTAGTTACACCTATCTAGGAATGACTTTATTAGCCATCTTGCACCTATTTCACTTTTGCTAGAGTTTTTCAACTGGCAGGATATGGCACTGAATTTATTGGCAGCCATTGTTACTGATTCATTTACAGTATCGTAAAAGCAGAAAGTAAAGGCCGTTGATAAAATAAGTTCAAACAGCTTTGAAATTAATTTGGTAACATGCTTCTAAATAAAAACCCCAGTATTAAACCGAACATGATTTTTTTAAACAAAGATGTAAAAACCATCAATATTTTGATTTTAGTTAAATCTATTGTTTTTGTGTGCAATAAATCGTATTTTCAATATAATCACGCTAAATTACTACTATAAGCGTTATTTTAAATAACTCGCAATTTATTAGCTTTAGTGAATGCCCATATTGCACATGTGAGGCTTTCAGTAAGATTCTTAGCTTTCTAAAGAAATGAATAAGACCGTCATTCGTGATCTACAACTCGCAGCAAAATAATAGATAGGTCACATCAAAGTAAAGACTCTGCTAGTTAACATTTTAATGAGGCACCTAATTAAGATGAGATATAAAGCACCTGCATTAGAGTTTGCGTGTAGATTGTCGATAAATCTACGTAATGGCATCGTTGATTTAGCAGTCATTAGTCTATGTTCGAATTAAACTCGATAATGCGGCTCATGTCTACATTATCCGGTAAAGTGAACGCAAGATTGGCTACTTTACTAGTTTTTGATTTTGACGGAACAAACTGCTTTTTAGTAGTTTTAATATCATTTAAACCTTTACTTAGATCACAACCATTATTAGGAAATTGATATTGAAAAAAAAAAAAAAATATATTTATATCTCTTACTTGAAAAAAGGTTTATTTCTTGATTTGATACTTTTTAAGAATGGTTTGTTTAATATGAAAGAATAAAATTCCCAACCATCTCTTCAAATAAAAAAAGTCTTCAAAGTATATTAAAGGCCCTTAGTGATCGATAGGAACTAACATAATTATTATATTTGTATTGTTTACTATTTTGATTTTTAATTATTTTAAATTTGTAGAAAAATATTATAGTAGGAATGTCGCGCATACCCAGAGTAGTCACGCTCATAAAAAGCTTCTTCTTGGTACGGCGTCGTGTTTCGGGTTGCTCTCTTTCCTCCGATATGGTTGAGGAGAGCGATGGCTGGCACATGCGTCAACTCGTGAACAGGTGCAGCTTGCGGGGGTCGGATTGCTCTCAGTATGTAAGTGACATATAATATTCAATACTTAAAGTTTAATTAGCGAAGTAGTTATTGTCTTCTTTTATGAGCCTAGAATTTCAAGAAAAGTAATTAAAATCACAATAAAAAGTATAACTTCGTAAAAGACACGGATCCAAGCGTCTGTGGAGTGTAAATATTTAAATAAATAATTAAAAGTATATTAAAACTATAATGTAATACTAGTTCCAGCAAAGGCATTATACGAAGATAAAAGTAAAATTATTGACTGTGTTATAATTTTATGAAGCCTTTTTCTTACCCAATAATGATGCGGCATTTATTGAATCATTTATTTGCAAAGTTGCCTAGTCTGAAATTCAATTCATAATCTTATTCTCCAATTGAAACCATACAAATAACGGGTCCCGTGCCTCCATAACAAATCTCTATAACAGCGCATAATCACAATCATTTGCTACCAAAACCTTGTTAATAACATCTGAATCATCAGCTGTTACTTCATTTTATGGGCCTATCGTATAATTTACATTCCCATACACGGTCAGCAACATGTCTAATGATACTTATCTCACTCGACCGGTACTGTGTGACCACTTTCGTTTTTTTTCCAACTGGTTTTTTTAATTATATTATTATCTAGTCTTGTGTGGGCTCATCCGCGTTTTTATTTTTTACAACTTCCGCATTACTAACTGTTGTGTAATCTGTGGAAGCTATAACCGATAGTAATATATTTATAATGTTAAAGTTAATTTGTTAAGCAAATACTATTTTTACTTAGTAGTGAGACTAGTACCAAATTGAATGCCGATTCGGATTGTGCTCGTCGTGATATTGTCGTTTGCTTTCTTATAATCTTTTTTCAAACTTGGTTAGGTTAGTTTTACATTTGTTTGAATATTTTATCTTATTTTCCTTATCAGAGAAAAGCGTATATATATATATATATATATATACTGATATTTAAATTTATTATTGGAATATTAAACATATAAAAGTAGTCACCTTTAATTTTTTTTTTTAATATTTCCGATAACCGGAGTTAAATTGTTATATTGCAAATTTATAGATCTTGTATTATCAATTTAGCCTTAATTAACACACACTCCAATAACCAAAATGTTAGTAGCTCAAATTAACAACAATCATCATCCTATAATCAAATTGCATAATCCAGCCGATCAAAATGCACAAGCCATTAACGGAATGAATGCAAAAGACGTTAACATGAATAAAGTAACAAGTCATCAAGAGGCTGACATAACGGGGGGACCAGTTTGGTAGAAATCGAAATCTCGGGTCAGGCACCCATAACTGTTACGACTTCATTCGGAATGGACTTGACGATGACCTTGGAAGGACACTCAAAGAATGAAAGATGAGACTCAATCTTCTACGTACTTGAATCTACTAAATTAGAATTGATAAATAATAACAATAAAGCGTCAATTGTTCGGATAATTAACAACATTTCAAATTTTTTACTTGAAATGGTCGATTTTTATTAAAATAATGGAAAGATAAATGAAAAATAAGCTCGTAAAAAATGATGACATCAGTTAATTATATTTCTAATGTTTGACGAGAATTTGACGAGACTCTACTGTACATTAAAGAACATCAAATATGTATGAGTATGACTTCACATATACTTAATCTATATTTTTCTGCCAATGCATTTTTTACTTATTTGTGTATACTTGACAAATTCTTAATACAACGATAGAGTCAAGTAAAATACAAATCTTGAAATATTTGTTAATTTTTGAAACATTCAATATCTTATTCATGAAAATATTATTAATAAAGTATAACGAATTATATATTTTTTAATTAATAGCCAATGAAGTTAATAAAGAAAATATTTTAGTGTAAAGTATTAAAATGTGTGTATATACTTTGTAAAAATTATATAAATTCATAGAAATATAGCAGTTTATAGATCATGTTAGCGGCATTACCACGCTTAACAGCTATGATTTCACGATGGACAATCTTGTAAAATAAATGACATATTTAGATGATCAATCTACCAAACGACATCTCACAAAGATTCGACATTTCATAAGAACTGAGATATAATTAGAAAGATTACTGTAAACATAATGACTTGTAACAGTTACTAGCAAGTCGAGTAATCGTAACGGGCGAACAAGTTTATGTAGAAATCGAAATTGACGCAGATATGGCAACGACCCCGCACTAGTAGGCTTCTCATGCGACCTTGTAGGCTTATTTAAATAAGGTATACACAGGACTGAGAGTGGTTTTATGAAAGTTTTTGAGATGGAAATAACAGTTGACGGATATGTTATCTATTATTCATCAGTGTCAGAGATTCTGATACAAGTAATAACATGTGTCTAGTAATGTTGCGGTATTAATTTCGAATTCAAATTCAAACTAACTTTATTGGGCAAGTGCCTTTATTACAAAAACAAAATGACGTAATACAACAACAGCAAAAAATATAGCAGAAATATTACTTATAGACCATTTAAGATCTACAGATAATCCAAATGCTTCAACTCACCCCCAGAGTGCTAGCTGCATCACTGCGTTACATTTATTTTATTTGTTAGGAACATAGATATGAATAATGTACAAATCTGGAAGTATGTAAGTGTGCACATGTCCTGGACTATCAGAAACATAACATTACATTATAAAACTTAATATGTACATACTTTAAGTACCTGATGCTGGCTGGCTAGTATTCTAACAAAACTAACAGTCTTGTTTCTTTATAGCAGTCCTATAAAAATATTATCGATATTTACTATGATATGATATTTATTTCACTAATTTAATGATTTTTTGTATATGCAGTTAAGATTATTTCATTGTGATTAGTTTTCATTTTTAGTACCTATGCTTTTCTATCTTGTCGTATTTTTATTTCATAAGCGTTTTGATCGCATTATAATATAGGTTTTTAAACTTACAACTATTTTCTCTCTATCTTTACTTACTCAGAGTATTGTCGGTCTCTGGTCAATTAACCTAAGAGCAATAAAATGTTGATTCGATGCGTGACTGAGGTCAACGTACGGTATTACATTTTTCTGTACAGTTAAAGAAACTATATCTCGAGAAAGATTAATAATTTAGAAGTTTCAGATTTGTGCAAAATTATTCAATATACAAGGAAGTTTTGGTTAATCCTCATTAAACATTGATGAAGCTTTAAATGTCAAGTAGCCAATAGATATGCTTGCACGGTATTAATTTTAATATGTGGCTGATTTTTCAAATACGCATATTCATCATATATTTTAGCAAAAACTATTTTAATGTATTCTGTTCCATGAAATCATCATTGCCATAATTATAATTAACATAACCAGTACATAATTTAACCTTATCATGATTATCCCAATTTTTACTCACACGTCACGTGTCGTGCGTAATTTCCATGTGTATATTTATTTGCGTTATTATCTTTTATATATACAAGTTTTCAGTAACAATAGTTGCGAATAGTTTTGTACTTCTAAATCAATATTTTTTTAATTACTTTTGTATTCGTATACAATTTCATTCTTATCGGAAATGGTATTCAAACGTGTGTGAAAGACATTACTTGACTACCAAACTATCTTCTCCCATTATCCAGTAGGTGTGTCCCAAACGTTTAACTCATCTAAACTAATCATTTCTGTAATAGAAAAATTGTCTATTGCATAAAGTGATTTGAACTCTCAACTCGATTCATTTGGATGCGCTCGCTTTCCATCCACGCTTTCTTTGGAAATCGATACTGTCGTTGAAAAGTATTAGCATTTTACGTAATAAGATTATTGCGTCATTTAAATTTATTATAGCTGTCACAATAATGTATTTGGTGATAATTTAAGACGTAAAGAAAGTGTTAGAAAGAGGAGCGGTTACAGTGAGATAATCTGGTTGATAGATTTTATTGGGATATAAAATTGTGTTATTTAATAAATAAAACTGATGATTATTATTTGTTGTCACACTATGATAGCATATTATTATGTAATTTTATTACTTTCATTACCTATTGATAGGTAATGAAAGTAATAAAATGACAAGTAATAAATATTAAAATTTAGGCCAAGGAATAATACAATTTCATAGGTACTAACTAAGTATAGCTTTATAATTAAATATATATTCAACGCTTTTGTAATTTACTAAACCAACAAAGTGCATCTGATTTCAAATCTGACGCCCTATCATAAAATAGAGAAAGGCTGTACTCGTAGCCCTAGCTTAGAGTATGAAAGCGCTATCTCCGTTTTATTGACCTAAATTACAAGCTTTACCTTTTAGTTTAAATGATTGTATGGGCGCCCATAGAGTGTTGGTAATAATACCTTATTTATATGGCATCTGAAAGCAAGAAAACTTTACGTGAAACTTATAAATAAAAGTAGGAGAATATTTTTAGCACGTAAGTAGTTTTAAAATACAATATTATTCTGGTTTGTGACGCTTTCAAAACTTTTTACAAATATTAAGGCGTCGTTTTTGTAAAATTCATAATATTTAGGACACAACCAGTTATAATTATAACAAAATATTTGAAATGTAATGATAAAGTTCAATTGTAATGAATAAGTGAACATTTATACATCTTTAGTTTATCTATTTAAACGTTCTAAAACTAAAACAATAAAAACTGGACACGCAAGTGTTAAATGTTCAAATTGAGATCTAGTTTTACTAACCATAAATAAGTTCTTCAAGAAAACTAGAAGGAAGTTCTTGACGTGACAACATCTTATAATTCTATGGAGCCGGCTGAACTCACGAAAAAACATGACTCATGCGGCGTTACCTCGCTCTGAGACGTTCCATTTAAGGCTTGAAGTGCAAGCGAGAGCGCGGAACGAGCGACAAAGAGGCACAGACGGTCTCCGCGTCCGGCAGCGTTCGACATCTGTCTCTCTCCTACTTGAGTGAGCGATGCGTCCGCGTACAGCTGCTATACAATAATACATTTACATGTGTCCGTCAAGTATGAAGTGCAGTGAAAAGTGAATATAGTGTCAATTGTTTATAGCAACGATCATTGCGGCGATAAAGATAATTTGAAAAAGATAAGATTTTTCGATACAAAATGTCTATCAAACAAATATAATTCAAATTTTCTTTTGAAAAATGAAACCATTCCATCAGTATTTTCTTATGACGTTGTCACGTTTACCTGACGTCAGTAAACCGACTTTACAGACAACCGATTTTTTTTGATAAATTAATGATCTTTAAAGAACTTGTAACGTGGAAAATTTGTATGCTTATTTTAAAATTATAATTTCCTTTACCTGTTTCGCTATGAGAACGAACTATGATATTTTTCCATCCCATTTCTAAACATCGTTACAATGTTCCACTAATCCCAAACTAGTGACCGGATACACCAGCATATTTTATTAGATAATATTAATGATACACAGATTAGAGCTTCCTTTTTATTATTCTAACTTCTTGCAATATAAAATGATTGATTATATACATTGTCTTTTGTATAGATCTTAATCACCATTAGCGTAGATAAAGAGGATGTGAAGTAATGATGATGTTATATTTTGTTCAACAAATTGTTGTGCAAAAAGCGTTTCTTACATTATTTTATTGCGGATGACAATTGATTTAAGAACTGTGAAATAAAAACAATTGCTCTCAATTAAACACTTTCTACTAAAGTAAACCTTGATACTAAAGTAAAGGTAACAAAATGTGATAATCTGTGTTATTGTTCCCACCGAAGATATCCTTGTAACCATATCTTAGCCAAATTTTGAATTGAAAATTGATGTTTCCACATCTGAAATAATGTTAAAATGAATCTTACAGACCTAAGCATATTGAACCCCTAACCAAATCAGATAACGTAACACATAACAGAATGTTAGATTTCCATCACCAATGAACCATGTTTTCTTCCGCAAGCCTGCATTTATCGACAGTGTGGCTCATTGTTTTGCAAACATTACAATGCATGTAAAAACTCTCAGCCGATATTCAATGAACAAGATCAACACTATATTAACATGTAATAAGCACTAGAGTATTGCGGGCCCGTTATTTGAAACGATCAAGTCTGAAAACAATGGCTAGGAAGCTTTTAGTAGCAAGGTTACATGTTAGGATCTACAATTTTTCTGTTACAAAATTATATACATGAATAGGTTATAGTTAGTGTTGCCTATGCAAGTACTGAAATTAGATAATATATACCGTCCCAAGGTCATAGCTCTGTAAGTATCATTTGTACTTTTTATGAAATGTTTTTTTACAAGTTTTTATTTTTAGTATTTTTTTATCATATTCCATTTTATTAATTCAATCTTTTTTTTCTTTCTTTCTTTCAGGTATTTGAAATGATGTTATAGCTTTTAACTAGGATTTCTCCTGTGTAAGAGTTATGCAATTTACGATAGGTACATGTTCAATATTTTCGTTAGAGTTTTTGCTCCCGCATCAGTGTAGCTGCTGCCGTCTTGCTTTCAAAGCAAGTATTACACTAACTACAAGACCACAGCGGTGGTCAGTTATATCAGTTCCAAATGTATCATTGTCTAGTACCGTATGAACTTAATTACATTTTATGACATTATGAAAGCGTTCATTTGGAACTGTTTCCCATGACACAGTAATTTGTAATCCATGGGTGTAGGTATAACGTGTAACTCGTAATGGATTATGTTCTTGATACTCGTAGATTAAGGTTTCATTGGAGAATTTGCTCCATATTACAAGTTTATCCAGAAGAACAATATTGAACCTGACTGGCTTTTGGGTTCCGTATCTAAAGTGTAAAAGCTGGAACTTATTCCTAGACGTCACCTTATTGTCCTTCAACCTGTCTGTCACTAGGCTGTTATGTCATGAACTGTGATAACTAGATAATTATGGTACGGAATTGTTTGTTCGCGGGTTCGACTTGCACATGGCTGATTTTTATTTATTTATAAAGTTGCAAGAATACAAATAACTGTTTAGCTTTTTAAACTTATTACCAATTCTTAATTCTCCGAATGCTTCATCTTCCTAACTATACATAGCATATTTAAACGATTTCTTTTAAACAAGTTCTAGTGACATATTTATATTGCTGAGTTACTGGGTATAAGCCTACTCTCTCTTGTGCCATAGCTGTTTCTGCCATAGCTATGATTTTACAACATAACATATCCATGCATGTTTCTCTTGTGACCAATTTATAATCCGCTATCCGTGTAAATATTAAGTTAGTACGATATTTTATCTCATATCGAGACCTTAGAATTGTGTCTTTGGGAAATTTCATATAAAGATCTTCTGCAGTGGAGTAGCTCGAGATTTCTAAGTCTCCCGACGACGTACCACAGACCTAGACTACATTTACCACAAATGCTTAGAAACCGGTGGGCGTTTTTTTAGGTTGAAAAATCTGTCACCAAGCTCCTGGCTGTGTGTTCCGGCAGCTTCACGTAAGAGTAAGTGTATTACAAAATTAGGTATACTACATCTAGGGCTACAGTGTCGTTGACTTTCGTGCTCGTGCGAGCAGGCGATCAAATATCGACCTTGTCTTAGATAAAAATATGAACAACACAAAAATTACATTGAATTTTTTAATCGAACTGTTTATTTACCTCTTGACAGTTTCAATAACAGCGTGTCTCAACTTATTTGTGCTTTAGGACAACACACATATTTTACTCACCCATCCAATAGTTGATCGTCCTAAACGTTGCTTAACATCGGTGATCAGTCACAAACACCTCCGCTTGCTTTGTTATGACCTCTACAGTGTTTTATTTGACGGCTGACCCATGATATTAGTATTTTGTATGATTTGTAAATAGAAATCTAACCGTAAAGTAACTATATTATTTATTTTATAGTTCCATTCATCCAAGTCACATAAAAGTAAAATGTTAGTGGCACCATAGGCAATTAACATTAAGAACTTTACAAGCTATTGGAAAATATATAGCTAGTATAATATTGAGTGTAGTACCTAGTTATAATTTACCTAATGGGTCCTTAAAAATAAATAATTAAGTTTAACTTTTACTTTCTGAAATATTAGCATTAACATTTTCCTTAGATTTACTATAAATCCGAAACGTAATCAAGCTACTAATCTTATGTTGTAGTTAGTAATTTATTTTACATTAACATAAGCTATTCTTTTTCAATAAACTCGTAAAAACGTGATACATATTGTTTAAGAAAACGCGTTTTCACGCTAACCTGACTGTTGGAAAGGTCCAACAATAACCTAGTTCTTATTCGCGCGCGGCGAGCGGCCGAGCGTAGTGCGAGACGCGTCATCGTTGAAGACACGAACGACTCATTTCATCCCTGATGAAGTTCACCGAATGTGAACGAAACTATAATTGGACCTTTCCAACAGTGAGGTACGCGTGAAAACCCGTTTTCTTAAACAATATGTATCAAACACGCGTTAGTTTTCTAAATAAAAAACGTGATATGTTTAAATTCCTGAACGGAATCAACAGATCAAGAAACAAGAAGCCAATAAGTTATCTCGAATAAAAACAATACGCTTTCCAATCGCTAGAAATCTTTGTCAATAAAACTTAAAGTCAAGTTTTATCATTCGTAATCTTTTCAATCACATAATGATTGTAGCTTGCGTGATATTGACGTGAAAGGCAAAATAAGTAAAATAAAAAATGTAATAAAAGTAAAAGAATGCCAAGGAATTTTTCAAACAGGGTTCCGCAGCGGTTACTGTGAGATTTCAAAACATGTTTACGGCAATTATAAGTAGAAATTTATTAAACAGATCAGAAGAAAAGTAGTTGATTGTAATTCTCAGTAAATTATTATACAGGTCACTAGTTATTCAAATTGTTGACCTTTCGAAAACTGCTCTATCGTAATAAGTGACTTATTAATTTCATATTTGAAGGTATATTGCTTTTTTTTTTTAGTTTTACTGAAATCGGCGGGTAATAAACTTTATAGCGGGAGGTTCTTTGGGAAAATATTACTTAAATAGAGTGCTTTTATGTAGTTATTTTTGTGAGATTGTTTTAAGTAATATTTTGTATTATCGCATGACAAATATTAGTCCGGTGGATCTTTGACAAGTCTTTGAAAAAGTTTTGTGTTATTCAGATAAAGAACAGACGCAGCAGAGTTAGTTTTTTAAATAACTGAACCCTAAAAATCGTTTTTAAAAAGATATTATGCAAGAAAAACCATTAAAGTTATTGACTTATTGACAGGTGTTACATACTCCGTATTTTAATAATTAATACTACATACGAAATTGATAGTCACAAAAAAAGTATTTTTGAGCTATAGCACAAAGTACAAAAATAAGTGTCAATTTTAGCAACAAATCTTGGTGTGACTTTTGAATATAATTGGAACTACAGTGATGATAATATTGGTATCACTAGTGCCATGAACAAGTTAGTCCCTGATCTGATCTCTCATTATGGGACAACTCAATGTGAATAATGAGATGGACCTTTATCTTGTCGACGGTCCATGAACGACCGACCGTTTTTCAACGTACAGCCAGGTTTAAGACCGTTTCTCAGACGGTTCTTTTTTTAAATTCCTAGTTGGTTCATAATTAAAGAGGTTCATGATGTCCTTCGACTCAGCACACCACTAACATATATAATAACATATTTTCAATTTTAAACTATCCTATAATTAAATAAGCGTTAAATCTTATTACGAAGAGAAACAAACATACCGAAACGCAAACCCACAATGCCACTAACGCCAGGTAATTCAATAGCCGATAGTTTCCACCACTATTTCATCATCCATGCTTGATGGGAAAACTCACCATAACGCCATTTGCAAACAAATTCGCCTCGGACCAGAGAAATCTACGAATAATATTGTAATGAGGAAGCTTAAGACTCCCAAACTCTTGCAAAACTCTGATGAAATTGTGGCAAAAATGTTGCAAAAAATGTTTTAAAGATTCATGCTGATTGGCTTTGGTTTTACAAGTTTGTTAATAGCGTGCTATAATAAATAAAGAATAATTTGTATAAAATATGACCTTGCTCTTTAGAATGTCAGCGCTGTTAAATTGAATTGCCATGATGCTTTAATTTTATACAGGGATATCGGGTGAAGTATTTCATATACCTACTATTCATTCAAAAAATATCATAAACATTTTTAAACACATTCGTTTTTGCATTTGTACATAATTTTAGACCACATCAAAATAATACCAATTCTGCGGTCTAATTTTAAATTCAATCGTGTTTTGTTTCGTTTTATGATAGTCTTATCTAATGCTAAATTTACTAAAACACCATGTATATTTACCAAGAGTAAAATAACTGCATCAACCTGTAGAATCTACGAGCGCAACCATTATTCTCTACTTGGGAGCATATTTGTTTTATTCCATTGTCTTTTTGGGTTATTAAAGCGAGATAATAGATATTGTTCCGTGAAATTTTTACCAACTTACCTTATTATAATGCCTGTTAATGTTAAGTAATCGATTATTACTGATTACTTAACAATCGAATGTCGAGACAATGACAGATTTTGTAAATTCGTGTGCAAAGACCATACTCATTTTGTTATTGGGTGTTGACTTTTCTTCATATCTATTTTAGATTATGTAATTGTAAGATTTTTAGTTTAAATTCTTAGTAAAAAATTGATGGTTGTTGCAATCACTTCAACTAGACAGTGCCGGTTGTTATTTTTGTATTTTTTCCTATTAGAAGACATTTTCTACGTCGCCGTCTTTACTAAATAACGGCGTAATTAATATTTTGGTTATGACTGATAACTTTATGTATAATATTTATGTAGTGTGTTTCAGAAATGTGTAGTGTTCAAATCACAAAGCAATTTGCAGTCTGGTAAAAACTTATAAAGATAAATGAACATGAAGTTGTACTAACAATTGAGAGTTACAGTAGATCGGATGACACATAAGATAAAGATAACAAATTAAAGGTTTCAATTGCTTTTGTCAAAACACAATTGTGGGCCATGTCAGAAGCATTTAAGAAGCCTATATACCCTTTAACCAACAAAATCTGCTTAGATACGACACACATGAAGTGAAAAAATAATACCTATTTATGTTTTCCTTTTATATTTTCAGGTTGCAACTTTTATCCCGTGGGAGAGTACTTGAAGTTTGTCAGGATACCAGAAAACCTTCAAATTGGTGATGAAGTACTCAGAGTCGAAGTTCATCCAAGGTGACTAAATATTCGTTAAACATTCATATTTTTACCGACTGCGAAAGAAGGAGGGTCATGTTTTTCGAGTGTATGTATGTATATTTCTTTGGCACGCCCTATTGCCTAAACGGCTTGTTGTATTTTGATGTGAGTAGTGTCAATAGATTCGTCTCAGGCGTGAGTGTGGCACTGGATACATCAAATTTAAAAAGAAATTTAGGATGATACACGGGTTTGACGATTTAGCAGTCGGGTTTTTTTGCACTCGCTTCTAACCACTTGTTTAGTATCGTAGAAGGTTTTTTATACGACGGGCAAGTCTTGACACACACTTTACAAAATAATTTGACCAGTAAAACTTCCTGTATCAATCTTTATCAAAAATATAATAAATATCGTATGGGTTGTTCTTTACTTATCCAAAGTCTCATTCATCGACATTCTTAACTAAACTTATATCTCTTCGTAACTCATTTTACAGCTACTTTATAATTCATATATATATCACTCTCTTAATTAATTATTTCGACATCCCTAGCATTACTTAGTCATAATTTTCACGGATGATTTGTGCTGTTTGGTAATTACATCATTCATGGACCTTACCATAAAAATATAACACGATTTTAAACCAATAAAAGAAATCATTCAAACTTAAAATTCCCTTGCAGTAAATACATTTTAACAGTTGCAAATTAAATGCTATTAATAAAAGTCATACCTATTGAACCAAAAACCTGTCATATCACGACAAATTGCATAACCTGGATAGTAAAAGTGCGATGACACCGAAGCGAGGCAAGCTATGTACGATACCTCGTGTATACTTGATCGGGTCTGTGGAACACGGACGAGCTGTTATTTCATACGACTTTATCAAACGAATGCTCTGAGAAATATAATGAATGAATGAATTAATATAGCTTTATTGCAGACCAAACAAAATATAAAAAGATACAGCAAATCTATACAATGTACTACACATTAGGCGGCCTTATCGCCTAAAGCTATTTCTTCTAGGCAACATTTAGATGAATAGAACTTATATAAAAAAAAAACGATTAGTGCAACCAAACGTATACTTTAAAAAAATAAAATGAGTAACTATACATGAAACAAACTAAGTAATAAGAAATGAGCTGTAAGAATGTACGAGTATACCTGTTAAATTAATAATATTGTAAATATAAGTCTCGGAATAAACTTGGATATAATAATGAGCATCCACAACTGTTAACGTACTTCGGAATCTGTCAATGTCAATGGCACATTTCTCGAGCTTGATCTAGCACTAAAATTTGACCATCCAAATTTCCAAAAATCTTTTTTTTATATCTATTATTTTAACACCCATCAAATTTCATGTGTCTAAGTAAAGCGGCTTAGGTTCTGCCTTGATTGTGTCCTATCAGTGAGTCAATCACTTACTCAATCAGTCAGGATTTATTATTATATTTATATAGGAGAGAGATGTGTATACCTCGGATAATGCAAGTAGTATAAACAACTTCGATAAGGAAGTAGACCGAAAAATTCATTTACGCTAGGCAGTAATTGGCGACGTTTGTGAAATCTTCTCGTAGTTTATCCCGCAAAACCAAAAGGCTTATGTTTACGACGGTTCTGACATACGGAAGGTTTAGGGTCACTCAGCGTGCTATGAAACAAGCTGTCCTCGGAGTTTTATGAAGGTGTAGATCAAGAATACTATCGCAATAGAATAATAGAAATAGGTATCATTCTCGACTTTCAAGTAACGTAAAATTAGCTATTCTAATAAAAAGCTATATATACCGGCGACAAATTGTGGCACCTGACTTTTTTACTTCAATTCCGTGTTGAAACTCTTAGAGCACATCTTGTTGTACTTGTTAATTTGATGCTTAAAATATGCTCTTTTACATAAGAACAGCTTATTTAGCAGTCACTCCAATTTGTAGAACACCCCTAACCCACAACTTTAGAACAGCAACTTTTTTGTCGTTTTAAACGCTCGTTTGCATCGCACAAGCCCGCCGCTATTTTCGAAGATGATTCGCAAGTTTTTATGTGAGTCTAACACATTCTATACTCATTGCTATAATGTAGGTTAAATTACTATTCTTACGCAACAAGTGGTCAATGGGTGAGGACTTACATTGTATCGCGACTGATAATGACGTAATAGGTCAGTTTTGCTGCGGAATGAAAATGGTTTGTGGTATTTTGACTTTTAGGCGAAAACGATTTATCATAAAATGCTGAAATGAGAGATATTATTATTTTAGATGGACTATTTTGTATTCATATATAAAAAAGAGTTAATCTTGATTTTCTGACTTATTGACTGATAGGTCACGATTAACGTAGAACCTAAATTGCTGAACCTAGAGACATGCAATTTGGAGTAATTAGAGTAGTGTAGTGATTAGATTTTTTTTTGGAAATTCTAACCTGTGAGAGTCTTCAAGTTAAACTTCTTTATATTCGATTTTATGTTTGGAATGACTGCTAACTGTGTTATATATTTTCCCTAATTTTATTACAAATTTTTTTTACAACACTCTCTTTTCAAAAGAACCAAGTCCATTTTTTATTTTATTTCTGTGACACTCTTATGACTCTGCGATATTCTTGTTTCTTAGATGATTAATGGTACATGCGACACTTGCTCATTAAACATTATATACCGGTGTAACAAAATTACTGGGAATTAGTTTCTCAATAGTTCTGTGCTTTAACTAGTGGGAAAACAAAAACCATTAGTTTTGTCAACAGAACTACCCCCCCATAGAACAGCTGGGAATAAACGAAAATATTACCTTTTGAAAACTAAGTATTAAGTTTGCTCGTAAACTACCTACTTCATATTTCAGTACATATTCTTTGTATTTCTATAGTACTGAAGCAAATACAATTAT
This sequence comes from Ligdia adustata, assembly GCA_947049295.1. Lineage (NCBI taxonomy): Eukaryota > Metazoa > Arthropoda > Insecta > Lepidoptera > Geometridae > Ligdia > Ligdia adustata. Next base: position 649,037 of record OX346221.1, read on the forward strand.
AAAAAAAAAAAACTCCTAGATTTCATTTTGTTACCGTTTATCTTGTATTATTTTTTAACTATTTTTATTTTTTTACACTTATGATTAACTACATACATAATACACATCAAAGTTAAGAAATGTTTTGACAAGAGAATGTCTCTTAAGTGATATTACAAAGTGCTATGTATTTTTTAGGACAATTTTATTACTAGGCCTTCACTTTTAAACTGGATCTGTGAACTATATGCTGTCACATAACTTGTATCGATTTTTTTCAATTTAGGAAGTCACCAAGAGCTTTGCTTATATTAGCTGACTTCAACTAGGTTTTTTTTTTGTTTTTATGGGAGGGTAAGGTAAAGTTAACCTCTTTAAGAGCCTTACCTTAGAATATTACAATATGGCCTAGGGTTAATAAGTTATTTTAATTTAACTTAAAATTCTACGCAATAATTTCTATAAGAATTTGTCCATCGACACTTTTTTATTGTTTTACTTAGAGGAAGACACTTTTTTCATGTGTTCTTCAGCTTCATCATTTACACTATATTTTTCACTATCACTATTTTTAAACACTAACTGAAACGGTTTCGTTCTCTTAAGTCTTCTTGCCATGTGAGTGTGGTCGAGGAGCTGGACAGCCTCGACATTCACATGGTGGTGAAGTCGGTTATGGTGAACTTCGGCATATTTTTGTATCACCTGGTCAACGAATTTTATTTTGAGGTCCCGATGGAAAATATTAAATTTTGAGGGACATTACTAATGAGATACATTAGTAATGTCCTTCAAAATTTTATACTTGTATAGTAAGTAACATGTTAAAAAACTTCGCCATCGCCAATTTGTGTACCCATATTAAGAGAATTATGAAAAAAATTGTAATCCGTCATTTTGTGGCGGCCATCTTGAATCGATTTTCATTAAACATAGCTAAGAACACTCCCGACTAAGACACCTGTTCACGACGGGCATAGTAACATAGCAGTATAATTGTAAATAGAGTAGGTGTTAGCGTATCTTTATTTTATAAGACTCATTGTATTTCTTGGTAGCATAAGTTAATATTGTAAGTTAGTTACCAATAAACACTATTGACACGGTCTGAGACAATAGAGAGGCGGATAGCGAGAATTAGGGATTAAGAAGATAGGAATGCAGAGAACGGTGAGACGAGCAGGTGCATGAAATTCCAGGTAGTGTCCTAGCACACCGCCTTTTTCCTGGAATTTCACCCAGACAGGGTAGGATAGTCACCCGTCTCACTCACACACTTGAACGCTGCCATTATTGAACCGCGCGCTATCTCACTGAGTGGGACATCTGTTAAATGAGACAGCGCGTCGAACATATAAAAGCGCGTGGTTTAGGGTTGTAAAATCATCATTCTGCTCCGAACTTTCGTTCTGAACAGATGTCCGCTTAGCTCCCTAAGCCGTCCTTTCCCATTGTGTCTGAGCTTGCTCCACTGGGTCTCCTTTGTGTCGAGCGCCGCTCCACTTAGGACGCTTCTTCCGAGAAGTTAAACGGCTACCTGCTAGCCGGCCACCTGCGTGGCAACCCGCATTCCGTACGTGGGGCGACTGTAAAGTTAGTTACGTATATTTATACGTAATTGCATACAGTCGTGCTCACGGGGATCTCGCACATCGTTCACGGGCCGATTGTAAAGTTAGTTGCGTGTTTTATACACATAACTGCATACAGTCGTGCACGCTGCGAGTGCGTGGATTCGCAAACCGCTCTTCTCAGAGCGCTCTAGTTCTTCGAAAGGCGCTCTCGCAAGAGAGCGCTTTTCCGTAGAGGGCACACAAGTCACTTGCCACCTTCAGTGGAGATCGGTGGAAACCTACGGTGCCAACGAAGCCGATCGACGCAGCCCCGGAGCGTCCGCTTTCCTCCCTCAGGGGAACGCGCAATCCGGACGGGCCTGGTACCACCGACCTTGGGGGGTGCTCCTAGTCGACGCCAGGTATCTCCCTCCCACCCTACCCTTACCCTTTTCCTATTCCTCGGGTGTGTGTTTGGCTTGGAGGATCGGGCTTGCCCGGACTCTCTGTCTCTCCCCCGCAGGCAGCTAGGGACTGTAGGTAATCACCCGTCGCACATTAAGATTGGCGACGGTACATCGCTTAGGGCACACCTAGGCACTCACCCTCCTGCCTATACCCGGCAGGGGGACCGCGCTTTATCGTAACCTTTTGGTTGGAGGTATCCCCCTCCAACCTTCACCTCTTTCTTTCTCCGCCAGTTGTCCACCTCCGTCACACGATGGCCGAGGCGTTCAACGCTTTCGTTTCTTCGAGGAAAAACGAACTCCTCGAGCAGTTCTTCCGCTCCCCCGCGGGAGCAAACCTCTCCCCCGCCGACAAGAACGCCCTTTTGGGCATCCCGCCACCCCCACCCGCTCCTACACCGTCGACCTCCTTCCGCCCGGCGACCAAGCCCTCTAAGCTGGTCGCCATGTCCCAGCGCAAATCGCGCCAAAACCGCTCCAAATCTCCTTATCCTACCAGGGACAGATCCCCAGTATCTGCCCTCACTCCGGCCTTTGCACGCTCGCGCTCACCATCGGCATCGGGCCACACGCGCCAGCGCTCCCCACTCCCTTCCTCTTCCATACCCGATTCTCCCATGTCCCCCGCACCTGCCGACCAGGCAGGCGTTCCACTATCCATGGATGACGACGGCTTCATCGTCGTCACCCGCAAACGCCCGGCGGCTTCCGAGCCTCCCAAACCTCCCGCCAAGACCGCTTGCCCCGAGGCAGGCACCGACGCCCTCTCATCACGTACCATCCCTGGTACCAAGCCTCCCCCACCAATCTTTGTCAAAGACAAGGAAAGGTGGAACGCCCTTGCCAAGTCTTTCGCAGACAGAGGCATTGACTTCTCAGCCCGCAGCACCCAGCAGGGTATTAAGGTGGTCATCAAGTCCACCGATGGCTACCGCGCCATCACTCAATACCTCCGCGACCGGGGCGTGGGCTTCCACACCTTCGCCTTGGAAGAGGAGAAACTACTCCGCGTAGTAATACGCAACGTCCCCAAGGAGATCCCCGCGACTGAGGTCAAGGAGGATCTCCTCCGTCAAAACCTCCCCGTTCTAGAAGTCCACCGCCTCACCGGCGGCAGGACCAAAACCCCGTTCGACCTAGTCCTTGTGGTGCTCGAACGGACCCCCGCTGGCAAAGCCATCTTCCAAGTGAAGACGGTCTGCGCCCTGTCGGGAGTCTCGGTCGAGACTCCGCACAAGAGGACAGGACCTTCGCAGTGTCACCGCTGCCAGTGTTACGGGCACGCAGCCCGTCACTGCAACTCCCGTCCCCGTTGCGTCAAGTGCACGGGTGACCACGGGACCGCCGACTGCACTAGGCAGAAGGACGATCCCACCCCGCCCTCCTGCACCCTGTGCGGAACCGTCGGGCATACCGCGAACTATCGCGGCTGCCCCAAGGCCCCCCGCTTCCCGAAACCCTCCGCCTCCAGGCCCTCCGGCCAAGTCTCCAACCCAAAACCTAAGCCAGCTAAGGCCAAACCCTCCGGGGCTAGGTCGAAGCCGGCAACTGCCCTACCATCCTTGATCCCGCAACCGCCCGTCCTACCCACACCTGCCTCACAGCCGACCGCTCCCTCAACCCGCCCGACCTCGTATGCCACGGCTACATCCCAGCCGCGTCATATCGCGTCCCCTCCTGCTCCCCGTCAGGTATCCCCTCATCCTTCGCACTTTGCGGACGATGAATGCATAAACGCAGTCCTCGGTATCTCCGCCCAGCTCCCACTGGGCGATTGCATCAATCTAGGTCGTCAGATCCTGAGCAACCGCGAACCGGCGGCGATTTTACGCATTCTTGCGCAAAATCAGGCCACCGTCGCGGCCATCCAGGCCTTCCTCGCCGCAACCCCGACCCGTCATGGATAGTTCAACCAAACGTATTAGGCCCCGATCGATCAAACTGGCATGGTTTAATGCCAACGGACTTCTTAAGGAAACGAGTGACGGAGGAAGCCAAGTGCCACTCATCGAACAATTCCTCCACGACCACCAAATCGACGTCCTACTAGTAAACGAGACCTTCTTAAAACCGGGCAAAAGGGATCCCAGGATCGCCAACTTTTGCCTGTTCCGTAATGATAGGCTCCACTCTGCCAAAGGGGGGACGCTTATCTATTACAGACGATCCCTTCACTGCATTCCTCTCGACACGCCTTCGCTTCGTTATCTCGAAGCTTCCGTATGCCGGATCGCTCTAACTGGCCATCAGCCTATCACACTCGCGGCCTGCTACCACTCTGGTAACAGGCGTTTCGATCAGAATGACTACGAGAAACTATTCGCCTTAGGGACATCCGTCATCCTCGCCGGCGACTTCAACGCCAAGACCCTCGAGTGGGGTTGCAACGAAACGAATAGCCACGGCAGCAAACTATTTAGTTTAGCGGATGACATTAATTTTGATGTCATCTCGCCCTCCACGCACACTTACTTCCCTCCTCAGGTAGGCTACCGCTCCGACGTACTTGACATAGCACTCCTAAAAGGCGTAACACTCCAGTTGCGCTCTTTAGAAGTGCTCCACGAACTTAACTCCGACCACAGACCTGTGCTCATGCATCTAGGCCCCGACCCGACGGACAGACCGACCGCGACTAGGACAGTAGTGAACTGGAACCATCTAGGGACAGCCCTTAATGACATCAGCTCACCCGAACTCGACCCGATACCGGATGATATCCAATCCCCCCAGGACGTCGAAAGATCGATCGACTCCCTCACTAACCACCTCCGCACCGCCATAGGCAAGTCGTCGCGGCAAGTACCAGTCGAAGATTCCCGTCGGCTGGTCTTGCCCGAGGACGCGAGGGAGTTACTGAGAGAGAAACACAGAGCCACTAGGGCATTCGGTAGATGCCCCACCGATGAGAACAGAGCTACCTTGCGGCGTTACGAGCGCCTCGTAAAGGCCCGCATTCAGGAGCTCCGGGATCAAAAGTGGGATGACACACTCGCAGATCTCGCGCCTACGCACCAGGCTTACTGGCAGCTGGCGCGCAACCTAAAGTCAGACAAAACGGTCACCATGCCCCCCCTGAACCGCCCCGGTCAGCCCCCCGCGTTCGACGACGACGAGAAGGCAGAATGCCTAGCAGAGAGTCTCGAGGCTCAATGCGCTCCGTCGCTCAGTTCGGTCCCCGCTTCCCATCTTACTATGGTGGACAGAGAGATCGAACATCGTAGCACCATTCCCCCCTCGATCCCCCTCGACCCTATCACGACTAGGGAAGTTGCGCTTATTATCCACCGCCTCCGCGATAGGAAAGCTCCCGGTGCCGACGGCATCAGTAACAAAGTGCTCAAGCACCTTCCCCCCGCCCTGATCCACCTCCTAGTTAGCATTTTTAATGCTGCCATGAGCAACGGCATGTTCCCATCCGCTTGGAAAACTGCCGATGTCATCGGCATTCACAAACCAGGCAAGAAGGCGTCAGAGCCCTCTAGCTACCGCCCCATTAGTCTCCTTAGTTCCCAGGGTAAAATTTACGAGCGACTTCTACTGAATCGCATGTGGGCCCACGTCACGGCCAACAACCTCCTTCCCAACGAGCAGTTCGGCTTCAGAGCCCGACACTCTTGCGTCCAACAAGTACACCGCCTCACGGAGTACATCCTAGAGGGTTTCAACACGAAACCCAAACACTTTGGCAACCCCCAGGGGACCGTAGCGGTCTTCCTGGACGTGGCCAAAGCCTTCGATAAAGTCTGGCATAACGGGTTGATATACAAGTTGTATCAATTCGGTCTGCCAGACCGTCTTGTCCACATCATCCAGGACTTTCTCCGCGACAGAAGCTTCCGCTTCAAACACGAGGGTGAACGTTCACCTCCACACCCCATCAGAGCGGGGGTCCCCCAGGGCTCAGCCCTGTCCCCGCTGCTCTTTTCACTCTACACGAGCGATATCCCCCGCTACCCGGGGGTAGAGCTCTCCCTTTTCGCCGACGACACCGCCCTCTACGCCAGAGGGTGGCACGTGACTCGACAAATAGCTCTCGTCAACCGAGCGCTCCTCTCCTTGGGTAAATGGTTCCGCATGTGGGCCATTACCGTTAATCCAGAGAAAAGTGCAGCCGTGTACTTCACTCCGCGTAAAAAACTCCCGAATAGGTCCCTACGCCTCCATGGCCAGCCCATCTCTTGGGCCTCCTCGACCAAATACCTAGGTGTTACCCTGGATAATAGGCTCAACTTCGAAAAACACATCACCACGGTGCGTAACCGCGCGGCCTTCTTTCTAGGCCGTCTCTCCCCCCTCCTGTGCGCGAGAAGTAAAATGTCCCTTAGAAATAAGGTGACACTTTACAAGACCGTGATCCGCCCCGTCATGACCTACGCCTCTGTTGTCTTCGCACACGCGCCCTCTTATCAACTGGATAAACTCCAAGTCATTCAAAACCGCTTCATCCGTAGAGCGGTAGACGCGCAATGGTATATGCGCAACTCGGACCTCCACTGCGACCTCGAGCTCCCCTCCATCCGTCAATTTATGAAGGATGCCTCGCGTAGGTACTTTGACTCTGCTCCCCACCACCCGAACCCGCTCGTGGTTCAAGCGGCGGACTACTCGACTGACCCGAACGGTCCGCCCCCCTTGCATAGGCGTCCTAGACACTTCTTGGATGATCCGGACGACCCCATTGCAGCCGTAGTATCGGCCGCCCTGGGGTCGCCCGGCCCACCTGACTCGTCTCCTAACACACATTCCGTTTTTGGTACTGGCCCGGGCCACCAGATTCGACATCCATTCCGACGATACAGAATGCGTCCTCGCCGGCGAGGACGTGGTCTCTTACGACCCTTAGGGTCACCCAGTTGATTGATAGGGCCCTAGGTCTTTCCCCGTCTGGGAGGCCAGGGCAATTCGGTCAAATAATCAAACCAGTTGCCTAAATTAGCTAGGTTTAGGGTCCAGGCCTCTCCCCGGGATGCCATGGACACAAGTCGATCTAATGATAGGGCTCTGGCGCGGGCCAGGGCACCTCTCTCCAAAAAGCGTCGTTCAGATGCCAATCAAGTGTAGGGTCCTCGTGAACTCTGGACTCAGAGCTCCAGGACAATCAGGTCAAATAGTCACTCAGATTCATAGGGCTCATTTGTCCTCCCCCTCAGGGAGGTCTGGGCAAATTCGCTCTAAAAAGTTTTAGCTAGGATGCCACCAGTGGCTAGGGCCCTAGGCACTCCCCGTCTGGGTTGCCAGGGCAGTTCGTTAGTCCAACTCTGGGCGACGGCTCAAGCCGAGGTTCGTGCCGTCTGAGGCGCCCTTGTGCTTGTCGCCCCAAAACCAAAACCGCGGCCCAGCGCACTAGCGCTTGCCAAACGTCCGGTCAAGCTGTCCGAGGTCGTGTTCGACCAGCAGCTCAGTCCTTTCTAAAAAAAAAAAAAAAAAAAAAAAAAAAAAAGTTGTAAAATCACTTCAGCTTTGACTCTGCAGTGATACAGTGCTATCAAGAAAACATTCTCGCTCTCCGCCCTCTTCTGTCAAGACTCTGACCGTGTCAGTACTACCGAAGCCTACACCATCTTTTCTTGGAACTTCCTTCAACCCCAGCATCCGTGGAGCGACTCGGGTCAGACTGTTCTTCCATCCACTACGCCACATACAGTCCACTCGCCGTAGCAGTCTCGGCCCGCCGTCCTCCACATTGGTCCTTCGAGCCGGATTTTAAGAAGATTCAAGAAAGAAGATGGTGCTGACACGGTCCTTGAAGAAGGCGCAATCTGCGCCGCGCCACAGAGTCAGCCAGTCCACAGGAGATTCCCCGAGTGAGGTGTCAAGGGACACCACTGTCATCACCGCCACGCCTGAGGTGGGAGCGTCGCAGAGCTCCAGTGCCGTCGAGCTCTCTTCCCACTTCACTGCTGCAAGTCGTCTGGGAGCGCCGCAGGGTTCCAGTTCCGTTGAACCCTCCTCCCACTTCACCGCCGCCGATCGTCTGGGGGCGCCGCAGGACTCCAGTGCCGCCGAGTCCTCCGCCCACTTCATCGCAGCAAGCCATCCAGGGGCGCCGCAGGGCTCCAGTGCCGCCGAGTCCTCCTCCCGCTTCACCGCTGCGAGTCATCTGGGTGTGTCGCAGGGCTCCAGTGCCGCTGAGCCCTCCTCCCGCTTCACCGCTGCGAGTCATCTGGGAGTGTCGCAGGGCTCCAGTGCCGCTGAGCCCTCCTCCCGCTTCACTGCTGCAAGTCATCTGGGGGCGCCGCAGGGCTCCAGTGCCGCCGAGCCCTCCTCCCAGTTTCCTGCTGCAAGCTATCCAGGAGCGTCGGATCCCGCTTTCGCCGGCCCGTCCTGCCTTGCTGACGCCACATCATGCCCTAAGAAAGTACTGGGTATGCAGCCTGCCTCTTTCACCGCCACGCAGCTACAGCAGCGTCCGCACGTGCCACCGCCGGTGGCATTCACAGTGCCGCATACCTCTTCAACTGATGTCACCAACTCAGCAAGCCAACAAGTTGCCGCCCCAGTTCACAGAGCATCAGAGTCAAAACCACGCTCCAAGGGCCCGAAATCAGCAACTACACGTCGAAGCCGTCTCTCCGATCGAGAACGCGAAAAACTCCGACTGGAAGAAACAATCGCCCTTGCCACCATTGAAGCATCGCGCGCAGGCCTTGCACTGATGGACGTCGAAGAGGACTCACGAAGTGAATTTTCCGAAGAGGACCACGCTTCATCGCATCGTGTTGAGACATGGTTCCAGTCTCAGGAAGTCGTCGCCACAGAACCAGGAAACCAGCCGGGTTCTTCAGAACGACCACCACAGTCGACAGCACCCCACATGCACCAGCCGCAACTCGTCTGCGCTCCACCACCACCTGCAGCAATCACCGCAATCACGCCAGCGCAGCTTCATCACCAGCCAACTAACGGACCGCTGGTTGCTGCTGCGACCGCTTCAGCCCCAGTTCCGGTGCAGTCAGACTTAGCCGAGTTTGCCAGAATCCTGCTCGACGCACACAAAGGTGGCGCTGGTCTTCGCAGCTACGGGGACCTACCGCCGTTCTACGGCTCGCACAAGGACTGGGTGACCTTCAAGACTGCGTACTATGAAAACGCGAAACATTTTAACGTGGAGGCCAACACTGCGCGACTCCGAAAAAGCCTGCGCGGAAGCGCCCTAGAAGCCGTCGAAGGGTTGCTTCAGAACTACTGCGAGCCCGATGCAGTCATGCGCACGCTAGAAGAAACCTTTGGGCGACCAGACACAATCGCCCTCGCTGAACTCGACAAGATGCGCCGCTTGCCTAAAGTCGCCGACAACCCAAGGGACATCATATCGTTCGCGAATAAGGTAGTCAATGCAATCGTCGGAATTCGCGCTTTGAAGAAAGAATACCATCTCCACAGCCTAGAAGTCGTGAACGCCCTCGTCGACAAGATGCCCTCAGCCATGCGCCACAACTGGTTCGCGTTCGCAAGGACAAGACTGCAAGACGAACCGGCACTAGTGAAAATAGAACTATTTCTGAAAGAGCAGAGGTCAATTATGAACCAGTTTGCGGCACCCATAGATGCACCATCCAACAAGGACGAGCTTCCCCGTCGACAGCCACGTCCCGACGTGCAGCGCACAAACACAACGCAGACACGCAGCAAGAAGAGCAAGGGTACCTGCGCCGTATGCAAGGCATCAAGTCACAACGTATTCAGTTGCCCTACGTTCAAGACTGCGAATACCGACGAGCGATGGGACGTAGCCAAGAAGTCCCGTCTTTGTTTCCGCTGCCTACGTGTGCGTCACCAAAACCACACATGCCGGTACAATAAATGTGGGATCGACGGCTGCACCTACCCACATCACGAGATGCTGCACAACAGAAGAGCAACATCGACTGAAGCGCAAGTCACGTCTACGTGGGCCACACACGTTCCAGCGGCGTATTTGAAAATAGCGCCAGTTACTATTTCAGGACCGGCGGGAGTCATCGACACTTGGGCCCTGCTTGACGACGGGTCTACAGTCTCTCTGCTGGACAACGAGATCGCGAACCAAATCGGCGCTCCAGGGTCCATTGACCCGCTGTACATAACTGCTATCGGAAACAAGAAAATTGACGCAGCACGGTCTCGTCGAGTCACCATCACGCTGCAGGGACGTGACACTGAAGCACAACAAATTCGAGCACGCACAATCGACGGACTACGTCTCACCCCACAACAGATCAAGGAGGAAGATCTGCGAGACTGCCAACATCTACAAGGGCTTCAGTTTGCAGTCAACTTAGCGAAGCCTAAGCTGCTCATCGGCCAAGACAATTGGCATCTTCTCACTTCTACAGAGATGCGCACGGGACGTCGCGACCAACCGGTCGCATCGCTGATGCCGCTCGGATGGGTATTGCATGGCACCCACACTCGCTCAATTGGTCATCAAGTGAACTTCGTGGCCCACCTAGCTGTCTCGACTCCAGAGGAGCGCATGGACGACGCCCTCCGCCACTACTTTGCCATCGAGTCACTCGCTGTTACACCGAAGAACCCACGAAGTGATCCTGACCAACAAGCTCTAGAGATCCTAGAGAGAGCGACGCGCCAGCTTCCAGACGGACGCTACAAGACTGCCCTCCTCTGGAAGAAGGACAGTGGGATTATGCCAGACAACCGTGAGGCCGCACTGAACCGCCTTGTTTCTGTAGAAAGAAAATTTAAAAAGAACCCGGACATAGCTGAGAAATACTGCCGCCAGATGCAAGAGCTTCTCGACAAGGGGTACGCCGAACGAGCACCGCCGACGACTACGCCTCACAAGACGTGGTACCTGCCTCATTTTGGTGTGACTACTCCAATGAAGCCAGACAAATTATGCATCGTACATGACGCCGCCGCCAAGACAAAAGGGAAGAGTCTCAACGACTACTTACTCACCGGGCCAGATCAACTACAATCATTGCCAGAAGTTCTTATGAGGTTCCGCCAACATGCCATCGCCGTAACCGCTGACATAACGGAGATGTTCCTGCGCATCACCATACAAGAAGAAGCCTCCAAACGCACCATCAATTGGCGTTTCATACCTCCCGGTGCTTCATTCATGGGCGGAGCCTGGGAACGAATGGTGCGCTCCGTGAAAACTGCCCTCGCAGCCACCGAACAACCGCGACAACCTACTGATGAAGTCTTCAACACCCTACTCGCGGAGGCAGAATTCACTGTGAACTGCCACCCTTTGACGCACGTCTCCATAAACCCTGAAAACCCAGAACCGTTGACACCAAACCATTTCCTGCTAGGTGGCCCAGCACGAGTACCATCCCCAGGATCATTTGACGCCAAGGATCTCATCGGGCGCACACACTCGCGCGCCTCTCAACGACTCGCCGATCTCTTCTGGCGCAGGTGGCTCAGAGAGTACTTGCCTGAGTTGCAACACCGGCGGGAGCCCCATTGCCGCGGACCCGCTGTAAAGATCGGCGACGTCGTGATCATAGCAGATAACACACTACCACGCAACACGTGGCCGAGAGGCGTCATCGAAGCTGTTTACCCGGGACCAGACAACATAATCCGAGTAGTCGACGTGCGCACAACCGGAGGGATCCTGCGACGGCCCGTCAAGAAGTTAGTTATCCTGCCGACTACGCCCGCCGTTCACCACGGTGATTGCAGCGCAATAGATAGCGCTGCACGGCGGGAGAATGTTCACGACGGGCATAGTAACATAGCAGTATAATTGTAAATAGAGTAGGTGTTAGCGTATCTTTATTTTATAAGACTCATTGTATTTCTTGGTAGCATAAGTTAATATTGTAAGTTAGTTACCAATAAACACTATTGACACGGTCTGAGACAATAGAGAGGCGGATAGCGAGAATTAGGGATTAAGAAGATAGGAATGCAGAGAACGGTGAGACGAGCAGGTGCATGAAATTCCAGGTAGTGTCCTAGCACACCGCCTTTTTCCTGGAATTTCACCCAGACAGGGTAGGATAGTCACCCGTCTCACTCACACACTTGAACGCTGCCATTATTGAACCGCGCGCTATCTCACTGAGTGGGACATCTGTTAAATGAGACAGCGCGTCGAACATATAAAAGCGCGTGGTTTAGGGTTGTAAAATCACTTCAGCTTTGCCTCTGCAGTGATACAGTGCTATCAAGAAAACATTCTCGCTCTCCGCCCTCTTCTGTCAAGACTCTGACCGTGTCAGTACTACCGAAGCCTACACCATCTTTTCTTGGAACTTCCTTCAACCCCAGCATCCGTGGAGCGACTCGGGTCAGACTGTTCTTCCACCCACTAAGCCACATACAGTCCACTTGCCGTAGCAGTCTCGGCCCGCCGTCCTCCACAACACCATTTAAACAAAATCTTTCTTATCTACGATCCACAATTTCTATCGATTTATTTGTAAAACTATTTACTGATTGATATCGAGGTTTTTTCAAGTAGGCAATACAAAAACTACAAACTGAATAAAATGCTTTGGATTTCAAAGCAAATTCAGGCGTAATGTTCATCAAAAACAGGCATTTCTGATAAATCGGGTAAAACTATCTATAACTATATATAATATAATAAAATCGAATTGAGAAACTTGTCCTTTTTGAAAGTTGGTAATCCTAACTAATATTTGAAAGTAACTCTGTCTGTCTGTCTGTGTCGCTTTCACGCCAAAACCACTGAACCGATCTGGATGAAATTTGGTGCACAGGTAGATTGGACCCCGGGAAAGGACATAGGATACTTTTTAACCGACTTCAAAATAAGTAGTTCTCCATTGGATTATCTCGATAGTAAAATGGGGAACTACGCGGTTAAAACCGCGGAGCACAGCTAGTAACTTATAAGGCAGTATTCGCCGTAGCTCGTTCTGAAAAAAATATTTATTATAAATAACTATGAAATCTGTCCTCTCTCCTTGTTCCAATATTCCGTAGAACTGTTCCGGGGACAAACTCACATGTGCTTTAAAACTAAACTTTGGGCTTAATAAACTTTCTTTATTTTTTATAACTTTTTTTTTTTCACTTTTTTAAATAAACTTTGTTTTTTTGGACAACATAATCAAGGCTATATAAACTCTCCATATCTTCTTTCTTCTTATTTTTCCTTTTATTGTTATAGTTCTTTATAATCGTTTTTCATGTTGTGCTTATCTTGATAGATAATGTACCTAGCTATTAGTTGGTAATGAATTTGTTATTTGTAATGGTGCAATTTTCAATGATAAGCCTAAATAAATAAATAAACTTATTCTATTTACTCTATTCGTTTTACTAACTTTATAAAATAGTATAATAAATTTTCTCACACTACGAGTAAAATCCGCATGTGCATTTATTGATGAGACGTCTGACATTTCTACGTTTCTGACAAGTCGAAGATGATATATTTTTATTAACACATCGGTCAATTAATTTTAATTGCCCTAATATATATGTAACAGTTCTAGTATTTATTATTGAGTCAAGGTTATTTTTACATTCAATCAAAATTTAAATGTAGCCATTAAGCCAGTAGCAAAATAGCATAGCAATTACTAAATTATATATTTGTGGTGCAAAAGCTATTAGAAACTAAAAAATAAAAGGTTTTTTTACAGATGTTCGGCTAGTTACAATTTTTATAGTATAATTATCGAAAAGATCTCATTATTTTATTTATACTAAACCATTTTCCACTTTTTTGTTGACAAAAACTAAAAACAACAGGAATCTCTAACACTGATCTAAAACATTCGAACTAAACTATACACAAAGTAACCTAAAAAGAATCTATACTGAAAAAAAAAGATCTGAAATACGCCGTAAGAGCAAAAATGTGAAAAAAAAACAATAAGTAGTCGGTTAATACATGGGTTGTAGTAGATGTTGCTTATTTTGATGTTTGGTGTTAAAAAAATAATTATTTTAAACACGTATTCCTTATATTAATTCATTATATTTTACACAATAACACCTTCACTTGAATAGACAGGCGGTACTAAACCTTCCGAACTACTACCAAGCCTTTCATTGATAAAAAATCTTTGAGAGATCTTTTGAGAACGACCAACCACCACTTATCTTTATCAGACTGAATCTCACCTTTAATAACCTTTGACACTAATAACTCTAACAGCCTTAAAGCACTGATAATTAAAGATTAACGTACACAATAGGACTGTTTACATAAGGTCTCATTCACACTTCACCTTCAGGATGTTTCCGGAATGTTTCCGGACCGTGTGAGTTCAGCTTTAGTTCTTTATTATCTTATATATGATATTTAATGGGCACTGGTTGTTATTATGTCATTGTGGAAATTGTAGTTTCATGTGGAGGCTTTAACGTAAGCGTGAGAATCTTTCTGTACGGTATTGGTTTCTATCAGATGTAAATTGTGGTATTATTGTGGTTGAATGCCATCTACCGATTGTGTAAGGAACTTTTTGTGAATGAAGTATTCACCAAGTAAAATGTTTGTATATATTTGAAAGGTTTTCAAAGAAGCACATTTGTAGATTTTCGGGTTATCGTTAGATAGCTCTGTTACCTAATTATCGTAAAAGTATGCACCTAATTATTGTAAATAAAATAAAATAAATATTTTTAACCGATTGAACCAATTTGAATACCTAGCACTGACTCTTGGTCAAGTTACATCTCAAACAAAAATATTATTATGTACGTGTAAGGACACGGTAAGATCTAGGATTATTTAGAATATCATTTTACCACTTGACTTAATTAGGTTAAAAAGGCTTTGAAACATTATAACTAAAATTGATGTTTCGTTTAGCGAATGCATTACCGTGATTATTATATTATTGTATTTATCAGCTATTTTTAAGATTTGGTCTAAATGCTGATGCGACATTATACAAATGCGTAGTTACGCGAAAAAAGTCATTTTAGTCATTATGCGTCAAAACGACATACGTCTGGGTTAATTTCGATACAGTTATGTTGTCAGCATGCATTTTTATTTTAGGTATTATGACTTTATAATCAGATCAATAATTTTACATACATACATACACTCGAAAAACATAACTCTCCTGCTTTCGCAGTCGGGTAAAATACAAACTGACAAACAAAACAAAACTTTGCCAGATTTAAAACAGAAAGAGTTAGCTCGTTTAATCAATTAAACGAAAACCCCCATATCTTACTTACATCTACAAAATATCTAATTTCTTTTCCTTCTACAGGAAAAACCTGAGTCTACAACCAGTGGACAAGGAAGAAGATGCACATTTGTTCACATACCGCGACCTGAACCGAACACACGTATCGGTTGTACTTGCGCAGAGTGTAGACACCCTGGTGGACAGTGACACGCCACAGAACGTGGTCAAGTTCAGACTGGGATGTGACTTCGATGCTGGAGATGACCTCGTAAGTATAAACACAACTAATAATTTATGAAACCTGAGTCTACAACCAGAGGACAATGAAGAAGATCTGACGCACCACAGAATATAGCCAAGTTCAGACTGGGATGTGACTGAGACTCTGGAGACGACCTCTTAAGTGTGTCTTTCCTCTCGTACAGTAGTAGTTATAAAACCAGGGCCTGTAAGTAAAATATCTTGCAAGTATACCTTTTTTATTTAGAAAACTAACGCGCGTTTGATTCATATTGTTAAAAAAGACGGGGTTTTACGCGTACTTGATTAGTGTAAAGGTCCAACTCTATAGTTTCGTTCACATTCGGTGAACTACATCAAGGATGAACAGAGTCGTTCGAGTGACACGATGGCACGTCTTGCACTCACGATCGGGACGAATGTGAACGAAACTATAGTTGGACCTTTCCAATAATCAGGTACGCGTGAAAATCCACCTTTTTAAACAATAAGTATATCTTTTAAGGAACAAGTACTACTACTGGAAAAGGAAGAAGGCAATGGGACGCGATGCCGGAGATGACAAGGCTCAGTTGTGCCTGATGAGACTCACGCTGTCACATTATATACGCAAAAAAAACAATATTTTATGGAATATTAATATGGAAATCTTGGAGTATACGCTGTAAACTAACTTCATTGTTGATCACTTAGGAAGTTTTAATAGGTGCAATTTAGTTGACCTGTATTATACAAGCGTCAGTGCCATAATTGCCGGAAATCTTGTGAAGATTTCCCCTAAACAAAAAAAAGTCAAAGGCGCATATTTATATGCAGATATATTACACCTACCGAAACATAAAGACCTAAGGTTGTATTTTGTGTTTTTTTCAAATGGTGGTAGAACATTAGCATCGCAATCTTAAATGAAAATGCTACAGGAAGTTATTACAACAGAAAAATGTAAGTTACTAACATTTTCAACAATCTAAAGGCTGATATTTCTAGGTTAACTAGGTCATTAATTTATTCATGCTAAACTTGCTCTATAAGTTACAAAAAAGATATCGACATGATCTAGCTTTAATACAAGTATTAAAATAATAATAATAAGCTTAATTAAGAGTATTTAATTATTTTTTTAAATCCAAAAGTAAAAATTAAACGGGTAAACATTACATTTTGAACAAAACATGTGATGTCAGCATAGTTTTATAAATTTGTGAAAATTGTGGTAGGTATTATTACAGGAACATATATTACTAAGCCTATTTTGATTTCTTAATAAGTTTCGGAAAGCTTCATAACAAAGTTTATTTAAGCTTTCAGAAATAAAGGTAAATTCAATTTAACAGTCTAGATGCGAACTATAAAGTTGAGAGGAAAAGCTAAACACTTTTACGTGTAATTTACAGCTAACGAGAAACATAAAACTGGAGTCAACGAACTGTGACACCATAGACTTGGGTTTTATGTGTTAGACTGAAGAAAATTACGTTTAGATCTAAGACATGATTTATTGAAAAATGTTTAGTACTGTTAGGGATTCAAAATGTTTCCTTCTAATATTATAACTCCGAAATTTTGTATCTATGTTTGTATCACAGAAATATTGCTGAACGAATTCGGATAAAATTGGCACCAAGGTAGCTTATGTTCTGAGTTAACATTTATATGTATATACAAGTATCTGTCTATATAAACATGAATCCCTATATCTCTTGGTCACGCCATCACACATGAAAGGCTGGACCGATTTCACTATTTTTTTTGTTGTGAGCCAGGAGAATGTTGTTATGACAGAAAAATATGAAAAAATCCGTTTGTTTCTGTGAAACTCGAGAACGGCTTTGAAAATATAGCTGATTTTAGTCTTGAGATGATTGTCGTACTCCTGGGAAGGTTTAAAAGGGGAGAAACATACATAACTACTAGGCGGTACGAAGGTCGGCAGGTCAGCTAGTTTAGGATATTATACATCCCGCAAAAATACAGTGTTCCTCTGGGATACTTAAATTTCCGTTTTTTTTTATTACAATAATGTCTTAAACAAATATAAAGTGTTTAGTAGTTGTTACCCGCGGCGTTGCTCGTAACTTAAAACGTTGAACCGCCATTTGACCCACATCATTATTGAATTTTCAAAAATTCATTCTTAGAGCTATATTAGTATGACGTAGGTTTAGGCTCTGCGTTGATTGTGACGTTTGGGACTCGTCGGTTAGTATGCCTTACTTACTTTGCTTTTATACAGGATTATCGGCTAGGGGTGTATTAAACCAAAAAGGGGTCACTTCACTCATCCTTTTGATTAACTTTCACTATGAGACCAATACTGAATTGGAGAAAAAATACAGCTGTTTTAAACATTTTGTTGACGACCGAGAATCTTTTTGTATGGAACAGCTTATATTTTTTCTCGAGATCAGAGTTTGTCCCATAACGAAAGCTGTTGGTAATGATCAGTATAGTGATTCTCCTTAGGCTAAGTATACCCGTGACCAAGTACCCTGTATATAGATCATGTTGATTCAAGCAAAGTTCAAGAAAATATCAGTTTATCTTTCTCCCTTAGTATAACAATCCCGATATCAAATATTCCGGCACCTGCAAAGAATTCCATTGTCTGAATTCACAATGCGGTTTTGAATCAGCAGCCTTCACCCATTTCACTTGAAAACATTCGCCACTATTACTTTAATTGTTTTTAGAAATCTTATCAAGATCGTGATCCTATTCTTCTTATTTTAACTATCATTATGATATGCTATTCAAATTTAAAATTAGCTGAAATTATGTACAGCAAATTTCAACCTTTTTTTTTTATTCTGCGTGTTAAATGCTAAGAAAATAAATGAGCACAGAATTGCTAGATTTCAAATTAATAGTAGATTAAAAATTTGACAAGCCGTTTAGGCTCTAGCTTGTGCCAAAGGAATAATATACAATAACTGATTTGGTTCCTAGTTAGTAAGGTTACTTCATAATTTTACACAAGTTCTTTTAAAAAAGTGATTGCCTATTATTCAGAGTAATCATTAGTAAAGTATATAGATAACTTATAATCCTAGTGAAGTTTAAGAACTCCAAACGTCATGTCCAGTACAAGAGAGTCTATTGATAACCTGTCTTATGCAGGTCGATGACACGAAATTTGCATAGATTCAAATCTATCGCGTCCTTCCAACATATTTTAGGTTGGATGACCTGCGACTCAGCAGGGTTTTCAATTCAGAAATTATCAGATTTTTTTATTCGAGTTGTAAATCTTAAAACAGATGTTTCAATAATGTATGGAGCTCCGGCCAGGACAGTGTACATGTTGCTAATCATTAACGTATCAACCAAATTCAAAATATTGTAACTTATCGCAGTGTACAAAATTAATTTTGAATCAAAATATTTCCACCTTAGTTACCCAAACAGGCAATTTTCGCGTTTTTGTTGTGTCATTTCTGTCATTTGAGACGAATGGTACAATTAATATACCAATGAAACCATTGGAGTTTACCTAGAATATAAATGTCCAGGGATGCCAGAATTCAACTACAATTCACAGAAATTAGATATTTATGTACAAAACGATGGCCGGAGTAGGCTACTGATGTAGGTTTCATTAATACATAATGTACCACATCTTGGGCATTATTTTATAGACATACACAGTCTTGGCTGAAAATGAAACAAGTCCTTTCAGTTGTCACCACCTCGAGGTTCGATCCCACAAAACTTGCAAAAAGACCCTGAGCTACATAGGCTTGCTCCATCATCAGCACCATCAGTATCGCTGACTTGCGGTAAAATGCCTAGCTGTGTAAAAAAAACTTTCTATCCCTAGTGATGACAACTGGAAATTGTATATCTTATATGAATCCTTGGTGTGTTTGTGATTCCAGATCTCAGCGTACCTGTCAGTGACGGTATACATCGAGGATGTGAACGACAACGTGCCGCAGTTCCTGGACACACCATACGAGGTGGTAGTCGATGAACTCACTCCCACAGGTCGGTGTAACTTATTGACTTATTGCTCTCCACTAGGATTTTCCCCTACCATACAACACAACCAAATCTGAAGACACAGCAGTCGATATTCTGAAAGACTAAGTTCAAGTTCATTCGAACGCCTGCCTGGTCGGTAATCAAATCCGAAACCGCTGATTCTATGAGTAACCATCAGGGTTAGATCCCACGAAACATGTAAAAAGAGCCTGAGCTACCGGTGAAGGAAAATATCGTTAGGAAACCATAGTATGGTGGTAGGGCATTTCCAATTGCTGTCCTGGCTAGCTACTACCCTCAAGTTGTAAAATCTGTCGCCAAGCACCTTACGGTGTGTTTCGCAGTCTTCCTTGAGAGCCAGTGTATACCATACTAGGCATGTTCCATCTAGGGCTACAGTATCGCTGACTTCCGTGGTCGTGCGAACTAGTAGTTAAATGCCTAGCTGTGTATAATAAAAAAAAACAACGAGACCGCTGATTCTATGAAAGAAGTATTTTACAAACGCTCAAATCTGACTTCGAGATAAGCACAAGCTAACCACTAAGCTACAGAGGTCGTAAAATACCTCAACTTTGTATAACCAAAGCTTCACTGTTCCTACTGCCAACGGCATTTTGTCACATATAGGTATCCCTAGGATTGTTACCCTGAAGCAAACAACAAAGACATTGTGACACAACTTTATATGCAATGATACCGTTCTCTTGTTAATGCTACGAGTATTCCACACTAAAAGAATACGTAAGAAAAAAAGAATAAACTAGCATACACGTTCTATAGCCATTTATTATTTCACTATAAAAAATACGGATACGTTATTTTTAATTAATGTTTCCATTTATATCGTAATAAAAAAGGAGGGTCCACAATTTGTAAATGTTGTCAATTATTACAACATCATATCAACTTTCGAATTATATCAAAACTATACTTATAATCGTTAGATATATATTTTTTACGACAAACAAGATTCCAACCTGCATCTGAAAAGATCAGCTGAAAAGAAAAGACTTCGTGAAATTTTTGTTCAATTTCTTTTGAGTATATCAAAGTTATATGTAACAACTACACCATCTATTGTCTAAATATTTTTACCAAAACATGACCCAGTTGCAATCCGAGACGAATTTAGGGCTTTAAAAATAAATTGTCTGCGTTCGTTTAGAGGCGATCGAGTTTTAGACGTGGATTTATATTGGATAGCCTTATATAATTGCTCTTTGTATTTCACTTGTGAGTCTAGAGAAAACTTCGCAAAAAATATAAGAGCTTAGACGTTTAGAACTCCATATATTGCAAGTAAGCGTTGTCTATCAATCAAGTTACAGTTTTTTGTTGTCTTAAAAAGCGGGTTTTTGTCTAAGAGTTCGCTGTTCATCAAATTCAATTTGATAATGGTGAAGATTTTTTTTCTTAAGTAGTATTAATATTTTAGCTCACAAAATTATCGTGACAGCAAATTGTTATTCAATTTACTGCTTTTGTATAACATTTGAAAAAATTAATAAATTTTTAATACTCACGTATAACATGAGAACGTAGTTACAGTAGTTTTAGACATGTCACAAAATACATTTTCCGATTGAAGAATACAGGGAAGAATGTATTAAGCTCAACTAATTGTCATTTGCCACACAAATTTATAATCTTTTGAAGTTGGTATTGCTCGCTTTTTGAACTAACCCTTGCAGTTAGAGTTCAAAGAGTGAGCATTAATATATATTTACTAGAGTGTAGGAAACAAACAAAAAAAAAATAATTCCTGTCGGTCCTCCCACAGCAAATAAGGAAACAAAAAGTATGATTGTTCTTAATGGTCCCTTGAAAGATACAGAACAAACAGATAAATAAAACCTAAACCTTTTATTAGACACAATCACATTGTTTGCAATATCAACGTTTAGTGTCATCAACAAAACAATTTTAGTCTTAATAACATTAAAACTACAAAAACGAATACCTAACTAGTAATTATTAACATTCCCGTCATTCCAGGTCTGACAATCTTCAAAGGCATCCACGCGTTCGACCGCGACAAACCGAATACTCCCAACTCTGACGTACAATACACGCTGGTGTCCGGCGACCCACACGGACACTTCGCACTAGAGAGCTCGCACAAACCAGCGCTGGTGCTGGTTCGAGCGCTCGACTATGATAAGGGAGACAAGGAGTTTCTACTCGTTGTATCTGCCTCGGTGAGTAAATAACAAACTGATGGTGGTCTAAACAATTTTGTTACAATAATAAAATTGTTACGAAATACAGAAAGCAATTCAGTTAATTACTAGAAGATAAGGAAATAGTATTTACACAGATTAGACTTCCTAAAAATTCTCCAATGTCCGAATTATACCGACACTTTATACAAGAATCTAGAATCTAATAAGATATTTGCAAAATTAGCTTTGTTT
The DNA here is from genome assembly GCA_947049295.1 of Ligdia adustata. Lineage (NCBI taxonomy): Eukaryota > Metazoa > Arthropoda > Insecta > Lepidoptera > Geometridae > Ligdia > Ligdia adustata. Next base: position 670,765 of record OX346221.1, read on the forward strand.
AGTGACAAAATCAATCCAATTCAAAAAATGTTCAATGCACATTGACATAATGATAAATATTAGTGAAAATGTATGCATATTTTCCTTTTGTAAAAATCTAATTATATTGTAATAAGCCCAGATGTAACATTAATAGTAGATTAGTAGCCAAGGGCTGTAAGGCATCAATTGCAGCCCGAGATATTTATATATATAGTTTGAGGGTGCAATTGATGCTTACACCCGAGCTAACTACTCTGCTTTGCATCTCGATTGTGAGGTAAGTAGAAAAAAACCGGCATTACAATAATAAAACATTTTAATTGCTGCTTCAGCTTCCATTTTCATTGAATCGGGAGTGCAGCTTATATCTTCATCACTTGCAGAACTCATGTTTTTTCCCTAATTAGCACGTAATTATCAAAAAATCACAAAAACAAACAGTATTTAAAGTAAAAGTTTTCTATTTCCGCCTTTTTTATCTTATTTTTAATTATTTTTTTCAAGAACGAAATTGAGCTTCGCCGTTCGATATTTAAAATTGATGACTATTATACTCATACGAAGACAAGGCTGAACAGCGAAGCGACCTCTTTTGTCATTGGGCTGAATGCATGATGTCTATTGCCAGTATGATGGTTAGATGTACGCGAACTTTTTGAAAGAGTGAAGTTTTTTTTAATTACTTACCGCCCTAGGGCTTTTCTAGCTACATTATTACCCTAGAGCGCTAATTGATCACCTACAAGCCCCATTTGGGGGTAATAAGGACCAACTTACCGAATATGAGAGATGTAAGGTAAATAAACGGTCTTCTACACCAATAACTACTAACCTGGATAGCTAAACAAGCAAGCAGCCGTACAAAATATCTAGTTCAACGAACAAAACAAATTTAATTTCGAAGAGTTATAAAATTACCATCATTCCTCCTAAAAAGCATAGCAGCAAACTTATTAATGACACCGAACGCTGCGAAAGTTTGTTTAAAGAAAACTGCAGTACTCAGTTTCCATACAATCGTATTTAAGAATTGAGAAAGTTCATGAATAGAAAATTCTGGTATTTAACTACAGAGTAGTATATATGAATATAATATAATATATCGACCATTACAATTTTGGACCGTTATGATTTAAAAAAATAGCGGGATCTAAATGTTTGATTGATATCAAAACAAGGAAATTCTTAATGCTACTTAAGGTTATTTTTTTAATGTTTGTTACCTACACGTTTATTATGCCAATATTAATACGTTTCCAATGATTAATTTTACCCAAAAAGAGGAGAATTGCTATGATACCATCTATTTGTGATTTCAATAATGTTTAGTAGAGACATCCGGAACACAACCATACAAATTCTGAGCACGGAAAAAATAGGATAAAGTTGACTTTTTTAACGTTTCAAAAATAGTAAAATCGCGAAGTGAACAGATTGCACAGTTACCCACCAATGTTTATGAATCTATATCAAAGCAATGAGAATTATTTCACGCGTATGAACTTTGTCAATACGGATTACCGGTCGCGGCTCGACCTGCAACTTGTCACTGACCTTGAGTACGCATTCAAGGTCATAGATCCAAGTTGTTTGCCAGGCACTATGCAAGTAAGTATAAGTATTTCCTCTAAGATTAAAAACTAGACAAACATTGGATAGTTCGGAATGCTTTTGTACGGAAACAGTTTTTTGTATGAAAGTCAGTACTGTTACTTCGTAATCTCGAAATGTGAACATGATAAGTCCCGAACAAGGTTTAACGCACCCTCTTCAGATAATTGTTTGCTACAACTCGATGAGACATTTGAGCTCGATCGTGATATTATCGCTAAGAAATTGTTTAAGGTGAAATTGTCTCTTAATTGATGAAAAGGTCGGCTCGGGGCTAATGAAATTTGTTTAAACGTTTTGTTGTTTGGATAGAGTGAACTCAGATTAACAATGTCTTACCCATCGAAATGTGGACATCAGTTTAAGTCATGATTATTTTTCTGTTGTGATAGGTTACTTGCCTATTATAAAAATGAATTGTTGACATTTTAAATGAAGTGTCAATGACTAAATCACAATATAACAAGATAAACATATCTTTACCTACAATATGTAAATAAATAAACAAATCGTGACATCTGGGAGTCTGAAATGACCGTTTTGGCTGAATCATAACAGAAAATCAAGTATAAATTGCTGAACTGTCACTTAGGAGAATTGTTAGATGTTACTCAAAAGCAACATCTAGCAACTCATTTAGTTGTTTAATTAGGAAAATAAACTAATTATGGCGGGTTTATAGGCGTAGGTAAATTGTACATAATTGTAATCGAACTTCACTTGGTGAGTTCGTTAGATCGTGATTTATGTTTTTAAATAACATTTTTTCTCATGTTTCCAGGACCGGGGCTCTCCACCTCGCAGTTCCAACGCTACTGTGCACATCGTGGTGCAAGACAATGATGACCTTCCTCCGAAGTTCACCAAGGATGTCTACCGGACGCAGATACCGGAGTTCTATCCTATACTTGTAAGTTTGTGTTACGCTATACGTAGCAGTGCTGGGAACACGCCTACACCCCCTTCATAGGAGAGACTTCTCCTATGAAGGGGGTGTAGGCCATAGTCCACCACGCTGAAGAAACTGTGGGTTAGGGACAGCAATTATTTTGGAAAGCTATTTAAGAGGACTGTGAGAGTGATGGTAGCGCCGGGAGAGGGTGACCTATTAAGATATGGATGAATTGTGTGAAAAGTTATATGTGTGAAAGGAGAGCAGATTAAGAAATGACGGTTGATAGAGAAGAATGGAAGAGGAAGTCATGCTGCACCGACCCCAAGTAGTGGGATAACGTCAAGAAGATGAATTTTTGATCTTCTCGATCAATCTTCAAGATGTTTACCTCCACCGTTTAAGCATTAGTGTTATTGATTTTAATATACACATGAGAGTAAAACTCAAAAGTGCAGGTCTGAATTTGCGATCGAACCTACGTTGTTTCACCTACTTAAATAAATAAATCCTTATTTTATTTTATTTTATATTATAGAATAAATACTTATTTATTTTCAATTTCTTAATGTAACAACAGCTAGTAATAAATATATAAGTAAGAGAGATAAAAAGTTGAGTTTGTTTCCAGGGTAAACGCATCCACAAAGAACTATTATTCCCGGATTCCATCCGCGCGTACGACCAGGATTTCGGGATGGGCTCCCCGCTGCGGTACGAGCTGGTTTCCGGGAACGAACGGAAACTGTTTCACCTGGATCCTTTCAATGGAACGCTGTTCTTGGAAAAGGAGATTGACCTAGACAGCGAGATAAATCTGCCAGGTAATAATAAATCAAATATTTAGGCAAGTTCTTTAAAATAAAGTCATTACTAATTTTCATTCCATTATCAAACAATTTGACCTTAAATATTAAGCTATCGAACAGTTTAACGTTTAAAATCAAACTATCAAACAGTTTGACCTACAATATCAAACTATCAAACAGTTTGACCTACAATATCAAACTATCAAACAGTTTGACCTACAATATCAAACTATCAAACAGTTAAACGTACAATATCAAACTATCAAATAGTTTGATCTACAATATCAAACTATCAAACAGTTTAACCTACAATATCAAACTATCAAACAGTTTGACCTACAATATCAAACTATCAAACAGTTAAACGTACAATATCAAACTATCAAACAGTTTGACCTACAATATCAAACTATCAAACAGTTTGACCTACAATATCAAACTATCAAACAGTTAAACGTACAATATCAAACTATCAAACAGTTTAACCTACAATATCAAACTATCAAACAGTTTAACCTACAATATCAAACTATCAAACAGTTTAACCTACAATATCAAACTATCAAATAGTTTGACCTACAATATCAATATATAGAACAGTTTGATCTACAATATCAAACTATCAAACAGTTAAACTAACAATATCAAACTATCAAACAGTTTGACCTACAATATCAAACTATCAAACAGTTAAACGTACAATATCAAACTATCAAACAGTTTGATCTACAATATCAAACTATCAAACAGTTTAACCTACAATATCAAACTATCAAACAGTTTGACCTACAATATCAATCTATCGAACAGTTTGACCTACAATATCAATCTATCGAACAGTTTGACCTACAATATCAATCTATCGAACAGTTTGACCTACAATATCAATCTATAGAACAGTTTGACCTACAATATCAATATATAGAACAGTTTGACTTACAATATCAAACTATCAAACAGTTTGACCTACAATATCAATCTATAGAACAGTTTGATCTACAATATCAAACTATCAAACAGTTAAACTAACAATATCAAACTATCAAACAGTTTGACCTACAATATCAAACTATCAAACAGTTAAACGTACAATATCAAACTATCAAACAGTTTGATCTACAATATCAAACTATCAAACAGTTTAACCTACAATATCAAACTATCAAACAGTTTGACCTACAATATCAATCTATCGAACAGTTTGACCTACAATATCAATCTATCGAACAGTTTGACCTACAATATCAATCTATCGAACAGTTTGACCTACAATATCAATCTATAGAACAGTTTGACCTACAATATCAATATATAGAACAGTTTGACCTACAATATCAAACTATCAAACAGTTTGACCTACAATATCAATCTATAGAACAGTTTGACCTACAATATCAATATATAGAACAGTTTGACCTACAATATCAATCTATAGAACAGTTTGACCTACAATATCAATCTATAGAACAGTTTGACCTACAATATCAATACATAGAACAGTTTGACTTACAATATTAATCTATAGAACAGTTTGACCTACAATATCAATCTATAGAACAGTTTGACCTTTAATATCAATCTATAGAACAGTTTGACCTATAATATCAATATATAGAACAGTTTGACTTACAATATTAATCTATAGAATAGTTTGACCTACAATATCAATCTATAGAACAGTTTGACCTACAATATCAATCTATAGAACAGTTTGACCTACAATATCAATCTATAGAACAGTTTGACCTACAATATCAATCTATAGAACAGTTTGACCTACAATATCAATCTATAGAACAGTTTGACCTACAATATCAATATATAGAACAGTTTGACTTACAATATTAATCTATAGAACAGTTTGACCTACAATATAAAACTATCAAACAGTTTGACCTACAATATCAATCTATAGAACAGTTTGACCTACAATATCAATATATAGAACAGTTTGATATACAATATCAATCTATAGAACAGTTTGACCTACAATATCAATCTATAGAACAGTTTGACCTACAATATTAATATATAGAACAGTTTGACTTACAATATTAATCTATAGAACAGTTTGACCTACAATATCAATCTATAGAACAGTTTGACCTACAATATCAATCTATAGAACAGTTTGACCTACAATATCAATCTATAGAATAGTTTGACTTACAATATTAATCTATAGAACAGTTTGACCTACAATATCAATCTATAGAACAGTTTGACCTACAATATCAATCTATAGAACAGTTTGACCTTCAATATCAATCTATAGGACAGTTTGACCTACAATATCAATCTATAGAACAGTTTGACCTACAATATCAATCTATAGAACAGTTTGACTTACAATATTAATCTATAGAACAGTTTGACCTACAATATCAATCTATAGAACAGTTTGACCTACAATATCAAACTATCAAACAGTTTGACCTACAATATCAATCTATAGAACAGTTTGACCTTCAATATCAATCTATAGGACAGTTTGACCTACAATATCAAACTATCGAACAGTTTGACCTACAATATCAATCTATAGAACAGTTTGACCTACAATATCAATCTATAGAACAGTTTGACCTACAATATCAATCTATAGAACAGTTTGACCTACAATATCAATCTATAGAACAGTTTGACCTACAATATCAATCTATAGAACAGTTTGACCTACAATAACAATATATAGAACAGTTTGACCTACAATATCAATCTATAGAACAGTTTGACCTACAATATCAATCTATAGAACAGTTTGACCTACAATAACAATATATAGAACAGTTTGACCTACAATATCAATCTATAGAACAGTTTGACCTACAATATCAAACTAAAATCAAAGTACAACCTTTCATTTCATAAAACAAAACTGGCCTTGACTTTAAAAATATTTAAAAATCCCAGAAGCCACTATTAGAAACCCTACGAGAATTAAGTTTACAAGAAAATCAGTAGACATTCTAATCAAAATCACTAAAATGTTCAATAACACGCAAGTAATTAACAAGCAATCAACTTAGAAAACACTTGCCAATTTCTCTTGTAGCTAAATGTTACAGTTACCGTGAACACGAGGGCTTTATGTAACTTCTTCTCATTAAATAAAACACTAGAATTTCCTTTCAGTTATATAAAGCAATCAATTTCTGAACGGAATGGTAATTGCGTGGAGTAAATAAAAGATGGATAGCGTATCAAAACATTTAATTTTTAGAAAAGCACTAATAAACTCTTTAAATAAAGTGACACCGACTTACGATTCGGCAGGTGCTTCGTTATATTGATCAAAGTAAAAAGAAAAGAGTTCACCATGGGTCTAGGTTTCTGGAAAATCGGGAAACATACATAAAAATATGATATTTATACTGATTGATTTTTTTTCAGAGTCGGTTTAGAAAATGCTGATTTAAGGTATTAAGGATTTGGTAAAATTAGTAAGATGTAATTCACTCTCATAGATGATGACTTTGATATCTAAAATAGCTTATATAAGCTATTTTTATACCATAATAAACATTTGTTTCATATTCGGCTAGGATGATGTACGCTCGTCTTGCGAAAATGCCTAAAAATGTGGTTAATACTATATATTAATCAAACCTGCGACAGTCGCCTACTTCATTCTGTACAAACATTTCTAAATTCTGTGATGTGTAGTGGTATTATAGCATCCCAAGAAGATTTTTGTATCCAAGGTCGACTGCAATGATCACATTGGTCTACGTTCTGTTTTCAAATAAAATATCAATATTTTATTTGAACTACTTAAATTGCTCGCAACATGCCTCGGCGTTTCTGTTAATGAGGAGTATCTACTAAATAAATACGAGTATCTTAATGTGCACAGTTATACAACATATCTCTTTTTAGTAATAAATCCATGGTATTTTTTCTTGATTGCGGCTTTAACTGCAGGCATTTAATAATTAATTGGAGTTTAACGAAGCTCTCTCGTGTCGTCGAGTGATGGTGCTACTTGACGGGGCAAGACAGGAGCAAAGGTTACTGTGTCAACTTCATCGACGAGTTTATTTTTTGAAAAAAGGTTGAAAGGTCGTCGAAATAATGTATGAAACAGCTGATTATTTTTTCTCGAATTCAGAGTTGGTCCCATAGTGAAAGTGGTTCGTTAGGATGGGTACAGTAACCCCCTTTCAGTTTAGTACACCCTTAACCGATAATCCCGTATATAAAAATTAATTGCTGTTCGTTTGTCTCGCTAAAACTCGAGAACGGCTGGACCGATTTAGCTTATTTTAGTTTTGAAATGTATGTTAAGGTTCAGGGTAGATTTAAACATATATAACGGTTAGGCGGTACGAACTTCGGGTTGATTCGGGGGGTTGGCTAGTATTTTATAAATTGGTTTAAATATTAACCGATTTCTTAAAAGGCTGTATTATGTTCCTTTTCTCATCAACCCCTGTACTTGGTTGAAACATTATGTTCATGTATCAAAATAATTTAAAAAATATATTTATATTTTACTGACTTTTAAGACGAGGTGGTGGACAATTTGTCGAATTCTTTTTTATTTACGTTTCTGATTTCTCAGAGATGGCTGGAGTGATTTAAAAATGTTTTTTGTTAGAAAGGTTTTATTATAGAATTTTTGTTAAAATCGCTCTAGTACTTATCAAAATTTTCCTTTTCTTTTCCTTCCAAATACAGGGGTATAAGAGGGTATGCACAAGTATAAAAAAATATTTATATTACATTTTATATGATGACAGCTATTAAAAATGTGTTATTTCCTTTCAGCAAATACATTCGTGTTACAAATCCAAGCATCTCAAGTGGACAACCCGTTGAAGACAGCGCAGGCGAGGGTGGAAGTAGAACTCCTCGACCTTAATGACAATCTCCCTGAGTTCGAAGTTGATTTCTATAATATCAGTATTGTAGAAAATCTACCTAATGGTAAGAATAGTTTGAAAAACTTTTTTACATGGAACAAAACTACAGCAGCATTTAAAAATGACAATATTGATATACCAGTAGACCTTTATATTTTTACCTTTATACCTTTATATTTTATAGTATCTTTGGAAAAAGAGAAATACAAACAAGTGGTATGTAGTGACTTAAAAAAACCGACTAAACACTAAGTAAAAGCTTAAGACCACTTTATTTTAACGAGTGAGCCAGCGGAACGCAAACAGTATAATTAAATACAATCTTCAGTTAAAAATCAACTGACAACGTCCAAAATCGGTCGCGCCGTTTGGGTTGTAGAGAGCTACAAAGAGATATTTGTACATACATACAAATTTACATAGCTTGTTATATATTTCCCGCAAAGTAAATACGCCATTGTATAAAAGTAAAACATATACTCAAAAAACATTACTCTTCGTTTGGGCAACTGTGTAAAAATAATAAGGTTTATTTAAAAAGACAAAATGGCATTTGCTGCAGATATTCCTTGTCTTGGATAGAACGTGATGACTTCACATTATTTTTTTATCAATTTAATTGATTCATATATCAATAAAATTGATCAAAAAATAATGTGAATAAAGACTTGGATGATATTTTAATTTAAAATTATTACAAACTTCCTTGCATCACAGGTTTCAGCGTCCTACAAGTGATGGCGACTGACAAAGACCAGGAAGATAATGGTGAATTTACTTACACACTGAATGACCCTGAGGGAGCTTTTTCTATTGATCCACGGAGCGGCTGGCTTACTGTCAGGAATCAAGTGCGTAGTAAACAATATTATCATTTGTATTTGGTGAACTTCATCAGAGATTAAATGAGTCGATAGTGTCTTCAACAATGACACGTCTCGCACTATATTATAACCACTTTAAAAGAGAGAAAATTTTCAACGATACATAGTAGAGGTTCCGCGTACTCGCAAGAAACACACCGCGTCTTCTTTCATTGTTCGACCTACCAGATTGTGGAACTCACTGCTAGCTTCTCTAGTTTCTGATAGGTCATAATCTAGGTATTTTCAAATGGCGAATGAATTGGTTTCTTCTAGCGAATGTTCTATATTAGACCGTATTGTAGCTTTATATCAGACAAATGGCGGTCAAACACAAGTCAAATAATGTAAACTTTTTTTTTAATGTTTTTTTTTAATGTTTTTATTTTGTCAATATATCAGTGTTTTTATCAATATACCAATATTGCTATATTTTTGTTCCAAAGGGTATAATATAAAAGTGGTACCTTATTGTCTTCAGATTAGGATACTTTAAACAGGGCTTACTTTAATGACGACAAAAAATCATATTGTTTTAAAAAGATGGGTTCTCACGCGCGCCTGTTTGTTGGAAAGGGCAACGATGACACGAACGACTCCCTGGACCTTTCCAACAATCAGGTACGCGTCAAAACCCATCTTCTTAAACAATATGAATCGAACACGTGTTAGTTTTCTAAATAAATTGACCAAAAAAAATGCCTAATTTTACGATAAAAATTTGTCGTTTATATTTTTTAACTGTTGGTTTCAGACTGTTCTTGACAGAGAAGTCCACGCATCGCTTCGAATGAAAGTATACGCCAAAGAAAAAAATCCAAGTGTTGTTGGTACATTTTACGATAGACATCGCATGTCAAAATGGAGGCGCACGCCCACAACTCAACGACCTTTTACACTCAAAGACAAAACAACTTATGTGTTTCCAGATAAATTGGGCACTAAAAGCGAAAATATAGAATTTTTTGATGACCAGCTAATGTCTTTTGTAAACGTTGAAGTTACATTACTCGATGCAAATGATAACAACCCAGTATTCGTCCCTAGTAATCTTTATGAGTTTTCTGTCAAGTCAAATGCTTTAGTTGGTTCATTTATTGGGAAAGTAAAGGCAGTTGATCCAGATTTAGGGAGGAACGGAATAGTGCTATACGATTTACAAAGAACTAGCAACTTAACTATTACGTCTCCTTTTCAAGTTGATGCTAAGACTGGTGAAATTACTGTAGCTGAAACACCTATAGTAGAGGGAAGACATGCATTGTTTATTGAAGCATCTGATCAACCAGCTAATCCGAGTGAGAGGCGATACTCTTTAGCTGTTGTAACTATTGATGTTACAAGAACTACTAAAGGTAAAACACTTTGTGAAAACAATTTCTATCCTAAAAATATTAAATGACAAGTAAAAATGTAGTTCAAATTCCTTATTATGTAATGTTTTGTCTGTTATGAATATCTTTGGTTTAATATAGGTAGAGGACCTGGATTCATAGGATCTCCATACGAATTTTGGGTTGGATCCAATGTTGGTATAGGAACGAGTATTGGGCAGATAAAAGTCAATGAAGCCATAGACAAAAATGAAGTTTCTTATGACTTATTGCATGGATACGAAGAAGGAGGTAAGATACTCGTAGCAAAGCAAAATTTAAAAATAAATTGAGATAAGTAAGTTATAACCAATTATCATAATTTTCAGTGCCATTTGCTGTAGAAGAAAGATCAGGAGTCATAACTGTGATTGATGAACTGTCAAAATACGACAGACCAATGTTTGATTTTGAAGCAGTTGCCATCCAAGAAAACGCCAATATTTCAATAGTTACCAATGCTACTGTTCATGTAGTGGACGTCAATGATGAGCGAGGTGTTTTGTTGAAGTAACGCATTTATTACCTTGTTTTAAAGTTTATATTTCTTTGAATATATACTATATTATTTTGTACTTTTCTTTTACAGAGGCGCCAACTCACCACTTGTTTTTCACGTTAAAGAAAATATTGCTGGTGCAGCTATAGGCCAAATATTTCATGTCAATATGAGTTCGCTGAATAGTAGCGGCAACATTCAGTTCCTGATTGCAAATCAGCAAGATGTTGCAGATGAGATTGCCATAGGTAAAGTAAATTGCTTAATTTATGTGACTTTTATAAATTGAACTAAGAAAGAAATCCATTTAATTTTTTGTTGATTTTTTATTTTCAGGACAAGATGGAACTATTTATACTCAAAAAGCTCTAGACAGAGAAAAGAGAGATATGTACGTACTGACTGTTATTGCAGAATTTACTAAAGGCCTTATATCTGGGGCTGGAATTTATCAAGTAACTATACATGTAGATGATGACAACGATAACGCGCCTGTATTTGAAATTCCAGTTTATGAGGGATTCATACACGAAAATTCAAAACGTAGAACTGACGTAAAAATGACGACTAAAATCAAAGCCAAAGATGCTGATATAGGTCAAAATGCCGTGTTTATGTATACTCTGTTTGGTGAAGGTCGAGAACTTTTTACCGTTGATGAACATACGGGAACAGTTACATTTATAGGTAATAAACTAGACAGAGAAGAAAAAAGTACATATATGCTAAAAATTATTGCAAGAGACAGAGGTGGTCTGAGTTCTGAAGCAAAACTAACTATTAATGTTTTGGACGAGAATGATAATATACCAAGATTTAGCCAAATAATTATGCCATTTGGAGAAAATGTAGAATTACTAGAAGCTGATGAAAAGTCTAAAATAAAAATATTTTATGAGAAGAAAAATAACAAAAGCAGTGGAATCAGTAATGTTGAAGCGAGACCAAAGAATAAATTTGCACTAAAAGTTGAAGAATTAGGACCATTGTTTTCCATACAAGAAAGTGTTGCCATTGGTTCTACTATTTTGAAGTTACATGCAATTGATATGGACAGTGGTACAAATGGACAAGTGAGGTATGAATTTGTTTCTGAATTATACATACCACCTTTTACAACGATATCAAAAGCAGCACAACTTAAACGATATTTTGTCATAAATGAAAGACAAGGTCATGTCATAGTAGCAAGAAGTTTACCACCTGAATCTGAATTCAGATTAAATGTTTCGGCTATAGATGGTGGTGATTTGAGCGATCATATTTCAATAAGAGTTTTTGTCAAAGATGTCAATGATCATTTTCCAATGTTTAAAAAATCATGGTATAACTTCAACCTCGAAGAAGCTCAATACACTAGAAGAGTTTTGGGCAAAGTTGATGCTACGGATGCTGATTTTGGACAAAATGCAAACTTGACCTATTTTATTCAACCTACCAGCAAGAGTATTCCATTTGAAATATCTTCAACAACGGGTGTGTTTAGTGTAAATGGTGAACTCGATAGAGAAAAAGAAGACAAATACATATTGACAGTCATCGCAAGAGACAATGGTCAAGACAAAAAACTGTCTTCTTCGGTAAGCGTAGAAGTACAGGTATTGGACGTAAATGATAATGCACCAAATTTTTTTGCTTATGATGAGTTACTTGAATGGAAACATCCAGAAGCTGGTGAATTGTCTAATCATAACTTTGAATCAGTAATGATGTTACCAGTTTACAAAGCTATACTGGAAGAAAACTCTCCTGTTGGTACAACTGTCGCGAGAGTATATGCTAATGACTCTGATTTTATTGGCAACGGAAATGGCCTAATACTGTACAGCCTTCCGCAGAAAAAAAATCATATGAATCTTTTTGCCATAGATTCTAAAGAAGGCGTTATTTCTACAATAGCTAGACTTGATTACGAAAGTCAGTCTGTTCATAATATAACTGTGGTAGCTTCTGATTTAGGATCTCCAAGTTTAAGCTCAACAGCCATTGTAATGCTTACAGTAACTGATGTGCCGGACGACTTGGAACTTTCAGATAAACCTGTTTTTATTTCACGTTACTATGAACTTGAAATAGAAGAAAATGTTCAGGCTCCTGTTGAACTCGTTACTCTAAACCTTACTGAATACTACGAGAATTTTAAAATGCGGTATTACATTCTTAACGAAAACGATACAGATGTTAAGAGAACGTTTGTAATTGACCCGAGAAATGGTACTTTGTACTTAGTTCGCAGTCCAGATCGCGAAATCAAAGATGTTTATGAGATAATCGTAAGAGGCGAGAGACAAAAAGTCAGTAGAGAACTACCACATATGATCTATCCTGTAGCAGATGATGTTTTAGAAGGAATGAGCAAGTTTGATGTTAAAGTAATTGTAAGGATAAAGGACGTAAATGACAACGCACCTAAATTTACAAACAATGGACGACCACTTGTCACTGCTATACCCACAACTGCACCTTTTGGTTATCAAGTTATACAGTTAAAGGTATACGACCATTTTAGCTTAGAGCAAAAGTACAAAAAAATCCTTATAATTATTACAAAATTGAAAATTTACGGGCTTATTAATAAACGCGTTTTAACATTAAACGTGTTTTGTTTTGTTTTGACGCGTGACTTCTGACTTCTGCAAAGGACAAAACAAGACAAACGACGTTTAAAGTTAAGACGCGTTTATTAATAAAACCATTAATGATCCGCAAAGCTAGGATATGTAATTATGAAAGGGAAAGACTAGCAAGAAAACAATCTATTTAAAATATTATTTAAAGCAAATGTTAATTAAATAACAAGTCATGTTTTTTTATTAATTAGAAAAACATAATACAATACATTTTTTTGTCTTTTGTCGCGTAAAAAATAAAACCATTTTATTCAGTACCCATGCTGGCCACGCTGAGTGTCATTGCGCTTAAATACATTTTAAAAACATATATTGATTATACTTACAGGCTACAGACGCAGATATTGGCATACATTCAGATATCAGATACCAAATTATTAATGAACAAGCTCCTCGTTTCGCTATCGATCCGATCACTGGCAAAGTGAGGGTCGTAGCATCATTGTCACGAGACGCGGGACGCGTGTTTGGATTCGATGTGAAGGCTACAGACAAAAAAGGCGCTGACGATGGAAAATCAGCCATTGCAAATGTTTTTGTAAGTTTTAACGATAATTTTTTTACTATTGATATGATATTAATATATAATATTGATTTACCAAAACAGGCAAAAAAATAAACAGCAGTAAAATCATCATTTAAATAAATGATTTAATGACTTTTTGTGTTGATGTATTGAATTTTTATTTCAGGTTTACGTACTAGATGAAAACAAACAACTAGTTCTAGTTGTCAGCGGAAAACCTATGGAGGTTGAAAAAGGGATAGAAAACATTACACGCACTTTAACTGGCTTAACTGGTTACGACATCCGAGTCAGACGTTTAGAAGCTAATATGAAGAATGCTATGGAAGCGTAAGTTCTTAAATCTTTTTTATCGGTCCTCGTGCGTATATACAATTTTTGTAGTGATTTTGTGCTTGTTTCAGAACTGATATGTTTATTTATGGAGTAGACACATTATCAAACGCTATCATTGATATGGACGTTCTTCAACGGTAAGCATCTTTTCATATCTCGTAGTAAAATAAAGAAGATAAATAAATATTTATTGAACTTAAAAAAACGACCGCTGCAGATTTGTATACTCGTATCATACATAGAAACATTTGTCTTTTTTGAATATACGATCTTTACACACATTTTACTCACATTATTTAAAAATAAAAAAGAAAATTATCCTAGGCATTTTGATTTTATAGATCTCTTATGAAAAGAGAAACAGAGCTCCGTCAGAACCTTGCTGGCTATAAGGTCCTTGAGGTGGGAGACAATGCCATGACCCAAGCCAGAAGTGGGAGACTCCTGAGCACCATGGAGATCAGTGTGGTTGCTCTCGGCTGCATTGTCTTTGTTGGTGCTTGCACTACGGCTGTTTGTATATTGTGCGTCAGGAGGAGTAAAAGGTATGGGAAATGTTTAATTTTTATTACTTGTCAAAATTTCTTTCGCTAAAAATTATTCGCTTTCGGACGCTGCGTTGTTCAGAAGTTTTTTTAGCGTGATAATGTAAATTAATTTATCATGCCCTCGCACTTAATTTCTTTTTTAAGTAAGTTACATGTTAAATAATATTGTGTCAGCAGTGTTTATATTATTAATATAGATAGCTAAGTGATTTAACTGATCACTGGATTAAAACAACGTTCAGTTCAATCAGGTTCACCTGACCGTGCAGTAGTAATTGAATTAAGTAGTTTTTCTGGTTGGATTCTTTGAAAATGTCAATGGCTCTTTAGTTAGCCTAAAAATTCAACACTAGATCCAACTACTGCACTTATACAAAGAAGAAGAACTTTTTTATTGCATATCGTATGACAAGTGTTATTTTGCACAGACAAAAGCTAAGACAGTTTTTGTCATTATTTACTTTTCAGAGCAAGCCAAGGCAAACGAAGCCATGTGACGCACTATTTCAGATGAAGCCACCACTAGCTTGTTATATTATGCTATTTGTTTATTTACTTCAAGACTGTTGTTAATTTTAATAAACGTAGTTTATAATAATAATGCGTAGATTATTTTTTGTGTAGATAGTAATTTATGTAGACAACTGTTTTGTAGTTCTTTAGTTGTAGTACTTTTCTAACTCTTTGATTCTTTGCTTATAAATATGCCACCTGGCCTGTGACGTTCTACTTGGTTTTCGTATTTCACTTTTCTATACAATCACATTCAATGTTACCATTCAATTTCTATATGACTTCAATACTACTACATTCTTCTAATTATTTCAACTCAACACAATAAATACGCACTAAATTGACCAGATAATTTAAAGAATATTCAGGAAAACCAATAGCGTCATAGTCCTCTTGTACCATATCACAAAATAACCAATTTTCAACTGACTTTCCGTATTTGCCCTAACAGAAAACATCACAAACCATATTCCCAGCAGCGTCTTAATGCTTTTTCAACTGAGCACCTAACAAAGTACGGTGGTCTGTTTCCATCCGGTGCCAACCAGTGCCAAGAACTGACTCACTCGTACAGCGAAGCGGACTCCTACATAGATGTCATCAACCACAATGTACCGAAGAAGATTTGTCCTCATGGAAACACGGTCGAAGAGTTCGGGAAGGCCCATCAGAAATGTGTGAAGACTCAGTTTGAAACTGACATGTTTGGACAGAAGCACGAGAGGATGTGTATTAAGTTTAATCAGAGGCCATTGCAGAAAAGGTGAGGTCCGATTTACTTAATGTTGAGAAAACAATGCATTATGGTATATACGTAAGAGACAACTTTGAAGGAGGTTCTAAAATAAGCATGGTCGAGGAACAACAATGAGTTTGTGTATACACATACTGTTTTCAATTTCTTCATTGATTACTAAACTGTAAGATTGTTTTATTGTTATGATTTTGATAAATTTCAACCACCACCACGTTGAATCTCCCTGCTTTATAAAAAAAAATTGTATATTACGTTAATAAAATAAGGATGGTACTCCAAAGTCTATGGAAAAACTAGTCGAAAACAAATAAAAAGATCCTACATTGTATTCAACCTCAGGATTTACTTCATCAAATGCAGTAATAGGTTATATTCTGGGTTTTATTAATTATTTTATAAAACCCAGAAAATTTATTCTTAACTGCCCCAGTAACCACAGATATGACTTATACTTTATTAGTAGACGCTTATAGAAAAAAATCAATTTGTCTTAGTTATGACTAAATAGACGAAGTTAAAATAATATCTAATGTTGATTGATATTATCATAGTAATAAAATATTTCCTGTACTAAAAACCAAGGAGGAAATTGTAAAATGTGTGTATAAATCTCAGAGATACAGCGTATTATCTTTTATTTGGGACATTATTAAACGTAATTGGTCCGTTTTGAAGCCGCATTAACCAAAACATTAACTAGTTAGTATCTCCTAAGCAAAATCTCTCAGCAAACTAGAGCAGCTTAGATACTTGTAGATTTCTGATGTGTTCATAAACTTTGACCCCAATTGAGAGATTCCAATTACATTTTCTCGTCAAACAGAAAGCCACATAATCTTATGAAAGGTTTTAGACGAAACAATAAACTGTTTATATGAATGAGATTATGTCAACTTACTTAAGTTATTAGTTTGGTAGAATTTAGCACATCTAATCTATAATATAAAGCATATTGTAGCTGAAAACTTAAAAACGAATGCAGAACGTTCAAAGCTGAATTTATAAACATGAAAACTTAATAACAATTTTTCTGTTGTTTTGTAAATAGTTGTGATATATATTAATAATTGTAGAAATCCAAAGGGTTTGCGGGAAATGCGTTAATGATAACCGTCGGTGATAAAATATTTACAATATAAATATTATGTTACAAAACCGCGAGAATAACTAAAAGTAATAATATATTAAAACATGTAGAATTGAAAGTATCTTAAACATAGTATTTTAATGGCTCTACTAAAATTAATTATGGATTTTGTTTTTCATACTCCTCATTTCAATAACTTCTACACTCAAACTGATTTGATGCTCACTCTCAAAATTTTCTAACTTCAAAACTTTTACAATAAAATATTGAATACATTTAAAAGCAACGAAAATCCTTACGGTGACAAATCGAAACCCCATTTTTAATATTTCACCAATACTATTCATCATAAATTTCACCAATGCTCTCACAAATTATAACCTTTTTATCTAACATTTCACCAATGTACAACATAAAAACAGTCATCACTTCCAAAACCACAGTTTCATAGCAACACTCTCCATGTATAGGAAAGGGCAAGATACTTCGATTACGTCGGTGAACTCTAGTGGCCAGGATTCCGGCATTGCTGAGGTTACCAGGTGTCCCTGCGGACAGTCCAGTGTCCATACCTCGGAGGAAAGCAGCGGGTGAGATGATGTTACAAAAACTGACAAAAGAAATACACAAAGTGTAACAGAAAGGTGTGATAATACAGGGTATTGGTCTGCTTATCAAAGTGAAAACATATACTAATGGAACAAAAGTTTACAATACTCTATAAAAACTTTGAAGTTCTCTATACAAATTGACCGATCACGAATATGAATCAGTTGTATAAAAGTAACGTATTTATTTCAAAAAAAAATTATTATGACACATTATTCTATTGTACATTGTATCTATAACGTACAACAAGCTTCCAAAGAAGTTGTTGATTCTCCATTTAGATTTTTGTAGAATTTTGCTGATAGTGTCCGTTTTGTTATGTAAACAATAACATCTTTAAATCCTTAAATAATGGGTCTAGATTAGCAATCAATACAATTACATAATTATTTATTTTTACAATTTTGTAACGATAAAGGTCGAGTGGTTAGTGGGGGACGATTGCTATGCAAAAAGTATGAGGTTCGATCCCAAAAAACATGCAAAAAGAGTCTGAGCTACCGGTGAAGGAAAACATTGTAAGGAAACCATAGCATGGTGGTAGAGCGTTTACTATCGCTCGCCTGACTAGCTACCACCCTCAAGTTGTAGAATCTGTCGACTAGCACCTAACGTTGTGTTCCGGCATCCTTCCTTGAGAGCCAGTGTATTCCAGATTAGGCATGCTCCACTATTATATACATATAGGGCTACAGTATCGCTGACTTCCGTGGTCGTGCGAACTTGTGGCCTAGCTAGTATGCCTAGCTGCTCAGGAAAAAAAAATAGAAATTAATCATACCTCCAAAATATATACGTTATAATAATTTGTACAGTCTAGTACGGTTTTAAAAATTTTGTTATTTTCAGATGCAGTTACGAAGACTCCCTAAAATCCAATCACAATCCTGAAAGAAAACCGTACCGCCAAGATGAACCGCGAATGCGTCGAGCTTCTTTCAATCACCAACCTGTCGACACACGACAATTTCATTTCAGAAGACAATCGTTTTCCGAAAACATGCAAAGACATTTCCAACCTATTGACAGAAACCCTAGGATCACCAAACAAATATCAACACCAAACGTTTCCAACATATCCAATTCATACTTCATGAATAACAAGAGAAAAGAAGCTAGAAAAAAAGAAGTTATAAACGAACCTATGGTAGACTACGATAATAGTGAAGGAGAAGATGTATTTGACACGAGAATTGAGAGGAGAGTGAGTGGAAAGCATAAAAGAGGTAAGTTTTTGGAGTTGGGAGGTCAAACAGCGGTGTTTGTTACACCTGCTGCCGCGGAGATGATGAGGCGGCAAGGCAGTGAAAGGCTTATGTTTGCTAGACCTTTATAATAATAGATTTCACTAAAGACGGAAATAAATCTAGATTTCTAGATTTATTTCCGTCCATCTTGCAGAGATGGAATTAGAAAGAAAAAAATCAAAAGTGTATGATACAGATATGAAGGACATGGAAGTATAAAATCTTAGATTGATTGTAAGAGAATTTGAAAGAAAAGTATGAAGAGTAATTTATGAGCATGGTCGGTCAAGCCTGAACATTAATGTTAAATATTATGATATAGAATTTAGAAAGCAGAGTCACGTACCAAATGAAATACTCATTGAATTGTATATAGAAGTTTAAAAACTTGCCGATAGTGTAGATAGAGTACAGTACATATTACGAGTAAGATAATTATAATCTCAGCTTTGAAGACAAAAGACTTGTTTCAAAAATGTATCTAGCTCCGGCCAGGACAGTGTACATGATACCACAATTACGTTACAGACTATTAATCTTCAATATATCAATCAAATTCAGAATAACGTACTTTATTGCAGTGTACGAAATTA
This sequence comes from Ligdia adustata, assembly GCA_947049295.1. NCBI lineage: Eukaryota > Metazoa > Arthropoda > Insecta > Lepidoptera > Geometridae > Ligdia > Ligdia adustata. The sequence continues at coordinate 690,505 of OX346221.1, forward strand.
ATTTAGAATCAAAATAGTTCCATGTTATTAATACAAAAAAGTGATTTACGCGTTTTTATGTTGCCAATTTTGACATTTGTGACAGGCGGTACAATTTATAGACCATTGGAGTCAACCTAGGATACATAAATCGTCCAAGGATGCCATAATTCCATTACTTATGAAGGAGGTGATTGACGCATTTTTCATTAATACACAGTATTAATCACATCTTAAAGCATTTTTGGTAGACGTACACCGTCCTGGCCGAAAATGAAACAAGTTCTTTCTATTTTGAATAAAATTTCTCTTAAAAGCTTAAGTAGCTGCTCTCTTAACTATATATTTTGTTATAAAAGGTTTTTATTTAAAAGTTCGGTACAGATTTTAAGTTTCCCAAAACTTTGCTAAAAACAATGTAAATATAAGCTAACTTAGATTTTCATACTATAAATTAATTGTTCATTAATTTTATCTTGTAGATATTGTACATTATTGGACATTCTTGCTCTTTAAGCTTTATTTTGTTGTGTCCAAATTCAAATAATTATTTTAAATTAAGTGCCATTAAAATTGTCTTTGTAAAAGTAGACTTATCGATTTAGATACAAATAAGTTTTATATAACCACCTTTAGTTACACTTGTTTACATCTTGTATTTTTGTAAATACTTTATTTAATTTTGTCAATTAAACAATAATTATTATAATTTCAATGTAATTTTTATTTAAAATTATTCTCTTTATTATTTAACGTATAAGTATTTTTTCATAACAAAATATCTATCATTTTCTGCTTGACAAAGTTCGCAACCATCCCATCCCATTCGTTTGTCCCCATACGCCAAACATAATGGAACCCTAAAGTTTGGTGTTCTGCAGTATGGGGCACATTAATAAAAAGCTGATGGGAAACCAGACGTATTTATGTGTTTGCTGGTAAGTCAAATATAACTTGGTAGAGTGACCATGGTTATGCCCTACCTAGCATAAGCTAGCATTTTTCCACATGAAAACCTTGTGGATTGTTTTGACCTTTTCCTTACATTTCTGCACAAAATCCTATGAGAACTAAAATTCTATACAATTATTATTGAACCTAAATGTCGAGGCAAGTAAATATTAAATGTTATATTATTGTAGCGATGATGGCCGAGTGGCAAGTAGGTTGATTGCCTTGCGAGAGGTAGGTAAGACTTTCGATCCCGCGAAATACGCAAGCAAAACCAGAACTTCCGGGGAAGAAAACATCGTGATGAAACCCTAGCATGCTGGAAAAGCGTTTTATCACGGTAGTTATTACCCTTAAGTTGATCATATCTGTTGTCAAGCAGCCAACAGTGTGTTTCGGCTGCCTTCCTTGAGAACCAATGTATTCCAGACTAAGACATGCTCCATCTCATGCTCATGCGAATGATGTCTATAACCACTGTCTCTGAAACAGTCCTGATATAAAATAAAATATTCATATCCCTAGTTTTCGACGATAGAATAAAATATTACTATTATGATACAGACATTACTCAAAAACATGTCAGAATGTTATGATTTTGCCATAAATAATTTTGTCGCAAAATAATCTCTTATATGTGAACTCTACTGAACTCAATTGAAAGTATTTTGCACAAACACCTACATTCTCATAATTCAACCGGACTATTGCAAATCGTATCATCCATTTTCCCCTTCCTTTTCATATCTAGGCACTAGCCAAATGCGGGTTATGGAGTTCACCAATCTTCGATAGGTTTTTAGTATTTAACAGGCTTATTTCTTCACAATACACGAAATATAAAAGACTTTATTAATTATCATGACGATGTTTCCTTTACCAGTAAAGCAAGTGTTAATTTTATCTAATCTACACATTAGGTTAAATCTTACAGGCAAGAAATCCTTGGTTTGGGTTTAATCGACGAATTTTTGCTATAACAGGCGGCGGATTCATCCACTATATAGCAAAGAATAACTAAATGCAATCATAAGTAACAAGCTCAAATAATCAGGGTAGATATAGCAAAAAACAAAAGCAAACGAAATCAACTTTCCGTTCTAATTAGCAAACAGCGAGCCATTAATAAATAACAGCTGGATATCTAATTCGGACGTTTTACAAGATAGTACAGCCCGCGATGTGTCCTACGCTTGGCCTGGCCCGGGGTCATTCTACTGCCTCCATGCTTATGTACACGGGAGAGGGGAATGACCCGAGGCGAAAGGAAGTTTAAAATTAGGTAAGTGAAGTTTGTTAATAAGATAGCAGTAATCGGTGAACCCTTGCCTTGCAAGAGAGTACGAGAGATCCACGTGATCCCAGGTTGAGGCATACCATCTAAGTTTTTAGACAGCGTGATTTTCACCGGTCTTCGTATGGGAGTGCCCAGTACGCTAACAACGCTGAACGAAGCTAATTACCTTTCATGACAAATATGATAGACTACAGCAAATAAGTAGTTACCTATAAACTGCAAATGTCTCAATTTTCCAACATACCAGGGGCTTTATTTTTGAACCGCTCGTATTTATTCATGACGTCATAAACGTAGTATAAGCAAAAGCATGTATTAATCATATAGTATTAATAATAAAATTTCGTACCATTTGTCAAAGTTTCAATCAGTAGAACTCAAATACGAGTGATGTATACCGTTAGTAAGTAGAATTTTTGATTAATGCGTATTTTTTATATACTGCGTTTGTAACGTTATTAGTGAAGGATGAATTCATACAAGCGTTTCAAAAATAGAGCCTTAGAGTAATGGTACATTATATACCAACGTTATTACCACGGTTAATGGCTATACGTACACGTTGACTAAACAAACACCGGCATTCTGATCACGCGTCGCATCGATCAAATGCCCCGATAAGTTTTGTAAAATAAGATGAGGTCACGGTCCCCACGGTCTTAAAGTTTGACTCCGAATGGCTCGAATGTGTACCATCTACCAGCATATTTACGACGCTTGTGCTGTTTCACAACTATTACCATATTTTAGAAATAGTATAGGAAAAAATCACAGAACAATAATGGACTAATATACACATGGTCCCACTGGTAACTTAATAATAATAACAATAACATAATATGGAGACAACATCCACACAAAGGTCTTCAGATCCCAAACTAGACAAAGCCTGTGCTATGATGAATGATATACATATATACATATATATAAATACATACTTATATATATAATAAACACCCAGACACAGGTCAAACAGACATGTTCATGCACGCAAATGTTTGACATGTCCGGGGATCGAAACCGGGACCAGCGGCGCAGAAAGCAGGGTTGCTACCAACTGCGCCAACCGGACAGTCGTAGGATAAAACTGTTAACGATTGTAGGAGGCAGCATTTCGACGGTGGCCGCATGGTTAGGTTAGCCTACACCTGTTGCTGAATGTAGCAATTTTTAATGCAAATGATCCACCGTGATGGATGACCATCAACGATAGTAGTCATCAAAATACTGATCGATCTGAACGTTTATTAACATCGGTTAACTTTTAAAAGCTAACCTTTTGTAACTATGAATAGATTATTTTTATAACGCATTTTAAAATATTATCTCACGCTGAACTTTTTTAGTACAATGACCTAATCGTACCAGAAAACTTTAAAGTTAATTAAGATAAGTTTAAATTATCTGTTATAAAAAATATTTTCAGCACAGTTTTGATGGAGTGGTAAAGTTTTTGAGATTTTTAGATTAAAAGTATTTAATTAGAGTTCATAATTATAAATTTTAAGGAGAGCAATCAACGTAGTATGGCTGAGTTAATTTTAAAAGGCTGTTTGTTAAACTTTCACATTACTTTTACATTTATCGAACGACTGGTCTTTATCTTTTTAATACGCGTGTGAATTGGTTTCTCCTAGGCAGGCGTACTTCATCCTTGGCTGCTTTTCACATCCTGATAACATTTGGATATACCGTGAAAATATATTACCACGCAAGCATTTTTTAAAGCGTACGGCTGAGACTTGCTAATTTCTTTTACGGTTCAGATTAAAGCCTTTATCACACGTACCGAGTATACCGTCGAGTCAGTGTGCTCGGTCGAGTACTCGGGGCGTATAAGCATTACGCCGTGTGCTCGGCCAAGCGCTTAACCGACAAAATAAGCGAGACAGTAGCTCGCTTCCGGTACTAGGCCGAGTATTTCACTGTCTGGACTGTGAAACCATTTAATTTTTTGCATTTATTTTTATTACAGTTTTTGATTTATGCATTTTTTACTGTCTCGCTGCTTTAATCGGTTCGTGTAATCAAGGTTTAAAAAATTAGACGCCGAAAGAAATAGCTTTGCTCATTTATTTGGAATATTTATAATGAAATATTTGTAAAATATTGACTTCCTACATGTTCTATAATGAAAGGATGACATTTAATTCCTACGCACATTTTCTCAAATGAATTCGTAGAAAATGCAAACCCACATAAGGTTCAGTTCAGTTCAGTGAAATGTACGTACAGAATAATAACACTTTTAAAACAATATTGAATCTCCTTATATGAAGTTATAATTTTTTTTATATGGTTTATATGAAGTTATAAAGTTTTGTGATGCCACAAAACGAAAACCGAAAAAAATTAAAACTGATTTCATTATTATAATACTCCAAAAAATGACATTATATTTTTCAATTTACTCTGAGACGCCTGAATTTATTAGATTGGTAATTTTTTGAAAAACTATTGCTTGACGAATTTTAATCGGCTATAACTTTATTTATACTATTGATTATATAAGATTTAATTTTACTTAATTATCAATTATCTGGCTAACAAATTACATTTTAGATTTTAGTTAGCAACTGTTTTACTTTGATTACAAGTTTTAGTAAGTAAGTAATTACTCGGTGACTGCCTCACCCTTTCACAAATGATTACCTGCCAATCATTATATTTCCAATATTTTGCAACTTTCACTTCCCTTCAATATAATTTCGCTTCAATGTCTTTGAACGATCAAGAGCTTTCAATCAGCCTTTATTTTGTTGACACAACAAAAGTTTTCATTCAATTTGTTTCGGCCTTTTGTTTATTTGCATCAAGGGTTGTTGATTTCTGAAAATCATACTCGTCAAAGTTGTAGGCAAGAGTTCCTGAAATAATCAAGAGGAGGCGAGTCATTGACCAAAATTGTTTTACTTGGACAGTAAAACTTAAAAGACAGCTTACAAAAGTTCTATTACATTATTATCAAGTAGGTAATAAATAAAACTGACCTTACCAAATGAACGATTTATCAATTTCTTTCTATTTTTATTACTTTCGTAAAAATGTTATCATAACCAGTCACTGTATTGTATTTCGATAACTTTGGTTCATAAATAAAAATAACTGAAAAATTAGGCTGCCAAATTGATGTTGATTTTTCCCGTTCTCTTTACAAATGAATCAATTTATTTTTACAAGGAAGCTATTTGTAACCCATTAAACCTGGTACGGTAAAGTTCAAGTTCCTGAACCTTTGAAAGCTGAAGCTGTTGAGTAAAGTGGTTTTGTCATCGTAGCATTAATGGCATTAACTTACGGACGTAAATAGCGGTTGTAAACGATCACTGGCGACGGCGAAAAAATTGTTAGAGAGGTAAGAAAGTTTTATTTTAATTTGTATCCCAATTTCTTGTCTGTGATTGACACTATATTTTACATTAATTGTTTTAATTACTAATACTACACTATACTTAGTTTTAATGATTAAAAAATTAACAAATTTTGACGATCCTGGAATTTTTGAAAATGATAAACCGTCTACAATATCTATATGTACTCGTATACATTATGTCCATGGTTGATAAATTCTTTCATTAAAAATACCAAAAAATAAATCCGAAGTACCGAAATATTGAAAGTCAGAGAAGATTTACATTTTTTCGGAATATTTTTGAAGTCGGTCAACAACTGATTCTTTTACTTCAGTTTTGTCATGAACTAAAATTTTGTCGTAATAGGTAAGTAGGGTTAGGGTAGTATCAGTACTAACCTAACCAATAATCTTGTAGACATCTACTTTGCGAAAAATAGTAGTAGCTTGCCTTGTATTCGATAGTCTCTCTAGTAAAGTTTTCCTCCACGACAACCGCTAAAATATAATGGGCTCTGAAACGCTTGGACGTTAATTTATGACAGAATTTAGGTTTATAGAGTTTCTGAGAAAAATATTTCAGATGTGAGCGTGAACTTCCTACAAGGGATCGTGTTTGTCAAACATTGCAAAAGTTAGATTACTGTGTGATTTAATCAACTAAGTGGATAAATTTGTATTCTCGTGTCCGGATAAATTGATAGGATTTATGTGAAACGATGATGGAAAACTTCTTACATAAAAACTGAGTAAATGTGTAAGAGGTTTGAAGTTCAAGGGTAGAGAAAATGTAAGTGAATAACATTTATGGAGAAGAAATCTACGTTATTGTAACTATGGTTAATAAAATACTTTCAATCTAAATAGTCATGTACCTACGCTACTAAAATTAAGTTTATATTCTAGCCACTGATATTTAATCCCCACGCTTAATATAAATGCGAAATTATGTTTGTTTCTAGATATTTTGCACAGAGATATTTAAAGACCCGAAGAGTGCTATAGGCTATTAAAATATCAGATTATCCAATGAAAAAAAGTTTATTTGTGAATATTTTTTTACGTAACATTAATTATCTCTTCCGCCTTGTTCCGCAAACGACATGAGCTGTCAACTGTGTGACGATGAACTGAGTGACGAATGCTTAACATGACTTGTCCTTTATTACGAGTAAGAGAAAAACATTATTTTACCAACGCTTTTTGTATATTTACCTTCTTAAAAATCAGTATGCCAGCTTCTAGCTGGCACATCTACTAAACATATGGAGCCATATATCAAAATAAGAAGAAGACGATTCTTATGATGCCGTCTTATTATATTATATACCCAATAATTCAAAAACATTATAAATTGTGTTTACGAGTATATTTCAAAAATAGGGCGTTAAGAATGCATAACTTGGAAATATATTACGGAAAAAAATATGAATATTTTCCCAAATATTTGCCTTAAACTTCGGTAAAATTTGATATTTTCCTTCTGTGGTAAAACAGAATCGTCGTGCAATTTCGACCAACGGACTCCCCTTAGTGGAGTGTTTGGTTTCCTGGAGTTTTTTGAGAATTCTACATACGATAGATTCTATGTTTATGAATGCATCAACTTACCTTTTTTTGTACAAATTCAAATTCGACTTTTTTTAATCGAAAGTTAAAAATGTATACGAGTCTTATAGACAATGCGGTATGGGCTCAATGGCTTTAGCCTGCCCTATAGGCAAACTTATTAAATATATATATATAATTGTTTAGTGTTTTTTTAAATATTGTTTTAGGCAAACTGGATTCAAAAGCCTTAATGCCTAATGTAATAGAGTAGTCTTATTGTTATTTGACTATAAATTTGACAGAACTTGTCTCCATCATTAAAGAAGTTCGTAATGTAACTATTTGGGAAAAAATAGAAAAAGGTTTATTATTTTTAGAAACATTTGCATTTGCTGAAATACTCAAAGCATATTTAATTGTATGTTTACTTTAGAAACTTTAGAAATAAATAGTTAAATCAAAATAATATAAATATTTAAGTTTCCATTCAGCAAACGTAATATTTGTTACTAAGATATCTTATACCCTGGATTAACACCATAGACTACTTTTATATTGAAATACCAACAGGTTCTTGCAGTATAGCAATAAACAAATGAAACTGTTCGTATTTTAGTATATTATCCAGTGAGTAACAGGCGCTTTGACCGAAATTTTTTTCTTCCCGAAACGTAATACAATAGTCATTAGAGTGCTTGCGATATTTAAAAGTGTAAAAAGAAATTCCAGCTCGCTGCGCTCGCGCTATGTTCGTATTGCATCGTCTTGCATTTACCCTTTTAGTTGCTGTGGGATCTATACCTTGACACAGGTGTAGATCCCACAGCAATCAAAAGATTTAATGCAAACCTCAAGATCACATACTCCGCTAGACAGCAAAAAGAAATTGTTTATTGGCCATATGACTACATATGTTAGGCATTACATTAGGCAAGTCATCAGTTATATAAAATTGAGGTGTTGTATTAAAATCAAATTTAATTAAACATATAGAACTAAATAATTCAAATTATCATTATTAGAAAAATTTTGACAACAAATCTGGTAATAAGTAAATATTAATCATAATCATTAATCACATAATTTTGTTGTTTTTACAAATACTTTCTGGCTGATGTTCGTCGTCTTTATCCAAAAATAATTCAAATTTCCTTTTTCTGTGCTCGTAACACTTTTGTAATATCCGCACCGTTACCCCATACAGTAATAGAATATCTTAATAAAGAATGCAAACGTCTTAATTAAGTGCATTTCAAGTATTTTATTATTAGTTTAAAATTTATTCTCTAGAAATACGTCCTTTCTAATCATATCGAATTTTCAAAATGATAATATAACGGTAAAGTTTATGCCGCGGGTAAAAGCTAGTGCCCTATAAAACCCGAGTGAGAAATAAAATTAGGGTTATGTTTTTCGAGTCAATGTATGTAAGTATCTATGCATATTTCTTTGGCATGCCCTGGAGCTTAATTATAGTGAAAAGAATAAAAGTGGTTTCAATAGATTTGTCTTCACCTGCAGATGGTTATAGGCTATACTAATTGCATCCCGCAATTTCGCTCATATAGATACGTGGGACTAAAGTTCTTGCAGTCGGGATTTATGAAGTTACTTTAAACCACTAGTTTTATCAAAAGCAGTAACGCAAGTCCGCTATAATATAAGATAAAATACGCGTCAATATTAAATTTTAGTCAAGTTAATGTTTATCAGCATCGGCCTGAATTCATCCTGTGCTGGACACGGGCATTTCACGGAGCTTATATCCACCGAGCTTGTTCCATCTAGTTCTTGCGTGGGTTTTCGCAACTCACTCGCTATTTTTAAAAATAAGGTGAAGAAGTTCTATTTAGCTACTATCTGACCAAAGATCGTCTGTTTTCTGCTGTCTGTGTTTATTTATTTTTTGTTTTTTCTTTCTCTTCTGCTGCTATTCGTTTATTTTTAGTCTTATAAATTTTGATTAGTTAATATTCTTTATTGTATACCCCGTCCTATAGGTACTATATTTATTTTGTAAACTATCTCCATCCTAAGGTTGCCTGGAAGAGATCGCTTTTAGCGATAAGGCCGCCACTTGTGACACCAGATAAGTTTTTTAATGTATATTTGATGTTTGTGTGTCTGCAATAACGAGTTTATTCATTCATTCATTCTTCCACCTGGTGAGCTAAAGTCCTACATTATATCAAGTCTCTTAATTCAACAGTTTTAAAGTTCAGATACAATGTACAAAAGATAATTTTTACATCTAGTACCACGAGAAACGGCTTTATTGCTAAAAGCAAAGTCTTCCAGGCAGCATTTTTGTTTGGAAGATAGTACTCCGTTGACCGTACCTAGCCTAATGTGAAACGACGATGTATCCTAAGATCGAACACATGTACCTAGAAATAATAACTAAACACGTTTGTATGTACATCAATATCATATTGGAATGTTTATCAAATCAGAGCAAATCAAACTGACTACCAGCCTCATTCAAATAAAATAAACTTTAGCAAAAACCTAAATAACAAATAAACTCATCATTCCAAACGAAATCCATTTTGGATAAATAAAAATAACACTCGTGAATTCTCATCTGCTAGTTAATATTGAAATTTATAATTAAATTTCCGGTCGAAACGTAATATCCTGTGGGGAATTTCCGCGCAGAGTGTTTTTTTTTAATATATTAATTGTAATATTTATTTTAAGCGACTATAATAGGTATTTGTGATAAAGTGAAAATGCGGCTGGTACTAAAAAAAAATCTTAAGTTTCTTTTACGAGTAAAACCACTGAGAATATATTTTATTTGGTAGACTTATGCCGTGTTTGTTTTTTATTTTGCTTAACGAAACGGTTTTTGACGTTTAGAAAGATCTAACTCAGGTTTCGTTCACATTCGTGTTTGTGTGGTCGTGCCATCGTTGTGGACACAAACAACTCAATTCATCCCTGATGAAGTTCACCGAATGTAAACGAAACTATATTTGAACATTTCCAAATATCAGGTACGCATAATCACCCGTTTCCTTAAACATAAGGCAATTATTTTTCAAGTGAAATGATAGGATAATTTAATTTAAGTAATAAATTGATGTTTATGATTTTTTTCTATACTCTACATGACATCAAATTCATTTATATTTTTATGTTATATAGATATTAGCTATTACATACACGGAATATTTGTGAAGAATTTATAATCAAAGCAATGAAATCATTTAAAGATATCCCAAAGCAAGTAAAACCCGTACATCTTTTTGAATTGGTACAAAAACTCTTTTTCTCTTTCAGATTAAGTTACATTTTTTAGAAGCCTACGCAGAAAATTTGGAGAGGCCATTCCTATTTTCCAAGTTTCTAAGAAGTCTTATATTTTTCAGAATTTAGGTAGTTATGAGCTTTCCGACTTATTTAGGTTTCCTTTCAGTATAGATTACCCACCTACCGTCAACATTTTATTTAGGTCAGATTAACAAAATATACCAAAAGCGAAATAATATTTTCTATTTCAAACTACGCAATACTTCCTTGAATTTTATAAATAGTTTGTTTGTCAGAAAGTACTCGAAGTGTCCTAATTTGGTGACCGTTAAGCCATTTTGGGAGCCAAAAAATATTTTCGGTGACCGTTTATATTATATCTTTTTCAAATGATAAGATGTTTTTATGGGATTAATTCTCCTTCAGAAACGATTTCTTAGAAAAAATCGTAAACCAAGCGCGTACCAGCTGCTATATGAGTATAAAATATTATAACATGTTATTTCTTTTCCTTACAATAGCAAATGAATCAGGCATAAAGGAGATCAAAACAGCCATCTCGACATAAAAGCACAAAAACACCTCTCAAACAAAATATGTTCAGATTGATGTATTCAGTAAAGGTATAGAACATTAAGACAACGGCCGAGAGAGCTGAGTCTCACTCACTTATTGTATTGTTTTACCAAACCAATGCTCGGATATATAAATATTCAAGACATGAAAGTTTATGTTAAAGACTAGTATCAGCTAACTGGCGATTATAGAGTAATTGTCACGCACGAAAAGTTAGTTTAGCTCAAGATTCTTACTGTTGTCGAAATTAATATCAAGCTAAATTATCGTATACTTTTACCCGAATGTATGTATATTTATTTGGCACGACCTAAAGGCTAAACGGATTGTCGTTTTTAGAATAGATTCGTCTTAGTTGTGCGAATGACAATGGGTACATCAAATAAAAAAAAATGGAAGATAAACCAGTTTAACGATTTAGCAGTCGGGTTTTTACAGACTTTCTTCTAACTATTTGTTTTAGTCTAGTTTATGTATCTCAAATATGATTTTTAGTTTCGGTTTTATAATACTTATTACGAATATTATTAACTTGAAATTGACATCATTTTCGCTTTACATTAAAAATATATCGCGAGTCTGTTTAAAAAAAGGAGAAATTTTATTTTTATCTACGTAAAGTACGAGGCTTGCAGTTGATCGCAATTTGCCTGATGTAACTGATGTAGCTGGCCTAGAAAAAACTGACTTACTAACGACTCGAAAAACAAGTCCTTTTTAAAAAGTTTGCCGTTAGGACCTCTTCAGTTATTTTGATTTTTAAAAGTCAAACCTGACTGATTTTGATGAAATTAAATAGAGACCACATGGTATATAACCTTTTAAACAAAAAAAAATCATATCGATCAAGCCGTCTCCGAGAAATCAGGTGACAAATTTAATTAAGTACCCCTCCTTTTTGGTAAGTCGGTAGAAAAAAGTCCTTGGACCTTTACCATAATGTCCAAAAGCTTATTTACTTCTGCCCCGAAGAGGCATTAGAGTCCAGTGAGGTCACACCGTGGCAACGACCTTCAGCTCTCACAGAATACTTCAAAGTTGGTAAACAACAGCTGGAGTCGGGACATTCGTCACGTTTAGTGCTACACGTCACTAAGTTAAACGCATTTCGCAAGGTTATTTAGCGTTTGTGAAAATATTCTTTTTTAAATTAAATAATGTCAGCAATTATGCGTATTTAAATACTATTTTACACTTAATAATAAAATAATTATATTTATTTTACTACCTTCTTATATTTTTTACTGTTTTTATAAGCTTCTTTTTAGAGTGACATCGTGTGTTGGGTCGCTCTCTTCCCTCCGATATGGTCGAGGAGAGCAATGGCTGGCACATGCGTCAACTGATGAACGGGTGCTGGCTAAGTAGTGGTTTGTCTTTTTTGAAAACTTTGAACGATATTTGATCCATTTAGGGGTTGAATTACCGAAAACTCCACACCACACCATATAATATATACACCCTCCCAATTTCATGTCTTTAAATCAAACCGGTTTTTTTTCCATTGTTTAATAGCAAATATCAGTCATTCGGGATTTACTCTCTTTTGTAGGTAAAACTTGATAGAGATCATTTAACTTTTGTTGTCTATAAGTTACACGGAAAAGGGCTTATTGTGTAGGTGAGTTTTGGAAACTGATTTCCATAGATTCTGCTGAAGTAACACTGAAACTAAAATGCTGAGAACGGAGACAGACTGTCTTTAAAAATTTAACTGAAGATCGCCAGCTAAATAGGTCATAATTAGCTGGCGATCTTCAGTAGCTAAGTGGAAAGGGAAAGGAAATCTTCGCAAAGAAAAAAATTAATGTCGATAATTCTCTTGAAAGTTAGTTAGCATAGTCGGTAAACCTCTTACCTAATCAATGAGGCGCGGGTTCAATCTCATGTTAATACACGCGGCTCTGAGTTTTTCACTCATTATTAGATTTAATTACCTAGGCATTAGAATTAATTAAGAAACCTGCTAGGTGGAGAAGGTTAATAGCTCTCAAATATAAGTGAAGTCTTATGCCCGCAATTTGCCTAGCGTGATTAAATAAATTAAATATAATTCGTCATACTGTCCTTCGTCCGTCCATCTTGGATAAACTTTCAAGAACACTCATGACCAATTCACATCTGAAAAATAAACACAATCTAAATCGGTTTATCTGTTTCAGAGCTACGATGTCACATAAAGACACACCGACACGTCAAACTTATGACACCCTGTTGTTTTTTTATCGGGGGTTAAAAAGGCGAAGCTCATCGAAGTAAATATCCGTTCTATTTGCGAATATCAGGGGGAACGGCAGTGCCCCCGCCATTTCGAGCAAAACAAAACCACGGTTGTACCAACTTTTCTCGAAGCTGTCGGACCATTCTACAACCTGTAACTTCGTTGTAAATATAGCTACAAGCCTTATTTTTTTAGGGTTACCAAGAGGGCATGACATTTATATTCATACAACGTGTAACTCAAAAGTGTGACAATATTTAACGGTGTTAGTCTATCAATCAAGATGAACCCATTGTAGAAGAAAATTTTGCAACATTCGTGAAAATAATATTAGTTTCACCATACAAAAATTGGTCACGTGATCGGCCAGTTGCACGGAGGGCGTAATAATGTTTTATTGTATTTTGCAATATTTTGTTTTACAATAGATTCACTTTGATGGGTAGACTAAAACCCTTAAATATTGTCACACCTTTATGTTACACTATGCAGTTTATAATAATTATATAACCTATAGGTATAAAATTACAATAGCTAGTACAAGATCCATACTTATTTCACTGATTTACTGACTCACTGACTCATCGATCATCAGAATTTTAAAGCATTATTACATACATACATCTGCATTTTATAGATAAAATTAAATGATTATTTGTTTGAGGCAGTAGTAATGAATATGATATATGTAAATGATATAAATTCCATATTATCTACGAGGAAACTTCCTCTAAGAATAGAACTTCGTTGAATTGTAAATAGTTGTTAAACTATGATGAAGGTTGAATGACTTGGGATCCTAGTTTTGACTTTGGATTAGATTCCAAATAGCGGACTAGACCGTCATTCCAAAAGTCTATGACAAATAATTTTGAAATCATCTACTGAATGGACCCATAGCCAACTTCTCTCTTTTGCGAAAAATACTCAATAATCACGAAGACAAAAAAAATTTTGCTAATAAAATCAACTTCCGCCGAGATTGGCAAAAAACTAGGACTTTATTTAGAAAACTAACGCGTATTTGATTTATATTGTTTAAAAAGACTGGTTTTTACTTGCACCTGATTGTTGAAAAGGTCCAACTATACTTTCGTTCACATTCGGTAAACATCATCAGGGATGTAATGAGTCGTTCCTTCCTTCGACGATGACACGTCTCGCACTGCGCTCAGCCGAACGCCGCGCGCGCGAGATCATCTTCGGCTGCTGGGGTGCTAACTATAGTTGTGCCTTTCCAACAATTACGTTTTATATAGACAATTGAGGATGTATATAAAATATTTTTCGTTATTTTCACTTTATTTGCATCGAGTCATTTCTGTTGCAATGTTTTTTCGTATTGCAAAATCGAAAACTTGACGTATGGCCAGATAAAAACCCGCATTTGGACACATATAGATAAAAGAACTGAACTGATATCCTAAAGCTTGACAATTATGCAGACAAAGTAAAAATCAAGATCAGCGAACGCATCATAGTCTAAAATAAACCATGGCATTCTTTAGGAGGGAGCTAAATCTTTGATCACGACAGTATTTTGTTTACGTCAATTATTACGAGTATAATCGTAATAAGTTTCTCCTTCAATAAACATGTCTACCCTTGAAGCAACCCACACAATAACGTGTTGAATGACATTCCTCCCACGTTTGGAATTAACAAGGAAAACGTTTAAGTGCTCTTTAGTATAATATCAAGATATCCCACGTGATGTTGCTTGCTTCTGTAACAAAGGGATCAAAGTTGAGCTGCATTAGGTTATAATATTTACTACCTAATACTTTTGTGAACGGTTTATTTCGCGAGCAAAAGAAAAAGTAATTTCGTGACCTTAGGTGTTATTTGACAACCTCGTAGCTGATTTTGTTCATATTTGGAATTAGTGTATAAGTTTTGTACCCTATGTTTTAACTGAATATTATTGAAGTACGTAGTTACAGATTTCGTTCCATTTTCTATCCAATGAAAGTCTACAGCACCTATATAGTATTATTTTGTACGTGCATGGTTGCCTGTAAGAGATCGCTTTAAGCGATAAGGCCGCCATTTAAAAACTAGTATAATAATATGTTTATAAGTTTTTCTATGTTATGGTTTATTTATTGTTAAGCTGGTTTTTGAATTATAATGCGTTGTCTATCAATCTATCTATGGCAATGCATACTATATCGGTAATAAAATATATATATATAAATAATAATAATACATAAATTAATAGACAAAGATGCATTTGCTGTCTCGCTCTGTTCCGTTTGATTTTTTACACGGTTAACTCCAACTCCTCAAATTTAATGTTTTTAAAATAGTTAAAAACATCAGTAAGTGAAATAAATAGTGTGAAAGTTATCTGCTGTCTTTTACACAAAAAACAGGGGATGGCTGTCACACATCTACACTTAATTAATAAATAATAATAATACTTAATTTTTAGGATTTATCGGAACGTCTGAAAAAATTTGCGTTAGACAAAAATGCTGGCTTATATTTTGCCCATAAAATAAGTTTAGCAATTCAACGGGACAACGCAACCAGCCCCTTGGGCACTTTGCCCAAAATTCAAATTTTATTAAGTGACAGTTTTTTTTAATAACTTTTGTATATCTTTTCATATCTTTAATAAATTATACGAGAATATTTGGTCAAAAAGATAAGCTAAAATATTATACATTATTAGAAGATATTAGAACATTACTTGGATATTTTTTATCGCTTATGGATTTTGAGTAATTCTTAATGGATATATCTATTAAAATTTATATTACTAAAATTACGTAATTAATTTTAAACAGTTTTAAAAAAAATAATTACTATAAAGAGTCCACTTTAATTTTAATTTTATTATTTTCATTCGTAGTATTTAATAATTTGTAAGGGCTATTTCTATATTTTTTTAAAAAGTAAGTACAACAGTAGGAATCGGGAATACATCTGTTTTGTGGGGTCTGTACCCAAAGGGTAAAAACGGTACCTTATTGCTAATCCTTCGCTGTCCGTCTATCACCAGGCTATACACGTACCTCATGAACCGTGATAACTAGATGATTTAATTTTTCACAGGCGATGTATTTCTATTGCCGCTCAAACAAGAAATACTAACCAACAAGCTTTAAATTAGTGTATCACCCATATTTTTATTTAATTTTTGATGTAGCCAATGTCACTCTCACGACAAATTTATTGATATCCCTCACTTAAAAATACGACAAGTCGTTTAGGCTCTAGGGTGTGGCAAAGAAATATAAAGACATGTGTACATACATTCATACACTCGAAAAACATAACCCTCTTTCCTTCGCAGTCGGGTAAAAACCGAATAAAATTAATATTTCCTTATCGCGCAAGTCTGACTCGTATTTGGCTGTTTTCTCTTACCATACCCTCATGTAATTACCATGTATAAACAAATACATTGGTAAGTCAAAACAAACAAACTGATTAAAAGAACGTATTGTACAGATTTATCTCTCTTTTACATTGTACCTATTTCCTTATCGGAATCATTCTTTTTTACGACAAAACCTACCGTTTTGTGTTATATGAGACGTCAATTAAAGACACAGACTAGCACATTTTCTTACAGGAAAATTCCCACAAGAAAACAACTTGTTAACTATATTTCTATACTGTGTCTCCAGCGTCAATGACTCCCAACTTTTATGTTTACGTTCTACGCATAGAATTTTTTCGACAATAAAATTGTCATCAAGTAGTGGTTTTATTATTTACCCTATTTTGTGATAAAATGCTATTTTAATATTTCATTATTTTTATTTGGTTTGAATGGAAAAGAGATGTTCCGAAAATGTACGGTGCTCCGGCCAGGACAGTGTACATGATACGTTATATACATTAGGGACTATTAATCTTTAATCTATCAACCAAATCGAAACATATTGCAGTGTAATAAATTAATTTACAATCAAAATATTACCACGTTATTTATGCCATTTACGCGTTTTTATTCTGTCAAAATTGACAGAAATCATATTTGTGACGGGCGGTACAATTCATAGACCAATGTGACCACTGGAGTCAACCAAAAATACATAAATCTTCGAGGGATGCCATAATTCCACTACAATTCACAGAATTTAGATATTTTGTACACAATGAATGAGGCGACTGATGTATTTTTCATTAATACACAGTATTAACTACTACTTTAGGCATTTTTTGGTAGACGTACACCGTCATGGCCGGAAATGAAACAAGTCCTTTTGTTTTTATACTTATTGATTAACATATTAATAATAGTGATATACAGCATGTAGTTCAGAGCATAATTAAGAAGTTTTCACAAAATTCAAATCAAGATCATTTTATTTACAGAAATAATATCTACTACAGTCAAATATAATAATATTAGTCATATATTATGAGTCTCGTCACATATAACACGGGTCAACATGAAATTTGACTTTGATTGCAAAGTATTAAATTTCGGTAGTTTAGGTCGTAATAAGACGGAAAAAATATATATGGCATGAAAAACTTTGCTTTTGTGCTTAGAAGACTGATTGAACGAAATTTTTAAAAATCTCGGATTTTAATTTTTGATTGAAAATAAAACTATTGAAATAAAAGTGTTTATTATTTTTATTAAGTTTTGCTATCAAATTAGCTTACAGAAAAGTGGAAAATAACTTAAAAATGCACACTTTTACTTTTTCTTTTATGTTCATAGCTACTGTTTGATAATAGAGAAAAAAATGAGTATTATTATTATAACTATCACAAAAGCAAACTTTATACCGAAAAAAGGTATTTTCTTTTCGTTTTTGTGCAAAACTAACTGGAAAATAATAGTATAAACTTTAGGACAAAGAACGAACATTTTTTTGTAGAGTCGTGTAATCAATAAGAATTTATAGTAATAGGGCAATAATATGAGCTTTTGTGCGTGCGTGACGTCACCTGCGTTCAATAACGGCAGACCAGCGCAGCGCTGTGCTGTTTGTTTACAACCAGCATTGTGCTGAGTTGGAGCCGGTTTGTGACAAGAGACTTAGATATTAAGTATAAGAAACTTAGATATTAATTATGAAGTTTCTGTCAGAACAAGTAGTTTTTGGTACGAATACATTCCTTTTTTTCCTTTAAAAATTAAAAATTTAACGAATTTAAAAATAAAATCTAAAATTTATAAAATTGTATAGGTTTCTATGAAATGCTTTATAAGACTTTATCGGTAAGGGATGTACCAATTAACTTTTCCCATGACATTTATTTAGAAAGCGAGAAAAATGAAGACAACTGAGGACTTCAGGCCTTTACGTCCATTTTTCCTTAACTTTTCATACTAATGTTGTTTGTAGGTAAACACAAAATAACGACAAAGTATTGTCCGTTCATAAACCTACGTCCCCGTATTTAAACTACATTTCCTACAGTTAAACAAATATTGAAAAGTAAATAATTAATGGATGCATTTAGTTTTCGCGGCGGCTTTAAGGGCACTTAGAACAATGACCCTTCGAGGAAAATCTTCTTATACATAAAAACCAATTGCTGTTCGTTTGTCTCGTTAAAACTCGAGAACGCCTGGGCCGATTCAGCTGATTTTGGTTTTGAAATGTTAGAGAAGGTTCATGTCAGGTTTCGACATATATAACTGTTAGGCGGTACGAAGTTCGGTACGGGTCAGCTAGCAAATTATAATAATTACCTATTGGTATACTAGATATTTTTTATTTATAGCAGTAAGAGTAAATAATTTCAATAAATTTGCGTTTGTCCTCGCAGCTTTACCAGACTTAAATATAAAAAAAATGACGTCACATCATAGCATATGCTATTTTATATCTATAAGAAATATTGACTATTTTTCTTACAACACAAGCTTTAAAAATAAAGCAAATACTATAAGATCCACTACTAAAAGGCAACGTATCTAACATGCTAGCGGACCACGCATTCGAAAAAGATAGATATGTTTTTTAAGATATTGCGCATTTGTATACATTGTATATGGAAATACCTACGGAATTTATCAGTAAAGTCGACATCTGTCTTTTACAATATTTCAATCCTCTGACCTGAATCTGAAATTCGAATTCCGTAAAGTATATAGACCTTACCTGAATATTACATTTAGGAAGACATGGAAGAGATATTACGATTTACTTACTATACAGGGTGTTCTGTAGAGGGTCCGACAAACTTAGTGAGCGTGTTCAGGTACGTATTTAGAGAATACAAGTTGGCCAAAAAAAATCCCTGACCTCCTATTTTTTTTTAAAGATTTTTTTTTTAAATTTTACGTTTTTCACCGAAATTGTACCTATTCACTTAAATAACATTTCTAAAATCCGTTTTAGACCGGATGTTTTCATGTGATTATAATCTCAAATGCATGCTTAAGCCACGAAAAGCAAAATTACATACAATTAGAACTACCTAACTGATGTAGAACTCATAAAGTGAAAAAATAAATTTAAGCTTGACATCTAAGTTCAACTTTCACAGTGATTTAAAAAAAAACCACTAGCGATTCTGGAGGTAGTATGCATTAAAAAAGTTCTCCATTTATCACTTATTACAACGACATAAAAAAATGCTATGATACTTATCGGCTTGTTCAATAAATGAGGTACCAACTAAAATACAAACAACAGAAATTAATCAAAATTATTTTTATTTCAAATCCTGTTCGAATACAGCTCCTCTGTTACGAATACACGCACGGCACCTACGACGTATTTCTTTTGTGGTGGTGTTTAGAGTCATTTCTGCTTTAATTTTTGCAAATGCGTCGTTAATTCTTGCCACCAATTCTTCTTTTGTTGTGATTTCGACCTCATACACCAACTCTTTAGCACGTCCCCAGACATAGAAATCGAGCGGTGTTAGGTCTGGGGACCGTGCGGGCCATTCAATTGGGCCACGCCTCCCAATCCATGAATTGGGAAAGCAGTTATCTAAATGCTCGCGTACAATGTTTCTGTAGTGTGCCGGGCAGCCGTCATTCTGAAATATGATTGCCCGGTCATCTTCAAAAATCGGCAGGTGGCTCATTAATTCCGGTAAGTCATTGATTAAAAATTCCAGGTAATTTTCGCCATTTAGTGTATCTGGAAGATAGTGGGGTCCTACGACGTCTTTCCCAATGACACCTGCCCATACATTGACCGAAAACTTGTATTGTTGTGATGTCACTCTTGTCGCGTGAGGATTTTGCGATTTCCATAAGTGTAGATTGTGTTGATTAAAAATCCCCTCTCTCGTAAATTTTGATTCATCTGTCCAGAGTATGTTCTTCAAAAAATCTTCGTTATCTACATCCGTATGTAAAAGAAAACGGCAAAACTGCGAGCGCCGCTCTTGGTCCCCTTCTACTAAACCTGAAACCAAAACAAACCTGTTTATGAACATCAGATGGGCAAGTGGTAAACCAATTATTTTTATTGTAGAGCGTGCTCTACAAAAACTACTACAATCATAAATTAAATGTACCTTGCACCGGAGTGTAGTGATAAGGATGCCTCCTATCTGCATTAATTACTGTCCAAACTTTGAATGACGAAACTCCCAAGTTACGGGCCACTTTTCTGACGCTGGTGGTGGGATCTGCATCGAACTCTTGTAGAATGTTTTCATCTACAACGACGCGATGCTGTCTATTGTTGAGGCGTGGTTCCCTAAAGTGTAGGGTACCAGTTTCCCGCAGTCTCCGAAAAGTGTTTGTAAATGTGGTGTGATGAGGCACACGTCTGTCGGGGTACGACTCTCTGTACATTCTTTGTGCAGCACGTGAGTTCCCATCAGCTCGGCCGTAGACAAAAACCATGTCAGCGTATTCTTCGTTATTAAACTCCGTCATGTCTTCACAGAAAGAATCCACACAGCAACAACAGCAACAGTCAACGTTAACAACAGTAAAAGTAAACAACGGATGACACTCAACAACGGTAACAGTTCAACAAATCAACGGAAAAACAAAACAGAAAAACAAATAAGTATTAGGAATCGTACTCGCGTCAAACAGTGATAACAGTCAAAGCTCGACTAAATTAAATACTTACACATTTTATTGTTTAGACAACCGCCAATAACCGGTATTGGCCTTACTACGCCGCCTCCGCATTCTTTGATAGACAGAGAAAGAAGAACTTATAACAATAGTTTTATACCTGCTCGTCGTATTTGGTCCCTATTTGTTTGTTGTTATGATGTTACCTTGAATCTTAATTTTACTCAACAAGCCGATAAGTATCATAGCATTTTTTTATGTCGTTGTAATAAGTGATAAATGGAGAACTTTTTTAATGCATTCTACCTCCAGAATCGCTAGTGATTTTTTTTTAAATCACTGTGAAAGTTGAACTTAGATGTCAAGCTTAAATTAATTTTTTCACTTTATGAGTTCTACATCAGTTAGGTAGTTCTAATTGTATGTAATTTTGCTTTTCGTGGCTTAAGCATGCATTTGAGATTATAATCACATGAAAACATCCGGTCTAAAACGGATTTTAGAAATGTTATTTAAGCGAATAGGTACAATTTCGGTGAAAAACGTAAAATTTACAAAAAAAATCTTTAAAAAAAAATAGGAGGTCAGGGATTTTTTTTGGCCAACTTGTATTCTCTAAATACGTACCTGAACACACTCACTAAGTTTGTCGGACCCTCTACAGAACACCCTGTATATTATTTTAGAATACCATAAATGTTATTGATCAATATTCAGCTATAATAAAATACTTGTGATAACGAAATATTTAAACTATGAAGGTCTGGTGGATTCTTCACAATCATTGTGAGGAAACCCGCTTGTAGGAGGAGATTTATCGAAGATAAGCGAAGTCTCCACCTGTAATATGACTAGCGTGGCGGACTACGGCTGACTCGCCATTCTTAAGGGAGACCCATAATTATCTGTGGGACGCTAGCGTTGATATGAATTTGAAAGCTCAACCTGAGTTATCACAAAATATTACTTAGAAACCTGTACCTGCGATTTCGTTCGCAAAATCCTTGTATCAAACATGTCAGTATCAATTTCAGTGATCCTTCTGTGAGTCTTATCAACAAGGATCATACCCATGATGATGATGAATAATAATCACAAGTACCTTGACTTGGCTCACGAGGTTACCGCCATGTGGGATGTTGATTGGAGACGAGACGCTGACGGAGACTCTCGCTAGACGGTTGGATCAAGGGTCTGGTACAGAGGGCGGTGATCACCGACACAGCACGTATTGTAAGAGGGTTCCTCTCTCTGTTGTCCCTGCCACCGACCGGTAGCTTGGGTCCTACCCCGCTGCTGGCGGTACGAGTACTCTAAGATTCGGTTTTTTATTTTATTTACTGTTGTTTATTTATATAGTAAAAAACTTATATACGAGTATAAAAAATAAAAGGTATACGAACATAATAATACATAGTTTATTTCGTTTCAACAAATACATAGTAAATCTTATTAATATTGTAGTGAATTTTTTTTGTTTTCGAATACATTATAATAAATATATTAAGCACATTATATACAATAAGATATCATTTTAAACTGTGAATTTGATTCATTTTAGCGATACAGAGAAGTCCGTAAGCGTGTTTACCATGAGTGAACCATTCTGAAGAGCTAAAGATTATGTATATTTAAGATTGGATTTCTAAATTTATTTTCA
Organism: Ligdia adustata; assembly: GCA_947049295.1. Lineage (NCBI taxonomy): Eukaryota > Metazoa > Arthropoda > Insecta > Lepidoptera > Geometridae > Ligdia > Ligdia adustata. The sequence continues at coordinate 713,319 of OX346221.1, forward strand.
CGAATTTGAGTGGTTTGCCTCATAAAAAAATCTTAGTAACAAACTGGGCCAAGCGTACTTTTACCCAAACCTTGTATTAATCTTGTAAGTTGGTCACCCGTGAACGTCTCCTTACAAACCAGGACATCGAACCTTGATGTTTATGTTTGTAAGTTTGTCAACTTAGGACGCATATCACAAAACTTTATGTTGGAAGCACAGTAAGTCAATTTTGGAAATAATTATAACAAGTTCTACGACCTCGCGGACACAATATTTTTGTGACAGAAAAAAAATACATTTTGATATGTATCCAATTTATCAATTATATATAAAAACAATGCCAATTTTCGTTGTAATTTTATAACTCAAGAAGAGGCTCACCTATCCGAACCAAATGTTTAGGCTTTGTTTCGACTATTTAGTAGATGATTTATGTGAAGTTTGCACAAGATCGGTCGAGCGGTTCTTCATTTATCACATTTTTATTATTTCACTTTATACGAAGCGAAGCACATACCCACCCGCTAGTGTATTATGATAGAGTAAGTAAGTCCTGACTGATAGATAAATGAGTTCTTTATTATTTAAGCAATAATTCTTAACAATTCTCTCAAAATATAGTACTTTTGTCACCTTCCGGGGACAGATTGGGGTGACAAACAGGAATAAATTACTACAAGTGGCAGTCCGTTATTTGTTAGGGACTAACGTAAAACCTAAACATGACATGAAATTCGGAGGGTGTATTTACGAGTATTATAAGGTTTATTAAGAAAGTATTAATATAAGAGGTCAAATAAGTTTTTTTTTTATTAGGTTTTTAAAGTTTGAATTTTCTTTATATTCAATTATAAGTGCCGTGCAACGCTTCGTGGGTTTCAGTTACTTGTTCCTCATATTCAGCATTTTTAGGCTAGAAACAAACAAAACAGCTTGCTAATGGTCAAGATCTTGCTTTTACTGGTTTTTGCATTCCTAGGAAACAATATGGTGGCTATTGGCCGCGAATATAGTACAACGTGTAGACGTGGCCTTACTAAAAAGTTTGTGTTTCTCAAATTAAGATAAAACAACTCTCATTTAAAAATCAGCTTAAACAATACAAAAAAACATGCTAGCTTCTTTATCGCGGCATTATCGCTTAAAGCGACTTCTTCCAGGAGCTGGAAGACTGGAGCGGCCTTCGCGAGGTAAACATTAATGAATATATAAAAGTAGTTAACAAGATTTAGGACAAATACATACACAACGATATATTATTATAATATTACTACATACAATAATATAATACAAATTATAAAGGAAGGAAAGTAAATAACTGATAAATTAAATACACGATTGTTGTAAAACTCGATGTTTCAGAGCGTTTGGAGAAGGATTATTATTATCTGAGCCAAATGTTTCAAAAAAGAATGTCGTTAAATCAAGCACTAATAACGCTCAGATACTGACTAAGCGAGTCAAGCGAACGGAGCATTTCTGTTTTAAGTCAAAGTGGCAGAAATGCTTATGTCTTCTCAATTAGAAGTTTAAGTAATTGCACTCAAAATATTGAAGTTGTTGACACCGAAAAGTGATAATAAACCCAACAATTTATTAGTTCACGCGACGCACTGTCTTTGTGTTCTTTTAGGCGCCGTCATCTAAATGAGTTTTTAGCTTTTTGGCAAATAAATAAAAGATTCATTTATTTTTTTTCAGCTGACTAGTTTTTAAAAATAGCACATAAATAATGATCAACTATAAAAAACTTAATTCAAAAGATCATATGATTTTTATAATTTAGACAAAATTAAAAATTAAATAGTTGAAAAGTTACTAGAAAATTCTTACATTTTAAGCGCTTTGAAACTGAAAGAAATTTCCCATAATCGGTCTAGACGAGTCGCTGAGAAATTGAGAAATACAGACACATATATGTGTATGTATACTGTAGTGTATATATACACTGTAAAAGATTCCGACTAATTGAGATTTTTATTCTCTGACGAATTAGGTATCAACAAAAAAAAGCTGCGATTGAAACGCGGATACAAATAGCGCATAAGCTACTTCCATTTCAGTAATTAGTCAAATTAACTTCCCCTGATGTAGGTAGTTCCCCAACTTATGGCAAATGGGTGTAAAGACCACTTAAGGCGAAGTCAATGCCTCCGGGAGTGGCTCTTTACCAGGATTTATACGCGATTACTAACTACTAATTAACGGTAATTAATTACCGTTCTAACTTTGGTAAAATATGATTTGATTGAAAAGTTTTCCTAATAATAACAAGTAGATGTAGAAAAATGATTTCTTTATTTCAGTAATCTAAATTGATATTGTACGCCACTCTTCACCATCTCAACTGCGACCGTAGCAAACTACTCCTTTTTTGGGAAATACAACACCCAATTAAAAATTCCCGACGACGGAAGATTTAGGAACTCTTGTTTTTATTCTGCACAGCTAGGCATCTGAGCACAAGTTTGCACGACCATGGAAGGCAGCTATACTGTAGCCGTAGATGGAGCATGCCTTCTCTGGAACATACTGGCTGTCAAGGAAGGCTAATGAATCACACCGTTAGGTGCTTGGTGACAGATTTAACAACTTGAGGGTGGTAGCTAGCCAGGCAAGCGATAGGAAACGCCCCAAGATACTAGAGATCGAGTATCAACATTGGATGTTACACAGTGTTTAAATAACATGGTAGCCAGCCAAGCGGCCGTTAGAAAACGCCCTACCACCATGCCAGGGTTTCCTCACGATTTTTTTTCTTCATCGGTAGCTCAGTCTCTTTTGGCATGTTTCTTGGGATCGAACCTAGTACCTTTTGCAAGGCAATCGACCCCACTAACCACTCGACTATCATCGCTACAAAGCCTTACATCAAGTTTCGTCTACATCGGTATGAAGGTACAACTGACAGACGCAAGAACATTTTTCAGTCAATAATATATAGTTTATCAATAGTCAATATTATGTTTTTTTTCTTCGAAATTTCTATCCCTATAAATAAGATAGTAATCCTAAAATTGTTTTTTATGAAATACGAACTCTAAATTATGAACTAAAAACTAAAGAAACTAAATTATGAACTCATACAATAATCAGTGAATTTAATTTAATATCTTGTCATGAATTTTTTATCATGAATCAACTGATTGCTTAAGAAGAAGAAGTTATTAAATAGCTCTAAAATGCAACTAATTGCTAACCGACTTAAAAATGGATCTATTCTCAAATCCTCGGAAACGGTTTAAGGGTTCCGTAGCCAAAGAGTAAAAAATGACACAATCCAAAAACATTACCTACCTTAGCAAAGTAAGTAAAGTAAAGTAAACGTTTATTTGCCAAAATTACGTAGTAAGTCATAAGGTTAGTTTAAAAAAAAGTTGCCACTTTCTAAATAGGTCGGGTAAAAACAAAATGGCTTCCAAAAACAGAATAGTACCATCCTCCTTCAACATACACACTCATTTAATATCCATATCACTTTCTTAACCACTTTTGCGCGCAGAACGAAAAGTCTGCATAATAAGAAAGTATAATCGAAGAAGTTGAGATGACAATTTTCCCGGGAACTTTGTCCCCTGTTTGTTATCGGTCGATGAACCCCGTGTTGTCGTGCTTACTTATAACTTTAATAGGTGCGTCTCGCCTCTTAGACGACATGTTATGGGGGATAAATTAAGGAAGCGTATTAAACACGTTAAGACATTGACTCTTGGGATAAGATAAGATAAAATAAAACAGAAAATCAGACAAATTACACTCAAACGCCTGCCTATTGTCTATAAACGGGTACAATGTAGATGGTCACCAAGTATTACTTTTGGTTTCTAAAATAGCTAACGGTCACCGAATTATGACACTCCGACTACTTCCGGCAAAGAGGTCCACAGTAGGTTCAGGTTATATTTTTATGACATGCTGAATACGTTCGGCAACATAGTCCATTTTAGGAAACGTATTTTGGTGACCATTTATCCATTTTGGTAACCGTTTAGAATTTCTTTGGTAGTAAAATAGGTACTTTTTGGGCGGTTATAAAATAGAAAAGAAAACTGGCATCGAGTCAGCTGACAAAACTTACGTTACAAGAATTTCATCCTAAACAACGTGTAACAGAAAGGTGTGACAATACTTAACTTTAGTCTACGCATCAAAGTGAACCCAATTAAAACAAAATTTAGCAAAAATAAAAAAGTCAATATTGCGTCCTGCATACAACATGGTCGATCACGTGACTAAGTTTTGTATGGAGAAACTAATATTATATATTCTTTTTAATTTTTTTATCTACTACGGGTTCACTTTTATGGGTAGACTAACACCTTTAAGTATTGTCACACCTTTCTGTTACACGTTGTATATTCAAACATGACTTTTTTGGAGACAGGGTAGTTTAAAAAGTTTATTTACAGAGTTCAAAAAGTAAAAGGTTCTTAATTCGAGAGACTTTTTTTTAATGTATGTTTAACGATTTTTTTTTTTTAAAAAAGACGTCTGTCTGGACCTATTTGAGAAATATATTTTTGGGCGAAAGGTTTACCTAAATTTACGCTTCGAAGTTGAATGTGGATGGTGCAAGGCTTTTTTTTACTCTTTTGGTTTGATAATCCTCTCAAAATATTTACCTACTAAGTTTTAACTTTAACTTTTTAATACAAAAATCCTTTCAGTCAAATTAATACTAATAATTTAGGATTTTTTCTAGTTGAGGTTTATCGAAACTACATTTCCCTTCATCTGCTAACGATCCACGAAATTCTGAAATTTCTAAGCAAATTTAAAAAACAGTAATAACATTAGTTATTTATTTCATTATTAACGTTAAATATTTTAAACCGGGTTTTATACTAAGCCTTGTTATGCAAACTTGTCCTTTTGTATGATAATAACTGGTAAGTATAATATAGATTTCATGTTAGAATTAAATAAGTCTCGGTATAATGAAATACTTATTTTTTTATGTACATTAGGATTTGGCATTTTAAATCATTGGTGGTATCGTAGCTCCCAAATGATGGAGCCATTTTAATGCGTTTTTTTAGTTTAAAACATGTATTGATCTCCAATAGTATTCAAGTTTGTATCTCTTTTCAGATGTAATATATTTATGTATAAATGTCCCTTAATAATTAAGGGTGGTTTATTTATTTTACATTTTTTCTGTTATTTATAGAATTTGTCTTATAATTTTAGTTTAAATATGCAATCAAATTACTTATTATTATGAAATATATATAATTATTCGTTCAACTTTCCAATTCTCCATCTCGAAAAAGTCTAAAACGCCAGCATCTTGTCACTCAAAACCTACTAATCTCCAACCTTAACATTCTCAAAATGCTCGATAAAGCAAATCTCTCGAGCAATAAATCCATCAGTAAGCCATCAGTAGGCCATCATATCCGTGGCCTAAATACCGGAATACCAATAACTGCATCGCGACAGGTAAACAATCCCAGGACAAGGGTCAAGGACGACCGCAACTGGGTAAACGGGTCACTACCGGGACCTATTTTATTGCCAGGCTCATTGAAGTTGTATAATATCAAACGGTATATATGTAGGTACTGAAAAATGCTTTATTTATTTCAACTCTTTTATTATTTTTCTTCTCAAATTACTTTTTTTATTTCTCTTCTCATGTGTCTGTCAGTGCGTCATGCATGACGTAGTAATCAAAACAAATACTTATTAAAATCCTAACTAATATAATAAATGCGAAAGTAACTCTGTCTGTCAGTCTGTCTTTCACGCTAAAACCACTAAACCGATCTGGATGAAATTTGGTACATAGATAGATTGGGCCCGCACTCAAAAAAAAATCGTCGTTTAAGGTGTTAAATTCCCTTGTCGATTTTTTTTGTGCTCCTTTTTTTTTGTATCTGCGTACCTATCAGTAAGCTGTAACAGTGGAATAGTTTCTTTTTTGTCGAAATGTTTATTGTCATCACAACTAAGTTTCTAGAACGGTGCGTTAAGTTTAATTATAATTGTGCCTGTGCGACAAAGTAGACATAGACTGCGTTAAAGGGAATTGACGCATGAGCCATATTGACGTATAACGATATTACAAAGTACTTTGTCAACACAACATTTTGTATACAGCCTTTGTACGTGGCGTTAAACTTTTATTTTAATTTAGACATTGCGTCTTAGTAGATATAAATTGCGTTTACTGAGAAATATGTATTTTAACGCAAGTGCGTAAGAAATATAATGCATTATCAGAGTATTTCGTCTCAATATAATTTTGAGTATGTGCATGTACGTGACGTCGGTGCACTTAGCGAGTAAAAGTGTACTTTGACGTAGGTACAGAGGGAAATATGACGCAAGTACAGAGTATATAGGCAAAATATGATTTTGTGCATTTACGAGAATAATTATTTAAACAAAGAGAGATTGGCATGCAGGTACATATATATATATATATATACTGAGTGACAGATGAAAGCAACAGACTTGTAGCAAATGTACCTGCTCCAAGTTCGTTTCTGTTTATCAACTATATGTATATATTACACTAGCTTCGTTCGCTATAAACAAATTACATTCTTACTAAGGCTACCTACCATAAAAATAGTTTCCACATCGCCCGCTCACAACCACTTGGCCAATTTGGATCATATATGATAATTTAAAAATCTATATAATTATCAGAGAAGCCATGTCTTATTCTGATGTATAAGCTATATTATTGTATTGTTTTATCAAAATCCATTCAGTAGTTTTTGAGCGAAAGATAAACAAACATCCTCACGTACATATTGCGCTGTTATCTTATGTCCGGACCCGCGGGAAAAGACATAGGATACTTTAAAACTAACTTCAAAAAAAGTAGTTCCCCATTGGATTATCTCGATAGGTTATGTAAATGAAAGCCGCTTGCATATCGCCGCACGTCAACTTGGGAATTCTTAAATACCTCAATGGCTAATATAGGTCTTAATAATTACAAAATAAAATTAAGAACAACACAAATACCGAGAATATTGAGTTATGTTACAGTAACTACTTCTGATAATATTGTACACAAAAACTTGAAATGAACTTTATATTAATAAAAAAAATTAAAAAAATAAATAATGTTTGGTTAGAAATGATATTGAATGCCTAGAAGGAATCGCTTTAGGTGATAAGGCCGCCCAATATACTTCCATTGGCTGTACTCGTATGTATATATTTTTCTCGCTGTATTTTTTTATTGTGGAGTATAACGCTACATTTCCAGAAAGAAAATAATACCAAATAAAAATGTATCTGTTCAAATGTATATTTAGGTACTTAACACTATGCTTTTTCAATTTTACAATAACTATTATAAATTAATTAATATTGTTTTAATAATAATAATAATAATAATAATATTACTTTAATTCAGACACAAAGATCCATAGATACACACAATAGTAATATTACAGTCAGGAGTAAAAACTTAAATAAAATAACGATAAAAATAAAAATAGGTACAGGATAGGTATTATTACGTAGCAATAGCCGTCCATCGTCTGTATGTTGAAGTCAGTATAAGGCGGTCAGCCAAGCTCTTAATAATACAATTTTTAGACGTGTCAACTCTGGACATGAACATTGCTATCCTTTTCCGCTGTATAGCATTGAAGGATTCCACCCGCGATTCAGTGTACATTTCCGAAGCACTGCAATACCATTTCAGGCCCATCAAGTGCCTGAAAATTTTATTGTATGCTACACGTATTCCACTATGCGCTTTCTGTGTATAGTTAGTCCAAAGTTGACACGTGTAAAATGTCTGGCAAAAAGACCTAAACAAAGTGACCTTGACGTCATCCGCAGCTTTGAAAAATTTTCTTGCAACCATGTTGCCTACTACACAAAGCGCCCTTCTTTGTCGTTCGATGTCCTTGTCGTCTGACAAGCTGCTGGTCACGATATGGCCAAGGTATTTGAAACTGTCGACTATGGCCACCGGCTGCCCATTGAGGCGAACCACGGGCACGTTTTGGGGACCCTTTCCCGACCTGAATATTATCATCTCCGTCTTCTTGGTATTATACGTTAAGTCATGATCCTCAGCATATCTTTCGCAAATTAAAATGAGTTTTCGTAGTCCGCTAATCGAGGGGCTAAGCAGCACCATATCATCAGCATAGCTCAGATTGTTGACGTATCTGCCATCCAATCTGAGCCCAACTGGGGTGCTACTCAGCTCCACGATCAGGTCGTTCACGTACAAATTAAACAGGTCAGGAGAGGTAACCCCCCCCCCTGCCTCATCCCGCACGTCAGCCGGTAGCCATCCGACACCTCAGAGTCCCATCTGACGTTGTTAGTCTGATGGTTGTACCAATACGCCAGGAGACCCACAACTTCTGGTGGTACATCCGTATCCTGCATTTTCTTCCATAGAATGTCGTGATTAATAGTGTCAAATGCACGACTCAAGTCTAAAAAACAGGCATATACTGAAGTGTCATGCTGAGTATAATATCTGACAACTTCTTTTAGTGCAAATATCGCCATGTCCGTTGAAACTTGAGTGCGAAAACCAAATTGTCCGTCATCCACTTCAATTTTACAAACATACGTATGAATCACTCTTTCAAATACCTTGGCCACAATCGTGGCCAGCGAGATAGGTCTATAGTTTGCAGAGCTCGAGATATCACCCGTTTTATTTTTAGGAATCGGTATCACTAGCGTTCGGATTAGTTCCCCCGGCAAATAACTGTGCCTAAGGCAGAGATTAAAAAGCCTCGCCAATATGCAACAAATATGCTGACCCGAAAATAATAAGTGTTCTATACTGAGGCTGTCATGACCCGGAGACTTACCACGTTTCATATTTCTCAAAATCGCTTCGATTTGCTTAGGCGTTACTGTCACGTGGTGAGGCTCCGAGCTCCGACTAGCCTCATTGCTCGGTGTACTAAGTTTTCCAATAGTTACATTAAAATGGCTGCGAAAAATATTTGCGATATTTTTCTTACTTTTTTCACCCTCTACACTTGTAGGTATGCTACTTTTGTAGTTCATCTTTTTTGCTTCCTTCCAAAATTTAACAAAATTACTATTAGCATGGTGTCGAGCCAACATCTCCATTCTTATTTTTTCCTGGTTCTTAAGTACATATTTTAGCGCGGCTTTATACTCTCTGCGTGAGGCAGTCATGTTATTGTGGTGATATCCCGAACGCGGCTTACCGTACCTCACCCACAGGGTGAACATCTCCCTAGCCCTAACATGCGCGCGTCTGACGTAAAAGTTCCATCCTACCACATTTTTGCGCTTTCTCTCATGGTACAAATCTGAGCTTTCAGCTGCGGCTGACTGCAATATACAGACAACACCGGTGTAAAATTCATTTATACATTTGTAGTGTTCTGTACAAGTACAAAGTGTATCCGTTTTCATGCAGTTCATATTGCTAAATATATCGTCAAAATTACTAACTAACTTATTAAATTTATTATCACAGATATTCGTATATAGTAAGGTCTGTTCGCGGTCCCTATCGCCCCACAAATACTTTGGTCCGTTTTGTACGCCTGTTTTGTTGCACTCGCGCGTTGTCTTAGGAGCAATAGCAATAGTTTTGTTTATTTATTTATTATATACAGAGATAATAATGTTATACCCGACTTTTCCAAAAAATTAAGAGGTTCCCAACTCGTCGGATTTCGTTGTTATGTATCTTCTAGATTTCGAAGAGAAATAAATATATATAAAATATCGAATTTTAAATTTTTAAGGTACTTTCCCATAAGATATATTTTTAATCCGTACAGTATTTTTGGTCAAATCTAACTTTTAATTTTCTTTGCTATACATAGATAAAATATATGTAGCGTAATTTTTGCGTGCAGAAATTGAAGTAGATTTTCACTTTTACTAAAGTATTAGGTACTTGTTCGAGTGACCCATAATAAATAATAATGTCGGACAAAATCCACACGAAGGTCTTCAGCTCCCTAACTAGGCAACGCTTGTGTTATGGTAACCTGATGACTGATGTACGTACTTATATACATATATAATATATTATAAACACCCAGACACAGGTTTAAAAAAGACATGTTAATGCACACATATGTTCGACCTGTCCGGGGATTGAACCCGGGACCAGCGGCGCAGAAAGCAGGGTTGCTACCAACTACGCCAACAGACCAGTCACGTTTAAATATTTTTTTTTCTATGCCATACAGGTTTTAGTAAATGTAAATACATTACAATAAAATATTAGAAACAAGTATTATGAATCACTATATTTAAGGCATGCATTATTCTAACCTGTAATTTCCAGTTTTTCCTTCAACGGTAGTTCTGGTTCTTTTTGGGTATTAATCATTTGATTTTATTCCAAAAATACAACAGTGTGTAACAAAATATAGTTTTTTTAAAAGAAAGTAATTACTTTTATAGTTATTTCGATTGATACATCAAACGTCTGCACTTATAAAATTTAAATACGACTATTTTCAAAATTTGCTGGTACTACTTACTTCAAATTTTGTTTATACTTGCGGAACACGATCTACATTAAGAATTTTTCAATTCAGTCTAGCGGTCTTGAGAAATTAGGTATTAAAGATTGAAAAATACCTCCTAACTTTTAGGAAAGGTGGTATTCAAAAACTGCTAGAGTTTATAGACCTGGTTTCCATATATCCAGGTCATCTGTGTCTAGTATTCTCTATATTTCGGTGTGGCCGGGTTCCGTCGCGTCGGCCTAGATGCCCTATCAAGGTTTCCGCTGCAGTCCCCAGCCAGAGCTTTGTGGGGAGCTATCAGCAAATACCTGCTACCGACCCAGTTCTGCTGAGACTCTCATAATGACAACATGGAGATGCCAAGTCGGCGTCGATACAAGCACTAATGAACATAATTGTAAATTAATGTATTAATTTTGGCAATTCAACGCGGGAATGTTGCCAGCTGTTTTTTGACGTTATCACACGGACATATTTTTTTTAAGATTTTTAATTTTTTACTTTCGATTTTTTCTGTTAGCTTTACAATATATATATATATATATATATATATATTTGTTTTTTATTCATACTCTTATCCTATTTTTGTAATTTATCATTTAGAAAAGGAAAATCTGTACCTTAAAATTTAGCTTTGTAGTTTTTTTCTTTTGATAAATTTTATTATTGTATTGCTTTAGTGGTAGTGGAATTAAACAGTGTTTCCGCTATAGATATATAAAATATATAACATTTTGTTTGTTCTCTAAATCAAATCATTTTGTGTAAATTTGACCTCGTAATTTGTAACACAATTTATGAGTTCCAATCGAATTTTCGAATTTCATTTATTCAGGTAATAATAGAATATTATAATTAATAAACTATTATCAGTAGATAAAAAAGGGAAAATTAAATATAACTATAAAATGATTTATGATAAATTGCTTTTTCTTTTGTCCAATAGAAAAGGCAATTTATTATGAATATATAAGTTTTACTAAGGGCTCATCGCGGGTTCGCGCGGGTGAACATTTATATGGCCAATTTTCTTACATCTTGTGTTAGTTTTAGAAGAGATTTCTGAGGATCTATATTTTTTTCTATTTACAAATATAGCCTACGTCACTATGTGATATTGTAGCTTTCTAGAAACAAGAGAATTTTTGAAATACGTCTTGTAGTTTTTAAATATTCGTTTTATACAAACATACAAATCTTTCCGAAGGCGCGATCGAAAGAGTTCTGTTACCAACCTTAAGAATAAATCAATCCTATGCTTTTGTATTTCTTATATTTTGTTTAATTAATATTTTAATAATTAGTTATAATGTGTTAATGTAGTATATAAAAATCCCAATATTTTTTTCTAAATTATTGTAGGTATTAATTTCTCAAAAAATTCCAAGCTTTTTTATCGGTATAAAAACTCGTTAGTGCAAGTTGTAGTTGAAAATCATTCATTAAAAAAAAACTATATTTGTGCAATAATGGTAAAGTGAAAAAGGCGAGTGTGCGTAATGAGATGCATTACGTCACTGAAATTGATACAATAAAAAGGCCTTTACGAGGAAATGTGTTGAAAAATAATATTATAACACTTTCTATAAAATGTTTCGCATTTCATACATTACTCGATATAACTAATTTTGATGATTCTTCACTAGATAATTTCTTTCGAGCTTTGCCTGTTATACTATCTGTTATTTCTTGTAAAGTTTTATCCTTAGTTTCTGGCAAATACTTATATAATAACAATATGGTTACAGCCGAAGAGATACCAAAAGACAAAAACGTCCCGTGCATATCAAATGCTTTGAACATGTACGGTGCTAATTTAAGAGTCACAGACACAAGCAATCTGCCTATCAATGCTGTTATAAAAGTTGCTAAGTTTCGAGATCTAAGTGGGATCAATTCGCTATAAATAGCAGCAGACATAATTAAAGGCCCACAACTAATAGATAACGTGTATATCATTAACAAAAACACGGAAACGTAATTATTTTCTCTTATTACTGCTAAATGTATCAGATATAAATATAATGATAATATAAACATGAACGATGTTCCTATAGACGAACATACTAAAAGCATTACTCTTCTTTTGAGAATTTTTGATAACAAACATCCAACGTACATACTAGCTACCGTTATTCCATCTAAGATTAACATTCCAGTGTATGCAGTAGATTCTTTGCCGGTTATTTTCTGAATAATATTTATAGCGTAAATTGTACATATCATTTTCCCAGAGAAAATTATAAGGATTCCTGTGAGTATTGATAAAAGAAGAGGCTTGTAGAAGTCTTCGTCTTTTATAGTAGCGCAAAACTCTATTTCATTGTCTCTTCTATCTTTCTTGGTGGTTTGACAACTTTTGAAGTATTCTTTTTGAGTGTGAATTAAAACTTGTAGCTCTTTCTCAGAATCATCGTCACATCCTTTCAACCAGCGGTGGCTATCTGAGCATTCTTGGTATCTTTCCTTGCTCGCGAGAAAGTACGGGGACTCTGGCCAAATGAAAACAGTGACGACAGTATATCCTGCACATAGAATGCCAACCAATCCTATGTTCTTCCAATGCAAAAATGTCCCAAGAGCATTAGCTGCCCAAACTCCCCAATACAGAGTCGCAGAATTGACAGTCAGAAACAATCCTCTATACTTCGGAGATATATATTCCGTCAGTACCATAATAGATAAAATAATTTGAGAGGCACTAAAGAGGCCTTGCATTATTTCACTGATAAGTATTTGATAGACTGAAGAGCTGCAGTAGAAAACTAGAAAAGCTATGAAGGCATCGATACAGCTGACCATAAAAGAGATTTTTCTGCCGGCGTACCTTGCGAGATACGTGATTATAAACACGCAAAAGAAACCACTGAAGCTGAATGCAGATGCTGGAACAAAATAAATACGAACGTTTAATTTACAAAAATCTGCTTATCTTTTAGATTTAATTAGATCAATCATTATATTATTATCTTATTTGATCATATCAGAATAACTGACCTACAAAGTGAAACTAGTAAAACGACTCTATTGCGAATCTGGTAATGGTGTTTTTTCGTAGGTCAGTTCAGTCTTTCAGGTCGTAGTTTCCAGACAATTTATTTTATTCTCTACTAAATTTGGTGTTTAAGTTCTGACTATTTCAATTATTATGTAATCGGGTATTTGGATATCGGGTGATCGATGGGGTTTTCTACAAAAAAATAAATTTTGTAGAGATTTTACTATGCTATTTACTAGCCGATTTTAGTAATATTTTTGGTAGATATGCAAAACAAAACGTTACTATAAAGAAATATCTTATTTAGTTCTACTAAAATATTTCATTATATCTTCAAAATAATAAGTAAATATTAATATATAATGTGAAACAGAAATGTGAGACAATACTTAAGGGTATTAATCTATCCATCAGAGTGAACCAATTGTACAAAAAATAATAAATGAATAATTAAAAATATATACATATAATATATTAGGCCTACTTACAGAAATTGGTCAAGTTATCGGCCAAATTGTATAGACGACGCAATTTTTTTGCTAAATTTTATTCTTTGCAGGGTTCACTTTCATGGGTAGACTAACACAGTTAAGTATTGACCCTGATTCAGCCTGTCACACTGACTAAACTAAATGTTCCTAAAAAATGAGAGGAAATAATTTTAGAAATATCAAATTAGGTTAGTTTAGTAAGTTTGGCTCGCCCGGATCAGGGTCATTATCACATCTTTCTGTTACACGTCTTATAAATGATTAATATGTTGACATACTCAGCCAGGAAGCCATGTCGTCTCCAATGACTGATGTGGAGTTTGCCTTTTTCCTTATCTGCGGTATGAAGACTGTAGGTGCACCTAGCACCAGGCCATACATGAAATGAGACGTCCAGATGCCAGAGCATATTAGGAGCTGAAAAGAGTTGTTTCAAAATGGCTCGTGTTTAAGCGCCGCCCAGAAAACTACCTATTTTACTAACAAAAAAAATCTAAACGGTTACCAAAATGGATAAATGGTCACCATATTTCGTTTCCTGAAAAGGACATTGTTGCCGAAAGTATTCAGAATGTCATAAAAAAACCTAAACCTATTGCGGACTTTGTTGTGAAGTATTCAGAGTGACATAATTCGGTGATCGTTAAGCCATTTCGGGAACCAAAAATGATATATGGTGACCGTCTAAGTTATACCCTTTTCAAAATTTATGGAACTCCGGCCAAGTCCACATGAAATTATAAATAGGTTAATCGTTAAAATTCTTTAATTTATAAAGCTAATAAAAATAAAGCGATAATTTCTCATTGTGCAAAATTAATTTCGAATCAAAATATTATAACGTTATCGTAGCAAAAAGCCGAATTACGAATTGATATGACAATAACAAGCAGTAACAAGCAGTAACATTTATAGACCCATGTGACTATTGGAATTATCATAGGAAAAAAAAAGTGCGTACTAAAATATGTAAATTTCTGTACACACATTTTTGTATCCTCTACCAACGATAGAGGCAACTGATGAAACTTTAATTAATACACTATATTAACCACATCTTTAGGCATTTTTTTTGGTAGATATACAAATTATCCTTGCCGAAAACGAAACAAGTCCTTTAAGAAACAATCCTTTTGATATTTTAGTAAGTAAACACTGTGATTCTGATTCAGCTAAAAAAAACGTTACAATAAAATTACCCAGCGTTAACTCGGCGTGCTTCTTTACAAATCTTTCGAAATCTATCTAGGCTTATAACAACAAATCAAGGAACAAAATGTAGGTGAATAGTGAACGTAAGCATCCACCTATTTCGTCATAATAACATCCACCTATTTTCTTTTGGTTAAAAAATTACCTGTCTTAAAAAAGGCTTCCAACTTATTTTATCATTTGCATAAGACACTGTTTTACCACATAGGTCACTCATGGTTTGTCACCGGATTTATACTGGCACTCAAAGAATTGTAGTACATTTCTGTATTCTAAATAAAACTAATTGGTTTTTACAGTCTTTTAACCAATAAGATAATATGATTATAATCAATTTAAATTATCGATGGTATATAAGATGTCTAATGAAGCGAATTTACCTGAGAATGACTGATAAAGCGAATAAAATTAACCTAAACAAGTTGATCTAAACGGCACGCTCTTAAAGTAACATAACCTGTTTAATAAAGTTTGTTAAAGTAAAACTTGTAGTAGAACAGTTGAACTGGTAAGACCATAAATATCGAGAACCTTCTGACTGTGTTTTCCACATTCCAAATACTGATATGGCGCTGTAACTAATGAAAAGAATACAACCAATAATATATGTAAAAAAAGGTCATATACTGACCTTTTTTTATGTAAAAATAAAAACTTTTCGGTACAGAAGGTACTACCTCTAGGATTTTTAGATGAATAATATTAAAAGGTGCGATACAATCTAGACCTTAATAAATGTGTTAGTTATTCATTTCCGGTTCTGCGTTGACGAAATCACGTTATAAGTTGTCAAAGATTAAAAATGATTCTCTTGTATTTACTTATATTGATTCTATATGTATAAATAAATGACCGCTGATCTATAACCGTGCCAAGTCAATAACGCTCAATTGGTTTACATAATAAGGCAGGATAACTGCATAATTATTATTCAATACTAACTTCATGAATTATTAACTTAATTATACTACTATTACAACAAATTGTAAAGGTAAATAGATTATATGTTATATTATTCTGCTGTTTTGAAATTAACCATTGAATTTGGTACTACTATGAACTACTATACTTTCATCTCTTGCCTGTTCTTTAATTAATTTTACTACTATTGTGCCCTCTTGTTACGAGATTCCAAAACGACCAATTATAATTATCAATACCATTAATTTGACAAAATCATACAAGAAATATTTATTTATTACATATTTTGCTCATATTTCACTTTGAACTACTAATTTTGTTGATTCTTCAAATCTTACCATCTGATAACCAATGGCGCCTCCGATACAGTCTGCAATTTCTTGCAATGTCTTATCTTTTGTCTCTGGTAAATATTTATACAGTATAATTAATGCAATCGTTGACAATATCCCAAAAGAAAGAAACGTTCCATGCAAACCAAACGCCTTAAAAATATACGGTGCTAATTTCAAGGTTAGAGCAACAACTAGTTTCGCTGTCAAAGCTATTAGACATGCTGCTAAATTACGAGATCTAACTGGTATTAGCTCGCCATAAACGGCTATTGACATTATTAATGGACCACTGCTAATAAAAATTGAAAAAAATATCAACAAACTTAGCGATACATAGTTGTTTTCCTTAATTATCGACAAACGTATTAAATATAAGTAAAATGCTAGAATATACAAAAAAGAAACTCCTATAGATGAAGCCACCAGCAGCATTCTTCTCCTTCTTACGAATTTCGATAATATACATCCCATATACATACTTGCGACTGTAATGCCATCCAAAATTAACATTCCTGTATATGCCGTGGATTCATTGCCTGTTATTTTCTTTATAATGTCAATAGCGTAAACTGCACAAACTAGCTTCCCAGAAAAAACGCTCAAAAGTCCCGTCAATATAGAAATGAGGGTAGGTTTGTAAAATTCTTTAGATGTGACAGTTCTAAAAAATTCTCTGACAATATATCCTGTACTTCTTTTTATAGTTGGATTACTCTTAACATATTCTTTTTGAGTATTTATTAATGTTTCCAATTCTCTTTCGGATTCATCGTCACGTCCTTTGAGCCATCGGTGGTTTGTTGCACATTCTTTATATCTTTCTCTACTTGCAAGCCAGTAAGGAGATTCGGGTAAAACAAATACAGTGATCATTAGCGTATACGCTGCGCATATAACACCGGCTAGACCGATCTTCTTCCAATGGCAAAACGTCCCTAAAGCATTAGCTGCCCAAATTCCCCAGTAAAAAGTAGCAAAATTTATCGTAAGAAATAACCCTCGATGCTTTGGTGACGTGTATTCAGTCAGAATCATTACAGATATGATCATTTGTGAAGCACTAAATAGACCTTGCATGATTTCGCTGATAAGAATCTGTAGTACAGTGACGCTGCAGAAGAAGACAATTAAGGCAACGAAAGAGTCGACACAGGCAACCATAAAGGTGATTTTCCGACCGATGCGACGTGTGGTGACCGTGAGAACAATAACACAAGGGAACCCGCTGAAGCTGATCGCCGATGCTGAAACATAATACAACAAAAGTATGAGAAAAACTTTGTACGACCAACAACTACAAATCACTGCGTCATCTACAAAAAAATTGCTGACGTATTTGTTAGTTTTGTAAACAAATTAAATGAGCAAAGACGTCACTGATTCTGATTTTGGAGCATTTGTGTTTAGCAAAATTGTTCAGTCAGCCAAAATTATATTATGAACCGGAAAATTAAAATAACAGCTATGCAAAATTCATCTGTCTGTTAAAGTTGCTGTAAAACAATGGTTAGGAGTGTACTACTAAATCGAAAGAAGGTTAATATACTCGTCATTATAAACAATTTTTAATATGGGACCGACCCTGAATTCGAAAAATCAACACCCGTTTTATACAAAAAGTTGATTGTCGACAATATGTATCAGAAACAGCTGAATTTTTTTTTGAATTCACAGTTGGGTACATAGTGAAAGGCTGAGTATAGTGACAAAATCTTGGTTTAGTACACCCCTGTAAGGCATATTCTATGAAATGTTACTATATCTTACTTAGCCATGATGCCATGTCATCATTAACAGCGTCTGTAGAATTCTCCTGCCTTCTGATTTGGGGAATGAATACTGTAGGAGCACCTACTATGAGTCCGTAGACAAAATGAGACATCCACACGCCGGAACATATTATGAACTGAATTAGAAAATAATAACTTCAGTTAAGATTCAGAACATAATCATATTTTACTTAAGCGAAAGAAGGAGAGTTATGTTCTTAGTATAGTCGAGTATATGTATGTATTTATATTTCTTTGGCTCGCACTAGAGCCTAAACGGTTTGTCGTGTTTTATGTAAGTGATGTCAATAGATTCCTCTTAGTCGTGAGAGTGACACTGGGTACATCAACAATAAAAAAAGGAAATGAAGGATTATACACAGGTAAACGATTTAGCAGTCGGATTTTTTCGACCTCGATTAACCACTTGTTTAACATTAAGTGAATAGGAACAAAAGACGATGGAATGATGTGACCAGAGAAATGCCTGTTCTTGATTTTTATTGTCGTCTGTCTGTTGTTATTTCTAAATTTAGTCTATTTCTGACGTCGAATAAGCGTCATATGTGCCACTGTAAAATGAAGTTATTGTTTTCGTATCATTCGTGCGAATGGGGGTCACTGAAAGATTATAACTTAAGATTTGTTATAAATTTTTATTCTTGTGAGAAAATTCATATCACTCAGCTAGTAAGCATGTACTTAACAGATTAATCAAGAAATCAGAAGCTACCTGTCTTACAAATGGATTCCAGCAAATGCTATCACCAGCGCTAGTCATTTTCACTTTACACATCGTTAATCACTAAAATAATAACCAATAACGTTAAATTATATAAAAATATTATTGTGTTTACAATATCCAAAACACACTGCGTCTATTTCTGTCTCAACTTAAAAAATCAAAATCATAACAGAACTGAGTTTTCGCAATTTCGCAATCCGTTTATTTCTGACTTTCCGTTTATTTCTGACTTTTATTTAAAATCATTGTTTTAACTCGCAGACGTTTTTATAATTATGATTATTACTTATTTAATTAAAAACAATAGATGTTAAAATAATTTAACAATTCACACGATTGCTATGTACGTATGTGAGTCTTAAGAGGATCACTTCACTGTTTTCGTTCTGACAGAATTTACGTTCCAGGCCTACCTCTTTTCACCCCCTCAATAGAATTTTTTGTTATTGGTTTTAATCGCTTTTCTGTGATATATTCTAGGCCAACGCGTTTTATCATTTTGAAAAAAGTTATTGAATTCTGCATAATAAAGCCTTTTAAAATATGACAATGATGAAAAGAGCTATATCTTATTGTATGGACAAGTTGGCGGTCTATAGCTGTCTTAAATTGAGCTTGTAAAAAAAACAGTCCCATGCATATATTTATTAAATTGACTTGCTGATTTTTCATTAAGAAAAGTACATTATGTCGCCGATTGGCAAGTGACCGCCTGCGATATTTTGTATTTTCATGACAAAGTATCGCTCGTAAAAAACCTAAAAAGAGGTGGTCTATCTGAAATAGTTTTAATGTAAATGATTTTTAAAAATTATTTAAGATTCACCTCCTTTTTAGGTTTATTGATATTAATTTCATATTGACTTCGGCCAACGCACACCTACTAATGTCTATATACCTACTATTACATAGTATTTATTTTGAAATTGGCCAAGACGTCAAAATCGTCACTAAGTAATTTAAATCTGATTTATTTAATTAATTATATACAATTCTTACAAAATAACGATAAACAATAACTTACACTTTGCTTACAAATGAGAACAAACATTTAATAACAAATTAAAACCCAAACTGCAAAAATTATTAAACTCAGTGGCATTATTGTATATTTTTTTGACACGCCCCAGAGCCTAAACGGCTCGTCGTATTTTTATGTGAGTGGTGTCAATAGATTTATCTTCACTTGCAGATGGTCATAGGCTATACAAGCTGCATCCCGCAATTTCCCTTTTTGAGATACGTGGCTCTAAAATCCTTGCAGAAGGATTTATTCAAGTCACTTAATATCGAATCCTCATAATAAGTTTTGAATTACTTATTTTGGCTATCTGCTAAAGATATAGGTTTATAGGTATTTTTACGCTACTATGTTACTAGGTTTAGGTATGGATGTGACCTAGTTCTAGCCAAAACAGTTCAAGGCTGATGCACTGCCTTTAGTCTGTTTATATGGCGGCGTTATGCTTATAATGAAGGTTATACAACGTGTAACTGAAAATTGTGAAAATACTTAAGTTAGTCTACCTATCAGAGTGAACCCTACGTTGAACAAAATTTGGCTAAATTCCAAAAATAAAATATTGCGTCCTCCATACGACTTCACCGATTACGTGATCGATTTTTGTATGGAGAACCTCATATTTTTTTTCGCGAATTTTGCCAAATTTTCTTTTAGATTGATCGGTAGACTAATATTTTTAAGTATTGTCACACCTTTCTGTTACACATTTTTATATTTGGTGCAAGTAGTTAATATTCTACATAATTTTGTCAAGTTGTTCAACAGTTGGCATTTTATTTTTGTAATAGTTTGTTGTCTATACAGCTGTAGAAACTGTCAAATATTCTCTCTAGATAGTCCTTTTAAAATATATACGAAACATGTAAAATAAAATTAAAACTTTTCAAATTTTTAACTTTCAACTCTCTTTTAACACACTCTAAATTGATGGCTTGAGGTTCAAAAGTTTAAAGTCTATGTTGATTTCTTGCAAATATCAATAAGGACTTACAAAACCAGAGCAAACCCGTTACATTAAAAATATTGACACTACAAAAACATATTTACACACAACATATTATATATATATATATAAAATATTGACAACCTTCCTTGAGAGAGAGTGTATTCCAGACTATGCATGTTTCATCTAGGGCTACAGTCTCGCTGACTTCCTTGGTCGTGCGAACGTGCTCAAATGCCTAACCGTCTGAGATAAAAAAAAATCTGCAATATTCATTGAATAATTATTAGTCAGCTCGTTTCTCTTCTCTCCAAGCCTTTCAAAGTTAAAGCTAGATAAGTTAGAATATTACTATATAAGATATAACGGTTGCACTTTTACGCAACAAACTAACCGCCAAACAATATAGCTATACTCAACAAGTGGTTAGAAGCGAGTTCGAAATAACCCGACTGCTAAATCGTTAAACCTGTGTATCATTCTCAATTTCTTTTTTGTTGTAATTTTGTTGTATCCAGTGTCACTCTCATTATTCCTTATTATTATTTTGTGAGAATTGCATGGGCGTGCCAAAGAAATATACATAATGTACACTCGAAAAACATAAGCCTCCTTCTTCTGCAGTCGTGTAAAAACACCTCGTATCGTTGTCGCGACTGCACAAACCGCATCTCCGGTCATGAACTGTGGAATTTGGGTCACTGGTGCAAGGTTGCGGTATTTATTTGCTGAGGATAACTAGCAATCGATCTTTCTGGATTTTTCTCTTGCCTGCTTGTATTAACAAATCAATACAGCCCTCTTTAAGACATGGTCAGTATAATGTAAAATCTATATTATACGAAATGGAAACAAAAGGATGAAAAAGCATCTTCATCACTTTTTTAATACAAACGTGTTACAGAAAGTGTATGCATTACACGTGCATCGACATTTTTTTGTCGACTTCGAAGAATATAGAAATCTATATATTTATTCGTATTATTTTGTCTCCATTTGTGAACGAATGATGATCGAACGACGAATGATTAAGCCCTGACTGACTGATATTTATTTGCTAAGAATCAACGCAGAGCCTAAAGCGTTAAACCTGAAAGCGAGACATGAAATTTGAAGAGTGTATTCATTATTAAGTATAATAAGAAATATTTTTTGAAAATTGAACCCCTAAGGGAGTCAAATAGGGGTTCAAAGTTTGATACTTCTTAATATTCTATTATATATCGCGGATAACAGCTATTCATAAGACATAGGTACATATCGATATCGTCACAGTTAACTGTGCTAGTTGACTAGATTTATTTCTTTATTCTAAGTACACCCGGTCCTAATAATATCCATTCAAAAGGTTGCCTGCACTTGTGGCACTACACGTAAAATTATATTTTATGTTTTGTGTGTACAATAAAGCGTTCATCTATCTACTTTGTTGGAATTATAACCAAAATAGGCTTCATGTCTGAGGTTTGATCTTCAGAAATATGATGTTCCATATGATACATTAAATCCGCTTTCAAGGCATATCTGTAACAAACGTGGTCCTTGACCTCTCAGCAGTTAGGTCATCCTGCAGCGCTGTCAATCGCTGCAGCCGATTTATTGGGCAGCTCACCTCGATTCGAGGCTGCCGTTTGTCTTGCGCTTTTTGGGTTCAGGTTTAATAGAGACGTTTCAGGAACGCTGTTAGTTTATTGCTGCAGTTAAAGGTTCACAATTTTTCCGTAACTTATATTAACTGTACATTTTAAAGTGTTTTTTTTCTTTAAAGTATCGTCACAATAAGCTTGAGCTGCATTTGCCAACAAACTGAAGGGTCTCCTGATGAATGACTGAAACAAGTTAAAGATGTAAAAAACGCAATTGCAAAATTTTTAAACCTGTGTTTCATTCTTAAATGTTTTTTTTAAATTTTATATGTTCACTGTCACTCTCACGACTAAGACATTTGACATACACATAATAATAAGACAAGCCGTTAAGGCTCTAGGGCGTGCCAAAAAAATATACATACTTAATTACACACATACATTCGCAAAACCCTCTCCCACCCTCTCTCGAAACCTCTTTCTTTCGCAGTTCTCTTTCTTTCGCAGTTGGGTAAAAAAAGTTTATTTGGGATTTCAAAACTTGAAATCCCAAAAAAGCACCAGTCCTGGCATAAGTGTAAGTGTTTAAATTATGAATATTTCTTTGGCACGCCCTAGAGCCTAAACGGTAACGTATTTTTGTGTGAGTGGTGTCATTAGATTTGTATTAGTCATAAGAGTGACACTGGGTACATCAAAATTAAAAAGAATAATTTTAGATGAAAAACACGTTTAAGGATTTAGCAATACTCTTTTTTTAATCGCTTCTAATCACTTGTTTGTGTTTGACAGTACCTTCAAAAAGTCTAAAAACCGCTGAGACATTCAACCGTCCTTCCCAGTGCGTCTAACCCAGTTTCGTGCGGGAAGCAGTCCAAGGGCGATGCACTGCCCCGAGCTGGATCGATGGCATCCGGCACAGATGCGTGCACTTCAGGGTTGAGGATATACAGGCTGGAATTTCGGTAGGAAATTGGATTTTGATGGATTGGTTCAAGCGTTCAGTACATAATCTTCAATTTACACCAATGTTATAAAAAATAAAAAAAGATTTGTAATTTAGTA
Organism: Ligdia adustata; assembly: GCA_947049295.1. Lineage (NCBI taxonomy): Eukaryota > Metazoa > Arthropoda > Insecta > Lepidoptera > Geometridae > Ligdia > Ligdia adustata. Next base: position 736,856 of record OX346221.1, read on the forward strand.
GGTGTGTTACGAATAAACTTAAAAACTATCGGACCGATTCATTTTTTATTGCTGTGAGAAAGTTTTAAAAACGTTTTTGAACGTGGTTTGCGAACCACAAATTTGCTCGCTCGGCCTACTACGAGTATCCGACAGATCTTTTATTTGGATTGAACAAAAATTAATTTTAAAGCCAAGTGTACCATTGAAATAGTAATGTAATAAATAATTATAACTATCAAATTGTAGTCAATAAACTAATTGTGATTAACTTATAACTTCGATAAGAAATTTCGGCTGCCAATATAGATAAGACTATTTTTGGCTACCAGACGAAAAATACATTTGAAAACAATCAATTATTGTATAATATTAAAAATAATAACTATTCATGCGAAACAACATCTTACTGCCTAAGCTCTAGTGCTTAAATTGGCTTAAATTGTATTCCGCATCCAGTCCTCGAGAAATCTGACCCGATCCTGACCTAAAATCGTTCAGTTCAAGGCCATTGCCCAGATGCAACCTTTGAGTTTGACACTTTGCTCTTATTGCTAGGTAGATAAAGTTTAATATCGTGTGGTAAGTTCATTGTATGAAGCTATTGATTTCGAAGCACTGACAGTGCTTGTATACAGCTGTTGGTATTGCAATTATGTTTGAACTTGGTAAATGTTCGGTTGTAACACGGTGTCCCCAGTATTAGTGTTTGCAATCATAGAAGGCTTTGTGTATACATACATACGTACAACATCATTTATAAACTTACTAGCTTTTATCCGCGGTTCTTTGGGCTATATTTTATAAAGTTACCTGGTTTCGATAAATAAGTTCATTTTAAAAAACGTGGCAGGCGGCAGACTGTTTTAAATAAAATTGAAATGGAACCACAAGTTTATTTTTTGTTTCAGATGATTACGAGTATATCTGCCTCAGGTATAAATAATCCTCTAAATCCTTTCAAACAAAAAATATTTTTTTTATTAATGAGTAAAGCCGTCTCTGAGAAATCAGGTAACAAACGATGATGTAGCGACATTGCGCTGATGGTCGAGTGGTTAGTATCAAAATCGTTCCAATAGTTTATTAATAATCGATATAACTAAATAAATATGAGATGTCCCCCTCTTCAAAATCTACGCGTTAAATCAAAATATTGTTTATGAAATAAATATATTTATATAAAAATGTATCGACGCCGAATTCAGTTTTTTTTTCTTGCAAACACTTTTTTAAATTATTGTTCTTTTATCATGAAATGAGTTTGTTTATTTCTTATTTTCCTTTATATTATCGCGGGTTTTTCCCGCTTTCGCTGAAAACGTCTCTGTCTGTGTATTTATTACAATACTACTGATCCTACGAGTTTCAATGTATAATATTGATGGATTATTAACCATTAATGCCTTGTTTATATGCACAAGTGTGGGCAAGGGATATAAAGACGGAATAACGTGGGTTCGTGTTCGCGGGAAATCTCCATAAAACCCTGGTAAAGTCTCCACCGCTTTACTAGTGTACATTATGTGACTTTAACTTGACCACGATGACGTAGATATATAGCTTAACTTGATTGATTAACAACTTGAAAATTAAAAACTTGACGCTAGCAATTATATAAAGCGTATGGTGTCATATATTAAAATAAAAGAAAAACTCCGGATGCCAAAATTACATATATTTGACATAATAATATTATGAAATGCAGTAGTAAAGTTTTCAAAAAGTTTTTGTATTAAAAGTGAATTAGGGAGTGTTCTTTGCTATATACGCTGGCACAGAATAACAGATTACATACTTATTCACAAATCCCTCAATATGGGTATCGAATAAAAGGCCTTGAATTTAGAATAAACAACCTTTATTCAACTACACAACGTATGAGTGGGGTCACATGTATAAGGATTCATTTTCACGCTACTTCACTATTTAATGTAATAATAATAAGTCACTTGAATTAGTAAGTAATGTCAGGTAATTAAAATTAATAATATTAATTAGAATACTACCTACACTATGATAATATTCAAATCCAAGATGGCTGCCCAAAGTCCGCGATAAAAGCTATGTAATAGCTTAAAAATAATAAATTAGGGATACACATGTTTAAAGATTTAGCAGTCGGGTTTTTTGGAGTCGCTTCTAACCACTTCTTATTGTTTTGATTCGGGTATTTTTTTTTTTAATTTTAATAAAAACATCATAATATTTTAAATTTGAACTCCCTATTAGTGTTAAAAGCTAAATGTAAACAAATATAAATAAAAAACATATTTTAGAATTAGGTATTTTTCTCATACTCCCGAGGTGGTCTTTGATGTGATATTTTATCGAAATCGGTCGAGTCATTTTTGTTTTATTCAGTATAATTTTTAATTTCCTAAGACGCCATTATTAATAAAGTAGTATAATAGCTTATTATTTTTTTTAATATGACTTGTCGCGATTATATAGGTATTTTAAGAACGTCGACGTTGCTGTGCCACATTAACCTTCACGGTTATTTCCATCTGAAATTTTAAGATCAAGGAAAAATTTCATTAAAACCGCTTTATCACAATAACTTTGTATAATTAAGCGAAAAGTTATGCCTTCCCAAAGTTTCAGAACAGAACTTGATCATAATCTCAAAAGTGATTTAGCCGAATTTGTTCCTTACAAGTTAACCATTAAAAAAACTTACCTAATTAGACAAATGTAAACCTAATGTCTTAGGAGTTAAGACACTAATTGTAAAATATCACTTACTTAATAATAATGAGGAACACACTATTAAAACTAATTGCTAAGCAAAGAAGGAAGATGCAAGTCAAAACTACAACATTTATCAAAAGATTTGGAAAGTCAATAAATTACTAATCGTCTCACTCACACTAATATTATAAAGGCAAAAGTTTGTATGTATGTATCTTCGTTACTTTTTCACGATTAAATGGCTGAAAGGATTTAAATGAAATTCGACAAGGAGATTAACTCATACGCTATAGGGTATGAGTTAATCAACAGTTAAAAATATTATTTGGTAAATTTTACCTATTTTACTGAAATTTTGACCTATTTTTTGTCCATTAAATTTGATCCAGGAAAAGTAAACTGTTCTAGCGATATGATCTAACATTCAGCTCGTATTATACCGCTATACTAGTATTCCATAAATTAAGATCTTCTCTACTCTTCTTTTATTGAAATCGTCTAAAAGAACATTTAGAGAGGATAGTTTTAATGTCCCAATTGATACTCAGAGTAAAAAGTAAAAACAAGTGGTTAAAAGAAACTTCAAAAAACCCGTCTGCTAAATCTTTATACCCTTGTAACATCTTTTTTTTAATTTTGATGTAGCCAGAGTCACTTTAATTACTAAGACAAATCTATTGACACTACTCACATAAAAATACCACAAGCCGTTTAGGCTCTAGGGCGTTTGCAAGCAATATACATACATACACTTGAAAAACATAACTAGATCTTGCAAAGACCTTATTATACATAATTTTCAACTTTTAAAAGTGACAGTTCTCATCAACGTATAGGTTCGACGCTAAATAACTCTTAACCTTATTCACGCCACGCAAAGACTGTAGTGGTATAACCCCGTACGCCAAAAACACAATTTTAATACTTTTTAGAGTTCTGTAATTTAAAAGGAAAAAGCAGAACCTCTAGAAGAAATGGATCTCACTTTGTTGTACGTCTGTCAGTCAAGACCCTATTTTTCAGAAACGCGTGAAGGTATCAAGCTGGAATTTATTTCAAATACTCAAAACTACTGTCTATTGCAATTATTGTGAAAAATTCAAACTTTTGGAACAAACGCACTTAAAAAAATACAGCTTTTTATGCTGCAAATGTTCGACATTCGCAAGGGAATCAAAAGCTACTGGGTACTCTACCGTGAACTGAAATCCTGCAATTTGGTACGACGCAACGTCTTACAATATAACACAATTTGTTTTTTTGATAATTTTAAAAATACTTCCCTTTCCCCATGAACGCGTAGAGATATTAAGGTGATGGTTCGCAAATAGATGCGTTTTTGTTTATATTTTCTTGCATTACTGTACACTGTGCCATGTTGGAAGTTGATACATCATGTAATACATATACTCAATTAAAGCGTGATGTATCAAAATGCTTATCTTAGTTTACCAAACCATTTTAATATATTTTTGAAGAACTCATTATCTCATTATTTTGAACATGTTTCTTTCGGTATACGTTTAATGTCTACTTTAATACTGTAATGTTCAGGTAGATTAATCGAAATATTGGCACCTTCAGGCTAATCTTTTGTTTTTGTCTTAAAATGTGTAAGTGAAGTTTTAAAGATAAATGTTATAAGAGCCTACTAAAAAGTATTCATTTAGAAAAGCACGTTGCTAATATATTTGACTAGGCACTTAGCACATATTTTAATGAGGCACTTCAGGCGTTCGTTTTATGCGACGTTGCATGCGTACCCGCCTCATCCCTGCCACTTCGCGTAGTGCGCGACGTTGTCAGACTTCATCTAGTGCCGCGTGAGAATAATTATATATAATATTCCTTCCTAGGATAGTTACCGCGTGCGCGTAATAACATACTTATAAGCGATTGTGTTTTACTAGAAACATTCTCTACCGTGTTTTGACACTACTTGTAGAAATGTGATAATATACAAATGGGAGATAAGAAGAATTGAAAACAAAAAATATCACATCTTATAATCTGTATAAGTAAACGTTCACCGATGATTTCGCCAATTTACTTTTTTTAAGATAATTTTTACTGAATATTTTTATTTATAAATCTAGCTATTTTGACCGATTTTTATCAAACTTATATGAATTAATTGTTCGATAATTTTAATGTTAAAACAGAAAAAACAAAAAAAAAACCGTAACTGAAATAAAAGGTAAACAGTTAGGTATTTTTAGTATGGCAGCTGCTCCTTACAGTGAAGAATATATATAAGAATAGAAATATATAGCTTTTACAGTATAGATACTAAAGAAGAAAATTGTTTTTATCTGAATCGGAAGGCTGAATTCGAACGGCATTGCCATCATAGATGTTATAGCTGATGGTTGCTACGGAAAGAGATCTTATAAAAAAATATTCTTCACTGTCAGGAGCAGCTGTCATAATAAAAATATGTAACTATGAATTTTTCGATTGATTATGTAAATATGAATTTTTCGTTAATTTAAAAAAAACAATAACTGAAATAAAATTACTTTACTTTTTATTTCCGTTATTGTTTTTTTAAAGTGTTTTTATGTTTTCTTACAGACGCTAAAATTAACGAAAAATTCATTCATATAAGTTTAAGAAATCGAGTTATTATTATTCGATAATGAGTAAAGTTATATTTGAATTGAGTAATTACTACATACTTCACATTTTGTACAATAGTAATCTTTGACCTAACTTTCAGAAAAGTACGATGTTATTTCTCTGAACTTACATTACTCAATGTCAATATCCAAACTGAGCATAAGACACCATCTATCTATACAGTTGACAAAATTACTGACGACAGGCCAATGCCCGCTCATTTGTTTCGCCCTGAATCAAACAGATGGAATGGCATAGGTAAGTATCAGTACAGACTATTATTTATTTCGTGGCTCAATTCTCAATTGCGTTTGTCTATACCCGTCGCCTTAAATTAAATTCATATGAATACAGAAGCCTTGGTGCACGAGACTGACTCGCACGTGGCTGGTTTATATTTTAACTACATACAACATTAGCCATAAATCCACAAGCCTGTTAGTTATTTCTATAACCTTAGAAAAAATTTACTTTAAGGCTTTATTTATTATACTAGAAGTAGAAAAAACCACTTCACCCAATGTCATAGTTTTAGCATTTATCGTTACATTCAGTGTAAATCAATCCCAGTTGAAGTCAAGCGTAGCAACATCTTCCGCATATCAGAGCATTTCCAAAGCTCTCAGTAACAAAAATAAAAGCTACAACCTATCCCTGTTATATCTTAGGTCAACAACCTTCAAAAAAGCCTATAAGTAAGTAGGTAGTACTCATTTTGGTAGAGGTTATTCTGATTTTTGTTTGACCTCAATGGGAAAAGCTTGTAAAAGTACAAGCATATCCTGTGGCCATTCTATTGTAAGTTGTTTTTGTGGAAATTGAGTCATGGTTGTTTAAGTGCTTAGTTGACTATTGCCTAATTTAGCAGTTTCCTGTGTTAAAGGGCGCTTCTGCGTCGAAGTTAAATAAGCATTTACAGTTTTGGAAAATTATAAAAAAAATCACTAGGTGATACTATAAAAAACATACAGATGGTGTACAGACACGCGTTGTTTTTAGATAGATATTTAATTGAGAGAAAAGTTAACTTAGTTAATCTATAAAATGTTTTGCAAGTGTCGATGTGGATTTTTTTTTTTTAACTATAGATTAGATTAATAATAGTGTTTCTGTGGAATAATCTACGTATTAGGTACTTATTTTTATCGCCTAAGCCGAAAAGAGGGTCTATAAATTCTTCCTAACAAAAAATCACCTCCTAACCGAAAACATTTTATATGACAACCTAAACCTAGTACATAAATAATAATTAGTACTAAATAAGTAATACGATGAAATTAAATTGTTTGCTGCAAGATCAGATTGTTCATTGCGACACAATTGGATGCTTATTGTAATGGGACAGAAATTATAGAATAAATATATTATGTTTTCATTAATTGAATATTCTTGATTTCATTTTGATTTGTGTTTACTCGCATTTTCTAATTAATTGACATTGATTTATTAATAGTTATGTTAATATTTAGACATAGATGTGATTCCTTTCCCGAATAAACGATAAATAGTATAATATCAAATAATAAATAGGTAATTAGTTTATGTAAAGATTCGCAAAACGATAACGTAACTGTGTTGTCAATAAAACAAAAACGTGAAATAAATACAGTGGCGCCCTCATACGAGTATCTTCTGTCGGTTTTCGTTTCGGACAGACTCCAGTAAGTTCTTAAGAATATTTAGTTATATGTCGGCAAAACGATTTAAATGCATTTGCTATAAGATTAACAAGCAAAACTTTTGCACAAATTTCGATTTTAAGTTATATTCGATTTCGAAAACAGATAAATAAAATATTAGTTCTTAAATAGTCTATAGGTAATCTTTCTGCTATATTTTTTTGCTGTAGTTGTCATTTAGTTTTTGGTAATAAATGCTCCTGATAACAGGTGATTACCCTGTTTCCATTTATTTCTGTCTAGAGCTATAATAGCCCAATGCTTCTCGTGATTGTCGAGGCCGGCTCTCCATCGCTTCCTTGGTCTGCCGCGGCGTCGTTTGCGATCTGGCGTCCTCTAGGTGGTTTTGGCGCAAAGATCATCTGGCATGCGGCAGATGTGGCCAGCCCAATCCCACTTCAAATAAGCTGCTTTTTGAGTCACATCGGCTATTTGCGTCTTGGATCGCAATTTGGTGTTTCGAATGCGATCCTTTAACATCACGCATACTGCGTTCCATAGCCTGGCTATGGATTTTGATATAATTTGCAGTTTTTATTATATTTTTTAATGTATTTTTAGATACCTACTGTGCGTAATTTTTACTGTGTATGTGAATATTTTATTATGCTTTTAGAGAGTTATCGTTCGGAGTCGTACTGAACGAGCAAGTTTGATATAACCCGACTGCTAAACCGTTAAACCTGTGTATCATCCTTAATTTCTTTATTTTTACTTTGTACCCAGTGTCACTCTCACGACTAAGGTGAATATCTATTGACACCACTCACATAAAAATACGATATGGCGTTTAGGCTCTAGAGCGTGGCAAAGAAAAATACAAACATACTTACATACATAAATACCTTATATATATTATACATACATTATACTCGAAAAACATAACTATCAATGGGTTATAGTTGTTGACAAAAAACACCTGTTTTTTTTCTTGAGTTCCGAGTTGGTCCCATAGTGAAACTTGTTAGTAATTATAAGCCCGGTGACCCCTTTTCGGCTAAGTACACCCCTAACCGATACTCCTGTATATACAGGTTTCACAGATTTCCAGCTGAAAATCTTTCAGTCTGTGATTTCACAACTCGGACAAATCACCTATTTGAATCGTGATTAATTTGGTCTTACTTTTTCTCATACTTAGTACCATAACATGTAATTATTAAGACTAATAGCAACTTACGCCTACATTATATTTTCAGTTAAAATTGTACAATACACCACAAAGACAATTTATATCATAAAAGTTTCAAAGGAACGTTACAACCACTAACAAGTTGAAAGCGTTCCTGTTTCAAATATAGAAAACATTTTGTTCGCAATCTATATTTAGCTTCAGGGTTGTTACCCTCGTGAATTTCAAAACGACCTTGACAGGTCACTGACCGGCGGTTTGACAGTCCATTGCCGGATTGAACAACTGATTGATGTTCGACTGTCAGTACCAGCTGTCAAGTCATCGAGGCGTGCCAATGGACCGGACATTGTAAGGGTTAAAAAACTGAAAACAAAGGTAAGGGTTTACACGATTTTAGGCTTTACTTTTTTCGTGTTAGAATTCAGTCTCACCATTTATTTTAGTCTTAAATTTATACGTGTGACATTTACCGACTTAAAAAAGGAGGAGGTTTTTTTATGTGTGTTACCCATTTCTCGGCGGCGCGGCGGCTGGAACGATATAATTATTTTTTATGTAAGAAAATGTAAACATTTCAAGTGGCTCTATTCTATCCAGTTATTTCGATTATTTAATCGAAATAACTGGATTGAACCGGAATGAAATCGGTAATCATGTTTTACGAAGACCTTATTTGGTTTAAAAAATAAAATCCAACAATAAAAAAAAAAGTTAATGCTTAGTAATTATTATTTTTATTTTATATTATGAAGCACACTTGCCTATCGTCAACCGATTTTGATGTGATTTTTAGGGTTACGTACTCAAAGAATAAAAACGTGACCCTAAGACTAAGATTTTGCTGTACGTACGTACGTCCGTCTGTCTGTCACCAGGCAGTATCTCATGAACTGTGATAGCTAGGCAGTTGAAATATTCACAGATAATGTATTTTCGTTGCCGCTATAACAATAAATACAAAAAAATAGAATAAAATAAAAAAGCTGTACATTTTTATTTTATTCTATTTTTTTTCTCTCTCTCGGATCTCGTACAACAAACGTGATTTTTTTCGCGTTTTTTGCTTGATATTAATAACGACCACAGGTAGGATTTAACTAATGTTCTATAGATATAGTACGGAACCCTTAGTGCGCGATTTTGACTAGCACTTGGCCAATTTGGCTCGGTTTTTGTGCCGTCTTGTTTTCTTCCCAGTTAGCAATAATAGTAAATCATTCCCCGAGTTCATTCATGCGAAGAAGAATGATCAAGTTGGTTGAACACTGACATTCGTTTATGAGACGATGACCCTAATTCAGATTCTTACACTAGAGTCGTAAATAAAATAGCCATTGCTTTATACGAAAATTAAAAGGTAAAAAAACTGCACCCGGCCATTGAATTAAGATTAACACACAGACTAACGACAAAATGTTTGTTATTAAACATCGTCTAAACGAAACGTAAAAAATCACAAAAATGTAAATCTCCTTCATAAATATACTAAGACATTTATTTTTATTTTCCACAGATAGGCATTTGACCACAAGTTCGCACGACCATGGATGTCTGCGATACTGTAGCTTTAGATGGAGCATGCCTATTCTAGAATACACGGGCTGTCAAGGAAGGCTGCCGGAACGCACCGTTAGGTGCTTGGCGATAGATTTTACAACTTGAGGGTGGTAGCTAGCCAGGCGAGCGATAGGAAACGTCCCAAAAAACTAGAGATCGAATATCAAAACTGGTTGTTACACACTGGTTGGACAAAGTTTTGTGGTTGCATATCACAAGGGGTGGTTATTACTAAACCTATTACACACGCGGATTCGTGTAAAGAAATGAACGGACTATAGGCAATAGACATGTCCAAATCTTTTGTTTTAAACGGTCGTTATTAAAATTATTCATAAAAAATATTTTTCTAGTAAGACCTTTAGATAGAAGTCAAAGGTAAGTACAATATTACTATAGTACTACAGTGTGCCTTTTTTAACATAATTTTTTTTACTAACTACAAGAAAATAAAAATTATAGCAGAAATATTACCTAATGAACCATTTAAGATCTACTGTTAATCCAAATGCTACCAGTAGAAGGCATCGTGCCTGACATGCTAGCCGCATTACCTCTCTGAATGGCAATGCTTATACGTTGGGCCAGATAAAAACCGGCATTTTGGTCACGCGCCGAATCGATCAAACGCTCCGATAAGTTTTGGGCATGACATGAGCTCGCGGCTCTAAGTGTCGACTCTATATGGCTCAATAATATAACCTACATATATATAATATTACATAACTTTTAGCAATATTTGAATCCTCTGTTTTCATACTTTATATGCTGTCTTATTATTGTCGTTATGTTATAAGTTATTGGTAGCGTTATGTTTGAATCCCTTTCTTCTCATGCCAGAGCGCTCGAGTTCGATTTTAGGTTTTGGCTGTGCGTTTCAGTATTTTAAACTATGTGCAATTGTGCATATTACAGTGAATTACCACTTGTTTTGACGGCAAAGGAAAACATCGTGTCGAATCCTGCTTGTCGTAGAAGTTTAAATTTCTTGCTTTTTAATTGAACAGTATGTTTCAAATTAATATAACACAATTAACATATGTAGGTACAAAGAAATATTATATAGCATATTTAAAATTATAAGGATTTATTTATATTCAATAAAACAACAATATTCATAATTTTATCTTTTTATTACTTTCAAATGCTGTGATCATTTTCTCGACGAGTAAAATAAATTTTAACAGTATTTACCAATGACTCAGTAAAGGCATGAAATTAAAATATATATATATACTCAACTATAACAAAAAGACAATATATCTTTTTTTAATTGGAAATAATTGAAGTTATTATTTAATTAGCCATTTTTTTAATTGATGAGATAATGAAATAAAATCACTGTTAAAATTTATTTTCAATAGGTACATAAATTTGCAAGGTATTAAGCTGCAAAATGTAAAAACAACTATTTGTCCTAGTTGCACACAGAAACACTCTAACTATTGTAAACTAAGTTTGTAATATATATCAAAATAATTCAAGTAGTGGTATCGCGTAGAGTTAGCGATTAAGGTAGTGAAACAAGTGTAAGCAGTCTAAGTTTTATTTTTGACAGGTTGCTGCTACAACTTAAAACTAAACCAATATTGCTTACGTTTGTTTTATTTCGTTCGTCGCTAAATCAACGCGACAGCAAAAGCAAACACATAGAGACTAATACATTAGACATCAAATCATTAATAAACTAAATCTATATATTTTTTATAGAAGTTTCACTTTGAAACCATTATTTTATTTTGATAAAGACGTTTTTAATATAAAAGTCCGAACAAAGAAAAACATTTTCACTTATAAACAATAATCTAATAATGAAGCCTTTGTAGCAGGTAAAGTTCCCAGAATGCTGGCAGCATTGCCACGTTGGTAATGCGGCCAGCATTTTGAATGACAATGCTGATTGTTTGCCCAAAATAAGAGCCAGCATTCTGGTCACGTCATGTCACTTCGTCTGATGTTTAGATAATTTTGAATATAAGTTTTATATGTTTTTTGTATAATTTGTATCATTCTGTTTAATTCATGGCCATGTGTCCGTACAGATAGCATTATTTTATTTGACAGTTAGAAGGAAATTTAGTAATTAATTTTATTTGGCATATATTGATATGTGAAAAAAAAATTAGTATTATCTGTGTATAGGCTGTGTTCACACGACGTCATAAAAAAATTTACATAATAAGAATACGAAAAAAAAAATATTTTATCAAATTACAAAACAATTTTTTTGTACTAATAATAAGATTAAATTATTTTTTACAAAACGTTTAGTTATTAAATAACTGACATTAAAATGGAGGTAACGTCAATTGATATGTTGGGAAATTGTTAAGGATAATTAACGTGGGATTTTTAGCTTTAATTGCTGGTTTTTTAGAATAATATAATTTTGACTGGTTTGATCAAGTATAATATAAATTAATTATCAAATAATCTGTAAATCTATATCCAATTAAAATAGTCTGGAAAAAACTTGTTAAGGTATTTATCTTAAATAAAGCAGTTGTTTGTTGGCTAAAATTTGTTCATAGAAAATGCTTAAATTTTAATACAGTAATTAAATTAAATTTCCGAAAAAAATAGTAATGGCACTTAAATATAAATTTAATAGATAAAATTATTTAAATATTACGTAATCAAACCAGTGTTGTCTACATAAGCTTACTAAAATCTAAAACGACCTAACATTGCCTTTAACATCAAATTAATTAACCAATGTATTGGGTATGTACTACAGGGTTGTCGGTTAAGGGTATACTAAGGTAAAAAGGAGTACACTATACTTATCCTTTTAAACAACTTTTACTATGAGACACATTTATTTATCGACAACCGGCTAAATTTTTTTATGTAACAATTGTTTTTTTTTCTTGTTTTTAGTATTGGTCCTACAATTGAAGTTTTTCACAATGATGAGACTCCCTTTCGGCATAGTACACCCTTAAACAACAACCCTGTATAATATTAGTTAATATAAAATTTACAGATATTTCATACAAAACCGTCTATTTAACATCTACGAGTAAACTACAAGCCCTGATACTGTTACTGATAATTAACTAAGAAATATTTTGTTATTTAATGTTGAAATAACTTTATACAATATATTATTATGTTATTAGTCATAACATCGAACGATTTAACACTTTTACGATTACAAGTTATTATGTCAGGCATATAAATATTGTCCAGAAACTTTCAAACTGCTCATTGTAACAAACTAATACTGTTAAGAAATTAATTTAATTATAACTGTTATTCTTAACAAATATTGTTTTTACGTCCGAAAAATCAAAGCGCCAAAAATTAGCTGAAATACAAACGAAAAAGTTCTTCCCATACTCAGCTCAAGAGGTCACTGTACTTATGGTTATGCGCAACTTTTAATACGGGATCAACTTCGCGAACGAAATAAAATAAACGGCTGTTTATGCTAGTGATTTTTTTGTTAAAAACAGCTGATTTTTTAGCCATGTCCGAGTTGGTCCCATATGCAAAAATCACAATAAACAGCACACGAACCCTTACCATTCATCAGAAAATAATTTTATATTTATAGAATTTGTAAGAACGAAATATATTCAGTTTGAAATTGCGTCTCACGTTTTAATCAAACTTATAAGTCTTGTATGAAAAGAATATCAAATCTCGAAGTTTAGCTTCATTTACAAAACAACGACGAGAAAACAAAAGTAAATAAGGCCTTAAAAATTATTACTTTAATTATTAGTTTAAATATTTAATAGCAGTTCAATGATTTGGACAACAGTTATACGAGTCCCGGAGAATAATATTAACTAGTTAATGTTATAAACGTTATAACATTAATAAACTGTTAACTTCTAAATCAGGTCTCAAAATATTACAAGTTCACAAACTCTACACCTAACATCAAACACTGCAAATCAAATACAGCAAATTTATACAGTTTACGCGTCTCATCCAAATAAAATAAATAATGTTCAAACATCTAAAATTATTATTGTTCTAAATACAATTCAATAATTAAATAAGTTTTATCATAAATACAATATAATTATTTACAAGATAATATTTATAGTAAATTACAAATGTTATATTAGTTCTTACATTAACACCTTTTCAAATAGTGTATTTTAAATATGCAAATATGTATTTTCTTATTTAATAGATATAAATAAGAGATTATAGTATCATGCTATAAGTTAATTTATTATCATTTTATTGTAAAATGCGTGATTTTTTCGTTATATAGAAATAATTACTACAAGCTTCGATTCTCAAATATCTTAAACAAAAAATTAAAGCTGTTATAATTTGGTTTAAAAAAAAAGCTGTTTTAATTTAGCAAAAATATTTGTCACATATGTACCTAAGTGAATGTAAGCTTTCATATTCTTACTAAAAATAATATAATTTTGATCATTTGCTTATTCTACAAGTGGACCAATAATTAGTTTTGTGATTTGCGTCTGCTGCCCGCAGCATTGCGTTTTTTTGATGCTATTACTAAAGTAGATCATAATGTTACACAAAAGTTATATATCACTTTATATAAATATAACTACACTATAATTTTATGTATTCTAAATAAGAATTTATTTGTAGTAACATGCTCTGCATGATAAATAGTTACTAGTGTTAACAAACATTGCCTTCTCATTTCCAATCCCTCCCAAAATGATTATTAAAAATTAATTTATTGCCTCTACATTACTGACTAAATCAGTGTTTTATCAACACTTTTACGCAAAACGCCTCTTAAATAAAATGAAATAACAAAGATTATATCATTCGACAAGATTTAAAGACAGACTCAAGCTAGTTTTAAGCCAATTATTACAAAAATAGTCGAATTCAAAATCCATAATTTGGTTCTATCACAAAGTTATAAAATCCTTTATAAGGAGTGCCATGCAATTTATATCAGTCTTGCAAGCTTCGACTTTGTCTTTGATATAGCATAATAATGAAACAAAAATGTACAAACAATAAAAATTTAAATAATAGGTAGCAATAATTCATAATGATTTTACTTTCCTTGCACACGTTATTTCTTAAATATAATTTCACTTTTAGAACTGGTTGGATTCTAAAAAATTAACTTCTACGGAAAACTTTTAAGGTTCCTCCTCTAAATGTATAATAATATTGCATTTAAATTTTACAGACATGAAAAATAACGAAATAAATGTAAGTTTAAATTATTAATAGTATAGTACGCGGCAAATAAGTAGAACCAAGATGGCGGCATCGTCCCTTTCACTCGCACGGATAGTTTGGTAAGTGCGAACAGTACAACACGTCTCGCGCAAGCTCAAGTTGTTTGCCGCGTGCTATAATTTGCTGATGCATATAAAATTGACGTGATCAACCATAATCTACGAAGTTTATTTAGTTTTAAACAAAAAGATACTATATTAATATGAAAATATTATATCTTACATTTTTTTTTTTAGTTGAGTCCATATGAAATTATATTTAAAAAACGTACAACGGTACAAATAATACCCACGGCTGAATATTCCATTCCAAATGTCGTATAGTTTAAGATGCGGTAGAAAAATAGAATTTTGTTCATATGCTTAATTTTATCAAGTAGCAACTAGAATGTTTAGCTTGTTCTGAATTTTACAATCACGTATTTTTTGTGTACATTAAACTTACTTTTTACAAAACAATTTATGACCGTCTACTTTTTACTGAAATATACTGATTGATTTATTAATTTTACTTGTCTATTAAAACTTCTTACTATAAATAATTTAACAAAAATTAATTATGTACTGAAAGGAAAAATAAAAATGTTTTATATTTATCTTACGATCTATATTGTAATGTTCTACTTTATTTTATTATCTATTACACAAATACTATAACTACGATTTATATTTTTGTGCTCTCAAGCGGCGTTGTCCTGTATGAACGACAGGTGGCGTTAATATTAATATTAAGATTATCAAATCGAGTTTATTACACCCAATACTTATTATAATAACGAATATTATAACTTATTTATAATGCTTATTGTAAGATATATTTCTATAACTGATTTTTTTTTTAACTTAAGTTTAATTAACCGATTAAAATTATGAATTATTTCTGCATATTTGAGCTCGAGATTGCAAGATATTGAATTTCCTTTTTATTTATTTAGGAAAAGGTTATTTTCAAGTTATTAACAAAGAAATGTAATTCAAGCATATAAACAAATAAAATTATGTAATAATTTATTGTAGTAAAGTTTGAACAAAAATAATTGTAAGTAACAATATAAATATCAAATTAATTCAATACTTGTAATAATGTTTATTTTTCAATTAATAGTGTAATAATCCAAAATCCTTAAACTCTACCAATAGTATTATTAACGCTTGTTTGATTAATTTTGTTTAACAAAACCGTATTGTTAAACAAAATATATCAATAGTTATTTGTACTGTAGTTATATTTCTGTGTATAATTATGTGTGTATTTTTATTTTTTTTGTCGATTTTTTTATGAAAAACTTTAATAAAATCTACAAATGTAAAACATCGAAATAGATATGGAACGATTCAAAAAATCAAAGTTGTAAAACATTACGGCAAAGCAAGAAGGCGAAATTGACGAAATATACATTGGAAATTGCAACTAGACAAAGTTAATTCAAAAATATTACAACTACTTAGAAACATAAGGTAACATCATCGTACAAAAAGTTTTGTGCATAATGTGAGTCGTATGACCACATACAAATATTACAATCAGTGTAAAAATAAAATCTTCTTACAACACTTTAACCAACTTACGTATAAAAATTACGTCTCTATAGTAAAAACGTACACTGATTATGTTCAAGATTGTTTCTAAATTTATAGAAAAATCCTCGCACAAGACAACATCAAACTGTCAGAACGGAAAACGTAGAAACATTATTCGTATTCGTCGATATGCTGAGTCGCGCCGCGTTCGCCGCCGCTAAGGCGGCAGCTTAGGCTTTGCGCCGTCCACTGCTCCTGAGGTACAACCAATCTTCGAACCCACTGGAGCTTACACACCAGTGTGGTTGTAAATAAACGAAACTGCATTCTTATCAACAACGGGAGGCGACCGTCGCGTGATCGACTGATGATTGTTGTTATTGTAATGCCAGGACTTCCTCGTCGAAGTACTTGATGACTGCAACGCGATGGTCTCGTAGTATCTCAACCTGCCGCAGCATTTTCTACTCTTTACAATAGCGACAAAGCCCTTTCTGTACTTTTTGTTGAAGAATGCGTACAAGATAGGATTGATGCAAGAGTTTGAAGATCCGAGCCATTGAGCTATAGGGGTCACCATGGGAAACATATCCTCTTCCCATTTCTTGACCGGTCCACCGAGTTTTATCCTCGCGAATATGAGATACAGCGGGAGCCACGATACGACAAATAGTATTACAACGACTACCAGCATTTTTACCACTTTGACTTTAGATTTCTGTTGCATTCGTTCCATTTGTGCGTCTTGAGTATCTGTTGGGATGGACCGCCTGGCCACTTTTATCCAAATGAGTATGTAGCACATGGTGATAAGTATCATGGGAAGGATGTAGCAGAAAATGAGGTTTCCGATGACAAAGTAGAGGACTTCGCTCAAGGGGTTGGGCCACACGTCGAGGCATAGGCGGACGTGAGGACTCTCTTCATACACGACAACTAAATCAAAGAAGAAGACCCATGGTGTGGTGACTACGATGGCAAATATCCAGATAAATACAATTATCATCCTCGCTCGCCGCTTAGTGATTTGGCATTTCAATGGCCACCAGATGGCGAGGAATCTGAAACAATGAAAAAATACTGTTGATTACATTTGTAAGATTAAGTTCTTTTGCGGATTGTGTAAGTAAATTAATGAGCATCATAATTTATTCCTTGGAAAAGTTTTGATATCATAAAAATTAATAAAGTTTATGAGTCGGTAAATTTCAGCATAGAAAATGTCCAGAATTATTCACTTTTTTCATAAATTCAAGACTTCCATACCGTAACTACGAGAATTTTAGTAATGCAAAATGTTTATCGACACCATGACCTTGAAACTGAACAAAGCACACTTCATCAGTTCATAATTATGAATTCCATTTAGCTTGAACATCGGTCAACGACAGTTCGATCCATCTGCATATCTAGGCTTAATAATATTGAGATGAATGGCCCGTTATAACGAATTGGAGCTCACAAGCTTAAATTGCTAGTAAACATTTATCCTGATATTTCATTGCAAATATTTGCAGCTGTCCAAAATTTTACAAGTCGTTGCTTGCTCTAATGTTATTAAATTAAACGAAGACCTATTTTTCTTTATTTTGATAACAATTAAAATGTTATTGTTATTGCAATCAGTTACAACAATATTATTTAATTACTTCAATGATCGATTTCAACGAGACTTGAGTTTACAAGCTTTTTCTGTTTAGCAAAAAATAACCAAGAACTATGACGTAACATTTAAATTGAATTCCGTAGTAGGTACATGATTTGAGTGTTATTTAAAATACGCATAAATAATTAGGAACCGACTCAAATCTACGCATTAATACTGGTTCTCAACTTTACTATATGTGGGCATAATGCACAGTTATAAGTATAATTGTAGGTATCTGATGTAATTGACAAAGAAAAACTCTTCTGAAATTGGAAAAAAATAATCAAATTCTTGTTTAATACGTATATCAATTTTTTTTATAATTTTATATTTTTAGTATTAGTACAGGGTTATCGGCTAGGGTGTTCCTAAGCTGAAAGGGGGTCACTATACTCATCTTAAGGAACAACTTACACTATGGGACCAACTCTGAATTCGAGAAAAAAATATCAGCCGTTTCATACATTTTGTCGACGACCGTCGACTGACCGTCGACTGACCGTCGACTGACCGTCGACTGACCGTTTTTTCGTTCTCTAACTCGACCAACTACAAAAATAATGGTTCTTAAAAAATGCGTATAATACAATATGAACTCAATTTTCGTTTATAAATTTGATAGCATTGGGAATCTTTACTTTTCTAAAATGCAATTTGAGTAGTATCAAGTAATGAGTAAATCATTTTCCTCGTATTTAAAAAAAACATGTATCTCCAGTGCATAAAAAAATATACTGGCCTATAATATGGCCATAGCCTTAATAGAAGAATATAATAAAGTAACTCCAATTCGGTCAGTCACACTAACTAAACTAAAAGTTTCTAAAATTATATTCATCCTATTCTTACTTTTGAAAACAAAACCAGAGGAGACAATTTTAGAACTATCAAATTAGGTTAGTTTAGTAAGTTTACCTGTCCAAATCGGGGTCATTGAGAAATAAAAAAAACAACAAATTAGACGATAAATCATAGAACCTGTTAACATAACAAACAAACAAATTAGTTAGCTATCAAAAGTGGAATTGAGATCAACCTTGTCCAATCAGTCAATGCGGTCAAACCAATATGACAACACATCAACTGCATCAGGTGTTTACTCTGCTGATAGTAAAGGTATCAAGGTAAACTAATTTATGTGAAAGTTAATTATCAAGTTCAATGATGCTTAACAAAGCTGTACAGATATAATTAGACATCAATTTGCTATAGCAATAATAGAGTAATTGTAAAATTATTTATAATGAAATTTCAAATTGACATTATTTTAAGTCAAAAAGTCCAAGTGCTAGAAAGAACGAACATTATATTAAAGAACATTATCCATTTTCTCACGTTAGCTGAAAATATCGCGTCTCTGTCTGTGTATTTATTCCCATACTAGAGATTTTGCAAGTTTTTATGAGTAAAATTGGCGGATTATTAACCATTAATGTCTTGTAGCATTAAGTGCACAAGTGTGGGCAAGGTATATTAAGATGGAATAACATGGTTTTCGTGTTCGCGGAAATCTCCATACAAACAATGGTAATTAAATGCCCACCGCTATACAAGGGGACTATATATTGTGACTTTAACTTGACCGTATGGAGCCATATATCATGCTAAAAAAAACATTTAAATATAATGATGTTATTTTTATCCACTTAGGAAAAAATAAATAACTATCTATAACTATTATGATCATTTGTAGGTAACTAAAACTTATATCAATTAATGTATTTCAGAAGTACTTATAATATGCATACAACATATTTTAAAAATAACGAAGAAGTTCACACGAACAATGATTGTCTAATATTAGTATACAAATAATAATATATAATGATAATAATCTAACATTATAAATGAGAATAATACAGGTTCAAAAATGGCTACCTATTATAGCTATAAATCGGTTATAAGCAATATTTCAACCTGCAATCTGCCAGAAAGTCAGATCGTTGACAGCTTGATTCACGGCTCCTACTTGATAAAATGCGTGCGTGTTTCCAATGGTTTCATTGTGGATCTGTCGTCTGAAGAGAATAATCTCGAGACTGCTAATTTGGCTAGCTGCTTTCACTATGATTAGGTATTGCTATCCAGCGGCCCTAATGCAGCTATCACAGAAAACACAGGAACAAATAGGAATTAAAGATACCTAAAGAAGAAGAAAGATAAAAATGTCAGGATCTGCCAGTGTCTGTCGTTTGTCCGGGTTTCTAAATCGTGTTACTATCTAGATTAGTTTGGGAATAGAAAAATGTAGTTTATCACATCACATATATACATATCTATTTCCGTTCCAAAAACATCAAGAATTGTTACATACATTCGATTCGTTCAGAAATGACATATTACTAAATTTGTATTATGACTAAAATTATTTAGGAAAATCTGACGAATTTGATACAAATGCGTATATTCCTCAGTTACAAAATATGTAAAGATTATACGCACAATTTCCAATAAACATACCTCCCGGGTCCATAACTCCGTATGTTGACATTAAGCATCCTTAATTCGGGTTATTCTTCATTTATTTTGGCCTTTTCGTATGGAAATATCGCTGAATATATAATTTTGACACATCGGCTTTTGCGAATTTACCGGTGACATCTTCAACTATTATTAACTACCATATAGTATCGACCTTTGTAATACTGATATTTTTTACATTCTTGAACCGAAGTGGTAAGAAATTATTTTAAAAAGTTATTGAGATAAAGTCCCGACGTGTTTTATTTCGCTGGAAAGTTTTTAATATTTTGAAAGAGGATTCATAACTTCCTATATTTAATTGCAATTAAAGGAATTACTTAATCATTGGTATTGAGTTATTGTCTTTGTAATCAAGCCGCGGTGTTTCGATATAGGTAAATAAATGACGTCAAATAGATCATTAAATAATTACTACAAGGATGATTTGCTAGGAAACTAGTTTATTACAGACAGCATATTTAAGATATTAGACTAATCGAATTAGTCTAGTGTTTTATTGACTCAATATTACTGTTGGAAACAAAATAATAAAAGGAAAGAGCCAGAGAGAGCAGATTGCCCCTGAATTATTTTAAAATTAAACTAACAAGCCATTCTTAAAACATGTATCCTAAATAATTATTAAGGGACATATATGAATTAATAAATTAAAATATGTAATACATAATGTATTAACAATAATAATAATCTACGTTTGGATTCTAGTAGAGTCAATGGTAAGCTAGGGTATCGGTACATATTATGTGAATTAAATAAAAGTATTTTTGTTAATTGCGCTACATAAGCCATAATGTACTTTTCAAAATTGGTGAGTAGCAATAAATTTTACAGAGAAAAATACTGAACTGTTTCAAACTAAGAATTCATGTTAGTATTCCTTTTGTCACGTAATTTGACGTAATTAGACTTTACAAAGTTGAAATTAGGTTGTTTAACACACTGGACATTATTTACCTGAACGCCGCGGTTTCACATTATTAAATAGTTTTTGTTAAAAGATTATGATAATGCACAAGATTATGTGACATTTTACTCAATCCAAGCTTTTAAGTCTTAGTTTTGAATTTCGTAACGTCAAAAAAGTAGCTAAACTTAACTGTTCAAATGACGGCATAATACGGTGCCAGCAGTGGGCGTGTTTTTATGAAGATTACTCACGATTAATTGAGGAAAATGTCTGTATTTTTCCGAAATAAATTACGATTTCGAAGTTGGAGCCAAAATATTTCTATCTATGGTAATCCCTTAAGACTTGGGCTTTTGTCTTGGGCGCTGTAATCTTTCACTGGACCCTCTGCTCGGTCACAGTTTAAGCAGTTAGAAAACAACAGTTACAAAAAATATCATTGTCAACATAAAAAAACGTCAGATACTAAATACAAAAAAAAAACAAATATATAACATACATACATACACATAACATAAAAAAGAATATTTTATACAAGAATCTTGTACTTGCGAAAGTGATCGACCGAAGCTCATTCGCATGGTGATTGTCATAGCATTAAATTATTTATTTTACTGTTTGTAATATTGTGACTTTGATATATAATATACTGACAGAATGTATAAATATATGAGTAATACATAGCAATAACTCTACATTTTAGGATGTTAACGAATGTATCTTTAGTGTATTTTATTTTTACCAGATTGCGAAAGAAGAAGGGTTATGATTTTTCGAGAGTATGTATGTATATGTATTTTTTTTGGCACGCCCTAAAGCTTAAACGGCTAGTGATATTAGTAGATTTTTTTTAGTCGTGAGAGAGACACTGAGTCCATCAAAATTAAAAAAAGAATCTTAAGATGATTCACAGGTTTAACGATTTAGCAGCCGGGTTTACGTACTCGCTTCTAACTACTTGTTTCATAACTGAACTTCACATAGAGTAATTGTTATGTCGATGCTTAAAAGAACTATTTACTTCATACAAAGGTACAACTACAAAACTCATCTCACTCTATAAAAAAAAAAACTCTCTGTGTTGTGGGCTGTAGAACAAATAGCTACTTTTATTGCGCAACACGTCTCCATTTATTCTAGCCTGTAATCATTTGTCAAGTCAGGGCATTCGTCTGCGAGCGGCAAATTAGTAGACGATGGTCATTTGCTTTTAAATAATTAGGTAGTTAAGATATGAAGAAAAAATGATGTTGAATATAATATAAAGTATATAGTACTTTTTGTTACGATTGAAGAATTGTACAATCTGATAGTACAATATAGCTATACATCATTTAAAAAATAATAGATTTTTATAATCAGTTAATTTATTAATCAATGAAAATGTATTACTTAAAATATAAAACAATTTTGATAAAAGTGTACTTAAAAACAAAACAGCCCCCGAGCTAACTTCTTTGATTTATAAATGAGATAAATCCATAAATTTGTAATTCATTTTTGCATTAATTTTCTCGATCTATACTAGAAAATATTTTGAATCAGTATTTCAGTTGCAATATCACGGTACGCTCCATATGAATTAAGTTCGTAAACAAACCAATATGCAATTACCATTACAAAGATATAGACATTTTTGTAAAATGAATCACTCCAGTGGTATCATTCTATATAATTACACATTTCGCTCCGATAATTTAATGTCGTTTAAGGTGTTTAACGAGATTTCAAAAACTGCATTTTTGGAGCGACAATCCGTCAATATGGCGCCACTTTCGACCTGTCACTGTGACATTGACATTAAATTGATCCAGTTACGTTATAATTATGACACTGACAATCGTGCTATTACGATTACGCTTAGACCAGAGGTTCTTATATACATAACCATAAAGTAAGCCATGGCTCTAATAAAATTAAAATTAAGACAGAAACATCCTGTTAAATAATTTACCAATAAAATAAATATGTTTAATAAAAGCATTTGATTTTTACAAAAAAAAAAAAACTTATCCTGATTAGCATTGTATTGAATCTAGCAAATTTGATGAATACTTTATTTTTTTGACTTTATTATTATCAGTATATGACTTGATATTAATCCTTTGTAAAGTCGAGTGACAGCTGAGATTTGTTTTTATAACAATTACTGCCAGGGGTTTTCCCCGGGGTAGATATTTGATCGTTCCATGAGAACACCTCAATTTTCCGGGATAAAAAGTAGACTATGTGTTAATTCATGGTCTAAGCTATCCTGTTACCAAGTTTCAACTAAATCCATTCAGCAGTTTTTGCGTGAAAGAGTAACAAACATACACACATACATTCATAAACCTTTCTTTTATAATATTAGTAGGATAAATTGGCCGTATAATTTCAGAAAATGAAGTAATTAACATAAAAACTTATGTTTATCGACATTAATGATGTCGAAAGGGATAATGATTCTGTAGTATTTTGACAAGTAAGACTAGTAGCTTGTAATGTTTCTGTTTTTTGGTCAAGTGTTTCCATAAAAAGCGATAATTACACTGATTATTATTTTTCTTAATATGGCTTCTAAAGGCCGTCTGATTAATACACCTTGTTAAATTTAAATAGGTGTCAAAATCATATTCCATTAAGTTCATAATTTTGCTAAGCCTAAAGTGACGTGTAATGTCAGCTATAGTTATTGTTAAATACGTCAATATTGGAGTATACGAGTAATACGCAAATATGTACAGTAAACGGTGTGTTCCGGCAGCCTTCCTTGAGAGCCAGTGTATTTCAGACTAGGCGTGCTCTAAGGCTACAGTATCGCTGACTTTCGTGGTCGTGCGAACTTGTGGTCAACAATTGCTGTGTAGAATAAAAATGAAATAAAAAATAATTTAAGTTAATATCTAAATATGGACAAAAATACGTCATATTCCTTATATTAAAAAGTTTTTTTTTGCATTTGTAAGTTAAATATTAATACCTAACTACCAAAGATCTAAAGACTATCTTAACGATTGAACCTATTGACGACCGCCGTGCTCCGGTGGCTAGCATGCTTGCTTGAGATCCGACGGTCCCGGGTTCAATTCCCGTTTCGGGCAGGTGTTCGAACGATGAGTTTGAACATCTGTCTTTGAGTCTGGGTGTCTTTGTGAGTAAATGTTGCATGGCATCCCCGAAACAGGAGAAATACTAGTGGAGAGCTATGAGTGTGAAACGTTATTTATTTATATACCAGAAATCAGCGTGAACATTAGGTACATACATTTTCACAGGACTTATTTGCAAAGGTTTTTGTATCAATCTGGATAAATGTTTACCGCCGCATCTACTCGTACTAGTCCGATTGTTGAATGGCATTCAAATTGTGTGATTCTAATGTACATAACGCGAAATCGTCCAATAAAAACTAATGAGTATGCTAGTTGACGATATTTGACTTTTTATATATATACCTTGGCTATGCAAGATATTGCTAGAACAAGAAAAAAATTATGTTGCATCCTTTTAAATTATCATTCTTGTCGATCAGACAAACCCTGTCTTAATTAAATGAATTAACTGAAAACTACGTACATCAAAAATTAATTTGCATATTACCTCATACGAGTAAGGCCACACACCACGACATAAGGCGTTTAACCATCGTTTGACATTTTGACATTTTTGATTGCATCCATTTATCACGTCTTTTTTTAAATTTCATAAAATTATTATAGCCTATCTTAAATCTTGTATCTTTTTTAATTATTATGAGGCAGTAAGTGTTGAATCAATTACTCTTAAATGACTTTTGAGTGTTTCGAACAGAAATGTTATCGAATACAAAGTTATCGCTGGTTTTGTGATTTATAAAAACACCCTTTGATTACTGAGCAATAAGGTTTTTATTTGAGTTTTGGTTTATTTGGTCGATCATAAAGTTATGGGCGGTACTTTTAATATTGAATTGAATAGTTACTTCTGATGCGGTAGGTAAAATACTCGTATAAAATTTGTGCTTTTTAAGTATCAATATAGATATAGAAGAATCAAATAATATGCATAAATGCTACTTTTTTACTAAAATTATAAACTCCGAAACTACTGATCCGATTTGATACGGAGATAGCATAGACCCTAGAGTCTAAGCTATCACTGAAAAAGTAAAAACCTATGCGTTAATCTAGATAAACCTAGATTAACGCATAGGCCTTTACTTTTTATCCTGTAGTAGCTCAGAGTGTCAAATAAATATTCTTATAACAAGTATAAGATTCCTACATTATCCAACTCCTGAATTCAATAACTTGTATACTATTCAGTCAGGATCAAAAATAAGTTATTTTTAACTTTAAATGTTATTTCGCTACCAAAATGACAGGTGTTAATGTTTGGTAATAAAGCTCATAAGGACACAGCAACTTCGAGAAGTAAGAGAGAGTAATGATTTATTGATTTCCATAAAACAAAATTGATATCAATTGAGAAATTCTGTGATTCACACGCCGAGTGTGAATATTGAATAAGGCTTGGTTGCATTTCGATGCATTAAAATGTTTTTGAAAAATGTTACTTCAATGGATTTTATTTTCAAAAGGTAATTATCGTAGTGGTCCTGTTATTGTTGTAAAATTACGTAATTTTTATGTGTATTTTAAATTTTGCAAGGGTATTGATAGTATTTGATAAATACTTATTCAACGCAACATTAACCAGAAACTGAGAAATTAAGTAAAATATCACGATCACACAAAAAATAAAACGTGATATCCAAATAATCTTTCGTTATTATTTATAAACAATTGAAATTATATCAGACGGCTAGATCTAGACGCATCACGATCACTTTGTTGTACTACATAGTTTATAAATATTAAAAAAATATAATTATCAAATGGTGATATACTAGAACTACATTTTGAAAGCTCCAAAGACTACATAAAATAAAACTTTTACAACATAGACACTATCAGCAAGTAACAATATTTTTACAACGTTTAGCTGAGTCCTTTAGAGATAGACTTATTAAGATAAAAAATATAAAAGCACTTTTGAATTAACTACTCGTACTGATAAATTGAACTTCTATAATTATGACATTTTTGTATCAGAATATGACGCATATTTCGAAATTATTATCATATAACGAATATTTAAAAGCAGTTGTTCATATTCAAGAACTTTATACGTCTTTCACAAAATACGAGTACTTTATTATTACAAATGTTTGTCGATTTGATATCGATCTAATTAATGCGCGCTGCCAATCAAATATCAGTTAAAATTCACGACCCGTTAACTATGACAGTATGACATGGTCATCAATGTCAATATTAAGTGTGCTTGTAATGTGTGTCTATATTATGCAATCCTTGTTTTTTTCCTCGCAGAAATTCAAGTTCGCAACCTACACTAACTAGAACAAGCGCCACTGTCTTCATCATAATTTATTCTGACAAAATTGCAGGAAAATACGAAACGTTGGCTACCGTACAACTGCATCAGTAAGTTGGCAAAAGCGTAGTTCCGAAATTCGCCACGGCCGACAATTTGACTCCTTACATGTCCCCAATATCTTGGCCAATATTTTTACAAACCGTATATAAAAACTGAAAGTCAAACTTGCAACCCATCAGTCGGGATTCAACTGTGAAAGAAATATTTACAATGCAAAAAATCGTAAGTGCTCCATAAATCAGTAAAAATGGCTGACGAAACCGCGGTCACTTGTGGAAAGAAAATTTGTCTCGAGTTTGAGTAATGGATTTAATCTGCATTCAGTCGACTTATGTAACATGTACTTGAAAAGATAGAGCGAACTATCAAAAGCACTCTCTTGCCAAACGACATAAAAATGCCGAAAAAATATGACCAACTAGATTACTTGACTTAAATCGACTGTACTAAGACAGGCTCTGTCTAAGCCTATTCTTTTATAATGCTTTTGTGATTTTTTGTGAGTATTTTGTGTAAGCATCATTATCATCACTTCTCAATATTTTCAGATCACCTTCATCACCATCCTGGCGTACGCTGCGGCGTTACCAGCTTTAATCGTCGAAGATGCTTACCACTACCCTTTGGTCTCCAAGTCCACTCACAGCAACCAAATCCTCGACCATGGGAACACCATCCTTGACCACGGCACTTACATCCACGAGCCAATCATCCCGCTGATTCACGAGATCTCTTCCAAGAAGTCGACTTTGACCAAGAGCAGTCATGTGGTCAACCACGGGGGAACTGCAGTGGTTCATGCGCCGATTTACCATTCATATCATCCTGTAATGTACAGTGAAGCCTTACCTTCGAAGACTACGGTGACGAAGAGCAATCAGGTTGTGAACCATGGCAGTACAACTTTAGTGCACGCTCCTTTAATACCTGTGGTGCATACTCCGGTCGTGCATTCTCCCGTTTATTATTCTTCTCTAAAAACGGGAGATTCAGCGACATCTCACCATAGTTCGACAGTACATGAAACGGTACCCGTTGTAAACCATCTACCGTTGTTTACTCTGCATCATTGAGGTTGTTGTTGTTTTGTTGAATAAATGATAAATTTATTTATTAGATAACATTGTGTTTTATTTTTGTGGTAGTATTGTGAAGTAATAGTTGATAATTAATAAATATAAACTTGTTTTCAAACAGGACCTTAAAAATTAATTCTACACATATCAAAAATGTTTAAGTATGTATGTTGCTTTGTTTGCTCTTCTTCTCCTCAGGGACATATCTAATTTTTGCACAAAGACAGTTCAAAGAGTGCTTTTTATATGCTGTTTACGGGGAAACTATCGTAATACGGGCAAAGCTGCTAGTAAAAAGGTTAAAATTTAAGACACACGAATTATAATAGTTATAAAATGAGAAGTAGTTAAATGTTGACTGCTGAATTTACTTGAATTCCACGGAGTTATATTCTGCATTTTTTGCGTCATACAAAATCTAATAACAAAAACTAATTACATCACCCTTGAATAATAATCTTAGAAGATTGCTCTCGGCCCACATAGTTTTTTCGCTGAAGCATCGTGAAGCTACATTTTTCATCCTAACCTCTATGAAATATTCATGCAATGTTGATTCATCCTTTAGGTAACGACCATCTTGAAACAAGTAAACGAAAAGCTCCTTTAATATAAGATATCGTCTTTGTTATAAATAGTAAGGCCTTTTATTTTAAGTTTCGGGAAATAGGTGTAAGAATAAAAAAATATCTACTCAAAGAAAATATATTAACTATAGATTATAATAATACAATTGATAATTTAACTTTTATGGTTCAATAATAGCAAAGTTTGCTGTCATTTGTCATGTTTATGTATGGTTGTTTGAATGTTGGTGCTCGCGTAAATGTTGTTTTTTTACCAGTTTAGCCTAACCTGCTTTTTTGAGATAAGGCTAGTTTTTTAATAGTTTTCGCCATGAAAACTGAAAGTTTGCTACGGCACTACTCAATATTTTCGAAGAAAATATACATAGGTGGTTTCCAAACCCAAATTTCAGGAACTCAAAATTCGAAAATATTCCGTCTCCACCGCAGCCACTTCCTCACGCTGAGTGGATCATTCTGTCCAACGCTAATTGAGCTTTCCACACACTACACATGTACACAAAGCGGATGCCTAAATGCTTTGGTTTAGTAAAATACTGTATGTCGGCGAGATATAATGCACGCGATTATTATTAAATCAAAATACTGTAACTGCAATTACAGTTATATGTCATTTTAAAGTCTTATTTGTAAGTTAATAACTAGCCGTGTATTCAATGTAGAAAAAAGTTAGTACTATAGGTGTATGGAGGAGGTAAAATTAAAGCGTTTTAGTGTTGTTAAAGCAAAACACTGTATCTCAAGTTACAGTGTTTTGGATTCACATGACACAATGGCCAAATTAAAAAAAAAACTTTTTTGATTCTGTGATATTCATCACAAGATTAAGCTGTGTCATGCGACCTTTATCAATAAAAGTTATATAACATCTATAACATTATATACCGATGTTCAATAACGAGGTACGAGGAGGTACCAAAATCGAGTGATTTTTTTATGTTGGTTTGACTTCGACAAAAATCGATTGTTAGATCATTAAACCTGCGTATCATCCTTAATTTTTATATTTTGGTGTAACCAGTTTTAACTTCAAACTTCGACTAAGACAAATCTAATGACACCACTCATATAGGTAATAATACGACAAGCCGTTTTAGGCTCTAGGGCGGTGCCATATACATACATACATACGAGTACACTCGAAAAACATAACCCTCCTCCTTTCGCAGTCAGGTAAAAAGAATTATTGTTGGAACCTTAGTTGTCATAAAGTTGACTAATGAGTCTTTAAATGGAGGATTCGTTCTCTGAGCATCATCTAATAAGGCTAATGTAATAACTTCTACTTAATGATATAATAGTGACTCTTAATTGACACTGAGTGTTCAATTACTGGGAATGAGAGGAAATTTATAATGACGTATGGAATCGATTATAGAATAGAATAGAATTTGGTTTATTTGTAACAAAAAAAACATGCAATTTTGAATATAATTAGAACATACGTTTAGAATGGAAGCATGTTTTGTCACGAGCCGATCCGAACTTAGCATGGTGCCGGTAAAAACTTGCGCTGATCTTATGTTATAGGGTTGTTGTGAACGGGTCTCTAATACTAAGGGGGTGTAAGCAAATTAAAGTAAATTAAACGCAATTTGTTCAATGTAGTGGCCTACAATTTACAATTACAATACCATTTGTGCATTGGGAAAGTTTATTTATCTTTTAAAGCTGTTAGCACTGACAAGGGCCACCCTATGGTTGGCTGGAAGAGATCGCTTTTAGCGATAAGACCGCCACTTGTTATACTACATGTAAGAATTTTCCTGTATGTTTGATGTTTGTGTGTCTGCAATAAAGAGTTAATTCATTCATTCATTCAAACAGGTTTCTTCAACCATTCCTATGCAATATATTATGCTTAAGTTTCTATCTGTTGCCGTCATAACATCGAGAACTTTTAAAATACCTATCTATAACTAGGTCTAGTTCGTTAAAAATATTCTGTTTTTAATATGTATTTACTATTACAACGTCAATAGAAAATTACATCAGCTGTGAAAATTTTAACTGTATAGCTGTCACAGTTCTCGAGATACAGCCTGATGACATAAAAACGGAAGAACATACAGTAAATTCTTAGTAATATGGTCCCGATTTTTACCTGCTGGGTACAGAACCCAGGGATTCTGTATCCCCAAAAGTGACCAAAATCTAATTTAATAATATACCATGTCCTCGGCGGACAAGGTTAATGTACTGTCAAAAATCGAGATATAATTTTATGATAGCTTACAATTTTCGGCTCCGTTACAAAACGCCATTTGTAGAAAATTGGATGATTATCTAGACATTGCAGTCAAGGCGTTTTAGATTATCTTTATGTATTTCAAATAAAAATGAATCAAATATAACAATGCTTAAAATTATGAGACAAAATAAATAGATGTTCGACCATCGATTTGTCTGATTTTTGATTAATAAAGTTTATTATACACACAAAACAATTTCTTTCTACAGTCTGACTAGTAGAGATATTGCAAGACGCCACCGCTGTATGATAGAAATTTGCCAACTGCCAGGTTGCGGAATTCACTGCCAAGTTCTCCATTTCCTGATAGATATAATCTCGGTATATTCAAATCGCGAGTGAATAGGTTTCTTCTAGACAAGCGTGCCACATCCTAGGCTGCATCGTCGCTTTACATCAGGCGAGTAACGGCCAAAATAAAAATAAAAAACGTCTGATTGATTGACTAATATAATTAATTATACGCACAAAACTTGAAATACAGGAGACTACGGAGTGCACAAGCGATATCGTTAGACTCAAGCCGTCGACTGTTACTTTAGATTTAGTGCTAGATAAATAAAATAAAATAAAATAAAAACCTTTATTTTACAATGAGTTTATTAACATTTACAAGTTTAAGTATCTGCTTAATGTTTATAAGAAAAAAATATTTGAATAATATATAACTGTGTGCGTTTTGGGCACCCAAATTAAGATGCAGGGCTCCTGCAAGCCCATGTGCGTCGGTCCCGAACTAGTAGAGCCCAAATCATTCCCGCGACCTCAACGATTTCGTCTCGCCACCTCTTTGTCAACAGATGTGTTACGATAGTGACGCAAAAAATGGTTCGTTCTTTTAAAATAATGTTAACATCGTCCTTACTAATTGGTCATTAAGTCTATGTCAAATAGGTAAATGATATGATGCATGCAACTTCAATAAGATTTATACACTGCACTTGAAAATATAAGTGTAATTATAGCTAATACTTCAGTTATTTGACCTTCTCATGCACATAATAAATGATGTGATACTGTTTATAAATGACCATTTCGTAGGATCATTAGCATGCTATAGATATGGCCTTTATGAATTTTTATACACGCGTTATATTGAGTCAATTATTCTTAACTTCCTATATTTTAATTGTCTTAAACCACATTTCAATATTTTAAAAATTTAAAAATGTAATATTTAAGATTATTGTATTTATTTATGACTTATTTTCACTTATTTTCTTATAATTTTATAAAAATATTGATTGTTTTTGTTCGTATACCTATTTTTTAATAATTGACATTTAAAGCAATTCTGTCAGATATTTAGACAAGTTTTTGAAAACTTAAATAACGTGGAAGGAGGGTAATAAATCGAAAGGGGGTTATTATACTCAATTTAAGAAAAAATTACAATATGGAATCTTCTCTGAATACGAGAAACGAAAATCAGCTGTTTTTCACATTTTATCGACGATCCATTGACGTTTTTAAGGAACAGTTGATTTTTTTCTCGAATGCAGAGTTAGTCCCATATCAAAGGTTGTTCGAATGGGGAGTATTGTTGCTATTTTAAGCTTGGCATACCCCTGACTGATGAGCCTGTGTAAGATAATAATTTCTACAAGTTATCGTCATCAACGGTATTTCCACCTTTACTACACCGGTCTCTTCAAATCGCGAGTGAATCGGTTTCTTCTAGGTAAGCGTGCCACATCCTAGACCGCATCGTCGCTTTAGATCAGGCGAGTTGGGATCAAGCGCAATAAATATTATCTATAAAAAAATACATCTAATAGTATAGCAGTTACATCTGCTCAAGGATAAACATTTGTACCATTTTCATAATTTTATATTAGCTCTGCATAACAATATTCTTGTATGGCTTCTCCGTTCTCAAAAGCACATGAACTTGACATTCAAGTACTTAAGTACCTACGTTTGCGTAATTTATTTCGTGTAGGTATTGTACACAGTTACAACTTAACTTGCAACTTAGCACCTTGTCACAGTAAAAAATACCATCACTTATTGTAAAACAATGTTTTAAAGTGGCTTTGTTGCAGTTTAACTAAGTTAAGTTAAAGATTTCAAAGTTTTTTTTAAATTAGCTTAATACCAGACTGCTAGAAATTTAGAGCCACGTATCTTAACAAGTGAAATCACGGGATCCAGCTAATGTAGCATATGACCATTTACAGGTGAAGACGAATCTATTGACTCATATAAAAATAAGACAAGCGGTGTAGGCTAAAGAAATATACATACATACATTCGAAAAACATAACCAACCTTATTTCGCAGTCGGGTAATAAAAAGTAATACCCTGTCATATAGGTACCTACTAACCACAGTCAGTTCTCTAGAAAGAGAAATTAATTAAAACGTGAAAACGCGTTTATCAAGCATAATAATTCTACAGAGATTTTGTAAGAAATATGAATAAAGTTAACATACATTAAAGAAACCTAAAGGACATGTGAGTTTAGAAAAGTACTTGACAAAATTTTAAATACGCAACACATCCATGATATCATTCCGGGACAATTTATTATCTTCGGCACTACTGCTTGGCTCTACTGGTAGTGTCATGCAAAATTTTACTATCCCATGACACTACTGGTAGTGCCACAGTAGTCGTAGTAGTGTCGAGGGAAAATTAATTTCCTTTGGGACGACGTATTATCATTCTGCCAGCGCTATTAGAACAAGACAGAGAATGGTGACCGAGTTGATCGAGTGCAGTACCACACTGGCAGCGATGGGCCTCGTAACACCTCGCACCCAAACGTAAGCTGATAGCGAGACGAAAAGCAGTCGGATCTAATAGACAACCTGTATTGAAAGAAGGCAAAGCTTGTAACCAAAGTCCCGACTCCCATTCAGAGACTGCAAGTATACGAGCGAGACTCATGACCCTAGTACACGTATCTAGAAGAGTTTACTTCTAGTTGTTACTTATAAAAGTATTATGACATGATCCCATGAACTATATATTAAACAATAGATAGGTGCGTCTATTGAATTGTGTAAATAGTATATCGCACGTAGATCTGCCATATTTGACTTCTGACATACATTTTGTAATGGCTGACAATGGGGTTTAATGTTACATTGAATGTTAAGCAAATATCATGGAGTTACGATTAAAACTGAAAATATTAAATAAAAGAGAGTAGATAATAACAAAAAAATTTGGTTATGGAGCCTATAAATACGTCTATTTACATATATTTTTTATTTTCTTATTTTTATATCCCGGACAGGTTAAACATTTGTGTGCATGTCTGTTTGACCTGTGTCTGGGTGTTTATTATATATATATATATATATATATATATATATATATGTATTTATGTCATGTATGTATATCTGACATCTGGTTACCATAGCAAGGCTTTGCCTAGTTTGGGACCTGAAGAACTTTGCGTGGATGTTGTCACATATTATTATTATATTTTTTCTTCTGAGTCTGTTATTTCATGAAATATATATATGTATAACGGGTGTAAATGTATTGTCCAAAACTTGTATGACATATCTAAGAACTAAATCTTCCACGTAATTTTTATAAATAGGTAGTGTTACTGCTATATTTTTTTGTTGTTGTAGTTTTTTCGGTTTTGGATTATAAAGGCACCTGCCCGGTAGTTTAAATAAAGGTATCAAAAAAATTATTTTCAATTCAGTACGAAAACAAAGTGACTAAAATACATAAGATAAGATAAGACTGGTTTTTTAATAATTAGTTGTCTTAACTATTTATCAAAAAACCAGTTTAACAATAAATAAATATAACAAATAAAAACTTACTAAAATACACTATGTTTTTTAATGGCGGCCTTATCGCTTAAAAAGATCTCTTCCAGTTAACCATGCACAAGCATACTTTACCTCCAATATTAAAAAGCTATTTTTACTAAATAAAGAACATCTTCAAACCTAATTATAGCCTTTTTGAGCAATTTCTCTCATTACCGAAGCCCTTATACGTACCATAGCACATTGCACATAAGTTATTGCATACAATGACGTTCAGAAGTTGGCCGTAAGTAGTTCGTTATGTAAGTGAACTTGACTTCAACCTAAATACATAAGTTCGGTACAAGTTTATTTATGTATTCTTAATCTCGTACTTGCGTGACTTTGATTGAGATGTTGGAATGGTAAAAGCTTGTGTGGATGTGGTATAATATTATATAGTATTATTTTATTAATTAATGACTTGTGTTATTATTTTATTAATTAATCTGTATATAAATACTAGCTGTGCGAAGTTTTACCCGCGGTAGATATATGACTATCCCATGGAAACTGTGAAATATTCCAGGATAAAAATTAGCCTTTGTGTTAATCCAAGGTATAAGCATTATTTGTGCCAGGTTCTATCCAAACCTGTTAAGTCGTTTGAGCGTGAGGGAGGAACAAACAAACACACACACACATACTAACTTTCTCCTTTATAATATTAGTATTTTATGACAGAGTTATATAAGTTATTGTAAATACCTTTTTTTGTTTGCGAAATAATCGATCATTTTGTATGAGAATTAAGTAGGTACCATTATCTGACGTAGGTTATTTGTTATCTATCAATTGTCTATTTTAAATCGATTTTGTTGATTATTATACGAGTACTTCACAAAATATCTCAAACAAAATAAGTCAAAACAAAAAAAAAATAAAGTTTCTTGTTATACTGAGATAAAAAATAATTTTAAATGATATGGAAAAAAAAAACAACACCGTCTTAAAACTACAAATCAAACTTTGCTTTAGGTTTGCAAAGTTGTTTAACTGTTGCTCAAAATGCCGTATCCAAAAAAGCTTCAACACACACTTCGTTTAATTTATCCGAATTTCAAGTACATATTCCGTTCATTGTCGAATTTGGGCAGCTGATGGTATAAAACCCAGCACCACCACCTCACGTCGTTAGATACCACGCTCTTCTTGAGAAGAACACTGCTTCTTATTCATCTCTTCATATATATATAAAAAAAAACAACATCAATATGCAGAAAATCGTAAGTTTTATTTAGTTTTTTCTTTAGTGACAATGTCTCTGTGATTGAGATAAAATATTGAGTTTTCTTAAACAATTTTTATTTAGATAACGCTGTTGAAATTGAGTTAATTTAAAAAAAATTGCGGTGTATGTATTGATGATATATCTAAACTAAAATTAGTGGTTGCAAGATGGTGTTATAAAATCTATGACGTTTGACCAAACGAACCAAGTATCGGTGAAAGAAAATTAAAAACGAAAAAAAATGCAAATAAAATAATACAAACTTTTTAAAAAAGTGCTTAACGACTTTAATTACGGTTCAATTGTCCATAAAACATTTTTTTTAGTTAATATTAATTAAAAATCAAATCTCCGTACATAACTATAAAATTAAAATGGGACTACACGATGGGTATACTTTTTCCAATTAATTTTTCAAACATGTGAGGCCGTTTTTTGAAAGAATCAGGTCACAAAAAAATACAATCGAATTGAGTACGAACTTAAACAAAATTGGGCTACAAAATCAGTAGAAAATGCCTCCGATTGCATATCTGATAATTATGTATAGAATAATTTGTATATAAATTCATACTCTTTTGTATGCATAGTAATAACCGAACATCTAATTTCACGAACGTTCATAAAAATTCCCAAATATAATACCTATTCAACATTATAAATGTCAAGTAATTAATTTATTTTAATAAATTATAATTGTCAATTATTCTGGTTAAAATATTCGCTTTACCAATGGTTTTCAATAAACTCATTCTCGTTATGACCTAACCTAACCTATATCCAGGCTACGAAAACTTTCGTTGTTTTCCTAATGTTCCCATTTTCACAAAATGTTCTAAAGGCAAAACTTAAATCTATTTTTGTTATTTTACGCCAATAGTGAAAGAATAACATTGGCTTGTTTACTTGTTATTTAGTTGCTTGTTCATGAACTACTTCGATAAAACATTTTTGCATTAAAATTTACTAAACGAAGAAATATGTACGTGGGTAGTAAATAAACAACTGATTTTTATTAATAATATTCATAAAACATCGAACAGAACAATAACTGCAGAGAGAAATGATGTTTTTTTTTATGTCATCATATTAAGACACATGTCCTTCCATGGCGTCACTGTGCTAAATATTGTTTATTTTAAGGAATGATTATGTTGACTGAAGTTTATGTGTATGTATTTGTAAGAAATGGATATTTTAATCTGGAATAAATGATTGATTTACATAACTTTAAGCTGTTGCCACCAACTGCCATATTCCAGTTCCCCTTCTCACACTTACTCAGTAAGCCTTTAGATGAAGTCTCTACCACGATCAATCGATTTTCAACAGACACAGTCGACTAACCAAACAAAATGATATAATATATTTCTCAGGTCGCCTTCGCCGCCCTCCTCGCCTGCGCAGCCGCCGCTCCGGGCGTGCTTCTCCACGAAGCCCCGGTAGTCCATGCCGTCCACGCTGCCCCGGTGGTCCACGCCACCATTCCCGTCGTTGGCTCTAAGACCACCATCACTAAAAGCAGCCAGGTGGTCAACCACGGCACACCTGTCGTCCACGCGGCGGTAGTTCATTCCGCCCCAGTGGTTCACGCTGCTCCAGTGGTTCACGCTGCCCCGATCCTCGTGAAAGCTGCCCCGGTGGTTCACAGCGTACACACTGTCCCCGTTGTCCACACTGCCCCCGTGTTGGTGAAGACTGCCCCGGTAGCGGTCGCCCACAGCAGCTCGGTGGTACATCACACCCCAGTCGTCAAGACCGTCGGTCTGGTTGCCGTTCACCACTAATTTTAAACTTTTTAGATGAATAATAATGATTATGTACCTGATTAGAGTTCTTTATTGATCACTATTGGTTGAGCGAAAATTGCTAGGGAGAGTCAATTAAGATCTATCAGTGAAATTATGTATCTTAGTTATATGTTTCTTTATTTACTGAGTACTCTCCAAACTTTCATGGATACCTTTCATGGACCTTAACTATAGTTTAAGGCAATATAATTCTTAAGTTCATAATTAATATTAATAAGATGAACATAATTTTAATAAAAAATTAAAAAGAAATACGTGTGGCACTCGGAGACTGCTGCGGTAAAGCTATTGCATACGCATACGTCTAGTCTAGTCTAGCACACAAACACCGTGCCGAAGTCTGCCGAACTGAAACGACGTTAGACTAGTGTTAGGTTTATTTTCGCTACAGAATTTCGTGATTTGGTCGCCGCGCTCAAAGCCCGCGATATGCAATAGATGCAATAGCTTAAATGTCTGAAACGAGTTTAGATATTGATAAGTTACAGTTAAGTTATTCATACGCAACATATTCACATGTAACATATTCAGGTGTTACTATAAATCATTAGTATTTTCTACCTATCTTATCAAATTTAATAAGAATATACCAAAAAGTAAATACTTAGAAGGAATAGCTAAAATATATATAAGTAAGCTGAAAAAAAGTTATCGTTACTCAATAATATGAAAAACTTACATTATAGAACTATCCTCTGTTAGATAGCAAAAGTTTATCGTTACATTTATATTAATTTCCAGGTTGGTCTCATTAAAATAAATGTTCATCATAATGAGCACAGTAACCCTCCTTCAGCCGAGTAGACCTTTTGAAAAACTCTTAACAATTTTTTTATGAGTCTGATAAATTAATTCCAAGACTAATTCAGCCATTTCTTATTATAAAATCAAATAATATAAACCATCTATCTTAGATTTAGCTTATCTACTCGTATGTAAACATATCAATCAGATTACTATAAATAAAAGATAATTTATTTACGTAAAAAATAACACTTTCTTTCACATGAATATCACGTTAGGATTACTATGTCACAGAATAAAAGAGTTCAAAAGCCGATTTATTTCTCAAGTTGGCGATATTAAAGTTTGCAACGATAAATCTGATTTTCAAAGAAAAACGTAAGGTTTTGCCGACGACTGAAATGTCAGACTGAAAATTTAATAACTAGGTCACTTTGGTAGGGCACTAGGCTTGTACGTTACCTTTAGTAAATAAAATATTCTTAACGTTAAATGTTGCGAATTAAAAGTCAGGGAAAATCTGATAAAAATACGACGAGCAAAGAGCTAACATACGAGTAAAGATTTGTTAGGTAAGTACCTTAATACACGTTTAATGTTTTTCTTGTGTGCACTTTAGTGGTTATTAAGCACAAGCAAAACAACTTTGTAAGGATCTTTTAGGAAGTTAAGCTTTATTGCCAAAATATGCGTCGGTTTAATATTTAATTATATAAATTTATTGTGACAAAAAAAGAAATAAAATACTAAATAAACTAAACCTACTTACGATAAAAATATATATTAATCTATTTTTAATGCATGATGAAATAATTATGTTATATATATAAAGTAATAGCTATATAATATGTACAAGGGAAATTTTGTATCTATTTTTTGACAGTTTTTATAAAATAAATCGTGTTCTCAGAAACATACGGACCGATATACAAAAAAAGAGCTTTTTTTTTCAAATAGTACAATTGAATAGAACACTTTAAATTAGAGAAAGTATGCACCTAAATTAAAATGTTTCTTTTATAATCCAACAGCGATTCAAATGTATCTAATGTGTATTAATTTATATGTTTTTAAAATAAATGAAATTTATTGCATATATATTCAGTTATTATAATTCGAAATTTCGATACCAAATTATTAAACTTATTTTGAATAATTATGTATTTACAAGATCACTCCCTGTCCAGATATTCATGTGCATAAAAAACAATAAAAAAAATATTCAAATCGGACCAGACTTCTCAAAAAAACCGGTACCTAACCAAACATAAAAATACAATTTTTTTTTTAATAAATTGAAAAATTTATGGGTACATTCTGACGTTATAAGAAAGGTATTAGTAGGTAGTCATTTGCCCCGGAGTTTACTATAGTTTAAGGTAAGTCTTTATAGGCATTTAAAAAAACATGTCCATTTTTGCGCATGTTTGACACAATTCCTTCCAGTTATGAACATAGTCTTAGTCATAATGGTGCGGAAAATATGCACTAATGGGCCCTAACTACGACACTATGACAGGATATTTTAATTACTCAGAATTATTTACGTAAAGCTCTTTTGAAAAAGAAGAATGTACAATTTTTTTTTTTAATTTTGTCTCAATATGAAATATGCTATAAATTCCATTTATTTTAAAACATATTAATTAATACACATTACATAAATTTGAATCGCTTTTTTGGCTTATAAAAGAAACATTTTAATTTAGGTGCATACTTTCTCTAATTTAAAGTGTTCTATTCAATTGTTCCGTATGTTTCTGAGAACACGATTTATTTTTTTAAACTGTCTAAAAATAGATATAAAATTTACCTTAATTTGAAAACTTACTAATTTTCTGTAACAATACGGATTTTCACTTAGTCTTGTATCTGATGGTTGGAATGGTCCAACTTTAGTTTTGTTTACATTCGGTGAACTTCATCAAGGATGAAATGAGTCGATCGTGTTCAAAACTAAGGCACTTCTCGCACTCAAACTCAAACTTGCATACCTTTATTATTTAATCTTTGAAAAAGATACTAAGTTAACAAAACAACAATAAAATATTAAATAAAATCCTAACAGCAAACAGAAGTTGCAAAATGTTGTGCCGTTAATAAATTTATAGTTTTTCAAGTCGACTTTAATAACTTGAATTAAGTTGAAGAACAAAATCTTTATTGAAAATTGGAAAAAAACTTAGAAATAATGGTTCACGCGCACTTTGACCAATGACCCAAATGCTGCTGTAATATTTCTTGGAATCATGATCACTTAAACTATTTAAAAAACGTGTGTCAAACACAAAGCTTGAAGGGGTAACACAAACTCCATACAAACGAATTACTCAAATTTCAAGATTTTTAACTTTAAAGCAGGTATTTTTTAAATACGATATAGTTTAATATATTATT
The DNA here is from genome assembly GCA_947049295.1 of Ligdia adustata. NCBI lineage: Eukaryota > Metazoa > Arthropoda > Insecta > Lepidoptera > Geometridae > Ligdia > Ligdia adustata. The sequence goes on from OX346221.1 coordinate 777,578, forward strand.
AGTGGCTTTATGAGCAACAGAAATCGCAAAAAACGTTTGAATTTAGCAAAATAATAATCTTAAAAAGGACAACAGGCACACGTACGAACTCTTTTTATTTAATTTGTGATTTAATCAGTAACTGACTTTATAATAGTAATAATTTAATTTTTATTATAATTAATTAATTATCAATTACGCATGCATTAATGGGCATAATTTATAAACAAAAATACATGAAGTATTGCCATAGCCAAATACTGTTTAGAAATTACGAATTCCCATAATCCAGGAATAAATATTCTTACTGATAGTTATATTTCCATGACAACGCAAATAAAGCAGTGCAAAAAAAACAATGTAATTAATAAAATAAAAACAGACAGAGTCACGTGCTGACCAATCATCGGCTCAACCAGAAAGACCTCAGCTAGGCAATGCACTAGGACCTTACTAGCGCCAATGCCACCACTTAACTTCGGAATCTGGACACATTAAAGAGATTCCTGACCATATCTAGCACAGTTACTCACATACTCTCGCGGGAAACCACCAAAACGCAAACCAGGGGGTATAAAAGTCTAGGACATTTGTCTATAGGATCAGTTAGCGGATAGAACGATTGCAATTTGCTAGAAAATTGACATTTACTGAAGAGGAAAAATGTATTGGTTGGTAAGTGAAGTTATAACCACTTAATTTTTTATTGTAGATGATTTAAGCAGTTTTGTATTTCTTTTTGTTATGTTTTTTTTTATGATAAATACTGAAATAAATTTTTTAGGTTAGGAAATAATATCTCTTTATATTATTTGTATTCTATTACCTGTATCTGATTCAGTTAGTAGTTTTTACATATATGGCTTTAAGTATAGTTTACTTGTAGATTTTTGCTCTAGTTTACACATATTTTTAGTCCGTAATCATTTAAAAAAATATATTTGAAAGATTTGGTAATATGATCTGGAGAAATACAACAAAGACTGTTTCACTGCAGATTAGAAGATTGTAGGAAGGCATTTCCTAAACGATTGTCGCTTATAATAAAGGAGCTAATATCCTATATTGGTCCTTAGTTTAAACTAAAACAAATTTTGTACTAAACTAAATAAATTATAGTAAAATCTCTAAAACATTATCTTCTTACGATAGTGTAATATTTTTTTTCAAAAAAAGTATTGGCCATTAAAAATGTCCATTAGATTTGAAAAAACTGATCTTAAATCCCAGTGAATCTATGACTGAAAGAAATTATAAAGTTTTTCTCTCAAGACAAATAGCCACTCTGATATTATGCGCATAATTTTAAGGATTATCTTCAAAAATCTTCAAAAATGAGTGTGATTTATTAAATTAATTTTAGCAGAAGATATAAATACAATAATTTAAAACAAAACCAATAGTTTCTACGTAGTATTTCACATCATTTTAGTATTCATTGATCTTCTAACGAAATTGTACATTATTTTATTTAATAATTAATTTAATTGCAAAGCTTACTTCTTTTTTTACTTTACTTTCTGGACTATTCAATATTTAAATTGCGTAACACACATTAACGAAAATGTAGTGTTTAAGTTTAAAATATACATTAAAATAAATTACCGCAGAATTATTAAGAACTCTACAAATCAAACAGGAGGGCTATAAGAAGGGCTTTCATTTTGAAGCGGCGAACTATCAATATGGAACTTTGCTTGCTCTTGTTTTTATATCTTCGTGCCTAACTCTAGCTGATAGCTCTGCAGTGGTTTTGTTTTTCCAAATTAAGAAAGTCAAATAAAATTAGCTGCTTCATGGATAACAGTAAAAAATTTACGCGGATTATTAATATAAATACAACGTGTAACAAAAAGGTGTGACAATACTTAAGGATGTTAGTCTACACATCAAAGTAAACCCAAAAAATAGCAAAATGTTTTTAATTGAAAAAAAAGTTAAGTTTTTCCATACAAAAATTTGTCACGTTATCAGCCAAGTTGTATGGAGGACGCAATTTACTTTACTAATTTTAATACATTTTGTTCTGCAATGGGTTCACTTTGATGTGTAGACTAACACCCTTAAGTATTGTCACACATTTCTGTAACACGTTGTTTATAACTTTACAATGATACAATTTATAAATTAGATAGCCTTTTATAAAACTCTGTTTTTCTTCTTTTCCACAGCTAGTACTACTCTCCCTGGTGGCTGCATCGACCGCGGCCCCCGCTCCGAAGCCCATAGTAATATTCCCTCAAGTACCCGTGGTGCAACCTGCCCCTCTGTACCACGCCCCACTAGTGCATCATGCCCCCATAGTCCATCATGCCCCCGTTTCTGTATCACACGTGAGCACGCTGGTTCATCACCCTCAAGTCGTGCGTTATCAGTCGCCTTACTATTTCTAAGCTGATTGTGAGGGCCTGATTCTGAAATATATGACTATTCTAAACATTTGTAGGTACACAAAATTTAGTGTTAATATAGTTTCTCCCCACAGTGTGTTATGTTAAAGGAACAAATAGGAACACATTTACTACTTGTCTCACTGCGGGTAAATGCTAACAGGTGGAGTTATTCGGTTACTGTCTCCTTATTCACAGCCTTATTTGTAAAATAGTGTAATAAATACTCACAAATTACTCAACGATTTTTGTCATAATAATGTCTGAGCAGTAGTTTTTTAACTTTTATAAAAGTAGGTTGAAGATACAAATGTATTTTACCAGCATCATTCTGAACTGTCTAAAGTTTTCAAAATCAGGTAGAATCGAATGTTTTTACTTGATATTTATTTGTTCTTTACTGATGTTTTATGTCATTATTTATTTACGCGATACTTATTAACGCTTTCTTCTTTAATTTCGAGTCAGTTATATAATTTTCGAGCAATGTACATTTGAGTGTAATGTATTATTCAATGCAGGCGTTTAATCAAGAACGAAAGTAGTAAGGAATTAAATTACATTTAGTAACAAAAATCAGTTTATTAATGTTTTATTTTTAAACACTCCCTGTTTAGAATGGCTATAGAAGTAATCAATTGTTTAACTATATGACTAAAAAATTAAATAAAAACTTTGCATAGGCGCATTCTGCATAACGTGAAGGAATACAACCTCTATATGGAGGATTTGAAGAAAATACTTACTAATATTGTAAGAAGCTAAAGAGCCAATTAACAGCTAACAAAAGATAAGATATTACAACTCTTTGTTTTAAAACCAGCGACAATATATAACATATGACTGAATAAAAGCTTATACACATAAATTAGATTTTAAATGGCGACCATATCACATAAAGCTAACTCTTCCAGGCTTTCGTCAGACTGTAGTTAAAAAAAAAAAACAAATAGAGACCGAAATTAAGTGTTTATTCGGAGCTGTCAAATATGCTTTGTCTTCTTCGCTGCTATAGAAAATACTTGGTCAGTAGTTTTTCCAATGCGTATTCTTATGCGAAGAGCGACGTTGGAGTTTAATCCCACGACCTTCTTTATAAAATTTGACCGCGACAAACCACTGCACTATTTAGTATAGACATTTAACATGATTAAACCAATATTGAGTACTTTTATATATACTGCCTAAAAAGCTTTTTCGAAAAACAAGCCAAATATAGTCCATAATTTTTTATTGCATTGTAAAAAGTAATGTAATGTGCACGTTACAAAACGCACTTTCTATATATTGTGATATTATTCACTATTATCTAAGATTTATAATGTATTTTTATAATAAACATCAACAAATGTTTAGAGCAAACCTCTTAAGATCACTTAGAAGTACTGCGACTCGAGCCTAAATTAGTATTTATTGTCTACATAAAAGTACGAACTCTATTTTTAGTAAGAAAATTACAAAAGCCGTAACTACGTGTGGGATTTAGAAAAACTAAGAATAAGTCAATAAAATTAAATATTAGAAAGATTTAGGTCATAAGACTGGAAACGAGGCTGATAGAATAATCAATACTGTACAAAAGACACATTAATTATATAAAAAAGCTATTATCTTCACAAGTACCATAGTTGAAGTGTAGATCGCTTAAATCGTTTCATCGCAAAAACGAATATAAAATGTTAAGTGCAGTTTACGTAGGTATGCACAATATGTGGGTCACACTCGTCAACAGTACTGTACCTACAGCCTGATGTGGGCTAAGAAAAGGCGTAAGGTTGTAGCTAAAGGTACCATATGACGACTTTATAAATCAAGTTATTATCTTGATTCACGACTTGATATTCCAATGAGCAGAAAATGCATGGTGGAATTACTAATATATATTGTTATAAACGTAATCGAAACGATTAGAAATAAAATGTGTTTAAGCTAATTTCTCGTCTGTGTACTACAAAACCCACTTTACTTTCACGCTTTTCTGTGAAAAAGTTTTATTGATATGACAGGTTTTCTAGGTAAAAAATGCTGCAAAGTGTTGTTGTCTTGTTTGACTTGTGCTGCAATTCATTTATGAAGAATTGAAAGAAAGAAATGACAGTATGTTGGTTTCGTTTTGACTGGATTGAAGGGGCGATTTTTCAAAATTAAATCAAGATTGCATTCACTTGCTTCACTTAATTTACCTCTAACAATACGCGATACCATGATTCTATTTATCATCTATCAAAACTAAAATTAAGCAATACTATCACACTGTACCACAGTCTATTATCAACGTTTCCCTTACAGCAAGAAAATAAAGTCCTTACTATAAAAAGTAATGCACGCATGAAATTAAATGACGTACATTAACGAACATTAATTGGTCAGGGTCATGCGATCATGACCGCGATCAACTAGCACCTTATTACTGCGACATTGACTTTATGCGATCCGGTGGGAACCCTACTAGAGATGTCTAGTTGGAGAAAACAAGACTGGTTGATTTCACTTTAGTTTATTGTATCCTATATGCTTTGATAATAGAGAAAACAGGACTGTTTTTTAGAAATAGATAACGTAGACTAGACAGATAAAGCTGTAATTATCGAGTTACAATAAACGTATTTTAATATAAGAATTAAAGCAATCAAGTAAACAAAAAAAAATTGTTGAAGAATGTGCCTCGTTATAAGTCTAGAGATTTTAAAATGTTATATTTGGGTAAGTCGTATATTTTTGTTAATATATAAAATTAATTACTAGACATTTATTTAATAATATAGCATATATATGTAAAATTTCTAAATAAAATTAAAAACGAGACTATTAAATTTTTCTCATCTCTATATCGGAAAGTTTAAAAGAGTTATTTCTGTATAGAATTGACCTTAGTAAGGAAACTCATTAGGGTCAATATAATTACATCCAAGCGAGAGATAGTCGTTCTATATAAGCATAATGGAATTAATTAGGTATATATGGTTAAAAAGAAATTAAAATAAAATATAACTTAACTGCTAAATATTGTAAAAATATCATATACCTACCTATAAAGAAATAACTTAAAATAGTTTGAATTAATGACAGATTTTAAGCTGTACATTTAATGGTATCTGTAAATTAAAATCGAAACTAGACTTACGAAAAATAATAATATATACCTAATATAAAAATAATCTTTCCAAAGAAAATTATTATAGGTTTCGGTTTGTCAAAACTTAATTTTTAGTGTTAATTTTGTCTGTATACCAATATTAAAAAAAAAATTAAAAGCTACTAATAGGACGAGGATAAATATTACTAGCAAAATATGTACGATTTTCTTCTTTGTTTGTTTCACCTTATTTAACAACGTTATAAGTTTGACGTCATGTATTTCATAAGGTATCAATTAAACGTATTAATCATGCGGAAGATATAAATTATAACGAAACACCTCTATTGTTCTTAGCTCTATGGCGAAAAAAGTAGCTTATAAGACGGAGGGCCTTTTGACATGACACATACAGACAGACACACCCTCAGACAAGATGGCTGGGCTTTTGATATTGGTGAGTTTATTATTTATGAATTTTGTTTAACACGGCAATAGCAAAACAAAAAATTACTAAAAAAATATTGTCAACTATTTTAAATTGGAAGGTTGTTAAATTGGTGCTTTATTTTTAGTTATTTTGTTTTAAAATGGATTTACGACCGATTTGATAAATTTTTTTTAATGAAAATTACATACAAAACGTAAATAAGTCATTTTAGTAAAAAACATATACATCAAAATATTGAATATCTTATAATTTATGCAAGTAAAGACAATACATACAAATTAGTAGAGATATCTATTTTCGATCTAAACTTGGAGGAATCCTATTTTTGCTCTTTTTAGGGTACCGTAACCAAAGGGTAGAAACGTGACCCTATTACTAAGAATTCGGTGCCTTTCCATCGTTCGTCATAAACCGTGATAGCTATATATTAACCATTTTCACAGATAATGTATTTCTGAAGAAACACCAAAACCAGAATAAAATAAATATTTAAGGAGGGCTCTTATAAAACATACGTGTTTTTTGTTCGAAGGAACCCTTAGTACGCGAATCCGACTCGCCTTTGGCCGATTTAATTTGAAGAATTATCATGTTATTAGAGTAAAATATTAGAAATTCGTAGATCTTATGAATATTTACAATTTATAGTCTTATACTAAGATATTTCCAGACTTTAAACATAAGTTTTGTAATTACTCACATACTCACACGTAACTAACTTAAGCCTCAAATACTCGTAGTAAGTTGCCACTAAGTTATTTAATTCCAATGTTAAAGTTACTCGTATTACCTAAAATGGCGCATAATTTCCTTCAATTACGTAAGAACGTGGTTTAATGGAACCGTGTCAAGGTAAGGAGGCATCGGAAATGCTTTACGACATCTGCCATTATTTTTAAAGCATATATTATCGCTCAGTTACTCAGTTATTTTATGTTTAGACCATAGACACTAGCAGTCCTACAACTAACAAAAAAAAATTTTTTGCTGAAGAATGACAAAAATTTTAATAACTGAAAATTCTAGAGATCGGATGTCAAAATTGATTGTCAGACACTGGTTAAACAAAATGTTGTTGTAGCATAAAATTAAAGAAATAAAACGATGATGGTTGAGTGGTTAGTGAGGTCGATTGCCGTGCAAAAGGTATGAAGTTCAATCAAACAAAACAAGCAAAAAAGAGTTTGAGCTACCGCTGAAGGAAAACATCGTAAGGAAACCATAGCATGGTGGTAGAGGTATACTACCAGCCTCGAGTTGTAAAATCTGTCGCCAAGCACCTAACGGTATGTTTCGGCAGTTTCCTTATTAGTCAGTGTATTCCAGACTAGGCCATCTAGGGCTACAATGTCGCTGACTTCCGTGGTTTTGCAAACTTGTGGTCGAATGCCTAGCTGTGTAGGATAAAAATAAATAGTTGGTTAACTCTAAACAAGTGATAATCGCGGATTCGTATAAAAAATCAACTTCAACATCTGATCAATACTTAGACATATCCAAATATTTTGTAGTAAGACGGAATGATTTCGTCGTCCTGGATCTATGCCCAACATAACCAAAATTACTAATGGGTGGTCTTTGTAAATGGAAACTATTTAATTTTGCTACTAATAAAACACAAATTAAAACTCAATTTAAATAGAAGAATTTAAATTATATACTAATTCTCAGAAACTGTTTTTATATGGCTATTTTTTTCTGATAATTTATGGACGATACAACTAAGAAGACTAAATTTTCTATTCTTATTGAAGTTTTTCCCAGTATTTTCTATCGATATCAGCACCAATACAGTGCACTTTTATAATTTTCTCTATTGAGAGGAATCTACTTATTTCAAGAGTTGACCTGAGAGTAGGTACTTGATACGGGAACAATACAAAGGATGCAATCTTGTGTCAAGAAGGCATGTTGCGAGAATGCTATTAGGCAGACAATAGCAATACCTATAATAGGAGTGAGTTAGATTACTAAGATTCATATTGTTTAAGAAGACGGGTTTTTGAGACCGGGGTTTGTGTGTGACGTTTCATCGTTGAAGTAAACGTCTCATTTCATCTCTCATGAAGTTCACCGAATGTGAACGAAACTATAGTTGGACCTTTCCAATAATTAAGTACAAATGAAAACCCGTCTTATGAAACAATATTAAATTTAGTGTTTACTGGCAATGAATATTATTTATTTTTATGACGATTGCTGCGCAATAGTGATAGCACATGCTTGCTTCAAAATCCGGTGGATTCGGGTTCGAATTTTGACAAGTGCTGTGGTCTAGTGGCTAGCAAGCATGCTTCGAGACCCAATGATCCCGGGTTTGATTCCCGGTCAAAATAGCTGTTTGATTAATCAGTTTGAACATTTGTCTTCGAGTCTGAATGTGCTCTAGTGCACAAGAGCAATTTGAGTAATGAACTACGAGAGTGAATTTTTGTTAACAGACTTAAGAAAGAAAGAAATTCTCGATTTGTTGAAATCTTTGTTTTTTTAAGTAATATACTCGATTTCTCACAAATGCTTGAAAATATTAATTGAAAAATTATTAGGTAAATTATCTAGTTTGTTCCATACAAAATGTTATCAAAATCGGTTTAGTAATTAGTTTTATATTCAGAAATAACTAAAGATTTTATCTTAACTGAGAATATAAGTTGGTTTTTCACTAGTTTAGAATTCAATTTCTAAAATGTTAAATGGTAGTTGGCGTACCTCAAGGATCTGTTCTCTCAGCAACATTATTCCTACTGCATATTAATGATCTGCTTATGCCCGGTACTTTTGGGTACGCAGACGACACTACTGTTGTTGAGAGATATCTATCCAATGCTCGCACCACCGGTGCACAAATCCGGCTTCTGAGTGAAGACATGGTTGCTCGTTTGGACCGCAACTTAGAAGCTGTTTCCAAATGGGGAGACGATAATTTGGTCAAATTTAACGCAACAAAAACACAGGCGTGTTTATTTTCCGCGAAACGAAGCTCACTCCACATTACACCATCTTTCCGTGGTACACCAGTGTCGATAAGTAACCATCTTGAGCTTTTAGGAGTTCATTTATCTCCTAACCTAAACTTTGGCTCATATATTGAGGCCAAGGCTAAAACCGCTGCCAAGAAACTTGGCATACTGTCAAAGGTGAGACGGTACTTCACACCTGCACAGGTATTGAATCTTTACCAAGCTCAGGTGCGATCTTGTATGGAATATTGTTCTCACCTATGGGACGGTTCGGCTAAGTATCAGTTACAGGCTTTGGATTCAATAGAGAACCGAGCCAAAAAACTAATTGCTGATGATGCGTTGGTGAGTAAAAAGCTTCAGAGCTTGGACCATCGACGTAAAGTTGCAAGTCTATCTGCTTTTTACCGAATTTTTCACGGGGAGTGCGCACAAGAGCTGTTTGATCTTATTCCCCCTTCACCATTCCACTTCCGTACTTCCAGAAGATCGGCAGGACGTCTTCCACTTATGGTAGATATACCACCAATTCGTACCAAACGTTTTGCTTCCTCCTTTTTAATAAGAACTGCAAAATACTGGAATAACCTGCCTTTGTCTGTGTTTCCGGATAAATACAACCCGGGTGTTTTCAAGCGCAAGGTGAATAGGTTCTTACTAGGTAAACGTGCTACATCTTCGATTACATCTTCACTTACCATCAGGTGAGATCGTGGTCAAACGTTACCTAGTCAGTTGTAAAAAAAAAAAAAAAAAAAATGTAAAATGTAACAAGTGGTTAGAAGCGAGTTCAACATAACCCGACTACTATATAAACCCGATGACTATATCGTTCTACCTGTGTATATTTTTATTTTTATTTAAATGTACCAAGTGTCCTCTCACGATTCTATTGACTCTAGGACGTGCCAAAGAAATATACATACATAAACAAAAACAAAACTAAGACTATTACTAAGACTTCCGTCCGTCCTTAGTACGCAAGTTGGACGTACACTTAGTAGTAATAAACTTAAAATCGTAAGCTTATTACTTGATTTCAATGTCACTTTATCAGCAGCAGATGACTTGTCAGAAAGTGGGTCGTTAGTACTAGCCTTCTTTCTGTGCGCAGAATTGGCAAGAAACTGATTCATCAATATAAAACCGCGAGGGAGGAAAAACTGGGAATACTTCTGTCGAAGGATGGGTGACTCAATTTTTGGTAACCTCGTGATTTCATACAAATATGTTTGTAAAAATTCTAGGCATATTAGTAGCAAACATGCTGGGCACGCTACCCTCTGGTATTGGGTTTGAGCGTTTAGATTATCTATAGATTCTAAATGGTCTACAGGTAATCCATCTACTCTTTTTTGTTGTAGAATGCTCGATAGTATTAGTATTAGTTAAAAATAATAATAATAATATGGGACAACATCCACACAAAGCTCTTCAGGCCCCAAACTAGGCAAAGCCTGTGCTATGGTAACCTGATCACTGATATACACACTTATATCCATAAATATTTACTTATGTATGTAATAAACACTTAGACACAGATTAAACAGGCATGTTCATGCACACAAATGTTTAACCTGTAATAAAATAAAAAAGATAGTTTTTTACACATTGCAATATTGGTTTTGGTTGCAAAAACACTAGTAATTCTTAATTAATATGAATTTTGTTATTATAGGACTATTCCTAAACGAACTTATACGACTCTTAATCTATTCCGAGTAGTTTCGCTTATCTTGGGAGTAAGAAAATATTTTTTATGATATTTGAACTGTTACTTATATTATGGTTTCAACGGTCATAATGGTTAAAGTTTATTTTTAAAACGCGTCTGAAAACTACATCTACTGTCTTTTTAATCATAATTCATTAAAATTATGAGCGATAGCTTTCAACTTCGTCTTTTATCTTAGAAATGTTTGGCAACGTCCCCACGCTCTCCATTTTAAATTGATTACTCAGTGCTTAGTGTAAGTACATTTTGTTAGAACTTACATTATTTAAATCTAGTAAACTAGTATCATCAATAAAAGTCGCGTGCGTGACATTCATCACTCGATTGAGAGCTGCTTTAAGTTTCTAGACTAATTTACTGGAACAATCTGGAACTATTTGTGCGATTCGCTGCAAATGTGTCATTTTGTGGGCTTTATAAATCAATCATTCGCTATAAGATGTTAGAATCGGTTGAATTAAAAACTCGGTTACTGAGCAGAGTAAATAATTTTCTTGTATAGCGCTAATAATTAATTTTAAGTCTAGTCAAAGGTCTGAAAGTTTGAAAACATGGAAACTTACTTCTTTATTAAGGCTAAAGGTTAATCAACTATGAACAATGTTTGAAACTCGCGAACAAACTAATTAATTAGGTTAATATTTGCTCTGCAATTTTTTATTAATTTGGAAAAAAATGCTTGTCGATATTGATGTATATAAGAGTTATTAATTAATTGCCTTTGAAGAACGAATTTTGAAGGGTAGCTCTGTATGCTTGGAGTTTGTGGGTCAATGTGTGTGAATGAATAAAGAAGTTTTTATAAGTAATTTGAATATGGTACTAACGTGTAAACCGCCTTTGTGCCATGTTATTTGTTTTTTTGTTCTTTTTGTGTTGTATTTTTGTGGTGGCAGTAAAGAATTATTGTATTGTATAAGCCTTCGTAGCTTACATTTTGGTACTTAATTACCTCACCTTACATCACTGTTCTTCTCTATACGAGTACAAGTAAATACGGCCAAACCTCGTATTAATACTGCAAATCGTTTATGTTATATATCCTCGGCTAGAAACTCAACAAAACTAGACTCAAAATAAGTTAATAATGGTCCACTGGCGGCAAGATGGGTCAACGACATACGAACTGTCGCAGGTCCAGCTTGGACACGATTGGCACAGACCGAGGAAGATGGCATCATATGAGAGGGCTATACCCAGCAGTGGGATAAAGAAAGCTGTGGATGATGATGATGAAGTGATAATAGCACATATACAAATAGCACAATACAAAACATCTTCCCACTTTTTAGTACAGATTTTAAAACAATTTTAGACATATTCTTAGATACGTTCATTGTAAATAAGATTTAATAGATTGCGTACATGGATAGTCCATAATGAAAGCTGATAAGTAAATGCAACTAAGTTTGTACTAAGTTCAAGGAGATTGTCATTTTATGTGAGCATACTCGCATCACTCTTTTTATTGACTTTTACAATAGTTTGTAACGTAACAACTTTGTTGCGCTATCAGTCTGATTAAAACACTACGCAGTGACTGTTTCAGTAGGTTTTTATTGATTTATTTTTACAAAATAGAGCTTGTTTGTAGATCTAAATCTATTTCATCAAGTTTTTACTACATATGGGCAAAAAAAAATAAAAAAATAACAATCGTTCGAGAGAGTATTACGAGTAAATAAGCATATTTATCATTACTTATATAATATTGAGTGTCACGGGTAATAAACAAATCCCGGAATAGACCACCCTAACGTCTCCTCGATTTCTTGATAATAATTATACCGTGCTTAAACCGAAAAAACCTTGTTTACATTAAAGTAAGGCGTAGGTTAATATTTGATATTGGCTTTTCCTATTGTTTTTTTTTTTGTTTTACTTTTGGTCTAATGTAATTTTTTTCTAGATCAAAGACACATTGAGCCTTTAGGTAAAGCTCTTAACAAATATAGCTTTTCAATAAGTTTCTTAGACAATATTATAATAAATGTTGTTACTTTTGGATATGATTTCTTAGTTTCTAAATCAAAACTATTCCAGTTCAATATTATACTATTTCAAATTTAATATTAACCAGTACTTAAATATATAATTCTAATACAGAAATTGATTGAAAGTTATTTGTAGTGTAGGAACTTTTGATTAATCCTAGCTAATCATAACTAGGATTGCTGAAGAAAAAATACTTTTCTAGAACTCTTTTCAGTTCATTTGAGTAACCTAATATCAGAACGGTTTATTATTCATAATACAATTTAGAATGCATATTAAAATTTAAATACTACAATGTACAAATAATATTTAAATGAAATAGCAAACGAAGCAAACATTCTCCCGTTTTTTTTCATAAACAACTCAAATCAAGGACAATCATTAACAAATAAATTCAACAGTAAAATTGTATACGTACCAAGTTTTGTCAATATTAGTTGAACAACCCGTACGAGAGTACCAACATCCATACTGGCAGATTATAACAATTGTTGCCAGATTTAAAGACCGGAGAACATTCGACTCATCCTTCCAAATTCTAGTAAATTAGCAGGAGTTGATTTACAAGTAAATAAACATACACAAGAAATAAGTAAAAAGCAAAAAAAAAAAACTTAAATATTGCCAAAAATAAAATGAAAAATATATTTTTTTAAGTGATATCATTACAATAATAATTATGATATACAAGCGGTCTGTCCCGGCTTCGCACGAGTGGACTTTATTTAGGTTTCGTAGTTAGTATATGCGGCTTCTTTGTTCTATCATCAATACTTTTCGCAAAGCATGCAATGAAAGACATTATATGACAATTTTAGAAAATTTTAGATTATGAATATAATTTTTATAGTACTATATGAAGCCTTTGTTACAAGCTATAATTTAGCTTTCTAGCGGTAAAATATTACTTTAAATCGGTCCATTCGTTACATACGAAAATATAAATCTTTCCTTATTATAATATTGCTGAAGATGCTGATGTAAATGCTAGAAATTCCAAATAATATGACGATACTTTCCACAGTCAGAGGAATAGGAACTTCGTGAAATAGTTAAAGTGTGATAAAGATTCAATGGCCTCTAATCCTGGTTTCAACTTTAGATTAGGTTACAAGACTCGAGTAGACCTCTTTTAGGAAACTAAATAAGTAAAGCTTTAAAGTTAGCAATAGTCAATTACAAATAAGTAATTTTAATGTGGAATTATAAATGAAATATTATTTCTTTGGATTTACCTCACGGAAGTGCTTAGAGTATTTCTTGTCAATATAAGAGTATATAGAATCAATGCCACTTTTGTAATTGTAATTTTATAATTCAAGAACGGGCTAACCTATACAAATCAAATGTTTAGGCTTTGTTCGGACTATTTAATAGATGGTTCATGTGGAGTTTGCACAAAATGGGTCGAGCGGTTCTTCAATTATCTTCTCTTCTCCCAAAAAGAGTGGAAGTTTGCTTCGGCGCTATTTACTGGCCCATTTCAATATTTGGTAGTAACATGCGGAACACAACATTAATTAAGATTCCTGAATACATATAGAAATAGGTCGGTCGTAACGTCGACAGTTTGCAGATCTACTAGTAGTACTTTTTTATCCTACCGATAAAAAAGGCATTTTCGCACAAGTTCGCACGACCACGGAAGTCAGTGATACTTTAGCCCTAAATAGAGCATGCCTAGTCTATGTTATATATGTATATTATATGATAGGAAAAGATACTTTTCGTCAAAAGCTTAACTTCACAAATTTCTTGTTCCAGGTCCTAGCCTCGCTAGCTATTGCCGCATCATCTCCCCTACCAGGCATTCATTTCCACTCCGACTACCATTCTGACTACCACACACCCGAGGTACACCACTATACGCAGGTGCATCCCATCCATGCAGCGCCGCTGCATACAGTGTATACAGTACCTGTGCCGCACCCTGTACCACTGGAGGTTCATCATCCCGTGCAGCCATTAGTCAAGTATAAAGTGAAGACGCATTATCATTTGTTCGGTTGAATAAATTTAGTTTAATTGTTTTTTGAGTGGTTTTATTTAATGACCAAAATCCTTGTTTTCCCTAAGTAAGTGGCAAGTACTTGCCTTCTACACAATTCAGTATTGTATATTTTTCTGGGATATAAATGATAAGAATTATGTTTTTTTCATTTGTATAGACAAATGTCAACTATAAGAACATTGTGTTAATATTTTATTTGATATTCATCAAAAATAAAAAAAATGCTTGGGGTTTTGGCACTCGAAGTGTTACCAACTTTAAGTTGGTATAGTAACCAAACTGTTTACAATATGGCGCCCATTTTTTCACAGTCGTAAGTCTATTGTATTGTTCTTAAACATACAGAAGCTCATTGTTTTTCGTAATCTGCAAAAAAAAGTTATCCAGATGGAATTCAAACGCCACAGTGTCATTACTTTGTATTTGGCTGGAAAATCGCAACCAGCCATTGTTAATGCGCTACGACATTTACATCTGAATAAAATGTTTGTGTATCGGACCATCACGCGTTACAATGATACGGGTAGCATCAAGAAACGCCATGGAGGTGGACATCCAACAACAGCAACATCATCAGAAATGGTCCGAAAGGTAAAGGCTAGAATTGAACGAAATCCACGACAAAGCGCAGTTAAATTGGCGAAAAGTCTTAATGTATCTGCCCGGAGCATAGGACGCATATTAAAAAATAAACTACAACTGAAGCCTTACAAAATACAAAAAAATCAAGACTTGACACTTGCACAAAAGGCAGTACGCCTAGAAAGAGCTAAGGAGTTAAAGCAGTTGCACGTTGATAGCAAGCTTGAAAATTTGGTATTTTCCAATGAAAATTTTTTTACGGTTCAGCAATATGTGAACAAACAAAATGATCGCGTATGGTTAAAGTCTAAATCAAACGACAATTTAGACCAACGAATTGCTCTGCAAAAGCAAGCACCAGCGATGGTTTGGGCCGCAGTAACTGCTACGGGACGTTCACCTCTCGTTTTCATTGAGCAGGGTGCAAAGATAAACCAGCAAATCTACCGTGAAAAGATTTTAAACGATGCTTTGTTACCTTGGGCACGTAAGAAATTCGGTAGAAACCATTGGACGTTTCAGCAAGACTCGGCACCATCCCACAAAGCCCGTGAAACCCAAATTTTTTTGCAAGAAAAAGTTCCGAGGTTCATTTCTTCGCAACAATGGCCACCATATTCGCCGGACTTAAACCCAATGGATTTTTCCATATGGTCAATTCTAGAGGCCAAAGTGTCAGCAAAAAAATATGAGACAGTCGACGCCTTAAAGATTGCTCTTCGCCGAGAATGGAACAAAATATCAGCAGACCACATTCGTGCAGCGTGTGAAGCCTTCTCGGACAGACTCGATGCTGTTATCCGCGCTAAAGGTGGCCACATCGAACAATATTTTTTTTTCTTTTTAATTTTAAATGTTTTTTTCTATATTGAAGTTTATAATTAAAAAGAAACAAAATTGTCAAAATTACAGCATTTTGAATTGCTAACACTTCGAGTGCTGACCCCTGTATTTACACTTTATATTTAGATTAAGACATGCCTTTGACAAGTTTTGATCAGATGTTTCGTTCATTTCTTACATTCGATCTCTAGATCTAATTTATCTAGTATATTTTTGAAGGTGTACAAATTTTTGATATTTCATAGCAAACTTTTTCCATACCAGAACATAAATATATTTCCATACCACCGTCAACCGAATAAATCACAAAAATGCAATCGACCTCTCCCTATTCGTTAAATTTTAACTAACAAACAAAAGGTAGTAAAGTGAAGCAATCAGCTCTTCGCAAACAAGTATTAACTTCCACAACATGAATTCCTTCAAGTTTCCAAGTGCAATTGAAAAGTTCAGGTTCATCGGCTTCCAATCAAACTATAGTCTGTAGATAAATATCTATCTGCAGCCGCAAGTTTGATTTAATTATCGTGTATCTACGTTCCTGTCGATCTAATACTTGTAGCAGTAGCTCATGTCTCCTCCGAAAAAACAACTAATACTTTAATATGAGTAAAAAAAATTAAATTATACAATACAATAAGGAGTATATAATTTTTTCAGCAATTTTGATTTATTAACCAAAGAACCTCTGGAAATTATACCTTTTCAAACGAAACAAAATTTTCAAAATCGGTCGATGCGTCTCCGAGAAACATACCTACAGGAAAAAGGAAATCCTTATTTCAAATTAGTTTCATAACCTAAACTAGACAATCTTCAAAGAATCGTATTAGTACCTCTTTTTCGCCATAAACAACATCATAGTTATTTTTTACATGGTATTTTATCCAAAAAAGACTTTTAACCAAAGGATTAATAGCCAAATTGTGACTTTATAGATTCATATATCCAATACCCATAATCTATGAATTAAAGGTAAACTTTACAATTTGCAAGTTGTTGTACTGTTAGTAAGTTGAGAGCAGATCTATTGAGATCGTTAAAAACATCATTGTTCGAACAGAGTCGTTGATCGAGAAGATAATTCAATTATGCAAAATGTCCGATCAAATTGCTTTTAGTTTCAAAAAATCTTTAAGGGAAAGTTTTCTTTTCATTTGAGGTAAACGACTTTTACTTTTAAAGTGTTAACTATCGATAAAAGACTTAAGAGTAAGTTCTTATAAAAAAAGCGATTGGGGACTTTCAAGACTAAAGACAAGCGCCGATTGAACTGTTTCAGTTATGTACCTATTTCGATTTTAGATCGATTTTAGCAAAATTTTAATGGGATCAATTGAGAAGCTCCATCAAAAATAGAAAATTTGAATCGGTACAGCCGTCTCCGAGAAATCAGAAAACAAACATATAGTTACCCGTTGAATTAAGTATCTCCTTTTTTTGGAAGACGGAAGAAAAGAAGAAGAACTTCTTGAAGTGTATAATTTAGGAGCGACCAAGGGTCGGATTACTGTTGTTTGTGTCAAGTTATTAATGTTAGTAACCTCGGCCAGTCTTTATACCTAAGCAGAAATATTTTTTTTAGCTATGTTTTTAATTATGTATTTATAATTTGTAGTGATTATTCTATCAGATAAACAGCTCTATACGAGTTGTCGATAGGAGACCGCTAACCAGCAAACGTAGTAATAATTAAAAAAAAAACAAATGGTTAAAAACGACTGATTAAACATGGAATTTTAGGAAAGAAGCGGTTTTTTTTAAACCGTCAGTGAAATTTCAGACCATGTGGATCTTAAACTTAGTATTTCCTATAACAAACGCCAAGAAAAATAATACAATAAAATAATATAGTTGATGTAATAATACAAGTTATGTATATATATATATATATATATATATATATACATATAACAAAAAGTTTTACGAGTTAATAAAGATAATATTAGCGCTAGTAAATATAACTAGATGTAGTAATCGTTATCAGATAATCTCGAAAAAAAAATATTTTTATACCTCTATTGTAGTATCTAAATAAAGTTTTTTTTTACGGTGTCAACGAAAATACACTATAATACTATATATATATATATATATATTTATATATATATATATATATAGTATTATAGTATATATTTATATATATATATATATATAGTATTATAGTATATATATATATATATATAAATATATATATATATATATATAGTATTATAGTGTATTTTCGTTGACACCGTAAAAAAAAACTTTATTTAGATACTACAATAGAGGTATAAAAATATTTTTTTTTCGAGATTATCTGATAACGATTACTACATCTAGTTATATTTACTAGCGCTAATATTATCTTTATTAACTCGTAAAACTTTTTGTTTTACGTATGAACTATAATGCGTAATTATATGCGAGTATATATAATATACCTACTAATTCATTAATAATCCTTCTGCTTTAACTAAAAGGTTATCTAGTTAGAGTGAGAATATTCAATTAGGACACGACATCGAGTCTATCTGTTGTATTATTGCAAGGGTCCCTATCACTGCGGGCTGATATTATACTGTGCTTTAACAGAATCGGTCGAAGGAGTGATGTCATGTCGATAATTCCATCTCCACATAAATTAATTACAATTTATTATTAAAAATGTAAAGAGTTGTATTATGTATTTTAATTACCTATTAATAAAGTTTTCGTGTGTTTATTAGTATGAAGTATTTGAAATTTTTTTTTTTTTTCTAATTTTGTAGAAATAATAAAAATCTGTTTCTGAATCTGAATTCAAAATGACGAAAGATAACGAAATATGCAGCCAGCGTTTTGGGCACTTTGCCAGAAATTCAAATTTGTTTAAGTGACCAATTTATTTTATTTTTTTACTAATTGTTATTAATAACTGAGATTGTTTACGTAAAAAAACCTAACAAAATACTCCATAAAATATTGTTTAATTTAAAATAATTTGTAAGATTTTTTTTGTTCAAAGTTTATTATACAACTTCGCTAGTAGTGCGGCCATGACAACTGTATTTACCCGACTGCGAAAGAAGGAAGGTTATGCTTTTCAAGTGTGTGTATATTTCTTTGGCAAGCTCAAGAGGGGTAACAGCTTATCGGATTTTTTTATGTGAATGGTGTCAATCAAAATTTAAAAATTAAGCATTATCACAGGTTTAAAGATTAACAGTAGTTGTGAGAGCGACAATCAAAATTTAAAAATTAAGCATAATCACAGGTTTAAAGATTAACAGTCGGGTTTTTTTGAAGACGCTTCTAACTACTTGTTTTCTGTAAATTTTGTTCTAAGTAGAACAATATCGACACAAAATTTTTTTAACCTAAAATAAAACGATAAATTACAATTTTGTCCTTGAAATATAACAGCGCTTTTATTCACAGACGCTAAACAGATGTCTGAAGGAAGGAATTTTATTACAATATTTCGTGTTGTCGTCTCGTCCGTGATTAATGTGATGTTTTCGCCAATTACGTTCAATTTGTTTTTAAAGTCATATCATTTAAAGAACACTATTAAATAAACAAACAATATATTATTGTTTATTGTGTATGATAAAATGTTAAATTAGTTGCATTTAATTGAATAAATGACTTGTTTTTTGGTATTTCAAATGGAATGGAATGAAACGGTAGTTTTTACGTTACCAACGTTTTGGTTTATAGTTAGACGAGATAGAGATACCAATTGAGCCAAATGTACGCAGCTCAACTTGATACAGTGCAGCTTTCTAGTAGAGCATCAAAAAGACATGATAACATATCAAGTATGTAATACGATAGGTAATACCACGTACAAGTCTTTATAATCTACACTTACGATAAAAGTACCACTAAATTTTCATACATATATTTTAGTAATAAATATTTTTGTATTTCATAAGGTATTGTAGTTATTTGTTTTAATAAATTTATGAAATAAAATAAATAAAAAAATAATGAGGTAAATAATAGACGGAGTGAGCTATAATTATCACAGATTCCAGCCTGTTGGTATTTCTTTTGTGTGAAAGTTTGTATGTTTGTATGTTTGTCGGGAAACTTTGCTTTAAAAAATGTATACCTATCAAAAACTATTTTTATTAAATAAAGTTAATAAGTATAATTTAAGAGCCCTACATCATAAAGAAAATATATTTCATAAAAAAATTATATATTTTTTAACTCTCATGAAGAGTTTTTATTCTTTTAAATTACATCGTTATTTTAAAGTATTATTTATTTACGAAGTCAAGTCTGATTAAAAAGCGTCCTTTAGATCACAAGTGAAAAAGGAGACAAAGAAAAATTGACACCTTAATTTGACGTTTTACAACAAACGTACAGTAGGTGGCTGTAGATATGGTCGGGTTACAATATATGCTGTGACTTCTTATTGATAAAAATATATTAAGAAAGGAAACCTAGCCCTTAGTTTCCATAGAACGTTATCCCTAAAAACTTTCTTGGAAATATATAAATGCTATAGAGCGAACTAGAGTACATCTACAATGTATTATATTATTATCCCTCTACCTTTGACAGACTGATTTACGTTTTGTGATTCCTAATGAAACAATACAAATTAAATTGTAAATGTAATATGCAATTGCAAACTGAACGACCGAGAGCCGAAAGAATAGGTTCTCGAGTAGCGACTATGGATCGGAAGACTCAGCGTAGATAGCCCTCCCACTAGGTAGACCAACGATATAGTAAAAGCCACTAATAACTAGTGGTTGCAATTGGGAGGTCGGAATAGCGTTTTCAGGAGGTCTATGTTCAGCATTTTTTCTTCCATTTCATCCGATAGCCAGAACAACACAAAAAATGCTCAAAATATGGGATAATTGTTTATAAGGCCAGATGGATTTGAATTTTTTTTTATCCAAAATTTTTGACTACCAACTCGCAAGACCACGGAAATCGGCGACACTGTGGTCCTAAATAGGTTTAGTTTGAAACACACTGAATTATATGTCGGATGTAATTAGCACCATTGATAGCAATGTGCCATGAATTGAGTCTGCAACTGTAAGTCTCGAAGCCTCTCATTTCGTTGTTTTACGGGGTGAATAAATTTCGTCAGGTAATTAATGGCTCAGATTATTTTTGCTGCGTTCAGATACGAGACATTCAAAGTCTTAAATAAGACTGAGGGTTTTACAACTTAGAATACTTATTCAGTTAACGAGGCTTCTGAAAACTTGATACCGTGTACCTAATAACCGCGATGAACTGCAAACTTAAGAATGATTGAACCAATAGATTTCTGTGTCAGATTACAAGTTGAATTCGTTGCATTTCATATGTATGCATAAATCTAAATTTTTTAAATAGTCAAATTCAATATTATAAATTATTATGTTGAGGTTTTTATGGGGGTACTAAATTAAAGACAATGTTATTCTTTAAATTATGGTTGCGGCCATCTTGGATTTCAAATTTATCATAGCGTATAAGTATTTTACTAGTTAAGTTTTTCATTACATTTATATTGAGGAAGTTATGAATAAATATGTTATCCTCCATTTTGTGTCGACGGCCATCTTGAAACAATTTTCATAAAACATAACTAAGAATACTCTCTACTAATTCATCTTCCAAAAAAATCATAATCTGTTTAAACGTTCGTGGCCCGATACCTCAATCTCAAACGCGTGTAACTTATAACACCTTTCATTATTGCATCGTGAGTTAAAAATTAAGAAATAAAACTATTGTTTATCCGATAAAATATTAAATTGAACCAATCCTTGTCTAACTCAGTATAGTAAGGTTCTCAGGTTACGTATTGGCAAACAGTAGATTTATTACTCACAAGCGATACCTACTCACATTAGCCTAGACCGTAGGTTGCCTAGTCTACCTCTAGCTCAACTATAAAAGGACTATGCCTACGTGATCTAAGTACAGAATCTAGCATCTGCGCATTACATAAATACCTCACAAATAAATACTTTCGTACAAAATGATGAAGCTGGTAAGAGATTACTGTGATTTAACTAACTCTTTTTTTTCTTTTTGGGTTTTATGTAGTGTTTGTACAAATGTTAATTTAAAAACAGCTCATAAGACCTTCTAATTTTTTTTTTTGAGGAAATATGTTTCTATTATATGCAACTAATATATGCAACGTGTTACAGAAAGGTGTGACAATACTTAACGGTGTTAGTTTACACATCAAAGTGAACCCATTAATGAAAAAAAGCAATATTAAAAAATGCGTCCTTCATATGACTTGGCCTCCGATCACGTGACCAATTTTTGTATAAAGAACCAAATATTTTTTTTTAGAATTTTGGTAAAATTTGTCCTTACTTTATGTTACACGTTGTATAATGAAAATTTGATATGCTCTCTCCATCGCTAATTAAGTAAGTAATCAATTTAAAAAATCAACTTTAATCACTCGCATACATGAAAAAAACTATTAAAAATTATATAATATTGTACTCTGGCTGAAAATTAATATCAGAGTTGTCTTTTATTTATTATAAAATTCAGTCAAGTAATTTAATCCTTAACATTAATCTTTTTTGATACCTACCGAAGTTAAAATCGTCAAAATCGAGTTTAATATAAAGTTATAATTTATTAGATATAATTATATTCTGATGAATATAAAATTGCACTATTTTTTACGTAACAGGTGTCTTCAGAACAAACATTCTAAGTATGCCGAACTTTAAACTTGGAGTAATTTACATCATTTAACCTTTCATTAGCTCACCCAACTATCTTCTTAAGTCTAAATTCTAACATTAAGTTTAAGCTGTTAGCTACTAAGTGTATAATTATTTTAGTTGCTTACACAAATGACGCTATTAAAAAAAATCTTTTACTTTAATAATGCTTAAAGTTTCATTTTTTAGTTTCAAAATCTTGAATTTCGGAATCGTTTGCAATTTATATAGTGTTATTTGCGTCCAAGCTATTTTTTGTACTTTAAAATAATGAAAGAGCAATTTTGCTTTTATAAAGGAAGATCATTTGTTAAAAATCATCATAAATATTTGTTAAAGAGGCAAATTCAATGTTAGCTTGTTTTGTTCTGTTAATATTTATTACACGGCCTCAGTTTTAATTAAAACCCACGAGAATTTATTCCACCGGAATTATATTATATATCGAGAGGTTAATGTCCTTACTTGAGGTTATTTGAAATGCTTGACTTCTAGGAACTTGACTTTAGAGTGAAATTATTAACATAGGAGCACTGATATAGAATAGCATAACATACCCAGAGCACCAGATAACTTAGATTATTATAACGTTTTCTCATTAAATAGAGGACGGGAAAATCTAGACACCTTTCTTTTCTTCCATATTTACCAATTAATTATTTTAGATTAACGCGTCTAATTATAAGTATGTATTCATGTCAAATTTAGTTTCTTAGTTTTTTTTTGTAACTCATTTTTATTGTGACAATAACTTACAGAACAGTGATTAAAAAAATAAATAAACTAAAACTAGTTACATTAAAAAAATATTACTCAAAAAGTCCGTTCGTTGAGGGAAAGGTGGCAAAAATTAAGTTGAGAAGAGTTAAGTTTACTTTCTTTCTTAGTTATTTTTAATAAATTGTAATAGATTGTTTAGTCGTCTTTACTTTATATTGTGAAAAGTCTTACCGAATACTTTAGAATCACTAGTAACACTTAATGGATATTAACAGATTGATATAATTATAATATAAAAATACAATTGATTAGCCTCTTTCGAGTAATGATTACTTAAGCTCAGTACGAGTATAAGATACTTCCCAAAAGTTTATTCAATTTGAAATAACATACAGTATTATAATAACTCATAAAGCTATGGTTCACACTCGGCCACAATATGGCTTTGACCACATATTTTATCCGTGCGACTTTGCTTGGAAATCCTTTTGTTACATTTTATCACGTAACTTTTGTATAAAACAATCGTCACGGTTTAAAATGTGGTTTTGTTTTTCAGGCTGTATTCCTTGCTATTGTAGCGGTGGCCCACGCCGGGGTCATTGGCCCGGTGGTTCACCCAGTGGGTTTGGCCCACCCGGTGGCGTTGACTCGGCCAGCAGTGGTGACGCACAGCGCAGTAGTACACCCGGCTCCAATAGTACATCATGCCCCAATAGTACATCATGCTCCAATAGTACATCATGCTCCAATAGTACACGCTGCGCCAATAGTGCCAGTAGTAAGGCATGCCCCACTCATCAGTGTTCATCATTGATACTACAAAAACATGACATATTTTTTCCTCGTTGCATTTGATTCTATAAAATACCCAAATACTGAGATTTTGTTTTTTTGATATTTGAATACGATCAAAAAGACAAATCAAAATAAAGGTAACAAACTTACTAAAATGAAAAATTAATAGTAAAAAAACGTGAAGAATTAAACCAGTAGATATTTTTAGTGTTGAATATAAAAGATTTTTAGATTACTAATAATTATGTTGGTTTGATTTGGTATTTTCCCTTTAAGTATATAGCTTTCAAATATGTATAGGCGTCTAATATAACCTTTAATCTTTTTTTTTTTCGCTGTGGATACCCTGGGCTGTTGGGGCACTGAAGCAAAAGCTTTAATTAGGGATATAGGGCGAAGAATTAGCGACTTGACTGGCGACTCTCGCTCCGGATCTTACTTGGTGCAAAGGCTGGCCATTGGCATTCAACGCGGTAACGCAGCCAGCGTAATGGGTACCTTTGCTCCAGGTACGATTCGGGGTGGGTTGTTCCACTAATTTATTTTGACGTGTATTATTATTATGATAATTTATGTCATTTGTATTAATAAGTAAATAATAATAATATATTGATTCTATTAGAATAACTTTAATATTATTTAATAATTTATTCTTCTATTCTATTATTCTATTCTATACTAGATCGTATTGATTCCATAGATATAAATCATATTAAAGATTTCAA
The DNA here is from genome assembly GCA_947049295.1 of Ligdia adustata. Lineage (NCBI taxonomy): Eukaryota > Metazoa > Arthropoda > Insecta > Lepidoptera > Geometridae > Ligdia > Ligdia adustata. The sequence goes on from OX346221.1 coordinate 802,523, forward strand.
CGTAATCCAAATATAATATTATATAAAAGAGTAAGTCCTGACAGACTGACAGATCTCAATTAACACAAGCTAAACCGCTGAATCTAAAGAAATTATATTGGAAGGTGTGTTCATCATAGGGTTACAACCCTATGATGGACTACTGTAAGAAACTACTACGAGTAGGAAATAATTTTTGGAATCTCAATACCTACGGGGGTCAAAAAGAAGTTCAAATTTTATAATTTATTATAGTGTTTTTTAATTGTATGTAGCAGGCTACGCCGCGGGTGATAACTTCTACTATAAATGTAAATAATACAATATATACTGAAACTTGAGGCTGTAATAACGATTTTCAGACCGTATCTAATTTTTACTAAAACACATTGTGTCATACCTCAGTACCATTTCTCTTTAAAAAGGCAAAATTGATCAGTAATACTATTCTACCATAGTACCTATTGCTCGTATGTGACGACAAACCATACAAAGGTCTAAATATCGTTTACCTATTGAATAATATTATACCAAAACTTTAACAGGAATAAGAAATTCGATGAATGGAAATTGGTTTTCCCTAGTCACGTATTTACTTTGAATATTTTCTTAGAAAACTAATTTTATTTGTATCAAAGCCAAAGCTCTCATAATAGGCACCAAAGTGTCGACTCTCTTTCAAGTACTTTTATTCAATTTTATATCACAAAGCACTTTAAATATTCAATGAAAAATATGAAAATATACTTCAAATATAGCGTTAACAAAAAATAAAACTGTGTACTTAACTATACGCTCTTTATAAACATTTTATAAAAAATCACATCAATCTTTCACAGGTATCAATACGAATAAAGTACCTTTTCAAAATATGTTCACAAGCTTCGTTTCACCAAATTCAAAACCCGTTTCACCCAAAGTTTAAAAAGCTTTTCATTTCGCCAAGGTCCTACGTGAAGCCCATATATTTTCGTAGTTTCTCCTCTGTCCCATTATTCCCTCGATATACCATTTCCGTTGACAATATGGTAATATCGTGTAGAGATCGTACATCAAAAGATTTAGCGCGTTACTTGCACCTACCCGTATTTCATCGTGAGGTGTCAACGACATAGGACGTTACCCTTTGTCTGCAAAGGATCGTTACAGCCTGAGGGTGTCCTTTTCCGCTATTTAATTGCCTTTTACTGCTCCGATGAATGATTGTAGCTTATTTGTTAAAAGTTTGCAGTCCTTTGTGGATGTGATTAAATGATATTGTTTTTTTTTCAATACTATACCATACAATCAGATATGACATGCAGATCTAAACATAATGCAATAAGTACTTATGTATCTAATATAAACCCTACTCGGGTACGGCAATATGTTGAGTGGAGCGAACCGATTCATTTTATTTCATTTTAAAGTTTTATCGTTTCAATATTCTTCAACAATATAATAGCACTTATCTAATAATATTTTTACTAAAGATTTTCGAAGTCATTATAATCAGTTACATTTTTTATTTTGTCTGGTAATGTGTTGTAGTTTTATTAGGTCTAGATAAGTAAAGTACGTTATATTTAACGTTAAAAACGTTTAAAAAGAAGGCGGGTCTTGCCTGTAAACAGATTAACTAAGTGAAAGAAACAGGGAATTTACACCTAAATATAACTATTTTAAAATACTGAAGAAATAAATTACAATGTAAATATATAAATTACAAATATATGTTATAGAAACTATAAATGTATTAAAAAAAATTAAGTTTAATTTTTTTAAAGACCTATATAATAATTTAAACGTAACAATAGTTGCCTGTAATGAACGTCATTTAAAGGCCAATAAATATTTTTTATTCTCTCTACTCATTATTTTAGTTTCATAAGATACTCATTCTATTAATAATGAATTTGCCAGGATATTACTTTCCGCGATATACTGAATTCGAGTAGCAATTTTTGTTTTACGCTCTAACAAAAGATTATGTATATATTATTACTAACTTGAGATCGTTCGACGAGCTACAGTTATCAGAAGTGTAAACGAAAAATTTGACTTATGTGCCCCTTTTTTTTTTCATTTATATTACTAGCCGTGTATATAAGTACCTACGTATGTAGGTATGTATGTAGGAAATTTATTACATACGAGACGTAAATTTGACCTAACACTAGAGTTTGTTGAGTAGCTTCAACTAAAGTATTTAAACAGGGTTCTAGGCTAGAGATGTACTCAGCCAAAAGGTACTTTCACAATGGAATCAATAGGAAACTTGAAAAAAAATCTCTGTTTCATAGAAAAAGTTTATAGACCAGCTGATGATACCCGTATTTCTCGAATTTTGCGTTCGTCCCACAGATGTTCGTCACAATTGCTAAGCCCTTTTCGACTTAGTACTACTAGACAATAAACCTGCATAGTCTATACGCGGCTGAAGCAGATTTTTTTATTTTGAATATTGTAATTTTATTTAGTTAAAAATATTCTACAACATATAACATTCAACAAGAGCAAATTATTATAGACTGAGTTTTTCTATGCGGTTAATAACTTCGGTCAAAGTGAGTACCATCTTTTGACAAATATAATTAATTATATCCATTAAACAAATACATTATCGTATTTGTCAACGAGCTTTTGCGAATTTATGTTATTTATCTACGCATTACAAAATGTATTATAAAATAATCAATTTTAAAAAGCCATCCCTATTCATTCTAATTTTAACAAAAATGTGGGGTAAAGGCCTTTGACCGGCGAAATCCTTTTCATCCCTTCGTTTTACTGTTAAACAAGTCTCAGGCTGTCAAGCTTTTGTTTGACTGATTTGTAAATAAACACATCCAGAGGAAATTGTAACTTACTTACAGGAGATGTTTCTTGAATATACAAAGTGAGTTATCGAAATACTGGATAAGTTCAACGCCTGCTGAAAACGTTTATTAAATAGTAAGCATTCGTGTTCAGGCCTCTTGCTATTTACCTTCTGAGTTTCCGACAGTAATCTTCAAAGGGATTTCTTATATTGGGTGGTCAATTTTGTGTTGAAATCTTAAAAGGAACTATAAGATTGTATCGTGGTACTTTTATAAACATTTTTTTACAGATTTATAGAAATTAAATAAATTTACGTAGGTGTGTTAAGTATATTGTATAAAGTAGAGCTTACATTTTAATATTCTACATATATATATATATATATATATATATCATTAATTATTCTTTGAAAAGAGTGACTACCTACTTCCGCTACGACGAGATATTTCGATTTAAAAATTGAACCTCTTGACCGATAAAAATATAACTACATGGGAGGTATACCGTTTCAAACAAAGCATTTTTTTTTCAAATCGATCTACCCGTCGCCGAGATCAGGTAACAAATTTAAAAAAAACATACCGTCAAATTGGAACACCTCTTTTTTTGAATATCGATAGAACAGAAATACTTATGGATTCACTACACTGTTTTTTTAATGTAAAATAATAATTTTAATATGAGCTAAACTTATAAACTTATCAGAAATAACAGTGACTATACATATTACAGTCTAATTTAATGAAATGAGAAAGAAAAAGCCATATTACTTACACTTACAGGAATTGTAGTATGTTGTGAAATGAAACTAAATAAAAGGCCAATGAACTCGTCATAAACAACGTTTGGTATGGGAACATCACGGGATCCGAGTAAAAAAACAAACACCTTGATTTTTTCTTCTATTATAGTTAAAACAGTAACTCCTGTGAGACTCCTGTAATTTTTACTGCTTTACACTTAGACAAGCCGGTATACGAGTTCAAAACATTGACACCAATTACGCCCTCTTCAAAGCCCATTTGTATATAGTCGAGCCCGTCCCTGAAGAAGATGCATTGTATACTTCGAGAGACGTAAGTCTTTAATAAACCTATCTTCAAGGATAATTTCTAAACTAAAAAAGGTAATATATTTCTCCAGGGCAGTCATAGCGTTCCAAATTTATTTATAATGATTTGTTTAAAATTACCAGATTACCTGCTCAGTTACTAGTGGCCATAATTAAAAAAATGTTTCAACAATTGACTTCAGTTTCATCATTGGATAACTAACGAATCGAAAATCTTCCCCATTATTGAAGTAAAAAAAAGAAATGAATAATTTGTACGAGAATCGACCAATTGCAAGTTGGACTCGAGCACTAATTATTTATTTTACTCTTTTTTATAATTTTTTGTTTGAGCGTCTACAGAAATATTTGATTTGTGGAAATTTAAACTGTGAGACAGACGAACGGACGGAAAGCGAAGTTTAGTAATAGGGTGCCGTTTTTAATCCTTTGGGTACGGAACCCTACAATGAGACAATAATCGACTTCAATTCGATTTTCGGAATTCGGATGAATCGAGAATCTTACCCAAATTTTGGAGTAAGTTTATTATAAAAAAATAGTTTCCTATGCTTAAATTCAATCAATTTATTGACGGAGATGTTTAAATAGCTGAGATGACCAACTAGATGTCAGTTATTTAGACAAGAAGACATCGCGGCTTAGTTCGCTTTTTTCAGAGAAATGTCCAACGTCGCTATTCCGCTTTTTGTCAGTTCCTTTCAGAAGTAAGTCCTTCAGTGCTAATGATCGAGACAAATTGCTTTTGACTTGCGGAAGCCTCGAGATTATTTCCTAATTAGTTCCAGGAAGCTCTTTAATCTATATCATCTGGTAAGACAAGATAGCTATAGAATATTGTACAAATATCAGGATAAAAATTGTAATATACATTACAAGAAAAAAATAAACTAATCCGGGAATTATATTAAACAAGTGGTTAGAAGCGCGTTCGAAAAAAAGACTGCTTAATCGTTAAACCTGCGTTTCATACATAAATTATTTAGGTTTTTTTTAATGTTGATGTCCTCAGTGTCGCTTTCACTACTAAGACAAATCTAATGACAGCGTTCACATCAAAATGCAACCGTTGAGGCTCTAGGGCTTGCCAAAGAAATATACATACATACACTCGAAAAACATTACCCTCCTTTTTTCGCAGTCGGGTAAATATTTATTGTAACATCATGAAAAAATGCATTCGGTACAGAATACCTTCATCTTATGGATACTTATTAATGTAGCGAAATTAGCAAAAAGTCGTAATTTAAAGTCTGACAAAGTTGATTTTCGCATGGATGTAATCGATAAAGATATGTTATTGAGGTATAAAGCCTATTTCAAAAGTTAAAAAAGTACAAGCTCACAATAACATCTGTTTGCAAACTGTTAAAGTTGTATCTAATGTCTAGAGTTCGCTAAAAAAGTTATTTAATACGAGTATGCATAAAAAACACGTTAGTGTATTCCTTTATGCGTATTTAATAACTTTTTTGTGAATATTCCACTTTATTAAACAATGGAACAAAACAATCTACAATTTTATTTATTATTTCTCCCAATATCCAGAAAATCGTCGACTAAGAGTAAAAAAACCTATTATTTTGCAAGTAAACCTTTAGATGTGTATTTTAGTTTCATACGATACATCTTGTTAGTATCTAGAAAGGAACAAACATTTTTATCGGATTTTCGCCTACATCAAGTCTACTACAATTTTAAATTTCCTTTTTGAACGATGTGGGCGTCAGATATTCTCTTTAAGCAGCAGAGCTCAATGCACTGCTAATATATTAGACTACGGCTGAATATTCCACTTTAAAACAATCCTCTTGGTTCTAATCCTTTTACAGAATTCCCAAAATAGAGACAATTTTATCTGTTTTTAAAACTGTTATTTATTTGTTTAAGACTTTTGAAAACATTTTGTGGCGGGAGAGTGAAACTCTGCATTATTTTACGATTGTGTCCCCTGGGAAGTCTGTTTAAAAGCTTTCTTGTTGGATGTACTGTCAGAGTTTCAAGAATAAAACGAATGTTTAATAAATCTACATAAATATATTTTTTAAATATTTTTCCAAATGTATTTCCAAATTCTAATCCTTTGGTTATTTCCCTTACTCATCAACAAGAAACTACAAAGCTTGTACATAAGCTAGTAGCTAAAGATTTGCTCGTCTCCCGACTTAGCGAACTTTTACTAAAGCCTACTTACAGAACCACAAACCTTAAGATGAGCATACAGAAAGGCCTCCACACGTATGTATGCACGGGAATATTAGAAACAAGGGTAACTGGGTTAGGGAATCGACCTTGGCAGCATTCATCCCAAAAAGGGTCTTCTGCTGAATTTAACTTGCAGCCTTGAAGCGGCCCTTTGGCGAAATAACTTGAGACATAAAAGCGCAAGTAGAAAGGATTGTTGAGAGTGGTTTAGCTTCCTTCAACTGCTTTTGCGAATTGTTTTTGATTATAAACGAATTGCTAGGATAGTAGGGAATGTGCGAGAACAAAATGGCTCCAATACTTGATGTGGACTGAAAAACGTTATTTCAAAGTTGACAATTACTTTAAAAAATAACTGCATTTTTTCCGAATCCTGATCTTATATTTTATTTTTCTAACTTCGTTTATATGAACAGATATGCCAAATCTTTCGTGAAATAACATTTTTAGTGTTTGTAAATAACAATACAAAACGTAACCTTGACCTTAAATTTTCCTCTTACAAAAAATACCATGACATCACTGTTTTTTTCTTACTTTCTATATTTTTCCTAGATACTAAAAAAGAACCTTCCTACGACTATCAAGACGTATTGGTTAGGCTGGAAACGCACGAGCAGATGGCTTGCTTAGTGTCTACAGCCTAGTTAGTTAAATTAGAAAGTACATATTCAGAATGTCATTAAAAAATGATCTGAATCTACTGCGGACCTTGTTACCGAAAAATCGGAGTGTCGTAATTTGGTGACCGTTCAGCCATTTTAGAATTAATGTTTAGTAATTAATTAAATACAATTTTTTTATTAATAAATTAAAATATAGAATTTTTGAAACAAAAATAATATTTAGTGACCGTCAAAAAATGATCGCAGCCACAGCGAACTTGGCGCCTAGCTACCATGTTTCATAGGAATGCAAGACCAGGCTCCAGACGGTCAGCAAGCCATCTGCCCGTGCGTTTCTAGCCTTACGGAAGTACCGTAGCGGACGTATCCGAACGATAAAATGTTCAGATTTATGTCACTGGAATCGTACATATTTATGTTTTAGTTTACTATGGGTGGAACACTCGTTGCAGAATTTAGTGGTCAAGCGAGATTGATATACATAATATGTGAGTGAGAGTTTATGATCAATAGTACAAACATATTATGTTTATAAATAAATAAACATACAATAATGAAAAAAAAAAACATCGATCGGATACTAATGTTAAAATAGAAGTAAATTAAATATTGAAAATTTCTATCAAATATTTTAAACTGGTCAAAAAAGATATCACGTGTAAGACTTCAAATAATTCAAATTTAATCCATTTTATACGAATAACTTATTTATAAGATACCCGAAGCCCTCTTTGTAGGCTAAAAATGAATCAAAGAACGTCACTATTTATACTAAATTGGTCATTGTCTTTTGAGCCACAAGTGAGGGAAATGCTGTTTAAAAAATGGTCTCATAGCATTTTAGTATTAGATGGTTGATTAGATTATTAGATGGTTATTTCTAGATGGTTGGATCATTGGTTGGATACAGAAGGATGTACTCCTAGATACAAGGCGCATTGTCCGGAAACTCCTATCTCTCTGTGATAGCTACCACCGGTAGCTTGAGCTGTACTACGAATTTATGAGATTTATTTTTTAAAGATTTCGGCTTGGTAACCTTGTACACTTTTGCTGTTAGCCAAATTTGAAATGTTCAAGTGGATGCAGAATTCATTAACGAGTATTCTCATAATTGATGCTTCAATCTGATCGTTATAAGATTCAACAGCTGCGTTGTATCTGGCGCTGGCAATACCTAAGTTAGGTGCTAGTTTGATTTGATTTTCATTAGTTTATATGTGTAAAAGTTAGTTATCTCAAATTAATGTAAATGTATCGCATCAAAGCAAAGTACATGTCCAATTTATACTGGTAGGTACATATAAAATTTTGAAAAGGTTCTTTTTTTATTTTAAGAAATTTATCTCTGGTATTATGGTTATAGGTTTGACTAATGTAACTATAGCGTAAAAACTATTTATTAAAATGATATTTTAAACTAAAATATTCCAAAAATAGTTTTAAGTTTACGGGCAGTTCATTTAAGCAATCCATATCTGAATCTCTTTTTGCTAACATCAGTCATATAATATTAATCTCCCCGCAATACCCTATAGACAAATTACTCCATTAATGACCCCGAACTATTCACTGGTTCGCAATAAATTCTACCAAGTTTCATACACACTTAAGATTATTATAATAAATCAAGGTCACGTAATGTCCTTGAGTGAGGTCAACAATTTCGTTGGTCAAAGGTCAATTAGTTCCTGCAAGAGCTCCTATTGTAGGGAGATATTATCTTATATTAATTAGATCTAGATGTTTCTGTGTGGTCACAGATATTATTGTATTGCTGTCATTTAATTGATCTTGACAGCAGGAGTTTTTTCCAAAATATATTATTAGGCTAGGGTATTTTACAAAAACTATTTATCGATTTTGAGTAGATTGTCTCGGTTATCTTTTACAGACTCATTAATGAACGCATCTTAAAATTAATTGGCATTTGTTTTGGCGCGTGATGTTCTCTATTGGATAAAATAAGAAAACATATGCTCAAAGTTATGCTGCGTTTATGAATAAGGCAATCAATGTGTAAAGCTATGTCAGAGCGCGTTAGAAAATGTAGCTTTCCCATAAAGTCCACTCTCCCGTTTGATACACTTTACAGCTCAGTCCACCTTCATTTTGGTTCAGTTTCCCGTTTAGTCCAATCTATCGAACGGTCCACTTTCCCTTACAGCCCACTATTAAGCTTAAGGAATAAAAGTAAAGGGCTGCGAGCTGCTTTTTCAGGGTACAAAAATATTAAAAAACCGTAACTTACGCTTTTAAATTTTTACAACTTAAAGTTTGATTAATCCTAGCAAAAGAGTTCTAAATCAAAATGTAAGGCAATATTACAAGCTTTATTGTATTCTTACTCAGTATATTAATTTGAATTATTTTAATGCAACATCAAATCGTTGTGCCAAGTTCTTCAATCTTATACAAATATAAAGTTTGATTGTAAGGCAGTAGGTAGGAAGGTTAAGATAATTTCATTGCTACGAGTAAGTTGGACGATGATTCGCAAGTCATATAAATTATTCATATCTAAACTTGCGAATCCCAAACTTTTCATACAAACAACGATGGTAAAGCACACCCACTCAGATTGTTTTGAAGCATGAACCGAGTAATTGTGCGTGGGTAATAGCAAAGGAAATTGAATAGTCATTTGCACATGCCGAGTTCGCTTTAGGGCTTTAATGTAGTGTAATATAACTTGCAAGAATAGTGCAGGATGTAAATATATATGATGAATACTTTTATCTATTTAGTTATGTTTATTTTATATAATTATGTTTACCTCGCTAAGCGGCTCCAATTTTAAGATATCTTGTATGTGAATGGTTGCCTGCAAGAGATTGCTTTAAGCGATAAGGCCGCCATTAGAAATCCAGAATGTTTTTTGTAATGTTTTTTTTAATAGTGTTATAATCTAGTTTTTAATAAAGAGTTGTCTTATTTTATCTGGAGGCACGGCAATGTCCTCGCCAAGTCGAGTCTTATAGTTTCAGTATCCACTTACAGAGTGACTTTTTATCGTCGTTGAATTTAATAAAAATGTATTTCTCCACAAAATAGGAATTTATTGCCGCGTTAACCTTAATAAATTAATGGTAAAAATGTGCAATATTGACAAAATCTTTTGAGATATAAGAATGAAATAAGTATTTTAAATCAGCGTGAAAATAATTATTAATGTTAAATAGGATGAAATGGGTAAAAAACATCTTCTACAAAATATTGCCATAATCTTGAGATTAACTTAACTTTTTTTGCTTTAACGGTATCATTGCTGACTGATAGCATTTAAATTAACTACTATATCAATACTAAATAAATAATATATTCTTATATTTTATCTGGCCCAACGTATCAGCATTGCCATTCAACGTGGTAATGCGGCTAGCACTCTGGGCACACTGTCCTCAAGTGGAGCATATGGATTATATGTTGAACTTATATGGTCTATGTGGATCTTTCTGCTATAGTTTTTTTGTTTATGTAGTTAGTCATTTTGTTTTTGGTAATAAAGGCAATTAAATACCTATAAAATACCTATAAAATATTTTGTTTTTTCTTGCATTTAAAAGAATTTAAATACTAAGAGTCAATCTTGATCGCAACTCAAGTCAGAAATCATAAGCATACCAAGTTTCAGAGCACTTTGTTCCGTTCTTTGACAGTTCATTGTTTCATCTTCCCCTAAGCTTATTCATTTTCGAAGCTTGCGGAGAGCTTTTCGAGATTTTACATTGATTGGTCTCGGCGGAGTGTCTTCAAGGAATTCATTTACAGCAATCTTTTTAACAAATAGAAGCTATTATCTCTCGTCTGGTGCAAGTCTGGGCAGAATTAAAAACACAAAAGTTTGGGGTATTTTTATGTATGACTATTTACTCGATTTATTAATTAATTTTTATTTATTCTTTTTACCAGACTGTGAAAGGAGGGTTATGTTTTTCGAGTGTATGTATGTACGTAAATTTGGCACGCCCTTGAGTCAAAACGGCTTGTTGTATTTTATGTCAGTGGTGTCAATATTCGTCTTAGTCGTGTGGGTGACACTAGGTACACCAAAATTACAAAAAAAAAACTGCCGTATTACGTAGTTAACCAAAATTGGGTTTATATCTATCGACTGCTTAAAGTAGCTTTTAATGTTATCTTATTGAGAAAAAATCAAAGTATTCAAAGCCAAAATTCATAGAACATAATTTATAACAAAGCCTTTAAAAAACTTGAGATGTTTATTACACCAAAGTCAGTTCTCCGATCAAACCTAGGTAATCTAAATCGAAATAAAACTGTAACATTTCATTGACTTACAACCAATCTCGAAACGCATCTTTTCCTATTTACCGTCCAATACCGGAGTAAGGCTCCATTACAGGCCCCATTATTTACCATAATAGCCCAAACCCCTGGTTAATGAACCAACTTTTAATTCCTAAACTTTTCTCAATTGTCTGAAACCTATATACGTATGAACAAACAAAACAGGCTGACTATGATCTCACGACCTTCAAGTACCGCAATAAATCCCATAGAGGTCCCAAACTCCAAGTCCCGAGGGTCTGCTAATCACCTGCCCTGCATAGGACCCTGACCCGCACATTAGCATAATGAGAGACTATGAGACCCCGAGCTGAGTTTATTGGTACCTACTTAGTTGAGACAGTTAGGGGTAGGGACACAAGGTCTTGCGTGCGAGACATTTGTCACCCAATGGGGTAATCAGCTGATTTATGGAGTTGGAAAGTGCATGGGACTGACAGGGTTTAAGTTGACGAGGGCTGTAAATAGTCGAAAATTTGAAAGATTTTTTGTATGTTTTCTGTAAGTCATTACCCTTGCAAGTTTTAGATGAATTTATAAATAGCGTTTTAGCGATAAGGACGCCACTTCACTTCTAAGATACACTTCTAAGATTTTTTCTCTTTTTTCGTGTGTCTGCAATAAAGAATTGATCTATCTATCTATTAATTTTTCTAAACAAATTCTTTCCAACACTAACTAATTTTTTTAATAAATTCAGACGACTTTCTGTAATCGGGGAATGTAAATTATGAAAGAATCCGACAATTTTGAAGAACCTGATTCTTTTTTAAAAGTCACTTTAATTTAAATTCAAAGCTCTTGAGTAATTAATTTGATACTTACTCCAAAGCTTGTACTGATTTACGGAGTGAACAATACAGCTTAATGAGGAAATACTTATGAAAAAGTATGACGCGATAAATACAAATGTTTCCTGCTTTCCAAATATAATCAAATTTATCAAACATCACTTCAAACAGACTTATTTCTGGAACGTCGCAAAAAATCTTGAAAATACTAAAAGACTAAGGTAAAAGCAATGACACTTTACGTGATAATAGCAGAAAGTCAAGTCTGCTGGAAAGAAAATAATTTATCATACGAACAGATATTGTTTACTTGTAACTTAGAATGATTGGTTCATATGACTTTTTCTGCCTTTTTTAACCTTAATAAAATATGATTTGATGTTTTGTGCTAATTCGAAACAAGTGTTGAGAATGTCAAAATTTGAGACGAAGAGTGACATTAAAGCCAGGATTTTTATAACTCTATTTGAAATACTTAGTTAATTTTTAGAAAAATGCTTGCTGGTACATTTTTAGCACACATTAGCATTTGTTACTCAGCCTTTTTTTGGCTTCATCATCTGCATTTTACTAACTCCTTCTCGTACTCCATAATAAAAACCTACGAATAATATAGTAATTATAAGCTTCAAGCACAATATATATTTTTATAAAGCCAGCGGTCTCGGTTTCGTTTCCCTGGGTATGAACCATGAGTTTGGAGATCCGTTTTGGGTCTATGTGTAATCCTAGAAAAGTGGTGGAAGGAATAAATGAAAACGTTTTTTTTTTAATAATCCAGTTACTATCTCGTACAAACATTCCCTAACATCGTTGACTCGTTTTTCTCCGCAGCTACAAAAACCAAATAACAGCGATAAGCGCTAAAAATACGTCTATTATTTCCGTGATGTCATCGACCTCGTCATCAGGAGATTTTTGCTCGTCTCCACAATTGATGGACTGATTGTTTGCTTCTCCGAGGGGAGAAATGTTATTGCTCGCCTTTGTCAATAATCCCACATCGTTCTATTCAAATATTTGCGTTCAAACGATTGTTCTTTTCATCGCGAAGATTGCTCTTCATCTATACTTGACCAGTTCTTGACGACGCAAAAAATGGCAGATTTTTGTAAGGAAAGGTCATTGCTCCATACTGTTGGAAAACATAATTTTCTGTTGAATTGAGGAGCAGGCGTTTCTTTGGATGGTAAAAAGATAATTTTGCTTATAGTACACTACGTAATAATTACTCGAAAAGTAAATACGTTTTTGTTGAAAATGTCTTTTGAGGGCAAACATCACATATTTAATGGTACTTCAAATTACTAAATTAGCTTTTATGTAAATTTAGATTTACTGAACCCCTGAACACTTAATAAGACTTAGATTACTACAAACCGTGGCAATGCCCACTAGCATACTGAAAATGCTGCTTCTCTGTATTGGAGTGGATGGAGCATTTATAATATCTGTTGATCTTTAGTGATCTGTAGGTAATGGAACTGCTATTTATTTTTGTAGTTATCAATTTAACTTTTTTGATAATATTAGCTTGATACTGTAAAACTAATACTGTGTGTGCAGTAATCAAACAGACCTTTCCTCAGTAGTGACCAATAACAGGTTTATCCCCAAAACCAATTTCTTAATTAGACAACCACGAAATAATAAGAGTCTGATGATGACAACTATTACATATTTAGTGAGTTACCTGTCGAGCGAGACCGCGACCAGGCTGTAGACCGAGGCAGCCACGGAGAGTCCTTGAACGTACGGCACCGTCTTACACATCAGCCAGCCCAGCACCCACGCTGGAACAAATAAAAATACATATAACATTTGCCAGTTAAAAGTTAGTGGTAGCTCACTCGCTGAGCCCCTTCTTGCCTCACAAGCGAAATCCGAAATGAATCTCAGGTTCATGTATACACTTGTAAGTTTTACACTCAAGTGCAAATTTCACTTATTATATTTAATTACCACAAGTTTAAACGGCAAAGGAAAATATTATAAGTAAACCTGCTTGTCGGATAAGGTTAATAGCTTTCGAAAGAAAAATAGGGAAGTTTGGTATGTTTGACCCTAATATTTTCCCAACTTAGAGCTTATTGCAAAAATCGTCTATGCAGGAAGAAAAGTATCTATCTAGTTTTGTAGACAGTAGAATTATCATATACCTAATTGGACATATCCTAATATCTAGTAAAAAAAATAGCCATGCTATATCAATGGTTAAAACAATAAGATTTTCGATAAATTCGTATGTAATATCTAAACGTGTTTAAGAAATACCTTTGTTCTATTTTTGAATCAACTTATATTTTCTTAGTCTAACTAACTCCCGCTTTGGCTTCGAATAAATCTCTCCACATTATTCCCCCAAACACCCTCATAAATTTGGCAAATTCAGATCACGCCGACATAATGCCCTCTTCAAGAAAATTGGCCAAACTGGAAGGAACTCGAGTTCCAATCCCCTAATACCACACCGAAGGTTCCTACCTGGTACCTGCGCGCAACAAGTGCCAGTTCACTAAATCAATATGTACCGTCCTGCAACCAAAAGTAGGTCAGGTCACTGTACTAGCTACGACCCTTTAGCCTTGCATTCCACCTACCCTCGTCCCTTCCTCTCTCACCCTCCACACCGTCTTCCTATCCTGCTCTCTTGGCCTTGCCCCGCAAAACGCATTACAATACAAAAGTCGGATATGATTAAACATTTACAGTTTAAATCACATCCTAAAGCTGTCCTACTAAGTTCCAAATTCGTTTGTGCTGCACGAGGAAGTTGCATTTGGTGTAGGCTGTATCGATTCAAGTCTGATGTCTAAAATGAATAACTGATTTGTTTTTAATGACGACCGTGCTCCGGCTTTTTTCTTAACCTATATTTGTGAGCCTTGGCCTGGCTCGGATATGAATGCTTCGTTTGTGACAGCGATTTGATTATTCAAATCTATGGAGAAAATGCTTGAGCTTTACAATTTTTCATTTCCTTGAAGCTTGCATTTTGATATATTTATAAAATATTTAGATATAAGTGTAGTCGAATAATGAATGTTACAACAGAAGGTCAGTGCGTGAAGTTGACCATGACCCATTGGATGACCCAGAGTGCAAACGTTGACATCATCAAATTTAAAAAGCAATTTTCTAAATGGCAACATTACCACCGATCCTAATGCTAACAAAATTACGTGCCAATATTCTTACTTATTTGTCAATTGGGCTAGAAAATAACGAAATTATATTCTAAAATGATGTATTTGTATTAAAACAGCCAGGGTTCATAAATATTCAAACGGCGTGCATCGTAATATAGCTGCAATTGATTAGTTTTACCGACTCGTGAGTTTGTTGCATTTAGATATATGGTATTTCAACACTGGCAATCCCGGGGTCAGCAATAGATTGCTTTGAGAGATATATAGATTCATTGCGTTGATCACCTTTGAATACAACTTTGCGTTTGTTTGTTAATGTATATTTTGTCTGGATTGACACGCTTTTAGGTAATCGTTGCACAATAAACTGCGATGTTTCCAATAGCTATACAATTAATATCCAACGTTAAGTTTGTGCATGGGTGACCGTGGAGTGGTATTTACGTGTGAGCGCTATCTTGGGTCAGACGACACGTTTGACTAATTGTAGGTCTCTGTTTGCTTCTGATAACAATCGCAAGCTATGTCAGAGGACTTTGAATGGCCTATTAACATTAATATAAAACACTCCACTTACACCAAGATGATTAACTCTATAACATATTTAACTTGGAAATGTCTGTTTTCTAAAGGATTTTAAAAGTTTTTTTTTTTATGTTTCATTAACAATCTTCCTTCAGACGTGCTCCTTCCCTAAAAGCTTTCAAGCATCGAGTCATAGAACACCTATCACTCCAACAATCGTGTATTTAATTTATCAATAAATTCACTAATGTATTATATCCATACCTTTATAAATTATATTATATTATTGTAAGTATTTATATAATAGTAATATATCGTTGTGTGTGTATTTGTTCTAAATCTTGTTAACTACTTTTATCTAACTAGTTATGTTTATTATGTTTACTTCGCATAGGCCGCTCCAGTTTTGTGAGATCCTGTACGTGCATGGTTGCCTGGAAGAGATCGAATTAAGTGATAAGGCCGCCACTAAAAATCCAGCATATTTTTTTTGTATTGATTGTGTTTAAATAGTGTTGTAATAAAGTTTTTTGTAATAAAGGGTTGTAAGACAACCCTTTATCTTCGATTTTTCGGAAGTAGTTGGTGCAGTGCGCACGGAAGTGGTTGAGTTTGGGCGGCCTCTATGTGTAGGTATTTATGGGCGGATTGTCCCATAAATATGTAATTGGGACAAACGGGAAATCCTACAGCCGGTATAGCACGCCAACATTTATAGGATTTGTAAGATTTTGACGGTTTGACAGCATGTCGTAGAGGTTTTTGTGAAAATTTTGATAATATTATTGGATAATATCTAATGCGCTAAGATGATTACTGAGTAATTAATCTCATCATGATAAAAATATTGAAAAGGTATGACGTTAAATCCTGAAAAAATAAATCGTGGTTTTTTAAAAACCAAAATAAAGTATATCTATTATCTATTTTTAATTAACGATATTCATAACCTTTTATTATTAAATATAATCGTAAAATCTTATTACAAGCCCGTTTCAAAAGGCTCGTGTCGTGTATACACACCGACAAAAAGTACCTATATTACCACCAAAAAAACCAAACCAAAATGGATAAATGGTTACCAAATTACGTTTCCTAAAACGGACCTTGTTGCCGAAAGTAATCAGAATGTCGTTAAAAAAATTACCTAAAACTACTGCAGACCTTGTTGTCGAAAGTAATCAGAATGTCGTTAAAAAAATTACCTAAAACTACTGCAGACCTTGTTGTCGAAAGTAATCAGAATGTCGTTAAAAAAATTACCTAAAACTACTGCAGACCTTGTTGTCGAAAGTAATCAGAATGTCGTTAAAAAAATTACCTAAAACTACTGCAGACCTTGTTGTCGAAAGTAATCAGAATGTCGTTAAAAAATTACCTAAAACTACTGCAGACCTTGTTGCCGAAAGTAATCAGAATGTCGTTAAAAAAATTACCTAAAACTACTGCAGACCTTGTTGTCGAAAGTAATCAGAATGTCGTTAAAAAATTACCTAAAACTACTGCAGACCTTGTTGCCGAAAGTAATCAGAATGTCGTTAAAAAAATTACCTAAAACTACTGCAGACCTTGTTGTCGAAAGTAATCAGAATGTCGTTAAAAAAATTACCTAAAACTACTGCAGACCTTGTTGTCGAAAGTATTCGGAGTGTTACAATTTAATGACTGTTAAGCCATTTTAGGAACCAAAAATAATATTTGGGTACCGTATAAATTATACCCGTTTCAAAATCAGCTGTCTAGTTTCATTGCTCAATTTCAATTCGGACTTTATTTTGTACTCTCAAAGGTCTTGCACAATGCTAGGGACCCCTGGGAGGGGCTTCATCGGTCGGGGCCGGCCTTGAGTCTCAGTTCGTGCACGTTTATTAGACCTTTATTTTTGGAAAATTTTGTTCATAATGGAGTGGTGAAAACAGCTGTGTGATATTTATGGCTCTCAAGAGACAAAATTAGTGGTAAAGTTGTCTAATTCGTATATTAATTAGGTATGTGTAAATATGCTTTTAATAACGGAATAAACTTGAAATTAAATAATTTTTAGTAAAAAATTTGCAATTTTTTTTTATATATATTCAGGTAAATGAGAATAAGTCATCTTCTATCTCTAAAGTATCAAATTTACTTTAGATTTCTTATTGTAAACCCATTACTATTAATCTTACTATTAATAATTCTACCAGTTGAATGCTTTTATTACCATCATCTGACAAAAGTTTCTTTTAACTGCTTCATTAGTTACTTTTTAAAATAAAGAAAATTCGGAAATTATTTTTTTATATCAACTCTAAAATGCCAATGTTGATACTTTATACCGCTAAAGTTATTTCAATGATTTCGTAACCAGCCTTGAGCATCAAAATCCCGTATAAGAACTGACTCAAGTATTGGAGACCCTTACAAATCCACTCCCGACGGGCAAGACGAGTCTTGACATTCACAACCTATGCAGTGTCGTAAACCCTCCAATAAAAAAATTCGTTCTTCCATCCTCATTATCCTCAGCCGAGACGGCGGAGAGAGGCACGAGGGGGGACAGGAGAGGGGGTGGGTGTGCAACGAAACTAGGTCAGGCCGATGAACTGGGCCACGAGGGCGACCACAGAACAACATCACTCCATTGGACTTTCAACCGTACTGGTACAAACAAAAGAATCAAAATTGCTTAAAAATTTACAGACTATTGATGTAGAATACACAACAGTTACTGCAGCGTTATGTATAGACAATGTAAAGGTGATTGTAAATTCTTTGCAGGTAGCAATAAGGTGTATTTTTGTGTGCCAGTGTCCGGAGGTCGTATGCTCGATCAAGGTACTTGTTGCGGTTGCCAGGAAATGTTGTGACTGAGTTTTTATAGGAAGCCTGGGGCGTATAAAGAGGGAAATTAACTAATTAAAAGCGGACCATTCGAGATGAAATTTTTAATTTTATTTCCGCATTCAATTATTGTGCAGCTTCGGAAATTTAGGATCCAGTCTTTTATGCGTTTTGCAGTCGTATTAGAAAAGTTATACAATTTTGCAATCAAATAAAATTTTGATGTTTTTTTAGGAAGTAGAGGATAGAATTAGTTTTCTTGAGACACAGTTATAATAGTGTTAATTTAATTGTTATATTATGTGATTTCGTTTTCGTCAATAAGGTAAAACTTAAAAAGTTAATAAAAAAACCTAAAGATTTTTATAGTAAATATTTACTTTTTCTATATTACGAAGTCGGTATTCACTATATAATTTAAATATTTTTTTTTTTTTTTTTATAATTTACCCGATACATTAGACATCAACTAATTGTAGCTTTCAGATTTTCTAATGAATTTGTTAAACGCCATTTGTAATGCAACCAAATAGTTTGTGTTAAATTCAAATTTTTTACTAATATAAACTCCAGTTTAGAATTCAGATTGTGTTAGCGTTTGCTGATTTTGATAATATTGAGGTAAGAGTTATTATTTTGGTCAAAATAACAATTTATTTGTATACTGTATAATAATCTGTTTTATATGTAGGGACTGACCTCTTGTACTACCTTGCAATTTAAAAATATTAATGTATAGCTTCACAAAAAATTAACGTCAAAACTAGTGTTTTTACCAACTAGACGTAATTAAATATATTAAAAAAATACAAACAAGGACTTTTACAAATTTTATAAATGATTAAATTGCTGTTCAGATCAGTCAAGCAACGAAATAAAATCAAAAATATTGGTTACTATTTACGTACAAAATAAAAAGGATGAACTTACTGAAATCTAAAAACTGATTATCTTTTTGAGCAGATCATAAAGTTAGTCCAATGTGAGTGGAATTCAATAGAAAGTCTCTAAATATCTCCATCGAGCGGAAAGAAGCTTATCCGGGTAAAGTCGATCGAGGGTGCCCGGACAAATTGCGTCCATGTGAAATATTGGCAACATTGCCCCACTTTCTTATAACACTTTAATCATATGGTGATAGGTACTAACATACGTTTTACGTTACATATTTTATTATCATCATTTTCCTGACCTCATCCCACTACGTGGTGTTGGCACAGCATTTTTTTCTTCCATTCTACTTTATCAGCCGTCATCTCTTTATTCACTCCCCTTTCACACAACTTATCTTCTTCTTCTTAGGCCGCATCCTGGTCATCCTCTCCCGGCCCTATCATCTACAATCATTTTCATGGCTAAAGTAGTGTAAAGTAATATTTTTTGACCTTTAGATAACGTTCGTTACAGGCAAGTCTTATTACACTTGAATTAATAATTACTTAAAAAATTAAAACTATAAATCTCTTTTATATACGAGTAGTTAATATTAGTTCCTAGTTTAACAGTTCTCATGACAAATATTTACATTATGATTGCTTTGTTCAGTTATTAGTGATATTTTATTATGGTTGTTTGTTACATAAGAACTATCTTATTTTATAACCATAAAAAAGTTAGAACAGTAAAACGCTTTGCGACGATTTTTATTATGCGAACAGTCACGTTATGGAATATGGATGGCTAAGCTCGATCTTTTTAGGCACGAGTGCCACATCCTAGGCCGCATCGTCGCTTTACAGGCGAGCTGCAGTTAAACGCAAGACATAAACAATTCATTCTAAAAGAATACAAGTGCTTCATAAAGATCTTTACATAACTTTAACCCGACGATCGAAGGGCCACAACCTTACAGCATGATTTTATAGTTTGAAAAATTATAAATGACAGTAAAGTCAATAAACTAGCTTCCCAACGATATTAGCTGGTATTTAACTAGACTATCCAACGGATAAAAAGCGCGAAGAGCGAAAGAGAGAAAATAAGAATGTATTAATTTTTAGATCAGATTTAAGCCTTATGACTTGAAGTACTCCGCTTAATCTTAAAATAATAAAATGTTTATATGGAATAAAGACAACTAGGTCCACCAAATTAGATAAGTGATCTTGACGAAGAGCTGTTCCAATCATGGATAATGTCAAAATTTGTGTTTAAAATTAGTTAAACAAAACACTTAACCAAACCTTTCTTGTCGGACTCTTTTGGCAAAGCCTTGCCATTTCTGTGCAATTTAAATAAACGCTACTCCTGAGGTCAGGACAATATACCGCTTTCAGAACAAAAACAATAAACCGAAACGTCCTAATTAAACATCCCACTAGACTGACCCCAAATGTACGCCATTCCTAACTAAATTGTACTCGGTTACTATATTCCAAAAACCTTAGGAAGTGGGTCGGGTTGTAGAAGAATGAGAACCGAAGAGTATATAACATAATAGATCGCAAATTTTCGGTAGTCTTAAAGTTTGAGCCGTAGCTCACACACTTTTTGCCATTGTGAACTCAAAACCTACAACGGAATTGTACAAGGGAGCGTTTCCCAGAGATATCAGTAGACAGAGTTATTCATATCAAGACTTTATAATTTTATCAATTTATACCTCGTTGTCCCTTAAAATTTTTAGACTGAATTTATTTTTCTTTGTACTTGCATGATATTTTCAGGGAGACAAACATAAATGTACTTGTTTGTCGGTTAATGATACATTTGAAATAAAGACAACTATATCCTAATACCAAAGTCCAGGGGCATCATTTGAAACGTTCGAATGAATTCACCATTCGCTTTTGATGTCACTTACAAAAGTAATGTTTGTTTGTATGCAACATTTTGAATATAAATTCATTTATTCAAACGTTTCAAATATGAGGCTCCTGGACTTTTGTAATTAGGACTGATAGAGCGGAAATAATCTATATGATTATTTATTTCTGCTCTACCAATTTGTATATCTGTGATACAGGGCAATTAACCAGGGTATTGCCAATTATGCCGCGCTCTAATAGGTTTAGGTGTTATTATTTGTGGGAACTAGATTTAGTGGAGATGATTTATCCGAATGAACCACATTTTTGCGTTTTTGCTGCTTAATACCCCCATGGCTATGACCACAACACTAGCCTAATGCTAATAGGAAACTTATTTTGATACAATACTTAACGGTGTGACAATACTTAACGGTGTTAGTCTACTCATCAAAGCGATCCCATTTTAAATCAAAAAAATTTAAAATTCCAAAAAAAATATTGTGTCCTCCATACAACTTCGCCGATCACGTGACCAATTTTTGTATGGATAACTAAATTTTTTTTTGTGGAGTTGTATTTAGTTTTACAATAGGTTCACTTTGATGTTTAGCTTAACCACCCTGAAGTAATATCACACCTGTCTGTTACACGTCGTATATTCTTTTCTTATTTCTATATATTTTCGTATTTCTCAAGGTTTTTTTAAGGTAAAGATTAAGTAAGTAATTAATTGAAATCTCATAAGATCGAAATAAATATAATATTTATTGCGAAGTCAACTAGGCGATGCCTGTTTACTTGAAAGGCAAGGGGTTCACCTATTCCGACCGACTTCTTGAATTATCTTAATTTATTAATCCCGACTGATTGACTTATCTTGTTGTATTAATCCAAAGCTCCATAAAAAAAACTATAGTTGTACGTTTCCAAAGATCAGATAAATACGTAAACCAATAACAAATAAACTTGTTATATATCAAAACGTTATCTACACTAATATAATAACGAGGAAAAATAATTATGTGTTTTTATATGTAACGAATCATCAGGTAGAAAGCTATATTATCACTGAGAAGCATAGACTTTTATTTATTACAAAACATGTGCACATTTGTGAAGCCGAGTCGCGCCTCTAAATCTAAATAAAACCATAAGCTTCGGTTTCTAAGCTAAGGTAGCTCAGTCAGCTTAACTAACTAACAGCTCAGCTGTGATAGTTGGCACACTTCTTCAGGATGATTTTACGTCCAAAGGCAATCGTTTTTCTATAGAAGTGTCATTATTCTAGTGCTGTTTTGTAAAATACCTGATAAATCAATGTTACTCAGATCCTCTACACGGTAATCCGAAGTTAAAAAAGCACTTACACATATTAGTACATTTAGCTTATTACAGTTATTTTTCTAAGAAATATTTATCATGGTGGCTATATTGTTAAATTATTAAACAATTTCTAGTTCATTTTTATATTTCACCAGGCGAGCGTATCATCTCTGATTCAGGTTTAAAAAGATAATTATTACATCTCAATTATACGATTAAACTTTACCGTAATGTAGGTCTGGCGTTTAAATTGTCGTAGTTTTCAACTAATCTTGACAAGGTTATAATAAAATTGAAAAATTTGAAAAACCTGTTCTGGTTTCGAAATTTTTTCAATTATTGTATTTAATTATAACGTGGCTTTCAGTGAACTCAAATTTCGTCTGGAGCGACTACTAAAAAAATCATATCAGTCCAGCCGTCTCCGAGAAATATGGTAACCCTCCTCCTTTTCCGGAAAGCCGGTAAGAAACAATGTCTTCAAGACAAATATAAGATTTAGATAAGTTTCTAATATTTTTTTTCCTATAATTGTTATTTAAATCTTATCTCAATTAAAATTATTTTATAAAACACACTGTTCTCCTAATTTACCGTTGTATTTTTTTTCCTACACAGTTAGGCATCAGACCATAAAATCGCACGAGCACGGAAGTCAGCGATACTGTAGCCCTAGATGGAGCATGCCTAGTCTGGAATTCACTGGCTGTATTACGATCTAAACACTACGAACATCCACAAACAAGCCTTTACTTCTCCTCCACAAGTTCTCCTCAAGAAGCGTACTCAGTCAGATAATTTACAATGTATGTCAACATTCGCACAATACTATTCAATCATGACATCTCCTACACACATAAACATGTTCGAATCAGTGCGTGGCCCGAACGAAACCATCCTAACCTTGACACATAAAACGAGCACAATACGTAGTAGGTACATTAAATGCCGAGACAACTTCCTGACCCAGCTTCTTGTAAGGGAAACCCTGGGAAAGTTGTCGTAGACGTTATTTCGTTTGTATCTTTCGTTGTAGTTGAAAACTGCTTCGGCCGATTACTAAACTGAAGTTTAAGTCAGTTACGAACTGAGAATAATCTGTACGATACCAGTTACGAGACAACGCGTATTTTACTACACAGATAACTAGACTTCTAGTGAGTTTAGAAAGAGTACTTTTTTACTAAGTGAACTAAATCACCGGGCAAGTGTTATTTTTACTAACAACGAAATGTATTACTACAACAAAAGAAATATAGCAGAAATATATGTTTTACTTGATTTTATTCTTTGGTCGCTTTTATTTACTGTTGTAAGTAGGTATTCTTATATATTTGTAGTTCTGTAAACTGATGATTTCGCGACTGCAATATTTTAGGCGGCTTTATAACAATACAATCACCATAGTTTTCTTATTTAGAAGTTTTAATTGTATTCTGACTGTTTGTGAAAAAATATTGAAATAAGCTTTTAAACAGCACTGAAGTCAACTTCCCCTCATTTAGGAAGAAACGTCAAAAAAGTCCATCGAGACTTTACTTTACTTAAACATCCTGACCATCATTCAAAACAAACTTGCTGATCATAAAAAAATACCAGATTCATAATAATATACTTACATATTCGCACGCGCCTGCCGAATTTAAATTAAATACTTATTGTAAATAAATATCCGCCACGTTCTTATTAGCCACCACCAATATATTTCAACTGTCCTTGATAACAGCCTCCATATTGTCTATTAATACTTCTGTCTGTCAATCCAGTGCAAGATTAATTCAGCGAGTGGCCTCGGGGTTTCTCCAAAGCTGAGAGATAAGATGTCGTTATCAGGCAGATTTGATTGATCGAAGTAGAATTATTGTTGTGAGTAACCGACTCGAAACTTGCTTCGATGCTTTCATTATGAAAATCCTTGATTTATACTTCATCTTTATAATTAACCAAGTGAATTGTTAATGTTTTGAGTCTGGTAATAATCTCCGTTCGTCCGTCCGTCAAGCAAAATATTTTTTTTTCACTTTACAATACAGTAATTACAAGTATCTTTGGATGTGTGTACTCGCGTACAGGTTTATAGGAAGGTGTTTTTTTCTACTATTCAACCAACACAATGTTAGTAAAGGTTTCTTTTTTGTAATTCTAAGTTATTGTTATTCGTAGTGTATACTATTAAGTATTATTCTAAGTTTTTTACTAACCATAAAATGGATCTTTCATGTTTTCCAATAAAGAAATTTTTATTTATTTTATTTATTTAAGCCCAAACAAAATAAAAATAAAATTATGGTCGCTACAAGAATAGAAATAAAAAACTAACACAAAACTGGCGCTTTTTTGGTAATAAGCGATCTCTTCCAGAAAACCTTTATATTTCTACCACTTCCTGATTTAACAATATTTAAACGTGACTGTCGTATATATGCCAAGAAATTTTCTAAATAAAAATTAAAATCTATTTATTTAGATCTTATTTAGCACCTACAAGTGAAAGCTTTCAAAAATTATCAAAACATTGATATACAATACAATAAATTGCCAAATAGCATTTTGAAACTCAATTTTAAAATATGCAAGCAATGTTTTTAAAGAAATCATTTTTGTAAACTCAGTGAATACTCGTATACGTCAATGCAACTTGTCGAATCATCGTTCTTGTGTAACGAACAACCATTACAAAATGTTACTAATTACTAGAGAAATAAATCACAATGTAAATATATAATATAATAAATATAAGTTATAAGAACTATAAAAATATAAAGTTTATTTTTTTAAGTAATTAATAATTCAAATGTTACAAGACTTGGCTGTAATGAACGTTATTTAAAGGCCAATAATTATTTCTTTTTCCTTTAAATATAAGTGAAGATACAATTTGGTCAGCGAGATGGACTGCATCCATTTCATAAGGGAGATCCGTGCTCAGCAGTAGGTTGTTGAGCAACCAACGCTATGGGTTTATACATAAATCTAAATAAATCATAAATCTTCCTAAAAATCTTAGCCACAAGCTTCGTCGAGAGCCGCTAGTAACTCAATATAGTAATTTTATGAATCATTGGTTGGTAACGGTTTTAT
The DNA here is from genome assembly GCA_947049295.1 of Ligdia adustata. Classification (NCBI taxonomy): domain Eukaryota; kingdom Metazoa; phylum Arthropoda; class Insecta; order Lepidoptera; family Geometridae; genus Ligdia; species Ligdia adustata. The sequence goes on from OX346221.1 coordinate 827,957, forward strand.
ACGAGTATCTAATACTTCAAAGATACTCCACAAGGCGGACAATTAAATTTTCTCAAAATAGAACAGCAATTTGTTTGATTGTGAAATCGTAGCAATTATTTTAACTGTTTATTTTTAACTGAACGAAATTTTATTGTTTAACAATTTTTGTATTTTTAACATTCGAGCTGTTTATTAAGAACAAAAATACAATTGGAAATCTCATGACCAACTTTTAACCAACTTTTTCACCAGACACCGCATTTAAATTCTTTTTTGCTGACTTTTAATAACACGTGGAGGTTTTCATTTCGACGGGTATGTTTTTTTAATGTTTGTGTCCGATTTCTCTGAGACGGGTGGACTGAATTTTTTATATTTTTTAAGGGTGTATTGTGGAATGATTCCTATTAAATTTTATCAACATCATATCAGAAATTTGATTTCATATAGATATACATAACTAAAAAAGTTCTATCGGTGTCTGCAGAAATGGAAGCCAGATAATTATAATATTACTTTTATTACCCGACTACGAAAGAATATTTCTTTGGCACGCCCTAGAGCCTAAACGACTTGTCGTATTTTTATGTGAGTGGTGTCAATAGATTCGTCATAGTCGTGAAAGTGACACTGGGTGCATCAAAATATATCATTTTATAAAGGATGATACATTGGTTTAAAGATTTAGCAGTCGGAATTTTTTGCAGTTGTTTCTAACCACTTCTTTCACTTGTTTGTGTACTGTACCGAGACTGTGTCTGAATCTTTCATGAAAATGTACTTGCTTTAACGTTTTCTGTAGGTGTCTAATTGGACTTCTTTGTAAGTATGTTTAATTTCATCTACTATTTCAAGCCTCTTTTCGCAATAAAATATATTTTGTCTAAGTCTATCATCGCTAGACAAATTTCACTAAAATCATTCCAGTGGTTCAAACGTCAAATTCATAACACTATTATAGTAGAAAAGTTTATGAATAGTAGGGATCACTCAAATACGCCTGATCCGATTTAAACATTTCTTCTTATATTTGAAAAGTTAGACCGAGAAGTAAAGTTCACCGAATGTGAATGAAACTATAGTTGGACCTTTCCAACAATCAGGTACGCGCAAAAACCCGTCTTCTTAAACATGATGAATCAAACATGCGTTAGTTTACTAAGTAAAATGGCCAAAACTCGTATATTATTTAAGCTCTATCTTGATAATTCCTAAATAAGCATACGCAGACCTAACATATATATATATAAATCAAATCAACATAAAATATTCCGTAAAGTTATACAGCCACTGTGATCTAATAACGAAATGTAGGGCAATGAGTAGGCCACATCTCTTACGTTATTTGATAAATGATATAAAAGTTCCCACAAAAACAGGATCGTCGGCTAGGGGTGTGTTTAGTCAGAAGGGGTTCATTTTTTCTTCAGAACAAATAAAGTTTTAGCATGAGACTAACACAAATTTCGAATATAAAGAGCTGAATTGACTTTGTCGACTACTGATTTAATTTTTCCACTCCGGTAACTGATTTCCGCAACCGATTGCTAAATTACTAAATATTCCATTGCCAATAAACCAGTTGCCAAATACAACAGACCATTTTTTTCCGACTGGTTGCTAACTACTCGTAAGTCAACTGATAATTGTCATTAGTCCCTTTTAGAAACTGGTTACGAAAATCATTCTAGGTGCTATTTTATGAAACCGCTGATTTTCTTTTGGAATTTTTGATTGGTGACCTGTTAACACGTTTTTTTTAAAAGGTGATTACCAACTTCCATTACTTCAGTTACTTCGACTTATAAATCAAACCACTATAGTGATTTTGATAAAATTTAATGAGACAATGGAGATTTTTTTTTTTTTTTAAACAGTTATTTCTACTCCAAAAAATTAGTTAACAAACATAAAAGAATCAAACGAATTGAATACGACCTCTTATTTTTGAAGTCAGTAAAAAAGGGGCGCAATGATTAGTATAGTATTACCCCTTTTAGCTGGTTACACCCTTAACAAATAGCTTTGTAGAGGTTGTGACGTAACTCTACTAAACCTAGGTACTTGCTTAGTTCACATACTCTGACGAGTTTGAAAGATGTTTGAAGGATTGACAGACCATGAGTGTGTAATATGAGATAAGTTCGAGAAACCGTTTAACAATATAAGAGAGTGGAAACGTGATTCGACATAACCAAAAAGTATTTTTTTTAATAATTTGAAGAAAAAAAAAATCAGTAGCAAAAAAGCCTACTACTCAATTAGTGAATACTTAAAGGAAATTTCAGATACTAATATTCAAAAGAGTTGTTTCAAAAACGTATTGAGCTCCGGCCAGGATAATGTACATGATACCATAAATACGTTAGGGTCTGTTAATATTTAATATACCAACAAAATTCAAAAACAACCTAACCTAATTCAAAAACAACCTTACTAACTTACAGTGTACAAAATTAATTTCAAATCAAAATATGCCCATGTTATTTTCGCAAAAGGAGATTTAAACGTCTCTAATGTGTCAATTTTGACATTTGTTACAATTTATAGACCATTGGAGTCAATCTAGGATACATAAATCTTTCAGGGATGCCATAATTCCACTACAATTCACAGAAATTAGATATTTTTGTACACAATGAAGGAGGCGACTGAGACGCATTTTTCATGAATACAGTCTTAAGCACATCTTTAGGCATTTTTTGGCAGATGTACACCATCCTGGCCGAATATGAAACAAGTAATTTACTCGTAATTACTTTTTATGTATTATAAACATCTTTATGACTCAATAGAAGCAATAAAATCTGAAATCGGCAGCCGTGATGATATTAATTTTTATGTCAGGTTCAGTGAAAATATTTTGAATATTATTAGCAACTTTCTGCTTGTAACTTTCTTAATATTTTTAACCAACTTCAAGGTATGAGAAGATTTCTTGTGTTTCTCGTTTAGCTATTTAATGAAAATAATTCAAACGTTAATACAGGAGTATGTAATATTACTAAAATATTCTGTGGCGTTTTCCGCGACATAAAATCTTCTTATATATTATTATAAAAATCATTTAATATATTCTTATAAAAATCATTTGCTGTTCGTTCGTCTCGCTAAAACTCGAGAACGGCTTGGACAATTTTGCTGATGTTAGTCATGAAATGTTTGTGAAAATTCAGGAACGGTTTAAACGATAAGAAACATACGTAACTGTGAGGCGGTAAAGTTCGCCATGTCAGCTATAATATATAAAAAAATTCAAAACTTTGAACCCCCATTCGACTCGTTTAGATGTTGAATTTCCTAAAATGTCTTCTTGGGATGTACTAAGAAAGGATTTTTGCAATATTCGTACACTCTCCAAATTCCATGTCACTAGGTTCAGGTTGATTTGTAGCAATCAGTCTGTCGGTCAGTCAGTCTTAAATATATATTTAGTAGATAGATTGTTCAACCTATTTGTTTTACAAGATAAACATAATAATAAATCTAATTACATTTGTTCTATTTACAGACGTGCTATTTATTTTGGTAACACAGCTATATAAATAACCCTTAAATTTGGTGTAAACCAATTTCGAGCATTTAATTGGTATTACACAATCCTAACATTTAACTAAATGTTTAGTCTGACAAAGTCGTATCATTAAAGAAAATTGGTTTGAACAGTTCAACCTTGGATTTATAACGGAGAAAGATACGTTACTTCTTTCTTACTCTATTATTTGAATAAATATCATACAGCTACTGAAATATTTATCTCTCAGTTTTGTTTAAAATCTGAAATGAAATCGTAAAACGTAAAGAAGGAAAGTAAAACAGTTATTTATACAACGTTAGTTCAAGTTTCTACTTATTGTTTTGTATGGGAGCTCTTACTCTTATTTTGTTCTGTTTTTAGTAGGTATTTGATGCTATGGCGGCAACAGAAATAAATCAAAACTACATGTCCAATTTTGATAAAATGTACATATGCGGATTTCAAATGAAAAAAAAAAGGTTTTTTGAAATCGGTCCATCTATACCTGTAAAAATCCTGGTATAATACATTCCTGCGACGAATTGAAAACGTCCTCCTTTCAACAGTAGGTTAGAACAACTACAGGGTGAAATACTTGGTAAAAATACTTTTTTTTTGAAATGTGGTAAACATTAAATGCACGTTCTTATTACATACAAGTAAATTAGGAGTCTCTTACGGAACCAGTTCCGTAACTCCAATTCCAAAACAAGTAATTTTAATGCGTATAATGGTTAAATTTTCCTTATTTTTCGTATTAATACTACGTAATGAAAATATCTAAAAACATAAAGAACTATTGTTCTTTCCAACGCGTTAGAATTGCACTTTTTTGTACAAAGTTAACGCATACGAGAATTCATCTTAGAAAACGAATGTTTAACGAGAACGCATCTGCAATATGTTAATCATCGGACCTGCCCTTGAAATTCCTTTATGAGCGCATTCGGTAATCTCCGCTAAGACCTTCCAATGACATAGTTATCTCTGAAATTACGACAAAGTTTCCGTGACATCCAATAAAAAAAATCTCGTCTATGACTGTTAAGTAATAGAATCTGGGGTTACAAAAATTATAAGTAAAGCAAGCTTTCCCTATATTACCTTTTTATATAAGTATATATATATCAGTTATCAGGTTACTATAGCACAGGCTTTGCCTAGTTTGGGACTTGAACACCTTGTGTGGATGTTGTCCCATATCATTCAAACAATCAAATAATTTTATTAAGGCACAATTGACTACTATTCCTTGGTAATTTTGCTGGTTATTTGGATACACAAGCCACATTTTCTTACAATATTTTATTAAAGTTATTAACATTTGCTCGACTAGAAGGTGAAATATAAGTTTGTATAATAAAACTAATTATAACATGTGCGTGCCGATAAAACTTAAAAAGGAGTCCCGGCACGATAAAGGGACTTATATAGTGTGATAGCCCTTTATCCCCCCTCGAACAAGAAAGTTCCCGTTTTAACCTTAAAGGCGTGATTTTAAAGATATAAAGACTTCCAACCATTCAACTTGGTAAGTAGTGGCGCCATCTGTTGTCGAGTATTTGAACTTCTTTCATAGGCTATAAAATAGAGATCCGCGGGTAACACCGCGGAGCATAGCTAGTCAGGTTATAAAAATGAATACTCAGGAAACTTACAAATAATGATTCCGAGAAATTAGCAATCACTTTCTTTTATAAAGTCACTTATAAAGCAAAATAAAGATAAGATAAGATAAGACAACTCTTTATTAAAAAACCAGCTTAATTATAAAAAATAAACGTCTTTCTCAAGGTCTTATTACCTATTAAACTTAAACTATTTATCCAAACCGCTGACTTGATTGCTCTATGGGGGTCATAAAGCCATAATAATCCTTCGATTCACGACTAAATTACAGCGTAGAGGTTCCTTGATTCGTTTACCGTCGCTTCAGAGGACTTCGGAGGTCAATGTGGAAGATAAATCGTCTAATGTCCTTCGATGAAGTGCATTTCCAAGGATGCGTGGACCGGCCAGATAATAACTTCCTCAAGAGATCGCTATTAGTGAAGTTTGTGACATTGAATTGGATGTACGTCATTTGTGGAGGTTAATCCAGGGACAAGCAACAAAAGTTGATATTTTGGTAGCGGAGTTGTTATTGAGAAATACACCTAATGATATTACAAAAAATATATTAAATACTATATGATAATAGATTAATCAAAAGAAACGCGTTGAGAATAATTTAAATTTTTGAAAATAAAAAACGAACAGCTATAAACGTCGAATTCGACACTTTCTAATTTCAATTTCATCATTTACGATTTTTGAGAGAAAAAATAATTCAATTTATCATAAATTTCGAAATTGAACTTTTAAAAGACGTTTAATTTCGACATTTTTGGCCAATTTCATATTTGTTTGTTTAAGAAGACGGATTTTCACTCGTACCTGGTTGTTTTAAAGGCCCAACTATAGATACGTACACATGCGGTGAACTTCATCAGGGATGTAATGAGTCGTTCGTGTCTTCAACGATGATTAATCACTTATTGCAAACGAATTAAAAAAATTTTAAAGATTTATAAAACGTTTCAGCATGAGCGCCGCTTAATTTGGGAAAAATAAAATAGTATATGAGTTGACCAGCACTTTAAGCCTTAATACAATAAAATATATCTTTATTGCACACCAAACAAAATAAATGCCGCAAAATATATTATACACAAAACATCGCTAATACTTTGGGCGACCTTATCGCCTAAAGCGATTTCTTCCATTCAACCTTTGGATGGATCGGACTAAGAGCAAACAGAAACGCCGGTGGTGTATCAATAAAAAGGGAAAAGAGATGGTACAAATACTGTACCACTGTACAAATACTGTACCACTGTACCACAAAATAAAACATTGAACATTTTTCTATTTCTATATGTTACATAACGTGGTGTTTACCGAATATCAAAGCTAGGTGATTTAAAAATCATTTTGTACCCACTGGCTCAAAACATGCTCGACCCACTGTTAAGATACAATTTTTTGATAACATTTGGTGACCACTCGCATCTGACCTTGTAACCTTCCAGATAAATGATCCATAATTCGAGGATCTTATGAGTGCAGCCCAAGGTTGCAAGACATGAGATATGGATGGACTATGACAGGCTGAATTGAAAAGGTCAGATTGAGTGGGCGAAATGATGAGAAGGTAGTGATTTAGGATGGATAGCCATTGAGTTTTGTTTTTTTGTAATGAAATAACTAGAATATTTTTTGAAAACTTATTTTTTAGTCTCGGTGAAAAGCGAAAGTTAAAAGCTACATTGCTGGTTTTGTACCTTGTTTAAAAAAACATGAGGTTCTTCATTCGTATTTTTTGTTATAACCTGATTTTAATTGAAACCTGAACTGGTTTAAAATTGATTTTTTGTTTGGAAGAATAAACGACCTTATAAAATCCTTTTTTCTTGATAGGTAGTATAATTTATAAAAAAACAACTCTGCAGTAGCTTGGTTTATACATTAAAATAACTGAATAATTTACCCCCGATTTAAAGTCTGTTTTTCACTGTTTAAGAATTTTTTTACGATTTTTTTGACGTAAAGAAATGTTAAATTGAAACTACTCGGAATTTTGCAGTTTTTCTTTGAGGTCAAACTATATTGGCCTGGAGGAAGTATTTCTTTTCAAATTTTAAATTCAAATCAGAATATGGACATCAAAAGTTAAAGAAAGCTATCAATGGCTCAAAAACATATCTATAAGCAATTATAGTAACATTAATTTATCGTCACTTTAAGCAAAACTGAATTAGAGATAATTTCCATAATATATACAAGTGATTAGGAGCGAGTTCGAAATAAACCCGACTGCTAAATCGTTAAACCTGTGTATCATCCTTTCTTATGAGTCGAATACGATTCTATTGACACCACTCACACAAAAATACGACAAGATGTTTAGGCTCTAAGGCGTGCTAAAAATTATACATACATACACTCGAAAGACATAACCCTTCTTCTTTCGCAGTCGGGTTACGGCACTAAAAAATCTCACTAAATGGCCGTAAGGAAATAAAAACATAATAAATTTATAAAGTGTAAAAAACCGCTATTTAGTACTAGCACAGAGTGGAAGATAAGTTTTATAAGTTCTTACTATAGAGTTGGAAATAAGTAAGTGCTTTTGGATGATATGCCAAGTGTTTACGTAATGTGATCTGCCGTCTTGGCCTTGAGGGGTGAGTGATAGTTTAGGGACTTTATAAATAATGGAATATATCCCTTAAATACTTTGTAGAAAAAAACATTACATTTGGCTGCCCATAATATTTTTTTTCATATCATTTCAGTTATGAAATAAGGCTCTTTAAATGTTAGCTAGCTAGATAAGCTTAAAGTTGCTCAACGTGCAATGGAAAGAGCTATGTTGAAGTGTCTTTGCGTGATAGAATCCGTGCAGACATAGCTCGTAGGATTTGCAAGCAGAAGCGGCAATGGGCTGGCCACATCGCTCGAAGAACCGTACACTGATGTGGAAGAAAGTTTCTTGAGTGGCGACCACGAACTGGAAGACGCAGTGTAGGTAGGCCTCCCACTAGGTGGACCGACGACATAGTGAAAGTCACAAGTAACCAGTGGATACAATTGGCAGCTTATCGTTCGGAATGGCGTTTTAAGAGGGAGGCCTATGTTCAGCAGTGGACGTCTTCTGGGTGTTGATGAATTTTTTTTCAATGACTACTAAACTTCATTACAGCAGGTGTCGATAAAACTTTTCCAGATATTTCAATTATAAAAACGAACTTGTTGATTTATTATTAGATACTTTGGAAATTATAATGGAACCACACGAAAGGACCATTTCAAATAAAAAAATAATACAATTCGATCCAACAACCGTCCGCTCCGAGCAATCACATAACGATGATAAACAAATACAGTAGAATTGATTAATTCATCTTTTTGGAAAATAAAAGTTTTCCTTTTTTTTGTATTGTATGTAAAATGTATGTCTTAACTCTTTGTAACCACACACACATACCACACACCACACACAAAAACCACACAGATACACACACACACACACCACACACAACGCACCACACACAACGCACCACACACACCACACACACCACACACACAACACACACAACACACCACACACACCGCACACACAAAGTCTAAACTGTGTAAACTATCGTTGTATTTGTTCTTTATATGGAAATGGCCATAAATATGACAGAATATTTGTTTGTACATCTTCTCCTCTGCTAATTGATTTTTTTATTCGGTATTTAGAGAGTGCCATTTTTCTCCCAGTAAAATACAACGCGAGCGAAGCCACGGGCAAAACCTAGTAAACTATACCTACTGTAAACCAATCTAGCGATTGTATATCCACACAGATTTATAAACGAACCGAATCACATGTTTCAATACATAACAAATTATAAAATGTATGTAAAGCAGTAACAAACACCATCAAAGTTCGCAACAGACCGTCCAATCACTGTTTTATGTAAAACCGTCCCTCGGAATAGAGTCATCGTAAGGGTTCCGCTCGTAACGACCCAACTTCGCCGACATTTTGTTAACTCTACAAACTGAATTATTATAATACATAATAATATTATTGACCGGGGCCTAATCGGCTAACGTTAGGCATGAAAAAGGTGAAAACAAGGGGAAACAATCGTCGATATTTGACAGCGGCGAATTGTCAAACGACGCCATTGTCGGCTCTAGTTATCGCCTCTTTCTCGCCTAAAGTTAGCTGATAACTGCTGGAGCTGTATTAAAAATGATAAAATTTTATTACTATCTATAAGTTTGTCTACTATCCATAAGTCTGTTTGTTTTTCTCGTTGTTCTTCCTTGCTTCGTATTTCTAAATTAATTTTTTTTTATTCGTTATCATTAATCTATGCGTATTAGTAAAATAACGGAGCTATAAAGTTACTCAATTTCATCAAGATATATAATTCATATTCGAGTTTGCAGAGTTACTTTCGCCGAATTAATATATTTTTTGTAACTATTCCTTAAAATATGTACGCATGTTTGAAATATCTTTTTTTTTTGTTTCGAATTTTTAAAAGGCTTAGAACAAAATTTGTTTCTTATGATTATTAGAAGCCACCCTTAAGTCAGCTATACACCGCCAACTTGTCCATACAATAAGATATAGCTCTTTTCTATTGCTTTTATTGTTGTCCGATTCCAGTGGTTTTTTTTCACATAGCTAACATTATTTACTAGGCTTTATCGTTTTTTTTTTTGTTTTATTATGTCACTTTAAAGGTACAAGCTTCCTAAGCAGTCATATTTTTATGTTGATACGATGCCTATTAAAAGCCTTTATTATGCAGAATTCAATAACTTTTATCAAAATAATAAAACGCGTTGGCGAAAACTACACCATAGTGTAGCGATTGCACTAATAAAAAATACTTTAAAATTTGAGGAGTGAAAAGAGGAACGAAAATTGTATCAGAACCACGAAAACAGTGAAAGGTCGGTGATCCTCTAAGGAGATGTTAGTTGATTTATTTTGATTCGCGCGTTACATGCTATTTATGATTACGTAAGCGATTTAACAATGTGTCAATATTATAAGTCATTACTTAAAAGCGAAAAAAGGAAGTTCATGTTTATTGCCCGACTGCAAAATAAAAGGGTTAAGTTTTTCGAATGTATGTATGTCTGTGAATTTCTTTGGCACGCCCTAGAATCTAAAAGGCTTGACGATTTTTTATATAAGTAGTGTCAATAAATCCATCTTTAAATGCAGATGGTTCCGCATTACATGCATTCCGCGATTTCACTTGTTAAGATACGTAGATGTAAAGTTCTTATAGTCTTGTTTTTCGAAGTCACTTGTTAAGATCCGTAGATCTAAAGTTATTAGAGTCTTCTTTTTTGAAGTCACTTGTTAAGATACGTAGATCTAAAGTTATTAGAATCTTGATTTTTGAAGTCACTTGTTTTAGTACATTTTTCATCACAAAAACTCAATTTGCTTGTTCACCTGACATCCTCTCATTTTATCAACGCCGTAAATTACTTAAGATAAGATCACGACTATAAATGCTATTATTTTAGTCTATATATTCCAGACGCCAAATAAACCAATAAAGTCACTATCCCAAAGAAGGTTGACGAATATCCGCCCAATTTCTCCGTACCTCACTAAAACTACCCTCAAACTTGTGAGTCGGTCAATTTATTCACTCCTCGGAGTAACTTGAGACTATTTGGCCGTGTTTTGGTAAAAGTAGTAACTTGCTAGAGTTCCGTACCTAAAGGGTAAAAATAGGAGCCTATTAGTAAGACTTCACTGTCCGTCTGTCAATCACCAGGCTATGTGTCATGAACCGTGATAGTTACACAGTTTAAAATATACAACGTGTCACAGAAAGGTGTTGCAATAATTAAGGGTGTTAGTCTTCCAAGAAATGGTTAAAAGAAAATGTTACTAAATTCGAGAAAAAAATATAAGGTTCTTCTCCATACTTAATTTAGTCACGCGGTCAAGTTGTATGGAGGACGCTATATTTTTTCTCATATAACAAACGTGATTTTTGCTCGATATTAATAACGACAACAAGTAGAAACTTAAACTTATGTTTTATATAAAGGTACGGAACCCTTCGTACGCGGCTGACTCGCACTTGGCCGATTTTTTTGTTTAGTAGCGAAGAAAATAGTGAACTTCGAACAAATTAAGAAAGGTCACAGAGGTTGATCGAGTAGCGCTCTAATAATTAACGAATTGGTGATATATTGTTCAGGTTTAGCACATTTTTAGCAAAAATTAAAGGTACATTAAAAGACATAATATAATACCTAGCGCGGCAAATAATTAATCTGTATTCACGATAGAAAACAATAAAATTAATAACGTAAAAGTCTCGAAATGAATTAGACAATTTTAATTAAAGATAAAAACATAGTTTTATTATTACCCTAAATGTTATCAAAAATTGTTTGAAGTTATTTATTCTAAGAAGACCGTAGGCTGACCAAATAAAATAAAATAAATAATATCAATAATCAAAAAGATTGTCACTCTGGGCTAACCCTAGAATAGAATCAGCTTTAATTAATAAAATTAATCATGTAATTTTTTTTATATCTAATAAGCTATTTTATGGTATTCAAAAAATTTAAGGAAACATTCTTTAATTTTTCTTTTCATGAGGCGTCATAGGAAATGTTGTTCATAACGATGGGTATTAATTATATCTGTTAGATATCACAAATCCATATCCGACAGCCCTGCATTGCAAGTTAGCGAAATCACAAGTAGCCGATGTATTAGTTCGGGATACAAGCTATCTTCGTACAAAATTTTATCACAACCAGTTCAGTCGTTTTAGCGTTAAAGAGAAACGAATATTCCAAGTCACTATATTTATGAAGTGAATAAATAATAATAATATTTATATGGTTACTATGAGATTCTATCAGCTAATAAGCAAAGTATAAATTTATGACAAATTCGTTGTAAATTTACTCCCATAGATGAACAGGTATGGAATGAACTGACTTGGTTAGCATTAGATTTCACAACTTTTTACGGACTTTTTTTTGAAATGTTTTTGACGAAATTTTATTACTATGATATACGAGTAGGCAATTGAAATTTCAGTTATCGATTTTAACTTTAGTTTAATATACCTACCTACCTAACTTATTGACTTTGCTTTCTGCAACGAGGAATGCATTTAATAAGTGACAATGAAATATATCTACATACCTCTTTTTATATTAAACTTAACTTTTTATTTTGTGTTTTTCTATTGTTTTCGTTTTATGTTCTGGTACGTATTAATCTAATTGTTTTTTGCTTAAATTTTATAAAAAATCAAAAAAAAAGTTGTGTTACGACGAATGTTCTGACGTATGTTTATATCTACTCGTATCTCATGTCAGTGTTATATATCTTTAATGAGAAATGAATGTCTCTAAACCTAACTATTGCGTAAAAAAAGTTACGCATTTCATTCAATATTTCTGATTTTTATGTGTTATATTATATAAACAATTAGAATTTAATTTAACACTTTAAAGTGTAATTAAGTACTTTAAGTAGAGTAACAATGAATACAGAGATTAAGTTAATATTTGAACTTCAAAACCACATCTTTGTAAATTCTCAGATACTAAAACCCATATGTTGTTTTCTTAATGGTAGATAATTAACCCATAATAGATGTACAGCCATTTGTAGACAAGTGACTGCGAGTCTAATGCTGGTTGTTTTAACTCTATGTGCCAGAAATCACAATTGAGACTTCATTTGGTACAAACCAATTGCTTGGGATAACGTTTAAGCTTGTGGTAATTAATTATAAAATGCACATAAATGAAAAATGCAGTGCTAATTGCCTGAACCTGGAATTGAACACGCGCCCTTTCACTTGTGAGGCAAAGGGAGGCATTACCTAATAGGCTAACACTACAAGTTAAACGATCATATTTGTATTATTAATTAAATTAATTAAAACCTTAATTAGTATGTATAAAACATGAATAAATTAACTTGCCCTTTTTTGTATTTTTTTTTTCCTGAACTCTAAATTTTTTTAAGGTAAAGTCGTGTTAGTTACACTATATATAACTCAAGAATGGCTGAGCAAGTTTGTCTGACAATTTGCGGGGAGGTAATTTAGAACCAGGGTGTGTATTCTACAAACATATCTGATGATTTTCCGATGAGTTCCATACTTCTCAGCGCGGATTCTGCGCACACGCAAACAAGATACGGTTACAAAATCGCCCTACTGGAGGCGAATACAGGATTTTTTTTGTTACCTCATGAACCAAATCTGCTCATTTATTGCCTCTAAGGCGGAAAAAGTTCGCCTTATCAGCTTGTAACTGATGATATTAAATTAATACAATTAATGAAAGGTTTTTTCAAGTAAAAGGGAAATAAGGTAAAAAGGCATTTTTATTTTATTTTAATTAGTATTACGAGTACAAGTAACAGTAGAAACGCAGCTCATGTTTTTCAGTTATAAAGTTTGAACATCGCCTGTCTACTTCTATAGAAATGTTATTGTACTCAACTATAATTACTCTTATTAAAGGTGACAAATATGTATATATATATATATATATGTATATACATATAGTAATTCCTTCTAATATTATAAACGCGAAAGTTTGTAATAACGTTTATTTATTACTCTTTCACGCAAAAACCACTGAATAGATTTGGATGAAATTTTGTACGGAGATAGTTTAGACCCTGGATCAACACATTGGCTACTTTTTATCCTGTATTAACGCGGGTAACACCGCAGGGCGCAGCTAGTATAAAATAATTCAATTTTCGTAAATGTACTCAATGTGTTAGTGAGTCTTAGTAATATTTATAAGAGATTTATCTTTTTTTAGAAGTTTTATTTCATGTTAATAAATTAATTATATTCGGACTCACGACACAGGTTATCCTAGTGTGAGGCGCAGAGAGCCGATTACTTACATGTACAATAGTTACCTACATTGTATCCTATTATAAGCCCCTAGACATAAGTTTTATTGTACTTACCGTTTCTTACTCAAATAAACGAAATTATTATTATTATTATTATATAAAGAAAATATACAAAACAATACAATACAATAATTCTTTATTGTCAGCACAAAAATACAACTCAACAAAAAAAAACACATAACAACATATAAGTACAAAAGGCGGTTTTATCACTAAAAAGCGATCTCTTCTAGGCAATCTTTATTGAAATGGAATATAACAATAAGATTTAGCGTTCAAATATCTAATTTCTAGCCTCCGCCATTTACAAAGTAAGTTAAAAAATTATCACAAAATGATTAACATAATCATATTTTTCGCCTTCACTACGAATAAAAGAGATGTTTCAATAATGTATGGCGCTCTGGCCATGATACATGATACCATAAATACTTTAAGGATTATTAATCTTTAACCTATCAACCAAATTCAAAATATAGTAACTTATCGCAGTGTACAAAATTAATTTGGAATCAAAATATTTCCATGTTATTTATGCAAAAACCTGATTTTTTTACTGTGTCAATTTTGACATTTGTGACGGGCGGTACAATTCATAGACCAATGTGACCCTTAGATTCAACCTAGGATATAAAAATCTCTTTAAAGGATGCCATAATTCCACTACAATTCACAAAATTTATATATTTTTGTACACAATGAAGGAGGCGACTGACGCATTTTTCATTAATACACAGTATTAACCACATTGTTAGGCATTTTTTGGTAGACGTACACCGTCCTGGCCGAAAATGAAACATGTCTTTTAAGGAAGCAACGAAGCCTCAAGCCCCGTCGCAATCTCAAGAGTGATATAACTCATAAATCAAACGCCCACCATACATCACCGTGGCTGCCAAAACTAACATGACGAAGCAAACAAAACAAACAAACAAGCACATAACATCAACAATATATCGACGTGATCATTTTGATACTGCCTGGCTTAGTCGTTAGATTGTATTAGAGTTGCGTAATTTGTGCGTGGGTGTTTCTAATCTAGACCAGGTATTTTTTTTTTTATCCTACCCAGCTAGGCATTTGAAGACAAGTTCGCACGCTCACGGAAGTCAGCGATACTGTAGCCCTAGATAAAACATGCCTAGTCTGGAATTCACTGGCTCTTAAGAAAGGTTACCGGAACACATCGGTAGGTGCTTGGCGACTGATTTTACAGCTTGAGGATGGTAGCTGGCCACCAGTATAATATATATACGATTACTACAGGGTTAACGGTGTACTAAAGTGTAAGATGGCCGCTATACTCATAAGTAAAAACCACTTTCAGTATGGGACCAAGACTGAATTTCAAAAAAATAATCATTTGTGCCATAGAAAAATCGGACGTCGAGAAAATGTATGAAACAGCAGATTTTTTCTCGTAAATTTTGAATTGGTTCCATAGTAAAAGTCGTTCAATATGATGAGTATAGTGACCTCTTTTCGGCTTAGCACACCTCTAACCTATTACTCTTTAAAATTATGTAATGCTTGAATTCCTGACCTATCCGATCTATGAACAATCTAGCTTAGTTGTGAGATAGAAGACCGTGGATAAGTTATAGGTGCATTTAGTTACTACGGCTATAGAATTTCAGATGATACGCAAAACAGTTAATAAAGCAAGGTTATAACTAATAAACAGTTTTCGTTTTTTTAAAGACATTAGGAAAAGATTGATTTCTCTTCTTTTGTTTAGTTTGTTATGTACATGTTTTCGATTTTTCAAAGACGCTTGAACCGATGTTTCTTATTTTAGAAGCTTTACTTTTCATATACATATTCATCAAATCGGTTTAGTAATTTAATTTTAAATTAAAATACGAGTGTATGAACAATTTCTAATAGACGTCTCCAGAATTGCAGTCGTGAATCGACTGCAATTAAATAAAAAAAAATAAAGTAGTCCTTATTCTTATTTTTTTTAAGATATTGAAAAAGTATATCAATTGTAAATACTAAACTAAAGTTATTTACAATTAGAAAAGAAAAGATCAAATTCAAGATAAATAGTCAAAAATGATTAGTAAATTTAATTACCTATTAATTAATTTTAAAGATATTGATTTTATATTCAGTATTCAGAAGCGATATTAATGTTTTTTTCCTATATTTTTGAGTGGTAGACAGAAATTAACAATATTTTACGAGAGACAGTACTTTTTGGTGACAAACATAATCAATTTCCCCGGAGTGTTTACGCAAAAGCGATTTAAATACTGAGTTGGTAAGTACTGAGCAATCTTTCTTATTTAACATCTTGTATTTAATATGCATATATAATAATATATGTAGTTATAAGAAACAACTAAATATACAATATTTGAAAATACTCGTAAAATATTTCTAAGACTTATCCTCTTAAACCGACTTCAAAAAAAGATTTTCCGTTCGTCAATTTTGAAGAGCAATTTTCTTTGTGTTTGTGGTATGTAAATTAAAATAACAGAAAAAAAATTACAGGCATTTCCCAAATTTAAGTCTGATTCTATTTTTTTTTTAAGTTTTATATGCATGCTCGCTTGGTTTTGCTTTATGAATATCATTGTAAGTACTTTTGCTCAAGGCATCGCCAGCGTAAAGATTTTTTGAACGGGAAAAAAGTTGCCCTCAAAATATATCTATGCAAAAATCTTATAGTTTGTCTTATTAGTCTTATTTTTTATTATATAGTCTATATATTTTATTTTGCTCTTAGTCTTAGTAACTTAGTTCTTGTCTCTTTAAGATAATAAAGCTAATACTAATCCTTTAAAATTTTAAATACGAATCCTTTTTATGAACTTAGTGAATGTATGTCAGTGCAGCTTGTCGAATTATTGTTACTGTGTAATGAACAACCATTACAAATGATTACTAATAACTATAGAAATAAATCACAATGTGAATAATATAAAACATATATGTTAGGACGTCGTTTGCGGAGCTGTGGGCGCGACCCCCGTTCAGGTCAATTTTTAGCCCAACATATCTCGTTGGCCATTCAGAGGGAGAACGCTGCTAGTACGCTGAAACGCTGAACGGTGCTAGTGTAGTAAGTAATGGGTACGTTTGGGAAATGGGACTCCTTGTTGTTAACATGACCTTATAGGGGTCAAAATTTTTATGACTTAATATTGAAATTTATAATAAAAAGTGTGTTTGGCTGTTATGAAACTATAAAAGTATTTAATAAGTTTTTGAGTTTATTTTTTTGAAGTAATTAATAATTCAAGTGTAACATGACTTGCTTGTAACGTACGTTATTTAAAGGACAATAAATATTTCCTATTCTTACTCGTATAATATGATACAATATAGAGTGAGCAGTTGAAGTGTGACGTCATTAAACTAAGTGAGAACTATTAAACTAAGAACTAATATTAAGTAATCGCATATAAATGAGATTTATAAGTTAAATTTTAAAAAAATTAACTTAAACGAACGTTATTTAAAGGTCAATAAATATTATTTACTTTCATAACTGTAGTTTGTACAAATATTGAGTTTCATGTGGTCCGAAAACATCTCAGGAATAAGGACTCTTGACCCTTCAACACGATCCCGGCCTTCAGACAAATGGCGTGATAAACATACTCTATAGCGTTTATTTCTAGCTTTCCAGCTTATTAACGCGTGTTAACTATGAACGTTAATATCGTCTTATTTAGAAAACTAACGCGTGTTTGGTTAGGAGGTTAGGAGCTTTATGACTACATCTCGATTTGACTAGTTAGCAGGTATGACTAGATCGCTTTATGACTGAATCTCTATACGACTACATTACGTTAGGGATAAAGCAAAGAGTTGACGAGTAATTATTTTTTCGTGATTATTTTTGTTATCCTTAACGCAATGTAGTCATATAGAGATTCAGTCATAAAGCGATCTAGTCATACCTGCTAACTAGTCCAATCGAGATGTAGTCATAAATCTCCTAACCCGCGTGTTTGATTCAGATTGTTTAAGAAGACGGGTTTTCAATTGTACCCGATTGTTCGAAGGTTATATGCCGTTCGGGCAAAATACGGCATTTTAAGAACGGATCAGGCAATCTCAAAAAATCTTCCTCCTTTCAAAAAGCCGGTTCAAAAATTATTCAAGTTATTGATGTTCTTACAAAAAAATTAAAACAACACAACTATACATATTAAAAAGACTTCGATGAATCGAAAACCTTCTCTTTTTAAAGTCGGTTCAAAATACGGTCAAGTAATTGATGTTCTTAATGATGATGTTGATTAGAATACAAAGGATAAAAAAATGCAAGAGGTATATTTTATAGGTATACTTAATAGGTATCATTATATCTCTCTCCTTCATCCTGTTACGTAAGAGAGGGTGATATACAAGCGCAATCTCGAAGCCATTACGTAATTCGCTATTAGCGTAATCCTAAACAACAGATAAGAGGAAATACTGTAATTGAGAATCTTAAAGGGTGAAACTGCATTGTGCTTTTTAAAAATATAGCCAGAAATTTAAAAAAATCTATCTGCGTAGTTTAAGATCTTAATTATTATGTTAAATAGTTGATTGTCTTTAATTGCTACTCAATCTGTAATATTTAGAAAAACTACTAAAGTTGTCGTTTTTAAGAAACAGACTTCAGAAGAAGTGTTTTTTAACCGACTGCGAAATAAGGAGGGTTATGTTTTTCGAGTGTATAAATGTATACAGAGTTATAGGCTGAGGGTGTACTAAGCCGAAAGGGGGTCCTACACGCATACCAATAAACAACTTTTAATATGGGACAAACTCTGAATTCGATTTATAAAAAAACAGCTTTCACATACAATTTTTCGACGGACAATCAACTGTTTGTATGGAACAGTTGTTTTTTTTTTCTCAAATTCAGAGTTGGTCCCATAACGCAAGTTGTTCGTAATGATTAATATAGTAACCTCCTCTCGGCTTAATGCACCCCTATGGGACGCTCGCGAGCCTAAACTGCTTGTGTCGTATTTGTATGTGAGTGGTGTCAATAGATTCGTCTTCACCTGCAGATGGTCACAAGCTATACTAGCTGCATTCCGCGACTTCACTTGTTATATATATAAAAGTGCTTACAGTCTGGTTTTTTTAATTCACTTATAACCCCTTGTAAAAAAAGTAAATACACACTAATATTACGACAAGCGCCGTTTGTCAGCTAATTCGATTTAATAACTACCTCTGAACTGATAATGACAAAAAGTGATGTTTCAAAAATGTATGAAACTATGGCCAGGACAGTGTACATGATACCATAAATACGTGAGGGACCATTAATATTTAATTTATCAACCAAATTCAAAATAATGTAACTTATTGCAGTTAACAAAATTAATTTCGAATCAAAATATTTCTATGTTATTTACGCAAAAAGGTGATTTACGCGTTTTCATTCACGCCCGTCACAAATGTCAATTTTGACATTTGTGACGGGCGGTACAATCTATAGACAAATGTGACCATTGGAGTCAACCTAGAATACATAAATCTTTCAGAGATGCCATAATTCCACTACAATTCACAGAATTTAGACAACTTTGTACACAATATAGAACGCGTCTGATGCATTTTTCACATCTTTAGGCATTTCTTGGTAGACGTACACCGTCTTGGCCGAAAATGAAACAAGCCCTTTAAATGGGACCCATTGGCAAACTTATTGATCTCAGAAAAGGGCAGTGTTCTTATGACATAGCTAAATACTTCAAACATTAATTATGAGTAACAACACGTGGCGCAGCTGGTATACAATAACGTAGAATAATTTATATCGAATGTTTTGTAAACGGTTCGATTGATTTTATCGCAGTATTTGATAATAAGCACCTACGATATTAAATGACGTAATAGAAGACAGCATCGACATGAAAAGTCAAGTAGGACAGGAGTTCAACAACTGTTTCTCTATAGGTATTTAGAATTATTTGTTTTTTTTCTAAACGTGGCGCGTGCCTTTATTAACATAATCAAAATTACTAACTACGTCATCAAAAAATATAGCAGAAAGATGACCTATAGACCATTTAAGATCTACAGATAATCCAAATGCTCCAACCCAGCACCAGAGGGCAGCGTGCCCAGCATGCTAGCCACATAATAAAAATGATTACAAAGGATTGTACTGTTTTGATTTATGTTATTATATCCTACTATAAGATTTAAAATATGCGAAAGTTTGTTTGTATTTTTGTTACATCTGAACTGATTTTGATGAAATTTAGATAGAGAGCCAGTGTTTTCCAGACTAGGCATGCGCTATGATTATGATTGCAAGATTATAAAAAACACAAAGTATTAACCTTTGAAAAGAAACAAGTAAAGTTCAATGACCTTTCTTCGGTTAAAGACATCCGTAATCGATAATCTGGTATAATAATTGAATTTACAATCAGAAGAGACGAAAATCAAACTTCCTATTCCGTACCATTATTACATAAATCAGATTCAGCTCAATTGTGAACACGTTCTGGGGAAGAGCTTCCTTAGTTATGATCAAACGAGACTCTTGAAGATACTGAACTCTGTTCTATAAGATATTCTAATCAAATCATAGTCTGAAAACATACGTTAACTAAAACGAGATACGAGACGATTGGGTGCGAGACGTGTCATCGTTGAGGACACGAAAGACTCATTTCATCCCTGATGAAGTTCACCGAATGTGAACGAAACTATAGTTGGACCTTTTCAACAATCAGGTACAAGTGAAATCCGTCTTCTTAAACAATATGAATCAAACACGCGTTAGTTTTCTAAATGAATAGCTATGCGTATTTAGAGACTCAAAAAGACAGGAAAAAGAAATCACACTAAGATTATAAAGGCGAAAGTTTGTATGTGTGTGTTTGTTTGTTCCTTCTTCACGCTCAAACGGCTGAAAGGATTTGGATGAAATTCAACACGAAGATAGAGTATACCCTGGATTAACACATAGACTGTCTATTTATCCCAAAAATTGAAGTTCCCATGGGACAATGGAATGGTAGAACTTTATTATTTCTTCCAATAAGAAAGCTCTAAGAAAGAAGCTCCAAATATGAAGAAAAGTTCTCAGAATGCTTGCTACATTGACAAGTTAAATAACTAATAACTGTGAATGTTAAATTCGGTTTTATTTGCCTTTATTGACAGTTACATATAATAATAATAATTCAAGCTGACTAAGCATAAACATATTTTCAAGGGGACCTTCGCTCAGCAGAGGGACGACGCAGGTAACAGAAAATAAAAAATAACTAAGTTAATAACAATTATTTACTTTACACATAAAAAAAGTAAAGTAATTTATTTAACTTATTTGAAACTAAAGAAAAACTGCTTTTCATAATTTAAGTTTTATACAAAGATAATCACGTGTAGATTTTTTGGTATATTCCCATCGGTCCCATTATATGTCAAATTTTCAATTGAAATTCAATTCAGACGGGAATTCAAATTCCTATCGGCCCTATTAATGGGGCCGATCCTGTTCCAGATTTTTTTAATATTCGAATAATTAACATGAAGACGCTGCAATTTTTATCCGAATTAATCCCCGTGTGTTTCAGAGGCGAATAATCTCAGTGTTGCCCGCATCTCTTCAATGATAATTGATCCCCGATTTACAAATCTCTAATTGCTTATTTCAATGGATATAACTCAGCTTGGAATATCAAAATAGAAATTTCGAATGAGTAAGATCTTTGGAGAAATTTCTAGAGTTACGATTTTGGTTTGCTTGTTTTCAAGATAAGCTTAGCTAAAGGTCTTTTTTTATTTACTGTACTGCAGGAAATATTGTAATTCTATGATACTTTAAAAAAATGCGTAACTTAAGCATGAATGTAGATAAATATTTCAATAGCATAAAATGACATGGTTTTATAGCGGCACATGCATTTATTATGAAAATGAAATGTCTAACTACAAAGTCACCTACAGACCACTTAAGATTTACAGATAATCCAAATGCTCCAACCGCCAGAGCAGCTGGGGACGCTACCAAGCTGCTAGCGGCATTACCACATTCATATATTTTGGTAGCTAAAACGCTCCGATAAATTTTGGAAAACAAGATGAGGTTTATGTAACTCATATTATTTGTGAAGTCTCTGTTAGTACAAGTAGTTTTTTGGTATAAATAAATTATTTCTTTCTTTCATATTTGGTGAATTTATTGTAATGCATTTTTTTTTCATTCGTTTATAATTCGATTTATTTACATAAACTTAAATAACATTTTAAAATATAATAACTAAAACTAAAATAAAATCTAAACTTAACTAAAAATAAATCTAAAAGGTCTATTGAGGTGGAGGGAAAGGTGCCCAGAATACTGGCAGCATTGCAATGCTCAATTTTTTCCGAAATAAATAATGCCAGCACTCTGTACACCTGACGCCCCCACCAAACGCTTTGCCAGGTCTTTATAAAAATAATAATAATAATAATTCTTTATAATGCATTTAGTTCGTGATAATATATCAATACAATTTTCAAATTCCTACAAATTTCAAATCAGATTACTATTTTAACATCTCATAAAACTACTTATGACACGCATGATTCAAATCAATGTCACGATATTTTTATTTTAAATCATATTTCAGTCATTTTCTGTGATGGTTTTACTAAGGAATAATAAAACATAATCTCTATAAGAAGTTATTATCAATGTGTTATTATTTAACCTCCCTCACCGAGGGTTACGAAAATATTTTCACATTTATACGAAAGGTTCTGAATTCTTAGAATGTGTCAAAGGATGCCAATCAAAGGTTGACGAAATTGGAATGTGGCATTGAACCGGTATAATAAGCTACTTACGCAAGCAAGAGCTAAATGCTAAGCGATGCCAACGTATTGCGATTAACACATCTTAACGTAAAACGTTTTTGTCTTGTTTTGGCACGTGACGTTAACAAGACAAAAGACGTTTAAAGTTAACAAGCATTTATTAATAAGACCGAAAATATGTAACGCAGTTGTAGCATGAAAAATTGATAAAACGTTACGTGTTATGTAATTTATGGAAAATTTAAGAATTGTATTGCTGAAACAATTTAACTGTATGGTAATTTACTGACGTCATAACAATTTAGTTGACATTTTCGGCAAATGATTTCCAAATTTTGCCTCTTTTGGCGAAAATAGCCGAATCCTAAAGCGATTAAGTCGCAAGTGAATTGTTTTATTTTCAGAAAGCGTGCCCCGTCATAGCTTTTGAAAAATAAGTATTTTTTGCGGTCAAATAAGTATTTTTTTATCATAAAATCGAATGAAAAAAGTACAGAGATTCCTGATCTGATTTAAAAAAAATATATTTCTGGCACGTGAAAGCATAATAAAATGATTTTTTTATGATACATTCTTCCGTGCTACTCTGAAGTAACGCGGAAGAATGCATTAAAAACTACGTTAAATCTTTTCCATATCATGTAAATCGCGTCGCGTTTATCGCGTGCATGAATATGTTGTGGTATATGCACGCAAACACCAGTACTGAGTTTCTATACAAACGTCTCCTTCTATTTACTTCTTAGTTTTTTGACCGTAAATAAAGTATTTCTTTAATATGATATAAATATTAACCTGTCGAACCGTATTAATATTAATTCTCCATACTTACATACAAAAGTTGTTTGGAAGAGATCGCTTTAAGACCGCTCTTTGTACCTGTTCATTTTTGTTTATTGTTTATTATCTGATGTTCTATTTTCTTTTGTGGTGACAAATGAGAGATTCTTGTAACATACCTGAAGCCATAAAAATGTAAGATTAAACTTTTTTCAGACTGGCAGTTCCTTTAACAGACTCTTCGTTTGACTGACTGACTGATATTCGCTAGAAATACACGTGGAGCCTAAACGGCTGAATCTAATTTAACCTAACCATGATATTTGGAGGTGTAGGGGTTTTTCAAAATTTAACCCCAAAGGGTTTAATCTAACCCCTAATGAGGGTTCAAAGTTCGAAAATCTTTTTAGTAATTATATGTTTCATTAGCAGAATATATTATTATACAATTGTCTAAAATCAGGTAGAAAATTGTTGAATAAATTTCCATTAAATCTTGGTACTAAAGTCAATACCAAGCTGAATTTAAATATACTCGTAGTAAGAAACCTTCCGCGTTCACGCAAATTCTCACCAATTCCACTTCATTCAGCTTTTATAGAATTTCCTTCAAGAATTTTACTTCGATAGCTCTTTGGATAGAATTTGAACAAACAATTTTTACGACATTATTTTCTGAAGAGCTCTCCATTGCAGTTTAATTTTCTATTCGATCTAAATTTAGTTTGATAGTTCTCAGTAAGATTTAAATAGTTCATTGCAAGTGACAGTTCTTTTTCTACATAGAAATATGTCATGTTTACAATTTGTGACACAGATAGGTATCTAGGATAAGGTATGATTGTGACATTTTTATATTTATAGACAGCGACTCTGTTAGACAAAACTTGTGTTTTGATGTGCCGGGTTAATTTTTAAGGACAGTGCTTCATCTTTGGCTACATTGCCGTGTATTCGTAGGCTAGTTGGTGGTCAAAATCGGTTATATAGTCAAGTAAAACAACATATAATTAGGAATCCCTACTATGATTAAAACGCCTTCGAACTTGATATTAGATTTTTTTAAATGATACATATTTTGCTTATTTATTCATAACCAATTGTGACATTATTGTTATAAGATTTATTATCTTATTTAATTTTGATTATTTTGTTAATAATAATCATTCCATATATGTATATATATTAATTTAGTTGTTAAGAACACTATGTCTGTAGCTTCACGAGTTAGAAAACTTGTATTTAAATCAAGAACTACCTACTGTTCTTGTAATTACCTAGTCTCATAGAAGAATAAATCATTTCATTTCAAACCATTTTGATAATAATTTTTTGTGTAATATTATATCGTAATTTTTCAAGTACTTAATTATATCCTAATCCTTACTAATATTATAAATGCGAAAGTAACTCTGTCAGTCTGTCTTTCTGTCTGTCTCGCTTTCACGTCAAAACCACTGAACCGATCTGGATGAAATTGGTACACAGGTAGATTGGACCCCGGGAAAGAACATAGGATACTTTTTAACCCACTTCAAAATTAGTAGTTCCCCATTATCTCGATAATAAAATGGGGAACTACGCGGAAACCGAGGAGCACAGCAAATATGCAATATTTTTGAAACAGAAAAAAAATATATGAGAGTAATGTTACTGTTTTCCTTTACAGTAATATAACCTGATGATCTATTCTTGCAGTCTATTAGACTAGGCTCGAGGCTATCCAATTCAAAGTTATTGCAACATAAAGAGCGGGAATAAATCATTTCGCTCCAGTTTGCCAATTCTTCATATTTTTCTGGACTGTGGTGCAAAACTTTCCTGACCTTGGCTCGGATATCTAACTTCCGAACTCATTTGTTAAAACCTATCGAGAATTAGGTTACTCCTAGCGCGTTAGTTAGGGTGAAGTCGCACTAGTGAAAACACAGTGAAAGGACGTGATTTTATTTACTTATCTCGTAAAAAAACATAGAAAAATATATAAGCTATACAAAACAATCAAAAGTTCTCTGTCTAAAAACGTCTCTGACTTGTATCAGAGACGTATGGACTGAATAACGAAAAAAAAACCTCTAGTGTTGAAGTTTTTTTAATCACTTTCTTCAAGGCAAGCATGCCTCATCACCACATAAGGCGCGATGCGGTCAAATGTAAGTACTATAAAAAGGTATTTAAGGTTTACACGCAAAAAAAACTTTATTTTTACCATATAAGGCATACAACTCTCAAAAGTGGCAAACGAATTCAATTCGACCGGCGTCTATATATTTATTTATATGATTATTTAGATTCACAAACCAACTAGGTCGATTTTACTGAAAAGTATGTAATAATCGCTAGGTTACCCCACAAATAAAAAAAAATAACTTTACAAATCAATCTAAATCGCTTTGGAAAATTGCAATAAACATTAAAAACAAGTGAATACAGACTTTAAAATAAAATAACTTTAATGGTACCAATTCGGAACTCAAAATAAGAAAATATATTTTTCAGATTGGTTCACTCGTTTCCGCAAAATCCGGTAACAGACATAAAATATAAGCAAATTCTAACTATGTACCTCTACCTACCTACCTCTACCTTTTTTGAGAAACCGGTAAAAAACATTCTAATTGAGAAACTCACAACTTTTTTTTTAAATCTATTGAAAACCACCTATAACTTTCTTATACATAAAAATTTAGAAAATCAAACTATAATTATTAAACATATATCTAAAAATAATTGCAGTTCGTTTGTCCCGCAACAACTCGAGAACGGCTGTGCCGATTTAGCTGTGAAATATTAAATCCACTTCCTCCAGTACGCTTCCACCATTACGTTTTATTCTCAATTAGTGAGAGCAAGAGTATATTTATCATGCGAGTGACCTATATACTAATAAGAGCAGGTCAACTTTACGCATTCTATTTACATGCTAACCGTTTGTTGTTTTAGTTCAGGAGAGAATTAGCGAGAATTGGGAGACTTTTGAATTTGGTCGAGAATTTAATTGTGCTGAATCTTGAATTCAATAGCGAACAGTAGGTAATAGTTATTGGTGTGCTAAAGTCAAAGAGGGTTAAGTTTATTAACTATGACGTACAAATTTAGCATAAAAAAACAAAACAAAATTCGCCAACTGCAGAATATCTTGTTTTTGAAAAACCGTCTTCAATTCGACATGTAAGATTTAAGTTCATTCATACCTGTTAACTAAACTTTTAGACCGATTGTATCGAAATTTACGTGAAACTAACAATAAATTATATTCTACCTACATACATTATACAAAAATATATTTTCCAAATCAGTCCTGGTCTCGCGAGAAGTAGGGGAACATATACCCCAAAAAAAACTTCTAATTGTAATCCTTATTTGTAGTCGGATAAATATAAAAATACAAAATAACGAGCTATCAGTTGATACGTTTTTTTCTCAAAGCTCACAAAATCCATCAGTTTTGCATGACTACAGCGTACGTCATCGCAAGATCATCGACCCAGTTGTGTGAAGAGGGTCGAGCCTCCGGCCTGAGGGGCTGCTTGTCATCTGCTGTCTCATCGAACTACACGACCAACAGCCTTACGGAATTAGGTTACATGTACCGCAGATAAAAGCAAACTTTTTTTTAGAACCTTTCGTTCCTAATCACGAAACGTTTAGCTAATTTTTGCAAAATGGGCAAACGTGTTTTAACAATTGTAAATACGATATTTAAGTAATGCAAGTAATACTTAAAAAAAAATATAATAAACTTAAATTATTCTGGCAAAATTGTTTTACTGACTGTCAAAGAAGCGTTACTCAATCTTCTCAAAAACCCGTCTTTTGACGGGTGGACCGAATTTGAAAATGTTTTTTTTTAAAACAGTTAAACAGTTTACGTCACATTTTATTTTATTTACATTATTTATTTATTTTTATTTAACATTTTATTTTATCATAATCTGTAGACAGGTTCGATGTTTATATCAAAATATCTGAAAAAGTTTTAACGGCGCAGGATGTATCTAGTGGAAATTGTAAAAAAATCTCCTTATTTAAAATTAAAAAAAAATATATGTGGCTATTGGAATTAATTTTATTATAATTTAAACCCCACGCCACTTGCACATTTCACATCATAATACCAGTTTATTAATATTTGGATAAATGTTCAATAAATCATAAGTTCCGCCGAAACATTAAATACACCACGAGATAGCTTTAAGGATAAGGATAAGGATTCAGAATTCATTTGTCATTATTCAACAGCGGCTGATTAAATGAATAAATAATAAATGATTTGAACAGCTCTCCGAGACTCCATTTATCCGACAAATGTAAAGAAGAAGTTCTTTTAGCCGTTGACTTAGCATTTAATTGAATTTACCTACTTTCAGGATATATTAGGTAAATGGAAACGCTTACCGGAGATACTAAATTTAAGTTAAAATTAGTTAATTTTGGTATCGAAGTTAGTAATACGTAGACACAAAGTATTTTTGACGAAGATACCTATTTTAATTCGGTCATGATGTTCAAATTTTATTTATTGTTATTGCGTCATAATTTTTGTAGAATATTAGAGCTGTGTGAATATTAAATCAGAACCAAAGCAAGATATTATATTATATCATATTTTTATATAAACGATTATAACACCTTTTTCATTTGTCCCGACGCTTGCTGTACATATATCATGCGTTAATTACTTTATAGTCTTTTTTTACTGTAGTTTTTTAAGATAAGCAATTTTGATAAAACTAATTAATTAAATAATAAAGTAATTAATTACAAACATCACAAACACAATTTTTATTTTACAAAGAATACAAACCGCCCGAAGCGTCACTCAACTCATATCTAAAAGTCTTTGAATAAACAGTAAATTCAGTATTCAAAATGTCATTGGAAACGTGACCCGTGCAGTTTACATAATGCACATTATAAATACACGGACTGCATCAAACAAATGGCTAGAACAATCAGCATAATACTATCACTCTGGATACAGAATTCCAAACAAAAGCCCTTCTCAACAAATCTGACGCCACATATATCGGTGACTTCTAAGAATTGCAATCAGGAATCGATCGGTGCATGGAGTGCTAACTGGGTCAGTGTGTCGGGTCATTCACCTGTGTAACGTTGGAGCCAATGTTTTTGCATTGGGACCAACGTTTCAGAGAGAGAAAAATTGGTAATTCAAAAAACTGTTTCCTTATTTTTATAATAGTTTATTATCTAAGAAAAGTCATTATTGAATAGATCTTGGAAAAGGAGGAGTTTTGCGATTAGTCAATATCTTGTTTAGTATGCTATCTGAATATTCTAAGATTAAAATTGAATTTAATATAAAAAAAGTCTAGTTCAGAATTAAAAATACTCGTATTGAACCGATCCGAAATTGGTTGTCGCTGTTACTTTTTTGGGAGCCATATTCCTTGAAAAACCAGATTATATTGGGACCAATGTAATCTTTTTTTTATCTCATAACGACGCATTTGTAAAATGATACATCAGCATATTACGAGTAACCAATTCGCAAATTGACACATCTGTATTTAGACGGATTTGAAAAATGACCTGATACATTCTGATTCGCAAAATAACGCATCCGTACAACGAAACATCTGTAGTATTATTAATGTTTTCAAACCTTATTTTTTTGTTATTTTTCCTATCTGCGGATTAGTCTTTGCGGCAATGCATTAGGTAGGCACATTTTGCGTAAGTGTAAATTGTTTGGCATTATGCGTATTGCACTTTTTGCGCGTATGTCAAAGTGCTTGCACATATAACGTAAATATCAAGATGCGTATTTAAAAGTACCTAGTCAAAACGCGTGTCGGTCACTATGTATCAAAACGGTCATATTGTCGCCTGTCTAGGCAATATATGTAGATACCATTTTCAATCTTGTCATAAAATCAGGTGAACTGTGGTCGAAGCCCTAGCCAGGGTTATATAGAATACGAACCAGGCTAGTGGAGCACTCGGTCTTTCACCTTGGCTCTAAGCAAATGCAAAATGCATATAATCATGGTGATTTGCCTTATTTCTATAGTTGACGAATGTTTAAATATTTAACTTGCTTCAGATTTCTTTTATGCAACACAACTAGGCATTTGACCACAGCTTCGACAGGCCACGGACCGGTCAGCGATACTGTAGCTCCAGATGGACCATGCTTAGTCTGGAATACACTGGCCCTCAAGAAATGCTGCCGGAACACACTGTTCGGTGCTTGGCGACAGATTTTACAACTTGAGGGTGGTAGCTAGCCAGGTGAGCGATAGGAAATGCATACAGATTAATTTATTTATATTATTTGCAACATTAACTGACATACTTAGTACGCTGCCCTCTGGTGGTGGGTTGGAGCATTTGTATTATCTGTAGATCGTAAATGGTCTATAGGTAATCTTTTTACTATTATTTTTTATTGTTGAAGTTAGTCATTTTACAAGTATATTAAATGTCATCTCGTTATGTTTGAAAATGTAAGATGGTAGTTTTGTGATAAAGAGTAAATACATTTACAGGGTTTATAGGGCAGGGGTGTACTAAGATGCGAACGGGTCACTCGTAATACTCATAATTACGAACATATTTCACTATGGAACCAACCCTAATTAAAAAAAACAGCTGTTCCATACAATTTTTTTATCAGTCATCTATAAAGGGTCTGAAATTTTTGATTAGACCTAGAGTCAAAATTAAATGTAATACTGTTTTTTACTAATTAAATTGGCAAGTTAGTGCCTAAAAAATTCATTGATTATTTTGAAAGGGTTCAAAGTGGGGTTCAAACGAGCAAGGTGTCGGAGCGAGGCCGAAGGCGGAGCTACGGCACCTTGCGAGTTTCATCAAGGTTATTCCATATCCCTGAGGATTCAAAGAAGGGATCAAATTTGATATTGGTCCGATTGCGATGAAATTTAAGATCTGGGGGTTTTCAAGGACTCTGATTCCATTTCTGTGTAAAATGACAAGCTACAACAACAAAACAAAATTATAGCAGAAAGATTACCTATAGACCATTTAAGATCTACAGATAACACAAATGTTCCAACCCACCACCAAAGGGCAGCGTGCCGAGGTGCTAGCCGCATTACCGCAGTTATTATAGTCTCAGACATTAAGGTGTAAAAGTGAAACCTGTGAAATCAATCAAAAATCATCAATCTTATAAATAACATTGACGTCACACTGAAATCAAATACTTTTGTCATTGGGTGGAGTCATGTTAACACATCAAACGTAGAATACATTATGTGTCAGAGTTAGAAAAGTGATATTTTGTTAATAGTTCGAGTCTTTTATGCCAGACTAAAAGCTCATATTGTTTATGAAGAAGGGTTTTCACGCGTACCTGATTGTTGTAAAGGTTTCGTTCGTAGCGGGTCACGCTTGCCTAGAAGAAACCGATTAACTCCTGATTTGGAAAAATCAAAATTATAGTTATTGCGAAATACAGAAGCCGGCAGCTGTTTACGTCGCGACTAAAGTGTACTCTTGATTTAGAATAAATAAAAGAAATTCACATCACACCAATATATTTATTTCAAAAAAAAACTAAAAAAATAAAATGCGGTTTTCATTTCGTTTAGCTTTTACATTTTATCTTCAATTTCTCGCCGCCGCGTGCCTCCGTGATCTTTTATCCAATTTCATTTTCTATTCCCGAGCGATGCAGATGCGACACCCGACCTATACCCTACGTAACTCGGTATTGAAAACTAGTTACGAAACGTGGTTCCGTCCGTACTTACAAGATTTTGATTATACAATGTACTTTTATTAAAACTATATGTGTTTGTTGAATGATATTTAGAAGTGTAGAGAACAGATAGTTAATTAATATTTTTATGCAGTGGCAATGACCTATATATACACCATGGTGAATCATTGCACTTATAAAATTACAAACAATTAAGAAAAACATTAAACGGAACATTTCTTGGATTTTTAAAAATCCCTTACATCGTAATTATTACATTCCGAGTAATAAAAAAATAAGGATACGTTATTTTTCATTAATCTTTTCATCGTCGTATTATGAAGGGGGGGGGGGGACAAAAATTTGAAATGTTGTCAACTGCATACACGTGCGTGAAATTAATATAAAAATTATAACGGTACCATTTTCGCTGACCCACATCTAATGACTTTTCTATTGAGACAAATTTACTTTTATTCTTAAAGCATCTATTTTACAATCTTCAACCCCATAAACATCGTGTTTAAAATTCACGTTCTAAATTCAAAAAGCACGCATACAACCTTCACCTTCCGACCTCTCTACATTTCCTAGAAAGCCTACGTGTTTCTGCAAACCTGCTCTGGTACGTTGGTAGGTGGTGTCAAAGGCAGCTGTGAAAGGTGAAAAACCTAGCCACGGACGCGCGCATTGAGTGGCAGATAGACGTAGAGACGATTAGAATAGTTAGAGAAAAAAAAACAGGGTTAATTTTCACTTTTATTTGTCTATTCTTGTAATTTTTCGCTACTATTTTTTTTAAATTTGTAATTTATATCTAATAGACTTGCGCTTGACTGCAACTTGCCTGATGTTAATCAACGATGCAGTCTAGGATGTAGCGCGCTTGCTTTGATTTAAAGAGACCGAGTTCATATTTATCGGTATATAAAGTACTTGGCAGTGAATTCCACAACCTGGCAGTTTGTACAATAAAAGTCGACGCAAACTGTTTAGTGCGAGTCCGTGGAATTTCTACCATATAGCGTCTTGCAGTACGAGTATCCTTACTAGTCCGATTGTACTCTTAGAAAGGGGATGATGGAATTTAATTGTGTACTTCTACTAAGTCACACTCCTCGAAATGTATGCGATAAAAAACCGATAGAATATTTTTTTTTTGTGTGTCCTCTATAAAGAATTGATCTTTATAGCTCTATTATTGCTTTAAAAGGTTCACTACACGACGGGTAAAAAAGGATGGCGAAGTCTTAGTTACAGGGTAAGTACCCTATAACTAAGTCTTCGCCATCCGTCCGCCTGTCTATCACCAGGCTGTATCTCATAAACCATGATACTTTGATAGTTGAAATTTATACAGATGATGTATTTTTGTTGCCGATATAACAACAAATACTAAAACAGTACATAATTAATATTTTATTTAAATTAATTATTTAACTCATAAAACAAACGTATTTTTGTTTTCGTTTTTTGTTCGATATCAATAACTAAAATAGGTAAAAACTTGAATTAATATTATATAGATAATGGTACAGAGCCCTTAGTGCACCCGTCCGACTCGAATTTGGCCAATTTCTATTACAGAACTAGGTTAGTTAGCTAGTAGGTTAATATTATTAGAATGAACGTATGCATAATAATTTTATGTTTGTATAATTGTATGTAAGTATGTATGTTTGTATCGACTTTGTTATATATATGGTCTCAACTGGTCGTCAATTAAAATGCATATAGGTACCAGTTGAGTTGTATGAGATAAAGTGTAACAACGTGTTAGGCATCGGTACAAACATACATTCATAAAAATAAAAATTATACGAAAATTTCTATAATAAAACTTATAGTAGTGCGGTTTAAAACCTGCGGTTTCCCTCGTTAAGTAGTCATATAAAATATAATGACTACTCAAATAATTACACCCTAGGCTCTCAATCTTCCTAACTCTATATTCTTTTCAGCTGCTTACGGGCCGTGCAGTTTCTAAAACAACTACGTCGTACAAAAATATGTTTGCTTCAGTTAGACTTAATGGTATATTCATTCATTCAATGGTACAGTCACAGACAAAAAATTAAGTATTTACATTTATTTTCGTATTTATTTATTTTATTTTTCTCATCTCATTTTCCAAAATTTATCGGAGCGTTTGATTGATTTAACGCGTGACCAGAATGACGGTTTTTATCTGGCCCAACGTTTAAGCATTGCCATTCAGCGTGGTAATGCGGCTTGTATGATAGGCACGCTGGTTATGGGTTGGAGCATTCGGATTATCTGTAGATCTTAAATGGTCTATGGGTAATCTTACTGCTATATTTATTTGTGTTTTTGCTAATAAAGGCCGGTGGTTTTTAAACAAACTTAATTTAAACTTAAACTTATTCTTTGTTTTATTTTTTAAATCATCTTATTTTTATCTACGCATTACATAGTTTTTTTATTACTCTTAACTCGTTTTTATTCTGTTCGTAACTCATCTAAATTAATATTTTTTTTATTAAGATGCAATTACCTTGATTAGAAACTTCTGTGTTGACATAATCAACGCTAAAAAAACTAGACTCCTTGATACCATTTATGTGCTCATTGAGCGGCTTCGATTTTTTAATTGTCAAAAAATAAATACAATTAAAAAAAACAGACACAGAATGCGGTATTAACACTAAAAAGCGTTTGTTTTCAGACTACCTCCGTAGAAATTCAAAACCAAATTAAGTCAATTAGTTTTTTTTTTTTTTGATATTTAAGATTTTATGTAGGGTTTGGTCAGACATGACCATGCTACCCTTAATGGTTAAAAAAATATGTATACCTACTATCTACGCAGGATGCATAACTTAATCGCCTCTACAATTAGTTAAATTGTAGCTCATGTCTAAATTCTCCGCTCGTTACTTGACAACTTGACTGAGTGACAAATCAGAAGTACTTATATATCGTTACTGGTAAGGGAAGGCAGGATTATGTAGAAGCTCGTGTAGGGAAGACTCATTAATCAAGTGAATCTGCGTAAGCCCATCCGCAGGGTTTTGTCTAATAAGGTGACACACAGATTTGGGTGACACAGTTAAAGCCAGGGGCCCAGTTATTTTGCACTGAATATAAGCTGAAAATGTTAATAATATTGCCAGCCCTGTTAAAATCAATAAATATACAATGCAATTATTTATTGTATCAAGCAATAGCGACATACATAGCACGGGTTTCCCATATGAAGGGGTGTAGCCCACAGTTCACCACCAAATAAAAAAAATATTATCTTTACTATATACATCGTGTATCAGATAGTTGGACACTATGCTTAAGGGTGTTAGTCTACCCAACAAAGAGAACACAAAGCAGAAATGGATTAAAAAAAAAAACTTGGGTTCTTTATACAA
This sequence comes from Ligdia adustata, assembly GCA_947049295.1. Taxonomy (NCBI): domain Eukaryota; kingdom Metazoa; phylum Arthropoda; class Insecta; order Lepidoptera; family Geometridae; genus Ligdia; species Ligdia adustata. Next base: position 862,591 of record OX346221.1, read on the forward strand.
AAATTGGTCACGTGATCGGCCAAGTTGTATAGAGGACGCAATATATTTAGCTGTTTTTGAATCTTCCAAATTTTTTTTTTAATTATGTGTGTAATTTGATGTAGACTAACACTGTGAAGTATTGTCACACCTTTCTGTAACACGTTGTATAAATGAGTAAGGTCTGACTGACATTCGCTAATAATCAACCCATACACGAACCTGGAGCTATGAAATTTTCGAGTTGATTCATTATGGGGTCTAGGGGTGTACTAAGGATTTTTGGATATGTAACCCTTGATGGGTTTGACGCCCTACAGTGTGAAACTTTTTAATTTATTATAGTTAATTAAATAGACTGATAAATAAATGCAAAACTATAAATTATATCCGACAAGGTAAGAGTATTTAATTTTTATATCATTTTACCGCTTTTCGGAAAATGTTCAAGGAGCTGGTGATAGTTTTGACAATTCCCAATTTTTTCATTATTATTGCAAAAATGTTATTAATAAGGATCTTAGATATTAGGAAACTTTGAAACAGGAACTTTAGAACTGAGTGTTCGACCTCACAAACAAAGAACTCAGTTCTTTGTCCTTTTCAAGGAAGAGAAAAACTTTAATTGAAGTCAGACCCAGCATTTTTCCTCATTTGCAATTTCGGATTATGCTGTATTACTTGAAAAAGTGTGTAGAAGTAAATTAGAGCTTAGGAAAACGTAATTGAAGATAATCTTTACGTTTTTGCTCCATTTTATTTAAATTTGTAACAAAAAAATAAAAGTGAATATTCACATTTTAGAAAACCTTTCTGCATGATTACAATTATTTAGAATTCAGCTTAAAGAAAAGTTGTTAAGAAATCCTAATTTTGAAAGTAGGCTACATAATAATTCACAATTATATCTTCAATCAGGTGATTGAAAAAAATATTTACTAACAAAATTTTAGAATAAAATAGAATATTATGATTCATTAGCTGCGCGCCGTGGTTTTACTCGTGGTATATATTTGATCACCCATTGGGAACCTTTAAATTTTTCGGGATAAAAATTAACCTATGTGTTAATCCAGAGTCTAAGCATCCTGGTACCAAGTTTTATTAAAATCCATTCAGCCGTTTGAGCGTGAAGGAAGAACAAACATACACACACATACAAACTTTCGCATTTACAATATTAGAGTGATTTGTGACATAAAACAACACATCAACTAGGTAAATAGACTCATTATTACGTGATATAAACAGGCTATACTTTGATATTACTAATCGGGAACCTACCTTAACTATTCATAAAAATATATGTGCCATAAATAGTCGACGTACCTTACACTTCCATCGGAACGAACTTCCTTATCGCGCGTTGTGAAAGAAGGTTAGACGGAAAAAATTAAGTCCAAAAGTTGTAACGACACTTTTTGCTATAGTTGTAAGCCGTGCGGCGTGCACGTGTTTCTCTATCTGTCTCTTTCTGTCTCTCTCTCTCTCTCTCTCTCTCTCTCTCTCTCTCTCTCTCTCATAGAAAGCAAGCCAGTTATTTTACTTCATCTTTCTATTTCAATATGATACATGATTATTTATTAAAAAAAATATTACAAGTTATTGACTAATTAATCAAAAGGAACTTCGTTCCATCCGGGTGTCCCTTGACACCTCTCAAGTTTTTTTTTTATCTCGGTTCACCCTTGACAAGTTAAATTAATATTTATATCGTATTACTGTCCCTTTTTTATATTACACATCTAGGCATTTGACTATAAGTTCGCACGGTCTCGGAAATCAGCGATACTGTAGCTCTAGATGAAGTATGCCTAGTCTGGAATATATTGAACGAAAGAGAAGAAAAAAGGGAAAAACTAAACTAAAGGGAAGAAGGACAAACATACCAACCAAACACACTTTCGCATCTATAATATGTGACAAAATTTAACTTATCCCATTTACCTATTCTATAGTAAAGTTCATCTCGATCAAAGCACAGCGTTAATGTTAGTGCTCCAACATTCAGGGCGGCGACATAAACCGAGCCTGTTATATTTTTATATAAGCCCTAAGTGGAGCAACGGGGTAAAGATTTGATAGTATACGGATTCGTCTAGATGGCTTTATTTACATCGGTGCCTAAGGGTAGGACGTGTTATCGACATTCTGTGGTATTTTTTTTATTTTTATTTTTTGTTTTTTCTTCTTGTATAACTTCATTATCATCATTTAGCGGTGTACTACGACGAAAAGAGGGTCTTTACTCTCTTAACTTATCCTAAGGAACAACTTTTGCTAAAGGTCTAAGTCTAAATTTAAAAATAAAACATCGGTTGCTTAATGGGAAAAGTTTGTCGGTCGTTGACAAAATGTATGAATCAGCTGTTTTTTTTCGAATTCAGAGTTGGCTCCATAGTAAAACTTGTTCTTTAATATGAGTATAGTGACCCCACTTCGACTTAGCATACTGCAAACTGATAACCAAATATCAGAAGTAAAGATTTGTATCAACAAGAATTCTTACGCCTAAAATTAATTAAAAGTCTTTATATTATAAAATTAAAGTACTCTAATTTTAAATTAAAAAGACTTTTGCCATAGCTAAAATTTCCCATTTTCTTCCAACAAATTTGTTTTTGAGCATTTCTTTATTTATCTAGCAAATTCACAAAACAACGTGAAGAAACGCAAGAAGAATGTGATCTAGCATAATACGGATTATCTTTGACTTAAACTTAGCCAACTTACAGCTAATGGCAGGTTAGTGACCCTGGTTTTCCAACAGACTGCCTGCAATTTATGTGGAATATACCACGGCAAAGTTGCTTCAGCTGCGATTCAGTTCACGCGCAATTTTTACACTACGCGAACACGCATCTTATTTTTGAGAAATACGATTCACAGTCGTACAGCGTAGATTGCAGCGCGAGAACTAACGCGCTAAGTTAGCCACGGTAAAGCTTAGACAAAACGCTAGCGGGTTGAGCGTGGCTTTTTGTTTTGCCGAAGTTTTGCTGAAACAACCAGTTTTCAGTTTGAGATATGGTGTTATTTAAAGTTGTGAATTGACTGCACAAAATGCTGATATCGTCTGGAGGTGTTAGGAACGCGTTGCGATGCATATTTTCGTTATTTAAGGGTTTCTGGACGATGTGTTCTTTAGTTTAAAAATATGTCTCGTTAAGCAAATGTGCATGCCACCGTATTATATTGTTCTGTATATAAAATGATGTTAAAGCCCAAATATTTATGAATAAAAGAGCAATCTTTCAAATAATTTTGAAGTAAAATAAAGATGGAAAATATACTTAACCTAATGTGTCTTTATCTCAAACAAAGAAATATAAACTCTACAAATACAGATAGCAAGATAGTTCATCGGATAGCCTTATCACTTAAAGCAACTTATTTTAGCCCTAAGACTAAGTGGAATACAATAGAGAGGAAAAAATATAAGTAAATATTTATGTCCTCAATTAATCACATGAGGTCTTAAAGGGTTAAGCCGCATTGAATTGCCATAGAAATCCTTTGAGCAATGAATAAGCCAGCTTTCTTGTCCCCAGTAGCATCGATCAGTTTAGAGCAAATGTTTTTTAATAAACTCTTGGAACTGGGACCCCTAGACGATTATTTATTTTCACGTAAAATAAATGATCCCGCCCTAGTTTCGTACATTTTCACTTCCGTTTTTCCGGCCAGTAAGTTCAAAAATTAACGTACGTCATCGACTGGAACCAACCGAGCGAGATATTACGTGTAAACCAGGCCAACGTAGAAGTACCGGGGATCTAATCAACCGGAAAAGTACTGAAATCACGGGAAAAAACATCTAGAGAGCTTTCAATTGCTTTAGAAATTATTTAACTACGTTTTAAGTATTGATTTGTGCTATGTTAGGTTTTGTATTATTTTTGTCTTTCACTATGCTGGGGAATAATCGCCCTTGCTACACCCTACTGTGCCTGCTGTGGTATTATATTGTTTTCTATGAAATCCTACCTCCTTGAAATATATATTTCGCTCTCGTTCTCGAATTTTTGCGAGACAAACGAACAGCAATTGATTTATATATATATGAAGAAGGAGATTATAAGCCGCAGTTGGAAGCCACTAGTAAATTTTATAAAAATAGATTTGATAGTTTGGTTTCAAAATATAATTAAATAAAAAGTTATTTGCCGAATTGAAGGCAGTTTTCAATTTTTACAATGAAAACATCGGTAAAATATAAATAATTTTTAGGCAAGTCTCGAGCCCCAATTCCATTGCATACTCAATAGAGCCTGAAAACCTGAAAGCCTGTAACTAGGTGACCGGGAAACCGACTACCGTCTATTGAAAACGCAAACTCACTATTTGCAAGTCAACTTTGTAAAGCGGCTTTAGTGACTGCGAGCTCCTTGTTACTGACAATGTTACAGTAGAAATCAAAGTCATTAAAAATTTAGTTACTTCAAATTACAGGAAGTTTTAAATTACACTGTAAGGTTTTTACGTATTATCCGATTTCCTTGAGAAATCGGGCATCCTCCATCTAGGGCTACAGTATCGCTGACTTCCGTGGTGAAGCGAAATTGTGGTCAAAAGCTGTGTTGGATAAGAAAAGACCCAATTTGAAGGAGACGCGGGGACTATTTTTTTATTTGAATGGTTATTTCTTTTGGTGTGGTCTCATACAAATTTTACCGAAATATGTCTACAGTTAAGTTTTTAAATCAACTTATAGTGTAGTAAGCTCCTGCTGAATTATAATTATTTTAAGTAATAACAATCAGTTATTTTGTTTTGAAAATATAAAAACAATTACAATAATTGAGAATCAAATAAATAAAATGACAGTTTTAGTCACGTGTTCAAATTTTTTTTTTATTTATAATTATTCGTACAGTTATCTGGAAATGTTAAATTTAATATACTTAAAATAAATAAATAAATACTTTAATTTACAAATAAAAAAAAACTTTAGTTAAATGCACAAAAAGTTTTTGATGCGTATATAAATATTAAAACAGCTATGAGGAAAATCCTGAATATACGAACAAAATATTTTTGACATTTGATGTTTAGTTACTCTAATGGTCTTATTAATAAACGCGTATTAACTTTAAACGTGTTTTGTCTGGTTTTATTCGGCTGCAAAAGTCAAAGACATAAGACGTTATGTTGTGGAACACGCTGCCTTTGTCGGTCAGACAGGCTAAATCTATTTTTATATTTAAGAATTTGTGGAACAACTATCTTTCAATAAGTTGTTAATCGAAACCTCTATGTTTTGTAACATCTCTCATTGGTACTAATATATATATTTTTCATTTGTCTGTATAGATAGTCGTAGTGAAAGGGTTATTGTGTATTTTTTGGTAATATTTATTGGTACACCACCGACATGTTTTTCTCAACAAGTTCGATCCATCCAAAGGTTGCATGAAAGAAGAAAGAAATCGCTTTAGGCGATAAGAAATCCCAACGTACTGCCAATGTTTTATTTTTATTTTTTTAGATATTTTTAGTGTACAATAAATTTTAATTTGACGTTAAAAGTTAAAAGACCATAAATCTTTAGTTAGACTTCTGTTTTGAACTAATCTACGTCAGGTCAAGCACATACCTACGCCCTGATAAAGTTAGGTATCTCTACGTAAGAGACTTAAACGTATCCGTATTTCACTGAGTAAACGTAACCTGCACGTATCTCGGCAAACACTGGGTAAAAGATTACTGATCTCATGAAGTTCGATAACCTTTGCTGAGAACATTTATTTGGAAAAAAGAATTCGAGATTTCTGGTGTAATATTAGATCTATTTAGCTATCGAGGATTTTTACCGCTTTGATAGCGATTTCTTGTTTGCTCTTCAATTGAAGCGATTTAGAGAGAAAATAAATCTGAGTTTGCTGCAAGCTCTGATAATTAATTTCTTTACATATATTATATGAGTTAAGATAAGACAACTGTTTAATACAAAATCCGCTTAAGAATAAATAATTATAACAAATATAAACTTGCAAATATTATATATACTAGGTTATTTTAATGGCAGCATTATCGCTTAAAGCGATCTCTTCTAGGCAACGACACACGTAAATGAATAATATAAAGTATATTGTAGGTTATAAGTTTCTTTTTATCTCTCGGATAATCGGAAACGCAAGCTTTTTATTGTATACAATAATATAATGGAATTTTGTGATATTGATGATAAAAAACAGCCTATGCAAAGTTTTAAGAATTTAGCTATCATTATCAAGATGAACACATTTTCTGAATTACATGATACGGAATAGTTACGTATTTTAAGATTTTCTATAGACAATAGTTTTTCTGAATAACTTATACTTATTGTTATCCTTATACCGTCATATTAACTAAATTACAGGCTGTAACTAATACTCATGAGTTGTTCATGATAAAATAACACGTTAAATATTATAACACATTTGAATGATTAATGTTACACTAAACATTAAAAAAATATGCCTAAAATAACGAATATTGTGTAACTTAAACAAAAAATAAAATCATAATAACTACATAGATTTTTTCATTTTATTTATTAATTATTACTATAGATTTTTTTACTACTATACTTTCTAGTACTAAAGAAAACTATAGCTATATCAGAGGTTTTACATAGCTGAAAAAGATTCTATTCTGTTAAAAATACTTAATTTATAATAATTTCAAAAACCTTATTACTTTGATTGAAATGCTTGAAATTGAAATATAATACATACAATCATTAAGCGTATTATATTGTATTTCTGAACTTAAATATAGCCCTAGCTTGAGAAACATGTCGTACGGTTAAGTTTTAAGGACACAAATAAACTCAACGACACAAGGCTTTACTAAAGCTTGAAATGAAGCACTATGAGCGTAGTAAAGTATGTGTATTTCAAATTTATTGACCGCACAATTTATATAACCATAATGGAAAGATCAAATGAAGATAATGTAGCCTTTTTTATTTTAGTCAGAATGTAATAATTATCGTTTTTAAAGATTTTTGTAAATCTAAGTAAAATTCGATAAAAGAAATTTTTATTTTCGTAAAAAGCTCAAGTAAAAATAAGAACAAAAGCACATATAATCTATAACAACATTACGAGCTTTGTACGAGAAATTTATTTACGAAATTTTTCGAACTTTACTTAGATTTTCAAAAGTCTCTAAAATCATAATTATTACATTGTCAGTAAAATTAAAAAAAAACACTGACTTTATTTTTCATTTATCTTTCCATTATCGTAATAAAAATGGGGGTCAAAATTTGAAATTTAGAAAATTTTAAAAACAGGATAAAGGCAAAGATATTATTTTTAGATTCTAAATTATAATTGATATCATTCGCATGCGTTCACAGATGTGAACTCAAACATGAGTTTGTTTATTGGTAAATCTTTGGTGGTCTATGATAAAGCCACCCAAAAACCACTTTCATTAACTGAGCTGGTTTGTTTGGGCAATTTTTTCTACGAACATTTAACATACTTACGTGCGCATTTCAGTCATTTTCTTTTATTTTCCTACGTATATAGTCTACAAATTCAACAGTCTCCATGTCAACACATAACATTGAAAGCAAAATAAGCTATTCATAACCGCATGGTTTTTGTTGTCTTTATTTAGACGGGCGTCTATTATCTAAGACTGGTGTCAGTTTCTACTCTTCCCGAAGGTTTTTGACATGGCCTATGATTGTTTTTCAAAGACAAACAACCGGGAACTGAAATTCTACGTCTCATCCGAGCAAGCGGAATTGCCACAGAGTTCCTTGTGAGCCATATTTTTTGTTTCATTCTTGTTTCAGTTGAACGTGCTACGGGCTCCACACACTACTCCTAGGAGGTGAATGAACTCACACTAGGACAGTAGGCCACCTGTCATTGTGGTTACTCGGAAACAAACTGAGCCGAAATCTACATAAGAAAATATAACGTTGCTTCAACAAAATGGATGGTTTATGCAAAACTAAAAATTTGTACGAGGTTATTGGCTAGGGGCGTACTAAGCCGAAAGGGGGTCACTATAAAGCCTAAGCAACAACTTTCACAATGGGAACAACTAAAAATTTTAAAAAAAATCGGCTCTTTTATACAACAAGAGGTTGACAAAATTCATGAAACAACTGTTTTTTTTCTCGAATTCAGAGTTGGTCCTATTGTATCCTCTATACATAGAATTCTAATTGACAGGCGTTTTTTTAGCTATTTCGACTTAGAAGCCAAACAACTCAACCGATAAAATTAAAATTTACATGAACATGAAGAAACAAATAATATTAGTTTCCAAATCAGTCGCACACGTCACACGTCACAGTCACCGTCGCTGATTAATCATTCCTTTACATTACATTCCACATGAAAATAATACCTACGATAAACCTACAACTTTTCTGTAGTTGACTAAAAACCAACTAATAAAAACACCGCAAAAGTATAAAGCGTACTCAATGAGAACATAATTTTATGACTCGAAACAACCTAAATATAAACTTACACTTTTCTCGAACTCTATGAAAAAGAGAGTCAATTCAAACATTGTTTATTGTGTTATTTTTTCCGGTCGACTCTTTTACAAGTAGGCTACAAAATGTACCGGAAAATTAGACTACTAAACTTTCTTGCAAAAGTTATTCGTTTTAGTAAAAGTACGTACGAGTATGGCTGGAATAAAAATACTACAGGAAGTTATTAATAGAATATAAATATCTGCGTCGTATTAAGTACATGCTGAAATCGGACAAGTAGAGATACTGTAAGGCGCCAAAACGGTTCATGGACTCACACATAAACCGGTCTCCGCGTCTCTTTTTATTGTGCGAACTGCCATGTTGTTGAAATTGCTGCCAAATTCTCTATTTTTAGACAGCTATAATTTCTGTCCCTTCATGTTTCGAGTGGATCGGTTTCTTTCAAGCAAGCGCGCTACTTCCTAGGCCGCATCGTCGTTTTACACAAGGTGAGATGTGGTCAAGCGAATGGCTAATAAAAAAGTATAATATTTTTTTTACTAAATCCAAGACTGAAATGCACGTCTTCGAAATCAATACTAAAAATACGTCGTGCCAAGGGAAATTAATACTTGACACTACTAGGACTACGATAGTGCCATTTTTGGAATGGAAATTCTTATTTACCCGTGGCACTACCGGTAAGATAAAATATGGCAACTCTTAATGAAAAAACCAGCTTATTACACTATTTACAAACAATACAAAAACATGCTAGCTTTCTAATGGCGGCTTTATCGCTTAAAGCGATCTCTTCCGGGCAACCATGCTCGTACAAAATATTACATAACTAGAGTGGCCTTGGCGAGGTAAACATAATAATATATAATAAACATTACTAGATAGATAAAAGTATAAGATATAGAACGATATATGAATACATACAATTTATAAAGGTTTGAATGTAATAAATTAATGAAATTACTGATAAATTATGTACCGTAGAGCCAAGCAGTAGTGCCCAAGGTAATAAATGAAATAAAATTATGTTAAATTTAAAGTTAAAACTATAATCCCGCAAAAAAAGTGAAGCCCGTAACCCAACTCGCGAAGATAACTCACACCTTCCAAGAGATAACTGACAAGGGTTGATACCTTAAAATTAAAATCCTTAGCATTAATTTTGATGACCGCCGTGGCATAATAGTTACCAAAGATCCCGGGATCGATTTTCCGGCCGTGCTAAGCGTTTAAACAATGACTTGAGATATCTTCTGGAGTTTTATGAATGGTGCGTGGCGTACTAGAAACGAGAAATCCTGATGTGGAGCTATGAGAGTGAAGCGTTATTGTTAAACATTTATATTTAAAAACCTACCAAGTAAGCAAGTTAGAGTTACATATATGCATCTCTATGTTTTTTACTCATGTGCATATTATTATGAATAACCACATACTTAAACGACGAAGGAAAACATCGTGAGGAAACCTGCTTGTCGGAGAAGGTCACTAGCTGTCGAAGATAAGTGAAGTCCCCAACACGTAATTTGACTATCGTAGCGGACTATGGCCTACACACTCTTCGTAGGGGAGATCTAAGCCCAGCAGTGGGACGGGAAAACCTACGATTCTTTTAAAGCTCCAGCGCATGCATTAAACAGAAGAGGCTAATGACTTAAGAACATATGAATTTACACGGAAAGCAGTATTGGGATGTCTGCTAGACCGCCATTAGCTCAGCAGTGAATTAACCTGGGATATAATCGACATCATTTCATTTTTGGAAAGTAATGGAAATTCGAAAACCATTTCGAAATAATGTAATGAAGAAAAGTTGGAAAGATCCTCTGCAACAATCAGGTACGCGTGAAATCCTTTAAACACGCGTTTGATATCTAAATAGAAGAGATTAAAGCAAAGATTATAAAGTTTTACATATTTCTATCAGATATTTTAAACAATAACTTTACTCAGCTCTGGCCTTAGAAAAAAATCTTAATCATTAATATAAGCATGTTGTTTTCGACTGCGTTGTCTGAATAAAATAGGTGATCCCAGTTTCTGGAAAGAAATTATTAAAAACTAACTCTTAAATATTAAAAACTTCTTACCGCCTAACAGTTTAAACCTTCAGAAACATTTCAAAACCAAAATCAGCTAAATCGATAAAGCCGTTCTCTAGTTTTAGCGAAACAAACGAACAGCATTTGGTTTTTAAATATAAGAGAGGAACAGGATAATAAATCTGGTAACTGGGAACGCGAGTTCATCTTATTGCGGTCCCATTTACTGAAAGCCTCTTACGACAGGTAGCGAAATCAATACTTTCACTATTTTTTTGAATATTTTGTTATTTCCAATTTATTGAGATAGACTAAAATTTTATAATTTTTTACTTACTTACTTTTTACTTACTTACTTTTTTATATTATTTTCCCTAGCCCGGCAGTGGAACGTTATATTACGGTAATAATTTCGTGAATTGCTCGAAAATAACACTTTTATAACGAAGTTTAAAAAAATACAATTTAGAAAATAAAATTATATTTCTTTGATATCCTATTTTATAAAGCATTTTAAACGTACTGCAACGCATATAGTCATATTATGACACCGTGCAGAGGAATCAGCTTTACCTTGTCTACTGTTAACTAAGTAAAGAAACGTACTGTCGTTATTAAGGCTGTATTCACAGTAATTGTAATCAGTGCTTACTTTACGAGTTCGCTAGATGGCGTTATTTTTGGAACTCGCCGTGAGGTCGACGACTTTTTATAATGAGGGTCTTCAGTACCGGTAAACATTTTTAATGAACAAGCTTTTTTAATATGTATTAAAGATTTAATTAAATTAACAATGATAATATATATCTGGCTCAACGTATAAGTATTAATGCTATTCAGCGTGGTTATGCCGCTAGCATACTCAGTTTGCTGCCCTCTGATGGTGTTGAAGCATTTGGATGGTCTATTGGTAATCTAACTGCGATTTATAGGACCACGCAAGCCTGTAGGTATTTTCGACCTACATGTCTCGCAAAAATCAACTTATATACCATTTGAGAAAAAAAACATAATATGTAACAAAATCACCTGTTTATAAGAATATCTGTCGATCAACTACGAGTTCAAGGATTGTATCAAGCAAAAATAGGGCACGTAATAATTTTCCTTTTACCTATAACAAAACATAAAACTGTTCAAGCAGTTATAAGATTATTAATCCCGAACCACCGTTTAATATAATCTGGTCCCGAAATACATGGTCGTGGAGAAAACTATTGTATATTTTTCTCAATATCTCAGCACGCGTCCAAATCTCACCCCGGGGTACCAAATGGGAGTAATTTATATTCAATTAATGGCACAATCGTAACTTATCTATAATTAGAAGTCTAGAGGGGGTTGATAACAAAAACTAACGTTTAAGGCGTGGGTTGGGAGCGCTGTTCTAATACATTTATAAGATAATTGTGACCAGGGTACTGTTGCCTGATTGGAATGAATACTGAGGACGTAGACGTTTGACGTAAATTAAATAAAATAATTACAGTTGACGGTTACTAAGTTTATCTTATTTTTTAAATTATATAAGAGTCAATTATTTTTTAAATAAGATACGTCTACATTTTTGCTTAGTTTTACAGACTTCCCAATAAAAGGAAAAGGAAACTTTGGAAGGGATTTTTCTCTTCTGTATTAATTGCTCTTGAATTTGTTTATGCCATATTCCAAATCAATTTCCAGGTTATAAAGTATCAAATTAAATACTTACTTAGAACTACTGAAAATTAATTTGCAATTTACTAACACTCCAGGATCCCAGTACCATTCTTGCACTTTGTTTACTATTAAACTAATTATCCGTGAGTATAAAGCTCTCGGTATAGTAGCTAAGAGCATGAAATATATCGATTTCATGATTCTCAAATACGTATTACTAACTGATATATTTTTTTGTTAAATATTAAGAGAATTATTTGAATTATTCAAAAATGTTCCTGCAATATCTATGGTTTGATCAAAGAGTCTCCTTTCTACTTTTTTTTTTATAAAATTCTAAAATCCAATGCGTTGAAAGAATAACAAACTATTTAAATCCTTCTGCATTTCAGTACTCAACGATCTTTGCTCAGGACTTATCGTTAAAAATCCAAACGAAATTTAATTTGGACAGGCAATGACCGCCGCAGATCTTTACGACTGTTTTTTAACTAAAACGTAAAATTTTCAGTCTAGGATTTAATTTTACTAAAACAATAAATCTTACTCCTTGTTCATGTCTGAGTTTTATAACCGTTTTTTACATAAAAGGAGAGATTTTTATATCCAGTTGTAATTTTTCCATATAAAATTGTAATATGTCAGCAATCAGCAATTCTACCCCTAATACGGCTAATTTGAAATGACAAAACCACACTTTACCTTGTGGCGTTAAAAATAGCTGGTAAATGCTAAATGTAGTATTAAATTTCACATACCAACATAATATGTAAATATAGGAGTATGGTGATTTGAAAACATATTCTTTTTTTTTAACTTTTTTAATATAGTAGGTAGCTACAAACTCACGGATGAAAACAAGTGATTAGAAGGGATTTTCGTTGGAAGAGTTCGAAAAAACCCGACTGCTACATCGTTAAAACTGTGTATGATGATCTTCTTTTTTAATTTTGATGGACTCAGTGTCACTCTCACACCTAAAACAAATCTAGTGACACCACTCACATAAAAATACGACAAGCCGTTTAGGCTCTAGAGCATACCAAACAAATATACATACATACACTCGAAAAACATTACCTCCCTTTTTCACAGTCGGGTAATATTTCCAAACATAAATCAGAGACATGTCGCTCGCTTCGCTCTCACGTTTAATAAAAAACAATTTATACCGAACACTTTGATAGCCCAAACAACGTGTAAAAAAGTTAGCTGTCAATTTGGCAGAAGCTTAAGAAAGCACTTTTGGTAATTTAATTAAGCATATTAATTAGATGAGAGAGTTTTTAAACTTTGAGCGATGTTGAAAATATTTATAAAAATCTAAAAAAAGGAAAGGCGATGTTTTTTTTTTGAACTTAACTTAATTTCAATTTTACAATTAATTGACAAGATTTTTTTTAGAAAAGGAAATACCTATAATTTAAAGAAAGTAGTTAGAATTAATTAACACATGTTTAAACGATGAAGAAAAACATCGTGAGGAGACCTGTTTGACGGAGAAGGGCTTTTGAAGGTAGGTAAAGTCTTAAATCGCAATTTGGCCAGCGTGGTGGATTATGGCTTACACACCTTCATAATACCACTAAAAAGTAATAATTTAACTATAGCGACATGGTGCAATTCCTAAAATTTCAGTATTCTGTATAAAAGAATCACGGACCTGAAAAAATACGGACGTTATCCAGTCTAATTATGACGTGGAGCCTGGAAATGGCCGCCTATTTCATAAGTGTGCTTGTTTTATTTAATTTTTTCTCGCCCTCTGTGGCGGTAATGTCAACCAACCGACTTACTTTAGTGTGAATGTGTGCGTGCGTACTCGTACGTACTAGCGAGCCGACTTACAATGGATGCTTCAGCGTTTGTTTTGGTAAAGTTCCGTCCTTATTTTTTGAGGTCCGTGAAGATAATTCAAATTATTATTTACCTTTTTATTTGATTTTCCTTTCTCTAACATATTCGTAAGAGAAAGGAAAACCGTGTAGCGTTAAATACAACCGAATGTGCTCTGGAATCATTAATCTCTTTAAGTTGTTTGCTAAAACGGAAATCGTTTGTATTCGCTTCTTGAGTAATAATAAAGACATTTTATTTAGAAAACTAACGCGTGTTTGATTCATTACTTAAGAAGACTTGTCATCGTCGAGGACAAGAACGACTCATTTCATCCCTGATGAAGATGACCTTTACAATAATCGGGTACTAGTGAAAACCCGCCTTCTTTAACAATATGAATAAAGAAATTCTTCAGTAATTATATATTTATAACGATAATGCACGCTTTCCTAGATAATTCTTATATTTTAAAAATATACTACCCACTTCTCGCACATGTAGAACTTTTTCAGTTATATTGATTTAAAATTCAAATCCTTTGACAGATTTTGACTAAAAATTAAAAATGGGCTCACACGGGAAGTATACCTCTTCAAACAAAAAAGAATTAAATCAAGAATAAATAATAGCAAATCGGTTTACCAGTCTACGGAAAATAAAGAAACTAATATTAAAAAAAAATGACTACCTCCTTTTTTGTAAGTCGGTAGAAAAATCCGATCAAACTGCAATTGTATTAATTTAATTTGAAAAATATTAATGCAAATGTTATTTTTTATTTGGAAGGTAGTAAATGCCCAGTTTGTGAAAGAATCTTTTAAAATCTGGTTTCGTATTTTCAGTTCACCGTTTCGTTATGTCAAAATGAAACAATGATTACTTACACATGTTTCACTTGCTTCGCTTGTTTTATTGCTGACTCTACGCGATAACATCTCCGGTTAAAGGATTTTCAAAATTAATTAACGGTATTATCTACCAATGATTGAAGCATATGAATAGCTTTAGAAGATAAATAAAGTCTAATACAATTTGAACAGCGTGGTTAACCCACACCCCCTCATAGTAAAGACCCATGCCCAACATTGTTCCACTACAGTTAACGTTTTTTACGACTTTGATCAACGCATTCAAATTAAATACAATACTCGGCGATATATTTACAAAATATTACCATTTCACAGCATTTCCTCCACCGTTGGTTTCCCCCACCGATGTTTCTCCCCTGACTGTCCCACTGTTAGGGGTCGTAAAATAGATTTGTGGCATTCTCATAGAAAACATCAATATTTTGAGCATTAGGGTAGACGCACACGTATCTCTGAAACATATCTTTATTAATTTAGTGACGCAAATACGACGTAGTAAAAAAATTAAATACAAGAGAAAAATACTTGCAAAATATAGTGCTACAAGTGGCGCCCTTATCGCTAAAAAGCGATCTCTTCCAGGCAACCTTAGGGTGGAGTGATATATGTGTAATTTGTCTGTGACGTTCTATGAATAGATATGAGACGGTTTTTTGTTTATATTTTGCTTTGAAAGGTGAATTAGTCGGATGTGTTCAACTATAATTTATGGTAATTAGTTCAAGATGGCCGCCGATACAAAATGGTGGATTACATATTAAAGGACTTGGCTAGTTAGTGGCTTACATAAAACGATTATAAATTTTAAATCTTATAGATAGACCTGGCGAGCTTCGTACAGCCTAACAATTTTATTTGTTTGAACCTTCCCTGAACTTTCACGCACCTAATTGATATATATATATATATATATATATATATATATATATATCAATTAGGTATATATATAGGGACACCAGGGGGGCCCTCTTTATCAGAAGTGTCTGTCATCATGTATTTCACTACGGGCGGGCGCGGGTAGTCGGGCGCGGAGAGTAAAACCAAGACGTGTGGTAATTCGTTATAATTTTCAACTCGACTACAGTAATCGACACAAAATATGTTTCGGAATGTATTGTCCAATCACTATTATCGCTGAATCAGCCGACACTCCACCAGACACGTAACACACGTATGCGATGCAAACCGATTGCCGTCTCGTAATACCGTGATGGCTCGGGTTCCTCCACGCTGCGCTAGTGCTTGGTGTTGCGTCAGAGTCAACGGCCTTGACATCTCCATCCCACTGACGCTGACAACTGACAGTCATCATTGCCGTTCACTCTCGATGATTTGAACGCGCCGTCATCATATATATATATATATATGATGAAATATGAAAATATATAAATAGATAGATATAGAATTACTTTTTGTTTCGCTATCGTACCAAGATATTATTATTCATTGTGTTTTTTTAAAATATTAATTTAATACATTTTAAATATAACCGAACAACAAGAGTTGACGCGGAAATGATCCGTTGTCAAGTTATACGTGTGCGTCAACCCTTATCTTGCAAAGGGCCATTTGCACGTACATTTAGGAACGATTTGTCTGCCAAACAACGTAGGGAAATATTTATTTCTGCTATACAACTTTTCTTTAGCTTGGTAGTTCATATTTTTCTTGGATGTCATTTTTTCTACGTGTTTTTGCCATATTTTCTTATGGGAATAGCAATGATAGTTTTGTAGTGGTAGACAGTTGGCGTTCTAACTTTAAGGCTGAAAACCTTGAGCTTTGTTATCCCAGAGTCCGGAAATAGATAATGCTGTTAAAATTAATTTCATTTAAAAAAGTTGTGGTGTATAACGCACTCTTTGGGTAGGATCAGTTTTAGGTACAAAGTTTGAATATACTGCCTCAGTCACTTTAAATATGATAAGATATTTACAAATATACGTTTAAAAAGCTTTAAATAATTTAATTTAAATTTATTTTATGTATGTAAGTTTTTAACACTACAAATTGAAAACATAAATAATTTAAAAAACTAAAACCTAGAGTGCCATCAGCAGCGATGTTAATTTTTTTGTATGACACTAGTTAATTGTAATGAAATTAGATGCGCCAGCCCCGGCGCACCTATTGAAATTAATTTGGAAAAAAATTGGGTATGTATTATACTGAATAATAATTAATATGTACTAAATTTGACCTAATTATGAAGTTATTCGTGTCTTATTCGTCAATGAAAGCTACCGGTGGTAGGGACTACAGAGAGAGGAACCTCCTAACAATACGTGTCGTATCGAGGATCACCGCCCTCTGTATCTGACCCTTGATCCAACCATCTAGCGAGAGCCTCTTAAGATGTTGGTTGAGACTTCTCGCTATCAGGCCGTTTGCCGAAACGATTATCGGAACAATGATCGTCGAATCAACATCCCACATGACAGTAACCTAGTGCGCCAAGTCAAGGTACTTGCTGACCTTGTCCTTTTTAGCCTTCACGAGGTTCTTATCACGCGGGATGGTTATGTCGACGAGCACTGCTCTGCGCTGGGACCGATCTACGAGCACGATATCAGGCTTATTGCAGACAATAGTCCTGTCCGTGATGATAGAGCGGTCCCAGTAGAACAACGCACGACCATATTCAAGAACTAGCAACCGTGCATACTGATAGTACGGCACAATAATAATATAATTAATATTATTATTATTAAATCGGTTTATGTTTTTGTATATTTTTTGCAAAAAATAAGGTTCAGATCCGGCCTGGTGAAGTTATTTCCGGGAGCAATGAAATAAAGAGTTCCATCTTAAGCAGTCCATCTTTCACGTGGCTTTTTTGTGCTTTGCGCTAAACCACAAGCGATTAAGATATTATTATTATTTCACATTTTCAAATGTCAAATCTAAAATGTAAAGCTAAGACTGAATTCGAGTTTGGAAATTACTCGAGTGGCTGACTTTTCTCAATGGAGTTTAATTCAGCAAACTTCTTAGACCCAAAGAGTTGCGGTGACCAACCGAAAACAAATCTGATTTAACATTTTACAAAACCATTGAAATAGAAAATGTAAGAATGAATATAGCTTTATTACACATTATACAAAAAATACATCAAGAAAAATATAGGCATATATATACTCGTAGACAATGGTAGTACATTGGGCGGCCTTATCGCGATATTAAAGAGATTTTTTCCAAGCAAACTTTGGATGGAGAGAACTAATATTATAAAAAAACTATTGCAACCAAACTTATACTAATAATAAATAAGTAACCATACATGAAACAACTCTAAATAAAACGAATAAAATAAAATATATTTAAACTTGATATATTTAAGTTATAAGATTCTATATATGTACAATTTGTAATGTTGTAAATATAGCAATACCAATTCGTTAGTGAGAAATAATGACTCGATTCAGATTCAGATCGTTCATTGCGTACATGATATTAAAAAATAAGTACATTGTCCAATGGACCCTGTCGAGCACAGCAAAGTTAAAGTAGACTGTGTGTGTGTGTGAAGTGTGCGTCCTCCACATTATTACTATCAGTCAAACTTTGTCCTACGAGTATGATAAATGACAAAATAACGTCAATAATTAGTTAATTAGTAATTAGATCTAAATTTAATTACATTACTACTAATAGTACTCCCAATGTATACATTTGTCTTGTTGTATTTGTTTCGTGTGCAATAAAGCTATATTTATTCATTCATTAATTGTTTAAGGAGAAAAAGAATGCTTCCACTTTGTTACGACACAAAACAACATAGCGTGAATGAAGTCTCGAGTAAAATCTAGTGCGTTATAAAACCGGTATTCGCACAGAACTCGCTTTGATAGTATCGCTTTCACAGAATGCATAAGTAGCGAATCTAACGATAAAACTAGAAATATCCGGAGATAACCAATTCCGTCTTCAATGCAGATCCCAATACCGATTAAGGTCAGAAAAACACTAGAGACTGGAGTATCAAATCGTTATTATCCGTAGGGACTAAGCTCATAGTATAAAAATGTTACAGTGCAAAAACTGGTAAGGAGTGCAACTTTTAAAATAATAATTAAATGTTATTTTTATTATATTTTTTATTCTATATATAATATTTTAAATTAATATGATTAATATAATAGAAGTGGGGTCTTCACGCGTATCTAACTGTTGGAAAGGTAAAACGAGACACGAACGACTCATTTCATCCATGATGAAGTTCACTGAATATGAACGAAACTATAGTTCTTCTTCTGATTCCTCTCCATTACTGGAGGTTGGCCGTCAGCTCAGCGAATCTATAGCGATCTAGTGCCAAGCGAAATAGTTCTTGAACGTTGATAATTCCTGTCGATTGCCGGATGTTTCGTAACCAAGACTTTTTTCTCCAGCGCGTCGCTTCTCTTCAATTTTGCTCATCATCATAAGTTGGAAACTAAAGTTGGTCCTTGCCAACAATCGGGTGCAAACCCGTCTTATACAATATGAATCAAACACGCGTTAGTTTTCTAAATAATATTCTTCTGTATTCGTAAAAATATCAAAATATAAAATTTGGATTTGTGTTATCGTGACGCTTGAGAAAGTTTTGTAAAAAACTAATATTATTAAGCTGGTCTATAACTTTTTTTTAATCTTCTATATTTCTTTTTGTTGTTGTAGTTAATCATTTATTATATAATTTCAAATAATGATTACATATTTCTAAAGGCACTTTAAAAAAAATCACAATAAATTCGTCTGAAGTAGACCTACTGAACCATGATTCCTACATTACCAAACTATGCCCACGAAAATTGGCAGTTCATTTACCCCCAATTAGGATTAAAGTGTTTTGCAGTTTTTATTCAAAGTGGATTCCCAAACGGTACCAATTATTGCTTTTAAATACGATTAGCACTTATTTAGCATTACTCTTAAACACTTTTAGCTAAAGTTAAAAAGGTTTTATTGGACTGAATACTTTGGTATATTATGAGCTTCATGAGTTTATTTTGAACTGGACAACTAATTTCTTGCCATTTGATGTCAAACTAAAAATGTATTAAAATGTTGTGAGATACTTAAAAAATGGTGTTTTTTATTTTTCTGTTTTTACTTTCTACGGTTGCCCGGAAGAGATCGCTTTGAGCGATAAGACCGCCACTTGTAGCACTTTTATTTTTCTTTTTTGTTGTGTCTGTTCCTGTTCCAAAAACTGAAGCATTATTCAATTCGACGGTTTATTTAAAAGTTTGCTACTAGATTTCTCAGAGACAGCTAGACCGATTTAAAAAATAATTTATTTTGGAAGCAATCTACAATGGTTCCGTTATATCTTTATCAAAATCAACGGAAAAATGTTCTAATTTTTTTAATCAAAATTACTGAAAAAGTTCTAACAGCGTCTGCTGTAATCAAATCGTTAATGACTCTAAAATAAAAAAAACTTGTATATATTTTGTTCACTGCTCGTTGCAACAAGTCATAAGCAGTGACTTCAAAAATGCCCGACACCTAAATTTTAAACCCGTGAATTATCATAATTATTTTTTAAAATATTGATGTACCCAGTGTCTCTCTCACGGCTAAGACGAATCTATTGACACCACTCATATACCACAAGCCGGGAGCATAAGGCTCAAGGGCGTGCCAAAAAAAAAATACGTACATACAGTCGAAAAACATAACCCTCCTTCTTTCGCAGTCGATTAAAACTACAAACTCCAGAGTTAATCTAATACTGAATTTTCAGGTATACTTTTGTGTATAAATTTATTTAGATGACTACGGGTACTAATTTCATAACGGTAAAATTGTACCACGTAGATGAATGCATTAGTTACAATTTGATATACAAAATAGTAATACAATAATTTTTGTACGATAATAGTTCATAAGAATCAAAGGAGAATACGTAGAAAAAAAACAATATGAAAGCACAAGACATGTATTATTATATTATAACGAATAATAAGGCTGTTATTATAAATAACAATATTTCTACGGAATATACATTGTTATAAAATTAAAGATAAGAAATAAACCTCGGTATTACGCAACCAGAGATCTGATAACAGTTGTATTATGTGGTCCTTTTCCTAATTATGATATTTCACGAGGACTTTTATTCAGCTTATTTATGGCCTGACTTGGGGGTATGGAATTACCATTTTATGGTGAAGGTAATTTTCTCTATGGTTCAGTTTTCTGTTCGTTAAACATTAGTATTATTGCAGTTAGTATTAATTACAACAAACAAGCTTATAAACTGAGGAAACCTACTTGTCGGAGAAGCTTTCGCAGATAAGTGAATTCTACGACCCGCAATTTGAACAGCGTGGTGGACTAAACGCCTACAACCTCTTAATAGGTTAATATTATGTAATATATGCAGTATTTTTTTGTCTAAAAGGTTTTATTGCCAAGATTATTTTAAATGCATTTTCGTAAATCAATATTTATAGGTTTTGGTACAAACTCTTAGGTTAAAATAATGAAAAAATATTGTTTTGGTTGCTGTTAGAAATTTAACTGATTTAGATTTACAAATTGATTTAATTATGTGAAACGGAAATCATCTATCGGTATTATTAACTTTGACTTGTTAGGTACAAATTAAATGCGCTATAACATAAAATGTAACTAATTTTATTCTTACAATTAAAGCACAAGCTGAAGTGGCAATGGGCTGGCCACATCGCTCGAAGAACCCATATCCAGTGGGGAAGAAAGGTTCTTGAGTGGCGACCACGAACTGTAAGACGCAGTGTAGGTAGCCCTCCCACTAGGTGGACCGACGACATAGTGAAAGTCACAAGTAATCAGTGGATGCAATTGGCAGCTTATCGTTCGGAATGGCGTTCTAAGTGGGAGGCCTATGTTTAGCAGAGGACGTTTTCTGGCTGATGGTGATGATGATGATGAATAAAGGCACTAAGTAGGTAGTGTCTAAATCGGTCTAGCTATCTCCCAGATATCATGAAACTTACATTTTAAAAATACAGCCGATTTGATTAAGTCCTTGTTTTTGGGAAGTAAGTAAAAAGTACATGCATGGTGGTAGGGCTTTTCCTATCGCTCGACTGGCTAGCCACCAACCTCAAGTTGTAAAATCTGTCGCCAAACACTTAACGGTGTGTTCCGGCAGCCTTCCTTGAGAGCCAGTGTATTCCAGACTAATCATGCTCCATCTAGGGCTACAGTATCGCTGAATTCCATGGTCGTGTGATCTTGTTATCAAATGTCTAGATGCGTAGGATTAAAAAAAAAACATGTGTCTATAAGTAAATACCTACTAAGTCTGTAATTATCTTCAGCACGTATTAATTCAGACTTAACGATGACGTCTCGAGAGAGCTTAATTTCCTCAAATAATGCTAATTTGGTTGAAAAGGCCTTACAATTTCCGTACCTTTACCTTCGAGATCTACCTCTATACGAATTGTCTATTCATATTGAGGTACGTAAGCTTTTATATCACTCCAAGCTATATTGAGTTATTGGTAAGGAGTGTACTAAACCAAAAATGGGTCACTAATATTCAGCCTGAGGAACAATTTTCATTATGTAACAAACCTTGTTATTGAGAAAAAAGAAAAAGTTTATCGATCGTCGAAAAAAAATTATTATGAAACTTTGAGTTGAGTGAGAGAAAAAATTGAGTTTTATAGTGTACCCTAACTTTCACTATAGTGAAAGTTGTTCCTTAGGGTATATTGACCCCCTTTCGGCTTAGCACACCCCTAACCGATTATCCTGTATATCAACTATAATATATAATTAGGCGATAAGGCCGCCCAGTGTAATACTATTGAATAGATATGTCTTGCTGTATATTTTATGTTATTATGGTGTGCGATAAAGCTATATTCATTCATTCATTCAACTATATGTTTACTGCTATGTATTTTGAACTGCGACATTCGACTAGTCCGGGAACCAAAGGATTTGCTCCATATTTTGTATCAAAAGGGTATACTACGTCAAAAGAGGATCACTATACTCATACATAAATAAAGATAAATACAGACAAAAAAAACTGTTTCATATTTTTTCAAACGTCGTAAAATGTTTGCTATGAAATAGCTGATTTAATTTTCCTCGAATTCAAAGTTGGTCCCATAGGCAAAGTTGTTCATTAGGATGAGAATAGTGACCCCCTTTTTGTTTAGTACAATCCTGACCCTGTATAAAGCATTATATACGTTTTTTTAATAAAAGTAATGAACTGAATTAAAATTAAATATATAATGAGGTATTTTGTTACTAATACACTAATGTTCTAAAAGAGTTTGTACATGTGTGTGTTTGTTCCTCCTTCACGCTCAAACGACTAAACTGATTTGGATGAAATTTGGCACAAAGATAGCTTATACCTTGGATTAACACATAGGTTCTTTTATTAACACTTTTTATCCGGGAAAAGGTAAGTGTTCCCATGGGAAGATGAAATATCTAGCACGGGTAAATACACTGGGCGACCTAGCTACTCGTAGTAAATATAAATATTTACAGACAGAACACATAATTATATTAAATAAGTTTGTAAAAAATCATATAAATTAATTAAAATAGTACAACATAATATCGCATTGGTATTGCCATTCAACGAGGCAATGAGGCCAGCATTTTGGGTACTCTACCAACTGGCAGTGGTTTAGATTTAAGTTAGCTTTAATTTTTGGTTATTGCTTTCGTACATAATATAGTTTATATCTTTGCATAGTTTTAGTTTAAATTTTTATCATGTTTTATAAGTTTGTGCAATAAAATATTCCTTTTGTACAAAATAAATAATTTCAAAGTAGGTAACAAAAACTTAGAAGCCGTTTCTTTTATCGTAAATTAAGAGAGTATGTTAAGTTAGGTTTGACTTTACGTGACTCGGGTTACACATTAGAGCATCGGATCGTTCAGAACAATAACTGTCGTCGCGTACAAATATTAAGTATTTTGTGAAATTAATTAATAAAATTTATAAATTTTTCATCTAATCTTATTTGATTACTGTATAAATTTTTGTCATAATTAATTTTGCAAATATTAAATATTACCAACAAAAAGATTATCAATATTTTCTATTTTAACCCACTCTCGCAGTTCAGCGTGCTCAGCATCCTCTCGGCTTTACCACATGATTTACAAGCTACATAATAATCTTTAAATAAAACCGATAACCTTATACTACTTTGACTTTTTTGCAATATATTCTAAGGAAATTACATCGAGTACGTTGACGTTTAGTCTACTTACACATGCATGTTTCTGAAGCTACGCGACGCGATATAAAACGGATTTATCTAGATTGTCTCTTTAAAACAAAGAAATAAGCAAACCATATAAATCAGCAGTGTGTTAGAAATTTCGTGGTCATTTTTTTCTCTGGACACAACGCAGGGAAAACACGAATAAGAAAAATATTAATATTTCAAATGCATTACCGTTTCTCAGCGTTTCGTGGCAGATTACACTACATTGGACAAACTAGACAATTATATCAATGCCATTAACGAAATACTTATAAATTGTACAATTTGATAATGAATCAGCTTTTTATTATGCTACACTTTTATGCAATACATAACAGCAGGTATCATCGTTACAATACATCACAATATATCGTTCGCATCATTTATATAGCATTGCTTAGACAATTTCCATGAGTGAAAACATCAACTGCTGCTATTTATTCTGAGTACATAAAAAAGCTCTAAAATTCAGTGCAGAAAATTTAAATTCACTTGTACTTTTATCATATTACTGGTGTCTTTTGTCGAGAAACGCAATTGGCATGTGGGGATGCGTTGAAAAAACATCTTTATTAGATTATTCAGAAGTAAGTATACACAAGAAGACAGCTCAGAATGGAATGGATTTCATCGCAAATAATACGAAAAAAAAAACACGAAAAATATATTTAACGCGTACCTAGTGTGTTGGAAAATAAAAACCAATGTCAAATAATTTAATGTAGAAAACTAACGAGCGTTCGATTTATATTGTTAAAGAAGACGGGTTTTCACTTGTACCCGATTGTTAGAAAGGTCCAACTACTATAGTTTTGTTCACATTCGGTGAACTTCGCCAGGGATAAAATTAGGGATGTGTGCGATATATGTCATCGTTTAAGACACGTACGACTCATTTCATCCCTGATGAAGTTCACCGAATGTGAACGAAACTACAGTTGGACCTTTCCAACAATCAGGTACAAGTGAAAACCCGTCTTCTTCAACAATATAACAAACAATTTAGTTTAAAATATTTAACTTACTTAACTACTAAAATGTGTTATTATATTTATTCAGTGGATGAGAGAATGACACCGTTCATCCATTGTGTACTTTACAATAACAATTTAATATCAGGAATAGGTATTTAATTTATAGAAAAATATGACAGAGACCATTTCCCAGTAGTAAGAAAGTATAAATTAAAAAGAAACCTACAAGAATTTCATTGAATAACGAAAACCTCTAAAAGTTTATTCTATTTACCACTCGTAAATATTTGAACAAGTGAAGAAGCGTTGTAAAAAAATCCGACTGATAAATCTTTAAACCTGTGTATCATCATTTTTTTATATAATTTTGATTTACTCAGTGAGTCTCCCCTCACGACTAAGACGAGTCTATTGACACCACTCACATAAAAATACTACAAGCCGTTTAGACTCTAGTGCGTGCCAAACAAATATACATACATACACTCGAAAAACATAACCCTCTTTCTTTCGCAGTCGGGTAAAAATAGCCGCAAAATTGTTAATTTTACGCAGCTTCACATCTGAGACAAAATCTCCGCTAATAATCTCGGAAAGAGCCTTTTATAGTCTAGTCAAAGTTATTGAGTTGGTAGGAACAATTTGTGAATATTACAAGTTCTTCAAGATTTATACGAGATATTTCCAGGACTTTATTATCGATGTCTGGAACGTTTTCACTTTAGACTGAATGAATCATATTTAATATTTAGTGAATGAAATCTTTGATATCAAAATCAAAATCTGAACTGGGATATTTCGGAAACAAATGAAAATCATTTTTTTAAAAAGAGTTTAGAGTACTTGAATTAGGTACTTTATGTAATATAAGTAACAAACATTACTGTAATTTATTCTATTTTTATCAAACCAAAACCGTTCTACTGTTTTCACAGGTCTCGTCGTATAATGGTGTTAGGTTTGAAATTAGATTAATGGATGGAGACAACTTGAATTTGAAGAATTTCATTCATCCCTAACAAGCTAGTCTCTTCACGACGCATGCATATGTGTTGAAGATAAATCCGCAAAAGATTTTATAAATGCGAAAGTTTGTTTATTGGTTTTTTGCCCTTCTCCTCAATAACTGAGTGACGGATCAATTTGAACTTTGGCACAGAGATAGTTCAAGGTTCTAAGAGTACCATACCCTTATATTTGCCTTTTTCTCCACGGAAAAACAATCATAACATGAGCAAAGCCGGAGGCAAAAGTTAGTAAACATGTAATACGGAACGCGACTTCAAGTTTAATGCAAAATATATTTAAACTTTGAACAAGACTTGAAAAAGATTTTACTTAGGGGTTGAATTTCCAAAAATCTTTTCTTATTACACCCCTAAAATGAATACACCCTCTCAACTATATGTCTCTATTTTCAGCGGTCCAAGCTCTACGTTAATACTAGAATATATGAGTCAGTCAGTCAGGACTTACTCTTTAAAATATCTTCTATATATATATATAATCCTCTAAATAATAGCCAGCATTCTGGTCACTAGACGTTTTGATGTTTGTAAAAATAATTGTAAACCGCTCGGTCCCCATGTCCCCAAAGTTTCTACTGCAAACAGCACAAATATGAAACCTCTGTCAAGGTTACATGTTTTTCATTTATTTTTTCTCTTTTATTTTGGTCAAAAAATTAGCATTGGCATTCAACGTGGCAATGCAGCCAGCATTCTTCGAACTTTCCCTTCTACTGAGGGTTTATTATCAGATTAGTTTTTATAATTGTGAATGTTTGTTTTTTTGCCTTTGCTTCTGAGTTTTAATGAAATATATACAATACATAATAAAAAAATGTCTTCTACATACATTGAAGATAATTTAGGTAACGGGCTCCTAGACATGTTTTCATAATAACAGGCCTTTCAGGCATGTCTCTTTGATCGTCATAAAGTCGACACTTTACGTTCGGATACACTACTTACGACTCTCACGTGTTTCTTGACTTTTTCCCTTTTTTATACCAACCTTATGGAAAAACAAGTCGTACGAAGCTGTTTTTATTGAGAAAAATGGCTGTATTCGTCAAATAATTTCTTGATATTTCTTTAGGAAATAAGAAAGAATTCTAAGAATTTTAATAATAGATACTGCAGAAATAATAAAGATGAGAAACAGTCAAAATATCCGAATTTGATAAAAAAATTAAGATTTTCGTTATTTTAATCGAAATACATATTTAAAAAAAATATGTATTTCGATTGATAAAATAGACAAGCATTAACCAAATACTTTTCAGGAACTCTTAAAGTTTTGTTATTTTTTATATCAAAAAGATAACAAAACTTTAAAAATATTAATGCTCCACAGACGCTTTGGTCCGTGCCCTTCATCAGATTATACAACTTTAACTTAAATAACTACTTTGAACTTCTCGAAACCAAAAAAATTATGTTATTTGAAAAAAAAATAGTTTGCGTTTTAATTATTTTCCAATTGATAACTTTTACACTTTCGCGTTTGTTTTAGATATTCAGACTGAGAGAAAAATAATTTTGTATGTTCTTACTGGAACAAATATTGCGAACGTGTGGTTTGGGACCTGAAGACCTTTGTGTGGATGTTGTCCCTTGTTATTATTATTATTTACATACTTGTATAAAAATTCAATGTTTCCGAACAACCTTTAAAGCTGATAGCTTTATTTTTGATATTTTTACAATAATACTCGACCTATAAAACGTCTGACTGTCTTTAGCGTCTTAGTAGAAGTTATAAAATAAAACGCTATCTGCTACTGAGTTAAAACCATTGCAACGTCTGGAACTTCGACCGCTGGAGTCCAGGTGTCGACCATACAGGATTACTTTTTACAAATGACGTGTTATGACATTTAAAAATTCAATAGAAAAAAAATTGATATTCAATCATGGTCCTTCCGCTAGTTTTGTTCGCCAATTTGAAGTCGGTTCGATATAAACCGCTACATTTCAATAAAACCTTCATTAATAAAAACTAATCTAATAATAAAGCCCCATTAGAAGGGAAAGTTCCAAGAATGCTGGCTGCATTGCCACGTTGAATGGCTTGCTAATTTTTTGCCCAAAATAAGAGTTATCACATATTTACCTTTATTTACTTTTACCCGACGTGGTTATTTCTAAATATATTTTTTAAGCGCTCGGTCCACATATGCCCAAAGTTTCTACTGCAAACTGTACTGCTTTGATTCTGCTTTTATGGCGGCGGCACCAACCTGTACAGAGAGTTTCTGAGAGATGGAACGGCGCAGCGCCAGGGAAAAAGAAATCTTGGATTTAAAACTACGTAACTCTATAATATGTGGCAGGTAAGTACTGCAGAATTTTCGCTATCGAAAACTTAAATCATAATCGAGGGTATAAATTATACTTAAAAAAATATTTTATTTTATTGCTTTATAAAAGACACTTTGAAACGATTGCTGTTAAAATAGTTACCAGTAACCCTGTATATATACTAACTTGGGTTACAAAATTAAGTTAATTTTTTAAGCGTTCGTGAGTTACCCAAACAAATGCACAACTGTGGTTTTTAGGCGGTTATCGCAGATGAGAAAAGACTGTAGAAAGTTATAACTTTTCTAACCACAGTGTTAATTATCTAACCAAGTTGCTTATTACTGAAAATTTGCCTTTACGGATTTACTTATAAATCCATAAAGGATTTGTAAATAAATGCGTAATCGCGTATTTACTTTTGAGTATTATATCTGTTCGAATTTACCTTAATACTTATTGAAATTTGTTTTCCAAAACGGGCAAAACATTATCACGTTAATAAATTTTTACTTTCCTATTTGACATATTTTTTTATTAAAGTAGCTGAGTAGACTTTTGCCCATAATATTTGTAGTTTGTATGTATTACTTGTGTCTTCTATAAAATAAGATGGTATATAAAGAATATCTAGTGTTTTACCGCTTTGTTTTGATGTCATCGTGAGAAAACGAAAAATATTTTTTGGTTTTTATCACTCGCTTTCGAGCAAGCGCTTGAAGAATTATCATCTCCTGAGGATGCCTTGTGCTAAGGCGAAACACGTGTCGAAGAAGTCGAATACAGAGAGAAACAGAAACAATGTGAGGTGTGGAGATGGTGAGGAGGAACCACACCAAAAAACATAAAATATTTTTCGATTTCTCACGCTGACATCAAGACGAAGCGGGAAAACACTAGATATTCTTTATATACCATATTATTATAAATCGATTTTCGCAAAGTAACGCCTAACTCCGTTAATTATCTTCTATAAAGGTTACCTTATGCCGTGTGAAACATAATCTTGTAAAAAGTATAATTAGGGAGTATTTAAATTATATTTTCTCTCCAATGTTAATATTTCGGGTTACTTGTACAATATGTCTATCGATCGGAAATTAACTCGTTCATCAATAACTAGTTGGGATTCATTTATTTAATATATTTTATTCTAGTAATAAATACAGACAACCCAATGATAAAGTAACTTTCTAACGGCATAAGATTTTTTGAAATCGGTCCATAAGTTTTAAGATTATTCCTTATATGATAAATACTTATTAGTATTTATCATATAAGGAAAATTTGAAATTGGAAATATTTTTCCAATTTCAAATTTAATCTTGGCAAGATCTACTCGTATACAGATAATAGTGATTTCGTTACAGAGGCTTATCTTTCCTTTCTGTCTGGCCTATTTATTTTTGTCTGTCAGTTATGTATGTTTGAATATAATACTAACTGTGGCCTATTCTTCTATTCTTCAAAACGACAATCCAATTGTAATTCTGAGACAATTCAATTAACAGACTTGACCACCTGATTGGCACTACACGTCAAATCAATCATCGTTCTTGTGTAACGATCAACCATTACAAAATATTACTAATAACTAAAGAAATAAATCACAATGTAAATATATGAATAATATAATAAATATATGTTATGAGACTTATAAAATAATTTAAAAAAGTTTTTTAAGTTTAATCTTTTTAAGTAATTAATAATTCAAATGAACAAGACTTGCCTCTAACGTACGTTATTTAAAGGTCAATAAATATTTCTTATCCTTCTTCTGCTGAACCTAGGAACACTAAATTTAGAGAGAGTATAATTTATATGATTTTAAGTGTGTACTAAGAAAGAATTTTTAGAAATTGAACCCTTGAGTTTGGATAATAGGGCTTCGGAGTTTGATATTTCTTTAATTCCTGTTTTATGTCGTGCAACGCCGGGCGACAGATATTAGTTGAAATATTCACTACAAAGATTGTTTTTACAGATTTCGTTATTTTAATTACTTAATACCTTTGATTAATTATGATAGTAACTTCATTGCAACACTAATAATGTCTAGAGAAAGAAATGAAGAAATATATATTTTAATAAAGCAAGGTATGTATTTCAGAAACAATCAGTCTTAGTTAAATCTTAAATTAATACTCATTTAAAAAAAAGGTATTTTATATTTTCTTTAATTAAATTTTTCAATAACTCACAAAGATTAATGTCTAAATTATAATTATGCCATTATTAAATATACCTTGCGGTGAATTACGTGACGATTTTTATAATTTCATTTATATCGTTTAGCGATTAATTAAAAATCTAATGCCTTTAATTAAATTTGCAATGTTCAATAGACTCATATTGGCACAAATTTATCATTATTACTAAAGTAAACGGACCGCGTCTACTTTTACTGTGCGAACTGCTAGATTGTAGTACTGGCTGCCGGCTTCTCTGTTTCTTGATAGCTACAATCTGAGTCTTTTTAAGTCACGAGTCATCCGGTTTCTTTTAGGCAAGCGTGTCGCATCTTACGCCATAAACTAAACTAACCTATCAGGCGAATTGCGGTCACATGTAAGCTTATCTTCTATATTTATATATATAGAACACACAGGAGAAATCCTAGTGGGGAGCTATGAGTGTGTAACGTTTATTTATTTATATATATATATTATATTTTAATTTACTATTCTAAGCCCTGTCCAATCCATTCACCGACATTGAAAGTTCGAAAAGAGGCCGCTTGGTCAACTTATCATACTATAACATATAAGTTCTTTTAAAGCTTATTTTACTTATCTGAGTAAGTAGATGCTCTTTATAATCTTTTTGCTATTTTTTAGACTGCCAAGTGGCGTGTGCCAGACTTGACATAAATATATTTTTTGTTAAGAATTATGTGTCATTGACTTTGTGCTGACAATGTGACGGTCAAAAGTGCTTTGACAACAGTTTTAAAAGAATTTGATTTTAGACAACAAAACCTTGGACTGAAATTATTGACTGAGTAATCGAAGTGTCTTCTTCAAGTCGGGAAAAGTTATTTTGAATCTGTTTTTGTATGTTTACATGGATGTTGATACTCGCGTATAGGTGGAATTTTTAAACTAACTTGTTACAGTTTATTTAGATTTTGTAGGTGTTGGGATTACTCGATTAAGAAAGCGAAAGGTAAGGTTTGCTACAACTTCTTTTTCAGTAAAATTTCAGTAATACTTGATAGAAACATACTTAATTTTCAATTGTAATACTATATGATATATGATGGAAATTGGTAAAAAGTATGTCTAGATACGAGATCGCAAAGAATTGTGATAACAAAGTCAACAGTTCGAAAAACAACAAATTTTTATAGAATAAGAATAAAAATAATAAATATTTATTTGCATTCAAATTATTAATTACTTTAAAAAAAACTTATTTAAAATTAACAAAATGAATAACTACGACAACAAAAAAATGATAACAGAAAGATTATCTAAAGACCGTTTAAATACTTATTTAAGTTTATATTCTAAGTATAACCTCAAAAACATTTTTGAGATTACCCATCTTGATATAAGATCGATCTTGATAACACAGCATTACATTCAAACACGCAATTTCTCAGTAAGAAATACTATCATTAGAAAAGATTCAGCAAAATAAATATCTCTCCGAGCACAAGATTTACAAGATAATTTTTATATTACAGCCTTATTTTTCAATGGAAAGCAAAAACACATAATATGTCAGAGTTGAATAATGACCAACATTTTATAAAAATAGAGAGTGTTCAAGCAAACACTTTTAGATCAATATACTCGTAAAATATTACATCTAATTCGCGCTTTTCAATTTTACGCAATGAGCAGTATTGAGCTTGCGAAATAAAAGTGGTGTTGTCAAAGAAACAGATACCCGGATTTTAAATTTTATATTAGGACGAGTCACTCCACTTAAAAGAAAAAATATATGATACAAAATAACTATCTTTAGGGATTCCTCGATTAATGTCGTGTTATAATCGAGGAATTCCCGAGTAATTATTATGATATAATAAACGGAAATATTAACGTAATAAGTGAAAATAATTATTTAACCAAGTCTATGTAGGGTTTTAATGTAGCGTCGCGGTTAGTACGAGTAGGTAGTTCGCGGAATATTCAGAGCGCTGGTAATTCGTGCGTTATTGTTCGACACTGACACTTCTTTCGTTAGAGAGTATCATATTCTTTGATTTTACGTAACGTGTATATAAAGTTTACAATTGTACATTTTATTTCTACAATGAAACTACAACAGTTTATCTGTATTATGTTTTTCTTTCCAGTGGAGTGACTCGCCCTAATACATAATTTTGTGAACCTAAGAAGGACTGATGTGACTTGCAATTGCTAGAAGTAACGACCGAGACATATTAATAAAACTTCATTGTCATTATTTTTTCTACTTTTTATTATTCTGAATCTGGATGTAACAAGTTTTTGAATAAGCAGTGTGTTTGTGAAACGATTTATTAAAGAACGTGTTGTATTTTTGTAAGTATATGTACACAAGTTATGCCTACTTCTAATTTTTATATTATCAAAGAAATTT
Organism: Ligdia adustata; assembly: GCA_947049295.1. Classification (NCBI taxonomy): domain Eukaryota; kingdom Metazoa; phylum Arthropoda; class Insecta; order Lepidoptera; family Geometridae; genus Ligdia; species Ligdia adustata. The sequence continues at coordinate 895,521 of OX346221.1, forward strand.
CAAAATGAAAAATGAATATAAATAATAATAATTCATTATTAACAAAAGCAACACCACAAATATTAGCCATGTACAAACCTTGTCCTCAGAATATAGTTATATAGCATCTATAGTAAATACGCTCATACGATCCTCTGCATGCATAAAAATGACAAAAAGTTTAAAAAACCTCTACCATAATGTACAGATGTACTTGCCTATGTAAAAAGTATGCCTCAAAATTAAAGTGTTTTCAAAACTTTTTCAATTTAACTAGAAAACTAGAAGTGCAGTTGAAATGGAACACTAAACACCCACACCGTCTAGCAGTCTCTTTGGCTGGTCGTTTTAAACAATCGTAACATATTGAAGCAATGGCGTCGCCTAGGGTCGAATGATCGTAGGACTTTACAATGTGTCTCCACTATCAAGCTGCGTACTCATGGCAACCACTGATGCGACGCGACGCAAGCTATAAAGTAATCGGAGCCGTACCTCAAAGGATATGAACTCATAACTTCTTGCTCTGTTACAATACAAGCTTAAAGAGAAAAAATCTAGTAGATCTACGCGCTCAATCATGATTACGCTCTTGCTTGATAGACAGATGTTAAATACATAATTATTGGGACAAGAAAATACTTTGTGGCTTTCACATATGTCCTAGTAGCCACAAAAATTGGGCAGAAACGAATAATTCTTCTCTGTTCCACTAGTGGGGTAGATCTATGAGCAGATGGGAATATATCAAATACTCGACCACAGTTCATTCTGCACATTACAAACCAGATCCGCGGCTAATTTTTTTTAACATTTACTTAACCATTTTGTTTTGGTGCAATATTTTCAAAGGCATCTCTAGATATATAGCACACATTGCGCGCTGCTTTCGCACATGAGTAAAACTAAGTTTACTTAGAGTGTAAAGAGTCTAGACCGGCCAGTATAGAGTATTATAGTGTAGTGTAGAGTAGTGTAGGACGGCACTAGCAGTTTGCAACTGATTGCCTGATCATTCCGTGGACGTCTGCTGTGCTTAGAAGGTTTTTAGCCTCTGAACAGAATCTCCTAGCGACAAAATAATTACTATTTATCTTTTGCTCTCTCTCAAATTTAGTTTTTTAGCAATGGAATACAAAAGATTTTTATAATCTAGACTTTAAAAAAGGAAAATGCCGTTTAACGTTACTTTTGGTTTAAAATGTATATAAATCTAAATTAGTATAATCACGTCATACACAAACATGTCCAATTAAAGATCAAGTAAGTGGTTAAAAATAATATTTACATTAATTAATTTATAGCCAGTCATAAAAATATTATAACATTTTAGTAAAAAAAAAAATATGGGACGAGTTTTGAATAGGACGAGTTGCGAATAGGACAAGCTGCGAATGAGGCAAGTTGCGAACGGGACGACCTGTTTCCGACCCGTTTGCTCAAAGGTAAAGGTATGATAGGTGGTTTTTAATGATGCACAGTAAGTTAGCGATATTTATACTTGCATTATATAATTAACGTCGTTGCAAATTATACGTTTACATGAACTGCTATTTATCAAGATATATTTATTGACAAATATTTATAGTTTAATATTAAGTTTATAGTTTAAAGTAATTGTATTGTTATGAATCATATATGCCGAAGAAAAGCATCAAATCAACTCTACCAATTAAAACTTTCAAAACCTTATCGTCTACAGCCTACAATAGCGTAACACAAACATTAAGTACCATTTATCAAACATTGGGACCAACGCTGAGAAACTTTCGTAGCTGAATAAAGTCTAGCTAACTTCAGTCCAGCCTGACTATAGTCGGGACTATAATGATAGAACTAGTCCAATCGCAACACTGCACCTAGGTGAGGCTGAATTAGCCTTTGTTCAAGTTTGGACAAATTGAAAATGTTTGAGAACAATTATTGTTTGGAATACCTACAGCTTGAAGTAAGATTGAATTGGATTCTGCTAAGTATTGGATATATTTAATATTTGTTTTGAATTTACTATTAATTTAATTATATATGCAGTAACATCATAATGTAAGACAAATATCCTAATAATATTATAAACGCGAAAATTGCTATATGTGTTAGTCACTGTTTCACGCAAATACTGAAGGGATATAAATGAAATTTGGTACCAAGGCAGCTTATGTCTTGAACATACGATACATACGATTTAAAAATTTTTAAATCTCGGAAAAACGTTGTGTCCCCGTGGGACAAGTATTTAATTCGTAGTTTTTTTTAATTCTTATTACCTGATTTCTCGGAGACGACTTAAACGATTTGAAATCAAGTTGACCTATTTACATCTAATCATTATCTGTACGAGAGTTTTGATTTTTAAATCGAAATAAGAAAAAAAAAATATCGGAGCGGAGTCTGAATGAAAATCGGTAATGACTTTTTCCTTGTTATTGTAGCAACTGCTATACATTCTGTGTCTCTTCAAGCTCTAATTACTGAAAGCTGATTTAATGAGGAGCTTTTAGAGGTAGCAGTACCGACTCACTTTGTTCACTTTTGACATTATCATGTAGACATTAAAGTAATACATTTTAACTACCCACAGGCTATACGAAGCCAGTACTATTACAAAACTCGAAGAGCTTCATTTTTAAGGGAATAAAGAAAGGTTTTGATTTTTACGTGTATCTATGTATGTATATTTCTTAGGCACGCCCTAGAGCCGAAACGGCTTGTCGTATTTTTATGTGGTGGTGATAGATTCGTCACAGTCGTGAAAGTAACACTTGGTACATCAAAAATGAAAAAATAATAAATATGGATGTCATTTTAAGATTGGATTATTTTTTATAGCCTACATCACTTACTGATAACGATAGCTTTCTAACGCCGAAAGAGTTATTGGAAATGGTCTAGTTGTTTTTGAGTTTCTTCGTTACATACGAGTACAAAAATACAAGTCTTTCGTCTTTATAATACGAGAATTAGTAAAGTATAAATTCACCAAGGGAAGACGGTACCGACTCTCCAGGTTAGAAAAACCTGGAAATCGAAGAGTTGGTGGCCGAACCCAACATCATGGGAGAATCGAGAGCCCAGAGACTACGCATTTCGATCCTCTCCCATTCTCTCTAGGTGGCTCACCTAGAGAGAATGGGAGAGGATCGAAATGTCAGGAAGGCGTATCTTTGGACCCCAAAGGCCGCCGACCTGGCGGCTGGCCTATATCGCTGGAGAAATACCCTAAAATCCAATCTAAGCAATCTCCGTATTGCCCAGTAGCGGGAAGCTGCCCAGGATCCAATAGCGCTCTTTTGTTTCGGAAGCTAAGACCCACTTCGGGTCGCTACGCCAGCGGAGTAAGTAAGTATAAAATCACAAGGGAAACTGTATCAAACAAAAAGAAAGGAAACAAAAAGCTTTTGTTACATAAAGTTTTATAACTGAACACCATTAGAATACATCAAATGAATACAATTTAGGGGTTTCGTCTGTCGTCAAACAAATGTTATACTTTCACGTTTAGAGGTCGTGAGCATATCAAAGTGTGAATGAAAGCTTTTAAGATTTCGTGATACGAAGCAAAACAATCGCAAAGTTTTGTGAGATCGAGAGTTAAAATAAGAATAGAAAATTATTACACGTGGTTTTCGGTTTTAGGTGTACTGAGCTATACGAGGTTCATTATACTCACCATTACGAATAACTATTACTATGGGAACAACCAATAGGTTATTTTTTTAATCTTAACGCAATGTCGCTTGCTACGAATTACATAATGTATTTTGGTACGATGCTCGTTAAAACAAAACAAAAGATAAAAACCACCGAAATATCACTGGTAAGTAAAAGTTACTTGGGACCCTCGATATTAAACTAGCTGACTCGGCTAAGTTCGTACCGCCTAACAATTATTTATATTTCACCAACCCAGCCCCAACCCAAGCCCAGTCGTTCTTGAGTGTCTCGAGTTCTCGAGTTCGAGCGAGACAAAAATTTGTGCAAATAAATATAGTTCTTACTCTTAATTTTATAATCTAGCAAAACTTTCTAAAATGTATTTATTATCTATGATATTTAATTTAACGTTATAGTAATTTTTTGTATAACTCATTTTTGAAAAGTCCAATTGTAGCCATTTTCTTTCTTACTTTTGTTTAGTCCATAAAGGCAAAACCAACGGCAGTTTTTGCAAAGCTACCGAATAAACAGAGTCGAAATAATTTCGAACTTTCTCGCAAGTTTAGTGAAAAACTTTTAAAATTGGTCTGGTGCGTATATTAATAATATCATTGATAAAAGTACAAATGAATTTGAAACTTTAGTAAGAATTCCATAAATGGGTAGTGCCCTTTCAGTGTCAAGGTAAGGTTTCTGTGTTGAAAAGTTAATTTATCTCTTTACAGTTGAATGACCAGTCATAGGGTCATTCGATTTTGAACTGAGCTGGCCAAATAGTTGATTCCTTTTCGAACTTAACTAACTAGCAAGAAAAACGTATATGTTTCGAGTCTGTCAAAATGTTCTTTCGTTTGTCGGTTATGTATAAATGAATTCCACAAATATATTATGGTCATGACTTTAACAGTTTGCACCATTACTAGTAGGTATATAAATAATTAAAGGACTTGTTTCATTGTCGGCCAAGCCAGTGTACGTCTACCAAAAAAATGCCTAACGATGTGTTTAATATTTTGTTAAATAAACCTGCATCAGTTGCCTACTTCATTGTGTACAAATTATCTATTTTCTGTGAATGGTAGTAAAATTCTGGCATCCCTGGAAGATTTTTATATCCTAGGTTGACTCCAATTATCACATTGATTTATCAATTGTACCACTCGTCACAAATTTTAAAAGTGACACATCAAAAACGTGAATATTGCCTTTTAGCGGAAATAAGGTGGAAATATTTTCATTTGAAATTAATTTTGTGCACAGCGACAAGTTAAGTTATTTTGAATTTGGTTGGGAGATTAAACGTTAATAATTTATAACGTATTTATGGTATCGTGACTGACCTGGCCGGAGCACCGTTCATTATTGAAACATCTCTTTTCTCCGAGAAACAGTTTGTTGCAAGATTTTTTAAGAGGCATGCGTGTTAACCCTAAACATCCCACTGCTGGGTTTCCCCTATGAAGGGAGTGTAGGCAATAGTCTACTACGCTGACCAAATTGCGGGTTGGAGACTTTAATCTCCTCCGAAAAGCAGGTTTTCTCAAGATATTTTTCTTCACCGTTTCAACTTGTGGTAATTAAATGCACATAAGTAAAAAAAAACAGACGTATTCGCTTGAACCTGGGATTGTTTTTTTCACTTGTGAGGCTGACTATTCTACCACCAACTTAAGAAATATTTGATAAAAGGCTGATTATGAATACGAACGGAATCAGTTCACGTCGGAAATAGATGACACTCGTGAGGTCAACTATTCGTAGAACTACTAGTGATACTTATTTCCGTCAGAAGACCGTATAAAGAACGGTGTCATGGTAACAGACTATCGGCCGTGCTAGCAATGAACACCACAATACACGACCGTTTTATTTCCACGTTCAATTTAGTGCCTTCCTTCTGTTGAGCAGTATGAAAAGGTTACGCCGGAGAAAGAATTAGAAAATCTCGAAACTTAATACCAGCGAAATCGATCACAATTTTAATAAATTATTTGATCGAGCGAGCGAAGTTTCTCTGCTCGAGTCTGATTAATTTTTGTTTCGACTGTCATTTAGGATATGTGTATCTCTTCTAGAATTTCGTACTCGCGTTCAGGTCGTAGTCTTCAACCAATCTTGACGAAACTTGGTGTATAGGGTCTTCGAAGTTTTTAATCGTATGGGATTTTCGACTAGAGGGATATTTCAGGGAAGTTTGCTACGCCGCCATTAACTGCCTGATTTCGAAAATGTTGATACAAACATGAGGAACACAAAATTATTTAAGATTTCTGAAAGTGAAAAACTCGGTGTAGTAGTGGTTGACATTATCTTTTTAAAATAAAATGTAAAAAATTCGTAGTCGCGAGTTCGTCATTTTGCGGAATTCTTAGTGATAAATGTAATTGCTAAAAAAGCAGCGGCCTGGACTTATTAATTACTATTTATTTACCTTACCATTCAAGGGGTAGTGCCATAGAGGTACGTTACCTCAGAAAATATTGTTTGCGTGTATCCTTACTGTTTATCTTCTCGTCTAAGCTCTTCAAAGCAATCAGATGTGACCGAATTCAGGTGACCGGGAGCCCAGCACGATATTCGCATTCACACCAACCCACCGCCAAGTATACACATAGTCGATATACATAGTATAGTCTAGGGAGATATTGTGCGAGGACTCTGTACTGAAGTATTATTTACCTGAGACAGTTTCTTTTTTCAAGTGGATTTATTACCAATAACAAAATGACTAACTACGACAACAACAAAAATATAGTACACACCATCAAGATCTCCTGATAATCCAAATGCTCCAACCCACCACCAGAGGGCCAGTGTGTCCAGAATGCAAGCCGCATTACCACGCTGAATGGCAATGCTGATACGTTGGGATAGATAAAAACCGGCATTCTGGTCATGCGTCGAATCGATCAAACGCCCCGATACGTTTTGGAAAATAAGATGTGCTAATGACCACGGCCAGGCAGTTTCTTAAATTTTTTATTTATTTATTTATTGTTATGATAAACCTATCTACATTGTACCACGTCTGCTAATATTTTTACTAAACTGACAGCAAAGGACAGCAAAATTGAAAAAAGTTTGCTCAAGGTACTGCTCTACTTACAATCGTGTGTAGCATAAAATTTATATTTCCAAACAGAAACAAAAGAACGTTAAAATAGATTTTGTTATTTTAACAAGTTACATTTAACCAGAAAAATAACGACAGAAAAGTTATTTAGTCAGCAGTACAAAGGAAATGTTCGCTTGAAGAGATGTCTACAGTGAATGAACAAATTGAACGAGAATGAACGAAAACTGTTCAATGAGAGGTGAAACTTCAATAGATTGTTTACATATGAATGCATTCTAGAACATGCTATAGTAACCAACTGAAAAATTAAAAGAAATGCAATAATGCAAATCTTCAGTTATTATTTGTATCCAAAGGGTATAGTTTGTTATTTTTCCTCCAATTATTAAACGGTATTAAATAGAATGTTTCTCTCAAACAGTCGATTTATATGTAATTTGCTTTTGAAATACTGAAGTTTTGTAATAAATAAAATACTTTGTTCATTTTTAAATTGTTATAGGTAAGTATTTGAAGTATTTTCTGGTTATTGCTATGGGATACACAAGTCATAAAGGTCAAATTGCTATTGCTGGAAAACAGAAAAGAAAGAGAAAAAAATAAAAGAAAATAAAAGAACGTAAAGAAAAGCTAGATAAATAAAGAAAGAAAGAGATTGTTATTAGAAACGGCATTTTTAGGGTTCCGCATTCAAAGTATAAAAACTTCGCTATCCATCGGCCGTCTGCCTGTCACGAGGCTGTACGTCACCAACCGGTAGCTAGACAGTTGAAATTTTCACAAATCTTGTATTTCTGGTTTCTTTATAACAACAACTACGAAATTCAAAATAAAATAAATATTGAAGAGGGGCTCCCATACAACAAACGTGATTATTTCCCGTTTTTGCTCAATATTATTAACGAAAACAGGTAGAAACTTCCACTAAATGTTGTTCAGATAATGGTACGGAACCCTTCCTGCACAAATCTAACTCGCACTAGGCCGATAATTTCTTTACGACTTCCTGGTTTCACTTCTGTAATTTGGGTATTTTTAAGTCAGTGGATTTCTGCTAAGTAATCGTCCTACTTCCTAGCACGACACTATCAAAAGTAAATGTCAGTTGTCAAGAACGTTGCAGCAGTACACAATACAACAAATAAAAATGGCCGGTGTGACATTCTACGCAACGCGCTGAAAAACAACGCGTTGCGTATAACGACACGCGTGTTTGTTCTACCTTTAAAGGGTGAAGCAGACCGCACGCAGCGCAGCTCAGCACGACTTATGACGTTGTAATGTAGGAAACATTATGGATAACAACATATCAAACATATATATTTATATATAATAGTTCTATCCATCCAAAGGTTGCGTGTAAGAAATTGCTTTAGGCAATAAGGCTGCCCAGTGTACTATCATTGTATAGATGTGTCTTGCTGTATATTTTATATTGTTTGGTGTGCAATAAAGCTATATGTTCATTCATTCAAACGCACGATGCTGTGCAATTACGTGAGCCATCGTAAGTCAAGCCAGATTACGTCGCTACGCGTCATGTCATATCATGTCAGTTATGTTTGACACTTTAAATTGAAGTGGCAGATGTCAATAACATTGCAGCAGTAAACAATACGACAGGACTTTGTCACCGAGCGTGAAAATAAACACGCGTATAAGTGAGATTGATCAAGTTTTTGTGTTGAAAAATACCGAATTCCGGAATAATTCTACTCTGAAGTTATAATAGAATTAGTTTTTGGTGGTGGTAAGTGTTTTTATATACTAACATCGGGGGAAATGGATCCCATTCCCCCAGACCGCCCACCGGATCCACGGCCTCCTCGTGTGGTGGTAGTGGCTTCGGATGATGAAATGGAGGACGTGACGGGAGTTAAACAGGTTCCATCTCTGAAACGAGTTAAACAAGCGGAGATAACAATCCCGGCCAAAAAAACAATCAAAAGTAAAGAAGCAGCTGTAGCTTCCATACAATCTGTATACACACATCCCGAAATGTCAATTTTGGGTATACGAGAGTACGACGTGACTGACTCAGGCCCTTTTATTGTCCACGTATCGCGAGTCGACTCTGACTCAGCCTCAGGTACAACTTTTAGACCGATAAAGTTCGGACAGTTTTTGTTCACTAACAAAATTGATGATATTTGTCAAGACGGCATTAAAAAGGTTGGAAGAAATAAAATTGCTGTTATTTTCAAATCAGCCGCAGGTGCGAATAAATTCATAGATAGTTCTGTACTGAAGGCTAACAAATATGAGGCAACCATCCCCACATATAATGTTACTCGCATGGGTCTTGTCCGGGGCGTACCTGTGGACTGGTCTCTTGACGAGTTTGTGGAATCTTTACAGGCATCAGGTCCTATCCGAATTGTAAAAGCCAGGCGACTTAATAGAAATGGTATTATTCTTAACTCTGATAAAACCATATCAATGCAGTATCAGTCAAGGTTGGGTATTTTTGGGAATTCTATTACTAAAACAAATATATTTCTAGGTTATACAATTGATAACACAATTAGTCATAAATCTCACATCGATAAAATTTGCAACAAAATGGCAAGTGGTAATTATGCTTTATTTAAACTCAAGCCATTATTAGATAAAAAGTCACTCATCTCTGTCTATTATGCATACGTTCATTCTATAATAAGATACGCTATAACTGTTTGGGGAAACGCTAAAGATATCATAAAAGTTTTAAAATGTCAGAAACAATCTATAAGAACAATGAATGGTTTGAAAAAACGTAGTCCTGCGAGAATACACTTTAGAAATGATAAAATAATGACAGTTATATCACTTTATATTTATAGTAGTTTATTAGAGGTACACGAGGATAGGGAAATACCGGAAAAAAGAATTTCACGTAATAATAAAAAAGGGCGAGTCCTGCCTGTCAACAGATTATCTAAGTGTAAGAAACAGGGACTTTACACCAAAATATTAATGTACAATAAATTACCAAATAGCGTGATGGAACTCAATTTTAAAATATTTAAACAAAAATTAAAATATTTTTTTGAAAGAAATCCTTTTTATAAACTCAGTGAATATATGTCAATGCAGCTTGTGGAATCATCGTTCTTGTGTGATGAACAACAATTACAAAATGTTAGTAATAGGTAAAGAAATAAATGACAATGTAAATGTATAATAGAATAAGTATTTGTTCTTAGAACTATAAAAGTATTTATAAGTTAAGTTTATTTTTAAAGTAATTAATAATCAAAATGTAACAAGACTTGCCTGTAACGAATGTTATTTAAAGGCCAATAAATATTTCTTATTCTTATTCTTATTCTATTCTTATTCTTAAGGTAAAAAATGAGGACAGTGTCAGCTGGGAACCTACACAAACTTTGGTTCTCACTTTCCGTGGACAGCAACTTCCTTCACGCGTTTTTTCCTACTATTCATCCTTAGTTGTGGAAACTTACCAGTTCCCTACAATTCAATGCCATAACTGCTGCCGATTCGGCCATATAAAGTCCCAATGTCGCTCCACTGCTCGGTGTTATCGTTGTGCCCAATTGCGGTGAAGAATGCTCCGTTTCTGAACAAGAATCTTCATGCCTGTTTTGTCGCGGAAACCACTTCTCTACTAGCAGATCCTGTCCGGAACAGGACAGACAAAAGTCTATCAAATTAGTAATGTCTAGGGATGGCATTTCATATGAGGAGGCCGCAGCCCTTTTCCCAAAAGTTGTGAAGCCTTTCAACAGCGCTGTGAAACAAACTACTTCTGTGCCTAGGACCGTAATTCCAGTTCCTTCCACCTCTTTATTAGAGCGACCTCAACTTCCCCAACAGTCTTATAGAAAGACTGTCCTAAGAAATCCTCACCCAAGGATATCTCAAAATAAACCTGAGAAAACATTTTCCCAGACTCCAGCCTCTAACATCCAATTTCCTCTGCCAAATGGTCACTGTCTCCAAATGGCACAATCTTATACTCGTGAACTGCCGCATGAACAGCTTCTAATACAGCTTCTGACAGCTATCATTAATATTCTAACCCAAAATTCAGTTAACCTACCGTCCAACGTTGCAAATATGATTACACAAATTGCATCCCTTTCCTCAATTAATAATAGCCCACACCCCAACAATAGTTCAATGGAATGCCCAAAGCCTCCGTCCGAAAACTTATGAGCTATATAAACTTATTAGAAAATACATGCCTGACCTGATAGCTGTCTCTGAGACATGGTTTGATCCCGGTTCTTACTATCGGGTTTCGGGATACAGTTGTCTCAGAGATGATCGCCAGGACGGTTATGCAGGATGTGCTTTACTAGTCAAGCGTAGCTTGACCTTCTCACAAATCCTCCTTCCTTCTCATAGTAGAGCAATTAATGCACTTGCTGTACGGGTATTTAATATATCTATTTTACTAATATATATACCCAAACCTAGCTCTACCCTAATATCTGACATTTTATACATTATATCATCTGTCCCCTCCTCTGTCATTATAGTTGGTGACTTCAATGCCCATCATACTTCCTGGGGCTACTCTGATTGTGATAACTTCGGCTATTCATTACTTGAAGCTTTCGATGAGGCAAATCTTTGTGTTATTAATGATGGTTCACCTACCCGTAGGGTCTCTCCATCCCAAAGAAAGAGTGCGCCGGATCTTACAGTATGTTCAATGTCCCTAGCTGCTACTATATCATGGGAAGTTCTTCCTTCAACGCATGACAGTGACCACTTCCCCATAGTTATTAAACTTCCTGTCAAATCTCCTCCTTTGCGCCCCCTAGATCCCCTCCTTAAACACAGGCTTTCAGGTGCTGATTGGGATTTGTACTCTTCCTCGCTGGATAGTAAAGTTGATAATTTCCCAAACCCTAATGAAAACCCACTTCTTTGCTACGCTCAATTCACAAAATCAATAATTTCTTTAGCTAATGATCATATCCCACTAAAAAAACCAGGATGTACACGATCCTCCCCTCCATGGTGGGATTCAGAATGTTCATCTGTAGTTAAAGAACGCAATAATGCAGAGCGTGCTTATGATTTATCAATGACTTGGACCAATTATTTAGAATATCGAAGAGCAGCTGCAAAAGCTAGGAAGGTTCTGTCATCAAAGAAAAAACTTGGGTGGATAAAGTTTTGTGAAAATCTCTCTCCAACTACCCCTTCCGCTCTTGTCTGGAAGCAGATTCGTAAATTCAGAGGTTATCACAACTCTATTAATCCCTCCTCCAACGACACTTCTTCTTGGCTGGAAGCCTTTGCTGATAAATTAGCTCCCCCATTTGTTCCCTTCAATATTCCAATGAATTTATCAAATCATTTTTCCAATAGTAACCTATTAGATGGCCCCTTTTCCATTCAAGAACTTAACCTCGCTTTAAGTGGCTTGACTGACTCTTCACCAGGTCTGGATGGCATTACTTATTCCTTCATCACAAAATCCTCAGATAAAACTAAACTGTATCTCCTGAAACTAATAAATATTTTCTACGATGAAGGAATAGTCCCAGACTCTTGGACAACACAAGTAGTCATTCCTTTATTAAAACCGGGTAAAAACCCATCAGACCCCAACTCTCGACGACCTATTGCTATGTCTAGCGTCTTAGCTAAAATCTCTGAACATTTAATTAAAAACCGTTTAGAATGGCTGGTAGAAAACAGAGAAATTCTTGCAAAATCACAATTTGGATTTCGGAAAGGGATGAGTACCATTGATAACATCAGTATCTTGACTACAGACATTCAATTTGCTTTAAGGAACAAAGATATCCTTATAGGAGTATTCCTAGATATTACAGCTGCATATGATAATGTACTACTTCCGGAACTCAGAAACAAACTGTTGCAGCTGAGTATCCCTGTGAGGTTAGTTCGCTTTATCTGCTGTTTCCTTATGCAACGAATCGTCCTTATAAGAACTCAAGGTACTACACTCTCTCCAAGAACAGTCTGGAAAGGTCTCCCCCAGGGCTCTGTTCTGAGTCCTCTACTGTATAGTCTATACACATATGACTTAGATCTATCTGTGAGCTCATTCTGCCAAGTTTTACAATATGCAGATGACCTAGTTTTATACCATTCAGCAAAATGCGTCCCAGAAATTGAGGAAAGATTAAACAAAGCCCTTGCGTATTTAGATGATTGGCTTGTTGACCATGGTTTATCTGTGTCTGCTTCAAAGAGCTGCTCGGTAGCCTTTAGAATAAACCGTACTAGCCCAGATTACACTCTAAATTACAGAGATGAGTCTATCCCCAAAAAAGAGTTTACAAAATTTTTGGGAATTAAGTTAGACAGGAAACTTTCTGGGATCACACACTATGAATATGTTTTGGGAAAATGCGAAAAAAAATTTAATATCCTTCGTGCTCTTTCTGGTGTTTGGTGGGGATCCCACCCTTTCTGTCAAAAATTATTGTACAATGCAATTATCCGTAGCCATCTAGACTATGGAACCTTCTTGCTAGACCCAGCTAATAAATCCGCAATCGATAAATTGTCTAAAATTCAGTCCAAATGTCTCCGTGTTATACTTGGTGCTATGAAATCTACTCCAATAAATGCCATGCAGGTAGAATGCGTTGAAGCCCCTCTGCATCTGCGTAGGCAGCTTCTTAGTGACAGGTTCCTATTTAAATTGGCACAAAACTCACAGCACCCTCTTTTACCTAAACTAGAAAGGCTGTTGGAACTTATTAGGTCCCAGGGATACATCTCGGAAGATAGATTACCTTGTATTGTTCGGAGCTATTTAAAATTTTCCCAACTTACTTACCCAATTGGCCAATTTCACTTAAATCCCCTCTTCTCCACCAATTACAATGCTTTGATATACCAACCAAATATCATTCTAGATTTCGGCGTTGATAAAAATTCTATAGAACCAGTTGCAATATTCAATGAAAAAATTAATAGCTTAGGTAATGACTGGCTAACAATTTTTACTGATGCTTCTAAATTATCGTCTCATAGTTATGTGGGTGCGGCAGTATGGATCCCCAGATACAAAATAATTCTTAGTTATAAATGCCCGGATATTTCTTCAGTTTTTACTGGAGAATCGATCGCTATTTTAGAAGCAATTCTATATGTAGTCTCGCATAAAATTGCTAAATCAATTATTTTTACAGATTGTAAAAGCTGTCTGCAAGCTATAGTGTCTAATCAGTTTAGAAGTAAAACTAAGTTTCCTGTTATTCTTAAAATAAAGGAGGCGTTATACAAATGTTCCCAACTTGGGTTGAGTACAATACTGGCATGGATACCAGGTCACACAGGTATACCAGGGAATGAATCAGCCGACTCATGTGCTAAACAAGCTGCTTTAATTGGTAATGGTGACTATTTTAGAGTGTACACACATGATCTGGTTACTGTCTGTCAGCCTTTAATGTTACAGAACTGGGATGCGCTGTGGCAAGAGTCTAAAAAGACTAAAGGAAAATTTTATGGTCAACTCCAAAACTCCATCCCTCGTAAACCATGGTTTTACAAATTTAAGAATGTAAATAAAAAAACGGCTTCAACTATTTGTCGCCTGAGGCTGGGTCACTGTTGCTCGCCTGTTTTTTTGGCCAAGATAAGAATTCGGGACACTTCTCTCTGTGAATGTGGACTTGATGATGGTACACTGGAACACATTTTCTTTGAATGTGTTAATCTTCGATGCTCCTTATATGATATCCTCCCTCCTGAAATTCCTCGCCCTACTAATATTGGTTATCTGCTCACCTTAGTTTTCACTCCTTTCCTTAACACCCTTAGTAAATTTATTGTTATTAATAATATTAGGTTGTAATTTATATTAATATAGATATAATTATTGTTTGATATAGATATAATAGATATAATTACTAATGTATATTCTATTTAATATATATATCAAAGATATGATATTCATATTGGTGCTGTTTTGTATTGTCCTGTGTCTGTGTATTGTGTTGTCTTTAGTCTTTGTTTTTCAGATCTCTGATGTACCTACAGGTCAATCAAAATAAACTGATCAATTTCCGTCGCTTGTTTTACGTTCTGCCCACACGTGACATTGGCGAAATTGTGGCACCACCACAGAAGCCATCTAATATAAAAGTTGAAGTTGAACAATACGACAGTCAAAAATGTAGGTGCATGACGTCTTACGCAACGCGCTGAGATAATACGCGATGCGTTGTAACGTAACGCGTGCGGTCTGCTCCAGCCTTAAAACTTCAAATTATTCATCCGTAACGTTACAATACAATGTATATTATATTTATTTTACAAGCACAGCTGATTTAGCAAATTGATATCAATTTCTTTCATCTTTTGTTTTCGCTTTTTCTCAACAATTTCGTAAACACTACGCAAAAACAAGAATGAGGGGATAATTTTGTTTACATCTTTTTTGAATACGAAATTGACTAAAATTAACATCAATCGCTTTTTGTCGAAAATATTATGTAGCGAAGTGTTGTTATTTTGAGTTTTCTGTTTTTATTTTGTAATGATTTTTCCGTATTGCTAATATCTAAACTAAAGTAGGTAGTTAAATTTAGGGAGCACGAAACTTTCTTTTTAAAAACTAAATTAAAATACTGATAGCCGATACTGAGGCTTTAATATTTAACTTAAAATACGTTTAGCCGATATGGAGGCTCTAGAACTAATTAAACTACGTGTAGCCGATTTGAAGGCTCTAAAACTAATGATCATACAAAGGATTATATTCTTAACATTAACTTACATACTACTCGGTGGTCCGATAAGAGACACCTTAGTCAGCTTTCCACAGAAGTGCAAGTACTGCTGAGTAAGCCGTCTCTACATCAGAGCAGAAGGGCGAGGGGGATGCATAACTCCTCCCTCCCTAAGTGAGAAATTATCGGAATGTGCGATTTGAGGACCTTTCCGATAATTTCGTAAAAATGGAATTATTTTAAAATTTAAAACATACATAAAAATTAAAGATAAGCTTAATACTACGAGGCCTAACGCGGAGTAAACTAAAACACTGATGCTAGAGTCTTTTTCTCTTTTAGCAACACTATCAAACACTTCACTATTTTTTAACGCAAACGCCAAATACTTCACATCGTCCAGACTGATCTCGTGCATGTTAAGTGCGCGTGCACTGGATAGGCTCGCGTTCGTATGGAGCGGCGGCAGGGTGACCACAGTTAGCGGCGTCACGATATCCATCTCCGTGTAGACGTGATGGTGCCGGATCTTGAGATCGTGGATCTCGACGTCACAGGGTTCGTCTAACGTGATGACGTAAGTTCCAAATACTGGATATTTAAACATTTCGTCACCACATCGTTTTGTCAGCATCGTATGAAATCTTGTAAAAAGTATCCAATTTTCATCGTCAATTTTCTGCAGTTTTACGTTTTCTACGTAAACAGGATACTGCTTGCAGCAGGTGAGATTGTTGTCGTATTTGAGAAGTTGTTCCTCGCAGGTTGGCCCGCTGTACAGGGCTCTGTTGTCATCGTTACAGAGGTGATGGTCTCCGGCGGCGATAGAGCGGCACGGCCCTAAGATCGGTAAGTACTTCATTCCTTTCGCCAATAGGTAAGGGTATTTAGGAAAGATGGCCAGGGTTTGGTTTTCAGGTTCAAGGAAAATAGGTAAAGTGTACATTTTTATGTAGTTATAAGTATAATTATCGGTTAGTGGAATTTTCATAATAAACGTAATCTGGTTTCTTTTTATATATGATTTAACAGAAATAGTTTCTTCGATTTTTACTAAATTTAATTCATTAGGTTCGTATACTAAGTTACCAGATTTAGATATTAATTTCAAATGATGTAATAGCTCGGTAGAGTTAACAACAGACTGGTGTAATACTGAGTTTTTACTTAGGGCTAATGCGGTTTCAATTTCACTTAATTTAATAAATATTGTACGGAAATTACTTATGAATAGGCTATACAACCCTAGAATGTAGGCAGATATGGCTACATCGTTTTCTTTACTAATTGTCTCCTTGAGGGACTTTTCGACTTGTTTGAGGCGAGTGTCCATCGTAAGCGAATTTTGATGAATCAGTTCAGTAATATTAACAAAGCTATCCAGCATTTTGGAGATAACGGTAATTTTCTTTGATATGATTACTTGATCGTGAAAAATCTCTGTAGTTAATTTGTCATTTTTAAGTGCGTCATCATTGTCTAGATTTCCTGTTACAATTTTTATAATAGAGCCTAATGGGTTGAGAATACCACGTTTATAACGTTGGGGAATTAATTGTCGGTATTTATCTACAGTTATATCGCGCAAATGCCCTGCATGCATTAACATTCCAATAAATTCATGAGGAAACGTTTTATTGTTGGCAATTAATTTCTCGAATTCGGCAAATTGTGAAATTACAAAATTTAAGTCTCCATAAACATTATCCAAATTTATGGTTTTTATAATTGTCCAATTATCTATTTGCATGTATGCTTGGCCTTGTTTTACTGGCAGGAGTCCTGGGTTTCCTTTAAGTGATTGCAGATGAAGAGCAACTGCTGGTGTCGCTAGCGTCAGGACGCACCACCTGTGGAGAGCGTTTTATATTTTTAATTGGGGCCTTTGTGTTCCCTTTTCTGTTTCTACTTTAATGGGGGCAACATTCCGATCAATTTTACCTACTACTTTTGCTTTCTTATATCTAGGTTTATCCTTACTCTTTCTTTTATTTATATCTTTCACGTAAAGTGTATCTCCTTGTTTAACTTTAATGTCGATCTCTCCACCTCGTTTTTCCTTAACTTTTTCTTTGCCTTCGACTAATCTTTTTGCCATATATTTATATAAAAATTTAGTGCGTTTTGCGTAGTCTCTTACTAGTTGCTGTGTAAACGCTTTTTCAAACTCTATTCTAAAAGGGTTGTCTGTATCTGTGTGCCCAAAAACAACTTCAAATGGTGAAAGGCCTGTTGCTGTATGTATTGTATGATTGTATGCCATAACTGAGTACATCATAATAGATGCGGCATCGGTGCATTTGTGTTCATTTTTTCCTAGTCTATATATCTCGATAATGGTGGAATGGAATCGCTCAATGAGTCCCATGGAATTTGGGTTATTTACAGTACCTATGTGACGTTCGATTTTATGCAGGCTAAGCAATTCTTTAGTTAATTCGTTGTTGAATTCCATGCCGGGGTCAGAACATTTTTTTTTTAGGAATTCCGTAAAATGAAAAGTATTTCATAAGGGCTCTCACCACTTCCGGTGTTGATTTGTTAGGTATTTTGATGGCCTGTCCTAACTTACTGAATGAATCGATAAGGGTCAAGTAGTATTTGCCTTCTATAGAAAACAAATCAATAAATAGTTCTTGAAACGGTGTATCCTGTGTCTGTGTTAATTGCAAAACGGGTTTTATTGGTTTCCTGTCGTAATGCTTCACAAGCATTGATGATAGCTGCTACTGTTTCTTCCATTTTATCCCAACAATAGTTTCTACGGAGTCTGACTAGCGTTTCTTTGATACCGCGGTGGCATGCTTTCCTTCGTGGTATTTTAAAACTATCGCTTTCTGTTCGTTTTTGTCTTGCACATATACTACTCGTTCTGTACATTCGAATCAAATCAAATCAAATCAAATCAAATCGTTTATTTCACACAAAAAATATTACAAATAATGTCACAAAAATATTAATATCGTCCTTTAACAGTATTTATATGTTGTAATAATACAAAAAGTTTATGACGCGCAGCACCTACACTAAGATTATAAATCTTGTATCGTGGGTGACTGCGTCCTTTCAGGGTGTTCATTTAATGTGAACTTAGTGAACTACATTAACATGGGTAAGTACATTTTATAATATTTAACATTACTATAAATTTATTTTAAACATTAATTTGTATATTAACTATTGATTATTAGTGTGTATAATTTTTTTTTACATTTCACACGTTATCGTATTTATATATTTATTTTGTATATCGCAGACGTAGTCATTGTCATTTTTATTATCTAAACTTAGGTGTATGTGTTTGTGTGTGTGTGTGTGTGTGTACGCGTGTGTTACTGTATGTATATATGAGGGTGTGTTGTGTGTGATGTGTGTGTGTGTGTGTAATAGAAAGAGATGGTGTGTATGTGTGTGTGTATCCGTGTGTGTGGTTTGTATGAGTGCATATGTCATCGTCTTATGTTCGCTTCTAAGTATAAGTACTTTTCTTTGATTAAGTATATATAAATTAATGTATTTATTTTCATTAATAATATATATTTTTTTATCCCAACTTTACCACCGCTATTAATTTCTCTGTGTCATCGTAGTTAAGTTTGCCTAACCATTTATCGAGGGCAACTTTAGCGTTTCTATTATTTAGTTCGATTAACTTTGGTATGTGTTTATTAGCTTTGTTATATAAATAGGGTCCCAAAAACGACTGGTGATGAAGAGCCAAGGCAGTTTTCTGACTAGGTAGCATACAGAATCTATCTTTTCTCCTCTGAAACCTGTAGTTGGGTTTTTCTAAGTCTAGTCTCATTTTGTGTTGAGCCATCAACAGGTTTTTTATATACAGCTGTCGTACAGTTAAGACCTCACAATCTTTGTAGAGTTCTTCGGTACTAAATCTGAAGTGTTTGAAAGTGGCCACCTTCAGAACCGCTCGCTGTGCCCGCTCTAACACTTTCATGTGAGTTTTACAAGCACCTCCCCAAGCGATATTACAGTACGTTAGGATCGACTTGCAGAGAGCGTTGTAGACTGAAAAAGTAAGATTTCTATCTGCGACATCACGCAAGTATTTAAAAATAAATATCAATTTACGGACTCTTTTGCTAAGTGACAGTATGTGAGGCTTCCATGACATATTTTTATCTATAATGATGCCCAAATATTTTATGCTGGCCACATTTTCCAAAACAGGACAATTGCAATCATTACTCGACCGACATTGTGAATGTACCTTTAGGTCAATTTTTAGAGGTTTGCGTCGTGAGTTACTAAATTGGATGATCTTAGTTTTGTCGACATTTAAGGTAAGTAAGTTATCCCGCAGCCAATTTGCAACCCTTTGCAGACCCGCATCAGCATATTTGTGTGCCTCTTCCCAACTTTTACCGACGAAGATAAGAGCCGTATCATCTGCATAAGAGAAGATTTTGCCGTTTTCCAGCTCCATGTTGCACAAATCGTTAACATAAGCCAAAAAAAGGCTTGGGCCCAATACACTTCCCTGGGGTATCCCGTATGTAACAGAGTTTTCGTGACTTATTACATGGCCAATCTTAGTTTTTTGCATTCTCCCACTAAGATAGCTTTCCATCAATCGAGAGGCGGTATGACGGATGCCAAGCAACTCTAGCTTTTTCACAAGAATGGGAATAGAGACAGTGTCAAAGGCCTTTGCTAGATCTAAAAACACGCCAATGACTTTATATTTTCTATCTAGTTGGTGAACAATAAACTTTGTAAGCTCACACACAGCATCTTCGGTGGACTTTCCTACTCTAAAACCAAATTGCCGCGGTGACAGGATATTAAATTTTACAAAATACGATATGAGCCTTTTATTTATAATTTTTTCTAATATTTTTGACATGGATGTCAGCACTGAGATAGGTCTATAATTTCCAGCACTGTCTCTACTTCCACTCTTGTGAACGGGGGTTATAATTGAAGTTTTAAAGGTTGTTGGGAAAACTCCGGTACTAAGACTCAGGTTAAAGACATGTACAATGACTGGTACTAATTTTGGCCAACATTTTTTAATTAAGCTTGTTGAGATATAATCTGACCCTACTGCACTATCACTCTTAAGTCCCATAATTATATGATAAACTTCATCTTGGTCGGTTTTTAACAAACCTATGCTGTTAGGCTGTGACGGAAGTTGAACCACCTTGATTTTGTCATCTGTGTCATGTTTGTCACATATTTTACGCGCTAGGGTTTTCCCAACATTTGCAAAGTAGTTGTTAACAGCATCAGCAGAGTCAATAGGGTTCTCTCGTAATTTTAGTAGTGATGCATTAGTAATTTTTTCTTTGGAAGTATGAGTAACATCGCGTATTATTTTCCAAGTTTTCTTTAAATTTCTTTTATTGATTTCAAGTTCTGATTTCTGATATTCTATTTTAAGTTTTTTTAGTAATTTTGTACAATAATTTCTATATCTAGTGTATGTCAGTTTTAGTATTTCATTGTTGGGTTCATTCTTAAGACGTTTGTGCGTTTTGTCACGGTTTTTAATGCATCGGAGAATGCCTGGTGTTATCCAAGGCTTAATTATAGATTTACTGTGCGCAATTCTGACTGATTTGGTGTTCTTTATGACTATTTTTCTAATCTTGTTTATTAGTTTTTCAGCTGCTAAGTTTGCCTCACAAATATACATTATATCACTAAAGTCAGTGTCATTCACTTGATTTATTATTTGTTCGAGGTTTACTTTGGTAGTGGATTTGTTCTTGGTGTTATGATTTATTACTTTGTGTTCAATATTCAAGAGAACCGGACGATGGTCTGTTACATATGTATCAATAACGATTGTTTTTGTTTTATATTTAGATTTGATCATTGTATGATCTAAACAATTGTTGCACCTCGTTGGAATATTGTGAGTCGGCATAATAGCATGACTTGCTAATAAATCTAGATACCTTATTGTTTGTTTATTTGTTAATTCAGAAATTATATTAACGTTGACATCACCAATTACCGCAATAGTCTGGTAGTTTTTTAAAGACTTTAATAATCTATCCAAAGAGTGTAAAAATGGGTCAGTGTCAGCAAAAGATGGTGACCTGTATAGCGCAACCATAGCTATTTCGGTGCCGATTTTCAATAATAGGCAGTTGGATTCCGTGATTTTTGGTTCTGAAACACATATATCTAGTTGTGGTTTTGAAAATACTATAACTCCTCCATTTTGGTTTATGCAGTTAATCGTATGAAAAGCTTTATAACCAGTGAGTTTAGGATATGGTCTGTCGTTATAGATCCAGCATTCAGTCAATATGACAATATCACATTCAAAATCGAGCCTATGCAAAAGTAATTCTAATTTATTAAAGTTCTTATTTACACTTCTGATGTTCAACAACATTATTTTGATTCCTGTATGTCGAGTCATAAAATAAGCACCACATTCTTCTGGTTGACATAATTTAGCTCCAATCTCACATAGCTCGTCTAGTGTATTGCATATAAAATTCTGTTGTTCTTTATCCATATTTAAGACTTTCAGATCCGTGGGTGCAAATAAGTGAAAACGAGTGATAATATGTCATACATTTCCCAGTCATCGCATCTGTATAATGATGTGAGCCACTTATCACTACTGTTATTTCAAGTGTGGCAGATTTAAACTTTAACCAGTGTTTGATCATAGCAAAACGAGTAGATTTCTCGTGAGCTTGAGAGTTTTTGGGCAAAACCACGTATAAACAAGTAAATAATGTCGTAATAAAGTCAGTATGAGATACATTAATAATATCCAGAGTAAACATGTAGGACAAACAGGCATGTAAGTATATGTAAACGTGTGATTGTAAAGAGATGTGTGAGTGTATGTGTGTTTTATGGTTAGTCAGATATATTAATAAGATAAAACTTAGTGTATTAGAACATGTCTTAATTATGTCACTATAATAACCTGTCAGTTTTTTTGTTTCAGTTCGTCGAGTTGTTTTTCTGCAGTGATGACAATTGGAGAGGAGCCTTCAGTTTTACGAATAAGAATTCGGCCGTTTGCTGTCCAACAGAAGTTGTAACCAATAGTTCTCGCCGTTTCACGAGCCAGAAAATAAAGTCGCTTTGCCTTAGGGGTCAATAATTCAGATACGTATATAGGTGACTTTTCGCCTTCTATACCTAAGGTAGTGGTGTTCAATCTATTTGTGATATTAGAGGAATTATATTTCTTGACTGCCTGTAGCGTATTAACTTTATGCAGGTTACTGGTAAAGTCCACCACAATCGGACGATCACCATTTCGTTGGCGGCTTATTCGGTATATATCCCTGACTGCGTGGTCGTGGGCTTGTACCCTAATTTTTGTATGTAGTTTATCTACAATTGCAATTAAGTCTTGCTTTGTTTCTCTCGCTTTTGAAGGAATTCCGCGTATTTCCAAACATGTACTACGACTATATCTCTCTAATTCCTCAACTCTAGTTTCTATTTTGTGTATGTAACTTTCTTGTTGAAGTTTTTCTTCTTCCATAATTTTAATTCTAGTATTAATTTCATCATAGTTTTTTATGTAAAAGTCGAGTGATTTTTGCATTTCCAAGTTTGATTTACGAAGTTCCGTTACTTCAGCAAGAACTCTAGTCATAATTCCTATCATTTCATCCTGTTTATCCGTATTATCCACTTTCGGAGATGATTTGTCAAGCCGCATTCTCTTCCGGGAAGTGCTGGATTCCTCCGGGACTTCTTTTGGTGAGTTTTTAGGAGGTGTGTGGAGCATTATTTCAGTCTATTTACCAGGAGATCAGAATTGTAGACAAGTAGTATTACCATTCACTTTAATTAAAAAGTAAATTAGTTCCAGCAAAAGCATGTAAGTTCACTTTGTTACCGGGTCTTCATGAAAAACTAAGTTGTGTGTATGAAAAAAAAAAAAAACACGCTGGTTCGCGTGAAAATCCTGCATAAATTGACGGTGCAATACTAGGCGCTCAGAAGTCACGAGGAGCAAACCGTCCGCCCATTCATTCATAAAGTTTCTGTGTGTGTGTGTGACGCTGCTTACACTCCTAGCCACGCCTATTGTGCGAGCAGGTAGGACAATTATAACGGTGTTCTCACTCTTACTCGTGTCCTTATCCAGTTCGCCGATGCGTTTGCGCACCTCTTCACCATCTATGATCTTCTATTTTTTGCACTTGATTAAAATGAACCAAATTTGAATTTAAATTATAAATAAAAATTGACTTAGGTTTAATACACGTCCACTCGCTATCGAGGTCCGGAGGGAAGGGTAGGTTAATCATGTCCTTTTTAAATAGGGCGATAACTATGTTGCTAAATGGTCGACGATATTCGTGTTCTTCAAAGTATATGAAATATTTAATTTTGGGTCTTATATACTCTTTGAGAAAAGTTTTTACTAGTTTCGGGTTATTTGTTGGTAAGAAAACTTCTAAAATTTTGTGTCTTCAGTGGGAAATGTCTTTGGCGTGTAACTCGTTTTTTAACCATGAGAATACTAAAATTTGGTTGGGCTTGGTATCAATAGCTTCTTGCAAAATTGGTATTCCGATTGATTCTGGATCTGCTGCTGAATGAATTATCTGTGACTTACTACTCTCAGATGCTGATAGTATTACTGGTTGTTCTATAGGAAGCATAGGAAACAGTTCAGTAGTTTCTGATGAATCTGATATGCTTATAGTTCCGCTTGTGTCTGAAATGGTAATGGTTGATGAATCTTTTCTTTCAGGTTTATTTCCAGATAATTTCATGATATCCTGTACTACTTTGTCCATTTCTCGCTTTAGTTTCCGTTCTTTTCTATTGTGATTTACAGCCATTGAGTTTCCTTCATCATCCGAATTTAAGGCATTTACCTTAATTCTGCTCAAGGCGTCGGCGTTGGTATTTTGTTTACCGTTTTTATATATTATTGTGTAGTCGAAGTCTTGAAGTCGCAGTCTCCAGCGCGTAAGCTTACTATTTGGATCTTTTAAGGAGTCTAACCAAGCTAATGGCCGATGGTCAGTATATATAAAGAATTTTCTTCCATATAAGTATGGGCGGAAGTGTTTTGTAGCCCAGATGATAGCGAGTAACTCTCGCTCTATTGTGCTGTACCGAGTCTCTGTATCGCTCAAGGTACGGCTAGCGTAAGCTACTGGTTTGTCACTACCAACTTGTCCTTGGGAAAGGACTGCTCCTAGAGCTACGTTTGAAGCGTCAGTCGTCAAAATAAATGGTTTGTCATAGTCAGGGTATTGTAGTAGTGGTGCATGAGTCAGAAGTTCCTTGCATCTATTAAATGCGTCTATATATTTTCGGTCAATAATAATTTTGTTTCGTTTCTTTAAACAGGCTGTCAGTGGTTGAGTCACTTTAGAAAAGTCAGGTATGAAGCGTCGGTAATAACCAACGAGTCCGAGGAAACTTTTGATTTCAGTCGTAGTCTTTGGAATTGGGAAATTAATCACGGCTTTAATTTTGTCATTATTAGGTCTCAGTCCGTCTTTCGTAATCGTGTGGCCAAGGTACAAAACTTCCTTGCGTAAAAATTCAGATTTGTCAAGTTGTACCTTAAGATTTGTCTGTCTAAGTCTGTCAAAAACTAGGCGTAGTTTTTGGATATGTTCTTCGAGGCTCGATGAGTAGATGATGACGTCATCGAGATACACCATACAGTGTAGTCCTTGTAGTCCTCGGAGGACATTGTCCATAGTGCGCTGAAAAGTGGCGGGCGCTGTCTTTAAACCGAACGGCATTCTCAAAAACTCAAAGTGTCCGTTCTGTGTACTAAAAGCGGTCTTCTGTCTGTCTTGTTCTTCTACTTCAATTTGGTGGTATCCGCTAGCTAAGTCAATAGTACTGAAGTAAACGCTTTTACCTAGTTTGTCAAATAAGTCATTTATATTCGGTAGGGGATATTTGTCGTCAATAGTAATGTCGTTAAGTCGTCTGTAGTCAATGACCATTCGAAATTTTTGCTGTCCAGTCGCGTCAATTTTCTTCGGAACTAAATGTACCGGAGCATTCCACGGAGAATGAGATTCTTTAACAATATTGTCATTAAACATTTTTTCTACTTGACGATTGATTTCTTCTGCTTGAGTCGGGGCCTGTCGGTATGGTTTTACGTAAATAGGATCTTCGTTTTTGGTACGTATTTTATGTTTTACCTGATTTGTAAAAGTCAAAGGTAGTTGGTCACAGTGAAAAATGTCTTTATATTCATTGCACAGTTTTGTAATTTTTTCATATTCTTCGGCATTAGTATGGTCTAGTCTCAGTTTTTGTAGGTTTTCATCAAGTATTCTATCTGTCTGTATACTATTCACATTTGTAGAAAAATTAAGGTTGCACTCTAAGTCTAAATGTTTTGATACTTGCATGGGTCGTTTTATCGTCAGAGTCATTTGTGTGTCGGTAGCATTTTGGATAATTGTTGATGCATATCCATTCACACAGTTAACCAATGCACTTGGCATTCGTACGCCAGGGCTAAACTCTTTATAGTCAAGTATAGCTTCACCTGAATGTTGGTCTATCGGAAGCTTTACTCTTTGTTCAGATCGTGGCTGTAGTTCAATTACGTAGTTCAAATTCGTATTTATAATAGGTATGCAAGTCGTCTTTGTTTTCAGAGTCGAATGTTTAAGGTCAATTACGGCGTCGAGTTGTCTTAATAAGTCGTTGCCAATTAGGCCGTCGTATCGTGAGTCTACGTCATACAAATAAAATTTGTGGAAATCATCACTTTGAAAAGATGGTAAAAGTGGTATAGTTATAGCTTCGCTATGTCTACTAGAAGCATGCGTACTAACTATTTCGAAAGGCTCGTAGCGAATATGGTTGTAAAAATATTCGTACGCTTTTCGTGGGCTCAAGAATAATCTTGTGCTGCCAGTATCGATCATCATTTTCGCGTCTATTTCAGGCAAATAAATGTGTGGTAATTTAAGTGTAGGGTCACAATTTAATTCTATGATTTCTTGTCTGTCGGGGCAGCTATACAAAAATTCGGGTCTAATTGCTCTTGCGGTGAGTCAGTATGTTCATACGTCGTTTCGTCATGGTACATGTCAGTTTGGTCGTATTCGTATGTTTCATAGTCTTGGTTTAAGTCTTGTTCGTAATTATAGTCAAAGTAGTCTGGTTCGTCATACAATTCGTTGAGCTTAAATCCTTCGCGAGGCACGGGTCGAGCTGTCCGCATAGTTACGTCGGACTCTTGTAACCGTGGCTCTTGAATTTGGGGTGGTTTATACCCAAACTGTTGGGGTCGCATCCCTACGTTAGGGGATGGTTTAAAGCCTGGATGTTGTGGCTGGTTATTTCCAAACTGTGGGCGATATCCTAACTGTGGGCGATATCCTAACTGTGGTTTATATCCGAATTGGGGCGGAGTATATCCGACCTGTGGTGGACGATACCCAAGCTGAGGGCGAAACCCAAAGTTTTGTCCTTGAGGCTGAGGCATCTTAAATTGTTGAGCGCTGTATATAGGCGTAGTATTTTGTGGTGGATTAGGAATTCTGAATCCCGATGGTTGTGGATTCACGCCAAATTTAAAACCATTGCCTAGGTTTTGAGGCAAAATAGGTTTTGGTGCTAGGCTGTTTGATATGCCATACATACGTTTCCGCATATTATATTGTTCGTGAAAGTTAACCTCTTCTAAAACGACACTCAGGGCATCCTCCAATGTCGTAGGAGATTTAAGCCTAACAATGCGCACCATTTCCTCTGGTAGGTTATAGAGAAACACGTTTAATGATGTGCTATTATATATAGTTGTTTTGGCACGTTTTAACTCGGCGTCATTTAACATGTTCACTTTAGATAACAAAACCGAGCGAACGCTCTGTATCCTATTGCAGAAATCCAAATAATTTTCTCCAGATTTAATTTTCATAGATTCTAATTCAATTCCTACGCATTGCTCACTACGCGGGTCTCCGAAATGCTGTTTAAGGAGTTCTTTTAATTCACTCCAGGTCGAAATGTCCTCACGTTCTGACAATAACGAGGCGGCCTTATCGCTTAAACGGCTCGTCAAAGATTGGAAGACATAAAGGTCTTGCGCTACATTTCCTCGTTGCCTATATCTACTTATTACATACTCGCATTTCCTTATATATAAGTTTAATTGGGTCTTGTCCCCACCATATATAGGAACAAGAGTTAAAATTTCGCGAGGGATCGGATTAACCTGCTCTACATTCTCCATTATAATAGAGCTTTAAAAATTTAGACAAGTAATATAAAAATATTTTGAATTACAAAGGTTTTATCAGAAAAATTGATTTTAAATTTTAAAATAAGTAAGAAAACTTGGTTAATAAATCAGTTTGGAATCGTAAAATTAAATTAGACTAAAATTTAGCACAAATAAAAATATAATTAATTTTAAATTTACCTAAATTACACTTAAATCACTTATTAATAACAATTCAAATTGATTTTGAAATTTGAATTGATTAAATTACTTTTTAGAAAGTAATTTATTTAATTTGTAGAGCTATTCTACGTTTACTTAACTCTATCTTAGGTTCAAGGTTCTTATCGCTACATAGGTAGTCTAAACAGAGTTCTATTTTTAGATACCCGACGTCATAAACGAGAGAAGTCTTATCTCGATAATAACAAAATTCGTGGATAGTAAGGATTGGAAAGGATGGCGAAAAGTTTTACTCACCAACCGATCGTTGCCATTACTGGGTGTCCCGTTCTAACTTATTTCTTTGGTTCGAGGATTCGCACGCGCACTCGATTCCGCGATTGGGTAAATTTCGATACCCATATACCGACGAAACTATGAAATGCACGACAGCAGCGAATCCTACCGGCTGCGCCAGTTAAATTTAGGGAGCACGAAACTTTCTTTTTAAAAACTAAATTAAAATACTGATAGCCGATACTGAGGCTTTAATATTTAACTTAAAATACGTTTAGCCGATATGGAGGCTCTAGAACTAATTAAACTACGTGTAGCCGATTTGAAGGCTCTAAAACTAATGATCATACAAAGGATTATATTCTTAACATTAACTTACATACTACTCGGTGGTCCGATAAGAGACACCTTAGTCAGCTTTCCACAGAAGTGCAAGTACTGCTGAGTAAGCCGTCTCTACATCAGAGCAGAAGGGCGAGGGGGATGCATAACTAGGTACCTAATAAAAAAAATATTTATCTATATCGTTTAAAGTCTTTGTCCTGACTGACAGACAGACAACGTACATCCTAAACCGCTGAACATAGAGGGAACGCACGTACACTAATAAAGGTTTTTTGGAAAATACGCACCCCAACGGGTTCAAAACGGGGGTCAAAGTTTAAAACAAACTTTCTATTTCGCCAATACCGTCTATGATAGCCGTCAATAATTGGAACGTAGATAAAAAAAAATGAAATATAAACTAAAAACCAAAAAGGTTTGTGAAGAGAAAGAATACTGACTCATGACAATTCTATAGAGATAGACAGGTGATAACTACAAAGCTGAAAAACAGAGCTTCGTTATTTCCAATATATTAAAACGTTTCTTGGTTTCTAAGCCAAGTGACGGCTTAACTGGCCTTCTCACTTTGTTAGGGTCAGTTTTAGGTTTGAAGGCACTCATCTCCTGCTATAGAATATCGTTGATGCTGATAGACGAAAGCAAACTTTGCCAGACCAGAATTTCAAATTAACGATATGTTTTTACCGACATATGTCTTCTTTTATAAGAAACAGGCTCTCATCTCGGCCTTCACTATCAACATTTTAACACGTAACGCGTTATTCTAAGCGCGTATAATTCACGTGACACGGTATTCACTAAGCGCACGTAAAATTGTATATCAACAAAATAAACACGTCACGCGTTTTCAGCAAGAAATCTCCTTGTTCTTTAAAGAATAAGGGCCGTACACAACAACAATATGCAAAATAATAAATCTATATCACTTACCTAAAAAATACGAATCCTAAATAAAAACTTTTCGAGTTTTTTTACTAAGAAATTACTATGTGGTTTTTGGTTAGGGATATACTTAGCTGAAACGGGGTCAATGACATCATGACAAACTACTTTCAGTAAGGGATAAACCCGGAAGCCACGAAAACAACTGATATTTCATAATAATATATTAGCATTTTCTGTTAATGTATTATTATGAAAATATATATCTATCTCTCAGACTCGATCTGATAAAAAAAACCGTCCGAAAATAAATTCAAGTGGGTAATCGCCGAGCTATAAAGATCGTTCGTAAAGCAGAAGGCCAGCAGCAGTTAGAGGGGGGGGGGGGCAGTCAGCGGTGGCAGCCAGTGGGGGCAGTTAAAAACACATCACAGATAAATGTGAATACTAAAACGACTCACTTAAACTTTACGCGGAAGACATCGTTTCCGAATTACGTATGAGATTTTTAGCTACTTTTTACTTACTTTAATATATGTTTCAAAATAACGTTTATAGTCAAAAATCAATAATTTTAAAGAAAAACTAGTAACTCACCGCATAAGGTAAAAAAAGGAAGTCAATTGGCGCCGGGGAGACGGCGCCAATTGACTTGATCTTGAATCAAAAATGATCGTCAAAAAAATAGAAAAATTCGTAGAATCTAGAAGATATATCGAAAAATACGACATTCGGGCATTCTAACATCCACTTACACAGTCAGAGAATGAAAATTATTCCAGACTCGAAGCAGAAACGCTTCGCTCGCTATACTCAGTCTATAAATAACTAGTCAAATTATTAACCTTTTTTTAACAGCGTTGAAAACCACAGGCAAGGTATAATTTTAATGAACGTTCCTAGCGCAGACCTCAAGCAGGCTAATATTAAATAAGTTTATGCAATACAATGTACAATTTAGACAGTTAAAGCTAATAAACAGTTATAAAGGTGGGGTAATAATTAATTATACGAAGTAATTTACTTGCTTTGTAATATACTAAGGTTCTAACTAACTTTTCTCCGCGGATTTGTCCACATTATGTGTGTTTTAGAGACAAAAACTAGCCTATAGCACTCTCTGTGCAAGAAAACGAGTCACTCAGTAGCTTAGAAGTAAAATGATAAACAAACCAACAAACACATTTTTGTTTTATAATATCTGTGTGGCTTATTTATAAAGAACTTGAAGGCTTACGTTATACATAGTATTGTAATACGTAGGTGCAAATTTAAAAAGATAAAAACAACCATTAATCAGTAAAGAATTTTTTTAACTATTTAACAGAACCATAACCATTTTTTAGATTCTTTTTTTTTTGAAAAGAGTTTGAATTATTTTAATCGTAAAATATATATATCTATATCATCATAATATATATATATATATATAATCTATATTCGTATTTCCCGTTAATCATTCTTTATTTTGATACCACACTTGATGTATCTTGGAAACATTCATTTTTTGAAATTAATTTTTGCCGCCTTATATCCTTAATTTAGTTTTTTTTTAATCTAATGAATTCAGTGCCACTTTCACGACTATGACGAATCTATTGACACCACTCACATAAGAATACGACAATCTGTTTAGACTCTAGGGCGTGACAAAGAATTATACATACATACACTCGTAAAACATAACCCTCCTTCTTTTACAGTCGGGTATAAAAAGATTTAAAAAAAATCTTCATATTTATTTATTATTATATTTAAAAACAATTTGGATCTCATTAAAATATATACAAGTTCATCAAAGCTACTAACGAGTCAATAATATTACACTAACTTTGTTTATATATAATACTAGCTGTCTCGGCGACCTTCGTACCGCCCAACAGTTATTCAGGTTTCTCACCTCTTAAACCTTCCCTGGAGTACCACAAACATTTCAAGACTAAAATCAGGTAAATCGGCCAACCGTTCTCGAGTTAGTTTGCGAGACTATCGAACAGCAATTGATTTTTATATATAAGAAGATTAACAAAATGAAATTACTAAAATTTTGATTGTTCACTAAACGTCAACAAATCATGTTAGGAAAATACTCCTCAGAAGATTATTTTATACTGATGTCTGCATATTACTACAAAATTTTCTTCTCTATAATCTTCATGGACTTACAAAACACTAGAATCTTAAATTCAGCATGTCGTCCGGCTTAAGATAGCGCTGATTTTTAAAGTCCAATGTACGACCACCCATCAAAAACCTGACCAAGCTAAACGTTGCTTAACTTTGGTGATCGATAAGAAAATTTTAGGCTAGTACAACAATCAACGCTATAAATAGTGTAAAATTATATAATCTATTTACATATAATAAAATTGTAGTAGTCGAACATCTGTACACATAAAAAAAATGCTCAAAATCGAGTCAAGGCATTATTATCATTTTTTTGTTTCTTTTTTTGTATGTTTATGTGTACGTTCTAATTTCCGAAACGACTAAACTGGTTTGTTAAAAAATTGATAGCTATATCCCAGGTAAACATACTAGATAGATTTTGATCAAGGTAAATTAAAGAGAAGGAATCATTACCACGCAGCCGAAGACGCGGGTATCAGCTAGTGCTAAATAGATTTCAGATAAGTCAGCATCTGTCCCCGGCATAACCCAAATAGATTTCAGACAATAGTTAAACCTAGATTAAACTACTGCACAGATTATGAAACAGTTTCTATCAGCCCTCAAATTTCAGCGTCGTTAGCATACCTAACTTAAGTATTTCATAACTGAAAAACTGCTACGAAAATTATTTTCCATTCCAAATATATACAAAAACCTTTTTAGTATAAAACGATCTTAGGATGAAATCTTCAGAAGCGTTTTTTATCATTAAAAAACTCAAATGATAGTCATGCTTAAGAATAATTAACGGTCACTTCCAAACGACGCCTTAATATAAAAAAAAACTGTTTCATTTAAAATTATAAGTCAGGATCAGTCAATGTCTCATTTCAATCATTGATTACAAAATTGAGGTCGTTTTTTTAAGTTACCTACCTAAAAGATTTCGCAGAAATTTTGCGTTTGTTTAAGGCTGATTAAAAGAGTCAGTCATGTAAAAGCTACTTTGATTCAGTTTTCGTTTCGCTGATTTATCTTTACCTATTCATTTTCATCAATTATTTTTTCCTTATTTAAGTTAACTACGTAGGCGAATAAATTCATTCTTCCATCGGCCGCTACAAAATCGACAGTCATAATATAGCGATATCACATTTTTGCTTAAAAAATATCGTAGTAAAAACTATCTATTGATCAATCAACACTCGAGTACCTATCGTAAAAGAAACAAATTACATTTATTATCATGATTCTTAACTGTTAAAGAAATTTGCATGCAAATAAATATAGCATGTTTAATTTAAGAGCTGCAAACGTATCATACTCTCCTTAAATCATATAACTACATTTTAGCACTCGAATGCAAGTAAATAACAAAACTTAAATCTATCTTCAATACTCACGGACAAATATATTGGACATGAGCGTGGCTGGCAGACAGAACACGATCACCAGGATGTCAGCGACCGCGAGGTTCACGATGAAGAAATTCGTCACAGTTCTCATTCGTGGCGAGCGGTACACCACGGCTATCACGAAACAGTTCCCCACGAGCCCCACCACAAATACCAGGAGGTAAGCAGCACAGTACACGGCAGTCATAGCACCGCCGTGACGATACATAAACTCGTCGTTCATAACACTAAAGTCAGATCTATTATCACTCATATTCATCTTGTGGCGGTCCATAGACTCCATATGGGTCGTCAGAGGCTCCAGGTCAGGAAGTACACTGTTCTCCGGCACGAATTTAGCGTTCATGACTTCCACTATGGAACTGGATAGGACGTCGACCACGCTGTTGTGCTTGTGTTGAGCCTCCCTTGAATGCGAGTGGTTGTGATGCCTCCAGTGGTGCCTGGGACCAGGGTTCTGAGTCGAAAAGTTCAAGTGATCCATCGTTCCTGCGTCCTTTACCGGCAGTCTCAAAGGTGCCATTTCAGCACATGCTTCCTAAACAAAACCGTCTACTACAACTATAACCACACACAAATTCACACATCAAAATTTAAAGAAAGTTTTTGTAACACGCACTAAGTCTGCTTAGAAAAGTATGAAAAGTTCGGGTGGGGGCGCGGCGCGTAATAGCGGGGCGAAGGTTGCGTCCGTCGCGGCGTCGTAGCGCCGTCTGCCGTAGCCGCTACGAGCCGCTACGAGCTTCGTAGCTCTCGTAGGCCCGACCGCCTTCGTTTTGACGCATGTGCATTTTGATTACCGCCCAAACAAACCATTACTTGCACTTCCTTTAAACCTTATTTTCTAAACTTTAAGATTGATTATCCTTTGGATTTTTAATTTGTTTGTCGGAATAGGAAATTGGAAAGTCGTTTAAAATGCAGCGGGACTCGAAAAGGTTAGCATTCCATGCATTTTAATCGGAGTGGATGCTAATAGAGTTCCGTTGCCAAATTCTATCTATCTAAATGTAATATAGGCCAAGTAATGATGAGGTTTGATGTTTTACTCGAGAAATATTCTGCTTAAATTGCTTAAGCTGCACCCTAATGTAGTTGGGTATCTTGTCGAAGATTTCCTTCTTGTATACAAAAAAGGTAGGTAAATATTTTACGCTGATATGTTTGACAAATTTGAAGAATATTTCTATGATAATTACTTAAATTGTATGTCTTTATATGATTGTTAGCTACTTTAATGTAGGAGTTTGTTAGCCACACTAGGTAATACGTTCTTTTCATCTATTTTTTTAAACTAAAACGATATTATGTGATCTTTCATTATTTCTCTCTTCTTTCGATCTTTTATCATGGTCGACTATGAATTAATTGCAAAATAATATTGCTTGTAAAAGATTCAGTCTAAGAGGTCATTGCTACATTTTAATCATCTTAAGAAAATAGAAAATTCTCAATTCGTCGGATATCTTTCATTATTTTTTTACGTATGCTCCCGATTTTACAGAGACGCTGTACAGACCGATTTGTATATATATTTTTTTATTTGTAAGGGACGGCTGATGAACCCCATTAAATAATTTATTAAAATCAGCTAAGAATATCGACTTTTCAATTAATATAACTCAAAAAATTATAAATTATAAAAAATTATATCACCTAATTTAACGTTGGTTTATATTATTTTAAACCTATATTCAATCAATCAAAGCGTCAATAAACTGAGCACACAACTCATTGACGAGAATAGTTATTTTAACCACGTGCTCACTTTTGATTACCGAGCAAGCGAAGGCTTTAAAAATTAGAATCCTGAGTGAGCGAGGGAATTAAATGAGCAAAAGGTGAAAAATCTTTGCACTCGAGTGCAACACGTAACTTTTCATCCCACCTCAGCGAGGAAATAACTACGCAAAACAAATTAAAAAAAGTACAGCAAAAAGGTTCCGACTCTGAGCTTTTATCAAAATAAAAAAGGTTATATGATGAATTCGGCACCACAGAGGTAGAATTAAATAGGTTGAACGAGATTTTTAATTCACAATCTTAGTGCTCACGATATTCTGAAATCAAATTACTTTATCCTCTAACGGATAAAAACGGCTTTTGCACTCAGATATCGAATAGCAAAAATACTCTTACCGAGATGGTGGGATGAAAAAAATATATGATACAACCAAAAATATTGTTTCATCAAATAACTATATGTACTTATAGTTTATTTAAAACGAAAACTATTTTAGAACCTTCCTTCACATCAACTACATCTCAAGTAAAAGATTGCGCATCAATAAAAACTGAAACTCAATAAAAATAAAGCTACCGTATGTAAGTTTCAGTCGTAAAAATATTACTCAAAATCGGGATGCCAATAAAATGATTATTAATGGGTATTTTATTGGTTCAATGCCATTTCTCGTTTATTGAGATACATCTGTGAAGAGAGGAATAAAACGTATTGAAATAATAATGTACGTGAGACTTTGACAAATGACATTCTGGACTCGACTCTATTCGTTTAAATCACTGACCGAGCTTTAGCGAACCATCTTAGCTTTAGATTAAGTAAAAATGCTTCCATATCTGTTGTTATACTTTTGTATTTTTATGTTTTGTGTGTCTACTATAAACCGTTCATGTATCTATCCCAAGTTGTTTGGTTTTTCTGTAAGTCGCATTTCTCAAACAATCTTTTTCGTAGCGGCAATAGCCAAGTGGTTAGTAAAAGTACCTATTGCCGTGCGAGAGGTATGAGGTTCGATCCCACAAAATAAGCAACAAGACTTAAAAAATCGGTCTGCTAAATCATCATTTATATTTTTTTATTTTGGTGTACCCAGTGTCACTTCGCGGCTAAGACAAAGCGTTTAGGCTCTAAAGCGTGCCAAAAAAATATACATACATACATACATACGCTTGAAAAACATAACCCTCCTTCTTTCGCAGTTGGATAAAAAGAGCTTGAGCTATCGGTGGTAGGGCGTTTTCTAACATGCTCAGAAAAAATAATCTTAATATATATAAATCTCGTGTCACAATGTTTGTCCTCAATGGACTCCTAAACCACTTAACCGATTATAATAAAATTCGCACACCATGTGCAGTTCGATCCAACTTGAGAGATAGGATAGTTTAAATCTCAAATTATAGTCGCAATTTTAATTTATTGCTAATTATTTGTCTGTTATTATTTGACAGTCACAATTATCTGTTAACTCCAAATGATTCTAACAGATGTCGATACCTTTCGACTGGGTTGAGTAAGTAATCAATAGATGGCGCTGCTATGGTAAATCTACGAACGTGTCATATAAGCTACATTTTAACAGCATAATTACCACGTGTTGTTGACGCTATTAAATAGCTAGTATTAGTATAAAAATTAACAGTGTATTTTTACTGGGTACAACAAAAAATATTTCTTTTGAAAGTACTGGTACTAACGCGTAAATTTTTGAGGTTAAATGAGTGAAAATTTCTCAACAATCAATTTTCAACGACCGGATACAACTGTACTCTACATTTTTTTTTAAATATGGAGAAAATTATTTCGGACACAAGGTCATGTCAGTTCGCAAGACTTGTAATTACCTTTAGATTAAGTAAGCAACTTTCATGTCCCAGCATAAATTGGTCCCAGACTCGCTTGAATATTAACCAAAAATGAAAAAACTAAGTACACAATAATTTGCTACTAAAAATAAACATATTTACTAAGTTAAATAAAACGTGCATTCCACTTGAACCCCCTGGGGTCCAGTTTTTACAGCCAATTTTGCAAATAAATTTAAATACAGTAAAGTTTATGTAACTTTTGTTTAAAAAAATATTTGCTAACCTTTATAGGTGCATTGAAAAGAATAAATTACTGAATAAAATGAAAAAAAAAACAGTGTTAGGTAGGTTATATTTTTTTTTGTCTTTCATTATTATCGTATTAAAAATTAGATGTCAAAAATTTAAAATAATGTCAATTGCTTTTATTTATTGTTTTTTGTATTATTTAGTGACAAAAGAAGGTTGTTATTTGTCATTTTTTTCTTGTAATTAAATCTTAATAGATTACTCAAACACGTCCGGACAGGTTCGGAAAATTCTTATTTTTGAATTTAAATCAAAATAGATGTAAAATTAGTACGCCTGACAGATTAACTATCTTCTTCTGCAACTTGAAATGTTATATTAATGTACCTATCGTGCGCCTTTTTGTCGCTTTTTTCTTCATGCAGGTGGAGTGATTCGCCCTAGTGTCATAACTTCTACACCGCCCTAAGGCCTCTGGCATTGCCTACGAATGTTAACCGAAGACAAACAGCCGGGATACACAATTTAACATGACATCCAAGCCACGGTACCGCTCAATTGTAAATGCCACGGTCACCTATCCATAACCTGACAGTTTTTTTTTATTCTCCAAAGCTACGCATTTGTCTACAAGTTTGCAGGACCACGGAAGTCAGCGATACTGTAGTCTTAGATGGAGCATTCCTAGTCTGAAATACACTGGCTCTCTATGAAGGTTGCCATAACAAAACATTGGTACTTGGCGACAGATTTTTACAACTTGAGGGTGGTAGCCAGCCAGGCGAGCGATAGGAGACGCCCTACCACCATGCTATGGTTTCCACACGAAGCTTTCCTTCACCGGTAGCTCTGACTCTTTTTGCACGTTTCGTTTGAATAAACCTTGTACCTTGCACTTCAATCGACTCTACTAACCACTCGACCATCATCACTACTTACGTCTACTGTACAGAACGTTACTTAACATTGGTAATCTTTTAGGAATACCTCAGCTAAGGTTTACGTGCCGCCACGTACCTACTTCACCGTGTAATATCAGTACCTATGGTTCACGTCACATATTTGTCGCTTGACCTATTAGACGCCCTAAGCTTACTATTAATACTAGATATAGGTTAGACAAGATAAATAACATGCTACCTGTACTATAATATTATATTGTAGTAAAATATCTGAAAATTTTCTTCACGAAAATGTTTCTTTCAAGCGTTTTGTCGTGGGCGAGATAGTTTTTCTTAAGAATAAGAATAAGAAATATTTATTGGCCTTTAAATACCATTCGTTACAGGCAACGTGTTGTTACATTTTAGTTATTAATTACTTATAAATACTTTGATAGTTCTGAGAACAAATAGGTATTATACTCGTATTTATACAATTACATTGTCATTTATTTCTTTACTT
Organism: Ligdia adustata; assembly: GCA_947049295.1. Taxonomy (NCBI): domain Eukaryota; kingdom Metazoa; phylum Arthropoda; class Insecta; order Lepidoptera; family Geometridae; genus Ligdia; species Ligdia adustata. Next base: position 933,504 of record OX346221.1, read on the forward strand.
ATTAGTAACATTATGTAATTGTTGTTCGTTACACTAGAACGATGATTCCACAAGCTGCATTGACATATATTCACTGAGTTTATAAAAAGGATTTCTTTCAAAAAAATATTTTAATTTTCGTTTAAATATTTTTGGTCATCTCTCATATTCGGTAAGTAGGTCCTTAATACCCCCAAATGGGGCTTGTAGGTGACCAATTAGCGCTCTAGAATAATAATGTAGCTAGAAAAGCCCTAGGGCGGTAAGTAATTAAAAAAAACTTCACTCTTTCAAAAAGTTCGCGTACATCTAACCATCATACTGGCAATAGACATGCATTCAGACAAAGAGGTCGCTTCGCTATTCAGCTTTGTATGAGTGTAATAGTCATCAATTTTAAATATCGAACGGCGAAGCTCAATTTCGTTCTTGAAAAAATAATTTAAAAAAAGATGAAATAAGGTGGGAATAGAAAACTTTTACTTTAAAGATTTTTTTATAATTACGTGCTAATTAGGAAAAAAAACATGAGTTCTGCAAGTGATGAAGATATAAGCTGCACTCCAGATTCAATGAAAATGGAAGCTGAAGCAGCAATTAAAATGTTTTATTATTGTAATGCCGGTTTTTTGGTACTTACCTCACAATCGAGATGTAAAGCAGAGTAGTTAGCTCGGGTGTAAGCATCAATTGCACTCTCGAACAATATCTCGGGCTGCAATTGATGTCTTACAGCCCTTGGCTACTAATCTACTATTAAATTTAGTTCTATAATGCTATTTGATAATTTATTGTACATTAATATTTTAGTGTAAAGTCCTTGTTTCTTACACTTAGATAATCTGTTTTTAGGCAGGACTCGCCCTTTTTTATTATTACGTGAAATTATTTTTTTCTATACAATTACCATAGAATATATAAGAAAATATTGATATTTTCATATAGGAGCTGTCTGCTGCAACGTTGTACGCGACATACAATGGAATACAAAGGAATACCTATCAAGTTTTTTGTAATTTTATAATAGATAGTATAGAATATTACTACCTATATGATGAAGAAATAGTAGATTAGTAGGATTTGTCAAAAAGTTGAATGGATTTCGATCCGGTACATTGTAAAACTGTCATCCATGTATGATAAAGAAAATTAAAAATTATGTTGATTAAAAAATCACTGGACAAAATAGATGAAATTTAATGACAAAAGAGATGAAATTTAATGACCGCCAAAAAAACAATCGTTGCCCTAAACAGCCTCATCCAAAAAAATTTAACATCTACAAGTAAATGAAATCTGTACCAAAATCTTTCGAGCTACTTTAGTCATTCTGACTACTTAGTAACATATTTGGATGAAATTTTTAAATAAAAATGCGAATACATATTTGGTGCATGCGTGGCCTGTCTCGGTAGCTCAGCGATTATTCTGAAGATACTTGCCTTTTTAGGTTAGCAGACTTTACGTTTATTGGTGATAATTTCATATTAAAATGGGGATTAATTTTTTTTAAGTTTTTACGATTTTTTGGACATTGTATTTCATTATATCTGGTAAGTTTAAACCAAAGCCTTGATAAAACTATTGATATGGAACTAATTCAATAAAAAAAGCTCCAACGAATTGAAAACCTCTTTTTTTAACAAGTCTTAAAAAATGATAAATGCTTAAACCTGGCCATCATCCTTAATTTTTTGATGTACCCCAGTGTCACTCTCACAACTAAGACGAATCTATCGACACAACTCATAAATACGACAAACCGTTTAAGCTCTAGGGCGTGCCAGAGAAATGTAAAGACATAAATACATACACTTGAAAAACATAACTCTCCTTCTTCCGCAGTCGGTAAAAAGTATTCTAAAATATATTTGACCGTACGCATATAATTAAATCACGTAATAATATTCAACATCATTAACTAAACATAAGTTAGAATAAATGTTCTTGTTTGGGTTATAAACGCAAGCAAACTTGTTAGATTTGTGTTTACGTTAAGGGTAGTTAGGTCTATAAATTGATAAACAGTAGCGTTAAGGCGATGTGTGCCAGACTGAGCAAACAAACTAATATCTAGATTATCTTTAAGTCTAGGTCACCGGTCGCTTATAACTTAAAGACAAGGGCATGTCGAGAGAACTTGCACGAGATTGAATCATAACATTAGATGCCAGTTCATACACCAAATCTGAAGTATGGACGTCTTTGTAAAAAAAATAGTGGAACTCGACACAAAATGGCCAAAAGGCTAAATTATTAGGTAACAAAGATACACAAAAAAACATTTTATTTTTAAATTTTTTATCTTACTCATCTAGGCATTCGACCACAAGTTTGCACGATCACGGAAGTCAGCAATACCTTAGCCCTAGATGGAGCATGCCTAGTCTGGAATACACTGGCTCTCAAAGAAGGTTACCAGAACACACCATACACACCATTAAGTGCATGGCGACAGATTTTACAACTTGAGGGTGGTATCTAGCCAGGCGAGCGATAGGAAACGCCCTACCACCATGCTATAATTTCCTCACGGTGTTTACTTTCACCAGTAGCTCAGGCTCTTTTTTCATGTTTCGTGGGATTGAACCTCGTATCTTTTGCCCGGTTATCGACCCCACTAACCACTCGACCATCGCTACGAAATATAGCATAAAGCAGTCGAACTATGTTGAAAACCGAAATAATTATATAAATGGTCTTTAAACTCGTGACTTTTCTTACCCAATTGGTCCAAAAGTAGCAAAACAATCCTCGACCGATATTTACTAAGTTTATGTACTTTAAAGACCCCGGATGTTTAACTTTATTATTAGTTTAAGAGGCCCATTTACCAGCTAGAGTTAGGCATGAATGAGGTGAAAACAAGACCAAGCAATCGTGCTTTAATTTTTCTACATTTTAGCGGTGAACTGTAGAAACTAAACCAAGTTTAATTGCTCGTATTTTAAACCTCTTTTATGCCTAACTGCAGCTGATAGGGGTAGACTAAATTATTGTTTGGCTAAACAAACTGTCATCAAGTATTTGTTAAGTAGTTTATAGCGATAAGGCCGCCACTTGTAACACTTGTAAGAATTTATCTCTTGTAATTTATTTATTTGCAATAAGTATTGATCTCTTTATCTATCTGTAGCTGTAACCTTTGATCTCGCAAGTACAAACTTTTTTGCGACCTTATACCTCGGCGAACTAATTTTATTCATATTAAGTATTTAAGCGACGATCAAAATGTTTTTGTGAATATTACATGGCATCCCCGACACAGGAGAAATCCTAGTGGGGAGCTATGATTGTGAAACGTTATTGATTTATACAAAGAGACAAAGTAAGAAAAATATTAAAAATTTAACGTAGCACTTTGTTCGCTCTTATATACACTAAAATATTAATGTGCGGCCAATTTAGAAACTACACTTTGAAACACACAAAATCTTGTAAAAAAAAAGAGTGCTTCAAAATAGTTCTAGACCTATCCGAACGAATCAAAATTATACACAAAAAATTTACATACACAAATTAATAAATGTATCTTCTGATTTTCAACTTTTCAACTTGTCGTTGACTTTATAAAAAATTATAACCTTTATATATTTATAAAGACTGAAAGAATTTTAGTCATTTACTGCTTTATACTTATAATCGCGTCTTAACTTAGAGCATCTTTTGTCTGGTTCTATCCAATGGAGAACGTCACGCGCCAAAACAAGACAAATGTGTAAAGTTAAGACGCGTTTATTAATAAGGCTGCTCGATTATTAGTTCGACGGCCCTCGAGTCACATACTCTCTATAAGCTAAGGAATCCTGTATCAGAGTTTTTTACATGTAAGATTATATGAGTGTTGCAAAAACTTGTGCTTCGACAAATTAGTAATAATGTAAGGAACAAAGCTGCAGAGCAAGTTTTAACAATCACACTGTCTGGACGCTATCAGCACGAATGTCAGCTCAGTTAGAGATGAGACAAATTATAAATAATGTATCGATATAGATTTTTTCCGTTGTTGCAAGATTCATAAATGTTTCGTATGTGTCTACCAGGTATCTTTGCAGTGTAGTATTCTACGATATTTACTTTCCGAAATTAACAAATATGTTAGATATTAAGTAACTTTTCTAGCTCCTGTCTTCATATTTTCAGTAACTTTAAGCAGTCTCCCGCGACATAATGTGGAATTTGAAGAGTCTCAAACTTTGAACCCCCATTTGATTCACGTAAAGGGTTGAATTTCTGAAAATTCACATTTCATGTTTTTAGACTCCGTGGCTCTGCATTGATGCCTAGCAAAAATCCTTACTCTCTTATATAAATAGATTTTAAATATAGACACTTCTTTTATCATTATTTAACACACACTACACTAGTTTCAAATCTATGATTGTTTTAACTACTGTCTTCTTAAAACTAACAATTTAATTTCAACATTTTAAATTAGAGTTCTACATTTTGTACGTGTAGATCGCTAGTTAAAAAAATATCGAGTCAAGTCAATGATCGATAATATCAATCGATTGTCGATATACTTCGAACTATCTCAGCTCTAGTTCAAAAAACGAAGGTCATAGTACCGATACACCGAAGTTCTTTGTGCCAGAAGTAAGATCGAGACGCTGGATTTACTTATCTTAAGACTATTTCTTTACTTTTAATAGTTTTTCCTTACTTGCATCGGGTTTTGTTGAATGCTTAGTTTGTTTATTAAAGATCTAGCAGTGCTGACTTTAGAACAATCGTTTTTAGGATTCGTACGTAAAAGGTAAAAACGGGAGCCTATTATTACCAAGACTATCTGTAGCTATACGTCCGTCCGTCTGTCCACTTTAACAAAAAATAGTAATAATAGAATAAAATAAATATTTAATGGTGCTTCCGTACAACTAAGTTGATATTTTTGCCATTTTTTTTGTCAATATTAATAACAGCAATAGATAGACGCTTGAAATACTCACAGAACAAATAGTTAAATAATCACTTTAAAAATAAATAATTAATTCAAAAGAACTATTTTTAAGGGGGCGCCATTTAACAAACGTTATTGCTTAATTTCTGCCGTTTTTTGCTCGATACATTAATATCGAGAGAGTATTTTGGAAGACGCAGCGTAGGTAGGCCTTCCACTAGGTGGACCGACAACACAGTAAAACTCACAAGTAACCAGTGTATGCAATTGGCAGCTTGTCGTTCGGAATGACGTTCTAAGGAGGAGGCCTATGTTCAGCAGTGGACGTCTTCTAGCTGATGATGATGATGAAGTATTTTAGCAAAGTCGTACTCTTGCTAGGCAAATAGTATTTCCTTTCTAATGAAAATTCTTATCCCTGAAGCGAAATTAAGGAACGCCACAGCATTCTTCCCTTTATCGCAAGTTTTAACGACGCCATTTTTTATTGCTGTTTATAAATATTGCTGTCACAGATAATAAAAACTGGTTTGATTATTTGAGCGTTGCTTTGACAGTGCGTTGACCCCAGGTTTTATTCCTTTATTACCTGAACACTGGGGACAGCCTTTATTGCGTGAATGTTCCTTTACAGCGGAGTATAATTTCAGGCAGAGAGCGCAACATTTTATAGACGTACTAGCGGGTGGGTACGTGCTTCGCTACGTATAAACATCCTTGTACTATCAACACTGAAAAAAGTATCAATATGACAGCAAAATTTCCATTAACAAAATGATCGGCCATTTATTGAATTAATTTGTTACAAAAAATGTAATAAATAAAGAACCGCTCGACCGATTTTGTGCAAACTTCACATAAACCATCTACTAAATAGTTCAAACATTTGGTTTGGACAGGTGATCCCGTTCTTAAGTTATAAAATTACAACGAAATGTGGCATTGATTTTTATATAATATTGAAGATTGATGATGAAGATAATATCATTATTTTATAAATCGTAATATATATGTTGCAATAAATTAGTGTCTTACTATAACATAAATTACAATTTCAAGTCAACATTTATATTAGGTACAATTGCTATTCGCTTTAAATGGGCGTTATTAAATCAATAGTAAATAGAAAAATTATTATTTTTTACTGTCACAGCTATACAGCTGTAGTCATTTTCCAAATATTCTTCAATAGTGTACAGCTTCTTGTTAAAGAGGAGATTTTTGACACTTTTAACAAACACTTTTCAAAATAAGTTCCTAAATCGATTTGGAAATGTAGAAATTGATTTGGAGACCTTGAGACCGCGAGTGGATTGGCTTTTTACCCGACTGCGAAAAAAGGAGGATATGTTTGCTATTTAAACGAATGCTAGTTTCGCCCCGTGGTAATACCTGCGGACATTTGATTATGCCACAGGAACACTGAATTTTTCGGAATAATAATTAGCATATACGTTAATCTAGTTAGAGTGCAAATTAACCTTCCTGATGGCAAATTTACCAACTAAATCCGATCTGTCGTTGGAACGTGAAGGAGTAACAAACAAACACACACACATACAAACTTCCTTTATAATATCAGTGCGATAGTGCGATAATGATTATATAGTCGGGTTCCTTCCAACCTTTATAAGATTAAGCCTTGTAATGGTCAAAGTCTTGATTACGCAGCTTGCATACTTAAAGAAAGAAAGAACTTATTTATGTAGTACACACAGGACACTACAAAGTAGGCAAACATTTAAAATAATAAAGAGGTCGAGTTGCAGTGTCCCGCGCGTCACAAAAAGTCAGCGCTCAGCATGATATGATAAATAAACACTAAAAATACTTTAAAATGAGCGTATTAAAATTTGTAATAAGAATGTAAACTTCGTAGATTCTTGGTAATTATAGTGTTCTTTGTTGTTATACTAACTTACGCCGCTGGCGTAGCGACCCGAAATAGATCTTGGCCACCGAAACAAGAGAACGTTATTTGATCAGATCCTGTGCAGCTTACCGTCAATCAGCTATAAGGAGCTCGCCTATATTGGATTTAACGCCAATCGGGGTCCATACGCTTTCCTGACATTTCAATCTTTTCCTGTTTTCCTCTTTGTTGTTGTACAATTTTATGTATGTATACAATATTATGACCGTGACATAACATTATTGTGGTCAAATATTTAGTGTGAAATAAATCACTAGATATATAGTTCGGTTATGATATAACTAATACTCTGTCAAGATTGTCTACTCTGCGATCTCTATCTGCAGTTGATGTGCCATCTCTCCATTGAGAGGCATTGAGGCCGAACCTTCGATACGATAAGTTTTATTACCTCCGACAAAAGGGGAGACTGGAATATAAGGTATTAAGACAGGTATTATGAACACCTAGTGGTACGAATTGTCGACTTTACAATCACATAGAAATTGGTTTAGTGTATATTTGTCTAAATTGTGTTCTAGTTTAGTCAAGCGGGATTAACGGCATTAACTCTACTTTAATTTGATTATAAATATACTCTTTTTAACCTACTTAAAAGGGTTTGAAAGTTCTCAATCTCGTTTGTTTATGTATGTTTCTCAATTATTCCAGGCCGACTCGAACGATTAAGATTTTTTTTTGTTTAATATGCTTTAATTTTCAGATAATATTACCTTACTTAAACGCATTCATAAATGTATGTAAAATTAAACTTAAAAAATGATGTAAGCGCTTGCTGAATTGGAGTAGTTCCTACGAACTACTCCAATTCAACAAGCGCTTACATTTAAGAATTTCGTGTCCAAAATATACAAAAAGAAGTTAACTGAAATTTTTTTCTAACGTGACATAACTTTATGTACTTACATTTTATTACTATATTTATTATTATTTTTTTAACTGCTGTAGCTACTCATTGTCGCGTTGTTAGTCTTCGTTCATAATAATGCTCAGATATCACAAATAAATGTTAAAAGTACACATTTTTCTGTCAAAGTTATTTATATCTCCAAGATTAATCTAGATTCTTAAGACTACAACAGACTTAAGTGATATGTCAACAAAAACGCACATTAGAATTTAAACAAGTGGTTAGAAACGAGTTTAAAAAAACTAGATTGCTAAATTACTCGTATTAAACATGTGTATCATCCTTAATTTTTTATTTTATTTTGATGTACCCAGTGTCACTTTTACGACTAATACGAATCTACATTGACACCACTAACATGAAAATACGACAAGCCGTTTAGGCTCTAAGGCGTGAAAGAAATATACATACCTACATACACTCAAAAATATATCCCTCCTTTTTTCGCAGTCAAATAAAAAATATAAGAGTCAGTACATCAAATATGTAACGGTACAAAAAATATTTATGGTGTGGTAATTAATTATTCTATAATATAGTTTTTAATGAAAACTAATATGAAATTTACCAAAATCGACTCTTAAAGTTAAATTTCGACATTTTTGTCTTTATATAGTTTTCTTTTCTCTCAAAAAGAGATTTATTTGAAAAAGTCGATTTAGCAATTGTACCTATGTATTTATAGTTAGATAATTGTTGAAATTTTCCAAAGTAGTAAATGTTAATATAGCTTTGAACTTAGTCTTGATTGATATATTACTAGGAAAGGCTCTTGATGGGTCTCCTTTAAGCACGCAACCAATATTTTTGAACGTTTCGTATCGCATCGCGTCTCGTGTCGCGTCACGAGTCCTTGAAACAAAGCACTCCGAACTAAATATTTTCACTAATTAGCCAGTTTAATATAGAATCCCATTGTAAAAGTTGCTCCGATAATACTGCACTTTTAGTAAGTGCAGTATTATCGGAGAATGAATAAGTAAATACTCGTAGTTCATTTAATTACACAACTGGTCTATTTAACTTACTGTGGCCTGGTTAAAGTTTGAGCTTAGACTACGATATTTGAAAGAAGACTGAGATGTTTATTTTTAATAGCTGACCCAGTGACTTCGTACCGCCTAACAGTCGATTATTGAAGAGTAATGTTATCATCGTATAAGTATTGACATAATATATATACGATACTAAAGTCACTCAATTGTTTCACCTTCCCGGAACCTCTACACTAACACTTAAACTTTATGGTGTGTTATTAAAGTTCAAATTGACTTTTAAGTATTATTACTAATTAATTGTATGGGTGTCGTGTATATATATATATATATATATATATATAGACCTTTTCCTCGTACTTCATTGAATATTCTATAACAAAAATTTTGCAAAATCGGTTCAGCTGCTCTCGAGATTTACGCTTAACAACGCATTCGGCGAGGAATTTTCTTTAAAAGTATTGTAAATTGTAATAAATTCCGCAAAATACAAGAACCCACAGAGAATTTTAACACGGGTATAATTTGATTAGAACAGCAATAAATTGGGCGTCGATATGTCTCGTCAACATAAAACATCGAGTGCACTTCGTTTAACGTCACACAAATCGTAAAAACGAATTATAAATATATCCTTCAGGCTTTATTGCTTCTTGTAAACTCACTTGTGGAAACTTTACTTCGGGTAAATATGATTCATGGCAATACCTAGTGGTTAGATTTTGGCTGGAACTTAATCTTAATACATACATTTGATTTTATATATTGTATGAGGTATAATATTTTTTTTGTATATTTTGCTTTACCAATCAATTTCCTGAAAAAACCCCACCTGCATAGATTATATCATTGAATGTAGGTGGTTTTTTTCCCTATGAGTTCAGGCTTGTTTGATAAATCTGGTAGAATAAGTAAAAGAAGATTCCCACGAATTAAATCCCTTTTTGAAGAAATATTGCTAGTTACATACATCCAATTTGTCGTGAAATACTTTTATTAATTATTATCGCAATTAACTTTATTTATATGTAAGTGTATAATTTAAGTTAATCTCTTATTCCTAATCTATGAGGGATGTAGATTCGACGATTATCCTATCCTACTTCCTACTATAATTATAAACGCGAAAGTTTATAAGAATGTATGTTTGTTGCTCTTCCACGCAAGAATTGCTGAACCGATTTCGATGAAATTTGGTACTGAGGAAGCTTATTATGTTTATATTTGTATTAATTAATAATTCTAAGGTTTGATTAAGATATAGCCTATTTCTTTCCTGAATTAAAGTGTTAACAACCGTTTAATTATTGAGAGACATAATATTTGCCTCTTTTACGTAAACCAAAATAGACGAAACGTCAAATCTTGTTACTGGAGTTGTGATGCGTTGTACGACAGTTAACGGCCGCCTAGAGGTTGTAACGCCCACCCCTATCAGTGTCGATATGTTAAGGCAGAGATTTTGATAATATATATCTTCTATGATTACGGGTGAGCAAACAATATCTCCACTATAGGTTTACATGGTCAGTTTACTTAAAAATGTTCTTTTAAGTGTACCTTCTTGTATTAATATAAATATGGTTCGTATCAACCCCATAGCTTTTTCGGACCTTTTTTTCCTTCGGTCACTGTGATTTTATTTTATGTAGACAAAGTGGAATGTGACACAGAAAAAAAATATATTAATGTCCTCATTTGATCACGTGGGTCTGAAAGGGTTAGTATCTCACTACTGGGAACGGGTTTCCTCAATGATGGCGGTGTAGGTATAAGCCATAGCCCACCAGATAATTTACAGTAAAAAAGAAAGGAATTATAAATTTTAAAATTGGACAGTACCATAAATATACAATATTCGAATTCATAGGAAGGCATTTCTTTGGATTTCAGTTAATAGCTACCAGTGACATGCGTCACTTAACAAATCAATGACTTTTTGTTATTTATTTCGTTTACTTTTCGTACTAATCGAAAACACCCAACATTTTTAATTCTTTTCAAAATACTTTACAAAATTACAGCGACATAACTCAAAACTTGTTATATCTAAAGGGTTCTTGATATGCATCGCCAGCTTGATTGATAATTCCTAAAAATTGATTGTCATTTCCAATTCTATGATAATCCATTCCTTCCGCTTGATGGGCAGTTCCTTGATCATTAGTTCCAATGTCGAGTGTACTCTGTCCTGCGTTGGTGTTACTGAATCTGAATTTCGTGTTATTCCTAAGTTTATTAATTTCATTTCTAGTAAGTATTATAATATACATTTGAAGTCCTGAAAACAAAAAATACATTTGTTATATGACTTGAAAATGTTCTCGAATTCAGAAGGAATTAAAACAGTATAAATAAAGTGAAAACCAACTTCGACTCGATAGGCACAACTTGGAGTAACGAAAGTATGATCTATGAGTATGTATAGTCATGGCAAATTAATAGTAATTTTGATAAGAAAGAGATTTGTGATAAATTGCCAAAAACAATAAGTCACATTTTTTTTACAATATTTCATACAATAACGAATGTCAGAAAATACGAAAAATTCACTGCGTAAAAGTACTTTTGACAACAAGATATATAATAAAAGGATAATAAATATGTTGTTTAATGATATGATTCGGTTTAAAATAATACTAGAAAAAAATATTAATTTTCTCTTCAGCTACGACACAGCTTACCTAATATCAGTAATGCCATACATTTCAAAAGAGATCGGACAATTGATCTCCCAAATATGTTATAATAAAAATAATCTACAAAAAGATTAAATTTGCTTATTCCGAATGAAGATTCCGTTTAATTCACGTTCATGAATCATTTAACCAAGTAAATTAGGGATCAAAGAAATTAGATGACGGATGACATTGAGGTTGGTCATTTAATAACCCTAGTTGAAGAGCGTCTCATACTATGGGACAAAACATCAGGAGAATTCAAAGACAGAAATCCATTTTTCAAGAAAAATTGCGACTGTTTACACGATCGTGGCACGTTGCGACGTCGCTCGCTCGAACCACGATACGTACGACGTATCGTAGCACGATGCAAAATTGTATCGAAAGCTGTAAAACATGATCAGATGGAATTGAATCTTTATAATAATAACTTACCAATAAAAACGAAACCGAGCATCATTTTAGCCTTCATAATAGATATGATCATTATATGTGCGTCCGGCATATATTTTGCGATAATACTCATGTAATACAAGTCGTTTCCCGTCGTCCACATGTACAGTAGGGTGTAGATAACCAGTATCACTATACTATATATGTTATAGATGTGTAATAACTTGGCAGTTTTCTGAAAAATATACGAGAAACATATTAAAATTCTCATAAAAATACAGAAATAGCAGTTAATTTGGAAGATCGGAAAATCTGTTTGCTGGACTGATTATCATCAAATTTAAATTTGAATTATTTGGCAAAATAACCTTAAGCAGATCAACAATATAAAACTGAATAGGGTTGATCAGCTAATCAAGCTTATCAGCTAATTTTCGTTAAATAATTAATAATTTTCGTTAAATTTCGTCCGAATATTTTCGGCAATAAGGTTCACAGTAGGTTCAGGTATTTTTTTATGACAGCTCGATTATTTTCGGCAACAAGATCGGTAGTAGGTTCAGGTAATTTTTTTATAACAATCAGAATATTTTCGGCAATAAATAAGGTTCACAGTAGATTTAGGTCATTTTTTTATGACAACCCGAATATTTTCGGCAACAAGGTCGGCAGTAGGTTCAGTTTTTTTTTTGGTAACCGTTTGTAATGTAAAATATTTGATTTTAAGCTCGATAACGGTAATTTAAAAAAGAATAAATTGAAAGTAAATGCCAGCTAACTTACCCGATGTCCTCCAATCAAAAATACGATGGTAAATGCAATATCGAGAATCATAAAACATAGAAGAACTGATAAGACAGATACTTCCAGAACATATATATCAGGCCTTATTCTTCTTATTTGACTATAAGAGTACCTCACTAATGCGGTTATTATGAACGACATAAATAGTAGTGTTAACATCTGAAAATAATTAAATAATAAAAAATTACAAAAATCAAACAAAAAAATGAAAAAAATAGATGGTACCAATACTGTAAAAATAAAAATATAATATTAAGAAATAAATAAATATTATATTAATATACGTCGTATTCGTAATAATTATACAAATCAAAATGTTCCCATATTTCTTTACAATCTTTTACACCAATAAATTCAACCAAAATTTAAAATAAAATACAGTGAGCCCAAGTCGGCCCGTCATACTGACTAAATTAAAAGTTCCTAAAAATTAGATCTATCCTTTTTTCACTCTCGGAAACAAAAAGAGAGCAGACAATTTTACAACTGTCAAATTAGGTTAGTAAGTTTGTTCTGTCCTAATCAGGGTCAATATGTATTTTAGAAAATAAATCACATCACACTAATATTAAAAATTCGAAAGTTTAATTGTGTGTGTGTTTATGTTTGTTCTTCCTTCACGCTCAAACGGCTCAACGGATTTGAATGAAACTTGGTAACAGGATAGCTTAGACGCTGGCTGGATAAACACATAAGCTACTATTTATCCCAAAAGAGTAAAGGCGTGATCAAATGTCTGCCGCGAGTAAAGCTGCGGGGAGCAACTAGTTAAGTATAAAAACAGGAGTATTGGTTTCAAAATATGTAAGCTGCGTCCTGCGGTGCTACCCGCGTTAATACAGGATAAAAAGTAGCCTATGTGTTTATAAAGGGTCTAAGCTATCTCCGTGCCAAATTTTATCCGAATCGGTTCAGTAGTTTGAAAGAGTAACAAACTTATGTTCTTACAAAATTTTGCGTTTATAATATTGGTAGGATTACTTACCAACTTTATATACCCCCACGCTATCAGTCCATATCTTAGAGGGATGCAAAAACAGCATCTTTTCAATTCCGGCAATTCCACTTTCATACTTTAATGTTATTGTAAAGTAAATAAGAAAAGCAAATATAACAAAATTAATGTTTTATTTTATTTTAATTGGATTTTCATTGGCAAAGACCGCGTTAGCTTTCTGAACTAAATGAAATAAATGATGATATAAAACAAATTATGACTTCTATATTCTATACTAGTAAGTACATTACAGATACGTATTTGCGTGGGATTCATAGATAAAGTTGCAAACAAACTTCCTTTCCCGGTATGTACGTACATACGATCGCATATATTTAAGTAGGTATATATATAATATTAAAAAAAAACGTGATTCATTTGAGATTGTAAATATCAGGATTTTTTTTGTATTTACCTAGTGAACCGTAAATTATCTCCGAAATATTATGCAAATATCATAAACTTATATTTCAAATGCACGATTTACTTGGCCTAGTTCTTATATTATAATTTTTATTTATTCATGTTTGTTACCCCTTTTTTAATATGTTCTGGAATAAACTGGAATAAAAATTCCTATTAGTCTCCCTTTATCTAAAAAGGTGACAGAAAGGACTTGTTTTTTCCTGTTCGTCACTCGTCACATTTTTAGGGTGACAAACAGGAATTAAATTTCCTTTTTGTCTCTTTTCAATTATAATAGAAGAAAATAGGATCTAAAAAGCGATCTTATCTTGGCGTACAATGTAATAGGGCTACGTTAGGGAGCAGATTTTGACTATTTCTTCATAATGCTGACGCTACAGTTAATCCAAAAAGTTCCAGGGACTCTTATTAAACCTGTTGCTTTTTCTTTTATTGCGCAAACTGCAAAGTTATTTAATTCACTGCTGACTTCTTCATTTTCCGGCAACCATAACCTGGCTCTTAAATACCTAGTCAGAAGTGTGTCTTATATACTTAGTAACATGTATGTGGACAAGCATTTAAAAGTGCTTGTAATAAAAGAAGTTGGTAAAAGAAACTCGCATTATATATTTTCGTTGATACAATACATTAATTCTTTGACTTTGTTTTATGTTTGATTTGCTAAGAAGTAATTTGACTTTTTGTTTATTCTTAATATATATAAATCTCGTGTCACAATGTTTGTCCTCAATGGACTCCTAAACCACTTAACCGATTATAATAAAATTCGCACACCATGTGCAGTTCGATCCAACTTGAGAGATAGGATAGTTTAAATCTCAAATTATAGTCGAAATTTTAATTTATTGCTAATTATTTGTCTGTTATTATTTGACAGTCACAATTATCTGTTAACTCCAAATGATTCTAACAGATGTCGATACCTTTCGACTGGGTTGAGTAAGTAATCAATAGATGGCGCTGCTATGGTAAATCTACGAACGTGTCATATAAGCTACATTTTAACAGCATAATTACCACGTGTTGTTGACGCTATAAAATAGCTACAGCAACGCGTGGCCGGGTTAGCTAGTAAAGCTATAAATCCTGTATATTAAATTAAATTCACAAATTATTACTTATTAGTATAACTTCATAAAAGGCACGGATCAAAGCGTCTGTGGAGTGTAATAACATTAATATTTTAAAAAAATGATTTAAAATAAAATAAGACGAATCAATTCAGTGATATGTTTATTATGTCACAGGGAGCGCTTTTCTAGCACATAGCATGTAATTAACCATAATAATTATATGTAATAAGTATACATAAAACATTATTTTTATAACCTTGAAGCACAAGCGAATATTTCACCATCACTGTTTATTTTACAAAATATATTTAAAATATAAAAAAACTTTAATAAAACTAAGGCGGATCTGTTGTAAGTGTAACGTTATTTTGATATTCTGTATTGTTAGTAAGTGACAACACAGGATTTGCAAGCTGAAGTGGCAATGTGTTGGCCACATCGTTTGAAGAACCGTAAACCGATGTGGAAGAAAGGTGAGTGACGACCACGAACTAGAAGACGCAGCGTAGGTAGACTTTCTACTAAGTGAACCGACGATATTGTGAATGTCACAAGTAACCAGTGGATGCAATTGGCAGCTTGTCGTTCGGAATGGCGTTCTAAGGGGGAGGCCCATGTTCAGCAGTGGACGTCTTCGGGCAGATGATGATGATGAACATCACATAATATCATATTACAATCTAAGTTACCAAGACTCTTTTCAATGTCTTACTTACACAACTAATAAACAAGAGCTTGAAAAATCTCTTGGTAAATTAGTCGATTGCATAGTAACTACTAACTTCTAAAAACTCGATCGTATATGCATTGTAAATCAAACTACCCATACCAAAACCCGAGTCTGGAAAATACTTGAAAAATACAGATTATTGTTTTTGCACAAAATATGATTCAAATATATTACATAAAAACACTTATTAAATTAAATTTAATAAATAGAAACTAAATATACATAATTAAAAATTCTCAAAGGAAGTAAAAAAACTCTTATAAAAATGATTACTTACATGTAATTAACATTAAACAGAAACTTACATAACATAAGCTATTTATAAAGAGGACAGTTCAACTATAAATTTAGCGTTTGTATGATTAACTGCATCAAAAGGTCAAAACAATTTAATGTTATGATCCGAGTGAGGACAATTTGTGCCATTTGAGTGATTATTAACTTCATTGATGGTATTCGCATTTCCATACTATTTAATACTAATTTGTCCCGTTTTCTTCTGCAGTTTGATCTTCGGTAACTTCATTGTCAAGTTTTAATGTAGAATTGTTCCTCAGTTTATTGATTTCACTTCTGAGAAGAAGCGTGAAATAAATTTGAAATCCTGAAATAAAGATTTTATTTTTTATAATTTCTGTTACATGTATCTTTGATCTATTAAAATATAAAAATCAATTGCTGTTCGTTTGTCTCGGGAACGACAGATTTAGCTGATTTTTGTTTTGAAATGTTAGTAAAAGTTCAGGGAATGTTTAAACGGTGGGAAACATATATAATGTTTAGGTGGTTCTGCTAGTAATATATTAATATCTTTTAATTTTTTTTACGCATTTTGCGGTGACAGTATTTTTTTTCAAAGTCTCTCACAGGCCTATTGAAATATACTACTAAAGTAGTAAATAAGTAAGTAAGTAATTTTTGACTGGCCGGTTGGCGCAGTTGGTAGTAACTCTGCCTTCTGCGCTGCTGGTCCCGGGTTCGATCCCCGGACAGGTCAAACATTTGTGTGCATGAATATGTCTGTTTGACCTGAGTGTTTATTATTTATATAAGTATGTATTTATGTACATAAGTACGTATATCAGTCATCAGGTTATCATAGCACAGGCTTTGCCTAGTTTGGGACCTGAAGAGCTTTGTGTGGATGTTGTCCCATATTATGATTATTATTATTATGAATTAAATTTCATTCAGAGTATAAAGTTTTAACAAAGTTCGCGTCATCAGTTTAAAAATGTGTATATCTCTAAAAATATTGATTGGAGCTATATGACACATTGATGATAAATAATAAGCCTTAAAGATACTTTCATTATGCAAACTGCCTAGTGCGAACTGCCAGGTTGTGGAATTCACTGACGGGCACTCTATTTCCCGATAGCTATAATTTCGGTCATTTCAAATCGCGAGTGAATTAGTTTCTTCTAGGCAATCACGTTACGGTCAAGCGCAAGCTTTTATAAAAAAACTCATTTTGAGACTAAAGACTGCAAAAAAAAGTTAAAAACAATATATTTACTCATTTAAATCCCAAACTTTCAGGCATACTATATGTATAAGTAAGTGGTAGGCTAGTCGGTAAATCCGTTGTCTCACAAGCGAAAGGGCGCGGGTTCAAATCCAGGTTCAGGCATCTCTCAGTTTTTCACTCATGTGAATTTTAGAATTAAGCACCATATGCTTAAACGGTGAAAGAAAACATCGTGAGGAAACCTGCTTGTCGGAGAAGGTTAATAACTTTAAATATAAGTGAAGTCCCCAACCCGCAATTCGGCCAGCGTGGTGGACTATGGTCTCCACCCCCTTCGTAGGGGAGACCAGTGCTCAGCAGTGGGACCCTGCTATGGGTATATACGTATATGAAGGTACCCAATTTTGTTGTAATAATATGTTAGCATGTTTGTAATATTAGTAAATACAAATATATACAAGGTTATCTCCTAGGGGTGTACTAAGCCGAAAGGGGGTCACTATACTTATCCTAAAGAACAACTTCCACTACGAGACAAACTCAGAATTCGAGAAAAAAAAACAGCTATTTCACACAAAAAGTTGATCGGGCGTCGACTAAATGTATGAAACTGCGACAAATTGTATGATTTTTTTTCTTGGATTTAGAGTTGGTCCCATCGTGATAACCCTGATAAACGATAACCCTGCAAAGATCTGATACTTGCCTAAAGCAAAGATACTGATCCACATTTCGATTGTCCAGTACAAGACGGTGTCGTTCATAGCAGTAAACTCCATCACGGCTGATCTTATAAAGTACAATATATAGAAACACAGGACAAACATACTGTAGATATAGTATATACGCAGATACTTGACGTTTTTCTGTAAATAAAATAATTAAAAATTATCGTAGATAACATATATACTTTATAGAAGTGTATTAGAGGTACACGAGGACAGGGAAATACCGGAAAAAAGAATTTCACGCAATAATAAAAAGGGCGAGTCCCGCCTCGCAACAGATTATCTAAGTGTAAGAAACAGGGACTTTACACCAAAATATTAATGTACAATAAATTACCAAATAGCGTAATGGAACTCAATTTTAAAATATTCAAGCAAATACCTACTATAATATTTTTTGAAAGAAATCCTTTTTGTAAACTCAGTGAATATATATGTCGATGCAGCTTGTGGAATCATCGTTCTTGTGTAACGAACAACAATTACATAATGTTACTAATAAATAAAGAAATAAACCACAATGTAAATATATAATATAATAAATATATGTTATAAGAACTATAAAAGTATTATGTTTAATTTTTTTAAGTAATTAATAAATCAAATGTAACAAGACTTAACTGTAATGAACGTTATTTAAAGGCTAATAAATATTCCTTATTCATATTGTTTAACACTCCGACGCAAATGCGACGGGGTGTTATAAGTAATATGTGTCTGTGTGTCTGTCTGTGACATCGTAGCTCACAAACGGATTGACCGATTTTAGTTTTGGTTTTTGTATGAAAGGTGTATTAGTTGGGAGTGTTCTTAACTACTCGTATATTTGACGAAAATCGGTCTGAAATGGCTGACGCTACAAAATGGCGGTGTACAATTTTTGTCACGATTCCCTCAATATGGATATACAATGAAAGGGCTTGGCGGGTAGAATATTATACATTAATTATTATAATATCAAATCCAATATGTCGGGGTCTTTCAATATTTCCAATTTTGAATATTGATCGTTGGAATAAGTAGTACGAGGTTCTAGTTCTTATATCACCCCCGGTGCTGCATTCGATATAAAACTAACTTCCATTTATTTACGATCTCCTAAGGGATTAAATATCTAAAAACCCTTTAATAGTACACCCCTTCACATTATAATGCATTTCATGTCTTTAAGTTCATCAACTCAGGCTCTGCGTTGATTGTTACCGGTCAGTCTGTCGGTCAGTGAAGACTTACTCTTTTATAAATTAACTAGCGGACTCGACAGACGTTGTACTGCAACAACCTAGATACCAACTACAGCGCCTGCCATGCTAACTTGTAAATCTAAACTACCCATGGTGCCATCTAAACGCGAACAAAAAAATTATTCAATACTGTCCAGCTGTTTAGGAGGAGTTCAGTGACATACACACGTACAATAATATATATATAAATATATATATGTATATAAAAATAGATATAGTTTCACTAAACATAAGTTATTATGTAACTTTAATTATTTGGCACGCAGCAAAGTCATTATCATATTGTTTAAGAAGACGGGTTTTCACTCGTACCTGATGCCATAGCGCGTGCGGCGAGCGGCCGAGCGCAGTGCGAGACATGTCATCGTTGAACACACTCATTCTCATTTCACTCGTTGACTCATTTCATCCCTGATAAGGTTCACCGAATGGACTAAAAACTATAGTTGGACCTTTCCAACAATCAGGTACAACTGTAAACCCGTCTTCTTAAACAATATGAATCAAACACGCGATAGTTTTCTATATAAAGTAATAATCATTCATAAATTCTTAAACATAGTTCCTTATTACTTACTCTGTAAGCGGCAACCAGAAACATAACAACAAGAGATATGTCCAAAATATAAGCAAATACTATGCTAGAGAGAAGCATAGACCCATTCAGATCTGGTATACCATCCTGAACCACTACCAGCTCGAATATATCCCGCATGAAATCAAACAGCATCAGCAATGATATCACCTGAAACAAATTCATTGTCAATTTGTTTTTATTTTAAATCTACATCTTGTGATGTTCAAATAGTAAGTCTAAAGGACTTATTTCATTTTCGGCCAGGACGGTGTGCGTCTACAAAAAATGCCTGAAGATAAGATAAATAAAGATAAAAAAAGTTTTTGTATCCTAGGTTGACTCCAATGGTCGGTCACATAGGCCTATGAATTGTACCGCAACGCACGTCACAAATGTCAAAATTGCATCCAATCACACAACAAAAAAAGCGCAAATTACTTTTATGTGTAAATAACTTGTTAATATTTAGATTCGAAATTAATTTTATACACTGCAATAATTTACGTAACTTTGAATTTGGTTGATAGATTAATGTTTAATTAATTCCCTTACTTATTTATGGTATCATGTACTCTGTCCTGGCCGGAGCACCATACATTTCTGAAACAAGTCCTTTTGGGTTCCAGCTTTTCCCGCAACGAAGCTAGAGGGAGGTTGAAAATTGCTCGAACCGCTTCGAGGAAAGGATGGTACGGCCGTGTTTTTGTTTCCTCGACTTGGCGGGGGCACTAGTATTGGTTAGAAAATACTACGAAATAACCAACACCTAAACCTAGTAGATCATTGATTTCTAATGAAACCGCGGGATCCAATAATCATCTGGAGATTTTTATCTGCATCGAATCCAATGATATTTTGCATGTCAATATCGTTAAACTGGTTTGGGATTAAAAAACATAACTCTTTTTTGGGCAGTCGGAGTTGCTCATAAATGTAGAGGCAAGAAAAACTAAAAGCGTCGCCGGTAAACTAAATTACAGAAAGTAAAATAGTTTGCAAGAAATAAAATAGTAGAAAAAACGTTATAAAATAGTAACCAACAATTTTATTTTCAATATATACTTACCAATTTGACATTGCCCAATCCAATAAGTCCATATCTCAGAGGAATGCAACAGCAGCATCGAGTAGGTTCCGGTAGTTTCATTGTCAAAATGATATAAGTTATTCGACGCTTTATAGAAAAATAGTAATTATAATCACTTAGCAACGTCCAACAAATAATATAAAATAATTTCCCCCACTAGAGGTCAGTATTGCATGATAAACAAAAATATATTCCACGACTGCTGCCATCAAAATATGAACTGGCAGTAACATTTTAAAAGGGACAGCTATTTGGGTAACATTACGTAGAAATTAACTGTTGTTTTATTATTTTTTCCGGCCTACCTTCGGTAATGCGTCCTATTTTAGTAACTGCTTAATGAATTTAAACCTTTATTTTAATTGGAGTGATAGGTCAATGTGTAATTGCTAATACAAGAAAGTATTTATATAGGTAAGTCCAGGTATGAGAAGAAAGACTAAAGATTTGACATTTAATATTTTTAAACATCTATTTTATAACGATAGAGGAAAGACAAATAAAAATTATTTACTCCTATATTTTATTTTATTGAGAAGGTAATGATTGCGTTATTAGAGATTTTATAAAATATAAGAAAAGTTCTGTATAATATTATTTATGACAAAAATTCGTAAAAATGATATCATTAATTATCTGTATTTTTGTTGTTTATTTTGTTACGGTTCACAGATGACAGTTACAGTAATATTTTTTATTGGTAGCATCTAACGGTCTTAGCATAAATACGAGATTTTGTCGTCAAATTTATGTTGATAACTCGGAAGAAAGTGGATATAAAAATCTGGTATCATTGTACAGTATTGAATACATTATCTCGAAATGGTATACGAATTTCCATTACTTTCCAAATATGAAATAGGAATGAAATGGAAACGGCTTAGCTGGTCAACGTTTGACATTATGCGTAAAATTTCATACTGGTGAAACCAAAAACTATTTACTTTAGTATATTTTTGATTAGTGCATTCTATCTATGTTAACATAGAAGTTCAAATATGGACACTGACAGTAAGCAAAGCGAGCCTATCGTATCAGGGTTAGGTAACTATTCTCAGCAAAAAAAATCCTTAAAAATATTTTATTTTACCCATCTCTATATCTTTTAGTAATATTACAATCTAGCCTGAGACTAATGAGTAATTACTGTTGAGTAAATATTGATGCAGTAAGATTATGCGCTTTATTTTCGAGTTAACACAAAACGTTTCTCTCCCACAACTGAGATGTTCACACGCCAAAGCTGAGTGCGATTAAAAATAAGTAGTTCAGTAATTAAAAAACATTCGCACTATGCGACAAGTGTTTAATATAACTGCTTTTTGTGAGAGAATGTTATTATTATCGATGTTATGTACCGTATAAAATATATATGTTTAAAATATATATATTTCTTTGTGTAATAAAGCTATTTGTATTTGTATGAGCAAATAGAAGATATCGGTAAATGAGCCAAACTTCGACCTTAGTTGCTCTAAAAAATACCCATCCAGACAACGCTTAACCGATTTTGTTAATATTCTTAATAATATTTATAGGTATATACCAAGGCCTACGCCAAAGAGGCGACGTTTACACACAAACCTGAAGATTTGACTGAAAAAATAGATACAGAAAAAAATATAGGAGTTAGTTGACATTTAAGATTTATATTGACATTTATATTATAAATTTGGACAAGTTAAAAACAATAAGTAAAATATATATCATAATCATAAAATGAAAAAAAATCTTTTGGTTAAACAACTATTTAGCATGCAATTTATTTTTAATGTGTAACTGAATAAATGGCTTTTTTACTTTTACTTTACTTTACTTACCAAGTTCTTCCAAGACGTTTTATTTTAGCTGTAGTACCTACTCTATTTATCTCATATTTTAAATGCACGGATTTGTACGGCGGCTCTCGGCGCCTCGACTTGTCATTGAAATAAAAGGACTCTTTGAGTACAATACAATCTTTAATAACATAAAATAATTAGCTTGTGTGCTATAATAAAAACGTGTATGCATGTTAGCTCTATACAGCTTTTAATTTTTATATAATAAATACTATGACTATTTTGTAAAGGTAAATAGTTCCGTTGTAAAGAATAATAATGACCTGAAAATTCGTACACCAGAGCGAGTGATATCGCTTGCACGAAGTAAAAACGACGTATATTAAAAATATACATTAAATTTTTTATCAAATAAATAACATGATAAATAAATGATTACATAACATTCATTGTGCCTCATATGAGACAAATTGATACTAAAGGTCATCTGCACAATTTTCAGGTTGATTGATGATTCGTGCCAACTATGTTCGTGTTAAATGAACGTTGGCTAAATTACCGCCACATCAGAATTAGTGTTGCACCGTAAATTCTGTACAATTATCAGCTAACAACTTGGACCAAAAACTTTGCTGTTCAATGATGATTTTTAGGTTACTCTAGTAGATAGTAGCGTGCGAGACGTTGTAGGTGATACATCATTTAAAATGCACATGCACGAGAATACTCGCATTACATCGTTTTTATCTCTCCGGATACATTGGCAACTGAGATTCGCTACCAGTTACTGAAGAAGAAAATATGTTCTTGCTTTTACTGCGTTGTTTAGGGGGCTCTATATATATATCTGTTATGTGAATTGTTTCAGAATTATGTATGTATTGCCTCATGATGATTGCTTTGACGTAGAAAATTCCAAAGATAATATTAAAATTAAACTTAACAGGCTACCAAACAATTAAAAAGATCGTAATGATGCATTGCAGTTCTAATTCTGAAACAATTCAAATACTCGTAATATATATATATTAATTTGCAACATTTTCGACTTTACTCTGTGCTTCAGTATCTTCAGTGTGAAATTCTAAAACGGATTCGTCCTTCAACCTAATGATCTCGCCTCTTAACAGAAGAAGAAGATAGGTTTGGAACCCTGAAATTAATATTCAATAATTTAAGAACACATTCTTAGTGACACATGTTTTTTTATAGAAGTTAAATGCATATTATTTGTTGGTATGAAGCTACATTGTTATAATACTAAGAACTATTATTTTTTTGTTGTGGTGTTACTTGTAAAATGGCAATTCTTCAACATTGGAAATTTTTTTTTTACTAAATATTTATGTAACAAACTAGAAAATTTAAATTTATTTCGAAATTTGTAAGATGTAACAATAAAATATTTTTACAATAAGTCCGGTAACCTTTTAAATCTTTATTTACAATATTGCAATAAAGATTTTAAAGGTTTGAAAACCTTATTTTCTTGACTTCCCGAAAATAGGAAGATACTCAAAATCTTTTTTTTTTATTTAATTTTTTAAATTACGTATTTTAAATGGACTAGTTTGAAATTTTTACTAAAAATACTCACCTATGATAATGACTGCGACAGAAATATCGTATATTAAATCAGTAAAATGTTCGCCACTCGACATTCTTCCTATAATATTCCATAAATAATACAACGTACATACACATAGTATTACTACGTTGTAAATGTAGAAAATTCGTAAGTACTTGACGATTTTCTGAAATAAAATTAATAATATTATATTAAAAATACATAGTAATCAATGTAAAGTTGACAGTTCGCGTTTTTTGTCTGAATCTGCTTAAAGATCTTCTGACTTTAGTGATAAAATTTAGTCTCTATTGGTAATAAAACGGTTTCATTCAGTTTACTTACCCGATATCCACCGATCAGAAACAAGATCGTTAAAGAGAGATCCAAAATGAGAAATAGTATTATAATCGACACCAAAACAATGCCTTCCACATCGGGGACCTCTGCTTCGCGAACTACCTTTATTCCAATAATTTCCGTAAACCAACTAAATAGCAATAATGATGTTATAACCTGAAAACAAAAAAAACTCTTCTCACTTCACTTATAAAATAAATATATTTATTTAATAGTATATCACAACATATGGGGTCCCTTTTTACTATGAACTTTTAAACACGAAAAGCGGCCGCGTTTATTTATCCTGCATCTAATTTTATATCGTGCCGTGGGTCAGAACGCGCTCGTTTTTTCAACATAAAGTTAAACACGTGATGCGTTTTCCTTAAGGAATCTCGTTGTTGATTAGAGAATAAAGGCCCTGAATGTGACTACACGCGTTACTCATTTTAGACAAAAGCGGTGCTTTTTGCATTTTCGCTTTCAAGCTTCGATGTGTTCTACAATTCCTATTCACTAACATAATTAGGTAGATCATACATAATTAAAACACGATGAATCCACACATTCAACTCACTTAATTTTTGCGTTTACACACAAAAAGATCATGGACACGCGGCCAGATGTATGGAAAGGCAACCTTTTTTTAGGCTTGTATACATAGATTTGCGATTTTCTTAAGACAGCCGTAGACCGCCAACTTGTCCATACAGTAAGATATAGCTCTTTTCTAACTTTTGATGTTGTCCAATTCCAGTGGTTTTTTTTTACATAGCTAACACATTATTTACTAGACTTTACCACTATACTGTAAAGCTTCCTTAGCAGTTATATTTTTGCGCTGATACGATGCTTAATAAAAACCTTTATTTTGTAGAAATCAATAACTTTTTTCAAAATTATAAATCGTGTAGGTCTAAAATACATTATAGTGAAGCGATTGACACCAATAACAAAGAATTACGTTATAATTTAGGGAGTGAAAAGAGGTAAGCCCCGAAAGTTGTCGCTCATGGTCACCAGCAGTCACCCTTTAGAGAATGCAAGTTGATTACCAGCCACCCAGTATAACTACAGGGCTGCCATTATGAGCTCTCTTATGCAGTTGCATGATTTTTTTTAAATGGTATCTTGGCTGGAAAGACACAAGAAGTTCTCTTACGCTTTACAACCCGCCAGCCTGTGAGTTTTCGACCTCAAAATTTTCTATAACATACATTAACATTCTTACCAATTTTAAATGACCCCATGCAATAAGTCCATATCTGACTGGGATGCAACAGCAGCATTGCTTCGGTTCAGGTAAGTTTATCTTCATATTTAGTAATTACTTTTAATTATAACCTTTTATAATTTCAAATTATTCTATCAAGAGTAAAACCCTGTCACTGTGAATTGCGTGCGAACTAGGAACAGAACAAAACACGACTACTCCGATTATCTAACCTAATACCTAAATTAGGACTAAGTAGTTAATATTTTGGAGACTATTTTAGTGGGAGAATAATATGGTTTTTATTATATTTTCCGGTATAACTACAGGTGACCATGGTCAAACTAATTACTTACTAACGAACTTAATTTGAACTAATGTTTTATTACTCTTAATAATATTATAGTCCTCAGTAAGGGGCCACTAGGTGTGCGTTCTATGGATCAGTTCACCCTCAAACAAAATCCATGGATATTAAAAGTGAGTTGCTAAAATTATCAAGAAAAGATTCGAAAATTACTCGAAATTCGAGAAATTCGTTTTATCAAAATCGACCTGGTAATGTGGATTTCATATTAAGTAACTGAAAAAATTAATGAGGTGTATACCGAAGTTAAATAGATTGTAATTATTCAATACACTTTTAAAAAGGTATTAACTCTAACGTGTTTATCGAATACACAAACTAAAAATGATTAAAGGTCTGGCAAAAATTTATGTCCGAGTGGCAAATTCCCAAGAACGCTGGCAGCATTCCCGCGTTGAATTGCCACAGAAATCCTTTGAGCAAGGAATGAGCCAGCTCTCTTATCCCAGTGGCATCGTTGAGTTTAGCGCATATTTTTTAAAGAAACTCTTGTTACTAGGACGACATGAACAAAAAAAATTTTGTCCATAAAACTTTACTTACCAAGATAACTTAGTTCTAGTTTTAGACTGATCAGTATAATCATGCTGGCGTAAAAGGTATGTATGTCATACTGTTCGCTCCTGCTAATAAAGTTCACAATGCTGAAATCACGTATATATACGTATATAAAATACGGCAATACATACAAACAGCATATAACTATACTGTATATATAATAAATATTTAGCAGCTTCGCGTTTTCCTGAAAATAAAAATTATGAATGATATTTCTTATTACGAATACGCTTTTTTTATCTAGGGTTTTGACCACAAGTTCGCACGACTACGGCAAATAGCTATACTGAAGCCCTAGACGGAGTATGTCTGGTCTGGAATACACTGGCTCTCAAAGAAGGCTGCCGATGCACACCGTTAGGTGCTTGGCGACAGGTTTTATAACTTAAGGGTGGAAGCTAGCCAGGCGAGCGATAGGATACGCCCTACCATCGTGCTATGGTTTCCTTACGATTTTTCCTTCACCGTTAGCTCAGGCTCTCTTTGCATTGCTCTTTTTTCGAACCTCATATTTTTTGCACGGCAATGGACCCCACTCGACCATAATCGCTATTCATAACGTACTTTGTCTAAGCGCATCTTAGAGTATAAAAGCTTCTAAACAATCAAAAACAGCAAAGCACCTTAAGTTACCTCGAGTACTAGTAGAGAATAAAAAAAAATTACAGTTTATGAATAGAATAGAATTTTGACTACAAGCAATTTTGAACAAAAATAGGAAATATAACAGTAGGAAAGCATATCTTTTGTCACAAGCCGATTACGAGTTTTGTTTATGTGAGTCAAGAAAAATTAAAAGAACTAACCGATCGAATTTTATAACATTTATAAGTGACTAATTAGAACGTATCTTTGGAACAAAATAGGAAATTTTGAAATCGTTTACGCGATTTCAGATTTGCCCACATCCTCATCCCTACACATAATAATTTATTACTTATATTTTTTTGTTTACTTACTTTTAAATATGACATAATACAGGCGAAAGTGTGTTGTTTAGTTTATTTGTTTCCTTCTTATCCTCAGCGACTGAGTAACAGATCGACTTGATTTTTATATATTTATATAACGAGATAGGACGAGGTCTGATTGAACCATAAATCAATTTTTTTCGGGAAAATAAAGTTGAAGTGGTTAGAATGGTTAGACTTTATTACAAAAATCAAAGGTATATAATGAAAATTAACTCTTTAACATAAGAGTATATGAAGATTACGTAAGTAATAATACAGCTATTAAAATTTAAATTAGGTTATGAATTTTTGGTTTAGTCAATCATGGAGTAATCAGGCAGTCTTATGTTTTTTTTTAAATTGGAAATAGGCTTGTGTTTGACCGCAACTCGCCTGATATGAAGCGACGTATCGTCGCTTCATATCTTAGGCTTAAGATGGGGCACGCTTGCCTAGAAAAAATCGATTTACACGTGGCTTTACTCGTATAAAACCCAGGTTATAGTTATCAGGAAATAAAGAAGCCGACAGCGAGTTCACAATCTAGCAGTTCGCACAATAAAAGTAGACGCAAAGCGTTTCGTGCGAGCCTTGGGAACCTCTACCATGTAGCGGTGGTGTCTGGCCGTGTCTCTACTCGTCCGATGGTGAAATGGGGATGGGGGAATCAAATTGTGTAATTTCATGGCACTCTCCGACATGTAACCGATAAAGAACTGATGCCTTCCAGACAACCTTTACTGGTAAGGAAATATAAACTGTGTTATCAAATGTTTTGTTTTTATTTTTGTAGTTTTGGAAATAACTACTCACCTGATAGCCGGCGACCAAGAAAAGTACAGTGAAGCAAATATTTAGAAGAGCAGCTGGTATAACTATAAATGGTACTAAATTATAATCGTAGTCAAATAAGATTTTTTCAAACACAATCCTCAGAAAGTCTGAAAAAAAAAGTCCCTGAAATACAAAAGAAAACGAATTATTTATATTTGAAGGAATTGGAATAAACTTTCAAAGTGGTTTTCCAAAATTAAAATTTTATAAAATCGGTCTAAAGATTTGATTTTTTAACAAAAATAGTAGAAAAATTGCGAACTGCGAAAGAAGGAGGGTTATGTTTTTCGAGTGTATATTTATGTATGTATATTTCTTTGGCACGTCCTAGAGCCTAAACGGCTTGTCGTATTTTTATGTTAGTGGTGCCAATAGATTCGTCTTAGTCGTGAAAATGACACTGGGCATAACAAATTTAAACAAAAAAAAGAAATCAAGGATGATACACAGGTTTAACGATTTAGCAGTCGGGGTTTTTCGAACTCGCTTCTACTCACCAACATTGTGTACCCTAGCACACAAAACCCTTGACTTAGAGGTAAGCAACAGCAGCATCGCTTCCTTGGTGACAATTCCTCCATTGTTACGACAGACCGCGGCAAACTATTTGGACCGATTATCTTGGACTAGTGACCTTGGACCAATGACCTTGGACTAGTGATCTTGGCCGCGCAGTGACGTTTGATAGCTCACAGGCCGGTGGGTAGAATGCGAGGCGCTGACCTGAAATGTACAAGTACGCTGGACTTCAGATTGCAAAGAATACATTTGCTTTGCGCAATTAACAACGTTTTAAATTTTTGTTCCCCCCATTTTTATTATGATAATAACGTACTTACTCCTATTTTTTTATTTTATTCAAAATGTAACAATTGCGTTATTAGAGATTATTGAAACATTTTTAAAAGTTGAGCATGCCTAATGATGAAAGCTCGTAAAAAAATGATGTCATTAATTCTCTGTATTTTTGTTTTTTGTTTTGGTACGATGCACAGATGAGAGTTACAATAATATTTTTTTATTCGCGGCATCTGACGGTTTTAACATAATTACGAGTTTTTATTTTCATCTGTTTTTAGTAAATAACTCGAAAAAAAGTGCATATAAAAATCTGGTATTTTTAGTATAAACTCTTAATGACATTACACCGAAATGGTTCTCGAATTGCAAAAATGAAACGTTGTCAATTTTGGCGCTGATGGAAGCGTGTGCGTTCACAGTCATAGAACTAATATTCAATTCAGAGTATCCCAATGTTGGGCACGGATATATAAAATCGGGGCTGTAAGCCATATGGTAAACCACGCTGGCCAAGTTTCAAGTTTCTGACAGCAGTTTTCCTCGCGATGTTTTTCTTCACCGTTTAAGCAATATAACATGCACATGAGTTAAAAGCAGTCAGATGTGCCTTAATGTCACAATATCCCCATTATGTCCCTTGACATAGTAGGGATATTGTGACTTCAAGAATATTGCCGCTAAATATAAATAAAATAGTTTATTTAAAAAAGTGATTACTAACGTACATTACGACAGAGACCGATAGAACTATTTCTATTTAAAAATCAATCCTCTCAACCGATTCTGATAAAACGTAACTGAGACCAATCGAGAAGTAAAATATATCTACTATTTCGAACAAAACAGTTTTTCAAATACCGTCACAGACAAATAAGGTAAACTTAATAAAAAAACATACAATCGATATGAGTAGAAAGAAGGATGTACTTACTTCTTTTTTGGGAATTCATTAGATAATAATTATGAAAGAGTTTTTCATCTGTAAGCTAGACTGATATTTGAAAATTTGTTAAAATTAATACTTAATAAAAAAAATAACTGATGAAGTTCACCGAATGTGAACGAAACTATACTTGGAAATTTCCTTGGAAAAATCAGGAACGCGTAAAAACACGTCTTTTGAAAAAAATTATCATACACGCGTTAGCTTTCTAAAAAATACCACTAATATATCAAGCACTCTAACACTAGGTACGAGTACTAATGTAGTATTCGTTGAATTTGATTTTTGAACCAAGGATCGCTTTGGGTAATAAAAGCCTCCAATGCCTTCCTCACTTCACTTACTTGTTATCTTATTCTTCACTTAATAAACTTACTTTACAATAATATTTACTTATACAATAATTTCATCGTGATATTATTTATTAGTGTTTAATGTTCACAAGTCCTCGGACAGCAGAAATAATATTTGACTATTAGGTATAGATAGATAGATAGATAGACAACTCTTTATTCAAAAACCAGCTTAACAATAAATAAATAACATAGACAAAATTGTAAATATATTCTAGTTTTTAAATGGCGGCCTTATCGCTTAAAGCGATCTCTTCCAGGCAACCAGGTACGTACAAGATAATTACATAATATTAAAGAGGCCTTAAAATATAACACTAACAACTTAAGAACTCTCAATACAAATATATAAATATAATACATACATATATAAATACAATACATACAAATGCATATACAATACAATACTAGGCATGGAAATATATGAACAAATTCTCGAGTAATAATTAGATGAAACAAATGTTAGTGCTATAGCGATAGATAATGAACTATGACTCGATGCTTAAAAACGTTCAAAGAAGGAGCACGTCTAATATCAAGGGGAAGACTGTTCTATAGCAAGACAG
Organism: Ligdia adustata; assembly: GCA_947049295.1. NCBI lineage: Eukaryota > Metazoa > Arthropoda > Insecta > Lepidoptera > Geometridae > Ligdia > Ligdia adustata. The sequence continues at coordinate 964,716 of OX346221.1, forward strand.
CTTTCACAGTAAAAGAAGTCTTAAAGAAAGTGGTGGAATGTGAAGGAATTGATAATTTAAGGTATACATTAATCCAAGAGCACAGTTCGAGGAACAGCGCGTTTGACGAGTTAAAAACTTATCAGCAGGAGGAATACAAATGATACCTACCCACAGTACCTACATTCATACATGGGTATATATGACAGATAAACAATTAGGCTACAGTAAAAACTTAATTCAGTCAAAACCGAAATAAATAACTATTTTTTAAATCTTATTCTAGTAAATAACTTTGAAAATTAAAACCAGCTTTAGTTTGTCATGTGCCTGTAGACGTTTTTCATTTATTTGAACTGGACCGAGTTTGATAAAGTTTTTACATATTATGTAAGACAATATCATTACATTTCTGCTTGAGAAGTAAGTATGTAGCTCTGACAAACAAACAAAAACATCCTAAACATTATTAATATATAATAAGTACTATTTAACTAGGTTTAGCCGTCTCTAAGATAGATAGATAGATCAATTGTTTATTGCAGACACACAAAAAAAATGAAATTAAATACAAGAGAAAATTCTTACAAAATATAATAATCGAGGCCCAAGCGGTTATGCATGAAGAGAGCAAAGCAAGCAAGAGCAAGCAAGAGCAAACAAACTTTGCTTTAGTTTCAAAGTAAATCGTAACCACATTTAATCCTCTTTCTTTTGCTGATAGGAGTTTAGTTTACAAACACAAACACTATACAGTAGTACCTCCTTCTTTTTTGAAGTTAGTAAAATTATTTGAGTAACTTTGGTTTATAATTATTTTGATAATCCAAAGTTACTCATAAATTAACAGTAATAGAGCCCTGTATAACTTATTCATTCAGCATTTCATTGGTACACACAAATATCGGTGTAGTATTGATAAGACTTGTCCGGTTAAACTTGAACTATTGACTTTTCGTGGGTTTTTTTTATATAGCGCTTTTCAGCTTATATATTGTATAATATTTTATATATGACAACAACACATAAATATCAATAAAAGATCGACGATCAACGATATGACATCGACAAAAACTTGTTCTATCTAAAACAAGCAAGTTTTTGACCACAAGCTCGCATGATCACGGAAGTCGGCCACACTAACCTGTCGGTGACCCTAGATGGAACCGAATCGAACCGGTCGAATCAACTAAACGATATAAAAAATTGGATACTTGCTACATTTTTAACAGCTGCTTAATTTTTTCTATGTAGCAATAGAAGCAGATTTTTAATTCTTCGTTTTAAGTTACCGTAGATTATTTATTCGTGCGGCAAAATAAACGCATTATTTCTCATAATTATTAAATCATAAGGAGCTGTAAATTACTAGGTACTAAGTTAGTTATCTATTTGTATGTATTTTTATTTTGGTTGTATTTTACGTGTTAATTTTTAAATGAGCTGTCTAATGAAATACTTTAAGGCGTGGTTGCCTGGAAGAGATCGTTTTAAGCGATAAGGCCGCCATTACCTGGCGTATATTTGTATGCCTATTATTTTTGATAGGTATTTGTTGTTTAACTGGTTTTTTAATAAGGAGTTGTCTTACTCGTATCTCACTAGTTATTTCGACAGAATCGACGGCACATACGAGAACATTTCTGAGAGAAAATGTTGGAAGCCTGCCCTGGCCAGTGAAGGGCCTGGTCATTAAATCTTTACAAGTCACCTTGGCCCAGTTACAAGGTAGGAAACGGTAGCTTCTTCTTGTAACTTTTGTGAAAATACTACTGGTTTATCTGTGACTTACTTTTACAGACCTCGGTACAGTGTCTTTAAGAATTAATGAAACGTCGCGTGCTAGCAACCTTGATTTGCTACTTGGACTCTGTTTTTCTAGTGAATAACGATATTTCTTGATGAAAATGGATGACTTGTTTTTTTTATCCTATACAGCTAGGCATTTGACCTTACGTTCGTACGAAAACGGAAGTCAGCTATACTGTAGCCCTAGATGGAGCATGAGTAGTCTGGAATATACTGACTCCCAAGGAAGGCTGCCGTAACACACAGATATGATGTTGGTGCAATACGTTACTCGGATGTTGCAAAACGACCACGTTCTGTGCCTCGGCATGATATAAAATTTAATATTGGCTTAGTGAATATCGTTCCATGAGAATTCTACGAGCTTAAAATAATGCGGCCACGATACGTTTTGAAATGTTCACAGTGAAGAAGAGCCCTTATTATGTGACATTGCGCGAATGTGGCAATAAGAAAGGGACTGTAAATTTCAAGCGGGACGCTAATATGACGACATGGTTTATTGCAATTTTTTTTTAATTTTTAATTTTATTATTTTTTGTAATTTCATATTTTTGTTGTGTTTTTCCTTTTATTACATATGCTATACAACTACTGATAATTATTTTCGGCCTACGTTGTTTTTGTAATATTGAGGTAGAGATAAATTGAATTTAGCTTATTTTATATTTTGCACAAAGCGCAAAAAACCACTTTGAAACTGGGTACAACGACTGTTACATAAAAACCATCCAACTTTAGTATAAGATTTTTTTTTAATATTTTTATGTATTTACTTATCATGGTTAACCTACCCTTAATACATATCAGTTGGTTTCTTTTCATCCTATAAATACTATGAAGATAAGTTACGACCCTAAACACATGCCTAAAAAGAGGCCTCTAGCTGTAAACGAAGGCTTTACTTACTAACTACTAATGATACTGTAACTTGCGGTAGGTCAGATGCAGGTCGCGCCAGGATTTACGAAACTCCACCACCAAAGTTCGACTCCTATTTAAAATTTATACTGGGACCCTACTATACTATAATATAGAGAGGTATATAGGTACGTATGTATACAATAATTAACAAATAAGTTTCTCAGGAATTACTATATTTAATTATCTACCCAACTACATAAAAACAGAATTAGATGATAAAGCTTTCTCTTACAAGAACAAGTTTTGACATAGAATAGGCCACAGTTTGTATTAAATAAAAACATATTTTTTCTTACTAACTCTGATCTATTCTTTGTCGTAACGGCCATTTTAGCACAATGCAATTGTAATTCTGAGACAATTCAAATAACAGATTTCACCACCAGATCATAACGATATTACAGCATAGCGGAATACCTAAACTGTGGCAAATGTGTATCAAATGGACGTTATATTATTAATTTTCTAAACTATTATATAAAAAACATTGCTAGCAGTTATTAAGTCGTAAATAAAAGATTAAAAAATAAGTCGTAAATAAAAAATAAGAAAATGTTAGTTGTAAGTTGTCTTGCCATATAAATAAAATGGTAAGTCTCTGAAGTTATTCGCAAGGAATCAACGAAGAGCCAAAAATACTGAACCTAGAGACCTATCTATAGTACGCGGCAAATGACTAGAACTAAGATGGCGGCATAGTCCCTTTCACTCGCACGGGTAGTTTGGTAAGTGCGAACAGTACAACACGTCTCGCGCAAGGTCAACTTGTTTGGCGCGTAGTACTATAATTTGGATGTATGTATTCTTATAAGGTGTAATGGTGTACTAAGGAAAGATTATTAGAAAATCACCTTTTAAGCAGGTAATAATATGAAGACTCAAATTTGAAACTTCGTTAAATTCCATTTTGTAAGTGACAGACAGTTCCTTTTAAAGTATCTCATCCAAAAGCCCCATGAGTAACAAATTACTTGGAAGCTTCTCCTACGCATCCTAAAAAAGGTAACACGTAAGTAGGTAGCGGAATTGAAATCTTATTTTCTCAAAATAACTAAAAAGATTACTGAACAAAGTCTTTTGGATATCTTTTACCTGCGTAGATCACTGAACCTGTGTAGGTAGGCGATGATATTTTTAGATCAACAGATCGACTTAGAATTTGAGACAGGCGTGTAAGCTTTTACACAAAAATTAATTAAACTTTACTTACCTCTTAGATTTATTTACATTTTGAAATATAAGGGTGTAGTTTGTGAATGTAAGATACCTAGTTAAATCTAGGGAGCACAAAACTTTCTTTTTAAAAACTAAATTAAAATACTTATAGCCGATACTGAGGCTTTAATATTAACTTAAAATACGTTTAGCCGATATGGAGGCTCTAGAACTAATCTAAACTACGTGTAGCCGATTTGAAGGCTCTAAAACTAATGAATTACACAAAGGATTATATTCTTAACATGAACTTACATACTACTCGGTGGTCCGATAAGAGACACCTTAGTCAGCTTTCCACAGAAGTGCAATTACTGCTGAGTAAGCCGTCTCTACACAAGTGAGAAATTATCGGAATGTGCGATTTGAGGACCTTTCCGATAATTTCGTAAAAATTGAATTATTTTAAAATTTAAAACATACAAAAAATTAAAGATAAGCTTAATACTACGAGGTCTAACGCGGAGTAAACTAAAACACTGATGCTAGAGTATTTTTCTCTTTTAGCAACACTATCAAACACTTCACTATTTTTTAACGCAAACGCCAAATACTTCACGTCGTCCAGACTGATCTCGTGCATGTTAAGTGCGCGTGCACTGGATAGGCTCGCGTTCGTAAGGAGCGGCGGTAGGGTGACCACAGCTAGCGGCGTCACGATATCCATCTCAGTGTAGATGTGATGGTGTCGGATCTTGAGATCGTGGATCTCGATGTCACAGGGTTCGTCTAACGTGATGACGTAAGTTCCAAATACTGGATATTTAAACATTTCGTCACCACATCGTTTTGCCAGTATCGTATGAAATCTTGTAAAAAGTATCCAATTATATCGTCAATTTTCTGCAGTTTTACGTTTTCTACGTAAACAGGATACTGCTTGCAGCAGGTGAGATTGTTGTCGTATTTGAGAAGTTGTTCCTCGCAGGTTGGCCTGCTGTACAGGGCTCTGTTGTCATCGTTACAGAGGTGATGATCTCCAGACTTCATCCAGCGGCGATAGAGCGACACGGCCTTAAGATCGGTAAGTACTTCATTCCTTTCGCCAATAGGTAAGGGTATTTAGGAAAGATGGCCAGGGTTTGGTTTTCAGGTTCAAGGAAAATAGGTAAAGTGTACATTTTTATGTAGTTATAAGTACAATTATCGATTAGTGGAATTTCCATAATAAACGTAATCTGGTTTCTATTTATATATGATTTAACAGAAATAGTTTCTTTGATTTTTACTAAATTTAATTCATTAGGTTCGTATACTAAGTCACCAGCTTTAGATATTAATTTCAAATGATGTAGTAGCTCGGTAGAGTTAACAATAGACTGGTGTAATACTGAGCTTTTACTTAGGGTTAATGCGGTTTCAATTTCACTTAATTTAATAAATATTGTACGGAAATTACTTATGAATAGGTTATACAACCCTAGAATGTATGCAGATACGGCTACATTTTTTTCTTTACTAATTGTCTCCTTGAGGGACTTTTCGACTTGTTTGAGGCGAGTGTCCATGGTAAGCGAAATTTGATGAATCAGTTCAGTAATATTAACAAAGCTATCCAGCATTTTGGAGATAACGGTAATTTTCTTTGATATGATTACTTGATCGTGCAAAATCTCTGTAGTTAATTTGTCATATTTAAGTGCGTCATCATTGTCTAGATTTCCTGTTACAATTTTTATAATAGAGCCTAAGGGATTGAGAATACCACGTTTATAACGTTGGGGAATTAATTGTCGGTATTTATCTACAGTTATATCGCGCAGGTACCCTGCATGCATTAACATTCCAATAAATTCATGAGGAAACGTTTTATTGTTGGCAATTAATCTCTCGAATTCGGCAAATTGTGAAATCACAAAATTTAAGTCTCCATAAACATTATCCAAATTTATGGTTTTTAAAATTGTCCAATTATCTATTTGCATGTATGCTTGGCCTTGTTTTACTGGCAGGAGTCCTGTGTTTCCTTTAAGTGATTGCAGATGAAGAGCAACTGCTGGTATCGCTAGCGTCATAACGCACCACCTGTGGAGGGCGTTTTATATTTTTAATTGGACCCTTTGTGTTGCCTTTTTCTGTTTCTACCTTAATGGGGGCAACATTCCGATCAATTTTACCTACTACTTTTGCTTTCTTATATCTAGGTTTATCCTTACTCTTTCTTTTATTTATATCTTTCACGTAAACTGTATCTCCTTGTTTAACTTTAATGTCGATCTCTCCATCTCGTTTTTCCTTAACTTTTTCTTTGCCTTCGACTAATCTTTTTGCCATATATTTATATAAAAATTTAGTGCGCTTCGCGTGGTTTTTTACTAGTTGCTGTGTAAACGCTTTTTCAAACTCTATTCTAAAAGGGTTGTCTGTATCTGTGTGCCCAAAAACAACTTCAAATGGTGAAAGGCCTGTTGCTGTATGTATTGTATGATTGTATGCCATAACTGAGTACATCATAATAGATGCGGCATCGGTGCATTTGTGTTCATTTTTTCCTAGTCTATATATCTCGATAATGGTGGAATGGAATTGCTCAATGAGTCCCATGGAATTTGGGTTATTTACAGTACCTATGTGACGTTCGATTTTATGCAGGCTAAAGAATTCTTTAGTTAATTCGTTGTTGAATTCCATGCCGGGGTCAGAACATATTTTTTTAGGAATTCCGTAAAATGAAAAGTATTTCATTAGGGCTCTCACCACTTCCGGTGTTGATTTGTTAGGTATTTCGATGGCCTGTCCTAACTTACTGAATGCATCGATAAGTGTCAAGTAGTATTTGCCTTCAATAGAAAACAAATCAATAAATAGTTCTTGAAACGGTGCATCCTGTGTCTGTGTTATCCCAACAATAGTTTCTACGGAATCTGACTAGCGTTTCTTTGATACCGCGGTGGCATGTCTTTCCTTCGTGGTATTTTAAAACTATCGCTTTCTGTTCGTTTTTGTTTTGCACATATACTACTCGTTCTATACATTCGTGTAGGTTAATCATGTCCTTTTTAAATAGGGCGATAACTATGTTGCTAAATGGTCGGCAATGTTCGTGTTCTTCAAAGTATATGAAATATTTAATTTTGGGTCTTATATACTCTTTGAGAAAAGTTTTTACTAGTTTCGGGTTATTTGTTGGTAAGAAAACTTCTAAAATTTTGTGTTTTCAGTGGGAAATGTCTTAGGCGTGTAACTTGTTTTTTAACCATGAGAATACTAAAATTTGGTTAGGCTTGGTATCAATAGCTTCTTGCAAAATTGGTATTCCGATTGATTCTGGATCTGCTGCTGAATGAATTGTCTGTGACTTACTACTCTTAGATGCTGATAGTATTACTGGTTGTTCTATAGGAAACAGTTCAGTAGTTTCTAATGAATCTGATATGCTTATGGTTCCGCTTGTGTCTGAAATGGTAATGGTTGATGAATCTTTTCTTTCAGGTTTATTTCCAGATAATTTCATGATATCCTGTACTACTTTGTCCATTTCTCGCTTTAGTTTCCGTTCTTTTCTATTGTGATTTACAGCCATTGAGTTTCCTTCATCATCCGAATTTAAGGCATTTACCTTAATTCTGCTCAAGGCGTCGGCGTTGGTATTTGTTTACCGTTTTTATATATTATTGTGTAGTCGAAGTCTTGAAGTCGCAGTCTCCAGCGCGTAAGCTTACTATTTGGATCTTTTAAGGAGTCTAACCAAGCTAATGGCCGATGGTCAGTATATATAAAGAATTTTCTTCCATATAAGTATGGGCGGAAGTGTTTTGTAGCCCAGATGATAGCGAGTAACTCTCGCTCTATTGTGCTGTACCGAGTCTCTGTATCGCTCAAGGTACGGCTAGCGTAAGCTACTGGTTTGTCACTACCAACTTGTCCTTGGGAAAGGACTGCTCCTAGAGCTACGTTTGAAGCGTCAGTCGTCAAAATAAATGGTTTGTCATAGTCAGGGTATTGTAGTAGTGGTGCATGAGTCAGAAGTTCCTTGCATCTATTAAATGCGTCTATATATTTTCGGTCAATAATAATTTTGTTTCGTTTCTTTAAACAGGCTGTCAGTGAATGAGTCACTTTAGAAAAGTCAGGTATGAAGCGTCGGTAATAACCAACGAGTCCGAGGAAACTTTTGATTTCAGTCGTAGTCTTTGGAATTGGGAAATTAATCACGGCTTTAATTTTGTCATTATTAGGTCTCAGTCCGTCTTTCGTAATCGTGTGGCCAAGGTACAAAACTTCCTTGCGTAAAAATTCAGATTTGTCAAGTTGTACCTTAAGATTTGTCTGTCTAAGTCTGTCAAAAACTAGGCGTAGTTTTTGGATATGTTCTTCGAGGCTCGATGAGTAGATGATGACGTCATTGAGATACATCACGCAGTGTAGTCCTTGTAGTTCTCGGAGGACATTGTCCATAGTGCGATGAAAAGTTGCGGGCGCTGTCTTTAAACAAAAGTCTTTCTTCTGCTTGAGTCGGGGCCTGTCGGTATGGTTTTACATAAATAGGGTCTTCGTTTTTGGTACGTATTTTATGTTTTACCTGATTTGTAAAAGTCAAAGGTAGTTGGTCACAGCGAAAAATGTCTTTATATTCATTACACAGTTTTGTAATTTTTGTAGGTTTTCATCAAGTATCCTGTCTGTCTGTATACTATTCACATTTGTAGAAAAATTAAGGTTGCACTCTAAGTCTAAATGTTTTGATACTTGCATGGGTCGTTTTATCGTCAGAGTCATTTTTGTGTCGGTAGCATTTTGGATAATTGTTGATGCATATTCATTCACACAGTTAACCAATGCACTTGGCATTCGTACGCCAGGGCTAAACTCTTTGTAGTCAAGTATAGCTTCACCTGAATGTTGGTCTATCGGAAGCTTTACTCTTTGTTCAGATCGTGGCTGCAGTTCAAATTCGTATTTATAATAGGTATGCAACTCGTCTTTGTTTTCAGAGTCGAATGTTTAAGGTCAATTACGGCGTCTAGTTGTCTTAGTAAGTCGTTGCTAATTAGGCCGTCGTATCGTGAGTCTACGTCATACAAATAAAATTTGTGGAAATCGTCACTTTGAAAAGATGGTAAAAGTGCTATAGTTATAGCTTCGCTATGTCTACTAGAAGCATGCGTACTATTTCGAAAGGCTCGTAACGAATATTCGTACAAATATTTTTACAACCATATGGTTGTAAAAATATTTGTACGCTTTTTGTGGGCTCAAGAATGATCTTGTGCTGCCAGTATCGATCATCATTTTCGCGTCTATTTCCGGCAAATAAATGTGTGGTAATTTAAGTGTAGGGTCACAGTTTAATTCTATGATTTCTTGTCTGTCGGGGCAGCTATACAAAAATTCGGATCTAACTGCTCTTGCGGTGAGTCTGTTTGTTCATACATCGTCTCGTCATGGTACATATCAGTTAGGTCGTATTCGTATGTTTCATAGTCTTGGTTTAAGTCTTGTTCGTAATTATAGTCAAAGTAGTCTGGTTCGTCATACAATTCGTTGAGTTTAAATTGCAATCCGAATTGGAGCGGAGTATATCCGACCTGCGGTGGACGGTACCCAAGCTGTGGGCGAAACCCAAAATTTTGTCCTTGAGGCTGAGGCATCTTAAATGGTTGAGCACTGTATATATAGGCGTAGTATTTGGTGGTGGATTAGGAATTCTGAATCCCGATGGTTGTGGATTCACGCCAAATTTAAAACCATTGCCATGGTTTTGAGGCAAAATTGGCTTTGGTGCTAGGCTGTTTGATATGCCATACATACGTTTCCGCATATTATATTGTTCGTGAAAGTTAACCTCTTCTAAAACGACACTCAGGGCATCCTCTAATGTCGTAGGAGATTTAAGCCTAACAATGCGCACCATTTCCTCTGGTAGGTTATAGAGAAACACGTTTAATGATGTGCTATTATATATAGTTGTTTTGGCACGTTTTAACTCGGCGTCATTTAACATGTTCACTTTAGATAACAAAACCGAACGAACGCTCTGTATCCTATTGCAAAAATCCAAATAATTTTCTCCTGATTTAATTTTCATAGATTCTAATTCAATTCCTACGCATTGCTCACTACGCGGGTCTCCAAAATGCTGTTTGAGGAGTTCTTTTAATTCACTCCAGGTCGAAATGTCCCTCACGTTCTGACAATAACGAGGCTGCCTTATCGTTTAAACGGCTCGTCAAAGATTGGAAGACATAAAGGACATTTCCTCGTTGCCTATATCTACTTATTACATACTCGCATTTCGCAAGTTTAATTGGGTCTTGTCCCCACCATATATCGGAACAAGATTTAAAATTTCGCGAGGTATCGGATTAACCTGCTCTACATTCTCCATTATAATAGAGTTATGAAAATTTAGACATGTTACTAAAAATAATTTTAATCACTATTTTTTTTTTTTTAATAATTAAGAAAAACTTGATCGATAAATCGGTTTGGAATTGTAAGGTTAAATTAAATTCAAATTTTACATACACAAAAATATAATTAATTTTTAAAATTTACCTAAATTTCACTTAAATCACTTATTAATAACAATTCAAATTGATTTTGAAATTTGAATTTACTAAATTACTTTTAGAAAGTTTTTATGTTTACTTAACTCTATCTTAGGTCCAAGGTTCTTATCGCTACATAGGTAGTCTAAACAGAGTTCTATTTTTAGATACCCGACATCATAAACGAGAGAAGTCTTATCTCGATAATAACAAAATTCGTGGATAGTAAGGATTGGAAAGGACGGCGAAAAGTTTTACTCACCAACCGATCGTTGCCATACTGGGTGTCCTGTTCTAACTTATTTATTTGGTTCGAGGATTCGCACGCGCACTCGATTCCGCGATTGAGTAAATTTCGATACCCATATACCGATGAAACTATGAAATGCACGACAGCAGCGAATCCTACCGGCTGCGCCAGTTAAATTTAGGGAGCACATAAGTTTCTTTTTAAAAACTAAATTAAAATACTTATAGCCGATACTGAGGCTGTAATATTAACTTAAAATACGTTTAGCCGATATGGAGGCTCTAGAACTAATCTAAACTACGTGTAACCGATTTGAAGGCTCTAAAACTAATGAATTACACAAAGGATTATATTCTTAACATTAACTTACATACTACTCGGTGGTCCGATAAGAGACACCTTAGTCAGCTTTCCACGGAAGTGCAAGTACTGCTGAGTAAGCCGTCTCTACATCAGAGCAGAAGGGCGAGGGGGATGCATAACTACCTACCTTCGTATTTTATCAATCACTAGCTGACCCAACGAACTTCGCACCGCCTAACAGCTATGTATGATTCTCCATTTTTAAACCTTCCCTGGAGTACGACAATCATATCAAGACCAAAATCAGCCCAGCCAAAATCAGACCAATATCGGCCCAGCCATTCTCGAGTTTTAGTGAAACAAACGGATTAATTTTTTTTCTGTTATAAGACCCTTCTCTAGACAATAACAAAAACAACAAAAAAAAATTAGTGAAATCGGTCCACCCGTTCACCAACGTGCACCAGCGTGACCAAGGGATATATGGATTCGTTTTTATATATATATTATTATAGATGCATGGCAGTAAAACGGCGCCTACTTAAAACATTGTTTGACGCCTGCTTTAATTATTTCTGTTGTAGTATTTACCTATTTGTGTTTAACATTCTATTACTGTGATAAAAAAATGTTTTATTGTTGATATATCTATTTAACGCTGCAAAGTTCTGCGAAAAATTAACTTTTGTGATAATAATAATTGAATGACGACAAAAACTCGATATGTACGGTAGGTATTGTAATAATGTAATGTAGTTATGTACTTATGGTACTGTCTAATGGTAATTACCACGGTAAAAGATATAGCGTGTACAGCGTGTAAAGTTATTTTTTTTGCTATAACTTATATTATTTAGCTTATATCTATAGTACCACAAACATTCACTATTTACCAAGCCTACTCTCGAACGGTTGAGAAAGTAAAAACTTGATAAGCTATCTTACCGGCTCCAAAAAAAGAAGATTTTATTTTATGTTCGTTGATGTAGAATTATTGTGTATGTTCCCCGAATTGCCAGATAGCCTATTAGTTTTGTCCGAACTAATCAAATCTTGTCTAATTAAAAATAGAGAAAAGATTTGATTGTTTGTTTGCTTGCGTTTAATAGGCTCCGTCTACCAAACTGATTGGAAAAAAAATTTCACGGTTAGATAGCTACATTATCACTTAGTAACATAGGCAATAAAACATTAGAGATGCGTACGCCAGCTAGTATATTATATACTAATCGTATAAAGCTCCCATGAAAAACAACGTCATGATAAGTAACAGTGAAGAACTTGAGAACTGGCACAATACACAGAGTGTGGTGGCCAATCCAGAAAGAATAAAAAAAAAGTAACAGTGACGTCAATATTGTCAATGTCAACTACAAGATTAGATCTGACACGTGCGCCTCGAGACAACTTCACTCCGTTCAATTTCGACCTCCATTCATCCTTCGGAGTTAATCAATTCGCGGTTTTAACTACATTTTCACTAATAATCACTGAAAACACTTAACATAAACCTATTTAAAGGTTCCAAAGTGTTTATTATTCAAAAATAATAGTGCAGTGAATTGGAAATGGCGTTGAAAACGTCGCCGGGCGTATTCGGGGTGCTCTCACGGCTGTCTCGTAATTTTTCGACTGGTAGGGCTCTAGCGTCGAAGCCTGTGACTGTCCGAGATGCCTTGAACCAGGCTATCGACGAAGAAATGGAGCGGGATGAGAAGGTTTTCGTCATGGGTGAGGAAGTGGCACAATACGATGGAGCATACAAAGTCACCAGGTAATCATTTCGGCACCCATAGCATACGTTTACATGCTTATTTTTTAACTTGTAAACTATTATTAAAAACTGTCAGCGTCCGCCTATAACTAATATCATCACTCGTTTCTAGTTCTGCACATAACTCACCACATTTTTTCAATGTGTTTTTCATTTTAAAAGGTTACATAACCAACAAGTTTGTTGACAGAGTTTCAATCAATGCGGGGAGTGTGAAATAACAGCTGTTTACTTCCCAGATACACAGTTTTATGTGCAAGTGTACTAAGATGTGTTAGTACCTACTAATTGTTTTCTTGTTTACATTTTGTTTACTTATTATATTATGGCCTGGCCATGGAGTACATTGTTTATTCATTTCCTTACTTTATTGTGTTGTGTTCACATGCTTACTAGCTATGCTACTTGAAACTAAATAAGGGGCTTGTAAGAAAGGTGATTAAAATATTTTTTTAAACTTATATGTCATAAAAGATAATTGCTTTCATGTAATAAAGAACTTGTTTCAATATCGGCCAAGATGGTGAACGTCTACCAAATAATGCCTTGAGATGTGGTTAACACATCGATAAAACCTGCATCAGTTGCCAACTTCAATGTGTACAAAAATATCCAATTTCTATGAATATTTATTGTAGAATTATGGCATCCATGGAATATTTTTATATCCTAGGTCACTTGTCACATCGTTCTATCCATTGTACCACACTTCACAAATGCCAAAATTGACACAATAAAAACACGAAAATCGTTTTTTTGCAAAAGTAATGTGAAAATATTAAGTTAGAAAATTAATTTTGTACACTGCAATAAGTCAAGTAATTTTCAATTTGTTGATATATTAAAGATTAGTATTCCCTAACAAATTTATTGTACCATGTACGCTGTCCTGTCCAGGGCTCCATACATTATTGAAATATCTCTTTTTGTTAATTTTCATATGAAACTATGATTTTGAAAGTAATGTCCCTATATGTATTATTTTATCTACTATATATAATATGTATCATCTTTCAATAGACACACATCCTAAAATTTGGCACCCTCCACCCAGTACCCCCTTTTGAAGTTAGATTCAGGCCTGACAAAACAGATAAACGAATGGAAAACATATTAAAATTGTAAGCCTTCTTGGAGTACTTTTCATTTACAATTAGAAAGCTGAAAAGAGTTGATTCTCAATAAAATGGCTATTTGTTTATTTATTTAGGTCAGACATATTCCAGAATAATTTGTTCTTTCAATAACTGTTGCTTTTGTCATCTTCCAGGGGTCTTTGGAAGAAGTATGGTGACAAGAGAGTGATAGATACGCCTATCACTGAAATTGGTTTCGCAGGCATCGCTGTGGGAGCGGCTTTCGCTGGACTAAAGCCCATCTGCGAGTTCATGACCTTCAACTTCTCTATGCAGGCTATTGACCACGTAAGTACATAAGATACACTACTGCTGCTAATGTTTGGAGGCAAAAAAGAAAAATACTCCAAACAAGATGTCAGTGTAACACTTATTGCTATACATAGAATAATAATGATTTGTTATGAAATGAAATGAAATGAAATTATTTATTGTCCTTATAACCACTTATGCTATACTAGTCAAGTCACATTACAATATTTCACACAATATTTAATTTAGTAAATTTCAAATGTACCTATGTCAGCAATTTTACAATTCACTTAATTACAAAATTTAAATGAGATTATGTAGTATTGATTAATAGATAAATTACTGATATAATAATACTTCTAAAATAGTTTACATTAATGTGAGTACAATTTAATAAAGTCATTATATAATAAGATAGTTTAATGTCATTATTAGTTTGTGAGTTTTGACTATAATTGTTTAGTTTGATTTAACAATATGTTATATAAATTAGGTATGAGTTAAGTATTAAATTAAAATTATTAGTAAGAAAGAACAATGACAATAAGTCTTATTAAAAATTTTGTTAGTCCCTACATATAAAATTATGATTGCTCATTTTATATCAGACTATTATTATAAAGGCATTTGTTTGTTCCTTCTTCACGCATAAACAGCTGAACGGAAATGTAGGAATTTTTGGCACGAAGATAGCTTATACCCTGGATTAATTAACACATAGGCACCTTTTTATCCAGGAAAATTAAAATGGTTCCATGGAACTATCAAATATCCACCCGCAGTTAAAACTGACCGCAGATAATGTATATGTATATAAGTTACAGTTTTATTTTAATACTGATTTTAAAAAAAATTATCGTTAATTTTCAATAGGAATTCTTGCTTAAAATAAAATGAAAATAATTTTCATGGAATTATTTATAGTTTGTTATTTTTTAAGTAATATATCCTTGTATAAAGTAAAACAATATTAAGTAGTTACTAAATTTTGAAATTTTGATTGCAGAGATATCTGAAAGACGTCTTTAATACGATAATTTGATATTTATTTTAGAGTCAAATAAAAGTACAATGTGTAAGTCAACAAACAGTCTACATTCAGCAAGATAAAGTCAAGATTTGTAAAGATAAGATAAGTTTTATTATACAATCAATGACTTTGAATTATAAATTCAATGACGATTCAGTTCTTTTAGGCCAATAAATAAATGAGTACATATTAGAGCAAAGAAATAAGAGATAACTGATAGTTAATGGTTACAGCCAGTCGTAAATGTATGTTGGGTACTCCACCTAATTTTATAACATAATTTGTCTAGAGATTAAACTATTGTGTTAGTTATTAGATAGGTTGATAAATTATTTATTACTGACACACAAAAAAATCAAATACAAGAGAAAAATTCTTACAAAATATAGCTACAAGTGGCGGCCTTATCGCTAAAATGCGATCTATTCCAAGCAACCTTAGGATAGAGACAGTGGTGAAAAAATGAAATGAAATAGGACGGAGTATACAATAAATCATTAGTAACATGATGATTTTATTTCACGAGAACATTTATCGAATCTCTAAAGTGCAATAAATATAGACTGCAATGGCTAGTCTGGATTTGTTTTAACACCTCACATATAATTTGTGTAATTCTTATTCTATGTTTGGCGATATGTCCCGCACTGACGTCCCGCGTATTGCTGTATTGTGCAAGTGTGACCCCCGTTTAGGCCCTCTTCTTCGCCATTCAAAGGGGGTCGCTGTTAACCAGGTGGACACATCTGGGGGATTTGTTAATTGTTAAACTTGATATAGTTTAAAATTTTTGATACCTAACTTCTACTTTGGTTTGTGTTGTTGAAATTAAATAGAAATATATTTATTTCTTTACCAGACTGCGAAATAAGGAGGGTTATGTTTTTCGAGTGTATGTATTCATGTACTTATATTTCTTTGGCACGCCCACGAGTTTGAACGGCTAGTCGTAGTTTTATGTGAGTGGTGTCAATAGATTCGTCTTAATTCGTGAGAGTGACACTGAATACATAAAAATTCGCTCCTGGTTTGAAGATCACTTGTTACCAGACTTTTTTAAACAGTAGGTGTAACATTCGACGCTCATTTTTTATGTTTATTATGAAACAGATAATTTTTATTCTCGAATTTAGGATTGCTCCAAAATGAAAGTTGTTCGTAATGATAAGTGAATTGACCCGCTTTCTGCTTAGTAGGTACTCCCTAACCGATATATTGCTAGAAAAAAGTAATTAAGTATGATACACAGGTTTAACAGTTTAGCAGTCGGGTTGTTTTCGAACTCGCTTCTAACCAGTTGTTATCGTATGTACCAGATAATAAACTCAGCAGCGAAGACATTCTACATGTCAGCTGGTCGGGTGCCGGTGCCCATCGTGTTCCGCGGACCCAACGGCGCGGCGTCGGGCGTGGCGGCGCAGCACTCGCAGTGCTTCGGCGCCTGGTACTCGCACTGTCCGGGGCTCAAAGTGCTCATGCCCTACTCCTCCGAGGATGCTAAAGGTACCAACATACTGCCACCCTACAAAGAACTCTACATTGAACTTTTCTAAGGATTGGACACACCAAATTAAAGATTGATGAATTCATTAATAAGGCATTAATGTTTCAAAAATAAAGCCCCAGTGCCCCCCCAGTGGTCTAGTGAAGGCTTCGATTTTAATAGATGTAACTATTGTTAGGTCTCCTGAAGGCAGCCATCCGGGACCCCGACCCAGTGGTCATGTTAGAAGACGAGTTGCTGTACGGAGTGCCATTCCCCATGTCTGATGAAGCACTCTCCAACGACTTTGTGCTGCCCATCGGTGAGTATTGACTGCTGCTTTTTTAGACTTCTTGATGCTTTCTATACAGGGGTTGTAATAACTGTCTCTGAGCACCTAACGGTGTGTACCGGCAGCCTTCTTTGGGAGCTAGTGTATTCCAGATTAGGTAAGCTCCATCTAGGGCTACTGTATCGCTGACTTCCGTGGTCGTGCGAACATGCGGTCAAATGCCTAGCTGTGTAGGATAAAAAAAAACATTTGTCAGTTAGGAATATACTAACTATATTTATCAGTACGAACAACATTCATTATGGGACCAACACTGAAATGAAGAAAAAAGATCAGCTGTTACATAGAAAATGGTTACCCATCACTGACAAAGTATTGTAGGACTTCGGAGGGATATAACTTTTAGTGTGAAAGTTGTTCATCAGGGAGTGCACAAAGACCCTCTTTCGCCTTAATACACCCCTAGGCGATAACCCTGTATAATACCTTCCACTTCTTTCGCTGTAATACGTCAAAAATTAAAAGAAGAATGATAAAGACTCAGTACATTGTAAGACGTTATAACAAAAGAGTGGTAGTTTAAAAAAATAATATAAAACACACAGAAATAAGAAAAAGATTAATTCATAGGGTAATAAATAGTCTAGCCTACATAATAATTGGGTGTGATATTTGAAAAATTACCTCTCTGTTATTAAATAAAAAAATTATTAAAAAATAGACCAAAATTAACTGAAAAAGTCGACATCTAACTTTTAGAAAGTTTCCAGGAGTCGACGACGAAGTTTGACGTTTTTGATCAAATTAATAAATTTATTCCCATCAATTAATTAGTTTTTGTGATCGATTGCTGGCATTTGTAGTAGAACATTCCTATTTATTTTAAATTGCCCTATTTAACAATTTTTGGGAAAATGTTTTAATATTTACAACCTAGGATTATTTTATACCTCGTACATTATATTTCTCCCTAAAAAAAATATTTATTAAAAAAGATTTTTAATTTATTTATTTGATCTGTCAGTGCTAATTTCTGTTTTCATGCCTTTGCTACTAAATTATTATAATATATAGATTATCCCACGTTCAGATTACTAACTATTCATGTCTTTTTTATATGCACAAGTGTGGGCTAGAGATATGAAGACAAAATAATGTGGTTTCCTGTTCGCGGAAAATCTCTATAGAAGCCCTGGTAAAGTCTCCACCGCTCTACGAGGGTGCACGATGTCATTTTAACTTGACCGCGATGACTTATTACTTGATATTTAATTTGATTGATTAATTACTTGAAAATTGATAAACTTGACGCTGACAAATATACAATTCGTATGATGTCATTATATTAAAAGAAATATAATATTATTGTAATATTTCAGGTAAAGCTAAGATTGAACGTGAAGGTAAACACATAACGTTGGTGTGCGCCGGGAAGGCGACCGAGACAGCGCTCAGCGCGGCCAACGAACTAGCGGGGAAAGGTAACTAACATACATACAAAATGATTAAATTCATGTTAAAATAATGACATATATTGCATACATGCAGTCATAACCACCCAACTAGGTGAAGTTGCCGGTATCTTGGTAAAAAAATATCTCTATTCCTCCCGCGTAAATACGGTAACAATAATTGCAACGACGGGAATATAAGTGTTTTTTCGTTATTATTCCAATTGTTTTATTATGATAACAAACCAATTGGTTTTATTATTATACCAATTGGTTTGTTGTCATACCAATTGTTTTATTATGATAACAAACCAATTGGTTTTATTATTATACCAATTGGTTTGTTATCATACCAATTGTTTTATTATGATAACAAACCAATTGGTTTTATTATTATACCAATTGGTTTGTTATCATACTATTGTTTTATTATTATACCAATTGGTTTGTTATCATACCAATTGTTTTATTATGATAACAAACCAATTGGTTTTATTATTATACCAATTGGTTTGTTATCATACCAATTGTTTTATTATGATAACAAACCAATTGGTTTTATTATGATAACAAACCATTTGGTTTTATTATTATACCAATTGGTTTGTTATCATACTATTGTTTTATTATTATACCAATTGGTTTGTTATTATACGAATTGGTTTATTTATCAGGTATCGAATGTGAAGTGATCAACCTGCGTTCCATCCGACCGCTCGACTTCGAGACGATCGCGCGATCTATATCCAAGACACACCACTTGATCACTGTGGAGCAGGGCTGGCCACAGTCTGGTACGTTAACGCAAAAATCCTTTCTTACTACACGCCTACACCCTATAATGACTCCCCTCCCATGTTGTGTATGTTGGTGTAGTGGTTGAGGCTCTAAGTAGCTTTTACTGGCGCATACCTGTCAGTCAGATATGACTTACTCTTTTACAGACTTTCACTAGATGGTTGGATCAAGTGTCACATACACGTATTGTAAAGAGGGTCCTCTGCGGTCCTTTCCGCCGGTAGCTCCCCGCTGCTGGCGGCACTCTAGTTTTAAGTTTTTTTTAATAATATTTGTTGTTTTATATTAATATTGTGAAAAACTTAAAAATAAGAAATAAAACGAATACGGAATAATGTGTTGTATGAATAGTAAATAAATTATAAAATATGTTTAGTGAAAAATAATTAAAAGACAACAAGTAGCTTAGGTAGGTACGTAAGAAAGAGAGACGGTAATTAAAAGTATTAAATGCAAAATGCTACGTTGTATAGAATGAATGAATTAACTCTTTATTGCAGACACACAAACATCAAATATACATGGAAAATTTTACGTCTAGTGTCACAAGTGGCGACCTTATAGCTAAAAGCGATCTCTTCCAGATATGTTAAGACCTTTGTCCCTTTGCTTTGAATGACTTTCCTGTATACATCAGGGTGTCCACGGACCTGGAAGGTCAGGGAAAGTCAGGGAAAAGTCAGGGAAGCTATTGTGGGTCAGGGAAAGTCAGGGAAATGACTTCTCTACCTGGAAAAGTCAGGGAAAACCAGGACTTTTTGATGATTGATCTTTAAAATTAATGTAAAAGTCTAAAAAAGTATAGAATAAATAAAAATAATATTATCTTATCAGTCATCAGTACTTCTTATATACTTACATATTTATATTCCAACAGCTAATTAGAGAGAGGAAAATGACAGTTCTTTTATCATAGATTAAGTAAAAAAAATACAAAAAAAAAACTTTTTTTTACCTAAATAATCTATGATCAAACTGCTGTCATATTCCTCTCTCTAATTAGCTGTTGGAGTATACTTAATTTATCAAACTTTCTCTTTTCCCAGTGATCGGTAAGTGAGGGAAGCCTTTATGCTCTAATCTGTTTTAACCCAGACTATTGAAGCATTCTTTTGCCGGTCTCTTAATTCCATAACTCATTTGGTTGTTTTTCTTTTAACTGCTGCTATTACATGTGCTAATACTAACCTGGGCCGGCAGTCTCGACATTCGTAACGACAAAATTCGGTTTGATAAGTAATCGTGCTTCGACTCTATGTATTGTAGGTAGGACAACAATATCCTATCGACCCGAATTTTGTCGTTATGAATGTCGAGAATGCATCGCTTAATTTGACTTAACCTAAACTTAACTATGGTGCAGGTTTGTTACTAACGTGAACTATATTATAAGTGTTGCTATGAGTGCCAAAAAGAGTACAGTGTTTAATGTTCAATGGTTGGACCCTATTATGCATCCTGATTTTACGGACTGGCTAGAAGAAGTAAAAAATGGCCCGCTTAGCTTTTTGTAAAGTATGCAATAAAACGTTCAAACTTAGTAACATGGGAAAACAGGCCATCACTTCTCACAGCAAAGGACCTAAACATCGTCAAAATATGGAATTACGCAAGAAACAGCCCTCTATATCATACTTTACAAAATCAGCTCCTGCAGTAGACAAAGATGTAGTTGTGGTGGAAAAACAATCGCCAGCGGCTAATGTAGGTGACAATGAAACAACAGCCACACGTGCCCCAACTGTTGAAGCTCATGACAATAAAACACATAAACAAGTTGTGATTCAAACCTACAATGAAAATGATGTAACATCGTCAGAAATCTTGTGGGCACTCCAAGTAATTTACAATAAACTATCGTTGAATTCATGTGACCGAATTTCTACCTCATTTAATAGAATGTTTCCCGATAGCAAAATCGCCCAGAACTTTACCATGGGTAAAACAAAAGCGTCATATGTGATTAACCATGGCATTGCGCCATTCATTCAGACGACACTGAATAGCCTGCTTAGAGAATGCTTATATTACGTCATCTCATTTGACGAATCCCTGAATAAAGTGGCCCAAAAATGTCAGATGGACTTGTGCGTGAGATATTGGTGCGTTAATACTAACACAGTAGTCACAAGATATTTGACCTCTGTTTTTCTGGGACGGCAAACAGCCGATAATCTTGTAGACTCATTTCTGGAAGGATTGGCTGATTTAGATAGAAAAGACTGCTACAAGTTTCTATGGATGGCCCCAATGTGAACATTAGTTTTCTGAAAAAATTTAAAAATGTTCTTTCTTCCGAGGAAACAAAAAGTCCCTTATTGGACATAGGTGTGTGTGGATTGCACACTGTCAATGGTGCTTTCAAAACAGGTCATCAAAAAGTAGATTGGAAGACTTTTGAAGTACTGTAAACTATGTACAATCTCTTTAAAGATAGTCCAGCACGACGAGCTTTATACACACAAATCACAGAAGGGACTGTATTTCCACAAAAATTCACTTATATTAGATGGTTAGAAAATGGTCCTTGCATTGAAAGAGCTCTCAAAATTTATGACAAGGTCAACCAATTTGTCAATGATCGTACAGTCCCTGAAAACCATAATCAAAAAATCTTAAAAGACATTATGAAGAATCCCGTGGTAAAAGTCCACCTATCATCTGTAAAAAGTTTGACTAACGAATTCGAACCTTTTTTGCGCCGATTCCAAAGCGAGAAACCTATGGCTCCGTTTCTCTACACTGCCCTCCTAGAGTTACTTCACAATCTCATGGCGAAGATTGTAAAGCCATCCAAACTAGAAACGGCTTCGAGTCAGAATATTATTAACCTTGATTTAGACGATAAAGACAATCTGCTGCCGTTAGAAAAGACAGATATCGGATATGAAGCAAAGCGCCTGCTTAAAGATGCTAAATGCAGTCCGCCAGTCGAGCTAGCGTTTAAATCCGACTTTCAAAAACTAATTGTTCAGACGGTTGTGAAACTGTTGGATAAAAGTCCCATTAAGATTCGTTTTGTTCGTGGTTTGACGTGTTTCGATCCACGAGTTATTTTGAATTACTCCGAAATAGCATCGAATCGCATAGTGCTTGAAAAGTTACATGAACAAGACAAGATTCAAGGAGACGTGGCCGACAGAGCCAAAAAACAATACAAAAAAATGTTATCTGAAGCTCAGGGAACTTGGAGACAAAAGTTCGAAGACTTCAATGAGGATACGGTTGGTTTGGACAAGTTTTACCATCTACTCATAGGTGAAGTTAAACATTATGAAGACATATGGAAAGTCATGAAAATTTGTTTCATCATTTCTCACGGTAATGCAAGTGTTGAGGGCGGGTTTTCTGTCAACAAATCACTGTTGGTAGAAAATTTGACAGAAGAGTCACTGATTGCACAAAGAACTGTATATGATTACCTTAAAACCATTAATGGCCCTGAAAACCACATCACGAGTAACAGCCTACTAGTGTCTGTCAGAAGTGCTAGGAAGAAATATCACGCGTGTCTAGAAAAAAAGAAAGAAAATGAGTCTAAAGAACAGCAGAAACAAGCTGAAAACGCAAAATCGAAAAGAAAATACGAGAAGTAGAGGAGAAAAAAAAGAAACTGGAACTACAAAGAGAAAAAGAAAATGTAGAGTTGCAAACTTTGAAAAACGCTCTGGAAGAGAAAAGAAGAGAAAATGATTAAATTATTGCACTTACATATAAGTTGAAGCTTCTTAATTCAGTTCCTAACATGTGTTATTGATCACAATAAATGTCAAAGTTTTATATGGTGGTAATTCTTAACAAACGTAGTTAGCATCCCTCCAACCCAAAATTTATACATAGATGTGATGATGTTTAATACCTATTCTAGCCTAGTCCTGTAATAGGGTGTGTGGTGTTTGGTATCATGGTTTACAGTCTACGACAGGGTCAGCGATACCTTTTCAAGCGCAAATAGGCTTTGCCATGTAGATAATAAAAAAAACGGACGTAACGCTGACCTTGTCGTAGGCTATACCCAGGTAATGGCTGGTGGTAATATCGTTTAATTAAGGTAAGGTGGTGTTCGGTATAATTAATTGTAAGTATGGTGTATGTATGGTACGGTATGGTTATGGTGTGGCAATCTATCTGTGTTGAAAATTTTCACCTTGATAGTTGGACACCTTGGGAAGCCAATAACATAAATCTCTAAGAGTGTTTGTGAAGACATAATTTTTGTCTCTTACAATCATTCGCAAGAGAAACATTTTTACTTCGAAAAATTACAGCTATAAAGATCAGGGAAAATTTTAGAAGTGGTCAGGGAAAGTCAGGGAAAAGTCAGGGAAATGTTTTGACGATTTAGAGTGGACACCCTGTACATGTATATATATGTATGTGTACGGTCGTGCAGGAATCGGTGCGGAGATCTGCGCTCGCGTGATGGAGTCCCCCGCGTTCTTCGAGCTGGACTCCCCCGCGTGGCGCGTGACCGGCGCGGACGTGCCCATGCCCTACACGCGCTCCCTCGAGGTACTCGCGCTGCCCAGGGCTCCGGACGTCGTGCGAGCGGCCACAGCCGTGCTGGGGAACAAGTGAGTACATTATAAACTGGCTGCGCCCTGTGGCGTTAATACTTTCATCCAAATCCGTTAGTGGTTTTTGCGTTACAGACTTTCGCGTTTATAATAATATATATATATATATATATATATACTAGCTGACCCACCTAACTTCGTACCGCTTCACAGTTATGTATGTTTCTCCCTTTATAAACCTTCCCTGGAGTACGACAATCATTTCAAGACTAAAATCAGCTATATCGGCCCAGCCGTTCTTGAGCTTTAGTGAAAAAAACGAATTCATTTTTTTAATATGTATTTTAATTATTTTTTTGTCATATGAACCTTCTCCTGACAATAACAAACACAACAAAAAAAATGTGTAATCGGTCCAGCCGTTCACGCGTGAGGCGTGACCAACGGATATATTGATTATATATATACATATATGTATATATATATACATACATATATATATACATCTATGTATATATATATATACGCAGGGTTCATATATATATATATATATACCATATACAACGTGTAACAGAAAGGTGTGACAATACTTAACGGTGTTAGTCTACACAACAAAATGAACCCTGCATATAACAAATTTGTTGTAAAATACCTTATGTTATTGCCCTAGTCTTAGTTAATTCGATCCATAACCTCCTTTGCTTGTATTTAATAAATTTTATAATATTTTTTACAGAATCAGCGAAGCTATAGCCAACTAAGAAGAATCTCCCGCCACTAGCAAAATACCGCGGCTTCGTTCACATCAAATAATGTAAATACAAATATATAATTATTTATTTTTGTGTATATTTTCCTGTAAATCGCAGATGTGTGCTCGCTTGTGACATGTCACGGATGTGTGCTCGCTTGTGACATGTCGCAGATGTTGCTCGCTTGTGACATGTCACAGATGGATGATATAATATAAAGTTGTATAATAAAATTGTTTAGATAAATTGTATCGTGTTTTATTGTATAATTTGTCGTGTTTTCATATTATATAAAGTTATTTCTATATTATATAATTTAATAAAGTCGTACACTTTTTACCCGACTGCGAAAGAAGGAGTGTTATATTTTCGAGTGTATGTATATATGTATACTTCTTTGGCGCGCTCTACAGCCTAAATGGCTTGTCGAATTTTTTTTGTGAGTGGTGTCAATAGTTACTTTTTAGTCATGAAAGTAAAAAAAAATTGGGTATTTAAAAATTTAAAAAAAGGAATTATGGATGGCTTTACGATTTAGTAATCGGGTTTTTTCGAACTCGCTCCTAACCACTTGTTTTATCTAATACAGCTAGGCATTTGATCACGAGCTCGGACGAGCACGGAAGTCAGCGATACTGTAGCCCTAGATGGAGCATGCCTAGTCTGGAATACACTGGCTCTCATGAAAGGCTGCCGGAACACACCGTTTAGGTGCTTGCCGACAGATGGGGTTAAATAATTGACATTTGGAGTAAATGTTCACTAGGAAATAACAGTTGTTTTATGTCGATATGAAGCTCCTGGTAATGATAATATGAATGATTAATCAAAATGGCGGAAATCAAATGAATTCATTGTAACTCACAATCTGAAGTCCAAAGATTCTTCACGGATTTATTACTTCCTAGAGACTTCTTATATATTTCTAAAAGGTTTACAAGCCCTTACGTACCTATCAAAAGTATTTTGAGTTTGACCGACTGCTATGAGTTGAAAAATAATTTAAGTTTATTCTAGCGAATGGAATTGCTGACGCTTTTTATCTACTTAAGGTTTGCGAAATTCCATCCTTTTAACTTTCAACAAAAGTTACAAAGAGTATACATATTTCGGTAATTATAGGGACTATACATAACCTAACAAAAACTATATAAAGTTATAAACTATATGTACAAAAGCAATATCCAAAAATTAAAACTAACTTAAATCTAAACCACTGCCAGTTGGTAGAGTACCCAAAATGCTGGCCCCATTGCCTCGTTGAATGGCAATACTTATGCGCTGACCCAGGTAGAGGCCAGCATTTTGGTCTCGAGTAGCGTCAACTAGTCGCTTTGTTAGGGCTTTATATAATAATTTTGCTCCTGGTCCCCAAGGCCCGAGAGTTTCAACCCCAAAAGGCTCAAACATATAACCGCTATCTAAATTACTATATTTGCGCCTTTTGAGGCCTTCAGCTGACTCTGCCGCCGCACCAGCCTTGTTACTAGTAACGGGAAGATGAGACGGTGCAAGAGTGTCGACGCATGTAGCGTCCCACACTAAAGGCCGCCCCATCTTCCAGGGGATAAGTGTCATGCCGTCGGGTCACTTACCATCGCTACGCATAAGACGACTCGGTTCTAGAATAGCTGCACAGTTAGCGGTGGTAAGAGCCCGGCGAAGGATATCGTTAAGGCTAGCGTGACGGGGTATCCTGCCTGCACTTTTCGAGCAAGATAGGCCATGGTGGCCGAGCTGGTCGACATTTGCGCCACACTGGCAGCGGTGTGGAGCACAACACGTTGCACCCAAGCGAAGTGAGATTGCGATTCTGAATGTAGTGTTGTCAAGGAGGGTCCCAGTATTAGGCGAAGGGAGTGCCTGTAACCACAAACCTGATTCCCACTCAGAAACCGCTAAGAGACGGGCGCGATCTGATGAGCTGGAGCACGTATTAAGGAGAAGTTTCCGCGCTTGCTCACAAAGTATTATATACTTATTATTGAAGTCCAAAGTATTATATACTTTTATAATTCAGGTCGGTGATGGGTAGAGTCTCAATTGAAATATTGACTACTTTCCGCCACTAGGGAGACATCATGGGAAGATAATCTTTTAAGAACCATTGTTCGTAGTTCCGCAACGACCTACTAGATGACAATGAGAAGAAATGTCTTAACGTAACAGAGTCTCTGGTACAAATATTATTGTATTTATCTTTATTATAAGGGACATTAAGAACCATTGTTGTTCGTAGTTCCGCAACGATCTACTAGATGGCGATGAGAAGAAATTTCTTAACGTAACTGAGCCTCTGTTACAAATATTGTATTGTTCTTTATTACAAGGGACATTAAAAACCATTGTTGTTCGTAGTTCCGCAACAATCCACTAGATGGCGATGAGAAGAAATTTCTTAACGTAACAGAGCCTCTGTTACAAATATTATTGTATTGTTCTTTATTACATGGAACATTAAGAACCATTGTTGTTCGTAGTTCCGCAACGATCCACTAGATGGCGATGAGAAGTAATTTCTTAACGTAACAGAGCCTCTATTTCAAAAATATTTTTTTTAAATATTATATATACTTTGGTTTTCGGTTTCTACATTATTATTATAAAAAAATAAAACTCAATTAACATCGTTTTAGAAAAAGTTATAATATACTGTTACTGTTACTGATTATCATACGAGTACATAATTTGATCACACGTTAACGATCCCGAGAGTTCCATATACCTACATGTATTTACTTAATTTGTTTTTTAATACTTATAGGTATTAGTTTCCTCTAAAAATTAGGTTCTTCAAAATGTTTTTATCAATTTCCAATGGCTCTTAGATTTCATTTAGAAAACTAACGCGCCTTTGATTCATATTGTTTAAGAAGACGGGTTTTCACTTGTACCTGATTGTTGGAAACTTCCAACTATAGTTTCGTTCTCATTCGGTGAACTTCATCAGAGATGAAATGAGTCTTTCGTGTCTTCAACAATTTCACAAGACACGAAACCGTGGAAACCCATCTTCTTAAACAATATGTTCTTAGATCTGTCGCTTTCTAAGGCCGATTTCATTGATTTCTAAACTGAATGCCCTATAAATCTATGAAAGCTGTCAAGCAGATGCTAGAGTCCAATAGGTGATATAAGGGACGAAAATAATCCACACTTGGAAAGCACAATAAAGCACTCGCATTGTGGACGCGAGCTCGCTGACAGCTTGATGGATCGCTGCAGAGTCGCTACCATATGTACCTACCTTCCTATACAATATACATACATTCCTTACTTACATACTAGTTTACGTAAATACTATTTATTTATTTCATAGGACATTGAACAGCGTTACTATCACAATAGAATAAAAGTAATAGATACATACAGACAATTAAAGCACATCACCGATAGCAGCGACATAATAAATAGCACAAGAGTTATGAACACAGAGTACAATACGATATCTAAATAGAGGGAACTTATTACATACACAACAGAGTAACATATACAGACAGAATGTAACAAACAAATATAATAAGAACAAATATATACCTAGAATAAATGTATTAGAAAAATTCTCCGCTCAAAAACCGCCTAGCCCAAGCTGAAGCAACGCTCGAGCAGAATAAGCCCAGGTCTATACGTTTACTAGCTTCATTGAAAGAGTTACTAGCTCGATACAAATAAGTATTTTGCCTATAGTTGGTATTAGCCTTAGTAATGTAAATAGGAGCGGTATATCGGGTTTAGCTGGACAGTTTAAGTTAACCATACCTACTGAGGAGCTCGGGACAATCTAATGAATTAGACATTAATTTTATTTAAAAAGTAACATCAACTCTTTCCCTCTTCCATTTTTCAGGGGAAGTAGGTTCAATTTTCTACACATGTTTAAATAGTCATAGGATTTGTAGGGAATTTTTAAACGAAAACATATACTTTATAAATATTCTCAGAATAAGCTCAAGTCGAGTTATAAATACGAGTATATCATATTGCGGGTTCCATACCTGGGATGCGTATTCTAGTATGCTAGGAACAAAAGTACAGTATAAGATTTTAGTATTTTTAATCTTGATGGAGTTATCAGACTTTAGACGCTTTGTTGGCAACCTTATCGAATGACAATTTAGAATAATGAGTGACGCCAAGGTCACGCAAAAATTCATTTTTGACTAATATTTGATTCTTAAGCTTATATGCGGAGGGATTTTTTTGAATTTTGTCTGTAAAGGTGACCACGGAGTATTTGGATGTATTAAGATCCAGCTTACTGGTTAAACAATAGTCGTCAAGTAGGACCAGATCTGCCTGCAAAAGTTCCACATCATCGGATGAACTAATTGTCCTATAAATTTTCATATCGTCAGCAAAACATAACAATTGTGAATTATTAAAGCAGGTAAATATGTGATTAATAAAATCTTTGTCATTATTAAAGAGCAAAGGCCCGTGCAAAGAGCCCTATGGTACACCACTGGGGATGTAAACCCAGCTTGAAACATAATTACTTACTTCGTTACTGTCTGCGTTCTTCGGCCTATATAAGACGAAAACCACCGGGGTAAATTTCCAGTTATGCCGATGGTCTGAAGCTTAGATAGCAGGATTTTATGGTAAATTGTATCGAACGCCTTGCTATAGTCAGTATATACAACGCCGACCTGAGAGCGCCTGTCCATGGCTTTGGTAAGATGCTCGTTGAGCAAAACTAGGTTAGAGACAGTGGAGCGACCTCTGAGGAAACCATGCTGAGGCGGATGAAAATAACATTTGATTTTTAAAGAATGATTTAGTTTTTTAAATTAAATTAACACACTTGTCTAACAAAACTTCAAAACAAGGATGAGGTACTAAACGTTACTACGTCCTTATTATGTTTTCATTGTATAGGTTATTATTTATATATATTTTGACGATACATTTTTTATTTATTTATTACGAGATGTTTCAGTAATGTATGGAGCATGATACCTTAAATACGTTAGGGATTATTAATCTTTAATCTATCAACCGAATGCGATGATCCCACAATTTCGGATCTTTTAACAAGCTTAGCGTTAATCATGTAACGAACGATTCTCTTCAAGGCAAATTGACATCATTTGAAAGCTTTTTGACAAGCGTTAATTTTAATATCGTGATATAACTTTTGTAAATAACCACGTAAAAAGTAGATAACCGTCGTTACATTTCGGCGCAAACTCTACATAAAAATCCTATATTATTACTCCCCACTGCCATTATTAAAATTACCCACATTTCAATTTCTCGCAAAAAAATCGCTAACGAAAATGTCAATCTCCAGACTTGCGCTTGCAAAGGATAATGCCTAGTAGGTGAGTGATCCATCAAACAGGACAACTGAAGGACAGATTTCTGAGCGACACACGTGGTTCTAATAAAAATGTTTTTTTTTTTGGGGTTGGACGGCGAAATTAAGAAATTTTTGGAATATTTCGCGATGGGAAATTGTGAAGTTTCATTCGAGGTGATGGAGAACACAGCATTTTATGAAGTCTATTGATGAAAAAGCTTCGACTTTACCTTTTCTACCACGTTTGCGGTACTTTTTATTTTATTCACCTGGGTATTTTTTTTACATATTTCACCTTCACTTATTGCACCCAGGCGCACAATGTACAAGGAAATATACAAAGTACTTGTAATGGACAGTTTGACCAAGTAGAATCCGGGGTAGATTATTTGAATAAATTATTTGCAACGTATATTTTATAATTGACTTAAATTTTCTATGATTATTTTCTTGATATCTAGAATTATTATTTAATACTCGCTGACCCGGCAACCTTTATACCGCCCAATAGATATATATGTTTCTCGGCGTTTAAACCTTCCCTGAACTTTCACTAATAGACAAAATGACAAACGAACAGCAAGAAAGCGACATGTAATGACTAGAGAACAGAATACTGGAAAACCATTTTGCTTTTAAAACTTTCTAATGAGAATTGGAAATTTAATCTTGTAAAAATTACATGACTTTTATCAATAAATTTATTGATAAAAAGTTTTATCAATAAATTTCAGTACCTATTATAATAATAATAATAATAATATGGGACAACATCCACACAAAGGTCTTCAGGTCCCAAACTAGGCAAAGCCTGTGCTATGGTAACCTGATGACTGATATATATACTAATATATATAATAAACACCCAGACACAGGTCAACCACAGACATTATGTTCATGCACACAAATGTTTGACCAGTCCGGGGATCGAACCCGGGCTGGGACCAGCGGCGCAGAAGGCAGAGTTGCTACCAACTGCGCCAACCGGCCAGTCAAGTATAAGTTTGCACAACTCTAAACGATTAAACGGTTGAGGCAAGTTATATAAAAACCTACGACAGTTTCAATGTCAGAACTTCCAACTAAAGTTGCCCCTGACACGCCGCTGATGGATCTGTTTGGTTTGGAAGTTTTTGGAACTCCGTAGGTACACCTATAAAAAACTACTACACGACTGCTACGTAAGTTGTTTTTTATTTGGTTTAATTGGCTTAATGTGTGAATCTCTTCTTCTACTCGTAGTGTACTCGTATGTATGTGCTTATGACACTTGATGCTATCGTTCTTTTAAACGACCAAGAAAATTAAAAATATTTATATCACACGTATGAAGAGAGATTGATATTTTATCACTTTTAGATTCTAGGCGAATATTGTGTCTCTCACTCATTTGTTGTTAGTTGAAATAAACGTAGTTTGTGACGCTACTTGATAAACTGGGACTATTTTTGACATACTTTGAATATTAATAACTGTAAATAGTAAATTTCGAAATGTTTGAAGCCATTTAGATGTTTGGGTAACAAGTGGGTAATATTATAGTAAGTAGCGGAAATCTGCAAATTTATTGTCGTTTCGCATAATGGCCGAACACAACTTCTAACTATGTATACCTCTCTTTAGGATGTTAGTCCTTTCCTGTCGCCTTATAAGAAGGATAGAGGTATATTAACAAGCAGACAAAAAAAATTGTTATTTTTTTTTATCTATCAGTTTAATATATTATATACGGTTGTCTGGATGTATGTATTCAATATATTATTATTTACCCACTTCTCAACTTCTTTGCTCAACTAGCTGAACAGTTGAGCAATAGGAATAAGGTTGGGTTTTTTATCCACGGATCGCGTGATCAGCGTTCCTATCGGCTAGAGCTAGGCGTTACAGAGATGAAAACAAGAGCAAGTTCGTTTTATTTAGATAATGGTAAACTGTCAATAGTGTCAAAACGAAACTAAGTTTGCTTCTTCGGTTTGGTTTTATCGCAGATAACTTACGTAGTTTATTAGAAGTTCACTTTTATAGAATTCGCTTCTTTACTACTGCTGACCTATACATATCAAGTTGAGCAATGCTACTCGAAGTATATACGAGACATCAAACTGGAATACCGACTATAATCTTCTGTCATCCTAAATTATAGATCTCAATACACTTTATAACTCACATAAAACCTCTAATAAATTCCCCACTCCAACATAATTCATTCACAGTTAAGCACAACTTAAGTATATTGCAAGTTATCCAAGAAATAGGGGCTTAAACGGGCACGATCGGAAAAATCGTCTAATTCCACCCCTGAGGGGGCGAGAGGGGGAAGAGGTGGGGGGAGGGGCGGGTCCGATCCATCACAGCCCCTGTCACATGCCATTAGTACGGCCTAGGGGGTACGGCTGGGAGAAAGTGTTAGGTA
Source organism: Ligdia adustata (assembly GCA_947049295.1). Lineage (NCBI taxonomy): Eukaryota > Metazoa > Arthropoda > Insecta > Lepidoptera > Geometridae > Ligdia > Ligdia adustata. The sequence goes on from OX346221.1 coordinate 996,887, forward strand.
ACTATATTATATTATTAGGATTTTAATATTATTTTTTCTTGCTCAATTAATTATGGTTTACTACTTACCCAAATGAGAGTTACTAGTCGGCTTCGGTGCCGTGTCTCCGCAGGTATTTCCCCAAGTGGAGACAATGGGATACTGATGGAGTCCGTGTCCCCTTTATGCGGAGGAGACAAGGACGTCGCTTACATTTTCAATACAACAAACACTTTTGCTAATAATCACCATTTTAGAGAAATTGAGAAAAAAATAACCACTTCGAATCAGTAGGTACAAGTCAGATATTCAAAACTCAAAATAATTATATCTACGAGTACATAGCATAATATCTTTCTATATTGTACGTGAAGCGGTCATATTTTAGTTATCTACTTTTGTGTATGTAATAAAATTAGTCAATCATTTTACCTGACCTTGAAATAACACTTTATAATAATGTTCAACCAAACAGTGTCTCTCACTTTCTGTAGGAGTATTAAATGGTGGAAAGAAAAACTCAATATTCTGTCAGTTTCTGTAGAAATCCTGTAGAAATGTATAGAGAACACAGGTATTTCATTATAATAACCAAACACGCAACAACAACCAGTTCCTGTTTAATGAACGATGGCGAAACTTGCTATTTCTGCGTTTCGTTATAATTTACATACAACTAAGTGATAACATTGTATAGACTTATTGAATAAAGAAATTATCTGCACAAATAGAGTGACTCGCCTTAATTTGTAGGTCTTTATTGTAAATATCGTTTTAGTGGATGTTTAAACTTATTGGTAATAAAATCAGTATGTTACGCTAAACTGACAGTTCTGAATAATCCATCCATCTGTACTCACTTAGACTTTGCAGGGAGACAAAACTGAGAGGCGACAATTTAAGAATAGTTCAATTAACAGCCATGCTCAGAAGCTTATAACCCGAACAATTTAGGATGGTATTTTTTGTGAACTTAGCGAATTTCTCATCAAATCATCAAACTAAAACGGGTTAAAAGATGCCAAAAAATAAAAATTCAAACACCTAAAGCACTCGGAGTGCCGTAAATCGACTGACGGAGCATGTGTTTTTTATGCCGCTCTATTTTTTTTTACTGAAGCTACCGTTTGGAACTTACTTCCAGCCGTACCGTTAGCAGAATTTCTCTCAAATATACGTGTAAACAGCAAATATCTTCATCCAGTCGGGCTTAGCCGGCAAACGAATACCTACCATAATATTTATAGCATGGTTATAGACTACATAAATATATTCACTATATATTTGTCTAACGATACAATACAAAAATTCTTTATTGTCACTACAAAAAGAATAAAAAAAAACAAATAACATGGCACAAAAGCCGATATTATCGCTAAAAAACGACCTCTTCCAGACAATCTTTATATGAATGGAATATGTAACAATAAAATTTAGCATAGACGGTGGTGCAAAACAGATAAGAAAAATATAAATAAAAATAGCTGTGAACACAACATACAAGAATAATTATAATGATATCAACTAAGTACCCTACTTATAAATAATACATGAGAAAGATACCCGAATACACTAAGCTAGGTATTTGACAGAAAGCCAAGCCCTGGTTCGAGTCTAGCAATGTTCTACCAATAAGGAGGAACTACTCAATTCAACGGTGTCTTTAAATATTTGTTACATACCTTATTTCTCGGAGACGGCTTGTCCTGATTCTTTTAAAGGATATACTTCTCAAGTTGTCCCATCAAAATCGGTCCAGATATTTAATTTTTAATCGAAATAAATATCACTTAAAAAGCTTTATCGGCGTCTTCGTAACGAAAATCTTCAAACATTTTTTTTTAAAGATCTTGTTTCTTATGATGATAGTTTGTATAGAATTTCTCATTTGGTATACGTAAAGACCGTAGTTTTTATATCGTCTTTAAGTAATTCAGTACTGTTGAAAATAGGATCTATACATTTTTTTTATATGTGTATACGTCGGTTTTTTTATTGGCAGACACTTGCAGAACACAAATAAGAATTATAAAAATCAAGATGTTATTATTTTTAAGTCGGAAAATTATTGTGGTCGCAATGTCAAGAGATCACTGAACGAATTTATAAGAAACCAGCCCAACTGATTTATAAGAATGAAGCCTATCAACTACAAAATCTTAGTAATCAACCCCTATTTGTCTTAAACCCCAAGTTTAAACCCGCAGTGATCCGTGCGATGGCTTATTGTCGCCTATTGAATATCATCCCCTAGTCAAATTGGGTGTTTAAATGTTTAAAATCAAGAGACCCCCGGGGGTCCGTGGTGCCGAGGGGTAGGGTTTCATTTGTCTGGTAAAACACATTATGAGATTGGTTTAACTAAATTAAGTTTGCGGCAGATTTTGGTCGGTGTTGACGTAATTATAAAATTAAGGTAAGGCCAAGAGTAAAAATCCATTGCTGTTCCTTTGTGTCCTTGCAAAAACAGCTGAGCCGATTTAACTGATTTTTGTTTTGAAGTGTTTGTCGTATTCCAGGAAAGGTTTAAAAGGAGAGAAACATAAATAACTGTTAGGCGGCACGAAGTTCACCGGGTCAGCTAGTATTATTATAATTATGATTCAGTAAAGATTTATCATGCAAGCCAATATCTGTTCAAAATCTGGAATGTTGTAGTTTCCTTGACACAGGTAAAATTCTAGTAAGGTGACTTTGTTACTGTAAAATGTGATATATTTTAGGAGATATAGAGCAAGTCGATTAAACCGTGCGTACATTAAATATTGTATTGCATGTTAGAAATTATTATCGCGGATCGATAGCATATTTGACCAAATCTAATAAACCACTAATAATTTTTTATTTACTATTAATATAACATACGGTTAAACACGCTGTTTTATTGGCATTAACTATTTGAATTATTGCCTTGTCACCGGTCCTTGATAAGTGTGTAAATTTTTAAGTCAATCTGTCGTATTTAAGGGGGTTGAAATCACGTTCAAAGTTTCCGATACATACATTTAAAGATACATTAACCAAGCTAATAAAAGCGTGTTAATAATAGTACTAACTATGAAACGCCATTATCAACGGGCTTTATAACAATTTAACACCTATCATTAATTACTCAAATCACATGACATTAATGACCATGAGTCGAAATTACACTTTGTATTCATACACTATGCGCTTGCGTCACGACCCGTCTATATAAGTTTAGTAACAAAAATTTAGATATTTGTTTGCCGTATAAGTTATGTATACTTTTTACCGACTCTTAAATAGGGTCCTCAATTTATTGGAATCTTTTACTTAGTTTCCAGATTTTCCTGAGATTCATATAGCATGGTGGTAGGCACCATGCTATGGTTTCCTCAGGATGTTTTCCTGGCTAGCTACCGCCCTCAAGTTGTATAAATTAGTCGCCAAGCACCTAACGGTGTGTTCCAGCAGCCTTCCTTGACAGCCAATGTATTCCAGACTAGGCATGCTCCATCTAGGGCTACAGTAGGTATCGCTAATTTCCGTGGTTGTGCGAACTTGTGGTCAAATATTTTCCTTCTTATTTTCCAAAACTCACCGGAGCGTTTGATCGATTCGACGCATGACCAGAATGTCGGTTTTTATCTGGCCCAACGTATAAGGCACGCTGCCCTCTGGTGGTGATTGGGAGCATTTGGATTATCTGTAGATCTTGAATGGTCTATAGAGAATTTTTCTGCTAAATTTTTGTTGTTGTCGTAGTTAGTCATTTTCTTTATGTTAATAAAGGCACTTGACACGTTTTTCTAAATAAAACAAAAATGTACTTCTAAGTAAGTAAGTAGGTAGGTACTGAAATGTGGAAGGTTGCTCGTGATCGCTCCGCATTGCTGCAATTGTACACGCCCGCTCATGTGCATAAGTGCACGTTAATTACACTTCTATGCGTGCTGCGTACGGTTGATTTTGTACATTACACGCCTCACCGGAACGACACGACTGTAATTTACTCAAATATCTTACTTTTGCAAGTGTTAAACCATACTAAATCTTCTATCATATAAAAATTAATTGCTGAATGTGTTGCTAAGCGCAAATCTCGAGAGCAGCTGCACCGATTTTACTATGATACTAATAATGCTGATAATTCTTTTTTTAGAACATTCCTTGAAGTACGAGGATGGTACTTACGGAGAGAAAAAATTGACAAATTGCCTGAAAAGATCTTAAAACCAAATTTTTCTATATTACCATACAATCGTTTTGTAATAATACTTAGAAGTCCATTTGAACTTTAACACCATACCATAAACTTTGTGTGTTAGTGTTGAGGTTCCGGGAAGGGAAAACCATTGAGTGACGTTAGTATCGTAAAAATATTAATGTCAATAATTATACGATGGTAAGAATACTCTTAAAAAATCGACTGTTCCAAGTTACGAAGTTCGCTGGTTCAGCTAGTAATTAAATAAAAGTAAGACATTATATCCCTTGGTTTTATTTACAAAGGTTGCCTCCGTTAAAGTGCGCAATCTGCCCATCCCACCTAGGCGGGTTAAATCCTGTAAATGATTCCTCTGTCGCTGAAATTTTCCTGTCTGATAGGTTTTTTGATAGATTTTTTTTATTTAATTTGTATATTGATGTAAATATTAAAATGACTAAATATATAAAAAAAACTTGTGTTCTTCATCAATCGTGTTTTATTAACGTTATTTTATGAGGCTGCAAAGTTTCGGATATGGAGGTATTATTTTTAGGGTGTCTATATAATATACATAGGTATAGAGAAATTCTAAATATATTCTAATCTTCAGCCAAATTAGATCAAAATTTGGTGTAGGTAGTTACGTTAGTTACGTTAGACGAGAATCTTAGATTAGACAATACAAACTTATAGCCATAGGTACTTCGGCGATTTCCCGAAAAACTCTTTTTATGATTTCTCGTAGACGGCTGGACCGAATGGAAAAATTGTTGTTTGAAAGTGTCCCAGTTGAATAGAAATAACAAAAAAAACCTGTTTGCGTCTGTTGTAATGGAAATCGACACTTAATCACTTTTTCATAGTACTTGTTAGCGATAAGACCGTCTCTTGTGTCAAATAAGTTTCGTAAAAAACATGACTTGTTTTCGTTTGTTCTATTATTAGTAATAAGCAAATATTAATAAAACTTATATTTCTAACAGGTAGTTTTCCGAACTGTCATTATAGAGATCATATTTTGGTTTTTCAACTCAATACTCATTGACCAAATTCTGTTCACAATCCCAAATCTGATACTTTAATCCATACAAATATATCTAGAATCAGTCGACAAATTGCGCCGTTGCGAACTCTCTCCGTGTTTGCAAGACATTTCTCAAGTAAGTAATAAAATATGTCAAGCGACTTAATAAATTGAAAAACCAAGTTTTTACCACAAAAAAGGTGGAATTATAGAAAATTACGACCCGTACACGAGTAGAATACTCGTTGGTCGAGAGGAAAATCAACAAATTGTACCTAATTCATACAATATATCGTATATTTTGACCGTATCGTCGCATTTCGCGGCCAAACTTGAACGAAGAAATGAATATAATTTTATTGTACACCAAAAAAAAGGTACAGCAAGTGAAATCTATTCATACACCTAGACCATTGGATAAACTACAAAGTATATTTTTGCAGCACAATTGGCTTTATTACCAAAAACGAAATTACTAACTACAAGTATGACAACAAAAAAAATAAAAAATATAGACTATTTAAGATCTATAGATAATTAAAATGCTCCAACCCACCACCAGATGGCAGCGTGCCTAGCATACTGAATAGCAATGCTTATAAGTTGGGCCAAATAAAACCGACATTCTGGTCACGCGTCGAATCGATCAAACGCTCCGATAAGATTTGTTATATAAGATGAGCTCGCGGTCCCCACGGCAATGAGCCGTTTGGAGTCGGCAATAATGTCGACTCCAAACGGCTCAAATATACGATAATTGACTTTAATATATAAATTTAGTTAACGATAAACCTACGTACACGACCTTACGTAACATTTTAATATCATACTAATATTATTACATCGTCGAGATTAACCTACATGTTGGTGTGAAGAGGCACTGCAACTAGCATTAAAATTACATTCAAGTGACCTTAGCAATGGTAGCAAATATAGGTTTACACTTTTGAAACTAACAACCTTTAAAGCGATTACTGACTCCAATTCGGAAGTTACCTATAATTTCAACTATATAGATTTATATACAAATATAAATTAAATTTTATAAAAAGTATCCTCTTACAAATAAAACGAACGTCTTTGTAATCGTTTGAAAAAGTGTTTTAAGAAATGATTCAAACGGATTGAAAAGACATCTTTTTGAATTTGACAAAAATTACATCCTAACTTATTTTATCTAAGCGTCACCAGCAAAGTATCCAAACTGTCAAGCCTTAAATAATGTCAAATAAAAGTGACAGGTATATGACGTTCATGGAAAAACTATTTTAATTGAACAAATTCAATATAACTTGTTTCACAACTGGTTGCGATGCAGGAGTGTTCCTTCTTTAGCTTCAACTGCTCTGTTTCAGAAACAAAAAATTTTTTTTATCCTGAACAGCTAGGCATTTGACCACAAGTTCGCACGCCCACGGAAAGCTTTAGCCTTAGATGGAGCATGCCTAGTCTGGAATACACTGGCTCTCAAGGAAGGCTGCCGGAACACACCGTTAGGTGCTTGGCGACAGATTTTACAACTAGAGGGTGGTAGCTAGCCAGGCGAACTATAGGAAACGCCCTACCACCATACACATATAACACATAAACGAGATCCCATTCTATGTACACTATATTTCGTGAGCGCAAGGTACAAACAATTTTAACGAACTATCATATCTCGACCTTCAAAATAAACGTGTGCTCATAATTTACCAATTCCCATATATCATATTATTAATCAAAAAACCACAGATGTATATGGAGCATAATAAAATGTAATTAATACTCTATTCTTTTCACTTCCCAGTGCAATAACACAGAACAAATCCGGCTTAGAACATTAACCTTGCTTACTAGATGATTGATATTTTCGACATCCGCCATAGATACCTACTTAGATACATTACAACTGGTTTGCTGCGAAATGTTATATATTTAATGATTGGGTGTAATTTTAATAAATTGTTACAGACAATGTTTATTGTTTCATCTACCTACTTGCTAAGTTCGTTAGTTATGCACACGTGAGAAAGTACAAGTAAAATTAAGAATTTAAATGTTAAAATCAATAGATACACTTACTAATTAGTATAATACTATATCATAGTAAAATAAAACAAATAAGCAAGGTAGACAATAATACATACAGCAGACAACTAACGATCACACAGAAGAGAACAGAAAGTTCCCTACGTATTCTATATTATTGATAAGAAACTATTAAAGCTGCAACGCAATACTTTTACGAATGCTAGTATTTTCAGATATCGAGAATACCTTTCTGGGAATCTAAATATATAACAATAATCGACGCGTGACCAGTATGCCGGTTTTTATCTGGCCTAACGCATTCAGTAATGCGGCTAGCATGCTGGACACCCTGCTCTCTTGAGGTGGGTTGGAGCATTCGGATTATCTGTTGATCTTTAATGGTGTAAAGTGCCTTTATTAACATAAACTAAATGACTGAGAAATGGTATTATTTCCGCTTTATTGTTGTTTTAGTTAGTCATTTTGTTTTTGGTAATAAATTCACTTTGCCCGGTAGTAGCAGAGATTGTATTAAATCATGGTTCTCGAAGTACTTAGATATTTGTTATGATTATCGTCCCTGCATTAAACATAAAGCATTGTTTTGAATTGATATGTACGTTCTAATTAAACACGTTATGTACTATGAATAAATAATTATGTAAAGTAAGTACATACTTATATATTCTGATTTACTGTGAAGACACAATTCGAACTACCTATCCTTTAGTTATCTGTAGGAGAGTCTATTATTGAACTGCTCGAAAGAAATTTTCATTTAATTTCTGTTGTGACCATTGAATTTTGATTTTGAATAATTACTATAAATAAATAAATACAATTTTAAGAATAGTAAGAGACTGTTTCCGAGATTTTCAAATCACTCGAAATTATTTTTAAAATTGTTATCTAAGGACTGACACGACTGACTGATATTACGGTAGCGATTAATTGTAAATGCCACTCCAGAGTCACGTATCCGAGAGTTGAGTGGGCTGAAGACTATGGGTTAATAACTTAACTGGTAAATCTATATTTTTTATTTAATATAATAAATATTATATAGGACAACATCCACACAAAGGTCTTCAGGTCCCAAACTAGGCAAAGCCAGTGCTATGGTAACCTGATCACTGATATACATACTTATATACATAAATAAATACTTATATTTATAATAAACACCCAGACACGGATAAAACAGACATATTCATGCACACAAATGTGTAACCTGTTCGGGGATTGAACCCGGGACCAGAGGTGCAGAAGGCAGGGTTGCTACCAACTGCGCCAAAATTATAAAATGATAAAAAACTAAGTAATAATTTCCAAATTCAGTTACAAATTTTTTTGTAACAGTCAACACAACCAAAATCATAATGCACTTCTTGATCCATTTTTTTTATTTTATTTTAGCGTCTTGTATTTTCACTGTATGTTTTCTATTTATTACAGAGAATAACCGAGAACTTACTTGCCTAAATAATACAAGGATCTATATTCTAACACCTAAATAATCTAATTTAAATATAAATGGTAGTCCACAATCCCAAAAGCCTACGGCGAAACCAGTGTCTTTTAATTTCTCAATGATATTTGCGCTTTATTTGCAGTACATAATTGCAAAATGTGAATATACTTATATTTCAAAATAAGTTAAGCAATGGTCACATGAGAATAAATTAGCATTTGATACCGATATTTACTTACATAGGTTAGAAAGCGTTAAGAAATAGTCGGAACTGCATCCAGAGCAGAAAAACTAGCAAGCGTGAGCTAGTTTCTTAGGACAGAGGGTTCTGTAGAATATACGACAATTTGTAGGTAGCATGTAGAATGACTTTGTTTAATAAATAATAAGACAGGTTTTCACGCGTACCTGATTGTCGGAAAGGTCCAACTATAGTTTCGTTCACATTCGGTGAACTTCATCAGGGATGAAGTGAGTCGTTCGTGTCTTCAACGATAATACGTCTCACATCGTGCGTTCGCTGTGCGAGACCTGTCATCGTTGAAGATACGCGTGAAAACCTGTCGCCTTAAACAAAATGAATCAAACACGCGTTAGTTTTCTAAATAATATATGTAGAATGATTTACTAATCTATGATTTTACTAGTTTTTGCCTGCGGCATTTGCCTGCGTTGTACATTCCTGAGAAAAAGTAGCATATAGCACTCTCCTACTTGGAACTATATTTATAGTAAATATCAAGTCGATCCGTTTCTCAGTTTCTGAAACAAACTTAAAAACATACTTTCGCATTGATAATGTTTGGGGAAGGGGAAATATGTGTTAAATTAAAAAAACGTAAATAACATATATCCGTCGTAACAGGTTGCATTTGTCAAGTCAACAGATTCTCATTATAATAGTTTTGTGTATTGTCCTCATGATGCGAGAGTTAGGCATGAAAGAGAAAGAAAGAGGTGAAAAAAGACCAAGCAAACTTGGTTTCGATTTGACAGATCGCCGTTTCAACACTATTAAAATGAAACCAAGTTACTTTACTTGCTATATAAAGGGGCTGATATATCAGACATTTATTAGTGTCTTTATTCAATTTTTTAGATGGTTAATCCATAGTGCGAGTATATTTAGAAAACATCTATTTATAGCTTCAGGATTTTTTTAAACACTGACACCTAACCAAAGAAAGTTACTAAAATAAATCGGCATAAGGAAAAAAAAAGAACAAAAAGTAATAGAAATGACAAAGAATATCTTCCTGATCCGCTTTCGTTGTCTTCAAACGAACCCTAAAATTTTAAAGGTTGCCATTAATACCCTTTACTTAATACGGACCATAAAACTATTAACTAAAAATAATGGCTGGTTTTTCAAATTAACAGCTCATACTATTAGAGTCAATTATTATGCGTCAATATTTATGTCATTAAAAGTGCTATAAAAGTACGGAAGTAAGTATTTCTACATTTTAGTTAGTGCGTAGGCTGTTTTAAAATACGAGCATAAAATACTCGTGTTATTGTATAAGGAATGTAATAACAAATTCAATGGCATTTTTATGATCATTAATTTATAGTTCTAAACTAATCTATGTACTCGTAGGTTTGGTGCTTGACCTACATGATTTGTCTGGTGAGTGTATTCTCACTTGTCCCCGAGTCTCTCTGAATGACGACAGATGATGGGATGGATGGGATGATGGGGACAGATGGGAAAACTAGTGTCATTTGTCCCTGTCTCATAAAAATATTTGGCTCAACTGCCTCCTTTTTAGAGATCCTGATGTCTCCTTGCTCTTTCTGAAAAAGGAGAGCCGAACAAATAATTCTTTTGTAACTTCAATATTATACTCTAAGGAGAATTTGCTGTCAAAGACCTTTACTAACTTTACAGAGTTCTCTAAAAAAGTAGAAAGGTCAACTAAAGTAGATTAAAATAGAAGAGAAATGAGAGATGGCATACTACCATTCTTATTGTTACGACCATACCCTATGTACCACAGAATACGCAGTAGTTGTGAACCGGCGCCCCTATGCACAGAATAAGACATAGTAAGCGTCGCCCGCGCTATTGTTTATCACGCATAGAAAAAAGGGGATCTCTCTCGAATTCAAGTACCTTCTTATTTGTAAACATCTATTGTTCTCGGTGTCCAGTAATTAGACGAATATTCTGGATCATTACAGAATTACGGCGCTGAGGTATATAAAGGGACCGCCTGTGGGTCCGGGGAGTCAGTTATTCGGAAGCTATAACCGCGAACAGTTCTAGTGCGAACCTAGTGCGAATCGAAGTGCTCAGTGTAGTGTGATTGTGAGTGAAAGTGTTGTGTAGTGTTTTTGTGTGTCAGTTTCTGAGTGTTTGGAGGAATAAATCGTCATTGGTGTGAATTGGCATTTTTCTATTTTTATCCCGAACCCGTAGCTCGTAACATTTGGTGTCAGAAGTGAGATAAAAATAATGCCAGTTCTGCCGAAGGATGACGGCACTCCCGTGCAAACCAGGAGTCAACGACAAAAAGAGATGGATCGGCGTCGGTTTGAAGAATCCTCTGAGGAAGATCAGCCGTCAATCGCCGGGCCATCGGAAGAACCTGCTGTTTCGACGGGACCAGCTGCAATTTCGTCGGAATTTATGACTATCGCCGGGCCATCGGAAAAACCAACTGCTTCGACGGGACCAGCTGCAATTTCGTCAGAATTTGCGGTTATTATGAAAATTCTTCAGGAGCAGACCAGGAAACAAGAGGAGCAGGCCAGAAAACAAGAGGAGCAGGCCAGGAAACAAGAGGAGCAGGCCAGGAAACAACAAGAAAAGATTATGGCATTACTCCAGGAACAGTCCCAGGAACAAGCCCGTAAACAAGAAGAACAGACTCTTCTCTTACAAGATCTGCACAAGGGTTTCAGAATAGAGTTGAAGGATTTCAAGGATCAGGTCGAGGGTCGCGTGGCGCAAGCAGAAACCCAGATCGCTGATATAAGAAAAGATCTGCACGTTCTTAAGACGTCCGGTGTAACTGCAGCTTCTACTACTGTTACGCCTTCGACATCGGATTTTAAGGTGCCACCATTCGACGGAAGCTCTTCCTGGCCAGCATACAGAATGCAGTTTGAAGCCGTCGTCAAAGCCAATAGATGGGGTAATACGCAGGCTATGACGGCACTTACGTTGGGCCTCCGGGACCAGGCTTTAGATGTGCTCGAGTCGTTGAAAAAGGATGTCACCTACGAGAAGCTTCTAGAAGCTTTAGAATCTCGATACGGTGACGCACATCTTGAGCATGTCTACCGAGCTCAGTTAAGAGACAGGGTCCAGCGTAGTGCCGAGAACCTGCAACAGTGGGCCTTAGAGATAGAGAAGCTGGTAAGGAAGGCTTATCAATCTTCAACTGCGCTCATCGACGAAAATATAGTCCAGGCGTTTGTCGATGGAATACGCGATATGGAGGTCCGGGCTGCTGTGAGGTTGGGTCATCACACAACTCTTAAAGACGCTTTGGCCCATGCTTTGGAAGTCGAAGCTGTACGGCAAGACCATCGAGTTCATCGCATCAGAGAAGTGATGGAGCAGGCAGCTCGAGTCAGTCGCCCGAAGTTCAGCCCTAGATGCTACCGGTGCGGAGAAAGAGGGCATCTGCGGTCTAATTGCCCGAATGACAACAATAGGCAGGAACGACGTCTGGAAGGACGGGTGGCTGATGCCGTTACACAGAAACAGGGAAACGAGTAAACGCCAGGACCAGGGGGCGGGTGCTGGCCGGTGCTGTTACAGCCCCAAGAGTTTTGATCTCACAAGTGCACGATGGAAACAGTCTGGTCATCAAAGGTGAAATCAATGGAGAACCCTGTAAATTTACATTGGACACTGGAGCTTCTCGAACTATCGTTAGCGCTCTTCTTGCTAATCGTTTAATTGGGACTTTCCAACGGAATTACGACCATATTCGACTTCTGTCAGCAACCGGTCAGCACATATCCGTCCGAGGTAAAAAGTGGGTAGAGATGAAGTTAGGTGAGAGAACATTCCGGCATAAAGTCATAGTGGCTGATATAGTAGATGACTGCATCTTGGGTTTGGACTTTATGCGAGAACATCATTGTGAAATAGACGTGAAGCAAGGGATTTTGAAGTGTGGCACGGATGAGATCTTTACGGAAGGTGGAACTCCCGGAAAAGTGTTCGCTTTGAAGAGGACCGTCCTTCCCCCGATGTCTGAAAGTCTGAAACCATTGTACTAGTAAGCCTTCCACAAAATCCAAGACCCGGACAAAGATGCGTGCTGATTGAAAAATTTGACGGTGATCAACCATGGGTAATGGCACGTACATTGGTGAGGGCTACAAATACTTCGGCTGTGAGAGTTCTGAATTTGAGTAAGGAAGAACATCTCATCGAAAAAGGAATGTTAATGGGCACCTGTGATGGAGTAGCCTGGTTGCGTGAATGCCAAGAAAAACCTAGTAGTTGTAGATTTGAATGGACAAACCATCTGAAACTGCTAGAAGCCTGCCGTAAAGACCTAACCAAGGCAGAATTTGCAAAGGCAAAGAACATGCTACTACGATATGCCGATGTTTTCTCCAGGAGTGAAGCGGATATTGGAAAAACTGGACTAGTAAAGCACAGGATAAATACTGGAGACGAGTTACCAATCCGTCAGCGACCAAGGAGGTTGCCAATCGCTCGAGAAAAGGAGGTTGACACGATGATTAAGGATATGGTAAAGAATAACGTAATCGAACCGTCTTCAAGTCCATGGTGCTCTCCTGTAGTTTTAGTGAAAAAGAAGGACGGAACCATGCGTTTCTGTGTGGATTATCGTCGACTCAATGAAGTGACTAAGAAGGACAGTTATCCCTTGCCAAGGATTGATGACACGCTGGACATGTTGACAGGGATGAAGTGGTTCTCAACCCTAGATTTAAAAAGCGGTTACTGGCAGGTGGAAATTGACCCTAAGGATAAGGAAAAAACTGCATTCTCCGCTGGGAGAGGTTTGTGGCAATTTAAAGTGATGCCTTTCGGGTTGTGCAACGCCCCAGCCACTTTTGAAAGAATAATGGAGCTAGTACTCTCTGGGTTGATTGGAGAATCCTGTTTGGTCTATTTGGATGACATCATTATTGTGGGCCGCACTTTTGAAGACCACCTAAAGAACTTAGAAAGAGTTTTAGCAAAAATCCGTGCGGCGAATTTAAAATTGAGTCCTAAAAAGTGCTCACTGTTTAAGCGTGAAGTGAACTTTTTGGGTCATGTAGTTTCGGCAGAGGGTGTACGTACAGACCCGGAGAAGATCAACGCAGTTAAGGATTGGCCGATTCCAAAAGACAAGACGGAAGTGAGAGCATTTCTGGGGTTATGCTCGTATTACCGACGGTTTGTGAGGAGCTTTGCCGATATTGCCCGGCCGTTACACAAACTCACTGAAGATAAACGACAGTTTATCTGGGACGAATACTGCGAAGGTGCTTTCCAGGAGTTGAAGAATCGTCTCTGCAGATCGCCTATTCTTGGTTATCCTGACGACGAGAACCAATTTGTCGTGGACACAGACGCAAGTAATATTGGAATAGGTGGGGTTCTTTCTCAGAGGAAAGGAGACCAAGAAGTTGTGATTGCTTACTTCAGCAAGTCATTATCAAAGCCAGAAAGAAATTACTGTGTAACAAGGAAAGAACTGCTGGCCGTAGTGAAAACTTTGCAGCATTTTAACAAGTACCTGCTTGGACGCAAATTTCTTTTGAGAACTGATCATGCTGCGTTGAAGTGGCTGTTACAGTTTAAAAACCCCGAAGGACAAGTGGCAAGATGGATTGAACAGCTACAAGAGTTTAACTTCGAAACGGAGCACCGCAGTGGAAAATCTCACGGGAACGCCGATGCCCTGTCAAGAAGACCTTGTCCTGATGCTTGCAAGCATTGTACTAGACAAGAAACCAAGGAAACAGTGCCTGTCAGAATGATAAGAACGGATATTAGCGATGAGTGGAAGGAAACTCTTTATGAAGCTCGACGAGATGACAGAGACATAAAGCCGATTTTGGAATGGATAGAGGCTGATGCTTCTAAGCCCGATTGGAGTGATGTTGCTGGAATGAGTACTGCAACCAAAAGTTATTGGGCACAATGGGAAAGTCTACTAATTCACGATGGAGTATTATGTCGCAAATGGGAGAATGCTCGTGGAAATCAGTGTCATCTACAGATGATTGTACCCAAAGCCAAAATAGTGGACGTTTTACGGCTGTACCATGACGGATGTTCCGGAGGGCATTTGGGAGTTAAACGGACTCTGTTGAAGATACGAGAGCGTTTTTACTGGATCCACTGCCGAGATGATGTGGAGAATTGGTGCCGGAAATGTATTAGTTGCGCTTCGGTAAAAGGACCACATACGCGTAGCAGGGGAACATTAAAGCTATATGACGTCGGAGCTCCATGGGAACGTATAGCGCTGGACATCGCAGGACCGTTCCCACCCACTGAGAATGGCAACAAGTTTGTGATGGTTGTAATGGATTATTTTACCAAGTGGCCGGAGTCTTTTGCAATTCCAAATCAGGAAGCTCTTACTGTAGCAGATAAATTAGTCCACGAAGTTTTCTGCCGGTATGGAGTACCATTAGAAATCCACAGCGATCAAGGGCGGAATTTCGAGTCGCAGTTGTTCCAGGAGACATGTCGAGTTGACAAGACCAGAACTACTTCGTATCACCCTCAATCTGATGGAATGGTGGAACGTTTCAACCAAACCTTGGAAAGGTATCTAGCAAAGGTGGTGGAAAGCAGGCAACGGGATTGGGACACACATATACAGCCGTTTTTATTGTCTTATCGAAGTGCAGTTCATGAGAGCACGAATGTTACTCCAGCATTCGCGAATTTTGGCCGAGAACTACGGTTGCCTGCGGATTTAATCACTGGTATTCCACCAGATTCCCCACGCAGCATAACAGATTATGCTAGTGATCTTCGGAACAAGATGGACGATATTTACGATTACATCAGAAGATATGGCCAACAAATGTCTGCAAAGATGAAGACTCGTTATGACCGAAAATCAAATAATTGTCAATTTGAAGAAGGATCACTGGTTTGGCTACATAATCCCGTACGCAGTAAAGGAAAATGTCCCAAGTTGCAACCCAAATGGGACGGACCTTATTGCATTATGACAAAGATTAATGACGTCACGTACCGTATACGAAAGGGACAGCGAGGTGCACCTAAGGTTGTACATGTCGATCGGCTGGCACGGTACTACGGGAGTAATGATGCTCGGAACGAGCATGTCTAAGGAGGGGGTAGTGTTACGACCATACCCTATGTACCACAGAATACGCAGTAGTTGTGAACCGGCGCCCCTATGCACAGAATAAGACATAGTAAGCGTCGCCCGCGCTATTGTTTATCACGCATAGAAAAAAGGGGATCTCTCTCGAATTCAAGTACCTTCTTATTTGTAAACATCTATTGTTCTCGGTGTCCAGTAATTAGACGAATATTCTGGATCATTACAGAATTACGGCGCTCAGGTATATAAAGGGACCGCCTGTGGGTCCGGGGAGTCAGTTATTCGGAAGCTATAACCGCGAACAGTTCTAGTGCGAACCTAGTGCGAATCGAAGTGCTCAGTGTAGTGTGATTGTGAGTGAAAGTGTTGTGTAGTGTTTTTGTGTGTCAGTTTCTGAGTGTTTGGAGGAATAAATCGTCATTGGTGTGAATTGGCATTTTTCTATTTTTATCCCGAACCCGTAGCTCGTAACATTATATACAGGGGTCGGCACTCGAAGTGTTACAAATTCAAAATGCTGTAATTTTGACAATTTTGTTTCTTTTTATTTATAAGCGTCAATATATAGAAAAAAAAAACATTTAAAATTAAAAAGAAAAAAATATTGTTCGATGTGGCCACCTTTAGCGCGGATAACAACATCGAGTCTGTCCGAGAAGGCTTCACACGCTGCCAGACCACATTCGTCTGATATTTTGTTCCATTCTCGGCGAAGAGCAATCTTTAAGGCGTCGACTGTTTCATATTTTTTTGCTGACACTTTGGCCTCTAAAATTGACCATATGGAAAAATCCATTGGGTTTAAGTCCAGCGAATATGGTGGCCATTGTTGTGAAGAAATGAAGCTCGGAACTTTTTCTTGCAAAAAAATTTGGGTTTCACGGGCTTTGTGGGATGGTGCCGAGTCTTGCTGAAACCTCCAATGGTTTCTACCGAATTTCTTACGTGCCCAAGCATCGTTTAAAATCTTTTCACGGTAGATTTGCTGGTTTATCTTTGCACCCTGCTCAATAAAAACGAGAGGTGAACGTCCCGTAGCAGTTACCGCAGCCCAAACCATCACTGATGCTGGTGCTTGCTTTCGCAGAGCAATTCGATGGTCTAAATTATCGTTTGATTTAGACTTTAACCATACGCGATCATTTTGTTTGTTCACATATTGCTGAACCGTAAAAATATTTTCATCGGAAAATACCAAATTTTCAAGCTTGCTATCAACGTGCAACTGCTTGAACTCCTTAGCTCTTTCTAGGCGAACTGCCTTTTGTGCAAGTGACAAGTCTTGCACTTTTTGTATTTTGTAAGGCTTCAGTTGTAGTTAATTTTTTAATATGCGTCCTATGCTCCGGGCAGATACATTAAGACTTTTCGCCAATTTAACTGCGCTTTGTCGTGGATTTCGTTCAATTCTAGCCTTTACCTTTCGGACCATTTCTGATGATGTTGCTGTTGTTGGATGTCCACCTCCATGGCGTTTCTTGATGGTACCCGTATCATTGTAACGCGTGATGGTCCGATACACAAACATTTTATTCAGATGTAAATGTCGTAGCGCATTAACAATGGCTGGTTGCGATTTTCCAGCCAAATACAAAGTAATGACACTTTGGCGTTTGAATTCCATTTGGATAACTTTTTTTAGCAGCGACGAAAAACAATGAGCTTCTGTATGTTTAGGAACAATACAATAGACTTACGACTGTGAAAAAATGGGCGCAATATTGTAAACAGTTTGCTTGCTATAGCAACTTAAAATTGGTTACACTTCGAGTGCCTACCCCGTACATATATTTTATAGGCTTGCGTTTCACCGCATCTCACCTGATGTAAAGTGACGATGCGGTCTAGGATGTAGCGCGCTTGCCTAGAAGAAACCGATTCACTCACGATTTGAAGAGACCGAGATTATAGCTATCGGGAAATAGAGAACTTAGCAGCGAATGCCACAACCTGGCAGTTCGCGCAATAAAAGTAGACGAGAAGCGTTATTATGAGATTTTATGAAACCAAGCAACCTAGACATATACTAAGGTCGGTTTGATTCAATCTTCCTAAAAGTCTAGGATGTAGTCATTTGCTAGACCATGACCGGAGTAATAAGATAGTTTAAAAACTGTTTTAAGTAGTTAAGAAACTGTTTTAGGCAGCCAGTGTGTTCCAGACTAGGCATGCTCCTTAGGGCTACAGTATCGCTGACTTCCGTGGTCGTGCGAACTCAAATGCCAGTTAGGTGTAGGATAAAAAAGTTAATACGAGCAATATGTATGTCATATTGCTCGTATATAATATGTTTTGCTAGCAGATGTTAACAGCCAAGTAGGAGTGATACTTGGGATAAGTTCGACATGTACCCACTTTGTTAAAATAATGTAAATTATATATAAAAAAAAATCAAAAACTTGTCAGCAGTCTGATTTCAAAACGTCTCATACGTCGTTTCGAAAATTTTAAAAACTAGTATTCGAACTCACAGGTCTCGGGTTAGAATCCTGCCAACTAGAAATTAGGTTTGAATTCCATCCTCATATCACACTACATAAAGTTACATCGACATTACGTGCCTCATCAGATTCAATACAGCATTTCACAATAATGTAGGTATGCTCCTAAACTTTCCAAACATACAAGATGTGTTACGAAATTGTCGGAAATCGTTGAAAACGCCATGTGTGTTATAAACAGGCTTAATATACTACTTCCGAATTCACGATACGAGTTGATGGTTCAATAGATGTAATCATTGGATATAAGACGCGTATTCGAGTATATGCTATACCTACCTATATTTACAAACACGAGTATGTACGAAAATTGTTAATGATCAGCGCAGTATAAGAAGTAAACAGGGTTATTCGTGAAGGGTGTACTTAGCTGAAAGGGAATCTCTATACTCATTCTAACTCTGAGTTTGAGAGAAACAAGCAAGGTCAAGCTCGGCCTCCGGCCTCACTATGACACAAAGAGAACAATTAATTTATGTTTGCCCCCTTGAAAATATCGCATGGGGACAAACAAGAAAAAATCCTTTCTGTCACCTTTTTAGTCATTTAGGGTGACAGAAAGGAATTTTTTTCTGTTCTCTGACGTAACTAATCCCTGTATGTCATGTGAATTCTAAAAAACGCCGTGATTTTTAAAACAAATTGTCTCATTGACGGGGCAAATACCCGCACGTGTCTCGGCTTTTATTATGTCACTTTCTCTATATGTCGAATATTTGCATTCCCATCAATAATCATTAAAAAAACACTTCCAACAAGATTTATAAGCAGTCTCAAACTATAGTGACCCCAACCTAATGGGATAAGAACAGAACACAAATCCACATGTAGAGTATACTCGTCTCGTACTCGTATCAACTAATAGCGTCCCACTGCTATACACGGGGCTCCCCATGAAGGGGGTGTAGGCCATAGCCCACCACGCTGACCAAATCGCGGGTTGGGGACTTCACTTATCTTTGAAAGTTTTTAAACCTTCTCCGGCAAGCCGGTTTCCTCACGAAGTTGTCAACAAATTCATTCGTTTAAGTAAGTGGTAATTAATTCTAATATCCTCATGAGTGAAAAACACAGAGGTGCATGCCTAAACGTGGATTTGAACCCGCGCCCTTTCGCTTGTGAGACAGCGGGTTTACCGACTAGGCTACCACTAACTTTCGTAGAGTATAAGTTAATAAATAAATAAATAAAATAAAATAGCCTTTCTTTCCTAACTAGGATACAATAAATGAAAATAAAATTAAGTTACACGCATATGTGAATAATTAAAAAAAAAAACAGGGCACCCAAATTTGGATGAAGCCTCCTCCATGACTTGCCATGCTTCTCTAGCGGTATAAGTTACCATAATTTAATCATGTGGTCAGTTGCATAAAAACTTGCTCGGATCGCGTGCTCGCGTATTTACTAGCCGTCACTCAGCTACGGACGACAGTGGCGGTTGCTTGTGTTCCAAATTTAAATTCAAATAAGTTCGATGTTTGAATGAAAGCGTCGTTATTGTAACTTTTTTCTCTGTGATTGTGTTGCCAGTGTCAGTTTAGTTTTTTTTTTTGACGAGATGATGCGTTTAACGGTAAGTCAGGTTATGTTTTGATTTCGTTAGAGCAAGTGAAGTTTCTCCAGATTTTGACCAGTTGGCGTCATGGATAACGTAACAAATCTATAATAATGACTGTTCATTAGTGTTCATAAATTAAAAGATTCTTAAAACAGCTTTTTATGCTACTATGCAAATTTATTACCGTTATTGAGGTACAAAAAAACCCCTATCACAAAATCTGCATTGCCATAACCCATGTGTCTTTATTGATGGCAGAAATAAATCAATTACCTACAATATCAAAAGCATTCTGAGGCTCAGCGCTGATTTTTCGCATGAAAGAGGGTAAGGATGACTTACACCTTACAAGCCTTAATCGATATGCTTTTCCCACAAGCAGCTTTCATTAAGCTACTTTCTTTTACTCATAAAGCAAGTGGCTATTATTTGGTTTTCTAGGCTACTGATTATAATTTTATTTTTTTTAATTTTTTATATTTTTTTCTTAATCAACTTACAAAGAGTTTTTAATATTGTTTTAGTAAATACAACAAAAAATTGCATATGGATTCCATTTTAACCATTCTAATTGCACTTTAGTTAATACACTTAAAGGTATATTATATGCGTTAATCAGAAATTGAACCTTAGTCTCTCGCTTGCAAGTCGAGCGTTCGCTGTAAAAATGTAAGTAGAAGAAATTCGCAACGAATCTACACATCAATAAGCATTCGGTTTATGTTTTACATAACAATCACATAACTGGCTTTTTAAAAGCGAGGGATAATTGCACATACATACACATACATACATACATACATACATACATACATACATACATACATACATACATAGGTACATACTCATCTGATATTGGAAGCATGATAACAATTTCGATAATTTTACGCAACAGTAAAAGGTGCTTGACCATTTTTAATTTTGAACTGGTTTCGCGATACAACAAGACAGTTTTGTCGTGTTATCTTACAGAGCTATGCATTTGACCACAAGTTCGCACGACCACCGAAGTCAGCGATACTATAGCCCTAGATGTAGCATGCCTAGTCTAGAATACACTGGTTCTCAAGGAAGGCTGCCGGAGCACACCGTTAGGTGCTTGGCGACAGATTTCCAAGTTGAACGTGGTAGCTGGCTAGGCGAGCGACAGGAATTGCTCTACCACCATGCTAAGGGTGAGGCTTAGCATGGTGGTAGAGCAATTCCTGTATTAAAGAAAGAAGTTCTCAACTCGTCGAATTCTTTCAAATCATTGTGTCGGTATCTATTTACTCTCGTCTACTGCTAGACAAGGCTTTCCTATGACACGGCGCTCGGCATTATCCAGGCATTATCTTGTCTTCACTCCTTGCCTTTTTTGTGTTTTTTTTATTACTCATAGACTCCTTAGAAACGCCATATTAAAAATAGTTTTTATTTCCCCTTTAATTAAAAAAAGAGATTAATTATATAAATTTATATTATTAAAAATTAGAATAAACAGGGTTAGTCACATTATCATTATATTACTAAATCAATTTACTAAAATCTAGGTTGAAACTGTTCATTCTTGAACGAAGGCCACCTCTAACAAGTGTCATATTTTTCTACATTGTGCTGTGCGGGTCCAAAGTTTGCCCGCTACTTTTTCTATATCATCTTTATCTGACGTCCTCTATCTCTTTTACCATCTCTTGGGTACCAATATTCTTTCACTCCATTTGTCGTCTCTTAATCTTGCAGTGTCCGGCTCATTTCGAAACGCCATAGAGCCATATAAATTTTATCAAAATTTTATGAAAAATGTGTGTTGTTGCCTACCGAATGAAATCGGTTGTCACAATTTTCAAGCTACTTACTACTGAGTACTTGTTACTTAATTGAAGAAGCGACTTAACCTTAATTTGTAGGTCCCAAAAGTCACAAGCTAATATAAACCTTCTCATTTAGCAAGTAACGCTCACTTTCCCAAAGTGTAAAATAGTATGTAAAGTAGAGCAAGTTATTATCGTTCGTACCTTGACCGAGATGTACTCTCGGATATCAAACACCGTGGTTACTACTTCCTAAAGCTTAGCGTCGTATGTTTAGCGTTTTGGATCGTGTCTTTTACACTGTGGGTTTGGGTTGTACTAAGCCTAAAGGGGGTAGCTTTACTCATCATTAGAAATAACTTTCAATATAAAACCAACCCTTAATTCGAGAAAAAATATCAGCTTTTCCGTAGAAAAAGTTTATTGGTCCTCGACAGTATGAAACAGCTGATTTTTCTCTCGAATTCAGAGTTGGTCCCATTGTGAAAATTGTTCCTTAGAATTAGTTTAGCGACCTCTTTTCTGTTTAGTAACGAAGTTATACTACAAACGAGTGCTTAGCATTGCATCTTAACCAGTTGATCGATTCAACGGCTCCTAGTTCTTTCTCCGTCTGGGAGTCCAGGGCAGTTTGGTATAATAATTAAAACATTTGCTTAAATTAGCTAAAGCTTTACTCACGTGCTTTAGACGAGTCAACTAAACACTAAAGGGTATTGGCCTTGACCAAGGCAGGCCTCTCAAATACCTAAGGCATCATATGCCAAACGATGGATGGACCCAGTATTCCTGGATAGTTACATCAAATAATCATTCATATTTTGTCCTCACCTTCAGTGATGTCTGGGTATATTTGCTTTTGCTAGGATGCCACAATTAGTTCCTAAGGCTCAAGGCGAGGCGCTTGTCGCCCCAAAACTCTCTTACTTCAAAAACTTGCGCTTGCCAACCGTCAGATCGGGCTTTAATAGTTTCCTTCAGTCAGACCCATCAATTATAAAAAATTATATGATGATAAAACGATATGATGATTTGACGAATCACATCGATTTTTCGCTATTTCATCCCCGCGACTCAGCGGCTTGATTTTGGTAGAGACAGATAATACAAATGGCAAATTTGATGAAGTAGGTATATCGTGTTTGAGTGTATTAGTATTTATATCTGTCCAAACAAAACGGTCCGGGCATAATCTTAAAATTTAGAAACAAAATTTCATATATTTAAACCAAAATCTAAATACATTAGAATTAAGCTCACCAGGTCTAACGAACATTTCAAAACTACATAATAAATGCATAACAGGCTTGGCCTTGCGTTGCTAATCAAAATGCTCTTTTACATTTGAAAAAGTCTATAAAATATTGGATTTGCATCAATTTCGTAAGTATTTTATAGATTTCAACATTTGTTGTTTTTTTCAAAATTTGAGACAACCTTCGCACAGTTTCATTAGAATTTGGAAATAGCATTATTTACGAGTAAGCATAAATTATGGAAGCCCCTTAGTATTTTTATTAGTATTTTTATACAAAATTGCTCAAAAATTTAGTATATACTTACACTGACAGTTACTTGAGTACATAATCTGTAAGGTTCAAGTCACGTACTAATATTCTTTTTTTGAAATCTAACATGTCTTGCTAATTTTTTTTTGATAACTTTTGTATTTATTTTAATATTCATAAAATAAACTATATTTATTTTAATAAAAAAAAATTCCAACAGGATTAGTTATAATTCTCGTTACTTCCTACTTATCTACTAAAAATGCAAATAAATGAAAGAGAACTAAAACAATCAGCCATTAAAGGCTTCAAACAATGCAAACTCTACGCAACAACGGAACACTTTCCGCTTTTTGTTGGTAAATATCGACACCGATTCTCGTTAATTCACGCAAAAATTACTCAATTAATTCAGTTTAATTCAAAAAATTTGCACACATTTTATATAATTAAGAATAATAGTCTACTTACCAATTAGTGCGTTAAATAAATATAATCACTTAATAAATATTTATAGGAAGAAGTTAAGTCTAGACTAAATTCTAGATTGATTTACATACGAGTAGATGAACTATCAAAAATTAATGCAAACACGCTAAAAAAATTGCTAAAAATTAGACTTTTCTACGATAAATCAGCAAATAGTAATGACATTACAAATTCTCAAACTCAAATATTCAGTGAATATATGTAAATGCAGCCTTTTGAATCATCGTGCATGTGTAACAATCGACCATTACAAAATATTACTAACAACTCAATATATAAATCACAATGTTAATATATAATATAATAAGTGTATGTTATGAGAACTATAAAAGTATATAAATAAGTTTTTAAGTTAAACTTTTTTTGAGTAAATAATAATTCAAATGTAAGACGACTTGCCTGTAACGAACGTTTTTTAGAGGTCAATAAATGTTTCTCGTTCTTATTCTTACTGCCTTAATACTAACTTAACAACCACTTTTCACAGTTAAAATTTGTAAGC
This sequence comes from Ligdia adustata, assembly GCA_947049295.1. Lineage (NCBI taxonomy): Eukaryota > Metazoa > Arthropoda > Insecta > Lepidoptera > Geometridae > Ligdia > Ligdia adustata. The sequence goes on from OX346221.1 coordinate 1,021,197, forward strand.
TAACTTGCTTACAAAAAGTTCGTCAACGTAAAACTCAAAACTCGGTCATGCGTCGTGAGAATTTAAAATTCTTACATAACACTTACTCAATGCCTAAAAACTCATCGTCGTAATGAAAAATGAGTGAAAACAATCATTAGCATCTACCACACACAAACACAAATAGTGTTAGGTAATCGGACTACTTACTAATGCAAAAACTTGTTAGTGGTAATGCCTCTATCATCAACGAAATAAAGAGTATATTTGATTGACAGCCAGTTACACGGTTACGAGTTACTAACTAACTAGCGGAAATATATTATACTGTACGAACGAAAATCGCGGTCAGTGCAAGTGTTAATAGACAAGAATAATTAAATTGTTTCTTTGCATTCGTAACTAAAATTGTGATATTTAGCGACCACTTTTTACTCGACTGTGAAAGAATGAGGGCTAATGTTTGGGAGGGTATTTGTTGGCGACTGGCTGAATACGCGTTTGTTTTTGTACATCTTTAATAAAGAATATTGTTCGAATTTCTGACTTTGGCCGTCATATTTGTGTTTTATATTGCATTGTAAAATAGTAGGATTTGTGTTTGGTTTATTATATATTTTATCTCGACAAAAACCACCGTTTTTCAATCATTAACACATAAACACATTATACAGTCCACTACTATTGTTTAAATAATCTATGTATCATATATGTATATTTCTTTGGCACGCCCTAGAGCCTAATCGGCATGTCACATGTTTATGTGAGAGATGTCAATAGATTCGTCTTAGTAGTAATAATGTCACTGGGTACGTAAAATTAAAAAAAATATTAAGGATGATACACAGGTTTAACAATTTAACAGTCGGGTGTTTTCGAACTCGCTTCTTACTTGTTACTTCCTTTGTGATTTTGGATTAACGGATTTATTTTTCTAAAGTATTTGACCTTATTGTGGTCTTAGCAAAGAATGACCACAATTCGATTCGATACAATAATTAAACTGAAAGTTTTTAAAATTATATTTTCTCACTTTATGGAAACAAAATGTGATGTGAAAGTTTTAGAATTATTAAATTGTTTTCAATTTAATAATTCTAGGCCTGGTTGTTTAGGAGTCAATATCATTTTTGACGTCAAAGTTCTGATGTCAACTGTCTCTTACTGGATTTCAATTAATACAATTCGTGGTAGGCATGCATGCTCTAAACGTCTTTAAAACTTATATCAAATATATCTGTAAGGCTTAAATTATATCAAGATAATGTTTCTGTTTAAGTCTTCAATACTCCCTTACCATTAGTCCTTCTTCAGGATTTAACTTGTTTCTTCTATTGTTACAGATACCGATATTCTTCACGCTAGCAACCCTCACAAAAGCTGTTCACTACCACTTACCATATCACTCAGCGGCGTCGGAAGCTCAAATTAGATTCGCAATAGAAAACAAATACGATGACACCGGCCCAGGAGCAAAAGAACCTGAATATGCTTACAACACATACAAAACTCTCGACGAAGCTCTTATAGGCTATCTAGATGACCCTGACACGAAACTACCCGAACACGAGAGGAACAGAGCTATATCAAGCTTAGTTAGACAAGAAAACCAAGGAGAATACAAACTCCATAAAGGAAATCAGATGTTTACCAGGTACTACCCAAAAACAGTGGAAGAATATACAGGTTACAATCAACAGAAACAGCAAGAACAACTTTCGGAGGTGCTATCGAAGCCAAACCATGTGGAGATATTCAAAGGCTACAGGTTGCCGCAATCGCAGTTGGTATTAACGAAGCTGAGGACGAGTTCTCCTAAGAAATATTATTACCAACCACAGCAGCATAGAGAAATTGCTGAGCCGTACAGACTGGAGAAGGTCAAGTTACCGTTCAGGTCGAATCCTTTGGAAGTGAGCAAGTACAGCAGAGATCAAGATTTCAAGAATGCTCAGGAACAGTACGATCCTCATCCGAAGTACACGTTCTCATATGGAGTTCATGTAAGTAGCTTTAATTATTTTTTTCAATATGCAAAATGACTAACTACAACAACAAAAAATAAAGCAGAAATATTACCTATAGACCATTTAAGATCTACAGATAATCTAAATGCTTCAAACCACCACCAGAGGGCAGAATGCCCAAAATGCTAGCCGCATTATCAAACTAAATGGCATTGCTTATACGTTGGGCCAGATAAAAACCGGCATTCTGGTCACGCGTCGAATCGATCAAACGCTTCGATAATTTTTGTAAAATAAGATGAGCTCCCTATCCCCACGGCCCGAAAGTCTCCAAATGGCTCAAATATATAACCTCTACTGAGGCTAGCATATTTTCGCCATTTGTACTGTTCGGCTGAACAAATCGCCGCCCCTGCCCTATTACAATTGTTTTTATTACAACTTGACGCTGATGAAGATATCGGAGTGAAAACAAGACAAATGACGATTAAAGTTAAGGCGCGTTTATTAATAAGGCTGCAGATGTCTCGGTTCATTTCCTTATGTAAATCCTCGGTTATTACTTGTCTAAAGATAATCACCCCATTTGAGTTTACCACAAAACCATGTCTATCCATAGTGTGACATGGTGTGTTATCTAGTATTTTTATGGAGGGCGTCTACATTATTACAGTCCTTAGATAAATAATGGTTTAAACCATGTTTTAAAAATATTTTAGTGTTTAGACCGTAGGTAAGTATTAAACAATATAGTTCCATTTTATAAAGTTTAAATATTATAAAGTGAATAATTCTCCAATACATACTTGTTCGATATTAGGTTTTTAGTTTATTAAGACAATTATAAAAGTACGTAACAAGGTTTATCAACAGTAAATAGCTATATTTACAATCGTATCCGCATTTTTAATATATAATTTGATTTCGTTGTGGTAAAAGAAAAATCTGATGTCGTTGTTCGCAGCATAAATGACGTCTAAACATTAATTATTAATGAGATTCTGAGCAATTATTTATATATAAGGCTATCAGCTAAGGGTGTACTAATCCGAAAGAGGGACATTGTAAGCAACTTCCAATATGTCACCAACTCTGAATTCGAGAAAACAAAAATCAGGTGTTCCATACAAAAAGTGGTCGACAAAATGTATGAAACAGATGATTATTATTTCTCGAATTCAGAGTTGGTCACATAGTGAAATATGTTCCTTAGGATAGGTACAGTGACCCCCTATTGGCTAGGTACACCCCTAGCCGATAATCCTGTATAAAATAAGTATTAATTTATACTGAAAATACAGATGGACAGTCACCCGGAACTCTGCTTAGTTATTTCTTCTGAGGTGCGACGTAGTCGTGTTCTGAGCTAGCTTTCTTTACTGTTGCTCTTCTATATTAATGACTATTATTTGATTTTAATGTTGTTATTTAATTAGTAGATAATTATCTTATTATTAGTTCAGCCCGAATAATATGCATAGTCGTCTTTATGCCCATAAAAAAATTGTTTTCGTTATTTCATCCAGAAAGCTTATATGTAACCCAAACTTTAAAAGCTCTTAATGGAAATTAAACCATTTGACCATACCTTGCTTGTCATAATATTATAGCAAAGTACATGTAAAATAATATATTTTTTTAACATGCAAAAAGCCAGCTTAAAGATCCAGACAGCAAACTAAGCTTAGCAAGCCTAAATCAACAAAGTATACATTTTGAAAGATTACACCTAAATGCCTACCTACTATAACTGCCTCAATCTTGATATTTATAGCTAATCTAAAACTCTATTGTTCTATTAAAATGAAACCATTATCATTTTAAGACTTTTATTGCCAGGTATTAATCAAAGTCGTTCATAAAATTATAGGCTTCAACGCTATAATTTTGAAAGTTGCTATTTTTGTTGCCATTTTAGTTTAAGCTAACAATAGGGTATATGAATGGTATTTAGGTCAGAAGTAGAAACAAATAGATTATTTTTTATTTATTAATATCTGTCATTACGATAATGATTCTTAATTATATATTTACGGATTTTTTATTGTTAAATATTGCTTTATACTGACATGATTTTGGTTTGCGGATATCTAGGAGCAAGCAAATGGCATTTATCTAATTTAGAGACTCAGACTGAGGCCATTCTTACATACTTGATGTTTTACGTACGCGAGTAAGACATTTTTTGAAGACAAACATACATACATACCAACCAACAGACTAATCCACAGATTTCCAAACTCGAAGAAGGGACGCTTTGTTCGCTTGGTCAAATATACGCTTTCTAATATAAATACGTCATCATCAGCCTGAATTCGTCTAAAACTAGATAGACTTCTAAACATAGACCTCTCCCAATGACTCACCGAGCTCGGTCTCCAGCTAAATATATTCATTTACAAAACTTATTGGACAACTTGACCTCAATAACAGCATTAAATTCTATAATCAGAATGTAAATTATTTGAATACCAACGGCATATTTATAGTAGCGCACGTGACCACTCTCTCCATTGAAGTCAAGAAAGCTCAACCGGTCGTTACGATATGCGACCTTGCTAGGTATCGTGGTAGTAGCGAAGTAGACAGGGTTTACTGACAGTTGATTATGATGTTGTAAAGGACTTGTTTCAATTTCGGCCAAGACGATGTACGTCTACCAAAAAATGTCTTAGTATGTGGTAAATATTACGTTAACGAAATCTGCATCAGTTGCCTACTTCATAGTGTACAAGTACAGTGAATTACAGTGGAATTATGGCATCCCTGGAATATTTTTATATCTTAGGTTTGGCTACAATGGTCACATTGGTCTATCAATTACAACATACGTCACAAATGTCAGTTTTGACACATCAAAAACGGGTTAGTCGCCATTTTGCGTTAATTTTATTAAATTAATTTTATCATATTAATTTTGATTTATAATGTCTACCTAATTTGTTACACTGCGATAAGTTACGTTATTTTGAATTTGCTTGATAGATTAATAATCATTTACGTATTTATGGTATCATGTACACTGTCCTGACCGAAGCTCCATACACTATTCAAACATCTCTTTTTGCGAGCATGTTCGATACATATTCACAAAATTGTATGGATTTTATTTTGATCCAAATGGCCAGCTTCACATAATGGCGAAGACGTTATTTTTAATGTTATTTGTTTTATACAAAATACGCTCTACATAAACATAAGGCGGTATAATAATATTAGTTTACCTATATGATCCAAACAAATGTATGAAATTGCGTTAACTATTGAATGAAGCAGTTGGTAATATCGGTCGAATATCTTGCATTCAAGCAGATTCAGTGAACCGTGTCAATAATTTCGCTTTCCATCGCACGTTGCAGCTCTCGGCCTTGGGACTTGCTTCCAGGATATGTGCATTACAATTTAACTACTCTTTGGATAATATAGGTGAGATTGGACAGTAAATTAATGTTATTGGGAAATGGGCACATACTTAATACCGTATTATGAGCTATCATGATTTTTTTATCATTTAGGAAATTCTTACAATCATATGAAAAAGAAAAAGGGATAAAAGAATATATAATATATTACTTCTAAACATATTAAATTCAGATACATACTATTTAGTGACTAAATTTTAACGGGTGTGTTCAAGAGCAATATGAATAGGTTTTTTCTAGGTAAATGTGCTACATCTTCGACTGTATATTTACTTACCATCAGGTGAGAATGTGGTCAAACGTTGCCTAGTTAGTTAAAAAAAAAACGTAATTCCAGCGATTTATTTTTTGTTTTGTCTCTCAAAAAAAGGTATCATATTACATTAACTAATACGAAGTCGTTCAAAATTTGACTGAGTTTTGAGTAAATACGAATATTAATATTCAGTTAATCTGTTACTTTGATTTTTTTGCTGCGCTTGACCGCAACTAACTTGATGAAAAGCGACGATACGGCCTAGGATGTGGCACGCTTGCTTAGAAGAAACCGATTCACTCGCGATTTGTAAAGACTGAAATTATATCTATCAGTAGATTACTCGGCAGCGAATTCCACAACCTGGCAATCTCAATAAGTTGTTTTTTTTTCTTATAACTTAGATCAGTTTGTCTCAGTTGGATCAGTGAACATTTAAAATGAAAACCTTGTATCAATTAGACATAAGATTGCTTTTTCTAGTTTAGGATTTACAAAAGGAAATCAAATTCAAAATAGTCGTGCTTCGGTAAAGACACGATACTTTATTTCGTGATTTCACGGTACAAGTCAAGGCTGAGACATACACGAAGTCAAGTCTAAATATGTCATCATATCAGTATTACAGTGATAATTCTTTCCAAAAAAAATATACAGGGCTATTTACTTCCTGTGTTTTGTTTAACAATAAGGATTTTCACGAGTTCCTGATTGTTGGAAAAATCTAATTATAGTTTAGTTCACATTCCGTGAAGTTTTACTATACGGGATTGATAACTATTAGGGATGTTAGGAACCTTTCGAGCCACGGTGTTAACCCAAAAGCTATTTTTGAATGTATCTTTAGGCACCGCGGTGCGAGACTTTTGACTTTCAAATTGGACCAGGTTTTATCAAAGCCAAATTGCCAAACTGCGTACGTCCCCAGCCCGCAAGCAGCGTGGTGGATCTCACAAACCTTCATATTGGAGATCCGACACCAGCAGTGACTCGTTATGGGTCAAAATGTATTAAAGTTTTACACTTAGCAGAGTGTAAATTAGGGTCCAAGTCCATCCGTCACGTTGTATCAACAGATTGTGTTGCGTACACCATGACAAATTCCTACTTAATACAGTGCGTAACATAAAATATCATATCGCGTGTTATTTGACCAAACACACTGACTATAAATATTAAGAGAAAGTTGTTCTTCTATATTAACAGGCTTATTGATGCTCTGCTTTCCTGGACTAATCGAACCATCTAGTAGCTGGTTCCGTCCGAAGTTTCCCTCAGGATAGCTGGCGTCGATTCGAACAGTCTCATCCGGTAAAGCGAATGATTGCATTCGCTTTACCGGATGAGACAGCATCTAGACACGGGGTCGTGACGCCCACATGGTGGTATGTTCCTCGAGCTGGTTGCAGTGCGTCATGTTCTAGCGCACTGCAAGCGGGGGTAAAAAAATGCACACTTATAAAATATCAGTAGCAGAAGTTCAGCGCATTTAGATTATTTTCGGTAGTTTCGAATATCGGTTTGATTTTCTATTGAATATATTCCTTTTGAAGTATGTACGTATTTCTTCATAAATTCATTTACGATAGGAATCAAGAACAGCTTCATTCTTTTGATGCTATAAAATGTAGACAAACAGTCAGTACAGTCGTAATCATAATGATTTTAATTTAATCTGAATTCCGTAACAACATTTTATATACCAGATGGTTACTCGTAACACAATGACCTAGAACTCCATTTTGGTATCAACGCCATGTTAGACTTACAATTTAAAATGAACAATGGGGCAAGTGCCTTTATTAACTTAAACTAAATGACTCAACAATAACAAAATACGGCAGAAAGATTACCTATAGACCATTTAAGATCTACAGATAATGCAAATGCTCCAACCCACCACTAGAGAGCAGCGCGATCAGTTTTTTTTTTGAGCTCATTCTTTTTACTCATAAAATATTTTTTTTTTGCTTGTATATTTAGATTAGTATTAGAAAATAAACTTTTCTGATGTTCAAGGATATTCAAAATAATGACTTTCATAGTACCTAAAATGAAAGACTAAAGTAAAATTATTAAATAAGAATTGTTATTAGTCCAAATATGACTAGAAATATATTACTACCCAGCGTATAGAAGAGTATGCCAGCGGCATTACCACCCCTAATTGCTTATATTGCATATTTAAAATTCAAATTCAAATATAACTTTATTGTACACCAATATATATATATATATATATATATTACATACAGACATCTTAAAAACATTGGCAGTTTGTTGGGCGGCCTTATCGCCTAAAGCGATTTCTTCCAAGCAACCTTTGGATAGATCGGACTTGAAGAGAAAAAACACGTCGGTGGTGTACCAATAAATACTAACAAAAAATACACAATAGCCTACAACTATCTAAAGACAAAAAAATAATTAAATCATATATATAAAATTAAAAAATTAAAAGTAAATCTCAGTTTTGTAAAGCTACAATATAATAACGTTATTTTTTCGAAAACATGATTTATTTTATTATGTTAAAAATAACATTGCAAATTGTTTAGTGATATATTATTGCACTTTGTATAAAAATTCATTCATAAAAAGTTACATAACAAAAATATGATATATAGTTACATTTTTATGTATAAAAAGTTATTTGTAACAATATGATCTTTTTTTCTCAAAAAAGGTCGAAACCAATTTTTTTCATAAAATACTTAATGATTTAGTACGAGTATCTAAATAAAACTGAAATAGTGCGAGTGAGAGGACGCTTGAAATTCTGGCTCATAGAACAAGTTCACTCAATACTTAATCAAGTTAGTCATTACTAAAATGATACTTGCGAAGTCTTGATTTATCACATAAAATGCAGCCGATTTCGTTGCGACAATGTGTCTCTCTCATTAGACCTAATGCGAAGACTGACATACTTAGATGAAAATCAAAGTTTATATTTTGTTAAACTAAGTTATACCCACATAATATATTGTATAACGTGTAACAATAAGGAGTGACAATACGTAACGGTGCAAAATTCAAGAAAAAGTTATTGCGTCTTCCATATATCATGACCGATCACGTGAAAAAAATTTATTTGGAGAATCTAATTTCTTTTTAATATTGAAAAATGTTAGTTGTTATTTATATAGAACTGCTCATACAGTTCTACAATTTTTAAAAGAACGCCGAGGCTCTATTTTAAAGCAAGTTCAAATAAGATGGAATGATTTTAAGATATTTGATAAAATGGGACTGACTCGCTTTAATTATATGGGAACTGTCATCAAAACCTTCAGTTTTTTTTCCCGTTTACTCAATAAAAATATTCTCGTGTAGTTACTATTAATGTTCAAATGCAGTAGTAAAACATTTAAAACATTTAATTTTAATTATGAACCCCGGCGATAACTGTTACTGGATCAAAAAGGTATTGAAAGTGCAGATTTATATCTCTTGAATTAAAACTCAATGAAAGCATTGTTACAGATTAGTCAATACATAAATATAATCATAGTAACTATGAGGCCGGTATTGTTTCAATGTGGTGTCGTTTATTGCTATATTATATTATATTCTGTGTCATTACCTTGTCTCGGAATGCTATTGAATTGTCGAATATTTGACAACTATATTTATGACTTTATTTCATTGATCCTTGATCTGATCGGTCGACTGTTTTTTTTTATAATGGCGTAGTACTCGTATGATATATTTTTTTGAAGTGCCTTTATTACTAGTAACAAACAAAATGGCTAATTACAATAACAAAAAAAAATATATCAGAAAAATTACTTATAGACCATTGAAGATCTACAGATAATCCAAATGCTCCAACCCACCAAAAGAAGGCAGCGTGCCAAGCGTAATTTTTGAGAGTAATCGCGTAACAAACAATTTTAGTATATAGATAACCCGCCGCGTAGAGAAACCGTAAAATAGTTTCCTTTATATTATTACAGCCTAGCCTAAGCCTTAAAGCTAATAAGTAATTTTAGTTTAACTTAATCGTCTACAAAATATGTAATGTCTCTAAGAATTTGTCCATCGGCACTTTTCTTATTATAGTTGTTAAGGGGAAAACACTTTGTTCGTGTGTTCTTAAGTCAAACTAAAGAAAAAATTACCGTCAAATTAAGTGCCTCCTCATATTTTGGGGAGTCGTTAAAAAAGAAGGAAGCTTTTGTTATAAACTGTCTAAGACGAATCATGATATCTTTACATTCTATTTTGCTGCTTGATTGAAATTAAAGCCATTATACAATTTTATAATTACACGACTCTCTTCTCTCTAATATTACTCTAATGCTAGAACGAGCACTAAGTCTATGCAAGAACGGCAGCAATGTCATAGTTTGATTCATTAAATTAAAGCCATGAACCTTATCATGAACTCAATTAAACTCTCTGAATGCTAACCGCTGTCCAAAAAAAGTAAAATAATACATGCAAGCTGCATGAGATAATTACTACATGAAAAAAGCCTAAAAAACTGTCAATTTCCTGGTGGACTACTTACCTACTTGCATATTTATATTACGTTTGTACTAAATCAGTACCAAAGCTTACATATCATTAGGATTAAGCCTTGAAACCCTCTCGTTTTAGCACAAAAACTCTAATTCGATATCCTTGCGACAAGCTAAAAATAACATATTAAATTGCATTTTGCGAAACACCGGATTCGATTATATTACTTTACAACCAAATAGGTATCAATCAAATGTTTGTACAATAAAGAATAATTGGTAATATTCGAGAACGTGATATTTCAAAGTCAAAAATTACGTATAAAAATTAACATTACGAATGAACAGTAAGAAAAGCCTTACTTAGAAAGGACTGGTTTCATTTTCAGCCAGGACGGTGTACGTCTACCTAAAAATGCCTTAAGATGTGGTTATTACTATGTATTAATTAAAATGAGTCAGTCGCCTCCTTCATAGTGTATAATAATATCTAAATTCTGTGAATTGTAGTGGAATAATGGCTTCTCTGGAAGATTTATGTATCCTTGTTGTTGACTTCAATGGTCGCATTGGTCTATAAATTGTACCGCCCGACTGTCAAAATTGACACAATAAAAACGCGTAAATCATCTTTTTGCGTAAATAACATAGAAATATGTTGATTCTAAATTAATTTCGTATATTGCGATAAGTTACGCTATTTTCAATTAGGTTCATATATTAAAGATTAATAGGCCCTAACGTATTTATGATATCTTGTTCACTGTCCTGGCCGGAGCTCCATTCATTTTCAAAATAACTCTTTTTGACGTGTGACAGACCAATAGAGACAACGCATTTTGTTTTAAATGCGGGATTCGGTACATTACTAGATTTTAGTTGATACTTATATTATTCACTAAATACCTTAGTCATGACTGTGAACGCCTTAATTGCTTCTCAAAAAAAGCAGGCATAGATCCCATGACAGGTTAATTCATGCGCCTCTTAAGTTTTCACTCATATTCTTTTCCACTTGATTTAACGGTCAAAGGAAACGTCGTGAGAAAATCTGTTTATCGCAGAAGATAGCTATCGAAAGTAGGTTAAATCCCCAACCTGCATATTAGCTAACGTGGAGGGTTATTTCATATCCCTTTAAAGGCGAGACCCATGCCCAATAGTGAGATGCTATAAGTTAACACGATTGAAATATAACAAGCATATTCTAAAGAAAAAATTAAATACGAATAAAATTAAAATCCTGCACGGCAATACTATTTGTAATTTTCTTGGTTTGTCTCTGACTTACCTACTCGTAGCAACATTTGAAGTTCCAATAGTAAGTAATAAAAAAAATATAGCTTTAACATTTAATAACAGATAGCTGCATTAAATTATACGTCAAAAGATATTAACCCGACCCGGGTGTTTTCAAGCGCAAGGTGAATAGGTTTTTACTAGGTAAACGTGCTACATCTTCGATTGCATCTTCACTTACCACCAGGTGAGATCGTGGTCAAACGTTGCCTAGTTAGTTGTAACAAAAAACATCAAAATTAATACATGTAATACATTTTTACAATTACATTAAATCGATCCACTTTCTCGCTGTGACTGGAATCACAAATGCAGCCGAGAACCACTTTCTCTCCTTTGTGATACCAGACCAGTAGCGGTCGGATCGAAAAACTTACTTTTTCTTATGCAACTGCCAATTTATTTGATAATATGCATCGTCAGTCGTGTCATATAGATAATGGAGGAATAATATCAGTTATTTTATTAAGAGAATCGACGCTTACGAGTATTTGAGTCATTTTGTTTTACAATACGATATTTTACACGAACGTACATCAACGTTGATAGTAAATAAAATATATAATTCTCTCGCTTTTGATTTATTGAATCATTTAAAATACAAATCCTAATATTATTAATGCGAAAGTAACTCTGTCTGTCTGTCTGTTTCGCTTTCACGCCAAAACCACTAAACCGATCTGGATGAAATTTGGTGCACAGGTAGATTGAACCCCGGTAAAGGATATAGGATACTTTTTAACCGACTTCAAAAAAGTAGTTTCCCCATTATCTCGACAATCCAATGGGGAACTATGCGGGTGAAACCGCGGGGCACAGTTAGTATTAAATATTTATAAGTGTAAAAATAATGTACGAATGGTACAGTACATAAAGTAGAGAAATTTAAACTCCTTGATTATAAATAAAAATAATATAAGAAATATCAAAATCAGTGTCAGTAAAAACGAATTCAATAATAATAATAATTGCGAAAGTACATTTGTATTTATGAATGTATGTAAGTTTGTTACTCTTTCACACGAAACCTGCATTAAAACCTAGGTCACTTAAACCGGAAGAATGCAGTGTTTCCTTGCGATAAACAGTTTTCCGCGGCTGACACCGCGGGGCACAGCCAGTTAATAAATTAAATATGAAATTTACTATCACATAGCGAACATAATTATCACATCACCAGATCTAGCTGCAGAATGTTCAATGTCACGGCGAACGACACAAGCGCAAGAGTACGCGCGGGCGCGGGCTCGGCCCTTGCGTCACTATTGCGTATACCTTTACTTTATTTGGATTGAACTCGGGTAATTATTTTGGCGTAGTTCATTATAAAACGATTGAATACAATAAAATATAATTTATTCTTTTTTTGACATATTCTCTAAGGTCTCCAATGTCCGTGCCATTTTTTAATTTGCATATTTGTTCTTCAATTATATACATTTTTATGAATTTTGGGGCTTATAAAAGAAGACAAACTACTTTAGCTAGCTAGTTTAATTAAATATTTTGTAAAAATAATTAAAATTCATAAAATAAAAATTATAATAATTTTTAATTTTTTGAATATTCTGTTTAACGTGTATACCGAGAGCAATCCGACTCCCGCAAGAAGCACTCGTTCACTTATGTACATTATATACACAGTAAAATATCATAATATATTAATAAATAATTTAGTATTAACTATCACGCGTTCAGACCCTTTATTTCAGCGAAAATTAGTAAATATTTTTAACCTTAGAAACTTATTTTTTGATATATTGTATGCGCAGCATCTTAATCGCGGAAAATTAAGTTTCGTTTCGAAGGAGTCTTAGTAACACGTTTAGAATTAATTTCTTCAATTTGATTGTAATTACCTCTAAACTTGACTACAACGTTTACATTTCCTAAACACGTAAAGGTACTCAGATATCAATCAATTAACTTACGTTAAATTAAGTAGTTACACACTCATGTGCATATTTAATCATTTACACTTTGATACTGTATGGATAGATGCGTCGAAAAAAAATGAGGTGAACTGTTCACCTCTAAAGTTCCATTTTCACGTCAATCTTTTTTTTTTGGATTGTGTAAATATAATTTTCTTTATTTCGTGTAATTTTGCTTCACTTCGTAAATATAACAATATCTATCAATAGAACCCGTGCTTTACTAAGTATTATTATGCACTCACACCACGACAAGCAGAATGGCACAGAGCTAGTGTATTACGCAGTTGTCACACACACTACCTTAGCAAAGTTGGGCTGTCTGCTTTGCCTTAGTTTCAATGCGTAGCGCGTCGCTCCGTCCAGTCATATGAATGACCAAAGCATTTTTACCAACGTGATCTTACGCACATACGCCGACCTTGTCGTATGGTCACACCTCTAAAAACAATGCCAAGGAAAATTAGTACTTAAACATATGCAATTAGAGTATATCGCCAAGGTGAAAGGGAAATGATATTGCATAATTTTGCCATAGCCTTATCTGACAGAAATAACCGAGCAAAAAATAGATGAAGTAGTTGGTTACTATCAGGAAATGGTCGAATTCTTTGCAAATGTATGTATGTATACGAGATAAAAATAAGTTTAGATTATTATATTAGAGTAGGATATATTTTAAATGGCCACACCAACGCAGCTTACCAATTCCCGGGCGAAGTACCTTCATTAAGTAACATTAGATTACTGTTTAATACTAGATTATTTTACAAGCAGTCCAACGCTCTTTGATAATGCTAATAATTACTATAAACATTTGTAGATTGATTGATACAGCACTTTGAATCTCCAAATCTACCAGAGGGCATCCAGTATTCTATATAGAGGCATTACCACGACATATGAATAATGAATGCATTGCTCATAAGTTGAGCCAAATAAACATCGGTATTCTGGTCGCGCATCGCATCATAAACTTTTGGCAAACAAGATAAGCTGAAAACTATGTCCCCGAAGACTTGACGTATTAATAACGAAGTTGCTGAAATATTGGCATCACAAAACAATAAAGCATTTATTTGTTTTAATTTAAGTAAATTAATTTTTAGATACACTTAAAACTTTAATTTCTTTTTTTAATTATTATACTCAAGATAATTCCACATTTACTAGGTTTTGCCCGCGACTCCGCCCGAGTCGTTTTAAAATATGTAGTAGTCAATGGCACTCTCCGGATCTAAACTATCTCTATGCAAAAATATGTAGTAGTCAATGGCACTCTCCGGATCTAAACTATCTCTATGCAAAAAAAGTATGGATTACTCGTGTGTATGTACTTTCACAACACATTTATAAAAGCTATGAAAAAATCATTAATTACGATATTGTATGCAAGTTCGTTACAGTAGAACCAAAGACATCAACGCGCCCTTTATATTTTTAACCAACTTTAAAAAGAAGTAGGTTGCGAAAGGGGGCTAGACGGAAAAAATTAAGGCCGAAAGTTGTACCGACACTTTTTGCTATAGTTGTAAGTCGTGCGGCGTGCGCGTGTTTATCTCCCTGTCTCTCTCTCATAGAAAAAAGCCTGTTATTTTCGTTTTGTCTTTCTATTTAAATATAATATTAAATTAAAATAAAAATAAATTCAATTCCTTCACTAATTAATCGAAAGGAACTTCGTTCCATCCGAGTGACCCTTGACACCTCTCAAGTTATTATCAAGTTTTTTGTTTAAGTATGACTTGTTCAATTTCAGGTGCCAGACACGGGTGACAGCAAGAGTGCGCAAGAGACGCGAGAGGGCGGTACTGTACGCGGGTACTACAGCTTCCTGGACGCTGATGGAAAGCTACGGACCGTGCATTACACAGCTGACGATAAAGAAGGCTTCAGGGCTACCGTCGAGAGAGAATAGAACAGCCGTAGTAATAACTTAGGTTTACACTTCTTCTTCATCTTGTTCCTCTCCTATGAAAGCATCATTCTGAGCGGCATCGACCACTACAGCTGGTTCTCTTCTACACTTCTTTTCCTAAAAACCTTTGCTTGAACTAGTCATGAATTAAAGAATTTTGTATTTTCATATCTCATGACGTATATAAAACACAGGATATTATATTATTGTTTCAACATTGTCAATCAAAAATTCTAAAACAGATCAGTGAATTAACTCAATACTTCATTCCAGTTACATACGTAAAGTGATTGTCACTTATTCGGGTAGCAAAATGTCGACCGTAACTTCAAGTGTCATTACCCTGCAGATAACGGGTTCGAATCCTGTCCGTACGTTTATATATAACAGGACAAACTGAAAAAAAGTAACACTCAAATTGGGAAAAAATAAAACAGATATAAAACGATAACTCAGGAATAGAAAATTTATATCAAACAGGAGCTAAATTGGAAGAATTAGGATTGCATTACGACATTACAGTCCTTATAAAAAAAAACAAAGTGACACAATGCCACTGTCAGAATTGTGATTTCTGACACAATTCAAAATAAAACGCTTTGGTCCAGATATAAGATAACAAATTCATCTAATTATATGTGATGTGTACAATTATATATTTTATGATTGCAATTGTTTATATATAGTAAACTTATGACTCTTATATTAACTTGCAAAGATATCCCTATAAATAAAATAATCCCATACTTAAAAACTAATCGCAGTCAATATACACATGCTTTTTAGAAAAAGTCATTATTTAAGAAACGAAAGGAACTGTAATTATTATTAACCAATAGAGTCAGGCATTTACTTTGGGGATACCATATATATACTTTAATTATATGTTGTGTAATCAATATCTAATGTTTTTTTGCTTTGTTTTGGTGTCGGCGCGAGAAAATAAAAAATATTTTTGTCTTTATAATACGGTTCCTCCTCACCACCTCCACACCTCTGACACTCTTTCTTACTCAGAGTATGTGAGTATAATGCGGTTCCTCCTCACCACCTCCACACCTCTGACACTCTTTCTTACTCAGAGTATGTGAGTATAATGCGGTTCCTCCTCACCACCTCCACACCTCTGACACTCTTTCTTACTCAGAGTATGTGAGTATAATGCGGTTCCTCCTCACCACCTCCACACCTCTGACACTCTTTCTTACTCAGAGTATGTGAGTATAATGCGGTTTCTCCTCACCACCTCCACACCTCTGACACTCTTTCTTACTCAGAGTATGTGAGTATAATGCGGTTTCTCCTCACCACCTCCACACCTCTGACACTCTTTCTTACTCAGAGTATGTGAGTATAATGCGGTTCCTCCTCACCACCTCCACACCTCTGACACTCTTTCTTACTCAGAGTATGTGAGTATAATGCGGTTCCTCCTCACCACCTCCACACCTCTGACACTCTTTCTTACTCAGAGTATGTGAGTATAAAGCGGTTTCTCCTCACCACCTCCACACCTCTGACACTCTTTCTTACTCAGAGTATGTGAGTATAATGCGGTTTCTCCTCACCACCTCCACACCTGTGACATTACTTTTTACTCAGAGTATGTTCTGAGTAAATTACATACTAATAGAAAGAGAAATAATAAGGTGAGGTGTGGAAGTGGCGAGGAGTAACCACGTCATAAAGACAAATTTAGGTATTTTCATTTTCTCACGTTATTAAATAACATTTTAATATTTCTTTACTTAAACTGCATAATTATTTATATCCTATTCTGATTTCGTTGTTTCGTCACATTTACTTTATTCAGCCTAGTCCAATAGTAGTGCCAAGACATGTATGTACATACATTCTGAAGTTTTGTGTTTTTCAACATTTTCAATGTTTTTTTATGTTGGTGTAAGTAGGTAAATCTCTTGTCTTGTGTCTATTGTAAATATTATTTACCCAAATAGTTGTTATTTTTGTACGAGTTATTTAATTAAATATTAACAAAACAATTATGCATTTTATTGGTTATAGGTTAATAATTAATGATATAACGCGCTTGAACGGTGAAGGGAAACATCGTGAGGAAACCTGCTTGTCGGAGAAGGTTAATAATTTCTAAGATAAATGAAGTCCCAACCCGCAATTTGGCTAGCGTGATGGACTATAGCCTACACCCCCTTCATGGGGAGACCCGTGCCCAGCAGTAGGACGCTATGGGTTGATACATATACGTATAATAAATGATTTACCTCTACTTAAAAAAAAAAATCTACTAATAAAAAAAACTTTTGTGTCTACCATTTATAACCTCTACTAAGTTTAAAATAA
Source organism: Ligdia adustata (assembly GCA_947049295.1). NCBI lineage: Eukaryota > Metazoa > Arthropoda > Insecta > Lepidoptera > Geometridae > Ligdia > Ligdia adustata. The sequence goes on from OX346221.1 coordinate 1,038,760, forward strand.
CATTTAGAACTAAAATGATAAAGAAGAGGCATAGGCTCAGAAATGGATGATTAAGAATTAGTCTGATGATGATTTCTTTTGTACACTAGCTGACCCGGCGAACCCCTGTTAAACCTTCCCTGAACCTTCACAAACATTACCAAACCAAAATCACCTAAACCAGCCCAGCTGTTATCGAATTTTAGCGAGACAAACAAACAGCGATTGATTTATATATACGTGTAACATTATGACAATACTTCACTGTGTTAGTACATCAATAAATTTGAACTCTATGATGAACAATATGTTGCCAAAAAAAAATATTACGTCCATTTTGGCCGATCACGTGACCAATTTTTGTGGACAAATAGAGAACCGATATACTTTTGACTGTTTTTTTTTCTTGTGCAATGGGTTTACTTTGATGGGTAGACTAACATCGTTAAGTATTGTCACTATTGTCAGTTACAGGTTGTGCTTTGTATATAGTTAAATGTAAATTACACAACGCCTATTTCTAGATAGCTGCAAAGCTCATATTGCAACCAGACTAGCATCTGCTCAAGTCGTTGCAGGAGATTGAACTTATCAATTTACATGCTATAATGAGATGGTTAGAAAGAATATTTAGTGTTTTGCCTGCTTTGTTTTGATGTCAGGGTGAGAAATCGAAAAAATATTTTTGTTTTTATGGTGTGTGGTTCCTCCTCACCACCGCCACACCTCACCTTATTAATTCGTGTTTCGCCGACAGTAAGTAATAGTAGCAGTAGTGTAGCTTTCGTGCGAGCGCTTGAAGAGTCAACATCTCCTGAGGATTTCCACAAAGTAACGCCTGACTCCATCAATTATCCTATAATGATATAATTTCCATAGCACGACGAGAAAGTATTCATCATATCTACTTTCCATGTATTGGTATGATCTCCGCTATTGATACAATGCGTCATACTTTAGACGTTATTCGATTGTCATCCTCAAGTTTTGAATTGGTCAATGTAATTATCGAATTGGAAGGGGGCAAAAAGGAAAATAAATTCGTGTTTGTCCCTTTGAAAACATCGCAAGGGGACAAACAAGAAAATATATTCCTGTCACTTCAAAAATATGTCATGGTGACAAACAGGAAAAAATCATTCCATTCTGTTATATTTGTATTTATAGTGGGACAGATAGGAATTATTATTCCTGTTTATCCTCTTGAGGGGACAAACAGGAATAAATCATGTTTAGCCCACGAGCCTAAGACTTTTTTGAATTGCTTCTGACATACAATTGTTTTGCGCCAAAATAGTACTTTTTGACAAATTTATTGTTCAAGTTGTCTATTAATATTAAGTTCAATACTAACTCTGACTTATAATTACGGCAAAACTACCATTGTCACATTGCAATTGTAATTCTAAAACAATTCAAAGACCAGACTCGGGCTTCAAGTAAATATCTGTGGCCAACATACTATGAAAGTTCTGCGACACCACCCATCCAAATTAAAGTCTCGTCATTCGTTTAGTTTTATCATCGGATCTAGTAATTATAAGCTTAAATGATAAGGTAACTAAAATATAAGAATACAAAACGTTTAATATACGAATTTGTTAAGTATCGTTAGGTTGCCTGAAAGAGATCGCTTTTAGCGACAAGGCCGCCATTTGTGACACTAGATGTAAGGTTTTTCCTGATGTTTGTGTGTCTGCAATACAGAGTTTATTCATTCATTAATTCATTAAATCCTATCCAACAAATGTGCTAATGCTTCTATGTGAACATTGCTTGTTAATGTCTTATTTAATACGTTAATTCAAAACTGTTTTCTGTGCTCGTACATGTTTAAAACTGTTAATATTGGAATCGAGTTACAATATCGCACACAATATATAAATGTATCACTCTTACAAAATGTGCCATTACCACGGGAACACGCTGCCGCCCGGGATACAGGATATGTTAAATATATGTATATTATGTATGATTATCATGTCTAATTATATGAAGGTTACCTTTCTTTTTAATTTTGAATCATTATTGTTTTTGTTTCGTTCAATTTTCACATAAATTTATGTTGTTAAGTATGTCGAAGTGTTTTATAATTTTGCCTACTTACTTAATATTGTATTAGGTACTCAGGGTCTGCTTCTACGCACTTTTTTGAGCAATTGGTACACGATATAGGCCGTATAATCAGAGAAAGAGGTGGTAACTCCCGTTTTGGCTCTTTCTTGGTTCAAAGGTTGACCATAGCCATACAGCGCGGTAATGCCGCCAGTGTTATAGGCACCTTTGTTCCGGGACTGTTTCTATATAATTTCTGAAATTTGTTTATTATATAAAAAGTGGTCTTATCTATAATTATCATTATAAAATATATACTCGCATATTCCAGTCCGGGTGAGAACACATCCTATCTATGTAAAACTATTAACTTTTACTTTATTAACCTAAAAACTATATGTAAGTATAAATTTTTACCCTAACACACGATTAGTTATTTTATTTGAAAACCAAAATTTAAAATATGTTCTTCCTTGTAAAATGCATTATTCACGTTCATAATCGTCGCGTTGATCGTATTATCCTGCAAGTTTTAGCTGTCAAGTTTGACATGATCACCGGTAATCCTGTCCCAGCTACCGTCTCCCGCGGTGACTTTGTACCGATAATATTGGTAAAGGATTACCTATTGATACCCTTTTTATAAACGTTTGTGGCTTTTGAAGCACTGATATGTATCCGAGGCTTGGCTACTAAACGTTTTGGAGATTGCTGATAAGAGTTAGAATTTAAAATGCATGCCTGTATAATAAAACATTTGCTTCTAATGAAGTAATTATAAAAAATATATATGAAAGCTGACTTCGGCACGCTTAAAACTTAAAAAATGTCATCTGTGTACTGTGTATCAGGTACTCAAAAAAGATAAAATTTAAAAAACTACTAAACTGGTTTTGCCTAAATTTGTACGCGATCAATTTTTAAGTATATTTTTGAACTAAAAATAATATTATTTTCAAAAACATCCTGTCATATTTAAGAAATCAGGGAATATAGTCTTTTTTTGAAATCGTTAAAAAATCGCATTGACAGCTATAAAGATATACAAATATAATAAAAGGTAATTAAAGGGAGTAAAGTAAGGAACTAATTATATAGTGCCTAGATAAAATAACACAGCAACACGAGTGAAGGAAACAGATTGGAAATGATGGTGAGAATATTATAAATAGATTAGCCCTAATTTTATATACTACCTATATACCTATACCTACATAAATTGTTAATTACTTACCTATCTATACATACGACATAGTTCGCAACTATATAGAGACACCATGATATCCAGCACACAGGGGATACACGTATTAGCTTTAGTGTCAGTTAATATCCCCTGTGTGCTGGAGCCGCTTCAATTTCAAATTCTGCCCATCGAAGACTCACTTACGAATATCGACATCACAAAATAAGAGAAGGAAATCCATTCAAATGTTCCTTTTTTTTTATATTTGTTACCTAATATCTCGGTGATGGCTGAAAAGTTTATACTTTACATGTGGTTTCATATAAATTTTACTAAAATCAGTCTACAGCCTTGGTTTTTCATTAGCTATTACTAAAAATACTGTATCGGCGCGTATTCACGGTTTTATAATATAACATATCAAAGAACTTAAGTACATACTATACGTAGATTTATTTCATTAAAAGTAAGTAAAATTAAATAAATTAAAATATATCATTTAAACAATACTGTCATAAAATAAAATAAAATCACAATTAAATGCACGTCAATCAAATAGCCCGCCTTTGATTGTACCAGAACTTAAGTTAAAGGAACCATAATTATTTAATTATCCACTGTTCTGTTATTATTGGTTTATTTGTAGGGTTCCCTATGTTAAAAACGGGACCTTATTAATAAGACTTCGCTGTCCGTCGGTCCGTCTGTCTGTCAGCAGGCTTAAATTATGAACCGTAATAGCTTAACAAAATTTTCACACACGATGTGTTTCTGTTGCCGCCTAATCACAACTAAAAACCGAGTAAAATGGTAAAATATATATTTAAGGTAGCTCTTATACAACAAACGTGATTTTTGCCGTTTTTTGCTTAGAATCTTGAACCATAATGTTTGTATAGATGATAGCAAACAGGTAACTAAAGCGCGCACAAAATGTAATAAAGTAAATCTGCGTGTCCAAGACACAGGCTTGTGCCGAGTTTGGAACCCGCTAGTAATATACATTGAACATAACTAATCTACCATTGTTTTGATATTATTCAATATAACTGCTATGTTAACCATGTGTTTTGATAAATAAATATCTTTTTCATATTTTTTTGTCTTTATAATGATGCTAAACGAAAAATGGCGTGAATCCGATTCGCACTGCTGTTTTTTATTCTAGCAGAGGCGGGAGATGGCTTACCTGGCCGTCGGTGGAGTGACTCACGCGGAGGCAGTAATTTTAGGTTTTATTGCAAAAAAACACGCGCCATTCCGATTCATTGAACGATTGACATTTCTCGAGACTCACAAGCTCTCAAACTTTTCTGATATAATTTAGTAGTATTCTTAAAAGCAGTATATACTACGAGTATTTGCAACTTTATGGATCAGCATATGAAGAAAAAGGAAATATTAAAAAAATACAAAATATAAAAGAAAAAAAACTAAAAACAATGCAATAAATAGAAATTACCTTCAATACATTTTTCACCAATAGATGGCAGCGTGCCGAGATTACTGAGAAGATGGTGTAAGTTAATTAACTTCTTCGACAAGCAGGTTTCTTCTCGATGTTTTTCACCGTTTAAGTACGTGGCAATTAATTCTAATAAGCGCATGAGTAAAAAACAGAGAGGTGCATGCCTGAACTCGGATTTGAACCCGCGCCCTTTCCCTTGTGAGGCAACGGGTTTACCGACTCGGCTACCACTAACTTCTCTATTTCCCGTGAGCTAATTAGAGTCATCTCAAGTACATCAGGAAAGTTGCGGATAAACGCAATCACGTCTATCATTTCAAACCAGTATATTATACAACATATACGAGTGGTATACGCACACAAACACCGTGCCGAAGTCTGCCAAACTGAAACGACGTTAGACGAGTAATAGGTTTATTTTCGTTACGGAATTTCTTAATTCGGTCGCCGCGCTCAAAGCCCGCGGTAAAAACTATGCAATAGCTTAAAAAACAGGCACAAAAGGCGATCATATCTCTAAGTATAGACAAACTTTATAATTTGTTTGTGCCTTTTTTAACCCTTATAAGTTTATAGCTACTGCTAAAACGTTTGCGAGCCCGTGTCTCATGTCGTAGGTGCGCGACAGGTTTCGATGTAGTGTCAGCGCGCCGTGACGCCGGCTTTGTCTCTCCTCCGTACATACACACAAACGTTCTGTCTGTCTGTCATGGGTCGACAACTCCTCAGGGACTCCACCGGCAGTGGTGACTCGGAGAGATTGCTTTATTGATTGTGTAAAGGTTTAAGTTGAGGTAGTTTTCAGAATGTTACTAACTTTGTGCCTTGATAGATAGATCAACGCTTTATTGTGGACACACAATACCTAAATATACAAAATATTATTTTACATGTACCTAGTGTATAAGTGGCAGCCTTATCGCTAAAAGCGTTCTAATCCAGCCTTTGGATGGAGACCCGACTGCGAAAGAAGGTAGGTTATATTTATCGAGTGTATGTATGTATATTTCTTTGGCGCACCCTAGAGCCTAAACGGGTTGTCGTATTTTGATGTGAGTGGTGTCAATAGATTCGTCTTAGTCGTGAAAGTAACACTGGGCACATCAAAATAAAAGAAATTAAGGATAATGCACAGGTTTAACAATTTAGCAATATGGTAATTTTCAAACTAGATTCTAACCACTTGTTACAAAATAGAAAGAAATATACTTAATTACTTAATTTATTAATTATACAACTTCACATATCTACATACATTCTAGGACATCGCATAAATATATTTAAATATCTACAATCATACAATATACTTTTATATTTACACTCATATTAGTATAACTATATATAAATACGAATATAACTTTTGAGTAGGTCTACATTGAAATCATACAATCATTCGTTCATACGATGAAAAAAAAACAAAGACGTAATTAAAGCTGCGATAAATAAATTTTCACGTTATAAAACAAAATGACGTCAACATAATTCAACTTTAGTAACATCATTTTATCTCCCCATTTCGGAAAGAGTATTTTCTTTGATATCTGAGTGCAAGACCCGTTTTTATCCACTATAGGATAAAGTAAATTGAATTTAGAACATCGTTTGCACTAAGTTTGTAAATTCAAAAATTACTTCTACCTCTATGGTGCCGAATTTATCTTTTTTTTTTTTAATTTGCCAATAACTTAGATTCCAAATCTTCTTGGTGTACTTTTTTTTTAAATTGCATTGCGCGCGCCATTTCTATCTTTGCATTTAGTCATTTCCTCGCTGTGGTAGGATGAAAAGTTACGTGTTGCACTCGAGTGCAAAGATTTTTCACCTTTTTTGCTCTTTTAATTCCCTCGCACATTCAAACGCTAAAGATTCTAATTTTTCAAATTTTGAATAGAAACTTTTCAAAAACTTATAACATATCATGATTTTTTTTATTTGGACAGTCTACAGCCTTCTAACAATAAAAAACCATAATCAATTTCTGAGCACACTTTGGCCAAAAAAGTTTATCACTAGTAGAAACTAAAAATATTATTAAATATAATTACAAACAATGGATTTCAGACTTATCGATTTACACAGCAAACTATCAATATAGACAAATTCATTTTTAACATTAATCCAATACAGCTAGCTATTGAGTCGAGTGAATATATAAATACAATAATGTTGAATACCTACACTCATAATAAATACCCAACTGCAGATACACGAACAGTTTTGTTATTTATTGCCCTACAGATTAAAAAACTGATTTAACACAATTTTTTTGAAAACATATTGTCTTAGTGTAAATAAATCTATATGATTAGAATAAGATGCATTGGAACTCCATCTATTCTATATCGAAACTGCTATTTTGGCACAATACAATTGTAATTCTGAGAAAATTCAAGTAACAGACTTGACCACCAGATTTGGCTCTCTTAAAGGCTGGAGTACTCCTCGCGCGTTGCGTTACAGCACATCGCGTTGTCTCGGCGCGTTGCGTAGGATGTCATGCAACGTTCTTGACATCTTTCATTTCCCTCTGAAAGTATCAAACATGAGTGACGTATACGCGCGTAGTAACTTAGTCTGGCTTGACTTGCGGTGGCGCGCGTAATTGCACAGCGTTGTACATTAGGTGTATCAAAGCCCACAATGTTTTTACGTCATACGCTGTGCTGCACTGTATTGCGCTGTTTTGCGCTGTGTTACCCTGTGCTGCGATTTAGCTGCGCAGAGCTACGCAATACTGAGCTGTGCTGCGCTGTGCTGAGTTGTGCAGCGCTGTTCTGCGCTGTGCTGTGCTGTGCTACGCTGTGTTGCGTTGTGCTGCGCTGTGTTGCGCTTTTCTGTGGTGTGGTGTGCAGCGCTGTACTTTACCCTAAATCAAAGCGCGTCAATATCGCACTTACCGTCATATCTCTCCACAAATCTAGCTACCAAGATACACAAAAATATGGATATCAACACAAACCGCATACGAAATACCTACTTGATTAATTGTTAATAAATTATGATAAGTCTGACAGTTGTAATCGCGATAAAAGGATTACAATGGTCGGGTTTTGAAGCTGATATCGATGCAATGATTTTGGTAGTAATAAGTATGTCATGGTTGCGCAACCTTCATGGGTTAGTCGCGATGTTTTTTAGGATTTCAGGCCATGAACACATGCAATCAGTCGTCTAGTAATATTAAGTTGGTAATCCTTAAAAATAAATAAATAATATGGGACAACACAAAGGTCCCAAACTAGGCAAAGCCTGTGCTATGGTAACCTGATGACTGATATACATAATTTTATACATAATAAACAACCAGACACAGGTCAAATAGACACGTTCTTGCACACAAATGTTTAACCTGTCCGAGGATCGAACCCGGCACCAGCGGCGCAGAAGGCAGGCTAAAAAAACGTATAAATCCAAATGACAAAAGGATAATAATTGTAATGTAAACTTTTTATTAAGGTTCCATATCCAACGGGGTAAAAACGGGACCGCATTACCAATACGCTGTCCGTCCGTCTGTCTGTCACAAGACTATATAGAAAGTTAAAATTATAACAGATGATTTATATCTGTTGCCGCTATAACAACAAATACTGAAAACAGAATAAAATATATTTCTACTTGTCATCGTTGTTAATATCGAGCAAAAAACGGCAAATAGTCGCGTTTGTTGTATGTGAGCTACTTTTAAATATTTATTTTATTCTGTTTTTAGCACTGGTTATAGCGGCAACAAATAGGGTTATCGGCTAGGGGTGTACTACGCCGAAAGGGGGTCACTATACTCATCCTAATAAACAACTTTTACAATGGGGCCAACTCAAAATTCGAGAAAAAACAGCTGTTCCAAAATTTTGTCGACGACCGATTAACTTTTTGTATTTACCCTGTATATCTTCGGCGAATGTGTGAAAAGGTTGATTATTTGTCTCTTTAAGGGGGAAATAGTAATAAAAATTCCTCTTTGTCTCCTTAAGGAGACAAATTGAGGTGACAAACAGGAATAAATCAAGGTGTCTAGTACCTAAATTGTAGGTAGTTCGAGCACCCGCTCCAGCCATCACTATATTATTCCTCGTGTAAGCCGGCAGCTAGCACATGTCAGGTAGTAGGTAGTAAGTAGGTGCGAGGTGCAATTTCCTGCGCTGTCACTCCACGTAAAACCACTCTGCATATCTACATCTATCAGTCGGAGTAGACACCACTACAAGGTCATGGCATGCATGCGGGCTCATATAGATAGATGGTTCTCAATAAGTCAAAACCTATCTACATAGGCACAGCATGTTCAGGAAAGGGACGAGTGGTAAACGAAGAGGATTATGCTCAGCAGTGGGTGATTACAAACTGATTATAATGATGTAGCTTCTTAGAAGCATATTTCTGCAAAGAATCGCTGTACTCTATTAGCATTTGATAATTATTTTCACAAGCATTCTACAATCATTTAATTTCATACGAACTGGGCTGAATTTACAGAAAATCCATATGCTACCCGCCACAGGGCAACGTGCATAGGTGCTAGCAGCATTATCAATCTGAAAGGCAATGCCAATTTTTTTCCCCCGTCGATGGACATTGCTTATATTCGGCCAAATAAACACCGGCATTCTGGTCACGCGTTGCATCAATTAAATGCACTAATTCTCAAAAATAGGGCCCCATTTTTGAGTACGCGCGAATACAATCATCTTGTGTGATTAGCGAAAGGTATAAATTTCCAAGAATGCGACTTCATTGCACATCGTTCGTAAGTGACGTCATTAGCAAGTGATGAATTTGATCGAACGTTTCAATAATAAGGCCCCAGATAGGTTTTGGCAAGTAAGATGCTCCCGGTCCCCACGGCGCTAAATTCTCTACACTAAATGGTTCAAAAATTCTGAGGGTAGCATATTTTCTTATAGTTTATTAATTGTAATTTAATAATTGAGCGATTATGGTCGATCCCACGAAACATGCTAATAGATACCGAGCTACCGCTGAAGGAAAACATCGTGAGGAGCCCATAGCATGGTGGTAGGGCGTTTCTTATCGCTCGTCTGACTAGCTACCACCCTCAAGTTGTATAATCTGTCGCCAAGCACCTAACGGTGTGTTCCGGCAGCCTTCTTTGGGAGCCAGTGTACTCCTGACTAGGCATGCTTCATCTAGGGCTACGCTGACTTCCGGGGTCGTGCGAACTTGTAGTCAAATGCCTAGCTATGTAGGACAAAAAATCAATGAGTATTTTTTTTTGTATATCTATCCGAGTAAACATCTGCCGTACAAAAAAAAACTAATTTGATCCACATTAACGCGTGTCGCGGTGAACCGCCGCGGCCGACTCGAATCTAAGAAAACTTGATCACAAGAGGCATCGGGTTACATACACATTGTACCTAGATGGAGCTGGGAGAATTAGCCTGGGTTCCGTATATATTAATAATAAAAAAGGCAAGTGCCTTTTTGGTCAAATACAAATGTTATAAATTATCATACTATACACGTCAAAATAAATTAGTCGAAAAACTCACCCGAAATCGTACCTGGAGCAAAGGTACCCATTAAGCTGGCTGCGTTAGCGCGTTGAATGACAATGGCCAGCCTTTGCACCAAGTAAGATCCGGAGCGAGCGTCGCCAGTCAAGTCGCTAATTCTATGCCCAATCTCCCTAATTAAAGCTTTTGCTTCAGTGCCCCAACAGCCCAGGGTCTCCACAGCAATAGGCTCAAAATAATATTGCGGCTCTATCGCCGCGTAGGGTAGGGTGCCCCAAGTTTGCGCAGAAGTTAAGATTGCGCAGTACCCATATTTCGAAAGCGAAATTACATTTGCGGCTAACTTCAGTCGTGTTCAGGGCCATTGTCATGAGCGAGTGCGCTGCCGGAAAGAAATTCAAAAACCCATCAAAATGGAGTCGCAAGGTAAGTTTGAAGTTAAATATTGATTTCGATGTTATTTTTTCTCAATTTGAAAGTATAATTACGTAAAAGCCTAAAGAACTTCTGCCGATCCTCACTGCCTCCAATGCTTAAAGCTGATGGATCACTGGCTCACACCGCTGTGGAGAAAGCAAACAGGTTTGCTTTCTCTTTATTTGCAGAATCTTCGCATCTAGATGCTGGTAGCATGGTTCCTCGAACCACAGCTGGCAAAACGGTTACAATGTTGGAAATTCGCATTCGCCAGATAGAGGTACGCAGAACGCTACGCAATCTTGACGTGAACAAAACCAGTGGCCCCGACGGCATTCCGGCAATAGTCTTGAGGAGCTGTGCGCCTGAGTTGTCTCCTGTGCTGACACGTCTCTTTCGGCTCTCTCGTGTGACTGGCCAAGTGCCGAAATCCTGGAAGCTTGCAAACGTGCAACCTGTGCCTAAAAAAGGTAGTCGTGCTGATCTTGGTAACTACAGGCCCATTTCGGTCACGTCCATACTCTGCAAGAGTATGGAACGTGTCTTGAACCGCAGGCTCCTGGCGTATCTAGAAGCAAATGATCTTCTCAGTGACCGACAGTACGCGTTTCGCCGAAATCGGTCTACTGGGGATCTTCTAGTATACGCAACTCATATCTGGAGTGAAGCCATAGAGAAATACGGTTAAGCGCTTGCCGTTTCTCTCGACATTTCGAAGGCTTTTGACAGGGTCTGACACGAATGTCTTGTAAGCAAGCTTCCTACATACGGCTTGCCCGCTGGTTTCTGTGGATGGATATCAAAATTTTTGAGGGACCAGTCAATACGAGTGGTCATTGATGGCTGCTCGTCAGACCAAATGGCTACTAATGGCGGAGTCCCTCAGGGTTCGGTGCTCTCAGCGACCCTTTTTTTGCTGCACATCAATGATCTGTTAAAACCAGGCATCTTTGGGTACGCAGACGACAGCACGGTCGTTGAGAGTTACATTTCTTACACACGTGCCAGTGCGGCTGAAGTTCAGTTACTTAGAGAAGCTATGGTCGAGCGATTGAACTTGTCCCTCAGGGCAGTCTCTGATTGGGGCGATGCCAATCTGGTCAGGTTCAATGCTACTAAGACGCAGGCGTGTCTGTTCTCCGCCAAAAAGAGGCCATTCCAGCTGGCCCCTACTTTTCGAGATGTATCCGTTCCCCTAACCGACCACCTTGAGCTCTTAGGTGTCACGCTGACTTCAACGCTCAATTTTGGTGCGTATATTAAGTCCAAAGCTCAGTTAGCTGCCAAAAAGCTGGGTATCCTCTCAAAGGTGCGGCGGTACTTCACGTCGGAACAGTTGCTCGCTCTGTATAAAGCACAAGTTCGATCGTGTATGGAGTACTGCTCGCATCTTTGGGATGGATCAGCAAAATACCAGCTTGAAGCGTTGGAGTCTGTCGAAAGGCGAGCTAAAAGACTTATAGGTAACGATACTCTGGCCAAAGTTAAACTTCAAAGCCTTGAGCATCGTCGAAAAGTGGCTAGCCTATTGGTCTTTTATTGGATACATTTAAGGGAGTGTGCCTTGGAATTGCATGAATTAATTCCCCAATTCTAGGCAAGCGCGCTACATCCTAGACCGCATCGTTACTTTACATCAGGTGAGTTGCAGTCAAGCGTAAGCCTATAAAAAAAAACTATCTAAGATCTGGTCATTGTTTTCGTTCGCGTGATTATTACTTGTACAGCCGGAGAGTGATATAATTTTTGATATTTTCAATAAATGGCGTTAGGAGTCCCATTCTTCCATATTGAGCTATTCCCTAAGACTGCGTAGAATCACGGTCCGTAAAACTGCGCGCGCAGACTTACCCTACCATAATTTTTTAATTTAATATAACAATCTCAAATATTCATTTACAGAATGTCTAATCAAAGGAAAAGGACTTCAGAACGTTCGCTGTGTCCTCCATCTATTTTAGAGCAAGCTAGTCGACGAATAGAAAATGGTGATAACAAAAAGAAAGTCGCATTGTCATACGGGATGAAATAAAGTACTTTGCGGTATCGCCAGAAGAGAAAAAAAGCTGCAACAAAGCTAGGTAGATATGACGCAACTCTTTCTCCAGAAATGGAACAGGAATTTTGTAATTATTTGGAAGATCTCAACAATATGTTTCAAGGAATGACTGCTAAGAATTTAAGAGTTGCTGGCTATGAATTTGTGGTGAAAATAATATTCCTCATCGTTTTAATACTGAAAAGAAAATGCAGGCGGGAAAAAGTTCTTAGATTCTTCGTGGATTTCTTCCAACTTCTGCCTTTTCTTACTCGCGGCGTCTTCCGCTGCAGCTGCCGGAGAATGGACGGTACGAGCAAGATGGGTAGCAGCAACAGATTTGTTACCAAAAATAAAATGACAACAAAAATATATAGCAGAAAGATTACCTAAAGACCATTTAAGATCTATAGAAAATCCAAATGCTCCAACTCACCACCAGGTTAGAATGCATAGAAAATCCACATTACCACACTTAACGGCAATGCTTATACGTTGGGCCAGATAAAAACCGGCAATCTGGTCACGCGTCGAATCTATCAAACGCTCCGATAAATTTTGGAAAATAATAAATAAAATTTTTTTTATAAAATCGTAATTTCCATGTCATCTGCAGGAATTAAATCAAACTGATCATATTGAAAATTTTCTTTATACTTATAAGGGTTTTACGGAAAAGAGCTTGATTGAACTTTCAACTTCGCAACCACCATTACATACCAAATGTTATTGATATCGGCCAGCGACGTAATAGATTTTTCCCCTTTTGGTTGAAATTCTTCCCAATCAAAGGCGCTAACGACTTAAAAACTCTATAAGTAATTATTATACGGAACGCTAATGTTGGGCACCTCGGCACGTTACCAGCTCACTGACCAGGAAGTGTCGTGTTCATGTTCAACCTGCGCTTGTACCCATTTCTTCTACTCGACCATTACACTCATAATATTATTGTACAAAAAATACTGGCGCCAACATTATACTCCGAGTCGTAGCTTAGCCTGCCTTGAGATAAAGGGACCCCGAGTTCAATTCCCGGTGGTGGCAGATCGTTTGATTAGTGGATTTAAGAAGCTATTCCGCGTGTAAGTATTTGTTTTTACTTATGTTTTTTTCTGTATTCCAACATCTCGTATTACATCAGAAGAGTGTGTTAAAGTTTTGCATAAAACGAATTTTTAAAAAACATCGATAGAATTTTTCACTTAATACGATTTAAAAATCAAATCTTGAAGCGATTTTTGTAAAACGTAAATGAGGTTACTTGAGAATTCGACGCTTATAAACCAAAAAAAGAATATTTAAAATCAGTCTTTTTCCTCCATTTTGGAAAGTCTGTAAAAATATGTGACAACTGCCTTGTCTTTTGTTTTGGGGTTAGTAAATTTGTTAGTAGTAGCCCAGGCGGTAAGCCCGAGCGAAAAGGCGTGGATTCAAATCCAGGTTCAGGCATAGTTTTCCTCTGAGTTTTTCACTCATGTGCATAATAGAATTAGTTACCACATGATTAAACGGCGAAGGAAACATCGTGATGAAGCCTACTTGTCGGAAAAGGCTGATAGCTTTCGAAGATAAGTGAAGTTCCCAACCCACAATTTGGCCAGCGTGGTGGACTATGGCCTACATCCCTTCATAAGGGAGACCCGTGCCCAGTAGAGCGACACTATGAGTTAATACGATGATATTTTACTAATTTTGCAGCAGCTTCCTTATAGTAGCATACGTAATAAATGGATCTAAATGTTGCTAGCTTAAGGACTAGCATACGTTTTACAGCAAGCACCATGTTTTGATATGTCTATTAAGACGTGGTACTACTGCTGAGCAAGTCTAAGAAATGGCTAAGCAATTGCATCACTATTAAACATGATAAATTCTTTGTAGGGGAATACAACCTTGTTTGAGATTACCTACTTACTATAACTATATCATTTTATATAGTTACTTAATATTACTGCAAATTCACTTGTTGTTCCTAATAAAAACATTAAGTTACTTACAAAAAATCGCAATCAACCGTAACATTTATTTTGGCCGACGTACAAAAAACATGGCTCAAACTCAAAACCTCGCTCAAAAACAAACAAAACTACAAAGTTATCCACGAGATAAAAATGGCAGTGTCACCGGACGACAATATTTCAAAAAAGGTCGAGGTAACAACCTGTCATAAAGTTATATCAAACACCACAAATCAAACCGAACTATACATAACCAAAAACAGAGTTGAAAATCGTTTGATGGTGAACGGAGCTGTCCAGTCAATTATTATGAAAAAAACTGTCTTGTCTTTCTAATTACGAAGTGACGGGGACTGTCGACAAGGCGCAGAGATAAACAAATAAGATGATACTTTCCGGTCGAAGGAGGGAAAAGGTAAAAAACGACGGCGCGCAATGTCATGGCTATCGTGATTTGGACCCTGGAGAACATGCGAGCTAGTGGTATGATATATTGATTCACAGATTATGGACATAGAGATGTTTTATTTAGAAAACTAACACGTGTTTGATTCGTATTGTTTAAGAAGGCGAGTTATCACGCGTACCTGATTGTTGACCCGTTGACGTTTTACGTTGTCATCGTTTAAGTCACGAACGACTCATTTCATCCCTGATGAAGTTCACCGAATGTGAACGAAACTATAGTAGGACCTTCCCAACAATCAGGTACAAGTGAAAACGCGTCTTCTTAAACAATATGACATACAGATATGTAAGTTTAGAAGATTAGTGGAAATTGAGGAACTGAGAAGAAAAGAAGATGGAAAATTCCTATGTCAAAAACCTACACGTTCACGGAACACTACGAAGTTCTAATTCTAATGGGTATGTAATTAAATGGAAATCGATATTTTCTGGTTTAAGCAGTTATTATTTAATTTAATATTAAAAATAAAATAACTAACACGAAAAATACGCGGCAATGGAGCTAATAATTAGTTTGTTAGTGA
Source organism: Ligdia adustata (assembly GCA_947049295.1). NCBI lineage: Eukaryota > Metazoa > Arthropoda > Insecta > Lepidoptera > Geometridae > Ligdia > Ligdia adustata. The sequence goes on from OX346221.1 coordinate 1,054,330, forward strand.
AGCAAAAATAATAATGAGGGAGTTAGGACACGGAATACGTGAAAGGTGATTCCCGCTCCGGCTCGTCATTAGCCATTGAAATCCAGCGCAGTAACGCAGCTAGCGTCATGGGCACCTTTGCGCGAGGTTCGAATCGCGGCGGATCATTTGACTAAATTTGGGTTACAAATGTACTGTCTGACTTAGAAATAAATTGTCAAACCGATTAATATTTATTCACTATTTTATTCTCGTCCACTGCTAGACATAGGTCTCTCCCATGACTCGACACTCAGCCCTACCCAAACTTTTCGTCTCCACCCCCTGCCTGCTATCTGCTGTACGTCTTTGCTCCACCTAGTCGCAGGGCATCCTACATTACGTTTACCGGTTCGTGGTTTCCACTCAACAACTCGTCTACCCCATAGGTTGTCGATTCATTGCCATATATTCAACTTCCGATAACGAATACAATTTTTAGTAAAACCTTTAGGTACGCAGACGACAGCATGGTCGTTGAGAATTACATTTTTAGGAAAACCTTTGGGTACGCAGACGACAGCATGGTCGTTGAGAATTACATTTTTAGGAAAACCTTTGGGTACGCAGACGACAGCATGGTCGTTGAGAATTACATTTTTAGGAAAACCTTTGGGTACGCAGACGACAGCATGGTCGTTGAGAATTACATTTTTAGGAAAACCTTTGGGTACGCATACGACAGCATGGTCGTTGAGAATTACATTTTTAGGAAAACCTTTGGGTACGCAGACGACAGCATGGTCGTTGAGAATTACATTTTTAGGAAAACCTTTGGGTACGCAGACGACAGCATGGTCGTTGAGAATTACATTTTTAGGAAAACCTTTGGGTATGCAGACGACAGCATGGTCGTTGAGAATTACATTTTTAGGAAAACCTTTGGGTACGCAGACGACAGCATGGTCGTTGAGAGTTACATTTTTAGGAAAACCTTTGGGTACGCAGACGACAGCATAGTTGTTGAGAGTTACATTTTTAGGAAAACCTTTGGGTACGCAGACGACAGCATGGTCGTTGAGAGTTACATTTTTAGGAAAACCTTTGGGTACGCAGACGACAGCATGGTCGTTGAGAGTTACATTTTTAGGAAAACCTTTGGGTACGCAGACGACAGCATGGTCGTTGAGAATTACATTTTTAGGAAAACCTTTGGGTACGCAGACGACAGCATGGTCGTTGAGAATTACATTTTTAGGAAAACCTTTGGGTACGCAGACGACAGCATGGTCGTTGAGAGTTACATTTTTAGGAAAACCTTTGGGTACGCAGACGACAGCATAGTTGTTGAGAGTTACATTTTTAGGAAAACCTTTGGGTACGCAGACGACAGCATGGTCGTTGAGAGTTACATTTTTAGGAAAACCTTTGGGTACACAGACGACAGCATAGTCGTTGAGAGTTACATTTTTAGGAAAACCTTTGGGTACGCAGACACCAGCATGGTCGTTGAGAGTTACATTTTTAGGAAAACCTTTGGGTACGCAGACGACAGCATAGTCGTTGAGAGTTAAATTTTTAGGAAAACCTTTGGGTACGCAGACGACAGCACGGTCGTTGAGTTACATTTTTAGGAAAACCTTTGGGTACGCAGACGACAGCATGGTCGTTGAGAGTTACATTTTTAGGAAAACCTTTGGGTACGCAGACGACAGCATGGTCATTGAGAGTAACATTTTTAGAAAAACCTTTGGGTACGCAGACGACAGCACGGTCGTTGAGAATTACATTTTTAGGAAAACCTTTGGGTACGCAGACGACAGCACGATCGTTGAGAGTTACATATTTAGGAAAACCTTTGGGTACGCAGACGACAGCACGGTCGTTGAGAGTTACATTTCTTACACACGTGCCAGTGCGGCTGAAGTTCAGTTACTTAGAGAAGCTATGGTCAGCGATTGAACTTGTCCCTCAGGGCAGTCTCTGATTGGGACGATGCCAATCTGGTCAGGTTCAATGCTACTAAGACGCAGGCGTGTCTGTTCTCCGCCAAAAAGAGGCCATTCCAGCTGGCCCCTACTTTTCGAGATGTATCCGTTCCTCTAACCGACCACCTTGAGCTCTTAGGTGTCACGCTGACTTCAACGCTCAATTTTGGTGCGTATATTAAGTCCAAAGCTCAGTTAGCTGTCAAAAAGCTGGGTATCCTCTCGAAAGTGCGGCGGTACTTCACGTCGGAACAGTTGCTCACTCTGTATAAAGCACAAGTTCGATCATGTATGGTGTACTGCTCGCATCTTTGGGATATATCAGCAAAATACCAGCTTGAAGCGTTGGAGTCTGTCGAAAGGCGAGCTAAAAGACTTATAGGTAACGATGCTCTGGCCAAAGTTAAACTTCTAAGCCTGGTCTTTTATCGGATACATTTTGGGGAGTGTGCCATGGAATTGACAAGTAGAGATACTGTAAGGCGCCAATAGTTCATGGTAGGTTCCACGGACTCGCACAAAATGCTTCGCGTCTACATTTATTGTGCGAACTGCCAGGCTCTGGAATTCGCTGCCAAGTTCTCTATTTCCCTATAGGTATAATCTCGGTCTCTTCAAATCGCGAGTGAATCGGTTTCTCCTAGACAAGCGCGCTATATCTTAGACCGCATCGTCACTTTACATCAGGTGAGTTGCGGTCAAGCGTAAGTCTATCGACTTAAAAAAAATATATTATATAATTTTTCACTATCCCTATTTTTATAGTTATCTGTCTGTATATATTCATTATTCATTTGAGATGTTGAGTTATTGTCGCAGATTGATTGCTAGTTAGTGTGTAAGCTTGATTTTATGCCTTCATTCATATCAGCTAATGTCATATTTTGTTATTTGAATTTTACATTTGCAAGCACGGTTATTTTAAAATTTTCATGTCTGATTAGTTACTGCACTTAAATTGATATTGTTTCTCGCAGGAATATTTATATATTTATTATAATTATAATAATATAAGACAACTTCAGGGCTCAAACTAGGCAAAGCCTGTGCTATGGTGACCTGATGACTGATATATATACATAAATACATACTTATCTATATAATGAACACCCAGACACAGGTCAAACAGAGAACTAATAAGTCAGTTCAATTGAAAAACTTGCTCTATGGAATCTTACACATTATAATAGTCAACCAAAACAATAATTTTCCATAATCGATCGAAATCGGGGAACAAATATTAAGGAAAAAATCGGACGAATTCAAACATTTTCATGTTAAAAAAATTAGTAAATTAATATAGACATTTTTGAATGCATGTTAACTTATTATCTGTTCTGCATGATAACAGTAGGTACCTGACGAAATAATTCAATTTACAAAAGTATTGATTTTTAAGTCTAACACTTTGCACGGTCGATAGTAAAACTGATAGCGATGGTAGAACTAAGGACTACTTACTGACGTCAAATTGGACTGTACGTTTTTTTAATGTTTGGTACCTACCTGATTTCTTAAAAAATTAAATAATGTTTGATATACTTCTCGAGTTATTTCGATTTTAATTTAATCAAATCTAAGGTGTGGGATTATTTTCAGTATTTTACTTACTTCTCAGAAACGATGGAAGTACTCAATTCTTTATTTTTATGGTTTTTTATTATTATTTATACTTAATTTATAAATTTTTACTGTAATATAATCTACAAAAATATTTTTCTCTAATTCAAATATCAAGTCCTAAGTCGTCGTAGCCAAGTAAAGTCATGGCATGTGCCCTAGCAATGTGGTGGAGGCTTTACTAGACTTTCTGAATGGAAGGAAATTTCCCGCGAACACGAAAACCATGTTATTCTGTTCTTATTATATCTTACTAACACCTGTACACAATAACAATACACAGACGAGGACGCAATTTTTTCAGCGAACGCGGGAATACCTTCGCAGTAATAGTTTTTATTCTTAAAATGTTTATCTAAATGTAATATTAATATTTTCACATCAACATTTTTATGATATATCTCTTATTGCATTGAGATAACCTTTAATCAGATATTAATATAACCATTCCAGAGATATCAAATAAATTAGTCACCCTTCTGCCAGCGTCACAAACAGAAACTAATATGGGTCCCTATCTGTCGCCAGGATTAATGCGCATTACGTACGAAGCCACCGGCCAACTTCTGATTAGATATCTGTTATGGTATTGGCTTTAGTGTAAACTTAGCTTTATGTTGTATTTAGAACTTAATGTATTGAGTGTATTTTTGTATGTCACTTTTCATCCATATTAACAACAAAGAAAGAACAGGAATGTAAAAAAAATAATAATAACGAAACCTTAATGGTTTTTCCCGCGTTCGATGAAAAAATGGCGCCTCTGTCTGTGTATTTAATGCAAAACTAGTGATTCTGCAAGTTTAAATGTGTAATACGAGTATTGGTGGGTTATTAACCATTAATGTCTTGTTTATGTGGTCACGTGTAGGCAAGCGATATAAAAACGGAATAACGTGGTTTTCGTGATCGCGGGAAATCTCCATATAAACCTTAATAAAGTCTCCACCGCTTTACAAAGGTACATGATGTGACATTAACTTGACCACGATCACTTATTACTTGATTTAACTTGATTGATTATTAACTTGAAAATAGATAAACTTCATATGGTGATACATATCAAAAGAAAAAAAACCCTAAATTGAGTTGCTCATCTTCACGCTATTTAATTTCACCAAAATTTAAAAGTAGGTGCAGCTATAACAGATAGGGTCTATCCAACAATCAAGCTTTTAATTAAAAATCAGAACGATACTCTCCCAGATAAAAGATAATCCCCCCAATACTTCATCCAAAAATCTATGATGGTGACAAAATCTAAAATAATTGCCAGCTACCGAGTTTGTACACTGATAACCATGATATATGATGTGAACCATGTCCCCAAATCTGATACCAACGATATAAAACACTCAGAAATAATAATATCGAATCTATTTATACAGTAATAGAGTTGAAACCTGAAGAAGTGGTTTGTAAAGATAAGGTTGTATGTATCGATATGGACGATAGCAGTGTTGACATGGAACAGTAATTATTTCGACATGTCTCGGTAATTGCGATATTTGACAATCAATTTATTCGAGACGATAGGCTCGCGTTACCTACCTATTATACCTATTACAAGAATTTGATTCAATTTAATGTTTCTTTTATGCGAGTAGTATAGGACATACCAGAGAGTTTGATTTACTACTTACTTATGTCAATGTCATACAACTGTCACTTATATGCGCGCCTACAAAGTGGAAGATTGTATAAGGATTATATCGAAATAAATATAATTATACTGATTAATAAGTGGAGTTAATTGTGGGGAAGCATTACACTAGACTATGGTTATTTTAAATTTGGTATATTTAAATTAGTCAGATCAGCCTCATTGAATCTACTAGGAATTACACTTACGTACCTACCAAGAGTATTAACGGTATCCTATTACTAAGACTTTGCTGTCCATCCGTTCGTCAGTCTGTATCTCATGAACCGGAGTTACTAGACAGGTAAAATTTTCACAGATGATGTATTTCTTTTTTTTACTATAACAAAAAATTAATGAAAAGAATATAGTAAATATTTAACAAGAGTTTTTTTTTTTTTTTTTTTTTTTAACATAGGTAGAAATTTGAACTTTTGTTGGATAGACAAAGAAATCCTTAGTACACGAGTCCAACTCTTACTTGGCCATTTTTTGGTCATGTGCAGTTCAAAGTTGAACCGTGAATAGCTCCTTAGCATTCAGTTATTGAGGTAAAACAGCTTATCAATAAATGCTGTTTTTATATCTGATAACGACCATCAGATCTGGATTTCGTTTTTATAAAATACCAATATTATCAGTTTATTATCGCGTGACGTCAATGGACGTTTATTTTTGTAGTAAATAGGTATTTTTACAAGTTTTTAGTCACGTCCACTTAAAATATGATTGTTGCCATTTAGGTGATAAATTGAAACACGTGTTTATAAATAAGTCAGTTGTATCTTCTATCTTCTATAATATAAAAATGAATCTCTGAATATGTTGCTATGCACAAATATCGAGAATAGCTGAACCGATTTAGCTAATTCTTTTTTTAAGAATATTCCTTGAAGTACGAGGATTGTTCTTTCGGAGAGAAAAAAATTAAAAATCGCCTGAAAATTTCGAAATACAACACTTTTCTATACTCCCATACAATCGATTCGTAATAATACCTATAAGTTAATTTGGACTTTGATACCGTATCATAAAGTGTAAGTGTTAGTGGTGAGGTTCCGGGAAGGTAAAACGATTGAGTGACATTAGTATCGTATAAACATTAAAGTCAATATTTATACGATGGTAACATTACTCTTAAAGAATCCACTGTTAGGCGGTACGAAGTTTGCCGGGTCAGCTATTTATTAATAAACGCGTATCTAAGTTTAAAGTGGTTCAGCTTAATACTTGCTTGAATCGTTGGAGTCCGTCGAAAAGCATCCCAAAAAAAAAAGTATCTTAGACAAATATGCTCTTGTCAATGCCAAACTCTGTATTTTTTGTTTAAGATTAAACTACAAAACTTCAAACATCATCGTCTTTCGGTTTTCATCGGTTACATTTCGGGAAGTGTGCCTTGGAATGATATAATTTAATTACTACTCTACTTGCAATAACATAATTTAATTCCCACATCCCATTTCTACAATCGGAGTAGTAACAATACCTACTGCAATACGCCATCGGTACATGCCAAACCCTTCGCGTTTACTTTTATTGTGCGAACTGCCAGGTTGTGGAATTCGCTGCCAAGTTCTCTATTTCACAATAGCTATAATCTCGGTCTCTTCAAATCGCGAGTGAATCGTTTTCTTCTAGGCAAGCGCGCTACATCCTAGACCGCATCATCACTTTACATCAAGTGAGTTGCGGTCAAGCGCAAGACTATTGAATATAAAAAAAATTACATCCACTGGTCACTTGTGACTTTTACTATGTCGTCGGTCCGCCTAGTGAGAGAGCTACCTATGCTGCGTCTTCCGCTTTGTGGTCGTTACTCGAAAACCTTTCTTTCCCATATCGGTTCTTCGAGCGATGTACATTGCCAATTGCAGCTTGCAAATCCTACGAACAATGTCGGCAACTCCGGTTCTCGAGCGAATTGTTCCTCGTTGCAGATTCTATCGCGCAGACACTCTAAGCATAAGTAAAAAGAAGTAAAAGTAAAAAAGCCATTTATTCAATTGCATAGATCAAACGTAAGTAATGATGTTTACAATTAAATTTAGCATTGAATTATTATATTAAAGTGTATCAAATTACTAAATTGTTACTATTATTAATTGTTATTGTTTATGCAGAGTTCACCTCCTTGGCGTAGGCCTCCTACAGTTTATTCCATATTTTTGTATCTCTTGCTCTAGTGTAGAGAGGTCCATTCCTGTCCTAGTCTTAGGGTTAATGCAAGCATAAGTAGCTGTTCATAGTTAAACATAGTTTGTTAAGGTAATTGTAAAACATAGTTTGTAAGGTACCTATTATTACGTACCCATACGTAAACTACATTCCTGAAGATTAAAACGAGTATGATCGATAGATAAACGACTTTGTTATAAAAATCAAAATCTTTATCTACTTACGTAGGTAGGTAGCTATAGCTATTATGACTTCTCTATTACATAATTATCCTAAGAAGGTGTATATCTAATACCTAACTAAACAAAATGTAAATACACATTTTTTATTTAGACACCTCACTTTTTAATGAAATATTGAATTTATAATATAAAAATGAATCCTATGAATGTGTTGCTACGCGCAAATCTCGAGAGCAGCTGAACCGATTTTCCTTATTATTATTTTAGAATATTTCTTGAAGTAAGATGAGGTTCTTACGGAGAATCAAAAATTGCCTAAAAAGGTCTAAAAACAACACTTTTCTATACTCCCATACAATTGATTCATAATAATACTTCAAAGTCAATTAAACTTTAATACCATAACATAAAGTTTGAGTATTAGTGGAGAGGTTCCGTGAAGGCAAAACAATTGAGTGACGTTAGTATCGTATAAACATTAAAGTCAATATTAATACGATGGTAACATTACTCTTAAAGAATCGACTGTTAGGCGGTACGAATTTCGTCGGTTCAGTTAGTTATAAATAGGAATAAGTCCTGACTGACTGATATTATCCAGGAAACAACGTAAAGCCTAAACAACTGAATTTAGAGACGTGAAATTTAGAGAGTGTATTCATAATAGGGTTTAAGAGTTTTCATGATTTAAAAAGCATTATTGGTAATTCAAGCCCTAATCAAATTTTGGTTTTAACTTGTTTACCTATATTCAATAAATAAATAAGTTCAAAACGACGGGTGCCAGCTACTAGAAAAATAAATAATTGCTAAGAACGAATGAATGAACAAAAGAATGAATGAACAAAGGAATGAATGAACAAATGTATGACCGAATAAAGGAATGAACGAATAAAAAAATAACTGAAGCACTGCTGTGTGTTCCGCGTTATAACTACCATCTTAAACAATTATTGTTTATTACGTGTATAGAGAAATAATACAAAAAATATACCTCATCATCATCGTCATAAGTCAGAAAACGTCCTCACGTCGTCTCCTCCTTACAACCCAGCCCATTGCCACTTCAGCCACAATTCCTACGAGCTATACAACTCTGGTTCTTCGGCGAATATTCTCGTTGCAGATTCTATCGCGCAGACACTCCAAGCATAGCCCTCTCCATTGCCCACTGAGCAACTTTGAGCTTATCTAGCATACCAACAGTTACGCACCACGTCTCTGTGTCATTACTTCCAATATATAAGTGTGGCAATACACTGGTTAGAGACCCCTGTCTTCAGCCACTGTGGTATTTCGCCGGGAAGATATTATGACGTTATTAACAACTTTTAAAAATTTTAATACCCAATTTTTTTTATAATAATTACGTTATTAGAGAGTTTTGATAATATGAGAAAAGTTCAGCTTAATGTTATTCTTGTCAAAAGTTCGTATAAAAATAATGTCATTAATTGTCTGTATTGTTACGGTTCACAGATGACAGTTACAATTGTATTTTTTGTGGCATCTAACGGTCTTGGCGAGATTTTTTTCATCACTTTTTTTGTAATTAACTCGGAAGAAAGTGGATATAAAAATCTGGTATTTTAGCACGAACTTTTCATTGGGTTACTCGTATCTCTAAATGGTTTTCGAATTTGCATCACTTTCCAAAAATTAAATGTTGTCAATTTGCCAGAATGTGTACTTTTTACTTATAAATTATGAAATTTTCCTTCAGCGCGTTACATGATAATATTTGTGTTAAACGTTTTAAAATAGATCCGAGGGTGATAGTAGGTACGTTATCAGTTGATATCGTTATCAATGACGTGCTTCCGTCTCCGGGTTGATGTAATCTATACCTAAAGTAAACTGTGTTCATAAAACGTATGTTTAGGAAAGTAGTAGAATTTTTTTTGAATCTATCAAGTTTTTTAACAGAATTTTAAGGATCAGATAATTCTGAATACGTCTGCATATTGTTTAGGGTTACCTTATTAGTTTCTCTCTGTCTGTTTCTATGTAAATTTTAACTTTCTTGATATTAGACTGAATGAAATGCGTTATTATTAGTACAGCTTAAAGTAGGCATACAGCTATATATATATATTTCAGATAGCTCACATACAAATGACGTGGAAGTAACAAAAAATGGTAGGTACCCAAAACATACTTACCATTCGATATCGTATAAGTTTTTGAAATGATTTTACGTTTTTTAACTAACTTTTTACAGGAGATGTAACATTCGACGTGCATTTTTCGATGTTGATTGTGAAAAAGCTAATTATTATTCTCTAATTTAGTATAGGCCCAAACTGTAAATTGATCGCTTTTTTTAATCCTACACAGCTAGAAATTTGACCACAAGTTCTAGTGACAAGTGACAGCCTGTAGTTTTGATTTTTAAATAACAATAACATGTTTCTAAATACGAATTCCAAAAATAAACGGCAATTCGCAACAGCGAAACTCAACTGAGCTTGATTCCCTACCAACAGTCGTCGCGGAAATGATGGATTGTTCCAAACTCGGGCTTCGCAAGACGGATGATACCGGCGGGACGAGCGGGACAAGGGCGGAACGAGCGGGACAAGGGCCGGGACAGCGAGACATGTCCCGGGGGAGTGTCACGCGGAAGGTTGGAGGTTGGTCGCCGTGACGAGAGGTTTGATGTTCAATACAAGGACTGATTATCATTGAGATTGGAAGTGATGAGAAGTTACTAACTATGGTAAAGGGTCAATATTTGAGTCCTTGTTTCCTTCAACAGCTTTTTTTGTATAAAAAGGACGCGTTGCAATTAATTTTCCGAAAATAAAGACACCTTCTTCAGTTTTCTAATGGCATAATTACACATAATTTTCGGTAATTTTGCTACGGGACTTATTTTCAAAAAAATTTAGGGTTCAGCAGAGTTCGTATTAGAAAAAATGTTTTTACCCAACATCTGTCGTGCAACCAGTAAACTGCGTGTTACAGAGAGGTGTGAAAATACTTAAGGGAACCCATTAATTCGAAATAAAAATAGGTTCTCCATACAAAAATTGGTCACGTGATCGGTCAAGTTGTATGGAAGATGCAATAATTTTTTCACGAATTTAACAATAATTTTTTTACGATACTTTGATTGTCAGTACTTCTTGTCACATCTTTTACATCGACGAGAAAAATTTTGCTATCCTATATCGGCGATATCCTACGACAAAAAGATACATGCAAATTAACAAACAAACAAATTTAAAAACATATACACTCGTGTAAAAAAATTAAGTGATTTTACACTGGCTTAGTCATCACATTAATATACAGTGATTTAAGAATTTTGCAATCAAGTGTACTGTTCCTCTCCAATAACGAATCTGTATAGAATCCAAAATCTGTCGAATCGAGAATCTGTCCAATAGCGAACAATCGGTTTTTAATCGACCCAAAAAAATTATGTTATTTGGAGTCTATTAAAAACTCAAGTATAGTCTCGTAAAATTACATTATATTTCCTGTTAGCTAATCTGGGTCTTTTCAAGTTGCGAGTGAATCGGTTTCTTCTAGCAAGCGTGCCCCATCTTAGGCCGTATTGTCGCTTCACATCAGGCGAGTTGCGGCCAAACGCAAGCCTATAAAATATAAAAAATAAATTAAGAGCTCACCTAAACAATGACAAAAGTCGTACAATGCAGGCGTCTCACAAGGAAGCCAATTGTTCCCTCCAGATCAATATTATATCTTGTTATCAGTGTGTTATCACACCGCGGCTCCTTTCACCGCTCTCCACTGTTCAAACTAGTTGTATGTCGTTATAAACGCATAAAGTGCGGTAATGTATGATCGTGGGAAAATGCTATCACTGCCAGCCTATCGATCAGGATCTAGGTTTTGTCAAGGGCAAGGGAACGACACATTCCTGGGATAGGTGTGTGAAAGCGGTAAAAAAAATGTTTACAAACTTCTTTTTTGCATTTACAATCAGTTTTTCAGTTGAAGTTTATCTGTTGTTAGTATTTAATCGCGTCAAAAACATTACATGTAGAGTAGAGAAGAAAGCTATCTGACGAAGAGATTCATGACAAATGATTTTAGATGGTAGCGCCGGGAGGGAGCGACCTAAAAACATCTGGATGAAATGTGTGAAATGAGAGTAAGTGACGAGATGACTGCTGATAGAGTCGAATGGAAGAGGAAGACATGCTGTGCCTACCCCACGTAGTGAGATAAAGTCAGGAACGTAAAGATGGAAAAAAAACATGTACAAAAATGCACAAGTCTTGGTGCAATGTAAACCAAGTCGGTTGTTTCAGTATCTACTCGTATTTATCTATCGGAGAAACTTTCAAACTGCTTTGTAATAAATAATACCCCGCTTGTAAGCTAACAATAATTTAGAGTGACAATATCAATATTATTAATATTTATTCCTTTTATTTATATTTTATTAAAGGAAAAATTATTACTTACTTTGCATGACTTAATTTAATTTGTTATCTCGATATTTTTGTACTAAAGTGAACCCACTTTAACAAAAAACACGGGCATTTGTTTTTTCAATGCATTACGCTAAATATACACGCTCAATTTAAAATCACCTGTATTATTTAACTTTAAAGCTTTAAGCTTTTCATAAATTAATTAATTCGTGAGGATACCTTAGCATGGTGGTAGGGTGTTTTATTACGCTCGCCTAGCTAGTTACTACCTAAAGTTGGAAAACTGATGCCAAGCTTCTAACGGTGTTTTCAGGCAGGCTTAATTGAGGACCAGTGTATAGCAGACTAGGCATGCTTTATCTAAGGCCACAGTGTAGCTGACTTCCGTGGTCATGCGATTTGGTTGTCTAATGCCTTAGATGACTTAGACGTCTTTAAGTAAATAATTTTTTTTTTAGAAATAACAAGGACCGTTTTTATAGTCGTATATACGAGTGTTATATATTATATATATATATAAAAGAAAGTCGTGTTAGTTACACTATTTATAACTCAAGAACGGCTGAACCGGTTTGGTTGAAAATTGTTGGAGAGGTAGCTTAGAACCAGAAGAAGGACATAGGATACTTTTTAATCAACTTCAAAAAAAGTAGTTCGAAGTTCGAAGTTTTAGTTTAAGTAGAACTACGCGGGTGAAACCGCGGGGCACAGCTAGTCTTTAAATATTAAGGATGTTTCATTTGATATTACGAGATATCGCTCATGATGATGCAGCGTTTCATACATCAAAAGGTATTCGAGGATATCAACACTTTTGTGATAGCAAAAGTAAACTAAGTAATTTATTATTAATTTTTAATTGTAACGCCAAACACTTTTTCACAATTCACCATCTACGATTTAGCCAATTTCTTATTCAAGTGACAAAGACCTGCGTAATGACAGCGGCAGCGAGTAGGCATCTCATTCATTCAACATCAACAAACAGGAAGTGATGCAAAATGACATATTTAAACGTTCCACCCTTGAACCGCACTAGACCTCGAGCTGTCAAAACTGACAGCTGTCAAACTAGCAGTCACCGCGCGTCACCCAGTGATGGAGTGGCTGTGATTAATTACACTAATTGATCTGACGAGTGAACAAATTAAATGCGGTGTTCGGATAAACGACAGGGACAACTAATCATATTGAAACTAGAAACGAGTCGATTTTAAAATCGAGTTTTCGTAATCGATATAATGTTCGAGAAGTATTAGATAAGTAAATTTAATAGCAGTTCTAAACTAAACGTGGTAAAAGAGCCTCTGCGCAAAGTTGGCCGATCCAGCAAGCACCTTTAATATGTTAATCAATTTCGAAGTTTTTTGTACAATATTTTCAATGTGTTTGCCCCATCTCAAAGGACTATCCAACCAGAGACCTAGATACTTAAAACTATTAACCAATGAAAGATCTATGTTGGCAATAACGTCTGGCCAGAAGATCTTCAGGATTTGCCGCAGGAAAATTATTATTACAATACAATATAATAATTCTTTATTGTCACCAGAAAAGTACAAGAGTAAAAGTAAAAGAATAAAAAAACAAATAACACACAAAAGGTGGTCTTATCCCTAAAAGCGATCTCTTCCAGGCAACTTTTATAAGAATGGAATATAGGTAACAATAAAATTGTTAAACATTTTAAAATATTAATGTAAGTACTCATATATACGAGTACCTACTACCGTACATGCAATAAAAACTTTTTGACTATACGCATTTTTGACTATATAGTGAATATTGGAATACACCAAACAGATTATATCAATTTCAGATGCTCATGGAAATGTCAATCATTTTATAATGTCAATCTATACTCGTAATCCGGCTCACAGATAAAACAAAGCAAACGTAGGTACTTATCATAATGAGACGTGCGGCCTACTCACTTGATTTCATATCATACCAACGTTGACATGATCAATAACTCTCTGCACTTACTACCAACCTAATGACGCTTTATCGAAACCAAACAAAAAGAAATCGAGACATTAGCGCAGCGACTTATCGACTTCGGACAATGAAAGCATTCTGACAGCCGATGTCTTCATACACTACACAAAAACAATAGCCCTATCGCAGACATGACGTTCACAACCGAAACTCGAATCTAATTTTAAATTGTACTCTAAAACGATAAAACATAAAGTCGACGTTGCGTCAAACTATCGAGCGCGTCCCGTCTCTATACTGTCATAAGATTTTAATCAGTGTCATTTGACTTTGACAGCTAACCTCAAATTGTTAAGGTTGGTTTTAAGTGGTTTAAGGGCGAGGAAAAGGGTTATAATTGAATAACGATATCATGGTGTTGTGACGTGTCGTTTGATTAATAATGGAGTAAGCTTGTCCGATTTAAAGGGTATTTTTAATAATGTTGATGAAGGTAACGTGGTTTTGGTTTTAATGAAAGCAGAGTAAGATTTTGGTATCAGTATCGAAAGGAATAAGAGCTGTAAGAGTAACGGAGATCTAAAAATATATTCTCGTAGCATTCATGACTGTGAATTGCTGAGCGATGATATTGTTAATAGTTAAGAATAATAAAAATATATAATAATAATTAGAAGTTCTGCGAACTGTTGATCTCGTGATATTTTTTGCGACTTTACAAAAAAAACGACTGCCACTTGACTGATTTTTTATTTCGGTAATCTTAATTTATGTTGTGTTATGTTTTTCTCTGCTAAATAATATTGAAATAGCGTGTAAAAGCAAATTTGCCCCTTTTTAAAAAATTACTACTCGAATCAGAAATACGACTAAAATTTCGTAGAACTCATGTATCAAGTTCGGTTCGGTTTTCGTTGAGATTATACCAATACATACAATCCAATTGAGGAAAGAATAACTTGCCGGACCCGAAGCAATTATCACTAGAAAGATGACGTTCATTTTGTACACACATTACACTACAACTTATATACAAACGCCTATATTGAACACAGAAAAAAAGAAAATCAACTTCAATTTGACAGTCGAAACTTAAGTTACAAGTGTCATCAATATAGCCAAAAACATTTTACACATTGATGATAACTCAAAAAATACTGGGCATATTTTGATAAAATATTCATGAGATCTGTTTACCCTTTCGAAAAGAAATAGGAATTAGAAATCTTGATACTTAGATTAAATAAATCTTTGAATTAGTAATCTCACTGTACCTAAGCTATTTATAAAAAAAAATGTTTCACACACTTGTTTTTTTGTAGTAATTTTTCTTGCCTCCTTTTTAAAATGGAGTCTACAGAGCAGAGTCGAGTCCAGTCGTACGAGTACACACCCTTTACAACATTAATCATTTGATCACGTTTCGCTTCCGTTGGACATGAGACAGAGAATACAAGGTATTCAAGCGAGCGAGTGAGACAGAAAGTATCAGTGTACAACTTAATTGAAAGAAAAGACAGCAGAATAGA
Organism: Ligdia adustata; assembly: GCA_947049295.1. Taxonomy (NCBI): domain Eukaryota; kingdom Metazoa; phylum Arthropoda; class Insecta; order Lepidoptera; family Geometridae; genus Ligdia; species Ligdia adustata. The sequence goes on from OX346221.1 coordinate 1,069,774, forward strand.
GTTGGGATAATAATATGTTGTCAAGTTTATCGATATTAACTTGACATTGTTTAAGATAACGGGTTTTCACGCGTACCTGATTGTTGAGTGCGAGACGTGTCATCGTTGAAGACAAAACGGTGTCATCATTTCATCTCTGATGAAGTTCACCGAATGTGAACGAAACTATAGTTGGACCTTTCCAACAATCAAGTTAGTTTTCTAAATAAGATGTTAGCTTGTTTTGGAAACGAACGTGATTTCCAATCATTTTCAATTTGCTAATGGAGATGAAACGTTATTGTCGGGGATATAGTTGACTCTTTGATGTTTTGCTTGAAGAAGTTCACCAATTGCGTACAAAATTAAAATTGGCCTGTTCTTACGCTATTATATAAGTATTAACCCGTAAGTGTCTGTCTTTTATATTTATTTTTGTGTTTTTAATTGTTTACTCTTTTATACAACGTGTAACAGAAAAGAAACAACACTTAAAGTTACCCAACAAAGGGAACCTATTGTAGAATCTTTTCTTTTTTAAAATTCAAAAAAATGCGTCCTCCATACAAGTTGACCGATCACGTGACCAATTTTTTGTGACGACAAATTTGAATATTAAAAAGTTTTAACTTTGAACCCTCATTGAACCCCTTAGGGATTTAATTTTCAAAAATCCTTTCTTAGTACACCATATAATTAATACACCCTCCTCAGTAATAATTTCATCTCTATATCTGTCAGTCAGTAAGGACTTACTCTTATATATATATATATATAAATTGTAATAATTTACAACAATCGTAAAGCCTAAATTGCTGAACCCAAAAACGTGAAATTTAAAATATTGTACCTATCATTTTAGGTGTACAAGACTAAATAGAATTTTCGAAAATTTACCCCTAGGAGGATCAAATAAGGATTAAAAATTTTGAAATTTCTTTTTATTATGCTGGGAAAATAAGTTATTTTTTTATAATATTAGTGTTGATTTTCTATCGACCATATTATCGTATCATCGTATTACCAATCTTCCCATCCTTGTCTCTATAACCGTTACATCACTAACACGTAGCTTTCTAGTTCCAATTTATGACTATTTTTTTTATCCTACACAGCTAGGCATTAGACTACAAGTTCGCACGACCACGGAAGTCAGCGATACTGTAGCCCTAGATGGAGCATGCCTAGACTGGAATACACTGGCTCTCAAGGAAGTCTGCCGGAACACACTTCGGTTAGGCAGATTTTTAAAATTTGTGTTTTTAATTATTTCCAAGTAATTTCCGAATCACAAAACTGTATTTGAAGGTAATAAAAGTAGGATATAAAGCTAGGTTATTTGAGAAGATGTCTTTATTTGCCTATATAATGGGTGTCAAAAATTTTTTTCATTGGTTGCTGTCGTTTTTAGGAGCAATATACTACATTTTTATCGACCGTTCGAAAAAGGACGTTATCATCATTAGACGGTTTTTTTTAATTATATGTGTTTACTGATTTCTCAGAGACAGCTTTCTCAGGCCGTCATGAAAGTCACTAATTGCTTTTTTCAAAAAATTACTTATGTTCTAAATAATTTTGCTATAACTTCCTCAAACAAGTGGTTAGAAGCTTCTTCAAAAAATCCCGGCTGTATAATCTTTAAATCTGTGTACGAGATCATCCTTAATTTCTTTTCTTTTTTTATCCAGTGTCACTCTCACGACTAAGACGAATCTATTGACACCACTCACATTAGAATACGACAAGTCGTTTAGGCTCTAGGGCGTGCCAAAGTCGTGTAAAAAGCATCTATAACTCGTCGTTTTCCTTTTTACCTGTCAAAATATAGCTAGTAAACGTACTGCTGGATCAAAAAAAATAAGAGTTACTCAGCGAGCTATGGAAAGAGCTAAGCTGAGTGTGTCTCTGCGGAATTAAATTCTGAACAAAATGATTCGTCAGAGAGCCAGTCACCGACACAGTTCTACATAATAGCAAGCTGAAGATGTATGAATGAATGAATTAACTCTTTATTGCAGACATATAAACATCAAATATACAAGAAAAATCTTACATATAGTGCCACAAGTGGCGGACTTATCGCTAAAAGCGAGGTAAGTAGTAGACAGAGCTGACAACCGTTGAGTAGACGTTGTCTCGAGCAGTGATGTAACATATCTTAGATCTAAATTAGTATCTGAAATACCTACTAGATACGAGATAAGTACTTAAAAAAATCATTCTAGAGATACCAGATACAAATAATTTTCCAAAAAGGTATCTTAAAGAATAAAATACTAATAAAATGCTTTTTAAATATAAAATACTTTTTTAAGAAAACAACTTAAATTCAATGAAAATTGAATTTAAGTTTACTTGTTCGAGAAAACAATTTTCGTATAGATCGCGTTGATAGCAAGCTTTAGGTAAATGTGACAAGGCAAAATATCTTACATCTACTAGCAAACATTGGACAGTAAGTACGTCTGATGGTTCACTTTAAGGTGGAGGAAAGACATGCTGCAGGCAAAGGTTGAAAACAAGAAACTGGGGATCGTATTAGTCAATGAAGAAGCTTATATACAGTGAATGAGATGATGGTGTTTATTGGTTCAATGAAAATTTAAGAAATTTATTTATTTATTTTTTTACTACATCCACACAAATTCCTTCAGGTACCAAACTAGGCAAAGCCTTTGCTATGGTAACCTGATGACTGATATACATACTTATAAACATAAATACATACTTATATATATAATAAACACCCAGACACAAAAATTATGAAAAATGAATTCAAAAATGATGGTCATACGTACCTATTTACAAAGTTTTGCAAACAAGTCATCGAAATATGCCAGTAGTTATATCGAACCACATACCGGAGTTTACTAAAAATAGGTAATTTAATGTCAACCGAGTTCCAAATATTTGACAATCAATGGTGTAATTGTAATTATGAAATATGAATGATGTAAACAATAAAATTCTGATCCGATTTGCTTTAAGTAAATTCAAACTAAATACGTCCTGATTAAAGATAGGTATATGTACGAGTACTATCGCATATATCTAAAGCAAACTTCTGAAGTAGGTGTAGGTACATACAAGCAACCAAAACCTACATCTTTACTTATATAATTTGTAAGCTCATTAGGTATTTACTACATAATAGCAGCTGCCAATATAAATAACGCGTCAGGAGCGTAACGAAATGAGCAACTGTTCGCACCTTGAAATCGATTCCCGTCACACGATAAATTAAAGCATTCTACACAAACGGGACTCGAGGGCCATTCAGCACTACACAAAGTAAATAAAAAAAACCGCTCACAGCCTCCCAGATTCGCACTATTATCTCCACGCGACCAATACTGCTCTCAGCGGCATACGAACGCACGCCATTGGCCGAGTTTCACCCTTAAGCCCCGCCTTTATTAACAAGCTCCTCCCACAGAACAGAAAAACTTTCCAGAATACCGCTCTACCTGCTCACGACACCACGGCTCCAGACCTCACTCCGATTTTTTTCAACTAAACGTATCTTTACCACAAAATCGCGTTTTATAATTTTATCAGTTTGATATCGTGAAAATTGTTACTATAAGGCTGTCTCTATCGGTCGAGTGAGTTACCGACTGGCTAGAGGGGGACGGGAAATTTAGATTTTTAGGTGTGGTTAAGAAAAAATATGCCGTGTAGTGGTTTTTCGAGCAGTGTCCGTCGGGTAACCTGACGCGCGGGCGTACGTCAGCAGCGCGCGGCTCTCGTTTTAAAATTCGAACGTTCCGAATTCCCGGGACGCCGCGAGCAACTCTAGTGATGTGTGTGATGTAAATACGATTTATCGTTATCGATAGACGCTGTGACCGTGACAACATGATGACTATGGACGTCGGGATGTACAACAACCAACAGAACGGTTACGGGAGCGCGGAGTACTATCAGCAAGCAGGTTACCAGCCGCCTTACGAAGGCTACCACGAGGGGTACTACGAGGCTCCCGCCCATTATTACGACCCCTTGCTTCACGGACAGACTCATGAACATCCTCCTACACCTGTCATCAGTACGGACACTGGACTTTGCTACACCAATTTGGACTATGGAGAGCTGCAGCCCAACTACCCTATTCACGCGATTCCTCCGCATCCGGAGGCATATAAACATAGAGAGGACGTGCCGAGAGCTGAAGAACTGCACATGCACGACCAAAAAATGGACAATCACTACATAGAGACGAAGTACAACATGCATTTTGTAGATGAAAGTGGCATGCAGTATACGCACGCGGGGTCTCCGCTGCCTTGCGCGGAGTTCGAGCACTACCAGCCCAAGGAGGAGTTTGGGGGGCTCCGGGAGGGGTTCCCGCGGGAGGGGGAGTGCGGGGGAGGAGTCCACCTGCAGCCGCACCAGGGACACTCCTCGCACTCCGCCGTGCCTACCTACAAGTGGATGCAGGTCAAGAGGAATGTGCCCAAGCCTTCCGGTAAGTTTAACAATGAACACTATAAGTGATTTAGAAATTGTTTGCTTTTATAAAAATATCTTGACAATTATTAAGTAGGTATATAAGCGAAAAGTGCCAAAATAGGACCAAAATACCCCTTCATAGATTTTAAGCATAAATATTATAATTTTTAATTATTAACCAATAACAAGGATACAATTAGAGGTATAGCTAATCCCTGGTATCCCTGGGCTTGGTTAAGAAATAAATTAGTAAACTCGATAAGGATGTAATATTATAAGAGACAAGGTTTGTATTTTTATTTATAACGATCAAACATAAAATCTACGAGCACTAGACCGATTTCAAAAACTGTCACTGTCAAAATGCTACGTCATCAGTGACTAACATAGGCTATATTTATTACTAGAATATTTTGGAAATCCTAAGAAATTTCTGTTAAAACCAACACAAGGTGTAAAAAATTAGCCATAAAAACAGTTTCTCAAATCACAAGCTCTGCGGAAATAATTGAAGAAAATAACAGTGTTAAAGAATACAATTATAAAAAGCAATTAAATCTATATATATAAAAGAAAGTCGCGTTAGTTACACTATCTATAACTCAAGACGGCTGAACCGATTTCCCTAAAAATTGTTGGGGAGGTAGCTTAGAACCAGGAGACGGACAAGGGATACACTTTAACCGACTTCAAAAAAGTAGTTCGAAGTTAGTTTTAGTATAACTACGCGGGTGAAACCGCGGGGTACAGCTAGTTTAATATAAAATAAGCATAAAAATTAACAAAATTAAAACTTAATGACAACTAATTTTCAAAGGTTGAAAGTGGTTTTTAATTTGGAACATTTGGACAATTTTAATCACATGCGTCTTAATTAGCATACTTATTAAGTTAACTAGTTCCGCCCTGTGGTGTGACCCGCGTATATACAAGAGAAAAAGTAACCTATATGTAAACCCACTGTCTAAGCTATCTCCACGCCAAATTTCATCCAAAAATGTTCTATGTGTCATCGTTGAAGACACGAACGGCTCATTTCATCTTTGACGAAGTTCAGCGAATGTGAAACTATAGTAGGACCTTTCCCTTTTGAAAAACCTTTTGGAAAACCCGTCTTCTTAAACAATACAAATCGATTCCATAGTTATTGCGTGAAAGAGTAACAAACATACATACACACAAACATACATACATTCTTACAAACATTCTCGTCAATAATATTAGTAGGGATTGAATAGTAGGAAGTAAAATTATCCACAAGCATTATTAAAAAATATCCTCTCGTGCGAAGCCGGAACTGGCCGCTAATAATGTAATTATTAAGCAATTTTCTTTTCTACGTTTCATTATATGCCTAGCCTTACAAAATATACGATATAAATAAATAAGCATTGCTACGGCTGAAATAAAAACATAAATAGAAAAGAATATAGTTTATTTGTGACAAAAAACAACACGCAATTTAGAACGAAATAGGAAATACAATAGTAAGAAAGCACGTTTTTTGTCACAAACCTAATTTTTTTTTATATTCGATAGGCTTGCGCTTGACCGCAACTCACCTGATGTAAAGTAACGATGCAGTATAGGATGTAGCGCGCTTGCCTAGAAGAAACCGATTCACTCGCGACTTGAAGAGACCGAGATTGTAGCTATCGGGAAATAGAGAACTTGGCAGCGAATTCCGCAACCTGACATATGCCAATAAATGCCTTATTATTAAACTAATTACACCTTAGTTAACTGGTTAGCTACGCCAGCAACTGCTTCTGAACGTTACGAAAGCTAGCAGACATGTAAAAACACCACCAGAGGTTAGAGGTTAAACCGCCGCGACTTCACTTGTGTCAATTATAAGCCTCATATGAAATGTGTAGATTATCTCTAGTTGATTGAGTAGGTATTTAGTTGCTGGTCTTTAATTCTTTATTTACCTACTTTCTATTTATTTATTATTTTGGTGTTTATTTATGTATGTGTATATTACTTGTGACCCCGCGCGTCTCTAAAGGGTCACGCTGAAAATCAGCGCTCTAGAGCAATCCCCAGCATCATGCTGTGCGCTGACCTTGTTCGACGCACGGGACACTGCAACTCGACCTACTTTATTATTTTAAATGTTTGTCTACTTTTAGGTAATTATTTGTAGTGGTAGTGTCCTCTGTGTACTAAATAAATGTGTCCTTCTTTCTTTCTTTCTTTCTTTCTAAGTAAGTCGAAATAATATCATAAATTTTGTACCTGTACCTAAATAGAATTCTTAAGCTAATCAAAATACCTACTTTAATGGCCTAAATCTGCTACACATGAAGTGTAGATAAACCAAACTTTATTGAGACAAATAAAGTAAGTAACCACAGCTGCAATATAAGTTCTATCCACCCAAAGGTTGCCTGGAAGAAATTAATTTAGGCGATAAGATCGCCCAATGTACTACCATTTTATAAAGCTATATTCACTCATTCACTCATACATTCACAGCAAATAGACCTATAACCTACTGATATCTAAGATCTACAAATAATTCAAATGCTCACCACCAGAGGGCAGCGTGCCCAGTATATTTTTATCTAACTATACATGAGTATAAAAAGAAAAATACAATACAATATCAGGTTCAATTACATATAAATAAATTTTCGGCTTTAGTTACTTACTAATTCCAACCAAATTTAAATTTGTCAGTAAATTTGGTGGATTTTTTGTAAATTTTAGATATAATTTATTTATTTGTCAACAAAAGTTGATTTGTTTTAAAAAATATCCCTAAAGCTCTATATAGCAAAAAAGAATATGACGTGCTCATCTATAAACAAAAAAAACTAAATAAACAAACACACTTTCGCATAAAAATACACGTACACCGTGAGCGTCAGTTGGAAGAGTCTGTTATAAGTGACAAGCAAACCACATGTGATCCGTAGAGAGTGACGCAGGTCAGCGGAGGCGTAACCCTTGACTCTCTCCGTGTGGCCTACAACGTGGCCGCTCAAAACATAACTCGACTAATGGATGCTTGAAACAATACTGAGACACACTGACAATTTGATAACCAGTTCTGTAGGTAACACATGAGTTATTCTGCCACTACACAAAATGTTAATTGCGATTATTTTCGTAGATGAAACAAGTGGTTAGAAGCAAGTTCGAAGAAACCCGACTACTACATCGTTACACTTGTGTATCATCCTTAATTTCTTTACTTTTTTAATTTTGATGTACGCAGTGTCACTCTCTATTCGACGATTAAGACGAATCTATTGACGCCACTCACATAAAAATACGACAAGCCGTTAGGTTAGTACTCGTTTTTTCGAAACTTATTTCGTACCGTCTAACAGTTATATATTTTTCCCAGCGCTTAAACCTTCCCTGAACTTTCACAAACATTTCAAAACCAAAGTCAGCAGCTATTTAGGCAGGCGTCTAAACAAAAGCGTCCAGACTGCTAAATTTGTTTTAAACCTACAATATGATCGAAATTTTTATCCAACAGCCTAATTCAGAACAGAAGTCAATTTATACTAATTAACCTAACCTATCTGGCCTAACGTATAAGCATTGCTATTTTTTGTTGTAATATAGGCCCATCTGAATTTTGGAATATACTCGTATGTAGCGATGATGGTCGAGTGGTTAGTATAGGGTTGATTGCCGTGCAAATGGTACGAGGTTCGATCCCACGAAACATGCAAAGAGCCTGAGCTACCGGTGAAGAAAACATCGTGAGGAAACCATAGCATGGTGGTAGGGCGTTTCCTATCGCTCGCCTGGCTAGCTACCACCCTCAAGTTATAAAAATCTGTCTAGATGTGTTCCGGCAGGCTTGTGTATTCCAGACTAGGCATGCTCCATCTAGGGCTACAATATCGCTGATTTCCGTGGTCGTGCAAACTTATGAACAAAAGCCTAGCTGTGTAGGATAAAAAAAAATGTAGTTCATTCTCTTATATCACTTCTTCACTCATTTGCTAGATCATAACATCTATAAACAATTTGTGCGCACGAACAGTAACTGTCAATGAGTCAGACATACGGACGGACTGACAGACGGACAAGTGTTAGATGGTAGACTGAGATAGCTATTGACTTGCGCACGCGTCGCTCACGGCGAGAGGTCGCCTCTTAATGCCAATTAAATATCATATTCGGTTTTTATTCACGTCATTTATCCAATAGTTATATAAATTAATAGTTTTAGGCTTTTATTTTAATTAGATAAAAAAACTAAGTAAAAAAATTCGTGTGGCACTCGGGGACTGCCGCGGTAAAGCTATTGCATACACATACGTCTAGTTGCACGCCGAACTGAAACGACGTTAGACGAGTGTTAGGTTTATTTTCGTTATGGAATTTGATTCGGTCACCGATCTCAAAGCCCGCGAATAAAGCTATTTAATAGTTTCATAAATGTATAATATTTACAATATATTATATTAGGGTTTTATTTACACTTATTTTTTCCAAAATTTTAAAAATAAAACTACGTAAAATAATGTTATAATATTTATAACCTTGTCATCGAGACGTCTATGTAGTTTATTACGAGCAATTTTTTCCTTTTTTTAAACCTTTTTTTTTATTTTAAAACGGATTTGTATTATTTACTTTAAATCATGTTTTAACAAGGGTAACACCGCAGAACACAGCTAGTATTTCTAAAAAATCCCTTATTACTTAAAACAATATGACTAACTGCAGCAACATTGAAAATATAGCAGAAAGATTACCTATAGACCATTTAGGATCTAGAGATAATCCAAATGCTCCAACCCACCATCATTAAAATAAATATTGTAACTTTAATATTATAAATGCGAAAGTAACTCTGTCTGTCTCGCTTTCATGCCAAAACCACTGAACCGATCTGGAAATTTGATACACAGGTAGATTGGACCCCGGGAAAGGACAAAGGATACTTTTTAACCGACTTCAAAAATAGTAGTTCCCATTATCTCGATAATGGGGGTAAAAGCGCAGGGCACAGCTAGTAGATTTATGTTATATTTCTATAAATGTAGATTAAAGAGTGGAGTAGGTACACGCAAGCGGCGCTTGGTTTACATTTCCACTAATCCTGTGTATCGTTATCAATGTTTGTTTCGTTAATTACACGAAAGGGGACGCCTGAGGGGTGGCACTTGGAGACATTCGCCTCTTTCAAAAAAGACAAAGGGAATTTTGTTAAGTTTTGTTTTGTTAATTAGAGGCAGTATTAATAACGTTAGCATGGGATTTTCAGTGAAATTGTACCTATTTGACGGTAGACGCATTAAATTTAAATTTACAAAGTCTTAGATAAGAAGTTGTTTAGAAATTATGTTCTATTCCTAATACTTATTAGTTTTTGATCTAAGAAAGTATTTTAGTAAATAAATACTAGCAAATAAATATAAGATAACAAATTGAGGTGATTTTGCTGTTTTGACTTTCGTAAAATAAGACTATGTAATGTTTTGCAAGTTTTACGGTTTTACTTGTCTAAAATGACACAGGTACATCTAAACTAATTAAATTTTTATTTTTTATTCTTATTTTCCATACCTTATCAGAGCGTTTGATCCATTCTACGCGTGAACAGTATGCCGGTTTTTATCTGGCTCAACGTATAAGCATTGCCATTAAGTGTTGTCCTAATGTGGCTAGCTCTGGGCACGCTGCCCTCTGGTGGTGGGTTGGAGCATTTGGATTATCTGTAGATCTTAAATCTTTCTGCTATTTTTTTTCTTGTTGTACTCTTAGTTAGTCTTTGGTAATAAAAGCACTTACCCGGTAGTTTGTATTCATTTAAATTAATAATTATGCGAATTAAAGATTCCTTATAGACAAAAAAACCCTCTACAGATTTTTTTACTGACATGTTTTTGTTTATCATTAGTTAAAATCAGCCTGTAAAGCTCTTTTTGTAAGAGATTCCCACCCAGTTAAAAATCCGCAAATAAATTATAAAAACCTAAAAAACAATCCAATCTTACACAACAAGTTTCGTCAAGATTGGTTGGAAACTACGACCTACAAAAATACAATGATAATAAAAAAAATCTAGACCTGAAGCATAGACGATTCGCTTGCACGGTCAATTATAACAGCCTGTAAGCTATAAACGTTAAGTGGACTATGGCCTACACCCCATTCAAGGGGAGAGCAGTGCCCAGCACTGGGATGCTATTGATACGTAAGTTAAATAAGGACTTTAACCTCATTCCAACATGGAAATGAAAAGGCTCAGCAATTCGGAGCCCCTAAGCTCGCGACAAGGTAAAGCTGCTTTATTGCGCGCCGCACACTAGCTGCACACTCACGCTGACTGGAAATATTTACTACAAGCTTTTTCCCGCGGATTCATTTGCTTTATACTGATTATTCCGCAAAAACATAGCATACTAGCTGACCCGGCGAACTTCGTACCGCCTAACAGTTATATATATTTAAACCTTCCCTAAACTTTCACAATCATACAAAACTAATATCAGCTAAATCGGCCTAGCCGTTCTCGAGTTTTTGAGAGATAAACGAGCAGCAATTGATTTTTAAATATAAGATTCACCCTTCAGAGCTCGAGTTATCTGTGTACAAAAAAATCAAGTCATTCCGATATTCAGTTGCACAGGAGAATAAAGGCGAACAAACTAATAAAAATATCGTATTTATACTAATCGTGAGGGAATACTTGGACTGGGGTGACAGTGTCGGTGCTTGTTGTAATTTTTAGAGTCTAGTTCTTTTGAATAAAAATAAAAGCACTGGTAATAGAATGTTTATGTGTTTAGGTACCACCTATCTATTGTGTTGAAGAATATGTTTAAACAGGCTTAAAATAAAAGGAAAATATTCTCAATTCATCGGAATATTTTTTTTTATTTTTAATTTACTCATATGATCCTCAATTTTCCAGTAACGCCTGCATTGACTTGCAAAAAATGCGAGCTTGAAATTTTCGGGATAAGATAGTTAAAATGGTTTTTTATTGTAAAGGTACTCGTTTTTCATCTATTTTATTTAAAATGTATAAGAAACTGAATAAGAGTAAATATTTTTGTAAATTTAAACAATCACAGTCTTTGTCTGTAACTCTACTAGATAGATTCCAAAACATTCTTGTTACAAAAAATATCGCATCAAAAATATTCCGTCTCCAAAAAATATGCCAAAAATTAGACCACACGTGAAGTCTGTCAAAGACCTCTTAGATGTTATCTATTCCTCACAATGCAATCCTTGTATGAAGCCATCGAACCTCGAGGGACCTTCTTGCATACTTATTTAAAACTATTGAGATATATCTACAGAGAATTCTCAACCTTATCCCTTCGAAAGAAGTTCAAAAATAACACAAATGCAGTTGAACAACTGAATAGTTATGTTGGTAAAGAATAGCATTGTCGTTCTTTGGATTCCATCTCGTGAAATATTTGAAAATGCATGCCTCAATCCATATTCAACTTTCTGCCACTAAAAATAAAGTTGTTTTAGTTTTGTCGTATTGCAATGCAGTAGGCAAGTACTATGATTTGCAAAAAGCTTGAGATGTGGTAGTTTTGTTTACTATCGGTATGACACATGACTTTGCGGATTCGTTTGAAGGGATCAATGTGTATCCTTTCTTATGTAAAATGTAAACAGGTTCTGCTCTGCTTACCTTATAAGCTGTATGACTAATTGACAACATTTCATTTTTGCAATGTAATGGAAATTGGAAAACCATTTCGAGATAATGTAATGAAGAGTTCATACTAAAAATACCAGATTTTTATATCCACTTTCTTCCGAGTTATTTAAAGAAAAGTAAAATACTTAAAGGTTTGTCTACCAGTCTATGTGAACCCATTGTAGAAGAAAATTCGAGAATAAAAAATTACGAGGTTCTCGATATAAAAATGGGTCACGTAATCGGTCAAGTTTATGGGGAACGCAATAATTTTGTCTCGAATTTTGCTAAATGACCTGACCTGACCTGACATTGACCAACAATGGGTTGACCTTGATGGGTAGACTTAACACCTTTAAGTATTGTCACACCTTCCTGTTACACGTTGTATATTTTTTGCAATCTTGATTTTTGATTGTTATCATTTTTACCAGTGGAATGTTCTAAGTAGGTTATTAAGTCATGATAACTGCGAGTATTGTTAACGTGTATGAAAAGTTACGTCTCAAAAATTGGTAGAGCTACGTCACTATTTGACTGCTACTATACTTTCTTTAAAACTTGTAACCACATTTTGCAGTTTTTAGTGGACTTAGTAATGACACAATTAATTTGCCATAGAATTTGTTCAAAAATAATTTCTTGATAATTAATTGATAACAAAGATGAAACATGGCAATCCTTGCTATTATCTTGCCAAATTTATTTGCATCAAAAAATCATACAAGTGCGAAGTGTAACTGAATTGATATAAGACGAAACACGACCGTTCTATATGCCTATACAATATTTAATATCAACCAATTCACACAAAAGCGCGTATAAAAAATTCAAATAAACCCGCGTCACCTCATCAAAAGGTCGTAAAACTTATTGATATAGTCGCGGTCAGGTCATTACCGAGGGTTAAGGTATCGGAAAGCGGAGTGCTCACGTGACCCGGGGGGGCTACAGAGGGGCAGGGGAGGGGGGTAGTTGCGTGCGAGATCGCGCGATAGTCGCCACCGGTGGACGCCGGCCCTTAATCGGTTTACTGGAGCTCAATGCTTTGATATGAGGGACAAGTAATGAGATACAGCGAGATTAGCCTGAGACTATATCTTGTTGTTTGCAAATTGTTAATATTTCTTTACTCAGTTAAAAACTTCGTGAACAATAAATACACAACTATAGAAAATTGTTAAAATGTACCTATATATTTAGTGTTTCATAATATTTAGTTCAACAAAATTAAATATGAGTAACACAGCTGGGCACGACTGTTGCGACATATGTGCGTCGTCATAAAAAACAAAGTTGATGCATATACGAGTACATTGGAGCAAGATGGTAATAGCCATAGACCACCATGCTACAACACGCTGGTAAAATGCGAATTTAATTTATTTTTTGTGTCACCTTTGATAGTATACATATAAGGATGTTTAGAAATTCGTAGTTCTCAACCATCTTGATGAGACCTTGAACTCAGATATTTCAGATAAGGGGGATTTTGACTAGGGGAGTTTTCTCACCTAAAAGTATGGGAAATTTACAGAAGTGCTATTTACCGTTCGATTTAATTGACATAACCTTAAATATGTTACACGAAAAAATACATACAAGTGGTTGTATACTTTTCTTAACCTTTCATAATTATTGTGGTCATTAGGTCAACAATTTGCAGAACTACTAGTACAGTTTCTTCTCATCATATTGTCTAAATACGCATAGGCCATACCGCCCCGCTACTTCGCTCAGCTCATGCCTTGCACCAGTGTCTCGTCCAGCTAATGCATGTGACTTGCAAGCCGTCTTTAATACAGCCACTTGGATGTAATAACCCCTTCCGAGCTGTCTCCAATCTGATCCTCACTCGAAGGTTCCTACCATTGTTACCAGGAGCCTACAAAGTCAAGCGTGGACGATTGGAAATTGCTAGAACGTGAACTAGAACTAATTTTACGCATGTGACATTTTGATATTCAAATTTGTATTGATTTAACTTTTGTTTGTGTTGCGTAGGCATAAGTTTCTGTTCGTTCTGTGTTAAAAGATTGATAGAAGAAAATAAAGGGTACGTTGATATTTGCAACGTTAATGATAACGAATAGGAAAGTTCTGTTCTCTTAAGAGAGACTTTGATGCAACGTGACAATAATTTTTGTTCTGCAGCTTCGAAAATTCGGTAAAAAAATCTGTTGCCGTACATTAGGGCCCACGTAAATGAAACATAAGCGGTCTTAAAAAATCATCGTAAAAAATGTAATGTATTAAGTCGCACGCGCCCAAGTTTCCACATAACATGAAAAACTGATATAACATTTTAGCAGATAAAAATAAATTAGATACATTTTGTTAACGTCTTCCCCCTAATAAGAGGGATATGCTCCACCAATTAATATCACTATCCTTTGAGAATTTCGAAATAGAATCTGTAATACAAATTCCATCAAAACTAGTTGTTAAATACGACTTTGGGCCCAAGTCTGTTATTGTAATTGTTTTAGAAATACAATTGAGTTATATTAATAATAATAATATCTAACAACCTCCACACAAAGGTCCCAAACTAGCCAAAGCATGTCCTATAGTAACCTGATGACTGGTACACATACTTATTATGTCGCGAGTGAATCAGTTTCTTCTAGGCAAGCGTGCCCCATCTTAGGCCGTATCGTCGCTTCACATCAGGCGAGTTGCGGCCAAACGCAAGCCTATCTCCTATGAAAAAAATATATATAATGGTATTTATTGAGAGATTTGGTAGTCTTCTGTTAACATTAAGTTCAATACTAGCTCCGACCTATTCTATGCCAAAATGACCATCATGATGGCCCAATGCAATTGTAATACGAAACAATTCAAATAACAGACTTGAGCTCCATTATTTACAAGAACACTGACATCCAGTCAAATTTACTAACACACATACTGACAGACGAAAAATTCTGTTGCCAGGCTCACTGGGCACGCTGCCCTCTGGTAGTGGGTTGAAGCATTTGGATTATCTGTAGATCTTAAAATGGTCTATAGTAATATTTCTGCTATAATTTTTGCTGTAAAAATTTAGTAATTTTGTTTATGTTAATACATATAATAAAAAAACAAATTTAGATAAACATTAGATATTTGAAACCCACATTACGCAGCTAATCTCCCTTAAGAAGGGTCAATAAAGCAACATCATTAGCTCTTGGATCCTATAGCTAAATGACGTAGGTAATGGTTCGTCAGGTACCGGCAGCTCTTAATTTAATCTACCACCCACGAAACACAATGGATACACCTTATGAACATGATTTAAATATATCCTTAACATTTATTAGTTACAAAACAATATGAAGCATTAAAACAATGTATTATATTAAAGCATATATAGTCAGTTGACTAATTTATAAACGAAGTAGGAGATATGAATTTGAAATATTATAATTTAATTTTGACTGATATTATTAATTGAACTAACTAATTATTGACGTTATTTTGACATGTATATAAATTTTGACTAAACTAAGTAATAATGTGGGTCCTTCTTTCTTTTAACTTTGCTGTGTCCGACAGGGCCCATTGGACAATGTACTTATTGTTTAGTATCATGTACTGTATGGAAGCAATAAGCGATCTGAATCTTAAGAGGAGCTGCATCGATTGTACGTTGTTTATGGCATCATCGCAATGTTACCTATTATTGTAAATAAAAAGTCCTGATATTTTCTAGGATTCAACTTAGCGCTCAAACCGCCGAACCAGGAGACATGATTGAATTTGTAGAGTGTATTCATTATAAAGTGTAGGGGTGTATTAAGAAAGGATTTATGAAAATTCAAATTCTAAACAGGTAAAATCGTGTTTTATTGTTTGAAACTCTTTGAAAGATCTTGTTTCATTTTAGGCCAGGACGGTGTACGTCTACCAAATAATACCTAAAGATGTGGTTCAAGACGTGTATAAATGAAAAACTCGTAAGTCGCCTCCTTCATTGTGTACATAAATTCTGTGAATTTTTGTGAAATTATGGCATCTCTGGAAGATTTATGTATTCTAGGTTGACTCCAACATTCACACATTGGTTATTAAATTGTACCGCCAGTCACAAATATTAAAATTGACACAATAAAAACGCGTAAATGCCCTTTTTGCGTAAATAACATGGCAATATTGTGATTCGAAATTAATTTTGTACACTGCGATAACTTACGTTATTTTGAATTTGGTTGAAAGATTAAATATTAATAAACCCTAACGTATTTATGGTATCATGTACACTGTTCTGGCCGGAGCTCCATACATTTTTGAAACAATTCTTTTCATGCTATGTGTGGTTGATTCAACTACCGCGCTCAGAGACGTTAATGGTTACTCAAACCATCAATAAGTATAGATTCCAAAATAAATTTCGTATTAGTTTTGATGAGGCCAACATACAAATCATCGAGTGACTGGTGGCAGCTGTTTAAAATGTTTACTTAGTGATACGGTTTAAGTAGCCAATAACGTCTCTAAAACTCTCTCAAATTATTAGTTTTTTTTTTGTCGGTCATCCATTTTTCCTGTGTTTGGTTAAGTTCAACAAAGTTTCGATATTAAGTTGTTTCAGAGATGTTTTATTTTGAACTGAACTTAATTTTGATATTTAACTAAAATTCAAATGAAAATAAAGTCGTATCGTATGTGTTATACAAAATAAAGTCGTATCGTATGTGTTATACATAATAAAGTCGTATCGTATGTGTTATACAAAATAAAGTCGTATCGTATGTGTTATACAAAATAAAGTCGTATCGTATGTGTTATACAAAATAAAGTCGTATCGTATGTGTTACACAAAATAAAGTCGTATCGTATGTGTTATACAAAATAAAGTCGTATCGTATGTGTTATACAAAATAAAGTCGTATCGTATGTGTTACACAAAATAAAGTCGTATCGTATGTGTTACACAAAATAAAGTCGTATCGTATGTGTTATACAAAATAAAGTCGTATCGTATGTGTTATACAAAATAAAGTCGTATCGTATGTGTTATACAAAATTGGTACTTTGAAAGAATTATGAATAACTTATACGAGTGTTAGAACCGAATCATCATCACCTTAATCACACTAGTAATAAAAGTGAAACTTTTTATGTATGTTTGTTAGTCTTTCACGCTCTAATGGATAACCGGATTTTGATAAAATTTGTAACTAGGAAAGCTTATCTTCAGGATTACCATATACATTACTTATCATTCCACGAAATTGCAGTAGTGTGCAGCTAGTGTGTTAACACAGACAAGCTAAATTCAGTGTTTTTAGACTTATTTGACAAACTCTGTGTATATATTATTTTATTATTTTATCAGACTGCAAAATTTTACCTAGAGAAAAATTATTATCATTATCTCACCACCCGTTGACTGGACTATGTTATGCTATTTCTATCCAGCCTTAAAAGGGAAAAAATTATGCTCTTCTCAGCCATGAACAAGTAGATAAAACTATTCATTGTTAAACGTTTTTAGTATATATCGCAATAATATAAACTAAGAATATTGTTTTTTTTTTTAATTTTTAATAAAAAAAATTTTAACTGCATCAAAAAAAAATATAGCTGAAATATTATTACCTATACACTTTTTAAGATCATAATATAAGAATCATTTAAGATCATCATTGCATATTGTTCCATTCCATCATAACGTGTTGCATACGACAAGGCTACCAATGAAATGTTTTGCGTCGCGTTGTTTCGTTAACGATGTATCATCCAGCATTTAATATGCAGTTTGTTTATTTCTTATATTTAAATTTTAAATCATCTAATAGTCTACGGCGGTTGTTCTCTCTAATGAGACTTTCAAAGCTATACCATAACACTGTGTTATCACCACTAGCTCCATTACCGTAGACAGATAACAGGACAAGCACACCATTATTATTCAGATAGATCCGATCAGAAAACGATCCCGTCCCACGCCACTGCATCATAATCTGTAGACGAGTAGGTAGGTACCTATCATTGGGCAGCGCTAAGACAATGGCCCTTATCCGTTAGAAGCTTGTTAGCATGTGGGTAGTTA
This sequence comes from Ligdia adustata, assembly GCA_947049295.1. NCBI lineage: Eukaryota > Metazoa > Arthropoda > Insecta > Lepidoptera > Geometridae > Ligdia > Ligdia adustata. Next base: position 1,087,899 of record OX346221.1, read on the forward strand.
AGGAAATTCTTTTGAAGCTTAGAAAGTGGACATTAAGTTACCGTTAAGATTAACTTTTATAGTACTAATTACCGCGTTTTACTGTTGAAGGTTTTAGACTTTTTAAACCTACAAGAATCTGCATATACCGCTTCTACTTGGCGATTTATGTAATCATAATAAAAAATACATTGCTATATGTTCATAAACATGACTAACTACGACAACAAAAAAATATAGCAGAAAGATTACCTATAGACCATTTAAGATCTACAGATAATCCAAATGCTTCAACCCACCACCAGAGGGCAGCGTGCCAAGTTGCTAGCCGCTTTACCACGCTAATGCCAATGCTTATACGTTGGGCCAGATATATGAATATAAGTGGCAGCGTATTTGGTAAACCCCTTGTCTAGCATGGGAAAGAACGCAAGTGCCCTTGACAGGCATGAGATCCCCTTGAGATCATGTGCATCTAATAAACACATAAGTTCAATTTATCATTAATTACCAATTGCTTAAAATTGTGAAGGAAAAAAGCGAGAGGAATACTGCTTGTCGGAGGAGATGTTGAATATTTTTAACGTATTTGAAATTCGTGCAGTACAGCTCACAGAACTCTATCCTTAATTTTTTTATGCATGACAGCTAGGCATACGACCATAAGTTCGCACGACCACGAAATTCAGCGACACTGGGGCCCTAGATGGAGCACGCTTAGTCTGGAATACACTGGCTCTAAAGGAAAGCTGCCGAAACACACCGTTAGATGCTTAGCGATAGATTAATAAACTTGTGGGTGGTAGCTAGCCAGACGGGCATTAGAAATCGCTATGCTATGGTTTCCTCACAAAGTTTTCTTTCACCGGTAGATCAGGATTTTTTGGCGTATTTCGTGAGATCGAACCTCATGCCTCTTGCACTACAATTGACCCCACTAACACACACTGTTTGTATTATATATATATATATATATATATATATATATTATATTATCTGCGCCGCTGGTCCCGGGTTCGATCCCCGGACAGGTTAAATATTTGTGTGCATGAATATGTCTGTTTGACCTGTGTCTGGGTGTTTATTATATATATAAGTATGTATATTTGTATGTATATCAGTCATCAGGTTACCATAGCACAGGCTTTGCCTAGTTTGGGACCTGAAGAGCTTTGTGTGGATATTGTCTCATATTATTATTATTATATAAATAAATAAATAGATATATATAAAGTAACCATTACTCTTATATCATCTGATTAACGGAATGCCCAACAGTATGGTTATCAGAAGTGTAATCATAATTTGGTGATGACACGAGACACGAGTGGACGACCCGCCACTTTTAACCACCAGATAGCTTATCTAGTCGCAGTCAGGTCTATATTTATCGTTTTTATTGACTCCGATTTGACACACCATTGATAAATACTAGCATATGCTTAGTTGAAATTTAAGATTCCTTCAATTATGGCTAGAATATGTTAATACATTTGGAACTCAAATAGCTCTGAGGTTAGGTTTCTTTGACAATGAGATCAGATTCTAATTTACAGGGGCATGTTTTTATCTACTTTTGTATTGACAGACGGATCATCGTAGAACCTTAACAGTATTTATACGTAGCTTAATAAAAAGCATAATAAAGATATAATTAATACGACTCCTCGCAGAAAGCATATTTTTTATTGCCTACATGCTAAAATTCTGATAGGTATACATAATTTAGTTCTTGTACTTTTATGAGTTTTTTGTGGATATGTATCTTATACTGTTAAGGTTTTTTTTGTCGCTGGTAGCATTGGCTAATGAACTATTTCATCTTTAAAACGTCTTCGATTTCCTCTCACCTATCTTCTATAATATATTAGTAATCATTTTTGTTCGTCGATCATCTATCCGTTCTCTACGTACCAAAACCATCAAAGTCTTATCTGCCTTTTCCTGCTGTTCTCCACTCCTGTTTCCTATTATTATTACCTACTCCATTCATACAGATATTTTAATCCTGGTGGCTCGCCTCACTCAGTCGAGGTAGGCCTAGGATACGCTGGCGTCGCAATCTTGACTTAGGTATTTAAAAGAGATTGGCTGGAAGTGGCAGAAGCTAGAGAAATGTGGAAGGCTTTGGGGGAGACCTTTGCTTTTTGGGAGTGGGAGGGACAGTAAAGGTAAAAAAAGTCTCTGTAGAACGACTGAAGCGCCAATTTTACATGCCATTTTGCCATTTTTTGGCGGGTGTGTCTTGGTTGTTACTATACTGGAGAATAGCCTTAGTGTCCTAAAACACTTTCCTCTCTTTGAATCTTAATAAAATTAAATATGGACATCAAGATAACAATATAATAACGGTCACCACGAACCTGACAGGCAGCGAGCACAATAAAGTCATCAGTGACGTCGGCGGCCATCTTGTCGCAGCTGCTAGTGTCGCGGTCACCGCATCGATTACCGCGCGACAATCGATCATTGGCCGGCGAGATGTCACTTTACTATCGCGTGTTGGTATTCAGTAATTTATTATATTTGGAGTGCAGCTTCCGGAGAGGTGCACGGTGCATGTCAACACTCAATAAATCAATTAAATAAACGTAACATCTTAACTGTGATAGCGGTGTTTGATCGCGCGTGTGGGATTGTTATACGAGCTCGAATGTCCATACCATGCAGATCGAGGTTTTTCTGTCGAATCATTTAGCCAGCCATCAATTGATAGTTTAGTTTATATGACTATTTTACAGTTAACGTACGAATGTTCCAAAGTTAAAATACCTGCAAAATTATTGTCAAATTATCTATTAACATTATCAATTCCATCGGTTAGGAGTGGCGTCTACAAACACTCCACTCCAGCTGTATCGGCCTTATCGCTGAGCGAGGACTTGTTATCAGTCAACATTGCCAACTTGGCCATCGCTACTAAATAAATATTCAGATTCCTTCAGATTTACAACTCAATTCTGCACTTGACATGTTTTATGACATTGGAATGCAAAAAAAGGCATGATAAAATAAAGCTATTTTGAGATAGGAAGTAGAAACAAGTTGTAACGAATTTAAAAGGAATAAAGAACAGCAGTAATTTTATATCGAATTTTTTTTTTCATGTCTATGGATACATCCAGACATCTGCCTCGGCTGCATGCTTAGAGTTAGCACTGCGAAAGAAGGAGTTTTATGTTTTTCGAGTGTACATATATATTTATTTGTCACGCCCTAGAGCCTAAACGGCTTGTCGTATATTTATGTGAGTGGTGTCACTAGATTTGTCTTAGTCGTGACAGTAACACTGGGTACAAAATAATAAAAAAATAATTAAGTATGATACACAAGTTTAATGATTAAGCAGTCGGGTTTTTTTGTACTCGCTTCTAAACACTCGTTTTCTTTTGGCTGTTAAAATAGAACTTAAAATTGCCATCGATCAAAGGGTCTAAAGAAAAGAAAAGAATATAAATAAAGAACACATTTATTTTATACACACTCATGATGCTATGATGATGATGCCAAAAAAACCGACTACTAAAAATGAAGATCATACACAGAGGTCTGTGTATCATCTTCATTTTTCACTCTCACGACTAAGACGGTCTATTGACACAAATCACATAAAAATATGACCAGCCGTTTAGGCTCTAGGGCGTTCTGAACAAATATACATACATAACCTCGAAAAACATAACCCTCCTTATTTCGCAGTCGGGTAATAATCCTACTATCTTACTTTACTAATGTACGCTACTATAACAACTACGTACGTACGTACTAACTAATGTAACTAAGAATGCGTGAGGGATGTATGTTTCTTACTCTATCACTGCAAAAACTGCTAAACCGATTTGAATGACATTTGATACCTTAGACTCTGGATTAACACATATGTTACTTTATATCTCATGTTTACATGGGTAACACCGCAGGGCGCAGCTAGTAAACAATACATAAAGCATTAGAAAGAATAAAGTGAGTCAAGTCCCAGTGTCCGAAAATATTATGTTTTTAATTTAATCAAAACACGACAGACATTGTCAATTTGATAGATAATTAATGACGTAATTATTATTTATTAATTTGAGACGTTTATTAATTAATATCAAAACGCCTAGTAGAAGTGACATGTGACCAGAATGCTGGCTCTTATTTTGATCAAAAAAATTGCAATGGCTTGGCATTCAACGTGGCAATGCAGCCAGCATTCTTAGAACTTTCCCTTCTACTGAGGGTTTATTATTAGATTAGTTTTTATAACTGTGAATGTTTTTTTTCCTTTGTTTTTGTGTTTTAATTTACTAACTATTCATGACGTAGGTACTTGAGAAATATTTTAAAAATGTTGTTTCGATGGATCTAAACAAGACTATCTCCAGACGTCCCGACTTTATCTTCCAAATTACACGAGACTTGATAGATTGTTCAGTGTTCAGGTTAGATTTGTACTCGTTACCTTTAGGTACCTACTCTTTGTACCTACTTGTACCCTAGTATAGTTACTGACTTTTAAAATAGCACCTCGAGTTAAGCTAGCTTTAACGCATTTAAGCATCGCATTTTTTTAGTAATTAAGGATTATTTCAAATGTAACAAGACTTGTCTGTAAAACGTTTTGTAACGTACATATTTGTTTTTTATTAAAGCTTCTAGGAAAAGGATAATTTTAATTAGCTACTTAAAATATGTGATAAAGTAAAGTAAATGAAGAGATGACGGCCGATACATTAGAATCCCACGACCCCACGTAATGGGATAACGTCAGGAAGATGATGATGATGATTAATGACTAATCCTACACAATAATTACGATCTTTGATTTGCTATATATTGTACTCTACGACACTCAAACACGTGCCAGCCATATCACTTTAACAGAGTGACTCGACTGAAGTCACGAGAATAAGCTTCAGGCCTCAGCCTCGAATTTAGCGGGCAGCGACGGCGGCGCGGGCAACGTAGGTAGACCTACGCTGCTGTTTTCGACAACCGGTCTATTTGATTTGACGTATAAGATCCTGCCGCTCCAGCGCCGCCATCGCCGCCGCCCTGCTCCCTGCTTAATTCGAGGCAGAGGCTTCATTGTGAGTTTTAGAATGAACTTAAAAAAAGAGAAGGTTTTCTAATGGTCGGAAGGTTTTATTATCTCTTTATCGTTTTTCAAAAGTAAGAGGCAATTTGAAGTCCATGTTTTTTTACGTTTCTTACCAGAATTATCCGAGACGGATGGACCGAATTTGCAACATTATTTTTGTATGAAAATATCAATTTATTGTGAAACTTTTCAATTAATTCTTGAAGTTTTTTTTTATCAAAATAACTTGTCATCCTCTCTTGGTACATACATAGATGACAATCTGTTTTGGTATCGTAAGTTTTGGTGACGAATAGGTCGGTTGTCACTTGAAAAACTATTTGTTCGCTAATGATTGCCTAGAATACTTAACTAGGCAACATTTTATATAAACGCTTTGATCAACCTTTCGGTTTAGTAGAACAAAAACAATCTACATTACGATACATATGAGCGATAATAATTTGAAATGAAGTTGTAGAATTAAGCTTTCCAAAGACAGTCTTTCTAATGCAGAGGGCACTCTCGAGGCGGTCTAACCTATTTTGAATATAAAACTCTTTTTGTTTTATTGTTAATATTATTTTTTAATGGTAACACTATCTGTCAGAAGAAGTAAATTTTAGTTGTCGAATTTTTATTAAGTTAATTTTAATTATTATTTTCTTTATTTTTACTTGTATATACACATATCTGGGTGAATTTGAGTTTCTCCTTCTACACAATATCATTCTTCTGTACTCTCTCATTTTTAAGTTTACCACATCAAAGACATATTTATACGACGTGCCATTTTCTAAAGCCTGTAACTACAGACAACTTACCCACATGTTTTCCTACCACATACAATGTAGGTACTGAGATTCCATCTTATCAGCTGCAAAATATTTCCTCTAATCGTGACGTGGTACTTATGCAACGGATTAACGTGACAAGCACATATACCTATACATACATGTGTATTATTATACATAACATAATAAACTGAAACATGTCAAACAAAATGAATATCTAATTTTATAGAATATAATAGAATTGATTTTTACCACCGGGCAAGTGTCCTTATTAAATACGAAATAAATAACTACAAGAAAAAAAAATGATATAGAGTACACCACGTTATATAATTTAAGACTTTATATTTTTACCTATTTGATTACAAAAATGGCAGATGGATTACGTATTAACTGATTAGAAACATATTTTCGAGAAATAAATTCGTATTTAATTTGGGCACCTTACTCGAAATTGAAACTTTTTAAGTGACATTTTTCTTTTACAACTTACACATCTATAGACATTGCAGTGTTTTGATTTTCATACATACATTATATTGTTCTTCATTTCAAACACATTACTAATTCGTAGGTACAGAGAGGTTATGTAAATATATAACCTCTTTGTACTTACGAATTTGTCAGTTGATACTGGGCACGTTGCCCTCTGGTGGTGAGTTATCATTTGCATTTGGATTATCTGTAGATCTTAAATGGTCTATAGGTAATCTTTCTGCTACCTATATTTTTTTGTTGCCGTAATTTGTCATTTTGTTAATGTTAATTAGTAGGTAAATAGGCTACATCTTAGCCCTGTTTACATCAGGAAAGTTTGTGGTCTAATGCTATAAAAGATGAAAATTAAGTACTGGTGGATTATGCATTTTTTAAGTTGTATCTTTTTATCTTATCGCATTTATGTAGGTGTACGTACAAAATATTATTATAAATTGATAGCCGGCGTTACGCTAGATTATAATGGCTGAACCAAATCTGTACAGCCATTTACGATTTATAGTAATAAACATCATCTCCTTAAAAATATATTTTATATATTTTTCATAAACATACATTACACTAATAACGTCCCACTGCTGGGCTCGGACCTCCTTTATGAAAGAGTTGAGATCATAGCCGTGCACTGGCCAAATTGCGAGTTAAGGACTTTCCTTAACCTTTTTCGACAAGCAGGTTTCGTCATAATATTGTCTTTCACCGTTTAAGTTTTGATAATTAATTATAATATACATATGAGTACAAAAATGAGAGCTGCATGCCTCAACCTGGGATTGAACCCGCGCTCTTTCGATTTAACTTCGGGTAAACATAAATATTTGATAACGTTAACTATTTGGTTGACCGTATATTTGAAACGACAAAATTGAACTATATACTTTGTTTAATTTCAACTAAATCCCTCTAAGTTAACCCATATCAATCCTAAGCCGTTTGTCTTATCGAAAGATTTGATTTACGGATACTACGTAATTCTGTAAATGCATATTCTTCTAGTAGATAGTTATCAATCGGCCTTCGTACCTACCTACCTACTTACTACTCGTAGTTATATCTACATTTATCTAAATCATCTGTTTAGACGAGATAACGTTGAGGTTTTGGAAATAACATTATGATTATTTACAAGTAGGTAGGTACATTGTTATGTTTTTAAAACTGGAAAAACCAGATCGTGTAACATGATAAGTTAGGACGTTGGTAAATTGTCGGTGATTTTCGGAAGTACTTGATTTGTTACATTTATTGAATTTAATCAGTTAATCAGTTCAAAAGCAGTGCGGGACCACAATGTAACAAGTGATTCGAAGTGACTTCAGAAAAACCTGACTACTCAATTTTTAGACATGTATATCATCCTTAACATTTTGTTTTAATTTTGCTGTACCCAGTGTCACTCTCACGACTAAGACGAATCTATTGACACCACTCACATAAAAATACGACAAGCCGTTTAGGTACTAGAGTGTGCCAAAGAAATATACATACCTACATGTATACATGTATACATTCGACAAACATAACCCTCCTTCTTTTACTAGAATTCATTGTTGAATCCCAAAATGTTAAAATAATATAGTGTCAAATTGTTGTATTCCTACAATGTTGAACTCGAGTATCTATGTGTTAAAATCTTATTTTGCTGAAGTAAAGCAGTTGAAAATCACTGAAAATGTCAGCCTTCATAAAACGATATAAGTTAATATTTAGGAAAGTTTAATATGTGGTGTTCCACGGACTCGCAAAAAACGCAAAGTGTCTACTTTTATTGTCTGAACTGCCAGGTTGAGGAATTCTCTGACAAGTTCTATATTTCCCGATAGCTACAATCTTGGTCTCTTCAAGTCGCGAGTGAATCGGTTTCTTTTAGGCAAGCGCGCTACATCCTAGACCACATCGTCACTTTACATCAGGTGAGTTGCGGTCAAGCGTAAGCCTATCGACAATAAAAAAAGTGTAAATTTAATGCTTATGAATTATAAATTACATTATATTTAAATATATGGAGTAGTTGCGTTAAAAGAGTCACTAACCAATATCTAATTAAAGTTAGATTGATACGAAGTTTTGTTCTGCTCTTAGATCTTATAAAATAAAGACTTCCTGTGGGTTATACTGGTTTATGATACCCGTGTAACTCGTGGAGGAAGCTAATTTTATATTAATTTTGATTTCAGACAAAAAAATCTTCCATGTAATACTTTAGAAAAGTGATAACATACCCCAACTCACCGGCAAAACTCACGTTACAAAACACAATGCATCTATGTAAAAGGTAAAGAAATTCAAAAGTTGTTTTGATTTAGGTAAATACGAGTAAACCTATAGTGGGAAATAATAGAACCGTGGTGAACACCGTATCTCTAGGTTCGGAAGTATTTTTTTGAAAATTCAATCCCTAAAGGGGTTACACGGGGGTTCAAAGTTTCAAACATCTTCATAAAAGCCCTGAAACCGATTATTGAAAAAAATATTACCTAACTAGCTGTGTCCCGCGGTTTCACCCGCGTAGTTCCCCATTGAATTGTCGAGATAATGAGGGAACTACTTTTTTGAAGTCGTTTAAAAAGTATCCTATGTCCCGGGGTCCAATCTACCTGTGCACGAAATTTCATACAGATCGGTTTAGTGGTTTACTTTCGCAGACAGAGTTACTTTCGCATTTAAAATATTAGTTAGGATTACAAAGCATGAAACAGTTGACAACATTTAATTTTTGCAAAGTGTTCATACTAAAAAAACTGATGAAAAAAACTCGTATGAATGTTAAGACCGTAAGATAAAAATATTTTTGTATCTGCCATCGATGAACCGCACCAAAACAAACAACAAATCTACAGATAATTAATGACATCATATTTTACGAGCTTTTTGTTTTAACTACGAGAATAACATTACGCTGAACTTTTCTTATATTTTCAAAAATCTCAATCTCTGAAAGTGTAATTTTTACATTCTGAATAAAATAAAAAAATAGTAGTAGCTTATTTTAAATTTGTCTATCCATTATCAAAAATGGGGGTCTTAAATTTTAAATGTAGTCATTCGTTTGTTTCTTAATATTGTTAAAACTAGCATTTATTTCATAAAGTATCACCTTTTTTCAGCTTATATATACACAAAAGCGCGTTAATACCTGCGAGAGTGTCCTCCGTAAATATAAGAGCTGGACAGATCCTCTGAGGACGATCAATCCTGACTGACGGACGAGAGGGTCCGAGAGGGACTACTGTAGACAATAATAACGTTTTAACACGCAACATTAGGGACGGAATGAAAGTATAAAATCAGCGTTATTACCCGACTCCCCAAAACGAAGGTAATGTTTTTTGAGTGGAGATATGTTAAATATGCAGAAATGAGTCAAAATCAGAGAGGTGAGCATTATGCTTCTGACATAGTTTTTCTTAATAAAATAACATGATATAATTAAAATAATACATTATCTATCGCTATAGCACTAAAATTTGTTTCTTATAATTATTATTTCTTATAATTTGTCCATTTATTTCCATGCACAGTATAGTATATGTATTTATATATGTATCTGTGTAGTTATATTAGTATTGATTGTATTTATTATTATTTATAATAGCTGTTTAGTTGATAGTGTAGGTAATATTTTAAGGCCTCTTTAATATAAGTTATTATCATTTACGTGCATGGTTGCCTGGAAGAGATCGCTTTAAGCGATAAGGCCGCCATTTAAAAGCCTGTATACGTAAATAAGGTCTTCTTTAATCATATTTTATGTATGTTGCTGGTTTTTAAATAAAGAGTTGTCTTATCTTATCTTAAAATATATATTTAAGGATAAATGTTTTGTGCATAATTACAGGGTACTCAGCATTTTAATTTGATTTTTCTATAATCTTGTTTTAGTAAATTTTAAACATATAGGTCTAAATAGTCATTCCGGGAACGCATCCTTATATGAACATTAGTGACATCCATATATACATAGACATTTAACTTTATATATATCTTTATAACTTTATATCTATGTACTGGTTACTTCCAACGTTTTTACTCGTTAAAAAGAAGTCTGAGGTTTTCGATGTCTCTTCTAACCACTTTCTACGTGAACACTTGTTTTTAAATGGTACTTTAGTGATGGGAAAAGTATAATAAATATAGTGCGTCTTACCTTCATATGCAGCTTACGCGTCTATTATCAGTTATTTTAGTTTTAAACCCTACTAAGCTGAATTTGAAAAAAAAATTACATTACTTGGAAAGTATTTCCATATGAAACAAAAATAGTATTTTCCAAATCAGGCCACGTCACGGTGAGTAATCGGGACAAAAAATAGAAGAAGATATCTAAAAATACATGTACAGCAGGAAAATTCAGCATATATCAATAGAACAGAATTTCTAAATGTGCAAGTAAGTGCTCGCGTGGTCTTTAAACCGAACATCTATTGTAAAGCAAGCTCTATTGTAAAGCAATGCAATCAGCTCCACGTTGTTTATATCTAATTTATATCAAATCTCAAAATGTTCTGTTTAACAACAGCCTACAGCAGACTATCTAAAGATAAACTGAGATTTGGAACAGAAAACATTGTGACGTAATGTCACATTGTTGTATGTTTGTGTTTACTTTGTCATCTGTTATTTACAAGATTAATATTATGGTTTGAAATGCGATAGTAAGAATCAGTTGAGAGAATCAGAGACGTAAGACCTTATCGCCCCGTAAAAGGTTTATCTAAATCTGTATACGACGTGTAACGGTAGTAAAGGTGTCATAATACTTAACGGTGTTAGTCTGCCCATTTAAGTGAACCCATTAAAGAACAAAACTTTGCAAAGTTGAAAAATGTTATCCTTATGTATCCTTATGTATTTCTGTTACATGTTGTATATAACAGAGAAAGTCCTAACTGACTTACTGACAATCAACGTTGAACCTAGAGACATGAAATTTGATGAGTATATTCATTGTAGGGTTATAGGAGTGTACTGAGAAGGGATTTTTGGAAATAGAACCACTAAATGGATCAAATGGGGTTTCAAGATTTGTTACTTTTATAAGACATTTAATATCGCGTACATCGCTAGGTGAAAGAAACTAGCAATTTATATTTTGTTTGAATTTTTTCGTGTAAATTAATTTAAATTTACATGCCCACTTACCAAATATTACGTCGTCTAATTTCTGGTATTAAGCTAATGTTGCTAATTGTCGAATGTATAAATGTCTAGGTCAAAGATTTTAGGTAAAGATGCCGTCAAGGCAAAATCTGATCTAATTTTGCCTCGAAAGTGGAAAGACAGCTTTGTGTTTTCGATAATATTAGCTGTTTGATTTATTGATTCGTTAATTCGGGTAGGCTCAACATTTTTGACATAGACATATTTTGATTATGAAATGTTATTACAATGTATCCGAATACATTAATGATAAATCTTTAAAATAAAATAAATCAGCTCGCTCCGCTCCACACTCTATTGCGATGCCCAAGATGGGTTGTATGTGACATTCAACGCACCATATCTATATTGTTATTATGGATCTGTACATATGTTTTGTTTATGTCTTTGCAATAAATTATTTGAGTATTGAGTAGTTATAGGTACTTGGGTTCCCTGACTCGATGAACGGTTTATAATATATTTTCCATCTATTAACAGTAAAACAGCGTAGCGCTATGCGCGCGTTGATGTCTATTGCACTGCTATAGTTAATTTGTCATGTTTACAAACTGTAATATAACTCTCTTTGTGCAAGTTACTAGAAATTGATAAAAAATGGTTTTTCGTACAAATATCGTTTTTGAACGAATAAAAAGCATTGTACGATTTGGACATTTAGCTAAAATGTTCTAGGCACAAGTTACGAAAATTACCATTAATTCAGCTAGTGTGTTGGTCGTATTTTTTTGGGTTCTCAGTACTCACCCTCGGCAATGTTAATAATATAATTCGTACGAAGCCGTGGCAGGCTGCATTATGGCGGTACGACAGCACATGACGGATCGCTCCATCCGGCTTCGAGCTACCAGCTACTACGTAGTACTGCTTCCCGCAAAAATATACCGTAATATTACTAAATATGTGAATAGTGAAGGAAATAAAGGGAATGTATCGGGAACTAAGGGAAATGTTATTGTTGTCAAAAAACAACCATAATTATCATCCGTAGGCCGCAATGCTAGGTATAGTATTATTATATATAGAATTCTAACTTTTACGATATTTCGAACTTAGCCTTACTTACTACCTTACTAGGCTATAAGGTGCCTTCAAAACCGAGCTTCATCATCATGATCATCCATCTACAGCCGTCCTTATCTTATCTTACTGGGGTAGGCTCTCTAACAATATGCCATATGTCTAACATTCTCCTGCCCAATTAGGTTAAATAATAAATATTCTAAAAGCGAATTTTCCGAAAGCTCCCCTTACATTCCGTGCCAATATTAATATTGACAATGCCAATACAATGATAACGAATGTATTTATCTACGTGTATTTTAATTAAGAGCTGCAATAGGCAGGCGTTAGATCTCGTTTGTCACTCGTATCTGATACACGGGAGCCAGGATTACGGGTAGCGTGTAGTTGTTTGCTTTGCTCTCCAATTTAGGCAATACCTAGTTGTGTGAGCGTTCAGTGTGCGCGTACCCTTATCGAGGATGGGTACGTCATAGTATTTTATTAACACTTTTTTTTTTATAAGAGTATTTATTCTAATGCATTTATTTTGTATATTTTTTCTTTTTGATTTACACGAGGTTTTTCAGTTTAGCTGTTTTGAAAGTCTTGTAAATAGATTATTTTTTATGATAATAAAAAAATAAACGGTAAAGTTATGTCAAAATCAAAATGGTTTAGTTAACAAATCTTAGCTTACTCAAGTATTAAGTCAAGTAGGTAGTTACATAAGGGAGTTTTATAGTTTTAGCTACCTACCTATTATAATTATTTATTTTTTCATATAATATGCTGTGCCTAGAATTTGTAAAAAAAAGAATATAAGGTTATACAATAATAGTGATTTAATAAAAAATACTAAATAAGTAATATATTTTATAACTTAGATAGGTAAGTACTGGGTTTTTATAACATTTATACGAGCTATTAGTTTTTTCTAATAACATAAATATCTTAAAACCTTGATCTAATATTTAAATTAATAACCAGTAAAATTCCAACGAATTTCAAAAAATAAAGTAGCTTGTTTTGAGGCATTTTACTGTATAAAAACGAAGTGATACATTATGCCTGTCATCTAAAATTTATCATTGCATCGTGAAATTATAATAACTTTTAATATTGTTACGCTTTTGCTGGGAAAGTTTTTGCTCAAACTGGGGCAAAAAAAACGAACATGGCCGACTGACATTCAACAAAACTAAATAAGACTAACCTACTTATACAAGTTTTATGTATGTAATATAATCGCATGCATATTTCATAGCAAATTAAAATGCATATCGCTATGAATATCAGACTACATAACTTCTTTTTTATTCGTAAGCCATTTTCCCGTAAAGAATTTGAGCAAACGCGGCAGCAAGAAAAAATAATGGAGAGCGCATCTGCCGCATTGTCCAATTTCGACCAATCCCGTCGTCTCCCGCTCCCCTCGCTGTCAGTTTACTGTCAATTGTTTGAAATTCGAATGTTATTTTTTTCTGGCGTCGGCAGTAGGGCGTTGACGCGAGAATACATGGCCAGTGATGTTGTACAATTGAATAGATTGAATTATGGACGTAGCGGAACGTTATGGATCGCCACCCGCATTGTCGTCCATTTAATATGGGGAACGGGAGCAGTTTAGTTTCGCATAAATTGTGACGGAGATTTAAATGGCTTCTAAATAAAAGCGAGTACCTACTTACTCTCAGTTCTTGTTCTGTGCATACCTTAGAGGCTAGCAATACCATTTAATAATTCTTTGAAAAGTCTCAACCAACTTTAACAAACAATTTTTGATCAGGAGGACATGAAGAATCGGAAAACTTAAAAACCATCACCTGTTTTGAAATCAGATAAAAATTGTATTGCAATTCAAATTCAATTTAATAATGATGATGAAAATTATGACATTGAAATTTAGGTGTTAGAAAAATATTAACAGAATAATATTTATTAGTTGTGTGGAATTTATCGATCAATACTAATCTATACTAGTTTAGTAATGTTATTGACGTAAGAAATCATTAACTAAATTACGTAAGTTTGTAATCATCCGAGTTGTTCACAACAAATGTAAGATTGTAACTGATGACAAGGAATTAATTATATAGGTATGTGAAATGTAACCATTGCTTTAGATTTACTTTATTTTTGTTTACTTTTAATATTAATAACATTGATTGATTCATTTGCCTTCCTTGAGAGCCAGTGTGTTTCAGACTAGGCATGCTTTATCTAGGCTTACAGTATCACTGACTTCCGTGATTGTGCGAGCTGGTGGCCAAATGCCTAGCTGCGATGGATACAAATAAATTTAAAATAAAATATTGATTGTTTGACTGACATTCTTTTTCTGTTTCTTTTCATTGTTACTTATTGCTGGTTACAACATTAAAAATAAAAATATATTATAAAAATTCACAATCACAGACAACTCCCCACGAAATCCATAGACAAAATCGGATTCCCACATAATATCAAAAAGCGTAATCATACGCAATGCGGAGTGGGCAAACATTTGCAGGACGGTAATGGATTAGCGATGTAGGCAACGCGCGGCGGCGGCCGGTGTTCTGTTACAGAGGGCTAGCAAACAGCGGAGCCTTTGACAGACCCTGTACTAATGTAGAGGTACCCACTAACAACAATATGCATCGAGTAGAAGAATAAGAAATATTTATTGGCTCTTAAATAACGTTCGTTACAGGCAAGTCTTGTTACATTTTAATAACGAGTATTAATTACACAAAAAATTAAATTAATAAACTTATTAAATACTTTTTTTAGTTCTCAGAACAAGTATTTATTATTGTATATATTTACGTTGTGATTTATTTCTTTACTTATTAGTGACATTTTGTAATGGTTGTTCGTTACACAAGAACGATGATTCCACAAGCTGCATTGACATATATTGACTGAGTTTATAAAAAGGATATTGTTCAAAAAAATTATTTGGATTTTTGTTTGAATATATTAAAGTTTAGGTACATAATAAATATCTGGTAATTTATTGTACGTTAATATTTTAGTGTGAAGTCCCTGTAAAGTATATATAACGGATGGCTTATTCTATGTTGAATAAATGATGATAGGTAAGACTGTCCGGTTGGCGCTGTTGGTAGCAACCCTGCCTTCTGCGCCGCTGGTCCCGGGTTCGTTTCCAGGACAGGTGAAACGTTTGTGTGCATAAACATGTCTGTTTAACCTGTACCTGCGTGTTTATTTTATAAATAAGTATGTATTTATGTATGTATATTAGTCATCAGTTACCATAATATAGACTTTGCTAGTTTGAGACCGGAAGGCCTTTGTGTGGATGTAATAAAAAAAAATACTTAAAGATGCTTGCAGCATTATAGTCTCTTAGGTCTCTCCCAACGTCTTCCATATTTTCTTTCTCTAGTTTGTCTTTCTTATTCAGTCCCACATCACTCTTTAAATCTATCTTCCCGCCATCTTTTATATCTTCCTTTATTCTATTATTTTGTCTTGGCACCCTCATTCAACCACTTTCTTCGTCCAGCTACGGCTCTCCTTACGGCAAATCTGTCTGTCAAATTATATCTGCTTTTAGTTAGGCGCTGCATTAATTGCTGGATGTATTAAATAATACCAACTCGACTCAATTTTGCATGACAAACATATATTATAACTATTGGGTATGTAAAAGTCAACAGAGAGATATTTGAAAGAGAAAACGATCTGAAAAAACTGAGGAGTCCGCATTGCAGTAGGTTCTAGATACTAAGTAAACAATCTTGTTTATCTCCGAACATTAACATGAATGTTACATATCTATATAAATCTAAAAGAGTAAGTTCCGACTGACTGATATTTACTACGAATCAGCGTAGAGCCCAAAGCTAAAATTAAAGACATGAAATTTGGAGAGTAAATTTAAGATTTAGGTGTGTTCTAAGAAAAGGTTTTTGGAAAATTTTACCCCTAAGGGGTCTAGTCTTAATAGGGGTTTAAAGTTTTAAACTTTTAATATTCCATTTTATATCGCTTCCAACGCCGCGAGTCACAGTTAATAAACAATTAGTAAAAAACCACGACACCTAAAACACAAATAGACTTTACGCTTAAATTTAAACCTAAACAAACATGCACTTGAGTGCAATGAAAACAATATTGACATAGCTTACGTAGCGACCTTCAATCCAGGTTAATAATGTCGACACGCTTCTGAAATATTTGAGATTATTTTAGATGAGCTAATGTCATTGCCAATGAATACTGCGTAGATGTATATGTGGAGATGTACTGGTGGGTTTGCTCAGATATGTCAATATTGGCGTAGGCTTGCGTTGCGTACGCGCCGTACGCTGATCTTATTGATCGTGTCCCTTGTTTAGGACGATACGGCAAATGACACCCATTCAGTAGCCCGTTTCACAGTGCTTTTCCGATCGGGATTGAAAACTTTGCAAGACTAATTACGCAAACAATGTTATATAATCTCTACTTTATTAACTTTAAAATTCTAGTTTCTACTGACTTTCAAAAAAGAAGAATGTAGTTTTAAATGTTTGTTACCTGATTTCTCGGAGACGAATAGACAGATTAGAAAAAATGTTTTTATGTTTGAAAGGGTGTATCGCTCATCCGAAATAATTGATATAGTTGTATCGGTACGTGCCGTAATGGAAATTGATAGTCAGTTTTTTTTAAATTATAATATTAGTTTAGATCTGGGATTGATTTTCAAAGCTTTTAAACGTTTAATATTGTTTTAGTGACATGCGGAAAAATGGCGAGAAATAAAATGGCTAGTTCAGATACCGGACCTTATCCGTTGTCAAGTTAATTTAGAATAGAACACGCTTATCAAGTAGGTAAATTGCATGGAATAAAATACGAGAAGTAATTTTGTGCAGACCAGGACACTACAACATTAAACTTACACGAACACAATACATTAACAATTAGAAACTGAGCTGCTGCATCCCAAGTGTCTGGAAAGTTATCGCTTAGCTCAGCTCACCCTGATGCTAAGAATTGATTCTCAGCGTTGATTTTTAGCAAACATTTTTAACCTGAATAAATGCGCTGAGTCGCATAAGATACGAATTAATTGTACTAAAATTTAATTTATTTAGATTTTTACCCAATGTAAACCAATATCAGTGTTACTGGTAAGAAATATTTTATTTTTATGTTTTCTCAACGAGTAACAGTGTTACTGGTTGGGATTTTTTCTAAATATTTAGGTTCCAACCAGTCACAGTGTTACAGTTGGGGGTGTTACTCGTTGGAAAGTACCCATCGAAACTGACTAAACTCGTAACGCATAGACGATAGACAATGGACCCGTACCGCGTCCAAGCAATGTTTGCGGGTCCATAGTGGTTGCGCAAACAGTCAGTCGGACAAACAACCGGCACGTTTGATCTACCAACGGGTTCGGAACTTGACACCACTGCTGCGAGTATGTACCTAGGGGTAGATACGAGTAGGAGCAGGCAGGTGGCTGATTATATAAACAGAGCTGATTAGTTTGATGCTGCTGCAATGACTTAACGAGACATTCAGCACCATTCAGACCACGAATTATAATCAATATATTATTATTATACCTACTCGTACCCTCTGCATCGTGCCCCGACATAAAGTGCCAGCATCGCGCGTTCCTGCTATGTCGCGATCCGCAGTAACGAACGGGATCAAGGCAAGGTGGATCTTTGTATCTCGTGTTCTTAAATACGAATCTAAGTATGTAGTTATTGTAATTCTTTTGTAAGCTTTTCAAAGTTTCGGAATGGCTAGGTAGTTACATTTTCAGTTAACAGCAGTTTACCACTGTGAGCACGGTAACGGATGTGGTTTGGTGGTTTACCATCACCATCTTCGTACCTTGTGTTCTTAAATTTGTATCTACGTGGTAATGCTGACCCTTAAGTAAGCTTTTCGAAGTTTCGAAATATACGGGTTGGTCTTACATTTTAACTGACATTGACATAGTTGAGAGCGGATCCAGGGGGGAGGGGTCGTGGGGGTTATATTAATATTTAATATAACTAATATTTTGTATCATGGCAAACGCGCTATTCGGGAACGAACACACTGAAAAGATACCTTTGTACATACATAACCATCACAATGTATACGATTTTATAGGTATTGAAAATTAACTCACTGAAGTCAACAGGAATGGTTATAACTGTGTAAATTCTAAGTCATTGCCCGTACAGTTAAATATCATCTAAAGCAAACGGATAGAAAGCTAATTCCGCATTGCCTTTCATATCAAACAGTGACCAGTGATGTCCCGGATATCGAACATCCAATTAACAAGGGTCCTGTCAACGTGTTGCCATGTAAAGGATTATCTGGCCATCACGCCGGCAGTGCAGTCATCTCGTAGTCACAGTCATAAGTTCGTGCAGGAAGGAGATCGATCTCAATTAGAGTCCAGTCAGACTGGACCACCGATGCACGTGATCGAGACAGAGAGCTGTCGGATTATAGTTAATAAAGATTGTTTGTAACGGGGTGTTAGGAACGAACAATAAATTGGTAAATTAAATGGGTCAAAAACAATTTCCTCCCTGATTTTTTGACAATATAATGAGATAACTACCGGGCATGTGCTTTTATTTTTATCGAAATTACTATTCTGTTTAAGGCCTACAGATAATTCAAATGCTCCAACCTACAACCAGAGGGATGCGTGCCCAGTATGCTAGCAGCATTACCACGCTGAATGGCAATGCTTATATACGTTGCGCCAAATAAAAACCGGCAGTCTGGTCACGCGTCGAATCGATCAAACGCTCGGATGAGTATTGAAAAACATTACTCCAAAATGGCTCAAATATATAAATATCCTCTACCGAGGCTAGCATATTTTCAACATAATTATATGTCTATATTTTTACTGTAATATAATCATCCAATCATCACCGTATCGGACCGTTTTGCTTTTAATGTAAACTAAGAGTTCTATGCACTGATAATTTTGCGACCGATCTAGTTTTAGATATTTGACTGACTTTTATCTTATTGACGTTTCTGACCCGCATGTCCTGTCCACTGATCGTCAAGATTGGTGAAAAACTACGTCCTAACCGTTGTTAGATGTTACGACGTAAGAACATATTGCCAGACTCGAATCAGAGATGTCTCGAGTTTTAGAGAAGATAAAAAAAGAAAACTGAGAGAATGAAAGTATGAGAAGGGCGCTCGAACGGGAGATATACATGAGATATGGACTCGGCAGTGCTTAATAAATATACATTTACCCATAACGTTCAATAGCTCAACACATTAAGAAATGTAGAGCACGCTGGCCAAATTAGATTTATGTGGGGATGACTAGAACCTGATGAAAAACATTGAATAGGTATCAATATTATTATTACAAAAAAACAACCAGTTTGTAAATATGATATTGTCATCAAATACCTGCTAACTTATTAACCGTACTTACCTATATTTGACCTATCTACTCATATTTTGTATTTAACGAATACACTTAAAAATACAAGACCGATTTCAAAAATTGTTTTACCAGTTAAAGCTATGCACCTATTTATTTAAAGCTAGCATTATCACTGAGTAAAAAGGTCTATATTTATAACTAGAACTTTCTAATATTTATATACTAGCTAGTTGATAATATTACGCATATGTACGTAGTAGTAACGTAACACATACACCACAATCACACATTCGTAAAATACATACCTACATAATCCGAAGAAACACGCTCGCTAACTACAAGGAAATTCGCAAATCCACAAGGTCAAATAATACATACCGATTTAAAAAATATAATATTTGCATTATTACACCTGATTCTTGGAACACAAAGAAACCTAAGTCAATATTTGAGGCTTCACAATCCGCAGAAATCGTCCAGTCAATTAGATAAAAGCGGAGACATGTCTAACTGAATAGGTGGATGTTTGCTTCAATAATACACGTCAAAAACATCAAATTCGCCGTGAAACGAGCACTGGCCAGCACTCGTGCGCAGCGGGGCGCCTTCTTAAGGCTAATATTGAAATATCTTTTATCTTTCACCTTTTTTTATAGCCTCGAATTAGAAAAAATGACACCTGTCATAAATGTGTCGGAGTCGCTCCCACGGGTCGCGACTAAATGCCCCGTAAAAAGATTATTTCGAAGCAAAGAGATGTTTGTGTAAACATACCTGTGTCCGGTCGGTAGTACAATGGCAAAAACGGATGTCAATAGGACCCCTGAAGAGCTATTGATATTCATACTTGTAACGATTTTGATATATCCAAACATACCAAAATATTTTAAGAAAATAGACTAGAACTAGACTAGACTATGTTCTATAACCAATCAAATGTTCCCTTGTTCACAGTTCCCAAGTTGATGATCCCCGGGCCAGCTGAGTTCGTCAGTCAGGGCGTGATCGGAAGCCCTCAGGAAGGCTTGCGGACTCCCACCGGGAGCCAGATGCTCGCTAATCCCCTCCTCAACCTCAACAACACCGGCCGCACCAACTTCACCAACAAACAACTCACGGAGCTCGAGAAAGAATTCCACTTCAACAAATATCTCACGCGAGCAAGAAGAATAGAGATAGCCTCAGCCCTCCAACTTAACGAAACTCAAGTCAAAATTTGGTTTCAGAACAGAAGGATGAAACAGAAAAAGAGGATTAAAGAGGGTCTTATCGTTGCTCCCGAGTTAACCCCTACGTCGACGACGCAGCCTAGCGTTGTAGGCTCCAGTGAAAATAGTCGAGAGTCCAGCTAGAGTCATCCCGAACTGAATGTTAATGGTTTTAAGGACTAATTTGAAGTGAACTGTATAAAAACTATGTTTTGTGATGTTCTACAGAATCAAACGCTTCCTATACGTTAATCTTATTTTTTTCAATGAGTGCTTTTTGCCAAATTTAAAGTGATTTTGGAAAGTATGTTGTAGTTAATGCCTTGTTTATATTATGTAGGGCAGGATAATCATGGCTATAATTTGATATATTTAAGTCATATAATTAATAAAAAGCACTTACTGGACTAATTTGCAACTTAATTTAAAGGGAATTTCTAATATGTATAATAAACGCTTTTTTATTTAATATCTTAAATGTTTTAAAATTCTGAACATGTGTATTTAAATTAAATTATACATTAACAATAAATAACATTTCGTAGAAGTTAGGGATTCAAAACTGGATAACTTTTTAGAAATAGATTCTAAATATTTATAAGCATTATTTGATAAAACGAATACGTTTTTTTTTCTCCTGAATGCAATTTTTTATTTATTATTAGTTGATAGATAAAGAAAGTTTTAATATATTTTTACATGTTTAAATATATTAAATAAACCAAAGCTCAATATACATTTTTATAAATAACAAAACTACAGGAGCTCAAGTTATTTGGTGGATTGAATCAAGTATGTAATGTATGATAAATAACTTAGATACTTAAATAATTAGTTTCGCGGCTTTCTTCAACAGCTCCGTGAATTCGTCAACTCATTATTGCAGTGTGTTTGCCGGCGGCATCTAGTAGAGCGCAGCGAAACAAATCATTTCGAGTCTCTGAGATAAATAAATATCAACCGAAAGTATTTCCGAAAATAAATAACATTAAGAAATAATACTTAGTCAATATTTATGATAGGGCTTGGGCCGTAATTTCGGTACTGGATGTAATTCCGGAATTCACATTAATTGTTTAATATTGTTTCCAATTCCGGAATTGGTTACAAGAATCCTACAAGTAGGTACTTACTTCGATATTGAAAACAGAGTATGTAATTATGCAAGCTGCTTGAAGCGCGGCACATCCTTAGCGCATCGTAGCGCAATCGGCCTGAAATGCCGAAGTTAATTTTAAGAAACTTATCTTTTTTATTAATTGACTAAACGAAACTATAAATTAAAGTTCCTCTCTCTCTCTCTCTCTTTATCTCTTAATAACAATGACCTGCGAGAAAAGTCTCTCTTTTAATTATTCTTATCGTGCAAAAGAGAAAACTACTAAAGACGTCCGCGAGGAGAAAAAGTGACGTTATTACCTATAAGTAAATTTATACTATGCATTTTGCGATTCTGAGACTTAAAAGTTCAAGATCCCAACCCAATTCCGAAATTGATAAATGGTCCAATAGTCAAGCCCTGATTTGCAGTACCTATAATATAACTTTTCATTCTGATGGTGCAATGGAGACATACAAATACAAATAACCCTGGAGCATACGATTTTTAAAGAAACAACAGTGCCTATTTCTTGCTAAGGTACTTAACTAAACATCGGCGAAAACTTCATACCTACTACGAAATAAGCATATCTACAATTGACATGTTTGTTCACTCACTCACGCCCCTCTATAGCCAACGATTTTAGGTTTACTTTTTTGAGTGAATTAATCTATACCTATCTTCACTAATATTTAACTCCGAAAATTGATATGCACTAGTACTCATTCTACTGATTCATTTGAACCAGAAAAGTGTTGGTAATATTACTGCATTTTATTTTAAGTACGTAGCCGTCTATTTAAATCAATTTTATGTTTTTCATAAACACAGTATCGTCCCACTGCTGGGAATTCTACTCTAAGAAGGCGGTGAAAGCCATAGTCCACCACAACGGCCAAATTGCGGGTTGGGGTATTCACTTACCTTTGAAAGCTAATGCTAATAAACCTTCTTAGACAAGCAGGATTTTTTAACGATGTTTAACCTCAGCATGTGGTTATTATGATATGCATAAATGTTTTCCTTTACTTTTTAATACGTAATAATATTCTATATATATACAGTGTTATCGGTTAGGATTGTACTAAGCCGTAAGGGAGTCACTATACTCATCATTACCAACAACTTTTATTATAGGTCGAACCCTGCATTCGAGAAAAAAATTGCTGTTTCGCACAAAAAGTTTAATGCTCGTCAACAAAATGTAAAAGAAACAGCTGATATATTTTTCTCAAATTCTGAGTCAGACCCATTGTAAAAGTTGTTCTTTAAGATGAGTATAGTGAACCCCTTTCGGCTTCGTACACCCTTAACTAATACCACTGTATATAAATAAATTTCTCTGTCGGTTGCTAGTCTAATTTTGTAATTTTTATGTACAGATTTAGACTTATTTGTATATAAACACGCAAGAAACGATTAAATGGTGTAAAAATTATATAAGTTACTTTAGGTATACGAGTAGGTAATTCCATCATTAAATTAACGTATCTATTTTCAAATTGAAGTTTTATTGCCTCCTTCTAAGTATATTTCTGTAAGAAATATTTTAACTCGAGTCTATGAAAAATGAGAACCGTCGTAGAGTAAAATGGAACTAACATCATCGCATTATCACACTATTATTATAAATGCGAAAGTTTGTGTTTGTTTGTTCCTTCTTCACGCTCAACAGATTCAAATGAAATTTGGCACGAAGATAGCTTGTACTTTAGATTAACACATACTCGTAGACTACTTATTTAGTCTGATATTAACCTAATATTCAAGGGTTCCCATGGGATGATCAAAAATCTATCGCGAGTAAAACCGCGGGGCGCAGCTAGTGATTATATCTGATAGCCTCGACCTAGTACACAAATATATAGTATTAAATTCGTAAAATGATAACATATGATGACGTAACAGTGTTATCAACTTAATATAGCAAATACGTCAAATATACACAGTGGCCTCATATGTTACGACATGAACTTGAGAACTGGACACAATAGATAGAGTGTGGTGGCCTATCAAGCCTATTTTATTCTAAAAATAAAAAATGTTACGACGGCTCCATTTCCGCACAGATTATTAGTATCACCCTCTCACTCTAAGAGCGTCGGACTCCTTTGTAAAATAAACTTTTTCTTTTTACCAGTGTGAAAAGAAAAAGTTTATTTTACAAAGGAGTCTAACGCTCTTAGAGTGAGAAGGGTGATAAAAGTTCATTTTGGCATGTGACGAACAGGATTCTTCTCGATTGTCACAGAAAAAATCCCGTTTGTCACATTGGTGTGCCTAAGAGTGTCATCAGTTTTCCCGCGTTCGCTGAAAAAATGGCATCCCTGTCTTGTAAAACTAGTGATTCTGCAATGTTTAATGTGTAATATTGGTGGATTATGAACCATTAATGTCTTGTTTATGTGCACAAGTGAGTATCAAGCAAAGCAAGCGATTTAAAGACGGAATAATGTCGTTTTCGTGTTCGCGAGAAATACCCATACAAACCCTGGTAAAGTCTCTACCGCTTTACGAGGGTACATGATGTGACTATAACTTGACCACGATGATTAATTACTTGATGTTTGACTTAACTTCATTGATTAATAACTTGAAAATTTAACCTAACGCTGGCAAATATGCAAATCGTATGGTGCCATGTACAAATCCAAAAAAAAGACTCGACGCGTCTAGTACTGACAGCCTCTAAACGCGACGAGAATTAAATTTTTGGCGATAATTCACGTGATTAGTCCCTTCTATGTTTCACAGCAGTTTTAATACAGAAAAACCATTTGGTTTATTAGATATCTGTATTAAGGCTTTCCTACAGGGAAAAAGAAAACTACTTAAGTAAAATCCGCCATAGAACTTTGAAATATGTAAAACTCTGTAGGTACTTACATCTGAATAACGTTACAAAAATTATATACAGTTAGTTGATAGATTAGTCAACAAAAACGCGATGCGATATTCTTGAACCACTATTTTATTCATTGAAAATAAAAATGGGCCAGAAACGTCGTATTCGACACATTCTAAAAGTTAATTTTCAACATTTTTAATGCATTTAATTTTAATATTTTTTCTCACACAAAAAAAAAATCTATTTAAAAACCCAACGCATGACCGAAGTAGACAAGAATTTTTAGCAATTGTATATTTTTTGCAAAATCTAGAGAAATCTTAAATTTTTCCATCGTATATAATAATTTAGCTTTGACGCAGACACGACAATTAATGACATAAATAAAATAAAAACTTTACAAATAAAAACATTTATTTGAGAGCAACATGCAAACAATAAGGCACAACAATATTTTATCAAATAACGTTTTATATGTTAAATTAAATATAAAGGAATGGTACAATACGAAGTTATTGTGACTCCTTAATATACTAATAGAATTAAATTAATTTAATGTGTCGAAGATTAAATATACTATACTAATTAATGCAATGATATTAATATAACTTAATTATATTAATTAAATTATATTAATATCATTAAATAATATTAATATCATTAAATTATTATAATTAATGTAAATAAATTATATTAATATAATTTAATAATATTAGTATCATTAAATTATTATAATTAAATTATATTAAAACGAAACACCGCCGACAATCTCCATACAGCATTTACGAAACTGGAGATAAATCTCAGCTTATGAAAGATAAACAAACATACACACATACCTATATAAAAAACCTAAGTAATTATGCGGTAGGCATATCTATCTAAATGTATAAATAAAAATCAATTGCTGTTGGTTTGTCTCGCTAAAACTCGAGAACGCCCGATTTAGCATATTTTGATTTGGAATGTTTGTGAAAGTTTAGAAAAGGTTTAAACGGTGAGAAACATACACAACTGTTAGGCGGTACGAAGTTCGCCGTGTCAGCTAGTTTTAAGTATATTATTTTTGATAGTTTATTAAATTGACCTCACCAAAACTAAGTTAGTCCTGTTCATACATTTTATCGGCGGGCGATCAACTATTTGTATGGAACAGCTGATTTATTTTCTCTAATTCAGAGTTGGTCACATAATAAAAGTTGTTCCTTAGGATGAGTACAGTGACCCCCTTTCGGCTTATTACACTCCTAACCAATAACCCTATATTATGAATTTCCGACACATTATGTAATATTGAAGTTAAAAATAACAAACAGCAACGTGAAAACCAAAAACGTAACCCGAACAATCAATTGCGAAAAATTCAATATTTATATTTTTATTTTTTATTCAACACCCACCTAAAAGTTCCCTATGTTTATTACTGTCTAATACATATTAATATATCTTAGACATCTAAGAGATAAAACAAGAATATATCTTTAGCACGTAAATATGTCCATTAAATAAAATTATCTCTAAAGAGTATTGTATAGTAATGGCGGCGAATATATATAAATAAAATAAATAATAAACGCAATGCAGACAAGACAAACTAACTATACTGTCCTCCGGCCAATTTGGAAACCGAGATTTCGAAACCAGTTTAGAAAACAGAATAGCATTATCTAACACGCAAACACGATGAGGTTTTATAAGATAAAAAATTTAAATTACAAATATAATGTATTTTTAACAATAGTCCGTACTACGTAAAATACCAAAAGAAAATTTGAGTATTTTAACAATAGTCCGTACTACGTAAAATACCAAAAGAAAATTTGAGTATTTTAACAATAGTCCGTACTACGTAAAATACCAAAAGAAAATTTGAGTATTTTAACAATAGTCCGTACTACGTAAAATACCAAAAGAAAATTTTAGTATTTTAACAATAGTCCGTACTACGTAAAATACCAAAACGAAAATTAGAGTATTTCCCGAAGTGCATTGCGCTTGTCACCCTGAGGTATAGTTGCTTAGATCTTGGTTTATTTAGTTTTAACTTCCAATATCTCGAACTTGGCTCCATTCTCATTCAACTTCTGTATTAGAGACGTGTCTTTGAACGCTACGCCGGTTGTTAACACTCCGCTGGAAACAAAAGTTAGAATTATAATTTCATGTATGAATAAGTTATAGAATAAGTAGTGCCATAGCATCGTATCTAGTAGCAATGATGGTCGAGTGGTTAGTGGGGTCGATTGCCGTGCAAAAGTACTAGGTTTGATGTCACGAAACATTCAAAAAGAGCCTGAGCTACCGGTGAAGGAAAACATCGTGAGGAAACCGTAGCATGGTGGTAGGACGTTTTCTATCGCTCGCCTGACTAGCTACCACACTTAAGTAGTCGCCATACACCTAACGATGTGTTCCGGCATCCTTCCTTGAGAGCCAGTGTATTCCAGACTAGGCAAGCTCCATCTAGATATACAGTATCGCTGACTTCCGGACTCGTGCGAACTTGTAGTCAAATGCCTAGCTGTGAAGGATAAGAAAAAGCAGGCTTGCAAAGTAGAAACCTATTAAGTATCAACTTAAAAAGACCCAGATTATAACTTCCGAGATATAGTAAAGCTGGCAATTAACACAATAAAAGTAGACTGTAAATTGAAAAGTTAGCAAGAAACTTATTTGCACCAAAAAACTACTTGTACTAACAGAGCCTTCATAATTAATATCTAAATTTCGCATAATAATAATAATAATAATAAAAAATAGGAATTGTACTTATATTAATTTAAGCAACCGAAAAAACAATGTATGTGTAAGTCCCCCTTGAATCTAATGCAAGAATATCATCAAAATTGTAAAACATACTCTTTTGGAAATCAGCGACAAATATCATCTGATCACAGCACTGGCTAAATACGTGTCTCGTACGAAGCCTTAGCTCCAGAAATAGATAAATGTCACAATGTAACTCACGGTTGCGGCATCTTGTTCCTCTCGTCCAGTATGGTGACGGCACTCAGCAGGAGAGCGATCACCGTGAAACCATACCCGGGATTCATTGCAGACACCTGACAGATTGTAACCAATTAACTAAACGATATTGTATCCCATCCATATTTTATTTTATAGTCATAGTAATTTACTCATAACAAATACAAGTTACATATTAAATTAAATTAATAGTTATTTGCTATACAAGAGCGCAAAGTTTGCTATTTAACCGCGTGCTCACTTTTGATGACCGAGCAAACGAAGGATTCTAAAATTGAATCCTGAGCGTTAGCGAGGGAATTAAAAGAGCACAAGGTGAAAAATCTTTGCACTCGAGTGAAATACGTAACTTTTCATCCCACCTCAGCGAGGTAATGACTACGAAAAACAAATAACAATATGAAGTGAAAAGATAATGGCGTAAAACAAATAAAAAAAAGTACAGTAAAAAGGTTCCGATTCTGAGTTTTTAACAAAATAGAAAAGGTTGTATGATGAATTCGGCACCCTAGAGGTGGAAGTAATGGGTTGAATGAGGTTTTTAATTCACAAACTTAGTGCACACGATATTCTAAATTCAAATTTACTTTATCCTCTAGCGGATAAAAACGGCTTTGTACTCAGATATTGAATTGCAAAAATACTCTTTCCGAGATGGTGGGATGAAAAATAGATTTAAGAATACAAATATTTTGTATTAATTACAATAATAGCGATGTAATATAGTCGATAGGCTTGCGCTTGACCGCAACTCACCTGATGTAACGCGACGATGCGGTCTAGGATGTAGCGCGCTTGCCTAGAAGTAACCGATTCACTCGAGATTTAAAGAGACCGAGATAAAATAAACCTTAAATACATTTCTACAGTAAATATGCATGCGTTTGACCGCATCTCGCCTGATGTGGCGATGAGGCACGCTAGCCCAGAAGAAACCGATTAAAATACTTTATTATTTTCATTACGAAAGACTTGTGCCCAAAAGCCCTTATAAGGCTTTAATCATTAACCAAACTAATGAGTTCCCAGTGGACAAACTAATGTGTTCCCAGTGGACAAACTAATGTGATCCCAGTGGACAAACTAATGTGTTCCCACTGGACAAACTAATGTGACCCCAGTGGAAAACTAATGTGTTCCTAGTGGAAAAACTAATATGATCCCAGTGGACAAACTAATGTGTTCCCAGTGGACAAGCTAATGTGTTCCCACTGGACAAACTAATGTGACCCCAGTGGAAAACTAATGTGTTCCTAGTGAACAAACTAATGTGATCCTAGTGGACAAACTAATGTGTTCCCAGTGGACAAACTAATGTGTTCCCACTGGACAAACTAATGTGATCCCAGTGGATAAACTAATGTGTTCCCAGTGGACAAACTAATGTGATCCCAGTAGATAAACTAATGTGTTCCCAGTGGACAAACTAATGTGTTCCCAGTGGACAAACTAATGTGATAATAGTGGATAAACTAATGTGTTCCTAGTGGACAAACTAATGTGATCCCAGTAGATAAACTAAGGTTTTCCCAGTGGACAAACTAATGTGTTCCCAGTGGACAAACTAATGTGATACCAGTGGACAAACTAATGTGTTCCCAGTGGACAAACCTAGTTCTTCTAATACCTACAAACAACGTGCCACTTGCTTTAAGAGAACATTGGTCTATTTC
The DNA here is from genome assembly GCA_947049295.1 of Ligdia adustata. Taxonomy (NCBI): domain Eukaryota; kingdom Metazoa; phylum Arthropoda; class Insecta; order Lepidoptera; family Geometridae; genus Ligdia; species Ligdia adustata. The sequence goes on from OX346221.1 coordinate 1,117,585, forward strand.
CATTACTTATCCATACTAATATTACAAAGAGAAAATTTTTATATTTTTGTATGTAATAAATGAACTCAAAAAAAAAATAACCATTTAAAAAAAATTCGCCGTTGTAAACCTACGTTATCACTAGAGTAATATAGGCTATAAAAAATGAGAGATCCTCGGGTAACAACGCGGAGCCGAGTTAGTCAACGACCCCGGTGCGGTCAGGCCAAACTTACTTACCTAACTTGACAGTTATAAAATTATCTCCTCTCTTTTTGTTTCCACAAGTGAGAAGAGGATGGGTGTAATTTTAGGAAGTTTTAGTTTAGTCAATGTGACTTGCCGAATTGGGGTCACTCTCTAATTTGACCTAGACCTGGTAATTGCCTATTATTTTAGAGTTGAAAATCCCATGTGCAAGCAATCCCACCATCTCTTCCCCACTTACCTTCGCCACGACAGTTTTATCAGTAGGTCCGGTCACGTCGCTCCCCTCCTGCCACCCCTCCCCGTGCAGCTGCATCCAGAACTTGGTGTTCTCTGTGACGGTAGCCGGGGGACCTTCAGGAGTCACCATGCCCCCGGAGAAGAAACGAGGGTACTTCAGAAGAAGGTTCCTGGTGAACGAGAATCTGGAAACAACGAGAATCATCATGGTTTCAAGTCATTCTACCTTTTAAATAACATTTGTCCATTGAAACGTTTCATTAAAATTTTCATCATATGTATTCATAATTAATTAAAGGTTTTATACAATTGGAAACACTTTTATAAATTAATGTAATGTTATGTATAAAATTTAATGTGAAATGTAATGTGTGATGTAAATAAATAAATTATCTTATCAAAAAAATGCTAGAGTGATTCTTTTATTGACAGTATAAGCGGAAGCTTGAAGAGCTCATCCTGAGGAACCTTAGGCATATCTAATAAGGAACGCATAATTAAGACAAACTTGCATCCTTTCGTCTTTTATTTTCCTTTGACAAAAGTATTTAATGTTGTTAACAATTTCAACTCATTTCAGGAACAGTAATTAAGAAATAAAAATAGTTCTCATGTTCAGTTCTTGTTCTGATCCTCGATAAATTCTAAGTGCACTTCAAAGTGTCTCAATCTACTTATATGTGTCATTAGAACCTTAGGATGCCATGAGTCCGAATTTATCAAGCTCCCGTGTCACTCCCAGGGGTGTCATTCAGTTGTGCCATGGGTCCGGAATGATCTTGAGAGGGTAGTTTAGTTTTGGTGATAGCTATCTTATGGAACCTCTTAGCATATGCTAGAATAAACACCTGTCGCATACGGAGTTGTTAAGTGTAGTTGAACAGGTCATCAGGTACAATGTGTTAATGGCACTAGTTGTTGTACGCTAAAAAGAGGATGGGGCCTAAAACGCTACCCTGTGGAACACCATACACACACTTCTTCCACTTCATTGCATAGCCCATCGCTTCTCACTCGTTGGCTGCGTTTACGATATAGATACGATAAAAACCATTCCACTGCAATTTCTTCGAATTTCGAGACAAACCAGTTTTTTTGAGAATATGGGTCGAACAGTGTCAAAGGTTTTGGCAAGAGCAAGGAAAACTATACACTATAAACTAATAAAACTATAAACTATACAGATATACATCCCATATCCAGTTTCGCGGAAACAAAACCATCCAGTGCTGTAACTGAGCCCTACATACCTTTCCACGGGAAATCTGAATTGGTATGTAGGTTTTAATCTAAAAATAAACTCATGAAACTCTCTGTCTTTTTCAATATTTTAGAGATAGATGTTAGCAATCCAGTCAGAATTGAAGTCGGTTTTTTTTTTTAACTATAGCTAGTTCCTAACATACTGACTTGCACATGACGGCGAGGACCACGGCGACCACCATCAGCGCCAGCGCTTGCAGCAAGCTGTCGAGCGCCACGTACGCACGGAACTGCGCCGGCCGCTGCGCGCTCACAGTGTACAGCGAGCGTTGAGTACGGTACACTATAGAGTTGTCGGCGCCGGGGAACGGAAGACACCATTTGTTGTTACGTGTGTGGAGGACACGCCTGGGAAAAGAAAATTAATCATTAATATTTTTGCAACCTTTGCCGTCGAACAACCTTAGTACTCGTATCGATGACGTGCAGTTTGACTGACTTAGTCATTTTCAGAATCAATATCACTCGTGTCACACTTTATGTACGGTTCTTGGACCTGAATCGCGCATTTGATATAATAGATTATAATTTCCTCTGGAATAAATTACCCGAGACTCAGGTCTCGCTATAGATTATAAAATTATTTAAACACTGGTATGAAAATCAAACTAAGGAAGTGAGAAAGGTCGAGACAACTTCTAGTGAATTTAGACTGGATTGTAGGGTGCACCAAGGAGCTGTTCCATCTCTGAACCTTCTTAACTTGCACAAATACGATCTGACAGAGCTGAGAAGCACCAAAGTCGGATATAATAAGGGAGGATAGCAAATAAGTAGTTAGATACCGTGGCAGCAGCCTCGGATGGAAGGGCGGCAGGCGCGTCGGATACAACTTCTGTCGGAGCGGCTTCAGCTCGCTCCAGTGCGTTACACTGAAACAATATACAAATATAAAAATATAGATAAAATTAAAAAAATGATTATCACAGAACACCGCGTAAATACGTAGGTTTGAGCATTCAAATTTTATACTTCGCTTAACAACTACTTGGTAAAAGTAGTTTGTTTTCACTTCTTTAAAAATGATGAAACGTATTTTAAACTTTCCACGTTTGCATGAAGCCGCGCTCAAATGTAAGACGGGCCTTAATTCATTCATGATACGAAAACGATGACGCCAATTCGGCCAATCACACTGACTAAACTTAAAATTCCTAAAATTATATAGTTGGAAACAAAAAGAGAGTTTAAGATAGGAGACAATTTTAGCTCTGTCAAATAAAGTTAGTTTAGTAAATTTGGCGTGCCCGAATCGCGGTCGATACCAAACTTGCCTTAGTACCTATACCTGACTGCAACGTGACAGGTTTATACAAATTGGTAAATTGACTTGAAATCTGCATCGGCAGGACAATAATAATATCTTCATCGGCAAACTTAACTACTTGAACAATTTATATAATAGATAACATTTTATGTAACCAACTAGACAGAGTACACTTTCAAACAAACAAATTCTTTTTTACTGATTTCTAAAACAAGGAGATACTCGATTCGGCTGTTTTTTTTTTTGTTTTATGTTTATTTCTTAGAGACTTCTAAGTTTTAAGAAGTCTTTAAGAAATAAACATAAAACAAAAAAAAAAACAGCCGAATCGAGTATCTCCTTGTTTTAGAAATCAGTAAAAAAGAATTTTTAATAGAAATTTAAAAGTTAGCTGGCTGGACCTATTCCAAAAATTATTTTTTTATTTGAGAGGCTATAAACAAGTCATAATAATAAATAAAATCATTATAGACTTTAATTCGGCATGCGGCGTTTCTTTATTTTTGTTATTCTGATTTTAAAACGTAAGTTTAATTAAATTTGTAACTGTATGGAGCGGAATTAAATGTGTTTTTATTTAATTACTTACCCATGCACTAGTGAGTTCCAGGTGCCAGAGTTGACGGCTCCGTGAGCTCGCACCTCCCCGTGCAGCTCGGGCGGTACCCACGTGCTCATGTACGACTCCACGCTGTTCAACGTACCTAGACATGTAAGTAACGATACGGTGGAGCTAGCATCACCACTGGGTAAAATGATGTTATCCTTCTTTGAGTAGCAACATTATGATTTGAAATACTTCTAATTTTACTTCATTCATTCTGCCTCAAAGCAAAACGTATTGTCATCACAAATTAGTTGAATTCTATTTGTCGTATCCTGTTTCGTCTTTCGCATTCTTTTGGAAAGACGGCCCATTATAGATCAAATGTCGAGTAAACCGTTTTGTTCGTCCCGTACAAATTGACCGATCACGTCAACTATTTTCTAGAGAGGGTAGCATTTATTTTCTTTAATACATTACACGTATGTTCAAAGGCATTTGGAGAGATATCATACTCTATTTTTAAGCTCGATTACGAGTGCACGGTCTTCTAATCTCTAACTGTCTTTTGTAAAGCAACCGATATGATTAAATCGAGCTATGATTCTATAGTAGCTATTAAACTATGTGACTCAAGATCATCACTCGAGCTGTTATACGTAATCCTCAAACGAGTTAGCAAACCCTGGCAAAAGCTATATAGGAAAATATTGGAAATATCTACTATAAATGAAAATCTGTGCTTTTGTTCTGGTAGAGAGCGCATATGGGAACTGCTGGTAATGAGAGAGCTAATGAGTTTACAATATAAGCAGCACAAATAGGAATCTCACAGGACTAAAATTATACACACTTTTCTGACACACGGTATGGAGGTAGGATGAGGTCGTGTGGAGAGTGACTTCCACAGTGAGTGATTTATTGAGTGATTCCTCCATTTTAACAAAGGATTACTCCTACTGAGCGAGTGTTGTGCTCGGGGATAGCTGTAGCTGCCTGATGACGTGTTGTTAGAGCTAGTATAATTGCGTCGAAGCTCGTGTAAATGTCGCTTGCGCGATGCAGGCCTGGCGTTGTGATTGGTCGAAAATATTGAGTCTTGAGATATGAGTGTGTGCAATAGCTTGTGGTGTTGGTGATGTAGTATGTAATGGTTCGAGAGCTAGATATTTGAATAAATATAGCTTTATCGCACATCAAAATAAGATAAAATATACAGCAAGACATATCTATACAATGGTAGTACACGGGGCGGCCTTATTGCCTAAAGCAATTTCTTCCACACAACCTTTGGATGGAGAGAACTAATATCATAAAAAACTATTGGTGCAACCAAACTGATACTAACCATTCATGAAACAACTCTAAATATATTTAAACTTGACATTAAGCTATAAGATTGTATATCTATTCAATTTATAATGTTGTAAATATAGCAATACCGATTCATACTAGGAGAAATAATGACTGAATATCATGTTTTTTTTTCCTACACAGCTAGGCATTTGACCACAAGTTCGCACGACCACGAAGTCAGCGATACTGTAGCCCTAGATGGAGCATGCCTAGTCTCGAATACACTGGCTCTCAAGGATGGCTGCCGGAACACACGTTAGGTGCTTGGCGACAGACTTTACAACTTGAGGGTGGTAGCTAGCCAGGCGAGCGATAGGAAACGTCTTACCACCATGCTATGGTTTCCTCACGATGTTTTCCTTCACCGGAAGCTCAGGCTCTATTTGCATTTTTCGTGGGATCGAACCTCATACCTTTCGCACGGCAATCGACCCCACTAACCACTAGACCATCATCTCGTACATGTCCTGAAATGTGGGAAGGGACTTTGCCTGCCTAATTAACGATGGCAGTGCATTCCATATAGTAATAGCCTGCACAGTAAAAGAGGAGTGGTAGTAAAGGTTTAAGTAGGAAATTGTAGCTTCATTGTAAGGGAGGGTCGCAGAGAGGTGGAGTGAGTGAGTGTGAGTGGAGTGTAATTGTGAGTGTACAGATAGGTTCGCGCTCGTTGAGATCGAACATTAGTGTCAGTATCAGCCACCAGTTACCTCCGAAGTTCTGCTGCAGGAATATGACCCCCATATCGTTGGGAATACTGTCGAACCCGCACGCGCTGACCACGAACACACCCGCCTCGCGCGCCTCACCGTCGTACTTCAACACCATCGACTCTATGAACTACACAACAAAGAAAGGTTCAATTGTTACACTCTTCAAAGAATTTTCTTTTCATATAAATGTGATTTATTTATTTATTACTTTTTTAGAAATATGTCTTCGTAGCAGCTGATTTGTGGTGACATAGAAACATTAGGTATAAGAAAACAATTTTGATGTAGAAAACTAACGTGTGTTTGATTCATATTGTTTAAGAAAACAAATTGCAAAAAAAAGTGTTTTCGTGGTTTTTCTCGAAACTGTTTTTTTTAACTGCGTTTTTAGCTCTGTAGCATTATAATATTAGACCTCAAATATATATAAAAAAATGTATGTTGTTTTATAAGTTAGTGCTGAACGTTTTTTTATCAACCCTACCCTACCCTACTGAGTGATGGGCGAGGGTCTCCCTTAAGAAACGAGTGTAGGCCATAGTGCACCACGCTGACCAAAGCGGGGTCGGGATTTCACGTAACTTAGAAAGTTACTGAATTTCTTCGACAAGTAGGTCTCCTCGCGATGCTTTCCTTCACCGTTAGAGAACATACAATGCTTGTATGTTACCTGTGGCTCTCCAGTAACATCGACGTAGTGTGTCTTCGCCTTTATAGCCGCTCGGACCACCGGCTCCCCGTACAGGCGGTAAGGCCCGCAGCAGTTAGCCACCACTTGAGCCTGCTGGCACATGTCCACAAGCGATGCGTCGTCGTTTATGTCAGCCACTATAATACGGACCTTGCTCAGACCTTCGCCTGGAAATTGTGATTTGAATATTAGTTAAAAATAAAATATATGAACAAGTATTCGGAAGCTTTCAAGGCCATGTAAAAGGATAAGTGTTAGACTAATCAAATATTCATAGAAAGTCGATTCTCTTTATAGGGGTTAAAGGTTAGAGGCAAATAAAGGCAAAAGAGAGTTACTATACTCAACATTATAAACCACTTTCACTATGTGACCAAACCTGAAATTCAGAAAATTACCTGCACGCGAGTACTAAATTTTTTTGCGGACAAAACACACAAACAATACTCGGGTCAGTAATAATTTAACAGGAAGTAGGTAGCTCTTGCCAGGATTGATGAACATCGTTATTTTTATGAGTGTATATATAAAGCAAGTTGTGTTTTTTGTGAATTATTATTTTATTTACCACACGAGTATATATAATTTTATGGCGGAAATTTACCAGCAATTTTACTGAGCAATTGCCAAGTGATTACATTTCTAAATGAAATAAATATATTATAATTCAGAAAACGAACGCGTGTTTGATCAATGCGGGTTTTGAACAATCAGGTGCGCGTGACCCGTATTGTTATTAAAAATAAAATAAATAATAATAATATAAACATGGTAACTATAAAGTTTTATTAGATGAAAAACAATGTATCAATTTATAACAAAGTGGTTGGATACTTGCTCCCATAGATACGAGTTGATAGGTACTTAATAAACCGTCTTAGTTCACATTCGATAAATTCGATTTCACAACTTTTTACGGCAGAAAGACTGCGCTGCGAGATTTGTGCATTTTTGTACATATTATGTTTTAGACGGGATATGATTTACAAATTAAACCATTGGCCCGTCTCTAATGAAGATCATATGAGAACTACCATGTGAGGTGTACCATTACCACCTTCATACGATTTCAAACAAAGAACAACATTTTCCAAGTCAGTCCGAAAGACTTAAAAAAAGTTACCGACGAATCTGGACCACGGGGAAGCAGAGCGGTTATGACCCACTAAAACTTCTATAGGTATATATATATATAGGGTCTGGCGTATCATAAGAGGGGGCAACCATTATGTCAATGCGGACAACCCTGTCCAACAACTATATACATATATATAACTGGCGGGACACACGTACGGACGACGACCCTCCACGGCCGTCATCGGACCCATCCCGGACAGGGTTGTCCCCATTGACATAATGGTTGCCCCCTCTTATGATACGCCAGACACAAGACGCAGCGCAACCAACTCGAGGACTCTACCACTATGTGGGCGTCAGACGTCCTCGTGTCTAGACGTCCGAGATCCTCTTTAACCGCAGAACATCCTGTGGCTTAACACGGACACCAACACACATTGGCAACCACGGAAGGTAGAGAGAGCGGCGGACTTCAATACCGACACTCCTCTACCACTGCGCCCAATCCCTCGGCTGCGTTGTCTTGCGACGTTCAAGCCATAAAATAGCTACCTCCTGTGCTGCTCGAACATAGGCCTCGGGGCTAAAACTGGTGGAAGACCAGAGTTACTGAGCCTCCCGCGTCAACAATGCGTGCACTCTTAGGGCGGGGGAGCCAGCAATCTTAGGTTAGATTCCCAGTCGATGCAAGAAGTCAAAAAGTGCATTTCTGGTCTGGGAGAGTAGTGAATTTTAAATTGACGTGACGAGGATGTCACAGGAAAACATCTAGAGAGAAACAAAGCAAACTATGCGCGTGAAAAGTATCAGTCAGTCGCCACTGAGAAGTGAAGTTATGCATATGATAATGGTATCGCTGTAGATAGGTAAATCTATATTTGGAGTCATTTATCATTATTTCGTATTTAGTTATTATTATTTGCCACCTACATTATATCGCCCACCTACCTACATTGAACTGTTGATCTGCCGATGACGCAATACTTTAAGTGTTGCGTCTAGAACATAATGTGTTTGTTCTTTAATTTATGTTAACATATGAGTCGTCAGTAAAGAAAATAAATATCACCGGTACACAATGTGTTATTTGCATTGAAGATTATGCTAATCAACTACGAATACTAGGCATCTTGTATATAGCTTCTGTGTTATTTAATTGAAAATTCTATTGGAAAATTTCTACAATTTTGCTGCCGTATTGACAAATAATTCTTTTTAAAAAAAGTCACTACCGATTTCTTACGGCAGGCGCCGTTAGAACTTTCTCAGTTATTTCGGTATAAAAATGAAATCTTTGCACCGATTTTGACCAAACTTAAGTAGGATTACATGGGAATAAAGAAAGGTGTTTTTCGAATCTGTTGACGGACGTCAGCGACTGTGTGGACCTACATGGAGCACACCCAGTCTGAAATACACTGGCTCTCAAGGAAGGCTGCCGGAAAACATCATTAGGTGCTTGGAGACAGATTTTTCTACTTGAAAGTGATAGCTAGTTTTCGTTGCAACCATTAAAATTAATTTTGATCAAGAATTTGAAATGTCTTGTTTGTTGTTTCGTAAATGTAGTACTCGTATTACGAAACAACATCCAAGACATTTTAAATTCTTGAAATAACTGTTAATTGATTCGATATTTTAGAATCCGTTTCGTATAATTACTACGATATTTTGACGTAATTCGTTTTTTTAGTAATAACATGTTATTATGGCCATGAGTTTAATCCATTTTGGCCTTTTGTTTACGTCAATGTTATATCATAAAAACTTAATAGCGGCTAGCCGATACAGCAAGGACATCGGGTATAGCTCAGCATTGTACATATTCAATCAAATTCTTATATAATAACATGCCTTGTACTATGGCAGTATCACTTCCTATACTATTAATGTATCGTTTTCCCTGCATTTTCGTTAACAATTCCGCACCAATGGCACTAATGGAGGACCCTGGTTATTTACAACCAGCATTGTGCTGAGCTGGAGGCGGTTTGTTACAAGAAATTTAGACATTAATTATGATAAGTCTCTGTTTGTACAAGTAGTTTTTTTGGTAAAGGTAAATTTCATTCTTTCTTTTTTAATTTCACATCTTTGGACCCATAAGGGATGAAGATGGGTAGTATCTGCACAAGAAATAATCACGAGCTTAAAATGTTGATACACAGAGAAAATATTATAATAAAATTCATCAAAGCTCAACGTTTTGAGAGACTGGAGAACAGTAGAACTGTTAAAACTCTCAGTTTGGACACCACAACAAAAGTTGTCACAAGGAAGGCCGAGAATAATATAGTTAACGAATTGGAGAAAAGCAGCCAGAGAAAGAGCAAGCTGGAGAAAAACAATAGAGAAAGACAAGGGCCATATTAGGTTGTAGCGCCACAGGAAAGAAGTGGTACGGGGTTGGATGAGAGAAACGCGCACTGGCAGCGAATCTATTCCGGCTTATTTTGAGCCACGAACAATTCTACTGTGAAAGAACAGGAGCACACGGAATTACAGAAGTAGCGTGTAGGAACCTCGCTGCTTCCGTGATTGGTTACAAACAGTTTTATTTAGAAAAATAACGCGTGTTTGAACACGGGATTTCAAGCGCACCAGCTTGCTGGATCTTACCAAAGACGTCAGCCACATGCTAGAGAACAGCCTGTAGCTGCAAAAGCGATCTCTCCGAGACGGCCCGGGTAAGATCTATCCGCTTACAGGCCAATCGCGCATTCTCCAGTGCAGTGCAGCGTACTTGCTAGAGCACCCATCACACTTAGAGAGCTTCACATCAATAACTCAGCCACACTAAAATATAGACTAAAAGCGCTATCTCACTGCAGTATAGTAGCGTCACCCTAAAACAACTGAAGGTTTGTTTCCGCAGCCAACCAGACACCAGGAGACGCATCTTCCCTACAATTGCATGGTGGTAGGACGTTTTCTGACGCTCGCCTGGCTAGCTACACCACCCTGAAGTTGAAAAATCTGTAACTAAATACTTAACGGTATGTTTCGGGAGCCTTCCTTGAGAGACAGTGTATTCCAGACTAGGCATGCTCCAGCTGGTGCTGCGTAAAAGATTCAGCATCCACTGTGAAAGTGCAGGAGCTATTCAAGGGAGAAAATCACGAAAGTTGCTGACGGTAATACTCTTCTTACCAGTAACTTCGGCCACATGTTTGAGAACAGCCTCCAGGCGCGAGTAGGATCGTCCCGCGATGGCCCAGGTAAGGTCTGTCCGCTTGCTGGCCAGCCGCGCCATCTCCAGCGCGGCGTGCTTGCCAGTGAACCCAGTGCCGCCGAATATCACCACGCTTAGCCGTGACATCTGTGCATGAACAAGTAATAATTAGGGGGAAAAAACGAAATAACATCGGCAAATAACGAGGCAAATTCTTCAGTTATATTCGGGCTTGAGTTACAAATAGCATATTAGGTAGGTACTTACGTTACAAATAGATTGTCATCAACTCTAAAACTACTGGACTGATTTTATAACAATTATTTAAGTGACCAAAGACCAACCTGTATGTCAAGAGTATGTTTGACGAACAAGATTTTTTTTAAATTTGTCAAGCCATTGGATGGTAAGGAACATTAATTAAAAATACCTCTATCCCGAATATAAAAAAAAAAACTCTTTTTTGAAGTTGTTTAAAAATAAATTAACATGAACAGAATATCGACGCCATTTTGGTGATGATTTAGCCACAACACTCTTAAATCCTACTGACGTCGGTGGTCTACCAGGTTTTGAATTTAGCCTAGTTCTCTGTGTGGTCTATGCCTAACCATGGTACCTACTGCTATAAATGTAAAACAGTTCATTATAGTGATAATAAATGCATATACAGGGTGGTTGGTCAGAAAAACCGAATCGATGTGTTCGGTGACCCATTTATAAAATAGTAGCTAGGCTCCGCCTTGTTACCCGCGGATCTCTCATTTTTGATAGCCTATGTTACTCAGTATGATAATGTAGCTTTTTAACGGCGAAATATTTTTTGAAATATGTTCAGTAGTGTCATAGCCTATTCAATGCAAATAAAAAAATCAAATTTTTACCCTTTATAAAATTAGTATAACCCAATTGGGAAAGCAAATTCCCAGATGCCCAAATTTAATTTATTTTAAACATCTTAAAAAATCTATTTTTAACAGGTTTTTTATTTGAATTTGCTCTCTCTCGGGCTGCTCAAGGAAAAATTAGAAGCAAATAAGGACTCAAAAATTAATTCAGAGCTCATATAGTGCAAAAATAAAAGAAAATCTGGGCGTCTGGTTTTTTTTTGCCAACTTGTTGTTTTTAAATGGGTCACTGAACACACACCCATTCGGCTTGCCTAACTATAGAGCAAACATCCTGTGTATAATATTACAAATGTTATTGGAGCGCGTGGATGTTTCATGCACTCGTTAACGTCAATGACCGCATACTTTGCAGCAACTACAGTTGGTTGGTAACTAAGTATGCCAAATAATAAGTACTTATGTATGATAATTACCTAGAATACGTTAATAATTTGCGTATATAATTGTCCTAATTTCAAAATAAGCGTATGGGCAGCGTGTTTGTAATAGTATTATGAACGAATATTTATTTTATGCTTGACCCGGCGAGCTTCGTATCGCCTAACAGTCGTTTCTTTATTTTTTATTTTTTTTTAATAGTTTTTCTATTATTGGGACGCAGGGTCAGGAAATATTGAAATTAATGGCACTCTCACGATTAAGGCAAATCTATTGACACCACTCACATAAAAATACGACAAGCCGTTTAGGCTCTAGGGCGTGGCAAAGATATATACATACATACATACACTCGAAAAACATAACTCTCCTTCTTTCGCAGTAGGGTAAAAATCACGCGGCATATATAACTTCTGTGCTATTATGAGCAGTTTGGTACCTGAACACTGGTTATACAGGTTTCGTTGCCCTTGGTCATGAGGTCATCATCATCAGGAACGATTTATTTTTTATAAACTGACTAGACTACGTTTGACCACAATCTCACCTGATGGTAAGTGAAGATGCAGTCGAAGATGTAGCAAGTTTACTTAGCAAAAACCTATCCACCTTGCGCTTGAACATCCGGGTTGTGTTCGGATTTCCAAAATAAGCAAGTAGTTAATATTTTTTATTTAATTTATTTGAACGCTTTGTCCCTGATGCTCCATATCGCCTTGTAAGTAAACATAAAATACGAGTAAAACCAAGAAAATAATTACAGTATAATAATTAATAATAATTAAAATAAATGCACTTCAGTTCGGCTGAATCCCTAAATACGGAATATCTCAAATTATTTAGACAGTAACTCGATTAAAATATTATTTCCTTTAAACTCGAATCGCAAAAATCTAACTAGGTAAGACGTAATTCATAAAATAAAAATCATTACTTTTTACAATTAAGGCCAGTATTACAGCATACCGCGTAAATACGTTGTTTTCCACGTTCAAATTGTATAACTTTGCCATAGTTTTTTTTTTTTTTTTTGCAATAACTCAATAAAAGTAGTTTGTTTTCTTTTCTTGAACTATCATGCTATGTATTTTAAATTTTTTACTTACTTATTTAATATTTTTATCCCGGTACATGGTTAAGCAAAAACTCGTGCACACCTCATTTACGAGCTCTATTTTGCAGATTCTATTGATTAATTGAAAAAAATATTTTCTCTCTACAGATATCATGAGCTTTGATTATGATTCGTGATTCATATATTCCTTAGAAGCCGCAAATATCTGACAAAAAAATCTAATTTAATTTTCAAACGAAAAAGGCTTTCATGTCCTTAAATTTCCGAAGTTCTTTCTTTTCTACGCAACATTACACCAAAGTATTATTTGGTTTGTGCTGAACACACTATTAACCTTTTTTTTAAATTCTGTATCTATTTTTTATTTAATTATTTAAAAGCATTATATGTTTCACTGCGCTAGCAACGTGCGCTCAGTCGCGCTTTAGCGCTCGTCGAGGGCAGATCTGCGTTCGTCGTTTTCGCGCGCTTATTGTAGCCAATTCTATCGGAAACGTCGCTGGCTTTGATAGCGCTTTGATTGTGTGCGTGCTAGAACAACATACCGTATTTAATATTTTGTGAGAAATCTTTATTTTTCATGTTTTAATTCATCATCATGAAGTTGCTTGTTACATTTTAACAGACTTAATAAAAAAGAGGAGGTTACACAATTTGATTGTTTTGCCTATATCAGAGATGCCTAGATGGATTTAATTATTCTTTTTACAAGTGCAACTCAGGTGCAAGTTAAATGCAGCTCAACTACAACTCAGGGACTACTCAGGGACAACCCAGGTGAAAATTCCAACTCAGATGCAATCCAGGTGCACCTCAAATGCAGGTCAAGTACAATCAGGTTCAACTCAAATGCAACTGAAATGAAGCTCAAGAGCAGTTCAGGTGCAAGTCAAATACAGCTCAAGTGTAACTCAGGGACAACTCAGGTGCAACTCAAGTGTAACTCAAATACAGCTCAGGGATAAGACAGGTGCAACTCAGATGCAATTCTAATGCAGCTCAAGTACAACCCAGTTGCAGCTCAAGTGCAACTTAGATACAACTCTGAGACAACTTAGGAAAAACTCAGGAACAACTCACGGAAAACTCAGGAACAACTCAGGGACAACTCAGGTACAACACAGTTGCAGCTTAAGTGCAACTCAAACGCAGCTCAAGTGCAACTCAGATGCGACTCAGGTGCAACTCAGATGCAACTCAGGTCCAACTCAAGTGCAGCTCAAGTGCAACTCAGATGCAAATCAGGTGCAACTCAGAAATAACTCGGAGACTACTCAGGGACAACCCAGATGCAACTTGCAACTCAGGTGCAACTCAAGTGCAACTCAAGATAATCCAGGTGCAACCCAAGTGCAACTTGCAACTCAAATGCAACTTAAGTGCTCCTAAACTGCACAAATACAAGTACAAGATAAGATAAGACAACTCTTTATTAAAAACCAGCTTATACATTATTTAAAAAATAAAAAACAATACAAAAAACTTGCTAGATTTCTAATGGCGGCCTTATCGCTTACAGCGATCCCTTCCAGGCAACCATGCTCAAGTGCTAATCAGGTGCATCTCAAATACAGCTCAAGTTGCAGCTAAAGTGCAATTCAAGTACAAATCAAGTAAAACTTAGTACGGTAGCCTATTAAAACAAAGTAATTTTAATTAGTAGTTAAATCTTCGTTCATTCAAATTATAGATTTGTGGTGTGTCTACCTCTTTCCGGGAGAAATATAACCCCAATCAAAAAACCCCCAATATTAAAATTTTCCGAAAAAGATAGACAACATAACATTTTTCCAGTCTAGAAGCAAAGATGCTTCGCTCGCTCGGTCAATAAAATTTAGTTATACTATGGATCAAGATCGTTTTAGTAGTCACGCCCGTAGCTCTCTGGTGCGGGCGAGTAGGAAGATCTGAATAAAGATATTGGTTGCGTAGTTCGTAAAATACCTAAGCTTGCGCAGCGCCCAAACGTTAGAGAACTCTTTAGTATATAAATTACTGGTAGTGCTCCATCATGGAGGTTGAGCTGGATAAAATAAAATTACAGAAACCTATTTCAAACTCGATCTTTCTGACATGATATGTTTTGTAAAAATTTTTGTAACAAAGACGATAACCACTTTACTTTTTTTTATATTCAGAATTCTTAATTAATCTTGTATTACATGGTGCATGTTTTCTCTTGTGTATGGAGAAGGTTGTTTAGTAGATCTGAATATAGGGCTTCCTAGTGAAGACCACTATGCAAAGCCTCCTACTTGCACATTTAATCTTTTGAAATTACCTTTGTCACATTAATCTTCAGAAGCACTTGACTATTTTTAGTCACAAGTCCTCTGTATTTTGTATTTATCATGCCAATAAATAAATAAATAAATTACACATGATTTTACCAAAAATTATTGAAATCGGCCAGTAAATGGCTGCCCTAGCAAACTTACCCCCATTTTTGGGAGAAATACCCTCTAATAGTTAATCCCCGATGACTAAAAAATTCTAGAACTTTGTAAAGTCGATACACTAAGTTTCGTCAAGACTGGCTGGAAACTACGACTTGTATGCGAGTGCAAAATTTCATGCGTACAGACATTACATACATACAAAATGACAGACTAAAGAAAAAAATTACCAGACCCAAATCAGTGACGCGTCGCTCGCTCAGTCAACGTCAGTATGTATATAATTATGTGTGCGCTAGTTGACAAACTATTCTCAGTCGTTTAGTCTTTGACATACAGGTGGTTCAAATTTCAAAACTTTTCAAAAAATTGAATATATTATAAAAAATTATAACTCTATAACTCATCCCGGCTTTGCATAGGTGGACATAATTATGTCATCAACACTTTTCACAGTGCATGTAATGAAAGTAATTTATATATTTTTTTTACACCTTGGTTTAGTTTCCGTAGCGATTTCTAGGGATCTAGATTAATTTTTTTAATAATAAATTATACAATGTTAGTCATTCATGATGTAGCTTTCTAGAGGCAAAATTTGATGATAAAAGGATGAACCTTTATTTCATAATAAAATAAATCATTGATATAAATTTTAATTTCCAGTACAAGAGCAGTATTTAAAATTAGGAACTACCAGATTTTAGGTGTATACAGAAAATCTTAATAAACATTTTATTTATTTATTTATTGCAACACAATAAGTAAAAATTATAGCCAGAAATAGTAGTTAAATATTTAAGTTACATATGTGCACTCTGAGCTTAAGTGTACTAGGGCGTGGCATTATATATTGGCAGGAGATAAAACAAGTAATATTAAAAAAGGGAAATCTGACAATTTTAGAATAATGAGATTATAGCTTAGAAAAATATTTAGAAATTTTTGATGATAAGTACCCATAGTTGGGATACAGAAAAATATAAATGAGAATTTCACACATCATAGTCAGGTCAGATCGTAGTTCTGCGCTAGCAGGAAGGTCTAACGTATTTGCTATAATCAAGAATTTATAATGTACCCAGACATGTTGACCGCAAGCAGGTACTTCAGTGAATCTTGCTCAACAATACGAAATATTATCAGTGAGCGATTAGGTTACCGAAAATGTAAATGAATCAATTTATTTATTGACTCAGAAGCTGACATCGAGACATTAACTAATATTTATTATACTAAGAAAACATTAGACGTATTATATACTGTATTTGTGCATGCTTATGTATGAAATAAGTATTCATCTTACCTTTAGAAATTATCAAATTTGAATTTAGTGGATTATGCAAATGTAGAAGCCTGTGAAAAAAAACTAACTCCAACCGGCCGGCACAACAAACACGTCAATAATCAGCAGATTTGCTTGCAGAAAAGCAGAAAATGCAGGATGAAAGAAATGACAGAAAGCCTCATTTTTTTTTTTTATTCTTTCTTGATTGGCCACCACACTCTGTGTATTGTGCCAGTTCTCAAGTTCTTAAAGCCTCATTTAACATTTGTTGTTATTACAATGACGTTTGACTTTTTTAATTTATTGGCTTTCACACTTTGTGTATTGAGCCAGTTTTCAAGTTCTTTGCATATGCTAGTTATATTTTACATTCAAGATGTGTAGTTGAGTCCTAGAATCTTATGATCTATATAATATATTAAATCTTTGTTTCGTTGAGATGTTTAACTTGATTAGAGTATTTCTTGATTATAGAAACAGAATCTCCTGATATAAATAATTGTAGAATACGTAGTAATAGTAAAAGAAAAGTGTAAATGTCAAATAATTAAGTTGACGTATACATACAGTCGTAAGTCGTAATTGACATCTGTTTTTGAAAGTTGTAATTCATCATCTATTTTATTATAACCTCAAAGTTTTTAGAGTTATAATTTGTATTCTTTGAAATTGCAAAATGGAGTTGAATGAAAGGATTTTACATTATATAGAAAAACATGACAAAGCAGATACCCTCAATTTGGTGGGTGAGTTTGGTGAAGATCACCAGAAAATAGTTGGTGCTGTTAAAAGTTTAGAAGCGCTTGAGATGGTGATATCCGAAGCTGTGAAGAGTACGCGATGGGATCTGACTGAGGAAGGCAGGCTGGTGGCTGAGAAAGGTAGCCATGAAGCGGTCTTGTACCGAAGTATTCCTGAGGGTGGTGTAGCGCAAGCAGAAGTTATGAAGGTTGGTTTAACTTGCCTAACAAAATGCCCGAAACACTAAAATTGAAATTGTTCTAAATTATACATACATTTCAGACTGTACCGAATGCTAAAGTAGGATTCAGCAAAGCAATGTCATCCGGTTGGATACTAATAGACAAATCTGGCGGTGCTCCACTGGTCAAGAAAAAAGTAGACTCCATCACCGACACTGTTCAAGACCACTTGAATGAAATTAAAAAAGGGATCGACAATCTATCAGATGCAGTTCGGAATGACTACAAGAAGCGGAAACTACTGGAGCAAGTAACAATAAAGAGTTTCTTGTTATCTAAAGGGCAACAGTTTGCAACAACAATCAGGAAGTTAGAAACAGATTTGACCAGTGATATGTTGTTAACGGGCTCTTGGAAGACCTTGCAGTTCAAACCTTACAATTTTGATGCTTTAGGTTAGTTCCTTTTTTATCTTTATTCTATCCTAATACATAATTTTGATATTTTTTATATTTTGTGCCAATGTGGCATTTTTATCTGATAAGAATGCCAATTGGCACATAAGCATACAAATAAAGTATGAAATCGAATGGCCTGTACCTGATAGCATGCTTATATCATCAGCAATAGACAAGAACTTGTCTGCATCATGTTGGGTTTTCTGTTTATTGCATAAAATGTTGCTTGCCTGGCTAGCTACCTATCTTCTAGTTGATAAATCTGATGCCAAGCACCTAACAGAGTGTTTTAGCAGCTTTTCTGAGGTTATCTAAGCTGGTGGTCAAATGCCGAGCTGTCTTGGATAAAAAAATAACTCTTTATAGGTATCCTAGAGGTCACAGTATAAAGAAAAAGCAGTGATTACATCCTTAGGCAATGTAGGCTTTTTAAATAATTTTACATAGAATAAAAATAAATTAAAATTTATCAATCATTCCAGGCCAGCCACCAGAATGTGGCCACCTCCACCCTCTCCTCAAGGTTCGATCCGAGTTCCGTGAGATATTCCTCGAGATGGGCTTCACGGAGATGCCAACCAACAACTATGTAGAATCTTCGTTCTGGAACTTCGATGCTCTCTTTCAGCCGCAGCAGCACCCAGCGAGAGACGCTCATGACACTTTCTTTGTGTCAAGTCCCGCATTATCCACAGAGTTCCCTCAAGAGTACCTGGAGAGAGTTAAGAAGGTTCACAGTGAAGGTGGATATGGTTCACAGGTATGTTTAAGACTAGTTTGAAAAAGCATTAAATTTTGCAGCTTTTGTATTAAATTATCCTCAGCAACAGTCTTTCACAACTGGAACAGGTTGCCTGATAATGATTATTGTCCTCAAATCTTTTTATTGGCTATACAACAATCAACTATCTCTTGCAAACCTTTAAGGACAATTTGAGCAATGCATTGATATAGGCACATCAGCT
This sequence comes from Ligdia adustata, assembly GCA_947049295.1. Lineage (NCBI taxonomy): Eukaryota > Metazoa > Arthropoda > Insecta > Lepidoptera > Geometridae > Ligdia > Ligdia adustata. The sequence goes on from OX346221.1 coordinate 1,136,488, forward strand.
TGAAGCTGCTTGTCTATTAGTAAATAAATAATTTAACTTAACTTTATGTTTAGGATAATTATTTTTCATGTTGTAGGTAATGATATCAGTCTCAATAAAATAGCAAATTATTTGCCTATTTATTGAATTAAAGTATTATAACTTGCGTGTCAGGTTCAGCCTCGCATACACACCACTGACTCTGAGCATGGGTTGATCTGGCAGATACTTAAATAAAAACTAGTCCTAAACATATAACTAACACATATTTTTACATACTGATAAGGTACAAATATAACACAGTTTGTAATTTAATTAGTGATATCTACAAAATTTCATCATATTACTCATATTAACAAACATTTCATCATATGTATAGAACTTAAACATGTCATAAAACTATGCTAAACATTTGTAAACTTTTGTATGTATACTATATTTCTCTGGTGTACACTTAAAAAGCTACTAATGACCCCTATTCTAGCAAACCAGACTTACTACCTACCTTCATTCATCCTTATCTCACTTATGGAATCAAAATAAGATATTATTTTTATTCCATACATAAATGAGAAAAGGAATCGCTGAAAGGGGGTCAACTTAAGTATTCATGAATTAAACTAATCTCTGTACCTGTTTTCTCACCTCCCAGGGTTACCGCTACTCGTGGAAGATAGAAGAGGCTCAGAAGAACTTGCTCCGCACGCACACCACCGCTGTCAGCGCGCGCATGCTGTATAAGTTGGCGCAACAGAAGCCATTCACACCACAGAAGTACTTCAGCATAGACAAGGTATGTAAAGTTTAATGCGCTTCGTTTTCTTAAGTCATAATATAAGTTAAATAGATAGATAGATTAATCCTTTATTGCTGACACACAAAAAATAAAATACAAATGAAAAAAATCTTACAAAATACAGTACTACAATTGGCTGGAAGTTGCCTTTTGATTGGAACATCAAATTTGTAGTCATTTTATAGTTTGTATATTCCATCTGCATCGGTCTGAACTGGTACGAGTAGGAGATAGGGACTCGTGGAGAGATATGAAGGAGATCTTTGCTCAACAGTGGAACATGATAGGTTGTCAAAATAGAAATATCTACTTCACCCATTAAACAGATGGGACAAAATCGTTCTCAATCATACTTGTATCCTCTACTAATAATTAGGTACTATGCCTGAGAAACATCATAATCGAAAACCGTTGTAGTGAGATTAATTTCGCACAAGTGTAATTAATTGTTACTGTTAAAGCAGTGGTCGCTTCTCGCTGACTATGAGTACCCTGATCCGTACTCTCATCATCAGCCGTCCAGACGTCCACCGTTGAACATAGGTATCCCCATTCAAAAGCTATTCCGAACGACAAGCTGCCAATTGATAACATTTTAATTTTTATTACGATAATAGAAAGGTAAATGATAAATAGCGTATACCTACCTATCTATTTATTGTACTCAGAATGTAATATTTACATTTTTAGAGATTTTTTATAAATCTAAGACAAGTTCCGAATAATTTTATTCTCGACAAAAGCTCGTAAAAAATTATGTCATTAGTTAAAAATAGGGATATGTTTATTTTGATTTTTGTTTCCATTATCGTAATAAAAATGGGGAGGTCAAATTTGAAATGTTGTCAATTGGCAGCTTGTCAGTTTTACTATGTCGTCGGTCCACCTAGTGGAGGTCTACGGCGCCTTCCGGTACGTGGTCGCCGCTCAAGAACCTTTCTTCCCCATCGGGTATCGGTCCTCTGAGAGCCATTGCCAGCCCATTGCCATTTCAGCTTGTAAATCGAACGAGCTATGTCGGTTCTTTGGCGAATATCCTCATTGCGAATTCTATCGCGCAAAGACACTTCCTTACCCTATGATTCAGCAAACTGTTACTGCGCATCCGTCAGGTCATTGGTACAAGTTCTATGCCGATGATTGTATTGTGCGGACAACTGACAATTTAACTGAGTTTTTAAAACATGGCTGCTATAATCATGCATGATTGCCAGGTGTTCCGCAACGAGACTCTAGACGCCACCCACCTGGCTGAGTTCCACCAGGTGGAGGGAGTGGTGGCGGGCGAAGGCCTGGGGCTCGCTGACCTCATCGGGGTGCTCGACGCGTTCTTCAAGCGGCTCGGCTTCGACAGGCTGCAGTTCAAACCTGCCTACAATCCTTACACAGAGCCCAGTATGGAGATATTTGCCTTCCACGAGGGTAAGACATCCAATTCATGCTACACTAATAGCTGTGTATTATTCATATGAACACCTCTCAGTCAGGACATACTTACTATTTTATTTTATTTACCACACAATCAGCATCGTTAATAGAACATATTTTGCTAACAAGTGATTAGAAGAGACTTCAAAAGACGCGACTGCTAAATCTTTAAGCCTGTGTGTATCTTTAAACTTAGCATTTCCTATTCTAAAAAATGAAAAAAATTCGTAATCACCGTTGAATTCTTTATTTGATACCACACTCGGACGTAATTTGATATTTTTTTTGGTTACCCAGTAGTCACGACTTAGACGAGGCTGTTGGCACAAAAAATTTCATTTTTTTGCACGTTAGTTTACAAAAAACTGGGAAATATGTTGACTTACGCGCAATTACACAAATCTGGGTCATGCGAACGCGCTTGCCGTCGCCGTGACCTAGTTTGGCGCCGGGCGGCGCCGCGGCTTAGGGTGACCATGAGTTTCACGTTCAGTTTGCAAGACTTCAATTGAAATTTTCTCAAACACGGAAATTTTATTTTTAATATTCTTTCAATAATAAATTAAATTTGTGCACTCAATTTAAAGTCACCTGTGTGTAGATTTAGACTACAATTAAAAAAATATAATAAATAATAAAAATTAATTTTGCTGTGTATTTAATATTTTTAATAACGAATAATCACTTGCATCCTACCGAGTGCGTCTAAGTATTCCAAACGACAGATATATTTCTTATTTTCGTTTATTTAGATTTAAATCTACTTGTAGCATACCTGGTTGTTTAAAATATGGGACTTACAATTACTAATAACCCTTTCAAACCTGGGAACAACTCTGACAAAGGCAAATTAATATAAATCAGTTCAATTGTTTCTGAAAAATCGGGTACATACTCGTACATAATGAAAAGATTGAAACAAATCTTCTGTAACTTTTGTAGTCTATCAAAATAATTTAACTAATACCCTTCAATAGCATGATAAAAAACTCGTACTCCCTACAGGCCTCAACAAATGGATAGAAATCGGAAACTCTGGCGTGTTCCGTCCAGAGATGCTCCTACCCATGGGTCTCCCGGAAGACGTGCACGTGATCGCGTGGGGGCTGTCCCTAGAGCGACCCACCATGATCAAATACGGACTCAACAATATCAGAGACTTGGTCGGACCTAAAGTGGACCTTCATATGGTGCAGAATAACCCCATTTGTAGGCTGGATAAGTGATACTCATATTGGGAGAAAATAATAAATTTAAAAAAAAAACGGAAAAATAAAGACTATAATTGATTCGGCAAACCAGATTTACTGATCTAATTTATAATTTGTTTATTTTTATATGACTAAAATATAAAGTTTTATAAATTCCTGATTCTTTGATAAACGCAACCATAGCCAAGATTAGTAATGAGTAGGGATTTCTGCCCAATTCTGATTTCAATATTCTCAGAATTACATTGTGCCAAAATGGCCGTTTTGACATAGAATGTGCCACAGTTAGTAAAAATAAAACATACTTTTTAATTCTGATCTATTCTATGTCGAAACGGTAATTTGGGCACAATGCAATTGTAATTCAGATACAATTTAAATTACACACTTGACCACCAGATCCTGTGGTGATGAGGATGAACATCGAATGAAGTATATTTAGGAAGGAATGATGCGAATGAACATTATTTAAATAAATTGTCTCTTCTCGTTTCCACTGCCAACCTGTCTGTAAGCCAAAACGATCATGTTATCATAAGACAAGGTAGTTAGTCGTATAGCGAATGCAAAAAAGTTCGTTTTAATGAGTACAGTGAATCCCTTTCGCCTTAGTTAATTGTAATTCAGTTTAGTAAGTGTGGAATGCTCTGAACGAGCTATAATATGTTATTTACGCTTTTGTAAGCTATTTATTTATGTTTGGATTATATGTAAAAATATAAACATATTAGTTTAATTTGAAGACAGACTGAGCAGGTTTTAACAGCAGATCTTGGTGATCAAAACTGTATTTTATTAGGAACACAAAGTTTCACTTAAGGTTCCTAGTACCAAGACAAAATAGGTTACCTTTATAAGGACCTATAAAGAACTTGAGAACTGGCATAATGGACAGAGTGTGGAGGTTAATCAAGAAAAAAAGGTAACAGTATTTTTTAAATCGCGGCTCAAAAGGAGGATATGACGCCTAGATTTAAGGCAAAGATAGTCATGCATCGACTAAAAAGGGTTGCCATGTTTTATCTTTTCTTGCTTGCGTAACTTTGACATAGTGCCTTATCAAAACCAAAATTACAATATATTTACACACATTATTTCAGTTTACGATAAAAACCTTTTTTTGTAGTTATCAATTTAGTTAGTCTCTTTGACATATGTACACCAAAATAGATAAACATTCCAAACACGAATTTCAGTACTAATCTAGAGTGACAATGTTCCTTAGTATTAATTATTGACACTATTTATAGGCAATACAAAAATAAATATTATTTTCCTTCAGCATTTATTAAAGTTTTTTTTGTGAAGTGTTTATAATTTAAATTTAATGTACAGTTTTAGTTAAAAGCTCTGTATATTGTGGACAATTCTTTTTAATTAGTTTCGTTATAATGTCTTTACTGGGCGGAGGGAGTCCGTTGCTAAAGTGTATAGCCGTAGACGTAAGCCGGTATTACGTCCCCGTTACGTTCTCTAAACGTTATTACGAGATTCCGTCTCACTTGCAAGAGGTTGCCGACGCACCTAACCCAAGTTTCTACCGGATGGTAGAATATTTCTACCACTACGCCGTGAAAACCTGCGAGAGTTCTTTAAGCAACTATCTCAAGAAGCACACGTTTATGTCGGATAAGAAGAGATGTCAGAGAGTAGCCGGTATATTGAAGGTAAGCGACTAATGGTGTGTCGAAATAGCTAGAATAAGAATAAGAAATATTTATTAACCTTTCAATAACGTTCGTCACAGGCAATTATTGTCATTTGATTATTAGGCGCTTAAAAACTAATTAACTTAAAAAAACTTATTTAAATACTTCTATAGTTCTCATAACATACATTTATTATATTATATATTTATTTACATTGTGATTTATTTCTCTAGTTATTAGTAATATTTTGTTATGGTTGATAGATACACAAGGACTGCGTGAGTTGATAAAAAAGATTTCTATCAAAAATATTTAAATTTTTATATGAATAGTTTTGAATTGAGTTCCATTATGCTGTCAGGTAATTTATTGTAAGTACATTACTATTGTGGTATTATATATAGCTTTGTCAGCTGAAGTCATTAGCCATGGAAATATAAAGAGTAGATAAGTACCTAGTTGTGGTCAAATGTCTAGCTGTGTAGGATAAAAATAAATAACAAATATTATCACCAACTAGTGTGCGAAAGTACCTATTGCTTATCGAGTGTGTTTGTATGTAAGTATGTCTAGTCGTGGGTTAACTGATTGCGAGGCTCCAGGCGGCAGGTCCTTGCGAGGCCCTTTGTCATTCATGAAAAGTATGTGATGCGAAGTAGATTTGGTTGTTTGAGATAGAGGAGAAATGCTTAAAAACCGTACTTAAAAAATATATATTTTATAAAATTTGCTTGCGTTGTTCCGCGAGGCCCCGGGTAATTGCCTTCTTTGCCACCCTCTAAAGCCCCTGCTGGGTATGTCCTGCTCTTAGTGCCCCTAAAGCCTAAACCGGTAGTCCGGTTTTGACTTACGTGGTGTCATTGGATTTGTCTTCATCAGCAGATGGTCATATGCTGAGTAAAACTGATTGCATCCCGCAGTTTCACTCATTAAGATACAGTGGACTAAAGTTTTTGCGGTCAAAGTCACTTCTACCCACTTGTTGAAGAAATTAAAAGTCAAATTGCCGTTTGTCCCAGGTGATGGGATCGTGCAACTGTTCTATCCAGTTCGAGTTTCCACTGCAAAGGAAGAACGGTTGCTACGAGATCATAAAGGGGTACCGTTCGCACCACAGCGTACACCGCCATCCTTGTAAAGGAGGTACGTTATATTTGACATTACAAATGAACATACAGTACTCATCTATGAAATGAATGATGAATATCTCGGTCCCATGACCGCGCGATCAGTTCATTCACAGACTGATTCATCTGATTTATGTCACTTGGTACAGTTAACAAAAGCATCGGAAAAGATCTTTTATGCACTATAAAAATTGGTGAATTCTGGTCATATAACAGGGACCAAGATTTGATTATTTTGGTGCCTGTTCGGAGTTCGCCTGATGATCATCATGTTATAAATGTTGTCTACCTACTATTTGGCGCGTAATCTCCATTGCGACTTTATCACAGGATATGGTTCTAGGTGTTAAGTCGATTCAGGTACCGGTACGACTTTACTATATCTGACGTCGATGTAAGGGCCGGGAGGGGTAGAGAAGGAGACACTTAAGGAGATAAGTATGTTTTTTTTAATTTTCTAACCTCAATTATTCCGACTTCGTATTTTTACTATATCTGACTTCGATTTAAGAGGGAAATAAGGTAGGAAGGAAAGGGTGGAGGTGTGGAACTCCTCCTTCAAGAGGTTTTTTGCGGAAATAATAACTTAATAATCGTAATGTAATTCAATTAATTACTCTATTACTAAAATGGTTAATGATGTTCGTGCGTATTACGGAAGTGATAATCTATATAGTCTTATAATTAGTTTTTTTTATAATATTAGTTCTCTCCATCCAAAGGTTGCCTGGAAGAAATTGCTTAAGGCAATAAGGCCGCCCAGAGTACTGCCATTGTATAGATATGTTTTGCTGTACCTACCTATATTTTATTTTATTTTGGTGTGCAATAAAGCTATATTCATTTATTCATAGTCTGTGGTAATTGCTATGAAAGTAAATAAAACAATTTAACGATTATAAAAAATTGTGGTGTGAATAATAAAAGGATTTTATAAAAAAATTACGAACCTTGAACTCCGCGTCAGATATTGTAAAGTCAAGCCCAGGTATGTACCAGGCTGTAACAGAAACTTGCAAGAAGTTTATGCTCTGTTTATTGCTGATAAAGTGTGATATTGATCATCCGTGGTGAGTGCCTTCCACAACAAAATTCTTCAAAACACAACTTGATGGACCAGTAAAGCTTTATCGTTCAAAAAAAAGATTCCGACGGATTGAGAACTTCCTACTTTTTTAATATCTATCAATTAATGTTATAATATATATAGGTATCAGATTCAGCGACGTCGTGGACCTGGAGGAGGTGAAGGCACTGGCCGCTCTCATGACGTTTAAGTGCTCCTGCTCTAACATACCCTTCGGAGGATCGAAAGGAGGTACAACCACACTGGTGCCCTTACAACGAATTTTATGGTAGCAGCATATTTGCCAATGTATAACTACTTATATCAACACTAAAAAAACTTTAGACAACTGTGGTTCTAGATTAAGCAGTGCAATGGACGCGATTGTGATTTGCTATCGGCCGATGGGATGTATTTGACAAACGTTTTCGTATTTCTTTCTGAAACACATTTCAAAATAGTAACTAGTATAAAGACTGAATCCTATGGCTGTTATTGAATAAGAGTTTGTTTCTCAGGAGTGGCAATTAACCCTAAGAAGTACAGCGTATCGGAGTTGCAGCGAATTACGCGACGTTACACTCTTGAGCTCGCCAAGAAAAACTTCATCGGTGAGCCACACACACACGAGTAAGATAGACAAGCCAAATTTTTTAAATATATTTTATACTTTTTTACTTATTTTTCTTAATACGAATAGTAAACAAGTGGCTGCAAGCAGCTTCAAAGAACCTGAAAAACTTTAGACCATTGGATGTTTGAGTGTAACCACTAGATTTGACTAGATAAAGACAAATCCGATAACAACTTGCACCTCGTGGAAGAGTTGTGTGAAGAAAGAGTGAATGAAGAGATGACGGCTAATAGAAAAGAAGAGGAAAACATGCTGTGCCGACCACGCGTAGTGGGATAAGTACAGGAAGACGATGACCTCGCACATCAAAATCGATCTACCGGTTTAGGCTGTAGAGGGTTACACAAAGAGTAAGATACATGTACATACAAATATTCAAACAAAATGTTTCTTCAGTAGGTACCTATCCTACGGCACGTTTCAGGCGTAAGTGCCAAAGGTACTTAGAATGTAATAATTAAGTTGTTATACATTTTTAAAAATATAAGTTAAGTTCAGCATAATGCTATTCTCGTCAAAAGCTCGTAAAGAAATGATGTCATTAAATATCTGTATTTCTGTTTTTTGTTTTGGTACTATTCACAGATGATATATACAATAATATTATTTATTGGTGGCAAATGACGGTGTTAGCATAAATACGAAAAAAATATATCAGATTTTATAAATAACTCGGAAGAAATTGGATATAAAAATCTAGTATCTCGACTGCCGCTACGAACAGTATATCAAAAGTCGATTTTAGTATGTACTCTTCAACTCTCTCTCTCAACTCTAATTCTCTTTTGTCAACTGCCTCTGCCTCTATAATGAATAGTGTAATGTTCTAGGACCCGGCATCGATGTGCCGGCGCCGGACGTCAACACCTCCGGGCGAGAGATGTGCTGGATGATGGACACTTATGTCAAAACTCTAGGTATCATCACAACACCACGTCTATATTATGTAGTGTTCACTAGTACCTCATTGTTAGAAAGGTCCAACTATAGTTTCGTTTACATGGGCGAACTTTATCAGGGATGAAATGACGACGACTAAACGATGACACATCTCGCACTCGCATGAGTTTTCTAAATAGAACTCAGTTTATAATGACGCGGGTATATATACTTCCAGGGCACCACGACATCAACGCGGCTGGCGTGGTGACTGGCAAGCCGATCAATGGTGGCGGGATCCACGGGCGCGTGGAGGCTACCGGCCGCGGCGTCTATATCACTATACGCATCTTCCTCAACGACGAGTACTGGGCCAAGCTAGCTGGACTCACTACTGGACTCATGGTAGACTACGGTTTTACTCCCATACCGCGAAAAACGAAACCATTTTCATGCATCAATAGGGCTATTGTCAAATTTTCATTGGCTGTTAGTTAGTTTGTTGATTCTCAGGGCAAGACAGTGATAGTGGAGGGCTACGGCAACGTAGGCAGCTACGCGGCAGTGTACCTGCAGCAGGACGGCTGCAAGATCATCGGCGTCGTCGAGTACGACTGCAGCATGGAGAACCCAGACGGGATCAACGCTGCAGTGAGTCACTATATATATACTAGCACAACGTAGGCAGCTACGCGGTAGTGTTCTGCAGCAGGACGGCTACAAGATCATCGGCGACTGTAGCATAGAAAACCCAGATGGGATCAACTTGGACATTAATAGTTTCTATAATCCGCAGCGTCATTGTTGATTGAGCGGCCATGATCGCCGCGCTGTATGGCTGAATAGGACATAATGGGCCTAGGGGTATCTCGCTATCTTTCACTGTTGGTGGTCATCTTGCTACACTCATGTGTAGGACTGTCCACTACAAACTTAAACTAAGCAATAATTGTGTGATCGTGACTTGAAGTTGCTTCTATTTGTTGGTAACTTTTGTAACAGGAGTTGCTGAAGTACAAGGCGAAAAACAAGGGCAGCATTAAAGGCTTCCCCGGCGCGAAGGAGGTGCCGAAAGATGATGTCATGTACAAGCAGTGCGACATACTCGTCGTCGCCGCTGTGGAGAAAACTGTAACCAGCGAGAACGCGCCCAAGATCAAAGCCAAGGTGAGAACATATACTATGTATGTATCAGTTCTGTTCATTTTGTTGCCATTCTTATCTGGCTCCAAGGACCAAAAAACTGAGCGTGTTCATTGTCTTCATGTACGTGAAGAACTGTTCGCTTTGCGTTATGTTATTTGGAATCTTCAATTTCATTACCACTTGATTGCATGAGTACTTCAGGGCACGCGACGTTATACTTTAATATTTATTTTCTTTTAAGAACCATGTACGAAAAAGGCTAATACATTTTAGGGGACCTTAGTGGCAGTATACATATATTTTTAAACTCAAATATATTAATTAGCTCGTTTCTCCAGTGCATAGCAGAAGGCGCCAACGGTCCGCTGACACCTGCGGCTGACAACATCCTGCGCAAGAAGGGCGTCCTCATCCTGCCCGACCTGTTAGCCAACGCGGGCGGAGTCACTGTCTCCTATTTCGAGTTCCTCAAGAACCTCAACCACGTCAGCTTTGGGAAGCTTAGCATCAAGTTCTGGAGAGACTCTAATACGGCGCTTTTGGGTACGTTTGAATTATAGCTTGATTGTACTTTTCGATTTGGTTGGTTGTATTTTTTAATGGTTAGTATGATAGTAAAAAGACTTCCATCAGTATATTCTTGTAAGTGGCAGTTCTAGTTGAAAGACATAATATGTGGTGAACTATTTGATTGTTGGATTTATAGGTAAGCAGGACCCGCGGTACGCCTGATATATCTGTATGGGTTTAGGGGAACGAAGTTGCCACGGGTCCGAATTCAAGTTCCAGTGACACCCCTAAGAAGTGCCTTTGGATCTGGCATCGGAGAACATACATAACAAATTTAGCAGAACCTCTTTCTTTCTGAAATCCTTTAAAATAAGTATAATAGTTTATACCCGATACGGTTTAAACATAGATTCTACCCGCAGACTCTGTGGAACAGTCGCTGAAGAAGGCCAACGTGGACGCGAGTGTGCGTCCGACGCCGCTGTTCCAGTCGATGATCACGGGTGCCAGCGAGATGCATATCGTCAACTCGGGCCTCGAGTACTCTATGACCAATGCTTGCCTGGTTAGTACTTTCATCTGTTTGTTTTCTTATTTGGCGTCACACGAGTAGTATGTTTGCCAGTTTCAAGTTTTATTTATTTAATTTTTACGACGAATTATACGAGTATAATTCGTCGTACTTGTTAGAAGTAGTTGTTTTAAATTACGAGTACATGTGGCCTTTAAATGTGTTGAAGCCGTGTCTGTGCATGTAGATGCGTGTGTACGCAGAAAAACAGAATGGTTAGCGAACTGTGGAGAATTATCGTAATGTAGTGGTAGGACGGCACTACCGATGATGAAGGTAATGAGACACAAGAGAATCAATTAACAAGAATTTAATTTTGAAACTTTAACTCGGTATACAAAACAAATGAAAAATATTAAAAGATATACTTAATGAAGTGCGCGCGTCGCAAGTACCGAGCCGTCTGCTGGCGGGGCGGCACGCGGGAAGCGAGCCAGGCCGGCGTATCCCAGTATACGCACGAGTTTGTACGGCCACCCTGCATAACCGACTTTGCATGCAGCGGCCGCGTGCCACAAGCAGCAGCGGTCGCGTTCCACAAGCGGCAGCGATTTATTGATGCGATTTATAAAACAAATATAGGGTCGGTTATGCAGAGTGGTGTGATATGGAACGCCACAAACAACAAATATACTTTATTATTACTTTCTAACATTATTAATACTTTCTAACAGTTGGTAATAACGCAAAAAAGCTAGTTCTTGATTTACAATATTTGCGCAGACCTTTGATAAGACTAAAGCTGCTGACGTTACATACTGTGCCCATAAACGTAAATAGTAATCCAGTAAGTTGTTTTTAAAAATGAAGATAAGTTTCGTTGTCTACCAAATACTATATAATAATTTTAGGTTAATTTTTACTGAAAAATAATAGTAATTGCGTTTCTTAGCCTAATAAATTAACGCTATAACCGACAATCCACGTTTATCAGAGACATATCAGTAGACCTTATTCAACGTTAACATTTATTTAATAGAACGTGATGCGAGCGACCAAAGAGCACAACCTGGGTCTAGACTGTCGCACCGGTGCCTTCATCACCGCCATTGAAAAGATATTTGTCACATACGACGAACAAGGACTCGCCTTCTAACAGCACACATATACTTACTTGCCTGTCCATACTCAAGGAGTATCCAAACCGTTCGATCCGTTCGGCGCTCTCACATCCCAACAACACTAATAAAATTGACCGCCCTTTTCATTACGAAAATATCTTTATTATCGTAATACGAGTAAGAAGGGGGGATCAATGAATTAGAAATGATTTCAATTGGATATTGACATATACTTACCTTAAATTACAAGACTAGATCTGTTGCAATAAATGTATTAGTTTGAATATTTTAATTCCGTTTACATCTTGTAATTTTGAAGTTCTTAATAAATTATTGTATTGTATTATTCTCTACGTTGGTAGCCATGTTTCTCGTATTGTCAAAAATGTGGCCAATTCTTAAGTTATTTACTTTATGGTTTAATATAGACTATTTTTTTTGCTTCTATGCTATTGTTATATTAACACGGCTTGTGCATTTATTTATTATTTAATCAGTTTTTAATAAGTTTGTTCTGTAAAACACAAGTTTGTTTTCATAATGTCTTATCAACACTTTATAGCAACCAAGGAGAATTGTTAATAATAAAAGAGGTTGACGTAGAGACTTCCACTGGTACATAACACTCGTCTTTATTTACCTAATATGTTATACTTATTTTTTTAACATAAGATTACTTTTTTAAAATAAACATGTAAATGTTTCACAAATGTATTTTATTTTAAAGCAAAGTAACAAGGAATAATGTCGTACAATAAGTAACTCATTTAATTAGCGATCTCTTCCAGGCAACCCATGGATGTAGATAATTTACAAAAAAAAAGTTTTTTTTCATTTTACATACATACACTTAATTTTAAATACCTATCAACAAAATATAAGTATACCTATATATACAAATTTATACACAATTATTAATAGTATTTCAGTAAAAATAAAGATGATTTAGGCTAAATATATAAAGAAAAGATTTAATTATAGCCACCCCACTAACCTACCCACTTTCCCGTTCAGTACGCTCTCCCTTCCAGTCCACTTTCCCTTACCGCCCATTCTTAAACTCAAGGGACATTATTCTTGTTTTTGCAAACAAGCCTTAGCTTTGATAGAACATTTAACATAGAACACCCACAGCTAATATAACAATATTTTATGGAGTGTTATCAGAACAACACAAGTGACGATTTTTGGACAGCTATGATATCAAATTCCCAACACAATAGTGGACGGAGCAGGTAAACCGAGTAGGCAGGTGGGGAAAGTTAACCTTTCGGGAAAGTGGACTGCTCCAAAACGTACAAGTAAACCTCCTATTCGGGTTAGCCAAACTTATTAAACCAACCTAATTTGACAGTTCTAATATTGTCGCCTCTCATTTTGAAATAAAGAGATCGAGACAGAAGAGAGAGTGAGAAAAGTAGAATTTTAACTAGAAAATATAGTTTAAAGAACTGTCAGTAAGTATAACAGCCCGAATTGAAGGTCTAAGACCAATTGATATACCCCATATCTATGTTCTCGCAAGTTCTCTGTTCTGCTTAAACCACGTGACAGTTTCCTGTATCGCTTTATCGAACGGCGTGAATTGGAAGTCTTTATATAGCGATCGTAGTTTAGCGTTAGAAGCGGTCTTTTTGTACTGTCCGTCTGCCTGAGTAGTGTCGTAGACTATGTCTCCGGTAAATCCGTGGGCTTTCTTTATAGCCTCCGCCACGTAACTGATGGGCACTTCGTCTTTCTCGTCCACTGGAATACATAAAGTATAGTTCGACTTGTCCATTGTAATGGCTATCCACATCCACAATATCATGAAGGCAAAAGTTTGTATGGTTGTGTTTTTTACTCCTTCACAATCAAACGGTTGAACGGATTTGAATTAAATTTGACAACAGAATAGCCTATGTTCTGCCACATAAGCTACTATTCATCCGAAAGAATGCAATGTTTCCGAGGGGTATATATTGAGGACACTTTAACTTCCACTGATCTGAGTGAACAAAGTGGAATTAAAGTGTCCTCAAATTCATCTTGAACTTATTGCACCTGTTTAATATCCGCTGTCTTATTTTTTGTGTTTATGTTTATATATATATATAGATAGTTGAAACTAAATTATAATAAAGTCCTTAAAAATATATATTCTTTAATGAATATTTATGATATTTCAATTTTACATCGTGCTGCAATTGAGTTGATATAGAAAGTTGAAACATGGTTCAGTAAAATGTGAATATAGAACTTTTTTAAATTATTTAACAGCTGTCAGTTGAAAACGATTCTCTATAGGGCTGAAAAATATTACTTTGAACTCCCTTCACTGGCAACTTCAGACCTACTTTCTAAGTATCAATAAAGAAAAATATTGATATCCAGAAAAAATATGGTTATATCACGCGATCGGTTAATTGGTATGGGACGTTCTCACTTTTCAAGTTCAATCAGATGGGTAGATTTAACGCCCTTAAGTATTATCACAACTTTCTGTTAAATGTTGAAAAATGTATAGACAAATAGACTTACCTGAGAGTATGATGGGCTCTATGCTATCGTAGTTCCTCAGCACCCTCACGAACAACTTAGCCAGGTCCAGCGAGTAAATGAACTGTCGGAGCGGCCGTCCGCTGCCTAGCACCGTGAACCTCGACTCACCTACACACGACAAACTATACTTTATACAAATAACAACAGCTTGGCGAGCTCCAGCGAGTAAATCAACTGTCGGAGTTATAAAGACAATTAAAATAATAATCATAATTTCATCCGTGGAGTGACACCGTGGAGGTTTAATGGGATACGATCCAATTGAACCACTCTACCCCCCTGTGTAAGGCTTTCAATATTAGATTACATACAGATTACAAGAACAACAAAAACATAATTAAAACCGACTTTAATTCGGTGTGCAAAACTTGCGTAACTAAATACAATATCATCAATGTATATATATTAACGATAAGTCATAAATTACTTGATTGATTTTGATTACATTTAAATGAGATCAATCTGAAAGTACTTTCTAAGGTCGACAAACTCGGTCTGCCTGGTTAGGCTTTAGAGAGTCACAAAGAGTTAAGACGTACCTATTGAATATTAAGCAGTTCCAAAGTTTGAGTGCAGTAGGGTGTCAAGTGCGTCAAGTCAGTGTTACCTGCGTCAATCAATCACGGGGCGTCTCGTGCCTCCCTTAGGGGAGGGCACAAGGTACAGGGGGTTGAGCTCACGCTCTATCCTCGGGCTGGGCGTGCGCCTGAACAGTGATTAATTGATCTCCAACGCTAATCGACATCAGCAGGTTCGTCCTTCACAGTGCGTGCTCTGCTGCTGCTTACCTGCGTGCATAGCATCGTCCATCCTGCGCACTAGTGCGGGTATGACGTGGCTGGACTGCAGCTCGTAGTTGTCGTGTGGTCCGAACACGTTGCAAGGAATCACTGATGTGAACATGCATCCGTGGCTCTCGTGGTAGCCTCTACAATATATTGTTTAAGAATATTGGAAAGGTCTAACTATACCGAATGGTATAAGTCCGAATGTGAACGGAACTATAGTTGGACTTTTCCAACTCTCAGGTACGCGTGAAAACAATATGAATCAAACACGCATTAGTTTTCTACAATATAAATTATAATCATTATAGAGTTGTTGCTGATTGCTTTAGCAGTTCGAAGTAAAGAAAGCGTCATTTTCATCATTAGCTTAGTCTAATCCGCAGCTGGACAAAAGCTTCGCCCATGGCAAGCCTCACGGCCTTATCCTAGGCGTCACGTCTCCATAAATGTAAATAGATATCAACTACTAACTTTTACTCGCAGCTTCGTCCGCGTTAAATTTTTTTTATAAGAGAAGGTAGCCTATGGAACTATAATGATCTCGAATTATCTCAATACAAAAAAGAAACTCGTTGCGCACATTTGTGATTATGTATGGGGATGGCGTAAGGTTGCAAGACTATGCGAAAATTAATATAAGAGATTCTAGGGCTTTTACACTTCAAATCCTTTTTTTTTTCAGAAATATGGTTAGATATTATCTGGTCGTATTTGAAGGTTTTAAAGCGCTTTATCGATTAGTACGAAGGAAAAATGAAAGAAAAAATGAAGAATGGGGGCAGAATGGGGTTTAAAAGTTAAAAATCTTACTTATATTCTATTTTATGCCACAGTCAACTCCGTGGCTTACAGCCACTAGTTAATTAGTTATAAATTTTATATAATTTACATACCTATTTAAAACATCTATCATCCGTTTGGTGTAACTATATCCGAAATTAGTTGTATGTGGGGGCCCATTGTGTACCTGAAATTATATTGCTCTAACTATCACAAGTTCTTTATAAAAACAGTGATTAGAATCGAAATGGCTGAAAATGTTCTATCTCCACCAGCCGTTATGAAAGTCGGTTCACTATTTTAAAAAACTCGTGTTAGGTATTATTTGCCCTTAAAAAATATTTAAATAAAAATAAATAAATAATAATTAATATTAATTTAGAAATTGAGAAATTAAGAATTTTTTTCTTTAATTTAGAAGGTAACATCTTAATTAATTCAGAAATTCGGTTTGACTCCCGTTCTGGCTCTTTCTTGGTTCAAAGGTTGGCCATAGCCATACAGCGCGGTAATGCCGCCAGTGTTATGGGCACCTTTGCTCCGGGACTGAGTCAGAACGGGTAATTTAGTTACCATGCTTACCTATTTATGTAAGTTGTATTTATATTTATTGTTTTATATTTATATTGTAAAAACTTAAGATTTAAAAAATAGAATAAATACGGATTCAGAAATTAATTTATTTATTTACAGATGCATTTATGTATGCATGTCCTTACCATTGTCTCGTCGATGGGGTAGGTAGTTTTATCAGGAAATATACACGTTGACAGACAGGAAACAACCTTCTTCACTTTATACTTGTGACTCGCGTGTAGTACATTGTCGTTTATAGACATGTTTTCCCTCTGGAATCAACCACACGTCACACCACGGTCATTTAAGGTTTTAGCCGTTTATTTGTCTAAGAATATGGTAATTTATTTTTCAACACACATCCACGTAAAAGGCTTCTTATTGTATCGATTTCAGTGACGTAATGCATCTCATTACGCACACTCGCTTTTTTCACTTTACCATTATTGCACAGGTATAGTTTTTTTTTTAATGAATGATTTTCAACTATAACTTGCACTAACGAGTTTTTATGCCACTAAAAATAGTTGGAAAATGTTGAGAATTTAATTGCATTTAATAATGAAGAAAAATTATTTGGAATTTTAAATATACTACATTTACACATTTTAACTAATTATGCTTAGACAAAAAGTAAGAAATACAAAAACATTTGATTGATTTATTCTTAAGATTAGTAACAGAGCTCTTCCGATACGCGCGCGGTGTTGACTGACGTAAAAAACTTTTTTTGTTTACTGTTTTATTAATAATACTTTTTTTTCTCGCAAGTGTGTCGTATTACAGTCGTGTGCATTCATGCATAGATCATCACAGCTTCGGCTTCCTAATCGATGATACCGCCTCTGCAGTAATGATCAACTTAGCATGTCTTGTATCATAATGTACTATTACAGACAAAATAAAGTTGGTCTAAGTTCAGTTACCAAAAATTTTGATAAGAACCTGCACTCTTATTGGCTAAATATAGGTATGAAAGAGGTGAAAACCAAGAGCAAGCAAACTTAGTTTCATCTTGACAGCGTTGAAGCAGCGAACTGTTAAAACGAAACCAAGCGTGTCTTGTTTCCACCTCTTTCAAGTCTAAGTATAGTCGATAGGGCGATAAGCAAATAATATGTGGTCAGCAGTCTGCAGAACTAGCCAGACCATCAGGTTGAGCTACTTCAACGCAAGATGATGCTGATGGTATAATGACAATAACAAAATTATCACATGATCATCATAGGCCAAGGTAGCTTGACCTGATGTCAGGGGTTTCAAACCCCATGTCCTCCTCCCTGGCGAGTACAAGTCATAGTTAGTATAGCAAATACCTTTTTATTTGATAGCAAATGAAATTTAAATAGCTGTTATGTTGAAGCAATTATCACAGTTTAGTGATAAGAGAAACAGCTAGCTGGTGATAACAATAAAATCAGGGCATTAAATAATATAATATAGAAAAAGGTAGGCGTAATTTTGTAAGAAACAAAACCATTTAAAGTTATCGGTAGACTGAGCAAGCATCTCTGCTTGAGGTCTAGCAAAATTTGTTTTGGTCTCTCAGTATTGTGTGTGTATAAGTTCAGAGACATTATATACAAGGTATTATATATATATATATATATATATATATATATATATATATATATATATATATAGTACTATATTTTATTAGGTGCAGTTTAATAAATAGAAATCTGGATGTCATTGGAGAAGAGTAGCTAGTGCAAGCAATGCTACAGGAAGCCTTTGCCAAGAAGCATTCTATATTACGTCATATTGCGCTGGTTGTTTACAACCAGGATTATGTTGAGTTGGTATTGGTCTGTGACAGGAAACAGTAACTTGTAACTTTAGATTTTATAAATTGTGTGATTAAGTTTGTTTTCTGTTTCAAATTAATAATTTTCTATTTCTATTCTTACATTCTTTTTTTGTCAAATTCAGAATATATAAAATCATGAATACAAATAATTATCATACTAACAAAGAATTCTAAGTTGTGTGCCATGTTGTGGAAGAGCCCGCCCACTTTGGCAGCGAGATGCACCACATGAGTGGGATTGTGGAGTTCAAACAATGCCTCCGTCTGACCTCTATCTCTATAACAAATAAATTAACAATCTATATTATATAAATGAATCGCTGAATGTGTTGCTAAGCGTAAATCTCGAGAACAGCTGAACTGATTTTGCTAATTCTTTTTTTAAGAATACTCCTTGAAGAACAAGGATGGTTCTTATGGAGAGAAAAATTTAAAATATTGCCCGATAAGGTCTAAAAACAACACTATTCTATACTCCCATACAATCAATTTGTAATAATACTTAAAAGTCAATTTAAACTTTAATACCATACCATAAAGTTGAAGTGTTAGTGGAGAGGTTCCGGGAAGGGAAAACAAATGAGTGACGTTAATATTTTAATATAGATTTGTCAATATTTATATGATGTAACAATACTCTTAAAGAAGTAAGAAGGTTCGAAGTTCACCGGGTCAGCTAGCTAGGAATATGTATCAACACTGCTAGGTATGAGTCTTCTATCAAGATGGTGTTACCTATGGCAAAATATCTTTTACTATGAATTCAACACAGACTTGCCTTGTCGCTCTGGCAAATAAGCCATAGCCCAATGAACATAATGACACATAAAAAAATACCACTCTTATGCACTATGAATATTTCAACACGTAATGCGGCCACATTTTAAGTGTGTAGAAATCACGTTGAAAAGTATTCACTGAAGCAATGTCAAATGTATTGTTGTGCCATAACATGGAACATACTTCTTTTGCACCATCAGAATGACATTATTACGTCAACATTATGTTAAACACATCTCATAGTTGTCTCGTTTCAAGATTAAGGCACCAGAATAAAATTTGATAAATTTCTAAATCCAGTTCAGCAGATTAACATGTACACAGGGCATTCTACATTAGCTTAACTATTTCACTAACTCACAAAGATTTTAGTACAAAATGTATGCTTTCTTACCTCAAATCACAATCTTTCGATCCACAAAATATCCACGTCTCCATTCTAGCTTCTTGCTGATGTTCAGATTCCACAACATTCTTGATAGCTTGACCAACGAGGCCAGAGCCTCCCGTCACCAATATAGTACATTGTTCAGCACTCATTATAAATTATACCTGAAATATTTGAACATATTATTTTTTAGTTAGTAGTATGTACGTAGAACATAAGAAAATATATTCACAAAAACTTTCTTCTTCTCTATAGTACTTAGATATATAGGTCATTAGCATATTGAAAAGGTAAATTGTTCAGCTGTACAAATTTATTATTAACCTTATCGTAACCTTACCGAGGTATACCGTGCTTCTTATCACGAAAGCGAAAGGAAAGTGTTGTACATTTTTACTATCTCAGTTGTAAATCGTGAATGTTACTATCTAATCGAATTTAAAACAATTAAGGGTATGTTTATGCACTGTAAGTTTTCATTATTTTTCCAGCCGCAGCGCAGTAGTAAACAACATACCTATTTCAGTTTCTTTGATGTTGTTCCTTCCTAGTAGAGTAGAACTTATTTTGTGGCACTTGTGGTAGGTTATGATTTTCATATCATAATCAAACCACAACACGATTTATTCATAGTGATGGAAATAGGAATCGATTCTAGTATCTTTTTACCAGCCGGTAACATCAAAGCGGAATCGTATGCATACTATCCGATATCTGACAATTGAGTAGTCCACTTGCAAACCACGCTATGTTAAAAAAAAAAACATTTTTTTTTGTAATGGTGGTACTCGAATGACCTTTTAAAATATTAACGTCTGTATTTATCATACTCTGTCAAAACTCGTTATGTTAGGAATAAAATGGGATAGAAAAGTAAATACTCTTGCAAAAGCCGCTATGTTGATCGGAAGTCCACTTTCAAAAGTCGCTAAGTTACCGTCAACTAACAAACAACTCTATGTTACATAGTGACTCGTGCAAAAGCCGCCATCTTGGGCCAGTGCGCATAATACTGTCGAGCTGCACGCACGCTTCTTTGTTTAGGTACTGCAAGCTATTAAAAACAAATGTCTGTCTAAAAAATGCAAAACAGGGATTCAATGCATTCAAGTGTTATTCAGCAATTTTTATTCAACTTCAGATAAAGTCAACCAAGATACGCTTCTATTGAAATATTGTACAGCACAGACTCCGAAAAAAGAAGGTAAGAAGAAAACCCGGACTATATGTTATTTTATACCAAAGCACGAAAATTTGAGAGGAAAACACCGCGCCAAATTAATTAAAGTGTGTCAGAAAGCAATTACTACGATTCTGGGAATCTCTAAGGACAGAATTCAAAGAATTTGTAAACAGCATTTAACCACAATGGCGATGTCCAAAGAAAAAAGAGGGAGTGATAGAAGGTCCAATCTGTATTCTGATCGCACAGAATCCGTAAAATCGTACATTAAAGGACTTAAAGCTTTGGAGTCGCATTATGCGAGAGGTAGATCTACTGTGCAATATCTAAGCAGCGATCTAACAATAAAAAAACTACATAAGTTGTGCAGTGATGATGCACATAATGTGCCCGTAAGATACGAATTTTTTCGACGTATATTCAAAAAATACTTCAATTTAAGTTTTAAATCTCCTGCTACTGACGCTTGTTCCAAATGTATTCAGTTAAAAGAATCTATCCAAAAGGAACGTGACACAGCTAAAAAACAGCTGCTAATAGCGGAGTTTCGGAATCACAAGTTAAAGGCCAAATGGTTTTATACCAGTCTCAAAACACAACTGGACAACGAAATAATATTCTCCTTTGATTGTCAGAAGAATTTGGTGTTACCAAAAGTGCCGGAGCAGAGCGCCTACTTTAGCCGACAACTATATGCATATAACATAACCGTATGTCAAGGACCTTCTCGTGGGCCGCAAAAATAGTTCAAACACATTTATTTACACGTGGCTGGAAACCGAGGCTATGAAAGGGTCTAATCAGATTGCTTCGGCAGTATTTCATCGGCTAATGAATACAAATTTTGAAGGGAATAGTTTAGTCATGTTAAATTATTTTGCGACGGTTGTGGGGGGCAAAACAAAAATTCAATAGTTTTGGGAATGTTGGCATATTGGCTAAAAACAAAAGCTCCAGGTCACATCAAAAAAATTACAGTAATATTCCCCATAGTAAGGCATTCATTTTTGCCCCCCCCAACCGCGTATTCGGCAATATCGAAAGAGAGACACGACCTTTGGAAGTCATAGTGGAACCCCTGACATATTTCAATATTATTAAAAAGTATGGAACGGTTCTCAGACTTGGCAGCGACTTTCATTTTTATGACTGGAAATCAAGCGTCAAAAATGTACTAAAGGTACCTGGGTCATGGCATTTTCAATTCAATGCCTCTAAAAGATTATTTTTAAGAAAGAGTAAAAATAACACAATTGCCATTAAAGGGGAACCACATTATGTATCGGAGGTAGTAAATTATGGGAACGTTTGTAAAAGAGGCAAATCATTCGAAAATATTGAACCAATTATGATGAACGTTGGAGTTCCTGTAAAACCAGCAAAGTTGAATGATGTGCGAAACCTTCTGATAAAACATTTCGGTGAAGATTGGGCTTCTTGCGATTACCTAGACTACTACACTTTCCTGCAAGAAGAACAAAATGAGACTACTGTCGAAGAAACTTTAATGCATGAAGAAATAGACATAAGAGTGTAGTAAATAAAAGATTAAAACTGTAATTTCTTAAGAGTATCAATAAAATTACATATGAAACTGTTTCAAAACTGCCTTTGTTGACTAGGAACAACTACAAAACCCTCTATGTTAACCGGAACTTTTGCAAAACTGTCTATGGTTAAGTTTAAAATGTAAATTATATTATAACTACTAAACAGTGATTTCATTATCACATATAAATTAATTTGACATAATCCTAAATTGATATAATACACAAAATAATACATTTTTATACATTAATTTTGAGGCGAAACATTTTAATCTGTTTTCTCAACTAATTCCTTAATTTAACATAGCTGGCTTTGAAAGTTCACTACTCAATTAATCAAACACGAAAATATCGTTGGAGATTATTAAGTTTTGTTAAGTTAACACACACGACTTTAGTGCAAGCTGTAAATAGATTTTTATATATAGGCCGTGAAGCCTAAACTCAACATTACAAGAATAAACGTTATAAACTGAATTGCTGTATTTGAATCTAGTAAAATAAAGAAACATTAATTAATGAATATTTTTCCAAGTATAGAACATAGAGAATATTATCTATTATCTATCTATCTATCTATTTCTATTTCTATTCTTTCTATTCGAACCATCATTCGCTACCAAAAAAATAAAAAAAAAGTAGGGTCACAAACAAAAAAACATCGATCCCATACAAAGTGTCAAACTTTGTATGGAATAACTTCTGAATGGTAAACTTTTTTAAATTAGTGTTCGACCAAATGTCTTAGGGGATCGTAAGCGCTACCAACCTAAAATGGTCTGATTGATCCCCTGGGGGTTCAAGTCGGGGATCAAATTTCAAAATGGTCCGAGCGGGATGAAATTTTGGCTTCGGGGGTTTTCGGGGTCGCTGAATTCATTTTTTTTTTAATAGCCCCCATACAAACTCATGAGCAAGGTGGCGGAGTGAAGCCGAAGGCCGAACGACGGCCCCTTGCGAGTCTCCCATCACACCGGAGCGAGGCCGAAGGCCGAGCGACGGTTTCATTGATAATTTCTAAAGGGTTCAAAGTGGGGTTCAAACGAGCAAGGTGTCGGAGTGAGGCCGAAGGCTGAGCGACGGCACCTTGCGAGTTTCGTGGCACTTGGTTATTCGTGGCACTTGGTTAGTAACGTGGTTATTATATATGATTCTTGAGGATTCAAAGAAGGGATCAAATTTGATATTGGTCCAATTGCGATGAAATTTAAGATCTGAGGGTTTTCAAGGACTCTGATTCCATTTCTGAGGAAAGTTTTTGGAATTTCTTTTTTTTTAAAACCTCTCATACATATGTATGTTACGAGCAAGGTGTCGGGGTGAGGCCGAAGGCCGAGCGACGGCACCTTGCGAGATCCTAAGTCACTTAAGCGAGGCCGCAGGCCGAGCTAACGTTTGACGAGCAAGGTGTCATAGTGAGGCCGGACGAGTACTCAAGTAACTAAAGCGAGGCCGTAGGCCAAGCTAATTGTTAACGAGCAAGGTGTCATAGTGAGGCCGCAGGCCGAGCTTCAGTGCCTGTTGCCGACTGTACAATGATGTATGGTTTTCATACATTCATACAAAAAATATAACTTTGGTAAGTTTTACCCACTTTTCGACTGGACTTGAAAGTTTGACTTTTTTTTCAACTGAACAATATTTATCCACTTATTTTGAACTGAATTTAAATTTCTCTCACAGAATCCAAATTTAAAATTTTTGAATTGCAATCTCCACCCAACTCCAGACTGAATTGGAGAAATCTACAACATTTCTAAATCAATTTCAAAGTTTCAAAGAAAATAACTGCAATGTGAATGTTTGTCCCAACCCTATAGGTTAAAGGATATAAACGCGGGCCGCATGCGGCCCGCGCAGCCACGCAAATACTAGTTTAATATTATAAAAATAACACGTTTCTAGGAAACCTACTAAAGAGTTTGTCATAGAGACAGACAGTCTACACAGAGATTTTTACTTTTATCCTATACTAAGTATTTGCTTTATTACTGCGTACCACAGAATAATATGATGCGTACGTACCATAGATATGTTGTGACAGTGCCAACTAAGTTAACGAAGGTACGGCCTGCACTGCCTGAGTGGGTGACACAGATGTCACAGGACGTCGCAGCCTCCCTCCCGGAGGTAAACATACCTGGCCACAGCACCCCTGCTGCCACCGTTGCTGCGGATAGCAACTCCGCAGCTGTAGCCACACATGCCGATGTGCCGCGCTGCGGCGCGGCACCACCTCGTCACCTAATGCCGCACCGCCAATCGGGTCGCTGCGCATTGCCATGACGTCAGCCCGACCCACCAGGTCGGCGTCTACCTCCTCATCTTCTTCGGCCGAGGAGGACTGTTGGCTGGTCTAGGTGGGCCCCCCTTCGCCGTACTTTGACAGCCAGGACGAAGCCGAGGCACCCAGGTATTTGGTCAGACAACCGATTTCGCCTGCACAGACTATTTCCGCCCAGTTGCCTCCCTCCAAAGGCACCACCCACGTGTTGCCACCCGTCCACCGACCGAAACCGAACGAAAAGCAAGTTATGAGTGAAGCCACTGTCCCGCCCGCCCTACAGTCGCCCGCCGCTGCCCAAGCGAGTGAGTTCCGGGCGACTGCTACTACCACACACCACGCATCAGATGTCTCCACCGCCGCCTCGAGAGGCTCGGGGGAGATGTCGTTTGCGTCAGTGCCGAGGCTTGCAAGTACAGGCTCAACATCGTATGCCGCGCTCGACTCAGTGCGCATGGACACTGCACCGCTGTCCTCTCCACCGCGCACGTTCGCGGCGACGGTGTGTGCCCCGCCCCCTCCGTGCCCCGCCGGGCAGTCATCTCCTCTGCCATCCACCAGCGCAGCCGTGCCACAACGGGTATTGAAAGCATATCCGCCCATCATCGTGGAGACGCTACCGGATTGGTCGACACATCTGGGCATTTTGCGCAGCCGCCTGGGATACGTGCCTAATGCCAGCTCGCTAAACCAAGGCATACGTTTCCGGCCAAAATCGGCTGAAGAGTTCCGTACTATCCAGGCGTACCTGACGGAGCTGCAGTCATCGACCCCGGCGCTCAGCTGGTACTGTTACGCACTAGAGACAGAAAAGCCAGTGAAGGCGGCACTCTGGGGGCTACCTCAGGGCACTGAAGGTGAGCTTATTTGCAGCGCACTGCAGGCCCTGGGATTCCCAGCGCGATTCGCTAGGGCCCTGCCGACGCGCCCCAGGGCTACTAGAAATACTTTCCACCTCCAGTTCGACCCTATGTCCAAAGCCGAACTGGAGAGACTTTTCTCGACCAATGAACTGTTAAACATGCCCCGAGTGGTAATAGAGGCATGGCGAGGGACAACGACTGTCCCCCAGTGCCACAGATGTCAGGCTTTCGGCCACTCTTCGGCGAATTGTCACCGCCTCCAGAGGTGCGTAAAATGGCACATCCTGGATCGGAATGCCCACGACTGGCTGACGCACCCTTACAATGTGCTAACTGCAAGGGGAAACACGCCTCGAACAGCCGGCAGTGTGTTGTAATCCGAAAGGAGGCTAGGAAGCGGGAGATCAAGCTTCTTGGAGACCGCCGTCTTCATGTACCAGCTCAACAGCTCACCACTAGACAGGTACCGCAAGCCACTCGACAGGGTGGGCTATTGGCGCGCACTGCCCCACCACCCACTGCCGGACCACCGACAGCTCCGGCGGAACCATATTGGCCACCGTTGACGTGGGGTTGGAACAATTATCAACCCCCCACTCCAGTCCTACCTACTACCCTGCCCGCCAGCCAACCTGCCGGGTGCAGCAAGAGGACGAGCGAGAGGACAAGGAAGGCGAGCAGGAGGTGGAGTGAGTCGAGGACCACAGACCGCATCGTCGACGCCTCACGCCCCCTCTGCCCCTTCACCACACCCATGGACCTCGCAGCCCTCTCTGGTGAACAGAAACGCACCTGCTGGACCGGGAAGTATGTTCTTGGGCCAGCCCCTTGTGAAACTTGCACCTCAGTCTGGACGCAACCGCAGACGAAGATCGAGAATGAAAAGGAGGAGAGTAACACAGGAGCAACAACAGGAAGCGGATACTGTGCGGCTCCCAGCAATGCCCACTTCAGCAACGTCCACTCTTTCCGTTTCCAGACCGCCAGCTTGGCATCCGGATGCCTCCTTCGTGCCAGTGCACCATATGCCAGTCACGATGGCCACACACACCACAACAACGGCCAAACCGTGTCCCACGCGGCTGGTACCAGCGGATACCGACTTAAACGGTACACCGCTTTTATACCAGCCGAGGCCCAACTTCCAAGGCAAGACGCAACAGGAGCGACGTGAGCAGCGATCCATCCAGCTACCACCGGGGTTGCATGACCAGGAGCCACAGAACCCCTCATTCCCCCCTATCCGGCTTACAGCGACCTCACAGCAGGACCCCATTTGCGCGCTAATGGGAGCACTGGTGGGACTTCTCGCTGCCATCGCTGCCGGGGACGATCTCCAGCAAGCGGCGATGTGTGGCCTGGCCATACTGCACCAGAATCTGTATGGATAGGGACCAGACACGAATCCTCTACTGGAACTGCGGCGGAGATCTCCCTGCGAAGAAACAATATCTACACCAACTCGCCCGGGACCAGAATATACACATTATTCTCCTGGGTGAGACAAAATTAAATTCCCGTAACGAATGAAATATCCCCCCGAGGTATAGCGTATCGTGGCACAGCAGCTCTCGTGCGGCGGGATATAGTACGTGAAGAGTTGGAGCTCCTGGATTTCATTGATACAAGGACTGTGGGGGTCTGCACTAAGGTAGCAGGTAGAGAGACCAGGATCCACGCTGGCTATAGACCCTCCGCCTCGAACTAGACCTCGTTCAGCCCAGGAGACATGAGGCGGATATTCCAAGGTAATTCCCCTACGTTGATGGTCGTGGACCTGAACGCCAAGCACGTGGTGTGGGGCTCTACCCACATAAGACCCGAAGGCAGAGCACTGTTGGTAGAAGCTGAAAAGGGCGGCTTCACCATCATAGGCCCCGATACACCCACTCACATCCCAACCAAACCGGACACCGCGCGGACGTGCTAGACGTTTGTGTGCATAAGGGGATTGCTGCAGCCATTACGATAGAAGTTATCTACGATCTTGACGGCCAGCACAGACCGATACTGATTACCATCAGTGCCCAGACGTCATGTGCGAGACCGTGCGCACCACGGACGAGAGTCGACTGGAGTCAATTTCAGCGCGAGATACAATCCTTGTCGGTGAATAGGCTGTCCACCGCTGAAAAAGTAGAGACCTGCGCGACCGCCATCACCAAGGCCATTGTAGCCGCCCAACGTGCCGCTACCACAGAAGCACCACCAACAGCACGGCGTGACACTCTCCCGCCGGCCCTCCAAGCTCTGCGCAAGCGCAAGCGCGAGCTAAGTTGTCTGTGGGCCCGAACCAGATGCCCGAGGACCAAGAGGGAGCTGAGTGCCGTGTCGGAAAGGTTATCAGAGCAGGTTAAGATCTGGAGGTGAGCCACCTGGGACGACTACATTGCCCAGTGCGAGGAAGATCGAGCCAACCTCTACACCCTTAACCGCCACTTGACCCGAGCCAAGGAAACTGTCTGTCCCCTGATAGACGCGTCGGGCCACGCTAGAATCGAGGCGGAAGTGAAGGAATACCTTTAGCTGCCGCACTCTCCGTTGGGTGGAGAGTCATTCATAGCCCCAACGGAAGTAGCTACAGCAGAGCGGTACCTGAAGTTGAGGAAAGCACCGGGTCATGACGGAATTCCAGTAGCCGCCCTCAAGCAGATGCCTGCCCGTGGGTTGGTGTGTCTGACTCGGTTGTTTAACGGCATCCTACGCACCGGACACTTCCTCTCGTCCTGAAAAACCGGCAAGGTGATCGTCCTGCATAAGCCTGGGAAGGACCGACGCTCACCTGCCAGCTACTGCCCCATCACGCTACTACCACACAGCGCGAAACTGTTTGAGCGCCTGCTGCTGCGGAGATTGCGTCCCCATATTACACCCAGAGAAGAGCAGTATGGGTTCCGCAGCCAGCATTCTCACGCGGGTGTTGCACCACTTAGCCGATCAGACAGGGCGGAGAACAGAAGCCGTATTCCTGGATATCGAAAAAGCATTCGACAGGGTGTGGCACGAAGGTCTCATCCATAAACTGACAAGGACAACAGCACCACCTATGCTAGTCAGCATCGTGGCGTCCTTCCTCCCCAATCGCCGGTTCTACGTGTCCGTCGAACGAGTCGATTCCGGATTCAGGCAGATAACGGCAGGAGTCCCCCAAGGAAGTTGGCTTTTACCAATTCTCTACGCCGCTTATACATATGACATCCCAGTGCTGGAAAACCTCCTTCCAGATGAATTGGGTGTCATGCTAGCCCTCTTCGCAGATGACAGCGCGTACTTCACGTCGTCGAGACGACGCGAAGTACGCGAAAGCCACCATCACCATTGGGAAAATACAAAAAGTCCTCGACATTCTCCCCTGCTGGTTGGACAAATGGCGCATGGCTGTGAACGTGACTAAGACGACCGCGCTATTGACTGGCCAGCAAGACACCAACAGATTACCCTCGCTACAGCTTAGTGGTCAGAACGTCGGGTAGGAACGCACCTGCAAGTACCTTGGCGTGACCATCGACCGGAGACTGAATATGGGCGCGCACGTAGACAACGCCATCAACTCAGCCAAGGCTGCACGCTCAATGCTGCATCCGGTCCTAAGATCTAAGCTGCCACTTCGGACCAAGCTGGGATTGTACAAGACGTACATCCGGACGAGGTTGACCTTTGCTGCGCCGGCATGGTACGCGCTGTGCTCGGCTTATCAACGCAAAAGAATCCAAGTAGTACAGAATGTTACCCTCGAGAGTGATCACGGGAGCGGGTTGGTACGTACGCAACGACGTCATCGCCCGGGACGTTCGCGCTGAGACGGTGGAGCAATTCGTAATCCAGTTAGCGCGCGGGATTTTTGATCGTGCTGACAACGGACCGCATCCCCACCTCAACAATATTGCCCCACATCACGCGCGTCCCCACGACGTGCGTACCTGGAGAGCCCTCCCGCGTGAACTCCTGATGATAGGCCAGGAGGACGAAGAGGAGAGCGGCAACGAGGCATGAGACCTATACCGGACGAGACACAGATGGCACAGGCCAACGGTGAACATACGAGTATCAGCCTGAAGAACAGATAACCTGAGGTGGCGACATAAATCGAAAGAAAATGGCGCGACCAAGATTGGCGGAGGACCTGACCTTGAGAGGTTGAATGAATAGAAGCGGCCCGGACCAAGACTGGAGGGCGACGCGGAAAACGATGGGGGACCCGAGCCAAGATGGCGGGTGCGCACCCGAAAGAGATCGACACAAGGACCAGGGGCGCAGAAAGCGCCCATTAAATATTCTCCCTGGGGTCAGAGAGCCCCAGCGCCCAGCCAGGGGAGTGGGCTAATGCCCGAAACCCCATTCCTTGTGTCTCCCTCGCGGGGGCACAAGACGTCCCCTCGATCGATGGGGTTGGGGACAGCGGGCGAGATCGAGAGAACTTTTTGCAGTTATGATGCATATTTGGCGATGCAGTCCTATTTCTTAAGAACAGTTTAACTTTTACGAGTCATTTGTCTAAGGGTGTTAGTGTAACATAAGAATTCAATTGGGTAGGTACTGTATAAGACAGTATTAGTGCGTGACTGAAACATCGATTTTTCACAAATTGGTCATAAGGAAATCGATTTGTATGAAATATTTCTTTCTACATACATCCCTAAGAAACTAAGGAAATGTCATCATTTCCTTTCATCCTGTCATCATGCAACGTAGACAGAAAAACAAATGGACGACGGGTACATGCCATCACATTCACACTATAACGAGGAAGGAGATATACAATGTCCATGGAAATGAAAGAGACAGAGAGACTGATTTTTTGTTCCGTAGCGTATGACCGGATTTTACATTGTTTAGCACATCAAGCGCTGAACAAACTTTGACATTAAAATATTAGTCATAAAAAGTGTAAAGATCTGACGAAACTTTTTGTAAAGAATAAGTAAACGTGGAGAAAAATGTATCTCATAGCAGTTGTAGTAGTTACTATTATCGCCATAACAGCCACACGTAATAGTGATAGTTATTATTGAATTAACTGTCCTTTTTGCCGACAGGTTAGGAATATCTCCATTCACTGAACTATGTGATCAAGACAAAGTTACATTTTCTACGTCATGATTAAGACCATAGAATCAGGAATCACTACAGACTTCGTCTGTAGCGTAGACCACAAATAAAGAGAGGTAATAAGGTTTCCCGATTCTATGGCAAAGACAGAAGAAGATACCTCAAAAGAATAACTACTAGAATTGCATTAAGGTACGTCATAGCTTGCGAAAACGATATGCAATAACAATGTTTTACTAGTGAAAAAAAGAGAGAGAGGAGAGATGTTCCGTCTTTATTACCGTGGCCGGATTTTTGCTTAGCCAACTGTCAAATCTGACAGAAGTTGGCCAAGCAACTTGAGTCTTACTTACCTCTTTTTTTTAGATGAACACCATTATTACTTACGAATCCACAGAGTCCCATTTCTGGGTACGGGTCTTCCCTATGAAGGGCGTACATTATTCACCACGCTGCGCTGGCTATATTGCGGGTTTTTATTATTCCAACTCATCTCCGACAATCAGGTTTCTTCACGTTTTGTGTTTTCCTCTACCGTTTAGTAATTAAATCTAAAATGCACATGAGTGTGAAACTCAAAGGCCATCCCTGACTCAGGGATTGAGCCTTTCGATTGCGAGGCCAGGGGGTAACCGACTCGGCTATCACTAATTTACTAGTCTACACATGACTTATCAAAGAAATACAAGTTTTGAATATAAGTATATGAATCGGTATAACTAGCATCTAGCGTGTCGTTTACGCCGCGTTTCTATCGTATCTATATTGCATTTTTCCTTGCCATGTTGATTTATGCGCGGGACTTGCGGATTCGAAATTCAAAATTTGTCGATGAGTCATTTACGTACAGAAGTTTAAAAATAAAACGTATCTTGTCTATGCGAAAATCCTGTTGAACTATTGGCCAATCCACGGCAGTTTCGTTTCTCGCACCGAAAACGCCAAAAAATACGCTTTCAAACCAAAATGGAGGATTTGTCGGTCGAGGTGTACGGTGATAATGGTGCTTATTATAAGGTTTGTAAATTGTGAAGTACGCCGAAATACTGTTTAGAAGCTGTCAATATTACTAGTGCTATGAACGATCAATTAATTCCAATCATCAGTGTCCAGTTAGAAGCCATACTTACAAAAATATTTTCCGGGAAGATCATCACGGCTGGAATGGACGCCATGTCCGTCTGACAGGGCGTGATTTTTCCATGTGTTGTAATAATTGTGCGCTTTCTATATTTTTAGCAACAATCTCGAAGACAAAAAATGAGGGCGATACGCGTCGCTTTCTTTAAACTGCGCGTTTCGATGTATATGACCTAAATATCTTATTTCTAGCGCATCTTTAAGTTGCCGAGTGTTGGGAATGTTCTAAAAATTTCTTTATTTTTAGGCCATTGTCACCGACGTGCTCGACAACGAGGTTCTGGTAACCTTTGAAAATGAGTAAGTATCACTTTGAAATTGAATTATTCGACTTAGTATGGCGTGTAGACATTTATTTACATTGAGCCCGTTTTGTGTTGTAGCTGGCAGCCGGAGTCAAAGTTTCCGTTCTCGCAAGTGTTCCTTCCACCCAAAGACACTGCCAAGCACACAGAGTTTGTGGAGAATCAAGAAGTGGAGGTTTTCGCGAGATCCAATGAAAAGGAAGCATGTGGGTGGTGGACTGCAAATATCAAGGTATTGGGTTACATCAACATTGCTTTGTGTTCATTTGCATCATTTCAAAGACCTAGGTATCTACACTAACTCTCATAGTTTTATGGTCAAATGGTGAATCAAATCTTTGCATGCCAGCAAATGCATTGTTGGGGCTGCAGCAATGCATTCGCAAGTTTTCAATCCTGGGTATGTGGATCAAAGAAAATTGGTTTGTTTCTTTTTCAATGGCTTAGTCACTAAATAAAACTGATTTTGAATTATAAATAGGAATACATTGTAATAATTGATAATACATGATATATATACTGCTCTGCATTAGAATATTAAGTTCATTTATATCTTTAGTAATTTTACAACTGCAGTCCCAACTGGTTCCTTTGTTATTTTACCACAACTAAATTCATAGAAAATTCAAAATAAACTATTGATGCCTTCTAAATTGCTACAAAAGTCAATCGAGCAGCCTTTGAAAGATTGTAATCATATTTATTATTATTTTTTTACTTATTTTGCTTGCAAACACAGGACTTCAAATGTCAAATCAACTAACATTCAAAACTATCTGAAACAAAATATAAAGATATGAAGGCAACATTCTGTATATAAAACATCTGCATTGAGCGAAGAGGTCATTGACATTTGTGTTTATACCTACACCACTCGTAATAAAGACTCCAGATAGTGTTTTATTGTAAATATCTCACAGTGAACTCATAATGGCAGCCACCTAGTCTTATTGTGCAGTGATTGGGTACTTCTAGATATTACTGGATTTATTTATTTTTTTACATTTGATTGCTGGGTACCTGTTCAAAATATAAATGTGTATGTATGATATTTTTAAAGAGTTTACTTTGTCATTGTGACCTAGTCTTAGTCTACTGATGGGTATCCTACTTTGATATTATAAACGCAAAAGTTTGTATGGATGTATGTTTGTTACTCTTTCACAAAGAAATATTTAATAATATTTTTTTTATAAAGACAGCTTAGACTGTGGATTAATACATAGGGTACTTTTTATCCAGTATTAAGCGGAGTAACGCTGAAGGGCGCAGCTTGTTATGTACAAGACAATAATAAGAACATACAGTAGTAATGCCATACTGAAAAATATTGTAGATAGTAGGTACATAGAGAGAAAGAACCAGGTTCAGTCAATTTAAATGAATGTATTAACAATTTGAGTTGGTTTTTCCTTTTCTATGTCAGTCACAAAGGTTATGATAAGAGTTAATATAATAAAATCAGTTATGTTACGTTAAATGATGTTACCTTTTTAAATTTTTATGAGTCACAGTGGTAATTTTGTTACCTTTTTTAAGGTTTTTATAAGTCACAGAGGTCATTTTGTTATCTTTAATTATGTTTGTTATGAATAACAGAGGTAATTTTGTTACCCTTGTTTAAGTTTTTTATGAGTCACAGAGGTAATTTTGTTTACTTATTTAAACTTTTTATGACTCACAGTAGTAATTTTGTTACCCCTTTTTAAAGTTTTTTATTAGTCACAGAGGTAATTTTGTTTACTTATATAAACTTTTTATGACTCACAGTAGTAATTTTGTTACCCTTTTTTTTAAGTTTTTTATGAGTCACACAGGTAATTTTGTTTACTTATATAAACTTTTTATGACTCAGAATAGTAATTTTGTTACCCTTTTTTAAGTTTTTTATGAGTCACAGAGGTAATTTTGTTTACTTATTTAAACTTTTTATGACTCACAATAGTAATTTTGTTACCCTTTTTTAAAGTTTTTTATGAGTCACAGAGGTAATTCTGTCAGTAACATGCACATGTTGTTTCCAGATGATGCGGGGCGACTTCCTGGTGATAGAGTACCTGGAGTGGGACAACTGTTACACGGAGATAGTGCCAAAGGACAGACTGCGAGTGAAGACACCCAAGACCCCCATCGACAAAAACACCTTCCACAAGTTTGAGATACCAGTTCCTGAAGATCTCAAGGACTAGTAAGTTAATCTTTAATTTTCAGCTGACCAAGTATTGACACATTTTTTAATTTATGTTACCTGATTGATTTTTAAGAGTTGCCAGGATTAATTTGCAAAATTCTATTATTTTATTGATAGATGATTTTCTTCATAGTCGCTAATAAGTTTCAATTGAATCGGTGTCAAGTTTGGTTTTGAAATAAAAATAAGTGTTAGGACAGCTTGTGATGTTCCTGTATTGGGCTTCAGTCTCTTCTCTTCAACTATATAGGGGAGATACAGCTTCAAACAACTAGTGTGAAAACGGAGGTTCTTTTGTCTCCACTGCACAAGGGAGGCATTGACAGTAGCGGTATCGCCTTGTCTCCTCTAAAGGAGGTACCAGGGGAGTCACAGCACGGTAGCTAAAAAAAGGCAAATATTGTTTTGCCAACTCTTGCGCACGCTTATCCCGGGAAAAAAAGAGATTGCTTGACTTTTCTCATATCTGAAGTGAAAACTCTATAGACATATATGACAGTTTATTATGTCTTTCCCGGGAAGCACGAGATTAAGTGACAGTGGATAATATTTTACAAATTTTTGCTTTCACATGTTAGTTAGGGGCCTTTGTAGCTTGTAGCCCGGTAGTATTGATACGGCTGATACAGCAGTAGCTATGCCCCGGGCATATCATATGGTGCAATATTAAAAAAAAGCCTATGTTTAAACACCGCCCAAAAAAGTCGTATGTTACTACCAAAAAAAAACCTAAATGGTCACCAAATAAGTTGTTGCCGAAAGAATTCAGTATTCAGAATGTCATAAAAAAATGAGGTGAACCTACTGTGGGCCTTGTTATTGAAAGTATTCGGAATGTTATAAAAAAATAACCCGAACCTACTGCGGACCTTGTTGCCGAAAGTATTCGGAGTGTCATAATTTGGTGACCGTTCAGCCAAAAAAATACTTTTGGTGACCGTTTAAATTTTACCCAAAAAAAAGAGTGATGTGACAGCGAGCGGACGCGCGTCCCTCCCCGCGCGCGCCCGCTCGCTGTCCCTCCCCCCTCACCGCGTGTGCATTGCAGCCTGCACGACATGCACAGTGCGAAGGTGGAGAATGCACACAAGGAGTTCCAGAAGGCCATCGGTGCAGCGCTGGTGTGGTACGTGCCGGAGTCGTGCGCGCTCGCAGTCATATCGCGCTGTCCCACCACGCACAAGCGGGCGCAGATGTTGCAGGAGATGCATTTCAGGTACATACACTTCACTGCTCACTTACACTGTCTTGTGTTACTGTTGTCATAATAATAATATAATATGGGACAACATCCACACCAAGTGTTCAGGTCTCATACTAGGTAAGGCTTGTTCCAAGGTAACCTGATGACTTATATACATATATATATAAACACCCAGACACAGGTGAAACAGACATGTTTATGCACACAAATGTTTGACCTGTCCGGGGATCGAACCCGGGACAAGCGGCACAGAAGGCCGTGTTTCTACCAACTGCGCCAACCGGCCAGTCATTTTACTAGCCAGTTATTAACCTAAACCTATAGTTTTATTTTTGTTCCTAAGGGAGACCCTTCAAGAACCTTCCTAGGAATATTACAATCTAGCCTAAGGCTAATAAATAATTTAAATTAAATTCCTACACAATAATGTCTGTAAGAGTTTGTCCACCGACACTTTTCTTATTGTTTTGTAAACCTATGGTTATTAATTTACCTGGTTGTAGTTGAGATTCAGAAATTCCTTAAAAACCATTTATTAGTCAAACTACTATTTTTATGTATCATTTAGTGATTTTCTTTATGTATCGACTTACTCATTGTATCTTTTATATTCTATATTATATTTACTCAACTCGCATTATAATTATGAACGAATTTCAAAAAAGAAGCTTCTGAAATTTGTTGGTATATTTTTTTACGTATTTCCCTGGTCAATGTTATCCAACTGCTAAGTATTTGCAGCAGCTAGTCATATTAGTTGTCTTATTCCTTTCAGACATGAATTATTTTTTTTCCTTGTATCGAAAATTTTCTTTCTGTTGACATTGTGAGATATGATACATAGGAAAAAATAATAAGCAAATGCTTATGTCTACAATTGATCTCATGTTGTCTGAAAATGGGTAGTTATTACATTTCATTTGTCTTAATGGAGACAAATTGTCGGGTATTGTATTATGACCTGTTAAAAATAATTCTTAAAGGAATTAAATAATTTGCTGCAGAAAGATTACCTATAGACCATTTAAGATCTACAGATAATCCAAATGCTCCAACCCAAAACCAGAGGGCAGCGTGCCCAGAACGCTAGCCGCATTACCATGCTGAAAGGCTTAAACGTTAGGTCAGATAAAAACCGGCATTCTGGTCACACGTCGAACCCATCAAACGCTCTGATGAATTCTATAGAAATTAAATGGTCTATAGGTAATCTTTCTGCTGTATTTTTTCTTCTTTGTTTTAAGTAATAAAGACACTTGGATGATTACTATCTCTAAGATATCCAGCACATATCTCACATCTCACTTGCTACCATCCAAGTGTGTTGTGAGGCTGCGCCCTGCGCGCGGGGCTCGTGCTCACAGCGAACAGTGGCTCCAGGGCTGGAGGCGTAGAGACTCTCGCCCCGACAGTAGTATTTAGCTGCTAACATACTATTAATAAAAATCATGATTACCTTAGGTTTTGATCAACGCCAGAAAAGGAAAGGAGTTTCATAATTGAAAACCCCTCAGAAGAGTGACTTTATGTGTATCATTAAAATCAGACCAATGTCTGTTTTTAAAGTCAGTGTTCCCTCGCGTACCGCTCACGTCGCGGGCGCTCCGCTTATAGCCTCCTCACTATGTATGCTATGCTGACTATTCTTATAATGACTGTACTACACTTGACTTGAAACATTGTAAGGGGTACAGTTACTCTAAACAGATTAACAGTATAAAGTAAAAGATAATTAAATCATTTGTTTGCGTATGGCCAACTTAGCACACCGTCCACTATTTTTCGCGACTTTGTAATCGGTAAACTTCGCAATCAGTCAACTTCTTGATCGGGGTCAACTTAGCATCTAGTCATCCTCGCAATGGGTCTTCTTGCGTTCGGTCAAATATAATGATTGCAACATTTTCTTTTTAAGTCGAACATCATTACGATGATGTTGATTTGATGATTTTTTAGTTTGGGATGAAGGCATTGAAGATAGAATAATCATCTTCTGCAATGAAAAAAAATGTAAGAAAAATCCGTTGGCAGCTTAAGGAGACGGTACTTTCAAAACCGAAACCTCTAAATTAGTTTTTTTTAGTTGTTCACGTTGCACATTGATTTTTCAATTCCAGAGTTCCAGTAGTATTTGGTTTGCTCCCTCATAAGACCACAATTACATACGAAAGGTATTTTCTTGTCTTGAAAATTTGGGAATAACAATTCAAAAATATGAGTCGGACTAGGAGTTAGCCCAAATAAAAGCCGTTAAAAATGTGTTTGAACTTGTTAAAGCAAGTGATTGTCACTACCATCACTCGAAGGCTATATGGGAAAGATGGCGAGATAGGCTTCGCGGATACTAGGAATGGTAGAATCATTACAAATTTGATTTCAAAAAGACCGCTCCTACCAGCAGCATATATACCAGAAGCTTGGATGCCTATCGTAGAAATTAGATCAGAGGAAAATGGTTTTGATAATTTAAAGTACTTCGTCGATAAGCAATGGATGTTGAAAACTACTCCACAGATTCTGTCTTGAAGTCATCAAAAAAACAGAACGAACAACGCTCTGGAAGGGTGGCGCCATTGTTTCAACGTTAGGATGCCGCACAAACCAACATTATTTTTGTTTATTCAAAATCTGATGAAGGAAGCAAAATACCAAAGTCGAAAATTGTATGCGAAAAATGACAATCAGTTATTGAGAGAAAGGAGGAAGTGTGATGTTGATTATATTGATAGGACATACAAAACGTATTTGAAGATACTGTTACGAATTGAAGTAACTCCAATAAACTTTCTGAGGAAAATTATGAACAGCCACTAAAGCGAACAAATGACTATTTGTTGTATTCTTTAAGAACATACTGATTAGTTCAAATATTTTTTTTCGTTTTACCTACACTGTTTTTTTTATACATAATTTAGTATTATAATACTTTTCCGAATTCATTACTCTCGAGTGTAGTTTGCCGGTCACAAAGAATAGGGGACCTTTTGAAAAGTGGATAGTTAAAGAAGCGGCCGATTGCGAAGTTGACTATATACGAAAGTTACTGATTGCTCATTTTCCTACAGAAAATTTTAGTGGACCGTTTGCTAAGTTGGCCATAAGCGAACAAATGAATTAAATTTGTACCCATTTTGATTTTTCAGGAACCTAACGCAAAAGTTGCAGTTGTTGAAAAAGACTGAAGAGGCAGCGAGACAGTTGGAGTCCACCAAAATACACAATCAGGGAGGGTGAGTGTCACTTGATCATCTATTGCGATGTTGAATAAGCATGTGTTTCATAGAAAGAATAAATATGATGATAAGAAGTAGCGTGTAAATCCAGGGTCTAAGCTATCTGCATAACAAATTCCATTCAAATGGATTCAGCAGTTTTGTGTGAAAGAGCAACGAAAGTACATCCTTACGAACTTTTGAGTTCATAATAGTGGGAAGGATTAACCTTGTTCAGTGTAAGTAGGTCATGCATATATGTTTGTTTCTGTGTAAATCAGTTTTATAGAACCATAAATATAAAATGATGTCTTATTAATGAATGTGTTTTGTTTCGTTTATCGATAGTCAACGTTCATGCGCGAAAAGAAGACAAAAAACGCTCAAAATATTTCTTGGGTTTTTTTGGTATGTAAGGGGTGTGTTACTCGTATGCATGTGAAAAACAAACACTTCAGTTTGTCTGAACCCAATAAAATGCAGGTAAACATAAACACATGGATATCCACGTGGTACTGATGCTAACCAACGAATCATTGACTAGAATTTATCTATTTGTAGTGTAAAGAAAGACTTGTGCCGTTCCCAGTCTGTAGTATATAATAATATAAAAGTTGTTGTGTTAATGAAAAATAAAATGTATGTTGTTAGATATTCGGACGAGTTCAGCGTGCGCGAGGATCTGATGGGCCTGGCTATAGGCACGCACGGCGCCAACATACAGCAGGCGCGTCGCGTGCAGGGAGTCACCAACATCGAGCTCGAGGAGCTCTCCTGCACTTTCAAGATCTGCGGGGAGGTATGTACTCACTTACTTCCTGTGGCGCTACAACCCAACGTGAGTCTTGTCCTCCTCCACTATTCTTCTCCCTCTTGCTCTGTCTCTAGCTGCTCTTCTACAACTTGTCAGCTTGCCCATCGGCTCGGCTCGGGTATCCCCTATAAAGGGGGTATAGTCCACCACACTGGCCAAATTGGTTCAATCTGCACCACAAAGAATTAACCTTCTCCGACAAGCAGGTTTCCTCACGATGTTTTCCTTCACCGTTTAAGCATGTGGTAATTAATTATGATATGCAGTCAAGTGAAAAACAGAGGTGCATGCCTGTACCTGGATTTGAACCCGCGGCCTATCGCTTGTGAGGCAACAGGTTTATCGACTAGGCTTCCACTAACTTTAGTATAATATATTGTTATTATGTAAAGACAATGTATATGAATGTAAGAATGTCCCGCGTGCAGTCGAGCGAGGCGGTGCGCGCGGCGCGCTCCCTGCTGGAGTACGCCGAGGAGAGCATCAAGGTGCCGCGCGACCTCGTCGGTAAGGTGATCGGCAAGAACGGCAAGGTCATACAGTGGATCGTGGACAAGAGCGGCGTCGTCCGGGTGAGTCATCACTACTTACATCTACTGTTATAAAAACATAGGCTCGCCTGCCTACCTACCACCCTCAACTTGACAATCTGTCGCTAAGCACCTAACGGTGTGTTCCGACAGCCCTCCTTGAGAGCCAGTGTATTCTAGACTAGGCATGCTCCCGTCTGTGTCGCTGACTTTCGTACTCGTGCGAAGTTGTGGTCAAATGCCAAGATGTGTAGGATAAAAATACTTTTTTGGCGCGTGTTTAAACAATGGATTGTCATAATTTGGTGACCGTTTACACATGGACAGGGCACAGTTAATGGTTTTTCTTTCTACGGACTCTTAAAAAAAGAAAGTACTCAGTTCGACTATATGTGTTTTTTTTATGTTTGATTCCTAATTTCCTAATTTCTTGAACAGGGCTCCACTCGTTTTTTTTGTTTTTTTTTTTTTACTTTTCTAGTGGAGGTCCCATTAATTGTTATTTTTTAAATCGGTCCAGATGATTGGTTTCTAAATCAAAATAACTGATGAAGTTCTACAGGCGCCTGCCGTGATGAAAGGCATAAGCGCTTTATTTAAAAAAAACTTGTTGGTGTAAAGTGATGAAGAGGTTTAGGATGTGACAAGCTTGCCTCGGAGATAAAACTATCCACTCGCGATTTGAAAAGTCCGAGATGATAGCTGTCAGGAAATAGGCAATTTCAAACATGGCACTTTGAACAATAAAAGTAGACGCTAAGCATACGCCTAGAATATTAAATTTCACAGACTGTAAAGTCTAGTACAGTCTGTGAAATTTAATATTCTCATCACTAAGAATTACTTTTACATTTGGCTAAAGTAATGTAATACGCTTCATATAACTACCAAGTTTCATGCATTTAAATATATCGTAATTGTGAAAATTAGAAGAGATGGACGAACGGACAGAGACTATAGGGATATCTTAAGGGAACTTATAATATAGGGCGCTGGGACTCTGGCCCCAGGGAGTATAGGTATTTAATGGGAGCTTTCTGCACCCCTGGTCCTCGTGTCGATCTCTTTTGCGCACCCGCCACCTTGGCTCTGTCGTCTGTATGTCGATCGATATTGCGACCCTAGAGAGGTGTGTGGGGAGGGGGTGTGTGTGTGCCCCGTGTGCTGTCACCTGGTGGCAGTGGGCACGGCTGAGGTCAGATGTGCGTGTCGCAGGTGAAGGTGGAGGGAGACAACGAGCCGGCGCCGAGCGCGCCGCGCGAGGAGGGCATGGTGCCTTTCGTCTTCGTCGGCACCAGGGAGAACATCGCCAATGCAAAGGTACACTCACCACACATTTTGCTACTGAGACATTACAAAAGTGAAGAAAAAAACAATTAAAAATAAATAAACCTGAGTAACTCACATTACTGATGCACTTACTT
Source organism: Ligdia adustata (assembly GCA_947049295.1). NCBI lineage: Eukaryota > Metazoa > Arthropoda > Insecta > Lepidoptera > Geometridae > Ligdia > Ligdia adustata. The sequence goes on from OX346221.1 coordinate 1,177,954, forward strand.
TTAAATGTTTATCATATTAATAAACAAAGACGCGCTCGGCTCGCTCGCTTGTTTCAAGTGAGTCATCAAAATATCATTTATTTTGACTAATTGTTAACTCCAATAAATATGAATTTATTATCAAGGTACATTCAGTAATAAAGTAGGTATATAATTAGTTTCATGTAGTATATTTAAAGCGTGCTCTGTTATTCGATAGTAGTTGTGCGTTCACACAATTCGTGAACATTACAACTTTGTGACGTATCCAGTTGATTATTCTAATTTTGGTCATCACTTGTTTACTACCTCCTCAAATTGTCTCCTTGCTAAGGTTGCCTGGAAGAGATCGCTTGTAGCGACAAGGCCGCCACTTGTAGCACAATATATTGTAAGAATGTTTTCTCTTGTATCTAACTTTGTTTTTTGTGTCTGTAATAAAGAATTGATCTATTATGTATATCTCTATTACATTTACTTATTATTTTGAACTTTTAGTTGTAACACTGACTGAGTCACGCGGCACTCAATGTAAGGAGAAGGCTTCTTTATTTTTGTACTGACCGCCAACTGTAGAGTTACAAGTTTCCTAAGCAGTCCTATTTTTGTGCTCATAAGATGCCTATTAAAATCCTTTATTGTGCAGAATTCAATAAATTCTTCGAAATAATAAAACGTGTAGGCCTAAAATACATTATAGTGAAGCGATTGACACCAATAACAAAAAAATACGTTACAATTTAATTAAGGGGTTGAAAAGATATACGAAAATTGTATCAGAAACACGAAAACAGTGAAAGGTCGGTGATCCTCTTAATGTATCAAAATAGTTGTTGAATGTTGATGTAAGTGTCGTATGGTGCGGTCAGGTGCTGGTGGAGTACCACGTGGCGCACCTGAAGGAGGTGGAGCAGCTGCGGCAGGAGAAGCAGGAGATCGACCAGCAGCTGCGCGTGGTGCTGGGCACGCCCGCGCACCCCCCGCCCCGCGGCGCCGCGCCCGCACGCGCGCGCCGCCCCCGCCCGCCGCCCTCGCGGTACCCCTCCGGTGAGTGGATAATTAACATTCTAGTACATCTCCGACAAATGAGAACAGCGAAACTACAGTGGCGATTTAGAGGTTACATTATATTTACAAAATTGTTTTACAACAGCACAACGCTGCACGACGTACTAAATAGTTCTGACTTCAAGTTCTAACTTTATTTTCTTTGCTATTCAAATTTAAATGTCTTAAACTTATTTGACTTGGCCTATACATGATGTCAGGTTGTTCGGGGAAGGGCGGCAAACTAACCAACGTGCAGCGCCTTCTCCCTACGCAGCGAATAAATAAATGATTTTTATTTGTAATAAACACATATAACAACATAATTGATGGAGTCAGACGTTACTTTGCGGAAATCCATTTATAATAAGATGGCATATACAAGATATTTAGTGTTTTTCCGCCTCGTCTTGATGTCAGCGTTAGAAATCGAAAAATATTTTTGTTTTTATGGTGTCGTTCCACCTCACCACCGCCACACCTCACCTTATTATTTCTCTTTCTAAAGAGGCGGAAAAACACTAAATATCTTGTATATACCATCTTATTACAAACAACAACAAAAAATGTGATAAAAAATCATTTATATTAATTACAGTAAATAATTGTGTGCAAGTGTTTGTCACAATTCAGCATAATAATATTATTAAGTGATGCGTGTATACAAGTTGTTGGTCGGTGACATTGCAGGCGGCGGGCGTCGGCCGACCCCCGAGCTGAGCGAGGAGCGCGGCGCGGCGCGGGGGGAGGCGCGCGAGCCGCGGGGCGCGGGCCGGGGGGGCCGCCCGCGCCCGCCGCGCGCCGCCGAGCCGCTGGAGAACGGACGCGCGCACCAGCCGCGCACCACCGACACCAGGCCCATGGTACATATATTGTTTTGTATTCTTTTGTATTGTTCTCAAGGTCCAACTACAGTTTCGTTCACATTCGGTGAACTTCATCAGGGATGAAATGAGTCGTTCTTGTATTCAACGTAGACACGTCTCGCGCAACTACTACCATGGTGCTTGCTTACTTACACATTAGGCTCACACTGAGGGTTTAGAATAGAATCGTGTTGGTTGATGCGTTGCTCTGAATGTTAAAATGAACTGATCTACATGACGTGTACGTCCTTCAAAAAGAACTTTTCTCAAAATTACTGATTTTCATTGTGATACTGATGTAAAGTGACGATGCGTTCTAGGATGTAGCGCGCTTGCCTAGAAGAAACCGATTCACTCGCGATTTGAAGAGAACGAAATTATAGCTATCGGGAAATAGAGAACTTGGCAGCGAATTCCACAACCTGGCAGTTCGCACAATAAAAGTAGACGCGAAGCGTTTTGTGCGAGTGAGTGGAACCTGTAGCATGTATGTGTACTTGTTGGTTGTTGTAATATACAAACTGGACAGATGGGACGACGACGCGACGAGCGGCGCCGCGGGACGGACGACGACAGCTCCGTGATAGACAGCCAGGACGTCTCCAGCGCGGACAGAGGTCTCTATACACACTACACTACACTACACACACACACTAGAACTACTATCAGATCCAGGATCTGACCCACCAATGTTCTGTTCCGTTGCTATGGTCACTGTAAAGGTACGAATATTAATTCCCTTCTGCCCCAGTGACCACAGCAATGGAACAGATGGGAATAACAAATTACCAACTGGCCCAGGGGCCGCAGCAATGAAGGAATTAAAACTTCCCATCTGCCCCATTGATGGAACAGATAATGGGCAGACGGTAATAAATCCACATACCGTACACATGGTTTTATCAGATGATAAACAAGTAACGTTGCGTTCTGGAAGCGTTAGAGGCATAGTATTAATTCTAGAACCTGCACGTTAAATGCTAAGACTATCTCCCACTCTAGTTTATAAAATCTGTCATTAAAAAAAAACGAATGGTGCGTTTTGGCAGCCTTGTTTGAGAGCCAGCGCATTCCAGACTAGGCATGCTAAATCTGTGACCAGTGTCGCTGACTTGCGCGCTCGTGTGAGCTGGTGGTTAAATGACTCGCTGTCTTGTGAATATAACAAAAATACACACTAGCTAACTGGTCGCAGTCTGATATTTGAATTATGTATGACACTATCGAGGGGAGGCCTTTGCCCAGCAGTGGGACACTACAGGCTAACAACAACAATTAAAAAATTATTGCGTCCTCCATACAACTTGATTGTATTTCACGTGTACAATTTTTGTATTTTGAGAGCAGTTAGTTATTTTTCCTATTGTGACAGAGTATTTTAGTAAACTGTGCATGCACTTTTTCATAATAGTTTCCTAACTATAAACCTTGATGAAATGAAGCCACACTTGCATTTGAGCAAAAATAACGACCTACCCATTTATACACGGATATAAAACATTAAATATTTTGTAGAATCTATCATCACAAAGGATAGTTAAAGTAAAATGTGAGGTTTTGTGTTTTGTTTCCGATCTTTTGATATGTAGGTTGTAGTTAGATGACAATTATTTTTATCGATAAGGTTACTAGGGTACCTTTCCAAATATGACACCTTTTTTTTCATCCTACACAGCTAGACATTTGACCACTAGCTCGCACGACCACCGAAGTACGGAAGCGATACTGTAGCCTTAAATGGAGCATGTCTAGTGTGGAATACACCGGCTCTGTCTCTCTCTCATTTTTCTCTCTCTTACCTGTTTCGAAATTGGATAACTGTTTATTATTCTTATATAAATTCACATACACGAAAATCCAAACTCTCTAAAAATACATATATAAAATCAGAACCTACCTTTTTAGTTTTAAGTTTTATTACCACTTAAGAACATTTCTACAAGATAATTATTTCATGAAGTAGCAAGTTTCATGTCACATGAATTTTTTACTTTTTGACAAATTTTGCAATTATATTGACATATGTTCAATATATCAATAAAATTGTAAAGTGTGTCTGTCGACATGTGCTTTTAGTAAATCTGAAAATATTACAGAATGTGCTAGTTCAAATGTAGTGAATATCTATTATTATGTAATATGGTCTATTTTTATATATTTAGTGTATAATGCATCGTAATGTTATGTTTGTTTGTTTGTTGCACCCTGTTGTTAAATTTTAATTAGTACATAACTATGTAGTGTAGAGATGTCTCGGATATTGTACATTTCTTTTTTGGCGATGCATTTGGCTGAAGAGTGCATTTCGCGCGTAAAACTGCCGTTTGACGCAATCGATGATATTATTTTCTACCGAATTATGGTTTTTTTTATATGTTTTTGTTACTTGATTTATGAGAGAAGGGAAAACCGAATGAATATATGAATAATACTCGTCGAGTAAATTTTATCAAAATCAAAATAACTGATAAAGTTCCATCAGCGCTTGCCGTGATGAAGTAAGAAAAAAAATCTTTAAAAAAAAACAGAAAAAAAAGTTTGTCACGATATGTTGTTGAAATAATAAATTGATCTCAAAGAGATGGATTCAAATAATTTTAAAAATAATGCAGTGCATACTTAACTTACAAACATGGTGTTTTTTTTAGTATGCATGTGGTCCATTAAAAGCATAGTATTCGCGGCATCTTTATTATAGAGCTATGAAGGGGGTTTATAATTGACTGGGTCACACCCCGCGGGGGAACTGTCGTTTGCTAGCGCGACTCATTATTATATTAGCCTCATTATTTAATTTCCTTACATTCTTCGGTGGTGGTTCTACTAACCGATTTATTTTTCTTACAACATCACACATCGACAAATATCCGGCTAGTCGAAAACAGAGCGAACATTTTCTAGGAAAATATCGAGTGGTGATAAATTGTCGGCTTTTTACAACAGTCTTGCGCAACGGTTCGAGTGGTATATAACATGCAAGGCAGCGTTAAGAGCCGTCCGTTAGTTTAGCTTGAGGGCGTGTAAGAATCTCTAATCTAAGATCTGATCTAGAGGGGATGCGTCTTTATCATATCTTAATTCAAGTTCGGAACATTTACACACATAATTTGATTTTTGCATATTGTAATTGAAGATTTTACGGAGTGTGTCGTGCGCATGATGTACGATAGGTTAGTACAGTGGTCCCGGGTTGCGAAGTAGCAAACGAGCGTTCCCCCGGGGGGGCGGTGCGATGCGGGGGAGGGGGGACGTAGGGGGTGCGTGTACAGTGCGCGGGTACAGTTAGGAGCAGTTGGCATGTGTGTGTAGAGTCGGCGTCGTCGGAGGAGGCGCCACTCACCGGGGACAGCGCGCCGCGCCGCCGCCGACGCAGGAGGCAAGGTACACATACACACACTGTACCTATACCTCACACACACACACTAACTCCCCCTCCATACCCATAAAAACTCCTTTTATTTGCACATCCTACACACGTAGGTACATAACTCATTAACACCCTCGCCTCTCGCTCCCTAAACTTCTAAGCAAACACACATTCTCTCTTCTTATTCATATTATTTATTTTTTTATCAATATTACTTTGGTTGCACCAATCGTTTTTTTTTTTTTATAATATTAGTTCTCTCCATCCAATGGTTGCATGGAAGAAATTGCTTTGGGCGATATGGCCACTCAATGTACTACCGATGTATAGATTGGTCTTTCTGTATCTTTTATTTTTGTTTGGTGTGCAATAAAGCTATATTCATTAAATCATTTATTCTCACACTTTACACACACACGTTGTCGCAGAATTTAACCAATCATACCATCACAAATGGTTTTGTATTTATTTTTATTGCTACAGCGAGATTTGTAGCGTGATATTGCGTTAGAGTACATTTACAAATGATAATTAGGCCTTGAAATTAGTTTTAATTTGCACAAGGGTTATAATATCGTTACCATGCTATGTGACACTTGTTTTTATTCGGCCCTGAGTATTCAACTTTGATTGAAGTCGCACACCACATAGTAAAAAGTTTCATCAGCTACCGGTCTCGTTAATAAACGTCTTTTGTCTTATTTTATCTGACGGAGAGTGTCACGCGTCAAAACAAGACAAAAGACGTTTTAAGTTAGAAGCGTTTATTAATAAGACCGTAACAGTTTAATTTTAACACTTCGTTAAAAGCTTTGTTTTAGTTAATGTTTACTTAAATTAAAATAGCGTACATACACGTAAAATCTTCATGTCACTTTACCATCAAAGATTTCGACTAGTAGCCAGTAAAAGTGTTTGCTATATTTTGATACCAATTAGTTTTCCCTTATATATATATATATATAAGTTATATACTTGCCATTGAATTAACCCATACATAAAATATACTTTTTGATATTGCATGATAGTAAGAATTTCGTAAGATTATTTGCCTGCTCTGTCAGTCTTTCTAGTCTTCTGCATTTGACTTTACTAACTGTGATATACCTCGCCTTATAGTTTTACTAGCTTTCTATGCCCTCGCATGTTGTTTAACTATATCGCTGCACATGATGTAAGATATTCAGATTGTCTCCTAGATATATCGTCACTTGATATTGTTGAGTCCTCTGTATGTAACGCGACGTAAATCTTCAATACACGACGGTTTAGTCTGCGATACAAAATCATTGATGCGTATATCTATGAACTCGTATTTTACACACACATAAAATACAAATTCATACATATTTTATTGTAAGTTGATTGGTATGAAATGAGTCGTTTGTCGGGTATTGATTATTCGCGTAGTATTGTATACGAAGGGCTTGTGTTCACGGACACCCACACACACTCGTTCGAAACCGAGACCATCATTATCACAAATGCCGAACGGATCAGAACGAGATGTGTTTGGTAATCAAGTACTTATTGTTCCTGAGGACTTCCAATTTAATCGTTTTAATAGTAAAATTATTAAAATAGAATTAGATGGTATATAAAGAATATCTAATGTTGTACCCGCTTTGTCTCGATGTCAACGTGAGAAATCGAAAGATATTTTTGTTTTTATCGTGTGGTTCCGCTTCACCAGCACCATACTTCATTATTTCTCTTTTTCTCATTATCTAATTTCCTCGACACGTGTTTCGTCTTAGCACGAGGCATCCTCAGGAGATGTTGACTCTTCAAGCGGTCGTTCGAAAGTCAAGCTTTGAGAAAAGCTTTTGAGAACGCCTCACTCCATTAATTACTATTTAAATGGAAGTTCTTCTCAGAGCATTAAAGAGTCGAAGTTTTGACTGTGCATAGAGTAGTCGTGGTATTACTGCAATGTGTTTGATTGTGTGCAGGTGGCGGCGCCGCAGGGGGCGGGTGGAAGGGCGGAGCGGCGAGCGCGAACGCGGCTAGCGTCGCGCCGGGGGGCGCTGCGCCCGCAGCGGAATCAGGCGCCGGCGAGGGCGCTCGGAGCGCGGCGAGGGACAAGCGGCGCTCCCCCGCGGGCCCGGCGCCCGCTGCGCAGCCCCTCAAGCCGAAGCCCGAGCCGCTGGTGAACGGCGCGGCGTAGGCCTCCGCCGCCGCTCGCTGCATGCAACGTGTCCGCGGCCGGTCGACGCGCCGCCGCCGCTCTCCCTACACTTACTCGTATTATGCTTTCGTGAGAGATTCGTGATTTGTATTACCGATAATTCGATTAATGAAAATTAAAGGATGTGTAGAGCGTTCCCCGGACGAGACGAGCCGCCCGCTCGGGCCCGGCTCCCCGACACTAATAAACTTTTCTGTACATATTTTGATTCGTATTTTTATTTGTGCGAATGTATTTGTTTTCGCGACGCGTTGTTCGCCTCGATCCGGCGACGCGGAACCGTGACAAGTTCCTGTAAGCGAGCTGTCGTCGCCGCGCGCCCTGGGGGGGACTAGAGGTGGGGGGGGGGGGGATGCCGGGTCGGGCTCCTATCGTTTGTGTCGCTAATAAAAATTCTAGTGTGATGACGCGAATCTGTCGTATTTAATTATTTACATTACATTACAATGTAGCTACACTATATTATATCAGTCATACGATAACTCCACTGTACCGTGATGTGCATCATTGCCGGGATATCACTAGGAAGTTATTATATTTACAAAAGATATGATTTCTAGCTACGTTGCAGTTGCGCGAACGACAAACGCACGCGGCGAGGGGTACCGTGCGCCGCTGCACGCGTCCAGTGGCGGTAGGCGGACAGACGAGGTAGTTCCCGCGACGCGACGGTTTGTTGTTCGCGCGACGCGATCGCTTCACATTTGATATGTAACCTTATCGTAACATTGGACACACAAGTGTTCGCACGATTGTTCTGTACTTTCTCGATAAACGCATGTCAATATAAAAGGAGTTCCCTCGGAAGATAATCGAGAAGATCGCCGGTCACCGGCCGCGGTGGACCGGGAGTTTCACTATATACATGAGTACTTGGCCGCAATGAGCGCGCTCGTGCGAGCGCGAGGCCTATTGGACTTACGATCTTGCCTTTTAAATTGATGTCGACAATCTCATTCTCTCTGCCGAGAACATCGAATATTGTCATTTGTAACTGTTTGTACTTAGCATATTAAAAAAAACTAAACTAAATTATACTGCGTTTTTTCCAGTTACACGATAGTTTTCTTTTGCATGACACGCGATCCATACGAACTGCGTTTTTTATAACATAACGTGCTTTGAGGAAATTCATGTGATTAGGTTCGAACGAATCGGGCGAAAGTAGATTATTGTATTGTGTAGAAATACTAAGAAATGTACAGGTCATTATTATTCAAGTAAAATAGTCTAGTAAATAATTTCGTGCACCGAAAATGCTACGGAATTCGATGTCGTTTTCACCTGATGTATGAATTTCCTTAATTGATTTTTAAACGGTGATATTATAACTTTGTAACATCCGTTTAGTAACTGCTTTACTAAATCTTAGCCCAAATGTAATGCTATAAAAAATTTACAGCGCAGTCAATCATTGACGTAAATGTTTATTTTTTTCAGAATGTGATTTTTTATACATTTTACATTTGATTAAAAAATTATATGAGACTGTAATTTTTTTTATAGCATTATATTCTGAGCTCTGGTCATAAATAACATAGAGTTGGACAAAGAGAAGAGATAAAGGCATTTAGACATTATCTGTCGAGAGATAGGTTTCACAACAAGTAACATAGGATTATCATTGTACTAGAGTCCTATATTATATATAAAATCTTCAGTATTGACATTGATTCTATCGATAGTAACTATAACAGCTTTGTTACACACAGAGAAATGCAAATAAAGGCCATGAGAGCAAATGTGGCATTATCTTTTTATGAATCTTTGATTTTATATGTAAGTTCCTTTTATACTCACCTTGGTTAAGTGTATAGTTTTATCAAAATCTGTAGAGCCGTTTGCGACTGGAGTTTTTCCGAGTCGCTTGGAGCCTCGCTACCGAAGATATTTAGTGCCCTATTTTTAGTTAATATCAGAGGCCGTAAAGTGTTAGTTTGTAAGCTCGTTTATAAACCAGTCATTTTGTTCTGATGGCCTCTTACATAGTATACAAGGATATGTAGTTTTGACAAACTTGGTTAAAGAAAAATATTCTTGAATTACAATGATGGAGAGAAAGAGCTACCGATACAATCGGTTCTCGCCGACTAACTAAAATAACAATTTTCTGTTGATTGAGTCTTACAAGAAAATCAACCCCCATTTTGTGGCCTCGGCGCGATTCATTTTAGATTCTACCTCAAACTTCAGAGGATATAAATGTTGAGTGGAGTCTAGAGAGAAATTTACAAGGAAAACAATGTTATTTTATATTTCTTCATTGAATCTTAATTCTAAAATGTTATTAATAGTTGATCAGAATGATATTTCTGTGATACGTAATTTGCTAATGTGGTAACATTGGGAGCTTTGATTATTCGACTATAAAGAGAAACGAGATTTATTTTTATATGTTGCGCCATACGATCCGAATGCTTGCCATGACCGAACGTTATTTGTATTTTTTTGCTGTATTCCAAAAAAGAGGTTAATTTATATTCGGTTATATTTTCTTAAAGATTGTGCGTGATAAATAGCTACTCACAGTTATAGTTTCATATAATGAATCGTGCCAAGAGGCCACACGATACGGGCTTTATAAAAGCAGACTGTTAAAAAACATACCTAATTTTTCTGAGACATTGTTGAACTTTACGCGGCCTAATATGGCCGTTACAGTCAAAATCTGTTAGTAAGGAAGAGTCGTGATATTCGTCGCGTTCCCGCTGGATTTCTTTTCGCAATCTACTGCGAAAGTTGTTCCAGGCATTCGCAACACTTGGAAGGAGGGAACCTGCTGTGCTTGTGTGAATTTTATTTACATTACGCAAAAAACCGAAATGATATAGTATCTTATACTAGAACAAGAAAATTAGGCTCTACTAGATTAGGCTCCTCAGACTTTTAGTACCTAATTGTTATATACAATAGTGTTTTTCGTTTTAGATCTGCGAGTGATAGCTCTGCCGATCTACGGATGTGTTGATAATTTTAGAGGAATGTTTAAAAAAACTGATATAGGTATACATAATAATAAATTAAAATAATAAATAAATTACCTAAACTTACTAAACTAACCTCATTTGACATTTCTATAATTGTCTCTACTCTTTTTGTTTCCACGAGTTAGAATAGTATGGATATAATTTTAGGAACTTTTAGTTTAGTCAGTGTGACGGCCGAATTGGTTGAAAAATATGTTAGTAGCACGCAAGTTCCCTCTAAACAAGTGTTGCTTAGCAACGCATTAGACGAAGGTGCCCAAGGAGGCGGGCTTCCCGGCAACGATGAGGTGCGAGCATTAGAGCAGTCGGTGGCGGTCCTCCGTGCACGGCGCCTCGCTGTCCTCCGAGTCGGAGGAGCGAGAGCAGCACGACGACTCGCTCCAGTGCTGGAATTCTTCCTTGTGGTGCTCCAGCGCCTGCAGCGAGGGGAACAGGCTGTCGCATGCGCTGCATCTGGAAGTAGGGAAGGACTTGGTTACATTGGGGTTCCGATTGGTAGATAGGAGCGAGGTTAATTTTCCCATCTCTGACATTGACTATCAGACTCATTGATTGGATTTAGGGTCAGAGGTATTATTTTGTGACGGAAATGCACGTTTTTACTAATAAAATAGTATTGCAAACCGCTTAGATTCTTGTTTAAACTTGTCCGTCGCCCCTAGCAACGCGACGCGGCCGGTGCGAGAGACCCGTAGTCGCCCCCCTCCGCGGTACCGGGAGTAGCTCGTGCGGCGATTCCCGCCGCTCACGTAGCGAGGCAGGCAGTCGGCCGTTGACCAGCGAATTCTACGCGCGCTTTGCTCTGCACCGCTCGCACGCGCCGCTTACCTCGCTCGCGTCCGATACACTGTTTTTCCGAGTGGATCCCACTATTTCCATTATGTATTTCCATTGATGGAAATACTGGGATAGATTCTCCCACTATTTCCATTGCAACAAAAACGCGGTGACAAAAAAACGCTCAAATCTCTTTCTATGATGGCTTGCACATAGAAACTATTTATTTATTTCCTCTTTAGATAAAACCTCTTGAACAGTAGTAATGACTGTTATTGATAGACAGCTGCCATTATCATTGTAGTTCTGTTATTGCACTAGGTAGGTACCTATTGCGAGATTCATTGTATATTATTCATTTATAAAAAGGGGGAAGGGTGTCGTACTATTGCACAAGGGATATGAATATACTAAGCATATTGTCTATAAAAATAATCATAAATAAAAAAGATATATACGAAAAAAAAAAAAACAATAAAAAAATATTAATAAAAAATATATAATAAAAATATAAAAATATGCGCGACAAAATACCTTTTTTAATTTACGTTAACTGCCAGTACCTTAGGGACAAATTAGGTGGGATAAGGTTTTACCACAGTTTTTTGTCGCAATGGAAATAATGGGATATAATTTTTAAAAAACGTTAGATCCACTATTTCCATTTTGTATTTCCATGGAAATAGTGGGATCCACCCGTTTTTCCGAACTTAGACCTAGTTTGCTACTACAATATACTGAGCTTTACGAAAATAGTTAATATGTCTGCTGAGAACCGTTATGATGTTTTTGGTTGTTCGATTTTGGTAAGATTAGAATATTTAACGTAAAAAATAAGGCATAAAAAACGTAGATACATGCACACGACTTTCTTATTTTTCGAAACCAAAAATGTGCTACTGAATTAAATTCGTCAATTTTCAGTTATTTTTATTCACAAACCAAATAAATAGGGCCCAAATACAACATAACAAATAGGTTCAGGCATCACTGAGAAACTAAGAACATGTACTTAGTTAAATAAAACAACTATGTAAAGACTTCATTTTTTAAGCTGTTTTCTAATTCCCTAATTTAGAGGATTTGAGTAATAATCGTAATGCATGTTACCCGAAGTGGCGTTTCTTCTGCTGGTGGTCTGCGAGCTGCCGGCGCGTGGAGAACGAGCGATCGCACACGTTGCATGTCAGCGCTTCGTCTGGAAACACAAACAAATTGATTCACGTTTAGGTACAGTGCTGCTGCATTCCTATGTAGAGCAGGCCGCACGCGCCTACATCACACATACTTAGACGTAGTTTGTTTATATTACATTTCTAGGATCGTCAGACTTCAGACCAGTGAGTCTCTCGCTGGCATGGCGCTCCAATAGGGCGCATGTCTGAAAGCCTTAACCTTATTTCGTTGACCCCATATAGAATACTGACATCAATTAGCCATCGATACAACATTGACTCATCAACTAGCACACCCAACGTATTCTATACTTACTTGGCTTGGGATGCGATTTCATATATCTAGGTACCTATATCATAACCTACATAAAAGTAAGTATTTCATAAAGATATAGACAATTGACAACATTACAATTTTTTCACCCTCCATTTTTATTACAATACTTGTGGCTGAAACATAAATGAAAAATAACGTATCCCTATTTTTTTTTTACTCAGAATGTAATAATTACGAATTTACAGATTTTTTAATTATAAGTTAAAAATTTAATGTAAAAAAACTTGAATAAAAATCGTAAGAAAAGTTCCAAATAATGTTATTCTCGCTAAAAGCTCGTAAATGTGTTTTATGTATTGCGAAAACAGCGGTGTTCTGAATCATACCTTTATGTCAAATGATTTAAAGAGACGATGCGGCCTAAGATGTAGCGCGCTTGCTGGCAAGAAACTAATTCACTCGTGACATGAACATGGCGGATGGTAACTTCATACGAAACAGACTCCTGCTGAGGCTGAGGAGGTGGAGCCATGATCCTCACACAATATTGATAATGACCAGAAGATACATATTATACAAAGGTAAGTACCTACTCGTACAAAATATATATTATCGTCGTAGGTATATATGTACCTATAGGTATAGTGGCTTTCAATAAATGCCTGTAAGTTGCTTAGGCTAACCGCACACACTCAATAATTTTGTCAATAAAGTAGGTACGTATTGTCAATAATATTGTGTGTGTACAGCCTGTATTGCGGTATTGTTCAATAATATTGTAGATTAGCCAGAAATTCTGATTTTGTCACGTCATTATCCGGGGGAGGCAGGGGTATTGTCAATCATATTGACGTGAGCGGGCGCGCGGCAATATTTTAGTTGAGGAAAAGATTTCAAGGCAGGCGGACGCTCGTGTTATTTGTTCAAAATGGAAGACGAAAACAGTATCCAAAGCGAAAATAGTGTTGATAGGTACTGTTGATGATAGTACCCTTACGGAAAAACACTTTGTCAGTGTTTGTTAAAACATGGGAAACTTATCCAGAATTATGGAATACATCCTGCAAAGCATATCGCGATACAGTTAAGAAAAACAATGCGCTTGATAAGTTGCTCGATATTTATAAAAAAATCAAACCAAATAGTACAAGAGAAGACGTAAAGAAAAAAAATTAATTCCCTACGAACAAATTTTCGGAAAGAATTAAAGAAGATTCACAAATCGAAATCATCGGGAAAGGGTACCGATGAGGTTTACGTCCCGTCTGCCTGTACGTATTATGAATTGCTGTTTTTATCAAATGATGAGCAACCAGTAAGACAACTAGAAAAGAAAACAATAGAGGTTTGTATTATATTTTAATAAGTTTATTAATGGTACTCTCCGTAGGTTAGTACAAAAAACTTATTATTAGGTATTTAAACTGCAAAAGTACTGACAATAATTGTCTCTTATTATTTTAGCATTTATAGTTGCATTTCTATTTTGAGTAGACTGTAAATTAGTTATACTGACTGATGGTGAATCCTTTTCTTGGTTTAAATAAAGGGAAGCATTTTCTTTAATTAAAAAGTTGTAAAAATAACAGCAGGTTAAAGTCAATGTCGTTGCTTTGGCTGGTTCTAGATTTATAGCCTTTTGAAAAATACCAAACGCACACTCAACCGTTGATCGAGCCCTTGATAGTTTTTAATTGAATATCAGCTCATTAGAGCTGCAGTTTTTCTGTGAGTATGGTTTCATCAAATTTGGGCCCAAAGCAAACGCTTCATCAGCCACAAATACGTAAGGGAATAAGTGTGTCATGTTTGAAAGATTAATTGGGTTAGGCAAGTTAAGTAGACCTTGTTCGTAAGACTGCCAAAATTTTGAATAGAACAGGACTCCACCATCAGATATCCGACCGTTGATACCAACATCAACCATCATAAATTCTTTACGAGCATTTACTAAAGCATATAAAATAATACTATGGAATCCTTTATAATTAAAGTAACGTGAGCCTGAATTTTTGGGCATAATAATCCCAATGTGCTTGCCGTCTAACGAGCCTAAGCATGTAGGGAATCCATGAATGCGTCCAAAATCATCGGCCACTTCTCTCCACTCTTGCTGGGTTGAAGGAGTCTAAACAATACAAGAAAATAAATATTATCATAATTTGTAAATAACATTTTGTTTCCTTTTTTTTTATAAATTACAGGAAGACAAAGAAAATGATCAAGACAAATATTCGATTAGCTCAATGGATCCACCTCCATGTCCAGTATCGGTAAATAAGAATAAAAGAAAAATGGTTAATGACCAGCAAAACCTTTTGCACAGAACGTTATCATTTTTGGAGAAGGATTCTTTTGAAAATCAAGAAGAATATCATCTTGCCAAAGTCTGGGCCAGTAAAATGACAAAACTGGAGTCTACGCAAAAACTTTTTGCGGAAAAGGCAATTAACGATATTTTATTTGAAGCACAACTTGGAAAATTAAACAAAAACTCCGTCAAAATTAATGAGCATGTACCATATAGGTACTTCATCGCCTTTGCCACCTAGACAGTCACTAGATCATTTCAGAGTAAACTATATTCCATCACCTAATCAATCACCAAGCACACAAGATTCAATTTTGAGATACAGTTTAACTCCTTCACCACATTCCATATATACCAATGAACACAATACGTATAATACTATTACTGAGACACCTCCGCAGACTTTAATTCACCGTCAACCAATTGTATCCACTGGTGTTCCATCTCAAATAATATTAAGGCCTCCACTGACACGATTGCAACAGTTTGAGTATGGTCCACAAGATACAATATTGAATGAAAATAACCAAAATAATAATATAACTTCTAATGTTATAACAATTGAAGCCGACGTACATACAAAAAAAATGAAAAATCTTTTGGAGTATACTACCGAGTATACTCCAAAAGATTTAGATAAGATAAGATTTTTCAAATTTGTTTCAGTCTTTCAAATAGTTGAGAATATACTAAAATAAAGACTACAATTTATTACCTACCACTTATATTAATAAAAAATATTATATTATTTTATTTGTTTTACTTCAAATCAAAATCAAAGTGGATTTATTACAAAAACAAACAGCAAAATACACATACATAGTAGTGGTAGTATAATTATTATCTAAGTATTTAGTGATTACCAAATACTATAACGTACCTAGATGTTTAAATATAGCTTATTACTACCTACTTACTTTTATACAATCTTGCAAGACGTAAATTAACGTGTTACAAGTATCCAGGACTGCTTCGCTTATAGCCCTTGGGGATATTAAAGTGGAATACTTCAAGTATTCAAAACTTCTGCCAGTCGCTAAAAAGCGTAAAGTAACTGCCCACTTCTTCTCAGGCGTTAGCGATTTTCGCATGAGTGTAACTTTTTTCTTCAAGTAAGGTGAAACTAAAGATAATAGTTTTTGAAAGCTGCTATCTTTCATTCTCATGTAATTATTAAAAATCATTTTCTTCTGTAACTCGTAGTTCATTTATTAGATTAAAGTGATTTAACTCAGCTTTTTTTCTCATCCAGTCCTTAATCCATCGTTTCTTTCTTGATTGCCTTTTTTTAGTTACTAAAATTAATGCAATACTCAATGCAACGACTTTTTTCTTTCTTTCCTTTATGTTAAACGTGCGCACATGAATCTAGCTGCGGAGCGACTGAGTCAGATTGTACCATGAAAAATTGACAATAATATTGTGTAGTGTGCGGGGATCATTTTATTGATGAAGATTTTAACAATCTTGCATTGACAATATTATTGAGTGTGTGTGTTAGCCTTACGATTGTAATTGTACCGGGAACTACAAATTATACGTGTCAGTCAGTCGTTCGATGTACTCGTAGGTACCTACGGTAACGCTATTTATTTAATTGATTAAAAATTAAAGTATGTAGGTACATATTGCCCGTCGCTTTCATTTATAAATTGAAATAAGTCGAATCGCAAATCACTGAAATTGCTTACCTAATGTTTGGTTGGTTTTTCTCCATTGTATAACTATAAGCGGGTACTCTAAGTTTCGATAAGTACTTGACACCTGTAATTCGTGCTAAGCCACCTACAAAATTTATGGCCGAAACCGAAACTGCCGCCGAAACTTGATTTTTGACCGAAACTCGGCCAAAAACTGAAACCGAACTTTCGGTCGGACACTAATATTTGTACCTATGTATTGTATTATCTATCACTACAAATAAAACAACAAATAATTTGAATAATATTTTTATATTATATATTAAATGACAATTATTTATACAAAAATAATCACTCCTCCCCAAACACATACATCAATTGTCAAATAAAAATTAGGGAATTAAATTTGCACAAAAAGTACGAGTTTACTCACAATACTATACATGAACAATTAGAACAGAAGAGCCATTTCATTTCTTACAAAAAAAAATAATATATATATATATTCTGGGTATATACGAGTAAGTATGAAAGCAGTTCAGCCATTTAGACATTGTGGTAGAATTAACTAAATCAATGAATGAACCATAAAAGCATGTAGACTCCTTTTTTCAGACAGTTGTGTAAAAATAAGTTGAACCAAAGCCCCTAGTGAAGGTCCACAGCCCAACTGGTGGGAATGGACAGCGCAGTAGGACTACTGCCCACACCCAGCTAATCAGCTGTTTATTTTTATTTACAACTTCCGGATTGGCCCCGTTGTTAAATTCATACACAATTTATGACAACTTTTAAATGTTTAACATATAACAATCTTAGTCTGTATAAGAATATAGAATGAAATAAAGTAACCTCAAGTAAGTAAATGAACAAAACTTAATAGACCCTAATCTTACTTATAGCAGCTTACAAGTTACATTACAAAATGCATAAGAAAATAAATTATTGATAAGGCAAGAATAAAAATGTATTCTCTAGACATTTCACGTTTCGAGACTATGGATGTTTGCCAGAAAAACAAAAATAATTGCTGAATTACTAAAAAACTATCACAGTTGCCGTGCACATTTGTTTTACAGACATACTTATTTTAAGAAATGAGCATAAATTCGATGATCTAGAAAAACATAGACAGTCTTACCACAAGAATTAATTCTTAGACATAGTTACTATTACTGTGTCTGGGTGTTTATTATATATATAAGTATGTATATATGTATTTCTAAGTATGTATATCAGTCTTCAGGTTACCATAGCACAGGCTTTGCCTAGTTTGGGACCTGAAGACCTTTGTGTGGATGTTGTCCCATATTATTATTCTATTATTATTATTATTATTCTGGTAAAGATTATCAAAAATTAAAACATCCTTAAAAATGTACTGGAACAAAAAGACAATGAATGTTAAAATTTGTTGTTAGACACTGTACATGATTGCATAAACTTCATAGCATGAAATTAACTGAAACATCCACTCAATACTCGTTGAAGGCATGTTTAAATCTTTTGTGGTAAGACCATTAAGATTTATATCAATCAATAGCATCCAACATCAGATTATAATACAAGAGCTGCAATTATTAAAAAAATTAATTAAAACAAATCACCAATCACAATTTAACCTGTGTTTTTATGAATATTGATCACATTTTGCAATAGCTAAAAGAAAAGATTATTTAAAAAAATTGACTCCGGATATTGATAAGGTATTCTTGTCTATGGCTTGGAAGAAATGTCACAAAATGGCAAAATGCAAACAATTAATTCTCAATACATAGATCCCAGCAGCACAATTTTAATTCCGTCTGAATACAGAATAAGAGTAAGAGGTGGCATGTCATGTGATGAAACTCTTTAATAGACACCATTTTATCGACTTACTCACTGTATTTTTTTTCACTCAAATAAACATAATGTTTCATTGAGTACATACTGCATTGTTAGGCTCTAAGGACTTAGTTGAAGTGTAATTAAGAGGAAATTTGAAAAATGCACTCTGAAGACGTCAACAACAGAGACACTTTTCAATAGCTTCTGCATAAAAGGGCTTGCTAGGTTGCTGTTGTAAAATAGTGAGCTACATTCACTACGTGTTTGTTAACAGATAGAAAAATAAATGTATTGTTACTTTGTAGCTTACAAGATGTATTGGCGCATCTGTGACAGACTCCATCTGACTATGGATACCAGAACCCTCATTCACAATGAGTTTCCCATCGGATTCGAAAACTTTGCACCACAAATTGCGCGAAGTTTGTTAGAAATTACTTAGTAAGAACATTAATAATAGATTCAAGGTTTGAACTAAAATATAATAGCACTTGGAACTTTTAGATTTTATAATGTTTGTGTAATTCGTGTTCCAAAGTTGTTAAAATTGGATCAGAAACTTATTGTGAACCATGTATGACAGAATCTTTGTGTTATTGCAAAAAAACCAAATCCACATAGACCTCAACTTACCAAAAATTAGTCTCAAAACTTCACTATGCAACTCTCAATACCAACCATATGTTATATAGGCAGAGTGTTAGAAACTGACGATTTAAACATGGTTCCGAACCAGCGAGCTCCCGTGGAACCTCCCGGGATGGAGCCCATCATCATCCAGAACAGTGCCATAACTTGAAGCACCGCAGTCACAATCGTCCACGGAGTGCTTTGAAGATGCAACGCGCAGTACAGCGTAGCAATTAGAGTTATCAAGTAGATGGATGTTGTGAGCGCTCGTTCTTTAGAGAACATAGACTTGACGTGTGACCACGGCCCGTATAGGAAACTGAAACTGTAAAAGAATTTGAAATTTGTTGGTCGTTGATAAGATAATAATCTTCAGACAGTGCAAACATAGTTTATGAATAGCACTACAGTAATTGAATTGTACTTGTTCCAGTGATTACAAAAATAATTTTTATTTGATAATTGTTTACTAGCTGTGTCCTACAGTTTTAATTGCATAGATCGTGACGAAAAGATGCAATTTGTATTCGGTATCAGCGTTTCTCTATACTATATTTTATGAAGAATTAGTTTCCTCATATAGTGGAACCATCTTTAAAGAATTCTAATGAATAACACTCATAAAATCACTTTAATTATAAAGACAGCCTTCATATTTATGATGTAAAGATGGATAAAGATGAATCAATGACATTATTAGTCATGCATCTGATTTAACAATACTGTTTAAGTGAATTGAAAATGATGCAAAATAGTAATACACATTGTTTTTCATTATTTCAGTAGTCTTTGCTTTGATTAGACAAGACTATTGCTACTGTAAGGTTGCCTTACTTAAAGTACTTTGCATTACTTTAAAAACAATTGTGTTTGCCCGATATAGATTAAAGAATCTTCTGGGTTTTACAAAATGTTACATGAATCATAATTATTGAAAACAATACTAATACCTAATCTTAGTTTGCCTAACTATGCCTGATGTCTGCTTTAAGTTCTTTGCTGTCTCTATTCAACTTTCATAACTTTTTTACTCAATTTCATAATGCTATGTTATACTTTAATAATATACCTTAATAAGAAGAAAAGGCTGCCCAAAGTAAACAGCAGAGCAAACTTTCTAGCTTGCAGTAGCAGCACTGGTATGTACAGGAACGACAATATGAAACACAGGATCCCGAAGAACAAACATATCCCAAATCCTAGAAACCGCTGTGTTCTACTCTGTAAATAAATATAAAATAAATTTAATAATATTGCACACAACTTAGTTGCAATAGCTATTAAAGCAATTATACCAATAATTCATATCAGGTCAGTAACCAGATAGGTACACACTATTCCATGTTTAGCGATTGTGTAAATTAATAGTTTGCCAACTGGGTCAATTTGTATTCAAATTATAGTTGTGAGTCATTTTATAGGAGTTGTATCAAAAGCCTGGTAAGAAAGTATAGTACTTACCAACGTAAAATATTCCTTCTGGACATCCTCGAACCATGTTGCAGCACTACTGGTAGTGCTCGTAGGAGTCTCTTCAGTGCTTCGCGAGAAAAAACTCGGTGTCGAGAACTGAGGCAGGCTAAACTTGCTTCTTCTACTCTCGTTTTGGAGCAGGTATTGATCCAAATCAGACTTTAGATTGGCCATTTTGTTGTTCACTTCACTTTGTGCGTTTTCTTAAATATTTAGCAGTTATTCGTTGAAGCTAAATCTTCATTTTATTTATTTTTATCAACGAAAAATAAAGTCAGATCGTAGAAACAAATCACAAAGAATGACAAAAGCTATATTGACACTGACAGTGACTTTACTGACAAGCAAAGAACCATAGGTAATAGCTGTTATCTTTTCTTTTTGCGATATAAAGACCGCAACAGTCAAACCAATTTCAGAATGGTGCGTAGTGTTGCTCACAGCGCATGTCATTCGACTATCGATTAATTGAAGTTGGATTTTAGAAGGTAAGTTTTTTAGCGCGAGATTATTTGAAACTTACCATAATCAGTATCATCGCTAAAATCATCATGTGTGTGGCGACGTATGTTGTTGTTGTATCGGTCGTGTGCACAGGGAGGGCAGACGCCGCGAGTGTCGCGCTCGTCTAAGTCAGTACTGCTGGCATCTGATTCAGCACCCGCATCTTCGATGTGAACTTCTTCTGTCTGTCGATTATCGAGTTTTTCATTCGATGACAGTTGATTGTAATTTTTTCTTGGCGGCCTTGCATCTGAAAAAAATATGAAAATGTTTGGTTTAAATTAGAAAATTGACGTCAATCAATCAAAGTAGCGAGTGAAGTAGCTCAGCTTGAAGTCTGGCAAAATTTGCTCTTATTTATCACGATACATTTATTGTATGCATGTTTTTTCATATCTATACTAGTAATGGTCAGTACGGCATTGCTCGCATTAAAAAATAAAATTTAAAGAAGTTTCAACCTTGTACCCTCATTTGACCTTTAGTGGTTTTTGGTGGTTGAGTTTCCAAAATTCTTTTATTCCCCTACACTTTAAAATGACTGTACTCTCCAAATTTCATATCCAAGGTTCAGGCTCTGCATTCATTCCGAGCAAATATCCTTACTTTAGGTACTCTTTTATATATTTAGATAGATTGATAGCTAAGATGTTTAAACTGCCTTATCTGACTTGCTATTTAGGAAATAATTTCCTGCGCTAATCAAGGTAGTACTTGTATGAGCTTAGTCTTATATTTTTAGAGTTTTATGTAGATACGAGTAGGTATATACATTAAAAATACCTACCTATTGTCTCGAATATAATAATATGTTATTTAGTCACTATCCATCACTATTAAGATACACACATATGCAATGTGCATATAACCATAATAACTAGTTTATTCTCATTCGGTTGTTGTTTGTTATGTTGTATGTGTTTACACGTGACTCATTTAATCAGTCGGTTCTAATTGTAGAATCAGTAATAACTGTAAGTAGAACTTTACATTTATTTGTTTATTTATTTGTATCATTATCATTGAGCATTTGCATATCTATCTACTTAAAGCGAACAATTTAGTTTTAGTACTTAACAACCAATATCATATCGTTCAGAGTGACCATTGACATAAAAACGCATGTCGCGTAACGAACTAATTTTAGCGCTGATAATGCCTACGTATCTCGTAAGTCGTAAACCGATAAAATGACCACCCATCAACAATGTAGGTTTTGGCTTTACTAATTTTTATCTTGTTTATCTTTAGTCCTGAATACCTAATAGAGCACAATACTGTTCGTGTCACTACAATTTTTTTATTGTTACAGATATATTGGAAGATGGCTAACAAACGTCCGAATATAGCCGTTCTTGGTGCTGGTGTAGTCGGCTTCTCGACAGCTATAATACTCCAACAGAAGATACCGGACGCCACGATTACTATTATTGCAGAAAATTTCGAACAGGATACAGTCAGTTGCGTCGCAGCGGGTATTTTCCGACCTGGTACTAGCTTTAAAGGTCCCACCAAAGAAATAACCAAAAGATGGATTGACGATTCGTGGAATTACTGGCAGGAAATCCTTAAGACACCGCACGCGTCCGAAGCCGGCATTATGAGTTTAGGCTGCTATATCTTTTCAAAGGATAATCAGCACGTCACCAAAAACCATCTCATCGAAGACCTAGTGCCGATCTACCGGTCCGTTCAGAATAAAGAATTAAAAATTGTCAACGGAGACTGGAAGCATGGATCTTATTTCTCAACTCTAAAAATCGGTTGCGAGAAATACTTGCCGTGGTGTAAGAAGATTTTCACGAACAACGGCGGGAAGATAATCGAAAGAAAAGTCGATAGTTTCGCATCACTATCCTCGTATGACTTGGTTTTTAATTGCACAGGGATGGGAGCGAAAGGGTTGTGCGGTGACCACGATTTGGTGCCGTTGCGAGGGCAGGTCATAAAAGTCCGCGCGCCTTGGTTAAAGGCTGCGTTCTATGGGGACTATGACACCTACATCATTCCAGGTTTGGACGGGGTCGCGACTTTGGGCGGGGTGAGGCAGTACGACAGCTACAACTTATGCGTATGCAAGCATGACGCGGCGGCCATCTTGGAAAGGTGCTGCGATATGATACCTGCTTTGAATGAGGCTGAGATAGTTGCGCACAAGGTAGGGCTGAGACCGCATCGAGTTCCTGTAAGAGTGGAGCCTGAACTTGTAGACAGAGTGAAAGTTGTGCATTGCTATGGACACGGGGGGTACGGGGTCATGTGTGCCCCGGGCACTGCGATGAACGCGGTCGAAATCGGACTCGATATCCTCAAAGGAAATTTAACAAACAAGCTGTAAACTATGAAGGCTTTCCATCAAGTCCATAAAGCATGTGAGATTAATGATACAAAAAAGTGATAATAGCATGACATGTTGGAATCGTTTATAAATACATGTAACTATTTAAGCGTTGTCATTATTCTGTACTCTGTGTATTCTGTGTGTTTCAATATTCAAATAATAAAATGTTTAAAATGACGTTTCACACTCACGTTTCACACTTCACACTCATAGCTCCCCACCAGGATTTCTCCTGTTTCGGGATAACATTCATAAACACACGCACAAAGACACCCAGATCCGAAGACAAATGTTTAAACTCATTCGAACAGCTGCCCCGACCGGGAATTGAACCCGGGACCGAAAATAATTAAAGTATATCAGCTATTCATTCTTCGAATTTAGGTTTTTGCTGGGCTTCATACCTAGGCAACTTTCACATGTTTGATTGATTATATATTATTATAGTAATCTACATATCCTCAAAAGTAATTACCGACTTCAATTCGTCACGCTTCGACAGGAAATATTTTCTTTGGTTTATTGATATCCCCCCTGAAAAAAAGGGCTACTACTGCAGCCCTCGCTGACTTCCATGGTCATGCAAACTTGTGGTCAAATGCCTAGCTGTGTAGGTAAAAAAAAACCTCTCAAAGTAAAATCAAAACTGATTTGAAAGAAATATCGGCAATATTTCTACAATAAGTTCTATGGAGTTGATAACTTCTAACCAGATTAGATTTAGAGCTTGCGACCGGAAATGGGCACACACAACAATACGTCTCAGACGCGGGTTTATTTGGAAACAATGGCTGAATGGCAGCTTCCGCCGGCTGCTGGTAGGAGGCAGGCCATCCGTCTTCCGCCCGTCGTCGCCAGCCCTGACACCTGCTGCCAACAGGGATGGATGGATACTCGTAGCTTGTAAGCTAGCTAGACGCTATACCTCTGGTTGGTATAGGTATATATTTTGATCTGCAATGTATTATTGATAAGTTTTTTAATAAGCACTTGTAGTTTATTCTAGTGCATGTCTTTTTTATTCTACTTCTTTATCTCAAATTTTGGAACCTTCAATACAGTTTTATTACTAGTGCGGGTGCCAGCCAATAGTGAGAGAAATCATTTAGACAATATAGCCGAACTGAATCGGCTATTAGTTTATTATTTATGGTATATACAAAATAGGTATGTTATGTTTAGGTGCGTTTCCTATCGCTCGCCTGGCTAGCTATCACCCAGTTGTAAAATCTGTCGCCAAGCACCTTTTTTTGGCGTAGACACGGGTACGCTGTCGCATTCGTCCGCGACCCGCCACGGCTCTCCGTTACCGGACCCATCCCACGGGGTTACTCTCCGTTGCAGTACGCCAGACACATGACACACAGCAACCAGCTCGAGGACCATACCACCATGTGGGCGTCAGACGACCCCGTGTCTAGAGACACGACTCCTGAGATCCTCCGCGGACCTATAGGTACTATCATAGTACCGGAGGTAATTATTATAATAGTTAGTGTATTATAATAGAGGTAAAATACCCATATAAAAGTAGGTATATGTACTTATACAGAGATAAGGGGTGTACATAAAACTTACGAGTTGAATCATCGCTTGATAAGTTTATTGGCACGAGATAAAAACTATACTGTTTGTTTATTTACCAAATAGGTATGTTATGTTTAATGGTTGGGGAGGAGACATAGACTAAGGATGTTTTAGTTAATAATAGACTTAATCGCATCTCGTGTCATGTTATGCGACTATTAATAAGATAAACTATTTTATGAATGAATTCCGCTCATAATTTTCAATATACTATTATTATATCATACGAATTTGAGCAAGATATCCGCCAAGATATTATAAAATTGATTTGGAAACTATTCGATCAAAAGAGAGGTAGTTATTAAGTCCTAGATACGATAAATTTAGATGTAACTATTTTATGAACGTCTAGCTGATGCCCGCGACTTCGTCCACGTGATATTTATTATCCATTCTCTTTGATTTTCCGGGGTCAAAAGTATCCTCTAGGTATGTTGACCAGGGATACTAAATTTCATGACAAACAAACAGATAAACAAAAATTAAAAAAAAATATAAATTCTTTCTACTTCACTTTAAGAAGTGAAATAAATAAGAAGGGGGATGTTAGCATCCCCATGACTCGGTTTTCAGCATTTTTTCATTGTATAGAAATTCGATCTACAGTTTTATAATATGTAGGTATATTTAACCCCGTCAAAAACATTACATGTACAAAAATGCACAAAACTCGTATCACAGTTTTCCTGCCGTAAAAAGTTATGACATCGTACGTTAACCAAGTCGGTTAATTCAATACCTGTGCATCTCTGGAAGGAAAAATACAACCACTTCGTCATAATTTGATACTTTGTTTATGCCCGCCCCTGTAGCTTCTTTGTTCTAGTGGGATGGTATTTATTACATTATACATAATATACCTACAAATAAATATTCCTATTAACAGAACAAAAATTATGAAATAACCGAATAGAAACTGAAATATTTCTCATTTAAAAAGCAAAATACCTTATTATATTACACATTAAATTTTTAAAGCCCTAATTATTCGTACTTTCTATTGTAGGTAGGTAACATAATGTAGCAAAGGTTATTACGAAATGTATCTTTGCGTAACCTAATTACAAATTCACAAAAGCGCGGTGCGTCTGCCATGTTTTACGATCTTATTTGCCCGTGTGAGGATATCAAAGCGAATTATAAGTTAAGCGGAGAATTAGATTCAGGGAACGTAGGTATCAGGCGAGCGCGAGATGAACGGTTTGTGTATTAAGCTTGAGTAAGTTCTACCTGCGTGTAGGTAAGTTGTATTTGCTCGTAAAATTTAATAAAGCCTCATTTAGTACATCGTGAATACTTTGCAAACTTAACGGAATTAGTTCAGTCTGTTTGGGGCAGCGTGCTTAGTGAGAGTTCTTTGCTTGTGTCAAAAATCATGATAATATATTGTTACGGGATGTTGAAGACAAAACGCAGAAACAGATGTTTTCAGTCGTATATTCAGCGATTAAAAGAGACTTGGCGGTGTCTCGTAGAATTGTGTTACTCTTACGTGAGACGCCTCAAATGTCCCATGCAAAGTAATAAATTGTCCCATCACCTCAAACATACATTATGTACCGCTACAAACTCTTTGTACCGCTACTAACTCTTTGACGTAGTGCGTGTAGTTGTTCACTCACGCTCAAAGAAGAGTAGCTTCTAAGAAAGAGTAAGGGAATGCGCGTGTTGCGTAGTAGCGTGGTTTTGAACTATTTTGTCCAGCTCACACTTCTCATGCTTGAACAAGACTAAAAGCGAATGATATCGTTATCTGTGGCATTTTTGAAGTTTCGAGACATTTCTTGTTGATTTGTGGTATGAACGTTCGCGCTGTTCTCAATGTTGATATAAATTGTTATTTAAAAATATTGTTAAGCTTTTTGGTTATTTTCTACTTTGATACCACCATATTGTATTTATTGATAATAAACGTGTTTAAACGCGACTTTGCATCAAATTTTGTATCGGTATAGTGCATGACTTCATTGCATTTTAATAGTTAAACTATACTTTGGAGGTGGTAAATCGTACCTCATACAAACTCATAATATTCGTGTGTCCTACCCAACGCTAGTGTCTCGGCTCCCCCTCCATGGCAGGCTGGCAGTGGCGTGACGTTAATATGGCGGCTCAGGCAGTGACGTCACACAGTTCAGTCACTTGGCGCGACAGCGCAGCTTACCTACTAGCGCCATCCGTTACAATATATAATATTCTAATACTTTTTTTTGCTTATGTTCATTATGCGTTTGCATGAAGTCAGCTTTGTATGAAATGACGCTAGATGGCACTGTTTATGATTCCAAAATAAATTATCGAAATCTTTGGTTTACGTGAGCGATATCAAGAAAATTCGCTCTAAGAACTTTAGCTTGTATTTACGCAGACGTAGACGTTAGCAAAAAATTGTTCCCGTCATGTCCGAGTGTTTGTTTGTATGTAAGAGCTAATTATCATCTCGAATTGTGAGATTGCATCCTAATTTATTTAATTTTACGATTCTCTATTGTCTTAGTACTTAGGTAAGTACCAAGCCTCCTAATCCGTCAGATCGTAAAATAATAAAATATGTTATGACAGCCATTCATAACTATTTTGCAATCATTTAAGATTAGAAAACATTTTTACCTATGTGGATCATACGTCTCGAATTATCTATATTGACCTCATTGTTGACAAACATTTTGTAATATTAAAAAAAAATATATATATTGCGTCCTCTATACAACTTGGCCGATCTTATGGCTTATACACAGACGTGTGAAGCCATAACAAAGAAAAAAATTTGGCCGATCACGTGACCATTTTTTTATGGAGAAGCTATTTTTTTTGTTTTGAACAATTTTGTTTTACTATGGGTTCGCCTTAAAGGGTCGATTATCACTGTTAAGTATTCACACCTTTCTTTTAAACGTTTTTTATGGACAAATATAACCTAAAACTTATCATATTAGATAATGTTATACTAGATCATGGACTCTGTAAGAAATCATTCAAGAAGGTATGTGATGACGGTCTTTCCATTAGGTAGATAAATAACTGTTACACAAAGGACAACAAGGAGGAAGTTTACAAATCGACATGGTATCTAGTCAAGTTTGAGGTTCAACGAAATACTTTTTAAAAAAAAATACAATTTTAATTAATAGTGTGCGATACACTCGAGAGTTCACTTAAGACTAACTTATATTCTAATTAAATCTAGCCCGTCGAGCGATCACGCCATCCTTATCTTGGTATGCATTCTGTACCATAAGCGTCTAGACGCTTATTCAGCGTTCTGCGGTGTAATTCGTACTAGGTGGTCTGTAGTACCGAGATGCATAACTTCTCCCTCCCTCACTTCGAAATTATCGGGTGAACATTTAGGAACCCGAGAATTTCGACTAACAATATACTTCCTTACATAACCTATGATAACTAAAATTAGGATTACATATAAGAGCAATGTCCCAACACTCATATTTTTCGCGTTAATGACGTCACTATTTTCACTCACTTTTTTGTTTATAATTTCACCTTTTGATAACACATTCGTCAAATGTTGCAAATTTGACAGATCGACATCGTCTAGGCTGACAGTTCCAATTTCCGGGAAAGATGTCCTTGCTGGCGGGGGTAACTCAGGCAGGTTCACAATCGGCAATGGTGCTAAATATATATCTCGAGTAATTCCTTGGTGTTTCTTCAATTTTATTCCTTTTATATCGGCCTCGCAGTTGTCATCAATGGTAAGTATGTATGTTCCTTGGATGTGATGGTATGAAATTTCTCCCTTACAGATCTGAGTAAGTATGACAGTTGATCTAGTATATATCATCCATCTGTCAGATTGTATCTTTTCAACCTTGAGATTTTCAATATTTACCGGAACTGGAGTACACTGGGTTGTATTTTCGGCAAACGTGATAAGGCTCGCAACGCATGCGTCTTTCACATATGTCGATGTAAGATCTTCTCCACACAGGAACTGGAATTCGTCAATCTCTTTGCAGGGGCGGTGGAGCGACACAGTTTTCAACCCTTTCGCTAGGAGGTATGGGAACTTGGGTAAGATAAGGCATGTTTGGTTGAAGGCATTAGTGATAGGCAGAGGTAGGACTTTATAATATGTATATATGTCAGACTCAACAAGAGGTATATCCAAAATGAACGTTATTTGATTTTCCTTTATGTACACTTTTAAACTAATACTTTGTTCTAATTTTAACACATTTTCAGGGTTAACAGGGAAAATAAGTTTGTTATGATTTTCGACATTTTTAAGTATTACCAGTACTTCAGTTGTATCAATTATTGCTTGATGGAGCATTCCTAGTTTACTAAATGCAATAGTTGTTTCAATCTCATCAAGTTTAGCATAAATCATTTGAAAGTTATGTAGGAACAAATTATATACATTATGCACTCTTAATGCACTCTGGTTTCTATTTGTTTCGTTCAGCTGTTTTCTTAAATCCCAGATAGCTTTGTCTAATTGGATGAAATTGTTTTTGGTACTATTGGTACTATTTACTAATGTATTCAACACTTCAGCGATAACCGTAATCTTTTTATCAATGACATTCTGTTTTAATTTTGCATCGTTTATGAGCGCATCGTACCTCATGGCATCGTCGTTATCTAGATTGCCTGAAATTAACTTAATTATGGAACCGAGAGGGTTTAAAATACCGCGTTTTATTCTTTTTGGTGGTAAAAGTGTGTTGAGCTTTTCTAAAGTCAAATTTCCAACATAATCGGTTTGTGTTTTAATATTAATAATTTCCGGGATAATAAATTTATTTTGAGTATTGCTCATTACGTGATTATTTAAGTTCATATATCTATTCAAATTATATTCTAAGTCTTCACGAATTAAACTTGAATCTAAAATCTTAATTAAGGTCCACTGATCGTTGCTAATGAGTGCCTGGCCTTCCTTTATCGGGAGTATCCCAGGATTGTGTTCAATCCGTTGAAGAATAAGGGCCAGGGCTACCGATGTCTGCATCACGAGCAGGTACCTGTGAAGGGCGTTTCAGATCCTTTATAGGTGTTTTAGTTTCACGACCCTTAACAATAACTGGTACAATGTTCCTAACTATTTCTCCTGTTACTTTCGCTTTCTTGTAACGTGCTTTATCTTTGCTCCTTCTTTCATTCACACCTTTCATAAACACTATGTCTCCTTCTTGCACGTTAAACTTTTCCTCACCTCCATGCTTTTTCTTAATTTTGTCCTTCTTGTCTATCGCTTTATTGGTTAGATACTCGTATAAATATTTTGTGCGTTTTTTGTGGTCCTGTACTAGTTTTTGGGTATAATCCTTATTAAACTCAACATTAAAAGGGCTAGTAGCGTCGGTGTGTCCAAAGACAGCTTCAAACGGGGTTAGGCCTGTTGTACTATGTATAGAATTGTTCGCGACGGCTAGAACCTTCGAGATGGATCGCGCTATTTTACTATGTAGGCATCACATCTGCAAACGGGATCGTTTTATCTTTTGTTTAGTTTCTCCTTAGTATTAGTCGGCATTTAAGTAATGTTTTAGCATAATTGTTATTTGTCGCTCTTTGTAACAACTCGCGCTAAATGTTTATAGTTTTATGACAGATTGTTAAGCCGGCAAATTACTTTCTAAAAATATTGTA
This sequence comes from Ligdia adustata, assembly GCA_947049295.1. NCBI lineage: Eukaryota > Metazoa > Arthropoda > Insecta > Lepidoptera > Geometridae > Ligdia > Ligdia adustata. Next base: position 1,208,549 of record OX346221.1, read on the forward strand.
AAATCTATTGTTCTGAATCCCGCCAGATGTAGCTGCAATCCCTCCGTTTCCGTGAGAATAGTTGTGCGCCTTCAAAGTAGTTATGTACTATATCTTAGTAAAATGTAAGTAGGTTCTCTATTATATAACTTGCTAACTAGGTAGATATACGAAAGACACATAAGATCGTAAATATACCAGTAGATATAATAGGCCTAAGTTAGTCAAGTAAGAACCTATGTACTAAGTTTGTAAATAAATAGTTGGGCTGTTTGTGTTGTCATTCGGATCCCCATCGCAGATGCAAAGTCGCTTCGTATTAACATAGGAAATTGATTAGAGTATATCTATTCAATAGTTAGGAAAAGCCCACATGGTCAGGTACTCGGCGGGTAAAGGCTGTCCCACGCTACGAGCGCTCTCCCTCGCTGTGGAGGGGCCGTACGACCCGCGCGGCGCGCGGGGTAAAGTTTACAGTTACGGGAGCGGTGGCGGGGATGCCATAAATACCCCAGAGCCGACCTCGTGCGGGGTTGTTGTTGCTGTTGTTAGGGCTGTTATGGGTGTTGTGGGTGTCGTGGTTGCCAGCTGAGCATTAGTTGGTCGTTGGTTGGTAGTACGCAGACTGTAGTGCTCGTGCCCGCTGCACTCGCGTATTAATAGAGCGGCAGAGATAGTTTGGCAATAGATAGCTGCGACAGCAGGAAACTTCCCAGTCGATATTAGGAATAACTGCATTCGAAGACGAAGCGACTCTTCTGCTTGCGAGTGGGACTCGAAGACAACGCAGTATCCGAAGTCAGATCGTCACACAGTTTTTTTTCTTCGGCAATCCCAGCACACGTGGACGCTTCGGGTGGTGGAACATTTTCGAAGCATAGTTGACACATTTCGCTATCGCACGTTTCCTCGCCCGTCATTGTCGTCCACAAGAATTGTTGTAGGACATAAGTGCGTATGTCATAACAGATGCCGCGTCAGTAAATTTGTGTTCATAGTTTGCCAAACGGTAGATCTCTATTAAAGTTGAATGAAACCGTTCAACGATTCCCATAGAATTAGGGTTATGGGGAGTACCTATATGTAAGTTTATTTTATAGAAATTTAGAGTTTCTTTCAGTAGTACGTTGTTAAATTCAGCACCTGAGTCTGCGCTTATTCTGTTAGGGATTCCGTAAATAGAGAAATATTTTAGGAGGGCTCTAATCACTTCCGGGGTTGATCGGTTGTTTATTTCTATGGCTTGTCCTAGTTTGCTGAAAGCATCTACTATAGTTAAATACGTTCTACTGTCAATACTAAAAACATCTATAAAAAGTTCTTGGAATGGTTTGGTCTGAGTCTGAGTAAGTTGTAATTCTGGTTTTAGAGGCTTTCTGTCATACTTCATTGTTTTGCAACCGTCACAAGTGTTTATAATATGCTACAGTGAGTTCCATATTTTCCCAATAGTACGTCCGTTTAATATGGGTTAATGTCTCCTTGATGCCTCTATGGCAGGTTTTTCCTATATGATACTTAGTAACTATCTGCTTCTGTTCATCCTCATGGTCCACGTACACTACTCTCTCAGTGCATTCTAAAATTTTTACGGTGTCCTTTTTGAATAATGCAATAGTTGCTTCCGCAAATTGTTTTCTATGAATTTTGTCTTCAAAATAAATGAAATACTTCGTTTTAGGGTTAATGTATTCCTTTAAGAATTGTTTGACTAAGTCGGGTCTATTTGTTGGCAGGTGTACCTCTAAAATCTTTTGTTTGGATCTGGATATGTTTTTCACAGCCAGTTGATCTCTAAACCAGGTATGTATTAATATTTGGTTAGGTTTAGTATCTATGGCTTCATGTAGAATGGGTATGCCAGTCGTATCTGTTTCGAAAACTGAATGTTCTGTTTGGGACTTTAATGATGCCGATAGTGTGCTGTTTGTCGGGGATGGTATAGAGAAAGGCGACCTTGGATCATGAGAGGGTGTTATCGACATTGTTTTTTCCGAATCCGATGATAATATTATAGTACTACCAGTATCGTTGTTTGGCTTAGGTTGCATTCTCTGCAATATTTCGATGTTTCTCATTACTTCATCGATGTCTTCCTGTAATCTGTCATCGTCTACGTTGACCTTCATGGATTGGTCATCTATAGCATTTACCTTAATTCTAGACAAGGCATCTGCTACACAATTCTGTTTGCCATTCTTATATACAATGTCATAGTCAAATTCTGCGAGTCGCAGCTTCCATCTAGTAAGTTTACTGTTATGCTCTTTGATATTATTGAGCCAAGCAAGAGGACGGTGATCTGTGAATATGGTAAAGCGCCTACCATATAAATATGGCCTAAAATGTTTAACGGCCCATACTATTGCGAGTAGTTCTTTTTCAATAGTACTGTACCTTGATTCTGCGTCATTTAGCGTGCGGCTAGCGTATGCTATAGGTTTGTCAGCACCTATAGGGCCTTGAGATAGTACTGCACCAATCGCATAGTCAGATGCGTCCGTGGTAAGTACGAATGGTTTTGTGAAGTCCGGGAATTGCAAAATCGGGGCATTTACTAGTAATTCCTTACATTTCTCAAAAGCTCCTACGAATTCGTCCGTTAACTCGATCTTATTACGTTTCTTCAAACAACTAGTAAGAGGGCGAGTAATTTTCGCAAAATCCTTGATAAATTTTCGGTAATATCCTACTAGTCCTAGGAAGCTTTTAATCTGAGTCGTAGTTGTCGGGATTGGGAAATCCAAGACAGCTTTGATCTTGTCATTATTCGGTTTAAGGCCTTCTTTGGTTATTAAATGGCCTAGATAAAGGACTTCCTTGCGGAAAAACTCACATTTATCTAATGTTACTTTTAAATTGGTTTTTCTGAGGCGATCGAAAACCAAGCGCAGTTTTTCAATGTGTTCCTGCAGGCTAGATGAATAAACAATTATATCATCTAGGTGTTTACCTAGATGTAGTCCCTGTAAACCCCGTAGTACATTGTCCATTGCGCGTTGGAAGGTAGCTGGGGCTGTTTTCAACCCGAACGGCATGCGAGTGAACTCGTAATGACCTGCTTGTGTTGAAAACGCTGTTTTGAGCCTATCCTCTTCTTTGACCTCAATCTGATGGTACCCACTTGCCAAATCGATGGTACTAAAGTATACAGACTTTCCTAACTTGTCAAAAAGGTCTGCGATATTGGGCAGAGGGTATTTATCGTCAGTGGTGATTTCGTTTAGACGCCTATAGTCTATCACCATTCTGTATTTCTTTTCTCCCGAAGCATCTAGCTTTTTAGGCACTAAGTGTACCGGTGCGCTCCAAGGGGAATGTGATTCCCTTATAACGTCATTTTCAAGAAGTTTAGTGACTTGTTTTTGGATTTCTTCATTGTAAGCCGGCGGGTGTCTATACGGTCGTATAAATATAGGATCTTCGTTTTTCGTTCGAATTTCATATTTCACGCCATTTGTAAATGAAAGTGGTATGTCTTCGCAGTGGAAAATGTCACGATATTCGTAACACAGTTTTTCGATACAATTTCTCTCTTCCTTGTTAGTGTGGTCTAAACGTAATTTTTGTAAATTTTGTTTCAGTAGATCATCAATATCACATTCATTCGTAATTACATTCACCGCACATTCTTCTCTTTCATACTTTCTCACTCTCAAAGGTTTTGAAAACGTCATTGTCACTCTATCTTCAGAAGCGTTTTGTATTATGGTGTACGCAAACGAGTCGACGCATGTTACTAATGCACTCGGCATTCTTACGTCTTGTCCAAAATCGACAAAGTCAATAATAGCTTCGCCATTTTTCAAGTCTGTTGGTATTTTTACTCTTGTTTCAGTTCTCGGTTCTAAAACTAATTCGTGAGGTGGGCTGTATATAATGGGTATTCTAGTGTATGGTGTTATTAAAACTTGGTTTTCCATATCTATTTTAGCTTTTAGCTGCTTTAACATGTCTGAACCTATTAGGCCGTCGTATCGTTTGTCGACGTCGTAGACGTAGAATTTGTGGTGACCTGGGCACTGGAAAGTCTTTAACATGGGTATGCATATTGTTTCGCTGTGTTGGCTACGGGCATGGGTGCTTACTACTTCAAACGGTTCATAAAGTAAGTGTATTTTTCGAAAAATCGTTTTGTTATTTTGGGACTCACAAACGATCTTGTGCTTCCTGTGTCAAGCATGAAACGAGCGTTTATTTCCGGTATTATTATATGTGGTAATCGGAGTAATGCGCTACAATTTATTTGTATCACCTCGGGTGAAGTGTTGAGGCTTGGGCTATGAAATTTTCATCAGAGTTCGTAGCAGTGTAGTTACATGTTGCGTTGTTTTCCTCGTATGTCTGCATGTCGGACATATTTTCATTGTATTCGTAATATCCGTCACAATAGTTGATGTCGAATTCGTTGAATTGTTCAGGACATGACTCGGGTGTCTCTTCAGCGTAGTAGAGGTCGTTTTCAGTAATCTCTGGTACTTCTAATTTGTTTTGTTTCAGGGGACGGGCGGTACGCATTGAAACGTCGGTGTTTTCTAAGGATTTCTGAGTTGGCGGTCGTTGGTTGGCAATTCCAAACTTAAAATTTTGTTGGGGCGAGTAGCCTAGAGGAGGCCTTTGAAAGATGTTGTTAAAAGGTGGTCTATAACCTTGTTGAGGTATTCCGAATTTAAAGTTTTGTTGAGGGTTGTATCTGAACCCAGTAGGTTGGTTTTGGGGATTGAATCTAAACCCGGTTGGTTGATGTTGGGGTTGGAATCTAAACCCGGTTTGTTGGTTTTGGAAGTTAGGTCTAAAACCAGTAGGTTGGTTATTCTGTGGAGGTGTGCTAAATCTAGGTTGACTTGGCATTTGGTATCTCTGGGGTTGAGGAATACCGAATTTAAAATTTGGAGTCGTTGCTGGAGTTGCTGCTGGTATCGGATTAAATGGCAGCGGCTTATGAGACTGAGATATCATGCGCATTTTATTTTTGGCATTGTATTGGGTCATAAAATTGACCTCTTCAGTTACGACACTAAGGGCATTTTCTAAGTTGGTGCATTGTTTGAGGCGTACTATTCTGATTAAATCTTCTGGTAGGTTAAATAGGAAGACGTTTAAAGATAAATTATTGTATACAATCATCTTTGCGGCTTTCACACCCTGGTCCGTAAGTAAGTTAACCTTTGCGAATAGAGTGCTTCGCGTGCTTTGGATTCTATGGCAGAAGTCAATGTACGATTCACTGGATTTAATTTTTAACTGTTCTAATTCGATAGCGATACACTCTTCTGAGCGCGGATCGCCGAAATGTTGAATCAATATCTCTTGTAATGCTTCCCATGTATTTATATCCTCTCGTTCACTTAAGAGATTCGCTGCTCTGCCAGAGAGCCTACTCGATATGGCATGGAAAACGTATAACCTTTGCGATGCAGAGCCAGCATTTAGATGGTTAAATGAACTATATACATACTGAGCTTTCTTAATAAATAAGTTCAACAAACCTTCCTCTCCATCAAATCTAGGTATTATACATAATAAATCTTTAGGAATTGTCGTAATTTGCTCCATTTTAAATTATTTTTAAAATATAATATTAACACACAAATATAATATGTAAGGAAAATCAATTAACTTACTAATTTAAATGCTGACAAACGGAAATAGATGGGAAATAGGCAGGAAAATGCGAAAAGGTTTACTCACATAGACGCCGTTCTCATCCTTCCGTTGGGGCCAGGCAGTAGTATTCGATGAACTCAATCAGACGAATTTATTTGGTGGTTCACGGATATTCACGCCAGTGCGAAGCGGCACAGCGAACGCCACGAAAACGCGATTTTAACGTATATGACGTAGCCTTTCGCGCGCGAATATCCTACCGGCTGCGCCAGTCAAGTTTGAGGTTCAACGAAATACTTTTTTTAAAAAAATACAATTTTAATTAATAGTGTGCGATACACTCGAGAGTTCACTTAAGACTAACTTATATTCTAATTAAATCTAGCCCGTCGAGCGATCACGCCATCCTTATCTTGGTATGCATTCTGTACCATAAGCGTCTAGACGCTTATTCAGCGTTCTGCGGTGTAATTCGTACTAGGTGGTCTGTAGTACCGAGATGCATAACTATCTTTCTTGTGTTAACTACCTACCTACGTGATTTCTCAGTGTCCAACATTTTCAAATCGGTATAGGCTGGTGGTTTAGGCTGTAGATGGTCAAAAAAAGTCGGATATACACATACAAGCATAAAGTCGATGAAAATGACCCTCATTTTGGGCAGTAGGTGCAGAAAAATATAAAGTTAAAAAAATATAATGCCTCTACAAAACCTTGCGCGCTTTGATCGCGACAGTTTTTATGTTAAAGAAATGTCGAAATGGTTTACCTAAAAATGGAAACGCTTACCTATGTCGGAAACATTTCAGGAAATGTACCCAGAGAGATTGTGTGAGGGGAGACGTGGCTATATTTCATAAAAGCTAACTCCAGTAATACTGTTCCGTACAATGTGTATTTCTCAATGTTATATAATATACCTGGTTTTAGAGACTTATTAAGAGTGAGTGGAATTACGATAAATATCAACCACCATGTTATGTAGCACCGTTCGCTTATTGCGAAAGCTGCATTTCATAGATTAAAGAGTAAAAGTAAAAATAAAGAAGTTCAGTAGTAGCATAGCAATTCCTGATTCTATGCTTCATGAAGATGAAAATTAAAGATAAAAAAATATTTATTACTTACCTACTGAAAACAACATGAGTTTACCCGCGTTCGCTGAAAAAATGGCGTCTTAGTCTGTGTATTTATTGCAAATCTAGTAATGCAGTCACTTTTTGTGTAATATTGCTTTAATGTGTATAGTAAATTTGTGTAATACAACTTTAATGTGTAATATTGGTGTATTATTAATTATTAATGTCTTGTTTATGTGCACAAGTGTGGGCAAGCGATATTAAGACGGAACAACGTGGTTTTCGTGTATGCGGGAAGTCCATAGAAACCCTGGTAAAGTATCCACCGCTTTACGAGGAAACGAGACTGAACAAACATTATATAACTGAAGACAAGCCGGTATGGCCTCAGTGGTTTTAGAAAACAATATGGGCAAATAAAAAAAAATTTAAGCAACATGGCGAGTTACCAAGGCTAATGTCAAAGCTAATATAATTCAACAGTTTTTAAATAAAAGAAAAAAATATACTGTTTAAAATATGTATCTTGCGGTTTCCTCACTAAGCAAACTTGTATCGAAAATGTAGGTATGGGTGGGAGAACCATATTCCCATTTTTAACAGACTTCAAAAACCTAGAAAGTTCTAAACCTAGAAATCTTGTTATTACTTATTACATTTTAATTCCTCTACTATTTAAACCCCGACGCTAAAACGACTGGGTGTGATAAGTTTGTCGTTTCTGTGTGTGTGTGTGTGTCCGTCTGTGGCATCGTAACTTCCAAACGGATGGACGGATTTTTTTTACAAGCTTTATTAGTCGAGAATGTTCCAAGATGGGCGCCGCTGTAAAATAGCGGAGTACATATTTTTTCTCAATTCCCTCAATATTGGTGTCAAACGAAAGAGTCTAAAGAAAAATATCAACTTTACTTTTACGAGAGACGTTTTTTTGTAAGTGTTTTGATTTCGTAATCATAATAATTAAGTTCAAATTAATAGTTACCACTTTTGTAACTATTATATGTCTCGATATATTGAACTAATCTTCTTGCTTTGGTTCTTGGTTCTAAGAAACGTACTTGTTATACATTTCATTATTAGAAAATAAGAACCAACCGTTCTGAGAACTCGAACGTTGAGCTCAAGTACTCATCCATTTCCTCTTACAATTTAAAAGGCTTATTAAATTCTGTGAAATATTCCGAGAATATGATATATTTTCTTTCAGATGTTAAGACACAATTCTATCTCAATTTATTCTATTAATTTCACAATCTACACAATAATGTACCTAACGTGTGCGTTAGGTACATTGTCATTTAGTTTTTTGGTCAAGTAGGCAGGTATATGTATTTACCTGTTTTTTTTAATTTTAAGCTATTGCATAGCTTTTATAGCGGGCTTTGAGCACGGCGACCGAATCAAGATATTCCGTAACGAAAATAAACCTAACACCACCTACTCCGACGGAACAGCGGTGCGGCGTTGAAAGAATGCCGTGCATCGTCTAACGTCGCGTTTGTGTGCGTGCGACTAGAAGTATGTGTATGCAATAGCTTTACCGCGGCAGTCCCCGAGTGACACACGTATTTTTTGTTCTTAGATTTATAACACGTATTGGTCACATCTAGAATTTATAGTGAATACTTAAAGAACTGTGTCTCAGGAGCCAGTTGCTTCTTCCATAGATCCTCAGGGAATGCAAGTACTTTTTGTAAATAAAATAAAAGTTTCGCTCTCATAGCTCCTCACTAGGATTTCTCCTGTGTCGGGTATGCTATGTAACATTCACAAACACACGCACAAAGACACCCAGACTCATTCGAACACCTGCCCCGACCGGGAGTTGAACCCGGGACCGTCGGATCTCGAAGCAAGCATACTAGCCACTAGAGCACGGCGGCAGTCATGCGGTCATGGTCTGTACTACTACTACTCATGTACTTTACAGATTCAACGTTACTTAACTTACGTTGCGAAGCTATAACAGCTGTATCCGATCGCTCAAAAAAAACTTGCATGGTGGTAGGGCGTTACCTATCGCTCGCCTGGCTAGCTGGGTGTAATGGGTCAAGTTGTAAAATCTGTGGCCAAGCACCTAACGGTGTGTTCCGGCAGCCTTACTTGAGAGCCAGTGTATTCCAGACTAAGCATGCTCCATCTCGGGCTACAGTATCGCTGACTTCCGTGGTCGTGCGAACTTGTAGTCAAATGCCTAGCTGTGTAGGATTAAAAAAAAACTTACGCTACGAACCTACGCCAACTGTGACAACGAGATGAAATCTATTTTACAAACTTTCTGTTAGTATTATTTATTTACCATCCAGAGAGTAATTAAGTTGAGTTGAATCAGTGGAAAGGTACAAGGTTTCGCACTCAGGTCCCTCCTCGCGATGAATGGGATCGTGCGGATACTTTGATGGCAATATTTGAATAGGCATTCTTCCTGCTTGTTGAATATAAAACCTTTGTCTTATAACGTAAACCTCTAAACGTTGAGTGGTAATTGTGTTAAAAATATAATACAATATATCTTTATTGCACACCATGAAAAAGTAATAATTTAAATTATTGTTACTCGAATTCAGAGTTGGTCCCATGGTAAAAGTTGTTCCTTACAGTGACCCCCTTTCGGCTTAGTACACCCCTAGCCGATAGCCCTGTACACTGTACCACTGAAAAATAATGAATACATTAGTGAACAGTCTTAAAAATTAAAAGTGATTGCCGACTGCAGTTTCACTTACCAAAATGCTAATCTAATCTAGCTTGCATTTTATTTTTTGCATCACTTCCCCAGGCTACATATCCATGAAGTTGGATTTTCTACATCAATGACATATCCAGCGACGGCAGTCTATGCTAATGTCATTACACGTCAACGGCTATAAATGTGTAAATATCTGACACCCGATGGAAATTTGTAATTCCGACTAGGCACTGGTAGTCGGGACGCCAAACCGGGACATTTGCATGGCCCGCTCGCGAATCTAATACATTTTAATTGAACACCGCTGTGAAAGTAGATTGTAGCGGAATTTCCATGCAATTTTCATCGTTCTGAAAAATTATAATTGAGAAGGGGAATTTTAGATTGGGTATAAAAAACTTAGACAAATGAATTTAAGCTCTTACTTTACTTTAAATTTTAACAGACCGCCACTTGTGGCACTACATGTTAAAATATATTTTTGTATTTTAATGTATTGTGTTTATAAATCTATACTAATAATAAAACTGTAAGAGGTCAAATTATGTACATTAAATGTAATTAAAATTTTTTTTTGGGGGTGTTATTATCGATATAGAGCCCAAATCTGTATTTTTCTTAATTTTTGTCTGTCTGTCTGTTTCTGGATTTTCCATAACTTCGGAACTGCTGGATGGGTTCTAATGAAATTTGGTATGCTTAAGATTTATACCATGAAGTAGGATCTTATCTACTTTTTATCCCGAAACTCAGAAAGGGTTCCAGTGGGAAGGGGATGAAAGTCTTATTTAATTATAGCTCAGTAACGCGTGCTTTGATTTGGATGATTCTTTTTTTGTTAGAAAGAACTAACTGAAATTAATGATATCCCAGAAATTAGGGAGCAGGAATGAAAATCGTATTTAACTAGAACTCGGTAACGCGTGCTTTGATTTGGATGATTCTTTTTTTATTCCAAAATTCTAACTATAATATCATTATTATCCCGAAAATTATTAGGCGTTCCCGTGGGAGGAGGGATGAAAGTCTTATTTAATTATAGCTCAGTAACGCGTGCTTTGATTTGGATGATTCTTTTTTTGTTAGAAAGAACTAACTGAAATTAATGTTATCCCAGAAATTAGTGGGGGTTCCTGTGGGAGGGGGGATAACAATCGTATTTAACTTGAACTCGGTAACGCGTGCTTTGATTTGGATGATTCTTTTTTTATTCCATAATTCTAACTGAAATGATAATATCTCGAAAATTAGTAGGCGTTCCCGTGGGAAGATGAATGAAAGTCTTATTTAATTATAGCTCAGTAACGCGTGCTTTGATTTGGATGATTCTTTTTTTTGTTAGAAAGAACTAACTGAAATTATTGTTATCCCAGAAATTAGGGGGGTTCCCGTGGAAGGAGCAATGAAAATCGTATTTAACTAGAACTCGGTAACGCGTGCTTTGATTTGGATGATTCTTTTTTTATTCCAAAACTTAAATAATGTAATTCCGAAAATTAGGAGGTACGATATTCGATCCGCAATAAGATACGCAAGAAGAGCTACCGGTGAAGGATAACATTGTGTGAAAACCATAGCATGGTGAAATGGCAATCTTAATACTTGCCTGGCTAACTAGCTAGCCCTCAAGTTGAAAAAATCTGTCGCTGAACAGCTAATGGTGTGTTGCGGCGGCATTTTTTGAGATCTAGTGTATTCCAGACTAGGCATGCTTCATCTAGGGGTCACAGTGTCGCTGGTTTCTGTAGTCGTGCGAGCTGGTTGTCAAATGCCTAGCTGTATTGAATAAAATATAAATAGGCAATGGGGATACATACATTAGCAAAACAAAATCCTACGGGTTAAAATGAGTGCAGAATTCATAAAATTAAATAAGCGTTTATGATATGCAGAATCTTAACATGCTGAATATAATTGTGCGAACTTCTCTATATCGCTTTAATTAATAAAATGTACAGTTTAAAACATTGATATCTTATTGTATCTTTTACAATGATAAGATTTAAGACGGACCTCTGAAATTATTTCTCAAATTTTCAAGTCCCTTCTGACATAATAATGAATGGTTAGCAACAGCGAACGAAGTCGCGGGTACAGCTAGTAATAAATAAAGATATAATAAGTATTGTATTTTTTTACTATAAAATATGCATGCTATACATCAATACAGATATCTAAATAATTTTGGAACAAACGAATTTACTAGCTAACGAGCAAAATTATCGATAAAATAAAATATATGTACTTTTTGTTAGGAGTTCGCTCGTTTTTCAGTTAGTCCAGCAAAAAAAATGTAGACATCCTAAAACATAGAATACAATTTCAAAATAATAAGGTCTTTACGAAAAAAAACACCAAAATACTTTCAGTATGTCGACAAACACAGAAGAAATAGTAGACACTATATACTGGCGATATGGAAACTTCGTTTGAAACGTTCCATGCTCAAATCTATAAAGAACTATTCATTGGTCAATTATAGTATTTGAGACACGAAAATGCAGCTTAAGATTTAGCAAGTTGTTCGCTCGGCGAACCGGTCCAGGCGCAGGGGGTGCCTCTCACCGAGAGGGGACGTCGCCGCGGACCGAGGCTCCTGGCGCGCGCGTCGCCAATCGGCCATCTACGAGCTCAATGACAACGCGTATACTTATCAACCCAACTATTGTGAATCTTTTTACGAATATTATATAAATTCAAAATCACAAGTATTTGGATTTCATCGTATCCACAAGTAAACGGCTGAAAACTAAACTGCATCATTGCAAACATAATATACGTAGGTAGACCTATAGAGGCGCGCCTGGTTCAAAGCTAAATTAGCATCTACGACATTGGAAAATTTGAAGATTTACACACACTATAAAAAATATACAATTGTCAAAAGGACATTTTCTAAACAAGAGTCTGTTACTGAAAATGATGCACCGCCGTAAGCGTGTCTCCTTTTCGGAGTTGTAAACTTTCAGAGCCCGTCGTATCTGAGCAGTAAGTTGAAGTGGTGGTCAGGTAGGAATCCTCATATTCCTCGCAAATGTACGATGCAGCTAGCAACGGAGCGACACCATTCCGCTGCCTTCAGAGGCAGTTTCCGCTACGCTGCATCGAAATGTTGGAACAATATTCCGCCACCGATAAGGAATCTGCGTTGTCTGCACAATTTTAGAAATAAGCTCAAAATATTTATATTTTCGCACCAAAAGGAGGAACAACTAGTGCAGGACACCAGTGCAATTTAAAAATTCTAAAGTTCATCATTATTGTTAGTGTATATTAATGTACATATGTTCAAATTACCGCGTTTTATTGTTGATATTATTTCTATGTATTTGAATATGTAAATCTGTTGTTCAGTTTCATCTATAATCCATTTATGTAGAAATCATAATTATTATTAGGTACTCGTCCAAATTTATCCAGTACTTCTACTTCAATCACCCTTCAAATATATTATGATTTATATTGACCTGTTTTTGCTTTTAGACTTATTTCGTTTGTTGATTTCCGTATTTTAAGCTATTAAACCTGTGTAATGTATGCCCTACTTATATTATTTATATATTTATGTAAGAAGTTTTCGTTAGTAGCTTGTTGCCTACGTCACTCGTGCCTAATATCACAAGCCGGTCCCAGCGGTAGACCATCGCTGGCTGCTGCACCAGCTGCAGCTGGCATGTATGTGATTTTTTACTGTTTTGTGTGTTTGACGAAATAAACTTTCATTCATTCATTTTTTTTAAGTATTATTACGAATTATTTATTGACAAAAACTAAAAAAAACTAGAATCTAAAACACTCTAACTAAACTATATACAAAGTAACCTAAACCGTAATAATGATTAAAAGTCTGTAAAAATATGATGTCCGCGCTCCATATGGCTAAGTCCCAAGAACGCTGGCTGCATTCCCGCGTTGAATTGCCACAGAAATCCTTTGAGCAAGGAATGAGCCAGCTCTCTTGTTATATAATTAAATTCATCAATATGTCGACGTTTTTGGTTTATTTTATTATTTAAGTATAGATTATTTCAAAAACATCGTATTGCGTTTATGTAGAATTGTCTGAACCAAAATATTTTTTTTTCAAACGTCATTTGATTTACGTAATAATGTAGTTTAAAAAAACGACGTTTAAGTCCGAATAGTGAACATATTTGTAGTAGTTGTGCGTGGACCGTAATATATAATGAATAAAGATATTTTGAAATGAAAATGAATTTCATTTAGAAAACTAACGTGTGTTTGAAACAAGTTGTTTAAGAAGACGGGTTTTCACTAGTCCAACTATAGTTTAGAACGAAACTATAGTTGGACCTTTCCAACAATCAGGGGCGCGTGAAAACCATTTCTTAAACAATATGAAAATGAATTTGATGTACGGACAGTTATGTTTTTTTAATATTTATGACACGTTTTAGCAGACGCGCCCGTTTAACTCTACCTAGACAGTCGTGTATACCAAACAAAACACAATCATAACAAAAAAATTAAAGAGAAATTTTATGAAACAAAATTTGGCATGTGGCTGTTTTACAAATGTAAAAGCACGCGCCAGACATCTGGCAGGCTTTGTGTTCCTAACAAAACTCCTCAAACAGAACGACCTTCCTACCAGGTGGTGTTTGGAACTACATACCTACCTATTCATATTTTACACAAGCTGCATGTAAAATTATAGATTTCGCTTATCAGTTATTAACTAATGTAAATCTATAAGATTTAAATTTATGCACTCTAATGTATGAATTACTCGTATAAAGTCAGTTCTTTGACGTAACATATTAAATTTAGGTATATAGCTGTTTATTTATTTGTTTGTTTTTGTACCACTATCTACGTTAAATTTATTCTAAATTACTTTACCAATGAAGGTCGTTTGGAATATTTCAGTTTCTTTTTCGATGAGGTTAACGATATAAGGACAAAACATGACACAGATGGTTTCTGTGTTAATTTTTATTGTGTTAAATATATTTTTTTATATGTAATGTAAAGAGTTTTGTAATTGTAAATTTCTTATAGGTTTCTCACAGGTTCATTAGGTTGCGAAATAATAGGTTTTTTGTCGCCACGCACCTAACGGTGTGTTCCGGCAGCCTACCTAGAGAGCCAGTGTATTTCAGACTAGGCATGCTTCACCTAGGGCGCTGAAGTCCGTGGTCGTGTTCACACCGTTAGGTACTTGGCGACAGATATTACAACTTGAGGGTGGTAGCCAGCCAGGCGAGCGATAGGAAACGCCCTACCACCATGCTATAGTTTCCTCATGATGTTTTCTTTCACTGGTAGCTCAGAGTCTTTTTGCATGTTTCATGAGATAGAACGCCGTACCCTTTGCACGGCAATCGACCCTATTAACCACTTGACCATCATTGCTACAAAACATTTGTTAATATTAGCAGGAACGAATAATAAATACATTGTAATGGTATATAACGATGATTTATTAAATATAGCTAAATATACTTGAAAGTTGAAGACACCTAAAGCATCTGAAGTGAAACGATGACCACTTCTTTATAAGATAACATACTGAAAAATATATGTAAATGAAACGGACCAAATGAAAACTGCTATCATAAATCAGGTGATATCATACACCCAGTTTATATAGCGTGTTGAAATAAGGTTGTGATTCGTGTTCTAGAGCCTGTGATGGTCGTAACGAGCCATCATCGGGTTTTTACCGCCCCATACTCGACGATCATCGGCCAAACGCCGGCGATCGACCGAATCACGGCTATTACTCGTTATTGCTGTAATATTGCAGATGGAACGCTTATACGAAAGGTTTTGGGATAAAGTTATCTGTTAGAGATATACTCTATATATTGCTTTATAAATCTTTTCTATTTATAGCTCTTGGACGCAGTATTTATTTACTAGATTAGTCTTTGAACTACAAAAAATATATTCTGTGCTTTAAGGTTATTAATATACTGTAATTATTTTTTATGGTATTGTGTTAGTAAATAAATGTAGGGCTTTCAGCAGAGTTGGCTGAGGAGTCCAACAAATCACCAACGTCCAGCTACGTTGAGCTTGGTCAGATCGTGGAACTTCTTGATAGTGTAGGTGGAGTGTTTTGATCTGTTCTCAGTGTTTCTAGGCTGCGTGTATTCCTCTTGCATAGAGTGCTTTCGATTTCCGAAGACGAACAAACAGGACAATAATTAACGTGTTATCCGAGCCATTGTAGCGCTCAGTTGTAAACACCATGGTCACCCATCAACAACCCGACTGGGCAGAACGTTGCTTAACAGTGGTGATCGATTGAAAAAACATTTTAGCTAGCTGTGCTATGAGGTTTGATCTTGGTTATTATTTATAATGATGTATAAACGAGTTATTCTGGTCAAAACTAAAAACATGTTTAGTTAAAAATATTTCATTATAAACGCGAAAGTTTGTGATAATATATGTGTGTATGTTTGTTACCCTTTACGCAAATACTACTTAACGCATTTGGATGACATTTGGTACGGAGATATATTAGATCACTCTGGATTATACATAGACTACTTTTTTATCGTGGATCAACGCGGCTAACACCGCAGGACGCAGCTAGCATATATTATATATCTTGGTTATTTTTCAGATGTATCTCTTCTTTTATAATATATTAAATAGTATAGTATACCTTTTTTATGAATATTATATATTTTTTATTTTATTTTTATTTCATACTTTATTTAATAACATAAGTAAATTAATAATTTATTTTACATTTTTATTAATATATAGCATGTATGTATATTACATTATAATAATATATAGGTAAATACTTAAACTTAGTTTATGTAAGGTAATTATTATGATGTAAATGTGTATAATTGTATTTATTATGTGTGATTAAGTATAGATTTCTTTCGTTATTGTAAGTACACCCGTCTTATACAATATTTTTGATGACAATAGTCCCCATCCAAAGGTTGCCTTGAAGCGATCGCTTTTAGCGATAAGGCCGTCACTTGTGGCATTACATGCAAAATTGTATTTTTTCATTGTTATGCTTTATGTCTATAATAAAGCGTTAATTTATCTATCTAACTATGAATTCGAAAAAGGAATCAGATGTTTATAAAAATTTTTGTTCCATAAAAAGTTTATCGGATATCGACAAAGTGTATTAAACAGTAATTTTTTATTTTTAGTTCAGAGTTAGTCTCATAGTAAAAGTAGGATAAGTATTGTGACACTTTTCGGCTTAGTTTACCCCTAACCGAAAACCGTGTATATATTTTTTTGATGGTAACTTCGTGACAATTGACTAGACAATTCAATCCTGCGAGGCTAATTAAATTTTTCACCTTCAAGGGCCAAAAGTAGAAATCCGAATACACACTTCTAATTTAAAAAGTAATTATGTTCGGTACAAAGTAAATGTCGTTTTGTCATTTCAAAATAGACGTAGTATCTTCTCGTTCTTTCCCTCGGGAAAAACTAGTACGACTCCTACGAAAAATAAACTCGTAGACTGTCTACCAGATTGTAGTAGCTGCGTAGAGGCTCTACGGCGTAGACGTTATTGAAAGATACGTCATTAACAAGCTTGAACTAAGTACACCAACATTGTGTTTAACCTGTTACTATGACATAAACTGAAACCGGTCGGGAATGTATAACAGATAAGTTTACAAACTATATTAGTAATATGTACCTACATATCTATCCTGGATGGTTAATTGCATATTTTTTTACAATATATTTGTAAAAAATTTATGCAATCTGTTTTTATCGGCTAGAGGATAAAGTAAATTTGAATTTAGAATATAGTGTGCACTAAGTTTGTGAATTAATAACCTCATTCAACCTATTTACTTCTACCTCTATGGTGCCAAATTCATCATACAACCTTTTCTATTTTGTTAAAAACTCAGACTCGGAACCTTTTTGCTATACTTCTTTTTTACTTGTTTTGCGCGCCATTATCTTTTTTTACGTCATATTGTTAAAACCTTATGTTGAAAATAAGTGAAAAAACTAAAAAGAGTGATAATTTTTTTTTAATTTTTCAAATGTAGTCATTTGCTTGCTGAGGTGGGATGAAAAGTTACGTGTTGCACTCGAGTGCAAAGATTTTTCACCTTGTGCTCTTTTAATTCCCTCGCTCAGGATTTTAATTTCAGATCCTTTTTGGGGTAATAAAACATAAAGAGCCTTCATATTTGTATGAGAAATTTAAGTGGAAACCGAGTCGCCACTCTCTTGGGTCCCGCGCATGTACTTTGCAGCTCCTCACAGAGAGACACGCTACTGCTGCTTTTAGGGGTAGCTTCCGCTATGCTGCGTCGAAATGCTGGAATAATATCCCACCACCGATACGGAACCTGCAGTGTCTGAACAATTTTAGAAATAAACTTAAGAAATTTATATTCCTGCACCAAAAAAATGAAGAACTGTTAGTTAATGACACAAGTGCAATTTAAAATTATGTGTAATGAAATGTAACATTTATCTTCTAAATTTTAAATTTGCCTTCAAAGTGTTGACTTAAATCACTCATTTTATATATACGAAAAGTATTAAACGTTATCTCTATTTTATTGTTCTCGTCTGTTTGTTGGTCATAAAATATTTGTCAAATTTGTTGTAATTAATTTTTTCAAAAATAGTCTCATGACACTATATTTTTACATAAGTTTATATTCGACTCTTTGTTAATCCTTGTTAAAATGTTGTGTGAGTTTTATATATGATTATTAATTTTAATATTGTGTACCTTTATATATTTACATAATAATGTGCCTACTGAATGTGACGTGCGTGACGTCACCACCCGGCTCCAACGGAAGATCAGCGCTGGTTGTTTCAACCAGCATTATGTTGAGTTGGGACCGGTTTGTGACAGAAAACATTAAGTTGTAATTTCAGTCTGACTATAAATTCTGTAATCGAGTTTGTTTTCTGTTTCAAATAAATATTTTTCTTTCTTTCTTTCTTTAATTTTAGAAACCTTCGCTTGCTCGGTCATCAAAAGTGAGTACGCGGTTAAAAAGAAACTTTGCACTCTTGTATAACAAATAACAATTTCATATCGGTCCAGCCGTCAACGAGAAATCTAAACAAATATACCAAAACCTTCGAGTTAAGTACCTCCTCCTTTCTGGGAAGGGTGAAAATGAAGAATCATAAGGCATATGCCAATCAACCTATAGTGTCCTATTACTGTGTTCGGATCTCCACTACGAAGGGAGTATAGCCCATAATGGACCATGCTGATCAAATTACTGCGAATTGTGAACCTCGCTTATTTTCGAAAATACAATGTATTCTTTCACCGCTAAAGTAATTAACTCTAATGTACATGCGAGTTAAAAACTCAGAAGTGCATGCCTAAACCAGGGATCGGAACCACGCCCTCTTGCTTGTAAGTCAAGGGGTTCACTGATAAGTCTACCTCTAACTTAGGTAGCTTATAGATATCTAAAAGACAATTAAAAATTAAGAACTATTCCACTTTTGCCTCCGGTTCAAAATGTAGGTTAAATGTCATATTAAACGAATCGCAAATACGAGTGGCATCGAGAGACTAAAAGAGTCAAGAGAAGTTTCTTTTATTAGTCGCTACAGGAAATCCCTAAACAGTAATGGTTGCGTGGAAAAGCTTTCTCAGCATTCATTATTTATATACAGACCGTACGAAGTCGACAGTTTTTCCGATTAATTTGGCACGGAAACCATCAGGCTATTCTTGGAGATCAGAAAATCATGAAAAACATATCATTTAGTGGCGAAGGCTTTTTGATAATGTCGTAATTATGTGTAACGAAAGAAAGTTATAATTTTTTAAAATAATTATCTATTATATAAAAGAGTTCTTACTGACTGATATTTACTAGGAATCAACGCAAAGCTCAAATCACTGAACCTAGAGACCTAAATTCGAAACCTAAATTCGTAGAGTGTATTCGTTACAGGATGTAGGAAGGTACGGTAAAAAGGTTTTAGATTTTTGGAGATTCAGTCACGAAGGTGGTTGAGGTACAAATTTTATTTATTTTTTATATTCCATTTTAACTCTATACATGCCATCGTTGTGGACACGACCGACTCATTTCATCCCTGATGAAGTTCAACAAACGTGAACTAAACTATAGTTGGATCTTTCCAAAAAACCGTATTGTTAATCAAAATGAATCTTTGTTTAAAAACAATAAGAAACCCATATGTTTTTGTACTGTAAAATTAAGTGTTAAATATCCTAGATTTCGTATTTAAATTATATTAAATTTGTTATCTTGTATTCCATGTAACCAAATTTATAACGTATTGCTTTAGTCCGTCCCGTATTGCCTAAAGTACGAGTAGATATAGATACTTAGTTTATTTTGGTTTTTCTCTGTGAAATAAATTCTGTATTTCGATTGAGTACCTAATAAACAACTTAAGTTTTCTTTAACTAGGGAGCTTCGCTTGCTAGTTCACGAGTATTCAGTTTGATATCATAAAATTAATATAATGTAAAATCCTATATTCATCCCCCATATAGCGTGCCGCAGGGTGGAAGGTTAATCGTCGAACATTAAAGGCAAATGAGTCGAATTAAAACTCAATCAACGTATGAAATTGTTAAGTGGAGGCCGCGCCTAATGGATATTACTACGCTATATGTATCGCTTTATTTATTTCCTAATATTTCAAAAAAGGGAGATTCTCAATTTAATTGCAATTTTCTATTTAACCACAGAATATTCAATTGTTATATTCACTATAAAAATAGATAACTAAATCAAGATATAATATATATTAAAGGGGGGCTCACATATAAGACACGTGATATTTGAAGTTTTTTGCTCGATATTAATAGCGATTTTAAGTAAAAATTTGAACGAATATTGTATAGGCACGAACTTTTAGTACGGGAGTCTGACTTACACTTCTCTGATTTACTTTTTAAATAGTCGTTTGTTTTTAATTTTTATCAAAATAACAACATGTAGGTATATCCATAATGAAGCTTTTAGTAAATAATGTTAGCTGTTATGTATATATAACTCAGTTTGCCGCTGTTGTTTGTTAGAACAATATTGGGAAATAAAACAGAATTATTTTAGAAAAACAACCCACCATTTTATCAGATAAAGAACCGGGGGGAATTAAACAAAAACACAGCTACTTACTTAATTCAATTAATCTCGTAATTTCTCCTTTCTTTCACGCTTCTTTGCCGCAAAGCCTCCTGAGAGATGTCTCCACTCAACGTCGGCAGCGACAAGGGAAATTAACGCTTAATACTATCGATAAAAGGCGGAAAATTCCTTGCCGTTGTTTAGTTTAATAAGACTTCATTACCGCTCTTGTTGAGAGGACCAATTTAAAATGAACTATGTGCAAAGTGTTTTATTGTAGGAGTTAGGTCTATGTAATGTGGTGCTTTTCTGGAGTCATCAGTGTGGTAATTATCATTGTTAATAAGTTTGTTTCATGGCGTATTTTGTCTTGGATAAGGAGGATGTTTGTGGTAAATAATATGGTAAGAAATACACACTTCATACAATTTTACAAGACATTTTAGCCAAAAATCGGCCAAGTGCGAGTCTGAGTCGCGGACGAAAGATTCCGTACCAATTTCTATACAACAAGTTGTAGCCTAAATACAACATACCAACTAGTGGTATGCTCTTTGCCTCAGAAGCGAAAAGGCGCGGGTTCAAATCCTGGCTAAGGCAAGCACCTCTGAGTTTTTCGCTCATGTGCATATTAGAATTAATAACCACATGCTTAAACGGTGAAGGAAAACATCGTTAGGAGAAGAAGGTTAATAACATGTCGGAGAAGGTTAATAATTTTCAAAGATAAGTGAAGTCTCCAGCCCCGCAATTTGGCCAGCGGGGTAGACTATGGCCGACACTCCAAACTTTCGAGCTTTAGCTCATAACATGTCGAATTGTAAAAAAAAGCGAAAATTTACATAATTTCATAAATATAATCTTTTATTCGCCACCCTATAAAAATTAGTTCAATTTTCTACCTGTAGTTGTTATCGATATCAAGCGAAAAAAATACGTTTGTTGTATGAGAGCCCACAGTAGGTATATATTTATTTTATTCCGTTTTTAGGTTATATTATTATAGCGGCAACAGAAATACATTTTCTCTGAAAATATCAACTACTATCACAGTTCATGAGATACAGCTTAGTGACAGGCTGACAGGCGGACGGACGGATAGCGAAGTCAAAGTATCCGTTCCTTTAGAAGTAAATATCGGATAGGGTCCCGTATGTACGGAACTCTAAAAGCCATTTAGAGAGTCAGCACGTCCAGTGCTTTAAAGCGTGCAGGTAGAATTATTTAAACTTCACCCTATGCTAGCAGTTTTAGAAAAAAAAACCGTTTGTCAATGTGCGAGAGTGCTCGTAAAGTGTGCCCATTTTATTCCTCGCCTTTATGTCCCAGCGGCCATGTTGTTTTGAAAATCTTTCTTTTTTTGTTGGCGTACGCTGAAAGCATTGAAATGGTGGAGTTAAAATTTACTTTGTTTTGTGTATATCCATGTGCCTTTTATAGAATTAATTTGAATTAAATGGAATGACTGTAGTCTAGGTATGTGTTTTCGGATGCTGCGAACTCTATTATAATTGTGTAGTTTTATTAAGTAGAAAAAATATACTTTTTTATTAAAAACCTTTGGTAAGTAAATATCAAATGCTATAAGCACTATATTTTACAAGAATTGTACTCTTGAATGACGCACTGATACCTTAGAGTACTGTAAAATAGAGCTTGTTTAAATGTCAATGCTAATACCCTCTGAAATTTGACTTACAATTAATTTTTAACTCTGTGTTTTTCTATAATATAATTTAACATAAAATGGGACTTGTTTTCTTGAATAAACTAATTTTGAATTTGAATAAAGAATTGTTCTATCTATCTATCTATGCTGCTATCTCTATCCTTAATGGCAAAAACCTACATATTTTCTAATTAAAGAGAACATTTCATCCTCCTACGCAGCCTTCATTGGCCTTATATATAACGCGACATCACACGTGGATTCCCAAGCCGTTTTCTCTCCTCAAATTGCGTGGCACAGGTAATGGGCCCCTCCGTCATAATATTATCATAAAAACGCGAAAATGCAGCGCAATTCTCCTTTATGGCGCACCTTTTCATTACTACAGATTGCCTAAACGTCGTAAATCGTGGGCCCTGGGGGACACTGAGCGTCTTATGACAGTTTATTTTTTCATTTTGGTAATTACGTTATTAGACGAAATTCGTTTTGATTTGATGCTCATTACACACACTAACGCAATTTTATGAGCACTGACATTACATAGTCTAAATATCATAAATTTCAATCTCGATTTCTCGAAGGGAGCTTTTGAAAATAGTATAAGTATCCACTCCATACTATTATTTCGTATGTCGTATAATCCTATGTTGCCAACTCCCTCATCTACCAACTCTTTCTTTCAGGCATCGTTTACTGTGCATGCTGTCATGTTATGGAACACGCTGCTTTTGTCGGTCAGACAGGCTAAATCTATTTTTATATTTAAGAATTTGTGGAACAACTATATTACAATAAGTTATTAGTCGAATCTATGCTTTTTTAACATCTCTCACACTGGTACAAATATTTTAAGCATAATTCTTAAAATAACTGTTTAAGCATAATTCCTAACAAGTGGTCAGAAGCGTGTTCGAAAAAACCCGTCTGCTAAATCGTTAAACCTGTGTATCATCCCTAATTTCTATTATTTTTATTTTGTTAGACCCAGTTTCACTCTCACGAATGCCAAAGAAATATACATACATACACTCGAAAAACATAACCTTCCTTCTTTCGCAGTCGGGTAAATACAAAACACGTTGGCTATACCACAGCGAATAAATCAAGGCACTTAAGAATCTCTACATAAAAGTAGATAGGTACCTATTATAGACCCCTATATACTTGGTATATATTACACCTGTTGAACAATAGGCCCTTCCTACCTTACCCTTGTCAATTGTCAAGTTTAATTAGTGACATACAGTTTACCTACCTAATTATGTATTTATTGCTTTGCTTTTGATTGATTTGTCTCAATGTTTGAATTATTTATCATTCTATTATTTTTTGATTATTTTACATATATCGTACGCTGAAGTCTTTAACACTATTTTTTGATTATTTTACATATATCGTACGCTGAACGTCTTTAACGCTATTTTTTGATTATTTTACATATATCGTACGCTGAACGTCTTTAACGCTATTTTTTGATTATTTTACATATATCGTACGCTGAACGTCTTTAAAACTATTTCAAAAATGAATTTTTCAATTCCTCAGAATATTATTATTCTCGGATTACTAAAAGATGCCTGGATCAATTAGCAAAATATCCGTTTCTGAAAGGGTTTAAGCGGCGTTCATTCGTATCATCGTCATCATCAGCTTACTCTCGTCCACGGCTGGACATAAGCCTTTCCCATGACATGTCAATTCATATGAGAGTATAAATCTATCTACTCGTATCTATAATATAAAAATCAATCGCTGGATGTGTTGTTAAACGCAAACCTCGAGAGCAGCGACACCGATTTTACTAATTCTTTTTTTAGAATATTCCTTGAAGTAAGAGGATGGTTCGAACGGTGTAAAAAATTCAAAAATTGCCTGAAACTGATTGAAAACAACAATTTTCTATACTCCCACACAAGCGATTCGTAATAAGTCAATTTGAACTTTAATACCATACCTACATTTTAAACAAATTCCGAGAAGTTCCGGGCAAAACAATTAAGTGACGTTAGTGTCGTATAAATATTTGTCAATATCTTTACGATGGTAACATTTATCTTAGACGGGCCAGCTATTTCACATATAAATCCTAACTGATTGACGGATATTCGCTGGGAATCATATACCTGTAGAGCCTAACCCGCTGAACTTAGAGACATGAAATTTGGAAGGTGAATTCATTATAGGGTGTAGGTGTGTACCAAGAACATAAAAATTTGTTGGAAATTCAACCCCTAATGGGGTCAAATAGAGGGTTAAAGTTCGAAACTTCTCTATATTCTATATTGTGTCACTCTCAATAGCTGCGAGAGTCTATATACTATTTTATATCGGTAAAAATTTTTTTTCGATATTTTAAACTCAACAAAAATATAATAAAATATTTACGATGTGTATGTTAAATGTATTCGGATTCATCGAACTCAAAATCCACGTCTTGAATTGAATTGAAAAATCACAATAAAAATATATAGTGAAGTATCGCTAAACACGTTTCATTTACGTTTATTACTAGAAAGTGACTTAATCTAACCGAACGATTCACTGCTCAGTGAATTCGTCACAAACGACATCAATTTCTCAGATATAAGATATTTATTCAACATCGTTTAGGGTTCCGTAGTAGTAAAAGGGACCTTAGTTAGTTAAAAATAGTTTAAAGTATTGATCAAACCTTATAGCTTCGCTATTCGTCTCTGTCCGTCTGTCTATCCATAACATAACATAACCATAACCATATTACAATGTTAATTAAAAGTTACGAGCTTTAAAAGAGATTCACAAGTTGAGATGGAAACCATTGAATTTTTAAACTATAAGATGTAGAACTTTACATTTTTTAGACTGTAGATCTTGCAAATAACTTAAGAAGAAAGTAAAGAGAAAAGAGTGTTGAGAAGCTTTAAAAGTGCAATATTGTTTCATCTAGCATGACTATGGATAAGAGTTGTTTCAAAAATCTATGGAGCTCCGGCCATGACAGTGTACAAAATTATATATAAACAAATTAAACATAAATACATCAGGGATTACAAATCTTTAATCTATCAACCAAGTTCAGAGTAATGATACTTATTGTTTTGTATAAAATTAATTTTGAATTAGATTTAATTAACGTTTTTACGCAAAAAAGTGAATTAAGTATTTTTATATTCACAGTTGCGACTTGCGGTAAAATTTAAGCAGCAATGGAATAATTAGAATCAGCCTAAAATACAATATAATTATTCTACAATACATATTTTGTACACAATGACGTAGGCAACTGATGCAGGTTTCATTAATAAATGACAGTAACCACATCTTTAGGCATATTATGACACACATACATCGTCATGGCCGAAAATGAAACACGTCCTTTTTTCAGAATTATGTTTATAGTCAAAATACTGATACGAAAATAAAATCGGTTATAATAAACGTCTCTGGAGACGAACTTTTTATACGTTACGAAATTTCCAAATCTTGTAGAAAAAGACGAAATACCGTGAAAATGAGTTCGTTTCACGCGTCTTTGGCTTTAATCGCATTAGCGAAGGATCGATCAGCCAGACAGGCACATTTATTTATATTATAAAAGAGAAACATTTTATGGAAACCTTGCGTAAGAAAGTGATAAAATATTGTGCTGGGCTAACGCCGTGCTTGTATTATATTATAGCAAAAGAAATTTCATTTTAAGTAAGAAATATATTCAACAGTTAGTTAAAAAATACAGTTTTTTAACTTAAAATTTTGCTAAAATGTACTTAGTCTCATTTCAATTGACGAAGCGTGTAACGTGGTAGAACAAGACAATCGATGCTTGCGAGTGTTCCGTATACATATCTATACCACATTAGTTCAAGTTTATATTTGTAATCGTTATTAATATTGAACAAAAAACTTCAATTTCACGTTTTTGGTACTACTCGCAGTATATATACCCCTTTCAAATAAATATTGTATATTTTTCTAGCGGCAACAGAAATACATCAACTGAGAAAGTTTCAATAGTCTAACGTTATCGGTTCATGAGATACAGCCTGCTGTCACACGGCGCCGGCGGACGAACAGCGAAGTCTTAGTAATAACTTAATAATGTTCCGTTTTAACCATTTGGGTACAAACCCTTAAAACATCACGATATCTGTCCAGAAATATACGCTAGGTTAAGTAGTATATATGTATGGAAACTTAAGCAGTGTAGCTACATTCTTCTGCTTTGAAAAAAGCTGGTTTTCACGCGTACCTGATTGACCCGTCTTCTTAAACAATAAGAATAAAACAAAACTTTCTTCTTCTTCAAGATTTATACCGTCAATGGAGCAGTAGAGAATGTTCCCATCTGCCCCCTTGCTTTGGCTACTGGGGTAGATAAGAACATTAATTTCTAACTGCTCCATTGGCAGGGCAGACCGTGGGACACAGTGCTGCTGAAATTTTTAAGTTAAAGTAATTTGTGATGTTTATCTCCAAACGGATTCTATTCTCGCTAATTATCTACTAGTTATTAATATAATAAAGGTTTTTTTCTTATTGTATCTCAATATATTTTCTGAATGTTTTCAACATTTTAGGACTGACGTGCTGATGAAACCGACTTATCATCCATTAATGAACACTATAATATACATTCCGTAATTACCGGGAATGAGTAGGTATATAAGAACATATAATATATATATGTGTAGGCATATATATATGTAGGCTTACTGATAATGATTTTTTTTCTTATGTTATATAGTACCACACCATTCGTATATTCGCCAGTGTCAAGTTTATCAATTTCCAAGTTATTAATTTATCAAGATTAGTCAAATATCAAGTAATAAGTCATCGTGGTCAAGTTATAGTCACATCATGTACCCTCGTAGAGCGGTGGAGACTTTACCAGGATTTCTATGGAGATTTCCCGCGAATACGAAAACCACGCTATTTCGTCTTTATATCGCTTGCCCACACTTGTGCACATAAACAAGACATTAATAATACGTATTACAACTTACAGAATCACTAGTTTTGCAATAAATACACAGACAGACGCGTCATTTTTTCTGTAAACGCGGGAAAAACCTGATTATGACTTATCTATTTAAGTCATACCCACGTATGGCAATGTGTAAGGACATGATAATTAGTCCAATTAATAAAAAGTTTTATTATACAGGGTTGTTGATTAGGGGTGAAATGAAGCAGAACGAGCTTGCGATACGTATGACTCATATAACTTAGACAAGAATTAGAGCCAATACAAAATTAAAGAATTGAATCAGCTTTTCCATAGAAAATGTTTATCGAATGTCGTATAAATGTATGTGAACATCTAATTTTATTCTTAGGTCCATAAAAGATCAACTTTTCGGCTTCTATCTCTCTATCTATCTATCTATGATTATTATGGCCTCTCCAACTTTGCCAATGTCGCGTGACTTAGAAGACAAACGCTGAAAAGATTGGCCGGTGACGCGAATAATTCAAAGAACACTTCGCCGATGGTCAGTATCAGTTTTTGATAATTATTTCAATGTGAACTTATTTTAAGACATGTGCCTGTAACAAACACAAAGACATATACAGGACAGCACATGTGTTAGTAACATAAAGATCATACAAGAATAAAGAATTAATATTGTCATAGCCTAATATTGAACTTTTCGGCTCATTACACCTATAATAGTAACCAATAACTCTGTCATTTTTTATTCTTTTATTTATACAGAGTATAAATTATATATTTTTAATGTTTGACCTGAGTCTGGGTGTGTATCTTATATACATATATATAAAGTAAAGTCGTGTTAGTTACACTATTTATAACTCAAGAATGGCTGAACCGATTTGGCTGAAAATTGTTGGGGAGGTAGCTTAGAACCAGGAGAAGGAAATAGGACACTTTTTAACCGACATCTAAAAAAGTAGTTCGGTATTAGTTTTAGTTTGTTTTAGTTTTAGTAGAACTATGCGGGTGAAACCGTGGGGCACAGCTAGTGATATATATAAGTATGTATGTATATCAGTCATCCATCAGGTTACCATAGCATAGACTTTGCCTAGTTTGGGACCTGAAGACCTTTTTGTGTATGTTGTCCCATATTATTATTATTATTAATTTAGACAAAAATAGACATAACTGACAAGCAGAACGCTCTTCGAGATTAATATATTTGAGTTGAGAAAACACTTGAGACAAGTGATATCAAAATGGAGAATATTTAGAAGACAT
Organism: Ligdia adustata; assembly: GCA_947049295.1. NCBI lineage: Eukaryota > Metazoa > Arthropoda > Insecta > Lepidoptera > Geometridae > Ligdia > Ligdia adustata. The sequence goes on from OX346221.1 coordinate 1,236,852, forward strand.
GCTAAAAAGCTTTGTTCAGCAATTGATTTTAGATTTCGCGGAGTATAGACAAGAACAGACAGGTGACTTTGTAAGGGTCGTAAGCAGGAGTGGGGGTGCATTTTGCGAATTTCGGGCTAGTAATAAAATGGCAAAATTCACAGATTTAAATCAATTAGACGGAATTGTCTCCATGCTAAGGTTGCTGAGAAGTCTGCCCTAGCGACACTAGATACATTCAGACACAAATACCAAGGCCGAGGTACACACAATACTAATATTCATTATATATCCATTTTATTCCATTTGCCACTTATTTCGAATGCTTTTGATACGTCACGGACCAATGACCTCATTTGGGTAAAAGTTTATTTTAAGACCATTACTAGTGAGGACCGATCTGAAAAATTCTTTTTTTGTGTATTAGGGTATACCTCCCATGTAATTATTTATTTATTGGTAAAAATCGAAATAACGTATAAAGTCCAATCGGCGCCCGCCATAACGGAATTCGGTTATTTAGAAAGAACTACTTTTTTCTACGTATGTTATTACTCTGTGGTAGAATCCCGTCAAGTATCCAATCATCGGATATCCGACGCCGCGCGCCGGCTCGAGGTAGGCGGGAAATAGGAAACTCGACGTTTTGGGATATTACGTATTCAATGGGGTATTATTAATATATCAGGATCTATACGTTTAATAAAACTGTAGAGGTTGATATCCTTTACAATGAAAAAAAAAACCAAGCCAGGGAGATGTAAGAAGTGAAATAGATAAAAATAGGTTCTCTATTTGTTTGTCCGGGCTAATGATACGACTGGATAGATTGTGAAATGAAATTCTGTATCGTGGTAGCTTATGGCTCAACTTATAGGATACTTTTGATCCCGTTAAATTAAAGAGAATAATAAATACCACGCAGTCGCAGACATCAGCTAGTACTAGTATAATAATCTGTGTTTAAGTTTTGTTTTGAGGATATCAAGTTTTTTTTATCCTATACAGCTAAGCATTTGACCACAAGTTTGCACGACCACGGAAGTCACCGATACTGTAGTCCTAGATGGAGCATGCTTAGTCTGGAAAACACTGACTCTCAAGGAAAGCTGCCGGAACACTTGGTGTTGGTGATAGATTTTACAACTTGAGTGTGGTAGCTAGCCAGGCGAGCGATAGAAAACGTCCTACCACCATGCTATGGTTTCCTCACGATGTTTTCATTTACCGGTAGCTCAGGCTCTTTTTGCATGTTTCGTGGGATCAAACCTCGCAACCTTTTGCACGGCAATCGACCCCACTAACCACTCGATCATCATCGCTACAAAGTTTTGTGTGTGGGTGATCTAAGTACACAAAAGTCATTAAAACATTGCCTCTTTTTCACATGAGTGAATTAATTCCAAAGTGAAAAAAAATTGCACCAATGTCGCCGCCTCTGGGTGATATCACCAGGTGCAATAAGTCCAAGGTGAATTTAGGAGACTTTAATTTTCCCCTTGTTATCCAGGTGAACAAAGGGAAATATATATAACGCGTAGAAAAGGGCGAGCGTAATATTACAATATTTCTTTCAAATAGCTACCAAACTAACATGCCATGTGCAAGGCTAGTAGCTTTAAAAGAAAAGTTAGAGAAAAATCGTTTTTTATTTTCTTACGTATAGAATTGATTGCGAAAGCTCTATTTACTTTATTGTTTTCGTTTTCATAATATGCCGAAGCTCACCAAAACCGGCTTCACCACCTTGTGAATGTCGAGAGTGTCCAGCTCCTCGACACACTGACATTGCAAGAAGACTTAAGAAAACGAAACCGTTTTTTGAGTTAGTGTTTAAAAATAGTGATAGTGAAAAATTACAGTATCACTTACACTAAGACTAAAGAACACATGAAAAAAGTGTCTTCACCTTAAAAAAACAATAAGAAAAGTGTCGATGAACAAATTCTTAGATACATAATTAAATTTAAACTACTTATTAGCCTTCGGCTAGAAACCTGCTTGTCTAAGAAGGTTAATAGTTTTCGAAGATAAGTGAAGTCATCAACCCGCAATTTGGCCAGCGTGGTGGACTATAGCCTACAACGGGTCGTTATGGGTTGAAACGTAATAAGCTAAATATGTAGTTCTTGTAGGTTTAATGCAACTATGTACTCGTACATTTCAATACGTAACGCGGCCGCATTATTTAAAGCGCGTAGAATTTACGTGGAACGGTATTCACTAAGCCAAAGTTAAATTTAAATCGTACCGTGGCACGGAACGTGCTTGTTTTGTATCATCAGAATAACTTATTGCGACAACATAACCTTAAACGCGTTTTCAGCAAAGAATCCCTTTGTTTTCTAGAAAATATGCGCCCGGGTAATTGAAACTCATGAACAGTAAAGTTAGTCAGGTTTGTCCTTAATCAGCTGCTATATTCATTAATAATAACATTTTTTTTATCTAATAATGTCAGTATGTATTTTGTTTTCTAATATTTTTATATTTTATTTAAAAAAAACATAATCATATTGGTACAGTTTGGTTTTTCTTAATAAAATGGTATTTTCTTAAAGATATTCGTGCCCCTAGGTACCGCGCTAGGATTCCCTGTGTTGCTCTTCAGGTAGCCTGAATTTTTTTTTTTCATATTGTTTCGATTATACTGGTACATTAAATTACATAGAAGTAATTTAAGCGATATTTTCTCACTTTTGAAGCTCAGTAAACAAACTGAATAAATAATAATGATCTTTGTAATTATGAATCGATGTAAACAAGGCTATCTCTGAATCGAGTGTTTTGTTTACTAATTCCTTTATCACAACATTATGGAAAATGTTTACATATTTTACAAAAGGTAATAAAAAAATTACAAAATATATTTAACATTTAGTATATTTAGCTTTATATAGTTTTTTTTTAGAAAATTCTTTTTAAAAAATTAAACTTTTTAATTTTTTTAATCCAGGTTTACGCATGCACCTCTTTGTTTTTCACTCATCTGCATATTGGAAATAATTGCCACATGCTTACATGGCAAAGGAAAACATCGCGAGAAAACCTGCTTGTCGGAGAATGTTAATAACTTTCAAAGATAAATGAAGTCACTAACACGTAACTTGGACAGCGTGGTCGTCTATGGCCCCGGCCTTCATAGGAAAGACCCGTGCCCAGTAATGGGATGCTAGGTTTGATACGTAGTTTGTCAAAGTCAGCTACCTAAATTGTCTTCAGGTTGAAAACTTGAGAATGTTTTGATAAATATGTATAATATAATATATGACAACATCCACACAAAGGTCTTCAGGTCCCAAACTAGGCAAAGCCTGTGCTGTGGTAACCTGATGACTGATATACATACTTATTTATAAAAACATACTTATATTTATAATGTTCTCGTAAGTAATGAGTACTTGTAGGTTCAAGGCTGTCTGAGAAGTTTGGTTGTTCTAGTTGTGGATTTGTTGTCTGTTACCTACATGAAGTGTTCGAATACATCGATTATACTGGGTTATCGGCTAGGGGTGTACTAAGCCGAAAGGGGGTCACTGTACCCATCCTAAGGAACAACTTTCACTATGGGATCAACTCTGAATTCGAGAAAAAATAATTAGCAGTTTCATACATTTTGTCTAAGGCCGATATAATTTTTGTAAGGTGTTCCGTAGGATGGGTACAGTGACCCCCTTTCGGCTTAGTACACCCCTAGCCGATAACCCTGTATAACACTTAAATAAAATACCTACTTTAGAAAAATGACCGAGCGAGTGAAACGTCTCAGATTCGGGGACAAAATATTCTCGTCGATGTTTTTATGTCTCCTGAATTTAGTATTCGCGTAATCCGACCTTACTTAACGAAACTCGGTGCTTATTGTACTTGGTAAATTTGAAAGGACTTGTTTCTTTTTCGGCCAAGTTCGACGTACACCGTACGTCTACCAAAAAATACCTAAAGATGTGGTTAATATTACGCATTAATAAAACCTGCATCACTTGTTCACTTCATTGTGTACAAAATATCTAATTTTTGCTAATTGTAGTGGAATTATGGCATCCTTGGAAGATTTTTATATCCTTGGTTGTCTCCAACCAACACATTGGTCTGTCAATTATACCACCCGACACAAATATCAAAACTGAAACAATAAAAACGCGAAAACGTGTAAATAAAGTGGAAATATTTTGATTCTAAATTAATTCTTTACACTGCGATAAGTTACTTTATTTAGAATTTGGTTGATAGATTAAAGATTAATAATCCCTAATTTATTTATGGTATCATGTACTGTCCTGGCCGGAGCTCCATATATATCTGAAACCTGCCTTTTGTCGTCCTAGGCGATTTTTAATTTGAAGGGATAATTTCCATGAACCTGGAAAGCTTTTATTGAAAGATTTCAATAATATTTGGTACAGACATGCGGAACAAAAAACTTATAACATTTCTGTAGAATACAAAAATCGTTCAAGTGATTGTCGAATTCTTTTGTTATAAAAGGTCGCAAAAATAGCATTGTATTTATATTATGCTTAATTAACATAACGGAATTATAAAAATATCTTACCTTTTTTGTTTGAATCTTACATTTTCCTAAACAGTGAGCACACAACCAAATTTTCTCGTTTGTTATGTCTCTATTTTCATAATATTACCATATTTCCAAAACTTCGCTTTTCCAATATTGTTAAATAATTCAGACAAATATGAGAAACAAAATAAATCAAGTCACGGTCCCGGTTCGGCTTAAACAGGCTGTAAAGTTAAACTATGTTGACAGGTGGGATTCTGGCCGAGAAATCCCTAACTTTTTCAATTTGGCGTCATACGGTTCTCGTATTTTGCAAAATACGTTTCGAGCGGCGGCTCTACGCTCGCCTTTGACATGCGGGATTTGTGACATGGCTTTACCTATGCACCTAGTAGAGATGGTAAAATGTACTTAGAGTTATTTTTAGTCAATTTATTAAAGAAGGAGGAAAGTTTTTCAGTTTGACTGCTGCTATGGTCTACCTTGCTTGCTTCGAGATTGTACCGGGTTCGATTCCTGGTCAGGGCATATGTTCCAAGGATGAGTTTGAAGATCTGTTTTCAAGTCTGGATATGTTGTGAATGTTGCAAGCCATCCCTGACACAGGAAAAATCCCAGTGGGGAACTTTGAATGTGAAACGTCTTTTTATTTATTTATTATATGTTTCCCGCTTACCCCAAACACTTGGACCGATTTAAAAATATGTTTTTATGTATCAAATGCTACATTTTCAAGTAATCCCATATTTTTTAAATTAAAATTAGTCTAGTATCTCCAACACTGATTATTTATCAGTCAGGAGCAATGCTAGGCTGTAACTATGAGAATGCTATTGACATTCTGTTTAATATTGCCAAAAACCATTCTTAAACTTATTCATTGGCATGAGTTTTTTATCAACTTATCGACGAGGACGTTTCTCGCATAAATAACGATGTATCAAACATCCCTCGAGTTTGGCAATATAGAAAACAAGCCCCACGGTTGACCTCCTGCTGCACGGTAAACAATGTCGCAGAGGATCGAAGATATTAATTCTGAGCTGGTGTTTAATATCTTCAAACTTCCGGACGAACGGCCAAATATTTGTATTTTATCACCATTTATTACGATATTGGTATTTCTGTAGGCTTTTTTAGACATTGATAGCAAGACATTTGATAGCAATTAAGTCTAAAACACTAGCATTAAAGTTTGATATTTTAAACAAGTCGTATGTGCTTAATCAAAGTATTCTAAAATTATGCAAAAATTCGCCGGTTCCTATTCACCTAGGTGATTTCATTCTGAGGTGAGTAAATTCCATCTATTTTGTTGACACAAATCACTTGTCACAATTATCTATTACTCAGGCAACTCACGTGTGCCACGATTTTAAGGTGAAATTAGGTACTTTAATATCATTGTATTTAATTTTCACATAAGTGACTTCACTCAAGTGAATATACCATTGAAATGATAAAAATAGGCTGGCTGGTTGACGTACTTAAGCAGTTCATTATTATTATAAAGATATAGTTATTAACCTATATTATATTATTTACTAGCTGTCCAGGCGAACTTCGTACGGCCTAACAGTTATTTACGTTACTCACCTTTTAAACCTTCCCTTTAGTACGACAAACATTTCGAGACCAAAATCAGCTAAATCAGTCCAGCCGTTCTCGAGTTTTTGCAAGACAAACGAACAGCATTTGATGTTTATATATAAGAAGATTACATTGTTATTGGTGTGTGTAGTTATTAGCAATATTTTATTCGGAGTAGTGCAGTAAGGGTTCTGTATCTGTATCTATACAGTATTAGTTCAAGTTTCTACATGTTGCAATTATTAATATCAAGTAAAAAATGCCGATAAATTAAGTATGTTGTATAAGAGCCGCTTAAACAATTACTTTATTCTGTTTATATTATTTGCCGTTATAGCGGCAACAGAAGTACATCATCTGTCTAGTAATCGCGTTTCATGAGATACAGCCTGGTGACAGACGGATGGACGGCGAAGTCTTAGTAATAAGGTCCTGTTTTTACCCTTTGGGAACGGAACTTTTAAAACTAGCACATAGACTATAAACAGCGCGTTTCATTTATGGACGGACGTGTACGTCTGCCAAAAATACCTAAAGATATGGTTACTATTACAGTATACAACAATATATCTTTATTGCTAACCAAAAACAAAATTAACAATAAGATACAGGCAAATCGCCTAAAGCAATTTCTCCCAGGCAACCTAGGGATGGATCGGACTAAGTGCGAACAGTCACGTCGGTGGTGCATCAACAGCATCTATTGTGTATTAATGAAACCTGCTTCAGTTACTTACTTCATTGTGTACAAAAATATGTAAATTGTAGTTGAATTATGCCATCCCTGGAAGGTTTTTGTATCCTAGGTGGACTCAAATAGTTTTTTCTATGTTTGTTCTATGAGTTCCGCTTGTCACAAATGTCAAAATTGACACAATAGAATGACGTGTAAAACGGCATCTTATTTCAGCATTTTGATTCTACATTAATTTTGTACACTGCGATAAGTTATTTTCAATACTGTATTCGTACACTGTTCTGGCCAGAGCTCCAAACATTTTTGAAACATTTCTTTTACATTTTAAAATGCGCTTTTCAATACGTCAAGAAAATGGCGTCTCTCACATAGTTACGATTCAACCGCGACATTTTATCCCGCGGGGAATCTTCGATGCAGGAATATGTGGAGTTTTACATTTTGTAGGGAATCAGGCGGGAATGCAATACGGCGTGATGTCTATGTACTATTCAACTTGTACGTAATGGAAAATGTGTTATACGATATCAAATTGTGAAACCATCCATGTTTTTTTTGAGCATGGATTTATTTATGTAATACTAGCTGATGCCCGCAACTTTTTCCGAGTGATATATTTATTATTCTTTATCTATAATTTGTCGGGACGAAATTATGGTGACCAGGGATATAAAAAGGGTGTAAACATCCAATGAACCCAAGTTTCAAGATTATTTTTATATTAGAACGAATATTACAAATCGATCCAGACAGATTCTTCATATCACCATCTCGGAAAGAGTATTTTTGCTATTCGATATCTGAATGCAAAAGCCGTTTTAATCAGCTACAGGATAAAATAAATTTGAATTTATAATATTGTGTGCACTAAATTTGTGAATCAAAAACCTCATTCAACCTATTTATTTCTAACTCTACGAATTCATCATACAACCTTTTTTCGAATTCATCGTACAAGACTCGAAACTTTTTTACTGTACTTTTTTTTTCTTTATTTTTCGCCATTATCTTTTCACGTCATATTGTTATATGTTAAAACATTATGTTAATACCTAAACTGAAATAAAATTATCTTATCACGGTATTTTTATTTTACGTAGTCATTACCTCGCTGAGGTGGGATAAAAAGTTACGTGTTACACTCGAGTGCAAAGATTTTTCACCTTGTGCTCTTTTAATACCCTCGCTAACGCTTAGGATTCAATTTTAGAATCCTTTACTTGCTCGGTCATCATGCAGTGAGCACGCGGTTAAAAAGCAACTTTGCACTCTTGTATAACAAATTACTATTATTCAGTTGAGAACCTCCAATATTTTGAACTAGTTTAAAAATTCGTGGTACGAGTAGTAATTTAAGCGCAATACATATTACATTTAATTAACGTTACTGTCTACATTCAGTATAACTGTAGCTCAGTAAAGTAGTTATTTCTGTTCGCTTCATTAAAACCCGTGGCGGTTGTTTAAACAGTTGTTCGTCTAACAAGAGTTTAACCACGCTCGTTCTAATTCCTCGCTTAAATTATTCTGCTTCTTTCATTTTACACGCTCGGTTAATTTTACATCAAATCACACTAATATTATAAGGGCAAAAGTTTGTGTGTGTGTGTGTTTGTTTGTTCCTCCTTCGGCTTAACGGATTTGGAAGAAATTTGGTGCGAAGATAACTCATACCCTGGATTATATACAAAGGCTACTTTTTATTCCGAGAATTGAAGTGTTCCCATGGGAAGATATTTTATGCCACTTTTCGTTGTAATTTTATAACTTAAGAACGGGCTCACCTATTCAAACCAAATGTTTAAGCTTTGTTCGGACTATTTTGTACCTAGATGGTTTATATGAAGTTTGCACAAAATCAATCGAGCGGTTCATCGTTGATCACATTTTTTGTAACAAATGAATATAATAAATGACGGATCATTTTGTTAATGGGGATTTTGCTGTCAAATTGAAACGTTTTTCAGTGTTGACAGTACAAGCATGTTTAAACGTAGCGAAGCACGTACCCACCCGCTAGTTCAGTATTAAATAAACTTTATTGTAATATCTCGTGGAATGGTATTTCTCTTATCTTTTAACATTCACATAATTTCGATTATTATGTAACGTTTATTATGCAATTAAATATATTGAAGTAATTTATCGCGAGGTAGTACGGTAAGTTTTTTTCTGGATTGTCATAGTTCGGTGATATTATTATTTCCATTACGACTCTAAGAAACTATGCTCATTTTAATTAACTCAGCGATATTTTATGCTTGATTTGTGACTGCGATTCATTAGAACGTTTATAAAGGACGATGCCAGTGAAAAATTCACTGTAAAATTGTGAAATTTGTGGGCACAGTACTTACCTAAATAAATGGTTTATGGTGTCGATTTTCCTCATATTTGTAAATTTGGCTGTAAATATTTAAATAACGGATAGTTAATTTTATATTTTTTTCGGGACTGGTGGGATTGTGGTATTTGATTTTATACACATATTGTGGGAGTTGTGAAAAAAAAATGTTTCTGCCATTTTGTGGCGGCGGCCATATAGGATAGATTTTCACCAAATATAGCTAAGGAGGTCTTTGCTATGTTTGGTATTTTGTTATTCGATATTTAATGTTTATTCAACTATCAAAAAAAAAAACAAGAAACCACCAAAAAAAATAATTCACTAATTAACTATTTCACAACCAGTCGTTTTTCGAGGCGTCGGGGGTTAAAAAGAGATGACCTCGAAATTGTAAGCTCATTCTACTGCGGCCTACATCTATGGCCTTTGTTTGCGAGATTGCTTGGCAAACAAATTTAAACTAATGTTTCCATTTTGCCACGTTATCATGTCGACTCGCTCCATTGTAATAAAGATACAAACCATAGTCATGCCTGATTAAATTCCGAGGTCCACAAGCCTCGAAATTAGGGGTGTGAAAATGTAGAAATTCAACTTTAACGCAGTGGAAAATCCCTCGCCAAGTTATTTCTACACCGACCGAGAATATTCGGTTAACTTAACTAAGCTAATGTCGTTAGCGTTTTTAATAAAGTTGCGTTTGCATAGCCGTTGATTAAGTTATCGGTCGAGTTGATTAAGGGGGACTTTGGGTTAGATAAAAAAAAGTAAAATAAATGGTGCTGGATAGCCACGTTAGTGAATCAACTGTAAATAAACTACACTAAGAATTAAGTTGTATAAAGAAAAAAAATGGATTTTAATTTAGTCTATAAGTCTAAATAAGTAAAAAAATGCGTGTGGCACTAAGGGACTGCCGCGGTAAAGCTATTGCATACGCATACGTCTAGTCACGCACGTACACAAACACCGTGCCGAAGTCTGCCGAACTGAAACGACGTTAAACGATGCACGGCTTTAAACGCCGCACCGCTGTGCCGGTCGGAGTGGGGGTGTTAGGTTTATTTTCGTTACGGAATTTCTTGATTCGGTCGCCGCGATCAACGCCCGAGATAAAAACTATGCAATAGCTTAAAAAATTGATTTTTATTTAGACCTTTGGCTATCCATTACATAAAGGTACTAGAGGCGATAAGGCTGTTAAATGTCGGTCCATCCGTCTCCGAGAAATCCGCTAACAATTTATAAAAAGTTACAAATTGAGTACCTCTTATTTTGCCGAATAGTTGAACTATTTGAGCTCAAAAAGCAAACCCAATTTACAGACATGTGTAATCAATTTCGTAAATGAATGTGGTTCTATTGTATTGAATCCAATTAATTTGTCCCAACCTCACTCTGGTAAGTTCATTCCACAACAGCTATTGTCTCACTAGTCCAATGATTAGTGAAAGCGAGAGGAATCTCGATCCCGATAGAACCTCACCGCGGCTTGTGGACATGTCTGATGTTTTACGTAAACAACAACTGTGAATGTGAAGCCACTGCTACGATGCAAGCGATGCGATTTATTGTCTATTGGACTAAATAATCACTAGGAAATTACACTTGTTTTTATGTCGATTGCGCTTTGTGTAAGTATTGGGAATAAAATTGACATTGACCCCAGTTCGGCCATTCACACAAACTAAAATAAAAGTTCCTAAAATTACATCCATTCTTTTCTCACTTTTAGAAACAAAAAGAGAAGAGACTAATTTAGAACTGTCAGATTAGGTGAGTTTTGCCTGAATTGCCGAATCGGGGTCATTATCCCTTCACTAATATTAGTCCCTTGAACTCACACTGTACGCAAATGCTGCCATCAGCGCCAAATTGGCGGAAATCAAATAGAATCATTGACAAGCGTTCATGTTTTATAGAGTAACACCGCCATCTAGAATTCTATAGGCAAACTAATTCACTATAAAACCAATATCATAAACACTTGACTATGAAATTGACTTTAAAAGGGGCTTTACAGTAATAATATTGGTTCGCCATCAAGCATTGGAGCACTATGTATTTACCTACGAGTCATAAAGTGCCAATGTGTAGTTAATCTTATCGCTTCGTTTTCATATTGGATATGAAGCTTTATATCCACGTTCGATAGCATATCGAGGGATTACAATACCGCTCAATAACGAGCGGTAATTACCCGTGACTGCGACTGGTTACAGTGTCGGACAAATATAAATACTCACACATAAATATTTACAAAGAAAACCACATCAGGGATGAAATGAGTCGTTCGTGTCCAGGACGATGGTGCGAGACGTGCCTACTTTGTAGACACGAATAACTCATTTATTCTCTGATAAATTTAATCCAATGTGAACGAAACTATAGTTGGGAATTTCCAACTATCAGAATGTATCAGACACGCGTTAGTTTTCTAAATTCATTTTTATCAAGTAATCAAATATAATAATCACTTCACATCCAGGTGAAACTTTGTTTGTGACGTTCACGCAGCTGGATTAATATAGGCCACGTTTCATTTCAGAAAAATGCAGTATTTCCGCGGAATAATCAAATTGTCGAGTACCACCGCCCGCGAGGCGCAATCGGACTACTTTTGGCATTAATGAGATAAAGGGAATTAATTTATAGTTTAAATAGAAATATTACAGCAGTTTCGAGAGCTATAGACGATTTTTTTTCGTTCGAGGTGAATTGCGGCACAGACAATGAATATGGCAAGAACAATAGTTACCTGTTCAAAAATACAACTGTAATTTAGAACGCAGTTCAATAGTGCATGTCAATGATTAAAAATTAATACTGTTTTTGTTTCATAACATGATAACTATACAAAACTCTTATAACTCCAGTGCCTTTTACGATAAATGCTATTTTTTAATTAGTTTCTATTGAGATAACTAAAAATCTAAACATATTCTGTTTTGTTTTTTGTCATTGAACATTCAAAAAATTGCTTGCACTAAAGTAGGTATCTTAGTAGGCATCAAATGATGCGTATTTAGTTGCATCATTTTGAAAACTAAATTGTTTCCAGTTACATGTGTAAGTACTACTCGTATTTATCCCGGGATAATATATATTAAAAGTTTTTGTAGAATATTAATTAGCATCTGCTGTATAAAAAATATTATGTGGCAAATATTATACATTTTCGACGTGCTATATTTATGACCTGCAGTGTAAGGAATATTTTCTCTCCGAGCAATAGAGTGGAGTAATTATAGTCCTCTTCGGACAAGAAAAAAAAAATCAAAAGCTTTTCAATGTTTCCGCTCGAAATGCGCTGATTTTATAAAACCAGGAAGCGAATTTTATTAATGATAAAAACGATTGTGTGCGTTCCTTGTAGCTATTTTCCAAAATGAGGAAAAATAAGTGGAACTGATACAATTTTGGAAATTTTTGAATTATAAGCTACTTGCTGGCATATGATGAAATGATTAGTTATAATTTTTTATGGTTATTAAAAAAATACAACCCATATTGTATTAATTTAAGTGTGTTAATAAAAATGCTCAAATTTTATCTATTACTACTTCCTCACTTTATATTTATGCAGAGGTAATTCTGCCAAGTCACATTTAAAAAAATGTTATACAATGGATTGTTTAGAAAATAACCTGGTCAAAATCAACATCTGATTCGCATTTCAAAGGAAATTGCGTAAAATGGATCGCAACCTTCACTCTCAACTCGAAGCCGTTTGAAATCCAAGAAAAGCTATCAAACCACGCTCAAAGGAACGCGGCACCAAAGCGTTTGACTTTGTATCTGGCCATCTTAAACTCGGCAAACTTGACGTTTCCATTAAGGATCCCCATAAAGAGCAGTTTCATAACAGCTCCATTCAATTGAGTACTAAAAAGTTAATTAAATTTCATAGCAACAAGGGCAGCGGCCATGTCGTAGAATTACAACATCGGTTGTTATCCGCCATCTTGACACTCGCTTCCCGCCAATAATTGCTAAAATGTCGTCACAGTTCACCACGATGCAGGAACTATTGGGTACATTTTTATTTTTTGTTTAAAATGTATAGGTATGAGTATAAACATATTTTACGTAAGACGAAAAAGCATATTCCTAGTAAAAAAAATACGTGTGGCACTCGGGGACTGCCGCGGTAAAGTGTATTCGCACGCACATAAACACCGTGCCGAAGTCTGCCGAACTGCTACGTTACACGAGTGTTGGGTTTATTTTCGTTACGAAATTACTTGATTCGCGATAAAAGCTATGCAATTAAGTTAAAGCTTAAAAAATATTAGAACTTCCGATATAACAATTTTGTGACAGATCTTGGATTTAAAAATTATAATCGTGTAAGTATTCTACTAGTACAAAAGCCTTTTCATTCGATCCCATATTAAGGGAGTCGTGAGAAAAAAAGTAATCCGCCATTTTACGACGGCGGCCATCTTGAACGGACTTTGCATCAAAAATACTCCCGACTTAAAGCAGAAAACAAAATCAAAACCGGTTCATCTATTCGGGAGTTACGATGCCCAACATGTATTTTTGCGTCAACGGTTAAAAATTTCCAACAAAGTCATGACGTAAATTAGAATAATGTTTTCATAGGTTAGGTTAGGTCAGGTAGTGGCAGGCAGCGGGGCCATTGATGACTCGTCGCAGGAGGACCTCGGGCGTCTAGACACGGGGTCGTGGTATGGTTCTCGAGATGGTTGCGGTGCGTCATGTGTCTGGCGCGCTGCAAGAGGAAGTAACCCCGAAGGATGGGTCCGGTGACGGACAGCCGTCGCGGCCGAGTGCTTTAGCGTTCCCGTGTCCCACCAGTTATCGGTAGGGAGTGACACCGTGGAGTTTTAGTGGGTAAGAATCCCACATAACCGCTCTGCCTCCCCGTAGTGGAACTGTATGCATGCAGCATTTCTTCACGTTAAAAAAAGGTTTAAAAATCTGACAAAAGCAGAAAATATAAATTGTTAACCATAGACTAATTCTTTCTTAGTTGATTTTCTAACTCAAAGTTACACTGTGCCCATCACTCCGCACCGACGCGCGACGTGGCGCGTATCGGACGCCATTTTAATTAAATTTTGCTTTATTTGGCAACACTCCATTTTCAGGGATTTAACAATGTCTAATGAAACATTTGCACGCCATTACGAACAAACGATACCTTGAGTTAAGGTGGTTTGCACTAATTAGTTTCATTTTAAAAGTAAGATATATTTTAATGCTTCATTAGAAGATTCATTTACGCTTTTTTATACCTTGGCTATTAATATGCTTTGAATTAAAACAAACTTAATATTATGTAAGGTTTTGTTAGAAATGAGTAAATTAAAAAGTTAGTTGAGTTAATTTAAAGTTGTAGCCTCGCTAACGAAATGGCGCGGGTTTAATTCCAGGGTCAGGCATGTACCTCTGAGTTTTTCACTCGTGTGCCATTTAGGATTAATTAACCACATGCTTAAACGGTGAAGGATTTTTAAAAGTTTTCGAATTTTAAAATATCAGCCTCTCATATTTATCAATAACCTTATTTCCTAAAAGAAAAGTTTTGTGGTATAGAAAATACAACAGCTCGATTTTCTGATCTAGCCATCGACAAGTATATGTGACAGGACGCTTTTTTTACTTGACGAGGGTGTGAGGTCTATGTTACTTTCCTAGGTTCTTTTATCGTAGAAATGACCCATATTCTAGTTTGGCCTAGTTTTTGAACGAATACAGATTATGTAGTTTCCTATATATTATAGTAGCCCGCCACATAAAATGAAATGCATGTAAAGAAATTTTAAAAAATTATGAAATTCACAGTCGTCATACAAATAAAGCAAAGTTAAACAGTTCCACTTCGTAGTGGTCTCATTTGGAACAAAATATATGAAAATTTTACAAATTCAATTTATAAAAAAAACATAATACTAATTTATTTAGATAATTAACGCGTGTTTGATTCATTTTGTTTAAGAAGACGGGTTTTCACGCGTACCTGATTGTTGGAAAGGTAGGTTCACGCAGTGCATTTCGTGCAGTTTGAGACGTGCATCGTTGAAGACGAATGTGAACGAAAGTATAGTTGGACCTTTCCAACAATCAGGTACGCGTGAAAATCCGTCTTCTTAAACACGTAATAATCAATCCAAATTAAAAGAAAACAGTGATCAAAGAATTTTATCATGATTTGGTACAACTGAGACAGTTGTATACATATAATGCTATTAGGATAGATTTTAGACTTAAGATAATAATGAAAAGCTATTTATGATAATAATGAAAACCCATTTACTTTCTAGTAAACAGATGATGTTAAAATTATAAGCTATGCAATTGACTATCATGATGGCAAATACCTAGGTTTGACAAAATTTTAATAAATCATAATTTATATAAAAAAACGTATATCTACTATAACTAGTGTCTACGGAAAGGTTACGTTTCGTTTATATTTACGACGTAGAAATAAAACAATATCGAAGGGCACTCATAAAATGCAAGGGAAAAGGTATAGCCGTAAAAAAGGAACGTTTCTGTACTGAATACTTCACAGATCTATACAAAAACATGTATAGAAAAGTCCATTTTCGATAAAAGTATGCACTTTTGCTCATACGTTCATAATTGCTACTTCCTCGGCCTGCTACTTTGGCCCCGATGATACTTTCAGTTTCATCAAGTCTGCCATTATAATGTAGCTTTGTTATGAGCGAGGAAGGCACGGAGAGCAATGCACCTGAATATTTTATATAATATATAACTTATTCATTCATTAATTCAGGTCATCCAAAAAAACGAAAACAACGCCCCAAAAAACATCAGACAAAAAAGCTATTTGTCGATTGTAAAGATTTTTTTACATATGTTTATTAAGTTAGTCTCGCTCCAGTTCATTCCTGATGCATTGCTATTGAGTGTAGTAATGCTGCGAGTGTGACGAGTAACTTTGCACCGGGAACGGTAAGGGGTGGTTTTTTTTGATCAGGTAAATATAATTGTGAAGTAAATTTTTGTGATTAACATATTAGTTCGTCAGTACTGCAATAATGTAATAGAAAGTAATAGTTATGTGTTATACAAGAGTGCAAAGTTGCTTTTTAACCGCGTGGCCACTTTTGATGACTGAGCAAGTGACCTCCTCAGAGACACCTCAGCAAGGAAATGACTACAAACGAAAAATAAAAAAAATTAATCACTCATTTTAGTTATTTCACTTATTTTTAACATAAGGTTTTAACAATATGACGTGAAAAAATAATGGCGCGAGCAAAACAAATTAAAGAAAAAATACAGCAAAAAGGGTATGAGCTTTTAACAAAATAAAAAAGGTTGTATGATGAATTCTGCACCATAGAGGTTTTTTTTATCCTGAACAGTTAGGCACTATTGACCACAAGTTCGCACGGGAAGTCAGCGACACTTTAGCCCTAGATGGAGCATGCCTAGTCTAGAATACACTGGCTCTCAAGGAAGGCTGCCGGAACACAACGTTAGGTGCTTGGCGACAGATTTTACAACTTGAGGGTGGTAGCTAGCCAGGCAAGCAATAGGAAACGCCCTACC
Organism: Ligdia adustata; assembly: GCA_947049295.1. Lineage (NCBI taxonomy): Eukaryota > Metazoa > Arthropoda > Insecta > Lepidoptera > Geometridae > Ligdia > Ligdia adustata. The sequence continues at coordinate 1,253,541 of OX346221.1, forward strand.
ACCATGCTATAGTTTCCTCACGATGTCTTCCTTCACCGGTAGCTCAGGTAGAAGTAGAAGTAAATAGGTTGAATGAGGTTTTTAATTCACAAACTTAGTGCACACGATATTCTTAATTCAAAATTACTTTATCCTCTAGCGGATAAAAACGGCTTTTGCACTGAGATATCGAATAGTAAAAATACTCTTTCCGAGATGGTGCGGTGAAAAAGTTATTTTCGCGCATGGCTACTCTATAACAAATTCACGATATCATATCTATGGCATTACCCGATGACCAATAAATTGCAAGAAGGTCAGACGAAGTCTCGCCTCGGTGGGTTGTACGTGACTCTTTTGTGTAATTTTTAAAATAACATATGACTATAATACAATTCACGTGAAAATATAATAGATGAACTTTATCTATATATTTAGAATCTTTTTATTTAGAAACTTATATCGTAGAAAAATAATTTTTTTTTTTTTTCTCTCTTTACTTTTTTTCTTAATAAAAGCACCTGCTCGTTCACTTAAAAAGCGTTTCACATTAATTCCATAGTTTTTACATTAATTTTACATATTATTGCAAGATAAGTATGAAAAACTCTTAAAAAAGCTACAACCAAGTTCATTTCAGTAATTGTATTTATGATTTTATCAGTTTTTTGTTTGGATTTTACGAAACTAACCACTGGATCGATATCGAGAGAGATCGAGATCGGTTTACATCCACCAAGATACCATTCAAACAGTAGAAGTAGAAATCAATCTAAACCAGTCATATTGGCTGATGCCAAAACCGCCATTTTGTCGCAAACTGGGCGAAAGCGCTTGTCAAAAATATTACTTCGCATTTCTATGGGACATTTCGATCGAATATAGCGATTCCATCAATAAATCGAATTAACGTTACATTGCCTAGCAATTTCCGATTCGTTTTAGATTACTCATGTGACATTTCACTAATTTAGATAGATTCTTGTCAATTTCATATATTTTGGAGCTTTTCATCAGCGTTATCGTTAATGGAATGTTACTTTTTTATCCTACACAGCGAGGCATTTAATCACAAGTTCGCACGACTACGAGTAGATGTAGCCATGCTTCGTCTGGAATACACTAGCTTTTAAGAAAGGCTGCCGTAACATACCGTTAGGTGCTTGGCGACAGATTTTACAACTAGAGGTTGGTAGCTAGCCGGGCGAGTGATAGGAAACGCACTACCACCATGCTACGGTTTCCTCACGTTTTCCTTCACCGGTAACTCAGGCTTTTTTTGCATATTTCGTGGGATCGAACCTCGTACCTTTCTCGTACGGCAATCGACCCCACTAACCACTCGGCCATCATCGCTACAAAAACTACTATACTTTGTCTAAGCTTACTGGTGTCGTTTAAAACCTTCACCTTCAATATTTAATTTTATATTTGTTTGATGTGTACCGCTCTCGTAGTAACGTGGTATCTCTCTAACAACGTAGCATTCAAATTACGTAAACATTCAAATCGAATTCTACTTTATTAATTATAATGCTGTAATGGAATGTTCTATACAAGATAAGGAAAGCAATTGTATTACTATATTAGCTAGTATGCAGACCACCGTTGCACGAGTCGTCCTTATGGAGAAAGCTTATGGCAACACACGGCAAGTGGTAATTATGCCTTATTTAAACTCAAGCCACTATTAGATAAAAAGTCACTCATCTCTGTCTATTATGAATACGTTCATTCTATAATAAGATACTCTATAACTGTTTGGGGAAACGCTAAAGATATCATAAAAGTTTTAAAATGTCAGAAACAATCTATAAGAATAATGAATGGTTTCAAAAAAAGTAGTCCTGCGAGAATACACTTTAAAAATGATAAAATAATGACAGTTATATCACTTTATATTTTTTTTATAGTAGTTATTTTATTATAGTAGTTTATTAAAGGTTCACGAGGAAACGGAAATACCGGAAAAAAGAATTTCACGTTCAAAAGAAGTTCAACAGATTATCTAAGTGTAAGAAACAGGGACTTTACACCAAAATATTAATGTACAATAAATTACCAAATAGCGTGATGGAACTCAATTTTAAAATACTTAAACAAAAATTAAAATATTTTTTTTGAAAGAAATCCTTTTTATAAACTCAGTGAATATATGTGAATGCAGCTTGTGGAATCATCGTTCTTGTGTGATGAACAACAATTACAAAATGTTAGTAATAGGTAAAGAAATAAATGACAATGTAAATGTATAATATAATAACTATTTGTTCTTAGAACTATAAAAGTATTTATAAGTTAAGTTTCTTTTTAAAGTAATTAATAATTAAAATGTAACAAGACGTTGCCTGTAACGAATGTTATTTAAAGGTCAATAAATATGTCTTATTCTTGTACCTAAGTAACTTCTGGAAGATTTCACAACATGATGTCTAAATTCAATTTGTCCTTTGTATTTGAATTGTAAATTTGTGAATTACTCGAGTGAGTCAGATTAACGCGAGATTCTTAACATTATGAAGAGTATGTCTATCAAATATAAGCCTTCCATACCGAATCAGCTTTGAGAGCTTATATTTATATTTGGCTAATAGAGCAGCTCGCTAAAATATATAAAAAACTAAAATGCTCAACTACACTAGAAAGGCAATTAAGACAAGGCGAGACGTGTCATCGTTGAAGACACGAACGACTCATTTCATCCGTGATCACTGTTTCACCGAATGTGAACGGAACTATACCTATGTACCTTTCCAACAATCAGGTACGCGTGAAAACCCGTCTTCTTAAACAAAATGCAAGTTAGATAAGATAGTTTTCTAAATAAGATAAGCTTGATTAATTACCAGCTAAACAGTGTGCATGTCGATAATTAAATGATCTGAGCGGAACGTTAGAAAGTGAGAGGAATTTCTTTCTCTTATCCATTTCTTACCTGTATGGCCACCCCCAACATGCAAATTGTCTATGAATTACATAATAAGGAATATAAAAAATATCATTATCTGACACGTTCGAAAATGTCCATGATTTGGATTCTCTGCGAACATTTTTATATTAGGTCCTTACATATGAAATTGGCGTTTTGTCGTACTGGCCACTTTGATCTCAAATATCTCTTCTTTGGTAAGGGATTCCAATTTCAAATTTATACAGCTATTTATTCATACATTTGTATTTCGAAAACCGTAATTCATTTGTTTTGTCTTCGTTTGGTTTTTTCTTTGCGTCACGCAGTTTACAAAATGTAAGGACCTAATAATTTTCTAGACGCTTCTATCATCTAAGCTTCAAAGTCCAATAGGTCTGCGACGCTCGAGTTACTAAATACACATTTAGCACTCCGGGCTCCTCTAATATTATCGCGGCAACGGAAATACATCATCTGTGAAAATTTCACCTGTAGCTATCACGACGGACGGAAGTACGGACGGAGAGACAGCGAAGTCTCAGCAATAGGGTCCCGTTTTTACCCTTTCGATAAGGAACCCTAAAAACGTCCACGAAAAATGCGAATGCGGCACACATTGATAAGAATAAGAAATATTTATTGACCTTTTAATAACGTTCGTTACAGGCAAGTCTTGTTACATTTGAATTATTAATTACTTAAAAATATAAACTTAAAATACTTATTTATATGCTTTTATAGTTCTTATAACATATATTTTTATAATATATATTTACATTGTGATCTATTTCTCTAGTTATTAGTAATATTTTGTAATGGTTGTTCGTTACACAATAACGATGATTCGACAACAATACGATATAATACTAGTCTGGGTTCAGAAAACCAGCGCGATATTATTTCTGTATATCAATGTGAATATATACGAGAATAATTGTCCCTTCTACCTCAAAGAGACGACAATACTCGTTATAACATGAAAAGATAACATTGTCTTTTCATAAATGATTTACAATCTCGACGGCAACGGAGCGAAGCTTCTCAATCAGAATATTATTATTGTCACGAAATTAACATATTATTGTAGTACATTATGATACAAGTGTGCTCAAGTTATACAATACAAGTTGATCCTTACAGCACAGGCGGATTAGGAAGTCAAGGCTGTAATGATCAATGTACACGAGTGACTTACGACGTTTTTCAACACACTTAAAAAAAGTATTATTTATAAAACGGTAAACAAAAAAGAGTTATGAAAAATCGAGGATATTTTTCCGAGCGCGTTTTTTTTTTACATCAGTCAACAGCGCGCGCATATTAAAGAAGGCGCGTACGAAAGAGTTCTGTTATCAACCTTAAGAATAAATCAATCCAATGTTTTTGTATTTCTTACTTTTTGTTTAAACCTAATAAGTTAAAATGTGTTAATTTAGTATGCTTATTAAAAAATCCCAAATTATTTTTCTTCATTATTAAGTAAGTGGAATTCATTTGTCAAAATTTTCCAACTATTTTTACCGGCATAAAAACTCGTTAGTGCAACTCGTTATAGTTGAAAATCATTCATTTAAAAAAAACTATCCTGTGCAAAAATGGTAAAGTGAAAAAGAAGAACTTGAGAACTGGCACAATACACAGAGTGTAGTGGCCAATCAAGAAAGAATTAAAAAAAAAGAGAAAAAGGCGAGTATGCGTAATGAAATGCATTACGTCACTAAAATCGATACAATAAGAAGCCTTTAACGAGAAAATGAAGGCGTCTGTTGTAAAGGAAATCGGATATCATTATATTTCTAAAAACAACTAAAAGAAATGCTTTATTTCTATATCATGGCCCGCATCGACTTACTTTAATAATTATATAAGAAGTGGTTAGATCGAGTGAAACCGGGTGAAACCGGGATTCGACCAGTACTGCATATTTTAAGATCATGACGTTTTCTAAGTATTTAGGTTCATTTCGAAATTGGAGAACCTGTTTTGGCTGTAGGTGGTCACAAAGACTTACATACAATCATATACTCTAAGTACATTACCCACCCATTAAGCTTCATCACTCGCTATTTTAAAAGGTTTGGTGAAGGAAGTTCTATTTAGCAACTATCTGAACATAGATCGTCTGTTTTCTGCTGTCTGTATTTATTTATTTTTTGCTTATGATATGATAAATTTTTTTTTTGTATGTAACAATATATTTTTAAATATATATACATTACTTCTTTTTTTCTGGCTCTTACGTTGTTACTCGCTTATTTATAGTATTATAAATTTTGATTAGTTAATATGCTTTATTATATAACCCGTCCTATACTGTATTAATTTTGTAAATTGTCTCCATCCTAAGGTTACCTGGAAGAGTTCATTTTTAGCAATAAGGCCGCCACTTGTGCCACTAGTTGTAAGATTTTTCCTGTATATTTGATGTTTGTGTGTATGCAATAAATAGTTAATTCAATTCAATTGAATACAAACAGTGGGAATTCCTAAGGACTCTTAACTTGATTTCTTTTATTTATTTGTAGTTTCCATCCTACATATCTTCATACATTTATCTGAATCCAATACCATTCCAACATAGCCCAGCGTGCCCTAGAATCGTCGAGACGAGACGCGACTGAATTAAATGAAAAACAATTCAATTGCAGCTCTCAAAGAGAAAGGTGAAAGGTACTCGATCCCGGGATCTCATTCACTTCATTCACTCCCGAGACGTCGTTCACTCTCGAATGAACGGATTTGCCAGAAAGGAGGAGTGTAAGCACACTTCATGGCAGGAGGTATCGAACGTAAAAAGGAAGTGAGAACACTTCAATTTAGGTTTACAACCTAATTTTGAGAAAGTTTTTGTGCTCGGGTTTTTTTCAACCGACTTCAAAAAAGATCTGATTTAACAGTTTTATTTTTATTTTGTGGTTTATCTGAACCGATTGGACCGATTTTTAAAATATTTGATTAAAAATGTATACGAGCCAGCCGATTTTTTTACCGTTTTCACTTTTTAGTCCAATTATTAAGTACTTATTTTTTGTAAAGTTTAAAATAGTTATAAATGTCTTATGTTATCCAGACTATTCGTAACATACATAAGTAAATAAAATCAGCCAAGTGCGTGTCGGACTTACGCTCTAAGAGTTCTGTACCATTATCTATACACAACATCGGATTTGTTATATACAACGTGTAACAGAAAGCTGTGACAATACTTAAGTGTGTTAGTATACCCATCAAAGTGTATCCATTGCAGAAAAAAAAAACAAAATTAAAAAAATATATATTAGGTTCTCCATACAAAAATTGGTTACCTAGGACAAAAAGTTTTTTTTTTTGAAGTTAGCAAAATTTTGTTATTACATTAGGTTCACTAAATGGGTAGACTAACACCGTTAAGTACTGTCACACCTTTTTGTTACACTTTGTATATGGACCGAAGGACGGCAAAAATCATAATTATTATAATGTAGTCTCTCTTAAAGGGTGAAGCAGACTGCATGCAGCGCAGCACAGCATAGCATATGACGTTGTAATGTATGATACATTATGGACATTGACACACCTAACGCACGATGCTGTGCAACTACGTGCACCACCGCAAGCCAAGCCAGCTACGTCACCACGCGCGTATACGTCATGTTTGAAACTTTCAAAGGGAAATGCCATATGTCAAGAACATTGCAGGGTCGTGTTCGTAGGTAACGAACGCGTAAGTACAATATTTACTCAGACAGCAACTCAAAAATACATTCACGGGAAAATAGCCTTTTCAATCCCACCATCTCGGAGAGAGTATTTTTGCTATTCGATATCTGAGTGCAAAAGCCGTTTTTTATCCGTTAGAAGATAAAGTAAATTTGAATTTAGAATATCGTGTGCACTAAATTTGTGAATTAAAAACCTCATTCAACCTATGGTGCCTAATTCACCATAGAACCTTATTTATTTTGTTAAAAACGCAGATTCGGAACCTTTTTGCTGTACTTTTTCTTTAATTTATTTTGCGCGCGCCATTATCTTTTCACGTCATATTGTTAAAACCTTATGTTAAAAATAAGTGAAAAAACTAAAATGAGTGATTAATTTTTTTTATTTTTCGTATGTAGTCATTTCCTCGCTGAGGTGGGATGAAAAGTGTTGCACTCGAGTGCAAAGATTTTTCACCTTGTGCTCTTTTAATTCCCTCGCTAACGCTCAGGATTCTAAATTTTAAAATCCTTCGCTTGCTCGGTCATCAAAAGTGAGCACGCGGTTAAAAAGCAACTTTGCACTCTTGTATAACAAATAACTATTATTGCAATAGCCATGTTTTGTCAACTGTAAGATAAACGTCAGAGTGTTTTTACCGAGCTATTTTGGAACGCACCCTAGTGTTGTTAATTACCCTGAGGCCGCGAACGCGAGAAGAGCGAATACACCTAGAGTGTATGCATGGAACGCAAATAAAAATGGCCGGTGTGAAATCCTACGCTATACGCTGAGACACAAAACGATGCGTTGTAACGCAACGAGTGCGGTGTGCCTTTAATGAATATTTTATTTTGATTAATTTATTTATTTAACTAAATATTCTGTAATTATTTCAAGCGTCTATTTGTTGCCGTTAATAATATCCAAGTAAATCGCAAGTAAAAAATTTCAAGAGAATCATAAAACTTTTGAGATCTTTTCATTCCTTTCTCAGAAATAGAAGAGGCACTTCAATTAAAATTAACGAGATATCTCTGTGTAGATTTTGATGAGGTTTTTCACTATTCTAAGAGCGCTTTGGTAGAAAGACTATTGTGAAATACTTACATTTAATAAATACAAGCTTGTAAGGACTCTCGGTTACTTATTAAATTGTAGCTGATGCCCGCGACTTCGTGCGCGTGGTATTTATTAATAATAATATTATTCCTTCTCTTTAATTTACCGGGATTAAAAGTATCCTATATGTTGACCAGGGATATAAGCTAATAAGCCATACAAAAATTTCATTTAAATCGGTCTATTTTGAGATTAGCCTGTACAAACAGAGAAATAAAAATAATTAAAAACTAAATTACTTCTGTTTCACTTCTTATATCCCCTGTACACATAAAAAAAATCGAGTCAGGGGGTTTTTTTTTTTTTTTTTTTATAAATTAAAAAAAAAAATCCCCCTGACTCGATTTTTTTTTGTGTACAGAAATTCTTTCTCTACAGTTGTATTATATGTATACCTATACATTACAGGGTTATCGGTTAGGGGTGTACTTAGCCGAAAGAGGATGACTATATTTATCTTTACAAACTACTTTCATTATAGGACCAACCCTGAAATCGAGAAAAAAAATATCGATCGTCGACAAAATGTACTCGTATGAAACAGCTGATAAGTTTTTTGAATTCAAAGTTGGTCCCATAGTAAAAGTTGTTCTTTAGGCTTATAATAGTGACCCCCTTTCGGCTTAGTACACCCCTAGTCGACAGCCCTGTATATATTATATTTATTTATTAGATGTTTGTGACGCTGTGGTAGAGCGGTAGAGCAGTAGTTTGTAGACATAGGCTTGCGTTTGGCCGCAACTCGCCTGAGGTGAAGCGACGATACGGCCTAAGATGTTACACGCTTGCCTAGAAGAAACCGATTCACTCAAATTAAAATTCAAATATAACTTTATTGTACACAAAAAATATACATATACATTTCAAACAGATATGATAAAACATTGGCAGTACATTGGGCGGCCTAACTCGCTCTAAGTCACTCGTGACTTGAAAAAAACCCAGATCAATGTGTGTAGCATTAATCCACGAAACAAAATACGTGTGGCACTCGGGGACTGCCGCGGTAAAAGCCATTGCATGCGCATACGTCTAGTCGCACGCACACATACACCTTGCCGAACTAAAACGTCGTTAGACGAGTGTTAGATTTATTTTCGTTACGGATTTTTTTAATTCGTTCGTCGCGTTCAAAGTTTAAAAATGTTTGAAATACCTCATTTTTTACATGTGTCATTTTGGATGGACCGTGAACAAAATTCGAGGAATGTTTGTATGTCACTGTCATATCATATCATAAACGTTACCTAAATAGATACAGAAGAGACCGCTAACCGCGCGACCAAATAAACAATTTATTGTTATGTTACATTTGCAGTAAAACCTGATTGAATTCCTGACAATTTGTAACAATAACAACTTTATTCTATCAACATAAAGCATATTCTCCCATACCACGTATTCGATTGAATGTAGGCATTTCAGCGAGCGTTTTAACTGATCGTTTTCTTTATCATTGCTTTTAATGGAAAAAATACGTTCGTCACGCGGCGAATTGTACGATGATTTGGAATAATAGCAGTTGTTCTATCGTTATATATATATATTTTTTATCCTGAACAGCTAGGCATTTGACCACAAGTTCGCATGACCACGGAAGTCAGCGACACTGTAGCCCTAGATGGAGCATGCCTAGTCTGATACACTGGCTCTCAAGTGGAGCTGTCGGAACACACCGTTAGGTGCTTGGCGACAGATTTTACAACTTGAGGGTGGTAGCTAGCCAGGCGAGCGATAGGTAACGTCCTACCACCATGCTATGAATTCCTCACGATATTTTCATTCACCGGTAGCTCAGGCTCTTTTTGCATGTTTTGTGGGATTCAAACCTCGTACTTTTTGGACGGGAATCGACCCCACTAACCACTCCACCATCATCGCTATATATATAAAAGATTAATTCGTGACTGACTGATTGAATTGAAAGGGTCTTTTTAAATCCGATATACAGAGATACACTGATTTACTTAGATTTTAGTAAAATGTTGTAATTCGTAGGTACGAGTATATTCATCCGGCTGACTCACATAGTCCAATAAGTCCTTTGCGGCATCGGAACTGGGTGTTGCCAGTATATACTATACTATATCGGCCTACATCGTTTTGTATCAAACCTGGTGGAGGTTTGAGTAATATATCAAGGCTGTCATTTGAATTGTCTTTAATTATATAACTGCTAAACGGATTTGGATGAAGTTTGGCACCAAGATAACTTATGTCCTGGATTAACACATAGGATACTTTTCATACCGAAATATGCAGTGTTCAAGTGGCATAATCAAATTTCCGCGGGTAACACTGCGGGGCACATCTACAAATAAATAAGATTGCACTGAACCAAAGAATTGAATTAAAAAGTCAAATTTAAAACAATGAGAACCGTTTTTCATCAAGCACGCAAAAATTAAGTTACTAATAATGTCCTGTTAGAAAAATAAAAGTTATATTGAATAAAACAAAAGCTATTTGATCTTTTTTGATAAAATGTATATGGGACGGCCTCGGGATATATATATTCAAACTAAAAAATATTTTTTAAGTCGGTTCACAATTAATGATCATTCAAAAAATACATACAGACGATCATAGTAGTATCACACAAAAAATACATACAGACGATCATAGTAGTAACTTTTAGCGATAAGGCCGCCACTTGTGACGCTAGATGTAAGATAAGGTCGGGTTATAGGCTGCTAAGTTCACACCAGTTGTATATGATATTTGATGTTTGTGTGTTAGAAAGAGTTAATTAATTCATTCATTTATTCATTCATAGTCACCTTCGTTTTTTGGAAGTATGTAATAATACACAATGCAATACAATATTTCTTTATTGCAGGCCACAAACAAATTAAACAATATGATATAAACAAGAACATAACATCGGTAGTACATTGGTTGGCCTTAACGCCTAACTTAGTCCTATCCATCCCAGGCAACCTTGGGATGGATCGGACTAAGTGAGAACAGTCACGTCGGTGGTGCATCAATAGTAAAAATAGGAAAAAAATGCATCGTACAAATACTGTACCTTAAAAAAACAATAACAAAAATAAATTTCAAATTAATCAATACACATAATTAATACATACCTATACATACATGTTATAATCGCAATAATCATTCATAAATAAATGTTCCGGTTAATTTATACACATTGCTTTATAATCTGTTTACAAGTTATATCCTTAGTTCTCTACTATTTCTCTACGTTGACTGGCTGGTTGGCGCAGTTGGTAGCAACCCTGCCTACTGCGCCGCTGGTCGCGGGTTCGATCCACGGACAGGTCAACCATGTGAGCATGAACATGTCTGTTTGACCTGTGTCTGGGTGTTTATTATATATATAAGTTTGTATTTAAGCACATAAGTATGTATATCAGTGATCAGGTTACCATAGCACAGGCTTTGCCTAGTTTGGGACCTGAACACCTTTGTGTGAATGTTTTCCCATATTTATTTTATTTTAATTTTTTTGTTAGTACGAAGTTAGTTGCGTGTGTATAAGTCGTTAGACGCGAGTTCAGCCTCTGCATGAGCCAGATACTGCTGTGATGGATGCTCTGTAACATTGGTATTTTTTCTGAATATCAGGGTAAGTAATTCTGGCTGTTTTACTTAAACCTCAAACAAGTATTTCTAATAACATGTGGTTAAAAAACCCGACTGCTAAATCGTTAATCATCCTTAATTTCTGTTTTTTGGACTTGAGTCGAGCATTTGACATAATTAATCACGACATTTTATGGAAGAAAATACAGGATACGGATGTACCACCAGAAGTTGTGGGTCTCCTGGCGTATTGGTACAACCATCAGACTAACAACGTCAGTTGGGACTCTGAGGTGTCGGATGGCTACCGGCTGACGTGAGGGATGAGGCAGGGGGGGGGGGGGGGTTTACCTCTCCTGACCTGTTTAATTTGTACGTGAATGACCTGATCGTGGAGCTGAGTAGCACCCCAGTTGCGCTCAGATTGGATGGCAGATACGTCAACAATCTGAGCTATGCTGATGATATGCTGCTGCTCAGCCCCTCGATTAGCGGACTACGAAAACTCATTGGAATTTGCGAAAGATATGCAGATAGATTATGACTTAACGTATAATACCAAGAAGACGGAGATGATAATATTCAGGTCAGGAAATGGTCCCCAGAACGTGCCCGTGGTTCGCCTCAATGAGCAACCGGTGGCCATAGTCGACAGTTTCAAATACCTTGGCCATATCGTGACCAGCAGCTTATCAGACGACAAGGACATCGAACGACAAAGAAGGGCGCTTTGTGTAGTAGGCAACATGGTTGCAAGAAAAATTTTCGATACGTGTAGCATACAATAACATTTTCAGGCACTTGATGGGCCTGAAATGGTATTGCAGTGCTTCGGAAATGTACACTGAATCGCGGGTGGACTCCTTCAATGCTATACAGCGGAAAAGGATAGCAATGTTCATGTCCAGAGTTGACACGTCTAAAAACTGTATTATTGAGACATACAGACGATGGACGGCTATTGCTACATAATAATAATCTGTACCTATTTTTATTTAATTTAAATCTTTGTATTATTTAAGTTTTTACTCTTGACTGTAATATTACTATTGTGTGTATCTATGGATCTTTGTGTCTGAATTAAAGTATTATTATTATTATTATTTATTCAATTTTGATGCACACAGTGTCACTTTCACGACTAACACGAATCAATTGACACCTCTCACATAAAAATACGACAACCTGTTTAGGATCTAGGACGTGCCAAACAAATATACATACATACATACTTACACCTGAAAAACATAACCCTCCTTCTTTCGAAGTCAAATTAAAAAATAATAAATTTAAAAAAAAAATTGAATAAAAAGACGGAGAAAAAATCTTCTATTACGGGCGCTGCTAATAGCTGCACTTTATCAAATATAACGATTTAAAAATAAAATCTCTTGACCTTGGTTTTGACAGAAGTAAAATGGAACCGCATGAAGGTATAAACCTTCATGCGTTCAAAATAAAAAAGATTGTTGTTAAATCGATCCACCTTCGTCTCCGAGATATCGAATCACAAACAAATAAAAGTACGCAATGAACGTATATACTACTACTATACAACATTATAAATTAAGTACCTAACTCATCCTTTTTTGGAAGGTCGGTAGAAAAATAATAAACGTTCTCAATTCGACTGTACTAAAAATAGGCCTAGTCTCATGCAAAAAGTAGGCCTAGAGTAGCATCGGAGTTTCAAATAAAAACGTTTTTATTTCTGTTACTCTTTTTACATACCATACATACATTTTTAAGTATAAAACCGCCCTTACCTTGTTTGTATAAAACCACCTGTGACAGAGGGCCCCGCTCTATCGTATCCAATACAGTAAATAACAAAGGTTTGTTTATGATACGTTTATTCTATAGAGATAAGGGAAATACAATAAATGATACGAAAACTCATTACTAATTTAAGATGAGAAAATTCTTTTTAGAAACATTTTACTATGGACTAGCGTTACGGCAGGTGCCTATTGAACTCTTTCAGTTATTTCATTTTTAAAAATCAGCCTCTTGACCGATTTCGATGATATACCTATAGGAGCTATGCCTTTCCAAACATAAACCGTTTGAACGGTCGACGAAACAAAAACCGGCGAGACGGCTGACACGATTTTAATTTTGTTTTTTGTTTAATAGTGTATACTTATCTAATAATTCCATTTGAACTTACCGAAATCGGTCCTGCTTATTTATTTTACAATCGATATAACTGAAAAAGTTCTATCGGAGCTTGCCGTGTCAAAACACCTGTCGAATTGAGTACCTAACTCTTTTTAGGAAGATTGGAGAAAAAATATTGTCTACATATCTCTATATTCAAATTTAAAGCAATTAGCAGATAAATAAATTACCTATTTATTTAGTTTTATAACTGAAATAATTCTTTCTTAGTAGTGATATCTCTTTATATCTTTAAACAAAGATAACTTAGTTCCAGCACTCTACGGTTTGGGATTACTTATATTTTTAGCATAAAGACGAGCTGGATTATATTCATAATTCTCAAAGTTTTCATCACAGTTCGTATCTTAAGAAGATTTAAATTTTGAGAAAGTTTAGACCTTTTATTTACCAGGTCTTTGAACTCGTGATATATTTTGGGAATATTCTAGAACAAGATATTAAAACAAGTGGTTAGAAGCAAGTTTGAAAAAACGCGACTGCTAAATCGTTAAACCTGTGTACTTTCTTTAATTTCCTTAATATTTTTTCTTTTTTAATTTTGATGTACCTACCCAGAGTCATTCTTACGACTAAGACAAATCTATTGATACCACTCACATAAAAATACGTCAAGCCGTTTAGGCTCTAGGGCGTACCAAAGAAATGTAAGTAAATACATACACTCGAAAAACAAATCCCTTCTTATTTTGTAGATAGGTAAAAATGATTTCACTTAATATTTTGTTCATGTGGATTCTATGTAATAAAATTACTTAATTTACTTCCAGTAAAATATATTTAAGTTAAAATGATCAGATTTTAATTAAAATATATTTTACTTTTGTTACGCTGTAGTTTTAAAAATACAATACTAAAAACGATTAATTAATTTAATTAATTAATTCATTGTTTTTAATTAAATAGTTTATTACACTACACGTAATGAAAAAGGATTCAGTATAATGTTTATTGTAGGAATTTTAGAGTATAGTTTAACAAGAATATCTGTGACCATGAATGACGCGTTCAAATCTGCAGTGAAAGAGAATATTTGAGGAGGTTAGGATCAAAACCACAACATATAAATTTTTGTCAATATAGCAGAAATCTAAAAAAAATTAGTATTATTCTGCCTGCTGATTTGAAGTTTCGTTAATTTCATAATGACTGTACTTTTTTTTATAATTTTTTTTTTTAATATTTTGTCCTCAAAAATTATTCTTCTTTGTGGTCAAGTCAGTTTGTCCTGTAAACTAGAATTACTGAGACCATCAATGAAAGAGGGTGTTCAAATCTGCAGTGATATTAGTATAAATCTGCCTGCTACTTCGATGTTTTGTTAATTTCAAAATGACTGTAGGTACTTTTTTTTCTACGTAACCTTTTGTTGACTAACTCCTAGGGTATAGTTGGCAAAATTCATATGAACATAACTAAAGTTATTTTAGTTATCCTCAAAAAACCAGTCATTTAAAACTATTTACAATAAAACTATGACAGACTGATCTCCTAGTACACGCCAAGCTTAGGAATAAACACCCATCTTTTATCCCCAAGTAAAAGGTAAAGACAAAGAATAATACGGCTAATTTGAAATGACAAAAGGTCATTTGCATTGTAACGCAAATAATAACATTTCAAATCAGAAGTATGTTTTTGAATTTTAAATGTCGTACCTCGATGTTGGATACAAACCATTTTATCTACTGCCCATGATAGCTCCGCTGAGCTTATTTTCCTAATACCCATTCTCCATACTAGCGTGACTTAATTGACAAACGCCACACAGCCCGAAAGCTAGATAATGCAATTGCTTTCCCGATCCCAGGCTTTGCTCGTAGCCTAGGTCAATATAGCGTAGACTAAACTAGAAAGAGCCTAGAGATAGGTTTAACCCATCGACTATTTTTATATCTGGATAGAGCAGTGCGCTTCCATGAAACTAAAATAAACAAACTGATACAAACAAACGCCAACTTTGCTAGGGTAGTGTGCGTTAACTTTTCATAATACATTAGCGCTCCGTTAATCTGTTTGTCGTAGTATGCGTGAATAATGACACTAGTACATATCAACCCATAGCGTCCCACTGCTAAGGCACGGGTCTCCTCTACCAAGGGGGTGTAGGCCTTAATTCACTGTGCTGGCCGAATTGCGGGTTAGTTAACTGACATTTATTTTCGAAAGTTTCTCCGATAAGCAAGTGTTCTCAATCATGAGAAACATCAGTTAAAGATCAGTTTAGCGCCACATTTTAAGTATGTGGTTAATTCTAGTATGCACATGTGAAAGCTCAGAGGTGCTTGCGTGAACCTGCATTTGAATCCGCGCCCTCTCGCATGTGAGACTTACCGACTCGGCTATCTCTAAATTGACTTAAATGATGCTAGTAAACGCAATGGAAAGAAAACAATTAATATTGCGAAACAAAACATTAGAGGAGAAGAGTTCACCTCAAATGTTTTGCCAAGTTTTTACTGTATATCTAAACACATAAATAGTCAAAGGTTTAAACCTAGAGATATGTTTGTGTATCGCAATGTACAGAGTAACCGAGAGCTTGCAAGGGAGTGCCGACTCTAATTTAATTATTCTGGTAAACCATTTCGCAGTTATGAGGTCTGGAGCCGCAGGTGTGATAGCTCTGAGTCGAGAATTAGTTTAGTTGAAGGCATATGTTTCAGAAGTAGGCAAGGCACGTTTGTACGGTGCGTATTTTCATTAGTAACATAGATAATTCTCTAGGATTTAATTATCGATAAGCAGAATGAGTATTAAAAATAAATAAATTAAAGAGTCGACTGTTAGGCGGTACAATGTTCGCCGGGTCAGCTATTTAATAATAGTTCATGATGTACAAATATAGTATAAAAATTGCACATGTTATTTCTTCTGTGAACAAAGCAGGCTCTTATTTCAATATCAATTTTGAAATGGTTAAAACCACGAGTTTTAACATATATTTCTTACGTTCATTGGCATCCATGATACAAGCAAAGCTCTTGTGAAAAACAATATGTATTAAAATCCTATTTTATCCGGTGCAGCAATGTTTTCTCGAAAGCGAAAGCTAAAAGAAGTCGCTATCTTTACCAAAAAACAAGACTAAAGGTTCTCGAACGCTAAAATATTCATAAATGCTAGAAACATTATTGTGTCTGGCGCCGCAGACAGAAACCCGCCGCACGTTTAATGTTTTTAAAGAGTATATTTAATGTTTCAAGAGAGTATGTTTAATGTTTTTAAACGTAAACAAATCTAAAAGCCTTCAGCGGAGAGAGAAGATTAGCGTACAACCACAACAGTGATGGGCCGAAATAAAGCGAAATATTCAGCTCAAGTTTATTATCTTATTTTGTTAGGTTAGGTTTGGCATGTACTTAGACGAAAGATCGTTATTATATTAGTCAAAATGAACTAATCTAAATGAACCCTTAATTATAGAATGCCAAGAAGTAGGTACATACATACTGATATATAATATGCTGTCGATCGACTTGATTGCACTGATATACAATGAAGTCTGAAGAAAGTCATAGGCTATTTTTTTCCAGTGAAATTTAGCGTGGCCGAAACAGCGGGCAATAACTTTATTAAATAGCTGTGTTAATATAATCAAACAATTACTTCTCCATTCAGCCACTCAACGTTGATAAATTAACAGTACATTCAGATGCAAACTCAGTGCTTCTAACTATGAGCTGCATTTACAATTAATTCAATCCCGTGCAGTATTTGGCTTTAATTAACGCTGTCAGTGAGATGTTTGTACGATAATGTAATCTAACTGTTAATATGGAATTTAAGTTGTTGGGATTGTGTTGGAAACATCTAGGTACACTAAATAATTAGTTTAATATATGATATGGAAAAACAAAACTTAGCGTTAGATCGATTCGACGCGTGATCAGAATGTCGGTTTTTATCTGGCACGACGTATAAGCATTGCCATTCAGCGTGGTAATGCAGCCAGTACTGGGCACGCAACTCTCTGGTGGAGGGTTGGAGCATTTGGATAATCTGTAGATTTTGAACGGTCTATAGGTAATCTTTCTGCTATATTTTTTCGTTGTTGTGGTTAGTCATTTGGTTTTTGGTAATAAAGGCATTTGTCCCGTTTAACAGGTGAAAAAAAAGTTTAATATTGTACATATTGGACTATGTAATTAAGTAAACGTATATGTCAGGATAAACGACGAGTTCATGGTGTACTCTTAAGGGGTTGTTGTGCTCGTCATTTCGAATAATTTTAACAACTTATTCTATTTAAATTCTATACTTACATAATGAAAGTTTTATCTGAGTCTGAGTAGTGTGTCTCATTTTACTTATCATCCAATATTTTTACTTTTGGGTAATGTTTTGAAAACTCATTTTTAATTTATGAACTAACATTTAATTTAAAAAAAAACTGTACTAGCTGCGCTCTGGAGTTTTAACCGCGATATATATTTATACATCCTATGAGAATATTTAACTTTTTAGGTATCAAAAGTTGCCTATTTGCTAATGCAATGTATAATCTATGCCCGTGTCAAATTGCATCCAAATTAATTGAGATGTTTGAGCGTGAAATAATAACGGACACAGTTATGTACACTTACATTTTTGTAACATTAGTAAAGTAAAATTGTTTGACACAGTTCACTAATATGAACAAGTCTGTAAACCTGTGTATCATTCTTATTTGTCTTTTTCTCATAAGCTATTGCATAGCTTTTATCGCTTTGAGCGCGGTGACCGAATCAGGAAATTACGTAACGAAAATAAACCTTACACTCGTCTAACGTCGTTTCAGTTCGTCAGACCTCGGCGCGGTGTTTGTGTGCGTACGACTAGACGTATGCGTAGGCAATAGTATTTTTTGTAGTTATGTACTCAGTTTCACTCTTACGACTAGATGAATCTATTGACACCACATAAAAATACGAAAAGCCGTTTAGGCTCTAAAGAAATATACGTACATACACTTGTAAAACATAACCCTCGTTCTTTCGCGTCAGGTAAAAGAGAACGGCAGCATGGAATCATTGAACCACACACCGATGATTTGCGTCTACCAAAAATAAAGATAAATGAGATCACTGACTCGCGGCCTGTAACGAATTAAGTGTAAAATACTGTTGTACGAGCCATAAATTAAACAGGAGTTTAATTAAATTGACCAATTGCCGCTAATGGCTGAATAAAACGGGAACATCAATTATTATTTGCAAATGGACGTCAATTTAAATTTGTTATAGCAAATAAGCTGGGCAAAAGATGTGGCAAGGGCGGTAGGATCTAGGTGGACGATATTAGCACAGGATCGGAAAGGATGGCGCCCGCAAGAGGAGACCTATACTCAGCAGTGTGTAGGTAAAGGTTGATGATAAGATAACATAACTCTTTATTAAAATACCAGCTTATAACACTATTTAAAACAAACAATACAAAAAATATGCTAGCTCCCTAATGATGATGATGATGATAGCAAAAAAGAGCTGGATTTTTGCAGACGACAACTAACGTATTTGTAGTAAAAAGCTGTATTATATTAGTAACTATTAACACTTAATATTTAAAATAAATAAGAAATATTGAAGGATAGGAATAAATTCAGCTAAATAATACAATATTGAACAAATATACAAATTACCAAGTAGCGGGGAAATATATTATTAAATAAATCAGTAAAAAAATAAATAAGCTTCATTATTATTAAAGAGAAAACAAATGACTTCGATGAAGTTATTGTAAATATAAAGATCTACAGCAAACTATACAATTTGAGCGCTGAAACAACGTATTTCATTGGGAGATCGGATTTAAATATGCTATATTCTTGTAACTTTCTTAAAAATCCATACTTAACTTAAGTGTATGTAATACTGACGCGTACGAGACTGTTACAACTAACTTCCCTTTTCCTCAATCGCTTAAGTTAAGGGTTATCAATCAATCACATGTTCACAAGTTGTTAACTAAGTTACTCGTAGCTCACTTAACTAATTAACTTGTGTAATGTTTAATCAAGTTGTATTACACTGGCCGCTAACTGTGTATTAGAGGGTGTTGTGACTTATATAACAGTATAGGTAATACATATGAACTCATAGCGTCTCACTACTGGGCATGCGTCTCCCCTATGATGGGGGTGTAAGCCATAGTCCACCACGCTGGCCTAATTGTGGGTTGGGGACTTCACTAATCTTTGAAAGCTATTTACCATTTCATATTTTCGATTTTGTTTACATTGTTAGGATAGGCTAGCAAATTTACGGGCGATATTGTCCAATTAGGTCGCTATGACTACCAATTTTTTATTTAATTTTGATGATATTTATTTTGTATTTTTCTTGAATTTTCATATTAATATTGTATACACAGTTGAATTACTTTTATATCACTGCCTAATCAATACTAAAATGTATAATTTTTAACACAATTAACAGTTTTCCCACGCATAATATAAAAGCAAATTTGCGTTTTATTTAATCCTTTAAAGGGTTCTAAACTAATTCCAGAGCTTGAGCCCAATATTAATCTACTAGTTAGAATTTGAATGAGTCTCGATATCTCTACAGACAACTGGCAATCACTTTAATAATTCATATTATTCTGGAAACTCTGAGATTGAAGCAAAAGCTTACTCTTAATATTTGTTACCGTGGAATAAAGTTTACCGTTTTGTACGGAGATTCATAAGAGTATTGGATTAAATTCTCATCGTACTAATAAGATGGTATAGAAAGAATATCTAGTGTTTTTCCGCCTCATCTTGATGTCAGCGTGAGAAATAGAAAAATATTTTTGTTTTTATGGTGTGGTTCCTCCTCACCACCGCCACACCTCACCTTATTATTTCTGTTTCTCTCAGTATCCGACTTCCTCGACACGTGTTTCGCCTTAGCACAAGGCATCCTCAGGAGATGTTGACTCTTCAAGCGCTCGCTCAAAAGTGAGCCGTTGCGCCTCTACGAGCTCTTTATAAATGGATTTCCACAAAGTAACGCCTGACTCCATCAATTATCTCGTCTTAGTAAAAAGTGTTGTTTTGATAACTCTGAGTAATTATCAATACATACACAGTAATAGTGACACTGCAATCAATAACCAAAACTACACTGGTTAGAGATTGATAATTGAAACAAAATAAAACAAAATATCATATTATATGCATTGCCATTCAGCGTGGCAATGCGGCTAGCATGCAAGACACGCTGCCCTCTGGTAGTGAATTAGAGCATTTGGATTATCTGTAGATCTTAAATGGTCTATAGATAATCTTTCGGCTATATTTTTTGTTGTTGTAGTTAGTAATTTAGTTTTTGGTAATAAATGCGCTGGTTCGTTAGTTAAATATCATATTTGATTTATACAAACTATTTAAATAAAATTAAACTATAATAATACGTAGGTATACAATTTTCACCAAATAATAATTAAATATAACGACACCTAACTTAGATAACTTATAAATATATAAAACAAAAATTAAGGTACTTCCATGGTAAAAATTATATATATAATATGCTTATACTATTAACATAATAATATTATAATGATTACATATTTGTATTTTTAACAGTCATAAGGCATGAGTCTTTAAAGTTATGCAAAATTTTAATTTACGAGTTATACATCTGATGAAAACTCAAAGTATCTGAAATGAATTTATTGAGAAAGATGTTTCTTAAATTTGAATATTCTTCTAAACATAGTTGAATTGAATTGGATTAATAGAATCGATTTAAAATGTATAAAGAATAATTAATTAAAATCTTCCTAAGTCGAGTGGGTTCATATGTCAATGCAGCTTGTAGAATCATCGTTCTTGTGTAACAAACAACCATTATAAAATATTAATAATAACTAAACAAAGCAATTTTAATGTAAATATTTGTCATGAAAACTATTAAACTAAGAACTAATATTAAGTAATTGTATATAAATGAGATTTGTAAGTTAAATTTTTTTAAGTAATTATTCATTCAAATGTAATAAGACTTGCCTGTAACGAACGTTATTTAAAGGTCAATAAATATTACTTTACTTTACTTTACTTTACTTTACTTTACTTCAATTTTAACGTGAACCTTCCCCAGCAGTTAAAGTTTATTCTACCAAACTTTATATGTTAGATTTCTCATACTAACACAAACTTTTAAAAGAAAATACCTGAGAAAAGTCCACTTTGGCTAAAGAGTTTTTTAGTCATCCTTAATCCGAATTTCCATTAGGATTAGATCAAAACTAATTAATTACGCCATTTTATCCCGACGTCATCGCAGAGAAAGGATTAGCCATTTTTTGTAAAAATTCTATGGTCAGGCGAGATAAATTATCATTCAGACTGAAGAACCTTGTGCTCGTTTAAAAAGTTTTCTTGATAAGATTTCTTCGCTTTGAAAACTTTTCTTATTTTTAGTGTTTGAATAGGTCCCAGCTTTGAGGGAGCTTGACATTTCAAGTGCTATGACTTAACAAATTATTGAATGATACATAGTCTCAAGTAAAAAAAAAATCTTGCACAGCTAGGCATTTGACCACAAGTTCGCACGACAACAGATGTCAGCGAAACTGTAGCTCTAGATGGAGCATGCCTAGACTGGCTCTCAAGAAAGGATAATAAAGGCTCTCAGAATATACCGTTAGGTGCTTGGCGACAGATTGTACAACTTGAGGGTGGTAGCTAGCCATGCGAGCGATAGGAAACGCCCGACCACTACACTATGGTTTCTTCACGATGTTTTCCTTCACCGCTAATAGTCAATATATTTATGATAGAACGAGTATTGTTTATGTATTAGATAGTATAATACTACTAATTTTGACTAAACCTGAGAGTTATTGAGAGAATTTACAGTTTTTTTAATTTTTAAAATGAATAAATTATTTATTTGCGGCAGCGCCATATCAGATGATTTCAGTGTAATTAAGCAACTTTCTATTTAACCATTTATAACTTTCTATTCTATTATTTATAAATATACCATCTCCAGTAACTTTAATAACGCTAAGTTAGCTAAGTTATTAGATGTGTAAGTTAGCGGCTACATAGTCAGTCGGCCGACATTCTAGGACGAGAGGGACTGCGAGTGCGGTTTGTGGCTTCCGCCACATGACGCGGGGCCGCAGCCACAAGCCGCGAGGGTAGCGGCCGCAGCCATGCGAGACTGCGATTCATTATATGACCCAAGAATGGTGTGTGAACAAAAAGCACATGAGTTAATCTAGGGCGGGTTGAAAAACGGAATATCTCCATTTCAGAGTTCATCATCGATAGGTATCTATTTTCTCTTTGGCCGTTTATTTATACAAAAAGTAACTACCTCATTAATAAGATAAGATAAGACAACTTTTTATTTAAAAAAAACAGTTTAACAGTAAATAATTATAACAAATTTAATATAATCTAGATTTTAAATGACTGCATTATTGCTTAAAGCCATCTCTTCTAGGCAACCATGCACGTAAATGAATAATAATAATAATTTATAATATTATTAGACTTTTCCCGCGGCTCCGCCCGCGTTATGTTTGTACTCCCGCGATAAATGTAACCAATGTCACTCTCCGGACCTGGTATTATCTGTATGCACAAAATCAAGTCTATCTGTCTGTCAGTTGCTGAGGAGAAGACATACAAACACACTTAAGCATTTATAATATGATGATAGTTTGATTACTTGACATATTAAGATTATTTGGGCATGTATGGTAAAATTTGAAACTAACGACATGGTTAGTAGCAACTTCAAAAAAAAAACGACTATCATCCTAAATATACATATTTTTATATATCCAGTGTCTCACGACTAAGACGAATTGAAAAATAACCCTCCTTCTTTCGTAGTTGGGTAAAAAGCCAGAAGGATTTCATTATGATCTTATTTTTCTTCAGAGGTCGATCAATCGTTTAAAGTGAGAGAGTCGTTATCGCAGCCGCAGGGAACCAGCCAGCTTTACTCTCATCCATCAAGCAGTAAGTAATTCGTGCTTCACGGGATGTGTACTTACGCGTTATTCTTAGACGGAATAAAGATCAAGGTTAAGTTGTACTCTGTTGAGTTGTTCGTTAAAGTACAAAGTTTAGAGTTCAAATTGTTTGGTGAGCTTGATATTTATAAAAACGTATTTTCGGTTATGCTAGTCGAGTGCCCAAATAAAGTTCCTTTCTACCCGACTGCGAAAGAAAGAGGGTTATGTTTTTCTTCGTTATTTATTTATGTATATTTCATTGGCACGTCCTAGAGCCTAAACGGCTGGTCGTATTTTTATGTGAGTGGTGTCTCTAGATTCGTCTTAGTTTTGAGAGTGACACTGGGTATATTAAACTAAAGAGAATAAAAAATTAGGATAATACGCTGGTTTAAAAATGTAGCAGTCGGATTTTTTGAAGTCTCTTATTACCTTTTTAATTCATACTTATACCCTATTCGGTTTTAAGGGTTCCATAACCCTAAAATAAATATTTAAGGGGTCATTCCGTACAATAAACTTGAACTGATGTTGTTGTTTGGAAATCTTGAACTTATGTTATAGATAGAGGTACAAAACCTATTGCGCGCGAGTCTGACTCGCACACATCTGATTTATTTAAACTATTGATTGATTGCGGATCAATTGTCGATCGTACAAACAACATTTGTAAACTCCATCAAAAAATATGTAATTAGAAGGCAGTAGAGGTACTGGCAATAAATTTAGGATTGCTATCCTGTTATTTTGCCCACGAGCGGGCAAATTGTGTAACGCACGGGACAGATTACAAAGTAATTGCGGCCCGTGTCCGGGAAGATAAGCTCGTGACCTTACCGATACCTATTAGTTTTTTTCTGGGCCGATAGCTACCCTCATTCGGAAGAGTAACGAAACAACTTAAATAAGGTCATAAATTTTTATTTTAGCTCAGTTTTCATATTGAAAAAGTTTTTATTTTCCAGTCAAATTAGACTAATTCATTATTATTACTCATATAATAATTCAATCTTTCATGAAGGTACAAATCACTGTAACAGAACGTAGCGTAATTTAGTTGGTAGCTTTAATTAGGACGATAAAAATGTAACAAAATGGCAGTACAAACTTTGCGAGAGCCTTCTTCCATACGTATTTTTTGCTGTTGCTGTAATAACGTAGTTAATATATTTTCTTTACAATTTTATTTAAATTATTCCAGAAAATCTAAGGCAAAATAAAACACTGACGATATGGTTTTCGGGTTCTAACAATAAATATCCAGATCACGTCCGTTTATTTTGACCCACAACATAGATTAAACACATGCGCTTTATATCCGGCTAGTAAGTTTGTAACCCGGGTAAAACATTAGCTTGTTTACTACCAACTAAATGTTTTATGTCGGAAAAATAGTTGACGAGAAAAAATACTTGATAAAATTATAGAAAAACTAGAATTGCTTTAACGTTATTAATTATCTGGTGTCGTGTGGATGACAAGCAAAATTTTATGCAGTAGTAATTTTGAAAGTTAAGTAACAAAAAATGGGTTTAAAGAGAAAAAAATACACTTACACATTTTTAGAGGCTATCGTCGAATTTACCGAACAATTTGACATTGTTCTCACTAGCCGTTACGTCACGAGCATTGTTTTGTCTATTTTATATAGGTGATGGTAGGTTCACACTTAGTAAATGGGTATAATTTAGACGGTCACCAAAAATATTTTTTTGATCCCAAAATGGCTTAACGGCTACCAACCAAATTAGCACAAAGTTCCGCAGTAGGTTCAGATAATTTTTTTATGACAATCCGAATACTTTCGGCAACAAAGTCCGCAGTAGGCTCAGGTTATTTGTTTTGGTGACCATTTTGGTAACGTTTAGAATTTTTGGTAGTAAAATAGGACTTTTTTGGGCGGTGTTTAAACACAAGCGTTAGTAAATTAGTTGCACAGTGAATAAATACCTTTTTAAAGTTGTCGACGCGTGAGCCCTATTAGTGTCCGCCGGACGGACAGTGTGGTGGCGAAAGGACGAGATTGGTAAACTTAACCACGGAGATAAAGTAGTAGGATCTACTGGGATCAACTTCCACAAGATAACACTGAATACCTACTTCTTTTGTTTTTATCTTTTTACTGCTTCAAAGCGGGAATTACGACTAGTTTCTGTCACAGCAGATTATTTACTCCGTGGGTTAAACACTATCGTACTAATTTGATGATATTGACTACCGTCATTTGACCACCATGATGTAAGACGATGTGTATTACTCGTATGCGTAGTTGATGAAAGTTTAATCTTAAAATGTTGATAATAATTCATTTAACTTTATTAATTGCGACTTTAGCAAAACGAATATCGTGCACCATACTGCCAATGTTTTGTTTATAATATATTTTGCTGTATTAATTTTTTTTGGTGAGCTATAAAGATATATTGTATTGTATAACACTTAAATGTTGGGCTTCTAGCTTCTCCCGCAACGAAGTTACAAGAGGAGTATATGGCTCCAACAACTTCGAGAAAAGGATGGTACGACCGTGCCTTTGTTTTTCTAGACTTGGCGGGGGCACTGAGATGCAACCAGATATTTACGAAATAGCCGTCTAGATTTAGTTATATTTTATTGCTCTCTGAAGATGACTTAATATCCGTTGTAGTAACTCCCGCTTGTTAATTTCCCCACCAGCTAAAGTTAGAAGAGTATGTAACGTGAAAAATATCCGACAATAACCAGGATAGTGTCCGACCAAGTTATTTATTAGCGAGGGGGATAAAAAACGTCGCGGCGCCGTTTCTCGTATGAAAAACGACGTGTTTTTCACACAGCTTTTACGTTATTGCAGTTTATACGTTATACTTGTTATATGTAAGTTAGTTTGTAGTTAGCATACGTAATGAAAGGTCAATATTGAACATAATGTAAAAAAGAGATAATTAAATGGCGCATTTGCTGCCATGCTAAATTAGAGTTTACATCTCTAGAAAATTTTAAAAATTCAATATATTTGGTGATGCTACAAACATACATATGCAATTGCTAAACAAAATTGGTCTACAGAGAAACACGTTGACAGTATTGAAAGAAAATTAACTAAAATTTATGAAATTTTACAAAATTGCACTTCTAGAACGTGTTGGTTTCGACGTGTTTTGTCAATTTCTTTAATGTACAGAGTCTTATATAAATACATATATTTTAAGTTTTATGAGGCGTTACAGCTGACACCGTTATTTGTCTTTATTAACATAAACAAAATGACTAACTACGACAACAAAAAATTAAAGCAGAAAGATTACCTATAGACCATTTAAGATCTACAGATAATCCAAATGCTTCAACCCGCCACCAGAGGGCAGTTTCGTTTCGTGCCCAGTTTGTTAGCCACATTACCACGCTGAATGGCAATGCTTATACGTTGGGCCAGATAAAATCCGGCATTCTGGTCCCGCGTCGAATCGATCAAACGAGTTTTGGAAAATAAGATGAGCTCCCGGTCCCCACGGCTCTAAAGTCTCGACTCCAAACGGCTCAAATATAAAACCTCTATCGAGGCTAGTTATTTGTTATTTAACAGTAGCCACCTAAACAATATTTTATTCCGACTTTTAGAGCTTAAACACAAATACGTTTAGTGTACATACCAAATCTATTACTGAATAAGTACAGGCTATCAATTTTGCAAATTACGTCTCAGTAATCGCGTTAGAAGGTAGGCTATAATTTCAACTAATTCACTGCAATATTCCTAAATCAGACCTAAATTAAGAGCTATAGGTTTTGAATAATTTACAAAATTTAAACCGTTATATATAGAGCAACTAATTAGGCTGTAAAGCTTTCAGTTTCTCTTCATAATAATAATTTATATTTGAAGTTTGAATTTCTTCGCTATTACAAGTTATTAAATTGAAATTACTATTATGCCAATTTATAAATATAAAATGATTGATAATGAAAAGTTAAAATTATTTGCATTTTTTACAGAAGATAGATTTGCTGTTTGCCGCAATTTGCCTGATGTGATGCGACGATACGGCCTAAGATGATACGTTATTTTGCATTTGTCTTTCGATTATGGTAATAAAAATGGGGGTCAAAAATTTGAAATTCGTTTTAATTCGTTTCTGGTTTCTAACTCTTATCGCTTATCGCTTGCAGTGGGACAAGTGACAAAAGGAAGATCTTAGCGTTTTATTCAAATTGATCATAAAAATAATCCCTCTACATGACAGTCGGCTCAATAAAAATATAAAACCAAAGGCAGTAGGTATTTATTGCTCAGAAAGCAATATTGAGAGCCCAATAATCTCTTGACAAGTAACTCAACCGTCAGAAGAAGAGGGATGTTACTTACATTATTATTATTTTCCAGGTTAAAAAGTGTATTGAAAAAACACGACTCATGCGGCGTTACCTCGCTCTGAGGCTTTCCATTTAAGGCTTGAAGTGTAAGTGAGAGTGCGTAACGAGCGACAAAGAGGCACAATCGGCCTCCGCGTTCGGCAGCGTTCGACATCTGTCTCTTTCCTACTTGAGTGAGCGATGCGTCCGCGTGGACAGCTGCTATACAATAATGCATTTACATGTTTTCGTCAAGTATGAAGTGCGGTGAAAAGTGAATGTGGTGTCAATTGTTTATTGCAACGATCATTGCGGCGATAAAGGTAATGAATCTTTCGATTCAAAATGTCTATCAAATAAATAAAATTAAAATTTTCTTTTGTAAAATGATACCATTCCATCAGTATTTTCTTATGACGTTGTCACGTTTAACTATCGTCAGTATACCGACTTTACAGACAACCGATTTTTGTTTTAGATTACTTCAATGTAAATCAAATAAAACACGACTAACATAAAAAAATAAAAAAATCCCTACTACGTTATTTTGTAGTGGCGGCCATCTTTGATTTGAAATTTATCGTAGTTTATGGTATTCATTAGTTAAGCCTTTCATTTTATATGCATACTAGCGGCCTGGTTCGTGTATCGCTACGTATAAAGTGAAATAATAAAAATGTGATAAATGAAGAACCGCTCGATCTATTTTGTGCAAACTTCTCATAAACCTTCTACTGAATAGCCCAAACAAAGTCAAAACATTTGATATGGATACGTGAGCCGGTTCTTGAGTTATAAAATTACAACGAAAAGTGGCATTGATTTTTAAATTGATTAGCGTAAGTGTGAAAACCAATCTGTAATCCGCCATTTTGTGGCGGTGGCCATCTTGGATTGATTTGTATCAAATAGCTATATTTGATTTAAGAACTCTCCTGACCAAAAAAAAAATTCAAACACAAAGTTGATTTTCCACCAACCTTGAAGAAAACCGTAACTATCCGAGAACGTCTACAAAGTTGTTTGAAAGTAGCTCATACATTCAATCTTCATCAAGAAAAATAGCTTGCGTTATTTACGCCCCAAGCGCTCCGATGTCGGATCAATTAGCGTGTCCGTCGATATTTCTCACGTCAATGCTTTCATATTTTTTCACCGACCATAATAAGGAGGATGGTTGTTAATCCGTTGGAATATTTTTTATCCATATTTTCCGATTCGTTAGAGATGCATTTGGAAACAAAAAAGGTTTGAAAAAGTATACTTCCCGAGTGATTCTATATAATTTTACAATAATTGTTCCGGAAATAGAAAGTAAGAAAGATGCAAATATTAATTAAATTTTGAATTAATCCGTAATAACCTTTCTTTAGACTTCACCACAGTTGCAAGCATTGATGCAGAAAATCCAACTCTACCGTTTATTCTTACTAAATTAAGGCCATTCTATTCTAAAACCTATCTCTTTTCCTCCCTAAGCGCTTCGATGTCTGATCTCTCCAGTAATGAAATCAATGCGTCCAGCGATATTTCCCGCGTGATTGCTTTCACATATTTTTTGCTCGTCACGATAACGTCAAGGTTGTGTTACGTTTTCTAGAAATAATATTAGTGGCGTACTCTTCTGTCAAGAGTTTTAAGCCACCCTAGGAGCATCTGATATGGCTTAGCGACCGCTATTCTATGACTAATAGCTGGGACCTACAATTTAACGTGTAATGCGACTCACGCACGGAAGCTCCCGTTTGTAAAATGCGACTTTCGGTCATCCAGCCCAGACCTGACCGCGATGAACGTTGCTTCGATAAGTTGTTAGCAAAATCAAAAAAAAAAGGAATTTTTCAATTTCTCTTTATTTCGGACACACTTTGATTCTTTCTGACTACATAAGTATATTAGTTTTTTAAAGACTTGCCAAAACTTAGGGAGTACTCAATTCGACCTGTTTTTTCTCTCGATCTGAATTATCGAAGCGGCAGAACCGAATAATTTTTTAAAGGGTTATCTCTGAAGAACCGATCCAGTAGTTTGATTATAAAATACATATTTTTAATTATTTAAATAATTTGTTAGAACAGTACAATCTTTATGACACTTGTTATAGTAATTATATGAATAGAGTAATCCCCACTAGGATTTCACCTAAGCTGAGGATACCATGCGACATTCAAAAACACATGCTCAACACCCCCATAGCCGAAGACAGATATTCAAACTCGTGGTTACAATACCTGCCTTGACCGGAAATCGAACCTTGGCCCTCCAGGTCTCGAAGCAAGCACTTTAATTACACCTGGCTAGTAGTAGTCCACAGCAGTGACCGCACCTGTGGACTTTAGGCTAAGTTCTGAAAAGATCGTAGAGTGCAGTTTTGTTAGTTAGTACCTAGTCTCAAAAACCTAAGAGCCAACACCTACCAAAAACACTTCCGTTGCGAAATGTAATAACCATTCGAATAACCATCATAACAGAATTAGCGCCAGATGTAAAGTTAACCCAGATATGATGTAATTGAGTCCGTGACCTTGGAACATTACATTTGTTTCACGGGATAGGGTGGCCGAATCGTGTGGTTGAGTGCCAAACTTTACTCACATTTGCGGAACTCGAGCGCTAAGGCGGCTTCATTTGCCACTAGATAAAACCAAATTTAACGGTGATTGCTCTTTGATTAGATAAAGACTGTATTGGTTAAAGTTTAACAGGAGTTTTACGCATACATTTTTGATTGGTTTGATAGGAGCAAAGAATCTGGATACTTATACCTAATCGCGAAAATTAGAACTTTAAATTTGTTGTTCGAATGCTAATGCATTATAGCGATTATGGTCGAGTGGACAGTAGGGTCGTTTGCCGTGCAAAAAATACGAGGTTCGATCCCATGAAACTTGCAAAAAGAGCATGAGCTACCGGTGAAGGAAAACGTTGTGAGGAAACCGTAGCATGGTGGTAGGGCGTTTTCTATTGCTCGCCCGGTTAGCTACCATTCTCAAGTTGTAAAAAATCTGTCGCCATGCACCTAACGGTGTGTTCCGGCAGCCTTCCTTGAGAGCCAGTGTATTTAAGACTAGGCATGCTCCATCTAGGGCTACAGTACCTATTGCTGACTTCCGTAGTCGTGCGAGCTTGTGGTCAAATGCCAGGCTGTGTAAGATAAAAAATGCTACACAATGCAAGAATCCAATACGATACGAAATGTACTTACAAACATACTCGTTCATAATCGATTCCATCATACTCGTATTAAGACAACTTTTTAATAACACCAGATTAAATTTATATAAAAAAACCAGCTAAAACTAATACATAGGGGGTTATTGGTCAGGAGTGTACTAGGCCGAAAGGGTCACTATACTTAATCGAGAAAAAAACCCAGCTGTTTCATACGTTTTGTCGACGAACGATAAACTTTTAGTATAGACAGCTGTTTCTTTTTTTTCGAGTTCAGAGTTGGTAACATAGTTACCCCTTTTCGGCTTAGTACAACCCTAGCCCTATATAATAAGCTAGTTTTTGTAATGGTTCATGTAATATTATTCTTTTAAATGCTTATCTACGCTTTATCTGCGTCAAAACTAAAAACAAGCGAAAAAAATTACAAGAATTCAGTGGGTTTGTTGACTCCAAAAAACATACAATGGCTAAAAAGATTGATTTACTGAAATACGTAAAGTTTTTTTGTAATCCGATATTTATTGAGAAAATATAAAATAATATATTCATCAGAAATTATACTATTAGACATTGTTTGATTTTAATGTTTTTGGCCTATTTCAGTTTTTTTTTTTCAAATACTATTTGATACAGATTTGTCAAAAATATTGCATCACATTTCTATGAATTAATGTATTTATTACTTAACTGTACATATTTTTAGTAACGTCATTCAATTTACTGAGTCTTATATTTTTCTAAGATTCCATGACGCATTTCCGACGCGCCATTTCAAAGTATACCGACTGTAGGCATCTTACTTAGGAGACAGTAAAAAATTATCATGTACCGGTATAAGAAAACTCGGTCATGGAAACCTTGAAAGTTCGACCTTCGAACACCGAGCCGCTAAATGATGGAGCAGTAAAGTAAAGCGCGTGCGATAAACTGCCGAAGTTCAGAGTATTGCCATCGGGCATCAACCACGGCGAGATGTAATCGGACAATCTACAGACTGGTATTGTTAGTTTAATCCACGATGACGCGTATCTGATCACGAGATCCGTGCATACCTACGAACCCACCTTAGTAATAATTGTTCTCGTTACACAGGTAGCTAACTAAAAAGATAGCTTTGCTAAACGATCACTGGAGTTAAGCAACGTACCTGTCTGAATCTAGTCCTTTCTGAATGAATGGCCGCAGAATGACATTTAAAAGTGAGCTCTTTAGTGGGATCGTTGCCAGTAGCAAATTACTTTTACTTTCGGCCAGGACGGTATAAGTTTACCAAAAAATGCTTAAAGATTTATGTGTTGCATTATTATTGTGTATTAATGAAAAATGAAATATTATATATTCCGTGAATTATAGTGAAATTACGGTATCCATGAACGCGTAAATAACCCTTTTGAGTACATAATGTGGCAATCTTTTGATTCAAAATTAATTTTGTACACTGCGATGAGTTCGTTACTTTGAATTTGGTTGATAGAGGACTCGTAGTCTGTAATTTATTTTTGGATTCATGTACACTGTCCTGGCCGGGGCTCCATACATTTTTGGAACATATATTTTATAAATTAACGTTTACAACGTTAATAAAGAACCTAATATTAGAGGTGGCAGAATGGTCACGAGTCTGGACGTGTTACCCGGAAGGATACAGCTGCTACTTAAGCCGAGTCTTCCTGTACTGAACTAGCAGTACTAACAAGCGGTGAAATTGGCTTCAGTAATGAAATGAGGCGACTTACGCTTCCTAACCGAGTTGGGATTGAAGCTCTTACGGCACGACGGCACGACGGGCGCGGAGATTTGATTTGCCATTTCAGCGCCTTGAGCTGAGATATTTCAACTCGGGAGAGAAATCAGTATTTTATAATCTCAGAGATAGAGAAGAACTTTTAAAATAACACTTTTGACATGTAGAAAAGCTTACATATAGCTAGTGTAAT
This sequence comes from Ligdia adustata, assembly GCA_947049295.1. Classification (NCBI taxonomy): domain Eukaryota; kingdom Metazoa; phylum Arthropoda; class Insecta; order Lepidoptera; family Geometridae; genus Ligdia; species Ligdia adustata. The sequence continues at coordinate 1,286,355 of OX346221.1, forward strand.
GTGTAACTGATCACTTATTAACTAGAGTTAGGCACGAAAGAGAAAATAAGAGCTAGCAAATACGGTTCCGTTTAAAAGTTGGCTGTCAAATTGATACCAATATTACTTGGTATTGCTTTCACCTCTTACATGCCTAACTGTAGTCCGATAAGGCCCTTTGAAGACGGCGGAACGGTATTTTTGCCATGAGTTGGTAAAATAGGATTCGCTTTGCTCTATGCTGCGTTGGTTCTGCTATGACTATCTAGTACTAGCAAGTACAACTGTAATCCATTACCGTTTAATAATAGTTGTGTTGATGTTATTAACACTTCATATTCTTATATAATAAGTTCATTTATCAGTTGAAATTTCCAACCCCGGACACTCCACTCCTTGAGTGCCTAAAAACTACGGAAATAAAATTTACAGGTAATTAGTAGGTTCAATGATCCCTCATCGGACATGTCAGATTTACTTAAGTAACCTAATTTGACAGTTCTAGAATCGTTGCATCTACCGACTTCCAACTAAATTCGATTTTATATTTCCACAACTGAGAAAAGAACGGATATTATTATAAGAACTGTTAATCTAGCTGTAACAGGCCGATTTGGTGTCATTATTTCGTTATTTACAAATCATGAAACAATTTATACCTACGAATAGATTACTTACAAGAAGGACGAAAATATTCATCTGTTATGTATTAATAACTCCCTCAAGGAATAATTCTGAACGGGAGAGGATGTTTACCGTCAGGAAATTACATTTTGATTTTACTTCCGACATTTTTGGGAGATTTTGTCGGTTTTATCCTCGAGTTTTGTTTACTTATTTGGATGCAGGTACTTTATGAAATAATAACGTTGTTCAAGTTTTGATTTTTTTTTGAACGTTACAAACATAAAATTGATATTAATTTGTGATTCAAAAATGCTGGTAAAAACGAGCTTCAGTAGACATTCAATGGATCGAATGGACTGCCGCAGCGAATTATAGATGGGAAGCCATGAGCGAACACTAGACCAAAAAGTCGACTATGACATGACATGAGAAATTTTATCCTATTTTTTACTGCAATGCAAAATAATGCTGTTTGAACGGCCCCGTTCAGAATGTTATTGTTGATTCTAATTCATAGTCTCATCCTAAATGAAAAAAGGAGAGCAAGAACGCTGAAGCTTTATCCGAACACCATTATTTATCCAATTTCTATGTCATTACAACCCTAAAGTATGTCCGAAACCAGTGCCGTAACGTAGTACGGAGAGACCCCGATTAATCCCGGGCTTCTTGGTCTAACCTATCCCCGGGTCAGCCGCCCCGGGCGGGTCATAACAATGATATTATCACGCAAAAGCCCCTTTTATAGCAGAAATTTAATGAAAACCTTCCGGTGGATACCTTAAAGGGTCGTTTGCTTTATCAATTAGTTTACCTTTTGTATATAAAAATGGTTCTTTTCAGGAATTCTGGTAATAAATATCAGTTACGATATAATGAGATAATTTTCTAAGGTAAACAGTGTGTTAATTTATTTGGGTAGGTAGCATACTTCAAAACAGGTTGTTGTGAACACTCAACTTACCTAAATATGCCTGCCTTATTACATTTCCAGAAATCTTAAGCACGTATTTTCAAACCGCGCGTATTTACATGATAGTAGGGCGTTTCCTTACGCTGGCATAGCTAGCTGTGTTCGGCAGCCTTCCTTGAGAGCCCAGCGTATTCCACATTAGGCATGCTTCATCTAAGGCTACAGTGTCGCAGACGTCCGTGGTCGTGGTGGTTAAATGCCTAGCTGTATTGGATAAATCCATCCAATTAAATCAATAACGAAGGTTTTTATTGACAGTATTAAAAATTGTGTCTCTCTCTTCCTGAGGATATAAAGGTAGAGACGTAAATGGTGGCTTTCTAATAAATTGCCACTTCCCTACCTACACAAAACGGTGAAGCAAGACATCCTGAGATATCAACACGCATTTGGCTAGCGTGCTGGACTATACAATACACTTCTTCTTAGAAGAGCCCCGTGCTCAGCAGTGATAAGTACCTCTCTTATAGAGACTAAATTTAACATTTTGTTTCGTATATAATAAAATGGTTACTAAGCTAGCGCCTAACATTAACTTTCCCCAAGAAATATAAGAAGACAAACAACCAGCCGAGGGACGTTACCACTTCAAAACTTGACATGTATGGTAACTCAAGAGTCGTAACTTGATAAAAGGGATGCAAGTTATGTTTGACTTGGGCAAATAATAATATACTCGGCATCCCAACTTTTGGGTTTTAATACAGTTATGGCATATACAGAACATGTTTCTATTTTTTTTATCTTACAGAGCTAGGCATTCTCCAACAGACCAAAAGTTCACTCGACCACGGAAGTCAGCGATACTGTAGCCCTAGATGAAGCATACTGGAGTCTGGAATACACTGGCTCTCAAGGCTCCGGTATATGCTTGGCGACAGATTTTACAGCTTACAACAACAGGCGAGCGATAGGAAATGCCCTACCACCAAGCTATGGTTTCCTCACAATGTTTTCCTTCACCAGTAGGTCAGGCTCCTTTTGCATTTTTCGTGAGATCGAACCTCATAAATTTTATTTTGATATAGCTGTTATAGCGTAGTAAGTAAATGAACGATCTTCGGTGCATTCCATGCGAAGTTTAGTCGTTTCAAATCTCGATTTCATTTTCGTTCACTCGCAAATTATTTTTATTATCACGCGCTATGAAATTGAAGTAAACCTGCTCGCCGGAGAAGATCAATGATATCACCATCCGGAATTTGACTAACAAGTTAGATTAATCTAAAAAAACATGCCATTTTACAGAGGATAGTGGCTAGATCAACTAAGATTTTATAGTAGTTTAAGTTATCCTATCAACAGTGGGGCAAAATCAACTCAACATATTTACGGAATTTACGAGTACTTTTGACACATTGGTGGAGCAAATTGGAATTTCTTAAATGTACAATAAAACCGACACTTTGGATATTTACTTCAGCAAATTAGAGTCGGGACGTGAGTGATCACATCTTGCACTCGATTAAATTAAACTCGCTCGTGCACTCGATAACGATTACAAATGTTGGTAACTAGGGGATTTGTGTACAACGTCACACTTGACGTAAATTACTTACACGATACATGTTTACGGCATTGCACGAATCAACTTTATTACATATTTGTATCGACTTTCATTTATCTCTAAATCTAGTAAGGTCACAGTTAACTCCTAATATTTTTTGACTTTAGTTAATTCGATAGACGCGTCAATATAGAGTTGACAGCTGTTGGCCAAAAATAACTCCATAGAATATTAGCCAGTAAACAAATTATCGTCACTTACTTTATAGAGCTTCTAGCTTAGATTTTTTGTCTCTTTTCAGCTTACGATTACCTGTAACAGAGAGAAAATAATCATTTATTTTATTAAATTAATAACTTTAACAAATTGCTGGTTAAATTTAATGTTAAGTCTTTTTTCTGTAGACAATAAGTCTAGGACTCTAATATATGAACTTCTTGGTGTTTCATATATTATTGTCGCGGAATCTTCTGTCGTAAGAGGTAGCTAATAACAACAAGTTCTTTTTAGAAAATTACATGAATGAAATTGAAGCCGTCAAGTGTTTTTTGGTGGTACATAGCCCAACTACTTGGTACCCTAATGCTTGACACTATTTGAAGATTTCCCCCTCGTCAACAAAGAAATAATATCCTAAATTAGGTTCTAAATATATAAATAAAGTGTATTTGTGTTGGTCACCTCAATCTGTCCCACTTTAAATATCGCAAGGAGAAAAACAGGAAAAAAAGTTCCTGTCTTACGACTAAAAGGGGACAGATAGGAATTTTTATTCCTGATTGTCATAACAGTCTTAAGAAATTTTATTATAAAACCTACACATAATCCAGGTAACGTATACAATCTGTCACTCGTAAGGATAATTTATGTATGAAATATGAAACAAACGAAGACTGATGAGGCTATGAATAGGCAGCTTTATCTACGTACACGTGGCGTGACGTCATGAGGTGACGCGTCATTAACGGCAGGATCACTCGCAAGCCTTGACTGGCCTATTTCGATGAGTCTTGTTTGCTGAGAAGATATGCCAAAGTAAGATAAAGCTTGAAGAATTTAATTTTGGAATTTAGCTGGAAATTCTCATAGAAGCCATCGTTATAATTTGATTGGCAATTCTCCCAGTTTAGAAACAAAATAAATAAAATTACATTACTAATGTTCACTTAGAGTAAATAACACTAACCGTGTTCATCGATTTCAATAGGAATCGATGTAGGCAAAAAGTTTTTCGTTTCCGTTTTAATAGAGAATTATGGGATAGGGGTTTACTAACTGTACTTTTCATGACGAATTAATTTCAGTATGGGACTCACTCAGAATTCGGGAAAAATAATCAGCTGTTTCATACAAGGCAAGGCAAGGCAACGACATAGGACACAATTTGTAAGCAGAAGATTTCTAAAAGTTATGATATAGTCTATTTTATCTAAGTGGTTATTAACTATAAGAAATAGGTCTGTATTTGTTCACGGGCAGAGTTATCGGAAGTCCATTAAAGCACTTCAAATATTAACAGCGCTAATGATCAGGCGGGAGGTCTGAAAGCTCCCGCTTTATTATTCGTTAATGAGTTTGATAACGCGACTAAGAATATTACAATATTCAAGACTATTGAAATATATCTCTACTGGAGGCCCAGTACTGTCTGTGGCATCGTAGCTCCCGAACGGATGAACCTATTTGGATGGATATTGTATTTTTTTTTAAATAAATTAAAATAAGCGGCCATCTTAGACCGATTGATAAGAAACAAAACGGCAGATTACGGATTTTCTCATAACTCCCTCAATGTGAGTATCAAAGGGCTTGGCTTAAATTTCATTCAAGATGGCCGTTACCTAAAAGTGTCGAATTTTTTAATTATTCATTCGGGTCTGGATTATCAAATTTAAAAACAAATTAAGCTCCTCTACAATGTACTTGAAAGTCTCGCCGTATCTCTTTCTTTCCTTCTACGACAACATAAACTCGGACAACATGGATGATATTAGCCCAACTTATAATAAAAGATCCCTACCTACATCCCGAAGGTAAAAAGTTATCAAAGCCTTTATTATCAGAAATATTTTTTGTCACAAGGATTTCTTTTGTTGTGTAACAAAAATATCGAAGTCGCAAAACAAGAGCGAGCGGAGTCCTAATTGGTCTAACAAATAGGGTACGAACGGTGTCATGAAGACGCCACAAATTAGACCCACAGGCTTACTACTGCAAATTATTGGACCTTGGGAGTCCACACATAGACTATTTAATAGAGAAGAGCAAACATTTCTGAACGTGAATCAGTTTTTCCTAGACATTTCGAAGCCAAGTAAGACCCGTGTACAAATTCCATAGTTTTTTTTATGACAACATTACATTCATCAGGCATTTCATCGGGGTGATGGTCAAATAATTCAATCTTTGGATATATCCTCTCGCCCGGATGAAATGTCTCTGCCACAGATAGAAATAAATATTTTGTTTTAATTATACTTTATACTAACACTAGCTATAGATTATATTTTATGTTTTTACTAACCCATGGATTGTATTTTGTCCGAGTAAATAAATTTTATTATTATTTATTATATTATTACTTATCTATGGTGTTGACAACATTTATTGCCTAGTCTATGGAAAGGCTCTCTTGTAAAAAAAAACGAATGATTACGTGTGTCTCAGACCGCTGTTCGTGAATAAATTGCCATTTATTGACTGATTACTTCGATATTTTACTGTATAGCCTGCAAACGATAAAAACCAGTATTAGCATGCATCGTGACTTTACATCAGGAGAGGAAAAGCTTTTAAGCTGACTTTAAAATCTTGACGCAAGTAACATAGATTTCAGAACGGTAGGATACAATGTGATTTACATTTATTAAATAGGATTTAAATAATTATAGGGACTATACATAACCTAACAAAAACTATATAAAGTTATAAACTATATGTACAAAAGCAATATCCATAAATTAAAACTAACTTAAATCTAAACCACTGCCAGTTGGTAGAGTATCCAAAATGCTGGCCCCATTGCCTCGTCGAATGGCAATACTTATGCGCTGACCCAGGTAGAGGCCAGCATTTTGGTCTCGAGTAGCGTCAACTAGACGCTTTGTTAGGGTTTTATATAATAATTTTGCTCCTGGTCCCCAAGGCCCGAGAGTTTCAACCCCAAAAGGCTCAAACATATAACCGCTATCTAAATTACTATATTTGTGCCTTTTGAGGCCTTCAGCTGACTCTGCCGCCGCACCAGCCTTGTTACTAGTAACGGTAAGATGAGACGGTGCAAGAGTGTCGACGCATGTAGCGTCCCACACTAAAGGCCGCCCCATCTTCCAGGGGATAAGTGTCATGCCGTCGGGTCTCTTACCATCGCTACGCATAAGACGACTCGGTTCTAGAATAGCTGCACAGTTAGCGGTGGTAAGAGCCCGGCGAAGGATATCGTTAAGGCTAGCGTGACGGGGTATCCTGCCTGCACTTTTCGAGCGAGATAGACCATGGTGGCCGAGCTGGTCGACATTTGCGCCACACTGGCAGCGATGTGGAGCACAACACGTTGCACCCAAGCGAAGGGAGATTGCGATTCTGAATGAAGTCTTGTCAAGGAGGGTCCCAGTGTTAGGCAAAGGGAGTGCCTGTAACCACAAACCTGATTCCCACTCAGAAACCGCTAAGAGACGGGCGCGATCTGATGAGCTGAGCACGTATTAAGGAGAAGTTTCCGCGCTTGCTCACAGATCGGCCGGTCCCACTGCTTCTGTGAAGATGGATTTTGGGGGTAATCAGTGTTTGGACAAAGTACTGTCCACGCGATCCTAGCCTCATATGCAACATTAATGACAAGTACCCTAATTAGTTAAAATGAATTCAGCTTACTAATTACAAAAAACTTCAGAGGTGTCAAGGGACACCCGGTTTTTCGATTAATTAGTGAAGGAATTGTAATAAAATTTTATTTTTTACGTTAAAATAATATTTTCTATTATTAACAAACATTAGAAAGACGAAACGAAAATAACTGGCTTGTTTTCTATTAGAGAGAGAGAGAGAGACAGATAAAGAAACACGCGCAGGCCGCACGGCTTACAACTATAGCAAAAAGTATCGTTACAACTATTGGTTTTAATCTTTTCCATTTAACCCCCTTTCGCAACGCGCGATAAGGAACTTCGTTACAATTATAAATATTAATATCATTAAACTAAGTATGATTGTAAATATGAAAAGCCGGCAGTCTTAAGTCGCATTCCTTTGCCTTATTTTTACTATTTTTAGTCGAATGCGAAAGGAGGAGGGTTATGTTTTTCGAGTGTATGTATATATACCTATATGTATGGAAGTAAGTATGTGTATATCTTTGGCACGCTCTAGAGCCTAAACGGCTTGTCGTATTTTTATGTGAGTGGTGTCAATAGATTCCTATTAGTCGTTAGAGTGACACTGAATACAACAAAATTTAACAAAAAAAGAACAAGAAATTAAGGATGTCACACAGGTTTAAAGAATTAGCAGTCGGTCTTTTGAAATCGCTTCTAACCACTTGTGTCTTCATCTCTACTCTTCCTTGTAGTTACTCTACGCGCCCGGCTGTAACAAGGGTCAGGATATAGGCTGGTTTTTTTGCTAAGGTTCGTTCTAGGATGTAGGACATGAACCTACCATATGTCATGTCCGGTGGAAGGATAGACAGGGTTTTTGTAGCTGAATTATCGAATACAATATGACATGGGATAATCACTTAGTGAGTGATCGAGGGCAATGTTTCCCAAAAAATGATGCAGTACTCAATTCAACTCTTTTTTTAATTCGTTGCCTGATTTCTCAGAGTAAGTAGGACTGATTTGATAAATTATTTTATTGATTAAAAGGGCATATTTCTCGAGTAGTTTCATCAAAATTGTATCTAAACCGATCAAGACGCTTGATATTTAAATCGAAATAAGTTAATCAGCCCTAATGGTATAGTCTGTATTTTTTTTTTTACACTTGGGATGGATGTATTACGAGAATTAATATGAAATTGTATCTAGATTTTCTTTTGTACTACACTTGACGTTAATATTATAAATGCGAAAGTTTGTATGGGTTATGTATTACGTATAAGTTGCTCTTTCGCGCACAAACCGCTAAACGGATTTGAATGAATTTTTTTACCAGGATAACTTTAACTCTGGATTAATTCTTTTCATTCAATAACAGCTGCAACTAAGTAAATAACTGAATTCAGGTTTTTATTACATATTATTTATCGTCATATTAAAAAGTATGAATTGATGGTATCAGACGGACGGAAAATCTAGCAATACTTTTGAAAAAGTGATTAATAAGATATAGCCAATGAAGTAGTAGATCAAACATCTCATGCGTCTCTGAGAAATAAGGGAACATACTGAAATAAATTAAGAGTGAAAACTCTTTAAAAATTAACAGTTAAAAGTATATTTTAAGACAGTAACAAACAAGAGCAAAAACGTTGGTTTATTTTAAAAATATCTTCAGAAATAAGAAAGATGAGGTCCTGTTTACCAAAATTTTGCCAGATGAAGACCTCGAGCGTGGTGTTGTACAAAGAATAAACTAATATAAGCCCTGAATTAAACAAGGAATTAGCGTTGAAAGCGTCTTCGAGATAAGAACAACCAAGACGCGGGATAACTAAGCACTCAGCGCGTTTACGCACAACATTCGATTGTGTAACGAACAACCATTACAAAATTTTACTAATAACTAGAGAAATAAATCACAATGTAAATATTACTTTTATAGTTCTTATAACATATAGAAGAACTATAAAAGTCCTTAAATAAGTTTTTAAATATATTTTTTAAGTTATTAATAATTCAAACGTAACAAGACTTGCTTGTAACGAACGTTATTTCTAGGCCATTAAATATTTTTTATTCTATTCTTTAAAATGTTTACATCGGTATTTTTATCGGTAATGCATTTTTTTACAATACTTCCATAGTATCAGCAGCGTTGCAAACTAAAAGCAATCGATGCCACTTCTATTCAGATTTTTTTTGTACCCTTGAACGTGTCGCTCAGTTCTCCTGTCTGCTAGGTTATTGATGCATTATTACTTTTTTTTTAATTTTTATTATTGATTTTTTTGTTTGATAAAGTATACCTCCGATTTGATCTTATTTTAGTTTTATCAAAATAGAGATGTTTATTTTGAAATCAAAATGACTGAAAAAGTTCTAGTAATTGAAGTCGATAGTCAAAGAATTATTCTACTTGTCTTAAAAACGTTTAACCTTTTAAAAAAAAACACCGGCAGCCATCTTTATTTTGTTCATAAAGTTATTTCTCAATATCCGACATAGTGCGTAACTGAGAGTTTCCAGAAGGCAAAATATATTCATGGCGAATAATAAAAAGATAATTCACTTAATCCTTGAATGCCTAACTACTCTCTATACTGTCTAAGATATAGCATGACATATTATACAAGATGGCTGGTTGAACAATCGCAATATTTATTTAAGGTACCTACTCAAAACTCAAGATAAACTCAGTGCCTACTTATCTTAGTTATCAGAGAAGTTTTCGCACATTCACAAAAAAATGCCGTCGTCGTATCTATGTATATTTGTTGCAAAACTAGTGATTCTTCACGTATTGATTTGTAACGATGGCGAATTATTAACCATTAATGTTCTTCTTTAAGTGTGGACAAGAAATATAAGGACGGAATAACGTGGTTTTGGTGTTTGAGGGAAATTTCCATACAAAATTCTAGTAAAGTCTTCCCCGCTATTCTGACCACACGACTAAGAAGAGAAGAGATTACTAAAGACAAGGTGGTATGGCCACATTGGCTTTAGCCTACCAATTAGCAGATTAAAAAACTGTAGTTATCAGAAGAGTAAACGTGCTTAGTGTGCGAGTGTGGTGGGCAGCTTTGCATGGAACTATCAGGGTTGCGTGCGTTTGGTTTATATTCAAGATAACTGAAAAATAACACTGCCGAATAAATGTCAATTTTCCACCAAAATTAATTGATAAAATTGACCTGCGCCTCAAGTACGGTTCTCTATTAATCGATGATTTTGAAATGCGAGCCGGTATAAACCCTCATTCCGATCATAAATATCGAACGCAAGAACTAACTCGAAAACTTTTTAACTGACGTTTGATGTCAAATGTGTTAAATAGATTTCTAATCAATCAAGTGCTCGATGACAAGATCCTTCCTTGCAAAAAACGTAATACTCGTAGCATAACGTTTTAGTCCGGCCGTAACAAATATACCTATAGAACTTACTTGCACTGCAGTACTTCCATTACTTGTGAGGTTGAACTTTAAAATCAATTGTGACGAAATGTGGTGTTTAAATTCAATATTGGTCTATTAAAGAAAACAAGTTCCATTTTTTTTATTAAAACACAGAGTTAAAAATTTAATAATATAATAATTGTTAGTATAATTTCAGGTATAGGTTGTACGAGTTTTTTAGTTGTAGAGAATTTAATTTTAACGTTGCTCCCAAAAAATGGGGACGTTCATAATTATTTGCCATTAAACAGCGAATTATTTTAATATTTTTACATAAAAAGGACAGTTTAGTGGTTGTATTTTTTATATACTTAGAATCAAAAGTATTTTGTTATGATATCAAGTTTCAGATCTACTATTAATATAATAAATAATTAATGATTACATGAGAATAACTTGAAATATCAAAACATAATGTATATACGATTTATTAATTTAATTTATGGATTACGTTTCTCCAATACATCTTGTAAAAAAATCAGAAATAACAAGAAACAGTAAATTTTAACTTAATTATGCAGGAATATAAAGTTGTTGAAATTTACACTTAAATGACATCCCGTGAATTGTGAAAGTATGAAACTCATGTCAACCCTTATTACCCCAAAATTTGATTTAATTTTGCAAATGTCATGTGAAATACAAAAGAGATGTTTCAGAAATGTATGGAGCCCGGCCAGGATAGAGTACTTGATACCATAAAAATGTTAGGTATTATTTACCTTTAATCTTTCAACCAAATTTAAAATATACTTTATTTTTAATTTGGTTGATATATATCACAGTGTACAAAATAAATTTTGAATCAAAATGTGTTTACGTTATTTACGCAAAAAGGCAATTGACGCGTTATTGTTGTGTCAATTTTGATATTTGTTAGAGGCGGTGCAATTCGTAGACCAATTTGAGCATTGGAGTCAACATAGGATACAAAAATCTTGCAGTGATGCCATAATTCCACTATAATTCTCAGAATTTTAACTTTTTCGTACACAATGAAGTAGGCAACTGATGCAGATTTAATTATTAATCACATCTTTAGGCATTTTTTGGCAGATGTACACGTATGTTCCTGGCCGACAATGAAACAAGTCCTTTCACAGTAAAAACTTACAATTAGCTTTAATTTATTCGACGCTTTGTCGCGTCGTCCGCGGCTGGTTAGCTTAGCGCTCCAGTAGCAATAACAAAATGAGATGTTTTATTTACAAACTCTAAAAAAGGAGGAGATGCTCAAGTCGTCGGAATATTTTTATGCATGTTCCCGGATTTCAGAGCGACGTAAAATAAAAATACCCTAACGCATTGATAAACAGCTCTCCTATAAGTAGTCTTACAAAAACCAAACAAAGGAGATTTAAAGTAGTAATAAATAAAGAAGAAGTTTCTTTTTGCTTCACGTCTAAGTGGAGTACAAGTCCCAGTCTCGTCCTATACTGTATGGATTTTTCCAGTAAAATTGGTGTTTATGTGTCTGCAATAAAGAGTTAATTCATGAATTCAATTAAGTACATATTAATATTGTTTGCAAACACTTCCACATGACATTTTCCACATGACATTTCTGAAATGTCCTTCCTCCCGATGTCATTCCGAGAAAAACCATTCTCGTAATTTGTCATTAATAATTCAAAGGAAACAGGAAAGAATTAGACAACTCATATTTTATGTAATAATAATAATAACACGAATAAATGAATTTCTAATGATTCTCTTAAAATTAACTACTTTTTCCAAGGTTGCTACATACATCAAATATTAGTAAATTCAAACAAAAATCGGAGTCTTTAACTACGTAGCTCCAAAATAATAGCAATTTTAGGTCATTTTCACGAGAACTTTCCCTGAAGTGGTTATATAAATATCCCAACACAAATTGCCTCTCTCCAGCTAATGACAATAACTGCTCCGGGCCAACTTTATATCATTACATACACCTGCTCGCTAGTCTACTGAACCGCTCGTAAGAGCTATTTCGCTCTAAGCGCTTGCTTCGTTCCCTCCGCTCGAAGTGCTCAAAGTGCTCGCTCGCTCAAGCGCGTCGTTACGCGTTTACTCGTTATGGCTGGTGCTTGTAACCTAACAGTAATTGACGTCTGATGCTGTTTTAGTAAATGTAAATTGTTTATTATACAGGTAAATGCTTTTGGGATTTTCTTGGAGCTACAGGAAAACGCACTTCGATAAAGTATTCGCAAATAGTTACATACATCTTACTTATGAGTAACCCCCGTGGAACGATTAATGATAGGATTTGGTTACTACTGTGTCAGAACGCCGCTGAATATACAAGAACCCTAACATGGAATGTTATCGTTCGACGCTTTTTTCCATGGAGAAATGCTCAAAGCTTACTATTACTCTATACCACGGCTAGGAAGAGCGGCTATGTGGTGTGACCCACTAAAACTGCACAGTGTCACTGGCGGGACAAGGCTGTCGCTGTACGCTGTTATATTGGTCCACAACCCGCGGAGGTTGCCCGATGTAAGACCCCTCCCTCGGAGTGGCCCCTTGATGAGTTACACCAGACAAATAACGCTCAGCCACCAACTGGAGGACCATACCAACATGTGAGCGTCAGACGGCGCTTGCCTAGAAGAAACCGATTCACTCGCGATTTGAAGAGACCGAGATTATAGCTATCGGGAAATAGAGAACTTGGCAGTTCGCACAATAAATGTAGACGCGAAGCGTTTTGTGCGAGTCCGTGGAACCTCTACCATGAACCAACACGTACCAACATGTACCTTCTGTAACATGTCAGGGTCCCTGACTCATCGGCTGTTAAAGATCTTACGGCTTCAAAACGTACACCATCACACGGTTGTGTTCCTATCGATAATACGGAAGGTAAGGTGAGTGACGTACCTCAATACATGCAGTATCTTTTCAGCCCGTCTCAGTTGCAGTGTCCTCATAAAACACCGCAATCTGAGGTAGGTTACCTCACCAGAATTGGAAGCTGTTGCAATTTATAAACAGAGGCCAAATTCTTCTCGACCATCCTATCCCGAATCCCGCTTTTCATCAAGCCATTCCAAACTAAAATGATCTAATCCAGAAAGCCCAAAAACAGTGAAACATTTCTCATAAAACTTTAACCATCCTTTACTCTTAGTATCAAGAGATTAAAAACACTGAAGCCGCGTAAAGAAAGTTTCTTCAGAAGATTTGTCAAACAAGTCCAAAGTTAATTCATATTTCATCCTCTTATTTTCAAATTAACTCTCTATTTATTTACGTTGGCGGTGACGTCAGCGGAGTCTCTGTTTGCAGATTAATATAAACTTTTGTCAGATGTTTTTTGTTAATTTGTTTGAGTGCTGCCCTTTTTGTGAAGCTGTGATAAAAACAGAAGGTTTACAGTGTGAAATAGTTGTGATTAAATTATGTCCTAAAACACGGGGTTATTCCAAACGCAATCAGCAGCGTAAATATAACATACCATATTTAACTTTAATTCGGCAGTCAATCAAACACTACGACGATTTACGTTCACCGCTCAAACCATATTTTTCAGTTAGATTAATTTGAAAACCAAACTAACCACCGATTTTTATAAACTGTTATATGATCTAAAGTTGAGTTCTTTACTTTATAGACCTTTATTTTCACTTACTTTCAGTGGAGCTATTAAAAGCAATGTCAGCACTTTCTGTGAACAATATCCACAGCTGTCCAGCCCTGTAACAATTCTTACACGACAGTAAAATAAAAGGAGCTACGTCTGCTCCGCCCGGAACCTTGAACCAACTCCTCACTGTTATATATATAAATAACATGGGGATGTTAGTTTGTATGAATCCGTATTTTTTCATGCGTTTCTACAGAACGAACTTGCATAACATTTTGCTATTGGCACTGAGTTCCGTGCAGTTGACTAATTAATAAATCATGTGATGATTAATTACAAGTGATAATAAACTAGTATAATTTAAAAATCCCTGAGATGCCCAATTCGTGGCGGCGGCCATCTTGGACCGATTTTCATTAAACAGCTAAGAACACTCACAAATAATTCTCTTTCAAATAAAAATAAATATATCAAATACAAATACAAATTATTTATTTATAGAACATACGCTACAAGTCAGTCAATATAAAATTAAATTACTTAAAAAAAATTGCAACCAAATAAATTACCATTACATAATATAATTAGAATTACAATCAAATATCCAATTTTAAATAGTAGTCAATGTTATAAAACAACTGCTCTTCCAGCCAGGCTCTCAACCTGTTCTTGAAAACGGCGGTGGAAAGCGGCGGTGGTGTCGGTTCATCCATTCGCGAGTCACAGAAAGACAGGCAAACCAAAAGAGACGTTTCAGTAATAAATTTAGCCCCGGCCAGTACAGTGTACATGATACCATAAATACATTAGGGATTATTAATCATTCATATATCAATCAAATTCAAAACAACTTATCGCAGTTTTCAAAATTAATTTAGCCATTCCAAACCGAAATGATCTAATCTAAATCTAAAGAACCACCTGAAAAGTTTTAACAAGAAAAATAAAAAATCGATCGAAGCGTTATTAAGAGCATACCTATACTTAGAAAATATCCTGACGCATTGATAAGCCCCTCCTGTGTAATATCGTTTAAAAAATTATTCCTACTATTAAATAATATACCAAATAATTAGAACATTACATATTAACAAGTGGTTAGAAGTGATTTCGAAAAAACGCGACTTTTAAATCTTTAAACCTGTGCATCATCCTTATTTTTTTTTTCATTTTGATGTGCCAAGTACTTCTCACAGGACTAGGACGAATCTATTGACACATCACACAAGAAAAAAAACGACAAGCCGTTTAGGCTAAAGAAATATACATACATTCGTACACATTTCACTTAAATAGTAAAGCCGCAGAAATAAATATTTTGGTATACACAGCAATACAATAACATATATAACTTATATACAACTTTAACAGGCAAACTGCGAAACTCTTAACAAAACTCGGACTCGGACTCGGACAAAACCGTGCGACGTAGCTAGCAGCGCATTCATCAAGAAGAAAGATCGTTGCGGCTCGTGGAAACCGATTATCCCGTACGCCGTACAATTCCGAGGGAAAGGGACCGATTGGCTTTACACATACCGGAGCGATAACGGCTAAATTGTAGAGGTTAGAGAATTCATAATATATAGAACCTATATCGTAGTATAATTATTTATGTTATTTGCTATTATTTGACACTAATACTGTTGTTTTCTTTGAAATTATTCTCTGTTCAAAAGCTCATGTGGCAAAAAGGCTAGGCAAATGGAGCGAGTTTTTTTTTTATTTCTGTGATAAGGCATACGTTAATTGGCCGAGCGAGAAGAGCGAACGAAACGTTGTTCGAAGAAAAATGTGCTTTCATCTATCAGTTTCTATGTATGGATATTTGTCAGCAAATTTCGTAATCACGTACAGGTCGTAGTTTCAAAAAAGATTTTTTTAAATTATGTGGTGATTGTTGATTGGAATAGTATTTTCACAAAAAGGAGGAAAATTTAGTGCAGTGCTAGTTACTGTTTACCAACCCCCTACTCCAACAGCCGACGATGACATCGCGCGCGCGGCGAGCGGCCGAGCGGAGTGCGAGACGTGTCACCGTTGAACACACGAACGACTCATTTCATCCCTGATGAAGATTACCAAATGTGAACAAAATTATATTTGCATCTTTCCAACAATCAGGTACGCGTGAAAACCCGTCTTCTTAAACAATATGTCCATCAACTTTTTCTTCACGTCATCCTTTATTCGCAGCACTAGCATTACATTACACTAACACTTATAGGGTAGGCACTGAACTATAAAGGCTTTCGTTCTTTTCAGTATTTTATTTATGTTCGTGTGGTCGAGGAGCTGGATGACTGCGTCATTATAGTGGTGGTGAAGCCGGTTTCGGTCGGCTGTGTGTTTTGGTACAAAACTCTCGTAACATTAGCTTTTGTCAGTAGGTATGGTTGTTTATGTTGGTAATAATCTGCTCTGCTGGAAGATGATGGAAAAATTGATGATCGAAAAGCATACATATTTAGTTACATCATAAAAAAAAACGCAATAAATATTCCATAACTTTTATGTACGGGACTCTTGGTGCTCGACTCCGACTCGCACTTGGCCGACTTTTTTATGATTTTTTTATGTATTATTTAGGAAATTTTTGATTGGATATATATTTTACGCAAAATGAATATTCTTTCTGCGGTGTCATTTATTTTAATATATTCGCTTCTCAATTTTAAACAAACTTATTCGATTCTATTGGTATATAATTAAATCGGCCATGAGGACAAAAACGGCACTTTGCTTGAATTCAACAGTTTTTTCCCTATGACTAGCTCGGCCGTTATAATATAATTCAGACCAACAGCAATAAAACACCTGCAACCACATAATATATTTTAAATGCTACGATTATAACCCTTATCGATATAACAAGCAAGATAATCTTAGCAAGATTCTAAATAGGTGTAGGTACGGCACGGCGGCGGGCGGCGGCGGCGGGGCGAACAAAGGTGCGGATTGCTCCCGAGATAGACGAAGTTTAGCATTGCCCCAATTATACCTTCAAAACAATCCACTCCAAGTTTGATAGTGTTATCTGCGGTATTGGTTGAAATCAGCGAGATATGCCCTTTCATATGAATACTGCGTGACGTTTATGGCTCACGTAAGTTGGTAGTATTATTTATTATGCAGGATTACTAGGAATAAATTAACCTCCTAAAGTCGATAAGCTTGACTTCATATAAAAACTTTATGTAACATGAACTAGCGGCACGTCCTGGCTTCGCACAGGTGGAATTTTTTTATAATAAATATAGCCTATGTGCTGTGATAATGTGACTTTTTACGCAAAATTATTTTTTGATATCGATCCAGTGGTTTTTCAGTTTGTAAAATTATAATAATATTAAATTAAAATTATTTAATACATTAAAATCACTCATTACGAGTATAACGCGTCACATAACTATTAAGTCTATCTGTGGTAATGTGTATATTATGAACTTTTTAACGAATAGGCCCTGATAATCTATATATATAATATTAACTTTTTAGTGTTAAATTTGTGTTATTGATGTATTTGCATTAAATTTATTTACTAAGGCATTAAAAAGATAGTATCTCCCATCGTAATTTTGTAATTCACGCGAAATCCTACTATGTTATAGTTAAAAATTTTATTCAAGTTTATATTTTTGTTTAGGGTTTAGGAAGTGGCATTTCGAGCAAGTTTAATAAATTAGGAAAACAAACGCATTGCATTGGTTACGTAGTTTGCAGTAACTGTGTACAATGACACCGGAAAATGTTCGCCATTGTAGAAAGGGTAGGTATGAAGTAGTATTATATTACCTTACTATGTGTTTTTTTTTTATATTGAAAGCTTTGCGATGGCCAGATGTGTAAAAATCTTGTTGATCCCCATATATAATTTACATGTCTCGTAAAAAAACTGAATAATTTTATCAAATATAATTTATATGTTACTTAAAAAACTGAATATATACTTATATCTTACTTCGTAAAGTTAAAATAATTTAAAAAATCAATCGTAATTTAAATTTTAATAAATACTCTCTCTACTGCAAACTTGTTTCAGAAGCTAAAATTATCTCTAATAATACTAAGTCATTTTTAAGCTGCCAAATAAATAATGTGTACTTTTTAGAATGTACATTATCCCAGACCGTTTTACTTTCTTACGGAGAATAAGATCGTAAAGAAAAACCTTTTTAGCCTTTCTATTTAGTGCCTACGAAAGTTTTTTGTACTTTACAGGGAACGCCATTTTACCCGCCTAGATTTAAGTTGAATTTGAAAGTATAATGTAAGTGCGAGTCAAGTTATGATAAGACTGTTGCTGTTAAAAATGTTAGCCTGTCTAAATACAGATATAAATAAAATACTTATAGAATATATTAAAACGAGTTAATATTTTAGGAAACACTTTTATTTCATGCACACGTTACAATTCACAGCGTGGAGAGAGAGAATCTAGCCGACGGAAGTCTGTACGTCATAATTCAAGTGTGACAACATTAAACACACATTACTAGAGGTTAATTGTTTATGAAAGATGTACCTGGCTTTACTTTATAACAATATAGTCAACAAGTACCTCTTAGGTCAAACATTTTTTCAACTCTCCGAAAATTATGATTGAGGTGTCATTTGATTTAGAATAGCGTGTACATATTTTTGAGTAAATACAAGGACCGCTCGCAACAATTGCAAAAATTATAAACAATTAAGTGAATAAAATAAACGCGTGTTTAGTTTTTGCAAATATATCTCAAAACCTATGTGATATCATAGATTAAAATACCTCAAGCAGATCAGCAATTGCAGTACATTAAAGCGTACGCCGATAATTAGTTCCATTCTAGATCACTAGCTGTCACTACATGTATCGAATGGAGGCAGATCCAAAATTATTTTAAAATTCTTTGAGTGTTGGTTCGAGAGTGAATCTTAGCCTCGAAGCAGTACAGTGCAAAATTGTTAGATGGCGCTATTATAAGTAACCGTAGCTACATCAAAGATAAGATATTTAAAATGACACATGAATGATACGTTGCCAACTCGTGCAGCTGTGTAGTCTTTGGGAGGCGTTGCCGCTCTTACAGCTTCGTCTCAGATCTCAGGGCATCGTTCGTGTGGAGCAGATACCGCGATGTGCCTACCAATGCTGTCATTTTATCGATTTTCGCGCTAGATCTAGCACTTTTTCGGAAGATTCAGTGTGCAGAAGCGGATTATAGCGCTAAGCGCCAAATCTAGCGTTATTTTGACAAACCCAGTTTAAAACGAAATGCCTGATATTTTTATTTTTCATAGTACTAATTTTAACTTACTTGTCAAATACTACTATAATCTGACATAAAATAATATGATAATTTAGTCATACCAAACCGAAAATGGATTGCATAATGGTTGGAAAATACGTTATCCTTAACGTTACATTGAGCCCAAATACGATAAAATGTCTACTGTAATTTGGTAAGTTGTTTGGTATCCTATAGATTCCTGATAATGCAGCAGGTATCTGATGATGCAGAATTATCAGGCTTTGGTTACCAAATGTAGACAATATGTTTTAAACCCAAAAAATACGAATAATCGAATCGATGAAGCCTATTAATAAAATTGATTAAATTGTTTTCATCAGCTAAGAAAGAGCTGTTAACTTTCTTAACGGCCGAACCAATTTTAATGAAACAGCTAAAAACACTCGATCAAACTAAATCAAAATCGGTCAACCCGTTTGGGAGCTACGATGCCACAGAGTCAAGGATTTATAAAATTTAAATATGTACCTATTGCTATAATTTACCTTCAATTTGAACTTATTACGACGTCAAGTCAAGAAGTGAAGTTTAATAGACTTAGCTATCAAAGCCAACGAATAAAAAAAAACATTGGTATAAGCTGTCAATGTCATCTTGAGGTATATTCGTCTATGATGTCATCAAGAAAATAATTTGGTTTTAAGCGTCATCTAGCGTAATAAGGATGCGATAATTTGAATCCAATCTTTCATTCGATCGCAACGCCATCTCTCAATAGCCTGGGAAAATTTGACCAAACTCTTAATTTATTTATAAAAAGCAAAATACATTTAAACCAATATTAATGAATCTAAAATTTACTATAGGACTTTTGAGCTGTAATAGCATAATAATAATGTATTTTTATTCGGTGTTCTCTGTCGAAATATATATTCCCGGGCTATTTAGCAGCGCCATCTAGTAATAATACGTAATTCCGAGCTTTTTGCCATGTACGATTTTTTGTTCGTAACTGCTGATCTACTTGAGGTATTTTAATCTATGGTGATATTATCAAAATTGAAAAAAGATTAAAAAAGGTAAGAAGTTTCCCAAAAAAACTTCCAACTATTGGTAATTTGTACAATGTTTGTTTTTTTAACAATGGTATTGTTAAAAAAACAAACATTTTAACAATGGTAATGGAACTTTTGGTATTGCCGGGACCGCTACTAAAAGCTTACTAAAACTAACTTTTAGCGGAAAAATTCTATGACGACTTAAATACCAAAAATCTTAGAAATTGTATTCCTAAATATCAAGTTTCAAACAGATTTGTTGTAAACTACGACAAGTTTTTTCATTTTTACAGTTTAGGTTCTTTTAAGTTACTATGTTTATTGTTTTTTAATTCCTGTTTTTATTTTTATTTTTTGTCAAAAAATATTGATAAATATATATATTCTACAACAAGTTTCCGTCGTAAATACGTTGATAATAATCCATACAAAGTTACGGATGAAGAAAAAAATTGTCATACTTAATAAATCTCTCGCCTCGCTCGGTAACAAATTTTATAGAAATTAATTCCTTGACCTTTGAGCTAGGTGACTTAATGACTCCAACTCAAACGTAAGAAGTTAGTCTACCTCGAGTTTAGCAAACAATCTCGGCTATCTATCGCCACACGACATAAAGACCTCAACACAAACAAGAGGTCTCCGAATCTCTTCAGTTTGGGTTCATACTCGCGAACTCTTAGGTATATAGTCCATTGTTATATTCACAAAGTTCCCAACACTTCGATGGCGAGAATGCCTCGCTTTACGAGTGTTAGGGTAGGCATAGTTTTAGAATATTAATATGAGACATTCAGTGCCTTAGACAATTGAACTATTCGGCGGGTTGATGATCTTAATTTTCGTCCAAGTTTCAAGTTCTAACTTCAGGAAAAGAGAAGTATCTAATGTTATGATAATTATAGTGAATTTTTCAACTTGATCGATTAAAATGGTGTCCTACGTTCTCAACTATGAATTTAAATAGCGACATATTTTTACTAATATCTTATCTTTTTACTCTTTCATAAAATGTTCTATATAATATGGCGTATAATGAGAATTGAACTACCTATACATACAATTCCTAGTGTGTTGCTGTTATTAATGTTAAAATATATTAAGTTCATAATATCCATACATATTAAAAATGCGAAAGTGTGTTTGTTGGTTTGTTTGCTAACGGATAGACTTGATTTGTTGCACAGATATACGAGTAGTTTGAAGTCTGGAGAGTTCCATATTCTAGTTTTTCTCCGTGATATATAACGAGGGCGAAGCAGCAGACAAAAGCTAGTATGCTTTTTTTAAACGTACTTTCGATTCTAGTTACTTAAGTAAGCAATATTTAGAACAGTGCGATAAATACCGGATACGTGTTCACCCTATTTCTATCAGAACTTTGTTATCTTTACGGTTTCTACCTCGCTATTGAGTTTTCATGAACGCCTAGAGAACGTCTCGGCTCGCGACGGGCGGCGGGCGGCGTGCCGGTATTTTATTGAGGAAATACGACCGTAAACCTTTCTCTTCTCTACAATATTACGGATTTCTCCAATAAAACTCGGAGTTTGTGAGCTTTCGAGGTAAGCGTAATATTATATTAAATAAGCATTTTGCTTTAACTTTTGCATTTATCCGAACTAGAATTTCAGCTACTTACTTAATGTAAAGTTTTTACTTTTTAAGGTGCAAGAAATATGTGCCATCTTGTTACAAACTGGATTGTTTTAGAAGTTTATGAGTAATTTAATTTAATACTTGTTTAAAGTTACACAGTACTTCCATTTTTTTTATTCGTTTATCCAATACAGCTAGGCATTTGACCACAAACTCGCACGACCATGGAAGTCAGCAAACTGTAGCCCTAGATGGAGCATACGTCTGGAATACACTGGCTCTCAAGGATGGCTGCCGGAACACACCATGCGAAACATAGCTGAATGTGTTTAGCGGTGACCGATACGCTGATGTAATAAATCAGTTACATGGTACGGCAGGGCACGGATTTTTCCTATGAAGTGGGCTTAAACCATATGACTTTACTTATCTTATTTTCAATTTTCCTTTTACCTTTTATATTACACTACCTGGATAAAAAATAGCATGTGTGATAATCCAGGACAAGAGACCAATTTTTATTTTAAATCTAAAAAAATTAAATTCAGTAAAATTATAACCAAATGCTAATTTCATGCAAGTACGTTCAGCCGTTTGAGCGTAAAGGAGTTCAAACATACACACACAGATGCATACTTTCCTTGCCTTTATAATATTGGTTCTATCACAGCATAAAATATCATCAATCATTTATTTAAACTAAACAAACTCAGCCCAGAATTAATCAATCAACTTGATATTCAAGATTAGTTTAAAACGAGTCAGTGGACCCGCATAGCTGTTTTCACAGCTTCTATAAATCCTCGTAATGGTCACATTATCCTGAATATTTAAAAAGCAAACGCTAGTCGGACCTTCTAGAGCCCGACATAAAAGTACCCTTCGATATGTAGGGTCTATCTATTGAGACATGTCAAGGAATAAAAATCAATTGCGTAGATTTTACTCAAGATAGTCTACCAATGAATGAATAAAATAGTATCACGTATTGTCGACCTTGCGAACACGATATTTTTTACAACTTTATATTAAATAACACGACAACCACTTGACCGTTTTTTTCTTATTATGGAATCTTAAATAATGTTGCGTTCCGCATGTTTGTACCAAATATTATTGAAATCGGCTATCAAATGGCGCCGTAGATACCAACAAAAGTCAAGACAAGTCTCTAAAAAACAAAAAACAACGAAGAATGTATACGCCAAGTTGCAACAAGATTGGTTAATAACTACACCTTGTCGCCTATACATTAAAAAAACTTAAACATGTAATTCGCAACGTCCTAGAACAGAAGTTGCGATGTGGAATCACATTGTGTTTCAAATGTTTCAGTCAAGTGAAAAGCGTGTCGCTTATCCACCCCATGGCTCGAGAGCAGCCCTCGTAGATCGCGTGTGATCGCCGTCCTAGATATATTCTACCTACTTTACAGATAACAATAGATTTGCCTGTGAACACAACTATTACAATTCATTATACATCTAAATCATCACTTCGTAAACTTTAATTTTGAATATAATTATATTAGTTGTGAATCAGATGAGAATACCGTGATCCATTTACGATATGTTCCTCAATTTATCAGAGATTTGAAAATTGGAAAGTAATATACCCTTTTGTTAGAATTAATATTATTACCATTTCATACAACTAGTGGGTTTGTCGTTTCTCGTCGACATATTTTTCTTTACCTACGTTTTTTTTAAACTATATGTGTCTACATCATCTCCGATTAGTGTCAGAATCAGTAGGCCGCGTTAAGAACGTAAATTTGAATTTTTAAAAGTAATTTCTGAATTGTAAAGTAAAACAGATTGCCACCTATCGAATATGGCTTGAACTTTTACTACGGCTACTCAGGTTATTACATCTTAACCTTCTAGTGATCTAAATAGCACAGAATTTAACTAATAGAAGATTCTAAATTATGACATTGATAAACGATTTTAGATCTACTCAGTAATAATAATTATATTTATTAGTTTGAGATTTTGTATTGATCTTTGCGTGGTTAAGTTGTAAAGTTTTGTATTCCGATCGAAAACACTACCTGAATATAGCTACTGGTGCACATAATATAACACATTCTGATAATCCCACAATGTATCTTCTCAAGTAGATTCAGTCCAGCTGTACAAAGCTTACCTTATACCTAGGCTATAGGCGTTTACAGCTTAGATCTAAGCTTCAAGCTTAGCGTGCCTAGCTTACTGAAAATCAGATCAGGTGTGCTACGAAGCTTTTAATGGTACGATAACCTTATTACAACATGAATTGAATTACAAGTTTTTTAAATACATAAATTATATTTAGAAACGACTTTCGACGAGTATTTAGATAAATAATAACAGACTTGAATTTGGCAGATGACTGGACTATTTTTTTAATTGTATAATTACAAGCTACTGGTCTGATATTATCAAAAAAATTGATGGAATCTGCTGGAGCTCTTTGCTCAAATCTTTTATTAATCAAACTTTCAAACAATAAAAAGTATAAGTTGAATTTGAAGAAGAATAAAAGGAATATTTATCACAAAAAAATAGGGTAGAAGAACAGATGACTACGAGTAATAGAATTTTTTGTACAGACTATTTTGCCGAGACTTGGCATGTGAAATTTTAAATTTTGATTAAATTGATATTATATACAATCAATTATCGAGTAAATATGTCAGTAGATTCAAATACGTCAAAAATGAGTAAATCAACCTAATATTAATAACCGCGAAAGTTTGTGGGAATGTATGTGTGTGTTTGTTACTCTTTCACGCCGAAACTACAGAACCGATTTGGATACAATTTGGTACGGAGATAGCTTAGACCCTGGATTAACACACAGGCTACCTTTATTCTGTGTTAAAGCGAGTAACACCGCAAGGCGCAGCTCTATGTTCAAAACATTTTGAAACAGTCAAGTGTGCCAAAAGTAAAATTATAATTCTTTATGTTATTGCAAAATGAGATGAGGATGGCAAGTCGTTGCATTTCTCTTTATGATTGTTCAGTAATATATTTGAAATCAAAACGCATTCCGAATAGAAGTTATAAATAAACTGCTTCATATCCAAATTTATTCAATTAATTAATTCAGTTATCACTAATAGAATTTTAATATTTATAAAAAAATATACATTTATTAAACTGTAAAATGTAAACAACAATGTGACTCTACGAATTACGAAACAAAACCTTTATTCCTGTGATTCTATTGTGATAAAGAAAAGACTTTACCAAAATCCGAAGTAAATGTTTACTGCGAGTTTCTGAAAAGCCAATATGTCAATAAGAGATATCATCAACAAGCTTTGAAGGTATTTTCGATACAATTATAAAGACTTCTTCGCCGCATCCGCGGTAGGTATTTACTGTGATAAATTAGCCTTTGCTGAAACGAAAACCAAACAAAGTTTTTAGTAATTGTTTTGTTAAAATATCTCTAAAATCTCTCGACTCTCATCTCTATCTATAAAAATATATGGCACTTTTTATCCGACTGCGGGTTATTTTTTTCGAGTGTATGTACCTATGTATATTTCTTTGGCACGCCCTAGAGCCAAAACAGCTTGTCGTATTTTTATATGAGTGGTGTCAATAGATTCGTCTTCACCTGCAGACGGTCATAGGTTATACTAGCTGAATCCCGCGATTTCGCTTGTTAAGATAGATACGTGGCTCTAAAGTTCTTGCAGTCGGGTTTTTTTGGAGTAACTTTTAACCATACGATAAGCCGTTTAGGTTCCAAGCCATGCCAGATAAACAATAACCCGCCATCTTTCGCAGTCGGAGAAAAACTCCGCGAAATAGTATCGGAAAACATTGCGGAAAAGCTCTGGAGTACAAAACAAGATAAGGAAATAACCATCTCCGCTTTGTCTCCGACGGAAATCAACTCTTGAGTAACTCCCCTTATTCGAGCCTTTGTGATTCAGCGACGAATACAGAGTAAACAATTTCTAGAAAAATAAGTAATAGCAATTTTAAGAACAGAAATAAAATGTTAGCCATTTTATTTAAAATGTTAGCCATTTTATTTCTATCGGTTTTTACCCGACTGCGAAAGGAGAGTTATGTTTATTGAGTGTAAAATACGACAAGCCTAAATGGCTTGTCGTATTTTTATGTGAGTGACAATAGATTTGTCATAGTCGTGAGAGTGACACTGGGTACATCAAAATACACAGGTTTAACTATTTAAGTTTCGGGTTTTTACGAACTCGCTTCTAACCACTTGTTCAACTTTGTATACGGAACACTAAAAACGATTAATAAATAATATTTTTAACAATAAAGATACAGAGGGCGGTTTTAAATCGTAGCTTTTTGAGGAGATTCTCCCTCTGTAATCAATTAATGTAAGTTTAAGTTACTCATTTATTTGTGTTTATTTTTATTTTTTTATTGACATACAAAACATAATACAGTCAAACAAAAAAAAAACATTATCAAGTAGATACAGTTTAGATCTAGACTATGTTCCTTAATATGTTAAATTGAATTTAAAATATTATGCAAATATTTCTCAAAACAATTGAATACCTAATAGGTAAAGAAGTATTTTTCTAATAAGATGTGAACACTATTTTCTTGATATCATTTTTGAATTTAGATATTTTTTTAATCAAAAATATCAACAGAGTTGTGATGTTCTTTCAAGATTTCGTTAAATTGGCGACAAAATCTCACAATTAGATTATAAGAAGAAGTATTATTCTTGTACACTTGCAAATTAAATATTTTCAAAAAGCTAGCCCGATTTCTAGGAGTTATGTTCAAACTAATAGTGGAGAGAAGTGACGGAGAATCTATCTGAGAATGTATGATCTTATAAAGGCAGACTAGATATTTTAGACTAGGTTTTTAATGTTATAACTTTCTGTATTATTCTATAGAATACTGTGTAATTTAAATTTATTTCTTCAGTTTTAAATTTAAGTAATATTCAAGCTATGACATAAACAGTTCATATAAATAAATATATTTATTTATATTGTAAGTTTTATTTATTTTTATTATATTTTATAAGTTTGTGAAATATATGTCCTTTGAGCTAAAACAAACTTCAATAATAAAAAATGAAAGCAATATTTAAAGTAAAATTACTTTGATTTGAGATATATAGTTCTAATCTACAATATTACTACTACAGGAAACTGTTAGAGTATTGTAAATTAAGTGGCAAGCATTTGACACAATTTGACAATAAATCATCGCTTGCTGCGTCACCTCCGACCCCACCCACGAGGGATAAGAGCATGAAAATGATGAATTACTGACTGACTTACAAGGAAGAGTTGTACCCACTATATATTATATATGTATATTGTCATTTAAATCATTATTTTAAATATAAAAATAAATAATATAATATATAATATGTATGTATACTTACTCATAGTACATATTCTAAACCTTAATCTTGATAATCTTTTAAGTAAAATATGTTCTTAGTTCAGAGACGCCTAGACCGATATGGAAAATTATTTATTTGTATGTAATCATTTGATGATCATATTATTTCCTATGTTCACGGATGTCGGAGTTACTAAAAAATAAATTAATTTTCATCCTACCATGTCGGAAAGAATATTTTTGCTATTCGATATCTGAGTGCAAAAGCCGTTTTTATCCGAGGATAAAGTACCTAAATTTGAATTTCGAATATCGTGTGCACTAAGTTTGTGAATTAAAAATCTCATTCGACATATTTACTTCTACCTCTATGGTGCCGAATTTATCATACTACCTTTTTTATTTTGTTAAAAACTCAGATTCGGAACCTCTTTTTAATTTGTTTTGCGCGCGCCATCATCTTTTCACGTCATATTGTTAAAACCTTAGGTACGTTAAAAATAAGTAAAAAAACTAAAATGAGTGATTAAATTTTTTATTTTTCGTATGTAATCATTTCCTCGCTGAGGTGAGTGCAAAGATTTTTCAACTTGTGCTCTTTTAAACTCCTGGCTCGGAATTCTAATTTTTGATTTGAATTTTAGAATACTTCGCTTGCTCGGTCATCAAAAGTGAGCACGCGGTTAAAAAGCAATTTTGCACTCTTGTATAACAAATAACTATTGCTTATTGTATAAGGATCTACTTTATAAAAGCACAGACAGTATTTTTTCTGTTTATTTCCATAAATTTGCTATGATGTCTTTGTGTACGCTTTATGTCACTTTACAAGCGTTGTTGACAAAGGCAGCTCGTGACAGTAGAAACTGTAGGTATTTTAATGACAATCTTGACCTCAATCACACGTGGCTTGTGCGGGTCCGTAATGAGTGCCGCTGATCCCTAATTACACATTCCATCACGGACGAGCCGTGTTGAGATTACAACCGCACTCGTACGTATGTTATATAGGGCATATATTTCTAACTACTTATAACTAGAGAAATAAATGACAATGTAAGTATATAATATCTCATAAATATATGTTATAAGTGTAATGTACACCACTACTGAAGTTGATATTAGGAAAGGACAAGTAACACCAAACTATAATGATATCGGCTCGATGTAAGCTACCACGTCTTTCCTCCGCGGCGGTCGGTCGGCTAGTGCCCTCCCCCGCCCCGCGGCCCGCGCGTGCCTTTGTTCGAGACGACAGAGTTATACCTAACTATAAATGTCTATACACTACAATAAGAACTATAAATGTATTTAAATACGTATTTTAAGTTAATTTTTTTTAAGTAAGTAATTCATAATTCAAATGTAGCATGACTTGTCTGTAACGAACGTTATTTAAATTCTAATAAATATTTTGTATTCTTATTCATTGCTCAACTGACTTAGGAGTTATGGTGGTAGTTCGTTTCCTATCGCTCGCCTGGCTAGCTACTAAGTTGTGAAATCTGTCGTCAAGCACCTACGTTCCGGTAGCCTTCCTTGAGTGCTAGCGTATTCCAGACTCGGCATGCTCCATCTAGGGCTGCAGTATTGCTGATTTCCGTGGTCGTGCGAACTTGTAGTCAAATGCCTAGCTGTGTAAGTTAAAAATAAGGGTTAAATAACAGAATATCAAAACTATGCTGCTTAATAACTACTTTTTAA
Organism: Ligdia adustata; assembly: GCA_947049295.1. Taxonomy (NCBI): domain Eukaryota; kingdom Metazoa; phylum Arthropoda; class Insecta; order Lepidoptera; family Geometridae; genus Ligdia; species Ligdia adustata. The sequence goes on from OX346221.1 coordinate 1,315,243, forward strand.
TCTTCGTTATAATAATAATAAATAATTTAATACAGTTTTGATTTGAAAATACCGAAGATAAATTTTGTCCATCCTAAAGTGACCTGGAACTCGCGATCGCTTTTACCGATAAAGCGCGACTTTAAGCATCTTGGTTATAGAACTTGCTGTCAAAATGAAACCAAGTTTGCTTGTTCTTGTTTTCAATTCTTTCATGTCTGTAGCCTAAAGCCCTGTCGGTTGTAAAAACTATCCTAGACCATGTGCCATACAAGAGGCCTATAAACTTCAACACTCATGAAGGTAACTATACCGACATCAAAGTAAAAAAAAACCAACAGCAAATTTATCAATTTAATAGTTCACAGCAATCTGCTATAATTCTTCGATCACATATTTCGGTTTCACCTGCGGGTAATCCGTATTGGAATCTCCGAGCCCAGTATTAGGAGCGACCAATCAGAGGCCGGGACCTGATCTCATCACACTTCTAATATCTTTCCCCACTACAACAGTAATATTATATATTTAATAACTTGAGTGTAAAACTAAGCATCTTACAAGCATTTTTTAACGATTACAAAAAATTAGGAGAACAATTCGCCGAATTCAAACAATTAATCATAATCATTTATTTCTTTATATAAGATATATATATATATATATATATATACACATTCATTTTATAAATTCTGTACCAAAAATCTCACAGCAGCTACACTAAGTAGCTTTGTGCAGTAGGTGCTACTTCTCTTGAGGACTTAAACTATTGGTCATAGTATGTAAGAGTAATTATGTATTTTGCTCGATTTTCCAGCGATACCACGACTGATTTACTACCTTTCTGTTTGAAACAGTGTACTTTCTACGAGTTCCATATGAAAATAGATCCATACAATAAATATAAAAAAGTTCAGTTGTTTGATTTACAAACTGTCAAAAACTGAAAAAAATAGATTGCCGAATTGAAATTCGTTTTTCATTTTTAAGGTAGGTTATACAAACGATGTACGATAAACTTATCGTAAGTTTTCTAATACTTAGCCATTAATTAGCATTAGTATCTTTAAACTTAAACTCTTACTTAGCGAACTTTTCCTTTAGCTCGCAAATAATTTCTTAAGCTAAGTTGAACTGACATATAGTGTTAGCATTTTGCAACTAGCTGATGATCGCTACTTCGTCAGCGTGATATTTATATTTTTTTAGTTTCACTTAAATCGATCCAGTCGTTTCCGATTTGCCCATACAAACGGACAAATAGAGAAACTAAAATTTGAAAATAATCTATATACATATATATGTGACTCGCTTTTTAGCATTTTTTTCAGTGTACAGAAATTCGATCCCTACGGTTTTATTGTTTGTATAAATGTATCTCAAACAAGGTCTCCAAATTGCCGACAACTGCAAAGAAATCGGGTGCGCTCTGTTCGCTTTACTGACCGCAAGAATGTAACATTGTAATGTGAGGTTAAATTTACACTCAGCATAAGTGCACAGATAACTGGACAGCATATATTTAAACAAAGTAATTTACGCACGTAATTTATTTGAAAAAGTTATTAAATTCTGCATAACGATTTTGATAAATAAATAAATTATCTTATCTAGGATCCTTAGAAGGAAATGGGAACCATTATAGGAAAAATTTGTTGTAGGTACTCCTGTCTAATGTCCTTTATCCTCTTCCTCAAAAAACTGCAGAGGTATAAAGTTAAAATGTATGAAAAATACTTCCATATCTATATAGTCTTTTTCTCCATAGTCTTTTTCAGCTAAAAAACAAACGCATTAGTAAACGCGATTATAAATTAGTTTATTTAAAAACCAACTTTATTATTTAACTAACTATATTTATATATTAGGTACGATAGCACTACACCAGTAGTTTAAAAATCTCGTAGCCTAAAAAAATCTAAGACTTCAGAGAACCTGTACACCAATTTTCGTCAAGATTAGACGGAAACTACGACTTGTACGCAAGAACAACATTTCTTCGGACTTACATCTATACATATAAATATATAAACTGACAGACAAAATAATATTTTTTCCAGACTCGAAACACGGACGTTTTGCTCGCTTCGTAATAACTTGAGCGAGCAACTCAAGTTATTTATAAACCATACTAAAATCTATTTATTGGATCGTCAAAAATCAACATTTCCACTTCTCCGTGGTTTCTGTCGAGTTTCCAAACTTTTGCAAGTGAACTTGACGCTGGGAAATATACAAATCGTATGGTGCCACATAAAAAAGAGAAAAAATATATATTTGCAAGCATTGGATTCTGCCTACATCAGCAAACGGAATACTACGTCAATTAGAACTATTATTTATTCCGTGACTTTATACGAGTACTATTTTTAACCCACGCGCAAGTCGAGAGCTAAACTTCCACAAGCCATCCCGCATTTCTGTGTAATTGCAAACGTGTTGACTTAGTTTGTTGAAGGTCCCTGGAAGGTAGGCGTCCTAAACCAATACAATTTAAACAAACTCGGTTGCAACGAGACGGTTAACATTCCGATGTTTTATTCTGTAAGTTAAATAGAAAAAGAAAATATTGGATACTTGAGTTTGGTTTACAGGATACTTTAACGCAAGGAAGATAAAGCTTAAAAGAAAATGCGAGCGTTTTTTATAATGATTTTTAACATTTTAAACTTCTCTCTCCTGCAATCTTCCCATGGATGATGAGCTGGAGCATTTTGTCATTTCCCATGACGTGACCGAAATAGGAAAGCTTTCTGCGCTTAACGTTGTCAAAAGGTATACCTTTTTTCCAAGGGTATTTAAAACCTTAGTATCCGTTATTCGGTCAAGCCACGAAATTTTTAAAATATGTAGGAGACATTCTTAGGTAAAGAATCTGCGGGAGTGGTTCGGCTGTAGCACTTACATCGCTCTTTAGAGCGGCAGCCTCGAAAGTTAGAATTGCCCTGATGCTGTCCATCCATGCCAGGAGGAGGTTCTGTTGTAGCCATATAATATTTTTTCTAGATTCCTTAACCAATTAAAACCTTTATTTGTTTAATGGAGTACTTATAAATTCTATGGGAGGGTATTAAATAAATTTTATCGAAATTATTTCAGTTTGATTTATAAATCAAAATTACTGATGAATTTAATAGGCGTCTGCTATATTGGTGTTTGCTCCAAAACATCTCACTTAATACTAACAATCTTTACCTTACCATAAATACACACTACAAATTTCATGTCTCTAGGTTTAGCGGTTTAGATTCGACGTTGATTCCTAAAAAAATCAGTCAGTCAGAACTTACTCTTTTATATACAACGTGTGACAGAAAAGTGTGTCAATACTTAAAGGTATTTAGTCTACCAGTCAATGTGAACCCATTGAAGAAGAACATTTTGTAATAAAATTTGTTTTTGCAAAATTTGACAAAAACATATTAGGTACTCCATACAAAAAATTGGTCAAGTGATTGGTCAATTTAGCTAAATTTTCTCTTACAATGGATTTACCTTGATTGGTAGACCCTTAAGTATTGCCACACCTTTCTGTTACACTTTGTATAGAGATAGATATAGATAATCTAGCATGACTGCACAAAACACGATCCACTGCGCAGATTTCCGTCTTAAACAATTATTTGCACGTTTCTAACTTTGGCAAACAAACTGTTGAAACTGTTCGCTATAAGATTCTCCTTTGATCTCCCGCCGCTGGCGAACTGCGCGTATTTAATGGAAAATTTAGAGGTCAAGTTTAAACAATATTCGCGTTGAGGTAAATTTTTGGCAAGTAAATCCAGTTCTGCTTCAAAACCCACGCTTCAATTAATTTTGTGAAAATCTTACGTCATTTGAATTGTTTTAGTACAGACATCCAAAAAAGAAGAGGTACTCAACTCGACGGGTATGAAACTAACGCGTGTTTGATTTATTTTGTTTAAGGAGACGGGTTTTCACGCGTACCTGATTATTGGAAAGGTCCAACTTTAGTTTCGTTCACATTCGATGAACGAAATAAATAAATTAGTCTGATAGCCTGGTTATGAGTTTTGACTGTAATATTAATTTATTTATTCATATTCTAGGCATTTGACCACTAAGTCGCACGACTACGAAATTCAGCGACACTGTGGCTGATGGAGCATAGTCTGGAATAGTGGCTGGCTGGCTCTCAAGGAAGGCTGTCGGAACACGCTGATAGGTGTTCGGTGACAGATTTTAACTTTGCGACTGTTAGAGAACCTCTACCGCAATCTCGTAATTCTGAAGCCATTTGTTTAGATCTCGTCATTCTGAGATATCGTCATTCTGAGTTCTTGGCATTATCAGACGGACCAATTAAGAGCGCGTTGAACCTTTCTAACTATAATGGGATCGTCAGCGGAGCGCGAGACGTCTTAACACAATGTTATTATAACTTCGTCTTCCACTACATAATTACATTGTCGTAGTGCCCTGGTTAGGTACTTGAGTTATATCGTAGGACAGTAGTTAGAAACTGAGGACTACTTATACCAAACTAGTTACAAAACTATTATCGTAGGGTTTTTACGTATTTTTAGTTTAGTTTAGTAGAATTTTTTCTATCAAATATAAATATCTGATAGACCGCGGGACCTCGAATAAATGCAGGGTCAGGGATGTACTAGGCCCAAAATAACGTTATACAATATACAGCTGTTTTATAAATATTTCGGTAAAACGATGAACTTTTCTACCCGACTGTGAAAAATGAGGGTTATGTTTTTCGAGTGTATATATATGTATGTATGAATTTATTTATGTAAATTTCTTTGCCACGCCCGAGAGCCTAAACGGCTGGTCTTATTTTTATTTGAGTGGTGTCAATAGATTCATCTTATCGTGAGTCTGACACTGGGTACATTAAAATTTAAATGATAATACATAGGTTTAACTATTAAACAATCGGGTTTTTTTCAAACTAACTACTTGTTTAGTGACAAGCTGTTTATTTTTCCAATTTAGGGTTTGTCCCATACCGAAAATAGATCGCAATGATGTGTATAGTAAACCTCTTTAGGTTTAGTCCATCCCTAACCAATACCTGACGTTTTTATTTCGTTCTTCTATCAAGGTTATGATTACTAAAAGTATCGTAACAACTCACAACTTTCGCGTTTGTTATCGTAAAATCTACCAAAACTACAAAAACTATATTAAACTCCAAACCCAATCGGAGTTAGTATGAGAATTCTATCAGTTTCGGAAACCGACGTGTGAAAATACACTTTGCGGAGAACTGGGGAGTGAGGGAGCGGGGAAGTGTGGGGGGATAGAACAAACAGTCCCGAACTGGTTGTAAATCACGACGCCGGATCTAACAATAAAACAATGTAATTTAGGGCGAGAGGAAGCCACACTACAGATAATAAACGGTATGGAAACTTTGACTAGCCTGTTGGTGCAGTTGGTAGCAACCCTGCCTTCTGCGCCGCTGGTCCCGGGTTCGATCCCCGAACAGATTAAACATTAGTGCACATAAACATGTCTGTTTTACCTGTGCCTGGGTGTTTATTATATATAAGTATGTATTTTTGTATATCAGTCATCTGGTTACTATAGTACAGGCTTTACCTAGTTTGGGACCTGAAGGCCTTTATGCTAATGTTGTCCCATATTATTATTATATTATAAACTTACACACTAATATTATAAAGGGGAAAGTTTGTATGGATGTTAGTGTGTGTGTTTGTTTGTTCCTACTTCACGCTCAAACACCTTAACGGATTTGGATAAAATTTGGCACGAACATAGCTTATACCCTGGATTAACACATAGGCTTCTTTATATCCCGGAAAATTGATGGGTTCCCATGGGTCGATCAGGTATAAACCGCGGGGTGCAGCTAGTAAAGTTATAATTTGTAAAAAATCCCGTTCACACTACGTTATTAATTAGTCTAATCAGCAAGTAGTTAATAACTAAACGTGTCCGATCACCGAGAAGTAGTTAATTATCTCATATGTGCTTAAGGTTTTATGTGGTTTTTATATTAAAAGAGAATTAGCTTAACAAAGAACTTATAATCCGAAATGATTACACGAGGCAAAACAATTTGTATTGCTACCTACAGACCATTTAGGATATACAGATAATACAAATGCTCGGAAGGGCGGAAGGAGTTTATCGATAATATACCGGTATTTATGCATCGGTACCAATTTAATAAATACACATTAAGTATATTAATGTATTGAAATAATATATCAGTATTCATACCGATAAAGAGATACCCTATAACGAATATGTTTATCGGTATTTTGATATCGATACCAAAATTACATCAATATTACAGTCCCTGACTGCAATAGAGAGAACCCATACTGTCCTATATTGCGAGTGTCCCAACAGTTAGAGTGATCTCCCTAAAGGCGGTAAAGTTAGCTGCAACGCTGCACGTAGTAATTAACCATTTAGCTGCTAAATTCCGCCCAACCTACTGCCACATTACTATGCAGCTTAAGGTCACACCAAACTATTTTATTCTGTACATTTCTGTATGTTGCTATCATAATTAAGAACAAGTTCATAAATAATATATTTTACGTCTTCAGCAACTTCGTCGTAATTATAGAGACAATCATTTTATATTATTGCTAGCGGGATGTCCCAGCTTCGCATATTATAAATGTAGCCTATGTTAATCAGTGATAATGTAGCTTTCTAACGTAATAAGAATTTTTGAAATCGGTCCAGTTGTTAAGTTTCTTCATCTTCTTCTTCTTGTACGTAAAAATCAATTGCTGTTCGTTTGTCCGGAAAAAGCTCCAGAAAATCAAAATCAATTAAAACCAAAATCAGCTGAGTTTGATTTTGAAATGTTTGTGAAGGTTTAAGTTTTTCGAGTCAGCTAATTGTATATAAAAATACAATCTTTCCTCTTTGTAATAGAAGTAGAAGAGTAGATTAGTATAGCTGAGTAAGAGACAAGCATTCTACGTTATTATCAGCTTCTCAAGATGCGAGGTGTGGTTGAGTTCTAGAGTAGTTGCAAAGTTTAACGACTCTCAGGAGTGACGCACGTGTCGATCGTTCCGTTTACATAGTTTCTCGGAGTTTACTGTTGTTGCTCTTAGTTAGTATATATATCATATGTGTGATAAGATAATTCGGGGTTGGGTATGTAATAGGGATAAGTAGTTCTGAAATAGTAGGTGCAAAAATTTACTTCGCGAGGAATTTTTTTTCGATGGTTCCCTTCGTATTTTTATCCCCATCATTGACTAGCTTTAAGGATAAGGTGAAAAAGTTTTATTTGTAATCTGTGTGATCATTACTTGTCTGCTGTATGTATTATTGTCTACCTTCTTTGTTTTTTTTACTATGATATATTACTATACTTTTATACTATTAAGTAAGTGTATGTATTGATTTTAATGTGTATTAAGTTAATTAAGTATGCTCTTTATTGTATACCACGTCCTATTTAATTTCATTTTATCACAATTGTCTCCATCATAAGGTTGCCTGGAAAAGGTCGCTTTTTAGCGATAAAGCCGCCACCTGTAGCACTATATTATTTACTGTACTTAAATTGTTATTTTTTTTCTCTTGTTTTAATTTTTCTGTGTTCAATAAAGAATTGATCTATCTATCTTATTTACTTATGTTTTTATATTTCAACGACCTCGTGACTGACGGCGCGCCAAAACAGGCTGCTTTTAGAATAAAATTCCCCAAAAAGCGCGCAGTAAAACCTGGTCATAAACTAGTCATTGCGCGCAAGTACAATTTTTTAGGTATAAATACTGACAGACTTAAGTTCAACTTAATTTTCCCATATTTGAAGCAGAGGCGCTCAAAAATTTCAATTTCCATTACTTTAATAATATTTCAGAAGCACCTTACATTATTATTCTCATCCGATAGAGAGTTCGTGCGTGTTATAACCCCTATTCACGCGAGTAGGCACTTGGGACATTTTCACAACCGTTCCGAACCGACCTCTTTAGACAAATGCATCGATCTCCCTCCATTGTACATTGTATTTCAATTTAAAAGGTTTCCCATCGAGGCTGGACATTGCCGCACGTTAATATGACCAGCTGTCGATATTTTACAGGATATCCCGTTAACTAAATATGGGTAAGAAACAAGTCTACCTTACAGAGTCCAAGGATCTTCGACTGAAACAGTTATAATTAATACTACCTATTCACCAAGATTTTAGATTAACTACTCTCTTGCTGGCATATACATATTAAGGGAAAAGAAAAACTCGTAGGTACTCCGCTATTTTGTAGCAGCGGCATCTTGAACCGGTTTTCAGCAAACTTAGGTAACAATACTCCCGACTAATACAGCTTGTAAACAAAAATATCAAAATCAGAATCGGTCCATCCATTTGGGAGCTATGATGCTACAGACAGACAGGCACACACATACGTCGTCGTTTTTGCGTCGGGGGTTAAAAAGCTTTAACACTTTTGTATATTCGTATTTTTTCGGACACTTTTGCTCGTGGCTGGTCACCCCATCGCTATCCCGTCCGGCCGTTCAACCGCAGACACATAAAGCACACTCATGTGTATAAACCACACGAGTATGTGTGTTTATATGTGTTGTGTGTTTTGGTGGGTGTTTGCTCTCCAATTTACGATGGGCGTAATTTATGAAGGCTGGCGTTGTTAATTTGATTTAAGAGTTTGTGGACATTGTTCCGTTTGAAACCTAATTTTTTAAAATTTTATCTACTCTACTCCCAATCACAGCTGTTTTTTTTAGAAGAAGGCTTGCGTTTGACTGAAACTCGCTTGAGGTGAAGTGACGGTGCGGCCTAAGGGGCACGCTTGCTTAGAAGACCTACTCACCCGTGACTTGAAAAGACCCGTATCAGAAATTATAGAATACGGCAGCAAAACCGCTACAATGGAATTGTAATTCTAAAACAATTCAAATGAACCAGATATGAGCACCATATCCATGTCTTTGTAAAAGATTTTAAGGAACTTATTCATCAATCCAAGAGTTACTTTTACGAAAATCTATTTCAGTAAAGTTTGTTTTTAACTACATTCTTAGTAGGTTTCTGTTTAGTTTGTGTATTTTTTGTCATCAGATAGCAGTATCGAATAGCTATTTCATTTTATTCTTCAGCCAAGATTTGTTTTATTAGCATACTAATAGAATTTGCCAAGACTTGTTAAAGTAGCTTACTGCATTAATGTTGATCAAATTATTATTATATTCAAGTGCCTTTATCACTGAAAACGAAATATTATCCTAATAATATAGCGGCAAAAATGTATGCCGCAGGTAAAACCTAGTATTAATGCATTATTATAACTATGTCTGTATTTTCAGAACTCAAATACTATTTGATCTACTCGTACAATACAGTTTCTCAGCTCAATACAACCGACCAATGTATATTTATAGTAAGTATAAATATCATAAAGGTTAGCAACGCTATTGTTCCTATACGTAACCATAATCGCTATTCAGGTGGGCCGGATCAAAGGTAAGATTTCTTTTGTAAAGGCTTCGAGTGAAAAGGTTACGAATAAATCGAAATATGCAAAAATATCGACAGAAACGAAAACAGCGTTAAGTAAACGTTCAGTACAATCGTTTTGAAAGTGCTTGTGATTGCAAAAATATTGCGAATTCATCCTGAAAGGATCGAATTCAAATACGTTTATGTTTAAGACCGTAGCCTCCTACTTCTAGGCACGGATTCTCCATGTGAATTAGGAGTGTAGGCACGCTAGCCAAATTACGACGTATTTTTATTTTAAAAAGTCATAGCATTTAAGAACATGCGAAAAAACGTGTCTACTACGCTAGCTAAATTACGACTTATCTCTACTCGTATCTTCAAAAGTTATTGCATCTAAGTACTCGTAAATGCGGTAAAATGTTGTCACCGGTTTTTCAATTACTTTATAGTTAGATAATTGATGGAGTCAGACGTTACTTTGCGGAAATCCATTTATAATAAGATGGTATATACAAAATATTTAGTGTTTTTCTGCCTCATCTTGATGTCAGCGTGAGAAATCGAAAAATATTTTTGTTTTTATGGTGTGGTTCCTCCTCACCAATAAATAATAATAAAGAGAAATAATAAGGTGAGGTGTGGCGGTGGTGAGGAGGAACCTCACCATAAAAACAAAAATATTTTTCAATTTCTCACGCTGACATCAAGACGAGGCGGAAAACACTAAATATTTTGTATATACCATCTTATTACTTTATAGTTTATAAATAACCTGTGTGACAATCACAGTGTTCATTATTATTTAATACTTTTACTACTTGACTAAATCTGAACATATTTTAAGACATTTAAATTATAGTTGACAACAAAATACAAAGTGTATTCACACTTCTTTTGGGATACTGAGTGGTACTAAAACTCAGAATAATGCGAGTATCATAAGATCTTTTTATAGGCGTTGAACCTGTTAACTATTGAACCTGAAGAAACACAATCTTATTAAAAGGTAGAAGAACTCTGGGTTAACCCTGTCTGTTTTGCCGACGGCACATACGTTTACGACACTTCGTAGACAGACTACGATACTTCGTAGACAGACTACGATATTCGGGAGACTGTCTATGATTCTTTGTTTACCGCCTACGATACTTCGTAGACCGTCTACGATTCTTTTTTTACCGCCTACGATACTTCGTACACCGTCTATGATACTTTGTAAACGGTCTACGATACTTCGTAGATCATACACGATACTTCGTTCGCTTCGCTTTTACCAATTACTTGAAGACCGTTTTAAGCCCCCGTACGATCTGACAACTCTGACACTAGGTCGAACTGCCTGTTTGTACGAATCAAAAGATTATAATTAGTGCCTCTCTAAGGTTAATAAATTATTAAGTAGTTTGGCAGAGTTTAAAACAGCCGCAGAGAGGCTATAGTACCGAGAAATGTAAACGGATACTTCCGTTTAATTTGATCTTCAAAGCGCAACTTCCAGCAATTAAACCCGATCCAAGTCTAACAAAGTCTCGAACTTTCTGTTTCTTTACTCAAACATTAATTCGTGGAGTTTAAATCCTTTGAGGATCAGAAATTATTTATTTCATAATCTAAGCTGAACTATTTTTAATTCATCAAATACACCTAATAGTAGGTTAAGTATTTTGAAAAATAATATAAGTCTTCCTTAAATAGTAATTAAAAAAAATATAAGATTTTGTAAAAATCTAAGCAAATAAAAAAATATGCATCTGCTTTTGACATCATGGTTTCTAGCTTTACTCGAGGCTTCATCCGCGTTATGTATGTTTTCTCTGTTCAAAATAAACGAGTCGATCTGTAACTCAGTTGTTGAGTAGAAGACAAACAAACAATTAGCAAACATACTTTTTTTATCTTATATATGTCTACTACAAGTTCGCACGAGTACGGAAGTCAGCCATACTGTAGTCCAAGAAGTAGCATGCCTAGTCTGAAATATTTTTCTCTCAAGGAAAGCTGTCGGAACACATTGTCAGGTGCTTGGCGACAGATTTTACACCTCGCCAGACGAGCGATAAGAAACGCCCTACCACCATGCTATAGTTTCCTCACGATGTTTTTTTTTACCGGTAGCTCAGGCTCTTTTTGCACTCGGGCTCTTGTTTCGTGGGATCGAACCTCGTACCGTTTGCACGGCAATCGACCCCACTAACCACTTGACCATCATTTAACTCGTTACCATTTATAATATGTGTTGATAGAATAAATAAAATTTTATCCTAGAAAAACAAAACCACTTAAAAGGAAAATCGAATAAATTCTTCGAAAAGATAACAAAAGCTATTCCACTTTCTGTACCAAGCGCTAGGTTGTACAAAGTAACGCCCTCCGAGCTAGGTCACACGAACTCAGGTGTTTTATGTGAGCACTAACCTGGATCTAGCCTGCATTATGCACTCTTATTTCCACTTACAATAAAACACGGTTATTACGAGTTATGTACTTGGAAAACTTAGATTGAGTTTCGTAGGAAATATAGTCGGAAAATTAGATTTTTACATTTTTAAGACAAATTTACGAGCAAATGCCTTTTTTTAGGTAAATTAATCACAAACACACAAGTTCTTTTATTTTAGTGACTACCTAATTCATTTTGGAAGTTTTAATGTCTCAATTTAAGTTTTTTTTCTGTTTCAACAAATACATATTTTTATAAATCGGTCTGTCCGTAACCGCGAAAACGAGTAACCAACTTTAAAAAAAAGCTTTAGTCGAGTTTCTCATCCGTTTTGGTAAGCCTGAAAAAATAGGGAAATAAATTACCAAAGACTACTAAAGATCGACAAGTAAAACAAACTATTCAACCAAAGAACTATCAGAATTCGTATTTTTTTATATCCTAACGCAAATACGAGTAATTCGATGCTGATTTAATTTCGATCACATAAAAGAGACATAAATCGCAAAATATTGGTATAAAAGAACTCATAAAATTGAGTATGCAGCACTGGATTCCAATTACAAAAAGCCATCTTTAGTATAATCGGGACTGTCATGGAAAATCTTAAGAACGCAAAGGAGCGAGGTCGACAAATCTTCAGTTACCTGGTATTAACTGTCGAGTGTGCCCAACCGCAGAATTGTGGAAATATAGATCGGAAAAGGAAGCGGCAGTCAATTAAATAAATATTAATATCATCCTGACTGGATTGGTAAGAAGATATAAAAGGTGGCGATATTAAAACGCCAACGTTTACATAAATGAATATGCGAGTAATTTACTTTTAGATAGGAATTTCCATTACTTCAAATAGTGTATTGTTACCAGGTTTTCGACTCATAAGAAATGATCGCATTGGACAGGGTGGTGGCGGTGTCGCTATTTATCTCCGATCTCACATTCCCTATAATATTATCAGCAAATCAGCACAGCCGCCTCCATCCGATGCTGGGGAGCATCTCTTTATTGCAGTCATCCTGTATCACACTAAAATACTTCTTGGTGTTTATTACCCTCGTAATCTCTACGTTAATTACTTTCAATCACTTGAGTTTCTTCTTGAAAATCTCTCTCCTTCCTATGATCACACCATTTCAATACTTGTCTATTGAAAAATTACCTAAGATCTTCAAAACTTCTTTCTTTGGCTACGGCGTGTAATTTAAACATTCCGCTTAATGCGACTCACAATTTTCCGAATTGTGTTCCTTCTCTTCTAGATTTGATACTAATCTCATCACCAGCACACGTCGTTAAGCATGGCCAGTGTGCGGCGGACGCCATCTCTCACCATGATCTGATTTATCTTTCGTATAAAGTCCATCCACCTAAAGCCAAACCAAAATTTTTTTTGCTGCGCAGCTTTGGTAGTACGGGCATTGATAGCCTTCGTAAAGACGCTCAAGAACTTGACTGGTCTCCTGTGATAAATGGGGTCAGTATGGATGAAAATAGCATATTGACGAAACTTTATGAAACTCATGCTCCTATTCGGCCAGTTAAAATGAAGCATGCTCCTGCACCTTGGCTCACTGATGAAACACGTGAGCTCATGCATAAAAAACTCGTAGCCAAGGTGAAGCCAAAGTGTCACCAGTCGAATGAAAATAGAGAAAAATATATTAATTGCCGTCGCCTTGTGAGGCGACGAGATTACCGACTTGGTTCCCACTAATCAAATGTGATAACGAATCAAGTATAAGAAACAATTAGTAAAAACACAATATGACAAGAATCTCGCTTGTTTCAGCTCCACATTTGCTTGATTTCACCAACCGAATCTAGTCTACTGCTCTGCTGTGTACTACCTAATTGTAAAACTGCATAAAAAATTGAACGTTTGTTCAGGAGACAACACACGACACGACACGACCACGCTCATACATTTAAGGCTACTCTGTAGAACATATATCAAACTTTACGATAAGGCCGTAATCTGCTGAGCAAGTACGAGCGGGATTTTACGCTACTCACTTCAGAATCTACTCAGTCCCAGTGTCGGCTGGATTTTCTTATAATGTATGAGTGCCTAAATTATCTGATCTTTATTTACATTATGTTCTGTAACATAATTATAAAAGAAATGTAGCTTATATTTATCTCAAAAAAATATGTCAGCCTGGCAACGCAGCCAGTATTTTAGCCACGTTGCACAAATTTAATATTTTGTAAGTGACTTATTTATTTTATAAGATACGTATTAAGTTATTTTTAACCAATATTAATTTCTTCGGGTTACTATTTTCTGAAACATACAACATTTAATTATAACATACATATATAATACATAAATTTTCATAAGCTACATGAATCTTTGTTTTACGTTATACGCGCTCATACTTCTTATAATGTTAAAAAGACATTATCTCGAAATATTGTTGTTTTGTATTCTTTTATTACATGTTAAAGCAAACGAAACGGAAAACACTAGATAGCCTTAAAAAAATATCGTATTACATGTAAAGTCACAAATTTTATGCAGTAACCGAAAAAAATCTACATTTTTTTTTTAAACTGATAAAATATATAATTCGATGACATAAACGTATAGTAAATTTTTTTAAATAGCAATGCTTAGTCGTGCAGCAATCTGGCGGTGTTTGAACCTCCAACCCTAAGATTTAGTTTGAAAGTAACGGGTTTGGATCCGGCAAGTCTTAAATTCCCACATTTTATTTGAGCGTTAAAATTATCAGAGTGAAGATTTTCCTAGATCTCTTATCAAACAACCGTAAGCAAATAAGTGATTAAATTTTAAAGCCCCAAATCCACTAATGTCTGTACACAACATTTCACTAATTACCCCAAGGAATAATAATTAGTGTCCATTAGCAACGCACCAGCTTGTTCCGAGTGAAAACAATAAAATGAACTTGTTATTTGAGACACGTTACCTAAATTAAATCACAACCTGGCCTTAATCATTTTGGATAAAATAAGAAGAGTAACCACATAAGTAAATACTTCTCTATAACGAAATCTTGGAATAAACAACAAATATATTATTAAAGAATTTTTTTTATCGTAAACAATTAAGTTGTGCGTTTACGTCTAAGCTAAATTAGTATTTACGACTTTGGAAAATTTGAAGAATTCACTAGGTTTGGCGACACAATAAAATATTAAATGCTAAAAAAATGCTCTCCAGAAACGCGTTAAGTTTTTTGAAACAGATATTCTGTTCTAAAATTACGATATTGAAGTCATAGACATACAATAAAACACACAAACACAACACACACGTGTTGTGTTTGTGTGTTTTATTAGCCCAATTCATTGCGTTTCTGTAGACTATCAATAGATAGTAGTTAGGTAAAAACCTAACAGCATATATTTCTTGTGACGTCATTGGATGTAACGACACTTACATTTTTTAAACTTCTATAAGGCGTTTCTGTAAACGCGGCCCTTAAGCTACGTAATCTAGGATACCGACAAAAAGTAAATATTATTATGTCTTACTCAATTACTCAAAGATGTCTAGATTTATTTAGATAATTTTTCTATTTTTGTAAAGGGCAAATTTTCTAGGTGTGAATTCCACATATATAATATCAAAATGTGTATGTTTTTTTTTATATTTTTAGCTTTTCTTGGTAATATAATATCATTTAGGTAGGTTGACATTGACACAAAATGGACGTCGTACGACATAACTTACGTATATTTATACGAACTGAAAATCTCTTAGTTCAAAAAGTTGTTTTTAATCTACCAAATTATTTTGCCAAAATGCCTTAAATAGTTAACACAAATAGCATTGGATCGTAGAGAGATATGGCTGGTAATGCGCCGCCGAAAATACCTGGGTTTAATATTATACCTTACACGCTCCATTAGGGAGAATGCGGATCGTGGCGGGTTTATTTGCTTATATCAATTTATAGAAGACTGAACTTGGCATCACGGCATATTCATCAGATGTGGTTTATGTAAAGGGTTGTAATAGGCATTTTTATTCGGCTGCAGCCTCCACAAAAGTCATTTCAGTTGATTTCATTGTCAAAAATAACCTACTATTGTGATTATGACTACCAGGCAAACAAAATTAATAGCTGAGCAAAAGATGTGTCAAGGGCGGTAGGATCTAAATGGACGGGAAAGGACGGCGCGCGCAAGAAGAAACCTATACTCAGCAGTGAGTAAGTAAAGGTTAATGAAGATGATGAAATAATAATCTTCTAAACAATAACATTTTTTTTTAAATTATTCTACGCTTCTTTGAATACTTAAACAATGTAAATAACATTTCGATGAATTTGATGAAAGGAGTTTCTAGTTCCTCGTATAATAAAGTCAGTAAAAACTATAATCTTCATGCTTTATGGGAAACAGATTATGTCATCGTATCGTTTACTAAGTTTATTGGACGGTAAGATAAAGTTCCATACTTTGGTAATACCATTTACAACGTAAAAAAATCTTTAAATATCTATAAGGCTTAAGTACTTGAACTTATATGTTTAAAACGAATAGAGCAAAATTGTTAAATAACCTAATGTTATAGAAAAGAAACTGAATTAATAACTATACAAAAGCAACCTAACTACTAAAAATCCTATTGACTCCACTCCATGACGCAAATCCAGAAATCCCAGCACTCTATAAATTTCCCCTGGCATTTCCCCTGGTATGGAACAATGTAATTATTCCCTGGCCTTCATACTTCCCCTGGCATTTAACATCACGTGGACGTGGTCCCGAGAGCTCGGGATCATTTCCCTGCCTAAATTACATATTGATCGAGGTATTGCGATGTAGGGCTGTATATTGTACGACTTTATTGGATATCGCGTTAATGGTATAAAGTTTGTGATTGAAAATAGAGTATATAATTACTTTCCTTTGAGTCTGGCTTGTAATTTTCATCTGTCACTTTTATGTTGAACATCTTGATGTAGGTATAGATCCAATCAGTCATCGTGATAAAATTTTGTTGTAATAAGTTTTGTAATTTTTTTTTAAATTTATTTGTAAATTCTAAAAACAAATAAATAATATTCACTAATGAAACAAACATGGTGAGTTATTAAACAATTTAAATTAATTATTTTCTTAGAATTTACTAGTAAATATTCCCTTAAATAGTAAAATGTAAAAATCCTTGACACCTACGTAACCGAGAATAAAAATTTAGTATGGTTGTTGTTTTTTTTTGTTAAATAGTCTTAAAAGACATTGTGATCGTAAAGTTAACTTTTCGGATATTTCCTAGTATTTAAAATACTTCGGTAGCCATTCCGTTGATGAGTTCTAGAGTTTAGCAATTCCATTGTTACAACAGAATACACGTGTAGGTACTGTTTGATTCTTAAGACCATATCAATAAATAGTAATATTTAAGCGGCCTAAATACATTGTATTGGAATGAGTAGAATCACACATTTAGTTCAGGGCCAGCATTATTGCTCAATCCTAATTATTAGCCATAACTTCAATCAATAACTTTAAAACACTTAATACACGTTCTATTGTATATTGATATAATGAAAATAATAATATCAGATAAAACTAATTCGACTTACTAAGCCAATTTCAGTCTATACTTCCCAGAAAATCTGTTAAAATAACATTATCCGTTTCCCCGAATTCGCTGCCATTATCACGGCTAAGTACTCTACTTTGATGTAAGTGGATCAGAGGGTAATTAGTGTGGTGATTCAATCAGTTACCTGATACATGTTAATTTTCGTGTTCATGTTACGCTGTAACATTAATGAGCTGTATTATTCAACAAGTTTTAGATGGTATTTTGCGCAAATACTCGGGAATTTAATATTAGGTAATATAAGAACTTTAACGTCTAGTCGGTATATTTTCATCATTGTTATATTAAATAGCTATCACAATTATGAGAGTAAGCAAATATCCGGTCCCAGAGGAACACCAACGCTGGCTGCTGCACCAGCTGTGTTTAGCTGAGTATTTGTGATGAGTTGGGGTCGGTTCCGAGAAGAACATTATAGCACAGTAGTTTATCTGATAAACTGTAGTGTATAGGTTTTTTTATTGTAATAAGATGGTATATACAAAATATTTAGTGTTTTTCCGCCTCGTCTCGATGTCAGTGTGAGAAATCGAAAAATATTTTTGTTTTTATGGTGTGGTTCCTCCTCACCACCGCCACACCTCAACTTATTATTTATCTTTCTCTCAGTATCCGACTTCCTCGACACGTGTTTCGCCTTAGCACAAGGCATCCTCAGGAGATGTTGACTCTTCAAGCTATTATAAATGGATTTCCGCAAAGTAACGCCTGACTCCATCAATTATATTTTTTTATTGTTTTTGTGTGTTTGACGAAATAAACTTTTCATTAATTCAAATATATTATTATAGCTGTTTCGAATATAATATATTACGAATGGTTTTAATTTACTTTCAATTTTTATTTAATTACTTTTAATTTAGGTTTTAATTTACTTTATTAATCTTGATTCCTAATATGTTCTTACTTCATATGACTTGAAAAATTAGTTAAATAAATGATTTGAATTGAATTGAATTGAATAATACGCTAGCGCCCCGTGGTTTTACTCACGGTAGTTATTTGATGAGTATATTTCAACATTTAATTTTCTGAGATTAATAGTAGCATATGTGTTAATTCAAGGTATTAGCTATCTTTGTGATAAATTATGTCCAAATCCGTTAAGCCGTTTAAGCGTAAAGGAGGAATTAACAAACACACACACACACATATATAAACTTTCGGCTTTGCAATATTAGTGTCAATGTAATTGTGTGTTATTAATATTATGTAGGTTTGGATCGACCAGGTACCACCTGACCTCCACCTGAGGACCTGAGGACCAGGGGTTTAAAAATCAAAATACATGGCTACATTTTGATTAATTTGTATTTTAGTCTAATCGTAAACGATGGTCGAATAAAACCAATGTTAACAGTAGAAATTGGGCCAGTTAAAAAGAATATATTATATTAATGCAACAACAAGTAAAATAGAAAATTTGATAAACCCCCGACATTTGTTGCAGCAGCCATCTTGGATTTGAAGTTATCAAAGTATTCTTTTAATCAAGTCTTTTAACTTGACAACCATACTAAAGAAATTGTGAAACAAAAATTACTCTGCCATTTCGTGGCGGCGGCCATCTTGGACCGACTGTCATCAAGCATAGCAAAGAACAATCCCGACTAATACACATTTAAGAAAAGCTCGGGTCACCCGTTTGTTAGCTACTATATCTCAGACAAACACACACAGAGGCACGTCTAAGTTATAACGCCCTCGTCTAAGTTATAACGTCGTTTATACGTCGGGGGCTAAAAACTACATAAATCACTTTTATCAATTTTGATGCGATTTTTACGTGATCGTTCCATATGTGAACCGCGCATACCCGGCCCGTATCTGCCACAGGTTTCCCATCTCGATTTTATCGCTACATATATGTAAAGCTTAACTCGATGTTTAATGAATAAACTCTTACAAAACCCAGTATGTGCCAACGTCATCGGATCGTAACGAACAAAATAATCGAATCATATTTCAGCGTTAAACGGTTTCATTCGATTTGAGAATTAAACCGGATATTAAGTTAGACGTTTTTAAATTAAACTGCAGCCGATCGGCTCTCGACACTTTTCCTTTTAACACTTTTATGTATATTTGCGTATTGTAGATACAAAATATAAATAACAGATTAGTCTAATAATGTATCACTCTAGGCAATAAGGTCGCCCAATGTACTACCGATGTTTAATATTGTATTGTGCCCGATAAACATATTTCTGCAACTTACTTATGGACCAAGGTCAATAAAATATATAATTTTTTTTCACCATGAAATTTCGACGAACAGAAAACATACCAACTTTTGGAAAAAGGTGTTATTTTGACGGGTGAATTTTCGATTGAAAATTATGGTTTATTTCGATATTAATAAAAAATAAGATAAATAAATAAATATTTCAAATCAAATAAATTACAGCGTATTTGGACACAAAAAGGTTTTTCACCAAATTTCGTGAAAAACGAAATTATTTTTTGTAAAAGATACAAGTAAAAAACCAAAAACTTGGTTTTTTGAATTTTTAACATAAATTTTGAGGATATGTTTAAAAAGTGTTAATACAAATGGTTTATATCTTTTTATTACCTATAACTTTGCCATTTAACTTTTTCCATGGGTCTTTTAGTTTTTCCGGAAACCGAGATAAACCCCTAAAACTCACCTCTTCCCCTTCCCGACCTCAGATAGCCCGTAAATTATTTTTTCCTTTAATTTTTATAATATTTTCCCAATATCTTACTATTATTTTTTGGTTTCATAAATTATCGACCGTGTTCTTTTATTCACATAAGGATTAAATCCGTACATTTAAATCTTTTATATTAACTCGGCAATCTATTATCCCTATTACTTTTAATATAAGCATTTAAAT
Source organism: Ligdia adustata (assembly GCA_947049295.1). NCBI lineage: Eukaryota > Metazoa > Arthropoda > Insecta > Lepidoptera > Geometridae > Ligdia > Ligdia adustata. Next base: position 1,335,558 of record OX346221.1, read on the forward strand.
TATTTATGTCACTCTTATAAAACAAATAACAATCTAATTTGATATTTATTTTTTTTACAAATAAAGCTACCGATGACTAGACTTTCTAGCTACATCTGTTCTAAAATGTTTCGAATGATCGTAATAAAATTGATTCGATTCATAACAAAGTTTCAGTTTTATAACTATCCTGTATGTGACGTAGTTTCCAACTCAGCGGGAAGTTGAAAGCCTCTCTCGGCCGGAAAAAGCATGTTAAGACTTTGTAATATAATCTGTGAAAGTTGATGTAATAGTTCAGTTACCATAGCAATCTTGGACCCAAGTCTGTTGATACTCATTAAGAATAAAGTCCAAAATTTAAAATTACTATTAGCATAGCTGTAATCTTGTATTTAATATTTTAAAGTTGGCTTGGATTCAAGCTTGCTGTGAGGAAGCCGTAAGATAGGTATATAGTTTTATATGGTATTTTCACTTTTATGTAAAAAAACTGTTTAATTTTACTAGATATCATCTTAGTCTTGTTTACTCGTAATTAATATTTTTATTTCATTTTATTTTTGTTATTTGAATTGACAACATTTCATTTTTGCAAACTGATGGAAATTTGAAAACCATTTCGATATAATGTAATGAAGAGTTCATACTAAAAATACCAGATTTTTACATCCATTTTCTTCCGAGTTAATTACAAAAAAAGTGATAAAAATTCTCGTATTTATGTTAAGACCGTCAGATGCCACCAATCAAAAATATTATTATATCTATCATCTGTGAACCATATTAAAACAAACAACAAAAATACACATATCAATGACATAATTTATTTACGAGTTTCTGACGACAATAACATTATGCTAAACTTTTTTAAAAATCTCTAAAACATTATTATTATATTCTGAATTAAAAAAAAATACGAGCTCGTTATATTTCATTTATCTTTCCATTATCGTAATAAAAATTGGGAGTCAAAAATGTATAATGTTGTGAGTTGGTTTGTATGTACGTTAACATTAAGTTCAATAACAAATCTCACCTATTCTATGGCAAGGCTACCATAATGAAACAACGCAATTTTAATTTAGAAACAGACTTGGGCCCCTGAAGAGAGATATTTCTATATTTTAATTTAGAAACAGATTTGGGCCCCTGAAGAGAGATTTTTCTATATTTTAATTTAGAAACAGACTTGGGCCCCTGAAGAGAGATATTTCTATATTTTAATTTTATTTACATCCTATTATAGATACGTTAGAAAGTATATTTCTTGAGAATTATTTTCACTAAAAATACAAAGAAATTTAAGTATATTTAACCTATTTGAATAAAAGTGTAAGTAAATAAAATTAATTTTATTTAAGCCTAGAAACCCAAGATATGTAATTAGGTTCACAAATGATTGTATAACTTTACACATGGCACGGACCAGAGCGTCTGTAGAGTGTAATTATATAATAAAAAAAAAATACTTGTGGCACTCGGGGACTGCCGCGGTAAAGCTATCGTATACGCATACGTCTAGTCGCACGCACACAAAACCCATGCCAAAGTCTGTCGAACTGAAAAACGTTAGACGATGCACGGCTTTCAACGCTACGCTGTGCCGGTCGAAGTGGGGGGTATTAGGTTTATTTTCGTTACGTAATTTCTAGTTTCTATCGCCGCGCTAAAAACCCACGATAAAAGCTATGCAAAAGCTTTAAAAAGTATATATATTCCATATTTTTGCTTATAACTAATTGCTAGCCTTGAACTGGGCACCACGACATTCTAATCAGCTCATGACCGGTTTTACCTGCAAAAGAAAGCAAAAAAATGTTATTGACTGTACAGTTGTACAGGGTAAGTCAAGAACATTTTGTTCAAAGTTTCATGAATTAAGAGATATTTTTTATTGTGACAAAGGTCACTTACAATTTAAAAAAAATAACTGAAAAAGTCCGTTGGTTGAGGGAAAGGTGGCAATAATGCTGGTAGCATTGCCACGTTGGATGGCAATGGAGATTCTTTGACCCAAAATAAAACAGCATTATTGTTACCTGTATACCGTCTACCAAACGCTTGGCCAAATCCCTATTCATGAAATTATTTTTTTTTTTATGTCCGTACAAAAGGGCGAACAATTATTAAAAAGGCAAAGTTCTAAATAATTCTGCATGCCTCTCTTTAATTATATTTCGCATTATGTACCAACAGAGGCATCCTGAGTTCATTATTATGAAACGAGGGCCATTATACCGGAATCCGACTATAGTACTTACTGTTTCATACAAAATACGATCACACATATTACACTAGGTAGAATATTGATTAAGACATAGGTACTTTATCTAACTTAATACAATGTCTTAGTGTAAAAAAATAAAGAAATTAAAATGATTAGCCTAAGATGAAGTCAAGTGACGTAATGTAACTGCGCCTTGCAGTGTTACCCGTGTTATACGGGATAAAAAGTAGTTTATTTGTTATTCCAGGGTCTAAGGTATATCCGTACATAATTTCATCCAAATGGTTTCAGCAGTTAGTCAGTGGTAGCCCAGTAGTCAGTGGTAGCCTAGTAGTCAGTGGTAGCTTAGTAGTCAGTGGTAGCCCAGTAGTCAGTGGTAGCCTAGTAGTCAGTGGTAGCCCAGTATTCAGTGGTAGCCCAGTAGTCAATAGTAGCCTAGTAGTCAGTGGTAGCCCAGTAGTAAGTGGTAGCCTAGTAGTCATTGGTAGCCCAGTATTTAGTGGTAGCCCAGTAGTCAATAGTAGCCTAGTAGTCAGTGGTAGCCCAATAGTCAGTGGTAGCCCAGTAGTCAGTGGTAACAAGTCGGTAAACCCGTTACATTACAAACGGAAGCGAAGCGACACGGGTTCAACCCCATTAATTACTACAAACTTAAACGGTGAAGGAAGACATTGTGAGAAAATCTGCTTATCGGAAAAAGTTAATAATAGCTTTGAAGACAATTAAAGTCCTCAACCCGAAAACAGCGTACAGCGTATAGCGACCCGAGCCTAGCAATATGGGTTGGAAATGCAGCTAAAAATATGTACGACAAATCAAAGATGAAATAATATCGCTTGTGTGAAATCTCAGTAAGTACTACATGTCGTTTATCAGATCCGTTTAAAATTCAGGTGAGGGCAAGATATCGCGACGATATTCGAGTGTCTGGAGCGACAGGTACGAGTATAACCACGAGCACAAATTTATGCGCATATTTCGATCACGAGACTGGTGTGATATCGCGCGGTTTGAGTATTTGCCTTTATGTAGGGCAACAGGGCATTCGGGAGTTTGGGAATGAAGTTAGTAGGATAAGACAAGATAGGGTAAGACAACCATTTATTAAAAATCAGCTTAAACAATACAATAAAAATGCTAGATTAACACAATACACAAAGATCTTGCTAGCTTTTTAATGGCGGAATTAAAGCGATCTTATATGGTTGGAGGATTGATGAACGTTAAGTAGGATTTTGGTGTATCTGTGTCGCACTTTGACACTATTTTTTTTTAAACCTATACTGTCCCACTTCTGGGCAAAGGTCACCTCCAAACATCCATACCTGCTATGGTACACTTATATAATAGTAATGATACTAATGTGATTTTCGAAACACGAAATAATACTTTTCCCGGCAAGCAGGTTTCTTTTAACAATGTTGAAAATTTAGTGTTTATTTTTTTAAGATACAAAATTACTTGTCTGTAACTGTATTTCATGTGTATGAATAAATCGATATAAAATTCCCATATTAAATTGCACAGTCCGTGCCTATTTATGAGCGTTCGTAAAAACATAAGAACCAGATATAAATTTCCGAAAAATTATTGACGAAATCCTAGTTTGATGATTTGAAGCAAGACGAGATGGGGCCCAATAATCACATTTAATTCTTATATACTTTAGTTATCTGATGGTAGATACTACATGGACGTTAAATAAACTTTATGTGTTGTATATATAGGGTTATCGGTTAGGGGTGTACCAAGCCGAAGGGAGGTCACTATACTCATCCTAAGGAACAACTTTCACTATTAGACCAACTCTGAATTCAAGAAAAATAATCAACTGTTTCATATAAAAAGTTGATCGGTCGTCGACAAAATGTATGAAACGGCTTTTTTTTCTTCAGCTTTTTATTCAGAGTTGGTCCCATAGAGAAAGTTGTTCCTGAGGATGGGTACAATGACCTCCTTTTGGCTTAGTACCCCTAGTATATCGTTAGGAATGTCAAAGTTATGCATACAAAAAAATTAACAGTACTTACTTCGGATTGTGATAATAATAGGTTAGGTTAGGTTAGGTTATCATAACAAAATTTGAGGAGTGCAAAATAAAATGGTCAACTACTTAAGATATAATACTGAAATATTACTATGAATCAAATTTCTATAAACAAGGTTAACAAGCTTTAAAAATTTTAACAAAACAAATCTGAAATTACCATTAACATTAATTTTACATTAGACCTAAATTTGACTATTAGACAAATGTGAATAAATTAAAACTTCCAATTCTTTTAACTAATCTAATTTGGAAAACAAATCAATACCCACAACCCAAATCAACAGATTAAACCATTAACCAGCAACGACCCATCAAAAATTTAATTCCTCTAAATGAGCCCCTCGCAAATCCAATCTTCATATTACCTATCTATTTCCCGAGCTTGTTAATAACTGCTTCAGTCCCTTTTTAAATGTAAATGAGGCACTTTCATCAGCGCAACCCACTTTAGCTTTGATACGAATGAATTAATTCTCTGGAATAAGGTGAAAAAAAAACTGATACGTGATCTGGTACTTGAAGTATTGGGACCACGGAAGTTGGGAAATATTACGATACGCTCTTCAGAGAAAGATTTTAAGAAGACGGCCATTATTAGATGCTTGATTGTTTGGATTGACAGTACAGCTGTTCACTTCATTGATAATTTCACCGGTTGTGCCTAGAGCATTCATTATATGTTGATAATTACTCGTATTGTGGTTTCGAAACATCATCAATGATTCAATACCTGATAATGCGTCATTTCACAAAGTATAAACTTGTGTCGAAGAATTCAGAGATTGACAGTAAGCGATAAACGCCTAGTACTTACTACAAGTTCTTGTCAAGTATATCGTACAGCCTTATATAATTCGTTACGAAATTTTTTTTGCTAAAAACTTTTTTGAAAATTACTCTATTTCTACGAGTATGATGCATAGTTACCGTTGTTCAGAATTTTAAATGCCTTAATACTGACTGCATATTATGTGTTTTAATAATGGCATATACATAGCCACGTATATATATACGTATGACAAAAAAGTGCTTATATTTTTCAACAATTTTACGTTAGATATATCCAGTCTATTTTTAATAGAACAATCTCGAATACTTGCATTCTTCGGATACATTTCAGTCTAAAGAACGTTCTGTCGTTAAGGGAAAGCAAGAAAGCACTAGAATTTGTAAAAGGTGGTCCACGCGACGTATCGATCAGATTAAAGTGAGCGGCCCTACAGGATGACCATTAAGAATAAGAAATATTTATTGGCCTTTAAATAATGTTCGTTACAGCCAAGTCTTGTTACATTTTGAATTATTAATTACTTTAAAACAAATTAAACTTATTAAGTTATATAACTTAGATGGCGAAATATCGTGAGGCTCATAATATGTAATATAATTTATTACCCAGGAACATATTATTTTACACGTCTGTTTTTCAATCCAGGAGTAACTAACATATCCCTGGACAGGGTCAAATGCCAGCTCTGAAAATGAGGAAGAACTGGAATGATCTCATTCCCCGGGATAGCTTTGTTCGCTTTCAATTAAATTGAAAAAGACGGGTGTGAGGGAAAAAATTCTCAACATGACTCATTATTTTTCTAAGCAAGACCTTTTCTTTATATTTACCTTTTTTACTTTGTCTCAACGTAGGACTTTTGTTATATAAATGTTAGTTTTGTTTGTGAATTCTTTATTTAGTCTGAGTAAGTATCAATAAGATTAATATTCACATTTGTAAAAAGTCTGTTCTGTCTAAGAAGTCCTAAAAGTCTGCCTATACTTTGCGTTTGGTATAAATAATTTAAATTACTATATTTTTTATTTATTTTTATTAAGTTCATTAGATATAGTTATAATTAGGTATCATAAACGTATATTTAATATAGCGTATTTATTATTCAAGTGTTTATTCCAGAATAAATTTCCTCAAGTTATTTTAATTAAAAAAGTAATAAATGAAGAAGTACAATAATAAGAGCCGTGTAATAACTATTTAATAGCAAACGAAAAGAACCATTTTCCAAAATCAGGCTTCATTCATCGTATTAAGGGAGCATCCCCAAACCGCGCCCGATAAAATATTCAAAGGCAAAACGAAGTTTTCCCTACACCGGCCATATTGGGGAAAATTTCTTAAGTTGGCGAAACAGCTTTCTGCTTGCTTACGTATAAATTTCGCTTCAGACCTCTTAAAGCCGAAGTTTTGAGACTGCTCATTCTGAATTATATTTTTTGGAAATTTACCTGTTACACTTTAAGCTTAATTTTGGATGACTTCAAAAAAGAAGGAGGTTCTTAAATATGATGAGAACCATAGATGTACGGTAGTTAAAAACAAAAATAGAGACTTATCTGACTTAGGTAATTACAGGCCTATTTCTTTAGCAACTATTATAGCGACAGTGTTTGACATCATTCTGAATACACAATTAAACAAGTACATGCAGTTGCATGATAGCCAGTTCGGTTTTCGACCGTCAAAGAAGAAAGAGTGCTGTCAAACACTATACCGAACGAAAAACACCTGTTTATGCTTGCTTCCTTGACCTTCCTAAAGCGTTAGACCTGGTTTCATATGACATTCTGTGGGCGAAGATGGAAGCATCTCATATACCGAAAGGGCTCATATATATTATTAAATATTGGTACGGGAACCAGGTAAACAATGTTAGGTGGACAGGCACAATGTCGCACCCTTATAAGTTGGAATGCGGCATGAGGCAGGGGGGGTTAAGTTCACCCTCCATTTTTAATTTGTACGTTAATGGTCTGATCCAGGCGCTCAGCGAGCAACAGTCGGTTGTCACATATCACATCGTGAATTGTAATGAAATGTATGTATATATAATGTGACTGATTTGATTTGTTATTCCTAATTATATGAGTGCAATTTGCCTGAAATAAATAATTGATTTGATTTGATTTAAATCGTCGGAATATTTTTTGATGTATGACGGAGACCTTTTCCTAGCAGTGGGACAGATTAGGTTAAAAAAATTGGTCACATGCGATTCGGACTCGCGCACTAAGGGTTCCATACAACATTCGTTAATTGTAAGGGATTAAAGATTTATTATATTGTTTTTAGTATTTGCTGTGAAAATATCAGCAGACTGGCTACCTTTTAGATACGAAACCCTACAAAAAACTTTGTAGTGGGTCCAATGTAAACTGTGTGTAAATTAGTTAAGTGTTGTTTGGTTTCTACATCAAAATGCCTTTAAAAACTGCCGAATTCATCATTGCAGTTTAATGCATTTTCTTATTTACCTGACAATTGCGTAGTAGAGTGGGGAACAACATGTTTTTACTATTTATTATGTGATTTAATGCATGTTTCATTAAGCAAGCGCTTTAGTCTGACTAAATTTATATTCATTTGTCAGTATTTATGTTTGCATTTTGGCTAGCCCGCATGTTAATATTTGCATACATCTATTAGCGGATAAGCCGATACGGTATATGTAAACCAAGTTTGCTTGTTCTTGTTTTCAACTTTTTACGGGAAAAACAAACTTGGTTTCATTTTGACAGCGTTGAAGCGGCGAACTGTCGATACAAAACGAAGTTTGCTTGATCTTGTTTTAACCCCTTTTATGTCTTACTGTAGCCGCCGAGAGCCTCTTAGGATTATGTTATTTCAAACTATGTTAATGAAATTTCGTGTACAGGTTCCAGATACACTACTCATTATTTTCATACATTTACCTATTACATATTTTCTATAGCTAACTCACTCTGAGATATAATAAGTATTCAATCAATACTGCCAGTTAGATTTTAAATTTATATCAATATTACAACAAAACAAAAAAAAATTTTAGATTAATTTTTAGTTTAGTTTAGATTTTAATTTAGTTTTAGTTATTATATTTTAAAATGTTATTTAAGTTTATGTATTTAAAGGTACCTATAAAAAAATATATATATTAAACTTATACAACACAAAAATGTTATTCACTCTGAATTTTTGAACACTTGATGTAGTCAATAATTTTTGAACACTTGATGTAGTCAATAATTTTTGAACACTTGATGTAGTCAATAAATCTTCATCATATTTCAACTATGACCAACTACAATACATAACAAATCAAATACCTAAAATTGTATTCAAATCAGAAGCCATTGTCTATATTGTATAAATTAATTAGTTTAAGCATTATAATTGTACGCGTTACCCAATAATTTAATTACGTAGATAGCTGATATGTTTATTATAATAATATATTTACAGTGAGTATCTACAATCTAGTTCATATTTCAACATTATTAATTGAGTTAGTTAAACATCGTGATCAGAGCAGACAGGTACACTAAAATACAAAGCTATTTCTACCTTTATTAAACGAATTTATTACTTCATATAAATTCGGTTAATAAAAACAGACATTTTAAAGTAGTGTTCTACATTTTATATCATAATTCATGTAATTACTATAGCACTCTTCTTTGGTTTTCATTTAACAAAATAATAGATTCTTCGAATTTTTGATATCTACAAAAGTTGTAAGTTACGGCAACTTGTTCATCGGAGTAAGCTTAAGTAAGTTCAGCCAAGGATGGGGCCGCGAGAGAGGACTTTCTTAAGGTGCGCCGCTCTCCGTACCTTCCGCGGCCCTGACCGGGTCACCACCGTAGAATGGTGCACGTGGTGGGACCGCAGTAGGGTTATCTGCTGCGGCCGTAGTGGCAAGCGGCGGCGCCACTGATGACCCGTCGCATGAGGACCTCGGGCGTCTAGACACGGGGTCTTCTGACGCCCACATGGTGGTATGATCCTCGAGCTGGTTACAGTGCGTCATGTGTCTGGCGCACTGCTAGCTTGGTAACCCCGAGGGATGGGTCCGGTGACGGACAACCGTGGCGAGTCGCGGATTAGTGCTTTAGCGTTCCCGTGTCCCGCCAGTTATCGGTAGGGAGTGACACCATGGAGTTTTAGTAGGTAGGAGTCCCACATAACCGCTCTGCCTCTCCGTGGTGGAGCGGTATGCATGCAGCATTTCTCCACGTAAAAAAAAGGTCTAAAATACTGTATCACGCTGGAAATCGCACATTGTGACAGTGACGGAGCAACTCGGAAACGATTCGCATTGTTCATAAAATACACTGTTAAGCATAACGTACACTTAGGCAATATGAGTCGAAATGTATTTACTTGAGTTTCAAAATATTATAAAATTTATTTATATATTTGCCGAGAAGTTAATTTGAATTGGACGAATGGATGGACAGTTTAAAAAACATCTTGACGAATAAAGGTATATGCCAAGTTTCGTCTTTTTGTTGTTGGTGATATTTGATTGAAAGTGTATAATTTTTGATTAGAAAATTTGAAAGAGGGCATACTAATCGTAAGGAGTGATGAAATTTGCTACGGCACCATTTGCTGGCTTATTTAAAGGCTTCAATAATATTTGGCAATATGTGGTACCACATTAATTAAGATTTCTACAAAATCAAATGGTCGTCGAATCAAAAAAAATTATATTATGGTCGCAGGGTCGACGATTCGGGGAACTACCTACTAATAGTATAAAGACTGTTAGATTTAAAAAAAATCACGATGACATTACTATTTTTAGTGGTAGTCATATTGTATTTAAAATATATCATAGTTTTTTTGTATTCAACTAGTCAAGACCTTGCAATTGATACCCATATTGAGGGAATTCTGAAAAAAAATGCAATCCTCCATTTTGTGGTGACGGCCATCTTGGCCTGATTTGATTGACTGATCAAACGTAAATAACAAAACTTCTGATTAATTCACTTTTCAAACAAAATTAAATCGTGTTGGCGCAGTAAGACACACCCTGGCACATACAAATACACAAACACACCTCAAAGATACAACACCCCGTCATTTTGCGTCACGGGTTAAAAATGGTAAGGTATGTTTATGTACGCCATCCCTTAGCTATACCAAATCTTGCCGTCGATGTTTTTAACACCAAATAATAAAAAAGTGTACTTATTTACTTAATACTGCGTCAGCGGAGTATTAAGTAAGTAAGACTTCTGGGAGATCCGTGTCCAATAGAAGGACGTGTCATAACTGATGAAAAATTGAACCTCACCTCAAACGCACAACGTAGCTTATGTTCATGGTAGCGATCATACACGTGATGTTTGGTAAACATCTTGAGCTCAAAGTGACGTTGTGGGGGAACAATGGATTCATTGCCACATCGACCATTTGAAGTCCAGCATACTAGTATAATACAGGTCAGTGGATGGAACAAATAGTCATTTTTAAAGAAATGACAATACCTAATGCCAATTTTAGTACCAAAGACGCATACTTGGGAGCGAAACAAGAGAAAAACGAATTCAAATACGAAGCTTTTCCCGCGTTCGCTGAAAAATGGCGTCTCTGTCTGTGTATTTATTGCAAAACTTGTGATTCTGCAAGTTTTGATGTGTAATATTAAAGGATCATTAACCATTAATGTCTTGTTTATGTGCACAATTGTGGGCAAGCGATATAAAGACAGAATAACGTGGTTTTCGTATTTGCGGGAAATCTCCATAGAAACCCTGGTAAATTCTCCACCGCTTTACGAGGGTACATGATGTAATTTTAACTTGTCTAAATGGATTTATTACTTGATATTATTTAACTTGATCGAGTAGAGGGTTTTCAGTGTAATGTACAAAATAAGAGGATAGTGAAAGTTCGCATGAGGTGAGACTTAACCGCCCTTGAGGGAGCTATGGCTCTCTGACTTGAAGCTATCGGAGTAAACCTTGAGAGGATGCGACCTCTGACCTCACTAACTCAGATACCTAGTAACACACTCTATACAGCTTCAAATAAAGGTTAAATTCGTATATCGAGATCTGAATGTAAGTTAAGATATTTTGTCTGGCGAGGAATAAAGGGTATTCTTGAGATACAGATAAAATGTTGCTAAAGTTGTTGTTTAAAAACATTACAGTTTTACTGAAATTGCTGTTATTTTCAATTTAGGACTTTGCCAAGATCTTTTTCAGTGTGATTTTTTTTAGACTGGAGAGTTAGCGAAGTTGGTAGCAAACCTGCTTTCTGCGCCGCTGGTCCCGGGTTCGATCCCCGGACAGGTCAAACATTTGTGTGCATGAACATGTCTGTTTGACCTGTGTCTGGGTGTTTATTATATATATATAAGTATGTATATCAGTTATCAGGTTACCATAGTACAGGATTTGCCTAATTTGGGACCTGAAGACCTTTGTGTCAATGTTGTACCATATAAAAAAAAAAACTTAAGATATGAGTTTATATGAGTTTCAATGAATTCGTCGCGTATATTTTTACTGCCTGACATTTTACGCTTCCTTACCTATACGGTGGCCTTATCGCTTAAAGCGATCTCTTCCAGGCAACCATGCACGTAAATAATATAAAATTAGAGAGGTCTTAAAATATTACATTGAACAAACATATTTGAAAAATGAACAAATTATACAAACAAATGGACACACAGATAAACAAATACATATAACATACGAATATGTATAATTATATATATGTACTTATAATAAAGAAATAAATCTACTACATGTATACGTGTTACATATGTTACTAGCTGGACTCCGCGGTGTAACCCGCGGATCTCTGATTTTTTTCCTATTTTTATCCCACACAGCCAGGCATTTTACCACAAGTTTGCACGATACTGTAGCCCTAGAAAGAGCAAGCGTAGTCTGGAATACACTGGCTCTAAAGGACGGCTGCAGGAACACACCGTTAGTTGCTTGGCGACAGATTTTACAACTTAAGGGATACTTGACTTCGTTTTTGTTACTCAGTTATAATGTAGCTTTTTTACGGCGAAGACTTTTTTTTTAAATGGGTGGGATAAGGCCGCCACTCGTAGCACTATAGTTTGTAAGATTTTATTCCTTGTATTTTTTATTAAAGGTACACCTAACGGTTTATTAATTTCACTTTATCAAAAGTCTTCAGGCACATCAAAATCCTGACATCTGACGTAATTCAATTTACTCTATGAAAAAGGAACGAAGTCAAGTCAGCTTAGCTCAGCAACGTAGTTACGTAAAGCTTTTTTACGTTTTACGTCTATTAGCGATAGCTCCGCAAATCATCCTCTCTTATTCGTTGGCATCATTTGTCGAACTCATAATAAGAGTATTTCGTCTTTAACTAGTCTAAAATAACAATAATAAAACAAGAAAATATAAACACGCGACGTTGCAACATGTAAATTGGCAAGTATTTAATGCTTAAAATAAATGAAAACCATTCAAAATTCAGAAGGTAAAACTTACGTTAAAAATGTAATCTACTAAAGAAATTAAAAATTATAGTGATTTTAATAGTGATTTAAATTAAAAATTATACTGAACCGATTTCACTAGAATATAAATAAGAGCTATTAGAAAGTATCAATCGAAATCGTGATATTTGAACGTTGCTTTTTTTAGATGACTAAAAAAGCTTTGACGAATTGAGAACTCACTCTTTTTTGAAGTATGTTGAAAAGCAAGTTTTTTTAATGACTGCTACGGCAGTTGTACGGTCCTAAGACATTATTAAACTTAATCTGATAAGCTACCTCGGACTATACTGACACAAAACAGAGGTTTCACTAACTCGCATCGTTTAATTAGACAAGTCACAATGCAATGCGACGATGCGGTCTATGACGAAGCAATCAAACCTATCTAATCCTGTCGTTTGATGCCGTTGAGCGAAGACTCATCCTTTTTGTTTCTACGACATTTTTTTGATTCAAAAGAAGTAGTAACCATTTTCTTCTATACTTCAAGGTATCAAATCTTGACTGAGACTGTCCACAATCGAAAATTCCCGGTTAGAAATAAAATAAAGCGGAGCTGTATTTGGTTATGTCAAATTGTTTAAAAAGTACCAACGTTCATACGAGTCCGTACTGACAAAAAAATCATATGCTCCATAATTGAAGCGGATACCTTTCGTTTGCTAATAAAACCCAATATAAAATATCAATACATTCTTTTATGAGGCGATTCGTAAAGCTCTTCTATACAAAGTTATCCATTAATATAAAATGCTATAAGAAACTGCTATAATCCTGAAAAATATTAAAAGGTTTCTCCCCATCTAATAGAGCCGTGGACTGATCCTTTCAATGACGATCCGAAGCAATTCGTATTATTGGTCAATTCGAAACTGATTTGTAGCCATTCACGCAAATAGTCGCGCCATCTTTATATATAGTTCATGATGAGAGTCAACATCTCCTGAGGATGCCTTGTGCTAAGGCGAAACACGTGTCGAGGAAGTCGGATACTGCGAGAAAGAGAAATAATAAGGTGAGGTGTGGCGGTGGTGAGGAGGAACCACACCATAAAAACAAAAATATTTTTCGATTTCTCACGCTGACATCAAGACGAGGCGGAAAAACACTAAATATTTTGTATATACCATCTTATTATGAAGTTCAGCCAAAAACATCTCCAAAAAATTATATTTTTAATTAATTCTATCAGATTTTTTAAATCTCTAGGGCAATAAATAACATAAAGCAGCTCTACTGCCTCTTTCTCTCTTTTAGAAATATCAAAACGTCTAGTGGAAGCGACATGTGAAATAAATTATCAATTTTAACTTGTACTTGCGTGCCAAACCCGGCAAGAACATACAAACAATTTTATTGTTAATATTTAATTCTAACATCTTGTATACTTCTTTCTATGTATATGTACCATAGTCTAACAAACAAAGATTTCTGATTCAGAATTTTGACTAAACATGGTGTATGGGAACTAAGAAGTTTTTGACCCCGAACAATAAAACGTGCGTAAAAATACTTCATTTTTTGGCCATAACAAACTATAGTATTACCCCAGGCTATAATATTTATATATCTATGAATACCTCTTATATTTATCCACACTCTGCCAAACGCTTAGATTAAATTTCACATCGTTAAAAAGGAAGTCAACAACTTTTTGCTTTTCTCCTTTACACGCTAAAGGTACCAAAGAATCTAAGGAAAGCTGTAATTAAGACGTCCTTTCAGAGAAATTTCTTTTCAACTTAGGTCCTTACGCCTGTTCCTTTACAGCCAGCTTTTAGGACCTAACTCATGCGAGCAAACGCCGCAGCGATATAATATAAATTGTTATGCAATCAATCGATACTTCACACGATATGGTTCCCCTATTTAATGCCGCATGTTTCGTTATAAATAAATAATAATAGATAAGTCCCAGCGCAAGGCACTGCTTGTCTATATTACCACTCACCTTGATGATCTTGATGAGAACCTCGTTGGCCAACAAAGACAAAATCAGAAAGTTTCTTGACATGGCTCAAGAGGTGATCGTAATGTATACGTAGTTAATTCGACGATCATTGCCCTAATAGTCGTATCGGTAAACAACCAAATAGCCAACAGCTTTAACTAACACCTTAGATTCGAATACTAGATCTGTGTGTTTCATATCTGATGACACCATCGCTTGAGGCCAGTTAGTAGGCAACCGTAAGTCTTTAACGTAATAATAAAATAAATTAGTCCTTCGTGCATAGACATGTTTAGATATTAATGACTTTTAGAGTCTCGTTCAAAGAATTGGTTTTATTATCTTACCATCTAGGCCAAACTTTTAGCAATATGACATAATGCATCGCTCGCGACGCATTACTCTAATTTATTACATGAGTAAGCGCAGCCTCGGCTTTTTTATACCTTTATTCAACTTCTGACGTAAGCAGACCTCATTTCCAGATTGCATTTTTTCTTTTCAACGAAACTGCGAAGTGGAAACACTCCGCCACTTTAGTAATGAAAAAATCCAAACCTAACCTATTTTTTATTTTCAGTATGTACACGTAAGGAAATTTTCAAGAAATAGCTGGCAGCAATTAGAGCGTGCCAAATTGTGGTACGTTTAAATGTAAATTAAAAGTTTTTTATTGCTGTTTTCTGAGCACGTAACCGCTGAAAATAACGACTTTGCTACCGTCATATGGAAAATATGGCTAAGATAATTTAAGCCAAGCTTTTTGTACATGTTTATACTGGTTTTTCACGTATTTTAGATTTTTTATCAGAATTTTTGCTTAATCTTAATTACAATTCTATAAAAGTACTGTTTTAATCTCATAGGTAATATATTGTATAAGTCGGATTTTCACAATTAACTTGATTACTGGAATAATCTAACTATAGTAAGTTACTCACAAGTGTTGTTTAGAACATTACCTGAGAGGAAATAACTATAGTTGTAAACTGAAAACATGAGCCGTATTTTCCAGAATTATATAACGTACTTACTTTCTAAGCTAACGGGGACCCGATAGTGATGGTCGGCACGTTTTGACAGGTTTAGCTTTGAATCTCTATACGTAGAATTCTTAAAAAAAAATATTTTTGAATTTTTAAAAGCAGTAGAGCTCGCGTACAGTACATTTGTAACAATTCGCCAACATGTACAGTTATCTGTATACCTACAAAATACATAAGATAAGTTAATCATTTATTTCCGACTGTTCATAATGTATAATAGGTTATAATAATTTAATTAACATGGTATACCTAATGACAGATAAATAAACCATAACTGCGGGCCCCAAACTAAACGAAGCTTGTATCTTCTGTCGATAATCTTACCAATAGAATAAATAATAATAATATGAGACAGTATCCACACAAAGGTCTTCAGGTCCCAAACTAGGCAAAGCCTGTGATATGGTAACCTGATCACTGATATACATACTTAGAAATACATATATACATACTTATATATATAATAAACACCCAGACACAGGTCAAACAGACATGTTCATGCACACAAATGTTTGACCTGTCCGGGGATTGAACCCGGGCCCAGCGGCGCAGAAGGCAGGTATGCTACCAACTGCGCCAACTAGTCAGTCAAATGTTTAATGATGATTTATGTATAAGATTATGTTCATAATCTTGTACATAAATCATCATCAAATCAAATCATCTTGTATATATATAAATTCGATTGTTTCTTGGTATTTGTGTTTATAGTAATACGGTTTACAACTTCTTATGTCATAAATTTTTCTAAATGTCCCAATAATATCATACTAGCATATTTTTTTACTTATCTAAGATTTCCCTCCTCCGCAAAGTTTTCAGCACAGATACCTTACTTTTCCGAACGTTCCAATTTTAAAATTTCCATATATTTTTTCTTCTGTCTTATGACTAAAATCTTATAATTCCTTTTTTTTGAGTATGTTATATTACAACAAAATTAACGGAATATTAATCGTGCCTCATAATATTTTACATTTTGAGCTTATATTCGAATTATACTAATTTGGAAAGACACGTTATTGGGTCCGATTTTTAAGTGACTCAACTTGCTAAAAGTTTGCGTGATGCCTTAAAAATCTAACTAAGACCACACCACACCACTACCTCAAGTGACCTATGTTTAAAAAGATAATAACTAAATTAACATTTATCTCCACAAACGACAATAAATTCATAAGCAAGGCAAATCAAATAAGCTCTTGCCATTTTCGTTGCTTAATTCAATTTGTAGACAAATTACTGACCTTTCAAATACAAAAGAGACAAAAAGCGAACCGAGATAGAATATAATGCATAAAATAAATGGGTCGTAAGTAGCTTATTCACTAGCTCTTGAAGTTTGTTCGAGACGGTAAAAGTTTGTATATAAGCTTTCTAATAATTCGTTCAGAATATAATATATCTAAGACTTTAAAATAAGGAGGTTCTCAACTCGTAGTAATCTTTACTTTTACGTACATACATATTAACAATCAACTGTAGGGCCGTTTTGATTATTATCATTAATAGTACCACCTGGGAAGTTTAGATTTGCAACCAAAAAAGCAACTTAATCTTACAGTTCGTTCACACGGCGTCGGGTGTTCCTCTACCGAATCGGTTTTTTGCAGGATCCGATTGAGTGACAACAGAATTTTAATGTATGAGTTCATACATGTATTCAGTTTCAAGACACGCCATAAAAACCGAATCTTGCTGAAGTTGACATCCGATTTTGCGACTACAAACCGATCCGGCCGTACTGCTAAATGTAAGATACGGTGCAGTGGTATAGTGCATTCAAACAGGCGTTCATACGATATATGCAGGGGTAGGTTCGGTTATTGCCGGGACCTCGATACGAGGCCGTCGGATACAGAAATGTAAGATGTGCACTGTGATAACAACATTCGGTTTTTCCAGATCCGATGAAAATAAGATTCGCCAAAACGTGGCTCCGTGTGACGTACCAGACGTCTCTGAGAAATCAGAAAATATATTTTTTGACTTTACAATAAACCTAAGCAAATATATTATTAGCTCCTTTATATATAAACTAGCTTTCCCCGCGGTTTAATCCGCACAGGACCTTGAACTATCTCAATACTATGTTTTTTTTATCTCAATTGCTGAGGAGATGAAGGACAGACAAACCAACAAACTCCTTTGCATTTATAGTATGTGTAATAATTCCGTTAATGTAGTATTGTGTAGGGATCTTTATGATAATGTGTATGGAGTGCAGCGCGCGGGACAATTTCATTATGTTTCCGAGTTTTTGTTGCGAAACAATAAAGGAAGCATTCCAAATGGGTTCCCGCCGAGGTTGAAGTAGTATATCACATACCGTAAGACAAGTTTTAACAAATAAAATTCAAAATTTATAAAACCTCTTTTTTTTTTTTTTTTTTTTTTTTATATTTATCACAGTGAATAGTATTCTACTAGTCAAGTTTCATTGTATACAGCATTAGGTATAAAATGAATCGGAAAAATAATACAATATTGGGGAGTTGTGAAAAAACCGACTCTCATGAAAAACAGCTAAGAACAGTTCCGGCTATTGTAAACATTTTATTGCACAAACTTTTTATAAAACATGATAAAATTTTAACTAAAACTATACAAAGTCATAAACTATACAAAGTTATAACAAAAGAAATACCCAAAAATTTAAACTAACTTAAATCTAAACCACTGCCAGTTGTAGTAGGGGAGCCCACGATGCTAAATGGGGATTTACTCGAGCGTCATAGAGACGTATTGCGTTGCAAAGCTTGGATGATAGGAAGTAGAAAATATTATAGGTGTTTACCATTTTAGTGGTGGAGGAAGCATTTGAAAGGATATACATTTTTTTCTAAGGAAATCAAAACATGTAAATGTTCGAGCGTGTCAGATTATAATATTTTCTATGCTCCATCATGCTTCTGATAACAAATATATGTTAAACTGACAATTTTCATGGTGAGCGTGGCCACACAGGTTGAAAATAGTTAAGAAAAAGGAATCCCACCACTCCCTAACATTCCACTCAAATCATTTAATTACTGACATGCACACTGTTTAGCTAGTAATAAACCTACCGTATCCTAATCTGATTATTTCAGGCAAACAAAGTTTTTTTTTAATATTTTGCGGGCTGCTCTATTAGCTCGGCTCTGTATTGAGAGCTTATATTTGGTAGATACACTCAACAGGACCTAAGTAATCTCCCATGTGTTAATCTGCCACGCTCGAGTATGTCACAAAATCCCCTCTTGGGGTCCCCTACTATTGGTAGAGTACCCAAATGTGAGTGCTGGCCCCATTGCCTCGTTGAATAGCAATACTAATGCGCTGACCCAGGTAGAGGCCAGCATTTTGGTCTCGAGTAGCGTCAACTAGATGCTTTGTTAAGGCTTAGAAAAATAATTTTGCTACCCAAAAGGCTAAAACATATAACCGCTATCTAAATTACTATATTTGCGCCTTTTGAGACCTTCAGCTGACTCTGCCGCCGCACCAGCCTTGTTACTAGTAACGGGAAGATGAGACGGTGCAAGAGTGTCGACGCAAGTAGCGTCCCACACTAAAGGCCGCTCCAGCTTCCAAGGGATAAGTGTCATGCCGTCGGGTCTCTTACCATCGCTACGCATAAGACCGCTAATTCGGCTAATTCTATTTTCAAATAAAAAAAATAATATTTATGTGTTTTATTTTATTTATTCAAAACTTATCGGAGCGTTTGATGGATTCGACGGGTGACCAGAATGCCGGTTTTTATCTAGTCTAACGTATAACACTGCCATTCAGCGTGGTAATGCGGCTAGCATTCTGGGCACGCTGCTCTCTGGTGGTGGGTTGCATTTGGATTATCTGTGGATCTTAAATAGTCTATAAGTAATAATTATTCTGCTATAAGTTTTTGTTGTCGTAGTTAGTCATTATGTCAATGTTAAAAAAAAACGATCGGGAGCTCCGATGCCACAGACAGACACACAAACACACAGAAACGAGTCAAACTTGTAACACCCCGTCGTTTTTGCATCGGTAATTACAAAATAATATTTTGTTTGACTTTTGTAGCGTTATATATTAAGACTTTTAGCTTCTACTCGTACCAAGGACAGATCTAAGTTTCTTTTAGAATTCAACTTTTATTTCGATATCGATAATACGATATACTAATATTGTAAAGGCAAAAGTTTGAGAGAGTGTGTTTGTTTGTTCCTCCTTCACGCTCTAAAATGCATTTCAATTGAAAGAGTTGTTTCAAAAATGTATGGAGCTCCGGCCAGGACAGTGTACATGATACCATAAAAATCTTTAAAACACCATAAGTTAATTTCGAATTAAAATATTTCCATGTCATTTACGCAAAAAGTTGATTTCCGCGTTGTTATTGTGTCAATTTTGACATTTGTGACGGGTGGTACAATTTTTAGACCAATGTGACCATTGGAGTCAACCTAGGATACATGTATCTTCCATAGATGCAATAATTCCACTACAATTCACAGAATTTAGATATTTTTGTACACAATGAAGGAGGCGACTGACTCATTTTTCATTAATACACAGTATTAAACACATCTTTATGCATTTTTTGGTAGACGTACACCGTCCTAGCCGAAAATGAAACAAATCCTTTGGTACAAAGATAGTTTATAGATTATACCTTGGATTAACACATGTTTTATCTCGAAATATTGAAGTGTTCCTTTGGGATGATCTACCGCGGGTAAAACCGCGGGGCGCTGCTAGCTATTTAAATATACTCAAGTTCGTATAGAAACACGCATACTGTAGTTTCCGTGGGACACCTAAATTAATTCTCAAACATTTTGTTTTTCATATATTGAACATTAATCCGTATTCCTGTTTTAGGTTTTTTAATTAAGTAATTATGCGATTTTATTACGAAAAACATGTCTTAAGAGGCTTTGTTGCATACCTACTACATATAAGTAAGAAATCATATCTCTGAAAAAGCATTACACGCAATAATAAAAAAGGGCGGGTCCTACCTGTTAACGGATTACGAATAGATAAGTGTCAGAAACAGGGACTTTACACAAAAATATTAATGTACAATAAATTACCAGATAGCATTATAGAACTCAATTTTAAAATATTTAAGCAATTTTTTTTTTTTCAAGAAAATCTTTTAATAAACTCTGTGAATATATCTCAATGCAGCTTGTGGAATCATCGTTCTTTTGTAACAAACAACATAATATATTTTAACTATAAAAGTTATATTTTTTTTAAGTCATTCAAATAAAACGTTAGCAAGTAATGAACGTTATTTAAAGGCCGATAAATATTTCTTATTCTTAAAGAAATATTCAGAAGCCAATTTTAGCCCTTTGCTATATGTTACACCTATTTAATTAATCCTTCTGGCCTGCTAGAACTTGTATACTGTGCCTCTCACCGCCCCAGCCGGCGCGCGGTGCCGCGTCGTGGGACCGCTGCAGGAAAACCCTTTGAAGAAACCACGTTTAGCAATATATGAATAGTAAATCGACGGACAAAAATGTAAATATCGCTCGCTAATGACGTCATTTTCGAACGATATGCTATTTGCATGTCCTGAAATTTCATACCATTTGTTAACAATGAACAGCTGATTGTAAAGAAATTTTAAACTTTAAACTCCCATTTGAATTACCTATTTTTTTTGTAAATTCAATCCAATTTACAAAAAAAACTTTCGTAATACACAATTACACCCTATATTGAATACACTCTCCAAATTCCAAGACTCTAAGTTCAGCGATTTTGGCTCTGCTCTGCGTTGATTTTAACATCACAGTCAGTCAGGTCACTCATTATACTTTTATATATATATATAGATTATGTGCCAACTATTAATCAAACTTTCTCCCAGCAAACAAGTTTCTGTCCGCTACAGTCGTTGTTTACAACTTTTAGGGCCTTTCATTATCAGAAGCTGCTCAATAACTTGGTATACCTACTTCGGAGGCCCAGCGGTGATTTCTGAAGTCAAACACCGTTTTCAATTTCGTTCTCGCTGAGAACAAATATTTATTCAAAATAAACAAAGTTTTAACTAGAACCGTCCCATTTCATTAATTATATTTGGGACAATCAAATCTGAGGTTTCAAAAAGCAATTTTAGCGCGATACAAATATAAATAAGTCACGTTTCTTTTGAGTGACTATCGTGGAGTCAAAATATGCTTATTGATTTTGTAAGAAACTGGAACACTTTATAATATGCAGTAATGTTTTATTTTTAAATGTTTCACTATTTAGAAAATGCTTTTTTTGTTAGAAATTATTACTTTCTAGTTATAAATTTTCCAAAATCTGTACAAGGCCTATTTGATAAAATTATCGATCGTTTTTATTTCAATGTATGCCTAGTCATGTTCACGCAACTTTCGCGTTATTGCGTTAGTTTTGCAAATCCACATAAAAGAAATATACACGGAGCTTAAAAATAATCTAGATAGATGTAATAGTTTTTGTGCATAATTACTTTCATACCCGTTTACCATGATATACATTTTGTGATAAAAAATATAAAGAAACAATGGAATTAAAAGTGACTTCAAGAACTTTAGAGCCACGTATCATAACAAGTAAAACCGCGGGATGATGCTAGTATAACCTATGACCACCAAAAGACGAATATATTGTCACTACGAGATAAAAATACGACAACGCTCTAGGGCGTGACAAAGAAATATACATTTATAAATACTTACACTCGAAAAACATACCTTCCTTAACTCCGGTAAAAAATTGGGAAAAGATATTACTCGTATCTTTGAAATTTCAGAATTGTTTTAATATCTGAAAAACAACTCTAGTAGAGTTGTTTTATTATTTGCTTCATTTCTCTTTCCCGATATTCTATCTCCTAAAGTGAGCTGCTTGATAGATCAAAGAGTGCAAAGTAATCACTTACAATATCTCCAGGTTATTAGTAAGGTTGTAATAACGGAACATTCCCGTCGTTGATGTCGTCAGTTAACGTGCCGTAAGCCTTCTATTCATATTTATTGGACGCCCGGATTAATTTTGAAGTCTACTTGCCTTGAATTTTATCACTTTGTAAGTAAATGTTTGGTGATTCTTAGCGTTTATGGGTTAGGCTGTAGAGTTGATATGTATGCCGCATTTAAAGGCTTCTAAGAATAAGAACATATTGATTAGTATTCTTGTCATTACAGCGAATTAGATTTATGCGGCTCGTGACCAGAATTATCATGTTTATCTGACCCAACGTATAAGCATTGCCATCAAACGCCACTAGTAGGTAATCTAGGCACGCTGCATTCTGGGTTGGATTTCATTCAGTGTTGGGTTGGAGCATATGGCTTCTATATAGATCAAGTGGTCTATAAGTAATTCATCTGTAAATGTTGTAGTTGTTTTTTTTTTTATAAATAAACACGGCCGTTAATATTTTTTTTAAGGTTTTATTTTTCATATTCTTATTTCACTTTTGAATCATCTTCCTCACAATATTCTCAAATATAAAACAAGGCAACCCTTTCCAAAGTCTCAAACTAGATGCTAGAATTTAGAATTTGCATAGACATTTCGTGTTTTTTCTTGTTTATTACTAGCTTTGACATGCAGATTCGACCGCGTTATGCATATTTTCGTAGACCAATGGCACTCTCCAGACTTTAAACTACATCTGTGCACAAAATTAGGTCAATCACTCACTGAGTTGTTGAGAAGATGGATAATGAAACCTATAAATCAACTTCCCCGCGCAAGTGCCAAACAAGCAAGACCTACTAAGTAATTGCTCCGAAAAAAATATTTACTGTGCCGTTTAAAAAGATTATTTTGTTATAATGAAGTAATAATGTGTGAAGTTAACCGTGACGTGTTTACATACCAGTGATAGTTATATCAAAAGACCGTATATAAGTGAGCTATTAAACACAATCAACAAAACAATAAGCAACATAACCTCACTTTTAAATCATACATACAGATCGAGTAGCACAAGCGCCTGATAATTTTACTACATCAAATTTACTTACGTACACTTTGCAACGTTAATCAGTAAGTAAGTTTTCAACAAATTAATACAATATCACAATGTCAGAAAAACGCCAACTTCCTGGCACACCAGAACCTGGCCTACCAAAAACATCCTCTACGCATCTTGTGCAAATGAACATTGAGTCTAGTTTAGCGCGCAAATATCAGAGATCTGAATCAACACCAACGGATCAGAGCTCTTCCGACGCACTCAAACTCAAACGAAAACACGACGGGGACGATGATGGTAGCACGAACTCAGTTTTATCAGAAATTCGTATCCAGTTTAGGAAATTTTCAGAAGCTCAAGAATATAAGTTCTCTAATTTAAAGTCCTCAATGGACACAATGGCGTCGGACTTCACAAAAAATATGGAATATATAACTCATAGTTATGAGGAGATTTCAGAAGAGCTGTCAATGATGCGGGCTGAGCGGATCGCAGATAAAACTTATATAAAAAGCTTGGAAGAAAGATTAGAGACGGCGGAACGCAGAGCCCGTAATTCATGCATTGAGGTAAGAAATATACCTAAAACTGAGCCTACTGAGAGTAAGAAAGATTTGATTGAGATTGTAAAGTACATGGGTTTGAGTATAAACACCGACATAAAGAAATCCGATATCAAAGACGTCTACAGAATCCCATCAAAAAAAAATACATGTCAGCCAATAATAGTAGATTTCACATCCATTTTAATGAAAGAAGACGTAATAACCTCCTGCAAGAAATTCAATAGGGGAAAGAATCGAGATGAAAAACTAAACAGCATACATCTTAAGCTGAAAGGTCCGGTAAAACCAGTGTATGTCTCTGAGAGTCTCACTTCGAAGTCAAAAAAGGTATTTTACCAAGCTAGAGACTTTGCAAAAACTCATGAGTATCAATACTGTTGGACTTCTAACGGTGTTGTTTACCTGCGTAAAAGTGATAATAAGCCCTTTGTTCGAATTAACGATGAACAAGACCTTAAAAAACTTATGAGCTCACCTAAATGACTAGATAGGAAATTGTTTAAAAAATGTTCTTACCAATGTATTATCTCATCGTGTAATGTCTGGATATGGTTATTATATTTAATATCTACGCACCTTTTTTGTTCATGTCTAAACTGTACATTCTCTTACTACCTAATCACTCGACATACATTAATCAATACGATTAGTTGCCTCCAAAGCATATATCTGTATATATTCAGTGTAACAACTGCGCAACATAACGCTGTACCTTTAAAGAAGAATTTTATTGATTTTACATTTTTAATCACTTTAAGTAAAATTATAACTACTCAGCAACACCACCGCTTTTCCACAGGACTAAATTCCATACTATCATCTTATAGTGTAGAATACGAGCATGTATGTAACTGTGTTTATTTTCCAACGACAACTGCTGTTTGTGTAATCTTTAATGGTTAATATGTCAAACATAATTGAAGCGGAACT
Source organism: Ligdia adustata (assembly GCA_947049295.1). Taxonomy (NCBI): domain Eukaryota; kingdom Metazoa; phylum Arthropoda; class Insecta; order Lepidoptera; family Geometridae; genus Ligdia; species Ligdia adustata. The sequence continues at coordinate 1,360,537 of OX346221.1, forward strand.
AGATAATTACAATGTGTCCTCCACTTTTACTTGTTTTCCAGAGGATTGTTCAAAGTACATATCTAAAAATCGGTCCCAGCTTAACATTTTATCACAGAATATCAGAAGTTTAGGCAAAAACATATTTGGGCTGTTTGCTCTCCTACCTCGTTTAGTAGTAGAACCAAACATCATTGTTTTATCGGAATGTTGGTTGTCATGCAATCCCTGTATACCTAAACTTGCTAATTATCATATCATCACTACTACAAAACACTACAATAAAAATGATGGAGTAGTTTTATATATAAAAGCAGATAATTGTTCAACCTATGAACCGCCATTTGAAGAAGGTAATTGTTTAGTTACTATACTTAACAAAACCACTGCCGTGGTAGCCTTGTACCGGCCACCAGCATTTCGAAAAGTTGATAATTTTATTCAGTCATTGGATAAAGTCCTCGCTTCTCTGGGCACACTTTCGAACATTATTGTGGTTGGCGATTGTAATATTAATATAAACCCTGAAAATAGTAAGAGTGATGCTTCAAACTACATCGACCTTTTGGCATCTCACGGCTTACTTCCGGCTCATAATATGGGAACTCGGTTTGACAGTTGCCTGGATCATGCCTTCATTAAATCCAGAATGGTGCCTACGACATTAGTAATACAAAGTACTGTAACTGATCATTACTCAGTGTTTGTCTCATTGAATTTAAAATCTGGAGCAATAACACTTGATAAAAAAACGACTTTTAAATTAGATTACTCCAAAATTTCAGAAGATATTAAAGCATATGATTTTCAACCGATGCTAGATCTGGCTGACTGTGACGAAGCCACAAATTTTCTTACCGGTGTTCTATCGAATATTATAAAAAACAATTCAAAAAAGATAACTTTACCTCGTAGGAAAACTCCAATCAAACCTTGGATTACTCCGGGACTCATTAAATGTATGAGGAATAGAGATAACCTGCACAAGAAATTACGTCTTTCCCCTAATAATGATATACTAAAATGCACGTACCGTAGATATAGAAATTTTTTAAATGGGCTGCTAAAGAAATTAAAACAACAATATGAAAAGTCACTGTTTGCTAAAGCTAAAAGCCCAAAAGACATGTGGAAGGTAATAAATACGGTCATCAACTCCAAACCTAAATCATCTGAACCCCAGGAACTGATTTCTCTGTGCCCAACTCCTCTAGATTCGGCTAACAAAATAAATGATTACTTTGCAAGTATTGGAGAAATGTTAGCTCATAAAATTTCAAACACCCATTCCCATCAACTGTCTCAGCTAAATGTGACAGCTTCCGGTACTCAGTCTAACTCATTTTGTTTACGTGAAATAAACTTGACAGACATAGTATCCTTAATTAATCAATTGAAATGCAAATTTACCGCAGGTCATGATAATATTTCAATGAAAGTTATTAAGGATAATAGATATGTTTTGGCAGGGCTGATAACACATATATGTAATCTGTCTATTTCTACGGGTAGTTTTCCTTCTGATTTCAAGAAGTCTTTAATAACACCAATCCATAAAAGTGGCCCTAAAAATCTGATAAATAATTATAGACCTATATCTATCTTGCCCACCATATCAAAAATTTTAGAGCGGGTAATAAACAAGCAACTTGTGAACTATTTCGACAAGTTTCAATTAATATCGGATAATCAATATGGTTTTCGGAGGGGTCGTTCTACGGCCGATGCAGTTACTAACTTAACTGATTGTATTGCTAAGGGTCTGGACACTGGTGTCAAGTGCCTGGCCATATTTCTAGACCTTGCCAAGGCATTTGACACGGTGTCGATGCCATTGCTTCTTCAAAAGCTCGAAACATTAGGCGTTCGCAGCCTACCACTTAGACTATTTGAGGACTATTTAAGCAACAGATATCAATGTGTCAAACTTGGTTCTGATATAGTAAGTGACGCAAAGTCTGTAAAATACGGTGTACCGCAGGGCAGCGTCCTTGGCCCAACTCTCTTCCTAGCTTACATTAACGATCTATGCAATATTCAGCTTCAAAATGGTAAAGTTTTCACATTTGCAGATGATACAGCACTTGTATTCAAGGGAGAGAGTTGGGATTGTGTTTTTCGTGATGCACAAACTGGTTTTAACAAAGTTTCGGAGTGGTTGAGGCAAAATTTACTCAGCCTTAATATTGACAAATCTAAATATGTAACGTTTTCCATAGTAAAAAGAATGCAACCAGATACTAAATTTCTTATAAAGTCACATCAAACTGCTGTAAGCTCATCTCCTGATCTCTGCCTAACTAACACTTGCAATTGTCCTGCTCTAGACAGAAATGACTCTATCAAATACCTTGGTGTGACACTTGACAGTACCCTTACTTTTCAGGCTCATGTGATGTCTCTAACAAACAGAGTTCGTAAGTTAATGGCAATATTCAAAAATATTCGACATACAGCAGATGAAAAAACTTTGAAAATTGTATACTACGCACTTTGCCAGTCACTCCTACAATATTGCATTGAAAGTTGGGGTGGCTGTGCAAAAACACATTTGAAACCTTTAGAGGTTGCACAGCGTAGGGTGTTGAAGGTTATGAATTCTCTGCCGTTTAGGTTCTCTACGGACATTCTATACAAAGAGTGCAAGGTCCTGACGGTACGGCAACTTTACATATTGAAGGTTATCCAAAGCCAGCATAAACTCCGCCCTTCCACTTTAAACAAACGACGTCAAGACCAAGTGTTCAGTCACTCTAGGAATAGGGTTTGTTTTATTCATAGATTTCCATGTTTTCTTGGGGGATTCTTGTACAATAAACTATCACGTACACTAAATCTAATTCATTTAAATACTTATAATTTAAAAAAAACACTAACAAAATTTTTACTTGCAAAAAATTATGATGATACGGAACTTCTTTTTACAATACCAACATAGAAGATGTAATTATTTTTTGTTGCACTTGTAACAATAGGTTATTTATACAATATTGATTTGTACTAATTTTTCCATACTTTTAATGAACTCTTTTAACTATATCCATATCCAGACTAATTAAATTGTATGAAATAATTTAAGTAATATATTGAGGTACCAAATTGAGGTACCAAGTTCAACGACTTCAGTTTATTTGTCGTATATCTGATACATTTGTTTCTTTCCTTATGTGAATTACGAGTACTAATAAATATTTAAATTATAAAATTTTAATATACACTAATTTATTGAACGGATTATCCTAGTGTCTGATTGGTTATAATTAAAAATAATAGTTATAATTCAATTTCACGAACTACTAACAAATATGTAATGTTTCAATATTAATTTATACTGAGATGCGTTATGCAAGGATGTACAAAGAATTACTCTATTTACAATTGACACAAGGTTCAAGATTATTTATTTCAAGTAATTTCAAATCATTTACTTCAGGTAAATAGTTTGACATAATATCTTTAATATATTTATTTATTCACTTTTATGGTATTCTAACAGATACAGATATTTAATTCTTATACACACTAAATTAATTAAGCACAATTAACTTAGTGTCTGATTGCTTAGCAAACACTAATAATATTGTTACTTTGATATGTTTAAATTAATACAATATAATATACACTGCAACTGTAAAATATGTAATTACTAGTACTTATGTTTTTGTTTTTGTTTTTTTTTTTTGTGATTTCTCTGATACACTTTATAATTGCTGTTGATTGCTCTGCTGCTACATGTGATATGATATTTAAATATTGTTAAGATAAATATTCGGACATTGTCAGGTAATTCTGTATAATACTACTGTAATAGGTTACATTAAAATATAGACCAATGTCGAGGAAGCGCAGATACCTATATCACAGGCTCCTGCCTAGCTTAGGTATCTGAGGCTAAGGATTGTCATAATTATATTGTAATCTAGTTTGTTCTCTTTTCTTTCCTTCTTTTATGTACAAATACTGTGTTTTAAGAAATAAATACTTTTAAATACTTAAAAATAAATCAGCAAACGCATTTATAACATGTGTGGGGACAGTCACACATCTATTAGAAAGAGACAAAGATAGAACTCATTTATTTTGTACAGTTAAGAAACATACTATTAATTACTTAGAAGTATATAAATAAATAAATAAATCTTTAAAAAAAAATATTGCCGACTTCCATTATATTTATTTTAAGCCTCATTTATTCCTTAATAATACTTACAAAACATATTATTATGCACCTACAAAAAATACCACAAAGCGAATTTAGTTATTAATTTAGTATTTTTAACCAAAGCATGCATGTGAGTACCTCCTCGTAAGCACATTAACATTATATTTATTGATAAAGAATACAACATTATTATTATTAAGGACCTCTCAACGAGTAAAGGCCTCCTCCAATATTTTCCATTTCTTTCTGTCCTTTGCTTTGTTTATCCAATCTTCACCAGCTCGTTTAATTATTTCATTTATCCATTTCTGTTTTGGTCTTCCTCTTTTTCTTTTGATTAGTGGTCCTGTCCATTTTGTTGATTTTTTGTCCATTTTTCTTCATTCATGCGTGCTATGTGGCCAGCCCACTTCCACTTAAGCTTTTTACAATGTTCCAGAGCGTCAATGATGTTAGTTTGTTTTCTAATGTCAGTATTCCTAACTCTTTCTTTTCTCTTAATGGATAAACTACTTCGTTCCATTGACCTTTGACATGTTTGTATTTTGTTTTCAGTATATTTGTCGAATATCCATGTTTGAGAGACATAACTAAGACATGGCAATACGCAGGAATCTAGCACTTTTTTCTTAAGTTTCATAGGATGCTTCGACTTAAGAACTTCCTTATGACTCCAAAATTTATTCCACGTAAGGTTTATACATCTGTTTACTTCATCGTGGTGTCTAGAGTTTGCAAAAGATATTTGTTTGCCAAGATATACATATTCATTGACGTATTCTAAAGAAATGTTGTTCACTATAATGGGTATATGTTTACTATTTGTCATGATCTTCGTTTTTGTTGCATTTAATTCCAGACCTATTTCTTTACTTGCTATGAATAGCTCGTGGGTCATCTATGCAAGTTGTTTTGCTGTTTCTGAGAAAAGAATGATGTCGTCTGCAAACCGTAGGTTATTTAGTAACTCTCCTTGCATATTAATGCCTTTTCTTTCCCATTGCAAATCTTTCATGATATTCTGGAGAACTGTTATAAATATTCTAGATGAGATGGGGTCGCCTTGTCGGACGCCCCTACATATTTTTATTTCAGGGCCTTTCTTTTCTAACTTAACACGACTTACACTTTTGCTATATATGTCTCTTATGAGTTCGATTGTTTCAGAAAGTACTCTATATTCCTGTAGAGCCTTCCACATGCTGTTGTGAGAAATGGAGTCGAAGGCTTTTGCATAATCAATAAAAGCTATGTAGAGTGGTTTTTGCCCTTCTTCGTATTATTCTATAATCATGTTTAATGTGTTGATATGATCTGTAGTCGAAAAGTGTTTCCTAAAACCTGCTTGTTCTGGAGGTTGGTATTGCTCTGTATATTTTGCAAGTCGCTCATCTAAACATGAAGCAAATAGGTTGTAAGCTTATTGGCCGGTAGTTGCCAATATCAGCTGGATCGCCCTTTTTATATATTAAAATTATATCAGATTCAGCCAGGTCCTTGGGCATTCGTCTGTTCTCTAGGATTTTATTGAATAAACATGAGTGGTGCTATTTGAAACTTTCCTATTTTTATTGCTTCACTTGGGATATCGTCTGGTCCATTACTTTTGTCGCTCTTTAAACGTTCAATTTTTTTTTATTATTTCAGCGGTTGAAAATCTGTCTAGAATGATAAAGTCAGGATTTATTACCATACTCTCAAGGTCTTTAGCTTGTGCGCAGTATAGGCTCTTGTAAAATGACGTAGCTATTTCTATTATTTAGGATCTCGAGAATGTCTTATTATTGGTAGAGTTCTCTTTTAGACATGGAATCCATTTTTTATTGGTATTTAGCACTTTCTATAACATTTATTCTATGATCATAGTATTCCTCTTTTATGAGTTTAGGGATTTTCTTGAATAAATGACTTTGTTCTGTTTTTTCTTCTCGAGTTTTCATACTTTTAGCAATCAGTTCATTTCTTCTCGATATGAGCATCTTTGTATGATCCGTGATGAAACTATATTTTGTTGGAGTTTTCGTTTTAATAGAGTTTAGACATTCTCTTAGTAAATTTCTGATTTTTGAATAGAGTAGCTCTCTCTACATTTTCATTATTCTCAATTCTTAAGCTGTTAATGTTTTTATTCAAAGCATTTATGAATTGCGTTTTTTCATGACCGGTTGTTAATTTACTAGTTCTGTTGTTAAATTTTCCTCTATTTATCTTTGTTTTTGATATTATTACATTGCTTCTTAATAACCGATGATCACTTGAATCGACGCCGACTTCCATTACGTTATTTCAATTAAAATCAAACATCTACACCGATATACATAAAATTTAAATGAAAGCACTTTAGAAGTACACATAGATAAATAGATCAATTCTTTATTGCACACACACAAAAAATTATATACAAGAAAAAAATCCTTATCTTGAAGTATACCCGTTCAAAGAATTTTTCAAATCGGTTTACCGTTAGGTAAAAAACGAAAAAATACCATCGAATTGAGTACCTCTTCCTTTATTCAGGACGTCGGTTTCGGTTCGACAGCATTAATCTAGGTCGAGTAACAATTCATACAAAAACGAAATACTTCTCAGGTCTATGTCTATTATTTCCGTTACAAGACTCTTGGCCTTGCCTCTTCAGTTTAACAGTTTAACCACACGTGTAACCCTAGTGCGGCGAGAAGGTAAACAGCTCGTAGCGTGTTGACATCCTCCCTTCAAAGCGGCAATCCGAGCCTGCTTCCTGTCGCCATTAGGAGCGACCAATTTAGACGCTTTCGTAACTGTAGCCGCTTGAGTACTTGCTCGTAAGCTTCCACTCGCACCGTATGTATGTATGTTTGAACTTGTAAACCTTTTTAAGGGCCGACGGTCAAGTATTTCCGAAAAGAAGTGGTAGACTACATATTTTATTATTCGTATTAACCTACTGCCAGGGGTCTCCGTTTTGAAAGGTTTATATCCCAAAGTGCTCCACGTTGTCAAAATTGTAGGTTAGATATTTCACATTACTAACTCACTAGGCTCATTTCTTAACTATTAGACAGTATCATGAATGATACTGCGGCAAATATATTTTGCAGTCGTTCAATTAATGGTACCTACCTTAGAAGTTTTTTATGCCATTGTATACTATACTGTCACTAGCTCATTAGGCTAAGACTAACTCACTACGCTACCACTATCCCTGTAGGCTACCATTAATATAAGACTCAGTTTTATACGAAATATTATATAATTACTTTTCCTACCTGGATATGGGTTAGATACTGTCAAATCTGTTTTGCTTATTTACTTTCAATTAAAACGATGACTATTATGACATCGAACCTTTTCTTTATGAGAGATTTTTTGATTAAGATTAAATAGGACAGATTTTCTACTTAAATTTAAATTTCTTCTTAAAAAAATTGTTTTTTATTTTAAGAAAAAGTACTTTACCTACAGTTAGCATTTATATTATGCAGACAAATTATGAAAATACTTTTTGTAATACATATTTATATTTGCTGTTCTAGTCTGTGTTCACACTAAAACCTACTTAAATACTTAGCTGAAATATCAATTTGTTGAGTGTTATAAAAACACTTACTGAAACTTGTCTCACTTTGACATTTGGAGAGAGATATTGCATTTTTAATGTGTTTCAGTTATAAGTCGCGTTGAAAATCAGCGAAATAAAAACAAATGGGTCTGCTGGCATTTGGCAGCACGATGAATACGACCTTCACAGACGCGGGGCTGTTTATTTTACTTAGAGCGAACAGGCATCTTATAACTAATTACAAAACGGCTCAAAGTCGCATAGCGTAAAATAAAGCGCGTGAACTAAGTCGCTTTAGATGCCCACGGTAAGGCGTAACGTATGTAGTATCTCTCGATGGGTTCACAAAACGGGCAATAATGTGAAGCGGTGTTAAAAAGTACAATGGAATTTTTAAATTACAATCTAATTTTTAAAAATCAATAGAATTTTTAAAAATCAATGGATTTTTTTCATTATAATCGAATTTTTAAATAACAATGGAAGTTTTAAATTAAGTGGAAGTTTTAAATAACATTGTAATCATCATTGTCATGTGATGCATTCATATCGATAAATAGGGATTATTTAGAAAATTAAGACCAGTGCGTGTTTCAGCTGAGTTTATCGTTTGTTTGTTTTCATTATTATTGGTACATTTTTAAATATTGCAAGTAAAATTTAGTTCAATATTATTTTATTTGCTTTATGGTATGTTTTACAACTACCGGGCAAATGCCTTTATTACGATCTACAGTTAGTTCAAATGCTCCAACTCAGTACCAGAGGGCAGCGTGTCCAGACACCTGCATTACCACGCTAGTTAATGTTTTATGCTAAATATTAAATTGCTTAACTGCTAAGGCACTTGTAGGTCTTCTGAAAAACGATCGGCATGCGTCATATTAACTATAAAATGTCATATCAATGTCCTTCAAGTAGCTTAGAAATCGGCAAAGCTGTTAGCTATTATTCGCCCATTCTTCAAAGGACTTTCACTCCAATTGAATGAATAAATAAATCAATATAATTCAAAAAATACGAGTTAGAAACGATTTTAAACGTAAATTGAAACATCAATGTGTTTACTATTTACTAGAAACAAATTTTACGAACTCTTAGACAACAAATTGGATTTCTTAGAATGTATCCGTAAAGCTTTGAAGTAGGTTTAAAATATGCACGGTACATTTTCACAAAATAACGGCTTTAATAATCGTGTTGTGTTTGCTTAACCTACTTTAATAAGGAAGTTCTCATTGATTGTGTCTTAAAATCTCCAATGAATAAACAATCCAGAAATTCTATTTCTATTGGTTAGGAACTACGACCTATACGCGGGTACGAAGTTTTTGGAGACATACTAACAAACGAACTGACAAAGAAAAATTTGCCAAAACCGAAGTAGAGACGCTTTGCTCGCTCGGTCAATAATTTTGGAGATTGGAAATATAATTATGACGTTATGATGCAAAAAGATACATTTTTTCTTTTGCATTTTTAACTTGAATCGCAGACATAAGGAATATTTACTGCATTATAGCTTAAGTATTATTATCACAAAACAATCAGGTTAAACTACTATGTTGGAAACAAAAACTAATTCAGATAAAAGGAACGTGGCTTAACTTTTTATCAAATAGGTTTAACCAACGAAAGACTCTTTTCTACGATCGAAACTCCATTACACCAATAAACTTTGCAGATGTTTTATTAGTTTCAAACTTTTATCAATTTCTCGGATCGAAAAATTTCTGGGTTCCACTTTGGACACCTTTTTTATTTAATTTGTTACATTCAGAACACCTTCAACCTTCGATGTGACTCTTCAATAAGTTGAGAGCTTGGCTTGAGATATGAGAAACTGGCACTATTACTGCAGCTATAAGATTGATATTTCTGTAGCAGGTGTAAGGGATATTAGATTTGCGCTGGCCATAAATTCATTTTGTATCACATAAGGACCCACGTCAATGTTCTGATTGTAAGCAGGATTTATTATAAGACTGTCAGTTTCATCGCTGGTCGCTATTATGTTGTTTTTATTGTTCACGAGATAGTTAAATGCTTGTTTTTATGAAAATACGTGGATTCACGTGCTTTGATCGAGTAGAGAGACAGCTGAAATTGACATCTTATTAAATCGTGCTTAGATACGCTGTTGAATTGCCAGTTCTATGTCTTGTGTTTGTATCATAGTTTACTGACATTGATTTGAGAAAATATATATATTTAAAATTAGAGATTAAATTAAAGACAAAGAAAAAAACTAAAAAAGAATGAAAGAAAGTCATTTGGCCTACTCGAACGACCACGGAAGCCAGCGACACTGTAGTCCTAGATGGAGCATGCGTAGTCTGGAATGCACTGACTTTCAAGGTCTGCTGCCGGAACGCATCGTTAGGTATCTATTTTTATGTATTTAATGCTTTTTTGTGTCTGCAATAAAAGAAATCATCTATCTAGAGCTATCACGATGATGAATTGCTTATTGGTGGAGAGAGTTGTTCTTTATCTCTGGTTTCTAAGTTTCTACGCCACTACACCTAGACCCACAGTATGTGCGCACATACGTAAAAAAACTACTCCTCGGTCGTCTATCCACGACCAGAGTGGACAGAAAGCTGCTTATCATTGTTGATCGGCTCTAGCTCATTATTGCGAGTGCTACAAAATGTAAACAACAAGTATAATTTAAAAACATAGATTAACGACATCGCCATTATGTAGTGGCGGCCATCTTGGCTTTTAAATATATAATATGGTACTTCTACTAGTCAAGCCCTTTTATTTGATACCCTTATTGAGTAAGTAGTGAAAATATATAAAATATGCCATTTTGTGGCGGCAGCCATCTTGGACCGATTGGACTTTCATCAAACATAGCTTAAAACACTTACTAAACATAGCAAAAACCGACTAATTCAACTTTCAAACAAAAGAAACAAAATTAAAATCGGTTCATCTTTTCAAACGTATAAAACCCCGTCTGGGGTTAAAAAAGCTTTTAATGTAAGATGATATACACTGGCTACATGTAAATGAATATTAATATTATTATACCTACACCGCTCTGATTACATTTAGAAACGAATAACACTCGTGACTATAATCTAATGATCTTCCATAGCCACGCTACAAAAATGTCGTACGTAAGTGGTGTTGACCAAAGACAACAAACATGGCGGTAAAAGCTTTAACGGTCAACACATGCGCCAATCGATGAGCTGCCTATCAAATCGCTTAGTCACAGAATGCCAATTTAAGTGAAGCTGACGCCAGGATCGAAGGGAATGCCAATCACTCAAACTAGCTCCCGCAGGGAGGCATGTTACAGAGAATCGCACTGCTGGTGACGATACAAAACTAGTGTATCAATCTATAATATGAAAATGAATCGCTGAATGTGTTGCTAAGCGAAAATCTCAAGAGCAGATGAACCGATTTTGCCTTGCTAATTCTTTTCTTAGAATATTCCTTGAAGTACCTACGAGTGTGGTTCTTACAGAGAGAAAAAACTTAAAAAATGCCTGAAAATGTTTAAAAACAAAACTTGTCTATACAATCAATTCCTAATAATACTTAAAATCAATTTGAACTTTAAAACCATACCATAAAGTTGAAGTGTTAGTGGAGAGGTTCCGAGAAGGCAAAACAATTGAGTGACGTTAGTATCGTATAAACATTAAAGTCAATATTTATGCGATAGTAACATTACTCTTAAAGAATTGACTGTTAGGCGGTACGAAGTAGTAAGGTAATATAGAGTTTACTCAACATTTTAAGTATTCTTCATTAGTATTTTCTAGGTGGACCAACGGGCAATACATTTTAATATTTATAAAACTTAATAATGGTTCACCCATTGAAAAAGTTAATCCCCGTGGTCCATCTCAAAATAACTTATTACATTCAAACAAAAATTGAAGTATTTTTTTGAAAGCAATCCTTTTTATAAACTCAGCGAATATATGTCAATGCAGCTTGTAGAATCATCGTTCTTGTGTAACAAACAACCATTATAAAATATTAATAATAACTAAACAAAGCAATTTTAATGTAAATATTTGTCATGAGAACTATTAAACTAAGAACTAATATTAAATAATCGTATATAAATGAGATTTGTAAGTTAAATTTTTTAAGTAATTATTCATTCAAATGTAATAAGACTTGCCTGTAACGAACGTTATTTAAAGGTCAATAAATATTACTTTACTTTACTGGGTGGATCACGGAGATTCAACTTTTTCCGTGGTAGTAGAAAAAGTTGCCAATGTTACATCCAGGTGAACATTTTTTAGTTTGTCCACGAGCAAGGACCGAAATATTTCAAGTATTTAAATGATTTTTCAATCGACTTAAATGAATCCCAGCATCGACATCGTCAGCTTAATATCGTCCACTCCTTGACATAAGCCTCTACCGTGACACGCCACTCGGCCCTATCCTGGGCTTCTCGTCTCCACCCCCTGCCTGCTATCTTCTGTATGTCTTTGCTCCACCTAGTAGCAGGGCATCCTACACTACGTTTACCGGTTCGCGGTCTCCACTCAAGAACTCGTCTACCTCATCGTTTATCGGTTCTACGGCATATATGACCGGCCCACTGCCCTTTCAGCTTACTAAGACGTAGAGCTATGTTGGTTACTCTGCTTCTCTGGCGGATCACTTCATTTCGAACACGATCGCGCAGAGATATACCGAGTATAGCTCTTTCCATAGCTCGCTGAGTGACTAAACTTCCGGACCAGACCAACCGTGGGTGTCCACGTTTCGGCTCCGTAGGTCATGGCGTGTAGGATGCTCTGGTAAAAGACTTTTGTCTTCAGTCTTTGCGGTATGGACGACGAGAAGATCTGACGAAGTTTCCCAAATACTGCCCAACCCAGCTCTATTGCTCTGTTAGCTTTACTCTCTAAATTGTTTCTACCTAGTTTGAGCAATCCGAACCGAGAGGAATCCGAATCCGACGGTATTTTAATGTGTGATTTCTTATTCGTGCCTGAACCGATCTGTAATTTTTTTTTGTTCTTGTATGAAAAGTTTTCTCTGTCCTATTTCATTTCATTTTTTTCGCGATTGTCTTGTTCCAGATTCCAGATGTCTGGCAGATATCGATTTTAGCGATTAGGCGCCCACTTGTAGCACTATATTTTGTAAAAATTCTGATCTTATATTTAATTTTTTTTTGTGTGTCTGCAATAAAAAATTGGTCTATCTATCTTATTTGTTTATAGGAGACTAGGTACACAAATTCATTGAAATCTATTCAGTAGTTCGCTTTCAAATCATACTTAGATACTTGCAGAATTGAAGCCGATTGTGATTTTCTGAACTTACAAATTATAATCTATCAAATTTTCAAACGTCAGAAAATTTGTTGATCTTGACATAAGAGAGAAATAAAATTAATTTGTACCAAAAACAGACTAACTTTTACTAACAGACACTTAATAATTAATATCTAAGTTTCTTGTCAGGTACCGGCTCTAACTCAGTATAATGCTGGTTGTAAACAACCAGCGCTGGTCTTCCGCTGGTGCCGGCAGGTGACGTCACGCACGCACACAAGCTCGTGCAATGTACATAACATAACAGAAATATATATTTCTAACCTTTATAATTTTAACTTTACACTGGCTTTACAATCAATTTCCCCTGTGTAATATACAATACGTGTGAAATCCATTAATAACCCATGTCATGTTAGCTGCGGTAGATGACAATAGGTAATCTTGATTAACACACTGGATTGGAATTACAAGGAAACAATGGCGCACGGATACCAACCTTACAATATAATACTGCGTCATCAATTATACCGACATTTCCATATGGAAACTATAATCAAATGTAAAATATAACGTTCTGGAATCATCCCAGCAGATAATAACCCTATTAGGATTATTATAGACTAGCTGATGCCCGTGACTTCGTCCGCGTGGTATTTATTATTCCTTTTCTTTCCGAAGATCAAAAGTATCCTATATGGTGACCAAGGATATTAGCCACCACCATACAAAATTGCACTTAAATCAGACTAGTTGTTTCGAAGATTAGTCTGTACATATAAAACAAACACACGACAAAGAAACGAATAAATATCTTAACTAGTTCTATTTCACTTCTTATTCGTACATCCCCCTTTTAGCATATTTTTTTTTTTAAACAGAAATTTGGCCTCTACAATTTTATTATATGTAGTCTATAGATAGATAGATGTATAGAATAGATGTACCCTTTTCGAAGACACAAAACAAATATATTATTTAACCATTACAGTCGTTATTTCAGGCGATAAGGGTGCCTAAAGTACTATTGCTCTTATTACTTTTACTTGTACTTTGTTTAATGTAAAAAAAATAGAATCATTAATTACTAGAACGAGTGAGCAAAGCTTCTGTTCTTCGAGACTGGAAATTTGTTTTATTGTATGTTAGTGTTTATGTATGGCTGTTTGTCCGCAAGTAATTTCATATGTACTCATGTACAGGTCGTAGTTTCCATCCAATCTTGACGAAACTTCATCTAGCGAATATAGGTGCTAAGGATTTTCAGTTTTTTTTAAAGTTGCGTCTATATGATTGGAGTTGTATTTGCCCTCAAAAAAGAGAAATGTGCTTGTTACTCCAAAAGCCACGATGAATCTCTCAAAGTAGATTTTATTACTCCGAAACAAGGTTTATAATACTGTGAAAGCAATCACACGAATCGAAGATGTTTGTTTCCATAGCTACGGACTGTTATTCCTTTAGATATGTTATAATAACATTATTTGGCCTTAAATAATCTATATTATGCCAGTTTACAGATTCTTTATATTTTCAAGAAATCATATAATTAAATTGTAAAGTCGCGTCAAGTAATTCGTCGTCATGGTCAAGTTAAAGCTAAGTCAGTATGTGGTAGTTAAGTGTTGAAGACTTGGGAACTGAAATGGTTTTAAAGCCACAAAATCATTGTGGTCGCGAGGTCATCAGTTCAAAGAACTACTATTTTATAAAGTTTACAGAATGTAAACGAAACAATCGTTGAATCTTTACAACTATTCGGAATGTAACATACATTCCGAAGACGGGACGGACGTTTAAGAAGACGGGTTTTCATTTGTACCTGATTGTTTGAAAGGTCCAACTATATTTTCGTTCACATTCGATGAACATCATTAGGGATGAAATGTCTTCTTAAAAAAATTGAATCAATCACTCGTTAGTTTTCTAAACAATAATCTGAACGCGTGTCCCGGTTGAACAACTCAAAAAGAAGAGACATTTCCTAATTTGCTCGTAAAGTATATCATGACATTTGCTAAAATATTTGCTGTTACAGTGGTAAAAAAGGCTACGACTATTAGGGATGACCTACTTACCCAGAGACCGCGAACTTACTTCCGAAATGTCACTGTCTTACACCACACCACTAAACCTTCGAGCAGCTAAACCCCGCATGTAACCCATAAAGATGCAGTAAAACTGTAAGCGAGGAGCTAATGGCGGATTTTAATTACGAATCGTAAACACTCTGTTAAGTACAGTGTAAAATTTTTGTAGCGCATTAAAATTTCAAGTGCTTATGGCAAATGGTAATTGTTAATTAAAAAACTGTCAGAGATGGAGCAAGTTAAAGTAGGTTTACTATTTATATGCAATCGTTATTTGTATAGGTATCTCATCATCATCATCGTCATCAGCCTGTTCTTCGACAAAAGCTTCTCGTTTTGACATTAGGTATCATTTGTAAGGTAATAAGCGATCTATCTTACAAGTCTTAAAAAAATCTTTTATGTGGTAAGTATTTATGTTGACATGCTTGCCGCTATCTTGGAACGAATCTTATTTTTAAACGAATGTTTTATACATTGAGGATATTTTATTGATGGAATATATCTCCTATATAAATAGTAGAAAGTAGTATTTATACATATTTTATGTCGTACAGTAGTACCGTCGTGTAGTTTGCAATGGAAACCGAGTGATGGAATCTTGCAATATCAAAAATAATAAATTCAATGAGTAACCAAACCATCCATCATCTCTCGTCTACTTGCATTCCCTCGCCGCTACTTAGTGGGAATCACTCGGCTCATTTAGCGCGCTAAGCGACGTTAAGCACCAACAGGGGGAAGGTAGGGGGGATGACTCAGCACCCCCACAACCCATCAAGGGTGCTTAGACGCTTGTCATATGAACCGAAGTGATGGGTTGCGTCTTAGACAAATCAGCCTAAAAATTGACAACATTACATTTTTGGAAAGTGATGAAAATTTGAAAACCATTTGGAGATAATGTATCGAAGAGTTCATACTAAACATACCAAATAATTACAAAGCGTTTGTTCCATCGTTCAATGTCACTTGTTTTGGGCTGATTCGAGGTGTTCCTTCGGAATGGTCACCTGACGAAATTATTGAGAATGTATCTGTTCCTATTGGTAGTGGCAATATATCAAAAGTGAGGAGGATTAATTTTAAAACCATGGTAGAAGATTTTCCAGTTTGGAAACTTACCCAAAACATTGTAATAACTTTTGATGGTCAGGTGCTACCTAGTAGAATTTTCATTTGCTACAACTCACTACCTGTTGAACTTTATACTTATCCTACTATACTGTGTTATAATTGCTGCCGTTACGGTCATACTGAACTTCAATGCAGATCGAGACCTAGATGTTTTAGATGTGACTTTGAAAATACTGGTGATAGCTGAAATTCTAACGAAGAAATCATTACATGTTGCCTCTGTTCAGCGCCATATTTTGCAATCAAAAAGTCATGTCCTGAGTTTTGATTGCAAATGAAGCAGCTAAACTAGTTCCCCCAATCGTAGCAATGCAGCCAGCATTCTTGGAACTTTCCCTTCTACAGGGGGTTTATTACTAGATTAGTTTTTATAACTGTGAATGTTTTTGAAAGCAAAGGATCCTTTTGTGTTTTAATAAAGAATTTCTACCATTTAAATAACTGAAATCGGAAATCATTTTTTAAAGAATTATTACTCGGCGTTTCTTGTCCTTACATTTATGTGTAGAAGATAAGGGTAGGGTTATAATGTAAGTGGGGGAATGACTTGGATTTTTAACATAACGGTGTTATTTCTGTAGTCCGCGATAGCAAGCAACACCAACCCTCTGACGCTATTGAGTATAAAAGGTAAATGCGTATTGGCTTATCCAAGGAAATAAACATGATATTATTTTTAGGAAACAAGGAAAGAGTAACACATAAATTCCGTATACGCAAGTTGACAAAGACTGTAAGAAATTTTATTTATGTTTTTTTTTTTTAATTCGGTTATTGGCAAGGGATGTACTAAGCTTAAAGGGGTTCACTAATATATACACCCTAATGAACAACTTTTATTATGAGACTAACTCGGAATTCGACAAAATAATTCTGATGTTTCATACAACTTGTCGACGGCCGATAAACTTTTTCTATGGAACAACAAATTTTTTTTCTCTGTTTCATGGTTGATCACATAATGAAAGCTGTACTTATTGATGAGTATATAGTTTTTTTTTACTTAGTACACTCCTAGCTTATAACCCTGTATAGGTAAGAGTCACTACATTGAAAAACTTTGAAATACCTTAATATATTATATCTTTATATTTGTCAGACACGTTAATATACAGGATTATCGTTGTACTTAATTGAAAGAAGGTGTATATATATATATATATATATATATATATATATATATATATATATATATATATAATTATAATTACGAACTACTTTTATTATGATGGAACCAACCGTACAATCGAGATAAAAAAACAGATGTTCGATAGGAAGCCCGTCGTCGACAAAATGATTGAAGCGGTTTTTTCTCGAATTCAGAGTTGGTCCCAAAGTGAAAATTGTTCATTAGGGTGCGTATTGTGATCCCTTTTGGCTTAGTACAACCCTAGCCGATAACCCTGTTTATTGTACGGTCCCGTAGAATATTATAATTTTTTCCTAGTTTTTTTTTTTATTTCGGTAGAAACGATGCCAATATTTTTCTGCTTAATTAGATCATCATTACAAATAAAGCAGGCATAATTTTTCTTCGTTTTTTGTTTCTTCTGGAACAAAACGCTTCGTTTCTACTTTAATCGTGGGAACTGCTAGGTTGTGAAATTCACTGCCGAGCTTCCTATTTCCCGGTAGCTATAATCTTATTTTCAAGTAAAAAGTTAATCTGTTTCTGCAAGGCAAGCGGCAACATTCTAGGCTATACCGACGCTTAAAGTCACTCATCTCACTTGCAAACCAATCAAAATACCTATAACAAAACGCCTTTAAAAAAATCCTTAAGTAACCCAAAACTTTCTTTGTTATACTCGTAAATACACCCCCGTAATATACATTTTTTTCATTAGTTTCCATCCAAAGGTTGCCGGTAAGAAATCGCTATTAGCGATAAGGCCGCCACTTGTGGCACTACATGTAATTATATTTTGTGAGTCTACGATAAGGCATTGATCTATCTATCTTTTTGACACTATTCTCTCCAAATGAAACCTAAATTATATGTAGGTATTCAATATATTCCCAAGCAGTCTAAAAGATGAATAGATTCTTAAGTAACGTGGTTGGGGCAGGTGCAATACATTTTCAAGATATTTTCTTGAACTGAATTCAGCTCAATTTATTCGGTTTAAATTTCTACCTACTAGCGAAGTTCATTGAGATCACAAGGGCGTTGAGATTCAACTGATATTCAAACTTACAAAGGTTTTACTGAATGAAAATTAACAGAATTGTACAAATTACAGTTTTTTTTTGTTTTGTTGTACTTTTATACAATATAGTAGGTATCATTTGTAATCTAGGAACACTCGCTATGGAACATACATGCTTATTAATCACATATCTTGCAATATAACTAATTTTATAAAATGGTCCAACTAGTTCTATCAATAGAACAGCCAATAGAACTAGTGGGTACAGACCCTAGCTGCAGCTCGCGGTGGTACCGGAGGATTTTAAATCGCGTTCAATGCCGCGGGTGACACAGTAGATTATAAACTCGTAAAGTACGCATGTATAGCATTGTTTGTTATATCGGGACACCTGTTGATTGATTAAGGCTCTAATGTTATTGGGACGGTTGGGACAATTCATTGAATTGTTCTTCCATTACTGCTGTAATGGTTTTCCGATATATAGTTTATTGTTTTGTCTATGTTACTGAGTTTGAAGCGTACGGTGGCATGTGGTTAAAATATATAGTCTCCGTCTAAATACTCGTATTTACTTATATTTTTCCCGCTTTCGCTGAAAAAATGTCGGTACTGTCTATGTATTTATTGCAAAATGTAGAATCACTATTCTACAGATATTAAAGTTCAATAATAGTGGATTATAAACCATTAATGTCTTTTTTATGTGCACAAATGTGAGCAAGAGATATAAAGACTGAATAACGTGTTTTGGTCGCGGGAAACCTCCATAGAAACCCTGGTAAAGTCTCCGCCGCTTTACGAGGATAGATGTTACTTTAACTTGACCACGATGACTGATTATTTGATATTTAACTTAACTAGATTGATTAATAACTTGAAAATTGATTAACTTGACGCTGGCAAATGTACAAATCGTATGGTGCCAAATATAAAATTTAAAAAAGTAACTTACCAGTAATATATCAATCCAGCAAATATAGCATAATAATTGCAGCTAAGTCTTCGTTTCAACCTGTTGTCATGTTGTCATGCATTATTTGGTTTTAGCCGACTTTGAAATAGGAGGAGAAAAAGGTACTCTATTTTTCAGTTTGACAGAGTGTTGGAATTCTGTAAAAGAAACTCTTTCATCTTGACTGCTGAGTCACCTTCACCAGAAAAAAGGTTTTGCCTTCTAAATTCTGTTAGTTGCGATAAAAGTTGCCATTTCGGTTAAGCGAGAAAAAAATAAGCATCACCTGACTGCGAAGAAAGGAGGGTTTTGTTTTGCGAGCGTATGTATGTATGTATGTATGTATATTATTTTTTATTATATATTTAGTTTGACATGCCCTAGAGCCTAAACGGCTTGTCGTATTTGTATGTGAGTGGACACAGATTTCTTTCTATATGCGGTGTCAATAGATTTGTGTTAGTCGTGAGAGTGACACTGGGTATAATAAAATAATAATTAAGGATGATACACAGGTTTAACGATTAGGGTTTTCTCGAACTCGCTTCTAACCACTTGTTTGTTAGACAACCGCGCGTTGTATTATTTATTTGCAAAGAACTATAACAACATTATAACAGTACAAAACCAAGGCAATATGAAAACTAAAATACATAAAAACAAGCTTATATGCACTTGAGTTCTAACCGTGAATTCCAGCACAAAATAAATATATAACATGCACATAACAGATACAGGCAGTGAGTCTATCGAGTGCCAACTAGAGTGGTGATACATCCGAGACGAGGCGACGAGGGTCCGTAAATTATTGCAAATTGGCAGCCCGAGGCGAACCACCTACACCGGCCCTTCACAAATATGGGACGATTGGATACATGCTGCAAATCGGAGCAAGATTGTTAGGATTGCGGCGTGTATGATACCAGTACGTATATTTGATTTGATTCAGTAGCACATATGCTCCGCTGAGGTTACGTTTCTGAACCTTTTGATGTCGGGGATTTGGGACCGTGGGAATCTTGAGCGATAGTTATTTAGGCAGTTTTCTAGCGGTAAAACTGCTAAGCAAATTGTACATTTTTATTTATTGTTTATGCTAAATAAATATATGTTAAATTGAATTGATATGCTTAATGACCATATTTTCATAGTACGAGATAACGGGAAGTTCTGTTTCCCTTATTTCAGTCATCCCTTAATTATACGTAATGTTTATTTTCGTCAAATACAACAAAGTCATTTGTATCTATTTCTACTATCTATTTAGTATAAAAGCAGGTCAATAATACTAAAAATTAATCGCTGCTAATTTTCGCTAAAATTTGTAATTCGTTTTAGATGATAACATAGAGGTATGATTTTATTTGTTTAACAATGAATACATGGTAAACTTCTAAAATTAAGGTCTGAGATTACAGAAGTATAGAAATAACTGATTTTTTTAAAATAATCTTCAACTTCAACGGCAGCATCTATACCAATAGAATGGAATAGTTAGTTATTGATAAAAGAATCCCATATTTATATCTATCCTCATTAACATTTTATTTTTTCATAAATTTAACTTAGTTTTTTTTAAGTTTATATTTTACAAGGCTGGTTTATAACAAATCTCATTTATTACCCGGGTCGATACTTGTCTAGTATAGCGCAGTACTTAGAGTTGCCAAAATCAGAAGTAGACAAGCTTGACCTGATTAAAAGGTCGGTTGAGGTTGATAAAGACAAATGAATGTAATTTCAGAATGGGTGCGATTATTTATTCGTAGGCTCCTGCCTTGTAACTAGATAAAGAAATAGTAAATAATATAAATAGAAATTAGATGATTTTAAAGCGATGATGTGTGAGTGGTTAGTGGAGTCGAATGCCGTGCAAAAGGTACGAAGTTCGATATCACCAAACATGCAAAAAGAGCCTGAGCTACCGGTGAAGGAAAACATCGTGAGGAAACCATAGCATGGTGGTAGGGCGTTTCCAATAGCTCGCCTCGCTAGCTGCCACTATCAAGTTGTAAAATCTGTCGCCCTATGTGCAACCCTTTTGGACCTCTTTGAACGAAATAATTTTTTAATTCCATTTTAGTAAAAATGGAACGTGCATAAAATAAAATAAAAACTTTAAAAAATCTAATCTCTCAAAAATTTGAGATATTAACAATTCACAGAACTTCTAAAAATAATTATCTGGACTCGATTATTTTTGACATAGACACATTCAAAACTTACTAAGTCAATTTTTTATTTAATCTATAATGTTGAGACTCAACTCACTGCCTATACGATTATTTATAGATAATGGATAAACCAGAAATGGATACAATATCTCACTTAAACTTATTCGACGAAGACATGAACCCACTACATGAAAAACTTGATGGATTACGGTATTCACTCGTATAAACTCATAGCTGCTGAAAGTAATAAGGTTCGAGAAGCAGAAACAAAACACTTACAAATTTGTATATTGATTGCGTACACACTTATCATAATAAAAAAATACTAAAAGACGTGCTTATTTTTTTTCTAATTACTGTATTTTCTTAGGTTGTTCATTCGAGTAAGTGTGAAAATCCAGTCCCAAAATTTCGAATTACTCCGATGTTTTTAAGAAGGTCAAAATTACGATCAAAGATTCCGTTACATAGATACATACCTCGCGTGTTATAAATAAAAAAAACCTTGATTGTCGTTCTGGAATTTTTACAGAGCTTATGTTTATAAGATTTAGCAAGCATGATTTAGAAATTGCTTCTCGTTCGTATAGGATAATCATGTGCCTAAATTGTCTCTTCACCAATGAAAAAAGCCTTCTCGGACGATGCCTTCTTGTGTATATTAGAGTATTTACATTATTTCTATATCATTATTCGAAAGATTGACAAACATCACTGTATTGATAATTACAAATATTCATTTGAGACTATACTTATTTACTATGATAATTACTAACGATAAACTGCTAGAATTGCATCAAATGAGTAAATCAATAAAAACTGTTCCAAAGTTCATCAATCCCCAAGAGAAGATAAGTTATCCAACTAGTGAGTCTTGGAATTCCGCTATTCAGAATAAGAAAAATTCTCAGATCAAATACTTCGGGGAATTTTGATTTCGATAGTTGTCTCTCGCAATCGCGATAGCTTCTTCACAATTATGCAGAAATGCTTCGAGATCATGTGTTAGGTAAATAGATCTTTACAAATTGTGTTATCATATATTATTAATCTAAGATTCGCGAAAACGAATTCATAAATGACATTTGAGCTTTGTTTTTATTTCTACATGACGAATGACATGTACAGCTGAGTTATTTTTACGATATTAACAAAACTTGAAAAAAATGCACATACATATGAGCATTTTTTTAAATTATTATTATTATTACAAGTTAAAAAATCACGATAAGAAATGTAAGTGTAAAATTTTTAGCATCACTATTATGGTGCTGTCGGGAATCGAACATAAAAATATTCACGTAATAGGCACATTCATAACTAAAAATGAATGTGTGCATACGAGTATTGGAATAACATTTCAAATAAACTTTGACGACGAATTGTAACAATTACATTTTAGTTTTGACTCCTATGTATGTCTGTACTTCTGCCATTAAGCGAAAATGTCCTCCTGCTAATCTGAGATTTTACTACTACGGTACGATTTTGCTTATCTATCCTTCTGCTACAGAGACTTAAACACGATTAATTTTACTAGCAGCTCTCGTAAATAATCGCGCAGAAATAAATTATTGACGCGTTTCGAGGCTGTCGTCGCCTTTCTACCATCAGAGAGACGTGTTTACTCCACAACGGACGCTCACGCAAGCACTAAAACATATATAACTGTAAAGCTTATTCATTTATTTTCTCTAATATCATCTAAAATAACTAAAACTGATCGATTCAGTCCGACTCACCGGAAAACCCTAGACAGCATTTAAACAAATTGCTCTTAGAATAATCTGAGCACACCTAAGTCTCTAGTGAAATACTTCAACAGTCTGTTATAGAAACGCTCCAATAATTTCGTAGTCAGCCTCGAATATTAATGTTACTTAGTAATCTGAACCGTTTATCTCAAATCTCAGACGTTTCTGGAACGCTTTTGACGTTTCTCGAACGCTTTCGGTGAACTTTCTCCGCAATCTTGTAATTTATAGCTGAAATTTATGAAATAAAGTCGCGTTTCGAATGTAATGCGTAATGACGTTTTTGAGAAAGTATCTTTTATTGTAAAATCTGATTCAGTAAAATGATGGGGTAATGCTTAAACGTTATTTATCCTTGACCTTTGTTGATGTATCATTATCTGACGGTAATAGTTGATTTTGAGTAAATATAAGAAAGGTGTTATAATATTTAAAGCTGTTAGTCTACCCATCAAAATGAACCATTTGCAGAAAAAATAATTATTTGGTTCTCCATACAAACGTCGGTCACGTAATCGGTAAAGTTGTATTTTTTTTTAATTTTGCAAAGTTTTGATCTTTAATAGGTTCACTTTGATGAGTAGACTAACACCGTTAAGTATTATCACACCTTTCTGTTACACGTGGTATAAGGTCATACTCATATTATTATCAATGTCACACTAATATTTTAAAAGCGAAAGTATATGTGTGCGTCCGTTTATTATTTTTTCACTTTTAAATGACTGATTAGATGTTACGAGTATATAGCTAGGTCCTGAACGTATGGTCTTCATTTTATCCCGCAAAAATGCACAATTGTCTTAGAATAATCAAGTATAGTTCCGCGGATAACATCGTAGACCGCCGCTAGTTAACCCTAAATATACGGGTTATCGACTAGGGGTGTACTAAGTCGAAAGGGGGTCACTTTACTCATCCTAAGGAACAACTTTCACTATGTGACCAACTCTGAATTCGAGAAAAAAAATCAGCTGTTCCATACGAAAAGTTGATTCGTCGTAGACAAAATGTATGAAACAACTGATATTTGTTTCTCGAATTCAGAGTTGGACCCATAGTGAAAGTTTTTCCTTAGAATGGGTACAGTGACCCCTTTTCGGCTTAGTATACCCCTAGCCGATAACCCTGTACTTAAATATTGACCTGAAAAATGGATCTCTATGAAAATATATAAGTAGGTATATTCTACTTTTAGTTTTCTTGAAATATAGTAAAATATTATTTCGGTTTCACTAATGCTTCGATATATATATACAATATTTATTTGTATGGAAAAGTGACCACGGGCTTCGGCAGGTGAAAATACAATTTATTTAGTTATTTTAATTTAGCCACCATACTACAATAGATCTAGTTAATTTAAAAAAAAAACAACATGAAACTACATGTAAAACTTATAATAACGAAAAATAATATTTCAGATCGGTTAAGCGATTACTAACAAATCAACAGGTAACAAATTAAAAATATTAGGTAAAGTCTTTTTTTTATAATAATATATTTATTTAATCAAAGTATGTACCATTGCTATCTATGCACTTTTTCCATCTCATAGGTAGTTCATTGATCCCTTTACTAAAAAAACCATTAGGACGGGAATCGATGAAATCTTTGAAGGTGCTTCGGACTGCCCTATCGGAGTTGAATTTTTTCCCTTGTAAGAAGTTATCCAAATTTCGAAAAAAATTTTGTAATCTGTTGGAGCCAGGTCCGGGGAGTACGGTGGATGTCTTAGACATTCCAATTGAAGCTCCTCTAATTTGGCAGCCGTCTGTTGTGCAGTGTGTGGTCTAGCGTTGTCCTGAAGCAGCAGTGGCCTAGAGCGATTGACCAACCTCGGTTGTTTAGCAGCTAGCTTTTACATCATGGTTTGCAGTTGCTGACAATAGATATCTGCTGTAATCGTCTGGCCAGATTTAAAAAAGCTGTAGTGAACGACACCGGCAATAGTCCACCAAACGCTCACAAGTAAATTTTTTTTAGTCAATTTTCGCTTGGGGCAGGGTTTGGCTGGTTCGCCAGGATTCAGCCATTGCGATGAGCGTTTCCGATTATCGTACAGGATCCACTTTTCATCATAGGTAATGATCCGATTTAAAATCCCTTTATTATTGTGCCGGTTGAGTAATGTAACGCAGCAGTTGACGCGCGTTTGTCGGTTTGCGGCACTCAATTCATGAGGGACCCACCTTTCAAGCTTTTTCACCTTTCCAATTTGCTTCAAGTGGATTAAAACAGTTTTATCAGTAACACCGCAGCCTGCAGCTAGCTCGGACGTGGTTTGCGATGGATCTGCTTCCACAATAGATTTCAATTCTTCATTAGCAACTTTAGTCTCCGGCCGTCCACGGGGCTTGTTGTGCAGGTCGAAGTTTCCAGAACGAAAACGTTGGAACCAAAAACGCACTGTGTTTTCTTTTGCGACACCGCCGCCATACTCATAATTAATCCTTCGAGCCGTTTCTGCAGCACTGGTACCACGGTGGAACTCGTACTCGTAAATAACGCGATATTTCAAGTTTTCCATTTTGTAAACTGCGTGACGCAAAGAAAAAACCAAACGAGGACAAAACAAATGAATTACGGTTTTCGAAATACAAATGTATGAATAAATAGCTGTATAAATTTGAAATTGGAATCCCTAACCAAAGAAGAGATATTTGAGATCAAAGTGGCCAGTACGACAAAACGCCAATTTCATATGTAAGGACCTAATAAATAAGATGATATACGTACCTGATTTTTAGAAGGCGGTATAAAATAATATAAATTTAATGTTGCACGGGTAAGAATAAATGCAGAAGTATTTCAAAAAGCCATTCAATAACACCACACAAAATGCTCGTAGAATTATTGTTAAAACGTATTTCGAAGCGCTGGTTTTTGAAGCGTAAAATTGGCAGGAAACGCTGCGACGACGATATTTGGTAGGAAATGTGTGGTAGGAATTTATTTTATAATCTCAGATATCGAAACACTTATCATCTAAGCTTCCCAGCAAAGCGAAGTTGACTGGATTGGACTAAGAGGCATACCAGCTACAGCAGACTCTGAAATCTAACATCCTGGCTTAATCTTAGGATAAGTATCAAGTCAATTTCCTCTCTTCAAACTGATTTTTACAACAGCTTACCAAGTTATATGTAATTATAAAAACTTATATATGTTTTATAGACCTGTAAGATGATGAGAGATGAAAGGGGAAAGGTTAGTTTCGAACTAAATATCAGATAATAAGATATTGTTTACAGAATATCTAGTGTTTTTCCCGTTCGTTTTGATGTCAGCGTGAGATAAAGAAAAATATGTGGGTGTTTATAGTGTGATTCCGCCTTACCAACTTCACACCTCACCTTACTTTATCTCAGTATCTGACTTCCTCGAGTGACTTGCATTAGCACAAGGTTTCCTCGAGATGTTGACGACAAGCCCTCGTTCGAAAACTCGTTCGCTGGAAATTTCAGTATCTCTCAAAAGTACCGATCGCTTGAAAATATAAGGCCTTTCATAAGCTACATACGAAACCCTCCTCATAAAAGTCAAATGCTAATAAATCAGTAAGTACGTATGTAGTCCAAGGACAGCTAAGACAAGCCCGCTGATCCAGCATTTCTGTTCAAATCACAAGTAGGCCTGAGTCTGCACGTAATTTGTTAGAAACCGAAGGTCAAGTCAAGGAGCTCGTCATTTAGAGCTCAAGAGAATTAACGTTACTGCTAAAGGTTAACTTATCGAAATCTTATTTTGAGGACTCTTTATATAAATTTTTGACAACGCGACGGCTTAATCTTCTTTAGCTTTGCTTTTTTTTATCGAATTTAGTTGCATCAGTCATTTAAATCCTTAGTTCAGAGATACTTAAACGATTTCAAAAGGTGGAAATTATCAATTTAATATAATGAATAAATGATAATATGGTTTACGTAAATGATAATATGGTTTATTTATTTATTCGTGTTTGTTTCATGAATTCTTAGCAGAAAATGGTGGAACACATACCTATGGAAAATTGACTAGTTTGGTTAATAAATTAAAATGATTGAAAAAAAATACCCGCCAAATTGCCTTTTACTTATAGAACTAGGAAGGTAATTTTAATAATTCTAAAAAATTGGTTACAGTTTCTCAAACCGTCTATTGAAATCTTGTTATAAATTATAATCAATTGCTGTTCGTTCGACTCGCTAAATCTCGCTAAAACGGCTGGGCCGATATAGCTGATTTTGGTTTTCAAATGTTTGTGAAGGTTCTGGGAAGGTTTCAACATATATAACCGTTAGGCGGCACAAAGTTCGCCGGGTCGGCTACTCTGGAATAATTTACGTTTAAAAATGTAAATACTATTTGCTCAGATGGCTGAGCACGAAGATCACGTACGTACGTGATATTTGAGCGGATCTGCTACTCTCATTCAATAAATTAGTTGTAATTAAATCTTAAATTTAATCCAGATGTCGTTTCAGCAAAGGAGAATGTGATTACATAGCTAGGTATATAGCTAAAATATATTTATATAGAATAAAAGAAATATATGTATTTAATTATTTTTTTCTGAATATAAACTATTTAAAATATACCTATGTATAAGATTATTTAGTTAAAACTGAATGACAACGAGTGTGTATTTGTATCATAGGAGGAAATTACAACTAATTTACTTAAATTATTCGCCTGGTCTACCGACTTTCAGAAACGAGGAAGTACTCAACTCGACTGTGTTCTTTTCTTTTTAATCCTACACAGCTAGGCTAAGTCAGCGATACTGTAGCCCTAGATAAAGTATGCCTAGTCTGGAATACACTAGCTTTCAAAAAAAGGCTGCCGGAACACACCGTTAAGTGCTTGGCGACAGATTTTACAACTTGAGGGTGGTAGCTAGCCAGGCGAGCGATAGGAAACGACCTAACACTACATGTTTTTTTACGTTTGTTACCTGATATTTCGGAGACGTCTGGATCGTTTTTTTTTTTTTTTTATTATTAGGCACATTTCTCGAGTGGTCTTAATAAATTTTGCCTAAATCAATCCAGAAGTTTGGTTTTCAAATCGATATCACTGGAAAAAGTCTGTCGACAAATGTTTTAGAATAAACCAATTGACAACGTTTGTCATTATTTGTCCAAAATTTTTATTACAATAACGGAACGATAAATAAAAAATAACGTATCCCTATTTGTTAATTTTACTCAGAATGTAATAATTAC
Source organism: Ligdia adustata (assembly GCA_947049295.1). Classification (NCBI taxonomy): domain Eukaryota; kingdom Metazoa; phylum Arthropoda; class Insecta; order Lepidoptera; family Geometridae; genus Ligdia; species Ligdia adustata. The sequence goes on from OX346221.1 coordinate 1,388,959, forward strand.
GTTTTTAGAGATTTTACTATGTAAATTTCCGATTTATGTTATTCTCTTCAAAAGCTCGTAAAAAATTATGAATTTGCAATGTTGTCAATTGCAGTGGAAGACTGCCGATAGATTGCTTGAAGCGAAGCCGTGATGCAACCTACTAGCCTATTTAAAAGCATACGAGTAGACGTAGTAGGTACGTAAATATACGTATGTTTACGTGAAGTGGTCACGTAGTACGGGGCTCGATCACGTACGATCTACGGCTAGCGCGAGTGATACATGGACGATACAATACTGCGATACGTTTTATAACCATACGTTCGCTAGGTTACATTATGTGACACGATCGCCTATTCTATTCGTGTGGACATTACAGGCCTGTTTAGTTTATACATCTTTTGTTAATATATTTTGTTAGTTGTAAGTAATATCATGTAAAAACTCATTTTTATTACGATAATGAAAAGACAAATATTAAATAACATAGTCCTTTTTATTTTATTCAGAATTCAATAATTAAGTTTTTTAGAGATATTTGAAAATTTAAGTAAAGTTTTTTTTTCTTTTGATGAATGGCACCATACGATTTGTATATTTGCCAGCGTCAAGTTTATCAATTTTCGAGTTATTAATCCGTAAAGCTAAGACAAATATCAAGTAATAAGTCATCGTGGTCAAGTTAAAGTCATATCATGTACCCTCGTAAAGCGGTGGAGACTTTACCAGGGTTTCTTTGGAGATTTCCCGCGAACACGAAAACCACGTTATTCCGTCTATATATCGCTTGCCCACACTTGTGCACATAAACAAGACATTAATGGTTAATAATCCACCAATATTACATATCAAAGTTCGCAGAATCACCAGATTTGCAATAAATACACAGAAAAGACGCCATTTTTTCAGCGCACGCGGGAAAAAACCCTTAAGTAAAGTTCAGCATAATGTTATTTATGTCAAAAGCTATTTAAAGATATGATGTCATTAATTATCTGTATTTTTGTTGTTTGGTTAGCTGATAGACACAATTATATTTTTATTGGTGGCATCTAACGGTCTTAACATCAATACGAGATTTTTATCATCAGTTTTTTGTAAAGAACTCACAAGAAAGTGGATTTAAAAATCTGGTATTTTTAGTGTGAAATCTCCATTATATTATCTCAAATGACTTTCGAATTTCCATCACTTTGAAAACTTAAATGTTGTCATTTATCATAGTTATTCTACTAGTCAAGCTTTTTATTCTTTTCATTTGATATGCATATAGAGCGAAATGTGAAAAAATATGTATTGCGTCATTTTGTGGCGACAGCTATTTTGGATCAATTTTTTCATTAAATATATGTAAAAACACTCCCGACTAATAAATACATCTTTCATACAAAAAAAAACAAAATCTAAATCGATTTAGGCACCAGCGGAATTGAAGTTTGTTGTTGGCACTTTTATTTATATTTTACTGGTTTTATTATGCTTGTACCGTTTAGATTAGAATTACTTTTCTATTTATGTGTATTCATTGTGAACCTGATCTCCGCGTGACAGGGAATCCTAGTGTGGAGATCAGTGTGTAATTGTTTAAAATATATGTATTTCTTTGTGTAATAAAGCTAAGCTATTTATCCCAATATTTTTGTTATTATTACCAAAAAAAATGTGGATTTCTAACTTGTAACTCAACATAAACTGCTTTCATAATTTATAAACAAGTTATGTGCATATGCTAAGGGATAATAATACAGATTTTATAACTTCGAAAGCCAAAAACTTTGTAATTTTAATGATTCTATTTTGTTATGTAAACCAATAAACATATTTTTTATATATTTTTTTTATTCGATTTTGACATTCGTCAAATAACTGTTTCATCATATCCTATACAAGTTAAAAACTAAAATTGGTAAATTAACCAATTTATCTATTTTTCAAATTCTTGATTAATCATATGCTATGTAAATCAATAGCTTAATTTGGCAATTTTGCAATGGAGAACACAAAAGGTAACATAAAAATATACCTACCATCAAATCATATCAAATTAGTTTTTATTTCACGTAAATACATGCTGTATTAACAAATTTATCACTACGAGAAGTTTAGACCACTTTTTAAACTGCCGAGCTTCCCGCCAACTTGTGATGACGTCGTAGGTCGAGTAACACGCCCGCGCGCCACTCGCCAGTACTGAATCTCATACAGATAAAGACACTCTGGCGCTCTTTGTTTAGATTCTGTTGCTTAAATAAGACTTGTTAGACAGTTTGTTGTTATTGTTGTTGTCTTAGTATTAATTCGTAAGATTGTTTTTTATTATTTAATACCGTTCATGGAAGAAATATTCCAAAAAGGCCACTCGAACAATCTACCAGGAGTGGATAGCTTGATGGTAGCTCAATATTTTATAAAAAAATACGTAGAATTAAAACAAAGTTAAGCAGTCTTAATTTATTACAAATACTATAAGTTAGATACTCATAAATAAATAATAAAATGTCTACAGCTTGTATTGATAATATATGAATTTGTAAAGTTTTGTTATTTAGGTACCTACTTACGAGTATGTATCTATTTTCTAAGGTTGACGGGTTAGTGCTTAACCTAAAATACCTACTTATTAAATATAAAACCTATTCTGTAAATTTAATAGTATACATTCACTTAAGTAATCGACAATACAGGGTTATCGGCTAAGACCGTACTAAGCCAAAAGGGCTGTTCCATACAAAAAGTTGAACGGTCATCGACAAAATTTTTGCATTCAGAGTTGGTTCCATAGTGAAAGTTGTTTCATAGAATAAGTATAGTGACCCCTTTTCGGCTAAGTACACCCCTAGCCAAGATACAAGTAGGTAACGCGATATTTAACACCTGTAAAAGAAATGACAACCTCTTGACCGATTTTTTATTATCAGGAATCTGTTATGATAGAATATTAAGTTCTGTGTTTTTGTACTAAATATTATTGAAATCGGCCAGTAAATGGTCCTGCAGCATGTTTCGCCCCTTATTGAGAGAAATACCTCAACGACTAAAAAAATCTTTAAGATGATATTCACAACAGTATGCAGTAGTTTTAGGTGTAATTGCAACAACTCTGCGTATAGCTGTCATCCACTTTTTTCTTCGTTTTGGATTCCTCGACACGTTAAAAAATAGCTTTTCCAGTGTTATTAGATTTAGATTAAAACACTGAGGCACGTCATTGTACCTCTTATCACTATTAGATGATTACTAGCCTCTAAAACATGCGTGTTATTACAATATAATGCTTTAAACCGTAGCGCGAGCAGCCAGCGAACGAATTAGCCATACCCGCCCGGGTAGCACCGGAGCTGTGACATCATCAAGCTTTAGAATGCAGAGTACGTTTTGAAATTATGTCGAATGAAAAGGCGCACTTTGATCTTAATTTTCTCAGCCATTTTTAATGATAGAGAAAAAGTAAAAACACAGTTATTCTTGTAATTTTTCTAGATTATATTGACATTAGTTCATACAATTATTTGACCGGCAGCTCGAATGACCACGGAAGTCAGGGACACTGTGGCCCTAGATAAAGCATGTTTAGTCAGGAATGTACTGGAATAAATTGCTTACTGTTAATAAGATGGTAAATTAGGAATATCTAGTGTCTTCCCGCTTTGTCTTGATGTCAGCGTGAGAAAAGCGTGAGAAAAAATAATATTTCTGAATTTTTTGGTGTCGTTCCTCCTCAACTTATAATTTTTCTTTATCTCATTATCTAACTTTGTCATCACGTGTTTCGTTTTAGCACAAGGCATGCTCAGGAGATGTAAATAGTACAAGCGCTCGCTCGAAAGAAAAAAAACATTTTCTCACGCTGACATCAAGACAAAGCGGGAAAATACTAGATATTCTAAATATACCATCTTATTAGAAATGGATTTCCGCAAAGTAACGCCTAACTCCATTGCTCATTGTTATTACACTACATTTTCCACATGCAGTACTTACACAATAATACTGAAGGCAAGGTCTATGAAGTTCATAAATAAATGAATACAATACATATTTAAATAGCTTAAATACAGTTTAATTTGGCTGCGAGCCAAATTGTCGGCGATAGTCGTCCCGGTACTAATTGGTACTTTTCGTACATACGTGTATCTCATGACTTTTGCAACCAACTTGTTTAAAATGTATCTATAATGAGCGACCATTTTAATAATGAAACGTTATGTTAAATATACAATTATCTATTCTATAGATTGTACAAAATAAACGAAAAAGATATACATAGTTGTATATCATTTAAGCAGACAAGGTTTTCAGTTATTTTGATTTACAAACCAAACTCTAGACTGGTTTTAATAAAACTTCTATTTTAAGCCAATGAAGTTAATCCTTCCCAACAAATAAGAAATTTCGGAATCATTCCAGCTAATCGGAAAACATACGAAAATAAAGAGACGAATTCATTTATTCAAATTCATTTATTCATTCCATAATAATATTTGATACAAGTTTATATGACATAACTAAGGCTAGTTTTTATTTTCACAATAATTTGAGTATCTGTTGCCGAACTAGGCTGGGCCCGTGTTTCAGCGTACAGTTCTCTCCCTATATTTGAATAAAATAAATATTTGTCTAGCCTGTACAGTAATTTACAAGGATTATTATTACAATTGATTATTTAGTGTTAAAAATAAATCAAATTAAAAGTTATTTACTAATTTACTACCATCACAAAATGTGACGAATGTTATAGGCATAATATTTTGATAAAAAATATTAATAATTTCTATTTAACATGCAAATAAGTTTTTGATTGTAAAATAAATGAGGTAGGCCTCACAAAAATGCAAAATAGATGCCACTCAATAGTTAATTAGTGTGCTGTATTCACTCTCGTATCAATTATGAGTGCGAGTGACCAACAATGTTATAAATAAAATGTGAAAGAGTGAGGCATCACCAAGCAATAAGATAATATGAGTTGATATGTTCCTCTCTGTGTGTATAGTGTTTGTGTGGGTGTGTAAGTGTGTGTGTGAGGTTGTGCAGTATCACGACGGATTCGACTAGGTAATACTACACGTGTGTGAGTTTTGTTTGCGTAGTTGTGTTTATTCGCGTGAATGTGTGTATAAGAGGGTGTACTATGAAAGTTTTTTATGTTTACGTTTTTATGTGTCTTAGCTTAGTTTAAAATCAATTAAATATAAGAATTCAGATGTTGCCATTTTATAATTTAATAACTTTAATTAATTCTTCAGTGTGTGTGAATTGAAGCATAATATCCTCCTTTTTAGAAACTCCTTTTTTAATTTTTTTATTTTTTATAGTCGATAGGCTTGCGCTTGACCGCAACTCACCTGATGTAAAGTGACGATGTGGTCTAAGATGTAGCGCGCTTGCCTACAAGAAACCGGTTCACTCGCGAATTGAAAAGACCGAGATTATAGCTATCAGGAAATAGAGAACTTGGCATCGAATTCCACAACCTGGCAGTTCGCACAATAAATGTAGACGCAAAGCGTTTTGTGCGACTACACTAAGTACTAAGTTAACAAACAAATAAATGGCAAATTTTTATTTGACATATATATCAGAAATGAGCCCGATTTTGAAGTATAGAGTATATTTTTTAAAAAATCTTAAGAATTTAGGGTATTTTAATGACCTTTGACGTACGAAATCGTATGCCTAATACTTATGCAATATATCAACAATCATATTATAAATGCGAAAGTGTGGTTGTTAGTTTCTTTTACGATTTTTCCTCAGCAAAAGAGTGACGGATAGATTTAATTTTTACACAGAGATACTTCAAGATCTGAAAAGTGTCATAGCCTACATTTCATCCCGGGAAAACTAACATAACGCGGTCGAAGTCGCGTGCAAAGGCTAGTTATATACAAGATAAATAAAAAATTACTGTGCAAAATGTTCGTCCCGGGAAAAAAGACAATATGAAGAAAAATAGAAAGAAAGATTTTGTTTTTTTATTTGAAACACAATACTAATTTTGTTACATTATATAAGCGAAGCCGCGGGTAAAATATAGTAAATTCTTAACGTATGTTGCAGTACACACAGACAAAGTTAATAGAAAGCGACCATCAAAGGCTGCCGGCCACCTGCGACGGGACAGATCGCCTTTACTCTAACTAAAATACGGTTTTACGATACAAGATAAAAGAGTATGTTTAAAAGGGTAATGTTTAGAGAAAAAATACTCTGTCCCCATCTACTATATTCGAACCGATCTAAACCTATGAATATGTAACATCTGTTTTATCGTTCTGGTAGTCGTATAGAAAGAAGCAGATTGTAAAAAATACTAAGCAAGAAATTATAATTTGTGACTTCTAAAACGCGACGGAAATTCCATATGTCTAGCAGCAAAGATAACATAATGTTAGAGTATTATTTTTGCTTGCCTTTTTTCTGTAATTTTTTTCTCGTCTCCTCGTTTTGTATTTGCTATTAATTTATTTTTTAATTGATTTAGGGTGAACCTATTTTAAGTAGGTATCCCTTAATAATATTACAGTCTAGCCTTATAGACCAGGGCCTTTAAAAATAATAAAAAGTGATAATAATTTAATAGTAGGATGAAACACATTGGACGAAGAGGAATATTATAAAAATTAAAGGAAAAATAATTTACGGACGATATGAGGTCGGGAAGGGGAAGGGGAAGGAAGGAAGGGAAGTACTATATACTATAATTTTTTCCATAGGACTTTAAGTTGTAGGTAATAAAAAGATCTAAAACTTTTGTATTCGCACTTTTTTCACATAACCTCAAAATTTATGTGAAAAATTTAAAAAAAAACGTTTTTGGTTTTTTATTTTTATGTAATACAAGACATTTTTTTTCCACGAAGTTTGGTGAAACTTTTCCTTTTCATGTCCCAAATACGCTGTAGTTTATTTGATTAGAAATATTTAATTTTCACCTCATTTTGAATAAATATCGAAAAAAATCCTAATTTTCAATCGAATATTCACCCGTCAAAATATCAGCTTTTTTCAAAAAGTTGGTATGTTGTGTGTTCGGTGAAATCTCTACTTTCCGATGGTGAAACAGACAGCATACCAACTATTGAAAAAAGCTGATATTTTGACGGGTGAATATTCGATTGAAAATTAGGATTTTTTTCGATATTTACTGAAAATCAGGTGAAATAATAAATATATCAAATCAAATAAATTCAAAAATTCTTTTCAATAATTATCTACCCTGGTTTCAAAAATTTACTACCCTAGTTTCAAAAATTATCTACCCTGGTCTATAAAGCTAATAAATAATTTTAATTTAGCTTAAACTTCTACATGTATAGTGTGTCTAAGTATTTGCCTATTAACATGTATTTTAAAATCTATATTAAGTGGAAGACACTTTGTTTATGTGTTCTTCAGACACTTGCACTAAATTTCACTATCACTAATTACACTACACTAATTCAAACGGTTTTGTTCTTTTAATTCTTCTCACACTGTCTGAGTGGTCGGTGAGCTAGATGGCCACGACATTCACATGATGGTGAAGCTATTAAAAATTACAAAATAATATCTTTTTGTAGTTTTGTATAAGTTTAAAAATAACAAGCTTTTGTTCCAGGTCCTACCAATATATCTTATGTTTTAAATTCTACGCTAATGTCGGTGTTAGGATAAAACTTATTACAATACACTGAATAAATTTCCTATAAATCAGTACATTGGTTGTTACTTCCTTTTTAATCTTGGCTCCTTAAAAGTTTACAAAAATTATATTTAATTATTGATTATTAGCAGCTCGTCCTGGCTTCGTACGGATAGATATTTCTGTTCTGTAATCAATACTTTCCGCAATGCATACTATATTTTATTCAAAATAATCTAAAGGTGTTCATTATGCTAAACAGACTGTAAAATTAGATTACTTTACATGCAAAGCCGTTTCATCCTACTCTGAGTACACTATCTTGAAGATTTCTATTCATATTTTTGCTTTCACAGTACACTGGGGATTTTTGTAAATGGCTTCAGCTATCTTTCGCTTCGGTTCCTTCACCTGTTCTAAAGTAGAGCCTCATTTTGCTCGCGATAGTGGGATTAAATGTCGTTGTCCTGTTTATTTATCCCGCCTACATAATATATCTTAAAATAAAAAGATAAAAAGTATGATAGTTAAAATTTAAAGTTAAGGAGTATAAGTAGTTTTATCATTTCAACGAATATTATTATTTATATTTCTTACTTGATTTTTCGGAGATGGCTATACTGATTTCATTTTTTTTTATATGGTACACTTTTCGAATAGAACCATTTAAATTTAAAGTCAAGATCAGTTTAAGGTTTGATTTTTAAATCGAAGAAGTTTTTACGGCACCTGTCTGCAGTCGGCAACCATTTTATTTTAAAGATCTTGCTATTCAATTTATCAGCGTATTTTTAAACGATAATGTATTGATCTCTATCATAATTACTTTAAATGAAGCTTCAGATGCTTTATACTTTTGCTCCTTGTCAGAAAACTATACCTACTTTCTTACGTATACATGTAAAGATTCCTGGAGATCCCGGGATTTTTTATGTGTTTTTCTCCAGATTAAAGTCAGATCTTCACTAAAAATAAGTCCCGCAAGTGTAAAAAGACTCCGAAAGATATCGTATAGCTATTTAAAACTCCTAACCTTGAATTAAGTCGGCAACTTAATGTAAAAGTTGATGGTTTTATACACTTCAACCCAAGTACAAAATAACGCGCTACAGTCAAACCACTTTTACAGCCCTCTATACTAAACGTACTAATCCAGTAGCTTAACAAAACTTGTAGTTAAGCAATAAAACTAAGTTTATCTACGCCTGGAACCTTAAATTTATTACCTCCTAGTCCCGTCGAAAGTTCAGCAGCAAACCCATAATAGTAGATTTACCTGGAACGAAGGAAACGTTACGAAAATAAATATCATGAGAATTTAGTGGGTAGTTACTTAATAGGCCCTTCGCGAGAATCATCAGTAATTAAGCAGAGAATGGCAATTTGAGTTGAGAGTCGATCTGAGGTGAATATAATGAGGGAATGATGGGGCGTATACTGAGTTTCCTGGGTATTTGTGTTGTAAAATTTACATAGAGCTAGAACGGTATATTATGACTTGCGGAAAGTGGCGGGCATGAACTGGATGGAACGAAGTGGAGATCGAGCTCGGTGACGTTCGTTAGGAGTGGCCTATGTCCAGCAGTGAATGAATACGGGCTGATGATGGTGATGAGAACGGTATACAATATTTTACTAAAGATCAAGCATCCTCCTACTCTGGGCAGGGTTGCCATGTTTTGTCTTTAGATTATACACATGTGATTTATAAACCGTGCTCTTTGGCTTTAAACAAACCAAAGACTGAAGACTGAAGACAAAACGCACATGTACTTGACTAAAATTTACAGTTTCTTCTGTAAGCGTTCATGACGTTTATTGTCAACAAAGGTCAGTTATAGGCAGACCACATTGATTATAGAGACAGATATTTAGGCGAGTAGAATCTTACGGTATTAAATATCTATATTGCTAAACGCGTCCCATTTTGAATTCATCTATCGACCTCTTTAGCATCATGATATTATTATGAAAAAATCTGTCTGAAAAAATACGTATGTACCAAGATTACATTTCAGCTACTCGTAAATAACCAAAAGGCTAACCAAAAACTCAGTAGGTTGTGTAGATATCATTATAAATTTCTAAAGCATATTAAGATCTTTATAAAAACAAACAGATATATCTTCAAAGATTTTCGCTTTTAATTATAAAGAATAAATTGGAAGAATATTAATCTTTATGAAGTCGGGCCTTGATTTTTCTTTTAGAGAAACGTTGGACGGCAACGCTTCGTTATTAGTACTTTTTTTTTTTTTGGTAAACTTTTACTTGTCATGCTAAAACGACTTTTTGTCCGACTGCCCAAAATGAAGGATATATATACGGTAATATTATTTAAGTGTATGTTTGTATGTAAGAATGTAGGTACCTATGACTAATTATTTGTGAGCCTCTAAAGCCTTAAACAGTAAACCGATTTTGATGTGCACGATATCATTGGATTCGTGTTTGTCTGATAATGATCATATGTTACGCTAGTTGAATACCAAAGTTGAGCTACCGTTTTTTAGTATTCGCAGTTGGATTTTTTTACCCGACTGCGAAAGAAGGAGGGTTATGTTTTTCGAGTGTGTGTATGTATGTATGTATATTTCTTTGGCACGCTCTAGAGCCTAAACTAGATGGGTCTTAGTCGTGAGAGAGACACTGGGTACATCAAAATAAAATAAAAAGAAATTAAGGATGATACACAGGTTTAACGATTCAGCAGTCAGATTTTTTCGAACTGGCTACTAATCACTTGTTTGAAGTCCTTCGTAACCTCTAGTTTTCAGACAGTTTTGTGTCGAAGGTGTCACTTTAACCCACAGAACCGTCATTTTTTGCTGTGGTAAAACGCATAGTAATAGACAATGTGGAATATATTTCTCTAAATCCCATGATGACCTGTTTCTTTAATATTAGGTTTTTTATCACTTTATAGTTATTAAGACAATAAAAGAAACGACTCACCTCTGCTGGTTTTTTTCCTATAAGTTTTTAATCTATGACCAATTTAAATCATTACACAAAAAATTACGCATATTTATATAAATACGAACACAATTTTAATTTACTTCAAGGCTGTTGGTAGTTTCTGGAACGAATACCTGAAGCAAATATGAAATTCCGAACCTACAATTTTAATCCGGCGTCTTATCTGCGCAAATTACAAAGGAATCCTAGTTATAAAACAAGGGTATAAGTAATAAAAGCTTTAGGCTATTTAATTACATTTATTTAGAAAATATTATTAGAATCTACATATACAGAATGAAAGTGGAATAATTTATTTATTATTTTTATTTTACTTTGTGACCAGAATGCTGGCTCTTATTGCCATTTAACGTGGCAAAGTAGTCAGCATTTTTGGAACTTACCCTTCTACTGAGGGTTTATTACTAGATTAGTTTTTATAGCTGTAAATGTTTTTATTTCTTTGCTTTTGTGTTTTAATAAACTTATTGTTTTTAAAAAGATTTAATGGTACAAACAATTTAAAAAATTGCTTGATATAAGATTACATTTCAACTCATAATATCCCACTGGGTACGGGTACAAAGTACCAAAGTACAAAATTGCGGGTTGGGGATTTTTTTCGAAAGCTGTTAACCTTCTAAGACAAGCAGGTTTCCTCACGATGATTTCCTTCACCGTTTAAGAATGTGATAATTAGTTATTAAATGCACATGAGTGAAAAACACGTTGCATGCCTGTTCCTGGGATTGCACACGCACCCTTTCGCACTAATAACTTTTTGATACGATTGCAAAGTTTTCAATCCATCCGACGTTATAAAAATTGTTAAAATTAACATAAATAAAATGACTAACTACAGTAACAAAAAAATATAGCAAAATAATTACCTTAAGATCATTTAAGATCTACAGATAATCCAAATGCTCCAACCCACCACCAGAGGGCAGCGTAAATAAATATTTTACTTAAATTTCTTAACCTTTCCTGCCTGCTAACCTAGTTACCAAGCAAGCTAAACTTACGAATACATCTGCTGTTTTTAGTGTTCTATGTTTTTTATGAGAATATACGTTACAATGGTTTCAGAACAATAAAGCTATGAACACATTAGCGAGCAAACTTTAGTCTAAATTTTATTCAGGTTCATTCAGCCGCGGCGAACGATAACATTCACTTACTTAGTGCTTGAATACTTAGATATAGTCCATATTTTAGTTGAAGCACTGGCAAAATCATGTTATTATATGTATTTACGTAAAAGAGATAAATATATAAAAAATATGTACCTATCTAATGTGCCGAATTTTATGCAGTTTTTTTGTAATGTAGCGGTCTATAAAACCTTGATTTGCATATGCGTAGTTTTTATTTTTTAATTTATAATCAGAGTTGGTACTACGAAATAAATTAATATTGCAGACCATTTGTCTACAATAATTAGATGTGCTAAAAAATAATAAGTCCTAATTGATTTACTTAAGTACTTTACTGCTTTTTTATAACACACTTTGCATATTCGCTACACGTTGTTAAAACTTGAAACAAATATAATTTTAGTACTGCTTTATTGACTTCAATACATGGTACAGACAAATAGGCAAAAAATAATCTCCCACTCTCGTTAGGCTACTCTGGTCTAGTAATAAGTTAATACTAAAAAACCAAGAGTGCCTGGGAGCTTTCTTAGCTAAACACTGATTTCTTAAAATCTTCATCTAGTCAATAAGCTGGTTACTCATCATATAATTCGCCGGGTTACTTTCACTGCCAATTTTGCAGCTGAACTCAAACCAAACTTGCAATCTAGGTACGCTGCTTTCTGGTAGAGTGTTGTTTTGAACTTTAAGATTATCTGCACCTAATTTTTACTGGTGACAAAGTAGCTGGGTCATTCCTTGAGCAAAAAGTTTCAATGTGGAAATGTCAGCCAGCGCTCTTGGGACAATGCCACACGGACATCAATTTAGGTTCTTTATTTTATTGTTTTTTTTATTTTTATTTGTTTACTTTTAAACTTTATTTAAGATTGTTTACAACGCACCTGTCTTTGCGTTGTTGTTGTTACCGGAGCTCTGGCTGAAGAGAGAGGCGCCGGTGAGCCGCGCTCGACGTAGAATCCACCACATTGTGACTAAACCACCGCAGATCCCGCCAAATACCACCCAAAACCTAACACTTTTCTAATGAAATATCGCTAAAAGTTAGTCTAGTTTACGTTTAGTAATAAAACTTCAGAGACTATGAACAAGAAGTTATTACTAGGTTGTTATACTTAATTATGTTGCGACATACAGGTCATCCACGAGATTGAATTATTTTTCAGTAATAGTCGAAGTGTTCCGCGCGTCAAAAGAGGTATCGGTAGCAATACGTCTTCTCTGAGCGAAGGTTACTCCTGTACTGAGGTTCTGTGAGCCAGAGAGGCCCTCAGACCTGCGCATTAGGGGTGGAACGGCGAACAGGTAAACTTGCTCGGTAATTAGGCAACTAAATACCGAATTTCTAAACTTTACGCCCTTTACGGCTCTTAAAAGACGGCTGACACTTTCTAAATTTTCCGATGAAAAGAGAAACTTGAATTTACTCATATTTAGGTGGACTGTTTTAAAAGCATTCGAACAAAATTAAGGCGTTTTAAGGAAAGGTCATGACAGAAATTAGGCAGGGATGTAGGTAGGGTTAGACGAAGTACGTAAATAAAAACGAGCTCTTCTTTTACAGAATTAAACACTATTGATGGAGAATCGAGCAAGTTCAAAAACATTAGAGGAAGTATATAAGTACATCGATGTAGGTAAAAATATGAACTTCATGCTTTAAACAACAAGGAAAAATACGTGATATTAAGCTATTAATATAAAATTATGTGTACATAATTAGTACCTATAAAATATACCAAAACGCCGGACCGCTAGGTGTTGTAGATGTTATGGTCAAAATGCTAGGCTAGTTGGGTAAAAGATTACATAGTCATACTCACTCACGTGCCATTCGATGAGGGTAATACAAAATTAAAAAAAATATTAAAATTAATTTATTTCAGGCTATTGAACCCAAACCACACTATTATTGTAAAGGCGAAAGTTTGTTGTGTATGCGTGTGCATTTGTTTGTTCCTTCTTCACGCTTAAACGGCTTTCGTTGATATTTGGCACGAAGATAGCTTATACCCTGGATTAAGAGATAGCCTACTTGCTATCCCGGAAAATTTAAATGTTCTCATGGGATGATAAAATATCTACCACGGGTAAAACCGCGGGGCGCAGCTAGTTATAGATATGTTAACAAAATATCAAACAGCCAGATGCACATTTTGAGATATGCCGCCAACATTCTGATAACTTTATTTATTATTTAGGTTCATTTACAATTATTTATTTAGAGAAGGTTCAATTTAAATTTAAATTATTAAAACCGCAGTATTTTTGAGTCTATATAAATCACCTACGTATTACAAACTCTATAATGATACAAAATTGATTAAGATATACTTTAACTTAATACAATTGCTAGGTGTAAAAAAACATAAACAAAATGCATCGAAGAAGTGCTGGAAACGATAAGCCTAAGATGGAGTCAAGTGACGCAAGGATAAGAAGAGGCTTATGTCCAGCAGTGAACCGGAATAAGCTGATGATGACCCAAACTCAATTACAAAACAGCTTATTGGCTATTTTTATACTTAGGCTACCACGAGTTTTATAACATTATTGTTCTACGTAGCAGATCCATTAAAACTTTTCACATGAAGCGTTTATTTAGCTATCGTGTTTATTAAAGTTTAAAAAAAGTTGTGACATGGAGAGATAAAAACACATAATTCGAACTAACTTTAAGTATCTTAAATATATTACAACAGATAATCTTACAAAAATAAGTAAGTAATACTTTAAAAAGTGTATAAGTGTTTTTGCCATTTTGCCAAAAAATGTCATCAACATTATAAATATATTCAAAGAATAAATTGATTAAAAAATCTTTTGGATCGAATTTGATAAAATTAATATGGGACGATTTTTTTTCAATTGATCAGTCCAGCCTCGTCTGAGGAATCGGGAAACATACATAACACCGCTCCTACTAATTAGAAATCTCGTTTTTAAAGCTTTTTCAGGCACCGAATTGCTTTTATTTTGAGTATACAGGGTTCTTTATACCATCTTATTTTATTTGTATTTATGTGTTAATATGTCAACCTTGTGTGGATCTCTGAGTCTGCAATAAAGATTTATTATTATTATTGGTTAGGGGTGTAATAAGCCTTCTGGTCGTTTTACTCATCCTAAGGCACAACTTTCGATACGAGACCAACTCCGAATTCTAGAAAAAGAATTACTGTTTCATACATTTTGTCGACGACCGATTAATTTTTGTTTGGAAAAGCTGATATTTTTTATCGAATTCAAAGTTAGTCCCGTAGTGAATATTGTTCCTTATGATGAGTATAGTGACCCCCTTTCAGCTTAGTGTATGCCGAAAGGGGGTCACTGGTAAAGGGGGTAAAGGGTAAAATCTGAAAAGTATCCTAAAAATATCGCATCACCTTTTTGTATGTAAATCTATTACCTAACCGTAAATAGTTTTGTGACGTCATTCGATGTACCAAGACTTATGTTTTTTAAGTTGCATGTTTGACCCGTGCGCTTTACCTATAATCTTTCACGCTGGCCAAACTGCATTAATATCCAAAAACGGTGAAAAAACAAATTGAATGCGCGCGTGCCGAATGGAAGTCGGAATTAACTTTTTGTTTTTCAAATATAATTATTTCTATAAAAGATAGCTCCGCTGTGTGGAGAGTATTTCTGGGTAAGAAAGACGTTCAAAGTAATTGAAGCATATAGCACAACTCATCGATATCCTGAGGGTGGAGCGTAGGACGTGAACACGTAGCGTGACATAAACGTACTTACTTGAAAGGAAAGTTGCTTCCTCATGTACGCGATGTCATACCACGTTGATTTTTTTCTACTGGCCAACAAATTTTGTTTATTGTGCCAGTTCTCAAGATACGACCACCACGTTGTAGAAATAGACTACATGTAAGGCATACCCTTGAAACCATAAAATATTTTTTCAAATCATTTCGGCCGTCTTCGAGTAATCAGGTAAGAATAAAATAGCATGGTGGTAGGGCGTTTCCTATCGCTCACCTGGCTAGCTACCACCCTCAAGTTGTAAAATCTGTCACCAAGGACCTAACGGTGTGTTCCGGCAGCCTTCCTCGAGAGCCAGTGTATTCCAGACTAGGCATACTCCATCTTGGGCTACAGTATCGCTGACTTCGACAAAACAGCTCGCAGAGTTATTATAGTATTCTTAATTTTTCAAGATTGTTGAAGATTGAGCTCTTCATCAAAGCACCGAGACAGGCCACCTCTGGTTTTAGTAGGTGCAATCGTACAAAACCCGGCTATACCCTAATGTAGTCAGGTATCTTAAAAAGATTCTTCCTTCGTCTACAATAAAATGATATTAATAGCTTGCTCATCTGCTCTTTATCATCCGTATCCATCAAAGAAAAAATAAATGTTTAGTTAAAAGCTTTATAAAAAGAGGAAAATAAAAAAAAATAAAGTTAATGAATCGATATTTTTATAATTAATTCCAACCTTGACACAGTGGGCACACAGTTAAACAGAAATTAGCCCTACACCCACCAATGAGTGAAAACATTGGGTGCAGGTCGCAAGACAAAAAATCGCTTGCTTTATATCGTGTTCAAGTAAAGACCTTAACCCAATTTAGATTCCGTCACACGCTCCGCTCTATTTAGATATTGTTTGAAGATCAAACGAGAATCGACGCAGAGGTTTTTGCATCTTATTTGGGAAAGGATTTAGTTTTGAGTAACAATATATCAAAATTTTGCTAACGTCTTGATTATTTATGTCTGCTCTACGGATAGTTACAGCGATGAAAAACTAAAGATTATAACGTACAAGTAACTATTACACGCGGCGTTGTCTGAGACATAAAATTAAATAATATAAAGAAGTTTTAAACTTTGAACTTTCCTTTTGACCCGATTTGGGTGCTATATTTCCAAAAAATACATTACATAGAGAATATCTTTATCCTTACATATTTATAGATTCCTGGCTGGATTATTCTCAACAAGTTGGTAAAGTAAGGTGTTTTTCTCTTTTAGGTATCGTTTCCGTTTTTACAATAAATCTGAGTGTGAAAAATGAGCTCGCGGAGAAGTCTTCACGCTTGTCCTGCAAACGCGTTCTTAACCTGGCTTGACTTTCTATTGTGAATAATCAGCCCCTAAAGATTTAATTATGTATAACATGTATACGAGTTCTCTATTTGCCAATAGCTTTATCTCGGTATTTTCGATTCGCGAGTGAATCGGTTTCTTCTAGGCAAGCGTTTCGGAGGCTGCATCGTCGCTTTACATCAAATGAGTTGCAATTAAGCGCAATCCTATTATTTATAAAGAAAATATCAATCTTATAAACATTTTTATAATTGATATTTTATAGTTGCGTGAGCTAGTAAAAAATACTGACTAGCATTGTTTTCATAATATCTTAGTGCTTAGACATTGGATTTGCGAATAATCAAGAAGATATATTACCATCCAATACCTTAAAAATATCTTATCTTAAATACGATCAGAAAAAACCGAACATTTATTAGTAATTGGACAACCTTTGTGCTTTACTTTATTTTTACAATTTAAAGAATTAAATACAACTATTACGAAATAATCATCAAAAAAGAAATACTACACCTAACATAAAAAATCTGTTAAGAAATAAAATAAAAAATAAAAGAACCTACACTGTAAAAGAATAAAATAGAAGTCTGTTATAGATTGATTGTTTGTCAGGTAATGCTGTATAACGAAAACCTCGTCCTTTAGACACATTCGGGTTGGCTCCGTTTGAGAAGAAAGTATCCGGGCTCCTTTGAAGGTTGTTTCATGAACCGATGACGCATATTCGCTTGAGTGAACGGATGGCAGACCATTCTTCAAATGAATTTCTTTCACCTATTTCTTCAGTCTTTTAATCATCAACTTTTTCTAAATTTACTGTTAGTAAACGTCGTCATTTTGACCTTCTTTTGTTATAAAAAAATGTATTGTATTAATAACTTGTAACGTTATTTTTAACCGTCTTTATTTGTAATGGAGTTTTTTTTCAATTCGATACGTATTTTTCTTTTTTTTTTATTACTTATGTTGTTATTTTTCAGAGATGACTGGACGTTTTTTTTGTTTTATGATATTTATTTTCATATTCATTCATTTTTTTCTGTATTAATTTAAATAAAATAGATAGGAACAAAAGTTTTAGTAGATTGATTTTACAATCGATCTAACAGAAAAAAAACCCAAATTATTTCCCAAGCTTCCCAACCAATTTTATTCTTTAAGAATTATCTTAATAGAGAATTATACCGTAAGTATTTAAAAAAATGAAAATATAATACTACTTTCATATATTACAGATACAATAGTACAAAATATTCAATAGGCTTCGTAGATTAACTTGTGTGTAGAAGCGAGTTCGAAAAAACCCGACTGCTAAATCGTCAAACCTCTGTATCACCCTTAATTTCTTAACCTGTTTACACAAAGTAAGTATTCTAACAGACAGGTTACTAGTAAGTTTGAAGGCATGGTAGGTATAGGATGTACAATGATAGCGTAGCTGCTACGTATACTTTGTTTGCTGCGAGTTGATAATTGTCTACGGCGTAGCAAGAGCAACTGCTACGAGATCTCAGACGATTTCTATGCCACTACCTAGGTTTATACTAACTTCCTCCTTCAGAACACAAGGGCTGTGATTTATATAAACAGCAAAAGAGTTGCAGAGTGATACCAGATATTTCAATCTCAATTTTCTCAGGAACCGTCACCGACTGATAATTCTGATATTGACGTATTCTACCAATTGGCAAAAGTTAAACTTATAAAAGCCTCCGAAATTGCCTTTTGATAGTGGCGGCCATCTTGAATTTGTAATTTATCATAGTATATAGTAGAGCTACTAGGCAAGCAATTTATTTGGAATCATTCCCGCAGATTCGCGTCCCCTGAACCACGAGTCCCGGTTCCCATATTGAGTTGTGAAAAAAATATGTAATCCGCCATTTTTAGGCGGCGGCCATCTTGGACAGATTTTCATCAAACAAACAGCCTGTCGTATTTACGTCGGGGTTCAATAATGACAGCTGTTACTCAAAGGCACTACACCGGAATATCCATCACAATTTCAATTGTGTCTATCCTAAGGTCCACTTGCGGCACTACATGTAAATTTATATTTTTGTAATTATTGCAGACACACAAAGCATAACATGCTTTGTGTGTCTGCAATAAAGCGTTGATCTATCTACTCGTATCTATCTGTGGTCGATTTCTTTTAATACGAACGCATTTAATGTTTTATTCGCTGAATCGAATCAAGTTAGAAACTTCAAATAATTACAGAAGCTAAAAGAAAAATACAATTTTATTTTTGGTTTCAGTTAGAACGTCTCAATGCACAATGTATCCAATTAAATGTTAGTGTTCAATCACTTGAAAGTTTGTGGTAAACCCCACGGGAGCAACTTCGTAGACATGGCATATTAAAACCCCTGTAGATAGGTTTTGTCGCGAGTGAACGAACTTTCATATGGAACTGTACTATTTAGTAGACTACCAAGTGATTAAAACAAAGTTGTGATCACTAGAAGCTCTATAACGTTGCTAACTTAGGAGCCAATAACCTTTTGGAACTTGAATGGCAAATTTAGTTATGCGATTTTAGGGGCCCTGAGAATTGAGGACTAAATCTTTTCCAGGCTATTTACGTCATCTTGATTAATTATGTTGAAATCCACTCCAGTCTCACTGAAAAAAATACTGAAATTATTAAATAATGAAACTAATACATGGTCAATATTATATTTATACATTATATTAAACTTTGTGCAGTTCACTTATTACAGTATAAGTTACTTCGTGACAAAGTTTGAAAGTTTGATAATATCGGTTAAGTTTATTGAAAATCTAGTTGAAAGTTGTTAAGGCTGGTCAAAAAGTGAAAGAAAGAAAGAGATAAAGAAATTTATTTGTACCAAATATTATACTTTACTAAAAGAGACTTCATTATTTATATCTTAATTTCTAGTCACAAACCTGTCTTTCCTTGTTTATAAAATATTTAGAAGACTCATAGATTAATGATATTTGATGCACAGTCACAAATTACAATTTGCGTTCATATGTGTTTACTTCTATTTTTAAAACAGTTTAAAAACTAACAAGCCTGCTGAAGCTGAACTAACAAGCTTGCTAGTAGTAACAAGATAATTATTAAACATGTTAAATATAAATCAAGAAAGAAACACTGTCTTCCGAGTCAGTCAGTCAGCCTCGACTAGTTCGGAAGACGGGAAATATTTTCACTTACACTAGCCATTTTCAATAATTATTTAAATTGTTTTTATAAGTTTTGTACATTAGGCTAAGCTGTTAAACTAAATAAACTATTCTATTCTAAGAAACAAAAGAAAGTTTCAAGTAACTTAAAGCGTGTAGCTCAAGGACAGACAGGTTCATCTTTGAGTTGCGGCTCCTGACGAATAAGCCTACGCTTGAACGATAGAATACAATTCACTATACGGAAGACCAGCGCTGGTTGTTTACAACCAGCATTATGCTGAGTTGGGGCCGGTTTGTGCCAAGAAACTTATATATATTTTTTTGAACTCTCTGTTAGTGCTAGTAGTTTTTTGGTACAAATAAATAAATTCTTTCTTTCTTTCTTTCTATAAATCCTGAACACAAAAGAGTCACTTTATAAACTGACTAGTAGCTGTCACCCGCGGCGTTGCCCGCGACAAATATAAATATGAAATTGTTTCAAACGGTGACGTCCTTAGGGGTTGTGTTTCTAAAATATATTTTTAGTCTCTTTTTTACAACCCTATACCCTAAAATGAATACACCTTCCAAATTTCTTGTCTCTAAGTTCAGCGGTTTGAGCTCTACGTTGTTTCCTACAAAATATCAATCAGTCAGGACTTATATTATATATAGTAAGAATATAGATGTGAGTTTTTTTATAATAAAGTTAAGTATTTCTCTGCTACAAAAACTTTAGATCCACGTATCATAACAAGTGAAATCGCGGGATGCAGCTAGTATAGTCTATGAGCATCTGCAGGTAAAGACGAATATATTGACACCACTAATATAAAAATACGACAAGCTATTTAGGTTTAGGGCGTGTCACAGAAAAATACATTTATTTATTTATTTGCATAAACTCAGTAATAACATCATAACAGTAAAACCAAGGCGATGCTACATACATACATACACTCGAAAAATATAACCCTCTTTTTTTCGGAGTCCAGTAATAATGAACTTCACGTTTTCGAAGTTTCTTTGATCATTTGTGTGTTTGAATCAGATGAAAACTAAAAAATCATTTTTACTAGTAGCAAAGAACAACTACCTTAAGGTAGTTATGGTTTTCTGCAGAATTGTATTACAATAAGTTTCTTAGATTCTGGACTATAGACTGCCTGTAATCTTGTAACTCCAAAATATTGAAAAGTATAATATTTTCAGTACGATAAACATAATCTTCAAGATACTATTTCAATGCTAACGAACCCATGTCTAAGCGAAACTTAGATTCCATTATTAAAATATTTCTAAACTATTAAATTTCAAAGGTATTTGATTAATGACAGCTGTTTTACCTATTACTAAATGAATACTAAAAATAAACTAAATTAATTAATTTAGTTTATTTTTATGTATATATAAATTAATTAATTAATTAACTTAACTCACTTAATATTTTTGTGCTCCACATCAGAAAATTCCTAGAGGGCAAGGTTTTAAAGATTTCTTTATATATCTATATGGCGAAAAATCTCAAAGTAAACCTGCCGCTTAAGGCTAAGGCCGCCTGTGAATAATTTCAGGCTGCTCTGAGGTCCTTTGTTCCCTCAAAACACACAAAGCCCGAAAGCTTTATGTTCCAAATCCACGTGTAGACAAACTGTGGACGTAGGGGTGGAATTAACCCCGGGGCAGCGTTTAATTTCGGTAATCTTATTCATTTTCAACACACGCCTAAGTTTTCTTTTCCTAAAATCGACCTTTAATACCCGCATACCATTATAAGGAAGATACAACTGAATCAGCGTCTTCATTTATAGACTGTCAATAAAAAAAAATTATTTAAAGATATGTTTAGGTATATTTTCACTTATTTACGACGGATACTATCATCATCATTTATGGCCTTCTTTATCACACTGCTGGGTATAGGCCTCTCTCGTATGATGCAATCTGCCTCAGTCCTGTACCAATCGTGTCCAGGTTGGACTGTCGAATTTCAGTGTTTCGAACTGGATATACTTATGTTAATATTTTTTTATCCTACACAGCCTTCGACCACAAGTTCGCACGACCACGGAAGTTAGCAATACAGCTGCAAATAAAATAAGCGGATAATTTCCTGTAACATTTATCAAACTGTCTCAAGCATTTTGAAAGTAATTAAGTAGAGAGAGGAGAGCTGATTGCATATCTAAGTTGTAAGAACAAAGTTCTCTAGAATTCAGAGTTTCCGCTGAAAGTTGCCGGCTGGTTGGTGTTCTTATTCTCAGAGTGGAAACTAACAAGTACAAGGAAATTTTCATAGTTTTGTAATATTTTTTGGCTTATATAATTAGCTAGCTAGACTCTGCGGTGCTACCCGGGGGTCTCTAATTTTTATACTCTACTAGCTGTCCCGGCGAACTTCGTACCGCCTACAGCTATTTATGTTTCTCACCTTTTAAACCTTCCCTGGAGTACGACAAACATTTCAAGACCAAAATAAGCTAAATCGTTGCAGCCGTTCGCGAGTTTTTGCGAGACTAACTAACAGCAATTGATTTTAATACTCGCATATAAGAGGAAGAAGACAATACTTTCACCTCGGCGAATGAATTTTTGAAAAAGGTCTAGTTATTTTTTGAGTTTACTACTCGTTACATACAAATACACAAATCTTTCTTTAGATAGATTATCTAAGCAGATCAACTGAGTTTTTAACGCTCTATTCGAGGTTTGATAATGGCGAAGGTTTGTAATACGTACATCGTATCAATCCATTATGTCACATACTGCACGAGTCTCCCTAATGTAATGGGTATAGATTGGGTACGTGGTAGGAAACAGCCTTTTGTCAAACGCTGGGCAAACTTCACTGTTTTCGAAACCTATACCTTCGCGTTCTACATAAACACATAGTCCTATCATTTTAGCATTCTTCATATTTTTCCTTCTTCCATGATATCAAGAAATATCAAAGATCTAATAAACAGATCAGATTTGCGCTGTCAAGTAAGTAACTTTCAAGTAAGCGGTCAACTTACCACAAAATTTGTAACGATGATGGTCGAGTGGTTAGTGGGGTCGATTGCCGTGCAAAAAGTACGAGGTCCGATCCCACGAAACATGCAAAAAGAGTCGAAGAGCTACCGGTGAAGGAAAACATCGTGAGGAAACTATAGCATGGTGGTAATGCGTTTTCTGTAGCTCGTCTGGCTAGCTACCACCCTCAAGTTGTAAAATCTGTCGGTGTGTTCCGGCCGCCTTCCTTGAGAGCTAGTGTATTCCAGACTAGGCATGCATCTAGTGCTACAGTGTCGCTGACTTCCGTAGTCGTGTGAACTTGTCGTCAAATGCCTCACTGTGTAGGATAAAAAAATATATAGAAAAAACAGAAATTCAAAAATAACTATTAAATAAACCAGATAAACCAATCTTCCTATCGGTTAATTCTGTATGTCGATATAGTGGTGCTTCAAGCTCGATCATGGGTACTTTCAATTAATTTCGTGTCCAACGCACATGTTTCGTAATGATATAAGTTATTCGAATTAATTAATATCAGAAAACAACATGCCATCATATGAAAAATATTACTAGAGTGACTTACGCCAACCTCTACGAATGAGTTTATTTCGTAGAGGGTTATTGATAAGACAAGTACTTTTTAAACAGGTTATTTTTACCCGAAAGAAGTTGAGAAGGGTTATGCTTTTGAATGAATTAATTATTGGTTTATTTGTGACAAACACATTTAGCAAAAAATTTAACAATAAGAAACATATTTAATAATAATGTGTGTTTGTCACAATCCGATCTCAACTCAGCAAAATGCTGGCTGCTGGTCTTCCGCCGGGACTGGCAGACCTCACGCACCTTTTTCGCACTCGTTGATTCCTTAGTGACCTTTTTCGAGTGTATATATGTATATTTCTTTGGCACGCCTTAGAGCCTAAACGGCTAGTCGTATTTTTATCTGAGTGGTGTCAATAGATTCGTCTTAGTCGTGAAAGTGACAATGGGTATCAAAATCAAAAAATAATTAAGGATACACATGTTTGTAGATTTAACAGTCGGGTTTTTATGCAAGTCGCTTCTAACCACTTGTTATTAATAATGATTACTCTTTACGACTTATAAAACTTTTTTAGTAATTTTAATTTAAAAATAAAATCTCTGGACTGATTTTGATACAATTTTTGATATAACTCGAGAAGTATATCCTATCAAAAAATTATAAATTTGGTTCAGTCATCTATTATAAATGTAAGTCACAAACCAAAAAAGCGTCGAAAAGGCTCCTTTTTTTTGGTAAGATGGTTAAAATGACGTGATGAATGCTACAGTAAAATTTACCGACAAACTGCAAATACATGCGTTACTCAACTAAATTAACTAAAAAACGAAATCAATTGAGATATACAAAGTGTAAGAAAAAAGTGTGACAATATTTGAAAATGTTAGTCAAACCCAAAAAAACAACATCGAACATCAAAGTGAACCCATTGTAAAACAAAATATAGCAAAATTCAAAAAATAATAATTAGGTTCACTTTCCATACAAAAATTGGTCACGTCATGGAGGACGCAATTATTTTTTAATAATTTTTGCTAAATTTTGTTCTATGCAGTGTTCACTTTGATAGGTAGACTAACACCTTTAATTATTGCTACACCTTACTTCGTCTAAGGTTGCAAAAGTAGTTCTCAGCCCGAGGTCAGCTTTTCACAGAATTCTACTGATTTCTATATGACAGCATGTCAAATAGTAAACTAAATATGTTATTTTTTGTTTACTAAGAATAAACGTTGCTAGCTTGAAGGTTAATCTATACATTTACAAGAATAAAATTTGTTTTATGCGTTTTAATTAAATAATTAAAACGCATAAAACAAATATTAAAATTCATTATTATATCTGCGGTAGTTAGTTCATGTCATTTACCACTAATGCTCTAAAAATTTTCCTGACACGTTTGGACTTTTGCAAAAAATACTGGTATTTGCCTTTTTGCAAAAGTTTTAATTGACCTGCCACTCATGTGCGACGACATTCTATAGAAGCCCCAATTACAGTTTGGCAAACAATCGCACGATTTGTTGAGCAACTAAACGTTTGTACGAACGCTTACCCGACTTATTAAGAACTTTCGAGTTTACCTATAACAACATCCTGGGTTTGGGGCTCTAGTTTTGAACTGTTTAAATGATTTCATCACTTGCTAATGACATCATAAACTAATACAAAGTGTAACAAAAAGGTAACAAATTGTAGAAGAAAATTTTACAAAATTAGAGTGAAAACTATTAGGTTCTCAATACAAAAATTATTCACGTGATCGGTCAAGATTTTTTACTCGAATTTTGCAAAATTTGCTTCTACAATGGGTTCACTTTGATGGGTAAGACTAATTAATACTCTTAAGAATTGTCACACCTTTCTGTTGAACGATGTATATACAAAAAGACGCATTATTGAAATAATCATTTCAATAAATCAGGGTTTATTATTAGATTAGTTTTTATAGCTGTAACTGTTTTTATTTCTTTGCTTTTGTGTTTTAATAAATAAAAAATATACAGCAACATAAAGTTTAGTTCTTCTCAAGTTCTGTAACTTAATTTTAACAGGACGAATTAATTGTAAGATTTAGTGCCCAATACTGCAAGGGTTAGAGCCGTTACTGAGATCTTGACCTTACGAGGCGCTCGT
Source organism: Ligdia adustata (assembly GCA_947049295.1). Classification (NCBI taxonomy): domain Eukaryota; kingdom Metazoa; phylum Arthropoda; class Insecta; order Lepidoptera; family Geometridae; genus Ligdia; species Ligdia adustata. Next base: position 1,414,585 of record OX346221.1, read on the forward strand.
TAAACAGTGATTAGGTCGAGCTATCTCGGGACCACTTCATTACAACTTCTATACTTGGATACACTGATTTACTAAATGAAAAGACACGCGATAAGAAAGGCGATCGATAGGGTAGTGTTAGATATATATAAAATAAATAGGCAATTGAGATACATACATTAGCAAAACAAAATCCCACGGGTTAAAATGAGTGCAGAATTCGTAAGATTAAATATGCGTTTATGATATTCAGAATCTTAACATGCTGAACATAATTCTGCGAACTTCTCTGTATTGCTTTTATTGATAAAATGTACAGTTTAAAACACTGCTATCTTATTGTATCTTTTACAATGATAAGATTTAAGACTTTATCTAACAACAATATGTAACACTACTAAAATAGGCCACGACTTGTTTTTTTTCTTTGTTTAGATAAAGCCTTAAACTAAGATTAGTAAAAAAATTAGAAAGGTCGTACTTAAAACTATGTATAGTTTTTCAGTTGAACACGTGGGAGTATTACAGTAATTACCTCTTTTTTTTGTTTGACGTATTTTGATAAGACATGAGTTCAGTTGTTAAGTACGTATTTAGTAGTAAGAGTTCAATTTGCCTATTGCCAGTTAGCAAAATAACGCATTGTTTAAAAATCCGATAGATTGTGATTAGTACATTGGACGTTACACAAGGTATTAATCCACTTCTCTTATGATATTATCTTTACAATTTAAAATCAATGAGTAAAACTTCTACAAATTATCTATACAGTTAAGATTCTAAGGCTCCTCTTTGAATCACTCTTGAATTTCTATTTACAGTTGAGTTGCTTAATTGGTGCTCGCTAATGAACGGTCATCTTTTGTTAAAAGATACCTAGTTAGTAATACTTGATTTTGTAGGTATTTACTTTATTTTATTTATAGTATTATTTTTGGTCTCTTGAAGTAGGCATACACATTTCCGCATCGTTCGTATCGGAGGCATCCACAATCGTATATAATAATATTTGTACAAGAAATCATACAAGTGCGTCCACTGGTCTGCATCGTACGGACCACAAGAATGTGCAACATTACATTTTTGCAAAGTGATGGAGATTCAATAACTATTTCGAGATAATGTAATAGTTCATACTAAAAATACCAGATTTTTATTTCTATTTTCTTCCGAATCAAAAAAAAATGTCGTATTTATGTTAAGACCGTCAGATGCCACCTAAAAAAAATATTATTGTATCTATCATCTGTGAACCATACCAAAACAATTTTTTTACGAGTTTTAAATTATGCTGAACTTTTTTTATATTTTCATAAATCTCTAAAAACGTAATTATTACATTCTGAATGAAATAAAAAAATAGGATTACGTCATTTTTATTTCTCTTTCCATTATCATAATAAAAAGGGGGGTCAACATTTCGAAATGTTGTCAATTGCGTCGGCATATCCTATATTACCTGCTGTTACTTTGGATGTATTACAAAAATAATAAGTTTGATGCGATGCGTTCGATATGAGTAAGTTCGATGTGGAAACGTATGCGGACGCCCACTTTTGTGGGCACCATGGACGAGAATATTTTTTTTTATTTAGTATCAGTAGTAGCCATCTTTATAAGTTGACGCAAGAGTTTTTGATATAAGTGTCAAAATTACTTACCGCTGTCATCACCCCCGACCGGACAAGCCATGGATCGCACCTCAAACCATTAAGCTCACCGCAAATTTATATTACATAATTCTAATGAAAATTTGTGGCGAACATGACGCCCTGAGCTTTGACCTTCAATCCATGCTTAACCCTCGTCATCCCTATCACATAGCCAGGGGACGACATGTCATATCAAAGCATAGAGTATTACATGACAACTATTTACGTAAGCCTGCTAGAGGTCACAAAGAAATTTCATTTTCATTGTAGATCACGTATCTAGGGACTTGAGGGACTTGGAATGGTAGGCGTTAATGGATGTTATGGCATGTTTAATTTATTTCACGTACGAAGCCAAAAACTAATTTTAAACATTTTTATATATATATAGATTTGAGCCTCGTTTGCGATTTGCATAAAATCTGAAGGACGCTGACTCATCATATCATCATTCATGTTTAGTAATTAGTTTAAGCTGAATGTAAATATTATCTTTTTTAGTAATAAATATATATAAAAATATTAAAAAAAAATTAACATGTTTATCTGTAAAAATGTGGTATTACACGTTTCAAAATAAAATCTTAAACTTTTAGTACAATAATAGCTGCCCCCGCTTCTTCTTTCGCGGTTACTAACCTTGCATTATACTTTTTAAATACGACTTTCATCCCCCCTCCCACGGAAACCCCTTCTCAGTTTCGGAATAAAAAGTAGGTAAGATCCTACCTCATTGTACAAACCTTAAACATACCAAGTTTCATTAGAATCCATCCAGCAATTTCGGAGTTATGGTCGGAGTTACAGATAAACAGACAGACAGACGGACAGACAGACAGACAAAAATGAAAAAAATATAGATTTGGGGTCTGTATCTTTAATAAGTAACACACCCCACAAAATAAATTTAGAAAATATATAATTTAATGTAGAGTTTACAGTTTACAGTTTTATTATAGGTATAGATTCCTTTACTTACTATAAACACCTACGAGCATATTACACACCTACGAGTACAACACACGTAAACATTGTCATAAATTACAAAATTAATATCCAGCGACGATAAAACAAGCTTACATTTCGGCACACGATAATAACGTTTCATTTCACGCTATTAATCATCGCGGACGCACGATATTAATTCTGTAAAGGACAACACGGGCCACGTCAAATGGAACGTAAATAAGCGGCGGGAAGCGCATCGCATGACAATGTGATAAGAAAAAAGGCTGGCGAGGCGAGTTTTCCCGCGTTTCACAAAATGACGTCTTTGGTTAATAATATTTTTTGCAAGTTTCGAAAGTGTAAGAGCACATTGATGTGAGCTAGTGATAAATTAAATTGGCTTTGTTTTTGTACACGCGAAACATCTAGAACATAATATCTTTACAGAGTATGGTTTTACTACGGTAAAGTCCTCCCTCCACTTTACTTAGGTATGATTGAATAAATTTTGTCTCAATAATTTTGTTTGTGTCGAGTAGTGCAGAAGGGAAAAAATATAGTACCAACAACGTCACTACCGGTAGAGGGGTCTGGTAGAGCGGTGGGTACTAAGCGCTATAATCTTTTGTTTCTGCGACGCTCACTTGTTTCTGCAATGTATACTTGTTTCTGCAATGTTCACTTGTATCTGCAATGTTCACTTATTTCTGCAATGTTCACTTGTTTCTGCGATGTTCACTTTGTTTTTTTGTTGTTGGTTAAACTGGAACGATATTGAACCAAACCAATTAAAACGTTGCACTGTTGTGAAACAATACAATACAATAAAATATTTCTTTATTGCACACCAAAAACAAAATAAACAATAAGATACAGGCATGAACAAAACATCGGTAGTACATTGGGCGGCTTTATCGCCTAAAGCAATTTCTTCCAGGCAACCTTGGGATGGATCGGACTAAGTGCGAATAGTCACGTCGGTGGTGCATCAATAAAAATAAACAGAAAAAAAATACAAGTGCAAATATTGTACCGCAAAGAAATTAACAAGAAAAAAAAATATTTTAAAATTAATCAATATACATAATTAATACATATACATACATACATACATGTAATACTCGCAATAATCATTCGTAAATAAATGTTCGGTTTAATTTACGGAGAGATAATGATTTTCCAACAATTTTTTAAATATATATAGAGTTTTAGCCTGCCTGATTGACAGGGATAACATGTTCCATATCAGGATAGCTTGCACAGTAAATGATGCTTGAAAAAAAGAGTTGGTTGAGGTGGAAGCTGGCAGCATAAGGCGAAGATCTCGTGAAGGTCTTAAAGAAATAGAATGAGAAGCAGTCACAAAGACAAAATTATCTTTTAAATACGAAGGAGTGGTGGGATTGAATATTATTTTATGAAGAAAAGACAGAATATGAGAATTACGGCGAAGACGAATAGGTAACCATTTGAGCCTCTTACGGTATTCGGAGATGTGGTCATATTTGCGTAACCCAAATACAAACCTAATGCAAAAATTCTGTAAACGCTCAAGCTTGTTGAGCTTCTCTTCGGTTAAATCTAAATAGCAAGCGTCTGCGTAATCCAATATGGGAAGAAGGAGCGATTTCACAAATGCAGTTTTGGTAGTAATCGGAAGAAAATTACGCAGTCTTCTTAAGGAAGCTGCAGACGCAAAGATTTTGCGACTGACTTCTGCAAGCTGTGGATTCCAGGAAAGTGTTTTGTCCATGGTTATTCCAAGATTTTTGACAGTCTCGCTAATTTTAATTGGAACTCCATCAAAAAATATTTGCGGAATGCGGCTCATGTCGATTTTAGAAATCATACGGGAACTTCCAATGATAATATTAGGTCCTTACATATGAAATTGGCGTTTTGTCGTACTGGCCACTTTGATCTCAAATATCTCTTCTTTGGTTAGGGATTCCAATTTCAAATTTATACAGCTATTTATTCATACATTTATATTTCGAAAACCGTAATTCATTTGTTTTGTCCTCGTTTGGTTTTTTCTTTGCGTCACGCAGTTTACAAAATGGAAGACTTGAAATATTCGAAAGATCCGATTTAAAATCCCTTCATTATTGTGCCGGTTGAGTAATGTAACGCAGCAGTTGACGCGCGTTTGTCGGTTTGCGGCACTTAATTCATGAGGGACCCACCTTTCCAATTTGCTTCAAGTGGATTAAAACATTTTATCACTAACACCGCAGCCTGCAGCTAACTGGGACGTGGTTTGCGATGAATCTGCTTCCATAATAGCTTTCAATTCTTCATTAGCAACTTTAGTCTCTGGCCGTCCACGGGGCTTGTTCTGCAGGTCGAAATTTCCAGAACGAAAACGTTGGAACCAAAAACGCACTGTGTTTTCTTTTGCGACACCGCCGCCATACACATCATTAATCCTTCGAGCCGTTTCTGCAGCACTGGTACCACGGTGGAATTCGTACTCGTAAATAACGCGATATTTCAAGTTTTCCATTTAGTAAACTGCGTGACGCAAAGAAAAAACCAAACGAGAACAAAACAAATGAATTACGGTTTTCGAAATACAAATGTATGAATAAATAGCTGTATAAATTTGAAATTGGAATCCCTAACCAAAGAATAGACATTTGAGATCAAAGTGGCCAGTACGACAAAACGCCAATTTCATATGTAAGGACTAAAACATTGAGTTTTAGACGGATTAACCGTGAGACCGTACGACTTACTCCAGTCCCGAATCCGTTGAAGATCAGAATTAGTCACGTTAATCGCCTCATTCAGTTGCTCAAATGAGGCCTGAGTATAGATCTGTAAATCGTCTGCATAGAGGTGATAGGAAGGAGTTAAATTCTGAGAGATTGAGTTTATAAATATCGCAAAAAGAAGAAGAGATAGCACGCCACCCTGCGGCACACCGGAGAGATATCGCACCATGACGAGAATGACTCATCAATGCGAATGCGCTGCCGGCGGCTGAATAAGTACCTACGAAACCAATCAACTACCGTTGGAGATATGTTAAGAGTGCGCAAAAGAGTCAACAAGACGTCGAAATCAACATTATTAAAAGCATTGCTAAAATCGAGCAGTGACAGCACAGTAAGCTGACAATTGCCCATTCCTGCACGAATTACATCAGTGATTTTGTGAGAGCTGTAACTGTGCTATGGCCTTGGCCAACTTAACAATAATAGTAGATCCAATTCAATTGGTCATTTCAGTTTGATCTACTTGAATTTTAGTCCTAACCTTTTATAGAGATACTTTCTGGACGACGAGTTGGTCGGAATGGGAGATCAGTATCATTTATAGACTTTTCAAAGCTAGCATGAATAACAAAAGATAAAAATTCAATATCGTTTATTACAAAAAACAATGTACAAAATATTACAAAACCATCGGTATAATAACAGTCTTGACATTGGTGCCTAATATACTCGTACACCACATTACAACTTCAACAAATTAAATTACGCACTACTATAGATATGGCTAAAACTGATAAAAGTTACACAAATTTTATTTTATAGAAAAATTAGACGTATTTTAGTCAAATTATTGATAAATATTCACAAATTTATGACGTCAATAATTAATTCTAGAAATATTTATAAGAGGACGAACGAAAGTACCAAGACGGGCAGGATTCGTACCAGCATTCTGGGTAACACGCTTGACCGTGCGGCCACCGTTGATCTTCTGCCATTACGATCGCTCTCAGTTCTCAGTTATGCAATATAATTGACAACATTTCAAATTTTTCACCCCCAATTTTTACTACGATAATGGAAAGCCAAATGAAAAATAACGTACTCGTTATTTTTTATTCAGAATGTTATAATTAGGTTTTTTGAGATATCTTAAAATATAAGAAAAGTTCAGCATAATGTTATTCTGGTCAAAAGCTCGTAAAAAATATGTCATTATTTATCGGTATTTTGTTGTTTGTTTTGGCATGTTTCACAGACGACAGATATAATAATGTTTTTATTGGTGGCATCGGACGGTCTTAACATAAATACGAGATTTTTTCCACACTTTTTTGTAAATAACTCTGAAGAAAGTGGAATCTGGTATTTTTGGTATGAACTCTTCGTTACATTATCTCAAAATGGTTTTCGAATTTTGCAAAAATGAAATATTGTCAATTGTAGAAGATTCTAAATTTAGTTATGCTGAAGGGCCGGCGGCGCCCGCGTTCTCTCCGTTGACTGGCTGAGGATTCAGCGCTTTGAGTCTTTCGTTCTCCGCTACGAGAGCTTGAACTCTTTGGTCGTATTTCTCTCTCAATTGCTGCAAATATAAACAGAAAGTGAGATTGGTCGTTGGTAATAATGGTATAAAAAAATCAGGACCGAAAAATTCGTTCTAGTATTAAACTACGTAAAATAATTGGTACTTGAGGAATAAATAGCACACAAGATATGATGGCCAATGAAGAGAAGAAAAGAGATCTCAGAAACGTTCACACTAATCTCTCAGTTGATGCTCGCTAAACTTTTTTTTTATAAATAATGGGCTTTCGTTTGATCGCAAAGATGCGGCATAGGATGTGGCACGCTTGCCTAGAAGACTTACTCGCAATTTGAAAAGATCGAGATTATAGTTATCGGGAAATAGAGAACTCGGCAGGGAATTCCATAACCTAGCCGGTCGCACATTAAAAGTAGACGCAAAGCTTTTAGTGCGAGTGAGTGAAATCTCTACCATGTACCGGTGGCGTCTTGCAGTATCTCTACTTGTCCGATTGTAGAAAGGGGATTGGGGAATCAAATTATGTAATTCCAACGCCCACTTTCCGAAATGTATCCTACAAAGAACCTGGCGGAGAGGTTCTACCACTTGGAAATTTAAAATAATGATTCGTATCTTAACTACCTATACAAATATTTAGTGAAAAAGAACCTATTTAGTGTAGTTTAAGACGCGTCTTTACGCGTATAATATTTTTAGCTACAGGCTTGTAAGTTCTTGTTTTTTTATCATTACTTCATTATGAATATAACTCGTTACCTTGAAGAGTACGAGTTGCGTCTCATACTCCTTCTTGAGGTCATCGTTGATGTTAGAAGAAGTCTGCGCTCTCGCCAGCACGAGTCCGTATCGCTCCTTCTCCGCTTTGAACCGAGCTTCCATCGCTTGCAGACGATCCTGGACAGACACCGTCTTTTATAGGGCATTTGATATTGTTTGAACATTGGAATTGAACGAGCATGACAAATTGGAACCAGCAGCAAATTCAATATTTGTATACTTTCGCAATTTATTTATAAACTTAAGTCTTGTGTTTGACCCCAACTGGCCTGATGTAAAGCGACGATGCGATCTAGGATGTGGCACGCTAGCCTAGAAAAAACCGATCTATTCGCGATTTGAAAAAATCGCATTGTGAAAGGTTCGGGGCTAGAGTTTCAAGATATATAAAACGATTCTAGCTTGACAATCAGGTTAGTTTTTTATATGGCTGTTTAATATTGGGGCTTTAATATCCTTAATATTTTCATGACCCCCATGCTTCCTCCTCTCCCCATATAAACATAATGTAATGTTGTAAACATATAATATCCTTCTGTTATCACCAGAGTATCATTCAGATATATACAAAACTAGCCGCGCCCCGCCGTTTTACCCGCTTTGGATATTTGATCATCAAATGGGAACACTTCAATTTTCCAGGGTAAAAAGTAGCCTATGTGCTAATCCAGGGTATATGCTATCTTCGTGCCAAATTTATAACATATCCGTTAAGCCGTTTGAGCGTGAAGGAGAAACAAACAAACACACACACATACAAACTTTAGCCTTTATAATATTAGTATGATAAGAAAATCTGCGGCACATATCTGTGGCATACATTTCATAACATCGTATGTCAGACAAGTTTTCTTGGCTAAGATTAATCTATAAAATATTTATAAGTAACATGTGATTCGTGTTATTTAAATTTGTTATAGAGTTTTCTACAGTTTAAATCATTATAATATTCTGATTTAGATTCAATTGATAAATCAACAAACCAAGAAAAATTCTGTAGTATTTTAGGATGTTCTTACCTCCATAGCTTTGATCTCAGAGTTTCTGATCTCCAGCAGATCCTTGGTGATCTGGTTGATGTCTTTGAGCGATACAATCTGCGAGTTGAGCGCCTCTATCTGGAGTTCCTGGTTCTTCACCATCTTCGTCTTGTCGAAGATCATGCCGCGGGCTTTGCTCAGGAGCTGTGGAATTTGCAATAGGTATTTACAATTACAAAACTATTGTTAAAACAAAAATACTAGAACTTAAGATGTACAACAGAAAACTGGCACAAAATGTATTGAGATATTAAACCTTAATGTCTCGCTTCTAACCACTTGTATATAAAAGTATCATCATCGCAGTAGTAATTGACGCAGCGAGCGAAATGTCTCTGCTTCGTGTCTGGTAAAATGTTCTTTCGTCTGCCAGTATCCATACAAGGATGATTTTCCGCAAGAAATTTCATACTCGCGTTCAGGTCGTGCTTTCTAACCACTTTTAAACGTAACTCGATGTAGAGATAGATAGATAGAAAATAAAAGTTGTCAGAGATTTTTGATTGCGTGGGCAATTTGCTTCGGAGCTATTTACAGACCGAGTATTGAATATTTTTTTAATATTTCGTACAAACATGCAGAACACAACATTAGATTACTGAATATAAAAAAGATTTTTTCTTGTTTATAAAAAAGTGCTAGCAAAGTTCTAAAAAATATCGTGGTGGTGGGGCGAGGTCGACAGTTTGCGAACTTCTTATAGGTTTATTTTCAGGAGTCGTTACAAAACTAATGACCTATTTAACAAACTATTTACCTCTTCGTGTTGCTGTTTGATATTCTCAATCATCTCGTGGTTCTTTCCGCTGGGTTTGGAGAGCGCCGCTTGCAGCTCCGTTTCCAGGTTCTTTACTCGGGCTTTCAGGAGGTCAATCTCTTCTTCGCGCACCTGCAAAATTATAATTAAAAAAATCACCACAAAAATAATAGAACATCAGATAAAAACAGGCATCTCTACCAGACAACCACAAGAAGAAAAAGTGTATTTTAGGTATGGAAAAATTTATTAAAATTAATTTATTGGCACGCTTTAATTTATTTTTCTGCAAATGATCCTCTAGAGAAACCCGCAAGAATTGAGGCATCTAAGCAGCCCCGATGTTAATATTTGCTAAAATAGTTTAAATTGATAATAATATATCACATAGTAAAAAGTAACAGCTTATTGGACTTAAATGTACAGAATTAAGTTATTTAATGAGACCATTGCGAGTAGTTTACGGGCATTTATAGAATGTATGTACGAAAATATTATTAATATTAGGTAGGTATATTTTGTAAAAATATTATACTATATAGTCGATTTGACCAGTTCAACAAACCTTCAATTCTAGTTGTTAAAAATATTATACTATATGTATAGTCGATTTGACCAGTTCAACAAACCTTCAATTCTAGTTGTTAAAAATATTATACTATATGTATAGTCGATTTGACCAGTTCAACAAACCTTCAATTCTAGTTGTAGGCTGTCTTGTGTTCTTTCTTTTTTAACCTTTTCCAATTCGTCTATCTTTTTCAGAAGATCCAATTCTCTTTGCTGCCAATCACCCTGCAAGAAAATATAGAGTAATATTAACATTAGAATTAAAAATAGTTGAATCATAAGAAATACGTCACTATTATATTCTTATATTGTGTGTCAGTTTTATGATATAAGCAGAGAACTTACTTGATCTTTGGGTACCACATTTTCTGCAACACCATTTGCCTCAGGCTTTATTTCACTACCACCACTTTCAGGTTTTACTTCAACAGTACTCTGTTTTGATTCTTCTATTGGTGCTTCGACTTTGTTTTCTGGCGCTATTGCTGCCTCTTTCTTTTCTTCTTGTGGTTGTGCTGGTTGGTCATTTAATACTTCAGATTTGACATCTTTAAGTTCTTCCAATTTTGCTTCTTTTGCCGTTTCTTCTTTTGGTATTTCTGGTTGAGTTTCAGCAACATTTTCGTTTTTAACTTCTACGGTTTGTAGAAGTGGCTGTGAGCCTTCGCCGCCGCCTGATTCTGGTGTTTGGACCTGGTCAGCCTAAAAGATAAGTTTTTTTTTTTACATTAACACGTGCTTGTTTATCAGACATCAACAGTAAAATGGCTTTCAATAAAATACTATACAGTAAAAACTACTAAGTATTTTCAAATCGCTTTCTTGATAAAGTAGAGTTAATTTACTTACATACAAGCTAATTTTTTTAGTAAATATATGACACAACTCGTCCATTTTCATAGTCTGTAGTATTTTTTCATAGTGATAAAAATGTTCTAACTCGTAAAGAACTTCTGTGTACTTAGGTTCCTGAGTAGGTCCTATTTTAAGTGACTCATTTTTCTACAACATACACAAGTACGACTGCATATACCTACCTCTAACTTCATAAAGCGATATAGTGTAGGTAAACGAAACTCGTCTCGAGTTTTCCCGATGTGACAGTAAAATTTGCTGAGCAAACGTGAAAGCAGAAGGAAGTCGTGCTAGAGCATTAATGAGGAGAGCTAAATGAATTCTGTACTTTTATGAAATCTACATTAATAGACATACTCGTAGCTAGATAACTGTAATGTGAACTAAATTCTGGACGTTTTGAACTCGTGAGTTCAAAACGTCCAGAGAGTTGGTTTTATTCTTGCTTTTGAGGTTATTAATAGATTTCTCAACATTCATTCATATGCATATCCGGTAACTATAATCTAGGTCTAATCAATTCGTGAGTGAATAGTAACAAGCATGCATACTGTATTTCAAGCTGCAATAATGACTGCCTAACAATTTCTTCAAAAATGTTATTACCGAAATTATTTCGGTGGACATTGATGCAGGTTTTATTAGTCTTTTGATTTAAAAACCAAACCTCTGGACCGATTTTGAGTAAATTTAAATGAGACCATATAAGAGGTGTATGTGCTGTTTCAAACAAATAATAATAATATTATAAAAAACGGTTCAAGTACATCTTTCTTTTATTGGAGTGTCGGTAAAAAATCATCATACTAAAGCCAAGTAATCACGCCTTACTTTGCGAGTTCCCCATCCTTGATTAGAGAACTCTAGGTTCGATCAGGTTTAAATTTGAAAAAAGTCATTTTTATCTGCCCATCTAATAGAAAATATGCAAACAGGAACAGCCTATATATTTGTCATACACAACTAGAAAGCTTTGCGTAACTTAATTATTATATCTCCTTTGTAAAGTCCCTACATAAAGAATAAACGAGCACTCATACGAAATTTCGGAAAGACAATCTCAAAGGTCAAAATGGCTCTCGAGAATTTCAGCAGCTTTCTGTGAGCTTTTTCAAGAAAATTTACTTCTTGATTACACTTACGAAAGTACTGGTAATTTTTTAATATTCATTTACCGAATTGTGTGTTCTGGACATCCTATTAATAAATGTTCTAGTGTCTCTCAACCAGAAAATAAATAATAATGGACGTAAATTGGGATAACCAAAACGTTTAATTCTACCTAAAAAGTACTCGTAACGTCTGGGTAAACAGGCAGCCAGATATCGAGTCCCTAAGAAGTTACGAATAACTATTAGGTACGCGTTGGATCTAGGTCGAAATGTCGGACCTTCGGAGCGATAAATAGATTTTTTCTTCTAAATGGAACAATAAATATTGATCTCCCATTAGAACACAAGTTGTAGACTTCCTAGTCTAGACCATTGTAAGTATACTGCGATGTGTTTTAGATATAACTAGACCTAACGTGATTTGAGCATTCTAGAGCGATTATTATCTCCCTATACCTAATATCGCCCATCTCCATTCTACAATCGGACATGTAGAGATACTGTAAGGCGCCAACAGTCCAGTTCATTCATGGTAGAGGTTTTACGGACTCGCACAAAACGCTTCGCGTCTAAATTTATTGTGCGAACTGCCAGGTTGTGGTAGACCGCATCGTCACTTCAGATGAGGTGCCGTCAAGCGCAAGCCTATTGACTATAAATATATATATATATATATATATATAATTGGCAGCTTGTCGTACGGAATGGCGTTCTAAGGGGAAGGCCTTTGTGCACCAGTGAAAGTCTTCTGGCTGATGATGATGATGATGATAATTAATGTAAATTAATTAACACTCCGTCATACCCAAACCCATGTTTAGGTATGACGGAGTATAAAGTGTATTTCATCTGATATATTTTGCTTTTATTTATTCTATAGCTTTCCCTTTGGTACCGCGCACCTCACCCCATCAAAAGTAGGTGAGCGCTGAACTGATTCCGCCTTAAAGCCGTTTTAATACGACGTGGTTACATCACACCTCACATATAACGGGACATACAAAGATTGTCTAGTAGAAATCGCATTAAATAACAAGGATGTATCAATCTTTTATTTTATCTGTTGTGCAAAAGTATACACATGAATATGCAAAAATGAATTTTACGCGAACGCTATTATGAAGTACCTTACTACCTACTCAGTAGAAATATAGTGAATATAGCGACTCTTGTGAGGTCATTTTAAATAAAAAAGTAGTACCATATAGAGCAATAAGAAGAAGAAAATCTGTGGCCCGAACGAGACGTCGATACTACACCACCATGCCATTGAAGAAAAAAAGGCTAGACAATATTTAGAATAACATGAGTAGGTAACTCTACATGTATTATTAGTACTAAGTAGGTACTATCAGGTAAAGTTTTTTTTATTAGAGTATACTTGAAAAGACCCAACTCATTTAGTTAGTATATCGCTGGTTTTGTCTATACTATAAATATGTGTAGGTTGACCTATCCCTACGAAGTCATTTTACCAACCAAAACCAAAGTTGTAAAATCCTTCTGTTCTAACGGTGTGTCCCGGCAGCCTTTCTTGTGAGCTAGCGTATCCCAAACTAGACATGCTCCATCTAGAGTTACGTTATCGCTGACATCCGTGGTCGTGCGAACTTGTGGTGAAATGCCTAGCTGAGTACGATAAATAATACCTACTCAAACACTAACAACGCAAGCACACTACATTTTAGATTTTCAGCTATTACTTTCAGTATTCACCCTTTGTTCCCGATCTCCAAAATAACGTATTTACAAACATGTTCGAATTGCACTCTATTAATAAAACGAGTAGGTAAGTACCTAACACGTTTTACTTTACGCACGTCATTCTTTAAATTCGAACCGTCTCGACAACGTGGGATTAAAATCCTTTGTTCTATTCATTCATCGATTAGGAACTGCTGAAAATATTTATGAGTATCTTATATTTAACTTAAATATAAGTTTACTTAGGTACATAAAAGTATACCACAAAGACGTGAATTGAATTTATAGGTCAAACCTACTTGCCTACGTAACTGGTGGCAAACTTCATCGTCTTTTATTATATTTTACTCTGCAGTGTTACCGGCGGATCTCTTATGTTAATATGTAGGTACTCTATGTTACTAACAGATTATATAGCTTTCTAGCTGCGAATGAATTTATAAAATCGCTCCACTAGTTTTTGATTTTATTCGCTGCATACAAAAATACAAATCTTTCTCTTTACAATATTATAGTCTAGAAGTAGAAGTATAGATTTGTTACTGGACACTTTTTCAAGTTAGTTTAAAAGCGTAGGTATTAATTCATAGTTTACTAAATACTGTATAGATCGGAATAGATACCTAAAGAATTTGAAACCATACCCCTTGGATTTTCGACGAATAGAACGGACAAAACGTTAAGAATTTATTATACTCCTGTTCCGTAGAATGCACGCGGGTCCAGATGGATCTCATGTCTTCTAAATCCTCTGTATTCCCTTTTACAACTCCACAAACGTTTAAAGATTTATCCATTTAATTAACAAATATTTTCAAGTTGTTTTTGATGTATTTGACGTAGGTACAACATTAAAGTGATTGTATCCGTTTTAGAATAAAAAGAGTTATAATGCTCACCATAGTTTTTCCAAATATGAGTTTGAATATTAATTTGAAACGCACAGTACACCGGTTACCACGAAACCACGCACTAAACTCGAAGACGCATCTATTTCGGGAGTGCAGACGTGGTGTTATATTAATAGAAAATACCTCCGTAGCGTTCGAGTTATTTACCAAAGTTTCCCGCCTGAATTTCAATCGACAGCCATGCCGCGTAAATCTCATGAATAAAAGGTACGTGAAGAAGACAAAATAAATCTCTCGTCATAATTTATTCCTAAGTGGCACTAACTTGGTAGGTATGCTTTTCCTTTTCATAAAAGTATGCAGGTTAAGAATCATCTACGATTATTTACACATCTATGTGTCGTGTTGGTACCTAGGTACCTACTCTATCTCGTATAAGCAATGTTATAAATTCTGTTACTATTGAAATCAATAAAAGTATCAGGTACAAATATAATTTTAAAACTTTTTTATCATTAAATATCTGACTCTTTATTACTATACTACTATTTTTAAAGTGAACACAGCGCGCGTAACGGTTGAAACCGATATTTGAAATATGATCATTAGTCAATAGAAAATTCGTGCAGTCACAATTTAAAAAAAATGCTGTTGGTTCCCTGTCCTTTTAATCACAAGATATGTCACTGTCACTGACAACTTCTCCAAAAGATATGTCACTGTCACATCACGATCAACTGTTTTGTTTGATGTTGACAATCAGTACAACGGCCATCGATGATCGATTCCAACGAATAACAAAATTGAATTGGCAAGTTACATCCAAGTTACAACTTCAATCTTAAATTTAACTGTGTTTAGTCAGGCTTCTATGCTTAACTTGTGACTGCGTTTCTCTCTGGGTTACTAAAATAAAGCCACAATGACATCAGAAAAGAATTCCCAAGTGGAGCAGGCACGCGAAGTATTCCAGCATGTTTTCCAAATATCCCAGCTGCTAAACACCGGGCTGGACGCTGACTCGTTGTCTATTTGTATTAGACTCTGCGAGCTAGGAGTCAAACCAGATATCCTGGCCCATGTTATCAAGGAAATAAGGCAGATGGGAGAAGAAGCAGCTGTCAACAAACCAACCAACTTACAAACAGACTAGCAACCAAGATGGAAAAGAACTAAGAAATTATTAACAATTTGAAAAAAATTAACAACCATGCAATGCTGTTATTTATCAGTGTAAAGAGATAATTAATTGTCTTACTTGTCAATCTATTAATGTTGAAAAGAAGCCCTTAATAATGTTCTTGTGATTTGTTCATTTGGTTGGTACAAATGTTATTGTGAACATCATACTATGAAATTGATATTGATGAATAAGATATTGTGTCATGGAAAGAATACTTAATCTACCTAATTAGAGTTGTGCACCACAACATCATGTGTGCAAGTCACTTGTTGTCACAAGACTTTCATTTTCTTTATTTATTCTGCTGATTTGAAGTAGGTAAGAAATATATATTCTATCTTTTGTGGAAACGTTAAAACTGTCATTGCATTATGTATGTTAGGTTAGGCTATGTAAGAAATAAAACTAATAAGTAAAAAAAAACATTTTATTTATAAACATACTTCATACAACATTACCTACAAGGTATATCTACACATGTTGAAATCACCAGTGCAGTGCAACAGTTACACAGTCTAAAGATGGTACAATTAACTTTAGAACTTATCTGTGAACACTAACACAATGTATTATTTGAACACTGTCACAAACAACTCATGGGAAACAAATAATAAAGTTGAACGCAACAATTGCACGCAATCTTCTATGAAGCAACTAAATTAAATCTCCATAAATAAGTTTTTTATTGAGCTTCAAATAAAGTGACCTGTATAGCTATTAGCAGCAGACTGA
Source organism: Ligdia adustata (assembly GCA_947049295.1). NCBI lineage: Eukaryota > Metazoa > Arthropoda > Insecta > Lepidoptera > Geometridae > Ligdia > Ligdia adustata. The sequence continues at coordinate 1,431,014 of OX346221.1, forward strand.
CACACGAGTATTAATGGTTGTTTGTTGGCCTTTTAATTTTTTACTCCAATGCACTTATTTGCTTTTACAGGAATATATTGTTGTTTAAGTTTCTATCAGAGCAAATAAATGCATAAAGTATAATTAAATGCCAAATGCAGCAATCTTCTGCGAATAAGATGGTATGCTCTTTACCACAGATGTAGGTGCATGCAAGAAGCAATAGATCAAGGAATTGCTAAAGCAACTTCCTTGATCTATAGCTTTACTGACTAATTATAGCTGTTATTCAGACCGCAATCTTCAGTGAGCTATATTGATTGAAATTACAAATTAACTTATGCTGTTTTATATCTCAATAATGACCTCTATTTTCATGTTTTGATATTCAATTAATAGGAGTAGCCATCGCAATCAGTACGGAACTGAGAATATCACAGATGCAAATGTCCACTCTATTTAAAGGACTACTTTAGTATAACTAATTTGGTTTATCAATAATGTATGATGCCATATGGCAAGATATATTGGATTGTACAGTGCAGTAAATTAGCAGCAGTATTTAGAAAAAATGTAAACCTTCATGTATACATCACTAAACAATGCTTTAAATTTTGTCTGTATTAAAATATTATCCTAAATGGTAATGTTCAAATGGCATGTCAACAAATTCAAAATAAAATTCTACAATACAATAAAAATAAACATTTCTAGTTTTTCAAAACTGTACAATCCTAATAGTGACATTGTAATGTCTATTGGTAGGTGGGGGCTTGTCCTTGCGCCTGTCCCAGTACTGATGGGTCTTCGAAGATGGGCTGAGGTTTGAACTGTTCTGATGTGAGGCGTGTAAACATGATGCCGATGCCTTCAATGAGTGCGAGGAGAATGCCACCTACTAGCGCACTGCCTGCCATGGCTGGGACACCTGCAAGATAGAAAATAGAATCGCCTGTAAGATCTTTGTACAAAGACAATTGAACAGATATTTAGAGATAACTAATATGCAAAGAAACACTCAAACAATAAATATGTATTTCTTATAACTTTAACGAAAAACAAATGAACCATACCTAAAAGCATTGGAGGCTACATCATGATCATCATTACAATTTTAATAATGTACTGTAAAATGAATGCCTAATTGATGATATACATAAATACAGGACTATCTGCATACTTCACTATAGTCTTTTTGGGACATGCACAACATGAGATGAGACGTCAGTACTATAGGGCTAACATGGTTATTGGTTTAAATAGTTAATGTCTAAAATTTAGTGACTAAATTACAAATTTAAACACAATATAATATGATATTTTATTTATTACATCATTATAATGTGCCTCAGAGCACATATTGTAACTGGTAAACTAGGGATTTTTTTGCCTTTCCCTTAAGATAAACAGCTATGTTAGATATGCAGTACTTATGCCATTTGCTAACAATAGATTTTTATCAACACACTACATACCATTTCTAGCTGCAAGTATGCCTCCAGTTAGGGCACCACTCATTATGGAGTTCCAGGGGTCTTCCTTTTGTCTCAGGTATACTAAGGAGCAGTCAATGGTGGAAAACATGCCTCCCCACACTGCAAAGTTGCCGCCTGTGATCGGTGATCGTTCCTTAACTGCTGCTAAACTGCCGAGCTGCAAAATAATGCGTATGTTTGGAGACAAGCAATCAAACTTGTTTGTTTTTCTCTCAGTGTAGTAGCATAAGTTTATAACTATAATAAAATAAATAAAGGTGAAGTGCAAGAGCATTATAAAACTAAAAAGAGCATAGGAAAAACATAATAGGCAAAATTAATCACCATTTTTCTACTGAATCCAACTGGTGCATTCCTGAATCCTTTGATAGAATGGAAGATGCCTCCTCCGATAGCTCCCATGATAAAGGCACCACCAGAGTCATCAAGAATTCGCCACGGGCATGGTTCTCGCGTATATTCATCCATTGTGTATCGATTTATCTAGCCTAAAACACCAGTTAGATAATTTATAACCTCGAAATTATTGCTTGCACTTATTCATAATTTTCGGACTGTATAAGTGTAGTTACGCACTGGTTAGCTTTAAAAGAACAATTTATCACACCAGTTTTTGTAGTTACTGTATTTAACAGTAATATTTCTTTATTTTTGTTAAAGTTGCACCATGACTGAAGTTCAACCTTTTCGAGAGTGAACGAATAAGCGGAATGAACGAACGAAGTTATAGCACAGGTAAATAAATAACTTGTTTGGTCCACTATTAAAGTGTTAATCGACTACAAAGTAAGCAATCGGAACGGTACATCACTATGGAAGTAATATAGCTGTCAAAGAATCAGCTGTGTATTACGCTACGACTGGTGTTTTTCTACGAGAAAATACGTAAACAAAATAAATATATTACTGAATAAACTGTGAAACTGCAATGACAATTCACAATTTGTACATTTTCGATCGTTATGGCACTCTTTTATATTATGGAGAATGGAATAGATCTAAACAAGCGGGAATGTCGAGAGAGGAAGTAAGTTCTTATCTCACGTTCATATATAAAACTATAATACGACCTTACGACTATAGCTTGACCTAGTATCGTATATACTACGAGTATATATTATTAAAATACCTACATATTTATGATCTCAATGCAATAAATTGTAGTAACATTAACTTTATTTCCAAAAAAATAGAGTACCGTGTAAAACGAAACTTTATGACACCTAGGTAAAAACTGTTCCTGTTTTTGTGTACCGTACATAATTTATTCTTTAATTAATTTAGTTATTTTTCTATTATTCTATTCATTCAGGAAGGAAAGCTGATGTATGGTATGCTGTTCTCCATCAAATCATTTGTGGCAAAAATATCACCACTCGACCCTAGAGATGGGTTCATGCACTATAAAACCTCAAAGTACACGCTACATTGTCTGGAAACGCCTTCAGGACTAAAATTTGTTATGAACACTGATAACCAAGCTCAAGGAGTGAGAGAATTACTCAAAAAAATCTATGGAGAGATTTATGTAAAATATGCTATTAGAAACCCACTTTGTGGTATTGGGGAACCTATCACTAGTGAATTATTTAAAAACAAACTTGACACTTTTGTTAAGCAAGCACCTATACATGCTGTTAGAACATCATAATTTAGAGAATAGAATTAAGTTAGTGTATTTTCATAAAACTATGCTATTTGACTACTCATACACAAATCATATGAATGTTATCTAGCGTAGATAATTAATTTGATCACTAAACACTTAATTATTTATATTTTGTATAAAACTCAATTTGCAGATTTTTTTGAGATACATTACAGATATAATTTGGCATTCAAATGTATTCATTTTTATTTATAGATTTAAAAAAAGATATGCCAATAGAACACCTTCCATTAGACATTGTATTTATTGAAAGTCTAATCAACATATTATTATTTTAAAAAGGTATTATTTTTGTTTAAGCAGTTAAATATTTTTGTTAAAGCAGTTAAATATTTTTGTTTAAGCAGTTAAATATTTTGTGTTGAAGTTGTAAGAATTTCTATATATGGCATTGTAGCGTTAATATTTAAATAATAATAATTCAAACAGTAAATAAATCTGGTATTTTATTTTATACGCTGATACGGAAATTAATTAGGTATTTATATGAGCATAGCTTGTTAAGTTTACTAAATATCTTTATTTCTTTCTAACTAGATTTAATAGACACACACTGCTTTAGTATTTAGTGATTATAGAATAGTAATTGGGTATTTCAATTTTAATTACATTTCTAAACTAATGAAATCATCTTAATACCATTAACAGTCATATTTGGCTTCTTGACTAAAAGTAATGATTTCAAACTGTTAAGAATTTTAAAATTGTCACTTGAAATTTTATTATGGATTTGTGATAGATAATATCGAGAGTATATTGATATTGAGTGTAATTATATCAGTAAATAATATAAAAATCAAAAACAAAATTCATGTCACGCAGACAATGTTCGTGTGAACGATGGGCAATTATTAGCAAACCCTGTCTTCATTATGTTTATATTTTACATAATTTTCCCAGTTGATTTGTGGGTTTGTAATATTTCTAGCATTATAAATAAGTCACAAAATCTACCGTCAATACGTCAGTTTTTAGACATTTTTTATGTGAGTACATAAGAAAAGTTATTTATAGTACTGAATATGTACGATGCTCGCTTACCTTTAGCCTAAAATCATTAAAATAAAAAAACCCCTATCTGACATAGGGTGTCAATCGCGCTCAGCCATATAAACATTAATTATTCTCACTTTATGATATGGTATTATATATTTTAGAATAGCTGTGCCCCGCGGTTTTACCCTCCGTAGATATTTTATGATCCCATGAGAATACTTAAATTTTCCAGGGTAAAAAGTAGCCTATGTAGGCTAATAATTGTTTGAGCGTGAAGGAGGTACAAACACAAACTCTCGCCATCATAATATAAGTATGATTAGACGACATTCGATTTGTACATTATATATATGCAAACCATACTTACTTCTACTTAGGTGTATAATCATTACATTTTTTGGACCGACATGAATTAAGTATCAATTTGATACATACAATTTTTTTTTTTTATTAAACGAGGTCTACAATATTTGCAAGAAGGATGCATATTTTTAATATTTTTTTTTATTATGTGTATTATTTTGTAACTACCTACCTACCTACCTAATAATATAATATTTAAAACTTTAAAATTGTATGAACCGTTTACAAACACCTCTGGATCTATTTCCAGTGGGTAATACTGACGAATTAATATTCTGCTGGTGGTTCTTGTAAGGCTATTTTTCCAACGCACCGCCTGTGGCGACGCTTATTCAGGGCTTATCCCCACAATAATTTATTTGCGGTCCTTCAAAGCTTCAAACCAATTTGTTTCTAATCTTGGTCTGGGCCAAAGAGTAACTATGTAAAATGTAGTAAAGACAATAGATTCGTGTTGCTCAGGGGTCGTTTGTTGGAAGTCTATTTGTTCAATGTCAATAACAAAGGCCCTACTGTAGCTGCATTAGCGCGATTCTGTTCACGTTTCAAAGATATGCTTGTTATTGCAGAGTCCTACGGTTCACATCACAATCGCATAGCGTGAAAAACTGACCATTAAAAGGATCGCGATGGAGCAGTCATAATGAGCTAAGCTTAAAGTTATATAACTTCGATGATCTTTTAAATTATTTTAGATTATCTTTTATCTGTAATATTTCAATAAGGTACTTAGGCACTGCTTGGAACTGCTCTGACTATTACCTGACAGTTTGCAGTAAATAAAGTTATTTTTGAATTGGTCAAATATATTTTTTTTCAACTAAAGAATCGAAACTGTGTTATGGTTTATTTGCAGGCAATCACAATGTTGGTTCTAACGTAAAAATTATATTGTAATAATTCTAAAGTGCCCTAACTTGTCTCTTCTATGCGTTTATTATTTTCTTTGCCTGTTGAATCTGTGTCCCAATGAACATTTTTATTCATCTTATCGCGAAGGCAATAAAAGCTCTGAGATCCGCGGTAAAAACAACAGTATTATTTCGAATTTAGACGACGAAACACTTAACTATAAAAGTTATATAATGTAGGAAATTGAACAAAAGCTATAATATTGTCATATAATATGGTTTCCGTTACAAATATTTTTTATGTATTTACATTTATTTTCATACTTTCCTACCCGGTATTTATAACAGGTGAAAACGATTTAGGTTACTTAGAAGATGTAGCTATTAAAGTTATCAAGAGTGATATGCCATCATTTATAGATTTGATGATTTATTTGCCGCTATTGAATCGTGTTGTAGATTTTTGTGAAAACCATAAAAAGATTTTGTCTATTAATTTAGTGCACGGCTTGTTCCTCATGAACGGTAAGTTTTAGTTTAGTGTTTATGACATAAAATAATCGCATAGATATCTATATTTTTTATTTATGATACTTATGTGTAAGGATTGTTATAGATATATTTTTAAAAATCACTAACATGTTGTTATTTTTGCTCTATTATGATTATTTGATATCGGAAAATTAATCCACCCGTTGGTACTAAAATCAATTATTATACGGTTTTTATTTTAGTGAATTTAGAACCATTTGCAAAAGATATGGATATTCCTGCAGCAATACGAAATGACTTGAGCCGATTGTTGGCACGAAGTGCGCATCTAAGAAATGTTTTTAACGCTGGCAGTGGTAAAATGAGGCAGAGTCGTAAGTAAAAGTTAAATATGTTTGTACCTTAACTATTTTGCTTTGCTTCGTTATATAAACCCATAGCGTCTTAATGGTAGATACGGGTCTCTTCTATGAAGGGAGTGTACTTAATATTGTTTAAGAAGACGGGTTTTCACTTATACCTGATTGTTGGAAAGGTCCAACTACCTATAGTTTCGTTAAAGGCGAACTTCATCAGGGATGAAATGAGTCGTTTGTGTCCTCAACGATGACACGTTTTGCACGACACGTGTCGTTGTGTACAACAATCAGGTACGTGGGAAAACCCGTCTTCTTAAACCATATGAATCAAACACGCGTTTGTTTTCTAAATAAAATTAAAAAGGGAGTGTAAGGTCACCACCACGCTGACCAAATTGTGTGGGTCGAAGTCTTTTCCGGTACCAGTTTTCCTCACAATGTGTCCTTTCCATTGCTCTTAAGCAAACTGGTAACTAGTATAATAATGCACACGTGTGAAAAAATCAGAAGTGCATGCGTGAATCCATCGAACATGCGCCCCCCTTGTTCAAGAAGCACGGGGTTCACTAGGTGGGTAATCTCGGTCCTTTTACGTTATATGTAATAAATGGGAAAATACTATACTATAGTTAGGAATATTTGTATTGTGTATAACGTATGGCGTTTTGATTTAGTTTGTTTTCTGTTTCTCATAGACTGACTATAGGTACATATGACGCTAGATTTTAAGCTTCGTAGGTACAATACATCTGCATTTTTTCAGTCGCTACTTTAACAGAAAACACCACATTATGGTCAATGCGGATACCGAAACTGAATCTGAACTTGCTGAAGAGAACGTTTTCCTACGGGGAGTATCCTCCATGGAATGTTTACGTGGTCTCTGTAGAGGATGTATTCAAAGGAGAACCGGATCCAAAACAATCTGGTAATACGAGAAGGAGTTTTGAAATCATATAATCTATTATCACCTGCCGGACCCAACAATAGATGGTTGTTTGCAGTCAGCATTATTTTTGACGATTTGTGGCAGAACACTTTGTACTCGTCTATGAGTTATATATGTCACCTGCAACGTTGCGTCATAAAATGAAATAGAAAGAAGTTTCAAATTTGAACCACTATTTGACCCCCTTGGTTGAATTGCCGAAAATCATAACACCCCTATAAAAAATAAGTTCAGCTATTTAGGCTCTGTTGATTCCTATATTAGCAAATATCAGTCAGTCAAGGCTTATACTAGTCTTTATAATAATGTTTTTTATGGTCATGTTCATTCATTATAAACTTCCACTATTTTTGGTTATTTTACTAACTAGTTTTGCAGTAAAATTAAATGTTCTTTTTTATCAGTTAGGCATTTGACCATAAGTTCGCACGACCACGGAAATAGTCTGGAATTAATTAAGCTATTTTCTTTAATAGATAAATGCGTATCAGCATTGAGCGATGTTCCGCTCGTATCGAGAGTAGATGAGCGTATTCCTCAGTGCATACTACCAGAGAATTGCACCAAGTCTATTGTCAATGGTACTGATTTTGGATACTGGTTAACACATAGGTAAGCCCTGTCATTGTGTCAAACCATCGCGTCCCGCTGCTATGCACGGATCTCCCCTATGAAGGCGGTAGAGGCCTCAGTCTATGTCGGCCAAATTGCGGGTTGGAAACTTCACTTGTCTTCTAAAGGTAATAAAGTTCCCAGACAAAATGTTTTTTTCTCCGTTAGACCAAGAGAGTAAAATGTCTTCGTAGATGTAAATGGCCTGGGATTGAATTTTTTGAATAAAAAAACAAAAATTGAATTGGCACTGCCTTAATATGGTATCAAGAGAAAGGGCTTGACTAGCAGAATACTGTGTACACACTATGAATAACTTCGAATCCAAGATGGCCGCTATCACAAAATGGTGATGTCGTCGGGGGTTTTTAAATTTTACTTGTTAGTCTGTAGGTAAAGAATGAATTAAATAAAATTTGTAATTGTTATTATTTTCTTCCAGATTTATTTTAGTGTCAATGGCTAGACTGAGCCGAGGCTGCGCCATATTTTCATTACACGAGGACAAACTCTACAGAATTGCGTTCTGTGAGAAGGCATACAGGGAGGCTCAGTATATCGCGCTGAATGGCTTCGGAGTAGCTGATCTCATGCTCGAGCAAAGTAAGTTAAAATTAAATTTAATATTAGAATATCATTAATTATTAATACGCGTCTTAACTTTAGTCGTCATTTGTCTTGTTTTACACAAAGAAGGCATAAGTTAAGACGCGTAAATTAATAAGGCAGTAAATATTTAATTGTTTTCTTTTTTAATTTAGTTATGTGTATTAATCTAATTAAATAAGTGTTATTGTAGCTCAGGAAATTATGTCGAGGGAATTTCACGCTGATTTTCAATTCCCACAAAATTTTGTCAAAATATAAGTAGGTAGTTATCATATAGCAGGAGGTTTTTCATATTTTAATACATAAATAAGTATGAGACATCTAAAATACTTATAAAAAGTACCGGCTTCAACTCCGCAGGTATTTAAAACTACTGGGCACATTTTGATAAAATGTGAGCTCCGCCTGGATGTTAGGAATAGTCTATCAAAGAAAATAAAAGTTCCCCAAATTAGTACAAGCCTCTCAGTATATAATCGGGAAACATACACTAAATACGCTCTCGGTTTTTAATACGCTCATTTTAAAGTATTTCTGGTGTTTATTTATGTATATATATTCTTTTTTTGTTACCCCGCGCGTCTCTAAAGGGTCACGCTGAAAATCAGCGCTGAAGAAGCAATCCCCAGCATCATGCTGAGCCCTGACCTTGTTTGACGCACGGGACACTGCAACTCGACCTACTTTATTATTTTAAATGTTTGACTACTTTTAAGTAATTAGTTGTAGTAGTAGTAGTGTCCTGTGTGTACTAAATAAATGTGTTCTTTCTTTCTTTTTAAATAAGTATTCAAAAATATTGACAACCTCCTTCTATTTCTAACATCAATCATTGATATTAACGCCTTCTTCTTTTGCAGTGGCACTATGTTCTTTGGACGGTCACGCCCAATTTTTACGCAGATCCTGGTTGATAAACCTCCTTGAATACCAACAAACCTCAGGATGTTTCCAACTTCACAAAGTGAGACGTGACATGGAGAATATCACTAGTTGCGATGACCACGAGACGGGAGTAGGCGCCGCGACTTACGCTGCGGCTGCAAGATTCCTCCTGGAAAAGATGAAGCGCTTGAATAAGTTTTGATTTGAGTGTTATTTAGTCAAGTTTTTATTGTAAAATATTCTATTTATCTAGTTGGCGTTATATAAAACTAATCAATTATAGTACCCATGAAGTATTTTTTATAGGTATGGAATTATTTTTTGTCCACGCAAAAATTCAATATCAGGGAGTAAATACAATCAAAATATTCTCCCTCCCTTTCGGCAGTCGGGTAAAAACCTCTAAATGACTTTAACGCTGAAAATGACGATTTCTTCCAGACAACTTGTAGAAATGCATGAAAGTATCATTAGAATGTTGCAAAACGAAATTACTAATATTATATTATAGCTACTCAAATAATCCTGTAGGATAAATTGAATCTGTTTAAACTGACGCACGTATAGGAAGTATAAATTGTAACCCTCATAATCTGTGATACGGAACACTTATTGCTATATCTATCTTTTATTAATTAGTAATCTTTGATATCTATGTTTTTTTTTTGTATTGATATATGGCATCATACGATTTGTATATTTGCAAGCGTCAAGCTTATTAATTTCAAGTTCTGAATTAATCAGTCAAGTCAAATTTAATATCAAGCAGAAGGTCGTCGTGGTCAAGATAAAATCTCATTATGTACCCAAGTAAAGCGGTGGAGCCGTTCATAGAGTTCCTATGGAGATTTCCCTCGAACACGAAAACCAGGTTATTTTGTCTATAATCGTATATTACTTGCCCACACTTGTGCACATAAACAAAACATTAATGGATAATAATCCACCTATGATGCTATTTTTTTACTAAACGCGGGGAATCATACTAATATTATAAATGCGAAAGTTTGTCTGTCTGTATGTTTGTTACCTCTTCACGTTGATATAGGGGCGTATTTACTTTAGAGCTATGGCCCGGGGAAGCCGGCCATCTCGCTTAGCTTTTTTGGACTTGTACGTCTGAATATTTTGAAAAAGTATACCTATCTAATTATTAAAAACGCCGAATCTTAAAATAAGCCACTGCTTGGAGCGAATATGATACGGAACTAGTATGAAGTTTCCTTGATGTAACAATAACAAAATTACACATATTAAGTTTATGAAGTACCTACTATCAAAATAACTGAAAACAAAGTTAATAATCTAAAGAACTTCAAACATATATAGATATGAATGGCTCTTTCTCTGCTTGTTTTATTTAATCGGGTATAATTTTTGTTACTGCTGGCATTAATTTTATGTCATACAATTTATTCCTCAATCCTTCTCTATGGCGCTTGCCGTTGCTTTGCATGTCAACCACAGAGGAGTTCTGTACCTATACTATGAAATAGAGAAGCCACAGAGGTCGCTTTTTGTCAGTTTGGCGCGATGTGGTGGTCTGCCCCAAAACTAAATGCTCTTTATATGTGTGTGTGTGTGTGTGTGTGTGTGTGTGTGTGTGTGTGTGTGTATCAGTAATTCATATGTGTGCACTGTCTATCTTCCTACATACATATAGATATGTGTGTAAAGTGTTCATTAAAATGATAGTTTTTCATACTGTAAATAGCAAAGTGCAGTTCTGCAGGCTGGACCTACTTCAACTGCACTTTACTATTATACTGTCTAGGCAACAAAATTAACTGATAGGCAAGTGTACTTAGAGTATCACTAATACTAGAGGCTCTTAAAAACAAACAACACAATTTTGATTTCGTCTTCACATTCTTAATATATTTCATCAATCAAAATTCTATTGACAGACTGACACAAAAATAGAAAACATAATCTAAAACAATAGTTTTATCGATAAAACACATAAATTCGTATTATAAAACACATAAATATGAAATTTTTTTACAAAACAATATCTTCGGGCTGATTTTCATTTCAAGATATGACATTGACATTGACATATAGAAATAGTACGTTATTAAAAATAACGCCATCTACGTCTTTTGGGCAAGGTAACAGAGAGCGTATATATTATGAAGAAAAAAAAAATTTGAATATCCTCAGTGTCCTACCCCTGATGTCAACAAAAAACAAAACTTCTGTTTTGTTATAAACAGTTCTGTTTGGTTTAATAATGTACAGTGTTCGTATTTATATAGTATAGTTGGATAGTGTTATTACAGTTAATACAACTTTCTTGGTTAATTTGTATAATGGAACAGTGTTTAATTTGTCTAATTTATCAAATACACTGTTGTGATGAGTGAAACCGACGATACTGATGTTCTGTTGTTAATTCCGCCAAACTTTTTTCTCGTACATAGTTCTGGATCAGAGGATTCTCTTCTTGAGTCATCCAGGACCGTCGTTCACAAGCCAGTTTCCTGCACTGCCCAGGTTCTCGACAAGTTGGTCAACCAAGTACACACTTTGGAATCGAGGTTAGAAAACCTTGAAATAAGTAGCGATATATCGAGCATAGGTAGGAATTCTAGGCGAAAGACCTTCGACACCACCGACAGCTTCGACGGAAACAGCTTAGAGCGAAAATCATTTACCTTTCCACGAAGGCGGCGTCGTAAAACTCTCAGAAAGGATTACAAGCTAGATTCCTCTCTAACGAGTCTTGATACTGTGAGTACATTTAGTAGATCCGTACCCCCACTTAAATTGGACAATATAGGTGACTATCGCAGGCATATTGAAGCCTCCAATGATACAAGAAGTATGGATGGCGATATCAGTAGCATTGTATCAACTCCAAGCAAGAAAAATGACAAACTCCTCTTAAATGAAATTGATGAATTTCTGACCAAAGTTGAATCTTACGAAAGTCCAGACACAAAATACAAAGAGGAATATGATCCTCTGTCTTCAGAAAACATTATTAAAGCTGCAGGCGATTATATAACTCAGAAACTGGAGTCCAAACATGAAGACCAGATCACTTTACCGAGTGGGCGAGTGGTGTCAAGTAATGTATTGGACAAGTATATTTACTTGGTTAAAGGCAACCCAGCACAATCACACCCTGAAAAATCTCCAACAAATACATACAAGAACTATAGCGAACCTTCACAATCCACAAGTAAACATCGGTACAGTGATAGTTTAGACAAAACTTTAGAAAATCCTCCAAATCATGAATTCAAGACACAAGAGCCCAAATCACCAAGTATAAGACGACTGACCTTTTCAGAAAAGCATGTTCAACCGACATCAACACCGAAAAAACCTACGACAACCACTCAGAGTTATTTAGACACCTTTAGACCGTCATCTAACAAAATCTATGATAGAGCTACAAAAGTGTTAGAACAGTACAAGGCTCAGAACAGCCGCATTACTCAAAATTCTGCCGATAGCTACCTCCAGTCACCTCGTAAAGAAGAGTTTAAGATGCCACAAATGAGACCTTACTCTCTAGATCATAAGGAAGGTATTAAAATGACAGCCATGCAACATAAGCTCATAGATTCTATAGACACTGATTTGTTGAGTTTAAGTGAGATGTGGGGGGAGAGAGGGGAGAGGGAAAGAGTAGAGAGAATAGACAGTGTGAAATTGGAAGAAGAAAGACTTAAACGAGAGGTAAAGTATTTATTTATTTAAGCCTGGATCTGAATTTTACAATGATAAAAACTTATTATATATCACATAATTCAGAGTGCCTCTTAGCATAGGCCTCCTATGGCATTTTCCATTGTTTTCTGTCTCTTGCTATCCTTCTCCAGTGGTGTCCAGCCATAAGTCTTAGGTCATATGCTCATCTTGTTTGTTGATATCCTTTATTGTGTTTGCCATCCATGGGGCACCAGTCAGAGCAGCATTGTAATTGACTAAATGGAATATATAGAAGTTAAAGTTTCATAATTTAAACACCCATTTGACTTACTTGGAAAGCTAAATTTCCAATAATCCTTATTTTAGTAAACGCTACAAATTTCAGGAGTTATCTTTTTATACCTATATAAAAAAATAACTCTTACACAATACTAGCTGCGCGCCGCGGTTTTGCCTGCGTTAGATATATTATAATCCCATGAAGTAACCTATGTGTTAATCCAGGGTATAAGCCATCTTTGAGCCAAATTTCATCTGAATCAGTTGAGCCCTTTTGTGCGTGAAGGAGGAACAACCAAACACACTGTAGGCAATCAAAATATTAAGTTGCGTATTAGCGCATGGCAACTGCCACGTCGTCGCCGCGTCGGCGGCGTGGCCTTTGTTCAGCGGGGTAAGAGGCGAGGGGTGGGGACGCGCCCGGGCGCTCGCCAGCCGAACGACGCGCGCGCGCCCTCACCGACAGTGATGTGCCGACCACCACGGGATACGGTCGCGACGCGCGCAGAGCGAGCACCGGAACGATATGCGCTCGACTCACCTTTTGGTCTCGTTTACTAACATATGTACCTATACGACTAGTATGTATATAATATAAATGTGTACTTGATGTCTTGTGCTATGAATAAACGCTGAATATGATGCAAAGTGTTATCAATCCCCACCGCCGACGAAAACCCTGCGCCTAAATTCTATATTACTTCGAGCCGGATCATTAAAAGTCGTCGGCGTGCACCATGACGAAGACGGATGGCATCAGTACGAGGAGCAAAACTGCTCAAGCTCTAGCGGTTGGAGAAGACCACGTGTCGGATAACACGCGCGTTCCGAAACGTAGCGTGAGGTCACACTCGAGCCGTTCTAGCCGCGAAGCAGCGCGCCTTCGTGCTGAGTACGAAGCGGAGAAGGAGATTGCTAAAGTCAAGGAGGGATTAATAAAGAAGAAGTTAGCGCTCGACATAGCAGAAATCGAGGATGAATTTGAAGATGAAATACGGAGTACCACGAGTAGAGCGGAGGAGGTGAGGAAGTGGCTCGGTGATGGCTATGCTGCAGCAAATCCGCCGGCGGGCGAGGCAGCATGCGCCGAGCAGTGGAAAGTTCCAGAAACATCGAGAGCGGCCGCGCCCTTCCCGCACTCCGCATATGACGCGGAGATCACGTGTCGAACAAAATACATCGCGCCTACCGACGATGCCACGCCCACCGATATAAAACATCTCGCAAAGGCGATAATGTCTCTAACTAGAGAAAAGTACGATCTACCAGAGTTCGACGGAAATCCGGTAGATTGGTTGTCGTACCGTAGAGCATTTGAGAACACCGCTCAGCAATATTCGATGGAACAAAATATAGTGCGGTTGCAAAAGACGCTACGCGGGCCCGCTAAACGCTCCGTAGAATGCTTACTACGAACTGATACCGACCCCGCTGAAGTAATAAGTGCCTTGGATGAAGAGTACGGACACCCGCACTTACTATTAGAAAGCGCGATTCGAAATATTCGAAATTTGCCGCGGGCCTCCGACAATTGCGGAGATATAAGGAAAATGACTTCAGTGGTACGAAATTGTGTGAACGTTCTAAAAAACATAAAAGCGGAAGGATACATTAACAATCCTCAACTCACTAACGAGTTAATATCGAAATTGTCTCCGATACAAAGATCGCAGTACGGCGAGTTTGTAATGCGGAAAGATGTATCGAGCGAAACAGACCTACGCATATCACCGAATCTCAACATAGTGCTTGAATTTCTTAGTCGTTTATCACGCTCGTCGTCATACTATACACCCTTCAATGATAATACTCTCCGTGGACATACCGCATCTACGTCACACCAACGCGACCGACGCGACTCGACCCAGCAGCGTGTTCACAGTGTCGATGTCGCGTCGCACGGGTCGACGAATACTTCGTGCAATCGGCTGCCGTTACAGCCTGATTCGTCGGGATCCTCGTGCCGGTTATGCGACAAAAGTCATAATCTACCAGAGTGTCCAGTTTTCGCTAACAAAACTAACGATGAGAAATGGAACTACGTAAAATCTAACAAATTGTGTTTTAAGTGTTGTATAAAAACTCACTCTAGATATCAGTGCAAAGCGAAAAGATGTGATAAGTGTCGTGCTCCTCATCACAAAATTTTACATTTCAATTCGAGTTCCCGCCCTTCATCCAGTCGTGCGGGCGATAAGTCCCCCGCCCGAGCCGTGTTCGCCTGCGCGGTCAAGTCACCGCCAGGCGGGCAGCCGTCGCCGATGCCTGACCGAGCCGTGACGCGAGAGCGCGCGGAGCAGTCCGCCGTCCGACCTGCTCCGGCGCCCGGCGGCGGCCCGGCGGCGCAAGGAGCGTTCGCCGCGCCGCCCGCGCCGGCGCAATCGTCGCGAGGAGTAACAGTGAGTGAGGAATCAGTGACCAGTATGGGTGAGCGATTTACCAAATCACTTTTAAAAGTTTTGCCAGTGATAATAAGTGTTGATAATGTTGAGCGCGAGTGTTATGCGTTACAAGACGATGGCGCCACAGTATCTTTAATAGACAGTAGCTTATGTCCTCATGTGATCGGTACTAAAGCGCCCTTAAAAATAATTAGTGCGAGCGGTCATATTGTATGCGATAACGAATCTTGTAAGGTTACAGCGTTAATTACAGGTCCTAATGGCATACGTCATAATATCGATTTACGTACTATGCAAAAGCTTAACTTACCGTCCCAGAGCGTGTCAGCTAACATGTTAGAGCGTTTCTCGCATCTGCGAGACTTAGAATACTGTGCGATGTCGGATGCTAAACCGATGATTTTGATAGGACAGGATAATTGGGAATTGATTGTTAACCATGAAATACGGCGAGGAAAATCCGGTCAACCCGTAGCGTCGCGTACTAAGTTAGGGTGGGTTGTTCACGGGCCGTTAGGTAGCAGTCGCGAGTTCGGTGCCGAGTCTGTTAACTTTTTATCGGAAAAATCGGATAGTCTGTACGAACTTGTTCGGCAACAGTTCGAACTTGATTCATTAGGGATTTTAGAGGTATCCCGTAAAAACGTCGAACATGAGCGTGCGTGTGATATTTTAGAAAAAACAAGTCGTCGGGTGGACGACCGATGGGAAGTCGGTTTATTGTGGAAGCGGGACGAAGTATGTTTACCCGACAATTATATTTCGGCGCTAAAACGATTAAATTCAATCGAAAAGAAAATGGATAGAAACTCCGAGTTCGCAGCCGCGTATGAGCGACAAATCGATAGGTTATTGAACGAAAAATACGCGGTAAAATTGAACAAATCTTTGTGTGCTAACCCTGTATGGTGGTTACCGCATTTTGGTGTTACGAATCCTAACAAACCCGGCAAATTGCGTTTAGTTTTTGATGCCGCCGCGACGTACAAAAATACGTGTTTGAACGATCATTTACTTACAGGGCCGGATTTGTTAAATTCTTTGTTAGGTGTATTATTTAAATTTCGGGCCGGTCCGATAGCGTTTACTGCCGATATAGCCGATTGTTTTTTGCGTATTAAAATTAAAAAAGAGGATCAGGGGGCACAACTTTTTTTGTGGAGAGGGCAGGACCGGACTCGTGACCCTGATACTTACGTGATGGATTCAATGATTTTCGGCGCGAAGTCATCGCCTACTTCGGCTACATTTGTATTGAGGAAAAATGCGCGGGATTTTGTAGAATCGCACGCGGAGGCCGTAGAAGCGATAAATAATAAACATTATATGGACGATTACTTAGATAGTCGTCAATCAGTGAACGAGACGCGTCAGCTGATACAAGATGTGTCGATGATTCATGCCGCGGGAGGATTTGATATACGGGGGTGGGTAACAAACTCCCACGAATTAAGACGTGAATTACCCGAAATGGTTCCTCAGATCTTAGCGGACATGTTCTGGAAGAGGTGGCTGAAAGAGTATGTTCCTACATTGCAGAGACGACAAAAATGGGTTAACGAAACAACGCCCGTTAAAGTAGGAGACGTCGTACTCATAGTTGACGAAATGTATGGCCAAGAGGAATAATTAGCGCTGTACACCCGGGACGTGACGGGCATGTTAGGATTGTAACAGTGAAAACTGCAAAACGTACTTTTAAGAGGCCCGTCACAAAAATTATTGTGTTGCCTACGGAATTAGAAGTATGTTCAGGAACATGGGGGTGGGAATGTAGGCAATCAAAATATTAAGTTGCGTATTAGCGCATGGCAACTGCCACGTCGTCGCCGCGTCGGCGGCGTGGCCTTTGTTCAGCGGGGTAAGAGGCGAGGGGTGGGGACGCGCCCGGGCGCTCGCCAGCCGAACGACGCGCGCGCGCCCTCACCGACAGTGATGTGCCGACCACCACGGGATACGGTCGCGACGCGCGCAGAGCGAGCACCGGAACGATATGCGCTCGACTCACCTTTTGGTCTCGTTTACTAACATATGTACCTATACGACTAGTATGTATATAATATAAATGTGTACTTGATGTCTTGTGCTATGAATAAACGCTGAATATGATGCAAAGTGTTATCAATCCCCACCGCCGACGAAAACCCTGCGCCTAAATTCTATACACACACACAAACTTTCACCTTTATAATATTAGTGTGTTTATAGTTTAGTGTTCTCATAATGTAATATGATATTATACAGTGCTGTCAAACTTTTAGCATTGCGAGACCTTGATCCAGCAGCTCCAGAAGAAGCTTCTCGACCAGCAAGAGAAGCTGGCCGTAGCAGTAAAGGTTGACCGAGCGAAGGACTCTGCCATCGCTCGGCTCAAAGATGCCTGGCTGCGGATCACAACCAGTTTGGATAAGGCAGAGGAACGCCACCGGGCTGCACTCCAGAAAATGGTGCGAGAAGTGGAGAATTTTAGAGTGGAAGCTGACAATGCACAGAAGGTAAATATTCTTTAATACTGTGTTTAAAGATTTTTTATATTATATTGTTAATACAATATAGCTACACTCTGATATGTAATTACATTTACACAAATCATGAAAATTTCATAAATTAAAAAATAATCCTCACATTTTATGAGAGTTTAATTTTTTCGTTTTACTTACGGAGGGAATGAATATAGTATACATTTAGTTTGTGTAGCAGTTTTTGATCATAGACTACTATATAATGTTGGTTGGTAACACAGGCGGCAGAACACAATTTATAATAAAATGGTATATACAAGATATTTAGTGTTTTTCCTCGTCTTTATGTCAGCGTGAGAAATATTTTTGTTTTTACGGTGTGGTTCCTCCTCACCACCGCCACACCACCTCACCTTATTATTTCTCTTTCTCTCAGTATCCGACTTCCTCGACACATGTTTAGCCTTAGCACAAGGCATCCTCAGGAGATGTTCACTCTTCAAGAGTGTGGCGGTATTTTTCGATTTCTAACGCTGACATCAAGACGAGGCGGAAAAACACTAAATATCTTGTATATGCCATCTTATTATAAATGGATTTCCACAAAGTAACGTCTGACTACATCAATTATAACACAATTTAACATATTTGTATATGTATAATGCTAATCTGTCACACGCATCAAAATGTAATATGTATAAAGAAGTTTCGAACTCTGAACCTCCATTTGATTTTGTTAAGGGTTGAATTTCCAAAAATATTTTTTTAGTACAACCCTACAACCTATAATGAATACACCCTCCAAATTTTATAACTCTAGGTTCAGCGATTTAAGATTTATGTTGATTCCTCGCAAATATCAGTGAGTTAGTCAGGATTTACTCTTTTATATAAATAGATTTGGTGCATGTACTTTTTTTTTTTCTTCAGAAAACCAATCACTTTGAAGCAGAACTCTACAAGACTCTAGATTTAGCACATGACTATCAAGAGAAATGCAAGCAGCTAACCATAGACAATAAGCAAATACAAGAGACAACGGAGAAAGAGCTAGCGTCCAAACAAGAAGTCATAGACAACAAGGACAGAGAAATAGAAGTGTTGAAAGAAAACTATGAAACTGTGATGAGGTTGAACAAGCAATCCACTGACTGTGTCAAGAATCTTGAAGATGCTTTGGAGAAGGTAAATTTCATAATTTCTGTCTAACTCGAGATAAACTAGTGCAAAGGTAGGGTCCAACCACGCGCCACGCGCCGCAACGTCGCTTTACATCAGGCGAATTGCGATCACAAATGGCGTTTGCCACCTCGATTCGTTACCAGTTGTTTGACTTCTCTTAGTACGGTCAACAAACACATTTAACTATTTTAGGCCGCCGTGGTTAGCATACTCGCTTAGAAAACCGTTAGTCCCGTATTTGATTCTCGGCCCCGGCAGGTGAATTGATAAATATGTTTTTATAACTAGAAATGATTACATTTACATTCAACTCATACTAATTAACAACAATTCAAATGAAACTAAAGTTTGAGTTACAGCGGGCTCCAAACTAAGCTCAGGGCTTGTAACTTGGGACCCGAGTGCTACTTTACCAGGAGGGTGTGTTAATCAAACATTTTTTGTAGTACTTACTGGAAAAGGTGTCAAACAAGAAGTTTGAATGGTGCACAACATCTCTAACACAGTATGAGAGAGAAAAAAATATTTATTTCATATCCTAATATATATTAATATATTTTCATTATATAGGAGCGTTTAGAGCACGAGCAAACAAAATTGAAAACCTCAGAACTGAGTCTCAGGATACAGTCCCTGTCGGACGAGGTTGTACTGTCTATGCAAGAGCGAGACGTGCTGAAGGAGAAGGTGAATGAGGAGAGAGCGAGATGCAACATTATGGAACGACAACTAAGTGAGAGGCAGAATCAAACTAGTGAGCTCTTGAACAAATGTGTAAGTACCTTCTTTTGGCGATGCTAATTCAATTTGAGTTTCGACTTCTTCTACTAATTTTAAGTAACTTAAGTAATTTTACTTCTTGTTATGCTGCTAATCCAATATGAGTTTCGACTTCCTCTACTAATTTTAAGTACCTTACTTCGTGTGACGCTGCTAATCCAATATGAGTTTTGATTTCTTCTATTAATTTTCTCAATCTTTGGCTGCTATTTCTCGACGCTATTAACTTGTTTATTCTTTACAGTTTCTCCTTCATTCATTTTAATTTGCTTATTTTTGAACTCTGTACTGGTCCACTATTAGCAATTGTTTTTAAATGACCTTTGAAAAATTTTATGTACCTTAAATAAATTGTCGCGCGATCTCACTTTCTCTCGAACTGCTTGCGCTCCGTGTAAAAAAGAGACGACGCGATATAGTCTGCAATAGAGTTATTAATTTTTATTTAAAAAACTTACGCTGTTTGTTTCATATTGTTTAAGAAGACGGGTTTTCACTTGTACCTGATTGTTGGAAAGGTTTAACTATAGTTTCGTTCACATTCGGTGAACTTCATCAGGGATGAAGTGATTCGTTCGTGTCTACAACGATGACACGTTTCGCACACAAGACGAGTGAAGTTGTTGCGAGACGTGTCATAGTTGAAGACACAAACGACTCAATACTAACTTCTAATCTAAAGTCAATTTAATAATATTGCAGGACAATCTAGACAGTGAATGCAAATCTCTCCGGAAGCACCTAGAGCTACAGAAGACGGAGCTCAAGTGTCACTACCAGAAGCAACTAGAGGAGGCCGTGATGAGCAAACTGCAGGAGTTCCAGAAACAGCTGGACTGTACCGAGAGAGAGATGGAGCAAGAGTGCAGGGCCAAGGAGACCGCCTTGTTGGACAACTTCAACAGGCAGATATCCAGGATAGAGGAGCAGTGAGTATTCTTTTTATCCTTCACAGCTAGGCATTTGACAACAAGTTCGCACGAGCACGGAAGTCAGCGATACTGCAGCCCTAGATGGAGCATGTCTAGTATGTAATGTAACGCACTGGCTCTCAAGGAAGTCTGTCGGAACACATCGTTAGGTTAATTTAGACAGATTTTACAACTTGAGGGTGGTAGCTAGCCAGGCGAGCGATAGGAGACGCTTTACCACCAAAGCCACATTTCGTTTTTTTTTTAATATGAGACAACATCCACACAAAGGTCTTCAGGTCCCAAACTAGGCAAAGCCTGTGCTATAGGAACCTGATGACTGATATACACACTTATAATATATAAATTGTTTTATTACTTTATCCTTCTCACACGCCTCCTATAGGACTGACTAGTAGCGCTATCTAGAAGTTTAAAAAAATCACACTAATATTATAAAGCCGAGAGTTATGCTAAACGGATATGCATGAAAATTTGAAAACACATGGGCTACTTTTTATCTCGGACAATTGAAGTATTCCCCAGGGCGATCAAATACCTAACGCGGGTAAAACCGCGGGGCGCAGTTAGTAACTCAATAATTTGTATCTTATCATTAAATTTTCCTGAGATAGTGCGAGCGAGGTAAAGTCAACTTTCTTAATCTTTAAAGATTGTGACTCCTTGCCGCCCGCTCTGTTTGTTAGCTATACCATAAGAGTCTTGTTTTGAGCATTCTCAAAACAAGTCTTTTTGCTCGTCAACACATTTTCAATCTAAATACAAGCTTCATCTATCTACCTTTCTACCTTTAATTATATTTTTCTTTGTCTTCCAGACATAAACTAGAAGTGAATGTTTTAGAAGAGAAGCAGAGAGAGGAAATCAAGCTTTACAGACTTCAACTAGCTCAGGCGAGCGAGAAAATAGAACTACTCGAAGTGAGTTCACTTGTATTAGCGCAATAATGTTTATTTAGAAACTCAAGTTTGGTCAAATAATAAAATTAAGATGAAACTCAGCGCTCAAACAATTGAGGCCGTTAAAACTACGTCTCACCTGGAATTCGAACCTCGATTCCTGTGCTGTTGCTCTCTATCACGATGTAGAAATGGTTCATAGAACCTTGATTTCTGTGCTGTTGCTGTCTATCTATCCCGATGTAGAAATGGTTCATAGTACCTTGATTCCTGTGCTGTTGCTGTCTATCTATCCCGATGTAGAAATAGTTCATAGAACCTTGATTCCTGTGCTGTTGCTGTCTATCCCGATGTAGAAATGGTTCATAGAACCTCGACTCCTGTGCTGTTGCTCTCTATCCCGATGTAGAAATGGTTCATAGAACCTTGATTCCTGTGCTGTTGCTCACTATCCCAATGTAGAAATGGTTCATAGAACCTTGATTCCTGTGCTGTTGCTCTCTATCCTGATGTAGAAATGGTTCATAGAACCTCGTTTTCTACCTGTGCTGTAGGCTGGACTTGAATAAGCATATTTCGGGATAATATTTACTGATGTGAGAATCGGGAATTCTCAGACTTACAAGCCTACCCTGGGATTGAACCCGCGCCTTTTCTTTTTCCTTTAAGCCTTCTCCACCTAGATCACCATTGTTTATTTTTTTATAAGTTTACACAATAGTATAAAAAGTTGTTGTTTATTGTCGTAGAATAAATTAGAGTCGTACAAGCGTCGCCGCGGGCAGATAGCGTCCCAGCTGCACAGTGTGATGGAGTCCCAGTGGAGACAGGCGCTGCTCATACTCACCAGCGGCGGGCAGCTCTCCTCCATGGACCTCACGAGACCACATAGCGGTATATTACAGTACACTATATACAGACTGTCTTGTTGTAAACTAGAGTTTCAGTATCGACAGTGGAGAGTCTTAGTGTATACTAAAAATAGTAGAGGCCCCAGTATGCTGCCCTGTGGTACTCCATATTTTATTATGCGATCTGACCAATATTTGGATTTAATATTGGTGCCCAAATTTAAGATAGTAATTTCCGATGTATTACATTCTATTCGTTAAGTAGAAAATAAACAAAACAAGAGTTTGTTTCTTTTATACCATAGTTTTCTAGTTATAATGCTATGATCTACTCAATCAAAAGTCTAAGTCATGTCCATGTCACGCTATTGTTTAAAGATGTATTATAACGAGATCACATTAGCTGCTCTGCTAAGTAAGTAGTAAATTACGTGCAGATACTATCATACCCATTCCATATCTTGAGTATTAGTCGGCTCTAATAAAACGTAAACTAGTTTTAGGGTAGTTTAAAGTTACTTGCACGTTGGATTTTTTAGCAGAATTTAATATATAGACGTTTTAATGTCCTATACCTATATAATAATTCTAATAATTTACTTATCCATAAAAGGAGTAGGTTAATAACTTTCAAAGTGAAGTCCCCAACCCGCAATGTGGCCAGCGTGGTGGACTATGGGCTACACGCCCTTCATAGGGGAGACCCGTGTCCAGCAGTGGGACGCTATGTGTTGATACTTGTCCGTAATGTTTCAGCATCGACCCCCGTGGCGCAGGACTACGCCCCTCCCAAGATCCCTCCACTGACGATGCCTACATTCCCCGACTCGGCGCTGTCCAGAGACAGGCCCGCGATCAACTTCGAGGCGCTCAGTGACACCGAGTTGCAACATTACGTCAAACTGGTGAGTGTTACGACCAATTGGCGAGTTTGGTTGTATTCAAAAATACAATACTTATATCATAATTTCTTTATTGCACACCAAAAACAAAATAAACAATAAGATACAGGCAAGAACAAAACATCGGTAGTACATTGAGCGGCCTTATCGCCTACATCACTTTCTTCCAGGCAACCTTGGGATGGATCGGACTAAGTGAGAACAGTCACGTCGGTCAACCATTATCGTTTTAAGATTTAACAGTTCACAATGACGGAGCCTGTCTATAGACCAGTTACTGGGCATCTGAAAGTTAAGCTAGGCACTGGTGAGTTCGTCTAGGCACTGGTTAGTTCGTCTAGGTACTATTTATTTGGTCTAGGCACTGGTCAGTTCGTCTAGGCACTGTTTAATTCGCCTGCCTAGGGGGTTAGAAGCTTTATGACGACATCTCGATATGACTAGGTTGTCAAAAACTAGATCGCTGTAAGACTAAAGCTGAATAGAACAACATCGCGGTCGGACTGTATTGATATTTGACTAGATCGTGATAGGACTAGATAGCGTTGACGTCTGAATAGTCATTTGTCATTTGAAGTACAGTTATCTACAATCTCATCGGTATACCTAGCCCTGCCGCTTCTGTTTTTTAATGTGCGAACGTAGAACTACAAACCTTATAATAAAAACCCAATGAATATGAAGAAATGAAAATACCTACGTTAGTTAGGTTAGCTGTCCGATGAGGCACATGTGCCTCATGGGTGATTGCACTGGTACGTCCATGAGGCATATGTGCCTCATGGCCAATGATGTAGATAATGCAATCGATCTATCGATATTTTTTTTTAATAATTATGTTATTTGTAGCATTAGTAAATTATACTACAACCAAATTCTACCAATCAATTTATTATTGAACTTCATAGATTTGATTTCTTTAAATTTTTTTCTTGTTTGGAAACTGGTGGCCGAAATTATTACCTAATTGGTACCTAATTGGGTACCTAATTGAATGGTGCAATTCAATAACAGAAGATTGTTTTCAAAAAGATATTTTTCAGATGTCTAAAGTGTTACGAACATAAACGTACATTTTATCATTAAACGTAAATAATTAATTTCTTATCATACTCATCTAACATTAGCAATTATCGATATAATTAATTTCAATCACTAGGACACATAAAGTATCATAAAATACTTGAAGATAATGACGTAACTTAATACGAAACTTCATGAGCGTTAGCTGTCATTATTTACTACGAGGACGTGTACAAAGAAGATCGAAACTTGCTTCGGGACAGCTAACCTGTTAATTAATTTACTTATATCTACGTTTTAAGTCACAAATATTTCTTAAACACTCGATGGCCGTTACTTCATTCACCACAAGTTTATTCAATTCTCGTGTGTATTTGCGATTGAATACTATATCATTTCTTTTTTTCCTTTGAACTTCAAATAAAACGTAACGAATTTTAGTGTCTTGACTCTTTTTTTAAATTAAATAAAAATAACAGCAAAGTTGATTTATGCTCCATCCGAACATTAAGGCGACGATGCCATGCCTCCAATTTATTATTAGTTCGGTGTGTTTCTTTTGCACATGAAATTAAAACGGGATCCTTCAACCATTGCCTACAAAAATAGCTATTAAAAGCGTCCAACTCGGGTGACTTTGTAGATTCATCAACGATAGCTGACCATGCCTCTTGTATGCAGGCGGAAGGTAGAAGAGGCAAATTGGCAGTCATTCTGGCGATGTCTTTTCCTTCTTCATTTTTAGTCAAACCAAGATCGGATGCTTTTTTCCAAACAGCTTTATTGAAATGATAATAGCATCCCGTTACTGCCCCGTTTTTAAAAACCACCCGAAATGAATTAACGAGTGCCAATTCATAATCGCATTTAAAATTTGTTATCTGAACTTTCAGGACTTCTCGTATTATAGTGAATAGTACGGCGTAAGTTGTTTCATGTTTATTTGGCAACAAAGCATACAATACTGGAAATACATTGAATGTATCTGCCGTACTATCTACATCAACGTGTAAGAACAACTGATAAAACGGCTTAGGCACTCGTTTGAATGTGCCATCGCCGAAGAAAACCTTTCCCAGTGTAGCATACTTTTGCATATTTCTTCTTGAAAAAGGTGATGCGAACACAAGTATTTTATTTTCTGTCAGTTCAAATTCGGCCACCACATACACTTATGCAAACTCTGTCTGATTATATTAGTTTTCTAATTATTTAATGTTACAGAAGCACTGCATTCAAGTCTCTTATAGCACCGCCAAAAAGATGTTCCGCTCGAATTGTTAGAAATGAAATTGAACCAATATCCATCGTGTAGCTTCATTATTTTTTTTATTTTTTATGAATTTGAGTACAGATTTATTTTGCATTTTAAACATTTTTGCAATGAAATTCACAATAATATGCCGAATGCAAATGTCACAAACTACTTAGAGAACTAGCGTTGCAAATGTCGAAGTGACAATATCAAAGCTATAGAAAAAGTTTATCTATATCCGTACTCTCTACGGCCAGTATTATCTTCTTAGATAATAGTAAAGAGGTGAGGTATTATGTACACACGTAAGTACCTACTCAATCTACCTATTTATAAGGGTAGTCCTTTATTGTAATTTTCAACATAACTGTACGAGATATCGCTATGTAGACCAACTGAGATTTAGTCAAATATCGATATAGTCACTTTGCTATTTAGTTGAATCAAGATTTAGGCCAACTACGACTTAGTCCAATCGAGACCTAGTCCATTCAATACCTAGTCTTATCAAGATGTCGTCATAAAGCTTCTAACCCGCCTATTCACTGTTTAGTTCGTTTAGGCACTGTTTAGTTTGACTAGGTACTGCTTAGTTTGTCTAGACATTGTTTAGTTCGTCTAGGCACTAGTGGGTTTGTTTAGGCACTGTTTAATTCGTCTATGCACTGGTTAGTTCTTCTAGGCACTGTTTAATTCGTCTAGGCACTGTTTAGTTCGTCTAGGCACTGGTGAGTTCGTTTAGGGACTGGTGAGTTCGTCTAGGCACTGTTTAATTCGTCTAGGCACTGTTTATTTCGTCTAGGCACTGATGAGTTCGTCTAGGCACTGGTTAGTTCGTCTAGGCACTGTTTAATTCGTCTAGGCACTGTTTAGTTCGTCTAGGCGCTGTTAAAGTCGTCTAGGCACTTTTAAGTCTGTCTAGGCACTTGTCAGTTCGTCTAGGCACTGTTTAATTCGCCTAGGCACTGTTTAGTTCGTTTAGGCACTGTTTAGTTTGTCTAGGCACTGCTTAGTTTGTTTATGCATTGTTTAGTTTGTCTAGACACTATTTAGTTTGTCTAGGCACTGTTTAATTCGTCTAGGCACTGGTTTGTTCGTCTAGGCAATGGTTAGTTCGTCTATGCACTGGTTATTTCGTTTAGGGAGTTTTTTTTATCCTGTACAGCTAGGCATTTGACCACAAGTTTGCACGACCACGGAAGTCAGCGACACTGTAGCCCTAGATGGAGCATGCCTAGTCTGGAATACACTGGCTCTCAAGGAATGCTGCCAGAACACTCCGTTAGGTGCTTGGCGACAGATTTTACAACTTGAGGATGGTAGCTAGCCAGGCGAGCGATAGGAAACGCCCTACCACCATGCACCTGTTTAGTTCGTCTAGGTTAATTCGTCTAGACAGTGGTTAGTTCGTTTAGGACTGTTTAGTTCGTTTAGGCACTGGTTAGATCGTCTAGGCACTAGTTCGATTAGGCACTGGTTATTTCGTTTAGGCACTGGTTAGATCGTCTAGGTACTGGTTAGTTCGTCTTGTCACCAGTAACCGGTGTGTTTGTGAGTTCGAAACCGGATTTAGTCAAATGTAAAAATGTCTTCCTCGTTAGCTAAATTACTTCTCTATTTTCAGCTGCTAACGAAGCCAGCTAACCTGGACGGTAGCGGCGACACTGGCGCGGCGGAGGGCGGTGCGCCCGCGCCCGCTGAGGAGCCCACCAGCGACCGGCCGGACCGGGGCCGCGAGAGGAGCGCCAAGCGTAGCCTCAACTCCAGCAAGCCGCCGTGGAAGGCCTAGCATACACACGTCGAAGGCTACCTTCGTATCACACTGCGCTCTGAATGTAGTCAACACGTATGTGCCTTAACATTTCGATGTCATCAATGTATGTTTACAAATATTTTAAACTGTGTTCTATGTGGTAAATAGCTATTATGAGAACTAGTCTTTATCAAAGTGAAATTCATATAGATTTTTTGATCAAAAATAGAGTTTCGTAATTTTTTAGATTCTTCTGATCTAAGAAAACGTATCCCACTTAGATTATAAAATGATATGAAATATTGCTAATGCCTTATATATTTAAATTTTTGGCATAAAACGTTCTGACTCATCATTCTTAAGGCAAAATAATTTCTAAGTCCCACCTTTAAAAACTAATTCTTATTTTTATATAATTGCATTGTTATACGAATTAATGAATGAAATGACATTCCTTGTAATGATAAATTATGTTAACGTATGAAATATTATATTTAATTTAAAATAAATAAAAACAACACTTGTTTCATTTGATAACAGTTTATTCACGAATTTAAATGCGAATTAAAAATATAGATAAAAATAATATATATATATATATCAATATTTTGATGGCATCACGATTATTTTTACAACGCTAAACATTAACTTATATACACTTACAAAGTAATATAATTATTTTATTTTAATCACATTTATTTTATCATCGAAGGCAAGAGCTACCACTACAACTTTGTTTTCTTTACAAATAACAAAATATTCTTTACACATTCGCTAATGATCTCTATTGACCCTAACTAACCTAACTTGACAGTTCTTAAATTGTTCGTCACGGACTCCCAAACACTACCGGTAGTGCCATGGCTATTTTTCCATCCCCATGACACTTAAGAATTTAAGAACTTAAGATATCTTATTTTGAGGTTTCAATTTGGAGTAGCATATCAGTAAAAACAAGATCGGTAGTGGCGAGAAAAAATATCATGATTTCCTTAAATGGGTACTCGCCGATTTATTTATATAATACTAAATAAAAACTTAACATGCTACATAATTTTCTGAATATCACTAACCAAGTTGCATAATAATTTGATTAACATTTTAATTCTAATATAAATATAATCCGAATAAAATTGTAGGTATTTTATTATATCAACGACCTGTATCTCGACTTACTTGTTTTACTATGTGTCATCTCGCACAACTATTTATTCGTATGTCGTTTTGCTCCCTTCACTGTTTTCGTATTTTCGATAGAATGGTCATTCCGGGGCCTACCTCTTTTCACCTCCTAAATTGTAACGTATTTTTTTTGTAATTAGTGTCAATCGCTTCACTATGATGTATTTCAGGCCTACACGTTTTATTATTTTGAAATAAGTTATTGAATTCTTTTGAAGGCTTTTAATAGGCATCGCATCAGCGCAAAAATATGACTGCTTAGGAAGCTTATAACTTTGTAGTGATATAAAAGGCAGAACAAAATAAAACGGTAAAGCCTAGTAAATAATGTGTTAGCTATGTGAAAAAAAAACTACTGGAATCGGACAACATTAAAAGTTAGAAAAGAGCTATATCTTATTTTATAGACAAGTTGGCGGTCTATAGCTGTCTTAAGTTGGGAATTCGTTTTTGGGGTAACATCAGTGGTGCGGTCTATGCGAGTGCGGATGCGGGCAGCGAGCTGTGCTTGGGCTTGGCCTTGTGCACGAACACCTTGATGCAGCCGTTGAAGTCCGCTGAGACCAGCACGTGTCCCGGCGCGGAGGACGACACCAGACCGCCTTCCGCACACTGGGGACAAATATTTTAAAGTATCAGTTGAGTTGAACGAATTGGAAAAATTCAACTATGGGACTAAATTCTCGACAGTTATCTACTACTTTCTAATTATTTTTCTTAACTTTTAGAGTCATACGTGACGAGCACTGGCGTGCAATGTGCGCCAACGTCAAAGTATAACCAAAATAATTAAACTCACCACTTCCTCTCCCTTTTCACCTTCCTTGTTAGCCATCTTTGCCTCCTGCTCCCTCTCGGTGATCATCCTTATCATATGTTCAGGATTGGGCGCAAACACGGCACAAGTCACCACCGCATTATGCGCTTTGATTCCCTCCCAAAAATCATTCCTATCTCTTCTAACCGAAGTAAATTTTGCATAATCATGATATGTCTTCCAAATGTATATACACTGATTTTCGGATCCGCTGACGATGTATTTCCCGTCGTGGGAGAAAGAGGCTTTTATTTGGCTAGACACGTTGACGTAGCCTTTGTATTTGCAAGAGAGGTTTAAGTCCCTTAAATCGTAGAGTCGTATCCGACTATCATTGGATGTGACAAGGATTTTGTCGTCGTTAGGCATGGGTTCAATCCCGCTGATCTTTCTTCCGGTAGAGTTCTTGCCTCTGGTAGATCGGACGTCGATTTGCGTGTGGTATTTCAGTTGGTCGGTTGTATAGAATATGCATCGTCCGTCGTAAGTGCCTACGACGGCAAATTTGCCGTTCTGGCAAAAGTTTGCCGCTGTAATCAGTTTAGTTTTGCCGTCTACTTCGTTCCAGACCGCCACCTGGGGAAAATATTAATTGGTTGATTGATTGACTTTACAATACAAAAGATCTTACTAACATATAATTATGGATATTGTAAAGCTGCGTTTTACAAAACAGAAATATCAATAATCGTAAATCAGAGTTTGATGCCTAAAGTAACCAGAAAGTATATTACAAGCCATTTCCTTACGTATACGACCATTGACCTTGTAAAACACAAAATGAACAAACAGCAATAATATTAGTAGAAGTTCAAAATGATACAAGAAAAACACCAACCTTCTTATCGGGTATATTCCACAACCTCAGCTTGCCATCCAGACTGCCGCTGAGGAAATATCTATCATCCCGCGGGTGAAAGACTATTGCAGTCACAAAATCTATATGCTGGAAGCAGCACAGGCACTCCCCTCTTGAAATATGCCACAATCGAACCGTCTTGTCCATGGAACTTGAGAGAATAAAGTAGTTCTTAGACCAAGAAACGTCTAGAAGGTCCGAAGTATGGCCGGAGTAGACGCAGAATGGTTTGGGGCAGAATGGGGCTGATGGGCCCAAAGTGGGCTGGTCTTCTGGACTGGGTGGAGGGGCGGAAAGAGAGGCGAGAGATTCTTGGGAAGGGGTGGGCGAGGATTTCTTCTCGGCGTTGTATTTTGTTCTCATGTCCTGGGGAAGAATGAATCTTTGTTTGAGTGCTGGTAGTTTTTAAACGATTATCCTATTAGTTAAGAGATCGTTTTAAGCGATGAGGTCGCCATTAAAGTTCTTTTTCAAAATTTATTTTCAGGGCTATATGAATCTTGGACACGTGTGCGACTTCGTTTACTATCCTGAAATAGACACACGGGTAGTGGTAATATGACAGTACAATGGGTGTTCTAAACCTCAGCTGCCTCTCCTCTGACTACACTTGCTCTGTCAGTGTTTTGAGCCCGCCTTTTACTAGTGAAATGTGTTAACCTCTATGATCTCGAACTTGTCCCATATATCCCTGTCGATCTACATGAGTAGTCTTATCCATCTCCTAACAGTTTCCAAGGTCCAAACCCAATTTATAGTTTACATTGTTTTTGTGTTTGACGAAATAAACATTTAATTCACTAATATGTGACTGTAGTTTCAAGTACCTATATTAAATTTGATTTTTTGCATTGATCATTATGTTATGGACTTGCTCTAAAATAAATGAATTGAATTGAATATGCACAGAAATTCCCGTTAATGAGACCTGCCAAAGAGCTTAATCTGTCTCCCGCACCTAACATCTCTCACCTGGAACATGTTGAGTGCGTCCCGTGTGACCCACACGCGCAGAGTCTTGTCCTGTCCGGCGGTGGCGAGCAGTCGACCGCACACACTGAACTTGCAGCACCACACCGCGCCGCAGTGACCCGACCCCATCTCCTGTACCCGACAACTTAATGCTTTATACTTGGAATACCTTTGTTAATCGACTTATTAACGTACCACGCAATATGTAGGACAATATCACTGTTAAATTATATAAATATTAACTAAGTAAAAATAAAAAAAACAACTAGTTAGTAATCATTTCTGATGACCTCGTAAACGATACATGTTAAAATTAGCTTGATAGTAATCAAGCGCCAAACATGTTCTAGGGAACCTGGACTATATCAACACGAGAAATCACCAAAATCAGAAAGACCTAGTAATAAAACTCTACTGACCTGCACATGTCTGACACAGCCGTCGAAGTCGTATGGTCCCTTGTGCGAGTTGCTCGCCTTCAGTTTAATGTTGTGTTCCCCTCGCACGTCGTCCGCTATGTCAGCCACGTCTTCTTTATGTCTAGCGTGAGACACCTCCTGTGCTAACGACTTAGCAGCGTCTACGGTCTTACGTACCGTACTCCCGAAGAAACGTTTCAACCTGGGAATTATATTTTTTGCTAAAGTATAAGGCCGATAATGCTAGGGTATAATTTAGACGGTCACCAAATATTATTTTTGGTTCCTAAAATGGCTTAACGGTCACCAAATTATAACACTCGGCACTCGGAATACTTTCGGCAACAAGGTCCGTTTTAGGAAATGTAATTTGGTGACCATTTATCCATTTTGGTAACCGATTACATTTTTTTGGTAGTAAAATAGTTACTTTTATGGGCGGTGTTTAAACACAAGTCATAATGCTATCCCGATATCTAGGCCAAGATTGTGGAAGTATTCTAAGATCCCGTATATGGCCTAAGCTGGCCGTGAAAACGGCGTCGCGATGATTACTTATTCAAAAAATATTGGCAGAAAGTCGCTGACAACGGAGAGGCATCGTAATTAATGGGAGAGATCTTTGCCCAGGAATGGAACAGTATAGGTTAAGATTTAGATATCAGTATTGCTAGTTCGAGCAAAACTTCACACATGGTTTTATGACGGTTAAATTTTATGGGAGATTGACGCTAAAAGCAAATGAAGTCCTGAACGCAAATTCTGCAAAGCATGAAAAAGGCTCAGATTAAATGAGTTACTTTGTTTGTTAAAATAAATGTATGAGATTGATCTACGCAATGGTCTAACAAAATCACAACACTCAACACGCTTTTCACATTCAATCTGTAAGGATATAATTTAATCTATTTACAGCAGCAATCAATCACACTAAAAAATCTATTGCTCTTATGAATGATAAAGATCAAAATGCGTACAATTTAGTTATTAATCTATACAAAGCCAACACGTTAATGTAATCAAATAAAAGTCATAAAGCCTCGCATGAGATAAGTCGCAAAACCCGCGGTCACCTGACGTTGATGTTGTCCTGGGAATGGCATTTCACTAAATGGACCGAAGGTGACCTAGAGTGATAAAGTTATAATGTCAAACGCTTCTGTTAAAGCCTTTGTGTAAATCTCTTTGTAATGCTGCAGATTGGGCTTAATGATCCCCTTTTTTCTTTTGTAATATATTTTATAACGCTATCTCTTAACTTTTGGTTTACGAAAAAAATTCTAACAGTTAAAAATTTGTCAATAATTTAAGGCATTATACCTACTTGTGACCTGCTATAGTAGTTTATGTTCAACGAATCTCAAATTATATCAAACTGTTCAAAACTATTTACTATCTCATAATGACTACAAATAATTAATGTAATCTAATTCGTTCGGCCTAGGACCTGCGCTTTGCTGAGCTACGTCGCTCAAAAATGTAGACTTATTTTTCAATACTCAAAACTAAAATGATTAAACAATTGGTCTGTAGTCATAACCACCAAACTAGATTGGGGGTCTGTATCTGGGGTAATTCATAACATGGTGTTGTAACCTATACATCGGACAGAGACTCACCTTTCAGTCTTTCTCTTAATGGTGTCGTGCGGTCTGTCACTCGCCTCCCTCTTAGCTTCCTTGCCGTCTTCCTCGGCCCCACTTGCTGCCACGCACTCGCTTTCTTCGTCCGTTTCTCTACACATTAAAATAGCTATCAGAAATTACTTCACAAGAACAAAACACACCCAAATCTCAACACTAAGTATTGACCGCTCCCAAAACCACGTAACGATGCTAGCGACGCTAAGCTGAAAAATCCAGATCTTGTTTTATCAGAAAGATAAAGTCACGAACAAAAAAAAGAGAAAGTCTTGTAAAGTTCAAACGCGCTTATACAAAACCATAGAAATTTAAAACCAAATTCACACGAATGACAAATGTGGTAGAGTGACTATATAATGAAAGACGATATGCAGGCACAATTAAAGAAATCTTTTCTACATTATTCTATTTTCAGATTTAGCCACACTATTAACAACAATTAAAAACCACAACCAGTTTAAAGTTACATCCAAGATCAAGAAACAGACACATTTAAAGATGAAGAGCAGCAAATTTAGATCATCTGTTAGTGAAGATACAGCATGAAATCGAATGTGTTAGTTTTAAAAAGGACCTATATTTGGAGATGTTAGTCAACGCAGGCGCAGAAAGAAGCCTGCGAGGGTTGAAAGCCGATGCGTTGATCACAAGAGCAACCCGTCTCCGCCACGAAGACTTGACCTTAGGCGGCGGGCTGGAACGTTAGTATTGCATGCATAGGCGAGACTATTTTACACGTTAACGGTTAGTAAAAAAAATCCCGTTTCAAAGTTAGTAGCAAACTATTATGAAGCTGTAAATGTATATGTTAGTTTTTATTTTACTGAAAATATGTATCGAATTATTAATACGAGTATAAAAGGGGAAAATATTTTCATGCAACAGAAAAATATAGCCTTGATAAAATGCAGAGAGAATAGTAATAATCTATTCCCTACCTATTTGCTTACCGAAAATACAACCTTACCTGTACTTCTCAACTAATCTCGAATATTTGGAATTAACTTTGTGACGACTATATCATAGTTAGTATCATGTATCGTAACTAAGGTTATAAGTTTTCGGAAGATAATTTCATAAGAACAAAATTAAACAAGTTTAAAGTACAATCGATAAGACGTTATTTAAAGAGACATTTATAAAGAGACTTTAATAACAAGGGTCTGAAAAGACCACCTTGCCATAGTCTACCTTATGTTTTCAGTATCGTTCGCCACTCCTAAGTGAATCGTTAGATATGAAGAATGATCCGCTTTATGCATTGAGATAGTCTGCCACTTGGTATAAACTAATATCGTTACTACATTTCAGAAACATCAGTCTCTAGTAATACAGTATCAAAAGCTTCACTAAATGTCACAATTATAATTATCTATACAAACACAAAAAATATAACAAATAATACTATTGAACAAATCTAAAGTGAAGCAATCAGTGAACGGCTATTTTTTAATCGGCAGATATATTGAATAATAAAAGTCCTAAAAGATAACGATCCAGCCATTTTAAAAAATAGTAATGAAGTATAACTTTCAAGGCTTAAGATTAGGTGAAAAGTATAAATAAAAGTTTCGATTCGTCGCTGCATGAAGTATTGATATCCTACCTAGTATTTTCGTCGTCGTTGGCTCTCCCGATGTATTCGGAAGTGAGCCGCATGATGTGAAGACTGAGAGGGTTGATGCATTGCGGCAGCTTGTGCTCCGCCACTGAGAGCGGCACGCGCTCGCCTGACGGAATGCAAAAGCCTGCGTTGGTTAGTTAGTCATAGGAGGATATATAACATGAACTCGTTCATTCATTCGCTTTAATTTTTAGGACAATTGCTTATTTAATGTTCAAAAAATAATATGGCATGTCCCAGGATTATTTAGATATAAGAGAAATTATCAGCAGACAGAAAGTGGACATGATTTAAGCAATTTTAATATTCAATTTAATCAAAGTACGAAGTGCCAGTGGAGTTTTCTCGCGTACGCCAAAAAATGGCATCTTTAAATTGTGTATTTATTCTTCAATAAATAACTGTGAATTATTGACTATTAATGTCTTTTGTATATTCAAAAATGTGAGAAAGTCATGTGATATTGGAATATCGTGGTTTTCGGGGGGAAGTCTCCCCGCGTAATCAACTTAAATCATGATGATTTACCATGATCAATAAGATGACCTACAATGATGTATACTACTAGGACTTGTCCAAACTACTTATCTATATTGTGTCTGTAAACTTAATATTCTCAGACACTTGTTACTGGGAAACATGCTAATTGTATGACGCCACATATAAAAATGAAGAAGAGTTTAAGTGTCTGTTAGCGACGCGCTCAATTATAATTCAACTACCATAATTATTTAAATTTAATATTTCGCTTTCTGTATGTTGAGGGTAGGAATTCGAATATAATAACAGTCGGTTCAAACGAACGAACGCGAGCGGGTGCGCATCAATGCACCGCGCCGATATTTTTATCGTTACTGCCTTCCAACAGATCTTTAAACCGTTATTAAGTAATAATAAGCATTTTTTGTGCCGTATATGTGTGTTTTGATCCGCCAACGTGCTCGAAGACCACCCTTAAACCATACAGTGTGAGTGTTGTGAGTGTTACCGGTATCGAGGTTGAGCACGGTGACCTGCTCCAATATCTCGATGTCGGTGAGCTGGTGTCCGGAGGTGGTGCGCGTGCGCAGCGAGAGCCCGAGCGCCGCCTCGTCCCCCGCGGAGCGCCGCCGCCCGCCCCCGCCGC
Source organism: Ligdia adustata (assembly GCA_947049295.1). Lineage (NCBI taxonomy): Eukaryota > Metazoa > Arthropoda > Insecta > Lepidoptera > Geometridae > Ligdia > Ligdia adustata. The sequence continues at coordinate 1,467,299 of OX346221.1, forward strand.
CCGCCGCGCCGCTACTGCTGCCGCTACGTCTGCGGACATATTCATAGATATTGGACGTACGAAACAGAGCTGTCTATTAATCTAGACATATATACAACGTGTAACAAAAAGGTGTGACGATATTTAAAGGTGTTAGTCTACCCATCATGTTGATCCCATTGTAGAACAAAATCATGCAAAAAAAAAATTCAAATAAAAAAAAATAGATCTTGGCCGATCACGTTTGTATAGAGAATGGCGATTGTTCATTTTTTTCAATTTTCGTTCTGCAGTGGGTTCGCTTTGATGATTAGACTAACACGTGATTACAAAAATCTTAACGCGAATACATTTACAGAGTAATATCCATACATAGGAAAAATGCTAGACTCGAACAGGGGAAGCTGCGGTTTTTTGGTTAGTTTTTTGTTTAGAGGAGACGCTTCGAACTTTCAATAAAAACACTGTATGTTCTACTACTGCCAAACAATCGATCCTCGGGAGGTTATAAACCATCGCTGAAATAGGGAAGGGCACAGATCGCTTATCGATACAAGTAAACTGGTGAGCGCTATTCCAAGTCAATTAATATATAAAAATAATATAATATATAATAATATAATATGGGACAACATCCACACAAAGGTCTTCAGGTCCCAAACTAGGCAAAGCCTGTGCTATGGTAACCTGATCACTGATATACATACTTAGAAATACATATATACATACTTATATATATAATAAACACCCAGACACAGGTCAAACAGACATGTTCATGCACACAAATGTTTGACCAGTTCGGGGATCGAACCCGGGACCAGCGGCGCATAAGGCAGGGTTGCTACCAACTGCGCCAACCGGCCAGTCAAAATGTAGGTCTAGTTAAATTGTATGTGGAATATCCAGTGGTTGTCATAGTTACTAATATAAATATATTTATTTGCAACAGAAAACATAAATTAGACGAAAACTAAAATCACAATATGTATTACTGAATACTTTCTGTCAGAAACCGGTCCCAACTCAACACAGTGCCGGCTGAACAACCAGCGTTGTTGATCTTAAGTTGGAACCGTGACGTGACGTCACGCACGAGTTACTTCTGTCAGTGTCACAAATCAGGCTACTAGTAAATATCAAAGATCGACAAAACAACAACAAATCAATTAAATTATCAGGTATTCTCAAAGTTTACAGTTTTTAAACAAATATATCCATCAAGCTCCCGAAATTATAATATGCAAATAATCATTGACCCCGACTCGAGCAGGTCAAACTTACTAAACTAACCTAATTTCACAGTTCTGAAATTGTCTCCTATCTTTTTGTTTTCACAAGTGAGAAAGGGATAGATATAATATTAGAACTTTTACTTTAGTCAGTGTAACTGGTCGAATTGGGGTCATTGTGTGCTTTTCAATTTCATTTAGTACCTACTTTCAAAAGAAAGCTACAAGTGTAATTGAGTATTAGTGAACAAATTGTAGTGAATTGGTAACCTGGCGTTAGATCCGAGGCTGGAGTGTCCGGAGAGCGGCGCGGCGCGACTCTCGCTGTGCGTGCGACTCGACCCGCGCGCGACCACTGGCGTACCACCTGATAACAGTACAGTTTGTAGCGATGATGGTCGAGTGGTTTGCAGTGTCGATTGCCGTGCAAAAAGCACGAGGTTCGATCTCACGAAACATGCAAACAGAGCCTGAGCTACCGGTGAAGGAAAACAACGTGAAGAAACCATAACATGGTGGTAGGACGTTTCCTATCGCTCGCCTGGCTAACTACCACTCTCGAGTTGTAAAATCTGTCGCCAAGCACCTAACGGTGTTTTCCGGCAACCTTCCTTGAGAGCCAGTGTATTCCAGACTAGGCATGCTCCATCTAGGGCTAAAGTATCGCTGACATCAGTGCTCGTGCTAACTTGTGGTCAAATGCGTAGCTGTGTATCATAAAATAAGATAAAAAATGTGCCAGGGTAGAACTGTTGTGCCAGCGACCCAGGGCTGTGCTTCGTTATATTAAGGAGCTCGGCTGGTTGGGTTAGGTGAGGCGGGGGAATGCACAATAAACTCAAAAATCATGGTTAATGAAGTGTTCCGGTCAAATAGCCAAATGTCGCAGCTAGTATATGATAATTGTTACCATTAGCAGCCTGTTTGAAGTCCAAGGTGTCGTCGTGCGTCCTTCTCGAGCCGTTGTTGTCGCCGCGAGCCTCCGACATGCTCATTGAACTAGCTGACAAACGACATGCAACATTTAATAAGAATCGCTTTTACTGCTAGATACAAACATTACGTTAGGTATTTTCCTAACGGGACGCATCACAAAGTGCTGGGGGGCTCTGGTAGCGTTCCATAGGAGATCCCAGAGCTCATAGACGTACACCCAGAAGTAGGCCACCGAGGATGTTTTACTGGGTACAAATGCCCACATATCCCGGCTGTGTCCCAGAGCAGCCGGGAATCTTGAGAAGATATCATCCACGTAAAAAAAAAGTTATTTTCGTAAACAAAGTGGTCACCAAACTAGGCAAAGCCTGTATCTTGGGGCCTTGAATACTGAATTGCAATTATTATTGCTCTAATCGAGTAATGTACACATTTAGTTATGAATATCGGATGCATTGCATCAAACGGATTATTGTTTTACAATGTACCTCAGTACTCGTATCAGCAACATTGCCAGCAAACGACAACATTTCAAATGTTTCGACGCATTTTTATTACAATGGAAATATAAATGAAAGATAACTTACCGTTTTTAATTTTATTCAAAATGTAATAATTTTTAAAGATTTTTGAAAATCGAAGCAAAGTTCCGAATAATGTTATTCCCGTATAAAGCTCGTAATGATGCCATCAATTACATGTGACGGCGCCTAGTCTCTATTATAATAAATTAGCATAAGCGCCATCTAGTTTAGTTGCGGTGGACTAGAGATGCTTGGCACCATCTCTTGTGTAACGTGCGCTGTTCGGTGATTGGTTGCTTACGAGCCAATCAGTGCTCACTAAAAGTTGCGCGCTCGGTCCGCGGGTGGTGCTGGTGAGAGCGTGCGGACGGGCGGCCGCGGCGCGGGGGTCGAGTCAGTTAACGTTTTGCAGCCGCAGCGTTCGTTACTAAGCGGAACACTTGGTCTCCGTGTAATTTTAAATTCAAGTTACTGTTATAGTGTTAAAATCAAATAAAACTGATTTACTGTACGTACGATGTCTCATTCTCCTCGCCCGCCATACCGACGCCGACGAACCCTTTCTGACACGGATGTGACTCGTTTCCATGTTCCGACACATGTATTTTTGTTGTTTGTTTGTAACATTTTGCCAAACTTTACTTAATTTTCAAAAAAATTCCAAATACGTAATTTAATTACATCGTAATAAAAAGGGGGGTCAAGAAATTTAAAATATTGTCAACGTTATTATTCATGTATCATTCCATTATCATAAGAAAAATTATTTATTATTTTATTCAATTCAATTCAATGTCATTTATTTCGACATTATAATCATATTGTAGTTACAAAAATAAAAGAGATAAGATAGTCAGTCAGGCATAAAACATCAAGGGTTAAATTTAAAATTTTACATTCTTATTTAATTGCTTGTTTGTCAGTATGTGAACCATACAGCAATGATTCACATACTGACAGTCAAATCTAGTTGCAAATGCACTTAGGATGATGTTAGAACTGTCCCGAACCCTGCGGATGTGAACCGCTTGCGTATTGTGGTGTAGACACAATCAACTCCCGACACGGCGCACATCCCCGACGCGCTGCAGTACCGGGGCAACCCCATCAACACCCTAAGGCGCTATACTGTTTCTGCGAATATGACACCCACATGTCGCTCGCATAGAGTTAAGTACAAAATGCTCTAAAAAGAGTCACCTTTACATCCCCCGAACAGCGATCAAACCTGCGGGTAATCATATTAGCCCTCACAGATAACGCCCTCCGCTCCCTCTCTATATCTGCATCATCTCTCAGGTCGGAGGTACTTGGTGACCTCCGAGAAATTTAAGCTCTTGTACCCTGTTCAATTCTGTTCCATGGGTCAATAAATTATTATTATATAATAAAATGGATCGCCGACGCAACTTGCGTCAGAATTTTCGTCGGCATCAGCATTATTGCGATCCGTAGCATGTGAATCAGTAGACGCATTTGTATGACTTCCTATACAAAGAATTCTACGATCCTTTTGATGCGATGCGTCCGATGCGGAAATTTAAACGCATACATTTAGACAATGGCATACATGACGTTCATTTCATACGAATTAAAATGATACATGTCATTTATAAGGTCACTAGGATTTGAATAAAAATTAAGTAACTTTAAACAACAGATTCCTCGTATTATCGTCAGTCAATTTAATTACATTTTAGCTAGTCTGATAATATGCTTGCATCGTACCTAAAAAGTGTCGGTTATGTGCTCTAAGTTTATTTATTAAGAATATAATAATTTAAGATGAAAATTAAACAAGTGGTTTGAAGCGAGTTCGGAAAAAAACCCGACTTAAATCGTTAAACCTGCGTATCATACTTAATTATTTTTTTACTGACCTTATTTAGAAGAGTCTTTTCATACGGACCGTATTTAGAAGAGTCTAGTTAAACTGACCGTTTTTATAAGAGTCTAGTTATACTGGCCGTATTTAGAAGAGTCTAGTTATACTGACCGTATTTATAAGAGTTTAGTGATACCGACCGTATTTAGAAGAGTCTAGTCATACTGACCGTATTTATAAGAGTCTAGTTTACTGACCGTATTTAGAAGAGTCTAGTTATACTGACTGTATTTAGAAGAGTCTAGTCATACTGACCGTATTTATAAGAGTCTAGTTTACTGACCGTATTTAGAAGAGTCTAGTTATACTGACCGTATTTATAAGAGTTTAGTGATACCGACCGTATTTAGAAGAGTCTAGTCATACTGACCGTATTTATAAGAGTCTAGTTTACTGACCGTATTTAGAAGAGTCTAGTTATACTGACTGTATTTAGAAGAGTCTAGTCATACTGACCGTATTTATAAGAGTCTAGTTTACTGACCGTATTTAGAAGAGTTTAGTGATACCGACCGTATTTAGAAGAGTCTAGTCATACTGACCGTATTTAAAAAATATAGTTATACTGACCCTATTTACAAGAGTCTAGTTATACTGACTGTATTTAGAAGAGTCTAGTCATACTGACCGTATTTATAAGAGTCTAGTTTACTGACCGTATTTAGAAGAGTCTAGTTATACTGACCGTATTTAGAAGAGTCTAATTACACTGACCGTTTTTATAAGAGTCTAGTTATACTGGCCGTATTTAGAAGAGTCTAGTTACACTGACCGTATTTAGAAGAGTCTAGTTATACTGACCGTATTTATAAGAGTTTAGTGATACCGACCGTATTTAGAAGAGTCTAGTCATACTGACCGTATTTATAAGAGTCTAGTTTACTGACCGTATTTAGAAGAGTCTAGTTATACTGACTGTATTTAGAAGAGTCTAGTCATACTGACCGTATTTATAAGAGTCTAGTTTACTGACCGTATTTAGAAGAGTCTAGTTATACTGACCGTATTTAGAAGAGTCTAGTCATACTGACCGTATTTATAAGAGTCTAGTTTACTGACCGTATTTAGAAGAGTCTAGTTATACTGACTGTATTTAGAAGAGTCTAGTCATACTGACCGTATTTATAAGAGTCTAGTTTACTGACCGTATTTAGAAGAGTCTAGTTATACTGACCGTATTTAGAAGAGTCTAGTCATACTGACCGTATTTAAAAAATGTAGTTATACTGACCGTATTTACAAGAGTCTAGTTATACTGACCGTATTTAGAAGAGTCTAGTTCTAGCGAGTCCTGGAACTCGCGCGTCAGTGATTCTATCGTGCTCGCGGGACTCGGCAGAGCGCCGGTACAAGCACTCGCGCCCGGCGCCGCCTGCATTATATACCAATCATACTGTTCATCCACTTCTAGACAATATAAAATATGCAAATGCAGCCAAAAAGAACCGGTGAAGAAAAACGTCGTGAGGAAACCATAGCATGGTAGTAAGGAGTTTACTAACGCCTGGCTAGCTAGCACCATCAAGTTGTAAAATCTGTCGCCAAGCACCTAACGCTGTGTTCCGGTAGCCTTCCTTGAGAGCCAGTGTATTCCAGACTAGGCATGCTACATCTAGGACTACTGTATCGCTGACTTCCATAGTCGTGCGAACTTGTGGTCAGATGTGCAGGATAAAAAAAAGAAAAACAAAAAAAAAACGCTTTTAGCAATAAACCCGCCACTAGTGGCACTACATCTAAATTATATTTTTTAATTTTTTGAGTGTCTACAATAAAGCGTACATCCAATCCATCTATCCACAGTAAAATTGTAATACAGGGTCGATTGCCGTGCGAGAGGCACGAGGTTCGATCCCACGGCACATGCAAACAGAGCCTAAGCTATTATTAGTGAAGGAAAACATCACATACACAATAATAATGTAATCCAGGTACATACAACGAGTAACGGCTGTAGATGTGGTTCATCAGCGGTGGCGGTGCGCGGGCGGGGTTCGTCCCCCTCCACCGTGCGTATACTGAGGTTGTCTCCGTCCGTCGTCGACAGCGACTGAGACCCGTGCAGCTTGTCTGAACCAACACAATACACACGTGGACAAGTGGAGTGGTACATTATCAAACATACTACACTTTTATACGAAACGAACGAGAAATACAATACGTATGTCGTAAGTCGACAAAATGTATGAAACCGCTGATTTTTATTTCTCGAATTCAAAGTTGGTCTCATAGTGAAAGTAGTTAATGAGGATAGTGACTCTCTTTCGGCTTAGTACACCCCTAACCGACCTACAAATTTCGAAAAAAATTATTGCTTCCTCCATACAACTTGACCGATCACGGGACCAATTTTTGTATGGAGCACCTAATATTGTGTTTTTAATTTTGACTAATTTTCTTTTACAATTTGTTTACTTTGATGGGTAGACTGACACCCTTAAATATTGTCACACCTTTCTGTTACACGTTGTATATTTAGAATACTGAAAGAATATTGAAAAATAAAGCACTCGTGTTTACATATTAAACCCACGTTAGTGCAAAAAATTGAGAAAACTTAAATTGAAATCATACAAAGTGAACGCGTCATGGTCACCCTAGAAAGGTAGGTCACGACAACGAGAACCGCGTTTTCATGGCCCACGTTTGTGTAATCGCGCTTATGTCAACATATTTCCCTGTTTACTGTAGTAAGCAAAATAGCAAGAAAGATGTGGTTTTTTTATTAGCGAAATATGTTATATTGACGATGCATATTGCGTGGTAAAAATGTACACATCCTAACACCGAGTTCAACCCAGACACCAATGGATGGCGCTAGGATGCACGTTAGATCGCGATCACGTTTTCTCCAACCAACTAAATAGCCTTCCTCAAGCCTCGGCTAGGGTTCTAGAGTGGCAAAGATACTGCTGTAAGGGGGGACAGTTATTTTGAAAGTTCTGCTATAACCACGGCTAACGTTTTTGCGCGCTTCCCTCGCTTCCACCGGTGCTGGGACGTAGTGCTGCCGGAGGGGTGATGGTGCAGTCACCCCGGCCTCTGTACCACGACCTATGTGATGCCATAGAATATTGACCATAGACTGTTGTATGTTAGAACTTTGTCACAATAAAATATTGTCCGTCGCAACACCGTGTTTCGTCCTGCGTCCCGCCCTCGCATCATAGCAGTCGATTTAGAACCATTCGTACAGGTACCTACATCAGTAAGATTGCATAACTACATGTATACAGGGTCATCGGCTAGGGGTGTACTAAGCCGAAAGGGGGTCACTATGCCCGTCCTATGGAACAACCTTCACTGTGGGACCAACACTGAATTAGAGAAAAAATAATGAGATGCTTTTTGCTTTTTGCATTTTGTCGACGACCGATCAACTTTTTGTATGGAACAGGTGATTATTTGGTGGACAGTTACTCACTCCGTTTCTTGTTCCTAGGAGGCGCCACCGGTCGCGCTCCGCTGGGTGCCCACACGACGCCCCCCGCGGCGCTCCGGCTGTGCTTGAGACTGTTCGCCTTGGTGCTCGCGATCACGTCCGGCTCGCACATCGCCAGCACGGCTGCTCAACAAACAACACAGTACTCACACAACTATTAACTTTACTAAATAATTACCATCATCTATAATATTAAAATTAATCGCTGAATGTGTTGCTAAGCGCAAATCTTGAGAGCAGCTGATCCGATTCAGCTAATTCTTTTTTTAGAATATTCCTTGCTGTACGAGGATAGTTCTTACGGAGAGAAACATTAAATGTCAATATTTATACGATGGTAACATTACTCTCAAAGAATCGACTGTTAGGCGGTACGAAGTTCGCCGGGTCTGCTCACAACAACTTTTTGTTCACAACAAAAGTGTTAATTTAAACATATAATTCTTATATAATAATTGACGTAAACTTAAATAACAGTAACTAAAACATTAACTAAACTAAGCACATGTTATTTTAGACCAATAATATTTTTTTATGGCTCGCACTCAAAACAAAATCTGTAAATAACAACTCCAAAATGTTATTTTTAAATAAATTTAAATTAGCTTCATCATTATTAAAGAATAGAAAACCAACTACTTTCACTAAGTAATTGTGAATAAAAGAAATAATAAGAAACTTTTTTAGCAACGTATACAATTCGAACGCTGAAACCTACCTACTTAAAGCATTTACACGGAATTTTGTAAGAGGGCCCTTAATGAAATATAAATATGCGACTAAGATTTAAGAATGTTTTTGCATAGTGGTAGGACGTTTCCTATCGCTCGCCTGGCTAGCTACCACACTCAAGTTGTAAAAATCTGTCGCCAAGCACCTAACGTTGTGTTCCGGCAGCCTTCCTTGAGAGCCAGTGTATTTCAGACTTAGCATGCTCTATCTAGGGCTACAGTATCGCTGACTTCCGTGCTCGTGCCAACTTATGGTCCAAAGCTTAGCTGTGTAGGATAGAAAAAAAAATGTGTTACCATTTTGTGTTCTGTTCTCGGAGGTGGAGGGAGGGTCGTCGGATATAGTGGAGGGTTCTCTGGACGAGGCGGACTGTGGCGGCGCACAGTCGCGTATGTTCGCTACAACATTCACAAAAAAGGGCATCTCATCTTTTGTAGGAGGGAAGTGGATTCGCATTTTCTTACACTAATAACAAATTATAAGAAATTTATACTGATGTGTAGTATAAATAAATCGGAATAAAAAAACATTGTTTGAAAAAAATTTGGACCGCCATTTGTCCGCGATAATCAATCACAACCTAAATCGCAATCGCAGCCTAAAGAACAACTCCGACGGTTCGATTTTACTATAAAAAAATTAATATAATATAATACTCACGATGTGATTCCGCGGCGCCGCTCAGTATCCTGCCGATCCGTCCGAGTGACGTCATGCTCTGCAAGCTCATTGTATCGTGCGCTATTATTCTACAACAAATATATACACAGCGATGTAACAAGGACTGTTTGTTTGTCGTACAATATACAAATATTGACAGCGGAAATATATAAAACTAGCCGCGCACCGCGGTGTTACAGCGACAAAAGAATTTTTGAAATCGGTCCAGTGGTTTTTAAGTTAATTCGTTACATACGAAATAATCTTTGATCTTTATAATATTAGGGTAAATGGTGAAGATGTAGAAATAAAGATATCTAAAACCTAACTTTCTTACCTGACTTCTAAAAGAAGAAGGTGCTCGACTTGACTGTTTTTTATTATGTGTGTTAACGGATTTCTCTTGTCAGATTTGAAAAAAACCTCATTTTGTTTAAAAGGATATTATATTACTTAATAATAAAGGTAACTTTTCGGATAACTTCATTTTCATTTGGGAAAGTTATGAGAAAAAACAATTTTTTTCTAAAACCATTTCTGAAATGTTCAAGAAAACGGGTTTTCACGCGCACCTGATTGTTGGGAAGATCCAACTATAGTTTAGTTTTAGTGGGTGCGTGACGTATCATCGTTGAAGACACGAACGAATCATTTCATCCCTGATGAAGTTCACCGAAAGTGAACGAAACTATAGATGGACCTTTCCAACAATCAGGTACGCGTGAAAACCCGTTTTCTTAAACAATATGAATCAAACACGCGTTAGTTTTCTAAATAAAACCGTTTCTGAAATTTGATTTAAATCAAAACAATTTACAGACGCATTTCTACTTTCGGTTCACGTAACGTCAATAGGTTTACATCAGGTTATTCACTTATTTACTAACTTAACACGAGATGATGAAAACGCGTGACGTGTCGCAATACATTATTCTGATAATACAAAACGAGCGCGTTACGTGCCACGCACGACAAACAATTTGACATTGGCTTAGTGAATACCGTTCCGCGTGAATTGTAGCTTTCGAAATTTTGCAGAAACTTGTTCAAAAATATAGAATTGAATCCCTCACCCGTAAGTGAATTCGTGCGTCAGAGCACATTACGAACACAACACTGCCTATTGTTATATCGATGCTATAATAAGCTAATGCTATTTAATAGAGCATCACCCTTATTAGGGAGAGAAACGTAACAGCTAGTTCATTTGACTTGCATTGTTTGTTGATAAGTGACTTTTGTAATTCTGCACGGATACCGCTCGGTGCCCGCTATTGTAATAATGCTTTGATGTGACAGAAAAATAATTGTTAGAACGAGCGAAGCGTATGTGCTTCTTTCGTCTGTCAGTTAAAATGTTTGACTATGTCTCTTGTCTTTCGTACGGCGTACAGCAGCCTGATTCAGCAAGCTTTCAGTCCACAATTAAATGTGTTCTGCAGTCTTCCTTGAGAGCCAGTGTATTCCAGACTAGGCATACTCCATCTAATGCTATAGTGTCGCCGACTTCTATTATGATTGTGCTTTTATGCGAAATAAATTATCGATTTCTCTCTCTTCCGTGGTCGTGCGAGCTTGCGGTCAAACAACTGGATGTGTAGGAAGTAAAGAAAAAATTGAATTGAAAAGATTTTTGAAGCTAACCATCCAATCAAAGCTTACTGAATCAGGCTGGTAGTCATACTTTACAATAAATCTTAACGTAGTCTGGGCTATGGGTTCTAATAATGACATTAATTATTTATTTCTCCCAAAATCGGAGGAAAGTTTACTCCATTGCTACTTACTGGCCAATTTCAATAATATTTGGTACAGATATAAGGAACACAACATTATTTAAGGGTTTTGCTGGATATGAGAAGCTCGACAGTTAGCGAAACTGCTACTTATTTGGGGCAAAGAACTATATACCTATAACTGTGCAATTTTACTAAGGGCAATTAAAGGATATTTGGTTTTATTTATTTATGGTTCAATGGGATCCAAGGTGATTGGGGGAGGGGTTACAATAATCATGATGTACACAAATCAAAGAGACTTTCATAACCTACCTACTGGTAGCTATGGTTTTATCATGATGTTTGCCTTCAACAGTAGCTCAGGCTTTTTGCATATTTTGCGAGATCGATAACAATAAATATAAATTGAAGGCTTGTTGTCTATGCTTTTGAAAAATAAAGAATTTGGAAGAATAAATCCCTCTATTTTTTCTTACAGCAAAGTCTTAGTAATAGGGCCCACTTTAACCCTTTGGCTACAGAACCCTAAAAAGACCTTAAAGATTGAGACACATTTATTAATAAAACCATATGTATTTTAATAAAATGACATAAGAATCACATTATTTTGTTGTGTTCTTGATGCTGTTGGACGTCTTATAAGATAAATAAATAAAATGAAAATGAGTGGTACCACTTAATGCGGATGCCGACAGGTGGGCTAAAATTGTGACACAGCCTGATGGGCTCCAGTCGAGGTAGGCCTAAGACACGTAGGCGTCGCGATCTTGACTTATTTAAAAAAGATTGGTGGGAAGTGGCTGGAAATAGAGAAATGTGGAAAGCTTTGGGGGAGACCTTTGCCCAGGAGTTGGACAGTATAGGGTAAAAAAAAAGAGTGGTACTCACTTAAAAGGGTGTTCTATCTGAAAGTGATGATCCACGGATCCAGAAGGGTCGGGCATGACACCTTCATCTTCCTCCTCATTCTGCATGCACCGACGTAGCTCTTCAAACCTTCGTCTACCTTGGACCACCTACAAGAATTTAAAAAATTGTTTTTTTTTTTAAATTATTTAAGGCTTATTCGCTTAGCAAATATGTCGCCAAATATAGCATTACAATCAAATAAACTATATATCAATCTGTACGCATTCTATTTAAAACCAATTTGTAAAGCATTCTGGCTGTATCCGAAGTGAGCTCAGCCAGAATGAAAAAATTTATAGTGTATGTTTTATAAATTTAACTAGTTACGAACATTAAATTGATTAAAACTAGTAATAAGCAATAACTTAAAATACTTGAATCGCAAATGGTTTTTAATACTTGAATTGCAATTGGTTTTTAATACTTGAATTGCAATTGGTTTTTAATACTTGAATTGCAATTGGTTTTTAATACTTGAATTGCAATTGGTTTTTAATACTTGAATTGCAATTGGTTTTTAATACTTGAATTGCAATTGGTTTTTAATACTTGAATTGCAATTGATTTTTAATACTTGAATTGCAATTGGTTTTTAATACTTGAATTGCAATTGGTTTTTAATACTTCAATTGTAATTTCAAGGATGAGAAAATCTTCCATCGCAAATGGTACAATATTAAAAAAAAAATTGTTGAAAAAGAGTTTAGCATTTTGCTGATGAAGATTTGAAGTGTCAATAATTATAACCTTTAACTAAATAAATATGTTACTCACTTGCTTCACATTAGTCCTATCTTCTTCTACCGGGGCTGGAACAGTACTTGTAGATGTAGTGGTCAGGGGCTCAGTCTTCTGGGACTTCTCTTTCTCTGGTCCATCCACTGTGTCAGCCACACTTATATTCTTGCACATTGAGGTCCTCCTATGTGTAAATGTATATATGTTTATTGCTCTTATGAAGAAGCAAGTTTTGCAGGTGCAACCATAGAAAAGAACCTCAGCATAGTATACAACTGTCGAGCAATGTTTTGTAAATATTCTTCCCGTTATTTGTGTATGTTTCCAGAGAAATTTCACTGACAGGCTCACTGAGATTTGTAATATATATAATTGGTTAGCTTTTGTTTGCTAGTGTGATGCTAACTACCATTAAACACTTTGATTGGAAACCAGTTTGTGCCTGAAAACTTTGTAGCGATTTATTTAAAATTGATTTGAATTACTTTTTAAAAAATGTATTAAATGATTACTTGCGGGCACTGTACACAGCAAGGTGGACATCAGTTTGGAACACACTCATCACAACAAAAATCTTAAACCAATGCAATAAATGTAAATTTAAACGAAAACACAATCAGTGATTGCTACAAAACAAGTCTAAACGAACAGGTTCTGATTGGCAGTACATGCACATTGTTTCTTTCTATTTGTTTTGGTCCAATAACTCATTGTTGCATATGAGTCGGCTGTGTTTTCGCAATATACGACTTGACGACCGCCAAGGACGGATATTGATTGAGTGACAAACATCTGTTTTATCAAATATTTGTTGATTACAAATGTTACTTTCTAGTACCGAAATATACGCGAAAATAGATATTTAAAGTTTGGTATGGAGATACAAACTTTGAGCATCAGCAAGGTGGTAGCGTCTTAGATAAATAGATGCTGTTAGTATGAATCAATGCTTACTTTGATCCTTTGGTGGGTGTGAACTCTTCAGCATCATAAAACTCTTCAGAATCAGTACTATCGCCCATGTTTGTGGTATTGTTTGAGAAGAATATGCACTGACGAATAAATATAGTACAGTTATTTACATGATCATGATAACAAAACCTCTGCTCATACAAAAGAAAGTAGAAATGGAAATTCAATCGAAATTACAATCACAATTCGTTCACAACCACTTTGATTGATTGAAATCGACATCTTGATATGACAATAACAGCTAAACTGCTTTTGACAGTTAATAAAACTTGACACTTAGTTTTTTCAATTTGTAGCTTTGCATGGTTTCATCATTAAACACGCTATTTTTCAAAATCCTGTGTCAAAGATGACAACGACAGCAGCTAAGCAGAATAAACAGAATATAAACATCTGCTCCCCAGTTGTATCCAAGTACATTCTAAGTCTTTAGTTGAAGATTGGGTCCGATCTTTCGAGGCGAATCTTAGGAAAAGTTTCACTTTTTCGTGTTATATTCGTTGCATGTGTAGAGATCAATAAAAAATCCCAATGTAGATAAGAGTCGGAAGAAAAGGTTCGCTTGTCTGGTAATTCTTTAATTCTAAACACACTGCACAAACCTATAATGGTAGAACGAATAGGAGCTAACCGATCGAGAAAGTCCATTATTATGGAATCCTTCCACTCCCAACCAAGTAAATTGACCAACTATTTTTCTTTCTTAAATTTTTTGGATTTGTTAGATAGACATATTTTTTTAAGTGGCCAATTGTAACGCTAACGCAGGCAACTGATATGGAAAATAGTAGGTATTCATGTTGTAAAGCGATTCCTATTCTTTTACGCAAACAGCTGTGCAGTGAGAATTCCCACAGGCGCTATTGAAAATCTGTGCAAATAGGAATGCGGCGCTTTTGATATTAATACATATATGTATCTACTTCTTAAATCATTTTTAATTTTCGTCTTTTGAAATTCTTCCTTTACTGTCTATCTATCTGAGCTGTATACACCCCACAGCTGATAGGAAAGAACGGTAGAAAAGAGCGTTAAATATATTGAGAACAACAGAGCGATTGTATAACAGAGTCTATTATACGAAATTAGAGTGAATATACGACTAAATATTCTACGATAACTTATTTTAAGCGTAGCATTTACCTGATACCGTTAAAATGACTAGCAGAAAACTTGAAATAAGTATTTATTTTATTTTATTTTTAATAATAGTGGCAACAGAAATATATCATCTGTGAAAATGTCAACAGCCTCATTAATTAGCTATCTAGGACTTGGAAAGGGTTGCCATGTTTTATGTTTGTGAGATAGAGTCTGGTGACAGGCCGATGGACGGAGAGCGAAGTCTTAGTAATAGGGTCTTGTTTTTACTCTTTGGCTGTGGAACCCTAAAAACATAAAAAAACTTAAAAATTTGAGTATAAACTGTCAAGACGGGTTTTCACGCGTTTCAGATTATTGGAAACGTCCAAGTATAGTTTCGTTCTCTTTCGTTGAACTTCTTCAGAGATAAAATGAGTCGTTCGTGTCAACAACGATGGCACGTTTCGCAGTAGATAATGAATGCACTGCACTGACGGCGAGTCTATACGCGTGAAAACCCGTCTTCTAAAACAAAATGAATCAAACACGCGTTAGTTTTCTAAATAAACATTACAAAGCTTGCAAGTTTGCAAGCAATGCAGAATGTATGTAAAGAGTTTTTTGGATTCGATCAAAACTGTTTGCATAGGTAAGTAGTTGTCATTTCTGTAATTACTTACTCGATTTGCCAAATTTTCCTAGATAGGTATATTAACATTGGTGCTTACAAAGCGGGTGAAAAATTGGCATGTTATTTGCATTAAGACACACCGCCAAATTGTCCATACAATAAAATATAGCTCTTTTCTACCTTTTATTGTTGTCCGATTCCATTGATATTTTTTTCACATAGCTAACACATTACTTACTTTTTAATTTTTTATGGTTTTTAAATCACTTTAAAGTTACAAGCTTCCTAAGCAGTCATATTATTTCTGCGCTGATACGATGCCAATTAAAGGCCTTTATAATACAGAATCCAATAACTTTTTTCAAAATAATAAAGCGTGTAGACCTAAAATACATTATATTGAAGCGATTGGCACCAATAACAAAACATTACGTACAGTTTAGGGGGTGAAAAGGGAACGAAAATTGTATGTGAAACATGTTAACAGTGAAGGGTCGGTGATCCTCTTAATGTATATACCTACTCGTAGGTTGGTACTTTGAGTTAGGTAAGAGGCAGGAAAATAAACAATTACTGTAAAATATGTTGTATAAGTTAAGTACTAGCATATCTATCTCATACTTACGTATATCCCTGATTATTTATATCCTGACATGTAAATAATCAAGGCCTATATTCACAAAAGGAATAATAACCCCTGGTACACCCCGTAAATCACAGGATGAAAAAAAATCCCCATAGTACAGCCAGGTGAACTGTCTAAGTGAACCACGAGCCAGGACCGACTATTATCCTAATCCTAACTTAATATCATAAATGCGAAAGTAGTAACTCTGTGTGTCTGTCTCTCTTTCACACCAAAACTACTGATCCGATCTGGATGAAATTTGATTCACAGGTAGATCGGACCCCGGTAAAGGACATAGTATACTCTTTTTTTTACCGGCCGGTTGGTGCAGTTGGTAGCAACACCGCCTTCTGCGCCGCTGGGCTGGTCCCGAGTTCGATCCCGGACAGGTCAAACATTTGTGTGCATGAACATGTCTGTTTGACCTGTGTCTGGGTGTTTATTATATATATGTATTTCTAAGTATGTATATCAGTCATCAGGTTACCATAGCACAGGCTTTGCCTAGTTTGGGACCTGAAGACCTTTGTGTGGATGTTGTCCCATATTATTATTATGTATATGTTTAACCGACTGCAAAAAAGTAGCTCCCCTTAGGATTATCTCGATAGTGAAATGGGGAACTAGGCGGGTAAAACCGCGGAGCGCTGCTAGTTTACTATAAATTATATCATTAGAATGCAGTGGTTTTAACATAGTAGTTTATTTCACTTTATCCGGTTTTCTCGCCAGAACTAAATTCTGGCGAGAAAACCGGATCGTTTGTCGATCGAAAACTGTTCGAATAATTAAATGAACCACATCATGCAACCTCGGAGTATGAGAGTATGTGTGACTCATAGGTTATTTAGTCTGAGTTAATTAATTTTGTCGTAAAATGTTCTTGCAATGACACAGCATATTTTTCCCTGGGATGATGATGATAAGTCTGAATTCAATAATGATTCTTAAGTTGTCAAATTCTTAGGGACGGGCGGATTTGGATATTTTAATATTATTTGAAAGGGTTCCTCAGGGTTCTTCTCATAAAGTTTATCTTTTTAATTTTTTTTCTAATCGCTTAGGTACGTATGAAGTCAGTTTTTGATTATTTCCCCATTGCTTAAAGGGAGGTAACGTTTTTTGAACGTATGCTCGTATATTTGTATGTAAGTATGCATATATACCTACAGCTTAAACTGGTAGGTACATACCTACACCGATTTTTATGTGCGAGATGTCATTAGTTTTGTCTCTATTTTCAAATGTCAAAAATTACAATATTCTCTCCAACGCCCTACAAGTTATATTATACATTGATGAAAGCAAAAGTTTGACACAAAGGATTCTCACAAACTCCAGAACATTCCCAAAACTGTTTATAACCAAACAAAATGAAATCATAGGAAAGTTGAAACCTCACTCACCTGTCGAAATCAGCCGTCTATTGTCCCATTATCCTGGTCACGGTGTCGCGCTGATCAGCCGGCCTGAACCCCACTCCCGCAAGGATGTCGGGAAACCTGATGCCTGAAGGCAACGGCCAGGACAAGGCTATAATGTGGCCAGACTGGCTGGAGGGGCCCATGACCTGTTTACAGATGATTTTGAGGAATGAGGCTGAGGTTTAATAACATAAACAAGTCTAGGCTTAGTTTCCAAACCAAGGTAGCCTGAATAAAAATAATAATGCCGCCACGAGTATACATTTATTTTTTAAAATTTTGTGTGACTACAGTCAAATGTTGATCAATCTTTAACTCGCAAAATTATCTTTATTGTTAAGATACAAAATATCAAGATACAAAATATATCTTTATTGTTTATTATACTAATCAATGAGTAAATACAACGATATCTAGTTTTTCTTTTTTTATATCTTCTATGTATTATTACCTTATCTTTAAATTGTCTATGTATCCTATTCTATTTTGTTAGTATGTAGGTATGCATTACTATATAAGTAGGTATATTATATTAAATTAGTAGATATTTAAATCTAGTTTATATAACGTATTAGAATGTATTATAATTGTCAATAGTCTCCATACAAAGGTTGCCTGGAAAAGATTGGTATGGTGGTGGATAAGACCGCCACTTTTGGCACTACATGTCAAATTATATATTTTTTTGTATTTATATTTTGTATGCCTACTATAAAGCGTTCATATGTCTATCTACAATAAAGACTGGCAGAAAAAGACGGTCTTATAGCTATAAAGATCTCTACTAGACAACCTTTGTTGGGATGATAATTTAAAACAATACGACCAACGCACGGATTTATAGATAGTGTGAAATATGAAATATGTAATTGAGATAGCTAAGTTGGTATAAAACTAGAAAATGTTTCTATACAATTTGAAATGCAAGTGCAATTTAACCCAAGACAAATTAATAATGACTCCTAATATTTAATAAGCGCGCTGTATTGGTAGATTTCAGAATCACAAGTAGAACACTAAACTTGTGTAGCATAATTAAAACGTGCGTGAACACATGCAATTCATCTGAAGCCAACGAATGTCGCGGGCTTGTCCGCCACCAATCAATCATAATTTATATCTAGAAATCTGGGCCAATCTTTGCATTGTTCTACAAAGCTCCATCTACACGTTTCGTTGGTTTGTCATCAAATTAATTAACTGCATATAATAATTTATAAAAATAATGCCGATGATCGTCGGAACTAATTTATACAGTATAGCAAAAGATGGGCTCGGTCCTGGCCCCTTTTATAAAGGGGATGAGTTAAAGATTGATTTTTGCTGTCCTGTCCTGTGTCTGGATCCACAACTATTGTTTATAATATGCTGGGGCAAATCCTAGCTAGACCCTGCTAAAAAGGATCACTTTCATGTCGGGCCCTACTTTACCCTTTCCCAAGTAAGCAAAAGATACCATACTATAATTAGTTTTGCCACTGGGTTTTTTTTGTCCGAGCGAGCGTATATATCTTTGTCTCGAGCCAGATTTGTTTCTTTCGTTTTCAAATATTGACAAAAGTAGTACATAGGTTGTACGAAATGTAGTTATTCTAATCAGGAATTTTTAATTGAAGGAGTATTTGCTTCATAAATAGGGAAATTCGCTGCGGCGTCATTTACCTGCCGATTTCAGTAATATTTGACATGGACATGCTTAACACAACCTTGACTATGAGTTCAACAGTTCGCAGAACTAATAGTCATACCGAAAATCCGACTTCCCCAATTTACACGAGTAAAGTTCATTTTGTGGGTTCATTGGAGGGAAATCTCGCTGTGTGTTGTCCTCGACATGCGTCATGCACTTCGCTACTACACGCTAGTATAAAACTCTTGCCCTCCCCTCTCGCGGTTATTCCGTACCCAGTTAGCGTGTTGGCTGAACGTGTTGACCCGCCTGTGCTTATTTTAGAAAAAATCAAGTGTCAATTTTAAAAAAAGTAAGTTTTTTTACTTGTTTGTGCTAGTGTTGTGCTGTAATTAGGTAATGGATGTTTACAATATCGATAAAAGAGAGATTAAGATAACAATCAAATTTATAATTTTAACTACCTATAGTCTGAAAAAGTTTGCTGTAACATACTTCATGTTTGTATAAAAATGACAAAAAAAATCACAACTCCAATTTAGCAACAATACTTTTTGCAATTATCTCATAAGAAGGAACCTACCAAAGAGCATTGGACTCCTTGTAAAATTAAACTTTTTCTTTTAGTACCTACCTACTACAGCAAAAGTAATAAATGTCAGTAGGTACCTAATTACCCACGATCTTACCTACTGACTCAGCCATAACTTACACTTATATCCTATAATAACTTAGATAATTTAAGCATTCATAGCTCACTAACACGAATAAAATAGTTATACCTAAACTTAAATTAATAGCTTAAATCCAAAATACCTAATAACAAAAGAAAGAGCTGTGATGTGGGCTTTTAGCTAACCGTTAACCATACGATAAGTTTTTTTTTGTTGTCCTTACCTAGATTTGCAAGCAAGTAGGTAGTCTTAAAATTATTAACCCAATGCAAACGTACGTATGAGTAGATATAATGGATCAATACCTTTGATACCTAGACCACCGGTGCATATATAACTTAATGATGTTTATGAAGCTTTCATTTATGATGACCTACTATTGATTACCACTTATACCGAACCGAATGAAAGAGAGGGTATTTAGATATAACAAAATGTCATTACGGATGAAATCTGTGGGTGAGATAATTTCTACATTCAGTAACAAGGAGACAGAGCAAGTAAAGTGAAAGGTGGAAAGAAAGTGAACCAGTTTCGGCTTGATTGGCACATACAATTTAACGTTCGAAATCTAACAACGCTGTTAAACCACTTCCCACGCTACAGTTGTTACCATGCTTCTGTTAATTTGTATCTTAAACAATGCTTAGCTAGTACTTGCTTGGAATTTATATTGAGTCGCCATTAATTGACACAAAAAGGATCTATGAAGTACTTTATATGAATTTACCTGCCGACATAACGTATTGATCATTTCCAAGCCAAGGTCGCCATGTTGATTCAATCGCAGTTGGGTTTTTGCCGGCCGGCATCTACCTATAGCGTTTTTGCGTAGTCATGCTGACACATTTACATACTCTACAAAAAGTTTAAAAGCATTATCTAAGAGCACCTACCGTCTAGGATAATTACTCAAGTACATTATTATGCTGGTGCATAATAATGCTTTAAGTAAATAGTTTAAGCAAAGCATTGAATTATTAATAGCAGTGCAAGTGACGGTTCTTACACTAATACTAAAAATATTTAATATTTATTCAGATTCGTTAAATTGTCCAGCAGTATCTAGTTGCAAACAAACTGATATTTTTTTGTTATAACAACTTATTGTTAAACTATATGAAAATATAATAGTAAAATATAAATAAACACCTACTTCTTCAATCATCTATGAACGAAACAATTAACTTAGGTAAAGTCTGATACACGAGTTCTACAGAGAGATTTAGGTTAATAGTTTGATAGGTAGAGGAAATTCTTTAAATAAAATTATTTGTATCTCTATGCATGTCAACCCCCTTTACTAGCTTACCTTTCTGTATGCTAACACATAGCATAGGAATTAAGTTGCCTTAACTTTTCTTTTAAATTGTAAAGGTCATTTTATTTATTATGTAGGTACTTTGGAGAATTATTCCCGCCTTGCTTTTAACTAAGTACCTACCAGTGAAGAAAACGGAAATGTCCAATTCAAATTGTAACGGCTTTATGCTAAAAGAGTGATGAGTACATATCGACCGCAAAAAAGTAATCCTGTTAATTAATCTGCGATTATTATTGCTATAAAATAGCAGTTCGCATTAAAATTGCCAGGACCAAAAATATATAAAAGTAAATACTAGGTATTTTGCTGACGGAAACACGAAAACTCATGTTATGAAATATATGGATATAGTACGTGGGACCTGCAAATTTTAATTATTCATAGATTTATAACGCAGAACAGCACAATTACATTATAAAATTTACAATAAAGATTGTGTATTTTGCATGTCTAGTTTTACATGACAGAATTATACTACTCTTTCTACTTAAAGACAAAGAAGTTGTTATTCCTTAGGTTTAGTTCCGTGAGCTGACGAATCTTTGATTGATAAGTTCGCGAACTGTAGTTCGCATAAGACTTGCTTTCAATTAGTATTTATTGAGTGACTGTTTAATAACACAAGAACTAGGTACATACTTGTTTTCTATAAATGTTTACCATCGCGGGCAAATTATCAGAATTCTCGCTTTAAGAACTCTAGAGCTCTGGATTACCGGGTTCCCTTCTCGTCGAGGGCAGGTGTTTGAATGGTGGGTTCGAATATCTATTCTCGGGTTATGCATGGTATCCCTGACATAAAAGACATTCTATTGGGCATTATGCGAGTAAAACTGTTTTAATCGATGTCCAAGAAAGAGTTCTCAATTTAATTGCATAGTTTACAATAGATGCCTCAGAGGCGACGGTCCGAACTAGAAGATTATTTGTTTCCTTAAAAGGATATATGCATCTCGTATGCTCATACGACAAACAGAACACATTTCGTTCACCGGTGTGTGTAAGTTTTAACAAAGTTGGTCCAGTTGTGTTATTGTTAAAATTAAATATTATTTTTAAAATAAAATAAGTATCTGAATAAGCGGAATCATTCCCTCTGCGTTTCGTCCCCACCATCGCAAGCGCCTAACGATTCAAAATCGGCTGTAACTTTTTAGACATAATTGTTTAAACAGTACGAATATTAATTAATATTATTAATATTCTTGGTTGGTTTGTAAATTAAACTCTATTTTTTTCTATTGTGTTATAGCAAAATGGCCCCAACCCTGTACTACGTGCCCGGGTCTTCCCCGTGCCGGGCGGTGCTTCTCGCTGCGAAGGCTCTCAACCTGGACCTGGATCTCAAGTTGGTCGACCTGCACCACGGCGAGCATTTGAAGCCAGAATACCTGAAGGTAAACAGAACTATGGACGATTTAAATCACTCTATTGTCATCTCCACTCATATTATAAATGCAGATTCAATTTTAAATATGCACATGGCAACAAAAAGCTCTTGGTAGACAGAAAAGCTATATATATCTATAAATTACACTGCTATTTTTTTCAAAATTTAAAGAGCCTTGTGGTCGTACTATAGAAAAAAATAATCTTTTCTATATTTGTTTTGTAGGGATTTTGTCAAAAGCCGAATTTTTTTGTATTGTAACGGTTGTTTTTAGACCACGTTATTAAATATAGTGCGAGTATATTGATATCTATATTTATATTCATTAAGTGGTGGAAAATAACTGTTTTCAAAACTATATTTATTTCCTCATAGGCTTAAGGTTAGGTACATCAACAATGTACTTTACTAAAAATCAAATTCAATTAATTAATTCTATAATAGACCCGTATCTCTCCTAAATACATCCAGGAAACTACTGCATGTTTATTAGGTCCTTACATTATTAAGTACCTACTAGTTGATAGGTTAGTACTAATAAAGTTAACACTTTGTCCTGTCATCTTTTACAGTAAACTAGAAGTAATATTATCTTCAAATGTTTTAAAACGAACACAAAGTCTCGAATCAATGCCAACAAATATTTCTAGTCCAAGCACTCATGGCATCCAGCCAGCATTTCCGACCATTCCAAAACTTATTCTATTTGAAACGCCATATCAGGCAAAAATATACTCTAACTTTCAGTTTTTAGAGTTTATTACATATTCTTGTAAATGATTCGAGGCTAGATAGTCGGAGTATGATGTAATGCTGCAGAATGTACCCGTACGAAGGAGCATTGAACTCGTGGCTTGGAGAGCTTGTTTCCATTTAGCCGTGTTTATTGCTATTTTCTTGATGTTAGTGCGATAAGATAATGATGTTCACGACGTTTGTCAACTCTGTAACTAAATATTTATTTTGTAGTGAAGGATGGATTCTGTTTGAAATGCTTTTAAATAAACTTATATAACTTAACTTATCCGATATAACATTAACATTTAGAGATTGTTACTATGCCTAAGTAGCAAGATACTTGGGTGACATACATAAGTGCCTTTCTAAAATATGCAAGCTAAAGAAACAAAATATAATTCCTATTTACGCTATGCGACTTTTCCAGAGAAAAGTTATTCCGGTCTTCTTTATAATTGAAATTGATTATTAATAATTAATTATTTTACACACGTTACTAATAACTTATCTTGTTGCTAAAAGGTGTGATTTTTAATCGGCAAAAAACTATCCAAATCAAACATAATCAAATCTTTTTTTATGGTATTCGACTGGTCCGACCACATTGCGTGTTGTTGAAAAAGACCTTCAGAACCGGTTGCCCTGACTTCAAACGAATATAATTTGCTGGAGTGGAATTATGCCTTCAACTATTAGCTTGAAATATGAAGAACCAGTAAAAACTTAAGTCATTTGGGAAAATTATTCATTTTTATAGCTGTGCCAGACGTTTAATTTATGCAGATTTTTATCGGACGCTGTAAATGTTTGGGCACACTTTATTGCAGCTTCTTGTTGTCTCTGTTTTTAGAACTCATAGAATTTTGAGCTTTATTTACTATTCTTAATAAAAAAAAAATACGTCATGCAAATATTAAGAAATAGAAAATAATAAAAAAATCTTTCCATCATAATTCTCATAGTTTTTTAATGAGAAACAAAATCAATGCACACAAATGTCTCGTCGAACTGTCTCATAAAAGTTACTAATTAAGTAGTTATTACATTTTGAGGATCGTTTTTATTTCTATCCTACACAACTAGGCTTTTGACCACAACCACAACAAAAAAGAACCACCATTGAAGTCAGCTATACTGTAGCTTTAGATGGAGAATGTCTAGTCTGGAATACACTAGCTTTCAACGAAGGCTGCCGGAACATATCGTTAGGTGCTTGGCGACAGATTTTACAACGTGAAGCTAGTCATGCAAGTAATAGGAAACGTCCTACCACCATGCTATGGTTTTCTCACGATGTTTTCCTTTACCGGTAGCTCAGGATCTTTTTGCATGTATAGTGGGATCGAACCTCGTATAGGTAGGATTTTAGTAAAACTAGGACAATGCGCTAAAAACAACATTTCTAACATAGATTTATGTCCACAGCTCAACCCCCAACACACCGTGCCTACCCTGGTCGACGATGGTTTCTCCATTTGGGAGTCCCGCGCCATCATCACCTACCTCGCCAACAAGTATGGAAAAGGCTCGTCTCTGTATCCCGAGGAACCCAAAGCTAGAGCGCTGGTCGACCAGAGACTATACTTCGACATTGGAACGCTTTACGCGAGGTTCAGCGATTACTTTGTAAGTATCTTTTCCAGGTTTATACTAATTTTTTAAAAAGTTCAAAAAAAGAGATTCTCAAATCTGCATATTTATCTGGAAGCTTCCTGTTTCTCAGCGAAACTTGAATCAATATTGACATATCTTTTTGTTTCAAAGAGTACTCTTTGTTTTACTACAGTTTTTAGGGTCCCGTATGAACTTTGTAAGTCTAGTTAGTTGGTAATGCTGGAAGGACAAACAGGAGTATATCAATTTAGTCTAGATTCTAAATAACTGTTACTTGTTAAAAAACACAACGCATTTCAATTAGACAATCAATTGATTACTTTACATTTACTTTTTGTGTTGGTATCCTTCAATGCTAAACTGCTTCCGTTATAAGAACCATTTCTAATTTGGCCTTCACAGCCTTGCTTTTTCGATTGAATGGCTTGCCTGCTTGATTGTTATCATTGCTGACCTTAATGCCTTTGAATGATTTACACAAAGTATTATGTTCATAAAAGTTTATGCAGGTCATTTAAGTATTATAACTTTGAATGTATCAAAATAGGTAGGTACATAATTATTAGGTATGGTTTAATCATTTTAAGAGCCGAAGTTATAACTTTCAAACAGCATAGTCATTGTTTTTAGTTATGACATAACAATAGGCATAATTAAGTACTTACCTATCTATGTGTTGTTTATTTTAATTATGACATGATAAGTGACGTTATAAACTTACTAAGAAACTGGCTTATGTTTTGGATAAAAACAAATATATAGTTTTATAACATGGATGGATGGCTTTTGTATCACAACTGTTGTAAGGATAATTAGTCACGTTATTGTAAAATCAAATGCTCTATGTTTGTCCTTATTTTCAAATCGTCCAGATTTTTTTCATAGGTTCTTAATTGGTAGATATCTTTATATAGGTAAATGCATACAAAAAAAAATGTCTACCAAAACATCTAGATATGAGAAACAGTTATGTTTGAAAAATAATAGTACTTTCCAGTAGTCTCCTATAAATTTTGTCTCTAAATCGGCCAGTAATTTGGTTAATAAATTAAAATAATTATAAAGTTTGAAGTCTTTGAAAAAGGTTTCACAATTTTTTCTTTCTTTTTAGTATCCACAAGTATTTGGAGGTGCCCCGGCTGACAAGGACAAGCTAGCCAAGATTGAGGATGCTCTCCAACTGTTGGACAAGTTCCTGGAAGGTCAGACGTATGTGGCCGGTCGCAGCCTCACCCTCGCTGACTTGAGCATCGTCGCCGGAGTCTCCAGCTTCGAAGCTTCGGATATCGACTTCAAGAAATACGCCAATATCAAGAGGTCAGTTGATTCTACATCGTAATACTGTGGTCTGTACGGAAATACCAGATTCTCTTTCAAACTAACTCAATTTATTTTGTTTTTGCAAGCAATACTAAATGAGATTATGCTTTACTTTATCCAGATGGTACGAAACGGTGAAGAAGACAGCACCTGGCTACAAAGAGGCCAATGAAGATGGTCTGGACGCATTCAAGGGCCTAGTTAACAGTATGATGAAGAAGTAATACGATCGTCGTCGTCAACACACTCCTGAACAATTCGTCACCATCACAAAGTATATTCTAACACTGTTTGTATCTGTATGTTAAATTTAAGGTTTAATTTTAAGTCACAAATTAAATAAATATGTTATAATAATTTGTTGTTATTAATAACTAATTGAAATAATGAATTAAATATTAAACTCCAGGGTCGGATAAACTGTTGTGATGCAATTCATTGAATTAATATAAAATAAACACGCTAAGTTTATTGTGTCAAATAAATTTTTAATACAAAAACTATTTTCTATATGTATGAAATTGTGATAAAATACTGTAGAAACTACATTCAGAGTTCCGACTTCGCCTTGAGTTGAGCAATCATTTGCTTGAACATGTCGATGCCCTTCTGGTTTGCTTCTTGATATCCGGGGGCAGATGTTTTCACCAATTCGAACCACCTGTCAAATTACATTTAACGTGTAATTATAACGAAAAAAAACAGTATGTTCATGTTACGCTAAACTATTGTTATAAAATATCTTTGTTACAAAAGTTATACTTTATTCTTATACTACTCTTGCTAACTTAGTGTTCTTCCTTGTTAAATAAATACCTTTCTACATTAGGGTAATTCTTGAGACTGATGCCCGTAGCGTCGATAGTAGATACAGTAGCGACCAGGCTAAGGTCTGCCAGAGTCAGTTGTTCACCAGCTGGATACAGTGGCCCATCCAAGAACGTATTCAAGAACTGCAGCCCATCATCCAGCTTTGCTTTGAGCTTCTCATCGGCCTTAGCACCCTCGAACAGTTGTGGGTACTGAAAATATATACAAGTTTTGTTACTGATACTGATCGTACATAATTATAAGAAATTATGGATAAATTTGAAGATTACTGTTTTGCTAAGCAGACATGTCAAAGTTATTACTTATGATAGCTTACTACAAATAAAAAGGAAGCAAAGCTAAACAGTCACAGCATTTATTTTTATTAGATGTGAGGCAAATTATTGACATCACTTGCGTCAATAAGTGATTGCGGATCTTACCTTATATATTTTTGAGCTAATCATCTCAAAGTAAATACTTACACATGTACTTCTGTATACACATCATTGAACAAACGTGAATTTACAAAATATGTTTGCCAATAGCCCTAGCAATAGAGCAAGATCTTAAGGCAATTGAAAAATGAAAATTAGAAAATGGATTGAACTGCAAACAAAGATATACTTACATAATAATTCGCAAATCTCGGATACAATGTGCCCAAATCGAAGTCCAGTCGTTGATCAACCAGCGCCCTGGCCTGTGGGTCCTCAGGATACAATTTGCTGCCGCCTCCGTACTTATTTACCAAGTAACGGCTGATGGCACGAGACTCCCAAAGAGAGAAGTCTCCATCCAAGATCGTAGGGACTGTGTGCTGAGGATTTAGCTGGAATATGTTTTTAGGATTAGTACCTAAGCTTTACTGAACATAAGTTTAAAATAATGAAGGCCATCTAAACCCATTATAAATACGATTTTCTGCCTATCTACGAAAGTTGTAGCAACATCAGATATTGCAACTATATACTCGTAGTAGAGTATTTATTTGACGTTAATTTCAGCAATAGCTAATGAACATAATATAAGCATTATGTCAAATCATTCTAATCATATATGATGCGTAACGACAACTGCATCTCTAAATGCTTACAAAAGCCTTGGCTCTAGAGTGATCTAACACAGCTTTATCCTTACTTTCAAAAACTCTGGTTTGAGTTGTTCCCCCGCTCGTAAGTCGACTATGTTAAGGTTCAGTTGGAGATCCAAAGCTGCAGCCACCAGCAGCACCAAACGACAGGGTGCAGAACCCGGTGTGTAATATAGATCTATCGCCATCTCTTTAATTTATAAAATCAAATAAAAAAAAATTGTTCAAATATAACATTGAAACAACAGATATTTATTTCTAACAAGATTGAAACTTGTACTACAACAGCGCGCATTTAACACCTTATTTTATTTTAAAAAATGTATAAGCTTTATTTATAAAATAGAAATGCATCCACTACTTATAATTGCCATAAGTTATGGTTATTAGACTCATTTTTCGTGCTAAATAATTCACAAATTTGTTTTCTGTGAAGAATACCTTACAAAAATATACTAGACTAATATATAGAAATCTTTGATAATATCAAATACTTAATACGAATACGTACTTCACCTATTAACGGTGTAATATATTGAAAATTTACAGATAACAATACTTATTCAAATATGAAATGTTTATGCTCACCAAGTTATCGCTTTATCAGTCAACTACCTACACGTCCTACAAAACAGACACCAGAATAATACTGATTTTAGTTATCTACGTTACCTACTCGTACAGCAGCATTGAATGACAACTGCAAGATTAATCATGAAGTAATTGCCGGCCGGCATTGCCATGTACGACCTTTTACACGACTAAATTAAATATCATGCCATTCACCAAATGATACTATGACGGAACGACTA
Organism: Ligdia adustata; assembly: GCA_947049295.1. Taxonomy (NCBI): domain Eukaryota; kingdom Metazoa; phylum Arthropoda; class Insecta; order Lepidoptera; family Geometridae; genus Ligdia; species Ligdia adustata. The sequence continues at coordinate 1,496,215 of OX346221.1, forward strand.
CAGCGGATTAACAAGACGAGGCTTCTAAAATTCATTACCTTATAGGTAGGTATCCTAAAAACACAAGAGTTAAGATGCCAAAGTACAATATAAGGTACGTTGTGTGCTAATTTGCACATACGAGTAGATACTTCTGCGAATGCTAATGCTAATTTAAGTATTTAATATTGAAAGCATATTTCCCAACCCTAGTATAAGAAAGGAATGCGCTGTGATAACGGTAGTACCCTATTAATTATTTGTTGTTAAATATAATATTATTATGATAATTTACGAATGTGTTTTTAGATATATTTTTTTGTAAGTACATATATAAGGGGTATAAAATCAAAGGCAGCTATATCCAAATATATAGCTGCTTTTGATTTTATACCCCTCATAATATGAGCTGTTTAGCTGTTTAGCTCACAGTTTAAAAAATGACTTGTTGTGGATATAGCTGCCTTTGATTCTATACCCCTCATATCTGTAAATAAAATAAATGTAATGTGTTGACGTGTACCTATCTGTATTTTTGAATATTAAATTACGTAGGTAGGTACTATACCTAACACGAGTGCTATTGTTATTAATGAATACCATCTTTGGTACCGTGGTCTAGTGGATAGCATGCTTGCTTTGAGATCCGGTGGTCCCGGGTTCGATTCTCGGTCTGGGCAAGTGTACTATAACGATGAGTTTGGATATCTATCTTAAAAAATATTAAATCTATCAACTTAGATACTTTAGATGATTATGTTCCTACTTAAAAAGTATAATAAATGCGTAAGTAACTCTGTCTGTCTGCTAAATTTTTATGCATAAACCACATAGCCGATTTTCATGAAGTTTAGTACAAATTTTGGGATGGCTATATTTAAAATTAAAAGAAAAAAAAATTAAAGGGGCTGTATTAAATAAGGGCTATATTTAAAATGAGGTGAGCAGTTTTCTCTTTATTAGGTTCTTAATAACACAAGAACTATGTTTCACATATACTTTATTTTACTTTTACTTAACTTTTTTTATGTTACATATCGTACAAAAAGTAGCATTAAACTCAGCTGGATCCAGGTCGTTTCTTGATTTGTTCTACGAGAGTTTTAAATATTTCCAGGTTCTTCTGCACCGCTTCTTCGTATCCTTCAGCTTTAACTTTAACAAGTTGGAACCATCTGAAAATTACGATTAAGATTTATTAATTTGGTACCAACATTTTACACATAAAAACGTATGTTATTGCATTGGAACCTAAGATAGGAATAAATAAATTGTAGCCAACACAGATTCAGAGTAAGTATATATTGATATTAATTTTGATAGTACTAATGTATACTAGATTGATATTATTTTGATAGTACTTAATTATGTACTATATTGATATTATTTTGATAGTACTTATGTACTATATTGATATTATTTTGATAGTACTAATGTACAATATTGATATTATTTTGATAGTACTAATGTACAATATTGATATTATTTTGATAGTACTAATGTACAATATTGATATTATTTTGATAGTACTTATGTACTATATTGATATTATTTTGATAGTACTAATGTACAATATTGATATTATTTTGATAGTACTTATGTACTATATTGATATTATTTTGATAGTACTTATGTACTATATTTTATTATTTTGATAGTACTAATGTACAATATTGTTATTATTTTGATAGTACTTATGTACTATATTGATATTATTTTGATAGTACTTATGTACTATATTGATATTATTTTGATAGTACTAATGTACAATATTGATATTATTTTGATAGTATTTATGTACTATATTGATATTATTTTGACAGTACTTATGTACTATATTAATATTATTTTGATGGTACTTATGTACTATATTTTATTATTTTGATAGTACTAATGTACAATATTGTTATTATTTTGATAGTACTTATGTACTATATTGATATTATTTTGATAGTACTTATGTACTATATTGATATTATTTTGATAGTACTAATGTACAATATTGATATTATTTTGATAGTACTTATGTACTATATTGATATTATTTTGTTTCTGGAAGTGACCGACTTCAAATAGCTTCTCAATTCGTCGGACCATTTTTACATATTTTCCCCGATTTCACAGAGATAGCTGATTTTAGATTTGTTATTTTTGTTGGAATGTGTAAATAACTTTTCAATTTGTCGCATGTAAATTTTACCTAAATCAATCCTTTCTAATCTATATAACTTTCAATTTTCTTTAATTGTCATGACAAGTTTTGTAACGCGGTCTGAAGAATTGAAATCGGTGTTCTCTTTTATCATTTTTGTATTACTTAATTCTGTTATAAGATCTGTGTTACCGACCTTGTACCTTTAAGTACCAACCTATATGCCAGTGTTCAAAAAAATCGTAGGTACTATGCGTTTTTAAATTTTAAAATGCGATAATTAACTAGTTAAGAACATAATTCGTTCGAACGAACTTCATTGTGTTTGATATTTAGGGCAGTGACTGTAATATCGATATAATTTTGGTATAAATATCAAAATACCGATAATCATATTGATAATGGGGTATCTCTTTATCGGTATGAATACTGATATATTATTTCAATACATTAATATCAATACTTTAATTTATATTTATTTAATTGGTACCGTTACATAAAACCGGTATACTATCGATAAACTCCTTTCGCCCGCTTACCTCCGCCACCGCGCACCGTGGCACGCGCCACCCGTGCGCCCCGTGGCCGATGCGCGCGGTGGTATAGCGTGCGAAGTTGCCACTTTGGGCTTAGTCTTGGTAAGCCGCGCGTTCGCGGAATATGGGTATGGATTACCGATAAAATTATCAGTACCATTTTACTGATAATTAAAAAATTGATATATATACATTTATATATCGAAATTTTATGGACGTATAGATATAGATATCGATATTTTACCATAAGTATCGATATTTTTTAGTTATTGATAACAGTCCCTGTTTAGGGTTTCTTGAGGCTAACTTCTTAAGCCATCGTATAAAGACTAGACGCTATTTTAATAGTTTACCTGTAAATATTAGGATATCTCTTCAAGTCCACCTCCATAGCATCGAAGGCAGCTATAGAACATACGGTGGCGAAGTCAGCGATGGTCATGTTCTCGCCGGCTACATACGTGCTTGATCCGAGGAAGAGATTCAGCCAGTCTAGAGCGTCTTGGAGCTTTTTATACTTTGCCTCGTCTGCTGGCTTGCCTTCCATTATCTGAGGGTACTGTGGAAGATATCTGCATATAAAGTAACGTTTTTTTTTATCCTGAACAGCTAGGCATTTGACCACAAGTTCGCACGACCACGGAAGTCAGCGACACTGTAGCCCTTGATGGAGCATGCCTAGTCTGGAATACAATGGTTATCTACATCTACCTGTATTATATATTAATAATATACAGGATTATCGGTTACAGGTGTACTTGGCGGAAAGGGAGTTACTATACTCATTATGAGACCAACTCTGAATTCGAGAAAAAAAAATCAGCTGCTCCATACAAAAAGTTGTACGGTCGTACAAAATGTATGAAACAGCTGATATTTTTTTCTTGAATTAAAACAGTTGAGCCTATAGTAAAAGTTTTTCCTCAGGATGAGTATAGTTACCCCCTTTCGGCTTAGTACACCCCTAGTTGATAACCCTGTATATTAATATTATTTAACACTTTGGTACCATATGTAATCAACATTTGTACACACTAATTTTACTAGAATTCCTGCCTACCACTGTGGTAGTGCGTTTCCTATCGCTCGCCTGGCTAGCTATACCACTCAAGTTGTAAAATCTGTCCCCATTCACCTAACAGTATGTTCCGGCAGCCTTCCTTGAGAGCCACTGTATTCCAGACTAAGCAGCTTCATTTAGGGCTACAGTATCGCTGACTTCCGTGGTCTTGCGAACTTGTGGTCAAATGTCTAACTGTGTAGGATAAAAAAAAACCTAGTTAGATACGAGCGTAGGAACGAGTTCATATTATGTAATCTACTTAGATTAGATATATCTACTCATATTGAGTCAATAGTAATGAACAGTGTACTCGTAATCTTGATCCCCAAACTGTGTTATCTGCTATATACATATTTAAAACAAGAAAACCTAAGATTTTTTTACTAATTTTTATTCCATATTTTTGATGACAATTATTCAGTGTTGGCTTGATGATTGCTCACCGCCTAATGTATAGCGACGATACGACTTCAGATGTAAGCACGCTTGAATCGAAAAGACTGATTGTAAATTGATTTATTCATGTTAAAATAATGACATATATTATGCAGCCATGGCCACCAAACTAGGCGAAGTTGCCCGTATCAGGGCGGGTAGCCTTCCCTAACAGTTAATGACATATATTATGCAGCCATGGCCACCAAACTAGGCAAAGTTGCCCGTATCAGGGCGGGTAGCCTTCCCTAACAGTTAATGACATATATTATGCAGCCATGGCTACCAAACTAGGCGAAGTTGCCCGTACCTTGGCGGGTAGCCTTCCCTAACAGTTAATGACATATATTATGCAGCCATGGCCACGAAACTAGGCGAAGTTGCCCGTATCTTGGCGGGTAGCCTTCCCTAACAGTTAATGACATATATTATGCAGCCATGGCCACCAAACTAGGCGAAGTTGCCCGTACCTTGGTGGGTAGCCTTCCCTAACAGTTAATGACATATATTATGCAGCCATGGCCACGAAACTAGGCGAAGTTGCCCGTATCTTGGCGGGTAGCCTTCCCTAACAGTTAATGACATATATTATGCAGCCATGGCCACGAAACTAGGCGAAGTTGCCCGTATCTTGGCGGGTAGCTTTCCCTAACAGTTAATGACATATATTATGCAGCCATGGCCACCAAACTAGGCGAAGTTGCCCGTATCTTGGCGGGGAGCCTTCCCTAACAGTTAATCTGATTGATTAAATAGTACAAATATATAATGTTTAACTTAATTAAGTAATAGTTCAATTAATTTATTTTAAATGAGTTTAATTCACTTGAAAATACCCAGTCGGTAACTATCGGGAAATATGAAAGCCGTTAGCGAGTATTCGTCCTGGTGGGCGCTGGGGAAAGAGCTACCTAGTGTGCCTTGGAATTGCATGAATTAATTCCCCCATCTCCATTCTACAATCGGACAAGTAGAGATACTGTATGGCGTCACCGGTTCATGGTAGACGTTCCATGGACTCGCACAAAACGCTTCGCGTCTACATTTATAGTGCGAACTACCAGGTTGTGGAATTCGCTGCCAAGTTCTCTATTTCCCGATAGCTATAATCTCAGTCTCTTCAAGTTGCGGTCAAGCGCAAGCCTATCGACTATAAAAAAAACCTCCTTACTTGTTGACCAGAAGAATACTTATAGAGAGAAACTGCCTCTGAGAATCTGTCTCTTACACACAAGTGCTTAACTTACGAAACATTCAGTAAATATGAGATAGAATGAGATATATCCTGCTATACCTAGTAGGTACCAGGCAATCTTCTTGAACGAAAAGCGACGTAAGTAGTTGAAGGTATTTTGCGCATATGCACTTCTAATATTGACAAAGATAGATAGATTATAGTGCGACCTGTGAGGTAGGGCAACGAAATCCCTTCCCTGCCCAACTTACTCTCTCCAAAGGGACCCAAGAAAATCGTTACTTCGTAGCAATGCTTATTTGTCAGTGATTTTATCTGCGTGTCTATAGCTTACAAAATAGTCAGCAAATCTGTGATAAAGCGTGCCAAAGTCGAAGTCGAGTCGTTGGTCCACCACAGCCCTGGCGCGAGGCTCGGTCGGGTACAGCGAGGATCCAGCTCCGTACTTGTTCACCAGGTAGCGGCTGATGGCACGAGACTCCCACAGGGTGAACTCACCGTCTACCAGCGTAGGGATTGTATGCTGAGGGTTTATCTGGAAAATTTAAGTAAGGGTAGATAGATCAACGCTTTATTATAGACACGCAAAACATAACAATACAAAAATATAAATTTACATGTAGTGCAAAAAGTGGCGCTAAAAGCGATCTCTACCAGATAAACTTTGGATGGAAACTTTTGAAAAATATAGATGTATAAAACGGGGGTGTACTTACAATAAAGAAAGTAATCTATACTTAATTAGACATACAAATATACATACTAACATTCTATTACCTTACATAAACTAAATTTGAATAAGTATATAATTATTTAATACTATAATATAATATACATAATATTTATGATAATATTTATTCTATTCAATATAAGAGGAAATAAATAAATAAACACGAAAAAACTAGATAATTAACTACGAGTATACTTACAGCAAGCAATGAAAGGAGATATTAGTAGTGAAAAAGAAAAAAGGAAAAATAAAAAAGAAGAATAAGTGCTATAAAATACGTGAAGTGTTGAGTAGTTACCGCGACTAAGTACTTAGTTTGTTAATTCCTTAGAAACATCAGTTCTTGTGTACCTACAAGGGAACAAATTTGTTATTTGTATTGTTTTAGAATTACAACTGTATTGTTTTTATATTAAGTCTGACCTATGTCGAAATAGCTATTTTGACATAATGCAAATTGTCAGTCTAAAACAATTTAAATAACAGAATTAGGCCCCTGTGCACTGTGCACTGTGCAGTGCTACTAAAACTTGACTGGTTTTAGTCTACAAGAAAGTAGGGAACTTTGCTAAGGTGCTATTTATCGGCTGATTAACGATAATATTTGACTGATATAATTTCATTTATAAAATTATAATTATGTATATACCTAATTATATGTATGTTCATAATATATACATGCATCATACTACTAGATACAGGACTTATGACGGAATACGTTTTCGATAATTAATTGCATTGTAGATTACAGCCTTAATTATAAACGCGTCTTAACTAGATATAAATCTCAAGTAAGAAGAAAAAAATAAGAAGAAGGTGCCTGAAAGAGATCGCTTTTTAGCAAAAGGCCGCCACTTATAGCACTTTATTTTGTAATATTTTTTATCTTGTATTGAATTTTTATTGTGTATCCGCAATAAAGAATAATAAAGAATTAATCTATCATCTATCTACCTTCACATATTCCGGGGTGAGATGCTCCTGCTTGGTTAAGTCGACTGGCTTGAGCTCGAGCTGCAGGTCTAAAGCCTTCGCGGTCAGCAGAACTTGGTGACACGGCGCTGAGCCCACCATGTAGTATAGAGTCAGCGGCATTCTCTACAACTAGCCGTCAACAGGTTATTTGTAGTCTAATAGGTAAGCCTCACAAGCAGGCCGCGCGCTGGTTCAAACGCAGGCTCGCAGTTCGTAGCGATGATGGTCGAGTGGCTAGTGAGATGAAACATACAAGAGCCTGAGCTACCGGTGAAGGAAAACGTTGTGAGAAATCCATAGCATGGTGGTAGAGCGTTTCCTAACTCGCGCCTGGCTAGCTCAAGTTGTGAAATCTGACGCCAAGCACCTAACGATGTTTTTCGGCAGGCTTCCTTGAGAGCCAGTGTATTCTTGACTAGGCATGCTCCATTTAGGGCTATAGTGTCGCTGACTTTCGTGGGCATGCGAACATGTCATAGCTGTGTAAGACAAAAAAAAGGCTCATGCTCCTTTCATTTCAGAATACATTATCCTACTTAATTGCATGTCTCTAGGTTCAGCGGTTTAGGCTCTGCGTTGATTCCTGACAAATATCAGTCAGTCAGGACTTTAAAAAGTTAATCGATCGTGGACGACACGTTTAAGCTGCTGTTTTTTTTTCGAAATCAGAGATGGTCCTGTTGTGAAAGTTACTCCTTAGGATGAGTACCTACCTACAGTGACCTCCTTTCGGCTTAATACACCTGACTGAATATATATCCACCCTGCTTTTAGAAGGAGATAGTGCAAGAGACTGACAAGGATAAATTGTATCTAGCATATTTCTTCTGTGCATCTAGTGCCAATAATTTTAATAAATTAGGAACAACTGCAAATATTCCCAGGGACAACATAAATGATGTCTGCACCGCAAGAACGGTTTTCTAACAATCGTTACTTTTGAAATTCGAGCCGCTCTCAAAGCCCATTCCGGACATTATCGAGGGCTTAATACACTGAATATAAATATCGAACGCAAGGACTCAAAAACCGTCAGTTTTACGGTTTTTGAGTCCCGTTTAATGTCAAATGGATTAAATGGATTTCTAATCAAAACGACACCAATTAGTTAAGAATCGATGGCAAGAGGCGATCTTGCAAAAAGCGTAGTGGAATAATTATACCGGCCGTAATAAATATACCTACCAATAGAACCGTACGGTTCATTGTTGCATTGCTGTAGTTATAGGTACCTCGGTACTTTTATTTACCTACTCACGATTTTTACTAACAACATAACTTTATTGATTTGAACAGGTGCTCACAGTATAATCTAGTTATTATAAAGCTTCCGTAATCTATTTTAAAATAATTATATATAAATTAGTAAAAATCTTCATACCTTAACAAAGAAATCAAAATCAACTCTCGAGTTTCCCGCACAGCACCGCGAACGTAAATCAACTAACATAGGTAGGTACCAAACCGGTCTGTTGATAATAAGTTCGTATACGTTGTACCTACATAATATTATCGTTCATGCGTAGGCGCTTGGAACTTTTAAAACTGGAGAGGCCGTCATGCTGACGCAGCGTTGCGGGACAACTCGGGAAGTCATCGTGAATTTTGCACTATTATCTGGAATAATTGAAGTACCTACACTAGTTAACCTCAAAGTGTGATTGCGTTTCTTACTTAATGAAGCTTTATATTTACTAATATTATAAACGTGAAAGTTTCTATGTATGGATGTAGGTATGTTTGTTACTCTTTCACGGCCAGACGGCTGAGCGGGTTTGGATGGGTAAGAATATAGCTTATACATAGAGGCTTTTGATGCTGAAAATGAAGTTTTTCTATGGGATAGTTACATTTTCACTGCGGTTAAAACTCCGCGGCGCAGCTAGTACAAACATAAGCAGGTATAAGATAAGTCAATAGAATACTTAAAATCTCTGATTTAAATCGTTAAAATTTTTTTTAGAGCTCACTCAGGACTACTTTGACAACACAGTGCTACGTTTCTAACGCCCTATCCTCTCAGTAGCTTATCGTGTGATGATTATTAAGCGTTATTGTTTATTGATGATCACTGATTACACCTTTGGCCACACCCTCCGTATTTATACTCTGTTTAGAACCTTTGTTGGCAGACTTACCACTAAAGACATATTAATGATCCAGTCAAGGTTTTAGTAACGTCGTTGAAATATTAACCTATACTATGTTTTTACGTGGGTGCATTGAAGATTGGACGCTAAGAAAAAATCAACGTATGTTTTACAGCCATATTTTCCTCAATAACATAGTCTAACTTAGCAGATGTAACCTTGAAAAATTAAGATGTGGCAACGAACATGTCATCGTCAGTCGACAAAAGGACTTGTTTCATTATCGGTTAGGACGGTGTACGTCTAAAAAAATGTCTAAAGATGTGGTCAATATTGTGTATTGATGAAACCTGTATCGGATGCCTACTTCACTGTGTACAAAAAAAACTAAATTCTGTGAATTGAAGAGGAATTATGACATCCCTGTGTCACAAATGATTCAACAACAGTCAAGATTAACAAAAACCCGTACCTAATCAAATATAATCAAAAATCTTGCGTAAATAACGTAGAAATATTTAGATTCGAAATTAATTTTGTACAGTACTATAATATTATTTTTGTTATTATAGTACTGTTTGATTAATAACCTCCATTCCTATCATGTACTGTCCTGGCCGGAACTCCATACATTTCTGAAACATATCTTTTTGTAATAAGCGCTGTCGCGTCAATGCCTTGGTACCGCTTTCACTTTTTATCGAAGGGGTTAGCACGAATCTTACACAAATGGCTATCGAGTGTGTAAATATCAAGTTCAATGTCATTTAGAAGCTGCTGAGATTTTCATATAGGTAGTCTTACCTCATATCTTTCGATAGCAGTCAACGTAAAGTGCTATACCACTAGCAAAATCTACTAGAGTAGGTTTACCTAGGATTATTCCCCATGAACTCTAAATGCGTGCCTTAATAATTTAACTGGATCTTTATTGTCTACCTACACTTTTCCAAACATGTGTATGGTTACACATCGATTACCCTCTACTTTAGCATGTGGTAGGGCGTTTTCTATCGCTCGCCTGGCTAGCTACCACCCTCAAATTGTAAAATCTGTCGCCAAGCATCTAACGGTGTGTTCCGGCAGCCTTCCTTGAGAGCCAGTGTATTTCAGACTAGGTATGGTCAAATGCCTAGCTGTGAAGGATAAAAAAAACCACAATCGCCTCTACTTTGTTATATTTCGATTCGAATGCCCAATATTCCATCCAACACCCAAAACATCAAATTATTTATTCCCAAAGAAAAAAAAACACAAAATAATTTCACATTATATTTTATTTATTATCTTTGTCTTTAATAAAGTAATTACAGATAGGCACTAAAAAAATAACCATGCATATTTTAAGACCATAATACAATAACATATTTCCTTAGATACAACGAACAACGCATTCTGTTTTGAGAGGGCTCGTAGGCCATATAACCATACAGAACCTTAGGTTAATATAAAATGACCCATCAACATGGCACGGAGCCACATATACTTTATAACAACTGGGGCTCTAGTATGGGCAGACGATATAATAGTTTTTATTTTGTCAACTTTATAGGACAAAATTAAAATACTTCTAATTTAAAAAGTCAATAATTGCTCCTAGAAACAAGCGATGCTGTGACTATTTAATTTAGCTGTTTGTCTGTATGTTTACGCCCATGCTAGGCCTACTGTAACTGGGCTAGTTAGCTCAGAAAATAGTCGACAACATTCTGCAATAGCAATCTCATTTTACTTTTCGCCAACATTAACATTTTTCTATTCTATGTCCGAGGATTGTTTTTTTTAAAAGCGACTGAAAATACAGAGTATTAATCACTCCACAGCCTTGTAATAAAATTTGGGAGCTTTAGGTTTTATTCAAGAAATTCATAAATTAACTGATCAATCACAAGTTATTTGGATTACCACAATCCCGACAAATTAAACAAACATTTTGCATTTTTGTTAGCAGCCGAATTTGAAAACGTGACTTTCTTTTGATTGTAAAGTTTTTACGCTACAACTCTAGATCAATCTTTCTAGTTGGTTTCTATGTACTGCGACATGACCATTCGTTTCAATGTCTGCACTTAATATAGTGGGTATTGTATGCGGTTACCAAGAACACTTACACAATCATAGTTTCCATGAGACTAGGCTACCCTCAAGAAAAACGCATTAGGCGATGAAGTAGGTACACTTACGAAAAAAAAAACAGAGCACGCCCATTGTTTGATTCAAAATTACGCTTGCAAGATTACATTGCCACTGTAAGAAGCTTACTTTTTAAAATATGGCGTCATACGATTAGCATATTTGCCAGCATAAAATTTAGGTTTTATTCTATAATCGAGTTACAAGCGGCTCTGTTTCTGCCTGTATGCGGAATCTTAAGGATGCAATTCGGTACATGACACATTCTAACTTTCACCATTATGCGACCAAAAATAAAACATCAACAGCGTGTTTGTTTAAATAGAAAATGCACATGTCCCGTACAGCCATGTCCACCGAAGGCACATAATATCAGTAAATAAATCAAAATACTCCCGTTTATTAAAAAAGCTATATCGTACTTATTTATAAGAATCACTAACAGCTATATAATGTATAGTGTAGTACAAAAACAATGATTTCACAATGAAGCTACTTCTGTGCTATGAACAGTTTGTAACGGTGACCACGTGGATATTATTGCTTAATACAACAACTTGAGGCGCGCACATTTTGAACATTTTAGGCCCGCCACATTTAGTACTAGAGAAAAGACTATTGTCAGGGCCGCCTCATTTAGTACTAGTGAAAGGACTCTTTTGTCAGGGCCGCCACATTTAGTACTACTGAACGGACTCTTTTGTCAGGGCCGCCACATTTAGTAATACTGAAAAGACTTTTTGTCAGGGCCGCCACATCTAGTACTAGTGAAAAGACTCTTTTGTCAGGGCCGCCACATTTAGTACTAGAGAAAAGATTATTGTCAGGGCCGCCACATTTAGTACTACAGAAAAGACTCTTTGTCAGGGCCGCCACATTTAGTACTACCGAAAAGACTCTTTGTCAGGGCCGCCACATTTAGTACTAGAGAAAAGACTAGTTTCAGGGCCGCCACATTTAGTACTACTGAAAAAACTCTTTGTCAGGGCCGCCACATTTAGTACTACTGAAAAGACTCTTTGTCAGGGCCGCCACATTTAGTACTACTGAACGGACTCTTTTGTCAGGGCCCCGCCACATTTAGTACTACTGAACGGACTCTTTTGTCAGGGCCGCCACATTTAGTACTACTGAAAATACTCTTTTTTCCCAGATTAAGAACTAGTGAAAGACTTCAAGTCAATGTCACTAGACTGAAGATTCAAACATTTAAGTTTTTATTACCGGACAAGGCATGTGACAGAAATATAAAAATCTATGTAAAAAATAATACGAAGAAATACCTAAAATGTTACCAATGTTTTCACGCCATTATCATATCGTTCGAAAGTAACAAAAATAAAAACATCGTATAACTAAAATGGACCACCAGTTTTTTCTCGCTATATACTCTTTTTTTTCAAATTATTCACTAAATAAATAGATATTATAATAATAATAATTATGAATTATCTACTAATTCCAAATAAACTGGTTAACATCTAAATAGTAATAAAATAAAAAAAATAATAATCAGGTATTTTTTATACACAGGCCGTGTAAATACTAGGAGCGCCAAAAAAATTTCAAAAAGGTGCTTATTCTTCGCTAATAACAAAAGCATTGTTTCACTATAGGCCGACTAATCCGATAATTATTTTTGATAGCTGGCAACTTTATACAATATTATGAAGTCGGTAACGCTGTGACCTTGAATAGATGTTATATTATTTTGCGTTACGCAAAAAGAATGTTCAAAATCGTACGTGAAATACGATTATGCAAAGTTGTTGCACATAGATATGCGGCCTCAGAAAAGAATTAACCGATTACTCGAGCCCCTTACTCAACTCGTGTTTTATTTTTAGCTTCCTTCACATTCACGATATTTATTATAATTTAGGATTCATTTTATTTTCGTTTTTCGGACACTAAACATATTAATAATTACACAAAGCTATCTACATGAGCCACTCTTAACCGCTTTCAATTAGTGTTGCCAGGCGAAAATATAGATTTTTTTGTATCTTAATTGCCAGTGTAAAAAAAGTGATGGATAATGGCCACTCATTAAAGAAAAATAGTTAAGATTGCGGCTATTTGCACATTGCAATACATATAGGCTACTAGCATAATAATATAATGCCAACAAAAAAAAACTTTTATTTTAAAGTCTGTTAAAATACCAATTTTCCTTTGGTTCAACGGTTATTAAGATCCTAGTAGTATATATGTATTGCAATTTAAGTCTAAAAACGGCCCGAAAATAGTTTAATAATGCCAATAGTTGATATACATTGTATCTGATGTTATATATATTTTTTTTAATTTTATTTAGAAACGTGAGGATCGCTTGAGGATGGTATCACAGCACACAATATCTCCGGTCTGGCAACACCGTTGTTTATAGAACACCATTATTGGGAATGATTGTTGATGGTTGCAGTTATTACGTCTCCAGCCATTTCGTCTCTCACATTTCCTCTCCGACTAATTACTGGACATTCCTGCAAGAGATTTTTTTAACAAGTTAGAAAAGGTAATGAAAATTCTGATTCAAAGAGTTTAGTATTTCTTCAAATCAGGGGGGAATTGTGGTGAAACAGGTATGTTTAACAAAAAAAAGAAGTTGGTAGTAAAATCTAAAGACTTTTTGAGAAACCCAAAATTCTAAAGACTTTGCTGGACATACTAGCAGATAATAAAAAAAAAGATATATTCATGACAAAACAAGATGCTTAACATTTGAGATTTTCGAGAAAAGTTTATTTATAAGGCCAAATATAGGTAGGTATACGGCTTCTAGTTCCCGATCGCCTCGCTGTTCCTGTTCAAGGCGACGGAAATTGATGACATTTCATTTGTAAAAACGTAGCTAAAGACACTCCAGACTAATTCACACATACATATACGACAACCACATCCTGTTGTTTTTGCATCGGGAGGTTAAAACTGCCACCCCCTAAAATGATATCCCCTGCATCCGTCCCTGTCATCGCTAGGTAGTGTAGGTAGTAGTAGGTGTTTACCTATTGGCAGCACTGACGCCGCACCGAGTCCTGTCCGGGCCGCACGTCCGCCGGCTCCGCGTCCGCGCGGATCACGTCTCCCTCGGGCGGGTCGCGCATCTGCTTCTGGGACACGATCCTGTAGATCTCTGCAATGTAGTATGACAATGTGTTGTGATCATGTTTTCTTTCGTGAGTTAATCTGGCACACGGCTGGGCAAAGGTCTCCCCCAATTTTGCTGAGTTGGGGTCGCGTTGTGACAAACACACATAATGTGTTCCTTTTTGTTAAAATAAACAAAACGACTAACTACAAACAAAACAAAAATATAGCAGAAATATTACCTATAGACCATTTAAGATTTACTGATAATCTAAATGCTCCAACCCACCACCAGAGGGCAGAGTGCCCAGATTGTTAGTGTTTAGTGCATTACTACTCTGAATGGCAATGCTCATACGTTGGGCCGTTTAATGTGTTTGTCACAAATAAACCATTTATTGAATTCGGAGGAATTCAATAAATGGTTTATTTGTGACTTCTATCTATGACAAGTCACTTCACAGCTGAATATTACAAAAAACCAAGTTGAATTCGGCGGGTAACATTTTTAGTTATTTAGATTTATAAACCAAACTACTAGACCGATTTTGATAAATTGTACACGAAACTAACTATAAAATTCTAAAGAATACTTTTAAACTAATCGCATTCGGTCCTATTGTCGCTTAGAAAATGGCGAGAAAAAGGATTATGCGAATTGACAACATTTCATTTTTGCAAAGTGATGGCATTTCGAGATAATGTAATGAAGAATTCATACTAAAAATACCAGATTTTTGTATATTCACTTTATTCAGAGTTATTTACAAAAAACTGATGCAATAAATTCTCGTATTTATGTTAAGACCGTTAGATGCCACCAATATTTTTGTTATTGCATACGTCATCTGTGAACCGTACCAAAACAAACAACAAAAATACAGATAATTAATGAAATAATTTTTTACGGGCTTTTGACAGGAATAGCATTATGCTGAACTTTTCTTACATTTTCTAAAATCTCTAAAAACGCCATAATTACATTCTGAATAAAACAAAAAACTTGGAATACGTTAATTTAAATTTGTGTTTCCATTGTCGTGATATAACTGGGGGCAGGTCCATAATTTGAAATGTCGTCAATTGAAAACCTACTTCATTTACATTAACTAGAATGTATGTATGAGTCACACTAACTGATGATACATATAGGTTACATTACGTACCGAGCGGTTATATTAACTAAAGCTACGGCTGATTACACATACACGGAGCGAACGCGAAAGTACCAGCCGCTTGTTATCAAGGTATACATTATGAATATTGATTATACAAACATTAACATGAATCGTAGGATGCTTTATTTAAAAAAAAACGTAGTTTTACTTCACTTATTCATACAACAGAAAAACTAGACCAATTTATTGTCTTCGGATTACACACTTTGAATTTATGAATGAATGAGTATAGCTTTATTGAACACCAATCATATATGTACAATGGTAGTACACTGGGCAGCCTTATTGCATATAGCAATTGAACTTGAAGTGGGTTACATAGACGATAGACAAACCAATATTTTTTTTTAATTTTGATGTATAAAAGTTTATTCTATTAATAGATACATAATGTAGACGTTTCATTAACTTTAGCTCTATCTTCTATGTAACCCACATCAATATATATATATATAGTTAATTTGATACCCCATATTGCTGAAATTGCATTTTGCTGAGTTGGGGTCGGGTTGTGATAAATATTTCATTCTTTCTTTTAATTTATTTTTTATGTTTGGTTGTAATTAATGACGTCAATTCGGGCAGGCCAAGCTTACTAAACTAACCTAATTTGACCGGACTAAAACTGTCTCCTTTCTTTTTGTTTTCTATAGTAAGAAAAGGATGGATACTGTTTTAGAAAAAAATTTAGTTTAGTCTCAGTTTGAAGTCCCTGTTTCTTTAAGAATTAACGTCATATTGAGTCAAATCTTACTGTTTTTAATTTGCTTAAAAGTTCGATCTTCCTTTACAAGAAAAACCATACAGCATTATTATTTCCATTTTTGGATAATTCAAGATGTTAAGTTTTCGAATCCGAGCGGAAACGCTTCCTGAATCAGGCTGCAGTAGGCGTCATTTGCAAAAAAAACTAGGTATAACATTTAGTTTAGCATTTCACCTTACTATCAGTAAATATGTACGAGGTTAATTGACTCCAGCTAATCACCATTATTTCGTGAATGAAACGGCGCCCGTCCCTTCCTACCAATTTGTTACCCTATTCAGGGCACGTAGTTCAAGGGGAAATGACCTAAAATTAACCTGCAACTATCGTTATAGCTCACTATGGTACTTAACTGTGAGGGTACGGACAAACCAACGCGACTACATGGACGGATGGGACGGGAGTGTAAGTACTAAAATATTATCGTTGTTAATTGATGGAGTCAGGCGTTACTTTGCGGATATCCATTTATAATTAGATGGTATATGGAGCGCTTGAAGAGCCAACATCTCCTGAGGATGCCTTGTGCTAAGGCGAAACACGTGTCAAGGAAGTCGGATACTGAGAGAAAGAGAAATAATAAGGTGAGGTGTGGCGGTGGTGAGGAGGAACAACACCATAAAAACAAAAAAAATTCTCACGCTGACATCAAGACGAGGCGGAAAAACACTAAATATCTTGTATATACACGATCTTATTATACATTGTATATACTTTATTCATATTATGGAAAAGACTTCATATTCATTCATATTATGGATCCATACAATTTTACATCTTACTGAATCGTTTCCAAACAGACTTAATTACTCTATTCTCATTTACCTTCAAATGACCCACATGGTAATTCGAGTATCAATTATCAACGAATTATAAAATGGGGACAGAAGACACTGAAAAGTTCCGTAAGTTAAATAAATATTGATACATGTTTTTAACTTAATTCCATGATCTAACTTAACTGGGGGGAAATAAACTCTAAAAAAAATTAAGACTCGGGACATCGAATGTCGTTACTTAAAATATATACGGTTAGGTAATTTTTTATACATTAATTTAAAAACACACGGCGGCATGTTTTTGAAAAATTTAGTTTTCGTTCGTAGTTTTATTCAGATTTTGGATAATAAATTAAGTTGGCCATAAACATCTAAATCGACACTATCAGTTCAGTTTCGATATTTTCGGAGAATGAATTGATATTTCTCTCAAAAAAGATCTTTTTTGAAAGAAAAATCTATTTACGCGTTTTTGTAGAACATTTTGCTAGTGTCACTAAACCTAGAAATAATATATGTTTTTTTCCAAAGTTGTAAAAACTAATCGAGCTTTGACACAGATGCATCCCTTAAATTTAAAACACAAATTTCTAGACTTTCACTAGTTCCAAAAAGTTATTCTAGGCATGGTGTTTTTACTCTCAACACCCGTCCCATTCCCATAGGTTCCGTCCCGTCCGTCCTCACTGTCGCGTAGGTATGTCCGTAATTTAACTGTTATTGGCCTCTAAAATCTATAAATAACCACTCGCGTCACATAGAACCGTCCTAATATGGGAGGACATTGACACATTGTTTCGGAACTACATCACTGTCTTTATTATTTATCAGGATTGATAACCTGTAGACGACCTGGTAGTTGCAGCGTATTAGCGAGCGATAAATATGAATTAATGAATATTTATTTCACAAAAAATAGGGTAAAACAATTGACAATAAATAGAACAGCCTACTTTGCAGAGACTTGACATGTGTAAATATCAAAATAGATTAAATTAAAGTTATATACATTTGACCATTGATCAAATAGAATTTTGAAAAAATTACAGCCAATAATTAGTCAAAATAAAAAATACAAATAACATTTCACAGCACAAAGACAAATCACAGATAAATGGAGTTTTTTTTTTTTTAAATAGTCACGTATGCATCTAATAATAAGTAAATAATAAAACAAATATTGAAGATGGATACAAACTTACTTTATAAACAAAATATGATAGACGTGTTCAATGAAATATTGAATAATTCAAGACAAGTTAATTATTAGACACCGGTCCGAATGAACTTAAACATCTGACTCTGGTATATTTAATATTTTTGTGATGCCACAAGTCTTACCTCAGACATACAATATATTTTTAAACATAGTTTTCAGTATTATTTATTAAGTGTGAAAATTTCTTCGTAAATTTGTAAAAAACAATTACTAGAGATAGAACTTGTAAAATAGGTTGTTAGACATCTGGCTAAGTTTAGAGTTTATCCATAAACAAGTAATAGCCACATATTTGTAGTAAGAAACGAACAGAAACATCTCATCAATGTACTACCAATGTTTAGTTTATAATATATTTTGCTGTGTTTATTGTTCTTGGTGTGCAATAAAGATGTATTGTATTGCATCAATATTTGTCATAGGCATGTTCAAATCTTTTCTGATAACATGGCAATTTTTCACATCAACTTCAGTAAGCACATATGTCATAATAAATATATTAGGATGATGGACCCACGATCAGTTTTCTTGATGTGTCAAGTTATTGTCAATAACACTATATTTTTCTTAATTATATGCTAAAAAGCAATGGTCACCATATATTCGATCATAGTAACTGAATGGTCCCTAGCTCCAACTTAGTAAACAAACCAAGATAGCTTTGTCTTTTTGTTTATCACGAAAATCATGTTTTCTAAAATTTTATTCATATTATATAATTACAATACAATATTTCTTTATTGCACACAAAAAACAAAATTAAAGTAGAACAAAAAATCGGCTGTACATTGGGCGGCCTTATCGCCTAAAGCAATTTCTCCCAGGCAACCTTGGGATGGATCAGACTGAGTCAGAACAGTCACGTCGGTATTGCATCAATAGCGAAAATAGAAAAAAAGGTATCTTATCAATACTGTATCTCAAAAAAAAAAACAACAAGAAAAGATAATTTAAAAAATAACCAATACACATAATTAATACTTACCTAAATACATGTCATACTCGCAATAATCATTCATAAATAAACGTTCCGGTTAATTTACCGAGAGATAATGATATTTCAACAAATTTTTAATTAAAAAGTATGTTTATAAACTCACCACTAAGTATATTCTGGAATGCAGGTTCCACATTAGTAGAGTCGAGAGCTGATGTTTCAATAAAACTAAGTCCGTTCTTTTCCGCGAAAGCCTTCGCTTCTTCTGTTGGGATGGATCTGGAACGAGTTATGTTTCAAAGTAAAACACGAGACGTTAGGTAACAATTGTTTTTTAGAATAATGAACTGATTACTGACTTCAATTCGATAAAACTTTTACAGTTATTTCGATATACAAACTACTGGACCGATATTGATACACACGAGAAGTATTATATCAGTACAGAATAGAAATGGGCAGGACTATAATATTAAGAGAAAAACAACAAAGTAGAATGGACCCCTAGACTAAACGGATAATAATAATAATAATAGGAGGAGCTCAAGCACGAAGATGGGCTATGGAACTAAAACTACTCACAGGGACACTCTGAACAAGAATGAGAAAAAGTGGACAAAGGTTGTCTGCAAGAGATTTTAGCGATAAGATCGCGTTTAGTGCCTGTTTCCTGTTGTATATATTATCCAATGCTCTATTTTTTTATGTCTAAAGAGACATCAAATTGTAACAGCTAAGGAAAGAGAGTAGTGGTGAAGGCTCCTTTGCGTCGCCCGAGGCACTGAACAACAATATGATTGATATTAACTCTTATATTGTAAAAAATCAAAAATGAAGGCTTAATAATAATGTCAACCCCATACATTTATTAGATGTATTTTTGCATCTACATTACAGGTTTTTTTTTCTTGTAGCAAAGATAATGAAACCTCAATAGATCGATAAAACCAGCAAAAAAAGTTGATTCTTTCATACTTACAAGGTATAAACAAGGTCAAATTAATGTTAACAATAGTTCCAATGTACTATTGGTAATATACTGGTATGATTTGCTCTATTGCATACAATCTCTAACACTAACAAAGGCTGACTCATTTTTACACCAACTAACAAGATAATGCTGCATTTCAGTGATTCAATTTTCTTTCTTCCATTATAGAACATAAAATTTAGAAGCAAACTAATTTGACATTTCTTAAATTGTTTCCTCCCTTTCTGTTTCCACGAGTGAGAAAAGGATGGGTATAATCTTAGGGACTTTAGTTTAGTCAGTGTGGCCGGCCGAGTCGAGTTCAATGTTTGAAATTATAGCAAACTAGTATAACTAAATAATTTGTGTGACAAATTGTCACATACCAGTAGTGCACTGACAGTAATTTGTGACAATAATGGCTGACAGTAATGGTTTCAAAAGTATAAATAAAATAAAGAGGTAGGAGAATTAACTATAAGTTTTAGCAATACAGTGTTTATGTTTGAGTTAAGAATTCAGATATTTTATTTTAGATTCAGTTTTGTAAATACATAACATATAGAAGCTGTACTCATCTGATATTTTGAAACCAATTACACAAATTTATCAGCTGTGCATAATTTTTCATGCTTTATCATAATAAAAGAAAGTAACACACAATTAATTACATACTGAATGGAAGACATAAACCCCATGATACAGGTATCTCTCTTACAACTCATTACGCCCCAATGCTGGGTTAGGGTCTCCCCTATAGAGGGATTGTGGCTGACCAGTTGGCGCAGTTGGTAGCAATGCTGCCCTCCGGCGCGCCCCGGACAGTTTGAACATTTATGTGCATGAACATGTCTATTTGACCTGTCTGGGTGTTTATATAAGTATGTATATCAGTCATCAGGTTCCTATAGCACAGGCTTTGCTAGTTTGGGACCTGAAGACCTTTGTGTGGATGTTGTTCTATATATAGTTATTATTATTGTAACTTACACAAGAAATAGAAATAAATGGCAGTTTGATTTTATACATATAATATTGAAAATCACCTGAGATGCCTCAAATCACTCTTGTTCCCCACCAGCATTATAAGTATATTCTGGTCGGCGTGATCCCTGAGTTCACGCAGCCATCTCTCTACGTTCTCATAAGACAAGTGCTTAGCGATGTCGTACACTAGCAGGGCTCCGACGGCGCCGCGGTAGTAGGCTGACGTGATGGCCCGGTACCGCTCTTGGCCAGCTGTATCCCATATCTGAGCCTTTATGGTCTTGCCGTCCACCTGGAACAGATTAATTAACATTATGAATACATTTTAACCCATAACATCCCACTGCTGGCCACGTGTCTCCCCTATGAAGGGGGCGTAGGTCATAATCCACCATGCTGGCCACATTGCGGGTTGGGTACTTCACTTATCTTTGAAAGTTATTAACCTTCTCCAACAAGCAGGTTTGCTCACAAAGTTTTCCTTCACCGTTTCAAGCATGTGGTAATAAATTCTAATATGCACATGAGTGAAAAACTCAGAGGGGCAAGCCTGAACCTGGATTTGAACATTTTGAATACTAGATTACGTTCGGCTTTCTAGGTTTGTTGTCCTACTGTACATACTGAGGGCAAAAATGACCTGCTTTATGCACAGTCAGCAACCAACAAAACAGTACACTTTCATAACTGAAGTAGTAAATATTGTATAATGCTAGGTTTGTGTCAGTGGGACAAAGTGCATGATAATACAGCAACCAGCAAACAACTAATGATCTTGCCTGTAGGCATTGAGGTTTTTTAGCGTGGAACAAAGTGGGGGACAGGGATATTGTTGAAATGTGCCCAGTGATTTGTTAATCAAAATTACACATATGTGGAAATACACCTATGTTACTTTTGGTCAGGAAGATTGCCGGGCACAATACAATAACATTGGTTAATGTTATTGTAGCATGTAGAATTATATTTTTGCTACAATTCTGATGATTCAATGTGATGTTCACATTAAAACATTGGAATTATATTTGGTGAATTACATCATACTTTAATGCTTATCATATTACAAAAACTGATTAAATTCTAAATTACATTACAATGTGATTTTTTCTTTTATACAATTGAATTAATAGAAAAAACCACAGCATAAAATCTTCTTTTAGGTAAGGCAAAATCAACTTACAAAGATAAAATCTACATTTCATTATATTCACAAACATAAAAACAATAAAACAATATATCCTCAACGCCTGCAATTTTTTTTCCTTTCATTGTGATGTTTTTGTTCCATATAACATATGTTAGAACTATTATTGTATACTGTCATAGCAGTATTATTCTGGCTCTAAATCAGACCTCAGTACATGTTATTTAAAAGGTTTAGGCAATGTATATAAATTTATATTATTGCTTAATTCTACATCCACTTTATGTTATTGTGATTTCAATAAAGCCTAGATACATCAATTTCAATATTCTGTATCTAATTAGGACAGATCCTTGAAAATAAATCATATATAACAGAACAGCTGATAAACAAATACCTTGCTTAATAAGTATACAATAGAATATCACTCACCTCTATACTTCTTGTGGCAAATTCCACTCCTATTGTAGATTTAGACTCTAAATTGAATTCATTTCTAGTGAAACGTGAAAGGAGACTGCTTTTCCCCACTCCCGAGTCTCCTATGAGAACAACTGAAACAAAGACCCCAATGAGAAATTAGTTATTTTTCACATAAACAATTACATTCTGGTAATTTCTCGTTTATTATACCAGATTAACGATTAGATCACAAAATGATACGTCGAAAGATGACTCACGGATTCTCACATATACCAAATCTCACACAAAATCGATGAGTGACTCAATCAGCTGATACTAAAACAAACTACAAAAGAACAGTTTACGAGTACTGTAGCGGTAAAACCGATAGATTAATAACTTTCAGGACTAATAAATCTGGATACTAAGGACAGCACTTCGGAAAACAATGGGGGTTACGATCATCTTTGAGCTTTTTCTACGTCACTGAGATGAGACAATGGATCCTGATAAACTACGAGACAAACAATAACTGCGTTCTTTGCGAGGATAACATATGATATAGACTATTCCTACAGTACTTACCTTTGAATAAGTAATCGTACTCGTCCTCTCTTGTACCCATTTTGATTTATCAAGAGAGAGCTCCTACAAATCGACGTCAAAATAGGTGAACTATAAAACTTTCAAATCACGTAAACAAAAATAATCGCAGACACAAATATCACAGCCTTTGGAAACGACGCACAATATTCCAAATATCACTTTTTAAATGGGATTATTAGGATTTTAACGGGTTATTGAAATAAATAGCAAAATTGTCATAGGGACAAAATGGCGGAATATTTTACGCCCCTCTAAGGTGCGTTCAGAAACGAGAAAGTGAACTACAGAAAAATAACTAAGTGAACTGCATGAATATATTTAAATTATCATCCTTAATCTATTTCGAGATCAAGCATAAACAACTAGGAATAATAACAAAACATTCTACTTTAAAAAAAGTTAACTCAACTCGAAAAACATTCGTAACAAAATAGTTGAAGGTGTTACGCTGTAGGTTAGTTTTTGAACGTGTCTACAATTGTTGACAAATTACGTCATTGGGCCTAACCAATATATATGGGAAATTTACAGGAGCGTACTTGAGGAACGGTATAGACTTTTTGCCTAGAGATTTTGCCGAAGTCAGGCACAAGTTTGCCCAGGTAATTTGTTACATATCTAGATTGTAGATTTTGAATCAAGAAATTCTGTAACGAAAATAAACATAACACTGTGCATCGTCTAATATTTTTTCAGTTCGGCAGACTCCGGTGTTTGAGTGCGTGCGACTAGACGTATGCGTATGCAATAGCTTCACTGCGGCAGTCCCCGAGTGCCACACATATTTTTTTTATTATATTGCTAATAGCTTCACTCTTTTTTACATAATTAATAGGTTTGCGCTTGAACGCAACTGGTGAGTTGCGTTCAAGCGATTTGAATTGATTGATTGATGAACTCTACATCTGCCCATACACTCTGGACTTATATATATACACAGATATGATTACCTAACTATCTTTTTCATATGCGATGATAATCTTAATCCAACCATTTAGAGGTAGAATGTCATGCCCCAACTGCACATCCATAGTCATACTAGAGTTATTTAGACTAACTTTTTTGTAAATGTTGTTCAAGCATGTATGGTCTTCAAAATTAGAATTTTCATAAGTATGATTACACTAAAAATCAAACATTGAGCCAACGACTTGAGTACTTTAATATGTGATATAAAACCTTAAATTTCACAGTATTTGTGTTTTTTCCCCCAGAATTGAAAACAAGTAGTTCTGCGAACTGTTGACCTTGTGACCAGTACAATTTTGCTAAAATATTTCCATCTTCCAAATCTCAAAACAGTAGGTAACCTTATTTCATAAAAGGAGTTTTTTTTACAGAAGTTCAACACACTTTGTTCCTAATAGCTTCCAACGATGTCTTACGTGTTGTTGAAGGGAAAAGCAACGGGCGTAACCTTAAAAATTGACATCTTAAACTTGTTCTGGTATGGTTTTCGAGTAATAAAGCGCAATTTTATTTTGCATTTTGAAACATCCCCTATTTTGGCATGAAATACCACCTAAATCAAAAAATCATGACGACTTAAAACTTTATAGAAGCTTTATTCCAACTTTCGTCAAAATTGGATGGAAACTGCGACCTATACGCGAGTACAAAATTGCTTGCAAAAAACTATACAAAAGAATATTTTGCCATACTTGA
Organism: Ligdia adustata; assembly: GCA_947049295.1. Taxonomy (NCBI): domain Eukaryota; kingdom Metazoa; phylum Arthropoda; class Insecta; order Lepidoptera; family Geometridae; genus Ligdia; species Ligdia adustata. The sequence continues at coordinate 1,521,246 of OX346221.1, forward strand.
AGCAGAGACGCTTCACTCGCTCGGTCTTTAAAACTGTTAATTATTCGAATTTGCCTCCTTCAGTCCATGTAATTTAATATTTTGGCCTTTACGCCAGACCTTGCGCCGATACTGTATCTATGCTCCACTCCATGCACTGCTGCCAACAATACAGAACCACATCGCCTAAAACCATAGACAGAGAAAGATACTGTACTCCGTGTCCAAAAAAGTCGCGTTCAAAAATTCATTAACCTACATACGTTCAGAGATAAAAAATATACATTTCATATTTTTATTTTTAAAATTTGACATATAAACTAAAGATTTCCTACATAAGTATTACGAATAAAACAACTACGCGGTTGCAGCGAATGCCTCGTCTTCGTCATCGCTATCTTCCACAACTTTCTTGGATATTTCTCGTTCTACAAACACAAACGGGTCGATTTTCATTTTCTCAGGTGACGGCGGACTGGCTATGAGACATCTGCAACAAATATACATTTAAGAATAATATGACGCATGTTATATATACAGAGGAAACTAGTTAGTACTAATAAGGATCAAAAAATTAACAACAGACTTCAATTTAGCAAGCGCCTCTATTTTCGCAATTATTTGGATTTACAAACCAAACTAGGAAACCAATTTTGATTAAATATGTATGGGACGACATGAAAAATAATTTTTAAAATCGACGCTGGCGTCTCTTTAAAAAGGTTGTCTTAATAAAATATGGGTTTTTTATGTTAGAAAACCTGATGTATGGAGAACTTTTTTTGAAGTTAGTTAGAATATGTGATACCAACCAAGTAAAATAACTTATCGGAGCGTTGATCGATTCGACGCGTGATCAGAATGCCGGTTTTTATCTTGCCCAACCTATAAGCATTGCCATTCAATGTGGTAATGCGGCTAGCATACTAGGCACGCTGCCCTCTGGTGGTGGGTTGGAGCATTTGGATCAACTGTAGATCTTAAATGGTCTATAGTAATTTATATAATCTGTCTAATAATGTAATCTGTCTGCTATAATCTTTTTTTTGTTGTTGTAGTTAATCATTTTGTTTTTGTTAATCAAGGCACTTACCTAGTTATAAACAGTCCATCTCTCTTAGGACGTATAGATTGTAGATCTTTCAACAGAGCTCCAATGTTCTCCGCTACTTGCTTCGGATCCATATTAAGCTGTAATAAATAAAATACAATATTAAAGAAGTAGGGCATAGGCTCAAAGTAAAGACTGGTGACTCCCGCTTCGGTTCGTTCCTGGTGCAGAGGATGGCCATTTCTATTCAACGTGGCAATACTGCGAGTGTTATGGGTACTTTTGCACCAGGAACGGTCAGGGGTGGGTTATTTGATTTGAGGTAAGTAATTAATTGTGACGTAATTTTTTTTTTTGTTATTATATATAAATATATATTCAAAATTATTTTAACGCAAGCATTATAAACTTCTGAACAACTGTTCAAAAAATTAAAAAATCTTTTCTCACTCATAGCTCCCCACTAAGATTTGTCAAATGATAACATATAAGGAAAATACCATTATCGCTGCTCTCTCCAGACTTCTGGCCGAAAGGACTTGTGTTCCGACGCTTTTGGCAAGCGAGACAGACAATAAAACCCAAGCCATAGTGTTAAATTTAGTGTTAGATAAGTATAGTATATGTATGTTAGTCTGTAAGGTATTTATAATATGGGCCAATGTTTTTTAACTATTTCTCGTTGCCTGAAATAAATGATTTAATTATGTGTACAACATTAGTTCAAGTTTCTACTAGTTGCCATTATTGATATCGTGCAAAAATCACGTTGAATGTGTAGAAGCTCGTAAATATATAGAGTTCATTCTGTTTCTAGTTTTTGTTGTCATGGCGGCAACAGAAATACATCAATTGTAAAAATGTCACCCTGGCTATTGCATTTTATGTGATACAGCGTTGGGACAGGCAGACGGGTGGGTGGACGGAAAGTGAAGTCTTAGTAATATACGAATAGACGAATATAAAAAATTGAAAGACATTATAACTATAAATAATGATTGATTCGTGACGTGTTAAATATTATTATTAATTCAATATTATTATTTAATTATAGTTTATTATTTATGATTTGTATAGGTGTATTAATACACTATGTATGTATGTATATACCTATTGATAAATGTATTACTTCGAATAATTAATTATTTGAGTCGTGACTTGTAACTTTGAAGTTATGAATAAATTATTGTATTGTATATGGTCCCGTTTTTACCCTAATGTGATCATTTTACATACTGTGCTGTATGTGTTTTGGTCAAAAATGTACACTAGTAATAAATAAACACATTATATTATTGATTGAGCGAGCTAAGCATTTCTTTTTTAATTCTTGTAAAATATTCTTTCGTCTAGTTGTGTTTGTGTGTTTGTATGTATGGATATTTGTCCGCAAGCAATTCTATACTCGCGTTTAGATTGTAGTTTTCAACCAGTCTTGACGAAACTTGGTGTATGGTTACTAAGAATTCAGATAATTTTTTAGTCACCGGGGAATTTTGATTGAAAGGTATTTCTCCCTAAAAGGGGGGAAGTTTGTTACACCGCCATTTACCTACTGGCCAATATTATAAATATTTCATGCAAACATGAAGAACACAACATTTGTTAAGATTCCTAAATATGTCAACAAAAAATGATCCAGTATATGTTGTTTTTTTTACTTCGTTGTAAAAACATTGCTATCGCGAGGTGAACAGTTGGCAGAACTAAAATTATTAAATAAATAAATATTTAGCCAAGGATAATCCTCACCCGTCCCACAGCCACTTCGACCGAGCCGAAGTTGTCCTGCTTGTCATCCCTCACGACCCTGTACTGTGTGCCGCCGGAGAACTTCCTCACCAGACCTTTCAGGTCCGTGTCGAGGGTGCCAGACTTGATGGTGGGGAACTTCCTCTTCATCAGCCCCCGGATGGGCACCAGCTCGGTTATGATGTTAGGGTGGGCGATTACGTAGTCGTACTCGAAGATCTTCACTTGACCTTCCTGCAATGTTAACGACATTTTATTACTAGATTTTATTTTATATTAATTGCTGACAATAATTCTATTGAAAAAAAAAGTGTCTACTGATTTCCATTACGGTAAGCGCCGATTGCTCTTGAACGACTTTGATACGATTAAATTGGGACCACATGCGAGGTATACCCTAAGGAAGTATTTTTTTTTAATGGATATACTTAAGACCGAGAAGCCAGACTGCAAAGACAAAAACCAACAACGAATTGCGTAATTTGAGTAATTTCATAAATTACTCATGAATGTAAAGCGTTTTTTTTTACTTGCTTAAAAAGAGGATAATGATTTTCAAATGTAACATACAGAAAATTACTCAAGGTACAAAATCTTATAAGTAGTCTCGATTATATTTTATATGTTTTATTGTAAAGTTTGTTACCTGTATCTTCTTGACAAGCTCTCCGCCCCCCACCGTGGTAGCACCTGCTTCGAGCACCTCCTTGGCCATCTCGGGTCCCTTGCAGAACGCCAGCACCGTCCGCTCCTCCTCACGAGGGAATGGGTGCGGTAGAAGAGACAGACGAGTGAAGCTGTCCATGTAACGGTTCTGAAAAATATAGGTAGTATATTAGTATACTGTTTTTCTTTTTTTTTTTGTTTGGTAATTCCAATGTCGATCTTTGATGTCTATGTATGTTTATATGATTAAGTCTATTCACTAATGAGTTAGTTAAATATCGACGGTTATATTGTCTGTCTGACTCCTGAAGGATTCAATTGAAATAATAAGTCCAAATTCACTTCATTGTTTCACTCGCGTTTATTCTTTAGCTTGTGAACAGCGCGGCGGGCGGAGGATGACTGAGGAGGCAAGGAAGCGCGCGGGGAACAATAGCATCGAATGCCTGTAAACGCTAATTCAGCATTCCTCTTTGTGTATTGTGCCAGTTCTAAAGAAAAGAAAGAACTCATTTATTTTGTACACACAGGACGCTACTAATACAACTAATTAATTAAAAGTAGACAAAAATTTACAAATAGTAAACTATGTCAAGTTGCAGTGTCCCCGTGCGTTAAAAAAGATCAGCGCTCAGAATGATGATGATGTTCTGAAGTTGTTTCAATTTTCAAACTATAAAAAAAAACAATTAAAAATGTCAAATATCAAGTCGTTAGTCGTTGTGCTCAAGTAAAGTCACGTCATGTGCCCTAGTAAAGCGGTGGAGACTTTACTAGACTTTCTATGGAGATGTCCCGCGAACACATTATTCCGTCTTTCTATCCCACACTTGCTCACGTAAACAAGACATTATTGGTTAATCAGTAATGATCCACCAGTAATGCACATTAAAATTTAAAGAATCAATAATTCTGCATTAAACTGACGAAGACGCCATTATTTCAGCTAACACGGGAAAACCTCCCTTTAAACAGTTTGTGGTGACAAAATTATCAAGACTTCATTTTACGAGACTGGCTTGAAGAATATTTTTTTATTACATGCCTCCGCCAAATTGTGTTAAAAATAAGCCACTTCATGGTACTGTAGCAACTACAAGGAGTGAAACGGTTTCTTGTAAGCAAGCGTGCCCCATCTTAGGCCGTATCGTCGCTTCACATCAGGTGAGTTGCGGCCAAACGCAAGCATATCTCCTATAAAATAATGAGCATATAGTTATTTTTTTATATGCTAGATCAATGTTTGACCACTTTAGCCTTGTAACTTATATGTCTAGAGTTACATATAAACATAGATCTCGACTATACCAATATTATAAAAAGGAAAGGGTACGACTTTACTATATCTGACGTTGATTTAAGGGTCGGGAGATTGGTGAGGGGGGAGGGGAGGAAAGGGTAGAGTCCCTAAAGGGATTTTTTGCGGAAACCCCCGGGAGATATTTTATTTTTTATTTATTCACTTTTTATTTCATCACATTGTTAAGAATGCATTCTACCTCTACCCAAAACTTGATTATGGTAGCTACGTGTGGGTTTAACACAGATATTAACCTAACCAACCAATATCGGACTTCGGGTGGGCTCCCGCCAGAAGTTCTAGCGGTCGCCCCTGAGTGGAACAAGCTACACGAAATCGAGAGAAATGAAGAGAGGAGGTGGCGAGCGAAGCGAGCCGGCGACCTCCGTAGCGTAACGAAGACCGAGAGACCTCTCTTGAGCTACTGGCTCCCGCGCTTTTTATATTCACTCTAGGGGTTGGGACTAAAAGACTGCGTGGAGTAAGGGGTGCTCTGTGTCGGATCTACATCTCCACTCGAAGTACCTGGGTTTAATTGAGTATTCTATACATTATGTCATTGTTATGGTGGCGTACGTTTCGTTTTACGTATCGACGAAATGTCGTAATCGTAATTTAATTCAATGAAAGTACGAAAATACTCCATTACTAAAATGGTTAATGGTGTTCGCGCGTATTACAGTTATAGTCTGTGGTGATTGCTAAGAAAGTTGTAGAAAATAATACAATTTTACGATTTTTTATAATTAATATATCATAAACTATAAATTTTCGCAACAAATGACTTTGGGTGAAGTTTTGTGATAAATAAAGGATTCTATAAAAAAAAATTGAACCTCTAACTCTGCGTCATATATAGTAAAGTCAAGCCGAAAGTTTCTTTGTAATGTCTAAGCCTAATCATAAACATTATTTGACTTCCTAATCACACTCATTATTACAATTCCTACTAATAAATTAATTACAGAGTTGTACTAAGGATTTCTGTAAATTCGACCCTTAAACAGGTCAATATAGGAAATTTAAAAGTTTGAAACTTTGTTTCGTCGCATAACAGACAAGCAATAAGGTAGATTTTTTACCAATTACCTTTTTAGCGGCAGACATATTAAACTCAATCTGTGCATACACATATGCATTAGGCTGGTTGTACATAGTTGGGTGGTGGGTCTCTTGATGAGCTCTCACAGCATCCTCTGCCGAGTACACCACCCATTTGTGATACTTCAGTTGATACACATTGTCCTTCGGATCAGCTTTGTACGAGTCATCTGCATGCTTGTTCACCACTATTTTAGATAATCTGAAATGTAAGTCAACAATATCAGACCTATTTGTTTCTTACAGTTTACATGAACTCACTATAATTATAGTTTTTATTGATAAATGCCTTAACTAGACAAAACCTTATTGTTTCAAGTGGTTAAAGTTTTAGCAAATACTAACACATACAATAGATTCCAAACATAATAATAATATTTGAGTATCTGACTCTTAAAATTGGGGAAATGCAAATATAGATTTATTTTATTACATAAACTATCATCCTTGGCTATACAGATACAGATTTCAAATGAAAGAGAAGTAAACAGTCTCTATAGCAGATTGAAACATTTTTGGCTACTCGCTGTTATTTATTTACAATACAAAAGCAGAACATTAAAAACCTGAATATGAGGTCTTAAGTATAGTAATAGAGTAGCTGTCACTTACTTATCTTTTCCTCTTTCATTGTGAGGAATAAATCCAATTTTTGTCACTTCAACCTTTACTTTTTTAGCACGCGCCTTGGCTCTGGTGCCTTTACGCGCTGCATAGAAGACAGCTGCGGTGTGGATTGATCTCTGAAATAATAACAAATAAAAAAGGCTATAGGATAAGCAAGTGTACAAGACAAGCCCTCAATAGACTTAAATAACAGAAGTTTACTTGTATTAAAATGATTTACTAGTTCAAGAGGCAATTCATTCATAGTCTATTAACATAAACTTACCAGATTTGCTGAGTTACAGTTGTAAAATGATAAAGACGAGTTGAACATGGACCCTGAAACACCAAGAAAGTTTCGGTATGATTTCAGTGTAAATATGACGCCGTTAAACAAGCGCTTAGATTATTTGACTCACGGAATAAAGATCCAGCCATCTTGATAGGTAATGAAGATACTTATTGTAGTTTTATTAGATATTTCGTCTTTATTTATTTTTACACCCTAATCACATTTTAGGTTATCCATAAACAAGTGTTGTTTCTTTATATCATCTCAGCTGTGCTGTCAAATTCACTTTGAAGTTGACGGTTACGCATAATTCGAAAACTTGCGTGCTTGTCTATGGTTACACAAAGCCGATTCATTTTCAAAACACTTGTTGTTCGTAAGTTTTATAATATTAGTATTTATTTGGCAGCAATATGAATTAAACAAAGACTGTTTTATATAGTAATTATACTAATAAGCGTACTAGTAAAGAATGGAAACGATAAACTGTAGTTTATTGGCGATATCGCTATGTGTTTTGCTATGGGGTGTGGCCGGCCAGTACGAGTGGCAAATACGGGATGCTTTCGACGAAGTTCGAGGAAAGATGGATAAAATAAACCAAGACAACTGCTTTATCAGTCATCTTGATGACTTATACTTGCCCGAGGATTCAGTATCACACCACCCGGATGTGAAAGAGATCAATATAAATCCTGTTTTCCCTAACCGTACCGCGATGCTTCATTTGCACAACATGGCTATGAATCGAGCCTTTTTCTGGAGCTACATCCTCCAGTCAAGATTCATACGACCAGCCATCAATGATACTTATGATCCTGGTATGATGTACTACTTTCTTTCCTCTGTAGCAGACGTGTCGGCCAACCCTTACATAAACGCCAGTTCTATTTACTTCTCACCAAACATGTCATACACATCTTCGTACAGAGGATTCTTCAATAAGACCATGCCCAGATTTGCACCAAGAGCCTACCGAGCTGATGATTTCAATGATCCTGTACATTTACAAAAGATCTCCACTCTGAACACATTTAACGTTGAAGATTTAGGTGCTTTTGATTCAGATAGTTTATCAAAGGATTATACATCTGAGTTTTACAGAACAAATGAGTGGTACAAGAAATGGTTGCCTGATAGAGTAGATAGAAGGCATGATACTAAGACTACATATCAAGTGGAAATCAGATATGCAAATAACACTAATGAGACATTCACATTCCACGGACCTCCTGGAAATGATGAGGTATGTATACTACCTACTGTCTTCTAACCAAATATTGAAATATTTTCATTTTGTCCATGACTGTTATTTAGTAACGAGAATTTATCTAATATCAATTATAAAATGCTAAATATAATTTTCTTTAGTCTCATTAAAATTTTGAAACGCTTACAGGCCTATACCAATAGACTACTTATTAGATTCTTTTAATTGCACATAAATAATAACTAAACATTCATGAGAAAGCCACTTTCTCTTCTACCTTTGTACATTATGATGTATAAAGATAGAATAGAGAGATTAACTATTGTATTCAAGGCAAAAATCCTCTTTGGCATGTATTTCACATACTTATTTATTAATTATGACACCAGCCTGCCCTAACCAGCCATAATAAATGATCATTTTACAAATATTGCAGGTTCCCGGCCCAGTTAACTGGACTCGGCCATATTTTGACTGCGGCAGACTGAACAAGTGGCTGGTGGCGGCGGTGTCTCCCATTGCAGACATCTACCCTCGCCACACGCAGTTCCGACACATAGAATATCCAACGTGAGTAATAACAATGCTACTCGCATATTAAATAACAAGTATGGGCTAAAACAAGAAACAATAAAAGTATGACTGTTTGAAAGCTTTTATGTTAAAAAAAACCTACATTAAACCAATCAAGTCTAAGATTTGTTTTAAATACTATAAAAGATACCAAATCGGTAGTTGTTGGGAACAATACTCTTGAAGTTGTTGTTCTCTATAACTACCTCGGACAGATTGTGCAGTTAGGCAGATCCAACTTCGACAAAGAGGTCGCCCGAAGAATCCGACTTGGATGTGCAGCGTTTGGGAAATAACGTCATATTTTCTCGTCTAAAATCCCGCAGTACCTGAAGACAAGGGTCTTCAATCAACTTCTTCTTCTTGTGTGTTGCCAGTGATGACATATGGCACAGAAACGTGGTCTTTAACTTTTGGCTTGCTAGATAAGCTCAAAATTGCTCAGTGTGCAATGGAAAGAGCTATGTTGGGAGTATCTGCGCGATAGAATCCGTAATGTGAATAATCGCCGAAGAACTGGAGTTGCCGACATTGCTTGTAGGATGTGCAAGCTGAAGTAGCAATGTGCTGGCCACATCGCTCGAAGAACTGATAACCGATGAGGAAGAAAGGTTCTTGAGTGGCGACCACGAACTGGAAGAGTAGGGGGCTCCCCCTTAGAAATATAGGCCTCACCTATGTTCAGCAGTGGACGTCTTTGGGCTGTTCATGATGATGATGATGACTATAAAAGAATGTACTAGATAACTATTATGTGTTTGATGTTTATATGTCTGCAGTAAAGAGTTAATTCATTCATTCATTCATTCAATGGAGTAGGCAGCAATCTCTGTGTAACAAAAGTAACATGAGTCATTGTCTTGAATGAAGGCTTTATATGCTTTACAAGGTATCCATTTCCAAGTATACATTGTCTTTGGTTTGAATACGTCATTTCAAACATTCTTTGATCAGTTTCATCATTAGCCAGGTATAGTGGTAGGCAATCATCTTGAACTAAAACCAACATAGTGTGGATATTTACAGGCATGTGAAGATACTTATATAAAACTAGGCTAGGCAGGACGGACTTGTGCACTAAGGGTCCTGTACCATTATATATACTAAATAGTTTAAGCGTCTACCTGTTGCCATGATTAATATTGAGCAAAAACAACAAGAAAACATGTTCGTTGTGTTTTAGCTCCCTTAAATATTTATTCTATTCTGTTTTTAATATTTGTTGTTATAGCGGCATTAGGAATACATCATCTGTAAAAATTTCACCTGCCTAACTATCATAGTTCATGAGATACAGCCTGGTTTCACCTGCCTAACTATCATAGTTCATGAGATACAGCCTGGTGACAGACAGATAGCTAGATGGACAGCAAAGCTTTAATAATAGGGCCCTATTTTTACCCTGTGGATGTGGAACACTCAAAATAAAGAAGGTTTATTTGAAGGATAAAAGTTCTTTATATTAACAGGTACACGGCAGCAGTGGTGATGGAGCTGGACTATGATCGGATAGACATAAACCAGTGTCCGCCGAGTCAAGGCAATGATCGCCCCAACCGATTCGCGTCTACAGCACGCTGTAAGGAGACTACTGAGGTAATCACAACATCAAGCGTTGAGCATTATAACTTACTGACTGACTTTCCATATTTTCAAAACAACGAATCTAAAACATTTCAATTCAACTTTCTATTTTTATATGTATACAGGTATTTGATATTCTCAGATATGGTGAGATTGAAAAATATGTGAAATAGGTTTTTTAGCTGCCGAATCGTCCCATACAAATTTTATCAGGTTTGGCTCAGTACTGAATGACAGAAAAAGTAAACTCGCGTGTCAAATTTAAGTTGGTTGTTACTTTCTTCTACCGACTTTCCAAAAAAGGAGGAAGTATTCAATTCTTGGGTGGTCTAATTTAAATTTAATTATAATCGGTGAAGAGGTTTGAGTTTTAAATCGAAATGAAAATCTATCGGCGCGCCTGGCGTAATGGAAGCCCGCAACCTCGTTTTAAAAAGAACTTCTTGTTATACTGTAAATTAACTTGTTTATTCCCAGTGCGAGCCACTACATGGTTGGGGCTTCCGTCGCGGCGGGTACCAGTGTCGGTGCGCGGCGGGACACCGGCTGCCGGGCCTGGTGCGCCGCCCCTACCTCGGGGAGATCATAGAGCGAGCCACCTCCGACCAGTATTACAACAACTTCGACTGCATGAAGATTGGCTGTGAGTATTACAGCTAGGTAACAGTGTATCAAGATTGGCTGTGAGTATTACAGCTAGGTAACAGTGTATCAAGATTGGCTGTGAGTATTACAGCTAGGTTACAGTGTATCAAGATTGGCTGTGAGTATTACAGCTAGGTTACAGTGTATCAAGATTAGCTGTGAGTATTACAGCTCGATTACAGTGCACCAAGATTGACTGTGACTATTACAGCTGTTACAGTGTAGCGACGTTTTGGTTCTTAGTTGATTTTCGACTGCGACATTGATCTAAGTATTTTAAAAACATTTTGAAAGTTTTGTACAGTCGATTGCAATAAAATGTAATCAATAAGGCCAGGGATACAACAGTATCCATGGTCAGATCTTTTATTTAGAAAAGTAACATGTTAGATTCATTTTATTTAACAATACGGGTTTTCAGGCCTTCGTTTTGAACACGAACGATTAATTTCATCCCTCATGAAGTTCACCCAATGTGAATGATACTATAGTTGAACCTTGCCAACAATTAGCTGTGCGTTCCATGCATACACTCTAGGTGCAACTATTCGCTCTGCTCGCGTTCGCGGCCTCACTGTAAATAACAACTGACGCGTTCGGAGCGTCCGTTAGGTGCAACTATTTAACGATCAGAATCGCTTGGTAAAAAACACTCTGTCGTTTATCTGACAGTTGACAGTACATGGCTATAGCAATAAAAGCTATTTTTCCGTGAAGTGACGTTGAGTTGCTGTCAGTGTAAGTATTCTACTATCGCGTTTGAATACCTACGGGCAGGGTAAAAAACAACGAAAGAACTCCAACCCAAAATGGCCGCCAGCACAAAATGGCGATGTCGGGGGTTTTAATTTTTACTTGACTGCCAAATATTGAGGGATGTTTTTCGAGTGTATGTATGTATGTATATTTCTTTGGCACGCCCTAGAGCCTAAACGGCTTGTCGCATTTTGACCTGAGTGGTGTCAATAGATCCGTCTTAGTCGTGAGAGTATATATATAAAAGAAATTCGTGGTAGTTACACTATTTATAACTCAAGAACGGCTGAACCGATTTGGTTGAAAATTGGCGAGGAGGTAGCTTAGAACCAGGAGACGGACATAGGACATTTTTTGTTCCCGTGGGATAATTAAGTTTCCACGGGTAATACCGCGGTGTACTGCTAGTTAAAATTAAAAAAAAAAAGGAAAGTAAAGATGATGCACAGGTTTAACGATTTAGCAGTAGGGTTTTTTCGATGTCGCCTCTAACCACATGTTTAAATTTGACTTGTGTATAGGTTTAAATACACTTAAATACTTAGGGACTAGTTCATTTAAGGCTTACAACACAGAATCACAGTAGTTGATAATAATGTCCAAGTTTAACAAAATTTGTGGAAGGTAGGAAGCAACAAACTATAGAGAAATTTATATGGGATAACAAAAATGCGAAAATTCAAATTTAAATGCATTTTTTTTTAAATTTTCCACGATGTATATTTTTTTAATGTGTATGTTTGTAATTAAGGGGTGCAACGCTTGCCCGTGCAGTGGGAGAAGGCTCACCCGTTCCTGCGAGCTATCTACATGGACAGGTACTACGAGTATGTGAACTCCACGAGCGGAGCCGACGCGCTGCACACGGAGCGACTCAATGTGTACGAGGCGTTGAACTTCATACGTAGCGTGCAACCACACAACTGCTCCAAGTAAGGAAATTATGTATTATAAAAGGGGGCAAAAATATAACAGAAAGATTGCCTATAGACCATTTCAGATTTACAGATAATCCAAATGCTCCAACCCACCACTAGAGGGCAGCGTGCCCAGTGCTAGCCGCATTACCACGCTGAATGGCAATGCTTATGCGTTGGGTTAGTCAAAAAACCGACATTCTGGTCACACGTCGAATCGTTAATGCAGGTTATAAGCTATCTTCGTGCCAAAGGACTTGTTTCATTTTCGGCCAGGACGATGAACGTCCACCAAAACAATGCCTAAATATGTGGTTAACATTGTGTATTAATGAAAAATGCGTCAGTCACCTCCTTCATTGTGTACAAAAATATCTAAATTCTGAAAATTGTAGTGGAATTATGGCATCTCGGGAAGATTTATGTATTCTAGGTTGACTGCAACGGTTACATTGGTTTACCGCCAGTCACAAATGTCAAAATTGACACAATAAAAACGAGTAAATCACCTATTTGCGTAAATAACATGTAAATATTTTGATTCGAGACTAATTTTGTACACTGCGATAAGTTACGTTATTTTGAATTTTTTTGATATATTAAAGATCAATACGCCGTAACGTATTTATGGTATCATGTACACTGTCCTGGCCGGAGCTCCATACATCATTGAAACAACTCTTTTCAGCCAAATCCGTTGAGCCGTCTGAGCGTGAAGGAGAAACAAACACAGACACACGTTTTTTCAAATATTAGGATATATTATTATATATATTTTATATTGTATAGAGCGGTCGCAATTCTATGATTAGAATCAGAACATCTTTTCTCTTGATGGTTTTCAGCACTTCGACCTATCTAGAAAAGTGCCTACTTTTTCTGTAAAGTAACCCTAACTAAGACTTAATAACGACTAAAACCATGTTATTTTGACAAAAAAACGCTTACTTTGCAATTAAAAAAAAAATTGTTATTGATATTATCGCGACAAACACTTTAATAACCAGTGATAACAACACTAACTAAATTAAATCAACAAAAAATATGAAAAAACAAAAACATAATCACAGACTTACAAATTTATGATATTCGTATTAATGAGACATGGTGTTTAGATACAATCCTACGGATTTGGTCCTGAACGGAGACATAGCTTACGGTGTCGAAGAGCAACTGGAGAACCAAGCCAAGATGGCGCTGCGTCTCGCTAACTTCATCAGCGCTTTCCTACAGGTCAGTCACCAACCGACATTACGAAACATACGAAACGTATAAATAGACAACGATTATAATTAGAATAGATAAACTCTTAACGATATTGTTTTAGCGAATACCATTCCACGTGAATTCTACGCGTTTAATATGTAACGCGGCCGCGTTATGCGTCCGAAATGTTTATAGCAAAACCCGTGAGGAATAACATGGTGGTAGGACGTTTCCTATCGCTCGCCTGGCTAACTACTACCCTCAAATTGTAAAATATGTCGCCAAGCACATAACGTTATCCCGGTAGCCTTCCTTGAGAGCCAGTGCATTCCAGACTAGGCATGCTGCATCTAGCTACAGTATCGCTGACTTCCGTGATCGTGCGAACTTGTGCTCAAATGCCTAGCTGTGTAGGATAAAAAAAAAATAGTGAATAAGTACCTGACATCTTTCTTCCCAGTCCTGTTCCTGTTCAGTGAGATAGCGTTGCCATGACATTTACTTATAATCTTATCTTTTGTAAAAGTTTATGTTTAACGAGTAAATGTTGTCACGACCATTTAATTAAATATGGTTACTATTGTCAGGTGTCGGACCCTCAAGAGGTGTTCAGCGGTAACCGAGTGACGGACAAGCCTCTCACTGAGGACCAGATGTTCGGCGAGACGCTCGCGATCGTGCTCGGAGACTCTAAGATATGGTCTGCAGGTGAATAACACCTCTACAGGGTCTAGTCTGTACGAGTGGCGGACAAGCCTCTTACTGAGGACCAGATGTTCGGAGATACGCTCGCGATCGTGCTCGGAGACTCTAAGATATGGTCTGCAGGTGAATAACACCTCAGGGTCTAGTCTGTACTATTGTAACCGAGTGGCGGAAAAGCCTCTTACTGAGGACCAGATGTTCGGAGATACGCTCGCGATCGTGCTCGGAGACTCTAAGATATGATCTGCAGGTAAATAACACCTCTACAGGGTCTAGTCTGTACTATTGTAACCGAGTGGCGGAAAAGCCTCTTACTGAGGACCAGATGTTCGGAGATACGCTCGCGATCGTGCACGGAGACTCTAAGATATGATCTGCAGGTAAATAACACCTCTACAGGGTCTAGTCTGTACTATTGTAACCGAGTGGCGGACAAGCCTCTTACTGAGGACCAGATGTTCGGAGATACGCTTGCGATCGTGCACGGAGACTCTAAGATATGATCTGCAGGTAAATAACACCTCTACAGGGTCTAGTCTGTACTATTGTGACCGAGTGGCGGACAAGCCTCTTACTGAGGACCAGATGTTCGGAGATACGCTCGCGATCGTGCACGGAGACTCTAAGATATGATCTGCAGGTAAATAACACCTCTACAGGGTCTAGTCTGTACTATTGTAACCGAGTGGTGGACAAGCCTCTTACTGAGGACCAGATGTTCGGAGATACGCTCGCGATCGTGCTCGGAGACTCTAAGATATGATCTGCAGGTAAATAACACCTCTACAGGGTCTAGTCTGTACTATTGTAACCGAGTGGCGGACAAGCATCTCACTGAGAGGACCAGATGTTCGGAGAGACGCTCGCGATCGTGCTCGGAGACTAAGATATGGTCTGCAGGTAACAACAGACCTTAAAAAAAGGAGGAAGTTTTCGATTGAATTGTATTTTTCTTTGCGAGTGTATGTTACCTTTTTTCTTAGCCACATTTGGACCGATTTTTGGTTTGTGACAGAAAACAGTAATTTGTAACTTTAGTCTGACTATAAATTGAGTAGTCAAGTTTTTTTTCTGTTTCTAATAAATATTTTTCTTTCTTTCGATTTAGACATTGATTTCGAAATAAAAAAGTTACATATAAAACAATACTGAATCAGAAGTTTGGTTTTTCAACCTTAAATTTTTTTACTTAGACTTTATTACCTTTGTTAAGAAAACTTATAAAATAGCAGATGGATTACTTATGACCACTTAAAATCTATTGAAAATTTCGAATTTTCTAACCCACCACCAGAGGGCAGCGCGCCCAGTTTGCTAGCGGCATCACCGCAATGAATATCAATGCTTACACGTTGGTCCAGATATACACCGACATGGTCACGAGTTGCATCAATTTCACTAAACTCTCCTAAGGAACAACTTTCACTATGGGACCAACTCAAATTCGAGAAGAAAAAAAACAGCTGTTCCATACATTATGTCGACGAACGACCAAATTTTTGTATAGAACAGCTGATTTTGTTTCTTCTCGAATTTAGTGTTGGTCCCATAGTGAAAGTTGTTTCTTAGGATGGGTCCAACGATCCCCTTTCGGCTTAGTACACCCCTAGCCGACCATGTATAAGTATTCGGTAAGGATTATCAACACATTAAAAAATAAAGAACAGAATGACAAAATATAAATGAGTGAACGATGCTGGAAAATATGCTATTATTATCTTCTATTATTGTACATTATTTTATTGTACAGGTACATTCTGGGACCGGAACAAGTTCACGAACCGTACATTCTTCGCGCCCTTCGCTTACAAGAAGGAACTCAACACGAGGAAGTTCAAACTGGAAGACTTGGCGAGATTGAACAAGACTGGTGAGAATCGGCGCCATGATTGACACTGACAATGACATTTCTCCCAAGTAGGAGAGAATGAATGTAATAGTCACGTTTTGAGAGATTATTGAAAATGTAACAAGAGTTCGGCATAATGTTATTCTTTTCAAAAGCTGTAAAAAAATGATGACATTTATTATCTGTATTTTCGTTGTTTGTTTAGGTACGGTTTTTTTCTTCTTTTATTAATGGCAGCGTACGATTTGTATATTTGCCAGCGTCAAGTTTATCAATTTTCGTTTTATTTATCAATAAATTTAAGTCAAATATCAAGTCAATCATAAGTCATCGTGGTCAAGTTAAAGTCATATCATGTACCCTCGTAAAGCGGTGGAGACTTTACCAGGGTTTCTATGGACATTTCCCGCGAACACGAAAACCACGTTATTCCGTCTTAATATCGCTTGCCCACACTTGTGCACATAAACAAGACATTAATGTTTAATAATACACTAATATTATACATTAAAGTTTGCAGAATCACAAGTTTTGCAATAAATACACAGACAAAGACGCAATTTTTTCAGCGAACGCGGGAAGAACTCCTTGGTACGGTTTGCAGATGACAGATACAATAATATTTTTTTATTGGTGGCATCTAACGGTCTTAGCATAAATACGAGTTTTTTATTTCAGTTTTTTTCTAAATTATTCTGAAGAAAGTGGATATAAATATCTGTAATTTTTGGTATGAACTCTTCATTACATTATCTCGTAACGGTTTTCGAATTTCCATCACTTTCGAAATATGAAATATTGACAGTTGACACAATACCTTCTAAAACAAATGTATAATCTATTATTTCACAGAAGAGGTATACACAAACAAACCTTGGTTCCAATTCCTCAAACAACGTTGGTCGACCAACTTCGACAGTCTCGAACAATTCTTCCTCAAGATGAAGATCCGTAGCGACGAACTTGGCAAATATTTGAAGAAATACGAAAGATTCCCAACTTATTATAGAGCGGCCAACTTGCAGCATGGACATTGGACGCGGCCCTACTTCGACTGCGACGGACATCTCAAGCAATGGGTTATTACATATGCGGCGCCTTTCTTCGGTTGGGACAGTGTTAAAGTTAAACTGGAGTTCAAGTAAGTTTTTTTTTTTTATGGTTGAACTTACTTGGCGTGGGTCTATACTAAAAGGGCTTTCTAATTTCGAGCAGCGAAATCAAAGCGATCATATTAAGAGAGCCACGGAAATCTAGCTGCAGTTCAAGGAAGTATTATAATTACTTAGAGTCTTACTTGTAGCGATGATGGTAGAGTGGTTAGTGGGGTCGATTGCCGTGCAAAAGGTACGAGGTTCGATCTCACGAAACATGCAAACAGAGCCTGAGCTACCGGTGAAGGAAAAACATCGTGAGAAAACCATAGCATGTTGGTAGGACTAAATACTGCGTAAGAGTCTTCACAATGAAGGGGGCGTAGGCTTATCTATACTATGGACATTGGACGCAGCACCTTTCTGCTGTTAGGACAGTGATAAGTCAAACTGGGGCTAAACGCAGGAAGAGAGATTAGTTAGTTTCCCAATTTCCTTGCGATACCTGGACCGAATTCAAAAAAACTGTATATACATTTTTGTGTGAAAGGGTTGGCCTATAGGTTCACTTTAGGACGAACTCCGGCTACTAATTCACGGCTCATAATAATTGTCACAAACTGACTGAGCCAGCGAAGCATTTCTTCTTCGAATCCGGCAATTTTTCTTTATCTGACGGCAAGTACGTTTGTTTGTCTCTTGGAAATTTCGTAATCGCGTACACGTTGTATTTTGTACGTGCAGTATTAGTTTAATATTGATTTTTTGTATATTTAATTAATTTTGTTATTTGTCAGGGGTGTGGTGGCTGTGACGATGTCGCTGACGTCACTGGACATCAACCAGTGCCCTGACAAGTACTACGTGCCTAACGCGTTCAAGGGTACTGATAAATGCGACCGGATGTCTTCTTATGTAAGTGTCTTCATCATCATCTTCCTGACCTTATCGCACTACGTGGGGTCGGCACAACATGTCTTCCTCTTCCGTTCTAAGAATTTTAACAAGAATTTTTCTCTTGCATTTTTTTGTGTGTATTCAATAAAGAATTGATCTATCTATCATTGTACTCCGGTAGGTCCCAAAAACAGGAGTGAAAACTAGTATGTAATTCTGTAGTACAAATAGGGTCAATGTTTTTTTAAATTGTTCTATTACGTCAAGTTCCATAGAACGAATGGCACCTACCGTTCTACCCTCTCAGCCGAATTCACTCGTAAATTTTTAAAAAGAAACGGGTTGCTTAGTCTAAGGCCTAAACTGACCTTAAAATACCTTTTCTAACTTTAATTAAAAATACACTTTTCACGCTCACCGGATTGTTTGTTAATCAAAATGAAACAAGAAACACGCTTTAGTTTGCTATAAAAATGTTTTCAAACAATAATGAATGTCGTATTTTGATTTGTTTAGTGTGTGCCGATCCTCGGGCGAGGTTTCGAAGCGGGCGGCTACAAGTGCGAGTGCCTGCAAGGTTACGAGTACCCATTCGAAGATCCAATCACATACTACGACGGACAAATAGTAGAGGCAGAGTTCCAGAACATTATAGCTGATAAGGAAACCAGGATAGACATGTTTAAATGTAGGCTGGCGGGAGCGGCCGCGGTACAAAGCAGTTTATTTACTTTGTTCGGTTTGTTGTGGATGCTTTATAAACTTATGTAGACTGTTTTTGATCTGATTTTCGTTCTACTAGTATGCCTTGACTTGTTATATCATTCCACTCGTTCGGTGAATGATTTCATTCGTTCGATGAGTGGTTTCATTCGTCCAATGAATTTTTTCATTCGATCAGTGAATGATTGCATTCGTTTGATGAATGATATCATTCGTTCAAAGAATGGTTTTATTTGTTTAATGAATGGTTCATTCGTAAATGTTTTTCTTTCGAGAAATGAAATTGTTCGCGTTTTAAATTGATATTAGTTCGTTCAATGAACGAATGAACTTATTGTACGGACACAATAAAATTACTTCAATGAATAAAATCACTCTCAAATTCGTTCGAGAATGAAACCATTTATTAAACGAATTTAACTGTGTTAGTTTATTTTATGAGCTCGTTCATTTCGTTTTAAAAAGTTATGTATTCATTAATCTCGTCATCAGACTGTGTTTGCCACGTATCACGGCGCGTTGTATCTATTGATTACGCGATCCGTGGATACTAACCCTAATTTTATATGTACCCATTTAATCAATCGTTAAATGAATGAAATAATTAATTGAACGAATTTCATTTTGTTCATTCGTTCCATGGTTTCGTTCATTATTATTTGAATTAAATTTGAGAGATAATGCGATAATCTATAATTTTACAAGAATTTCACGCAGTAGATAAATAGTATGTATAACAATATCTTTTGTCTTGTTTTGATGTATGACATTCTCTGTTAGATAAAAAAGGACAAAATACGCCGAGAGAAATTTAATGCTGAAGCTGTAGAAGATGTTATTATGAAACCGTTCTAGCAGATATTTGCTTTCACTTTAATGTACGAGCGGTGTGAGGTTTTGTGGCTGTTACCATTTCTAAGAACAGTTCTAGCGTAAAATTCCTGCTAGGCTCGCGATTTTTGTAACTGTGAACTAAATTGTAACTGAAAAGTTATTAGTTTACACTTGGCATATTATACTGGCTAAATGCCAGCTAATGATCGTATTAAGCCATATCTAGAAAAAAAAATCATTTATTACATATGTTTATGGAACTTCGTAAATGTTTACAAATTATGAAATTCCTTACTTAACTTTTATTTGTATTACTTTAATTTACAAAAGCTTTAAAATTAAGTGCAGCTGAAACAAATTCTATAAGAGCTACATGAAATTATCGGTTTCAGCAGTGAAGGGAAACGGCGTTTGTTTGTTAAACTATTTTAGGAAACCAGTTTCAAAACCCCGGTTACCTTCACGGCCAAAGCCATATTATCATGCACGCCGACAATTATATTTATAGTTATTTTAAAATCAATTGTTTTATATTGGACGCAGCTTTACAAAGAACGCACTGATTCCTATCAAGTATCGCGTCTTCTCGTTCGCACATAGAAGATAATGTTATTAGTATGAAAGAGAAAGCACTATATGCATAGCGATATTTACATCAGAATAGAGCAGATTCTAGTTTAATAGTTTAAGCGACTAATTTTATACAATTTTTATTTGTTATATGCAACTTTCTTACGTCCTTTACATAGATACTATTTATTTTTCATATTATTTTTCAAAGTTATTTTCTTTTTTTTGCTTTCATATTTTTTTATTCTGATTTATGTTCTCAAAAATAGACTGAAGTATTTATTCTTGAATCTCAGCACAATGTTTACATATCTTTATTTGTGTAAGATAAAGGGTAATCAATATTATGTAAACTTAAGATAAAAGCAGTGCGTTTAGTAACGGTCATATACAAAAAAAAAATTAATGTGTCCAGCAGTGATGTATAACCCTATACAAAGATTCTGAAATACTAAATGCAAGTATTTTAGATATCAGATACAAACAGAAATAGAAATTGTTTTCTTAACAAAAGTATTTTATCTTTAAAGAGTATTTGGAATATAGGTATTTTGTATCTGTATTTCAGATACTTTCATCTAAAGAAAAAGAAAGAAAGAATTTTTTGTATTAGAAACAGAAAACAAACATAGTCAGACTGAAGTTACAGATTTCTGTCACAAACCACACCCAACTCAACATAATGCTGGTTGAAACAACCAGCGTTGATCTTCCGTTGGAACCGGTTGATCTAAGATATGTCACGTCACTGGTGTCCAGAATAAGATTTGTTTTTAGTTTCGAATGGGAGATCCTTATTCTATAAGTGTATGAACTAGTATGAACCTTACAAACTGATACAGATTTAAAAAATATCATATCTGATATCGGACCATCCAGAATAAGTATGGTTTTGATATAAACTGTTTAATGTTCACTATCCAACATTTTTTCATATCCATAATTAGTGTTTCTTACACAGTAAAATTTATAACCTACTGGGAACTGGTGCAAACTGCATATTTGAATCAGCTCAGTTGGTCAAGTCTGTTATTTGAATTGTCTCAGAATTACAATTGCATTGTGCCAAAATGACCGTTTCGACATAGAATAGATCAGTGTTAGTATCAACAATTATGTTTTGTTTAATACTAACTGTGGCCTATACTATGTTAAGACGGCCATTTTGGAACAATACATTCGTAATACTGAGACAATTCAAATAACAGTTTCGACCACCGGATCTGAGTTACCCACGGCCATACAAAAGTTTATATCTCAAAAAAATTGTATTTAGTTGATGTTGCTATATTTATGGCGATGTTTTTTTTTTAATAATGACACACGGAACCAGTCAAATAACTAAATTAGAATGTATGTAAAGTATTGTTCAGTTACATAGTTTAATGGTCAATAAATTTGTAACAAAAATATAGACGCAGCTATATTATTGTAAAATTATGTAAGCACTTGGTTTTGCAATCTTAATATAATTTATAGAAAAATTACATAAAATCATAAACTAAATTTTACATACATGTGTACTAGAGACTGGTGTTATTTTGACAGATTTATTCATAGATTGTGAATCCGTAGCAAATCGGAGCGTTTTGTTA
This sequence comes from Ligdia adustata, assembly GCA_947049295.1. Lineage (NCBI taxonomy): Eukaryota > Metazoa > Arthropoda > Insecta > Lepidoptera > Geometridae > Ligdia > Ligdia adustata. The sequence continues at coordinate 1,543,151 of OX346221.1, forward strand.
CCGTTCTTTAAAAACTGACTGATTGTGTAAAAAAAACTGAAACCGTCCACTTATGCCTTTTACTATTTTTAGTAATAAAGTTTTTCTTGTACAATTCGTATTTTCATTCTCGTGGCTACATTTCTTCATTTATACTGAAAGATATATTTAATTAGGATTAGAATTATTATTAATCAATATACAACACTGCGCCGAAAATACGCGACCGGAATTAGGCGGCTTATTTTACGTTCCGACGTATTCGGATGATATGTCCATATCCAAGTCAAAAAGATTATAGTCAAAACTTACAAACTAATAATGAAATTAAAGTATCTTATTATACAATGACTTTATTAAATTCTACATACATTAATGTAAATTATTTTAGAAGTATTATTATATCAGTAATTTATCTATTAATCGATACTACACAATCTTTTTTAAATTTTGTAATTAAGTGAATTATAAAATTTTTGACATAGGTACATTTGAAATTTACTAAATTAAATATTGTGTGAAATATTGTAATGCGACTTGCCTAGTATAACATAGTCAATAAAGGCCAATAAATAATTTCATTTCATATCATATGACACGGCAAATTACGCGATATAAATTCAGTTACGCAACGTTGTGAGCTCCCCGCCCGCGGATAATCGTCGGTGATCGAACTTCGGTCGCGTATAATGTGTTGATTGCCGCCGAATCGCTGCCGAACTTACGTGCGCCGAAGTTCGGCTGTATGCTATAACGCGACGTAATTTTGGTATGGTGTGTCGTCACTACGTCCAATGTATTTTAAATTACTTAAAATACATTGGGCGTAGTCACGCCGAACTTCCGTCGCTTATCTTTTACGCAGTGTGTTTAGACACTAGGTCTTAGAGCTATGAAAACATAATACATACATGGTTATTGGCTAAGGGTATACTAAGCTGAAAGGGGTCACGATACACAGCCTAATATACAACTTTTTCTATGGGACCAACTCTGAATACGAGAAAAAGTTAGTTGAACATAATACGAATACTTGCGATGATACTTTTCAACGACTTCAAGAAGTAAGAGGTACAATTTAATGAAATCTTTTTTTTATTGCGTTCTCAGATTTTTCACAGATGCCTGAACCCGATTTGAAATTCTAATTATTACTTTGTTCAAAAGAGTTTTTTATCAGTCAGTCCCATACAAGTTTCATCGAAATTGATCTCGTTGTTTCGTTTATAAATAAATATAACTGAAATAGGTATTTGTCTGCCAAACCCTTGCTTATTTATAAGCTAAAAGTATGTTTACTCGTTTGAAACCAGTAACGCCATCTGTAGGTGTTTTTTTAATCTATTGGACCCAAATATGATATGATATTTCTATGTATAAAAAATCAATGGCCAAACTGCCAAATGAATTCGGGTTTTTACGTTTTTTAAAGTATTATATACTTGTTATCTGCAAATGCTTACTGAAAGTCTTGATAATCAATGGTAGGTCCTGCATTACTAATAAGTTTGCTTCTTGCATAGATAAGGGCTCCAACCAGACCGAAATAAATGGTTATGTAAACCAGCATGTAAAGTATCACTAAAAATCGGATCAAACCCATATTTTGTTCGTGCGGTTATATTTAGCTTAGACATTTTGGTAAAGAATGGTCACTATTATGATTGTGTATGTGATTCATTTGCTTGGTTGAATACAATATTAATTGATTTGTGATAAAGGAAAGGAATATATTGCTACTGGTACTGTTTTTTTAGGATTGACATTGATTTTGATTAGTGCACCGAATATTTTGGAATTCGCGCGGGTTTTGCAACTAAGAATTTTTGAACGGGCTCTATTTTCAATTTCAGTATTAAATCAGGAAAATTGTCTCTATGTAGTTTTTGTGGTGTCTTTATGTTTTATAAGATATTTAATGATTTCTAAGATAAGTTTACCATACAATTTTTGTTAGTAGGGAATTTATTCATGTAAATAATATAGTTTTTGAACGAATTTGTCTGTTGTTGAAGTTGACGTTTCTTATCAGCAATGGCAGTTTTTTGACAATGACTTTGGAACTAAATGAAGGGCAAAGTCAATAAAAATCAACCGCGGCAGACGAATAGTCGTGGTTGAGTTAGAAAATTAACTAAATTAGCTAGGAAAATTAATTAAAAAGTAAATTTATTATATTTTAAACAAGGTAAGCTTTAATCCCTATCAAAATAACTGCCAGCTTTATTTATTAATGATGAAATAGTGGTGAAAAAAGCGGAAAGAAAAGTGCAACCTTGACATCTATTGCTTCAAGTTCTCGTACGTAATATTTATACCAGCGTTGTCCCGCGGTTTTATTCGAGTGGAATCTTAAACTGTTTATGTACCGTTATAACCTAACAAACTTGGGATTCACTCTTTCAGTATAGCCATATTGAAATGCTACACAAAATCTTGAAGCACAGGTCTGATTACAGTGTCTTCTAAATTCTCTGTATACTGTATTAAGTATAGATATATAGTAATATAATATAGATATAGTAATAGCACACGTAATATTCACTTTATAAAGAACATTTTACTATCGAGATAATCCAATGGGAAAGTTGGTTAAAAAGTATCCTACGTCAATTCCCAGGGCCCAATCTATCAGTAGTTTTGGCCTGAAAGCGAGATGGACCGACAGACAGACAATTACTTTCGCGTTTATAACACATATAAGTTAGGATAAGTATTATAAAATATAATGATATACCTAATATTTTTCTGTTATAAATATTATCAGAGTAAATAGGAACTCTTGGTCCAATGCCTGTTGTCTGTTAGTCCGAATGTCGCCACCTGTTTTATTATGATCTGTAGATTGTGGAAATTGCTTAAAAGGTTCAATTTTTTATAGTGCCTGAAGCCTCGAGACCTATTGTCTCAAGTCAATAGTGAATTAGCATGATTGTCTGCTGTTAGATGAAACTTTTGATTTTATCATACAACTTTTGTGTTATTGTATTTCAGAAAAATGGGTATTGTAGGGAATGTGTTTAAACAGCTGAGAAGCAAAGAGTTCAGGGATTATTTGATGAGGTAAGCTTTTGTGTTTATATTTTTTTAACAACCAGTTTATTTGGAATTGGATTGTATTTTAGAGTAAAATGTTTATCTTCACTAGTTAAAAATAATTACATATATATTATTTGTATTTTTTTTATTTCCAGCACACATTTTTGGGGTCCTGTGGCCAATTGGGGAATACCTTTAGCCGCCATAGCAGACACACGGAAGGACCCTAGCTTCATTAGTGGAAAAATGACATTGGGTAAGACATATGTTTGTTAATTTATTTCTAACTAATAACTTGAGATATTATTATTTATTCTGCCATACAATACAATATAATTTGCTTGTCACCACAAAAATAATACATTTAATATTAAATACAACTAGAACGGGTAAAACAGGCCATACTGGGTTTTTTATATTAAGTTATGCTCAAAAGACTATAAGGTGGGCCATGTTTTTTAATCAATAACAATGGATTTGAATGCTTAGGTATATAAGATGAAAACTATCTTACAGCTTAGCTAATCTATCTATCTGATCTTCTGAGTTATGTAAGTTAAATATTACTCCAGCAGTAATAACCATAATGCTTTACATTGAGTATAATTACTGACAGATACAAATAATTTCTTTTTTATAATTTCTATTAAGATTACAATACATTCTAAACATTATTAGGTTTAATAAAAAAAAGCTTGGAAATTAATCGTCTATGATCAATTTGATACTAAAATTATGTAGTACATATACTGACAGGGTTCAAAAATATTATGACCTTATACAAATACATGAGTATCGGCTAGGAGTGTACTAAGCGGAAAGGGGTTCACTATACACACCTTAATGATCAACTTTCACTATGGGACCAACTCTGAATTCAAAGAAAATGGAAAATTATCTAAATCTATCGAATAAATGTAAGTCCAGAAATAGATTGCTTTTGGCCACTTGATTAAACACTCATTTCATAACAAAGCAATGGGAAAAACAGATAGTCTTTATTACAACATCAACTAAATATTTTAAAGAGAGTGTCAAGTAAAGATCAACAATAATTTGTCCTTCTCATTTTTATCTCAGCTGTGGATGTTACAACACATCACCATTTTGCATTTCACAGCTTCAATACAATCTCTTCTATATATATATATCTTTATTTGTATTGTTTTATTTGTAATATAATTAAAGTTTTCATTAAGTTTTAGGTTAGGTTAGTGTTTTGGTGACATATTAATATTTTAGAAGTTTTCTGCGTGAATGCGTGCCACAAATGTAGGAATAGATAAAGTAACCACCATACTGAGTTGTATTTAGAGTGCATTACATAGAAAAGATAACTATTGGCTCAGAAGCGCATTGATTGTGGCTGACTTAGTTATAAAGAAGGCTACTTACATTTTTAGAGGTGAATAATGCCATTAAAAAGAATCATTAAGTCTGTTTAAGTTTGTACCCATAGAAAAATCAGCTATTTCATACATTTTGACGATGACAGATAAACTTTTTGTATGGAACAGATGATTTTATTTCGATTTCAGAGTTGGTCTCATAATAAAATCTGTTCGTAATGAGGAGTATAGTTAACAATAGCCCCGTAATATTAATCCAATATGCTACATTAGTATTTTCTAAACAAATACTACTTCTAAATACATAAATGATTTTATTTTTGCTAGTTTTTGTTTAAGTAAATTTTTTCTTTAATAAAACCATGTGCTTTTTAGAGTAGTTGTAAAATAGCATTAATCTTATACTTGACCTCACCGTCTGAATGTTGAGTGATAAAATATACAAAATGAACTAGTTATACAATATTTCCTTGATCTTCTCGTAATTGCTATCAATAGCTACATAGATATTTATGTAAGCGTGTCCGTCGAATCACCATAAAAATATTGTAATAATATAATAATAAAAATATAATGTATGGGACTACATCCACACAAAGGTCTTAAAAAAAATTTAAATGAAAAAAGTCTTGTAAAAGAAACTGTACCTACTTTGACTGCTATAGTTTGTATTTAAACTTTGTAATAAAAAGTACAGCATTTAAAATGATATACTGCTGACCCGGCGAACCTCGTAACGCCTTACAGTCCATGAATGATGTCGGCTTATTCTACGGTAATTTTCTAAGTTTCTGAGCAATTTTCTTAATTTTTTTAATAAGCTAACTCTTCAAGCGCTCGCTCGAAAGCGCGAACTACTTTCGAGCGAGCGCTTGAAGAGTCAACATCTCCTGAGGATGCCTTGTGCTAAGGCGAAACACGTGTCGAGGAAGTCGGATACTGAGAGAAAGAGAAATAATAAGGTGAGGTGTGGCGGTGGTGAGGAGGAACCACACCATAAAAACAAAAATATTTTTCGATTTCTCACGCTGACATCAAGACGAGGCGGAAAAACACTAAATATTTTGTATATACCATCTTATTATAAATGGATTTCCGCAAAGTAACGCCTGACTCCATCAATTGTACTACGAAGTATTAGAAAACATTTAAAAAAACGATAAATTTAATCGGAAAGCCGTGTTAAGTTAATATATGTAGAAGTTATAATCTTTATTTTGCATAACATAACATATTATTTCACATACCAAGGTCCGAAAAAGTTATTTATTTAATAACGGTTGTCTAGAAGAGAGCTCCTCAGTGATAAGTCCTTCGTCTTTTTTATATTTATGTACATAATTACTTCGCAAGCATATGCAAGCTTACATTTTACATTATACCATACACTATTTCATCAAAACTAATATTAATATTCCAGGTTAGACATTCAAAATTACATTAATCTCCACACTTGTCCATAAAACCATTTTATGAGCCCTTAAACCCATCATTGAGTTATCTAAATCAATTTACGACGAAATCATTGAATATATAAGACTAGCACTACAATAGTTAATAGCATACCATAATAATAAAATACTATCTCAAGTACTCTCTTATCTATTTGCAGTGGCATGATTTGTCTCCCGTAGTAAAATATGATAAGTACTACGTCTGATATGTCGTAATTCTGTCGTGTTTGTTTTAGGATATTAATTTAGATGGAGTTCATGGATAGTTCTGGCACATTTACAGTCTTATTAATTAACGCGTTTAAACTTTGAGTATCGTTTGGCCTCGTTTTATTCTTTAGAGAACGTCATCAACAAGACAAAACACGCTTAATATCGTGACGTCTTTATTATTAAAGGCGTCATTATCTCCCGTAAGAGTAAGAGTTTTATTTGACAACATTTCTAATTGTTGACCTCCCATTATTATTTTGACAATGAAAAGATCAAGTCAAAATAACGTTTCCCTTTTTGGTTTTAATGAGAATGTAATAATTTTATTTTTAGTTAGATATTTTTGAAAATCTAATATGAGTTCCGAATAATGTTATTCTCGTACAAAGCTCGTATAAAATAAACAAACAAAAAAGAAAAATACATAAAATTGATGACAACATTACTAGCTTTGTACGAGAATGTCATTTTTCGGAACTTGACAGAATTTCGAAAATCTCTAACTAAAAATAAAATGATTACGGTACACAGTAAAATAAAAAAAGGGATACGTTATTTTTACTTGATCTTTCCATTATCGTATTAAAAATGGGGAGTCAACAATTAGAATTTTTGTCAATTGTGCTGACCAACTGGCTCCCAACCTATAACGTTACCCCTCTTATCTAAAGGGGCAAGGCTATAATTAATATAAAGAAAAAAAAGAAGAAGAAGTTAGCTCCTACCTGACCCTACCAGTAGGACCCTAACTTTGAAGGAAAAGAAAGAAGAAAATATGTACAAATGAATATTTAATTTACTAATTACAAACTGCAAAAAAAGATTAAAATTAAAATACTACCTTATAACTAAAGAACTTAAAATTACTACTATTTTAAACGGCCGGTCACAATACTCTGGTGGTAGATCACAGACGGGAGGGAGTAGTTCATAGACCGAGAGGTAGTTCCCAGATGAAGGTGACAGTCTTCAGATGAAGGTGGCAATTCACAGATGAGGGTGGCAGCTCGAAGATCCGAAGGTGGCAGCTCCAGTATCGGAACGATGAATAATATTTCAGGTTGCACCGACCTTAACTTTAAGGAATGCTCCATCCATCCAAATGTATACTGTGTGTCTATGTCTCATTATCCACATTCCCTTATATTCCTGAGAACTTGTGATGGTTTGATGAAAAATTCACTTTAAAATAAAACTGGTCGCGCCAACAGAATTCCCAGGCCTGCCTGACCCGGGTGTGGCCGTAGTACGTATTTAAAAGAAAACTTGAGCAGAACTGTGCTGGAGAATGCCTCGCGACGTCTTATATAGTCGCGAGCCCGTTTCCTAAAATCTATATTTTTAAATTTAAATAATATAAATGGCCAATACAAAAATAAGTAAAACTAGACTATTTAACATAAAACCTTACACATTCTCATAGAAAAAAATACAACTTTTGAAAGATATGACGTGAAATGAAAATTATTGACGTTGTCAACAATATGTAAACAAACAAATTTTAATATAAAAACGGCAATTAATACATTTAAAAGTAATATTTTCAGCACCAAAAGTATAACGAAATCATCAGAAAATTATTGCGGATATATTGAACAGGCTTTTACAAAGATATATGAGAAAATTATACAGTATGAAAGACAATGCAAAACGTTAGTAAAAAAGGGCTTTATAATATAATACAGTAGTATAATACAAATACTACATTTTATAATACAAATACTACAAACCTCATAGGCTACTTTTTACCCCGGAAAATTTAAGTGTTCCCATGGGATCATAAAATATCCACCGCGGGTAGAACCGCGGGGCACTGCTAGTTGTGTAATAAAAATATGTTTGATTCGTTCCAGCTCTCTCACTATACTCGCTGATGTTCATGCGCTTCGCGTGGAAGGTTCAGCCTCGCAACATGTTATTATTCGCGTGTCACTTCACCAACGAGGTGGCTCAGCTGACGCAGGGCGCTAGATTCATCAACTACACCTACTTGACGAAGGACAAGGAGCAAGCTAAGTAATCGCGTAAGTGATCGCTCGCTATCGGGATCGCAATCAGTTCAGTTGGATTTTCAAGATGGCGGACACGCGATGTGTATTCTGACTTTTTCGATATTTATTGACCTTGTGTATTATAAATAAGAATGGGTTAAAGCATTTTTGTGTGCGGCATAATATATTCTTACAGAGATCTATAAAGCACCATAAAATAGTGTCTGGATATAAACCCGACCATTATTAATGTTATAATATTTATATTTATTTAATATTTATTTTACTACGATAAGTATATTTATTGTGTATTGTAACTAAAAATCGTACAGTCATTACCAGTTACTATTTTATGACTGAGATCGGCTATCATAGCTTCATATTGAAGATCGTCAATTCGTCACAAAAACGTCAGAACGGAACGTCCCGATAGCGATAGCGAGCGACAGTTTACGTAATAAGCCGAACTAGCCAACGATGAAGCAGCCCATGCTGTGAAACAAATTAGATAGTAAGGTAATCACAGGGGAAAGATTGGAGAAGTGAAATTGGATGGCCATGATGCGAGTTTATGAGTCTAGGAAAGTGACTTTTAATATATAAATATACTTAAATAGCTGACCCGGGGAATTTCGTACCGCCTAACAGTCGATTCTTTAAAATATTCTAAAAAAATGATTAGCAAAATCGGTTCAGACGCTCTCGAGATTTACGCTTAGCAACACATTCAGCGATTTATGTTTATATTATACGAAGGAAACGGATGTCAACTGTAGCCATCTTTTGGTCTTGTATTTGTATGGGATAATATAATATACAAAAAAGGTGGTGTTATCAGGCGGCCTCATCATCTAAAGCGATTTCTTGTAACGTATGGATAGATTTAACGGACTTTTAGGGTGCATTAAGTGAACCTAGAAAATTTTACTAGCTATAAGGCTGCACGAGGGTCGTTTATTTTTTTTAAAGTTATTTGCGACTTTTGACTAAATTATGATAAATCAGCTGTGACCAGATGTATATCGCTGAAGTAATTTTTTACATGATTATTAATTATTAACAATTTGTTTTACTGAGCAGTTTCTTTGGTTTTTGAACGAGTCTATTTTGGCGGTGATATTATGAAGAATATGAGGTATCTACAATTTATATATATTCTATAAAAAAAAATTTGGTAGTGACGTCATTTAATTCGTATAATTGCCAGAAATGCTTCATTTTATTGTCAACAGAAATGACTACAGTGATACCATATTATATATAGCTTGGTCAGTAAAAATTATATTGAATCGAGGGCTAGCAATGTTTTGTATTGTGCAAGTAAGAACGGAATGCCTAACCATATCCTAATAAGCTAGAATATAATAGAAATAGACAAATATACCTAAATATACGATTCTAGAGACATCTTGTAATATTATAATGAGCACTATAAATGTGGGTAGATGCAAAAAAAACTTATAATATAATATTGAGTAGGTTGTTTGCCAAATGGCTTTTGTTATTTTAAATTAAAAATGTTACCATTAGATGAGCATATTTATATTTATTTGTTTTAGAGGCTGTGCGACAATATTGTGATTTATTAACCAACTGCGACAATGTAGTTTAAGTTCCTCAGAAATGTTTAGGCCTGTCCGTACTATGATCTCTTAGCGCGATTTATTCATTCATTTATCTTCACTAATTTCTGAGGATAATTCTATAAGGCTTTAAATAAACGCTTTTGTATCTTTTTAACTCGCATTCAATAAAAGAGACGGCTGTCATGTAAAGAGTCGAGAATTGGAACCATTGTAGGTATTCTATGCAAAACAAAATATAAAAAGAACATCAATATCAAGCGCGTAATCGGTGAAATCCATAGACTAAAAATCTATAGAGAAAATAATAGATATTCTATTTATATTCTTTTATCATTTAATTATTTTCTAAATGTAGTGTCTGTAATGTATCGCGCTAATCGGTCACGGTACGGACATTACGCTAATAGCGCAGCTCGGTTGTATATTTAAAAAAATCTTGTTATAGTAAACAATATATTTTGAATATTTCATTTCTAATAGAATTAATTTTACTAAACAAATCTTTTTTATAGTGTTGCACGTTTACATATTTAAATGGCTGTTTAGGGAAATAAATTTGAATCTTTTGACATTGTTTTCGAAACTAATCTAACAGTTATTAACAACATTATTGCTAACCTTTTATTTACAAGTTAAAAATAAATGTGACGCGTACGATTTTAGTACTGTCAATACAGATTAGTCATTGGCAATTAATTATAACTAAAAGTCCATAAACGAGTACCTGATGTAGTGACGTGAGTTAACGTTTTATGAAAAAAAAATGTTATAAAATCATGAGCGCATTAAAGGTCTATAAAAAATATACAACTTGTAACAGAAAAGTGTGACAATACTTAAGGGTGTTAGTAAAAATATATTGCGTCCTCCATACAACTTGACGGATTACGTGAGCAATTATTGTATGGAGAATCTAATTTTGTGTTCTCGAATTTTGCAAATTTTTCTTTTACAATGTGTTCACCTTAATGAGTAGAATAACACTCAAAATATTATCACTCCTTTCTGTCACACGTTGTAAATATGCCAAGAATTATGTATTGAGCATAAATTTAACTCAGTTATCTGTAGAGTTCACTTTCTTAAGACAATCCAAACTTTCATTAAGCGAATAAAATTCTAAACAGCCTCATTACATAAACTCGAATTTATACTGGCTTATAATGATATGTAGATTGTTATTCTTATATACAGGGTTATAGGTTAAGGGTGTACTAAGTCGAAAGGCGGTCACTATAATCATCATAAGAAACCATTTTTACTATGGGACCAACTCTGAAATCGAGAAAAAAAACAGCTGTTTCAAACATGGTTGTCGAAGACCGACAACAGCTTTTTTTCTCGAGTTCAGTGTTGGTCTCATAACGATAGTTGTTTGTAATGATGAGTATATTGACCTCCTTTCGGCTAATTACACCCCTACCCGATAATCCCGTATACATATATACAACGTGTAACAGAAAGGTGTGATAATACTTAAGGGTGTTAGTCTACCCGTCAAAGTGAACATATTAAATAAAAAAAAGATTTGCAAAATTCGAGAAAATAAGATATTGCGTTCTCCATACAACTTTACCGATAAAAACTTGAGAACTGGCACAATACACAGAGTGTGGTGGCCAATCAAGAAAGAATAAAAAAAAAACTTTACCGATTACGTGACCAATTTTTGTATGTTGAACATAATATTTTATTTCGTTGAATTTTGTAAAATTTTCTATAATAGACTAACACGCTTAAGTATATAGTCACACCTTTCTGTTACACGCACATAAATATAAATAGAATTGTTATTTAATATTATAATATGTGTTTATAAAGTCGCTTGACTAGGTGCATTCTTATCATGGCTCTCCTGTAGGCTAGTGTAGCGAAATATACAGTAAGAACACTTCGTACATTTTGTTACATCATTGTTAAAGTTTATAGAAAAGTGTGTATAAAATTAGACTAAATTGACATAGATTATTAATAGTGGGTCAAAACAGAGTGGCGTGTATGTAAAAGCGTATGATTCTACGTGGTTTTTATGATAACGTATTCCATTTAGAAAACTAACGCGTGTTTGATTCATATTGTTTAAGAAGACGGGTTTTCACGCGTACCTGATTGTTGGAAAGGTCTAACTATAGTTTCGTTCTCCTTCAGTGAACTTCATCAGGGATGAAATGAGTCGTTCGTGTCGACAAAGACGGCGGGTCTCGCATGTGGCAGTACGAAACGTGCCATCGTCGTGAACTCGTATTGTTAAACAAAATAACGTATACCATATTGTTTGGTTTGTAACACTATCATCATTATCTGTAGGAATTTTTATCCCACTGCTGGGTCTCTTTATTATTTACAGCCTTATTAATAAACGCGTCTTAACTTTAATCGTCATTTGTCTTGTTTTGGCGCGTGACGTTCTCCATTGGACAGAACAAGACAAGAGGTGCTCTAAGTTAAGACGCGTTCATTAATATGCCAAGGTCAAGTTTGTTATTTGAATCGTCTCAGAATTACAATTGCATTGTGCCAAAATGGCCGCTTTGTTATAGAATAGATAAGAATTAGTATTAAAAAATATATTTTGTTTAGTACTAACTGTGGCTTATTCTGTGACAAAGCGTTTCTTGACCACCTGACAATCTGCCTCGGTTCTGTGTCAATGGTATCTAGGGAAAGGTATCTATGGACTTAAGATTGTTTTTATTTCGTTGATGCATTTGCCGCAAGTCGACCTTCGCAATGTCCCAAAAGAATAACATTATAGGAAATATTATAATATAATCCTATTATTTTTTATGGATCAATGCGCAGGTGTGACGCAGTGGTACATTGCACTTACCTGGGTGAAGAAAGTGAAATAAAGTGACCCTCTTTCAGCTTGGAATCATTGTACCTAGGTCCCAAACAATCCAAATAATAGACTCGGGCCTCTGGTTCACCTGGGTGGTATCTATCACTTTGGTGGGATTGAGCATCTTACCAAAAATATTTGCTGGTCAAAATCCAATAAGCAAGTTGGGGATACGTTTACATTAAAACCATGGATTGGATTGGATAGGTTCGCTGTTAAATATGATATTCTTAAACAACTTAAACTTATTTGAATTGCACAAAATTTATGTTTTTCTTATGATTATTTCAAATAAATAAAGTTCGCCTGAAAAGGGTTGAGTTTGTAGACGCCAGAGTCGGATTTTCGCCGAGTGAAATTAGGCACATGGCTAGGGGCGTAACGCGTAAGGGAGGTAACAAAGGGGCGCGCGAAATGCTGTAGTTTTTTTGGGAAAGTGATGTACTTTACTCATTCATATAACAGTACATATAATCTCCAACTACGTGCTATGCTATGAGATGATTCCTCGTTCTAAGTGGAAAAAAATATATCTCAGTAAGAGAGCCGCCTCAACTGCTTGTCAATGTCTTTACGTTAATCCGCACCTGGTAGACGCAAACCTTATATGTTTTTTTTCTTTTCATATATGGCACCCTAGGATTTGTATATTTGCCAGCGTCAAGTTCATAAAAAACCTTATTTTATTAGTGTATTGAAAGTGTCACAGAACAAAATAAATTGTTACAATGTGTTGTCTATGGTTATTGTTTGACGAAAGTGTTTATGCTGTAATAATTGTTAATGTATAATGACGTAGATACATACGTACCTACATTGTTAACGTATATAGTTAGTTCAAAAGTTAATGTGCGTTGTAAATTTACAGTGTATATTTTTTTAATATATTTATTGTGAATTTTTATTATACTTTGTTATTGATCTGTTGTGTGTCGTTTTTATTTTTATTTTTTTATTCACGTTGTTAATAAGTGTGTAGTGCAAGGAACTTAACCTATAGCTGAATTAACCTAAATAAGTATTAGAAAAATAAAAGTGCTTAAAAAATTAATTGGCGACTGACATTGCGGCAGTCACAGATAGAACTTTTACAGTTATTTCGATTAAAAAATCAAACCTCTTTATGATGTTGATTAAATTTAAATGGCACCACAAGGAAAATAATGCCCTTGCAAACAAAAAAGAATTATTCAAATCTGTCCAGCCATCTCTCTGAGAAATGCACACAAGAAAAATATATATACAGCAAATATATTATAAATAAGACATCGGTAGTACATTGGGCGGCATTATCGCCTAAAGCGATTTCATCCAAGCAACCTTTGGATGGATCGGACTAACTGAAAATATTAACGTCGGTAATACAGTCAATAAAACGAGTTTGTGCGGGAAGAGAACCGTCGTCGCGTAACAAGGAACTAACATGATTTTAGCCTATATGACAGCTAACTTATTAAATAAATAATGAGTACTAAATAAATAAATGATATAATAATAAATAATTAGTATACCGAGTCGCGCTATGATAACAGTGTTGACAATATGGGAAACAGCCCTTATATCAGGTTTATTCCTACTTGTCACCTCAATATGTCCCTGCAAGGTGTAACAAACAGGAATAAAAATTCCTTTCTGTCACCTTTTTAGTCATGACGGGACAGAACGGAACTTTTTCCTGTTTGTCCCCTCAGAAATATCGCATGGGGACAGACAAGAAAAATAACTCCTGTTTGTCAACCTTTATGTTCTCTTTCCGCTCAGACTTAAAAAATACACATACTCTTAAGCAATACCACTTAAAAGGGTTGCTTGTAGGTACTGCAGGACCTTAAAATGGCCAAAACAATCTCAAAACCAAAAAATAGCAACTACCCAGGTACTTTAAAATATACATCTATCCACTGTCGTTACAAACAGCTTAACATTTAACTTTCTACAAAACAACGAGCGACTGAACTAAATTATGCAAAAACAACAACATAAATATCGTGGAAACTAAAAACAGAATATAGTTGAGAGTATTTATTCACGCCCTTTCACGTATATTCCTTTGAATGCCGTAGCAATTATAATTTTCAGTCGCACAATATCACGCGACCTAGATCGTGGTGGCGTATTCAAAACAACCACAGTGATGGATCTATAGCAGAAGACGGTCTTTATATATCCTGGACATCTGGATTCTTTTTTTGTTTTTTATCCTGTACAGCTGCGCGTTTAACCACAAGTTCGCACGACCATGGAAGTCAGCGATAGGTACTGGCCCTAGCCCTAGATGGAACATGCCTAGTCTACACTGGCTCTGAAGGAAGGCTAAAATAATATATTATTTTAAAATAATAGTTCTTAGGTACTAGAATATAGTTGTTAGGAATATAATGGCTTTCAACGAAGACTGCCGTAACAAAACAATAGGGCTTGGCGACAGGTTTTATCATCTTGAGGTTGGAGCAAGCCAGGCGAGCGTTATAAAATGCCCTACCATCTATGCTATGGTTTCCTCACGATGTTTTCAGTCGGTAGCTCCGGTTCTTTATGCATTTTTTCACTGGGTCATCATCGCCACACTGATTGCTGGATTTTGCCTCTCTCAAGACGCGAAACAGCCTTTGCCTGGCAGCTTACAATTTATTTTTTATCCACCTTGTCGCGGAGCTCCCCGTCTACTAGTTCGCGGTTCGCCTGATGACGATCAGACATTCATTGGCGGATTTAAATTGTTGGTCGCTTTAGGCCGTGTACCTAGTTACTAGTTGCCCCTTTCTAAGCAATCATCTTTTAGGTACAAAGTACATATTATAATAAAACACTCGGTCTCAGCAAGTTTTATTTATTTAATTCATTACAAATATGTACATAGCTTACTTACTCGGTTCACACAACATAATAATCGCTTTATGGTTAATCCATCACGTGGCATTATAACACAGTGGAAATAAGTAAACAACAAAATAGCAAACTACTTACAATGTTTAATTCTCAACAATCCTGCACGCAACAACTCCTTATTGATAATAGTCTTATTTGTAAGTATAACGGTACTCATTTTCTAATTACAAGAGACACATCCACACAGTTCGGCTGAACGTCGACCAGCCGACCAAACCTTTCTAAGTTAACCTACCCCTACTTTCACACCGAGGTTGCTAGTATAAAGTAATAAAAATACAAAATCGATTATTTAATTGTTGTGTGTAACTAAATACACATAAAACCTAACAATATACCTACTACAAATAGAATTAAAGGGTAATTTTACTAGTGCTACTAATACTGGTCTAATTAGCTCGCCTTAACCGAATACGACCATTTTCATATTATTATCAGTGTATTCTTTGCAACGATTGGCCGCAGACCCCCTTTAATATCCGGCCGCCCTAGGCCAGGGCCTACTGGACCATAGGTCAAACCCGTCACTGCCTACTGTTGTTGTTCCACTGTGGCACCAGCTGACGATACAATGAAGACGGGCGTCATTGTCGTCGTTTCTAAACGCTGGCCATTGTGTCGGTAAACGGGCTCACGCCGCGCCGCCGCCACGGCTTAGCTCTGGCCTCGATCCCCACTGTCTCGTTAGTTCGCACTTAATTAGAGACTGATTACTTAGGCCTTAGTCTACGACTAATATAAAGTGGAGTCTTAGTTGTGTTTAGTTTTATGGCTTCTTTTACTTGCTTGACAGCAGGCAGGGCGTGGTGAAGAGAAGTCCAGTTAGTTAGGACTTAATTAAAGTCTGATTACGGAGGCCGTGGTCTGCGACTTATAAGAAATTGGGCCTGAGTTGTATTAAGTTTTATGGCTGGATTTTACCTGCAGGGCTGCATGCAGGGCGTGAAGACGCGAAGCCCAGAATATAGCTATATTATATTAGGCTACACCCTAACATGTAACTTAAACAGGGTCCATATGAATGTTATTACTAATAATGATTATTTATGTGTGTTGCTGTTTGAAGCTGGACAGATTTTTGGCGACCACTGTGGCCTAGTGATCAGCATTCTTGTTTCTAAAGTCGGCAGTCCCGGGTTTGATTTGGGTGTGCGTGTACTCGTATTTTGCGTGTTCGTAAATTTTGCAAAGCGTGCTCGTCACCGGAGAGAATTTTGTGTAAGGTTTACCAAATAATGTGGGTAGTAATCGTCTTATGTCGCGAATTAAATGGTGGACAGAACTCACGTGCTCGTGTTATATTAAATATATTAGATGGATATTTCTCAACTTGTGTAGAGTGAAAAAATTGAAATTGGTATTTACATGCTATTAGCCTCTTTCTTCCTACACGTTTTGACAGTATGGCGAACCACTTTGTCTATACAAACAAAACAAAAAAGATCATTTTGTCAATGCGAATTAGCCGTATTTTAGTTTCCCTTTCTCTAGGACTAAACTCCCATACTAGGCTTGCTATGTCAAGTTAGGCCTTAAACTTGAAGTATTCCTCGCCCCGGTGCGGGTCAAAGTTGGTAAGTTGTTAAGAATACCTGCTTGTTGCGACCACGAGCTTGCGGTCGGAATTACAAGTTCGGAAAGTAAGTTAGCTGAGTTACTTACAAGGTTGTCAACTGTGGGCGTAGATACTGAGCCGAAAAGGAGTGGGTATATTAGCTCAGTTTCTACTTCTGAACCCAAGGGTACCTGCAGACAACCTGTACCTAATCTACTGAAACAATATATCTATATCAAAACGTCTCGTGGAAGCGACATGTGACCAGAATGCTGGCTCTTATTTTGGTAAAAAATTTGCATTGCCATTCAACGTGGCAATGCAGCCAGCATTCTTCTACTGGGGATTTATCATTACTTTCGTTTTCATAACTGTGAACGTGTTTTTTTCCTTTGCTTTTGTGTTTTAACAAGTTAACTACTTACTTATTTAAAAAATCTACTAAAAAAGTGACAATCCACTTCCATTCGCCAGACGCCTGTACAGATTGTTCTGTTATATTGATTTACGGAGAAAACTACCAGATCGGTATTGATAATATGGGTCCACCTTATACTATACGGCATACATTTTCATCTAATAAAACCCATGTTGGTTCAAGCGTTTCTTAGTAATCGAGGAACATGAAACAAATCTGACAAATAACACTGATAAGAAGAAACTTCTGTGCCACATTGTTTGCGTTTGTTCTTTGATGTTGTAGCTTTGTGTTGACAATAAAGTATTCTTGTAATGTAAAACTGACGAATTCAGAACGTCGCCCTTTTTTGAAGTCAGTTTAATAACTAAACATAATTAAATTAGCAATTAGCGTAAAATACCATCCCACAGCGTTCTCCTCCTAGTCGTATTCAAAAAGCAATAAACAGTACATACAATAATCAAGGTAAAAATATTTTTCCAACCCACTCTCCGCATTGCTTTGCGTCGGTATTTCTTCTGCACAAAGCTACTGAACATTGCAACAGTAGCGAACAATTCTAACACCTGTTTCTGAACAGGTGAACAGGTAGAACGAACGCTAATCCCATTGTTTGTGTTATTTGTTTCGTTATTTCTGTTGCGCTGCACCGGCGGTATTTCGTTGTGGAAATTAGACCAAAAATGGGGTACTCGCGGTAATGCATTGCGCGGGGTTTTGCTGTGATTTTTGGTAATAGATACCTACCTACAATATCGTAGTCGTATGAACTCGTAGCTCATAGCGTCCCACTCTTGGGATAAAGTCCTTCCCTATGAAGGCAGTGTAGGCTATAGTCTACAACGCTGGCCGAATTGCGGGGACTTAATTTACTTTCGAAGGCTTAAGTAGTCTTCGTCATTTTTCTATTTACCTTTATCTATGTCTAGTCTGATTATATTTAAATTTATACACCTACTACTTTTCTTTTTATTTTTAATACCTCGGATGAAGCTTCTAGGAGAAGAATAACCATAGTTGATTAATCTTTGTAGGTGGAATCGCTAACCAAACATTCAAAAAGAAATTTACGGAGAAACTGCCTCTTTTGAGGTTCGTTTAAAGTCAAGCTTGCCGCATCATCTTTAATTATAAAATGTACCAAAACAAAATGTAGACATCCACCACCTTTAAAACCATGCTTTATGCTGAGTTAGTTTCCGGTTTGTTTCGCTGTATTTGTGTCAGAATATTTTAAGAATTTATTTAAATGATTGCTTAAGTTTCTTGGACTAAAATAAATTTTCATTATTTTTTTATTCTTCCTAACCAAATACAGTGCAACATTAAAATAAAACAATCTCTAAACGTTTGCCTATGTAAGCAAACGAAATAGAAGCCAACGCGGCGCGGCGCGTCCGCCTGAACACACAGATAGCTCCTAGATTTAATTAGAGCTACATTGTTCTGGTCAAACGGCACATAGGTTACCTGCCCGCTTTGAATTTAATTTCAGCAAAGTAAACTAGCGCACAGTGGAAATAAAATTTGGTAACGCTCCCGTGGTTAGCGGGACTGGAATTTGTTTAGTTAGATTACAACGGCAGCGCTAAATAAATACATAAGCGAAGGTCTTAAAGTTATACTGTGGCTCTATTAAAATAATACAAACTTAATTCTGAATATGCTAAGCTTTGCTTACGCCATAGTACCTAAAGATTAGATCGACGTTTCGTCTTCGAGCACTAGAACTGCCAGGAGGTCCTTAGTTTTTGGTATTGGAGAGGAAATCTTTACAAAATACCCAGCAGTCTGAGGGTGCGGCCAGGTAAGATTATACCCACTAAAAACTCGTTGGCATGTCACTGTATTTGATGAAGACTCTCAAAATCTCAAAATGAAGGCACTGGAGCCCTCATGCACTTCGGTACTGCACGTCCTGGGACACATGTTTTTTTTTCTTATACGTCACCGTAAGTCACATAACGCTGTCGCCTTCCCTGGGTCTGCAGGGAAAATTTAACTAGATTCCCAAATTTGACCACCATCAAAGGTCCCTGTTTTAGTCACCTGTTAAGAGGGCAGGGGGTTACCGAAATCGTATTATAAGACCACGGTTCCTGGGTCAACAGCTTAGAGGTTCTAGTCTAGCAGTTTTAGTGCTCTAAGACGAAACGTCGAGTGGTGATTCAAATGTGTAAACTATTGGCACAGGACCGAGTAAGATGGTATAACATGAGAGAGATTACACTCAACATATGGATAAGAAGGTTGCGGACGGCGAAGTATGTCCCTAGAGCTTGTAAATATTCCATGGGTTATTTATGCACTAGAAAACAATTTTACGTAACTAACAAAAAAAAAGAAGAACCGGGAAAATACAATAAAATTCTATAATACAAAATTACTTGATTTACACTGATGTATTTTATTTCCTATTGATTTTAACAGACGATAATTTATATAAATAAAATTAAAATTACCTAATTAAAATAGTAAATTACTTTCCTAAATTTAAAGCTAAGTCGCTTATCTTAATACCTTCGAAATAGTAACAAGTAAGTAATGCTTTAGTATTTTTTTCTTATATAATTTTTTCAGTTATTTTAAGTCAGAATTCAATCCTCTTCACCGAATTTGATTAAATTAAAATGGGAGGAGTCAACCCATTTTAATTTTTAAAACAAAAAAAAATTTGGTCCAATCGTCTCCAAGAAATCATGTAAAAAAACAGTAGAATCGAGTATCTGATCTCTTTTGAAGTAGGCAGAAAATTGTGAAAACTAACTTCAATTTGACACGCAAAACATAGGTACATTAAAAATCACAATATTATCATTGTAGAACAAAATAATTAAATATGCACATTGACGATACAAGAACTACTACACTGTATTTGATCAAGTTCACCTCATGTAAATTTGATACTTTTGATTTGATACTTACTATTGAAAGCAACAAAAAAAAATGTCCAGCCGTCTCTGAGAAATTGGGGAACATACATAATAAAAGAAAAGTTACCAAAAAGAAGTCTTAAGTATGCAAGTAACGAATTGCTATGACTTTACAAACTTTTCTGTAGAGTTTTTATGCAAATAAGCAATAAGTATCGATATAAAAAAATAGCTCATAAAGAATCTCGTTATCTCTCAAGGAAAAACAACAAGACGAATTTGTTTCCCGCCTTTCTTTTGACAGATCGATAAAAACGATCTCTAGTTCGGCGGGAAAACTATTCCGGCGAATTGTCTGAATACGCTTCAAATGCAAATAAGTAGGAAAAACAGCCATATCCCCGTCTCAGCTAGACGGTGTCCCATAAAAATGCAGTAAACAAACATATTAGGGGTACATTACAGGCCCCTATGTATTCGCTAATAGATTTTTCCGCCTCAGAAGTTGGTGAAAGTAATCGTGCGTATAGAACAGAGTTGCTGAAATTAAGGTGAACTTCTTGTTATGACACTTTTTTGCTATTTTTGTTTTTTATTAAAATCGTTAGGCCTTATAAAGATGTTTTTTATATTTCACTCAAAATAGATAATAATTTACAAAGTTTATTACCTTGTTAAAAAAAATTATAAACCTAATACCCCTATTATACTTAATTCAATTTTATAATGTTACTTAAGGATAATGTTAGTGAAACAAATTATATATCTCTCTTTTTTATTTCTATTTCTGAATGACACTTTGAAACCTACTAAAGTATTTTTCACAATAATTCACTTACAAGTACAAAACCCCACTTACTCAGTACACATTAAAGTTTTTTATTGCAACAGATAACTCACGGCTAATTACTAGTCCGCTCGAGTAACCAAAGAGTACCCAAAAAGCCACTTTGGCCGCCCATAAGTTTCGCAAGACGTACAAAGATCGGGCTTCGTGCCAGACTTGCCAGACAATAGTTTGAATTTTTTCCCGCGCTTTTCAACATTGGCTGAATGAGTCCTCGCGCCACGCTCGATTGAGCAAGGAGTTCGTAGCTAGGAGGTTGGGAGTGAGAGTTTGTATTCGACCCGCCGCTTCCGGCCCAGGCGCCGGAGTGACGCCGTCCGGTTCCGACAACATGGCGGATGGCTAGGGATGGGACAGCACCGGAAAACTGCTACTGGACAATCCTATTCGAGTGAAAAGAACCAGTGGTGTGAATAGAGCGTGAGTGTAGCACATCCTGTGAAGAGTTTATTTATCTGTTCTTAAAAGTTTTCGACTGGTAAGTTAAATAAATCGATAAAATTAGTTCTTGTTACCATCAATGGCATAATGTCTCTATCTAGTGACCACTATTTGGTCAGATAATATGATCATAGGTAAAATAGATTAGACTTTTTTAGAACTAATTATAGATTTGCTTTACTATATAAAATAAAAAAAATATAAGAATAAGTAAAATCCAAGATAATATTATTTGTCAAATTTATAACTAAATATGGTCATAAAATATTAAGAATTAGTTGCAAAGAATGGCCACTACGATGTCTGAACCTTTAAAACAGCCTCTTGTCCTGTTTTTTTATTTGTAGCCTGTATATATATTGTGAATTGTCTCCATCCTAAGGTTGCCTGGTAGAGTTCAGGCCGCCACTTGTAACACTAGATGTAACATTTTTCATGTATAAAGTCTGCAATAAAGAGTTAATCATTCATTCATTCATTCATTTTTCGCCTACAGCCTCACTCATATACCACCATACTGTATCGTTTGTAAATTGCACAGACAAATTCATAGACCCCTTTAGAGGCGGATGTGCGCAAATAAGCTGTTCTATTCATACCAAGTCGGGCAGTCGTCGTAAACATTACGCGCCGCACTATTAGAGAGCGCGGGAAACTCGCATAAGAAAAGATGGCGTCTCTCACAAAACACAACCATTACCGCCTTTAGTTCCAGTGTACGTTAGTTATAGCTCCACATTTGTACCACTGCCACGTTTGAGACGATAATAGCCGGGAAATATATATTCTGAAATACATTGCGTGTTTTATTCAACGGATAAATTGTTGTTTGCGAATTTTAAATTGGCGCGAATTTGTCAGAGTCCATTGAGTATCAATTTGATGGCTGAGGTGGGTTAAAGTTTTTAAAGTACTGTCGCAGTTGTTGATTTTATTTGGTATGAGAAGTCAAGTGTGGTCTGTTTACTGAATGTTTGTATTTTAGTTGGATGTCTCTAGGGTTGCCAACAATACTGTTTTTTACTAAATTATACTTTTTACTGTTGAACAAAAATAAAGTATACAAAATACTGTTTTCAGCATGCAAACACATTATTTTCTCTTAAAATGAATGCTAAGTGGCGGGAGGATAGAAATAGAGCAACTATTAATTTCATAAAAAACAAGCTCATCATTTATTTTAATTTCAGTTATAATTTTGGTGCGGCGTATGAAGTTTTTAAAGAAGATTGTATATTAGTAAGTTGTGCGAGAAGATCTAAAGAATATGTATTTAAAACAATAAATAAATAAAAATACTGTTTAAAATTCTTCACAGTCCTGAATATACTTTATTTCTCGTAAAAAATGTTGGCAGGCCTAGATGTCTCAAATAAATTAAGTCGTATATAAGTACCTATTTTTATAAAGTGTTAGATTAGAAACATAATCCTTCCTAAAACTAGGAGTATTGTATTAGGATAAAATATTGAACAAAACCCGTGGGTTATTACATTATTACAAAATCGTAATACCGACGGGTGTAGTGAAATAAATTATTTGATATAAAGTATGTGTAATTGCGTGCCTATTATTGAACGTTTCACGCTCTCTACTCGGGTTTTTTCTTAACCGAGGATGCCAGCAGCATTATGATAGCCAGTTACACAAAACAAATATTTCATACGTGCCCAAACCCGCAGACAGATGATACGCCGGTACTGGCGGCCACTTTTTTTGGGCATTGATTCTATTTTCGTAAAACCCATTGAAAACCTAACGAACCAGAATTTCAATTGCATTTGTAGCCTCGTAGAGACCGACCCGTAGCATTTCGTAGCCCTCGTAGCATTCCGTAGCAACCACCTATTGAATATGGATCGCTTGTCACGCGCCGCGCGGAGTTCTGTCGTACTAATCTGTCTTTTGTCGTCGAGCTCCCGAGCAGGGCGGACGTGCCTGGTGGAGCGGTCGAATGTTTTGTTACTAATAAAAATACATTTCATTCAATGTTTGTAGCGGTTTCCTTTGTCAAGGCATATGACAAATTAGTCTTATTATGTAGGTAGATACTTAATCGTTTTACGTAGCGTTTCTTTTATCTTTTTGAGTTCAAGCCTGTAGTAAGTAATGTAATTGACGTTGCATAGAATTTACCTCATTAGGGCGGCAATGACAAAAATGAATATTGTACAATTTTACAATAATAACACGCATTTGTTTATTTACATGTATAATGATTTAACTAAACGCAAAATAATTTAACCAACGGCCCTTAATGCAAACACGAAGGAAACACCATTACTAAATGAAAATTATGAATGTATTCACTTCCAACCAACACGAATTTGACATTTCACGAAATTTACATTACCGCATCCACAAAAAATACATCAAGCTCTCATCCCTTTGCATTTACAGACCGAAATGTACAAATATTTTCCATAATTATTCACAGCGTTCGTTAACGCCCGTCGAGTACCCAGCGGCGTGCACGTGTCGAAACCAGAAATAACTAGACATAACTGGATTGAACCGGATTGAGCCAGTACATTGATATCGGCCGATTTCCCCGCGGGCGTTGGTTGAAGATTCGCAAAATGTCGATACGAATGTCCGATTGCGATTCTCTAATTGGTCGGCGATATTAAAAAAAGCTCTAATAAAGCGGGCTCTTGGGATCGGTTCGGTGAATAACGAGCGATGCAAGCCTCTGCGCTGATGAAAATTGCAAATATTAAACTGGGTATCAAATCAGCTCCCTATTGAGTTGCGATTTGCAAATTCCCAGTCTGGTTTCGTAGCGCGGCCAGAGTGGAAAACGAAATAAGAATCGAAGAATAGTAACTATTCGCCAATTTTATTGTGAATTTAGCTTAACTCTTTTGGCTAGAGACATCACGAATACTTATAAGTACTTACCTACATACGTACACTTCACATAGAAAAACACTTAACCGCTATCCGATACCCTTTAATAGCATAAATGAATTATATTAAAAGCTATGTTAAAAAGTTTTTAAGGCAAAATATTTAATGTAAAATTAATGTCACGTAGCCTTTTAACATTTCAATGGCTCTAGTTATTCTTGAAAACTTTCTAATGTGCAAAAGTGCGTAAAAATATTGGCATATTTTAACCATTAAAACTAAATAAATTCTTAAGACCTTTCAAAAAATTAGACTCTATTTTTTTTCTGTATACATTTTATTAATTCTTACTAGTGTATACATATATTTATACAATAAGTTTTTTTGCGTCGTAGCAAGTTTTTTAGCAATAGATAAAAAAATATATATAATATTTTAGAGAAGGGTAGGTAATATTATTCTATAATATCCAGCGGAGGCCAAAAAACAGAAAAAAAATCCGACTGTCTAAAAGGAATTTAATATTTTTAGAGTGTGTGTTTGTTGTATCTAAGTATGTCTTACTCTGCGTGACCCTCTAGATCAGATAGGCTACATCGATTTTGATGTGCGAGGTGTCATTGGATACTAGTTGGAGAAAGTCTCATTAGAAAATGCAAAAAGCACGTCTAATATACTAGTATATATTTTATTAATCTTGAAACAAGGTCTAAAACATTTTGGCAATAGCATAAAAAAATCAAAAACACGAATCGAAGATATTTATCGTAATCGTGGCAACTAGTGAGTAACAGTGGCAACTAGTCAGTTTGAGTAAGATATTATTAGGATCTTAGAATGATGAATTATTGTGGTCGCGAGGTCAACAGTTCACAGAACGAAGCGAATTACCTACTTGAAAAGAAACAGTAATCCAGCCAGCCACCGCTGCACAGTTGCAGCAGAAAGATATCCGCTTAACTTTGTTAGGTACCTCAACTGAATTAACTGTGCGAATTCTACCAGATTCCGGAAGGATTACACTTCAACTGAGCACATCCTGATCCCTCATTCTAGGAATTATTTTGATGAAAATTCACGATTCCGTGTTGGGATTTCACTAAGCCAGAAAACAATGTTGCCAATTGAAATTCAATTTAAATAGAAATCTGATTTCAAGCGTGGTAGATACTCGTGGCAGGGCGATGAGTCGCCCTGCATACTAGAATTTATATTTTCCAATTTCTCTGTTAGTAATTATTACTTTGCAAACTGTTTAATGTTGTTCGTCTAGATATGTATAGTTTCTGGTAATTTTTTTAACAGAAAGCGTAGGGGTGATAATATACCCGCGAATATGCACTTCTAATTGACTGTCGAACTCTACCTCGCGCTAAAAATCGTCAAAGCATTCAAAAGTATATATTTGTTACCGGATAGTTGTTTACCGGATACATAATATTTAAATTTACCCAAAATCATACTGAACCGAAAGCTGACGATCGAATAGTTTTAAGTTTTTCACACGACTGGAACTAGTAAGATTTTTTAATCACCAGCAGATTATAGAGGTTTATATTAAATCGGGCTACATGACTTTGTGAAAATAAAAATGATCTTAATAAAAATTGTAATATTATTATTATTTGTGTTACTGCTGGACACGGGTCTCCTCGAACGTGTAGAGCATAGCCAACCACCATTTCTTTTCATTTTGATACAATAACTTATTCTTGCTAATAACTGTTACTCTCTGATGTTGTATCTTTGTAATGTCAAATGAAATGTTCTACACAGATCTGCATTCACATTCTCAGCAAACTACGACATTTTGAACGAGACTATTCTAGCTAGCTATAGGCGCTAAGCGTACAATGGCCGGTCCACGTACGTCGCCTTGTTTGAGACACAGATCGCACGTAACCTAACTATCGTAGTCAACCAGCCATCAAGGTAATAGTCGAAAGCAATTATGGAGTGTTCCGGCTTTAGAGCCAACTGATGAACGACTCGATTAGAGAGAGAAGCAGGCGGCTCGGTTGGACCGACGCATGCCAGCTTTTGGCTGGGGCACGTCGACAAAATGGCGGTTGTAAGCGCGGGAACTATTGGCTATTGGGCGCCAAATCACCTGCTATCTTTATCTCTAATGTTAGATGCCTAGTATTTGGAATGTATGTCTTCTTGAAAGGAAAGATTCTTCTTAAATGGCATAGGGTGTATAAATGAAATTTTAAATCGTAAACAAGTGTTTAGAAGTTTAAAAAACCCGACTGCGAAATCGTTAAACCTGTGTATTATTCTCAATTATTATTTTTATTTTTGTTGATGTACCCAGTGTCACTCTCACGACTAAGACGAATCTATTGACACCACTAGCATAAAAGTACGGCAAGCCGTTAAGGCTCTAGAGCGTGCCAAAGAAATATACATACATAACCTTACTTCTTTCACAGTTGGGTAAAAACCAATAACTAGAACCTAAAATGAAATCAACACTAGCAATTGTCATCACAAATGCATACCTAAGCATATGAGGTTTATTCGTCCCCATTGTCTTCCTGCCTTGTTAGGTAATTGGATATAATTCTTCTTTGAAGTTTTATATCGGCATGCAACAGCTTTGCATAAGCGTATAGTACCCGGCAAACAACTTGACCTTGCGCGAGACGTGTTGTACTGTTCGCACTTACCAAACTACTCGTGAGAGTGAAAGGGACGATGCCGCCTTCTTGGTTCTACTTATTTGCCGCATACTATATCTCGCTTACTTACTCTGACGTATGCATAAAACTAAGAGCACGTTTGCATAACGCAAAATTACGTTAATAGCTTCTGTAACTTATTTAATAATATACAGATCATTGACAGTTATTAAAAGCGAATGTTAATTCGCTTTTCGCGGATTAGTTTTTGGTTTATAATTCAAGTTAAGTATTTATTTTCTCAATCGTAATACATTATTTCTTTTACAGAGAAAAACAAATATTAACTAATTATAGCTCGAGACGAACATAAGCAATAGGCTATTTCAATAAACATTTAGTTAGGTACACATAGAATACAACATACTAAACGCAATTGAAATACGACATCTTAGGATATTTATGACTTAATATCACAGTAGGTACAGATACTTATAGGTTTCTTAGGTTTGTAATTTTTATAAACATGTAGGAAAAAATGGTATGAACCATTTGTTCTACGCAGCGATTATTCTTAACGCATTAGTCAACCTGTTCTAACGGAAACAATTCTAAACTAGTTATGTAGACAGTCACAATGAGTGCATTGGCTGCACCTGACAGGTACGAAGCGGTCTCTAGCGGGATTCCAACATGCAACCGTTCACTGGACTAATTGACAAAATTACGCAAATGGTCCAGTATCATTAGATAAAATTTGTTTATTCACCAAACAAATACATTTAACGATTTTTTTCTAAATTGTTAGTAGGTAATTAGAATTACTTACCATAAGCTTTCACAATTGCAAGCTAAATTGTCTAAATTAATGCGTTACAATAAGTTACTTCTGGGTCCCAAACTAGGCGATGCCTGCAATTAAGGTGAAAGTTTCCCCGTACAAACTGAAAATAGGTAAATAACTTACTTTCTTACTTATATACACAGAAAATATTAAGTATAAATCGTACTAAAAATCAAAAGTTATTTAGGTAAATATTTAATTTGTGTGTCCGTCCGTCCGTCTGTCAGCAGGCTGTATCTCATGAACCGTGAAAGCTAGACCGTTGAAATTTTTAAAGATGTATTGCTGTAGCCGCTATAACAAGAAATGCTAAAAACAGATTAATTTAAATATTAATAGGGAGCTCTAAACGTGATTTTAGCTGATTTTTCTTGATATTAATTAATAAGGGCTATTGGTAGACGTCCGAAATAATCACAGAATATTTATTTGTATGTTTGCTTTAGTAAATAATAAAATTAAAATAAAATTACTATTGAGAGGATTACAAAACAAACGTCATTTTTTGCCGTTTATTGCTTGTTAAATTTAATATTGTATTAACTCGGATGTTTTTGCGGAACTGTTCGTGGGCGAGTCCTACTCGTATATGTCCGATTCTAGTATTTGGTCTAGTAACACGTCACTATAAAACTTTAAAACATCAAGCTTTACAGACAAGATATATAGATAGATAAAGGGATATACCCGTTGTACGAATTGCGCGAAGTGTACTATCGAGGCCCCTCTGGGAGCGAATGGTGATAATTCGCGAACGGATTCGCGCCATCGTTCGCGCGCTTCGCTCCCACCGCGCCGCGCCGCGCCGCTCAGTTAACGCGTCGAATGTCAGATTTGTAATGATTCACTAGTGGATTTTGTCACGGAGTATACCGTAAGGTAAGGTATTTCACAATGCGAAAAAAGATATGTGCTATAAGTTTAACGTGTCTGTCTGTGTAAACATAAATAAATAAACCAATGTTCCGATGACTGAGAATCTTCTTATATTTTGAAGTCAGTTAAATAAAAGTTGAAAAGTTAGTTAGTTAATTAAGTTTAAGTTAGTTTTAATTATTAGTTTTTGCACATATAGTTAGAATATTTCTTTTTCTCGTGTAATTTTTAGTCTAATTTTAATCATGTTTTTGTTTAAAAAACATTTTATTTCCTTTTTGTAATAAAGAAACAGTTAGTCTTCTGAAATATTTTGCCAAAAAACTCTTCAGTTTTTTTAATGACATAAAACCTTATAGTTTCCAATTCACAGTAAAGAGATACGAAATAAAATTAATGAAACTCTTATCTGAAACCGTGCAAAGGAGTTGATTACCCGGAGACCGGAGTTGCAGGACTCATTGGAACTTTTCAAACTTTCCCAGGACAAAGGAGGTCGAACTAACCTGCGTTTCCTATGTGATGTCTGCAATAAGTTCCAGTGTAAAAGCAGTATGACAACTTCGAAAAAGATTAAATAAAAATTCCTCAAAATAAAAAAAAAACGATTTTGTGCTGGCGGCCATTTAGAATTTGAAATAAATCATAGTAGGCTACTAGTCAAATCCTTTCATTTAATACCTATATTGAGGAGATTTGTGATAAAATATAATATGTTAATAAAAAAAACATAATCGGTCCGATATCCGATAATCGGAAAGTTACGATGCCACCGACAGACAGACACACACAGACATATAATACTCAGACACAGACACACAAACTTATAATACCCCGTCGTATTTGCGTCGGTTGTTAAACAAGAAAGTTAAAATTTTCATCAGGAGTTAGAGGGTCGACTGGCAACCCCAGCTGCGTAGACATCTAATGGAAGAGCTCTGCAAAATTTTAATTCTATAAATTATATTTTTATCAGTTTTGTGCTTCTTACGGTTCAGTGAAACATAGGAACATAACCTATAAACAACGACCGGCACTTGGACACTGGTGAGATTACGATTTAGTTGATAAAAATACCATTTTCGTAGTCAGATTTGTACTGGAGTTTACACAAAGATACCGTTAATGCAAATTTTTATATCATTGCAATAAAATCAATAACATTTACTGTCATTTACCTACACTGACATTGTTTTGAATCGAATCAGCTGATATTTGACGTTACGTACACGCAGTGACTTTGACATATACATTATATTTAAAAAAAGACTACTATTCACGATCAGACTAACAATGAATTCAGAACACAATAACATTAAACAAATTAGAAAATAGAACTCAATTAAAGACCTTTCAAAATCAACAATGATAAATGACACAGTATTGAGCTAACATGACGACACACTAGATGATGACAGTCATACATATGCGCACCTCAATAGGCAAATATAGCAATTTAAACTCAATTACAATCTGCGAATCTTGAAATCGACAACTTATGTACCGAAAACTTCAAGGTTAAGAAAAGAAATGAAATGCAATTTAGGTTTTGATGATAGCCCGAACCGACCAATGACAAGGAATCGGCAACTTCTAATTAATCTCAAAAAGTCTCATGATAGCCAGATTCTAAAAAAACGTAGGTGCCCAATAAATATGGTGAAAGTGATATATATGTTTAATTGAGTCAGATACACTTACGAGTAGCCCTATAACAACGAAGTTAACTCAAAGTTCTGAGACTTCCTTACTAACCTCCAATTTGACCATGATACTATCGCATTGCAAACAATAGCAAATATAAAGGAAAACCATAAAACATAGAAAAACAGCAAAAATTAACACAAAAATCTCTTATAAGTAGAACAAATCAGTACAGATAGTACTTTGTCAGCTAAATCAAAAGGTAAATCATTCAGTATGTGTTTAACTACAAAAGATAACAGATAGTAACAAAAAATACCCAACAGCGAAATCTACGCAAGTGAATGTAGATACCACAGGAACAGAAATTTACATCAAGTCTGTAAATAAATCTATAACTGTAAGTAACATACACCCAAACGGAGAAAATAGAGGAATAAACTCAAAAAACACGAACACATGAGTAGGATTTTGATACTGGCAGACGAACAAGGTCAACACACTCAACGTACACTACAACAATTGCTTGGAGATAATTATGAAGTAAAATGCTTGTGGAAACCTGGAGCTAGACTGCAGGACATAATGATTTCATTGTTTTACTAGCCGGCACTAACGAACGTATTCCATATGAGTTTCAGTCGGGTTTACATTTTTGGTTGAAATCTGTATCTTATCTTCCACCTTTACTTGTGACACTAGATGTAAGATTTTTCCTGTATATTTGATGTTTGTGTGTCTGCAATAAAGAGTTCATTAATTCATTTATTCATACCTTTTATTAATCTATGATTTGGTATTCCGGTTGAAAGTTGTCCATTAATACAAGTAAAGTCGAGTAACCAACCCCTTTTCGACTTTGCCTAACAAAGAACCGACTGACTGCCGGTTAGCGCAGTTGGTTGCAACCCTGCTTTCTATGCCGCTGGTTCCGGGTTCGATCCCCGGACAGCTCAAACATTTGTGTGCATGAACATGTCTGTTTGACCTGCATGTGTCTGGGTGCTTATTATATATATAAGTATGTATTTATATATATAAGTATGTATATCAGTCATCAGGTTACCATAGCACAGGCTTAGCCTAGTTTGGGACCTTTAGACCTTTGGATGTTGTCCCATATTCTCCCATATTGTCTATATCTATATTTTTTGCCGTATTTTTAGATTGCTGTGCAATAGTAATAAATAAATAATAAAGTATATTCATTCATTCATTCATTCATTCATTCATTGAATGTGTTTGAATTGAGTTACCACTGTTGCTATGTTGTATCGTCTGGTAAGTTTATATTTTCCATCTAGTAAGCACAATACTGTCTAGCCTCACAATAGATAGGTCTCTTTAAGTTTTTAACACGAAAAGGCGAAACACCGCAAACAATGAGCTTTATTACTTTTTACCCGACAACGAAAGAAAGAGGTTTATGTTTTTCTAAGTATCTATTATAAGCTATTAACATCACTCACATAAAAACATGACACCGTTTAGTCTCTAAGGCGTGCCAAAGAATATACATACATACTCACTCGAAAAACATATCCCTCCTTCTTTCGCAGTCGGGTAAAAATCTATAATAACACGAGTCAAGAATACGTAACGACAGCTTTTCATTAAAAACGTTCTAGTTTTTACCACATGGTGTATGCGAGTATATTCATGCAATGAAAACCATTAAAAAGTCTTCCCATCTCTGCAGCATCCCACGTTTGTTGAAAAATCCATCGAAACAAAACACCGCTCGTTTGCAGATCCGTCGAATATATTTATAGCCGTGACCAATCACTTCACGTGCTTTTACCAGTTTTTCTGCGAAACACACAGATGTATAAAATTGATGTAGAAACTAATAATTATGGGGTTTATATTATGTTGACGAAGATTCCGAAGTGTAACCTGCTGTATTAACTAGTCTAAATGGTCATTATAAGGTAAAAAATGTTTTATAATCAGTATTGTAAATTGCAGTAACGAATATAAACAAGGTTGTCGGTTAGGGGTGTAATAAGCCGAAATATATATATACTCATTCTAAGGAACAACTTTTGCAATGAGATCTACTCTGAATTGGAAAAATCAGCCGTTTCATATATTTTGTCGACGAACAATCAATTTTTGGACGGAATAACTTATTATCATGTCTGATACTGTCCAATCATCTAATTTAGTTTCAATCAACATAAATAGATGGCGTAATTAAACAAGAAATAGTAATGAGATCGCGCAAGCGTTTCCTACAAAAAGATATGAATCTGTTGAAATAAATAAAACTCAGACTTTTCAATACTGCGAATGGTAGTTTCATTATAACTCTGGCTAATCAGTGTTCTGGAATTTATCCAGTTATTCCTCCGCTGAAACGGTTTAACGGGATTAGCACGAATTTTGACACAAGCAAAGCATACCATACAACCTGAATTCACACATAGGTTACTTTTAATTCCGAAAAATGTCAATGTGTCCAAAAGGTTATTAAATTAGAAACGCAGAGAAAAGAGCTAGTCTTTTCATATAAAATAAAATACTACAGTAAAAATCTACGTTGCAAAATATGTTTCTGCTCTCCAAAGCGTAACGGTTCTCTGCTCTATGAAAAAAGACTCTTTCACGGGAAATGATTTTTCCTGTAAAATAGGTTGGATCCATCGAATGCAGGCGGAACTCACCGGCTTTTTTAAAAAACAGACGTTGAAGTGGAGCTTGTATCTAAACCGATATTGTTGTGACTCCTCAGTGATATGATAATAACTTATTTTTATAAGATAGTACGGGTTACATGTAATATAGTGTACTATCTATCTATATATAGACTGATATAAATAAGATGAGACTACAAACTTTTCAAACGGAAAAATAATTTTTTTTTAATTATTTCGTCGCTGATATATCGGAATTCTTTTTTTGGAATGAGTTAAAAAATGATTTCGAACAACTATGAAATATTAGAATATTTCATAGAAATCTGCCACGTGCAAGTGCAAGTTGGACTCACGTTTTAAAGGTTCCGCACCGTTTCCTATTCAACATTAGTTCCAATTTCTACCTACAGCCCGATTTAGGAAGCGTTTCCGTCCGGATTCAAAAACTTTACAACTTGAATTAAGCATTTGTTGTTCAAGATCTCCCACTAAATGTTGAATTGATTATGTGTTTACAGCGGCAACAAAACTACACCATCTGTGAAAATAATAAGTTTTACAAAAAGAAAAACAATAATAACATACATTACTTAATACTATTTTCAACATGAAATTTTGAATGAATGAATGAATGCATTCATTCATTCAAAATATATTCATTCATTCATTCTTCATTCGTCATTCATTCCTTCATTCATTCATTCACATGTATATCGAGCTACTGAGAGTGTTTGCTTGCTTCACGACAAGTAGGTAAGTAAAATGCGACGCGCGCGCTGCTCGCTCAACTTGGTTCATTATTGTTTATACTTTAGACGTAAGTAAAATATGATTTTTATTGTATCGCCACTTAAATTTATAAATAACCTACGGAAATAATTTTATGTTCAATCTTTGTATATAACGTGTTTATTATATGTAGTTACTTATTAGCAACAGGAGGACCTAGCACTTAGACAAACCTCTGCGAGGTTTTTTAGTGTTAAGATACTGAATGTTTTTTAAGAAATACTAATATTTTAATAAAAAATAAATAAAAAAACTGATAACAAAAAAATAACTACAAATAAGACCCGAGTTGTACCTGATTCATCTGTGACATCTCATCTTATATGAAAAAAAAACTCAACTCATCCTAAATCCGTGTTTAAAAGTATGGGTAAGAGTTAAGAATTATCCACGCATCGTTGAAACATTAGAAAATAGATATAAGAAAATAAAATCCTCGTTTCTGAAGTCAACCAAAGAGTATATTATGTACTAAACTTTTACTTAGATGCAGCGTCGCAGCAATCATTCTTCCGCCGTGGCTCCATTTCCTCTACGCTGATGAGAGTGCCGCACCGAACGTCGATTGACATAACTCCTTAATGTGATCATCTAGCGCCAGCACCTAGCGCCAGGAAACTGGGTTATTCGCTTGGGATGCGATTCTGATTGAAAAACTAGGTAGGTATGCAATTCAGGGTTTAGTTTATGCAAACAGTTTTGTTATTGTTTGTTTTTAGTTTATGCAATACTTTCCCGCGAATCACATTTAAAGTCTATGTTATTCGGTGATAACGAAGCTTTCTAGGTAGGTGAAAGAATTTTTAAAATCGGCCCTCTAGTTTTTGAGAATATTCGAGAATAGTAATAATACAAATCTTTCATTTTTTACGAAGAAATATTTAATCTACCGGGCAAGTGCCTTTATTACCAAAAACGAAATGACTAATTCATTACAACAAAAAATAAAAAATAGCAGAAAATTGCCTATAGACCATAATATTAGTATTCGTATAGATGATTAGTTTGTTGGTATTTTTAATTTCAATTTCTTTATTAATTTACACACTGCTTAACAGTCAACGATAACACTTGATTTGAAGCAAAGAAGTAATAAAATTAGTATCTTGTATGTCTAGATTTTCTAGATCTTTCTTTCTACAGGTTTGTTTTAGGGTTTTACGTTTGAGGGTATACAAACCTGAAACTGAACTGATAATGAACAACTTTTACTATAGGCATGTGATATTTTATGTAGGGAGATACGTGACTTAGGACCTTAAACTGATCTTACCAAAGTGTGTTGGCCATCACAGTTGAGCCGTCAGTTGACTTAGAAACCTAAGAGTATGTTTTATTACGAATCTCATATTTCTCAGCGTTAATGCTGGAACGTCAACTGTCTACCTCTATAGAATTGACGACATTTCTTTTTTGCAAAGTAATGGAAATTCGAAAACCATTTCGAGATAATGTAATGAAGAGTTCATACTAAAAATACCTGGTTTTTATATCCACTTTCTTCCGAGTTATATACAAAAAATAAATAAACAAAAAATAAATAAAAAAATTCTTGTATTTATGTTAAGACCCTCAGATGCCACCAATAAAAATATTATTGTATCTGTAATCTGATAACCGTACCAAAACAAACGACAAAAATACAGGACAATTAATGACATCATTTTTTATAAGCTTTTGACGAGAATAACATTATGCTGAACTTTTTTTATATCTTTAAAAATCTCTAAAAACGTAATTATTAAATTCTGAATATGATAAAAATTAGAAGAAAGTTATTTTTAATTTGTCTTTCTGTTCTTATAATAAAAATGAGGTGTAAAAAATTTTAAATGTTGTCAATTTTCATTAGCAACAGGTAATTATTTTTAGCTGTTCTAAATATTTTCCGATGGCCGATATTGATATAGTATATAAAAATTATACGTTTTTATAATCATGAGTGCCGTAACCCGAAGTATGTATTTATTGATCCAAGTAAATACAGACATGTAATTCGATATAATCTGGCAACACTGCTGCCCTGAGGCAGCAGTCAGTGTTGCATGTGATACTATTTGATGTTGCCATGCT
Source organism: Ligdia adustata (assembly GCA_947049295.1). NCBI lineage: Eukaryota > Metazoa > Arthropoda > Insecta > Lepidoptera > Geometridae > Ligdia > Ligdia adustata. The sequence continues at coordinate 1,578,969 of OX346221.1, forward strand.
CGAATGTGTTTCTACTTGTATATATGTTGGTATTTGGTTTGAGAGAGCTATATGGGATTTCAGTATCAAATAATTGAATATTAGTCTGTTCAATCATATATGACAGTTAAATAATATATTTGCAATGCACGTAAACCAATGATCTAGAGTAATAATTACAAGTGTTTTAAATCTTCATCAACTTTCGTTTGACGTTCGATTAGAAAATAAGCTAACTTACGAGTACAAATTAAAAATAATACGAAGAAGTCATTTTTAAAACTTTAACATAAGTTTCTGTAATAGAAATAACTTTTTAAATGTAAGAACGTCCGCCGGTAGGCGAGTTTTTTAAATTTTAAGGTATTTTTATGTTGATGTACCCTAACTCAATAACATCAAAATAAAAAATATATATTAAGAGTAAAGATTTTTAGCACCAAACATGCAATTTCAATAAATTAAAATATTTTATAAATACATCGAGTGTGATATCAAAGTAAAGAATCATTAACGGTGATGACGAATATATATACATAACTGATAAAGTAGTTAGTTTATTACACACTTTTTATTGCAAAATGCAAGTCACAAATTATTTTGACCCACATAAGGTCACGTTAAGATTAAAGAGTCCTCATGCCCAAACGTACCCATCAGGCTAACAGCGTTCCCCCTCTGAAAGGCCAACGAGATATGTTAGGCTAAAAATAATAATAAAATAAATTAATATATAGGTAACTTATATGTTTTATTGGAGTTTGTGATAGGAAGCGCTACGTTTAAGATACATTAGTTCAAAGATGTTTTCTCATTCTTCTATGTTTTAATTTTACCCAGTAGCTGTCTCCCGCGACATACAAAGAAATATACAGATGTTTCAAATTTTAAACCCCCATTGGAACGTTCTCGAATTCACAAAAATCCTTTCTTAGTAGGTATACCCTATAATGAATAGACTCCGAATGTCACGTGTCTAAGTTCAGGCTTTGAGTTGAATATTAGAAGATTAAGAAAGGACTCGTTTCATTTTCAGTGGTACGTCTAAAATCAGTCAAGTGGTTGCCAAGAAGAAACTCTACTCCTGTTTTGTAAAAACTGTGACGGAAATAGCAAAACATTTTTTATATAAAAATAATAATCACGTAACGTAACGTAACGGGGGTCACTGTACTTATCCTAAGGAACAACATTCACTATGGGACCAACTCTGAATTCGACATAGAGTTGGTCCTACAGTGGAAGTTGTTCCTTAGGATGGGTACACGACCCCCTTTCTGGTACACCCCTAGCCAATAACCTTGTACAAAAGCTAAATCATTATTTTCAATTATAAAATTATATGAATTTTTGTATGGCAACGTTTATCCACAGTCGATTTATAAATATTTTTTATAATGGTAACCGTTAACTTTTTCAATTTTGTAAAAGCAAAAAGTATGAAAAAGTACGTCGTACATTGAAATACTTGAGTCAATTTTATTGTGTCGACTTTTAATAGAGTTATGAAAAGAGATAGATCCAATTGTCCGTTGAGAGATTACTAATATCCATTGTCCCAGGAACTATAGTGTAATGATACACTCTCGTTTCAAAAAACAATAGTGAGATAAAAACTTTGATTGTACTTGCGCGTTATTATACAACGTGTAACAGAAAAACGATATTACTTAACGGTGTTAGTCTATACCCATCAAAGTGAATCCATTGTAGAACAAAATTTTGTAAAATGCAAAATAAATTATCGGGTCCTTCATACATCTTGGCCGATCACGTGACCAATTTTTATTTGAAAAACCTAATTTTTCTTTTTAATTTTTGTAAACATTTTGTTCTGCATTGGGTTTACTTTAATGAGTAGACTAACACCCAAAAATATTGCCATACATTTCAGTTACACGATTTAGAAATACAATTCTAACATACAAACATGGATACTTAGTAAATAAATATTATGGAACAACTTCCACACAAAGATCTTCAGGTCTCAAACAAAGCCTTACATATATATAATAAACACTCAGACACAGGTCAAACGGACATGTTCATGCTTACAAATGTTTAATCTGTCCGGGGATAGAACCCTGGACCAGTGGCGCAGAAGGTAGAGATCCTACCAACTGCGCCAACCGGCCAGTCTAACAGATGTAACAAGATTTCGAAAGGCGGTTGGAGCCAAAATATTCAAGTTATTTCTGCGTAGAGCTAATGTTTCCTTGAATTGAGACTCTAGGTAGAGCAAAATGAGTTCCTTAGTCTATGACACGTCCTAACGACTGTTAAATACGCTCCAAGTTTGCTACGGACAAATAACTGCTGTTTTATTCTTCGAAATCAGGCTCGTTATCAACTAGAACTGAGATTAAATTATGAATATTTCAATGATTAGATTTTTGTTACTTTTAGCAATGAATAATTATCAGACGTAAAGATTATTATCAACTAGCTGCGCCCTGCGGTGTTACCTGCATTAACACAGGATGATAAGTAGTTTCGGCGTAAAACAATTAACAAACATATAGACGTACATTCTTACAAACATTCGCGTTTATAATATGAGTATAAGTAGGATGTCTGAAAGCGCTTTACAATCTCAGCTATCGAGAATAGTTAAACTGCTAGGTATCTAATTCTTAAAAGTTATATAAAGGCTTCAAATGTTCCAGCTATTTTCATTTGTAAACGAAACTACTAAACCGTTGTTGATAAAATTATGTGTGACCAACTGAAAAGTATACAAAAAGTATTTTTTAAAAAAACCAATCCAGGTGTGTCTGTAAAATCGGGGTAGATACATAAACAAAAAATTCCAACGAGTTGTGAAACTCTTTCTTTTTTGAAGGCGGTTTTAAAAAATATCGGTTGGTTCATCAATTAGAGGTGTGATAAACCATAGCACTACCGACTAGTACATCTTTCAAGCAAAAAATTAAGTCTAATCAAGTAAATATCTGTCCTTCCCGTGTGGGTACAACGATACCACAGACAGACACACACACCTACACACACACTCACACACACAGACACGTAAAGCTTATTACATAAAAACATATAAAAAATATTATTCCTAATACCATATAAAAATTGTTTTCTTAAAAAAAAGCACTACTATATGAATTAATTTTTGAATATAAATATTTTTTGATCAAAGTATCAACAGAGTTGTGACGTTCTTTCAAAATTGCATTATATTGTTTCCAAAATCTCACTGTTGGATTATAAAAAGAAGTATTATTCTTGTACACTTGCAAAATAATTATTTTCAGTTATAGAATCGTTTGCATAGGTCACGGCGGGATGGGTGGGGGGAGGGAAAACAACTTTGTGCATTACAAGAGACTTAGTTCGCGGGACGCAAGGACTGAGCTATCACGATTTTTTATACAAAGTTTCACTTTCATAGCGTCATATCTCTCGTGACGGGAATCCATGCAACATTTTTTTTCTTATAATATACGACATCATATGATTTGTATATTTGCCAGCGTCAAGTTTATCAATTTTCAAGTTATTAATCAATCAAGTTAAGTCAATATCAAGTTATATGTCATCGTGGACAAGTAAAAGTCACATCATGTACCCTCGTAAAGCAGTGCAGACTTATCAGGGTTTCTATGGAGATTTCCCGCGAATATGACAACCACGTTATTCCATCTTTATATCATCATAAGACATTAATGGTTAATAATCCACCAAAATTACACAAGCTTTAAGCTTGCAAAATCACTAGTTTTGCAATTAATACACAGATAGAGAAACCATTTTTCCTCCATGCAACATTAAAACATTTTTTTTAAATAAAGTGACAATTGTTTTTTTTTCTTTTTCCCTCTGCGAGGGCTTTGGTTTATTGGCTTATTCATTAACCATCTTCAAGTGCATAAGTCGTCAATTGATTTTAATTCAGCAGGCGCATCTAATTTTAATTTTGTTGTTTTTTTGTCGGTATTTGGAAAAAAAACAAATACGCTGTTGATAGAATTTATAAAGGGCCTATTTATACAAAAAATATTAATCCATATTGGTATTTATTTCAAGATTATGATGAATGAGAATCTTTTTTAAAGCGTGCTGGTAGTAAACTTCCCAAATGGCTTTTGTATCCCAATTTTGAAATATAACATTGAAATATTCGTTTTACCTAAATTGTTCAAGTTGTCTATCAAGTATAAGGTCAAGTATAAAGTCTGTATCTTGTAGATTGTATCTAAGTAAGACAAATATATTTTTGTATAGGCACCTTTCGAATATAAGAAAGACGAATAATTGACCAAGCGAACGAAACGTCTCTACTTCGAGCAATACATTACTTTTTCTATCCGCTCCCATCTTTAACTTGCACGGATCTCTAATTTCGCTTTCCGAACAAGGAACTGTTTTTTTTGCAGAAAATTTCCAAAATGTGTTATTAAAACGAATTGGTTACTTAAGGACTTACTTATAGGTTCGCGTCTGCTATAAAACGAAGGTTTTTCCCGCTCAAATAATATCGTTAAATACGCAAACTTCGTGTAGTTTGAAAAATTCACCGTTATACTTTCCTTACTTTGGAATTCGAGGAAAAACAATGGTTTTTAGCAAATACTTTATAACTTTAAAATTAATATTTTTGCGTTATTTGTTATTGTGCTTAGAAATATCAGGTATGAAAAGATTCTAAAGAAATTGAGCAAATTAATTTAGTCAGGCATTTAAACTTTAAAAGCTTTAATATTCTGAAACTTGTCTTGTTACACATGGTTTAGATTAAACTAGGTAATAATTAATTGTTTTAAGTTATAATAATCTATTAATGATTTAGTGGTAGCCTAGTCGGTAGACCCCTTGCCTTGAAAGTGAAAGGGCGCGGGTTGAAATCCAGGTTCAGGCATGTAACTTTGGGGTTTTCACTCGGGGGAATTATCTTATTTTTATTGTGATTAGAATTATGTTATGTTAGAATTATTTACCACACGCTCAAATAGCGAACGAAAACTTTCAAAGATAAGTGCGGCCCCTAACCCGCAATTTGGCCAGCTTGGTAGAATATGGCCTACACCCCCTTCATAGGGGAGACCCGTGCCTGGGGAGATCCAAACAACATTGCTACTGACTTTTCGGTATTATAGAGTAGGTTGTGTCTAACAGCAAACCTTTCACATAACTTCAACAACACTCTCATGGTGCTGATCGAGGGGCTCAGCAGGACCATATCGTCCGCGTAACTTAGATTGTTCATGGATTTCTGTCCTATTGAACAGCCGACACCAGTCTCGTTGAGCTCCTCGATCAACCTATTCACGTACAAGTTAAACAGTTAAAGGTGACGTGAGCCCACCTTGACGAACGCCACAGGGCAGAGCATACGCATCAGAGCACGCCACGCCATCTAGAGACCCGTACCAACACTGTAAGAGTTTGATAATGTCGAAAGGGATGCCAGACTCTCGGAGCTTCATCCAAAGGATCTGGTAGTCGACTCTATCAAAAGCGCGGCTCAGATCCAAGAAGCATGCATGTACTTTAGTTTATCTTTGATTATAGTATGATACTATCTCCTTCAGAGTAAATATAGCCATATCAGTCGAGCTATGCTTCATAAAGCCCAACTGCGCATCACTAACAACGACGTGTTTCGACACCAAATTCAGCAGAATAGAGTCGACAACCTTAGAACAAGCCGTTGTTATAGAGATAGGCCGATAATTTGAGCCTACGTAATGACGCGCTAGTAGTTTTAATTTATAATATTGCGAAATAACAAACTTAAGAAGGTCAGATGGTAAATATGAGTGCTTAAAACATGCATTAATGAAGACAGATAGAAAAACGACAATTCAAGGGCCTCCGAAGCGTAGATGCTTAACAGAAATTTGATCATGGCCCGCCGCTTTCTTCATTGGCAGCTTTTTGATAGTGTGGAAAATACTCTTTTCATCGACGTGTGTGTACGAGTGGGACACTGACTCGCTCACACTAGCATTGCCAATTATACTGTATCTAGGTTCACTACTACTAGACGTAACAACCAAAAAGCGCTGTTTAAAATTCTCGGCTATTTATTTACAGTCACTCATACCGTCCACCGAAACTGGAGCACCCTGTTTAGTTTTACTAAGTTTTGCAGACTCTTTCCAGAATTGACTGAAACTCTTATGTTTACACGCCTTACTAATATTATCGAGCAATATCTGGCTTTTATTCTTCTGACACCATTTAAGGCATCCTTTGAATATTGAACGAGCTAATTTCATTTCATCGAAAAGAACACCAGGACTTGGTGCTCCAGCTTCCAGCCATGCAAAGTATTTTACTCTGGCCTCCTCGTGTGCAGCTCTCACATGCTGGTTCCAACCCGTAACCGGCTTAAGGCGCTTCCAATTACTTCTTCGCCTTGTAGCTGCGGCATTTTGTATAGCACTAATAAATTCAGAGTAAAACTTATCGATAAGATGAAAGTGAGCATCACTAGTGCAGTGCAGGCACTTAGATGTCGCAGCAAGTCCCAGTAAAGTAAATAAACTCTGAGAACAACGACACTCATAATATTCAATCTCTATACCGGTCTTCTTACCCCACGCTATCTGACTCACCTAGCTCTTCCCGAACGAATCATTCACCACTCTATTTACCGACACGCTACCCATATCAAACTGAACTACTAGTGGCCTATGGTCAGACCAAAGGACGTTAATTATAATGTAAATATCGGATATACAAGAGCAGGCTAGCCGGCTCACGATGCAATGATCAAGCCAAGATTTAGAACCATGAGAATAACTTACATAAGTAAAATTAATATCATTATTATCCTTGAAAAATAAGTAGTCAGCAAATAGTAATTCATTATCAGTATAATGACCCGCTTTCGGCATAGTACAGAGTCTCCTAACGGTAATGAGTCTAGTATTGAAATATGTAACTTAAATTATCGAATACCTATAATCTATATAAAAAATCAATTGCTGTTCGTTTGTCTCGGTAAAACTCGAGAACGGCTAAACGGCGGATTTAGCTTATTTTGGTTTTGAGATGTTTGTAAAAGTTCGGGGAAAGTTTAAACGGCGAAACACAGATAACTATTAGGCGGTACGAAGTTCACCGCGTCAGCTAGTTCTATATATATAAAAGAGTGACTGCTGACAGATTGACTTACTTATATTACTTGGGAATAAACGAGCCTACACCGATGATCATATATACATGAAATTTAAATATTTATTCATTACTAGCGGCACCCTGCGGTGTTACTCGCGTTGATACAGGATAAAAAGTCGCCTATGTGTTAATCCAGGGTCTAGCTATCTTTGTACAAAATTTCATCAAAATCGGTTTAGCAGCGTGAAAGAGCAACAAACATACATCCGTACATACAATTTTTACAAATTTTCGCGTTTATATTATTAGTAGGATAGAATAGTGTGTAGGGTGCACCAAGAAAGTATTTTCGGAAATCCAACTCCTAAAGGGTTCAAATGAGGGTCCAAAGTTCAAAACATTGTGGTGACAGCTACTAATAATCAAATCTTATTGTGAAACCAACCTGTAAAATTAATGATTTTAAAGTGGAGTCTAATTTTACTTGTACTTATTATTTTTCATCTTTCCTCTGTCAAAAATAAACGAACAGCTTGAGATTTCACAGATGTCATTAAGTATGAAAGTGTTGGATCTAAAACAGCGTGTTTATTTAATTATTAACCGGCGGCAGCGATAAGATTTGTGAGAGGAGCTGCCGGGAACAGCGGGAGAGTGTTAATTTTTAAACGAAAGTGCCAAAATCCTTTGCGATAATCTTGGAGAAACACGGTCAGATATTGTAGAATGCTTTTATTCCTCGTGACTTCAAGGTTGGTGAGGTGGAATTTGCAATATACCTTTTTAAGAGACCAATACCCAGTCGGAGGATCCATATAAGCAAACAAAATTTAAATATATGTCATGAGAACTATTAAACTAACAACTAATATTAACTACTCGTACATAAATAAGATTTAGAAGTTATTTTTTAAGTAATTATTTATTCAAGTGTAATAAGACTTACCTATAACGAACTTCATTTAAAGGTCAATAAATATTAGTTAACTTTACTATAGATCGAGGTAAGTCTGTTATGCGTATTATATTATATTTGGAAAGTCTCCGAAGACGTAGTTCACTAAGCATGCCATACTAATTTGAAACCAGAATTTAAAAAAGGAAAAAGTTATTTTTTTTATTCATTTATCGTCAGATAAATATTAAGTTTATACAGGTTATCGGTAAGGGGTGTATTAAGCCGAAAAGAGGTCAATATATTCATCCTAAGAACTTATAATTTTGGACCATGTTTTCGACGACCGATCAACTTTTTGAAAGGAACAGCTGTTTTTTTTTATCTCTAATTTAGAGTCCCATTGTGAAAGTTGTTATTTAGGATGAGTATAATGACCCTTTTTCGGCTTAGTGTACCCCTCACTGATAATTTAACGATTGCAGCAGCAATACAGCAGCTAATGGAATCAGGCTACATCATGTTTGTCACCATTGTTACGCATTTGTTTGTCACCATTGTTACGCATTTGTTTGTCACCATGATATCTGATTGAAACACAAAACCCCATTAAACTTCACTACAGGTTTTTCATTTCATTAATACAAAACAAAACAAAATGGCGAAATATAATGTAAGAAATATAATGCACATTTTATTAAATAATACGCTGGTTAAATAGCTGAGAAATAAACAAAACATTTATTATGATAAAAGACAATACAATAATACTAAAAAAATAAAACATATTTAAAATTCTCAAAGAAAATAGACACAACATTAATGGAAAACACTACATAAGTAGGGTTTTTTTGTACTTTCTTACCACGTGGGGCTAGTAAACATGAGCTTTGAATTATGTTTTACGCCGAAAAGCCAGTTTTTCTCTCCGTGTTTTCATTATTTCTTCTTAATTTTTAATGCAAATACTATTATCGCCTTACTTTAACTGGGTTTAACGAGACTCCACGCCACTCCCGCCAGCCTGCTTGTGCTTTATAAATTATGCGCGGTATTCAAAATGTAATTTAAATAAGTAAAAATGTCTTTTGTGAGTGTTGTTCTAAATTTATTTCCCAAATAACCAAAAAGCATATTATTGCATTTCGTGTCTCTTCTTTCATTTAAATTTTGTATTTAAGAATATTTTCAAAAGACTTGCTTGCTTAATTTTAATTAGGATTGCGTATTATCACTTTATTGGTTTGGTAAAATGCTACATTTTATTCCTATTTATGTCGTTTGTTGTGGCAATTTCAATCTTTTTCATGAACTAGGTGCGCTATGTGATGTTACCCGCGAATCTTTATTTTTTTCTAGCCTAAGTTACTCAGTGATAATGTAGCTAGCTTCCTAACGGCAAAAGATTTTTTGAAATCGATACAGTTGTTTTTAAGTTTATTCGTAATATACAAAAATACAATTCTTTCCTCATTCTAATATTAGCATATAAATAGAAGTATAGATTAATTGTGATACACGGTACTAGTCGTTATACAAAATAACCCCCTTCCTTAATACCTTGAAAGAATGAATTATTTTTAGAGACACACAAATATTAATTAAACCTTGCTCAATAATGAGACGCTATAGAGTGAAACTTACATAGATACTATAATAAAAGTGAAGGATTCAAATATACTAAATTAGAAATATATGAATTACTAGCTGACCCGGCGAACTTAGTACCTTACCTTTTAAACCTTCCCTGGAGTACGACAAACATTTCAAGACCAAAATCAGCCGCAGTTTTTGCGAGACTAACGAACAGCATTTGATTTTATATATAAGGAGATAACTTTTCACAGCCACTAAGTTTATATTCATGGGGTTTCAGAAAGATCTTCTCATATCTTAGTTAGCAGGTATTTTTACAGGAACCTCGGGTCAAAGACTTTGTGGAAAAATATTAAATGTACTTTTTACTAAAGAACATGATTTAAATTGTCTTTCTTCTGGCTTTGTAAGCTGATGATATACAGGGCTATCGGCTAGGGGTGTACTAAGCCGAAAGGGAACTGTACCCATCCTATGGAACAACTTTCACTATGGGACCAACTTTGAATTCGAGAAAAAATAATCAGCGGTTTCATAAATTTTGTCGACGACCGATCAACTTTTTGCATGGAACAGTTGTTTTTTTTTCTCGAATTCCGAGTTGGTCCCATAGTCAAAGTTGTTCCATAGGATGGGTACAGTGAACCACTTTTGGCTCAGTACACCCCTAGCCGATAACCCTGTATAGTCCAGAATAGATTTATAAGTTCTTATTTAATGTTACATTATGAGCGCTTGGTTAACTATTGTCGTATTAGGTTATTTTAATTGCAGTTATATTTCTTACAACAAGTAACGGGATAAAATATTTCTAATAATTCTTTTTTCATTTACTAAATTTTCCAAAATATGGCACGACTCGTATTTCTTTTTATGATGCGATCTATTCCAAATTATTAAAGGTTTAGAACTGAGTACAACCCAAATACTAATTAGCTTAAAAATACACAAGCATCCGTACGTTCATTGTTAAAAAAACCTCGTGGCAATTTTCGGGCACAGGTGTACAAAAGACTTCAGCTGTTAATTTTAATTAGTGAAAATTATTCTAGATTATAAGGATTTTTCTAATTAGAGTTCTGGAGGCAGCGGCGCTGCGACATTGCTGTCATGAATTTAGCTTTGAGTTTATGTCTCGAGGCGAACATTTTTTAAAATTGTTAAGACCTTGTAGCCTCCAGTCTCTTTATTTATATTTTAGTTAATAATAGCAGCGTGTTAATTCATTTTAATTCGCACTTGTTTTCTAGTAAACTTTAAGCAAGTTATGTTGGAGAAGGTTCTAGAATGTTTATTTTTATTCGTTTTATAGAGAATGAGATTTGAAATTCTCGTTTTACTCAAACTGTAAAATTATAAAGGTAAGTACATAAACTTTACCTAATTTCAAAGGAAAATATAATACTCTGAATATCAAAAAACATCACTAACTAAAAATTAAAAATCGACCTGGAAAGAGTTTGTGCTAAGTGTAAAGATTTATTCAGATTTTTTGGAATTTACAACTCTCAGTACGCGAGTACCAAATTTGTAGAAAAAACTTGAATGACGCTTCGCTCTTCGGTCGCTTTATGCAAGATACCTCAGAAGTAGTATAGCTGGACCTTCCCAACAATCAGGTACGCGTGAAAACCCGTATAATCAGAAATATACATACATCAAAGTTAAGTAAGATAGATCGATATCGCTAACTTACAACATGTCTGTTATAAAACTGCCAGGTAAGTACTGCTAGCTAGTTATCGAGCAAGGAAGCTTCGTAATTCGTCTATTAAATAAAATCCCATATCTAGTGCTTCGTTTGAACCCGAATCCGAAGTAAGCAAACATCTGTAATTCACATACGCGGCATAATAACCGATATATTCGCCCCAAGAGCGCCATCGAGAGAGCAGTAGTAACAAGGAGGCAATATTCCGACTATCGGACGGTATTGGGCAAGTTTTCTCATATTTTTCCGATACGGTTTGCTTTACTGTTCGAGAAACTTCGACGGATAAACGTTTTGTGGTTTTAATATTGAACTCTGGTTCACGATAAGAATCTTCTTTAAGTGAAAGATCGCCTGTTAGTATTCAAAGTACAGTCCATTTAAGGTGGGTTTTCAACGAATTATTGAAAAATTACGTACTGGATAGAAAATAATTTCGCTAAATTTTTCACCGCTCTTAGAACCGATAACCGATGGGGAAAGATTCTTGGTAGACCGATAAGTCACAAGTAACTAGTGGATGCAATTGGCAGCTTGTCGTTCGGAATGGAGTCATAAAGTGGAGGCCTATGTTCAGCAAGGATGTCTTCTGGGTAATGATAATGAAATCATTTTGGCATGATATACTTATCCCAAAATAGACTAAACTAATTCGTATCCTGGCGGATAAACTTCGATATATTAGGTCCTTACATATGAAATTGGCGTTTTGTCGCACTGGCCACTTTGATCTCAAATATCTCTTCTTTGGTTAGAAATTCCAATTTCAAATTCATACAGCTATTTATTCATACATTTGTATTTCGAAAACCGTAATTCATTTGTTTTGTCCTCGTTTGGTTTTTTCTTTGCGTCACGCAGTTTACAAAATGGAAAACTTGAAATATCGCGTTATTTACGAGTACGAGTTCCACCGTAGAAAGGGCTCTAAGGATTAATGATGTGTATGGCGGCGGAAATTTCGACCTGCAGAACAAGCCCCGTGGACGGTCAGAGACTAAAGTTGCTAATGAAGAATTGAAAGCTATTATGGAAGCAGATCCATCGCAAACCACGTCCGAGTTAGCTGCAGGCTGCGGTGTTAGTGATAAAACTGTTTTAATCCACTTGAAGCAAATTGGAAAGGTGAAAAAGTTTGAATGGTGGGTACCTCATGAATTAAGTGCAGAAAACCGACAAACGCGCGTTAACTGCTGCGTTACATTACTCAACCGGCACAATAATGAATGGATTTTAAATCGGATCTTTCGGATATTTCAATTTTTCCATTTTGTAAACTGCGTGACGCAAAGAAAAAACCAAACAAGGACAAAACAAATGCATTACGGTTTTCGAAATACAAATGTATGAATAAATAGCTGTATAAATTTGAAATTGGAATCCTTAACCAAAGAAGAGATATTTGAGATCAAAATGGCCAGTACGACAAAACGCCAATTTCATATGTAAGGACTTATATTATCGTTATAGGTATATTATATTTGATTATTTTAAAATAAATAAATACGGAAACCAAAATATTTCGCGTTTCTATTCTGTTCTCTCGATCGAGTTTAATAGACTTCTTCGCAACTTTTGCAAATTTTTCTAAACTTGAAGCTTAGACGCTTGGAATGCTCGTACAGTAATCATTAACAACAAAAAATATCTGATACATCACGAAAAGTCATATTCGTTACGATTTATGTACAAGTTTCTATTTACACATTTTATTAATGACGCCATTAGCTTTCTTCTACTCACTTCGACCACTTTTTGGACGATTGGTTTCTGAATTTATCTTCTTGTTATGTTGGTTCGTCCATACATTTCATATAAATCACGCTATTAAGGATCTCTTCAGCAAAGTGCGCCGGAAGGTTTTCAATATTACAGTTTTGTACGCGACCATTAGTCGTCATTATGAATAGAGGTTTATGGTAATAGATATGTTATGGTCAATCCCGCCGTCGATTTATTTCTTTGTAGAAACTTATCATTAGGAAAGATGGTAAATAATATTGAGAAAAACTTAGTAAACAAGTAGTTAGAAGCGATTTGAAAAAAATCCGTCTGCCAAATCTTTAAACCTGTGTGTATCTTAAACTTAGCATTTCCTATTCCAAACTCCAATAAAACATTATTCGTAATCACCGATAATAATTCCTTATTTTGATATCACATATGTTTTTTGTAAATATTTTTTTACATTACTTTTTGGCGTCAAAAATCCTATTTTTTTTCTAAATCACTCATATAAAATACGACACGCCGTTTAGGCTCTAGGGCGTGCCAAAGAAATATACATATATACACCCTTACATACATACACTAGAAAAACATTACCCTCCTTCTTTGGCAGTCAGGTAATGAATGATAATCATTTGCATGACTGTTATTGCATGACAATTAAGGTACATTACAATAACCATAATGAATAGCTTCTTTAACAGAGTTCCAACAATTTTAGCTCACCACAAAAAAAAAAAAAAACAACTTTCGCGTTCTCATATATATTGCTTTTTAAACAAAATTACTGGACTGATATAGAAATGTTTTATTTTTATCCTACACAGCTAAGCATTTGACCACAAGTTTGCACAAACATGTGTATGGAGACAGAGAAATTACTCTTTGGTACATCACAATAAAATAATTATATTCTTATAAAATTCTAGTACGTAACTACCTAGTTTAATAATAATAATACAGTTTATAAATTTAGTTAAACATTACATTATCTGTACTATTACTTAGTAAAATTAATTGACAGGGAAGACTATCCGCCAAAGCACAGGTAACTTCGCCTGGTTTGGTTTGTTTTTTTTTGGTGTACAAATAAAGAATTAGCAACATAATAAAATCACTACTCATTTTTTTTTAAGTCTATTAAAGTTAATTATTATGGTGCTTTATTGTGTATGCAAAAAAAACTAAAAGAGACTTGTAACACTACACTAAACTACCAGGCTACCATAATACTACAGGAAGTAAGAGCGACTACTTCCACCCCGTCGCACCTTGTAGCTTGTAGCCAAAAAAATAACGGCTCCGTAAAGAAGAGCCTTGAAGTGCGACTCAGAATATTTCCGCAGGAAGCGAACGTTTTGTAAGAAAAATGTTTGCTTTCTCGCCGTAAGAAAACTGCTAGAGATGATGTTTAGTGTTTATTATTTATTTCTGTCTGTGATAATAATATTGAACGTAATATTGCTTCGAGGTTACCATCAAAAGAACCTTACTAAAATCTTACTTTTGATTGAAGATAGCCTCAAAGTCTTCGGGTGGCTCTAAATTGTTGATGCTTGGGGAAGTCTGCGTGCAATTAGACTACGAAAAAGTTTAAAACGTTGGTTAAGACTCAATATAGTGCAATCAATTTTTAAAAGCTTAACGTGACAGATCGTATAAAAAAATATTAGGATTCAGAAATGGCCTGGCTTAAGACATGTTTGTCTTAAGTCATTGTTAAGTGTAAAAATAACTTTAGAGTTCCGCATCTTAACAAGTGAAATAGCGGAAATCAATTAGCCTATGACCATCTGCACGTGACGACGATCTATTGACAACACTCACATAAAGATACAGCAAGCTGTTTAGGCGCTAGGGCGTGCAAAAGAAATATATTATATACATACACTCGAAAAACATAACCCTCCTTCTTTCCAGGTCAGCTAAAATAGCTTGTATTTATTTTCAGAGACACCCATTTAGAAAATTCTTATGGTATGAGAAAGTGCATTATCTAAATGTTCCCAAATATGCTCTGTCACAATCAGTCCAACGACTTGAAGTCAATTGTCAATTTTCAAAAAATAAAAAATTAATAAATGCTATCTAGCTTACGGTCAGAGTTAGGCATGAAAAAGTTGAAAATAAGAGTAAGCAAACTCAGTTTCATCGTGACGAAGTCGTCAAAACGGAACCGAAACTTTGCTTGCATTTGTTTTCACCTCTTTCAAATCGATATACCTGCAGAGGGTTCTAAATAAGATAAAGAGTTGTGAACCTCCTTTTAAAAAAAAAAACAGTTAATAAAATAAGTATCTCGACATCTCTAGTGTATTTCCGCACGAGTAGGTAGTATACGAGTTCATTCGAGTTATTCCTACATGTTCTCTCTCGCTTAACATATGATGTACATAAACTGTTCGTATCGTGTAAATGATTATGTAAAAGATAAAATATACTCCAGTATAATAATGCTGCGGAACTGTCTAAATAATGATCCGTGTCTCCACTGTTTCCCAAACTGATAAACAGATAAGTTAAGTGCAAGAAACAGGGACTGTACATCAAAATATTAATGTACAATAAATTACCAGATCGCATTATGGAACTTATTTTAAAATATACAAATAAATGTTTAATATTTTTTCGAAAGAAATCCTTCTTATAAACTCAGTGAATATTATGTCAATGCAGCTTGTCGAATCATCGTTCTTGTGTAACGAACAGCCGGTTGTCTATTGTTTGCCCGAAAGATATAAGCAATAATACTCATATGCCCGAATTTTACTTACCCGAATTTCATTTGCATTTTTTGATATATTTATTTACCATAAAATACATGTGACATTTTCTTGTTTGCCCGTATATTAGATTCCATAATGATACGAGTGCCGTACGTATTGTTATCCTTTTAATTAATTGCAATAATATTATTTAACAGAACATTTCAACGCCATACTAAATTAATTTAAAATATATCTTAGCCTTTCTAGAGCATTTTGACGGACGCAGCCGCGGCACACTCGCTTCTCTCGCTCGGTTCGTGCGTTGTTTATCATGTTCTAACCTAACATAACCGAAACCTATTTGATCGTTTAGTTTAAACCGTTTTTGTGATTTTTTCTAGAACTAATTTTGATGGCAAATTATGTTATGCCATATGATAATTACGGCTTACAATGATGATAACAAATGATGTTATTGAAATTGACTTTATGGGAAACAAAGCTTCTAGCACGTGACTAATATAGTAAACAATGAGTATGACGTAATAAAATTATGAGAAACAATATTATGTCTGTTGACTAGTATAGCAGATGAAATTATACATAGTGGGTGTACCCCCGAACAGCCATTAGAATAACTAGAGAAATAAAACATAACCTAAATATTGTTATAAGAACTATAAAAGTATTTAAATACGTTTTTTATGGTTATTTTTTTTAAGAAGGTACCTAATTAATAATTAAAAAGTAACAAGACTTGCCAGTAACGAACGTTATTTAAAAGCTAATAAATATTTCATATTTTTATTCTTAACTTGTCCATTCTAAAAAAAAACACTTATACTTTTTAATCCGCGAAAGTGTGTTTCTTGGTTTGTTTGTTCTCAGCAATGACGGGTAGGGTTGACTTTTTGCACAGAGGTAGTTCGACGATTGTCAAAGACTTTTTCTCGAGGAAACCAACACATCGCAGGCGAGGGCTCAAGCAAAAACAAGTCATTTAACAATTGACAACATTTCATTTTCAGAAAGTGATGGAAATTCGAAAACCATTTTGAGATAATGTCATGAAGAGTTAATACTAGATTTTTATATGCACTTTCTTCCGAGTTATTTAAAAAAAACTGGTGAAAAACATATTTCGTATTTATTTTAAGACCGTCAGACGCCACCAATAAATTGTTATTTTTTAACCGCGTGCTCACTTTTGACAACCGAGCAAGCGAAGGATTCAAAAATTAGAATCCTGAGATCACAAGGTGATGAATCTTTGCACTCGAGTGCAACACGTAACTTTTCATCCCAAGTCAGCGAGGAAATTACTACATAAACAAATAAAAAAAATTAATTTCTCATTTTAGTTTTTCACTTATTTCAACGTAAGGTTTTAACAATATGACGTGAAAAAATAATGGCGCGAGCAAAACAAATTAAATAAAAAAACTACAGCAAAAAGTCGAGTATTTAACAAAATAAAAAAGGTTGTATGATGAATTCGGCACCATAGAGGTAGAAGTAAATAGGTTTGAATGAGATTTTTAATTCACAAACTTAGTGCACACAATATTCTTAATTCAAATTTACTTTATCCTCTAGCGGATAAAAACGGCTTTAGCACTCAGATATCGAATAGCAAAAATACTCTTTCCGAGATGGTGGGATGAAAAAACCCATTATTGTATCTGTCATCTGTGAACCATACCAAAACGAACAACAAAAATACAGATAATTATAATGACATCATTTTGTACGAGATTTTGACGAGAACATTTTTGCTCTGCTCATTATGCTTAACTTTTCTTATATTTTCAAAAATCTCTAAATTATATTTTACATTCTAAATAAAATAAAATGTGAGCAGTTCGTTATTTTATCTCATATCTCGTCATTTATCTTTCCCCTATCGTAATGAAAATGGGGGTCACAAATTTGAAATGATGTCAATTGACTTAACACTCCCTAAAACTATCAACCGGGACATTAACACACATTTGCATTTCCTCTTCCAGCTCGAAAATAGTTACATAATAATTACAACCGAGTGTGAACTAAACTAGTCCATTATATACGCCATTTGCCCACAAAACTACAGCTAATTTGCGGCTCGCAAACATTTATATCGCAATTAAAATTTTACCGGTAATTGCAGCCCCGTTATACCGGATTTACAGATTACAGGGAATGTGATTGCTACGGTTTTGGTCTCGGCATTAGTTTTGTTGGGAAATTTCAGGTTTAGATACAGAGTTTCAAAAATGATTGAAAGAAAACTAACGCCTGTTTAATTCATATTGTTTAAGAAGACCGGTTTTCAAGCGTACCTGTTTATTGTAACTATAGTAGACCTTTTCAACAATTGAAATGTTGTTATTTTTACCAACTAGCAAAAAGGAGAAGGTACCTACTATGTTCATTATGTGTCGTACATTATGTGCTTGCCTTCCACTCTCACTTTCATCCCAGAGTAAGCAAACCGCTTTTTCTTGTACCTGATGGTACTAAGGAATCTTTGTATAGAATAAGTTTTCTAGAAAATACGTATTGTCGTGGTCAGAAGTGGCATGGAAATCACTTTCTGCATGTCTACTGTGAAAAAGCTTCAGTACCATTCGATTAATAAACTATTTCTTTCACTGCCTTCAACTCCCTTCTGGAGTCTCTTTTGTTCCGCTCGCATCCCTCCGCGCGCACCGCGTGCTAGATATCCAGTAATATTAGAGCTCTAGTCACATTCGCAGCGCTATCCGGACAACATCGATCGCGCGTCTCTAAAAGTGGTGGTCTTTCAAACACTGAATCATTAGCGCGCATCGTTTTGGTTTGGCAATACACGGTAAGATTACTTATTGTGATTTGCCTTTATAAACCGTAAAGCTTTATAGAGTACATACAGTACAAGTGTAGGTAATAGCTATGTTAAAAAACTCTTTACTGGTACTTAGATCAGGCCACCAGGCAAAACACTCTAACTTTACTTACAGTGTTTTGCCTTTATACGGTAGCGAAGTTCTAGACATAACGATGTAGTTAGACATTTCATATTTCTAAAAAAAACTAGCCTCTACAAATAATGTTAAGACTATGCTGTTTCACCGTCCAGTCAGTTTCGCTTTAGAATGCTTTACCTCTGGATTTAAAGAAAAGCCCCATCATTGACTAGCTTCAAGGATAAGGTGAAAAAGTTTAATATGTCATCTGTGTGATCATTAGTTATCTGCTGTATGTATTATCGTCTACCTTGCTTATTTGTTTTATTTTACTATGATATAGTATTATACTATTTAGTAAGTATATTGTATGTATTGATTATAAGATTATTAATTTAATTAAGTATTTTCTTTATTGCATACCCCGATACGGCCACCACTTGTAGCACTATATTTTATAAGAATTTTTCTCTTGTATTTTATTTTTTGTGTTGCTGAAATAAAGTATTGATCTATCTATGCTTGCCCCGCTCGCGCTGGTATATAAAAGAAATTTTCTGTATGTGTAAATAATCTGTTTTGTTATGTGTTACGTTATTTATGTTGGTTTTATTATAATTAAAAGCTATATTCGACAGCGTTTTATCAACAATATAAAAATTATAAAATGATGAGTTCAAAAATGAATACAAATGGATATAATTACGTGCAAGTAGTCCAATTCAACGTAATACTCGGTAATGGTGGTTCTTTATTGTTATCACGTTAATGGCATGCAAACGACAGATTTGGTGTCAGTCCCATTATATTATGGGACGTACCAAGCACTGTACAGTTATAATCCTCGAATCCGAACTACCTCGCCACATGCTTAAACGGTAAAGGTAAACATCGTGAGGAAACCTGCTTGTCGGAGAAAGGTAATAACTTTCAAAGATAAGTGAAGTCCATAACCCGCAATTTGGCCAGCGTGGTGGACTATGGCATACAACCTCCTTCATAGGGAGACCCGGGCTCAGTAGTGGGATCCTATGGGTTGATACGTATACATCGGTTAAGTAGTTCGGTTTTTTTTCAACACAGGCATATGACGAAAAACTCGCACCACGGAAGTCAGCGACACTGTAGCCGTAGAAAGAGCATGCCTAGTCTGGAATACATTGGCTCTCAAGGAAGACTGCCGGAACGTACCGTTAGGTGCTTGGCGACAGATTTTTCAAGTCGAGGGTAGTAGCTAGCCAGGCGAGCGTTTGAAAACGACCTGCCATCAAGCTATGGTTTCCTCGCGATGATTTCCTTCACCGGTAGCTCAGGTTTTTAAAGTAAAATTTAATATTTTTTAAAGAACTAACCACAAGAACATTACTTGCCAGGATTTAACTTTGTAGGTTAATTTCTAATACCTCAAACGATTACCCTCCATAGCACAAGCAAGAAATCATGCTTTATCTGAATAATTCCTTTATTTAATGCCTCCATACTCGGTCATTCACGATTGTCACGTCCAGCAGTTTGTTCTGCCATTGTACTTCCTGACGCACGTTTGATCGTGTCAACGGATAGTTAGCGGTTTTGTGTGTTTTTACCGTGTATATTTGCCTTTTATAATGAGGCTGCTGCTAGATTTAGTGGACAGTTTAACAGTTTACTGTGTGAATGTGTAGTGGCCGCGAAGAGTTGTTGTGGCAGGAAAGTGAGCAGTGCTTTTAAAATTAAAAATTCGACTGAAATTGTTCGTTTGTCCGGAATAATTATTGTTAATTTAGAATATAGTACCGAAAATTCAAAGTAAAATGTTACGATGAGATTCATTCTTTTGAGTTCTTTTAGTCCAGATACTAACATCCTTATTAATAAACGCGTCTGAACTGTACTCGTCATTTATCTTGTTTTGGCGCGTGACGTTCACCATTGGATAGAACAATACAAAAGATGGTCGACGTTAATACGCGTTTATTAATAAGACAGTTGACTGGAAAGTGATGATATCATTTATTTACTAGGAAAATTTATTTATTAAATTTAAAATAAAAACCCGTAAAAAATACTTTTTTACGGCACTTAAAAGTCACCAAAACATGGTACATACAATAAGTATGTTTTCCATTTAAAATTCAGTTACTGAGTAAAGTGGCATAATTAAATTTCATCCTATAATCTTGAAATTTATCATAAAAGCTTCCTTTAACACGTAAATAACTCGTCTGTAGTAGTAGGTACGAAATATACATTTGCTAATAACCAATACAAATGACGTAATACCCATTCCCAGACGGACCGCGGTCAATTTAGGATCCAATTACGGGCAGCTTAGTGGGAAAAAATCCAGGGTAATCCTGCGCATAGGAGCTGGCGCAAGTTACAAGATGTGACTATTAGGTATGGTTGAGGTTTTTTTGTTTGTGTCTGAACTAGAATTACTGGGCAATGGTACTAAAATTGTTGTCAGCCTTGTTTCAAGTACGTTTTAAGACCTATATTTCAATCAATAAAAGCCTCTTCTGTCTCTTCCAGCTGATTTTACTCTAAAACTTTTTTGGTTTTATCAAAATCAACTCAAAAATATATTTTAATAGATTTTTTAATATGGTTTGGTTAGTAACAGAACAGAACAGTACAGATTTTTTTTATTTCTAATACGTGGGACCGAAGAACCAAATTAAAATAACATTATCATTTTCTATTTAAATGTAATTCACTGTACAAAACTATAAGATCATGTCTTTCTTGATTAGTTACATGTTGATAGTTTTTACATCTGGGTCTAATGCCTAAGATTAAGGTCAGCAGTCAACTTAACTTTATTAAATTATTTGGGCGAGATGAAAAGAAAAATAATGCATTTGAGATGTTTTATTAAATATACTTGCAGTTACACATTATAAATAGCTAGAATATGTTTTGTGTTACTGAAAAAAAATATCCTTAAAGTAATCGCTTTCGTTTGTGTCTCACACCATCACCTAACCTCAGAGCTCGCGCATCAAAACACAATCGAGCCCTCGGCCTGGATTAAGATGTTTCATCGCTATTGATTGCGCACGAACTTACTCAATACGCATTGTTTAGAAGAGTGCCTACACTGTATTAGTTACGAGGGCTTTTCCATGCCCCCTTACTGACAACTGACAGGTAAGTTTGTAGGTCTTAGGGCTCATCTAAAGCTCTCTCCTAAGGGTGCCCGCATTATAGAGGTGGGGGGCTAAATAACCGTGGCTTCACCATGCCGGTTTCACCGTCACGGGTGTGATGAGCTGCTCCATGAATGAATGAATATAGCTTTATTGCACACGAAACAAAATATAAAAAGATACAAGACAGATGTATACAATAGTAGTTCATGTGACTTAGTCCGCCAAGCTTAAGTGGAACGGCATTTGGTGTGAGGTTCCGGTGTTTTATGTGGACACCAAGACCGCAACTGAGGCCGTCTGCAATGTCGCACGCAAGACGGTGCTGCCCAGTAATAGAGCCGCGGTGAAGCGGCGTGTATGCATTATTTCTCTTCGTTATAAATGGGGATCATCAATCAAATCTCAATTTTCGTGTCAGAACCAACTGTTTTATGGGTCTGCGGCTTGCCAAATGTGCAGCTTTAGCTAACTAAAGCTGCAAGCTTGATGCTTTAGGCCAGATCTGATCCAATTAGGGCGACCGCGAAACCATGGTTCTAGAAATTGAGTGAAGGTTCCGGTATGCTGAAGTGAAGCCAAAGCCAAGTACAGTGTAAAAGTCAAGCACAGCCCACATAAGGGTTTTATGTTGACTTCAAAAAAAGGTTGAATAGGTTCTTAATGCACAGGATTATATATGTTTCACTTGTATATATTCAACGATTTCTCAGAATCGATTTGTAAAACATATATTTTTGTTTACAAAGAAAGTCACACACACACACACACACACACACACACACACACACACACACACACACATACACAGACAGTCCCATAATAGAGACGTCATTACTATTTTAGCAAATTATCAATTTTACACTACACAAATTGAGATCGTTATTCAATGAAAGCTGAGTCGTAATCAAAAGATCCGACTCAAAGTCTTACCTCGATCAAACTCCACTCAACATTAATTAGCCAACTTTAGAAACGTCTATTCATCGAACAATAGCGAAAATAGTTGGAAATACCGAAAACTTGTCAGTTGCGAGGAATTTCATCATATTAATCTTATTGTTAACAGTTACGGAGAGTTTATTGGAACGAAATAATATTATTATTTGTAATTTTAACAAATTCGGATATTTTAAAAGATAATTATATTTTTTAGTATAGAGGGTTATCGGTTAGGAGTACTCAGCCCAAAAAAGGTCCCTATACTCAGAATTACTACCTTATTTCACTATGGGTTGTGGACTATTCACCTCCTTAATAGGAGATATTTGTGCCCAGCAGTAGTTGATACGTACGTTGGATATTATAATACTGGTAGCATTTGTATACGGGGTTCGAAATATACTAAGCTGAAAGAGGTCAATAAGAGTAGTGGCATAAAAGAGTTGTTTCACAAATGTATGGAGCTCCGGCCACGACAGTGTATACGATACCACAAATACGTTAGGGGCTATTCATCTTTAATGTATTAACCAAAGTCAAAATAACGTAACTTATCGCAGTGTACAAAATTAATTTCGAATCAAAATATTTACATGTTATTTACGCAATAAGGTGATTAACGCGTTTTTATTAACAATTTTGACATTTGTGAATTTATGACAATTCATAGACTAATGTGACTATTGGAGTCAACATAGGATACATAAATCTTCCAGAGATGCCATAATTACTCGACAATTCATTGTATTAAGATATTTTTGTACACAATGAAGGAAGCGACTATAATACAGTAGAATACACAGCTTTAACCACATCTTTAGGCATTTTTTGGTAGACGTACACTGTCCTGGCCGAAAATGAAACCAGTCCTTTCATTTACATCGCACCATTATAACTTTTTCATTTTTTTTGTATCTGTCTGTTATAGAACATTTATTGGGAGAAAGAAGTTTCTTTTATTAGGAGTGTAACGCTCTCTATTTTTACTAAAATCTTTAACACCGATTAGCTATTATTCCGAGCGTTCCCAAAATCTTTTTAATTTTTTGGCTTATGACTAAAGTCTTATTATGCCAGTATTTACTTCACAAAATTTACTCAAAGTTAATCCTTGCAAAAATTAAGTCAAGGTCGCGTTATAAATGCCTTCAAACATGTTGAATAGATATATTCAAACAGAAAGCCAATTAGGAATTTGTGTTCAGCTCATGAAATCTGACCCACCTTTCAGACTGGGGGATTGTTAACATTTTCACATAAATATTTTAGCTTTGCTCATTTGTTCCGAAACTTAAATAAATTTTAATATTTTTTCACCAATCGTTAGAGATGTGATTAAAATTGAATATCCCGGAGTCCCGGTATATATCGGATTTCCAATTAACGGTAGTTAAAGCGGTATAACGATATCGAAAACGGTATAAGCGATAACCGGTGTGTTCGGGGAATGGCATTAATTTTGATAATGACCGATTTGATCCTAGAGGGGCGCGGGCGGGCTATAATCGTCGATATTATCTAATTATTGGAACGGTCATAAAAATTGGGGAAAAGGAAAGTAATAACCAAAGCCACGAGAGAAATATCTGTAATTTTTAGTAACTTGAGAAAAGGAGGAATTTTTCAACTAGTCAGAATCAATTTAAAGTTACCTGTTACAGATTTTACAGAACTCTCCGGACTGATTAATTTTTTTTTGTTTGAACGAGTATGCTTCTCAAATATACATTTTATCAAACTCAGTCTAAAAGTTTAATCTGTAAATGAAAATAAACAAGTGAAAAAATTACATAGTTAAATTTAAAGTACAGCTTGTAGAATCACAACTTCTTTTATGCATGATACATATGTCGTTAGTCCTTATGTACTTGTAATTCTCAGCGATATATTTGCAATTAAAATCAAATAAACATTCAGAAACTGCAGCGATTATTATCAACATTTATTCCGTTTAATTCCACTTCACCACAGCGTTTAAGTACAAACATGCATATGCAGTTCCAATCAAGGGAGCCCAGCGTTCGTTAGCGACCAACCGCGGCGGAAATTAAAATCCTGTTCTGAATAAAAACATATTTTAATTGCCAAAAGCCGCTATCGAATAAAACAGAGTATTCCGATGCAAACGAAGATCGAATCCGTGATACAAGATAATACCAAAATACGCAAGCCCTAACTAATATTGTTAATATTGAAGTGTTTCTGTTTGTCAGTTGTAATTTTCAAAATTCTTATTAAACTTCTTAAATTCTATCTTTTTTTAACTTCTTGCTAGATATAGTTAAACGTTGGATAAAAAACGTCTAAATCCTAAGTGGTAAGCGCAACGAAATCTCATAGCACTTGCAGTAGGAATATAAAAGAATTCATATTGTTCCTACTGCTAAAAAAGCTGCTAAAGCTGGTAAATAATCAGAAGATCTTTACCTAAACCCCAACATGCAGTCATTCAACTCAATGGATGATCATTGCTGATAAACCAGCAATGTGCTGAGTTGAAGCCGGTTTGCAGCAGAACTCTTTTAACGTTCACTTAAGGCGACGGGTATAGACAAACGCAATTATATGTACTGATACTTACCTATGCCATGCCATCTGTTTGATTCTGGGCGAAACAAATGAGCGGGCATTGGCCTGCCGTCTATAATTTTGTCAACTGTATAGATAGATGGTGTCTTATGCACAGTTTGGGTATTGACATAGAGTAATGTAAGTTCAGAGAAATAACATCGTACTTTTCTGAAAGTTAGGTCAAAGATTACTATTGTACAGAAGGTGAAGTATGTAGTAATTACTTAATTCAAATATAATTTTACTCATTATCGAATAATAATAACACGATTTCATTAAACTTTTATAAAAATGATTTCTTGTACCTCGTAAAAACATCAAAAAAAAATTGAAAAAATTTCGTAGAAACTATCGTTCGAGTTCGTTCGTTGAATATCGTGCGAGTTGCACCCTACAAAATTCCGCCATCGTGAGTAGTTGGCAGCTCATATCATTGATGACAGTATTTATCAACAACGAGGTTCGCTGGGTTAGGTAAAACTTACTTAAAAAAAATTATATATATAAAAAAAGTTGCATATTTTATTTATAACTAACTATTTTGACCGATTTTTATCAAACTAATATGAATGAATGTTTTGTTATTTTTAGCGTCTCTAAGAAAACAGAAAAATACTTTAAAAAAACAATAACTGAAATAAAATATTTACTTATTATTTCTGTTATTGTTTTTTTTAAGTATTTTTCTGTTTTCTTAGAGACGCTAAAAATAACGAAAAATTCATATTTACACAATCAATCGAAAGATTCATAGTTACATATTTTTATTATGGCAGCTGCTCCTGATAGTGAAGAATATTTTTTTTATAAGATCTCTTTCCGTAGCAACCATCAGCTATAACATCTATGATCGCAATGCCGTTCGAATTCAGCTTTCCGATTCAGATAAAAACAATTTTCTTTTTAGTACCTACACTGTAAATTGGCGTAATCGATGAACGTTTATTTATAAAGATTATAAGAAGTGATATTTTTTGTTTTCGATTGTTCTTATCTCCCATTTGTATATTATCACACTTCTACAAGTAGTGTCAAAATCACGGCAGAGAATGTTTCTAGTAAAACACAATCGCTTATAAGTATGTTATTACGCGCACGCGGTAAATATCCTAGGAAAGAATATTATATATAATTATTCTCTCGCTGCACTAGATGAAGTCTGACAACGTCGCGCACTACGCGAAGTGGCAGGGATGAGGCGGGCACGCATGCAACGTCGCATAAAACAAACGCTACCCGCTAGCTAAGCCAAAGCGCCTCATTAAAATATGTGCTAAGTGCCTAGTTAAATATATTAGCAGCGTACTTTTCTAAATGAATACTTTTTAGTAGGCTCTTATAACATTTATCTTTAAAACTATCATTCTAAGACAAAAACAATACATTAGCCTGAAGGTGCCAATATTTCGATTAATTTACCTCAACATTACAAAGTAGACATTTCACGTATACCGAAAGAAACATGTTCAAAATATTGAGATAATGAGTTCTTAAAAAATATATTAAAATGGTTAGGTAAACTATGATAAGCATTTTAAAACATCATGCTTTAATTGAGTATATGTATTACATGATGTATTAACTTCCAACATGGCACAGTTTACGGTAATGCTAGAAAATGGTAACAAAAACGCATCTATTTGGGAACCATCACCTTAAGCATTAAATTATTATTTAAATCAAGTCAATTCAAGTAAATTATATTATTTATCTCATAGTCATTGTTTAGAATCAAATTTCGTTTATTTTAATGACCTGCGCTTTTTTTCTTGGAATGCCGATAGTTTGACTTTGATGTAAAATATATACCATACATAAAATAATAACTAAGAACCCTGACTGACGGTTAGGTAACTAGCGAAGTGATACCAAAATTATAAGTGGCACTTGTAGTAAATGTCTTTCACTGTTAAACAACTCCCCTTTAGAACGCCATTCGGAACGACAAGCTGCCAATAGCATCCACTGGTTACTTGTGAGTTTCACTATGTCGTCGGTCCACCTAGTGGGAGGGCTACCTGCACTGCGTCTTCCAGTTCGTGGTCGTCACTCAAGAACCTTTCTTCCCCATCGGTTATCAGTCCGTCGAGTATATGCACTTCTTATTGACGAATCACAGATCGCTCCTCGACAAAATCTCTATCCACACTCTACAGAACTAAAAATCGTCACTGCACCTAAAGTCCATTGGTCCAAATTGTTTGACGGGTACTGGACCTACTAGGAGTCTTCTCGACATCACAAATCGCCTATATTTATACTTTAGATGTTTTAACTGTAATTTGTTTCAGATAAAAAAATAATTTAAAAACCTTGCTTTTGGCGACAAGAGAGCTCATTCCTTGTTCAAAGGATTTCAGTGGCAATTCAACGCGAGAATGCTGCCAGAATTCTTGGGACTTAGCCACACGGATATAATTTTTTCGATGTTTAATCATTTCTACAGCTTAGTTTCTTTTTAAGTTAGTTTGATTATAAGAATTATATATTAAAATTCTGTATAATATTAAATTATTAATGACATGAAAAAAAATTGCTTACAGATTTGAATTATATTGTATTGTTTACATTAGTAAGTGAAACTGCTGAGCAGAGCTAGTGGTGGATAATAGTGGAACCGGCGCTTGCCAAATCTGGGAGCACCTCGCGCGCAGCTTCCGATATTATTTGGCGGATTTCCAAAATAATTACTTACGTAAACCAGTCGTCCACTAGTCACCACGGAGGTATAAAGACATTGAGCACAGTCAGTAATATTAGCCCTGGTAATATTATCAGAACTAAAATTAATTTCTCCTGTGGCAGGGAAGCACTGACGTGTCCATATCCATATCATACACTCGGAAGTATGATATTTGTACTAAATATTAAATATGAAACAGCACTCCTTTTTCTGTCGAATGAAAGCGCCACCGTGCGGGTCTTTGGTACTAGAATTGACATTATCCCATCACTAATATTAGTTCCATTGGACGCACACGCTGCCTACCAATCTACAAAGTTAGATTTTCTATTTCAACGGAAGTCCAGCGTACTTGTATAATTCAGGTCAGTGCAGGGATAACATGTAACATTCACAAAATCCAGCACAATCAGTTAGACCAAAAAACATACTTAAATTCATTGTTCAACGCTTGTCTTGGCGTGCATTCGATTCTAGAACTTTCGGCTCCCAAAATGTATAGGTATTTCAACCATGACCACGGCAGTTTCAATTAAGCTGCTTTACAAGGAAATATCGTGAAAAAGTTTGAGGAGGTACTGAATCACACGCGTAAGTTCGAGATATTTGAAAAAATATTTTTAAATATAGTATAATATTTTTAAATATTTTTAAATATAGTATAAAATTTTATACAGTAGTAAAATTTTATCAAAATTGGTCTAGAAATCTAAGTTTTAAATCGAAATAACTAAATAATATCTATTGACGGCGCCTGATGCAATGAAAGTCGTTAATCAGTTTTTTTAAAGAACTTGTGTACTGCAAGGAGCATCGCTTGCATGTCTCAAAATACCATCTCCAAACTCCACACAAAACTTCCTTTCGTACCTCCAGAATAGCAACAAGCTCCCAATACAGGCGTTGTATCAAATATTCATTATCTCCCATAGAGGACGCTTCGGTGCGGACTCGCTAACCGCCGCCAGTGCTGCCACCTACCCGCGGATACAGTAAACTCACTATACTTATGCTACTAGCTGTCTCATTGGCATGATAATTTTTTAGTTTTGATTTGTTGTTATTCGTGTATATGATATTGGTCAAAAAGCCTCCAAACTAAAATAGGAGTGAATTGAATGGATTATTTAATTAAATGGAATGAATGATTGAATTAAATGAATGATTTTTATTTCTAACAAACACATTTCGAGACTCCTGTCTCTGTTGTTCAATTTATGCATCAGTCACTCTTATTTACCGACTGAACTAATGAGTACCACGGTTGTGCCTATTGTGAAGAACAGAACAGGAGACATCTCGGACTTGGGGAACTACCGTCCGATTTCCCTCGCCACAACGGTTGCTAAGGTGTTGGACAGTCTACTTGACTCATGCTTACAAAAGTACCTTAACATACATGACGCGCAGTTCGGGTTTCGGCCCGGGCTTTCTACTGAAAGCGCAATACTGAGTCTTAAGTATACTGTCCAATACTATACCAACCGTAGGACTCCGGTGTATGCCTGCTTTCTAGACCTCTCAAAAGCCTTCGATCTCGTGGCCTATGATGTGCTTTGGAGAAAACTGGATGAGAGTGGTATACCGGGAGAACTTATCAATATTTTCAAGTATTGGTATTCGAACCAGACTAACTATGTTAAGTGGTCTAACTCTCTTTTGGAGGCATACAGGCTGGAGTGTGGTGTGAGGCAGGGAGGGTTGACGTCTCCAAAGTTATTCAACCTGTATGTCAATGAGCTCATTGTCGGTCTCAGTAGCATGCGTATCGGATGCAGGATTGGGGGCATCAGCGTCAATAACATTAGCTACGCTGACAACATGGTGCTCCTGAGCCCGACAGTGCGTGGTTTAGGAGAAATGCTTAGTTTTTGCGAGACCTATGCCACGAAACATGGACTGGCTTATAATGTTAAGAAGAGTGAATACATGGTCTTTAAGGCCGCCGGCAAGACTCCTGAAACCATTCCACCCATTATTCTAAATGGCATAAACATCAACCGAGTCTACCAGTTTAAATATCTTGGTCATTATCTTGCCGACGACCTTCAGGACGATGAGAACATAGAAAGAGAGCGTAGGGCTCTGGCAGTTCGTGGCAATATGCTCGCCTCGTAGGTTTGCCCGCTGTACTGACCTTGTTAAGATTACGCTTTTTAAAGCGTACTGTCAGGGAATGTACACGGGCAGCCTGTGGACTGCGTATGCCAAAAGATCGCTAGATACCTTGCGTGTCCAGTACAATAATATTTTCAGAATGATGTTGGGGCTCCCTCGCTGGTGCAGTGCATCCTCAATGTTCGCGGAGGCTCATACTGACGGCTTTCATGCCGTCATTAGAAAAAAGGTCGCGTCACTGGTCAGGAGGGTGAGAGGGAGTCACAATAGCATTCTGAAAATAGTGGCCGAAGATCTGTGTGCACCCGTGCTGAGGCACTTTGTCAGAGTTATGGTCAGATAAGACCTGAGTCGTGTTTGTCCTGGCTCGGGCGGAGTGCACCAGCATTATAGGTGTATTTCTTGTTTTGTTTTGTTTTTGTTTATATAAGTTGTGCATTTTAAAAACTTACATTGTATCTACTAAAATTAGCTATTAATTATTTTTTTAAGTTTTTACTAACCATAAAATGGATCCTTCATGTTGTCCAATAAAGAAATTTTTTATTTTTATTTTTTATTAAAACAACAAAAAATATGATAAAAACTCATTGAAAAAAATTACAGTAAATAATTTAGTGTAAGTATTTGTCACAACTCGGATCAACTTAGCAAAATGCTAGCTGCTGTATCCCTACAGCAGCCAGCGCTGGTCTTCCGCTGAGACCGAGAAGAGTGGGCAAAACATCTTACGAAAACGCATCATTACAAGTGAAACAAAATCGTGACACAGTGGGAGTAAGATGAGCTACGAAGACGGCTTATGCCAAGCTGGCATTGCCATCTCAACTATTAAAAAAAAAGTTACATTTATAAATTCAAAGTTTCATCTAATAATATTCAAAAGTTCTATGCGTCCTGATTTTGGGCACGAACGTGTATAAATGGTATATGGCACTTCTTTTTTAGCATCCATAACATCTTAGTGCTAGATGGTCTAGGTTAGTAAAATGCCAATTGAAGACTTCAATTATCGAGAACATGACAGAACGTAGATACTAATAATTTTCTCATTTGCACGTTAATACGTGGGGTGGGTACCTGAGTAATGCAACTCTCTGAAGTGGGATTTGAATACACAGTTTTAAGCTTGTAAGTTGAGCATTTGCTAAAGTAACAGGTAAATAGATTAAATTTAACATACAAATATAATGTGTCAAATACGCTTACATAATAACTTCAGCAGCCAGACTTTCTAATATTTATCTAGGACAGAAATTCAGGTCACGTAGGACGAAGCTCAGAAAAAAATACAACGTAAAGAATTAATCAAGACAGTGTTTTAATCCGAGTCACCCTGGCACTTAATTAACATCATGTCAGATAATTTGTAAATGTAGTTTAATATAAATCTTTAGCCGGCAATAAAGCCTACTATTCACTTGGGGACAAAGATTTGCGACATAGTTTAATGAAATAATGACAGGACAAAAAATTCACCTAAACATATTTATAGTATTAACAAAAACTAAAAAAAAAAACAGTAATTGAAATACTAACTAAACTAAATCTTATATACAAAGTAGCTCAAAAAGAACCTAAACTATAAAAATTATTGAATGTCTGAAAAACATTGATGTCCGTGTGGCAAAGTCCCAAGAGCGCTGGCAGCATAACGATTGATTTCCTTCATCACTTATTAATAACCTCTTATTAAACCTCTTAAAAAATGATTTGAAAGTATAAAGGTCCAGGTTGGGGTTTTTAGATGATTTTATGGAGCACTAACGAGTAATAGTTGGAACCTCGAATGTTGTTATTCGTCTACACACACAAATACATTATCTAAAATCAGTAACAGAATGGAAAAACACGCGTGCTGGAACTCTTATGATCGAGTGAGCGAAGCGTCTTTACTTCGAATTTGGCAAAATATTATTTCTTTACTCAGTGTGTGCTGATGTTGGTCTGCAAGAAATTTTGCACTCGCGTATAGGTTGTAGTTGTAGTTTTCAACCCAGCTTGACCAAACTTAGTGCACGAATTTTATACTTAGTATTCGGATATTTTTCAGAATTGTTGAGTCTTGGGGACTTTTTAAAGTTAAAAAAGGGGGAAAGTGCCTTTGAAAATGGGAGTTACTTGGGAGACGACTAAGTCCAGCTGTGAGCTGGGCTGATGACGATGATATCTTTTCAGATGCTAGGACTTGTAGTTAGTACACAATTATACAATTACATAGAGTACAAAAACTTACGTGTGAGACGTCACGTCCCGGATCCAACGGAAGATCAACGCTGGTTGCTTCAGCCAGCAATGTGTTGAGTTGAGACCGGTTTGTGACAGAAAGCATTTAGTAATATATATTATGATTTAAGTTTTCATCCAAGTTAAGTTTTCTGTTGCAAATATATGTATATATTTTTATTTCGATATATTAATGCGATATTCAGTCCGCCAGTGAATAGAGGCTTTACGGTCGGTTTCTAAGATATTTCGTTATTGCAATTACTGAGTGAACCTGGGGCACATAGTAGTGATGATGTGACCCTAATGAATACCTAGACCAGACTGAATCTACTTGACCTGGGTGACAAAGGTCAACTACGAGATGTATTCAGTCTTTGTCGTTATTTATTTTCTTCATTTTGGCAGACATAATTAATGATAATATTAATCTACTATAAGTCTATTTTTTGATTATTTTGTATATATGCTAGCGGCTCGCCCCGGCCTCGCTCGGGTATTGAACAAAAAAATTCAAATTAAATATTTTTTTATACCATGATAATATTTTTTTTTGTGTGAAGTAAATTAATTTAAATTTCTTCATAATCGGTCCAGAGGTTTATTTTATAAATCATAGAATATTTACTCAAGAAGACTTATTATAATTAATAGAAATATAATTATATAGCCTATGTATATATAGATTGTGTGGCTACCCAACAGTGAAAATTTTTCAAATCTATCCAGTAGTTCCGCAGCCTATTCAATGTAAACAAAAAATCAAATCTTTTCTCTTCATAATATTGGTATAGTTAAGACGGAAAAGTTATCGTGAACCTAGTGTTAAGTATTTATCGCATTAATCCACACACTTTTTTACCAGACTGCGAAAGCAGGAGGGTTCAGTTTTTCGAGTGTACATGCCCTAGAGAGTCTAAACGGCTTGTATTATTTTTGTGTGAGTGTTGTCAATAGACTCGTCTTCACCTGCAGATGGACATAGTCTATACTAACTGCATACCGTGAACTCACTTGTTTAGATGCGCGAGTCAAAAGTATTTGCAGTGTGTTACTTTTAACCACTCGTAGAGTGTTACATATTAAATTTATCTCCAGAACACAAGGTACGAGGTAGCTCAGGGTCTTTTAGCATGTTTCGTGGGATTGAACCTTTTACAAGGCAATCGATCCTACTATCCACTCAATCATCATCTCTACAAAGTCGCTTGTTGACCACAAGGAACAAAACCACTACAATGCTAATTCAATTTAAAGCGGCGCTGTAAAATCTAGTTTATTTCTCTCCAAACTGAATAAGATATCGTTAAGATAAAACATGCAAAATTGCATTCGTCTACCGGAGTGACGTCAATTAGGTAGTCGAAGGTAAGTGTCGGACAGAAGGTAACTTCAAGCTTTATAATCATAATCATTTACAGCCATATTAATAAACGCGTCTCAACTTTAATCGTTATCTGTCTTGTTTTGGCCTGACGTTCTAAATTGGACAGAACAAGACAAGAGGTGTTCTAAGTTAAGACGCGTTCATTAAAAAGGCAATAATTGCATAACTGTACAGATATTGGTTTTAATGTAAAGTTCTTATCGTTTCAATAGTATTGTTCTTGAGAACATACAATAATTATGCAACTTAAATCTAAGATGCAAATTTCTATTGACAAGAAAATTATGCTTATGTCCAGATAAGATTACATACACCTTTACTTAAAAAACTACTTTATCTTGCAGAAATTCTATAAGCGAATAGTAACCTTTTAATATCAAAAAAATAAATAATTGTCTCTTTTACAGCTTTCACACAAAATGTTATTACTGCGAAAGAAGGAGGGTCATGTTTTTCGAGTGAGTGTATGTATGTATGTATGTATACTTCTTTGGCACGCCCTAGAGCCTTATCGGCATGTCGTATTTTTATATTAGTAGTGTCAATAGATTCGTCTTAAACGTGAGAGTGACTCCGGGTACGCCTAAATTTCAAAAAATGAAAACACGTGTTACAAGGTTTAATGATTTAGCAGTCGAGTTTTTTGTCGTTTCTAAGCACTTGATTTAAAAAAGTGATAAGCGCTGATACAATTGTTTTCAGTTATATCGATTTAATGGTAATACCACTGGACCGGTTCTGATAAGTTAGAAATGGGAATTTATCAGAAGTATACAATTCTGAAACAAAAAAACAAAAACTAATCAACCCACCATATCTGACAAATCATGTAAAAAGCATAAAATAATAGTTATTTGTTTAAAAGAGTGTAAAGTTGCTTTTTAACCGCGTGCTCACTTTTTATGACCGAGCAAGCGAAGGATTCTAAAATTAGAATACTGAGCGTTAGCGAGGGAATAAAAAGAGCACAAGAACTTTTCATCCCACCTCAGCAAGGAAATCACTACAAACGAGAAATAAAAAAAAATTACCACTCATTTTAGTTTTTACACTTATTTTTAACACAAGGTTTTAACAATATGACGTGAAAATTAACGGCGCGCGCAAAAAAGGTAAAAAAAAGTACAGCAAAAAGGTTCCGAGTCTGAGTTTTTAACAAAATAAAGAAGGTTGTATAATGAATTCGGCACCATAAAGAAGTAAATAGGTTGAATTAGGTTTATAATTCACAAACTTAGTGCATACGATATTTTAAATTCAAATTTTATCCTTTTTTTATTATTTACTTTGTCCTCTAGCGGACAAAAACGGCTTTTGCACTCAGATATCGAATAGCAAAAATACTCTATCAAAATAGGGTGGCATGAAACATTATTAAAAAACAGTCGAATTGAGTATTTCCTGTAAGTTGAGAATTGTCAAAAAATAAGAGGTTTTTAATCGATTTAAATAACTTTGATAAAAATTATGATCAACTTGATATTTAAAATCGTTTTATTTTTTTATTTTTAAACGTCTGAGTGAAACCATGTAATAGATATAAAAAAACAAAGGACAAAAACTGCTACTGGACAAAAAATCTACTATAATTGAGAACCTTTTTTTAAATCGAGTTAAAACAGTCGCAACTGTAACGTTCTCAGAAAACGGACAATGCACGAGTGCTAGTAATATCGGCTGCTATTTATCTTCCTCAGGTATGACACGCCCGGCGCCGGGATGTCCTCACATCAACGAAAGTCATGTAGACACTTTAAATTGCTTTCGCTTAGTACGATTCTTAACGTCGGCGCATTTAACACTAAATTTCGTTTAAAATATAACTGGCATTATGCAAAGATTGTTAAAATTATCCTATACTCTCTGACCCGGCGAACTTAGTATCGCCTAACAGTTATGTATGCACCTCGCCGTTTAAACCTTCCTTGAACTTTTACAAACATTTCAAAACCAAATCAGCTAAGCTGGCGCAGCTGTTCTCGAGATTAAGCGAGTCAAATGAACAGCAATTGATTTTTTATTTATATAGAACATTAAAACATTGAAAATCGATCACCGAACTACGAAAAAAAACAATCGCATTTATTAGTTAGAAATTTTAAACCGAATTTTGGGCAACTTGTGGTCCTAAATTTTAGAATCCGCTTGGTAGTGCTATGTGAATGTGCTGTACCCAGTACAGAGAAAGACAAACAGATGGCAAAAAATATTACAAACTTAAAGCATATAAGGTTTCGCTCGATCGGCTATCTCTAGTAACCCCAGAACATCTTCACAACAAACCAACTCTTCCCGCAATCAGAAATGCAGCAAACAGCCTCGTAACTTACAAGAACTAAGTACAAAGTTACAACCAACTTAGGCTAAGCGCAGGTGCTAATCACGACTACCTACCACCGCCGGGATTACCTGACCCACATCCCCTCTCAGATCTAGGCTAATTGTATTAGCAGGAGGGGGGATAGTACCTCTGATGAGGGGTCACGCTTCACTGGCTCCGAAGTAGCAATCGTTATCGGCCCGGTATAAATTACTGGTATTACCAGTGTTACCAGGTTACGCACTACGTTCGATCCGGTAATACGGATCCCGCAAGAACATAACATGTACAAAAAGCACAAGACTTGCAGTGTGATTTACTGCTGTAAAAAGTTGTGACACCAAATGTAAACCAAGTCGGTTAATTCAGTATTTGTCTATATATGGGAGAAACATTCCAATTACTTAATCATAAATAAAACCCCGCTTGTAAGCTAACACATGTTTTAAGTATTTATATCAATATTATTAATATTTATTTCTTTTATATAGTGACTCGGCAATTGCACACGACTTTAGAATCAAAATTAAAGAAGTTTGAATTGCTATAATTCTTAAAGTAATGGTCCAAATTTCAAATGGATGTATGCCGTCATTAGTCAAATTTGGACTTCTAGTTACTCGCGTAACGAAGCTACAGGTGATTCGAAAATGGCTCGAACCGCTTCAAAGGATGGTACGGCCGTGCCTTTGGTTTTGCTCGACTTGGCTACCGTGCCCCCAGATTAATGTAAGGGTTTATAGGTTATCAAAGGTTCTTTGATTTCTGCTGCCATATTTTATAAGAGCAGAGCATCTTTTGTAATTTAGTGTTGTCAGTTTTTCACAGTTTTAAAGTACAGTAGTATCTTACTAATCTGGTGCTATTAAACGCCAGAAGGTGCCGGATAATTGGAATGATCGGATTACTACTTTGTATAGAAAAAAAAAATGGAAAAATAAAATAAAATAATAACATTTTATATGAAATAACGAAGTATTTGTGTTCATGTTGTTCTGCAATTTTATGCGTTGCCCGCAAAGTTTAAGGCTGAGGCCTTACACGTTTTTAAGATAAGATAAGCAGCGGGGGTAGCACTAGTTGGAACACAACGGGGATATTTGAGCCGGAATTGTCCATGGAAATAAATGAGATAAACAATACTAATATGTAGTAGAAATTCTGAGTGTTTCCGTTGTGGTAAGCAGCATAGAGGCTAATGCAGATTCCGGTGGAGAAAATGTAGACATTGTCAACGGACTGGGCACATTGAAGCTGCCTGTTTAACAAGAGCAAAACAAAAGAAAAGCAACTCTGATTGTAAAGGGCTGTATGTTGGTCTTAATATTATTAGACAAGATTAAGTGGACCCACTCCAGATCAAAGTGTCTCTGAATGATACAGAAGACAAAACAACTCTTTATTTAAAAAAACAACTTTAACAATACAAACGCTAGATTAAAACAACACAAAAAAACGTTCTTATGTGTTTTATAATTACGGCGTAGTTTTGAAGACGCCGGTGCCGGGTGGATTATTGGAAGTATCGGTCTATTGCTGTATCCGATTGCAAGTAGAATTTTTTAACTATATAGCTATAGTAAGTAGGTAAGTTGACGCCCATCAAGGATTTTTGATTGGAGGATACTCTCATAGTAGGGATGTTGCTACAACGCCATTACAACGGAATATTTCCATAAGATTCGGCAAACACACGCGGAATACAATCTTAAAAAAACAGTCTAAAGTTTAGTTGTTTAAAAAGACTATATGCGTCATCTCGGCGTCATCATTAGTCATTCTTGCAATGACTAAATTGACTAATGATGACGCCGACAACGATGACGAAGTGTTATTAAAGTTAGTTGTATTAGTGTTAGTCAAGTAGTTGTTATTGTATGTATGATATTATTATATGTATGCATGTATGTTGTGTTTTTACTATTTTTGTTTATATATTTTTTTTCTTATATGATTTGCATCACCGTCTACGCTAAATTTTATTATTTTCCATTCCTATAAAGGTTATCTGGAATAGATCGCTTTTTACCGATAAGACCGTCTTTTGTGCCATGTTATTTGTTTTTTTTTTTGTTTTTTTTTTTTTGTGGTGACAATAAAGAATTATTGTATTGTATTGTTATTGCGGTAACATCGCGTGCAGTGCGTAAGTAACAGCATTAGCCAGATTATTAGTGTGCGTTGTTTGACAGAGGCTCGGTACTAATTGAAGTGGCTATACTCTAAGGTAGCGGTGGTGTTATGAGAGCTTATTGCTAATTTGCCATAAATCGTGAGGATTACAGGATCACGCGTCGATTTGTGAACTCGAGATTGTGTGCTTAGCTTACGTTCTATACCTGGATATTTTGATATTTTTTGCCTTGGTACAGGTTCCAAAGGGATAGGAAACGCTTTGTTATCCGTCGATGCAGTCTTCCTATCTCCTGATAGCTATAATCTGAGTCTTTTTCTGTATGTCTGTTTTTTGAGTGAATCAGTTTCTTCTGGGCAAACGTGCCCCATAGCCCGCGTCATCGTTTTACATCAGGAAGTTCCGTTCAAACGCAAGCCTTCTATGAAAAAAAAAGGTTAATGACCGAGCGAGCGAAACATATCTGCTACGAGTCTGGCAAAGTTTTCTTTCGTCAGGTTAGTTTGTTATGAACATATCATCTTTGCAAGTAGAGGTCGTAGTTTTTATCCATTTTTTATTTAGAGTACAGGTTTCAGATCTTTTTTAGAAATTTTCAGTGTTTGAATTAGGAGAGTATATATCCCAATCAAAGAAGTTAGCTGCGGCGCCATTTACCGCTCGATTTCACTAATATGCGAAGAAATACGGAACACAGTTTTAGACAAGAATTCTGTTGTGGTAACACAATAAACTAACTAAATGACATCTGCATAAAATAATTCAATGATTTAGAAATAACGTTTGATTCATTTTGCATTGTTTTGATAAACTATTTTGGCAATTGTCTTTAATGTCTTTTACATGTATGCTTAGAAGGTGAAGAAGATATTCGCGATGTATGTATTATATAGGAAATTAATTACAGTTTAAAAGTGAAAGAAATAAAACAAATTATTGATTTTTATTCTGTGTCTATTTAAATTAATTTAACTAATATAGTGGTCCTGTTATTAAAACGACTATAACATTTATTCCAATTTATTCAACGAATAAATAAAAGAATACGAGAAAATAACGGGAGTGTCGGCGTTCGAGGCAACCGGCCTGCGCGCGAGCGCCGCGTGCGAGAGCTCGTACTTCGCGACTCAGAGCTTTCTCTGTTTTTTCCCTCTCGATGCGTCTCAATCGTCTATACGCCTGCGGTACGGGGGATACAATCTGAGAGGCAGTATTATCGTTCACTATACTAATCAAAATATCTAATGTATACATGCCAATTACTATTCTAGTTTATTCATTGGGAAGTGCCTTTCTTTCTCCACACTTTTTGTAAGATAGTATATTCGTAATTAGTAAAAAGTTAGCTCAGTTCCTCAGCGCATAGCGGTACAAAGCTGCTAGTGCTCGAAACAAACTTTATAAATAACCGACTGCGAAAGAAGGAGGGTTGTATGTAATGATATATCTATGTATGTAAGTATGTATGTATGTATATTTATTTTGCACGCCCTAGAGCCTAAACGGTTTGTCGTATTTTTATGTGAGTGATGTCAATAGATTCGTCTTAATCGTGAGAGTGACACTGGGTATAACAAAATTAAAAAAAAAAACAAAAGTAAGGATGATACATTATTTATTTAGAAAACTAACGCGTGTTTGATTCATATTGTTTAAGAAAACAGGTTTTAACGCGTACTTGATTGTTGGCACAGTGCGAGACGTGTCATCGTCGAAGACACGACCGGCTAATTGCATTCCTGATGAAGTTCACCGAATGGGAACGAAACTATAGTTGGACCTTTCCAACAATCAGGTACGCGTGAAAACCCGTTTTCTTAAACAAGATGATACACAAGATTAAGGATTGAGCAGTCGGGTATTTTTGTAGTCGTTTTTAATCACTTGTTATTAATTAAAAAACGTAACAAGGACGAATGCTTCCGATTATGTAGTTTGTGAAAGTTTACTCAAAGTAAATCTTCTAAGCACTTTTCAAATAAGTGAGGGGAAATATGGGATGTAAATGATTATCGGTTAAGTACCAAGCCAAAAGGGAGTCACTTTACTTAACATATTGAACAACTTTTTCTATGTGACCAGCTTGAAAACGAGAGAAAAAATCAACTGTCGGCAAAGTGTTATGAAGAATAGATCAATGAGAGTTAATGAAAGTTAACCCTTGTTAATCTAGTTCAAAATAAGATTCTTTCTCAAATGGTCGCAACCCTTTTTTTAATGTTAAACCCCATATTAATAGAAGCCTGTACAAATTAGACGATTATTTCATTTGTTTGAAACGTTATCTGCAGGGTTGTCAGCTAGAGGTCAGCCGAAAGAGGGTAATTATACACACCCTTATGAACAACGTTTAATATGGGACCAACTCAGGTAAAAAATAATCAGTGGTTCCATACAAAAAGTTGATCGGTCGTCGACATGGTGTATGGAACAGCTGCTTTTTTTCTCTCGAATTCAGAGTTGGTCCCATAGTGAAAGTTGTTCCTAAGGATGAGCACAGTGACCCCCTTTCGGCATAGTACACCCCTAACTAATAACTCTGAATAAGTGGTGATATATTAATTTTACATAAATTGGTGTGAGAAAAACAAAAATGGTTAATTAATGATCACATAATTTTTACAAATATCGGTGAAATAGTTAAATTGGTAAAATAAAATAAGTGAAAAAAAAATATAACTTAGAGACATGAAATTTGCAGGTTGTACTACTCGTATGGTATTTATTATAGATTGTAGGGCGTACTAGGAAAGGTATTCTGGAATTCAACCCTTAAGAGGGACCAAACAAGGGTTAAACTTTTTATAATCAACTTGATGTCGCGGGCAATAAAGTGGATAACAACAACTAGTAAATGAATTAATTAAATTTGAAAACGAAATTAATTAATCATCGTTACGTGTTCGTATAATATATTAGAAGTAAGAAGTCCAACTGCCTCAAAGCCACCTGTCGAACTGAATCTAACGTTAATACCGCAACTTTCCAAATTAAATTTATTTCTCGTAACAACTTGTTAATTGTCATCGGTAGGTGCAGGTGTTGCGGCTAAAGTTAGAAACTGTTGCTACATTTCACCTGCACTCCTGTGAACTCTATGCTGGAGGTAATAAAGCATGGTTTAGCTTGTCAAAACGTAACGGTGGGCAATTATAAGTTTTAGCACGTAATGCCTACAACCGTCGCTCGCTGTCAAAGCCTGAAAGTCTAACGATTTTGAAATGAATTTTGCCAACTTTACCGCTAGAGCCACTACAGTTTTTGTTGGTTTTTAAATTGCTTATAACCTCGGTGCAAATAGGCGTCTGGCGACCACGAACCGTTAATTTCACAGGTTTATAGGTAGCTTGTGTATTTGGTGTGTTTTTCGAATTACGAGTGGTAGCGTTTTGCTGGTGTCATTCTTCGTCCAACAGCGCTGAGCCATGCGTATCGATGTTAATTTTAATTTCCTTGTCAATATCAATTAGCACATGCTTGGAGCTTGCTTTAGAAAATATTAAGCTTTATATATATATATATATATCTTTTTCATCCTTTTCATCTTTTATATAGAAGAATTTCTATATACCTTGGTCATGCCATCACGCGTGAACGGCTGAACCAATTTCACAAAAGTTTTTTGTTGTGTTTTTTATTGTCAGGATATGGTTCTTATGACAGAATTAAAAAAAAAAAAATATATATATAAAAATCCGATAGCTGATTTTACCGATAGCTGACAAAAGTTTTTTGTTGTGTTTTTTATTGTCAGGATATGGTGCTTATGACAGAATTTAAAAAAAAAATATATATATATAAAAATCCGATAGCTGATTTTATAGTCTTGAAATGATTGTCGTACTCCAGGGAAGGTTTAAAATGTTAGAATTATACATAACTGTTAGGTGGTACGAAGTACGGCGGGTCATCTAGTACTAAAAAAATACAACGGTTCAGAAATTAATGTTAATATATTTTATTATAAATATTTTAATTGCCATAATAGTTATTGGTTATACAAGAGTGCAAAGTTGCTTTTTAACCGCATGCTTATTTTTAGTGAGGGAATTAAAAGAGCACAAGGTGAAATGTCTTTGCACTCGAGTGTAACACGTAACTTTAAGCGAGGAAACGACTACATACGAAAAATAAAAATACTGCAAAAAGGTTCCGAGTCTGAGTTTTAAACAAAATATAAAAGGTTGTATGATGAATTCGGCACCATAGAGGTATAAGTAAATAGGTTGAATGAGGTTTTTAATTCACAAACTTAGTGTACACGATATTCTAAATTCAAATTTACTTTATCCTCTAGCCGATAAAAACGGCTAATGCACTCAGATATCGAAAAGCTAAAATACTCTTTCCGAGATGGTGGGACGAAAAAGATTTTTATCGTTTACCAATTGCTTTGACTATTTACAACAAATGTAAACTCCAATTTTCGGTTTCATTTACAGCCATATTCATTAAGAAATATTTCTAATTGGTCAAATTGGCTGAAGTAAGACATGAATTAAGTGAAAGCAAGCAAACTTGATTTCGTTTTGGCAGTTCACTGGTTCAACGTTTTATTATGACTTCTTTATCGGCAAGAAAATCCTTTTACAAAAGCCGATAGCTCGGACCAAACTTATATATATATGGTTTAATTTATTAATT
The DNA here is from genome assembly GCA_947049295.1 of Ligdia adustata. NCBI lineage: Eukaryota > Metazoa > Arthropoda > Insecta > Lepidoptera > Geometridae > Ligdia > Ligdia adustata. Next base: position 1,621,746 of record OX346221.1, read on the forward strand.
TGTAATTATAGTGTATAATATAATATGAGACAACATCCACACAAAGGTTTGCAGGTCTCAAACTAGGCAAAGCCTGTGCTATGGTATACATACTTAATTGCATAAATACATACTTATATATATAATAAACATCCAGACACAGGTCAAACAGACCTGTTTATGCACACAAATCTTTGACCTGTCCGGGGATCGAACCCGGGACCAGGGGCGCAGAAGGCAGGGTTGCTACCAACTGCGCCAACCGCCCAGTCAGCCAATCACGATGCCTTTTATCATCATCCCGTAGAGTCTTACTGCTTTGTACAGGTTTCTATTTCCCTATGAAGGGGAATAGGCAATAATCCACCACACTGATCAAATTGCGGTTTATGGGATACAATAAGGCCATAAACTAAGAAAATAGTTATTAAAATGTAAGTTTAAAACTAGTAAACTTGAACCTTGTCAAAGAGCGAGCATAGCATAACAAATTGGTTCGCCTTACGACAACCTTCGTAGAAGCAATCCTCCGACAAGCAGGGTTCAAGGAGACTCGCGACTATTTCCCGACAGACAATCGAGCGAGTCAATTTCACGGCGAGTGGACGCCAAAGAACCGATGGACTACCACGTGTGGCGTAGGTGTGTTACACGACAGATAAGGGGGTACTACGATACTGTCAATTCATTCACAGCCAGTGTCACTGCTGGGTACGGGTTTCTCTTATGAAAGGGGTGTAGGATACAGTCCACCACACTGGCCAAATTGACCGATGTGAAGTTAGCTGCCAAAGTTAGCAGCTAATATTATCCGACCAAATTAAGATGGTCTTTAAAAAAAATCTGTTCTAAGTCTTTTTGCAGCGGTAAAAAAGCCGGAAAATTAACAGAAACGTATAATAATAATAATAGATATAAGCCTGAAGACGCCGTGCATGAATATTTTGTAAAAAATTATGAATGTGATGTGTGAATTATTAAGTTTATAGAAGTACGGCTTTGGCTTCTGGTAGATTTGAACACTTTATCTAATGTATAATGCAACAAATGCATTTGATTACAATAGCTGCATAACCAATGCATCGAACTAGTGCAAATCTAGAGCGGTTAAAAGCTTCCTTAACCCTAGGTGCGGGTACCTACCCCGCTGTTGGTGGCACTCTAGATTTAAGTTTTATGTTTTTTGTTTATATTTTTATTCTATGAATACGCTTGCGTTTAATTGCATCTCGTCTCTTGTAAAGCGACGACGCGAATTAAAATGTAGCACTCTAGCCTAAAAGTTTTGTTTATATTGTAAAAAACTTAGATTTAAGAAATAAAATGAATACATAAATATAACTTTTATTTTCAGATAACAAAATCTATACACTTGAAAAACATATAGCAAATATTTGCATGTTGAGAGTATTACAATTATTAGATGTAGGTACTCTTTTATTAATATTGGTTTTATTAAATAGTTTTATCTTAATTAACTAAATAAAAAGTAAAGAAAGAAAGAACACATTTATTTAGTACACACAGGATACTACTAACTCATTACTTAAAAGTAGATAAACATTTAAAATAATAAAGTAGGTCGAGTTGCAGTGTCCCGTGCGACAGACAAGGTCAGCGCTCAGCATGATGCTGGGGATTGCTCCTCAGCGCTCATTTTCAGCGTGACCCTTTAGAGACGCGCGGGGTCACTAAATATATATATATATATAGCAACTAAATAAATTATTATAAATAGATATATAACCAAATAAAATTTAAGATGTGAATATAATTTTAAATAATTAATAGAATTATATATTTTTTTAATAATTCAGTTTAAATATATTTATAGTTTAATTTCAATTGATTCAATTTTATTCAAAGCCACTTCAGTTCATGTTCGAAAGGACAGATAAAAAAAAAATATTACTATATATAAGGTATAATGATATTTATCCATTGCTTTAGGATTGGACAATCAAATTTATGGCTAATAATACTTAGAATACTGTTGTTGCTTCCTCTCACTCTTCTTAACTGCGATATCGTTTTTTTGTGTAATATTGCTGCGAAATCATACGTTCTCGCGTGCGCGAAATATTCCTGACGCACTACAAATGTAAAAACCCTCCCTAAGTAGCCCCCTTGTTCAAATTGTCTAGTAACTTCCAGAGTTCCAGTGGCCCGCACTAAATATGACATCCTTTGTAGAAGGTCCAAGCTTTGAGCTGCAGGCAATAGGGCTTGAAAATGAAAATCGCTTTGACTTCCGATCGACTTTTATTTTCTCTTTAAAGCTGATTCCAAAAGGTACGTGTACGGGAAATGTTAAAGAAAAACTTTACAGTATCATCCTTTAGAATTTAGAATGCAGTATTTTCTAATTTTCCAATATTTGACACAAATAATGGTTGTAGTTTTTAGGTTTCCATAATTTTTACACATATAATCTACTCGTAATTTCTAACATACATAACTAACAAATAATTTTCAAAAAAAATTGTTGCTTACGTTAAAGTTTGTGAAACTGACATCAAAAACAATAAATACAACATAAACATTTATTATATTACTCCAGAATGTTAGTGCGTTTACCACTTTTGAATTGGAGAATTTTTGCAGTGTTAATCTTATGCCGAAAAAAAAATATGTTCACCCTTTTTCGTTTGCTAAAGAAATATGTATCAATGTGTGTAAATCAAAAAATCTAAGATGCCAGTGCTTAGCAGTTAGTAAACAAAACATAAGAAAAACTAACTACCAATTTACATATAGCTTACAGCTTCTACGGTTGTTAATACTTCGTTTCAAATTCAAATATATTATATTTTTATCAGAATAACATTCAAAAGTTAAACATTTTCCTACAGTTGCCCAGCCAATCTTTTCTATAACCACTTGGACATTGATGCGGTACAGATAGAATAAGTCTTGAAACACTTTGTACACAATCACCACCTTCACTCTTTATGAATCCTTCTTCGCAGTTCACAGTAGTTTCTTCTGTCACTGAATTTACATTTGCTTGAGTACTAGCAATTACATTAGGTTTACCATTATCTGAATCTGTATCTAAAACGTCTATTACTTTGGTATAATTATTTTCTGCTTGGCCCGAATCTGGAACGTTTGGGATTTGAGTATTATTTTCTACAGTTATTTTTCCATGGTACTTAGGTTCTATTAACTCAACTTCACTTTTTGGACCCTCAGCGAAAGTTACATCAGTAGGCTTGATAACGTCTTCTGGAATCTTCTTTGGTATGACTTCTACATTCTTTGGTTCTATAGTAGCTAGATGAACTGATTCGTCTTCACTTGCTTTACGTTTCCAAAAATAAGTGTCATAGACAAACTTTTTGTACACGTATAAAACTTTGCTGAAGAAATTCGTCAGGATTGTTTTTTCATTTGAAACAGGTGCTTCGTTTTTTGTCGTGTTTTCTTTGTCTTGTCTCGTGAATGAGAATATTTTTATTTTGTTCACTAATACGTCGGCCAAGATTTCGTTCCACGTCACGGGTTTTGTTTCTTGGAAATTTTGCAATTTTCGTAAGAGGATCCTTTGTTGTTGATCTTCGTTGGTGTTTTCGTCTTCAATAAGAAAGCCAGTCCCACTTGCGCCAGTCAGCAGGATTGTTATTGTGAAAATGTATAAGACGTCCATTTTTATTTTTATAATGAAGGTGGCACAATGGAGTCTACTGAGAGATTGCCGGGAGATAAGCCGGCGAGCAGTTACCGAGTACCGTCGTTGGCAAAAATGATATTGTTAGCTAAAAATAAATGTGACTTAAAAACCGGAATATGACGCGTGGAAGTTTGGATGCAGGCAAATGCGTATCTTTATCAACAACTGTCAATAAATATTCTTGCATTATTAATAATCACAGTAATCTCGATTACCACGATGGAGGTAGAATAACGTACTCGATTATTAATATGATTTCTGTGGAGCTGAAAATAACAATTACACAAAAATTAAACCATCAAATAACACTCTTTTAAAAAAAAGTGATCACTGACTGCTACGACACGCGTCTAAAAACTTTTTTAGTTTATTCGATATAAAAATCAAACCACTTTAATAAAAATTAAATAGGAGTACTCGAAAAGCATACCAGTTTGATAATAAAAATATGATAATAAATAATAATAATAATATAATAATCAGTCTGATAGCGTAGTTTAAAAAATATTTTTTCATATCGGTCCCGCATTCTCCGAGAAATCATGTAACAAACATTAAAAAAATACTGTATTATTGAGTAACTTATTTTAGCAAAAATTTTTTTTTATTAAAAATTGTATAAAAGTCATCACCGACTTCTATTACGTCAGGCACCGATAGAAGTATTTCAGTTATTTCTATTTAAAACCAAACCTTTGGATCGATTTTGATAAAACTAAGACGATGACGATTTGATTAAAACGAAACATCCGGACAATCTCCGAGAAATCAGGTAAAACAAGTGGTTAGAAGCTAGTTCGATAAAACCCGACTGATAAATCTTTAAGCCTATGTATCGTCCTTAATTTCTTTATTATTTAATTTTAATATAACCAGTGTCACTTACACGATGAAGAATAATTTATTGACACCACTCACATAAAAATACGACAAGCCGTTTAGTCTCTAGGGCGTGACAAAGAAATATACATACATACGTATATACAATATATATACATACACTCGAAAAACATAACCTGAATCTGAAGAGAACTATTAGAATCTGAATCTAAGTATGATCTTAATAAACACACAAAATTAATGTTTACTGCAAAATAATCTTTGATCTCGTAATCTACAAAAACGAAGTTAGAGAAATTCCCTTGTCAGTCGCCTCCCAGTTTATTAGTACTCGGGAAAAGTTTCATAGAAATTAAACAACAAAGTACAAACTTACGGGAACTCTCTCAACATTGTTGCCTCGACAGCGCTGCGCAACGCTGCAAGCGCTTCAAATTGTATTGCAAGTACTTACGCTTGCGCTGAGAAGGCTTGATTATTCTAGGAAATTAATATAAAAGGAAAAGCGTAATTATGCTGCTGACAAAAGCTGAATAATTAAGATTACGGAAGCCGTCTTTATGTTCTACTGAAAGTTTACAACCGAATTATTTTATTTTGTGATTAATAAGAAGATTTAGTTAGGTAAGAGTATTAAAATGAGCTACATATCTAGTAGGATGTCATCAATATCATACTCAGCCTGTATTCGTCCACTGCTGGACATAAGTCTTTCCTAATGAACGCCACCGAGTTCGGTTTCCAGTTTTTTTCGCCGTTTTCTTTATCTAATAGGTAATTTGATAAGCGATTCTATTAACCGTGGTACAGCTTCGTGGTAGTGGGTTAAAGCTTCTCGGAGATCTTTACTGGTTATGTTTTAAGCAAAAAGGCTGTCATTCAAAACCTAGCATAGATGTTACAAATAATAATGTTTTTTTTTTATGTTCTCGTGTTCGATCCCCTCCCCATACAGGATAAACATTAGTGTGCACGAACATGACAGTTTAAACTGTGTTTATTATACTATATATAAGTATGAATATCAGTCAACAGGTTACCATAGCACAGGCTTTGCCTAGTTTGGGACCTGAAGACCTTGTGTGGATATAAAAAAAAAGATGGACTGAATGATGTAGTTTTGGCATTAGTAAAAATGTATAATTTTTATCTACTATTAGCCGTACCACTTCTCTCCATGACAGTACCTTTTCTGTTATCACTGATAACATTCCGTTAACCAAATATTGACAGTATGACGGCAGCGCAGATTGTTTTGAACTTTTCGTGCTATCTCAAGTGTTTGGAAATGTATCAAGGACGAACAGGTGGGATCGCTGGCCACTGCAGATGGTTTTTATATATTGTAAGTTTTGTAAGAGTCATTCCTTGAATTGTTAAAATTATTTGTTGTCGTTGTTTTAAAATTGTTTCGTAGAAGTCATTTATTATTTGAATTAGTTGATTTGTGATCTATAAATCACAATGTTATATAACTATCTATGGCATTTTATATGTGATAATATACTAAAATCGCTTTCACATTCTATCTCGTTACGGAGTTCTATATTAAACTTATAATGGATCTATGAGCTGTAGCCCTCGTAAGATTATTTTTGCTGGAATAAGTATATTATTTTACGTTTGCCACCATTTTGAAAATATTCCAAAACCGACTGAACAAAACAAAAACAAAATAATGGTGCCAGCTCCTAAGGTTTCACGAGTATCGTTCAGAAAATGCGATGTGTACCTACCTATACAGGAGAACAACCGGTCATCCTTGGAACAGACATAGGAAAGCATTTTGTCCAACTTTGGCCCAAAATAAAATCGAGACGTTTGGCTAACACTCGGCCAATAATATAGAAATTTACAAGTTGACAAAACCAGTACGACCACCAGGATCCCCTGACCCGATCCGTTATCTCAGCGAACTCATCGGTTCGTTAGAATCCCCTAGATATAAAGTTAAGTATGAAAATGTTACAATCGATTTACTTTTCAAAAACACCAAAAACTACAATCCAAGCATTAAAACCTAAACTTACAACGTTCATTCAATGGTTTTTCAAGTAACAAAGTTAACAAACCATCGCGAATCCTTTTTATCGTAGTACCAATAAATAGCTGAAACAGCAAACACTCTCAGCCAATAACATTGGAAATGCAACAAACGATTGAATTTCTCCCCTTTTCATTCCTATTTGTGTTTACGCAGGGTTGGCGAGCTCTAATTTCTTTAAACACAAATGTTGTTTTCTTTGTTTTGTAAACGTTGGTAGTATATTTGAATTTAAGAAGCTTTTTTTCTTGCACAGCTGCTCTGCAATGAGCTTTGCATCGAAGAGTATTAGATATTTTTATGATCGTCAGATCGAGAGACGATTACATTTTTACTTGCTAATTACTAAGTCGATTTTTTCCTACCCGCGCTACAAAATCGGGGTCGGGGACGAGAGAGGGAGAGAGAAAAAGAGTGCGAAACAAGACCTCGCAAAGGCCACTCCGCGTTCACTTTGAAGACAAGTCGCGAACGCATTTTGAAACCTGCCTCCTAAAAGCTCCTGGGTAGCTACTTAAGTATTTATACTATTTACTACGGTAGTGAGCAAGTGAAAATATAATCATGTATTTGACATGCATGAAACTTTCAGGTCATGTGAGGTCCGCAGTGTTTTTCAAATTGTATAATCAGTGAGTCAATCCATGCCTTGAAAGTAAGAATGATTAGATTATAAACTAGTAAAATATATATTAACGTAATCAATTCAGTAACTGCGAGTATATTTTATCTGTCTGCCTGTCTATGGGGTCGTTAGAATTTTTTAACCTAATATAAACATTATTATTAATTGCTATTTAAATGCAGGTTAGTTTTTTATGTTTCGCTTCCCCATCATTACTTATGCTTTAGTTCTCTCCATCCAAAGGTTGTCTGGATGAGATCGCTATTAGCGATAAGGTCGCCGTTTGTTGCACGTAATCATAAGTTTTATTAAGTTTATTGTATCATTTATGTGTGTATACAATAAAGAGTTTTCTATCTATTAATCTAAGCATTACATTCATGGTAGAAATCAGGTAACCCTAATACTTCGTCCAGTTGGTTATATTTTTGTTAGACATGGTGTTTGGTAGCTTAATTGGTATAGTCGTTCTGTTTCACTAGGTATACAGGATCGTTCGACCGGCTGCGACTGAGGATGTCCGGGATAAAAGGCTTAAACTGACTCAATCGCCATTTTGCATTGCAAGGTACAAAATAGCAATTAAGTAAATTGCAAGGCAACAAACTTCAAAAATATTTGCGCTTCCCGATTTCTCAATGTCGCTATTCCTGAATTTACGAAGAAAAAGGCGTTCGAAAGGGTAGTGTGTGGTTTCATTTTAATATTATTAAATCAGCAAATAAATTTGGTTATTTAGCTAAAAATTTGTATACGCGCTGCTAAATTGCGCTTGGTGGTCGTTGTTTGAAATATTTATCATTAGGAAACTCAAAATTAATTAAAATTTTGGCAAATTTAGGAGTCCTAATTTACAGGTATGTTTTGGAAGGAAGAAATGAAAACACCCCCTTCATAGGGGAGACCCGAACAAAGGAATGATACGTTTTGAGTTGAAACATGGTGTGTCTAGTTTTTTGCAGTAGCAAACACTTTCTGCATGTTGACCGAAAGTAATTAATCTCAATTTTTTTTAACTATTGGAAAAATGGCTATTTAAGTGTATTGCTATCTAGAATTTGAATCTGAGCTAATGAATATTTTGGTTCACTACATTTCAAAAGTTTTCTACAGGAGCACAAAATATAATATATTGAAATCAAAAGTATTTCCGTTTGCTAATACTAATATTAGAATATTATCTATTTCTTTTGCTAACTCTAAAGCTGGTCTGAATTATCTATTATAGGTACTGAGTAACTTACTAGCAAAAATGAGAAATCCCTTATAAAACCAGCCGAAGGTGTAAAAAAAGTTGGGAAGTTACACTAACACTGGACAAGGAAAAAAAAAACAGAAAAATTTGGGATCCGTTTATAAACTTCAATAATGTAACACGAGGGTGTAAAAAATATATTTTTAAATACTTGTGTGAGCCGGGGCGGGCTGCTAGTATTTATATATTTTTGTCCCAACAAGGCTATAGAGGAATAGTTTGTACGGGGCGAGTGATCCGTGAAATCGAGCCGGGATCGGAGCGATCATCCGCGCAGGCTCGCACAAGGGTGGCTGCTGACGACACTATTATACATGCTATATTTCAATGTGCAACTTTAGCTAGGAATGTTTTGTTTGACTTCGTTTTTTGTATTCTGTAGCTATTATAGTTGTTCTACAGATGAAGATAGGTAATATTTTTATTTTAGAGGTGAAACACCTGAGCTTCGTTTTTTTAAATTTAATTTAACGTTGCTGACGATACTATATGTATATGTGCAACTTTAGGCACAGATATTTTGATTGACTGTTTGTTATATTCTGTAGATATAAAAGTTCTACAGAGGTGGATATGTAACATTTTAACTTAAGAGGGTAAGTGCCTGAGCTTCGTTTTCGATTTAATGAAAGCTACAAATATTTTGTTTGTCTTTTCTAGTTGTACCTATTCTTTAGGTGCAATAACTGTTCTACAGTTCTGTTAAACATATTTAACTTTATATGTGAAACACCTGAGCTTTGGTTATTCAATTTTATGAAGAGCAATTTTTGATTTTTAAGCCAGCTCAAGGTTCAGTTGTGTTGTGCTGGCTGGCACAAATGTTCGATCGACATTAGACCTGAAGCTACTTACTTGTCTCTCTCTTTGGTATTGTTATTGATTTTATTTGCCTTAGGCCCAATGGCTTATGAAGGCAATAAATAGGACGGCCCAACTCTTCAGGTTTAAGAATATTTATTTCTCATAAGATTACATAAAATCACTTACATGAGTAAAGTTTTAGCTTCTATATTAAATCTGTATAATAGTACTTTAGTAAATTTATAAACAAAACACAGGATGATAGAGTAAAAGATCCAGTTCGAATTAAATTAGAGATATATTTACTAAACTAACTCTTTTGGCTACTTACCCTACTAGTTGTTAAATCTGTCGCCAAGCACCTAACGGTGTGTTCCGGCAGCCTTCCTTGAGGGGTAGGGTATTCCAGACTAGGCATGCTCCATCTAGGGCCACAGTGTCGTTGACTTCCGTGGTCTTGCGAGCTTATGGTTCAACGTCTAATTGTCATAGATGAAATAAAAATGTGCTTTGATCCCCATGTAAAAGAGTTGTTTCAAAAACGTATGGAGCTCCGGCCAGGTCAGTGTACATGATACCATAAATACTTTAGGGACTATTAATCATTAATCTATCAACCAAATTCAAAATATCGTAATCTAATTACAGTGTACAAAAATATTTACGAATCAAAATATTACCACCTTATTTACTCAAAAAGGCGATTTTCGCGTTTTTGATTTATGAATATTGTCATTTTTGACGGGTGGTACAATTTATAAGCCGATGTGACCATTGGAGTCAACCTAGGATGCATAAATCTTCCAAGGATGCCATAATTCCACTACCATTCACAAAATTTAGATATTTTTGTACACAATGAAGAAGGCGACTGACGCATTTTTCATTAATACACAATATTAAGCACATTTTTAGGCATTTGTTGGTAGACGTACACCATCCTGGCCGAAAATGAAACAAGTCCTTTGACAAGTGGGAGTAGGCCGTAGTCCAACGACGCTTACTCGTACCAAAATCACTTATCTTAAGCATTCAAATAGTTTGATACATTTAATTAAAGAACGCAAGCATTTTTCTTTGCAGGTATCAGCAAAGTAGCAGAAACTAGTAATTATCACCCCGTCAGTCAGTTCACTAACGACCCCTGTCTAGTTACAGAGATGACTCGCAAACAAATACTCACAGCTCGCCTACTCAGAGAAATACTTGACATTTTCTCTAGCCAAGCATTTGAACTTTACCTATTTGAATACGTAAATGTTTGTAATAGGACTTTTGTTTACGAACAATAAATCTAAGTAAAATTAGCATATTTTAGACGATTGCGAAAAAAAACTTTTTTAGGGTTATAAGTTTTCGGGTGTATGTATGCATATTTAATTTTCTTTGCCACGCTGCTCTAAAGCTTAAACGGCTTGCTGTATTTTTATGTAAGCGGTGTCAATAGATTTGACTTCACCTGCAGATAGTCATAGGCAAAATAGCTTCCCGATATTTCACTTGGTACAATACATGGGTCTAAAGCTTTTGCAGTCGAGTATTTTGAAGTCAGTTTCAACCATTTGTTTAGCTCGTATCCTATTCCATCCTATCCCGTTAAATAATTAAAATATGAGGTAGGTTATCGGTGCTTTGATTTTTCAACAAATTGGAATTTATGTTCCTCAATATTTCTGCTAGTCCTGGACTGATTTGGATCTTTGTTTTTCGGCGGTACTAAGTTTTTGTAAGTTCTGGCTTTTTAAATTTTATTTCTGTTAACTTAAAGTCGTTTGGAAAGTATTTCTTGTACATTGTTTGTTTAGACATATTTACTGTAACAGAGATATTTGAGCAGCCTAGAGAGCCATTTCTATTTTCTGCCAACTTCCTTCCAAAGATGAGGCACTCAATTCCCCTGTTTTTTTAATGATTATCATATTGATTAATTTACAAAATAATGAAAAAATTACTTAATCATAACATGTAATTTAATGGTTTATTTATCAAATAACTGCGCTCCGCGGTTATACCTGTGGAAATTCAAAAATCGAATTGCTTTGTTTTGTAGTCAGTCAAAGACCGGCCTTGAGATAGTCATCAACTTACGGCTGAACCTGATATTAACCGTTCCCATTATCCCACCGAGGGCGAGGCCAGGGTTGATATGACCAACAAGTAAAACAATTTTATGTTATTTACACACAGTAATTACATAGTGAGCAGCAAAGATATCCACACCCCACGGGAAATCAACTAACATCTGCCTCTCATATATGTGCGGTTTGTGGAAATATAACGCGATGGACGTGCAACAATAATAAATAATTTATTTCGTTAACAAAGAGAGAATACAGTACACTTTTGATGTATGTTTTACGATTACTCAAACACAACCAAAAATTTGGGGCTTACTCATGTTGTGTCTCATTAGTAAACAAAATATTATATACTAGCTGACCCGGCGAACTTCGTACCGCCTGACAGTTATAAATATTTAAACCTTTTCTGAACATCCACAATCATTTCAAAAACAAAATCAGCTATTTAGCTGATTTTGGCCAAAGTCATTCTCGAGTTTTTTCGAGATACACGAACAGTAATTAATTTTTATGTATAAGAAGATGATTTTGCTATAGAAATCAAGTTCACTATGGCCTGTACTAATGCATGAGTAACGCTATAAAACTTCAAGGTTATCAGTTAGGTTTGTACTAAGCTAAAAGAGGACGACCATACTCATTATTACGAACAACTTTGATTATGAGATCAACCCTGAATTCGAGAAAAAAGCAGCTATTCTATACAAAAATTTATCAGTCGTCGACAAAACACCTGATTTTATTTTCTCGAATTCAGAGTTGGTTCCATAATTAATGTTGTTCCTTAGAACGAGTATAGTGACCCCCTTTCGGCTTAGTACTACTCAAACCGATAACTTTTTATACTCTATGTATTTATTAATATAAAAACGAAAGGTCAAACAAATTCATCTATCTATGACTAATATTATATTCATATCCAGCAGTTTATTTATCCAAGGTATAGTTACTACGGCGTCGTGTAGATGCGTCGAGAAATACAGATTCTATTTGTGACGCCAATGAATATAAAGAAGCTAGATTCAGGACTTAACTTCACTATTACTTGGAGGCACAAATTGAAAAAGGCAAAATAGGTATTGGAAGGATCTTAGGAAGATGTCTAAGTAAATATTGGTTACTAGCCGCTTACACAAGCAAGACCTTTTTTAAGATTGAATAGATCTGAGACATAATTAAAAAATGTAAAAATATTAATGTTTGGTGAATGATAGAGATAGAGAAATAAGATGATGGAGAGGCATGAGAACAGTCATGTTTTAATTCGGCAAATAGTATAATAATTAGGTTTATTTCGTTTAAATTACGTTAAATTCGTTTAAATTAGGTTATTTTCGTTTAAATTAAGTTATTTTCGTTTAAATTAAGTTTTTTTCGTTTAAATTAGGTTCTTTTCATTTAAATTCGTTTATATTGGGTTAGGCTTATATAATTAGGTTTTTAGGTAATTGTTTCGACATAATTTAATGAAATAGTTTTCTTAGAATGTTTAAATAAGTAATGTGAAAAAATATGTACTTATTAAAGGTGACAGTGTCCGTCCTAAGAAAGCTATTGGCTATGCCAGAGGCTTTGTAAGGAGCTAAGTAATTTTGAGATTAAGGATCAGTATGAACCAAAGATAAAATGCGACCCCTGTTGGTATAAACGAGGAAAAATTAAATAAAATTGTCCGTCAGAAGGTCGCGCTTAAATACTAGATTATATTTGTTATGTTCCATGTACCAAAAAGCTAAAAACGTATTGAAAAATTACTAAAATGCCTATTTAAATACTATATAAGCTTTATTGTATGTAAAAAAATCTCGCATATAGCCAATGACAGTTACACAGAGGTAAGTTAGGCGACGTTTTTTAAATCTAACTTTTTAACTTGACAAACTTGAGCTTCCTTATTACCGATTTAATAAAATGTACGCTTTGGTTTCTCTCGTAAACTGACGTCTCAAATTTGACGGCCGGCACACTCGTAAGATCAGAGTTATAGGTCCGAAGTCACTCGTCTCCTTCTATGGAACTATAATTGCATATATCCCGTATTATTCAATCTACTTTACAACCTATAGCTAGTGATATAACAGAAAATAAGTAGTTTTATTATGTCGTAACGAACTGCCATCAAAAGTTGCCGAAGAAAGTGCTATTAAAACCTGATACTGGTTAAGTGATACTTTGCTAGTGCAAGTTTTGACTGCCCGTAAAAATATTCTGCCTTGTTCCTTAACTATAAAACTAAGTTGTACAGATAGGTTATTTTACGATGCCAGTTAAACTGTCGGCTCGAATAAAAGAAAGTAAAGTTGTTCATCATTGCGAAAGGGTGAATGTACACTTAGAGGAATTCGTTTATAAATAAATACAGCAAATAGTTACACAGACCAGGGGCTTTATTTTTTTAACGTTAGAAAGCTGGTTTCTCATTTTTGAAACGTTCGTATGAATTCATCAATATATATCATAATGAAGTCTCTTACTGGTTGGCATCTATAATTTTTTTGTTTTTGTACTTGCCCAAAAAAGGCATACAAACCTACGTACATACAAGTTATACAAGCACACTCGAAAAAGATTACCCTCCTTACAAGTTAGGTTACGCTGCCTCGTCCCTCTGGTGTTGGGTTGAATCAATGTAGATCTGAATTGATCTATACATAATTAATCAATCTGCTATTTTATTTTGTTTTAGTTAGTCATGTCATATTTTTTTTTTATATTTTCTCTTACATATTTCGTTTCATTCTAATTTTGGAGTTCCTGTCAGTGCCACATTTACTTAACAGGCTAATTAAGATCTCTGCTTAGCTAACGTGACATAAGTCTAAAAGTCTTATGCATATTGTTTATTTAATGACTTTAAGATAGAAACCCTAAATATGCATAACAGAAGCTTCTTTTTAAAGAGAAAAAAAGATAATACGTTCCACAATTTATAAAGGTACGAGACATAAGTTCTGAGGAGGCCATCTGCAGATTTTATTTCCCTTGTCCTAAATAGAGGCCATAGGCTGGGTCGTACTCGTATATTCGAGAGCAAGTGGGGGCAAAACAGGCACATATTTTTCTTGTGCATTTAGCTTTACTAGCCTAGTAAGGAGGGTTGCAAGTGCCACTTTTTGTAGGCTTTTTATAGACGAACGTGAGTGAAATGGTAGGTATTTCTGTACGAAACCTGTCCCTAACTTTTTATTAAGATAGGCCAGTGTTTTATAACTGAGCTTCTTGTTTTGTACGATTTGGGTAAAGGTTGAGTTTGAGTTGTAGAGTTGTAAATGTTTTTTTCGTTTGTCAGCACGCAGAGAAATAATATAGAAATAAATAATAAACTGAACTAAAATAAACATTTTTATCCGATGTCGTATCACAGGTTTATCAGCTTAGTGGGATAGATCTGTAACCTATTTTTTTTAACCTACTTCTGGGCAAAAGTATCCCCCAAAGCCTTTTCCTTTCTTTATTTCCTTCCACATCTTTTTAAATAGGTCAAGATCACGACGCCAGCGTGTCCTAGACCGACCTCGGCTGTAACTTTTATAATAATTCAAATCATATTTTTATTTAAATTTGTTGCTAGAATAATCATTATCCTTTGTTTTAACAATTAAGTATCGTGAAAATACTTGCCTGTCGGAGAAGGTTAATAGGTTGAGAAGATATTGAAATGGTTATTTGACGTACACCTTTTTCATAAATGATCCGTGCCCAGCGGTTGAAAGCATTTTATTTTTATCCAAATTATTTTTGGGACTTTTGTTCTAAACATAGCAGTCTCATCGTATATCGTACGCTAGTTTAAATATACTGGTAAAATAAGTTAAAAGCCGTTGATACGAATTTATAGTTTTGCAATTAAAAAATAATTTCAAGACCGTAATGCTCCCGAACTAAGTAGGTGGAAAGAAACATAACAAAGTAGTGTATAAGTATGCAAATGTCAACACACAAAGCGACGCTACGTGGTATGATACCGGAACAATCCCCCAGGTTTAACCAACCGCCAAACATATCTGATTGTGCCAAAGAATTCAATAGAAATGCATGTAGCACTAGCACGTGCAAGTAGAGGTGGGAAAACTATCGATAGGTCAAGTAAAATCCATCGATAGGACCAGAAAAATCTATCGATATGCGGATACTATCGAAATAGTAAAGTATTACTAACAAAGTATTATGCTACGATATAATGCATTTGAAATTGTAGTGTCATTTCTAAAAAGCGTTGAAGATTGTAATAAAAGTTTAATAAAAGATATCCTAATGTAGTATCTACCTCATTCTAATATTAACCACCTTTAGCCAACCGTCAAACATACCTGATTGTGCCAAATAATTCAGTAGAAATGCATGTAGCACTAGCACGTGGGGCAATTGGTGGGAAAACTATTTCATCAACTATCATTGAAAATTTATTGATATGCTGAAACTATCGAAATGGAAGGTACGCTAAAATGTTATGGAACTGTTGTACCATATCGCCTAAAAGTTAATTTAAATGATGCCCGATTGAAATATCTACATTATTCTAGTAGGTTTAAGCGAGCCGGCTTCATTAAAACAAAGAACTATTTTGACTAATGTGATTATAATTGTCACAACAACTGTTATGAATCACTACTATTTAATAAACATTTTGCATCAAAGTTCCTAAAAGATTGATTATTCAGACGTTATATTTTATATTTGACTGTCCGGTTGGCGTAGTTGGTAGCAACCCCGCCTTCTGCGCCGCTGGTCCCGGTTCAATCCCCGGACAGGTTAAACATTTGTGTGCATGAACATGTCTGTTTGACCTGTGTCTGGGTGTTTATTATATATATAAGTATGTATTTATGTACTCGTATATAAGTATGTATATCAGTCATCAGGTTACCATAGTACAGGCTTTGCCTAGTTTGGGACCTGAAAACCTTTGTGAGGATGTTGTCCCATATTATTATTATTATATTATAACACTAAGTGAATTATATATCTACGCCTTGTTCACATATATCATCCTTTTCTTTTTAATCGTCTATTCCGGCAAAAGAAATTCCGGCTTATTAGAATCCGATGATTTAAAATCCATCGATAGCAGATATCAAATGCTAATTCCCACTCTAATAGTACGTGTAATGTAATGCAACGCGCGCCTTTTGATCCCGCAGAATACATAAGAGTACAGTTCCGGGATATCCCGATTTAGTCCCTGACTTTGGAAGCAAATCCCACCTCAAAGGATTTCAACTCAAATATTTTATGCTTTGCAAATAGGGAATACTTTTAAGAGGTAAATTTTTGGTTTAAATAGAGACGTCTCATTTATTATTAGTTGTGTCTCTGGCCTTGGAATAAGAATGCATATTTTTTTTATAAGCTTACGAGAATTTCGAATGTTTTCTAAACTTTATGCGAAATTCTTTTCCTACTTACTTGTTACCGGTGTAAGATAAGATATATATATTTTTTTATTCAGTAAACTAGGCATTTGAATACCTGTTTGCACAACCGAGGGCGATACTGTGGCCTTAGAATAAACGTACTTAGACTGAAGTATCTACGAGTATAATCGTCCTCAAGGAAGGTTGCCGGAACACACTATTAGGTGCGTGGCAATTTTTCTAAGATTTTTAAACTTTATAAATTACTAGAAATATTTTAAAAAACATATTATAAATACAAAAATGTGTTTGTTGGTTTTTAGTTCGTCTTTTTTAGGAACTAAGCGATGGATAGTTTTGGTTTCTTTCACAGTGATAGTTCGAGGTTAGTAGAGTGTCATAAAATACTTTAATCCCGGAAAAAACTAGTAAAATGCATTCGAAACCATGGTCAAAAGCTTGTTCGTAATAAATACGACACAAATTAGCACGATAAAATTTAGAGCATTGTTTTAACACAGCGTTTATATAAATAAGACTATAGAATAATAAACGAGAAAGATTTAATCATAGTTCGGTAAACAACAAATAAAATATCCGAGTCAAATTTGCACGCAAAAATTTAAAGCACGAAAAAATATTCCATAAAAATATGCTCCCTATACGGCGTTAATTCAACGCAAAAACCAGATATTACCAGCGTGTATTTCAGAGTTTCCTGCAAGTTTTCACACCGTACGCGTTATTGGGTCGCGTTGAAACTGTGCAACCATAAAAATCGAGATTTGCTGAAGCATAAACATCGTTTATTCATATTTACAATCACGTTAGCACCTTAGCCTGCATAATGTGATAAAGTTCCGTTGCCGCGCTGCCGTTGTTTTTGAGATATAACCAACGCTGGGCGCGAAGCAGTTATCTTTGTAGACGATGCGATAGCTGGATAAGCCTTTCGTAGAAGTTAACAGAATCCACAATCATGCTACGAGCATCTGAAAAATAATTCATTAATTTTCTACAGACTTTCCAAAAAAGAAAGAGATATAAAATTCGACGGTATGTTTTTCTAACGGTAAGTTCTATAGTTCTCGGAGAGAGTTAAACCGATATTAAAAAAAATACAAGAAAACACTTCATTTTTTTTAGATGAAAAATAGCCTATGTGTTGATGTGTTGATCCAGGACATAAGATTTGGTGGCAAATTTCATTCAAATTCGTTCAGTCACTTAAACGTAAAAAAGTAACAAACAAAAACATACATAAAAACTTTCATCTTCATAATATTAGTGTGATTATGACGATAAAATTAATTTCTTGGAGTGGTGAAACTGAAATTTATACGAAACGTTAAACATTACACATTATCGAGTTGTAAGTAGAATCCCTATCGCTCGCCTGGCTATCTACCACCCTAAGTTCTAAAATCTGTCAGCCTTCCTTGAGAGCTAGTGTTTTCCATACTAGGCATGCTCCATCTAGGGCTACAGTATCGCTGACTTCCGTGGTCGTGCGAACTTGTGGTCAAATACCTAGCTGGGTATGTAAAAATAATATTCACTGATAATCTTTATAAACCATGACAAATAAATCTAATAGTCATTGTTATTTCTAGTAAAACTCCTTCCTTGTACGAGCTTATCTGCAAGCGCTAAGCTCTCTCCGTATTCAAGTCTTGCACCGCCAAAACTTTGCGTACGGTGATGAATAAATTCTAATACAAGCAATGCTCAGAATGCTCACTCTATTTTTTATGCGAGCATGGACTTAACATGGCGATAGACGTGGCATGCACAACACTTGCGAGTGAAATTCACAGTTCACAGTTCACAGACATATTACTTAAACTCAACAATCAATATAAGCAAGTAATATTATTTTACATTTGTTTTGATTTATACACAAAATTGCCTGCCGATTATAACATTATACATTTAAATTGAATCATAAAATCACCACTGAAAGTATACCGTATCACAAGCATAAAAATTGCAATTTTTTTCTTGATAACACAGATAAAACAATATGTTAGGTCGCATCAGATATGATAAATCTTGCACGTAAATGGTTGCCTGGAAGAGATAAGGCCGCCATTAAAAGCTAGTATATTTTTTTGTATTGTTTTAATCTAGCATGTTTATGGTATTGTTTAAGCTGGTTTTTAATAAAGAGTTGTCTTATCTTATTGTAACTGATGATGTAATTTTTTCTTTTACTCATGGACTAGTCTGTTACAATTGAAATAGGGTGTCCATCGTTTATAGTGTTCCACGGCAAAGTGATACCATCTGAGCCTCTGAAATATTTCCTATGCACACGAAGCACCGCAGTGACGGACAACCCGCGAATTACAAATGTACCGCCGAGATGGCAGGATCTTTCGCTCAGAGGTGTGAACTTGTATGTACCGTAAGATATATTGTTTTTATTACATTTTTTTTTTAATATTTTTTTTTATTATGGAACAACATCCATACAAGGTCTTCAGGTCCCAAACTAGGCAAAGCCTGTACTATGGTAACTGATAAATGATAAACATACTTATAAATATAATAAACACTCAGACACAGGTCAAATAGACATACATGTTCATGCACACAAATGTTCAACCTGTCCGGGATCGAACCCGGGAGCAGCGGCGCAGAAGGCAATGTTGTTACCAACTGCGAACCAGCCAGTCGATATAAGTAACATGCTTGCGCTTGACCGCAACTCGATTTACTACGAACTTGAGACTGACATGTAACTAACGAGTTATTGATGATGATGGCGTACGTTTGTGTTTATTTTTGTTTTGACTGTTATGTTCGTATTCATTTAATTTCTTAAGTATAAGTTTTTTACAATATAAAATTAATAACAATAAATATTTAAAAAACCTAAACCTAGAGTACCACCAGCAGCGCAAACTCAACTGTTATTATTATTACCTTTTCACTGTTTTTTTTTTTAAATACGATCGTGATTGTTTTGTTTCTTTTGTTCAACGTGCAAGCAAGAACTTCTTAGAGTAACTGCCATATTAAAGGCAATAGAAATGTGTTAGCTAAATGAAGTGTTAGCAGTGCATTTAATTACTAAAAAAGTGGTAGTTTAAATTTCGGATTATCACTCGTATGAATGAATAACTAAAAAGTTAATATTTATTTTTAATACATTACCTTATTTAACGTGTTACAGAGAGGGGTGACAATACTAAGGGTGCTAATCAACGCATCAATTTGATCCCATTGCAGAGAACAAAAATTTATAAAAATTAAATAATAAAATTTGGTTCTCCATACAAAAATTAGTCACGTTATTGGTTAAGTTGTATGGAGGATGCAATTTTTTTTATGGTATCTTATTTAATGGGTAGACTAATACCGTCAAGTATTGTCACACTTTTCTGTAAAACGTTGTATAATTCTGCAAAGAATCATTATTACATAAGCCTTTTATTTTGGTTATCAAAAATCAAAGTACTAAGTTACTTGAGTTATGTTACGAATTTTTAGCAAGGAATTTCGTTGTTCGTTACATATTAAGTACCCTGAGTTTTGAATAGCTCTAAAATCAAAAGGTTTTCCGTTTGAAAACCAAAGAAATTAGACGACAAAGAGGATACTTGTAGGTAATTCAAAAATAGTAGAAATTTTCAAACACCCTAAACTATAAAACAGAGCAGAATTAGATTACAATAGAACGTAATAGCATTCCACTACACCACGTCAAACAAACACAAGAGTCTTGATCCCGGCCAGTGTCCAGTCCCGGTACTAATCCCGGAAACAGTCCGGACCCCTGTCCCGGACCCCGGGATCCCATGTCCCGGGTATTATGAAGACAAAGCTTTATATTACACTGGCTTAATTGTCTTTCACTTGATGTAACACGATTGTTTAGTTTGAAGAATGGAGCGACCCTGGGATACTATGTAAGGTTGATCTAGCTGTTAGTGTTTGGACAAGTATTCATGTTGTATATGTGTAATTTAATCCAATTATCTTATTAGGTAGGTACGTCAAAACTAACTACTTTATTTATACATCATCATAATCATCATCAGCCAGAAAACATCTACTGCTGAACATAGAATCCGTAATGAGGATATTCGCCGAGGAACCGGAATTGCTGATATAGCTTGTAGGATTTGCAAGCTGAAGTGACAATTTGCTGGCCACATCGCTCGAAGAAAAGATAACCGACGGGGAAGAAAGGTTCTTGAGTGGCGACCATAAACTGGAAGACGCAGTGTAGGCCTTCCACTAGGTTAGCCGACGATATAATAAAAGTTACAAGTACACTTATACATCTTTTGAAAATCCGTCAAAATCACATCATATTGTAAGTATTATTTTATACATACATTGTATTGGTGTTATTTGCTGCGTTTGTTATATATACTACGCAAGTCAAACAATAATCAAGAATTATTTTTGTATTCTTATTAAATATATATTTCGATGAAAGGAGAATTAAAAATAATAGGAAGATTAGAAAATATGAAATTATCAACGTGGGTCTAAATAATAATTTCAAAATTAACAACTATGTACGGATTACTATATTATTATATGTAACTAAAAAAAAGTAGTTATGCAACGGTTCAGTAAAACTACAATGTAAAATTACTTAAGATACTTCGATAGATAACTGATGTTCAGCCACACAAGAAATATGGTCGATCGTGAACGCACTTTTTATATGACACACACACTTTGAAATGGAGAAGACGAAATAATATCGAACCTGAGGCATCCTTTGTACGATTAGATAACTCCACCACTCAAGAAGGACTAGGAAGGAAAAAAATAAAGGTTAAAGAAGGACGAAAGGATTTTTTTTTCAACCATAGCATTTACAAACCATCCAGCTTATGCAAAGACACAATGGACACAGAACCACCCAGGACAATCCAGTGAAGGAGGAAGCCTTATTTCATTTAGGGTGAATCTAATTAACTGCGTATATTTTTACCACGCAATCAGCATCATTAATCATTAATATAATAATGTATTTCGCTGAAAAAATTTTTTTTACAAAACTCTGGGAATTATGTTCACCATGCAAACGCGCGTGCCGTCGCCGTGACCTAGTTTCACACCGGAGTGGCGCCGCGGCTTAGGGTGTCCATGAATTTGACGTTTGGTTGGTTTTCTCAATATTTTTGTTATTTACAAATATTCACAGTGTGTGCACTCAATTTAGAATCACCTCGTATATTGCAGAATCACCGCAAAGTTTAATCATTCCTAGCTCTACAGCCCAAATTGCCAACTTAACGAATCATCACAAATTGATAAAAGAAAAAGTATCCCTTTATAAGCAGGCTTCAAAGCGTGAAAAAGGAAATTTTTGTAAGCCAGTGAACGGGACGCAACATCAAAGGAATCAATTATGTAATTAACCTTTGGGTTTTCGAAAAAAACGTGATAAGAAATCAGAAGATTAGCGATAGATAATTTGGTTTAACGAACCGAGATGTTGCGGGCACCACGGCAGAAGGAAATGTTCAATGAATCTGTTGATTGTCTTTCAGGAACATTGTTTGCTTTATTTTTTAGCACGTAATGCACTATATTTGCCTGTATTCAAAGGCAGCTTGTAACCATTGACAAGTAGAGATACGGCCAGACGCCAAGAAGTTCCCAAGGCTCGCATAAAACGCTTTGCGTATACTTTTATTGTGCAAACTGCTAGATTGTGGAACTCGCTACCGGCTTCTCTATTTCCTGATAACTATAATCTGGGTCTTTTCATGTCGCGAGTGATTTCTTCTAGGCAAGCGTGCCCCATCTTAGGCCGTATCGTCGCTTCACATCAGGTGAGTAGCGGACCAAACGCAAGCCTATCTCCTATAAAAAAAGCTAAAAGTTCATCTTGCTTTATATATCGTTGGAAAAATATCAAAAACAACATATTCCGAGGGTTGTGTCTGTTTTCAGCAATGGATGTTTTCTGGCTTAAATGAATTAAATAATTAATTTATGTAGGCCATATAGTTATATACTACATACTATCAGTAACTATCCATAGGAATTGTAGAATTAGCCCCCATTTTTAAATAAATAAACACAATTTTTTTGAATGAGAGAACCAAATTTATTTTAATTTTTTTTATACAATGGATTCACTTTAATGGGAAGACTAACAACAAACACCATTAAGTATTGTCACACTTTTCTGTTACACGTTGTATATAGATAGGTAGATCAACGTTTTATTTACAATAAAATAAACACACAAAACTTAACAGTACAAAAATATACATTATAATAGATTTACTTCAGTAAAGGAAATATAAATGAGTAAAGGAGTAATTCATCGTTTTACCATCAACGTTAATAAGAATCAACTGTTCCAATAAAATACACGCAGAGAAATTCAACTATCAATAATTCGATATCCCCAGCTCCGATCCAAATAACATTAATTAACGGTCAATGGCCGATAAACAACCATTTATTAAATACATTTGTGTTCCATCGACAATTCCATTCCGACAATTTATGTTCTGGAATAATTTAACAATAGGTTTTAATGTTTAAGGTTGAGCGCCACTGGGGCGCGAATGGTGGCCGTGGCAATCGTGACCAATTCAAATGCAGTATGAAATTTTATTTGATAAATTAACACTTCAAAACTGATACAATTTCATTAGGATTTTCGATATCATGAAGGTAATATTAATGACAACTCGGCCAGACTAAACACAGGTCATTCATTGTCCGAATATTTTAGTTATAGTGCCCCGTTTTAATCCTTTAGGTACAGAACCCTTACAAAATATCCCAACAAATAGAGAACCTCTTCTTTTTTAGAAGTCGTATTAATAGTAGGGGTGCCCAAGAGGGGATTTTGTGACATACTCGAGCGTGTCAGAATAACATATGGGAGATTCCTTAGGTCCTGTTTACTGTATCTACCAATATAAGATACAGAGCCGAGCTAATAGGGCAGGGCAGCCCGCTAAAATATTAAAAAAAAACTTTGTTTGACTGATATAATCAAATGCGTCAGATTACGATAAGGTAAGTTAATTACTAGCTAAACAGTGTGTTTGTCAATAGTTAAATGATTTGAGTGTAATGTTAGGCAGTGGGAGGGATATCTTTTTTCTTATCTATTTTCTACAGTATGGCCAACCCCAAGATGCAAATTTTCATATTTACATATATTTGTTATCAAAGGAATGATGAATCATAGAAAATATTATAATCTGACATGCTCGAATATCTTTTAATTTCCTTGAAAAAAAAAATGTTTATCCTTCTAGATGCTTCCTCCACAACTAAAATGGGAAAGTCCTATAATATTTTTTTCACTTCCTATCATCTAAGCTTTGCAACCCAATAGGTCTCTATGACGCTCGAGTAAATCTCCATTTAGCATCGTGGACTACTATAAAATAATATTGAAATTGTGTTCTTTGACTGACGAGGCATGGCAATGCAGTTTAGCCAAGTCGCTCAAAATATAAAAGGACACGTTTCATTTTCGGCCAAGACGGTGTACGTCTACCAAAATATGCCTTAAGATGTGATTAATAATTATGTACTAATGAAACCTGCATTAGTTGCCTACTTCATTGTGTACATCTAATTTGTGATTTGTAGTGGAATTATGGCATCCCTGGAAGATTTTTGTATCCTATGTTGACTCCAATGGTCTTATTTGTCTATTAATTGTACCACCCGTCACAAATGTCAAAATTGGCACAACAAAAATCTGAAAATCACCTGTAAATAAAGAGGAAATATATTGAATTAAAATTAATTTTCTACACTGCGATATGTTACGTTATTTTGAATTTGCTTGATCAGATGATACATTAATAATCTCTAACGTATTTATGGTACCATGTACACAGTCCTGGCCAGGGCTCCTTACATTATTGAAACATTTCTTTTAAATTTAAACTTGTCCCTTCTATATCACTGTAATGGACAGGAAGTAATATTTCGGAGTCCTTATGCGTGATAACCTTTAATGTTTAAAACAAGTGGTAGAGTTTTGAGAACAATCGCAAGTTTTAATGGGCCCAGGGGGCAGACACTCTTCCGTTGCATTTTGGAGCGAGTCCAACAGTTTACAACTCTGTCCGTCCCATTTCTGTTTGTTAAACGTAACTGGGTTTGATGAATAAATGTATCTATTTCATAACTTTGAGTGGTTTGTTAACTGAGATCGTTGACCTCTTTTTTAAAGAAAGAAAGAAGTTTGTTTGTACCAAAAAACTATTTGTAAAGAAAGAAAGAAAAGAAATAACTCAGTTATTTTGTACATACAGGACACTACTACTACATCTAATGAATTAAAGTAGACAATTATTTAAAGTAGGTCGAGTTGCAGTGTCCCGTGCGTCAAAGAAGGCCGGCGCTCAGCATGATGCTGGGGATTGTTCCTTAGCGCTAATTTTCAGCGCGATCCTTTAGAGACGCGCGGGATCACAAAAAAAATATACATAAATAAACAAAACAAACACATTGTACTAACGGTCTTTTTTATATGGGTATCTTCAGGATGTTTGGGCTTAGGTAGAATACTAATTATGGCTATGGCTACACCTTTTTATCTTTTCAACAGGAATATAAAACACACTAATAAAAAATAAACTTTTTAAGGTTTCGAACCTAAAGGATAAAAACGGGACCCTGTTACTATAACTTCGATGTCCGTCCGTCCGTATATCTGTCACCAGGTTGTATCTTAAGAACCGTGATATCTGGACAGTTGAAATTTTCACAGATGATACTCGTATATTTCTTTTGTGGTGAGAAATATCAAAAAATAACACTAAATTATTTTTGACTATTTCACTCGATAACAGATAGAAACCTAAATTACTGCTGTATAGAACATGGTACGGAATCCTTCGTGTGCAAGCCCAACTCGCAAATGGCCGATTTTTTAATGTGCTTATATTTCTCGATTACCCAGATACGCTTCCGGTATAATAGGTAGGCCTGCTGAATAGGTATAAGTTAGGTATAGGTACACACTTTTTTTTGAGAAATTACTTGACCCATATTCACGTAAATTTCATGTTATTAAGATGTTATTTTGACTGTTTCTATGAGAGATGTAGACATCACAATTTTTAACTAAAATGTACCATTTAATTTACGTCAAGAGCAAGTTTATTTTATCGCTAGCACGTCGTCTTCTCATCGACTGTAACAATATACCAATTTTAGAGCCACTAACATCGGTATAGTTTGTAGATACTTGAGCACTGCCTTTATCGACTTGTTTCATAGAATTAGGAATTGGCTTTGCCTATTCTAAGAGGTCGCTAATGCTGGGCCTTAATTTGTAAAAATATATATTAAATAACTAATTAAATAATTTCATTTTTAATTAGTAATTTATTAATTAACTAAAATTTCTGGCTCATTCCTTGGTCAAAGGATTTCTGTGGTAATTCAACGCGGGAGTGCAGCCAGCGTTCTTGGGACTTAGCCACACGGACATCATTTTTTTCAGACTTTTAATGATTTTTACAGTTTAGGTATCTTTTCAAGTTAATTTGTATATAGTTTAGTTAGTGTTTTAATTCCTGTTTAATTTTTTTGAGTTGTTTTTGTATAAAGTCATTTTCGAATAAAAAATGTCACAGACCTGATGTAGGAGTATCGCTACATATTTTTTTTACATAAATACTAATATAACACTTTTTATTCGACGCGTGAACAGAATGCCGATGTTCTGTTTATCTGGCTCAAC
The DNA here is from genome assembly GCA_947049295.1 of Ligdia adustata. Taxonomy (NCBI): domain Eukaryota; kingdom Metazoa; phylum Arthropoda; class Insecta; order Lepidoptera; family Geometridae; genus Ligdia; species Ligdia adustata. Next base: position 1,648,107 of record OX346221.1, read on the forward strand.
GTCAGCTTTATTCTTTTTATGCCGCTAGCATGCTGGATAGGTTGTACCTTATGGTGTTAAGTATTTGTATTATTTGTAGTTTAGTGATAGTGGTAATTATTTGTCAAAGCCACGAAGGAAATATGGCATGGGAATTGGGCAAAATCAATTGTCTCTTAAATTTGAGCAATATGTCAGATTAGATTTGTTTGATTACTTTATATTGCACCTTTAAGTTTAAGTAGAAAGAATATGTAAATATTGTTCTGGCCTAACGTGTAAGCACTGCGTAGTAAGTAGGTAATAGTAATGCTTCTGGGCACGCTGAATTAGGTTCGAGCATTTGTATTAGGTATCTGAAAATTTTAAGTGTTCTATTGCTAATCCATCTGCTATTTATTTTGATGTAGTTACTTATTTCATTTCGTTTAATAAATTCATAAGCCTTCTCTTCTTTTTAATAATCTTAATAAGCCTCATCATTTGAGACAGATACGAGTAAGTCATCTTCTTGTAGACATATAAGATTCATTTGTTACCTACGCGTTTCTAATACTTTTTCACAACTCTCCGACCGGCAGCGAGCTAACGGCTGTTGCCATAAAATAGTGTTTACGTTCAGTGTTGCCACCATTTACGTCGTGGACCTTTACGTTGGTTACTGGAAGCATCGGGCGCTTGACGATACTCTCCATCGATGTGTTGACGGTCGCTGCACGCCGGTGCAAGTGTCCTAGTATGTTAACTGTGTGATGCACTAGAAGTTATTGCAATTAAATTTGATAACCAAAATACTGATGTACAATAAATTACATGGTAGTAAAATGGATCTCAATTTTATTACATTTAAACAAAAATTGAAGTATTTTTTTGAAAGCAATCCTTTTTATAAACTCAGCGAATATATGTGAATGCAGCTTGTACGAGTAGAATCATCGTTCTTGTGTAACGAACAACCATAATAAAATATTATTAATAACTAAACAAAGCAATCAACATGTTAATATCTGTAACTTATAAATAAAAATTTTAAGTAATTATTAATTTTAATGTAACAAGACTTGCCTGTAACGAACGTTATTTAAAGGTCAATAAATATTACTTTACTTTATTTAACTAATGCGTAATGCGAGAGCCCAGAGACTTCGCTGGATGAGCCGCTTAGAGAGAGGATACTCGTAGAAATGTCAGGAAGGCGTATCTCGATATCAAAAAGGGTCGCCAACCTGTCGCCCGGCCCAGATATCACTGGATAGACGTAGTAAAATCCGCTGTCCCTGCGCCAGCGGAGTAATTAGTAACAATGCGTAAATATATAATACGTTCAGTTTTGCGAGGGCCAAACTGACTCATCAAATATTATAATAATTAACCGAGAGTGATGACGGTTTTGAAGTTGCAAATTAATTGTAGGCCATGACATAAGCCTTAGGATGGCCAAAACTCCGACGCTAGGGTGCTATGAATAAACGTAGATACTAAAAAAAATTACACGCAGTAGTTGTCATTTAGCACTGAGTAATAAATTAATTATTGTTGGTTGCTGAATGGAAATTGTATTATGCTACTTAAGAGAGCATAACGTAAATAGATGATAAAATATGTTAATGCTTCTTTTTGGTCACCTACTTTAGACCTGGTAATGCTGAAATTGATACAGTGACCACTTAGGAACACGTAACATTTTTATGCTTCAAACTGTAGAGTTTGAAGCATAAAAATGTTACGTGTTCCTAAGTGCAAAACAAACGCTTCAATGGAAAGTGACGCTATCATTGCATACAAGGAGTGTATTACAGGGTGTTACAATTTTACACTTTGTGACCGTTATAGCCGCGAGTTTATTACAAGTGGTAAATAGTTATTGGCCGTCAATTGTTATGGGCTGTCACGATTATTACACGTTGGAATTGCTTTTAGAACTCTTGCGTTAATTCCACAAATTTTAATTATGCATTAATTATAATTTTGATCATGACCTCTATGGCCGTGTAAAAATAATATTACACAAGTTGAAAAATAATAATTATACCAGTGAATTCCATTCATAAAAAGTTGTTGGTAAAGGGTTCAAATAGAAACTTTTTGAAATATAAGTAATATTGCAATAATTTTATCATGTTACTGGAAAGATTTGCATAAAATCAGCAAAAAGTAATTTTACACTTCGGTTTAAAATTATCCGGAAGAAAATTTCAAAAAGGCGTTGTCGTGAAATCGGGATAAACAAGATACCGACGAATTGAATAGTTGTTTTTAATTTTAGAAAACAACATTGCACACAACTCAAAAAAAACTTAATTACTGCTTTCTGTCACAAACAAGACCTAACTCAACATAATTTGAAAACCTCTCTCTCTTTAAGTCAGCTAAAAAAATATTTAAAAGCCTTGTGAAATATAGGCTTTGAGCAGCGCGAGTGATGCGGTTTCATAAAGCATTAAACCGGGGCGACCCCTGACGGACGCGGCGGCGGCTGGACCAACTATGATGGATCGCAGCCGACGGAACCGCCCCGCCGATACATCATCAGCTTTTCACAGGAATATCCTATTGCAGTGGGCCGGGGCTGGAATTTATAGCCAAGAAATAAAATGAGTTGTTTGCTTATAAATTATCTGCTTATTTCGTGACAAACTAAAAGAAATCAAAATATTATACAACGTGTAACAGAAACGTGTGACAATACTTAATGTAGTCTATACCCATCAAAGTGAATCCTGCGTAGAAAAAAAATTTAAAAAATAATTTACGTATATCAATTGGTTGTATGGAGAACGCATATATTTTTTTAATTTTAATTAACTCCCGTTAGTATTGTCATACTGTTCTGTTACACGTTGTATATTTAGGTATGAAAATTTATTTTTAGTATTAATTTAACCAAAAACAAAAAAAAAAACTATTCTCCTCAACAAAATGACCATAATAATAATTTTTCTTTTACAAAAAATATATATTAAATTTCCTCAAAAAAATTACCATAACCGATTTTTCAAAAAATATGTCAATAGCGAGATGACGCTCTGGCCCTCAATGTGTGAAGATGGTTATGGAAATTGTTTTTGTATAATTTATGCTACAAAGTTACAAAAACTTAATCATTAATACTATAGAACAGTCACAGTGTAGAGATCATTTTTAATAATTTCAGAATTCATATTTTCATTGTCATAGTAAATCTCAACTCTCGTTGATACATACAGCAGACGTTACGTTGGTCTGTTTCTCGCAAGCTAACAGCACCTACAATGGTAATAAAAGTACAGCTCGAAATGTATGAAACACAATTCACGGCAAGTGTCCGAAATTGCGGCGGTTACACCACAAAATAAAGATAGTACAGAAGTCAAACTCATTCACTTTCTTCACTTTTCATACCTACGCTCCACGGTCCCGCTAGGCTATTGCAACGTCAACGCACGTGACTTAGGTTAAGGACGAGTCAATTCATTTTACTATTCAAATCCTTATTTTCAAGGAAACTTAGTTTGTAGCATTGTGCAAGGAGAGCCTGATGGTACATCTAGAAATTCTGCAGCTCTCCATAAAGCACTGATACATGCTTACAATGCTATATAATATAACCTGGCTATACCTTAATGTAGTCGATTACCTTATAGAAAAAATCCTCCTCGTAAACAAAAAAGCTAAGTTAAGCACAAAAAAAGATCGTCATTTTTCTTTTATTTGGCGTTGAGAATGAAATAAGAAGACCAGATATGTTAAAAATTATAATAATTAAAATATTTACAGTATTTTTGCACCCATAACTTTAATGATGCGTGTCTCAAACGAATGGCGCTCGCACTGTTCGAGATGTCGTGTCCGTGAGAGGTGCCTATGTGTGCGTCGCTCGAGCACACGCGCTGTGTAGATTAACTTCTGTACTATCTGTGTTTTGTGATTACACGCCAGACGAATATTGCACTGAGGAGTTATAAAACAAGTTAGGTACATTACAAATGTAAGTAATGTTTGTGTGTGTTGGAACATCTGTTTTTTTATTATTGTAACACTGGTTACATAAAAAACGAGTGGTTAAAAATACTAACTTTAGGCCACATTATCTTAACATATAATACCGCGAGACCAGTATAGACTATCTGCAGCAATTGCAATAACTTAAAACCGCGGTATGTTAGGCATATGTGATATCGCATATAAAATTCGTAGAAACCGTATATAAATAATTTTCTTGAAGAATAATTCAAAACTATATAATACTTGTACGAACTTGGTGGTAGTCTAGTCGGTAAACCGCTTGCCTAACAAGCGAAAAGGCGTGGATTCAATTCCCAGGCACAGACATGCACGCACCTCTATGTTGTTACTCATGTGCATATTAGAATTAATTACCACATGCTTAAACTCCGAAGGAAAACAGCGTAAGGAAACCGGAGAAGGTTAGTAGCTTTCAAAGATAAGCGAAATCTTCAATTTGCAATTTGGTCAGCGTGGTGGACTAGCCTACGCCCATTTCAAAGGGGAAACCCCTGCCCAGCAGTGGAAGTTATGGGTTGATACGTATACTTGTAAATAACATCCATACAGTCATACTGAGAGACGATAATATATAAAATTACCAAATTCAGGCATAAATAAAATAATAATATATTTATTTTTTATTTGCAAATTTTTTTCAAATAATTGTTGTATTAGGAATAATGATTCGCTCAGTTTACTCGCTCGGTCATTTAGGTACAGTTGGCAGCAATGAAAGTTTATTTTCATTACACGTTCAGGCTACGTTTTCAAATAAAGTGCGTTAGACCCTCGACCTTCCGTCTCGCTCCTATCAATTAGAATTAGAGCAGATGTATAATGGAGGAGGTAGAGTTCAAAATGTTGTTAAAGTTTCATTAATTTTTGTTTTAGATTAGTTTAATGTGAACAATAAAGTTTCAGAAATTTGATATTAAAACTAACAATCGGAAATCAACCGATGTAGCTTTTGATAAGCGATAAATTAAAAGAGGACAGGTTACATTTAGAGAAAAATTTCGACATTGTCATTTTGTTTAAGCGGCCTTCTTGGGCCGATTTTTATCAAACTAGCTAAGACAACTCTAAATGAATACACTTTTCCAACCTCTATTACTACTAATACAAAATCGGTTCATCGGTTCGGGAGCTAGTATGTGACGGACATGTCAAACTTATAGCACCCCGTCGTTTTTGCGTTAAGGGTTAAAACATTAACAATCGCATTGGAGGCAGTCCACAAGCTGAGCTAGCATCGGTGTCAATGTCAAGCCGTTACTCTTGTCAGCTGTTGTAGTCACTGACCCCAATTCGGCTAGTCACACTAAATAATCTAAAAGTTTCATAAAATTATATCCGTCCTTTTCTCACTTGTGAAAACAAAAAGAGAGGAGACACTTTTAGAACTCTCAGATTAGGTTAGTTTAGTAAGTTTGGACTGCCAAATCGGGGTCAGTGTATACATATTTATACTAATAAGTTGATGTATGCATTTGAATTATAAAATAGCACGTGCTTTTTGTTTTATGCTTAGAAGCAAGAAAACCTGGTGGACCTTTTAGCTGGGCAAAAGATAGGCGGTAAAATCACAGTAGAACAATTAGCATTTACTATATTAGAAAAATAGACTTAATTAGGTACGAAAAGCAGTAGTTAAATAAAGATTAAGTTAAATAATCAAAACGAGTTATTAATATAATAATAATTACGTTTATATGAGTAACACAAGGAAAATACAATAAAATTTATGTGTAGGGGCTTATAATAGTTAAACATTGTACAAGTAAGAATTGGCTCTCAGCGGCTCACACTAAGATAACCTGTGTGAGACTAATAAATATACGGTTTTGAATTTAAGTGTTAATCTTTTCTGTTGTCATAATTAATAAAATATCCATTACATAGCCTTGAAAAGTTAACTGTAAATTATGAATGTAATAATAAGTGGTGTAAGCTCCCCGACTTCATGCTTCTGTCCACATTATTTACGCTGACCTAATCTTATTTGGAGTTAATTTCGTTCGCCCCTAAATTGTATCAAAATATGTTAATCTTGTTATTAGGGTGGACGGTAAAAAGTTTTAGTCCCTTGGAGAAACCACTTACAATGTTAGGACATTATTATTTACACTCGTTGTAACGGAATAATGTAAGTGTAGGTCGTTGACTACAGCAAAACAGAGCCACTTTTTCTATGCACTTCTGTACATGTCTTAAGAATTTAAAATTTTAATTAAATTCACAAAGACAGTTTTTTTTTATCCGACTGCGAAATAAGGTGGGTAATTTTTTTCGAAAGTATGTATGTATATTTCTTTGTCACGTCCTAGAGCCTAAACGGCTTGTCGTATTTTTATGTGAGTGGTGTCAAAATAGATTTGTCTTATTTGAGAGTGGCACTGGGTGCAAGAAATAGTAATTAAGGACGATACACAGGAGCAACCAGCATTATGCTGAGTTGGATCCGGTTTGTGACAAGAAACTTAGATATTAATTATGAAGTCTCTGTTAATACAAATAGTTTTTTAGTACATATATATTTCTTTCTGTATTTCTTTCTTTCGAATATAAAGATTGAGCAAGTCGGGTTTTTTTAAGTCCCTTCTAACCACTTGTTTTTAAGATTACAACAAAACTTTTTTTTTTTTACTAAATCGATAATTTTTACAAAAAATATTAAAAATGATGTCACAAAAATATTAATAACGTCTTATAACAATAATTTTCATTTGTTGTAATGATATAAAAAAAATTATGACGCGCAGCACCTACACTAAGATAATAAATCTTATATCGTGGGTGACTGCGTCCCTTCATGGTGTTAATGTAATGTGACATTAACATGGGTTTAGTACATTTTATAATATTTCACATTACTACAACTTTTATTTCTAAATTTTAAGTACTTAAAATAAACATTACACTGAAATTTAAATATTGATTGGAGACCTTATATATGTAATGTATTCAATTCCTAATTATTCCCCGAACCGTGGTGATAACTACTAGCAAACTATTTGTGGAGGCTTATTTCATCTCATAATTTATTGGCCACCGAACTTTCTAGGCCAATTTGTTTTTGGCCGCGCGCTGAAATATTAATATTTGTGAAGATGCCGACTCATACCTTATTAATGGAGTTTGGAAGCCAGAATTTATTAGTAGGTAGGTAGAAACGGGGAGACAAATGGTTGTTTAGATCGTGATAGCGTTGTTGGTGGATGCAGTCATAGATTGAACATGGCAACCTCTGCCAGGAAGCAAACACAACCAGTTAAATGAAAATTTTGAAAAGCCCCCGACATTTTTTGTTGCAGCCATCTTGAATGAATGAATGGTTTATTTGTGACAAACATATTTACCAAAAAATCTAACAATAAGAAACATATTTAACGATAATGTGTGTTTGTCACAACCCGACCCCAACTCACCAAAATTCTGGCTGCATAAGCTCGCGCTGGTCTTCCGCTGGGACCGAGCAGTGACCTCACGCACGATTTTTGATTTGAAATTATCACAATGTTGTATTCTACTAGACAAGCCCTTTCATTTGATACCCATGTTGAGGGAGTTGTAAAAATATTTGTACTCGCCATTTTATGACGGCTTCCATCTTGAACTCATTGCCAACAAAACATAGCTAAAAACACTCCCGACTTATACACCTTTCAAACATAAAAATCAAATTCAAAATCGGTCCATCCGTGTGTATTCATGTGTGTCCGTCCACAGAGAGACACATCAAAATACATATTATAACTAATTGTGTCGCATCAATTCTTATGACAATCTTTCTAAATACTATGTGAAAATTAGTAAAATCTGATCGTCATTATCAGATGTGATAATTATTTAACTAAGCAAAGTCGGTTAATTACAATTATACATAAACAGAAGTAGGTACTCATTTCGGAATCTTTTATTCATGTTTGTTTTCTGATATTTCAGACATGGGTGGACCGATACGAAAAAAAATTATTTTGTTAGAAAAGTTATTTTTTCCAATTGTAACCACATATAAATTTTATTACAGTATTTTTTTTAATACCAAATTATTAACAACAGCTGCTTAGTTCGTCATAGTGAGTCATCACTAAAAACTCAGTACGTAATATACACGATACAATCATAATCCTACACTGTATATCATCCTATACCTACATATCATCCTCATTAGCGGCGCCCATTAGCGATTCCCTTACAACGTAGGTAGACAGGGCTCGCCCTCGCCGCGCTTCCTCGCCTTTGATCTCTCCATCTTAAATGATGGCTGCCGAAATGTCAAATAATAATATGGTAGAAAACACACTGGCAAGTGCCTTTATTAACAAAAACAAAATGGCTAACTACAAAACGAAAAAAAATTTTGCAGATAGATTACATATAGACCATTTTAATATCTACAGATAATCCGAATGCTCCATCACCATAAGGCAGCGTGCCCAGAAATGCTAGCCGCGTTATCACGCTAAATGGCAATGATTATACGTTAGGCCAGATAGGCATGGTATTCATATTGCATGGTGGTAGGGCGTTTCCTATCGCTCGCCTGGCTAGCTACTAGCCTCAAGTTGTAAAATCTGTCGCTAAGCACCTAACGGTGTGTTCCGGCAGCCTTCCTAGAGAGCCACTGTATTCCAGACTAGGCATGTTCCATCTAGGGCTACAGTATCGCTTACTTCAGCGGTCGTGCGAACTTGTGGTCAAATGTCTAGCTGTGTAGGATAAAATAAAGATAAAAACCGGCATTATCTATTATTATCATTATTATTGCTTTCATTATCTTAATAAAGTTATTGCTCTCAATCACATATTATGCAGTTTATTATTTATTTGACGTGTCTATGTATGTCTGTATGACTTTGGCATCGCGACTCCGGAACGGATGAACCTATTTTGATTTTGTTTGAGAGGTGAAATTAGTTAGGAGTGTTCTAAGCTATTTTGATGAAAATCGGTTACAAATGGCCGTCGCCACAAAATGGCGGATTACATATTTTTACCAATTCCCTCAATATGGGTATGAATTGGGTTTTGCTATAAATACATTTTATGTAACTAGGATCAAAAAAGTCCCATCTCATGTGTGGGGTGCTGGAATTATATAAAAAATATGGGTATCAAATGAAAGGGCTTGGCTTGTAGAAAACACATTGATAAATATTAAGCCGCAGATGGCCGTCACCTAATAATGGCGATGCCGAGTGTTTTAACATTTTAATCTTACTTGCTGTCTATTTTTTCTCAAATATCTGAGTTACTCGACACGTGCTTCGCACAAGGCATCCTCATAAAATGTTGACTCTTCAAGCGCCCGCTCGCTTTCAAGAGAAGCGGGAAAACACTAGAGATATCGGACATATGAGACATAGGAGAAATTTTTCATATATATTTTTTTATAACTATTAGTATTTCACTTCCTCGTAACTCAGTGCACTTGACTGCAGAAGAATGTACCCAGCTTCTGTTTCTACTCTTTTTACCACAATTACAAGTAAAAATTCCTCGAATTAATAAATCTCCCGTACTGTGGTAATGCGCGTAAATAAATGTGAAATAATTTCCATTTATTACGGAACCTTGTCTTTCCCGCGAAGATTGTCACACTTAATTACAACAAAATTAATCATTTTAAACAAGGGCAAATAATAAACTTGCCGCTTGTTACCCTTCCGCAAATGAATCAATTTATAAAATCTAAGGGTCTACGCGCATTGACATGCCAAGATAATTATGCCATGTTATTAAAATGTCAAAATTATTTAATTGAACGCTATTAATTGGAAAATGTCGCTACGAAAATTGCTTTTAGAAATTCGAAAAACTTTTACTAGAATTTAATTATAGATAAATAAATTTATAAAAAAATAAATTTATATATTTTTACTTAATATTGTCAGAAAGTATAAATTTTGTCAACTTGTGTTAAATTGAATTTTAATAAAGATGGTAAATAAGTTTTGTTTCATGTACGAGTATAATATATGTAATAACGAACGTAGAATCTCGCATAATTACAACGTGACGAACCCATAAAACCTACTAGACATAACATACATTTCTAATAAGGTCCTGATAAGTTTTCCGATAACTAAGACTTCGCTATCCATCTGTCGGACGGACAGACTGCCCGCCTACCCGTCCGTCCGGTGGCTCTCATACAACAAACGTGTTTTTTTACAATTTTTTTGCTAGTTATTAAAAACGACAATTATTACAAACCTGAACTATTGTTGTATAAATAATATTTTAGAATTCTTATTTCACCAGTCCGACTCGCACTTGGCTAATTTGTGTAATCGAACATTAGTTTTCGTTCATATATCGTAGAATCTCGCATAATTACAACGTGATGCAACATTAAAACCTACTTGATATACGTTTAAACTTTTCTAATACGGCTCGTGTTTCGAACAGCTTTAGATTTCCCATACGGCCGGCAAGTGCACGCCGACTCCTAATTTTATTAGCGAACTTCCAACGTCAAATGTCAAGGTAATTTGTTATCTGGTGGTAGAATTGTATTGGGAACGCACGGTTAGGGCGATAACACTGTCAAAGCGATGTTTTAGGCGTCTTGCAGAACGAAGCTGGCTGATTTGATGCAAGGTCTCTATATAATTATGCTCTATGCTATGTATGTATTCTTTTGCCTTCCTGGTTTCCTTATTCCGTCACGTGGAATCAACTCAGTGGCTTTCTTAGTCCACCTAGAACTTTCCAATCTACAAATGTATTCTACCCAATTCCATTTTAAACATCTCATTATTTGCGTGACATCTGCTAGTATGGTTTTTAGCCGCCTGCGAAAGAAAAGGGGTTATGTTTGGCACGCCCTAGAACCTAAAATACCTTTTCGTATTTTTATGTGACTGATGTCAATAGATTTGTCTTAGTCGTGAGAGTGTCACTAGGTACAATAAAATTAAAATAAAGAAATTAAGGATAATACACAGGTTTAACGATTTAGCAGTCGGGTTTTTCCGAACTCGTTTCTAACCACTTGTGGCTCTTATTTTTTGTTTTGGTTCTCTGTTGATGGACAGAAGAAACCAGGAGGGCAGAGAAGGAGATGGAGAGGCATTTAGAGTAGAGGTGTTTAACAAGAGCAAGCCAACTTGATTAAAATTTGACACCCTTTGATCGGCGAACTGCGAAAACATAACCTAAGCGTATGGAATGTCAGATCTGGTGTTGTTTCATGCTAACTAAAAAATCATTCCCCATACAAAAGCTTCTTTTAAAGCTCACCTTGCACTACAGTTCTACCCTAAAACCGCAAACGCCATATTTTATGAAGTCGGCTTAATTAATAATTTGCAAAGTTCCTCCGTTCAAAACAAAGCGATTCTGTTATCGTGTTAGCAAATACGTAAACATTTTGAGTCTGCATTCGTGTGAGATGGTTATAATTGGGTAGAATTAGCATTGCAATATTAAAATAATTGAAAATATTCAAGTTTTTGAGATCGTTTTGCTAAATTAAACGTCATGTTGTCAACTGCAAGATATTTTCGGTAAGTGCTGAGACGGTGCTGCGATAGCACAATGGATTTTAAAATTAAACGCTGTCTTATTTAAAATAGTACATGCGTGCGTCATACTCCGAGTAAATAATTTAAAGCATAAATACGCAGACATACGAGTGGAATTAAGATAAAACGAGACTATTTATGTTCTGAAAAACTAAAATACGCTTAATGAATTTCTTTAACTGAAGGAGTATATCGAATTTTAATGAAAATTAATATATAACGTGTAACAAAAAGGTGTGACAATACTTATGTGTGTTAGTCTACATATCGAAATGCACTTATTGTAGAAGAAAAAATTGTTACAATTGTGAAAAAAATATTGCGTCCTCCATACTACTTGACCGATCCCGTGACGAATTAATGTATGGAGAAAATAATGTTTCTTTCTCGAATTTTGCAAAATTTTCTTCTTTACTTAGGTCATAATATATTGATAGGTAACACCTTAAAGTACTGTCACATATTTCCGTTACACGTTTTATATGTAGAATAGTGTTTTTTTTTAATAAAAATGGGGCAAGTGCCTTTATCACCAAAACGAAAAGACTGATAAAATAATAGTTGAACTTGTCAATCGATCAAATACTTTTAAAGATCCGTATCATTAAACAAATTAGTAATATAGTTAATTAGTTAAAAAACAGTTATCGTATAGTAAAAATATGACCAAGTCTCCTTATGGTAGAGTTAAGCATGAAAGAGGAGAAAACACGAGCAAACAAAGGGTCAGTTTTGAGAGCAACCAAAAAATCGTTGAAGACATAGATTGTCAAATTTCAGTTGATATCGCAAAAAATACCGATGAATTTATTAACATTTGGTAATAAATTAATAAAAGTTTCTAATGAGCCATGCGATATAATTTAAAACGAATCAGCGAGAACGCCGCATGACTAAACGATCAAATTAGTGACGAAGTCTTGACTGACGAAGTTTTAACGCAAATTTAATCAGTTCCCTGTCTACGGGCGCAGCATTCTTAGCTCTACGTACAAATTTGAGAAGTCGGCAAATAATTAGCATTTTAATTGTCCTGCAGCAAACAGTACGCATGAGTACTGTCCGGACGTAATCAGGGACGATTTCATAGGGGTTCCCAATTAATAATTTTCGAAAAAAGATGTATATAACAACTTTATCATTAATAAATTTTGTAACATGGGTTTTCGAACATTTCACTGATGGTTTGAACACTTTGTTTTTGTTATATCAGTCAGGTGTCACGAAATCAGATACAAACATTAAAAAAACCGACGAATTGTGTCTTCCCGTTATCGAATCCCGCTAAATAGTGAATAGGCGAGCAACCCCTGTAGGACCCTACCTAGCTCCGCCCCTGCGCTGCTTATTTCAGCCCTGACGTCGTACTTTTCGTTCTTTGTTTTGAGAGGGTCCCGTGGAAATTTTGATTTTCTTTCGCAATCATGTTTGAAATAGCCATTAAAATTTTGTCATTTTGATAAATATGATAAATGTTTGTCCGAGAGGTGAACAAATTGTGAATTAAGTTTCAAATTGGCCGTGAGTATCTTTGTAAATTCATTTTTCATCAAGTTATAAATTGCTTATAGTCTGCTGAGCTTATTTTGCTGGATATTTTGGATTGATATGGTATATTATACTTATCATTATGAACCATTTAGACTATAATGATCAACCCGAAAATAGAGAAAGTCAAATCAGATGTTGTAATAATGCTTTTTCAAGAAAGTGACAACCAAATTCCATTACGTCAAGCGCTGATAGGACTGTTTCGGTTATATTGATTTTAAAATCTAACCTCTAGACCGATTACGACAAAAAATTGAGGCAACATGGTATGGCTTAAACCTAAACAAAAAAATTATGTACCGATCTCAAAAAATCTTTTTTATTATAAGGACCATATCTCCTGTGTGGTCTCATTTTAATTTTATTAAATCAGCTGTCGCCTAAAAATCAGGCAATAAACATAAAAAGAAACAGTTGAATCCTTCTCTTGTTGGAAGTCTTGTTGTTTGCGTCTACTTTAAGTATGCGAACTGCCAGGTTGTAGAATTCTCTGCCAAGATATCTATTTCCCGATAGCTATAATCTTGGTCCCTTCAAGTCACGAGTGAATCGATTTTTTAGGTAAGCGCGCTACATCCTAGGCCGCATCATCACTTTACATCAGGCGAGTTGCGGTTAAGCGTAATCATATTGACAAAAAAAAAACTGTAGAAAAAAAAAAACAGTTGTCGAGAACGTTATCTTCTGTATTAAGACGCACTCATTGATAACATTATGTGATAAGCTATTGTAATTATTTTTTCTTTAAAGTTTATTTGATACATAAGTAAGTTTCTTACGAGTTAAGTGACGATTTACTTGTATAAAGAACTAGCTGCGCCCAGCGGTGCTACCCACGTTAATATATAGAAAAATAGCTTAGTGTTAGTCCAGGGTCTAAGCTATCTTTGCACAAAATTTCTCCTAAATTGGTTTAGCAGCTGAAAGAGTCGCTAATATACATCCATAAATTCTTACAAACTTTCCCGTTTTAACCCTACTGCAAAAGAAGGATGGTTATGTTTTTCGAGTGTTTGTATGTATTTATATAAGTATGTATGTATATTTGTTTGTCACTCCCTAGAGCCTAAACGGCATGTCGTATTTTTATGTGAGTGTTGTCAATAGATTCCTCTTAGTCGTTAGAGTGACACTGGGTACATCAAAATTAAAAATTAAATTAAAAATACATACATACTCGTACACCTACATAAGAAATACCTAAGTTCAAAATTCCGATCGGACTAAATATCTAATGTTCAATTACTAAGTTTTTTTTTTTGTAATAAATTGAAAAAAAATTAGATTAGAAGTTTTCAGTTTTTCGTGTCGTACGAAGAAAACACGAAAAAAAATCCTAATAAAACATTGTCCGATGTGGTCTAAATATTATTCCAAAAACCAGCTTTCAACGCGGATTGTAAATTAGGTTTTATTCGAAGATTTTACTGGAACAAAGTAAAACAATATTAGGAACCTAGAACTCTTAGGTATTTCTACTGATTGAATTTAAAATACAGCAGCCTAAAATATCCTAGTACCTCTCATATACGTAAACAATTCCGTCCATACGTTTCGAAATCGTTTATTTTCTTTTCATTCATACCCAATATAAGCTCTTTAAATACGAAATCCAGCTTATATCCCAACGGAAATAAGATTTTTCCGACTTACCAATCAATAAGAGAGAACAATATTGCTTCATGTCTATTTGCCGTCCGGTTTACTTTTGAATAAGATATTATTATCATTTCGTTGATAAGGAATATTTATATTTATTTGATATTTATACTAAAATATTTTTTTGAAAAAAATCCCTTTTTATAAACTCAGTGAATATGTGTCAATGCAGCTTGTGGAATCATCGTTCTTGTATAAAGAACAACCATTACAAAATGTTACTAATTATTAAAGTGCAAATGACTATATTAACCCATTAACGCTTCATCATCTTACCTTACGCTTATCTACTCCCCTAACCAGATAAACTCATATAACACAAAAATCTTCCCATGGCTTGCGACACTGCAACCAACACGTAGGAACGCCATAAAATCCGTGCCGAACCCGCTCATAAAAACCTCAGAACAGCCCTTCGAATTATGATATCAGGATTATACGAAATGACCACTCCCCTGCATACAAACGAGAGTAAAGCCTGCTCCCCCTGACATTGTATCGCGCGTGTTACATGTATCTGACAACATGCATGTTATGTGACTTTGTAATGATCATTTCGTAAATGTTCTGTCATCGTTATTTACCTGCTTTAATTATAAATTACTTACGCATGTACAGATTTAAAAACTGTTAAATTTTGTGATTACTTACTTTAATGTTTTGTAAGCCGATGTAATTGTATTTTACTTACTTCTTTCGTGGGCTAAGATCTGATGCCTGTAAAATTTTGTAAAGGTAAACGTTTTTTAAATGATTTAGAGTTCCCGTAAAATAATCTTTTCCTGACAGTTTAGCCTAGCGATTGAATTTAAACTTGCACTTCTATAATTTAAGTAGCGACTATAAAAATAAGTCTACTAACAACTTTATTTTAAATTATTTTGTACATAGAAATATATACGATGAAATTAACTCGTTGCCCGATTATTTACTTCACAAGTGTTATTTTCTTGTCAAAAACCGTTATAAAGCTATGTATATATAATATATGTTAATATTAAACTTTCTTTTTTGTTTTATAATGACTTGTAGACTTTATACAGCCATAAAAAATAAATATGTCAGTACATTATAAAAGTACATGAAAACACGTTCGATAAAAGTTATAAATCTATTGCATAAAAATTAACAACTAAGGACGATTATCGTTATCGTTAGCTAAAATGTAATAGCTCGATGCATCGCGAAAATAGTTCTCGCACAAAATCGCTACAAGTATTCATCATAATTAATAAAATTAAATCATTTTTCAAAGCGAAATGGGGCGAAACCAGGTTTTACCAGTTAACCGGATTCAGTTTTCCAGTTCCGGGGTGAACCGACCGGAAAACGCATTATAAACTTCACGGACTTTTTGCATTGAAAAAAGGTGTCCGATTTTTCGCTTTGTCAGCAAAGTTTTTAGCTAGGTTTCTCTTCAAATGTTTATCGGAACTGGTTAAATGGGATGGTTTATGTTGGGTGGAATAATGCTGTTTTTCTCCAAGTTCCATTGGTAACTAAATCTTTTAAATAGCGTTTCATAATAACGCAAACTAAATTAATTTAAATGTGTGTTATGATAATTTGTGTGTAGAGGGATATGTGTGAAAGATATGACGGCTGATAGAGTAGAATGGAAAAGGAAGACATGCTGTGCTGACCTCACGTAGTGGGATAAGAACAAGAAGATGGTGATGAGGCCTAATAACCCATGTTGTTTAATAAAGTAGGTATGACTAAGTATAAGGGTTTTCTAGGAATCATCAAATCTTTACTAACAAATCAATGTTTCGGTATTTCAAGGAAATATATCAATATAGAAAAGTTATAAATTATGAAAAAAATTACTTGGCTTTCGTTCACTGCATTGATGACTTGTCGTACTAAAGCGAGGCATATAAATAAGCAATATCTATCTATCTCCGACATTGCTGCGAGCGACATGTCGCTGTGCCAATGCCGGAGAGAAGGTGCTAGACTTAATTGTGTATTAGTGTAAGCAGCAATTTTAATCTTATAATTTCATTGTTTTAATCGTATTTATTAATTAATTTTAATTGTTATTGAATTAAATAATGTTTTTTTGTCATTTTGTATAATTATTACTTTAAATGTGCATCTGGCTGTTTGTTATATATATAATTAATTATAATATCTAAAATATGGGTTCAATAGCCTGAAATAAATGAATTTTGTAATTTTTGAACAATTATACATTTATACCAAAATGCAGAAAAACCTGCAATATTCTTTTACTTTCGAAAAATCTTTTCTTCTTGATAAAAGTAAGGCTTTATTGTCATGAAATTTGGACAGTATCCAAAATAGATAGATTCGTTTTGGTCTCTCACAAGACGAACCAGATTGGGTAACCTAATATTGACAGAAAGTCAGCAAGTTTCTTTGTGTAGAGTAATGGCAGTATTTGAGAACATTAATTGTTAATTGTTTTAGATGCAAAAACACTGGGCATAATGACCACCAAAGAATTTTACGTGATTCCGACTTATTTAGATGCTAAAGTTAAAGAGTAAAACTTTAAACTTTTTCATTTTTCCTTAAGCGATAAGCAAGTGGTAGTTAATTCATATGAGTGAGAATCTCAGAGGTGCATGCCTGAATTTGGGATTGAACCCGATTGAGCTTCATGTGTTTACTTCGACTAGTTATATACGTCACCTTGGCGTTGACTATAAAATAAAATATAAAGAAAATTCTAACTTTGAACCCTCATTTGATCTCATCATGGGTTGAATTTCCAAAATTCCTTTCTGGTACCTACACCCTATAATTAATATACTCTCCAAATTTCCTTTCTCTAGATTCAGCGGTGTAGGCTCTACGCTGATTCCTAGCGAATATCAGTCAGCCAGTCAGAGCGTTACTCTTTTATATACAACGTGTAACAAAAAGATGTGACAATACTTAGGGATGTTAGTAAACCCATCAAAGTGAACACATTTTTTGCAAAATTCGATTAAAATATTACGTCCTCCATACGACGTGACCGATCATGTGATCAATTTTGGTATGGAGAATTGATTAAATTTTTTTTATTGCACTTTGCAAAATCTTTTTCTACAATGAATTCATCTTGATTGGTACACTAACACCCTTAAGTATTGTCACACCTTTCTGTTACACGTTGCATATACACAAGTAAAACTTCATTTATAAATACAAATGATAAATATCTAAAAAATCATACATTTATTGAAGTCAAAACTTACAATCTAATTATTAAACTAAATGTCCACGTTCCAATTATACTACTAACTTTCCAGGCTGTATCAAAATCTCCCTACACCTCAAATCGTGACCCCTTGGCAAAGATATTGACCCTCTTCGCGCCGATCGTGACCCCCTTCGCACAGATATTGACTACATTCGCGCAGGAGATATAAACACAATATATCGAGAAAGCATCTTCGCTATTTATGACTACAGTCGACCTAACGTCCAGTTGGTCTCCTCAAGGCCCGCTTCATACCCAAGTCACGCGCCACTCGAATTTACTGGCAATTCATTCGATATTGGATTATTAGGCATTGATCTTTTTTTTTAATTCCCGTATTACACATTTTTCAAAGTCCCCAATACCCAATTTACTTTGAATTTGAAAATAACGTCTAGCGATCGTAGCGACGCGAGAATAATAATTTGTCTGGTTCATTATGACTGTTTAGGGTTCTGTACCCAAAGAGTAAAAACGAGACAATATTACTTAGACTTCGCTGTCCGTCCACCCGCCCGTCCGTCTGTCTGCAGGCTGTATCTCAAGAACCATGATAGCTAGACAGTTGAAATTATCACAAAAGATGTATTTATGTTGCTGCTATAACAACACATACTAAAAACAAAATAAAATAAATTTTATTTATATTGCTAGATATAATTAATGACAACAGATATTAACTTGTACTAATGTTGTATAGATAACATTGTACAGAACCCTTAGTAAGTAAGTCCGACTCGAATTTTGTCTATTTTTTATGTCTGTGGAGGGGACTGCCGGCTGGTAATTTTAGATTTTGAAGCTTATTGTAATTCTTAAAGCCATTGTCGAGAAGTCTTGAATAAGAGTTTGTTATCTTTCGTGTAAAGGTTCCATTATCTTGACTTTTCTTAGTAACTGAGATTTTCTGTTACTTGCAAGACCTATATAGGCAATATGTTCTTTTTTTCGAAATTACAACTCTTTACCTACCACTGCGACGTTTTATTATTATTTATTTCTTATAAATAAAACCGACGTTACATAAAATACATGAAAAATCTTACTGTTATAATTCTATTAAGAAAATACGTATTTCATTTTATGCGTTTTATTTTTGTGGTCAATAATTTAACTTTATTCAATTCAAATATTTTTTTATCTTATTATGGTAAAGTACAGATCTTACATAATTATGTTCGTTCTGGCTTTAAATTTTTGCTTTAGCTTAATGCCTTGGCTTTTAAGCATGGTAGGTAATAATATGTATGAAAGCATATTTACACACCTACCATAAATATGCTTAAAAGCCAAGGTATTAAGCTGAGGCAATAATTAAGAATACATACAATAGCATAAGCAGAACTATTATGTCTGTGTAGATCTGTACCTTACCCTAATTCAGTGTGTTATTTGAATTAATTTAAATTATTGAACACAGAATTAAAACGCATACAATTCGATTCCAGAACTTGTATTAATTAATTTTGTATAATTTTAAGCGATCACGATGCTACCATTCAAGTAAAGAACACAACAACAAAACTGAATTTCCTTCTAAAGTCAAAACATTTCAATGGCATAATTTAGGTGAAATCGCGAAGTACACATAAAGGCCGGCTCACACTGACGCAGATTCCAGAATCACTGGAATTATGAAAACTCGGGCGTCACTCGCAAACATCGCGAGACAACTTTTAATTAAATACTAATGCTTTGCGCTGGAACAATTTACAATTAAAATAGGGACGGGCAAATTGCTGGCGGTTTGTCGATGAAAGGTTTTAAGTAATTTGCTGCGGATGGGATAATCTTGCTAGGTTTATGCTGAAGTTTATTGCTAGTGCTGGTTGAATTGATTCATTTTATTAAATTTATACTTACTACTTGTATCGTAGTATATTATTACAAGCCCGCCGCATGTCTTCACATAACGCGTTATCGTTCTTAATCGACAACCGCCGTGGGCTATTGGCTAGCATGACTGCTTCGAGATCCGTCGATCTCGCGTTCGTTTCCCGGTCGAAGCAGTTGTTAGAACGATGAGTTTCAACATCAGCCTTTTTTGTGAGTGTATGTGTAGGGAGGTATGAGTGTGAAAAGTCATTTATTAGTACATATATCTAAATTATTTCAGAAACATATGTATATTAATTGTGCGTGGTTTATAACCAATACAATGCAATAGAGGTATATTATGTACCAAATTTTATACAAATCTATCTAGTTAGCGTACCAAGCACAATAATTCTGATTTATAACATTTTATGTCATTAGTAGTACAAATCTAAAATTTGAAACTTTGAACGTCCATTTGATCTCCTTAGTCTTAAATTTCCAAAAAAACATTTTTATCAGTATACTTTTACACCTTATAATAAATAGACCCTCTAAATTTCATGTGTTTAGATTTAGAGGTTTACGTTCTACGTTACAAATATAAGTTGGTCAATCAGGGCTTACTCTCTTATATATTTATAGATTAATCAAATTGTTTTTCTTTTGGTTACTTACAAGCATAAAGAGCTCATAAATATAGTTTAAAAAATAAACATGCTTTATCGATAAAACTGTAGCCATCCCTAGCACCCCACATGTACTGTTTGTACGAAGAAATTAATTCATATTTCACTTGTAGTAATGAAACAGGCGTGTTTTCATATTTAATATACACGCATTTTTAATGTAAAATTGTGTTTGTTTGTTTTTTAAATCATAAAATTATAACCAATGTGATTTATGTTACAACACTTCTTACTTATGTCGTATAAGTCCATTTTAAATTCTTTACTTTAGTATGAAAACTTTTAAAATATACGTTTTATTAAAACAATTAATATAAGATAATGAAATAATTTTATTTCAGTATTTATACATTGCTCTTACTATTTTCAGTGTAATTAGAAATGAATTTATTATAATCAAGCAAACCACCCGTGACTATTCCCGTTGAAAAGATTACGATGACGCTAGCTGCGTTTAATTAAATTGAATATCAATGGCCCCAATTCGGCCAGTCGCATTGATTAAACTAAAAGTTCCTAAAATTATTCCTTTTCTCACTTGTGGAAACAAAAAGAGAGGAGACAATTTTAGAACTGTCAAATTAGGTTAGTTTAGTAAATTCGGCCTGTCCGAATTAGGCTCGCTGACCCCAATTCAGGATTTGACAGTCCTAAAATTGTCTCTTCTCACAGCAAGTGACTAAAAAATAAATAAATAATAATACCATCTCGAACTGTAAAGCACGCAAACACAGCAATTCACACAATATTAAGATATTGTAATTAATTATCGTTTCATGTTAATGTGAAGAGAATTCCGGTATAATGTTCGTATCAGTTTCACCCTTCGTAGAGTTGATATACATATAATAAATGTCTTATATCTTGAGTATCAGTTACGGCAACCTCGATATACTTGAAATATTAAGACAGCTATAGACCGCCAACTTATCCATACAATAAGGTATAGGCTCTTTTCTACCTTTTATTGTTGTCCGATTCCAGTGATTTTTTATTCACATAGCTTACACGTTACTTACTAAGCTTAGACGTTTTAGTTAATTATCTTTTTTAAATCACTTAAAAGTTACAAGCCTCCTAAGCGGCTATATTTTTGCGCTGAGACTATGCCTATCAAAAGCCGATGCAGAATGAAGAGGTGCTGCTTGATAAAGCCAAGCAGACCTACCTAACTACCTAGCTAGTCGGTAGCAAGAATTTTCAAGAGTTCAAGCGAGTTTAATAGACTGAGGGTCGTGGAGAACAGGAGGTGGTAGAGTATTGTTGTCCTTGATTTGGAGGACTTTGAATGTGCTCGTCCTGCGTGGAGTGCGGTGAAGCGTAGATAGGGGCCGGCGGGTAGGTTGGCATGGCGAAGGTTGTATACTAGGCGCGCAGTTAGATGCGGCGCCGTCAGCAGGGCCGATAGGTGCACGTGGTAGGGTGCGGTCGACCCGACCAAAGAATGCACGTGGCACGGTGACTGGTCTGGTCCGGGCGAAGAAGATGCACGTAGTGCCGCTCAGGCGGAAGCGTAGTCAGCTGCGGCGGTAGGTTGTGCCCGAAACCAAGATGTGCAACCAGAAGACTCGACGTCTGTACAGCGGGTAGATTGGAGATAGGCGTCTGGACCGCGGGTAGACTGTACCCTGAAACGAGTCCAATGCCTCGTGTAAGCAGGTGCTCGTTGCCTGCCAGCTTTGTTCACCACGTGGACATGATCCGGGTTGCAAGAAGCGCGGAATGGAGAAAGCCGTCAAGTCCTTGTGGTACGATAGCTAGCTTCACAATAGAAATGATCAGAAGGGTCCTAGGATATTAAGGTAAATGACCTGAACGGTATAAACAGCATAGAAACACTCATAGCACAATGTTGGATTATTATTTGAGTAATAGAAAATAGCGAACAATGTATGTGGCAAGTATTCTGACTGGCAGTAGGCGGGAATGAGACACGGTGGTTGAATGCACACTGATTTAATCCACGTACCTACTTATGCGGTGGGCGCAGCCACCACGCACACATCGATACTCACATATATAACAGCAAGCATGCCACGTTTTTACATGAAGACTGAAATTAAACACGATATCGTTACAAATTGAGATTAAATGTGAACGAGAGGTTACTAGAGGTTAAGGTTTGACTTAGCCAATAATTAAGGTTTAGGATCACCTAGTTTTTACACTAAATATACTTTTTCTGTTCTAAGTTCGGTGAACGAAACGAAAATTCTATCAAAAACACGAAAACAGTGAAGGGTCGGTTATACTCTTAATACTAGCTGCCTCCCGCAGTTTTCCTCGAACTGAATTTTGAATCACCCTATTAGAAGACGTAACTTTGTTTGCAATCAAAAGTAGCTTATGTGTTAATCCACAGCAGATCCTACCTTCGTGCCAAATTTTATCCAAATCAGTATATTGATCAGCCAGGTGAACAAAGTGGAATATACTGATGAGTGTAGTCAAATAATTCTGACAGAAAAAACAAACATAATAAAAATGTACGTTAGTTTCGCAGCCGGCGTTGTGTGAAAAGCATGCACCGACGGAAACCGGAAAATTAAATTTGAACATTACCCGGTTCGGGATTAAAGAGATGAAAGAGAGCCGGGTGAGATATCTGCACCTAAGATTAACGGGCTTCTAAGAGGGACAGATGCGTTTGCCAAATTCGCGACTATTAAATAATAAATTTGCAATACTTACTTCTTTCTTAATGTTTCAATTTGAAAGTCGAGTAAATAATTTTTTCAGTCATATAAAAATTTATAGTTAGTAAAAACACAAACTTTTAAATTTTTAATAAATTATTGGTAGCAATTTACTAGGGAGTAAAATTTAATACAAGAACCCTATTCTAAAACAAATAAACGATTAGAGTCAAGTCTGACATAGGTTGCCATATTTTATCTTTGATTAAGAGTTTGTGTTTTTAAGAGGCAAGAATATTTGCCAGACAATAAACAGATTGTGTCTCCGCATACAGTCATTAATTTATTTTAGTTTCCTTTACAGAGTTCTAATGCTATCTGCGTGACTCACTCGTTTAAAAATGTTCTCTTCTAATATTATTTTTTAATCTTTGGCGTCACACTCAAGCCCAATTGGCCAGCCAGCGAACAGTGAATAAAATTTACTCAAGTCTGTGTTTAAACGCGTCGACGCTTGCGTTTTCCAGCTGGCGTTTGTTTAGTGATATTGTTACGGCTCTGTTTATGTTAATTCGACAATTTTATTTTACATTGGCTGCTTTTTAGCGAGAATTAAAGGTTTATGAGCGGGAAGTTGGAACTAGCGGCCATTTTGAGAAAGGCTAATGAAGCAATGAACTCGGTCGAGGTTGTTGGGGAAATGAGCGTGAAATGGAAATATATCGATGTTTGTTGATTTTTTTGTGAATAGATTTGTACCAACTTCCAGACTAGGTGATTACATGCTCCGTGTAGGGCTACAGTATCGCTGACTTCCGTCGTCTTGCGAACTTGTGGCTAAATTTTATTCTACATAGCTAGCTATGTAGAATAAAAAAAAACTTCCAAAAGAGGTGGTACTCAATTCGACTGTATTATTTTTTAATTTTTATTATTTTATTTTATGTTTAATGGGGGATGGACTGATTTGAAAAAAAAAATTGATATGGTGTTCATCACATTTACTTTTAATAAAGTGATTACCAACCAAAAATTGTGTGATACAATTTTGAGCACAACTAGAAACCATTCAGGCCGAAAACAAAACCGAAGAATAAACTAAAACGAATATTGATTCGATGAAAAAAAGAAGAACAGTGCCCTACAATACGTCAACGGATCACAAACATATTTAAGGAAACACAATACAAACATTATCACTAAAATAATCGAAAAATTTAGAGGCCCAAAGGTATTTCAACGTAAGCTCAAGACTGGAACTAAACAGATCCTCAACATCAAAGATGCAAACGGAGACACAGTGACAGACTGACAGAAAATATTGACAGTAGTCGAAGAATTTTACTCTAACTTATATTCATCGCAAGCTACCAAACTCAATCTTCCTACTGCTCCTAAAAGTTTAGCTGGAATAGAATGCCGGAACACTGAAGAGCTACCGTAAATACTAGGATGCGAAATACAAAAAGCACTTTCTCAGATGAAAACTGAGAAATCTCCTGGACAAGACGGCATAACAATAGGCTTGAAGCTGGTGGTATATTTGTTATTGAAGTCCTAGTAAAACTTTTTAACGAAATTTTGTTTAAGGTCTTAAACAAAACACGCCTGAAATCTGAAAAAATACCATGGTTACTATTATCCACAAAAGGGGAGATGTTTCAAAATTGAGTAACTATAGACCCATTAGCCTTCTTTCACAAATTTACAAATTATTTGCCAAGGTTTGTATGTAATCGACTCTCATCCCAGTTCGATGAAAGTAAGCCAATCAAGCAAGCCGGTTTCAGGAGAGGATTCTCGACAATCGACCATATACACACGGTAAAGCAGTTAATGGAGAAGAGCCAAGAGTATAACTGGCCCTTCTGTATGACCTATGTTGATTACGAAAAAGCCTTCGATAGTGTCGAGCTCTGGGGCTGTTTCCAACTCTCTCTATCGCTGCTCTATCGAAGTTAGTTATGTGGACGTGCTTCGGGAACTCTATACGTCGGCAACAACGCAGGTTAAACTACATAACACAACTAAACCAATTTCAATCGGTAGAGGGGTGAGACAGGGAGACACTATTTCACACAAGCTTTTACGGCTGCCTTAGAAGATGTCGTGAAAACGCTTGAATGGGACTCTTATGGAATTAACATCAATAGTGTTTACTTGTCTCATCTTAGATTTGCCGATGATTTGGTTCTCTTTACCGAAAACCGGAGCGATCTTCAACTCATGATACAAGATGTTTTGGATGCGTCATTGAAAGTAGGCCTAAAGATGAATATGGCCAAGACTAAGGTGATGTTGAACGTTTCTGGAACTGTGAATCCAGTCTTGATTGGTAAAGAAAGCCTAGAAACGGTCGACAGTTACATGTATCTTAGCCATACCTTGTTTTTTGGCAAAGAACATCAAAATAAGGAGATCGCCAAGCGTATACAGCTCGGATGGGCCACAGCCCATTCAAAAAACTGGATAACATCTTAAAGTCTCGTTCTATCCCACAGTGTTTGAAAACTCGCCTTTTCAGTCAATGTGTCCTGCCCACCATGACTTATGATGCCCAGACTTGGACACTCACCGATGAGGCTGTGCACAATATAAGAGTCGCCTAGAAGGCCATGGAGAGGTCTATGGTCGGCATCAAACGCCAAGATCGAGTTCGAAACACTGAAATCCGACGATAAACTAAAGTTCGGGACGTTGTATTGGCAGTAATTAATCTTAAGTGGAGCTGGGCAGGACACATCTTAAAGTCTCATCCGAAGTGATGACAAGTGGAGTAAGGCTGTGACAGAGTGGTGGCCCAGACTAAGGAAGCAGAGCGTTGGTCGACCGGCGGCAAGATGGGTCAACGACATAAGAACTGTCGTGAATCCAGCCTGGACACGATTGGCACAGGACCGAGGAAGATGGCATCGTATGAGAGAGGCCTATACCCAGCAGTGTGATAAGGAAGGCTGTGGATGAAAGTAAATAAAATAAAAGTTATGTGGATGCACTTGGGTAGATTAATTAATCAAAAATGTTCCATGTCTATCCAGGAGTTTTGAGTATTCTTGGTTTTTCAGTCATTACCCACATGAAAACAAACACTTTCAAATAAAAATGAATTTTCTAAATCGGTCTTATAGTCTCGATAAAAATCGGTTTACATACCTATTGCAAAAAAGATAAACTAGAGTTTAACCTTTTAATATTTTAAGCAAGTTGAAAAGTATTTAACTGCAATCAAATACTTTTTAACCGACTGCGAAAGAAGGATGGTTATGTTTTTGAGTGTATGTATGTATATTTTTTTGGTTCGCCCTAAAGCCTAAACGGTATGTCGTATTTTTATGTGAGTGGCGTCAATAGAACATGACACTACCTATGTCACTGAATGACATGGTGTCATGGTAATTGAAACAATAACATTTTTTTTTACTTTTCCATACAAAAAGATCATTGATGTGCGGCCTAAAGTACGGAAAAGCAATAAAATGTTGATGATTACTCAGAGTTATCAAAAATGCTCTTTATCAAAAGTCATAAAACAAAAATTATTGTTTAAGGTCATCAGGAGTCACCCTTAAGAGCATGCTAATTAACTCACAGTGACCCTGTATTTATTACAATAAAAACCGTGACATGCCGCTAGTTTCATTTAAAAAACAAGTTTTTTCCTTATAACTTTACAGCGATAGGAAGTGAGTGAGTGACGTAACTGTTAGACAAAACATGCGTAAATGCGTAGAGTTGTAACCGTGCACGATTTACAACTTTGTCCAGAACTCAGCGTGCTGTAGCAGTGAGGAATGGTTATTGCTGGAGTAACAAAGTCTTCATGGTTTCAAATACACTCTGGTGACATTGTTGCTTGCTCTAGCTGCAGAAATATATTGCTCTATTGACTCTTTTTTACTTGAGCTGCATTTATTTGAAATTTGTTTATAGGAATAACAGGTATTTTAAAAAAAAGGTGTTTTGATTTACATTATAATATAGTTTCAGTAATTTAAAATCAGTCTTTTTCAGTTATATACATCAGTCTAGAGGTTTGATAAAACGACAGTAAAAAAAAATTAATGTGACCACTCGAAAAGTACATCTTTCGAAACAAAAAGAAGTATTTTTTTTAAATCGGTCTAGATATCAGCTAAAGAACAGATAACAAATTTAAAAAAAACATACCCGTTGAATTAAATAACTCCTCTTCTTTTGGTAAGTTGCAAGAATAAGGTGTAATAAACCTTTATTAGCAAGAACGAAATGACTAATTACGACAGCAAAAAAAAAATAGAAGAAAGATTACTACAGACAATTTATGTGATCTACAGATAATGCAAATGCTCCGGAACCCACCACCTGAGCGTGAATAGATTTTTAACAAGAGCAAGAAAATTGATTCAAGTTCGAAAATATCATATTACCTTGACATAACAGAAAAAAAACATTTACATGAATAGCAAAACCACAGAATTTCCACTAATTGCTGACATTATTAAACATCTTTTCACCCGACTGCGAAAAAATTAGGGTTATGTTTTTCGAGTGTATGTATGTATATTTTTTTAGCACGCCCTAGAGTCTGAACGGCTTGTCGCATACTTATGTGAATGGTGTCAATAGATTCATCTTCACCTGCAGAATAGGCAAACTGCATCCCACGATTTCACTTGTCAAGATACGCGAGTCTAAAGTTCTCGTAGTTGGGTCACTTTAACCACTTGTTCTCTGTAGTCAACAATAATTCAGTACTGATGCAAACTAGAAAAGACAGCTTTTCCGAACGAATAACTTATACGTAGTTAAATGATGGTGTTTTTTCCGACACTCGCGCTCTCTGCCAGCCTTGTTTATGTTACCACTATTTCACTGCCTCGCTTGTCTTGCATTTTTACCGGTCGGCAACGTAAGAATGTTTTTGATAAACAACACTGTTGAATCGCTCCTGACGTTTATTTAGTTGTGAGCTGAGATGTAGCTAAAGAAAAGGCAAAATCCCAGTTGAGAGATAGAATGGTCAAGACTAAAAAAAATAGTCTGCTGAATCCAAGTCGGCTTTTACCTTTTTTGAGTGTCTTCAAAAATAAGGGAGTCCTTAATTCGTCGGACTTTTTTATATATATTCCGGTTTTTCTCAAAGATGGCTGGACAGATTCGAAAAAGTCTAATGTTTTCTTCGAAAGGGTTATGAATTTTATAAAAATCAGTCCAGTATTTTTTTATCTATATAACTTTTAATTTCCTATGAGTATAAGTAGCAGAACAACATTTTTATGAAAAAAATTAGGTTTTCCATACAAAACTTGGTCACTGGATCGGCCATGTTGTATAGAAGAAAAAAGATATTCCTTATCTTTTTAAATGTTGTCTTTGATGGGTCTAGCACCGTTAAGTATTCTCACACCTTTATTTTACACATTGTATATAACTATTTACATAATATTACAAGTTTATGTTTTGAAAAGTTTTTGTTTATTTACAAAGCTTATTTCAGCAACATGAATTTTATTCCGAGAAAGTTTTCCTCAGTTTTCACTAAGGTAACACAACCGCTAACAGCTTCATATGCCCGCGTGCGTCGATACAGAAATACTTTTTGAATTCTTTTCGCTTTTTTAACAGCGGCGTTTTGTTAAACATACTCAGTTTGAAACAGTGAGAATGACGCAACGCGTTTGAGCGCAACTTTCGTGTTATTTGTTAAACAATGGGGCGACAGGTGCGAACGCTTTGTTATGTTGCTTTGTCGTAAGTATGTTTGTCGCAGGTATGTATGTAACACTTGCTTTGATGTTTTTGTACGATTGACATGAGCTGAAAATTTGGTTGATGTTGTATGGAGAGGTGTTTTGCGGTTTCGTGAGAATTTGTTTTTGTCGTCTCTGGATTTTTATGATATTAATATATAGGAGGTTTAGCTTTAGTTATTATTGTAAAGTAATGTAATATTTGTAGGTTTTTGAGGTTGTTATTCGTTAAAATGAATTAAAACTAAACTTGATTTATATATCTTAAAACTAATTTTGTTTCTTGAGCTAGATTCTCATCAAACTTTAGACCTAAATTTTCTTCAGCCTAATCCTTTGCATTTACTTACTCTTATTAATTAATTTAGTTTGTGAAATACTATTTACACATCCTTGTCCAAGATTATTGTGGTTCACGTATTTACCACACCAGCAAAACTAACGAAAGACAAATGAAAACGAGCCCCTTTTTATCTCTATACGGAAAAAACACGCTAAACGACCCGTGGCAACGCAAAAGTGTACCTCGATCCAATAAAATCGACCTACAAATAAACAAATCAACAAACAAACATCGCCAGCGGCAGTTCCCTGGATAAAGTGAAAGTACCCGCATAAAAAGTCCCGGAACAATAATAACATTTAAATAAAGAACTCGTTACTGTGGCAACGGAGCGCGCCACTTGACCGACCGGAGTATAGCTGCAGGGAAAGGCTTTACCGACGACTTACTGTTTGCCTAGCGACATGGACTGCCTATTAAAGATAATCATAATAAAGACACTGATTGAAGATTTTATAAACGTGGCAAAAAAAAAGCTAATTTCGACACCGTATTTGATTTTTTTATTTTTTTTAGTTGGCATAAGCATTGGTAATTGAAGACTTTTTAAGCATATTTTGCCTCAAACGGTTTCCAAGAGCCAAATCTTGGAATGTTTTTTTGATGCCATTAACCTACAGCGAGAAGACATATATATATTGATATTTAACTAGCATTTCATAATTAAATTAAGGCGTCTGTTACTTATTGTTTTTTATAAGTAGAAAAAAATCTTGTTGATTTTAAGCACACAATACATATGAGATTTAGGACATCATAGCTAGTCCATCGTAGTAGAAAAATTTGAAATCATCGGGCTTATAGTTTAAAAAAAACTTTCTGAGATCAAGACTATTTTCAAGCATCAATGTTACTTAGGGCATAAATGAGACACGCCCTGTGGAGAAAATAATAATATATCAGAAAGATCCCAAAACTAAGAACATACCAAAGTTTGCATATAAAAATGGCTTAATAAAAGCTTATTTTGCCTAAATACCTTGATGGATGTATAGAGACTATGTCGACTCCTGTAGATTTGATTAAATAACTACTACTTTGGTTGAGAAATACAACAAAAATTTTTTGAAACTAAATGCAGTTTTCATTACGTATATACTAACCACTTTGTTTATTATCCATCGCTAGTACCTAAGTCTCAATTACCAGTACCTATTATAAAATATTTATTAGACATTGTTAGCTATAGTAGGTATTTATATTTATTTGGTTAGCCCTATAGCCTACACGGTTTGTCGTATTTTTAGGTCAGTGATTAATAGATTCGTCTTTACCTGCTGATGGACTTAGGATACACTAGGTGCATCTCGCTATGTCACTTGTTGAGATACGCGTGTATAAAGTTCTTGCAGTCTAGTTTTTAAAGTCATTTTCAACCACTTGATTAGCGTATCACTATTTATTCTGTGACAGTTTTCCCTGGGCCCATATACATAATATTAAATTTGTTCAAATTTGGTTTAGTAAATCAAACTACGGGTTCAAAATAACTGATAAATTAGTATGGACACCTGCCGAATGAAATTTGAGTTTCACTTAAAAGTATATTAATTTAAAGTCACCATCAAGACGATCATTATAGACTTTCCCATAAAAAAATAAAAATTCAGATATAAAAATACCGTGTGTCAAAAATAGCGCGTCACCTCTGAGAACGGTGTCGTAAAACCGATGAAGGCATAAAGGGGGTAGCAGGTCGTAAAGCGGTATCGGCTGGAGTCTGCAGACGACGGCTTTACCGCCCCCTGGCGGCGACGCGGGAGATTTACTGATTACCTGTACATACCCACTACCTACCTGTAAAACATCTTGTCTACACGGCATGAGTATGTGGCGAAAGTATATATATTTTATATATATGACGGAGGAACGGCTCTCTGGTTGCTTTTGAAAGCGTGACGTCAGCATTAGTGTCGTCATAACCATCATCTGGTTGCTCATGCTTGGTAAATAGAAACACGGACTGATACTTATAGCTGTCTTAATTATTTCTCACAAAAATCGTGCAGAGCTCCTGCCGCTCCGGCAGCTCAGACCCGACTGACTAAAGCGCCGACAGGCGGCCGATGTGCAATAAAAAAAAGTTGTGCCTACCCTCGTTTAGTTTTACAATGAATTATTAAATATATATAAAAGAGTAAATCTAGACTGACAGATATTTATATACTGATACAGCCTAAACCGCAGAACCTAGAGACATGAAATTTTGAGGGTGTATTTATTATAGGCTGTAGGGGTGTACTAAGAAAGGATTTTTGGAAATTAAACCCCTAAAAGAGTCAAATACAATTACAAAGTTTATAAATTTATATATTTTAGAAATTTTATATTTTTCAGTTTGATTTTAAATCGAAATAACTGCTGTAGCGGAACTCGGCAATCACTTTTTTTTAAATATCTTGTTCATAACTAGATAACGTTTGACCACAATCTCAGCTGATAGTAAGTGAAAATGCAGTCGAAGATATAACACTTTAACCAAGTACGAACCTATTCCCCTTGCGCTTGAACACACCCGGGTTGTATTACTGTTCTTATTGAAAAGGAAGAAGCAAAATATTTATTAGACAACTTTTTTTTTTATTTTTAAAAAAATTATGTGGAAGGAATTTTTTCATGTTGTAATTTTTTCATCTAGCATTAGGCTAAGAAGTAATTGAAATTCAACTTAACCTACAAATTCAACCTTGCTTTGAATACTTAATCTTATTAATTGTTCTAGAAGAAAAAGAAGAAGAAGACTGGAGTTGTTCATGAAGAAGAATCTTTGTTTACGTATTCACTAGCACTAAGTTTCACTAACACTTGTGGTAAAACACTACACTGGTTTGAACTGTATCGTTCTTTAACTTTCATACACAAATCGACGTGATTTTTCTCACCTAGTCCGATCCATCCAAAGATTCCCTGGAAGAAATCGCTTTAGGCGCTTTAGGCGGCCTTGTGTACTGCCAAAGTTTATTCAATTAAAGATATCTGTATTCAATGTATATTTGTTATTTAGGCGTACAATAAAGTATTCGAATTTAGAATTGAAAAAACAAATACTATTAAACACTCAAGTCAAAAGAATTTCATATCACAGTATTATTTTAGTCTCAAACGGCTGAATGGATTTTGATGAATTTTGGCATCAGGATAGCTTATGCCATGGATAAATATAGTCTTTTTCATCCCAGGATATTGGAGTAGGCACACTAGCAGAGAGCAGCTATATCTATAATAGTTTGGATAATTTAGGGACGTGTAAAATTGCTAGACACCGGTATCATAATGAAGGAGGTGTATCAAAACTAAACTATCAAAAAAGGCCAATAAAACTAAAATATCAAAATAAATGCAAAAGACTAATATTTTTGCGCTGATAAAGAAACGCAAAGCATAACATATTCTTTTTCACAGGTACCCTAAATCTACACGTGGCCGTGGTTACGTCTCGACCATTTTCCGTCAGCGAGAACAAGAACACCTTTTTACAAGTTACGATCACGATACAAGTGAATTGCGATAATGCGGCCGCTATAGTGCCATCAAGTTATCTGTAGAACGGCCAAAAGCGGAACTAACTGGGAACTAGGTACTTACGTCATTTTGGAACCGTCATTTTGCCGTTAGCAGTAAACATATTTCGATCGTGGCGTCAAAAAAACTATTTTTCGGTTGTGACATTGCGTGATTGTGACAACGACAATGACATCTTATGTCACACATACAATTTTGAAAGGTTAAATATATTACTTTCAATTGTACGTCTTGCAAACTATTTTAAAGAAGGTTTTCGACAACCTGGCAGTTCACAAATAAAAAGTCGACACAAAGCGTTTAGTGCGAGTCCGTGGAATTTCTACCATATAACTGTTGCGTCTTGCAGTATCTCTACTAGTCCGATCGCGTAAGTGTCTGTGTATTTATTGCAAATCTAGTGATTCTGTAAGTTTTAATGTGTAGGTAAAATTGATGAAGTATTAACCATTGGTGTCTTGTTTATGTGCACAAGTGTGGGCAACAGATATAAAGACGGAATAATGTGGTTTTCGTGCCGCGGGAAATCTCCATAGAAACCCTGGTAAAGTCTCCACTGCTATATAAGAGTACATGATGTGATGTTAACTTGACCACGATGATTTTTGACATAGTAATTATGATGATTTGACATTGATTTGACGCTGCTCAGGCTGGGTAAAAAGTATGTTTTATTAATCCACATGAAACGGAGCTCAGGTTTTATCCTATTTCAAAAAAGAGAAAGGTTTCAATTCGTCAAAATATTCTTTTGTACTAATTTTAAGCATGTTTCTGTGATTTCTGGAGTGATTTGGAAGTTCAGTTCACTAGTGGTCCATTCATTTACAAAAGTTAGTTTTTGCCACTTCAATAATATAACTTGTATAAAATGTATTAAGTACTTCATAGGCAATATACTTTTGTACTTGCTAGCAAATAAACCAAAACAACCCAAAAAAATACGTGTGGCACTCGGGGACTGTCGCGGTAAAGCTAATAGCATACGCATACGTCTAGTCGCATGCACACAAACACCGTGCCGAAGTCTGCCGCACTGAAACGACGTTAGACAAGTGTTAAGTTTATTTTCCTTACGGAATTTATTAATTCGGTCGCCGCGCTCAAAGCCCGCGATAAAAGCTATTGGTAATAATTAAGCAATAGCTTACAAAACAAGCAAAAACAAAAATGCTAATATTACTACCAAAAACAAAAAAGATAAACTAAGGTAATCGTGTCGGTTATGTCGTAGTCTTGTATTGTAAACAATCGTACTTACATGTCGTCCTTGAATGTTGCGGACTCGCCGCTTTCCTTTGGGACCGCGAAAAAATCCCTTTTACACGAAACCTTTAAAGTAAGCGCCGAAAATTATAACGACAACCGCAAAGAGTGTTTTTTACTTTGTAAGTGGTGAGTGTGTGACCTTTTTGTTTAAAAAGCTTTTTGCGGAACGTGTGTAATGTAATGAAACGTGAAATAGGCATAAAATACATGTATTTTATATTACGCTAACAGGTTTTAATTTGCACAAACTTTCAGGTGTTACACTCGTCATTTTTATTACTCATTTATTTAATAATAGGCAAGAAATTTCGTCCTCGCGTACAGCTGGTCAAGTCTGTTATTCGGATTGTCTCAGAATTACAATTGAATTTTGCCAAAATGGCTTTTTTGACAGTGAGTATTAAACAAAACCATAATTTTTAGTACTAACTCTCATCTATACTATGTTCACTTTGTGTTTTGGCATGATTTTATGTACAGCACTGCCACGTTGAATGGCAATGATAATTTACTGATCAAAATAAGAGCCAGCATTCTCGTCACATGTTGCTTCGGTTTTTCCGATCTTTTATAAGTTTATTATCTCATTTCTAGAAGACGGCTGAACTGATTAAATAATTTTATTTTTTTGTTATTAATTGTAGAAACATTAAAAAACCACACTACTAACATTTAATTATTAACTTTTTTATTGTCCCATATAACTCTGGAGATTTAATTGTATTAAAATTTAAAAAATCCGTCCGGTAGTTTGATTTTTAAATAGAAATTAATGAACATGTCTATCGATGCGTGCCGAATTAAAGTCAGCAAGTAATCTTTTTAAAAGAACATCGAAGTATTTTTTGTCTATATATTTATATATAATAAGTTGGTATATATATATATACTTCTATACTAATATTACAAAAGCCAAGTTCACTATTTCCCGATAGCTATAATCTTGGTCCCTTCAAGTCGCGAGTAAGTTTCTTTTAGGTAAGCGAGCTACATCCTAGGCCGCATCGTCACTTTACATCAGGTGAGTTGAGGTCAAGCGAAAGCCTATTGACGATAAAAAAAAATTAAATATTAGTATTTTTGTATATTTGTATATGAAACGAATACTCTCAAAAACTACTGCACCCATTTAAAAAAAGCTTTCGCCGTAAGAAAGCTACATTATAACTAAGTAACAAAAACAAAGTCAAGTATCCCTCAATTTGTAAAATCTGTCGCCAAGCATCTAATGGTGTGTTCCTGCAGCCGTCCTTGAGAGCCAGTGTATTCCAGACTACGCTTGCTCTTTCTAGGGCTACAGTATCGTGCGAACTTGTGGTCAAATGACTGGCTGTGTGGGATAAAAAAGGAAAAAATCAGAGATCTACGGGTAACACCGCGGAGTCCAGCTAGTAATATATATAACACGTATACATGTAGTAGATTTATTTCTTTATTATAAGTACACACCGTCCTATACATTATTTTTTGTTAATAATCTCCATCCAAAGGTTGCCTGGAAGAGATCGTTTATAACGACAAGGCCGTCACTTGTGGCACTACATCTAAAATTATATATATTTTTTTGTTTTTGTTTCTACATTAAAGCGTTCATCTATCTATCTATCTATATTTTATACGTTACCCAAACAATGTTACCCCCTAGACCCTACACTAAGCTTTTAAGACCTTTACCTATAATATTTCATAGTAAAGCGCGCCAATAGTTCTAAGCCCAGTATTATTATGTATGAAGTTTGACTAGTGTCTCAATTGTACACAAACAAAGCGGCCATTATGCGAAGGCACGGCCTGAGAGGGAATAAAGCATCTGTCAAACCGCTGAAGAGATACTGAAGTCAGAAAGATGTAGAGTTAGAAACTATTATACTACAATACTTTTCTATTTATTAGTTTAGTATTTAAAGGCTTTTTTTAGTGCCATATTTAATTATACTTGTTTGTTCCATTTGTTGCTATGCATTCCTACTCTATCTGTTGTGACGTCACCTGTCGGTCCCAACGGAAGATCAGCGCGGGTTGTTTACAACCGACATCATGCTGAGTTGGGATCGCCGCGTGACAAAAAACTTTTTTTTTATAGCTTATAGGCTTGCACAACTCGCCTCATGTAAAGAGACGATGCGGCCTAGAATGTGGCATGCTTGCCTAGAAGAAACCGATTCACTCGTGATTTGAAATGACCGAGATTATATCTATCGAGAAATAGAGTACTCAGCAGTGAATACCACAACCTAGCAGTTTGCACAATAAAAGTCGATGCAAAGCGTTTAGTGCTAGTCCGTGGCATTTCTACCATATAGCGGTGGCGTCTTGCAGTATCTCAATACTCTATAGTAGAATACTAGTCTGATTGTAGAAAGAGAATGCTGAAATTAAATTGTGTAATTCCAATGCACACTCCCCGAAATGTATCCGATAAAATACCGATAGGCTAGCCACTTTTCAACTTGCGTCTCTACTATTGTATTGTTCTGTTCTGTTCTGTTCTGTTCTGTTCTGTTCTGTTCTGTTCTGTTCTGTTCTGTTCTGTTCTGTTCTGTTCTGTTCTGTTCTGTTCTGTTCTGTTCTGTTCTGTTCTGTTCTGTTCTGTTCTGTTCTAATTATACGAGCTTTTCATTATGATTAAGTCTTCTTTTTGTTTCTTTCTTTTTTTTCTGTGTGTGTATGTCCGCTTTTAAATAGTACAGGTCTTAGTTTCCAACTAATGTTGAAGAATCTCTCAGAATATTAGAAATTTTTAGTCGTTAGAGATTTTTAATACTGGCGTATTTTTCCTAAAAAATGAGAATGATTGTTATGGCGCCTTTTTCGCAAAACACAACATATTTAAGAATTTTATAGTATAGTAAAAAAAATCATAGTTGTCCTTTTTTAAGTTCCAAAATTAATTATCTTGAGGTTGACAGTTCGTATAATTTCTATCAATTTAAGTTAATAATAAAAATGTTGTCTTTAGATAGAAAGAAAGAAAGAAATTCGTCTCGAAAAACTAAAAAACTACTTGTACTAACAGAGACTTCATAATTAATGTCTAAGTTTCTTGGCACAAACCGGCTTCAACTCAGCATAACGCTGGTTGTATACAACCAGCGCTGGTCTTCCGTTGGAACCGGCAGGTGGTGCTTTAGTCGCTGGTGTCTCTTCAACAATATGACAAACGCTTTACTTCTAACACGAAGGCTACAATTCAGTTTGTTTTATATTATGTATTACGTAATTTTGTAGTCGGAGATAGATCGGGTAAATATTTGTTATCGAAAGGTCTCAATAGAGCCGCCGAGTCATAAAAGAGCTCTGAGACATGACAAATATTTTGACTCGGAATTCGTTGAGACGAAATGAAATACTTATTTAGATCGCACGGACACGTCCTAGCTAATGCCCTAAGTATAGTGATTTACAGGATTTACAGGAGTGAGCATGCCTATGCCATGCAATTATTCAGCCGGGTGGGTACATTATGCGTCGACACGCCTACACTAGCTGACGTGGGGGCACTAACTTTCATGTCTTATGCCTGTTAGGGTGCGCTTTATCATTTGATTATATATGTATGTGTAGATAGACCGTTGTACTTCGATGAAATATAAAAAAATAAACACATATATATTAAATGTTTAGAAACTTCTTGTTAGCAATTCAACAACAATTCTGATTCAAAGCTAATGATACCCAAACTAGGTTTCCCTGTAAGATGCCATACCATTGCCCATCTTACAACGCATATGTAATTACATAATAGATTTTTAAATGTTAGTGCAATACACATGCAATATTAAATGATTTTGCATTTAAATAATAACATTAATAAAAAAATTGTGCTTGCCACTGAAAATAGGTATAAGTTTGGTTAGGGGATGGGAGTAAAGAAAAGGAAAACAATGTTGATATATTAAGTTGACAAAATAAGAATGTGAACACTTTGTCAAGCTATTGTGCGTTACAACTACGAATACGTGATAGTGCAAATGGATTGAACTGCGTTTATTATTTAATAAACATGTTACTCTCTGGTGACAAACGGTCATATTAATAAACGCGTCTTAACTTTAAACGTCTTTTGTCTTGTTTTATCTGACGGAGAACGACACGCGTCAAAACAAGACAAAAGACGTTTAAAATTAAGACGCGTCTATTAATAAGACTGTAACTGTTAAAGGTTGAATAAGAACAATCTAAGGCTTGAAAATAATACCCTGGCAGACCCAGTTTTAAGTTCCCAGGATGAGTGTATGTACCAGTTAAAATAATGATTATTTACCAAAAAGTGTAAAATTATGCACAGTACTTAAAAATACTAATACTCTGCTATGTTATTAACATCGTATAAGTAGGTGCGTTGTATATTAAGTTAGGCTGTGAGTCTCAAGCTAAGCACTAGGCTAGGTTATATAAAATCTTGGCAAACCAGCATATTTTAAACTAGTGTCTGTATATAACAAAAGTGAAAACATTTGATTTTAATCTAATCTAATTTTGATTAGATTAGATTAAAATCAAATGTTTTCAACCCATTTCAAATATTGCATTATCTGGATATACTTTTGAGGACAATACATTTAAGCAAAGAGACGTGGCGCTAGTGTGCTTATTGCGTAGTTGTTACGCACACAAGCTTAGTAAAGTTGGCCTGTTTGGTTCAGTTTAATTAAAGCGCGTCGTTTTATCTAGACAAATAAATAATCAAAGGTTTACCATCGAATATTTATGATAAACACAGTAATAACATCATGACAGTAAACCCAAGGCAATGCTAAACTAAAGTATTTTATAAAACATGAACTTTTAAATTAAAAAATTCACATAGTCTATTTGCAGACTGCGTAAATGTTGGCAAGTTACAATTAAAAACGTCTATATCTTCCGCTATAATAATTAAAAACGCTATTGCGCTCGATGTGGGAGCGAACCTAAGCAAATTAGTTCTGCTTATAAGATACTGCAAAGTATAGCAAAAATAAATTAGAAGTTATTGATTTTGGTTTTATTTTGCGATAAAGACATCATTATGTCACGTAACAATATAATCAAAGAAAGGAGTAAATAACTAAATTCAAAGAGAAACAACCGGGATGTACTCGTAAAACTTACCGCGTCATCCGATCCACGATAGCGTTAATTGTAATAACCACTTCACGATTTTTGAGAATAGTAAACACTTAAGTTTTTTTAGCTATTTGTAAAACTATAGTTTTCTGACCTTTCCTTGGTGTTGTAGTCAAAACACCATTTTACTTCTTCTACGGTAACCTCTTAAAAATAAATAAGTCCAAAAGACCGCCTCCAAGTAATTCGAACTTTCGTTCTAAAGAATGCTCAACGCATTTAGTTGAGTAGCACCTGATAGGAGGCTATAAAGATACCCCCAATTACCAAAGGTTATTAAAGTTTACTACACTTAGGCCCTCAAACTTAACGACCGACCGAAGAATGGGGATGTAGGCCTCTGGAAGGGCCTCCGAGGATAAATTTTTATGTTATCTCTTCGGACTTAGAACGGTCAGTGTTGTTATCAAAATTTGCTGACCGTAGAGAAATATCTTTTGTAGAAAAAATAGGCACGTTGGAAGTTTATTTTAGTGTGTATTTCGTGCTGAAACTTTCACACATGTCTGAGGTAAGGGTGAAATAAAATTATTTATTACAATACTAACTGAATTTGGTTGTATTTTATATTACAAGTTAATAAAATGACAAGATCTCGGAATGACATGATCTCTGAATGACAAGATCTCAAAACTGACGAAATGACAGTCAATTACCCATGTTACCCATGACTTGTATAAAATTGTAATCACGCTTTTTGTCGTGGCGCTTTAAAGCTTCTAGCCCGAAAAGGTACAACTTTTGCTAAATTCTTTGGATTTTAAAATCAGCCTCATCTAGCCAGCTATCGCTTCGACCCATAACCTTAACCCAAGAGATACGGTAATGAACCTTCGCTGGCCATTGACTCCAACAGATTACCTGATAAA
Organism: Ligdia adustata; assembly: GCA_947049295.1. Classification (NCBI taxonomy): domain Eukaryota; kingdom Metazoa; phylum Arthropoda; class Insecta; order Lepidoptera; family Geometridae; genus Ligdia; species Ligdia adustata. The sequence goes on from OX346221.1 coordinate 1,688,013, forward strand.
CCTTAGATGAACGCGGTAGAACATCGCGATTAGCATAAATTAAAATATATTGCACTTTTAAAACGTACTTATCGTACCTTTTGTTATAATTAGAGTTAATTATTTGCTTTATAATGAACAACAGGGGTTGAATACTGGACTTGTGTAATAGAAGACCATATACTTAGTTTATAACTTATGGAGGTATTTGACTGGTCGGTTGGCGCAGTTGGTAGCAACCTTGCCTTCTGCGCGGCTGATCCCGGGTTCGATCCCCGGACAAGTGAAACATTTGCGTGCATGAACATGTCTGTTTGACCTTGATGAGTGTTTGATTATATACTTGGCACAGGCTTGCCTGGTTTGGGACCTGAAAATCTTTGTGTGGATATTGTCCCATATAGTTGTGTAGTTTTTTTAAAGGGCAAGTGCCTTTATTAACAAGATTAACTATAGACCATTTAAGATCTACAGATAATCTAAATGCTCCAACCCACCACCAGAGGGCAGCGTACCACACTGGCAGCGATGGGCCTCATAACACCTCGCACCCAAACGTAAGCTGATAGCGAGACGAAAAGCAGTCGGATCTTATAGGTAACCTGTATTGAAAGAAGGCAAAGCTTGTAACCAAAGTTCCGACTATATATATATTACTAAGGAGGAGTGAAATGATATACAAGATATAATCTTTGAGACTGATTTATTAGTTTAAGTTAAGTTAGTCAGTTTTTATTTTAAGTAATGATTAATATGCTAACTTACTATCAACTAAACTACAAGCTCTTATTTAACCTAAATATATTATTTTAATATATCGTAGTTATTAAAGTAACATGATTAAAATGATAAGGTCTGTATACGAGGTTATCGGTTTTGCGTGTAACTAAGCCGAAAAAAATCATTATACATGGAAAACAACTAACAATATACTCGTATGACAAACTGTGAACTAAAAAAATATAAACAGTTTCTACATTTTAACAATGATCTATTTTTTTTTCAGTTGAATATCTGTTTTTCTCTTAAATTCTCTCTTCGGCTTAGAACACCTCTAACCGACCACCCAGCATACATTTTCATGCAAATGCCGTAGCTTATTTTAAGTAAAGCCTGCGAATTTAAGCACATAATGTATAGAATATATCGATGCACTTTATAGAGCGCTGTACAAACTACCCGCATTATAACCCCAGAACAAAATTAAACCCCAATAAGAGCTCACTGGGAGCTCCATCGGTTACTACCAGGGAATATGGAATTCACACCTTCACTCTCCCAGCAATGTATTAAGAAAAGTTGAAGGCAACAAAATGTATGACACAGCCACCGATATGGAATGACATAAAAAGTAAGAAAAAAGACAATAGAAATAAGATAAATAAAGGCACCAAAAATGTTTTCTCAGCAGATGGATTAACTATATACTCGTACCACATAGTCTTAAGATCTGCAGGTAATCCAAATGCCACCAGAGGGCAGCGTGCCCAGTGTTAGCCTAGCGTAGCCTAGCTAGCCACGCTAAAAATAAAATGTACAATTTAGCAATGTAGGTACCCAAATAAAGTGTATTGTAATAAAACCTTATAAAACAGTAATTAACACAAAACTGTTTTCAAGTCAAAGGTCAAGCAGCATTGCTATGTAGGATGGCAATTTACATTCTTTGACCTAAATAAATATATTTTTTTAAAGTTAATTTGACGCAAAAACGACGGGGTTTAAAATTTTTGACGAGTTTGTTTGTATGTGTGTCTTTCTTTAGCATCGTAGCTCGCGAACGGATGAACCCATTTTATTATTATTTTGTTTGAAAGTTTTAATTAGTCGGGAGCGTTCTTAGCTACGTTTGATTAAATAGTTGTAGTTATTGTGTATTTTTTGTTAGTAATCGTATTTATTGGTACACCACCGACGTGTTTTTTCTCATCAAGTCCGATCCATCCAAAGGTTGCCTGGAAGAAATCGCTTTAGGCGATAAGGCCGTCTAATGTACTGCCAATGTATTTAAGATGTCTGTATGTAGTATATATATTGGTGTGCATTAAAGTTATATTTGAATTTGATGAAAATTGGTCCAAGATGGCTACCGCTACAAAATCGCAGGTTACATATATTTTCAAAATTCCCTCGATATGAGTGTCAATTGAAAGGACAACTGACTAGTACTATATTAATTTTGCAGTAATTTAATAAATCTCGTGTGCTGGTCTATAGACCATATTTTCAGCTACTACCTTTTACATCGACTTTTTCATTCTAAAACTTATTTTCAAAAGTCTGTTATAACAAGTTGCAGCAAAGCGCCGTTGATACGTGCGTAACTTTGTGATTAAACTACTTTCGAGGCAATTACCCCGCGATGCCTTCAATTTCACTGCCTTTAAGCTGAGCTACGGAGAACGGTAATAGGTAGTAAGCACTTAATGTAGGTACACCTGTGCAACTGATGCATGTTGTATTTTAGCGGCGATAAAACACCGCAGACTTTTTTTTATAATAGCTGTCAATTTTACTTGTATAGCAGGGTTATGTCATTGACCCATCTTGCCGCCGGTCGACCACTCCCCTAGCCTGGGCCACCACTCTGTCACAGCCTTACTCCACCTATCATCACTTCGCCTTATGACGCGGGTCCAGCCTGGACACAATTGGCACAGGACCGAGGAAGATGGCATCGTATGAGAAAGGCCTATACCCAGCAGTGGGATACGGAAGGCTGTGGATGAGATGAGCAGGGTTATTAAGCTATTAGTAGGAAATGCTACAGTGAAAATGGTAACCATCATTTCTATTTTCGGCAGTTGTCACTTTTTAACAGATTTAATAAAGATGCTAGCTGCTAAAACTACTACCTCTAAAGGGTTTTTTAGATGGTCACCAAATATTATTTTAGGTTCCTAAGATAGCTTGACGGTCACCAAATGTATGCTTTCGGCAACAAGGTCCGCAGTAGGTTCAGGTAATTTTTTTATGACATTCTGAATACTTTTGACAACGTTTTAGGAAACGTAAATTGGTGATTATTTATCCATTTTGGTAACCGTTTAGAATTTTTTCGGTAGTAAAAAGGTGCTTTTTCTTGCGGTTTTCAAACATGAAGGAGGAGGATTTTAATTTCTCGAGATATTTTTTATTTATTATTTCTCCCTATTGCTCAGCGACAGATTTTACCTGTTTTTTTTTTTATTATTATGCTACCAAATAATGACAAAATTGTATTTAGCCTAATTTGACATTAAAACCCCCATATACAGCCCGGTTGTATGATAGTATCATACTATACACGCTTCAGAAGTTTACTATGTGGAAAAAAGGCAGATTAAGACTGATCGACACGCGGCATTCGTGATTGGAATCCCTGAAAGTCTCTACGAGAGATTTAACACATCGACGTCGTGGCCCGCTGGAGTCAGAGTGTCAAGTTGGCTTTTTCGTAAACAACGCGAACAAAACAAAACCGCCATTAACGCAAGCGGTACACGTGCAACCACAGATAAACAATGAGATGCAAACAGCTGACTACGCTCAGGACTACGCAGACATGTCGCAGCCCGCCGTGGCTGGATGTTCCCGAGACATTGTTACACTTCCTGTCCTACGGCTTAGAGACGACACTAAAATTATTACCATATGCCACCATAATGTGAGATCGATACTCGGCAAACGTAATAAGATTGAAGTTTTGCTACGTGATGAATTAAAATGTGATGTATTCGCGGTAACAGAGCATTGGCTTAAGGATACAAAATTAGCTATGATAGGGTTTGAGAATTTTATTCTAGCGTCTAAGTATTGTCGTAAAACTCGTAAACAGGGAGGGTCTTGTATCTATATTAAATCTGACATAAAATATGTCAATAGAACAGATTATTGCACATTATCCATTGAAATGTTATTTGAAGTTTCTGCAATTCAATTGAATGATTATAATATAATGATTTTGTGTATTTATAGATCGATTAAGACAGATAATGAATTCCTCGACTGTATTGACCGCCTATTAGATAAGATTATTGATGAACCACTAGATATTGTAATAGTAGGGGATTTTAATGTTGATATGGCTGTGAACTCTGCGTCGTCTCGTAAATTTAATGATATTTTATGCACTCACGACTTTGTCGCGCATGCGGACTTTGCTACTAGAGTTTGTTTGACCAGGAGTTCCACCCTTGATAACTGTTTAAGTAACATGGAGGAGAGCCGTTTAAGCGTGAAACAGATAATTGCTCCTGTAAGTGACCACTATGGTCAACGAGTCGACGTGCAGTGTATTAAAACGCACAATACTCAAAATAAACCTGTCAGAGTAATGAAAAGGCAATATACTGCTAACAACCTAGCTAGTTTTCGAAGCAGGCTTGAAGCTACCGACTGGGATGAAGTTAGGAGGAAACACCAGTGCGATGGAAATGCGTATGCTGCAGCCTTAATAGCTATTATGACAAACGCAGTAGAACTAAGCTTTCCTATCAAATCGTTTCCCAAAAAGAAAGATGACAGAACCTGGATCAATGACGACCTAATAGCAATGAAAGATTTCCTTAAAGAGCTCCATCGGCTGCGGCGAAGTTTCCCATTAGATGAAAATCTGAGTTCCATTGCCGAAAAGTACTCAAAAGCATTTGACACAGCTCTTGCTAGGGAATGTGCCGCATTTTACTCACTTAGAATAGAGAAGAGTGGTAACAAAGCCAAAGAAATTTGGCAAATCGTGAGAGAACGTACCAAGCCTCATTTAAAATGTAGAACTGATTACACCGGAGACGTTAAGCAAGACGATGGGTCTTCATTTAGTTCTAGTTTGGAGATAGTGAATCATTTCAACCAACGTTTCGCTAATGCCGCCAAGCTAGCGAAGGCCCCCCCGATGCTAACATAACAAAAGCTCTGCGCCTACTGACTAGTTGTCGCTCGCCGTGCTCATGTTCAATGAGACTGGTCCCATTCACACCCCAAGAGATTAAGAAAATCATAATGCAGACTGCGCCTAAGAATACGAAAGATGTGTATGGGTTGTCTTGTTTTCTTATTCGTGCCGGTACAGAAGAGATGATTCGCCCGTTGTATGACTTCTACAATACCTTGCTCAACTTGTGTTCCTTTCCGAAGCCGCTAAAAAAGGTAAAAGTCTCACCTATTTATAAAGGCAAGGGCAAAAAAGAAAAATGCTCTGATTACAGGCCAATTACCATCATACCAGCAATGGCCAAAGTTTTAGAAACGGGTATATGTAATAGACTACAGAAGTTTTTCATCAGCACGGGCGCTTTATCTGACAAGCAGTATGCCTACCGTGCGGGACGCTCAACCGCGGATCTGGCGCGTGAGTTAGTGTGGCAAGTGATGAGGGCACGGGAGGTATCGCAACAGGTCGCAGTCATTAGTTGCGACCTGTCTCGAGCTTTTGACGTCTGCAACCATGACCTCATAGAAATGAAGCTCGACCACTACGGTGTTAGAGGACCCGCGCTCGCGTTGATGAAGGACTTTATGAATGCCAGAGAGCAGACGGTTGTAGCGGGAGTGTCGGGTGAGATAAAATCCGACCCTCTAGAGCTCAAGATAGGTGTGGCGAAGGGATCGTGTGTATCAAATCTCACATTCAGTCTCCTTATGAACGACCTTCCAGAATGCGTGCCGGATGCTCAGCTGCTCATGTACGCGGACGATGTGGCGGCTATTGTGACTGCCACAAGTGTGTCATCGCTTGCGCTGAAGTGTAGCGAGCCAACTTGCAACATGGTTTAGAGCAAATGGTTTAGCCCTGAACCCCAAAAAAACGAATGTTCTGCATTTTAATCTGTCAGGAAGACGCTATCCTGAACTTTCTGTCGAAATGGAAGGAGAGACATTGCGACAGGTGGATGGATTCACGATGGTTGGTTTTCAACTAGATAGATCCTTCACCTGGGTCTACCACCTCGACTCTCTGTGTGACAAACTGGGTCGCGCGTGCTTCGCCTTGGATCAGGTCTCACGCATCCTCTCGCAGCAAGCAGTTCGCGACTGCTACTACGCGACCATCCAGTCTCTATTGTCGTACGGTGTGGACTTATAGGGATGCTCCGCTGAGTGGCACCGAACATTTGTTATGCAGAAGCGAGCTGTTCGAGTAGTGGCGCACGTCGAACCAAATACACCAGCAAAGGAGTTATTTAAAAAACTAAAATTACTAACGCTGCCAGCACTATATATTTATCATGTATGTGTATATATGTACAAAAATTTAGACACCTTTCATACTTGGCATGACGTGCGGGAGGGCGATCTGTGCACAAGATACGAGGATAAACTCATTGGGATCAAATATCGATTAGCAAAGTCCAGAAAATGCGCGAGAATTTGTGGTGTAGCGATGTATAATCATCTACCGGAAATAATACGCAACTCGAAATCACTAGAAGCGTTTAAATGTAAACTTAAAACATTTATGACGGATATGGCGCCTTATATTGTCGAGGAATTCATCCCAAACTTGTACAAAATGTATAAATTATGAATTTTATTATTATTGAATTTGAGGACTTTATGTTGTATTGATAATTTACTATGTAATTATTATTTGTATTCATGTAGACGTATCTACATAGATATATTCAAAAAGATACTGACGTGTAATATTGTTATATTTACGAAATAAAATTATCATTATCATTATCATTATAGCTACCCACTATTTTTCACGGGTCTCTCCTATGGAGAGGTGTAGGTAATAGTTCAGCACGCTGGCTAATTTGCAGGTTAGAAGCTTCACTTATAAACAAAAGCTATAAATTTATTTTTTCGGTTACCGTTGATATAAGTAGTAATTAATCCTAACATATACCATCCTGAGTGTAAAACTCTGACATGCAAGGCTTAGTACACACACAATTGGTTATCCAGTATAATCATACAAATGTAGAAAAAAAGTTTTAGCTTAACAGTTATTATGAAAAATAGTCAAATAACACGTCCACGTCAACTACCGCGAGAAAAATCGTGATAAATGTTCTCCAAGAATACTTGTTTCAACATTTTCAAACAAGCAAAGAATAAGGAGACACTTTAAAAGAAAACTTGTACCAATTTTCCATACGATACAATTTTACTGTTGCTATTATTCTACGCTTCACGAAGTGGGTCGCCGTGCATTGTCCATTAAGGCCAGTTTCCTTTGTGATAATGCTTTTCATGCATCTTTCATCTCATGCATTTTTGAGGCTTCGCTGCAAGCCAAATTGGGTCTTGAAGCATTCTTGCGTCACAAGGCGAGACTCCACCTTGTGTTATGAATAAAGTTTAATACTACGTTACTTGTACGGTAGACGAAACATCTAAAGTGAGAAAGGAAATCACAGATAAAAAGTTACTTATTTACTGCCTTATTAATAAACGTGTCTTAACGTAGAGCATCTTTTGTCTTGTTCTATCCGATGGTGAACGTCACGCGCCAAAAGAAGACAAATGACGATTAAAATTAAGACGCGTTTGTTAATAAGGCTGTTAGTTCGTAGAGTTAAACATATGTTTACTGTAGTTGAAAGTCCAATAATAATGTAACTGGATAGACCAAATAATTTTATTCCGATTTTCAACAGTGGCTAGTTCGAGGAAGAACTGGATCGACCATATGCTAAGGAGGATCAGACCTTCTCAAAATCTGCTGACTGGAATTTTCGGGGTTTGTAAAAATGTGATAGACCAAAACAAACCTGGCGGCGTTCAACTATGGCTGTAGTCAAAAGCGTAAAAAAAAAGATTTGTTCAGAAGTGAAGCTTAAAGCCCAAGACAGGATGCGATGCAGAGTAATGTTGACACTCTTTACCCGACTGCAAAAGAAGGAAGATCATGTTTTTGGAGTGAAGGCACGCTCTAAAGCCTAAACGGTTTGTCGTATTTTTATGTGAGTGCTGTCAATAGATTCGGCTTTAAATGCAGGTGGTCATAGGCTACACTAAATGCATCCTGTGATTTTATTCGTTAAGATACGTGGGTCTAAACTTCTTGCAGTCGAGTTTTTGAAGTTACTTTAACCATTTGTTTACGTACGCATTTACTCGCGAAAAAGTAATGTATCAATATAAAATTTTAAACAGTCGTTAAAATTATCTTTATGTCACAATTGTATAAAAATGTACTTCTAGTGACTCCTTACATAAGGCGATTGTGTCACAACGCGCATTGTGGGCAATGATGATTATCATGACAGTTGTCGCCGGCGTGACAGACTCGCAGACATTATATACACACATTGCGACGATAAGGATAGGGAAAAGACTTGGTTGTGTTATACGAGCGTTTAAATGAAAAGATATAAGTTCGTCCTCTATAATAAACACGTAATACTTTTGAAAGTGACGCCTATATTTTTTTTTGTTATTTTTGAGGAGTTTGAACATCCGTCTCGATGTGTGACTTTATGAATGTTGCGAGACATCCCCAACACATAAGAAATCCGAGTGGGGGAGCTATGTATGAAAAGTTATGTATTTATCTTAGCTTGTAGAATTGCCAACCTTCTTTTCATCTTCTTAGTTGAAAACATACACAAAAACCAAGACATATGTTTTTAAATTTAAGATACGTAAAACCCATTCGACACTTCATTTCATTTGATCGATGTCACCCTGTTCAAGGTACAAAGGACCTCAATGTGAAATTTCCAAGAATTTGTTTTAATACTGTAGTATTTCGTAGATGTCCGTAGCAATTCGTATAATCTTGTGCTTCATAGAATTTTGTAGCAATTTCCTTTGCGCTGTGACTGTTACAAGTTTCTTTGAAACCTGTTCGACTTTATACACGTAACTGCAAAAAAAAAATTATAACGGAGAAAAAAATATATCATTACCTATTTAGTTTAGTGGCGGTGGCGGGGGCCAGTTCCATAATTTTTTAATCAAAAGTCAGTTTATTTTACAAATCAATATGACTTCATAAGTAAAGTGTTTAAATAAGTTGACTATTTTTGACCCGTCTTTATAAGAAGGAGGGTTAACGTTTTTCGAGTGTATGTATGTACGTATGCAAAAAAATATACACATATAGTATATTTCTTTGTTATGCCCTAGAGTCTAAACGGTTTGTCGCATTTTATGTGAATAGTGTTAATAGATTCGTCTTAGTCATGAGACTGGTACAAGAAATGAAATGAAATGAAATTTATTTGTCTGTGAGACTAGGTAAAAACATAGGTCTTATATATAGTTTACATACGATTTGAGCTCTAGCTCTGCCCACGAGGCATACAGACATGGTGTGAGAATATAAAAAAAAAAATAGAAATTATTGACACACAGGTTTAAAAAATTTGTAGTCAGGTTTTTTGAAGACGTTTCTAACCACTTGTTAAAGGAATACTTTTACTAGAAACTATTATAAACTGTAAGTAGTTTAAACTATTCAGAAAAGGTAAGGAAGTAACGAAAACCTGTAACAAAAGAGCGCTACGATAGTTCTTGCGGCGACAGCAAACATCCCCAGAGTTTGTTAAAGCAATTTTCTTAAGTACAAAAGAATTAAATAAGTAAGAAATTGTTTCGCAGCGTTGACTTCTCCCGGGAGTGGGAGGTTTTGTATTCGTTGTGATAAAATTTTAAATTCAACCGCTCAAATGGTTTTAGGGGTGAAGTGATATTGAAAGTTAAATTAGTAGTGATTTTAACTTTTAATATGCCATTTTCGTTATCCTATGATCTGTCTACTCAAACACAGACCTAAGAATGTGTGTTTCTGTATGTGCAGGGTCACATACACGAGGGACTGATCAGATTAAGTCTGCCAGAGGTGAAGCTTAGCAAGATGACCATGTGCCATCCACCATCAGCGCTGAGGTACTTCATTTGAGTCAAATAAGATCAGCGTCTCATTTGTGACATCGCATTACGGAGTGCCTTTACTTCCAGAGGTTTATATATCTCTTTTGGTGGTTATTTAATTTCATGTTGTTTTTTACCTACTAACAATAATTTAGTAATCCTTATATTTAACATTTTTATTTTATTTAACTAAGTTTAAAATAATCACCTATAGGAATAAGTCATCAATAGACTACAATAAAGAAAACTATGAAAAATCTGCTTCATAAACTGTAATTTAACCTTTCCTGCCAAAATAACTGCAGATTAATATTTATTTATCAATATTTTAAAGGTTACTAAGGGAGCACTAAGCCTGTTTTAAATACTGCGACATTCTTGAACTGCTTTGACTAATTAATTAAACTAAAGACACTAGAACAAAACTCCCTTTCTGCAGTTTTTAATAAACTCATATTTATAGATATTAAAAAAATGATTTTATAATATTTAATCGCAGGAAAAAGTAGTGTCCTTAATTGGGACACTATTTTCGTTGCGTGCTCTTTAACGAATGAAAAAATGCTAAGTATATAACATGATGAATACTACAAATATTCTATTATACCCTTGAAATCATTATTGTATTGTGATCTCACCCTAAAACATGTTCGAGAAATGTCTAGCGAAGTCTGTAGAACGGCATTAGGGTCGAGCAGAGTTTCGCTAATTTTCCTAAAGGTCTCCAGCGTAATAATTCCGTGGATAAGTAATGTGGTACTTGAGGGAAATGGTAAAAGGAGCATTATTTAGTATGCTGTTATGGCAGATGTAGAGACAGTCTCTAGGGTCACAGGAACAGTATTTTCTGTGTTCTTGATAGATTTGTGTCTGAACTTTTGCTCGTGCTCTTGAGAAATTATGGAATGACTAAGAAAAATTACTGACTAGGAGGTAATGAATTTAAGGTGAAGAAAGTCATTTTCGTTTTTTCCAACCTGAATTGCCGTTAGTCTAGTTAACGTTTGTTAACAAATGTTTTAAAGCCATAATATACTTGAGGCTAGCATAAAATGTATTTTGGTAGGACAAGTCGAAGTAGCAATTATAGGTGTACTGTTTTCTAACTCAAGCATAGCTATCAACCAATCTAAACGAAAGTTAGTATCCAAATGTATTAAAAAAAAACTCTTTGGTATTTTTGATTCTCTTGTAAATAAGAACTTTTCTTACAGCGGAAAGATATTTCAATTCAATGAAAGCAAAATTGTACTATTAAGAAATATTAATAGTTGATCAGTTTCAGTTGGTCTAAGTAGAAGGATACTTTAGGTAAAGTCCCCAAACTACTGTGTGGCCAGCAAGGAACACTAATAGCCTACACCCCCTATTAGGTGATACCCGTGCCCAGCGGTAGGTTGATTTTTTTATCATACACAGCTAGGCATTTAATCACAACTTTGCACGACCACGGAAGTCAGCGATACTGTCCTAGATGGAGCATACCTAGTCTAGAATACACTGGCTCTCAAGGAAGCCTGCCGGAACACACCGTTAGGTGCTTGGCGATAGATTTTACAACTTGAGGGTGATATCTAGCCAAGCCAGTCACTCGTACGATACGTACATACGGCTTATAATCGCTGTCTTCTCCACCCAAATCGCTCCTTACGTAACCCTCAGTGCCTTCAGCGTTTAAGTTATATCGTCCAAGGTGAACGATAACGCAGGATGGCTTGTTTAGTATCGCTGTAACTTCTCTGCAAACTGCTTTCGCTGTTTTGCTTTCAAAGGTTATCTTTAAAAACGAGCTAATAAAATATTTCTACATTTTTAATGGGTATTCACTAAAACTATCCTTAGGGGTATTCATAGTAAGCCATTAAAGTTGTATTCGGGTTTCCTATAGGCTTTGGTCACTCTTTATATATACTATCAAAAACAATGTTTTTCATATATTTTTTTCACTTTGATATTTGTAATTCTTTTCCTTACTATAAATATAATTCATATGTTATGAATAATTGTACCATATTTACTTTCCCAAAGAAATACATGCAAATAATTTGAATTTTTTATCTCTGTCACATTTTGTTTCACTTAAAAGCTTCTTTCTACATGGGATTGCTGGTTATTTTTTATTTAATATCGGGTTATAATATTAAGCTGATTTATTTGTAAATAAATAAAAGTCTTAATTTTCTATTAGGTCCTGATATAATACACAAAAGCATTATCTTAATAGTTGATTATGAAAGGCTTCAATCTTCGCTTAATTGCAGGCCAAGGAGTTCACTTATCTTCAAAGTTCAATTTTCTTCGATAATCAGATTGCCTTACCCTATTATTAATCTCAATTTCAGTTACATAATGAAATATAACACTAACAATACAATATACGCAATGTTTTTTTAGCATTTGAATCGAAAACCACCAACTTCTACAAGAAAGAAGAAAAACAAATTTAACAAACGGATAGGATAACCAACACTTTATAAAGTCCGTATATAAGCCCCAGATTTTTTGTTCATTCTGGCTATGCTCTTGAGAGACGAATTCTAACATAATTTTATAACAATTTACAATACCGTTAAAAGAAGTAAAAGTATACACAATAGTTAAACATAAAGAAATATTGTAGATTTTAAAGATATTAAATAAACGAAAACGTTTATACCCAAAATATGTATAAATAAAATATAATGACTCAATTTAGAATCACAACAAGGCTTCTCTAAATAAACCAACATAACGAAGGTAACGCTAACTTGAAGCGTTCTACGCTTCTCAACTTAATCAAAGTTTTCTCTTTAATTTCCATTTTTGGGCGACGAGGCTCTAAGCATGGATTAAGGCTGATTTATTTCACTTGAAACTTGAGTTAGGAGTCGAGAAGTACGTGTTCGGTGCTCATTACATACGATACCTCGTTTTTTTTATTCTCACGACGTACAAAAAGAATAATAAATTATTAGAATAATTAATATTACTAGATAAACTTGAGCACCTCCAGAATTACTGTATAAGGTTTATTTTCGGTCTTCGTAAATATGACCATGTCCCATGTCTCCCAGTTTCGTAACAAGCTCAAGTTCGTGTTCGCCGGGATACTCACATTTTATCTCTTCTTTACAATATTTTGTTTAATCCTTGTTCTCCTTCTTACCTGAAATCTCGTTTCACTTACGTGCACGAGTCCCATTCTTGTAACCTTAGGTCGTCCTCTAATCTTCGTCTTCATATTCCACATCACAGTAATACCTTTTATGGCTCCTCCAATTCCATGCGTGCTGTTTGCCTCTGGAATGTTCTTCCATTGGCTATCAGGCGTGCGCAAAGTCTTAATTCATTTTTAAGCTCAGCTTAAGAAATAGTATCTTTCAAGTATTGTTCACTAACTCTTATTTTGTCAATCTATTTTTATTAGTGTCCTGTTATTACTTAATTGAATACCTATACTTATATATATCAGTAGTTAGTTGTTATTTTATATATGATATTTTTATATGTACATTACTATTTCTTATTTAAATTTCTCATATCTGTTTTGCACCACCGTGTACTCTAAATTTTATTATTATATTCCATTCCTATAATGGTTGTCTGGAAGAGATCGCTTTTTAGCGATAAGACTGCCTTTTGTGCCATGTTATTTCTTTGTTGTATTTTTGTGGTGCTAATAATGAATTATTGTATTGTATTGTATATTTAACGTTCGTTACACGCAAGTCTTGTTACATTAAATGATAAATTACTTACTTTTATAGTTTTCATCACATATATTTAATATATTATATATTTACATTGTGATTCGATAAGCTGCATTGACATATATTTACAGAGTTTATAAAAAGGATTTCTATCAAAAAATATTTTAATCTATCTAAATGCTTGTATTTGGAAGGATCAACGTCAGCACAGGCTACTTTTAATCTTTAATAGTTGATTAAAGTAGAGTACATGTATGACTGAAGATACCTATAGCCCTAGCGTCGCGTCGTCGTGGACTGTAACGCCATTAGCAGTGTTTTTCAGTGATCACAGTTTTCTGGATATTTTCTGATATCAGAACAAATTAGAAGAACAAGTTAGAAGCTAGTTCGAAAAAACCCGACTGTTAAATCGTTAAACATGTGTATCATCCTTAATTTCTATCTTTTTTTAACTTTGATATACAGTGTCTCACGACTAAGATCATTGATAAGACTATTGATACCACTCACATAAAAATATGACAAGCCGTTTAGGCCATAGGGTGTGCCAAAAAAATATACATATACTCGAAAAACACAACCCTCCTTCTTTCGCAGTTGGGTAAAAATTAATGTCTAATTAGACCAAACCGTGACTAGCACCATCTTTGAACCCCAACATTGGACGGTCTACTGGTAGCTTAGCATAAGCTATTTGTCCAAAGTGAGTTTTCCTAAGTTAACGAGAAGTCTCCGTAGATTACATATGTTTTAGCCATCGCATCATTTTGTGCTTTAGCAGAGCAGTTACGCTGGGCAGTTTCATAAGATCAAGCACTTTTTTATTTTTCACTTTGTTTCTCCATGAAATGCCTGGAACGTTTCGAAAATATCAGTATACTTCAAAGTGCTTGGAACCAAGTTTATAAACGTTGTTTATTCTAAGTTTTGTTTATTTGCTGAAATTCTCATACATTTTTAATTAATAAAGTGCTTTGTTTACGATGCTAGTTTATTTAAAATAGCACGCTAGGAACAAATAGCAAATAATGTTTTAGAAAAATACAAAAGCTCTTCGTAGCCATAAAAATACGATTTCCTCGTAACAAATCTCCACAGCGACTAAAGTTTAAAAACAGCCATAAAAGGGAACAGTTAACTGCGACATGTCTCGGACACACTGAATTTTAACGATGCAAACAATGCAGCAAAGTCTGATTATTTATACGTCTAGATAGAGCGCCACGCTCTCTCTCTAGCGAAACTACATACATTAAAAAAAACGATTACTGACTTTAATTCGGCAGGCGCCGATATGTTTTTTAGTAATTTAGATTTCAAACTTATGCACTGTACCAAATTTTATGACAAATAATTCATCCATTTATAATTCTACCCTGTTAAAATAAAAAAAAAACGGTTCACCCGTCTCCGTGACATCAGTTACGTAAAAACATTTAAAAAATTACAATAGAATTAATTAACTACTTCTTTTTGTGAAGTCAGTAGAAACGCTCAGGCCAACTTTGATAAGGTAGTTAGTGTATGCACTACGCAAAACACTACCACTGCGTCAATCTGCCTGTCGTTGTGTACACGCATTAACACTTGTTAAAACACTGTTAAAATTAATAAATCTGTTTATTTGATACATACAAAAATAATTGACACGAAACAAGACTTTGAACAGTTCACTTTTATTTTTTGACGTTTTCGAAGCATTCGCAGTCTTATTAATAAACGCCTCTCAATAAACACGTCTTTTCTGTACCCATTGGCGCATGAAGTTCTCTATCGGGTAAAACGGGTCATATGATGCCGCATTGAAACGCGTTTAGTGTCTATCCAGGCATATAGTTAATCAAATACAGCGAACGTGGTCCGTTCCTGTATCACGCTACACACTCTTAATTCGTGATGGTCTCCAGTTTATGTGCTTTATACTTGACTTTATGATGTTGTACTATCGACGAGTTTACGGCATTCGATTACGTGTAAGATGATGAATTTTAAACGAGATTCGCTATTTTATTATCCTATACAGCTAGGCATTTAACCACAAGTTCGCACAATCAGGCAGCCTACTTTGAGAGCTAGTGAAGTCTGGAATACACTGACTCTCAAGGTAGGCTGCCAAAACCGTTAGGTACTTGGCGACAGCCTCAACTTGAGGGTGGTAGCTAGCCAGGCGAGCAATAGGAAACACCCTACCACCATGCACGCTCACTCTCTTGATTGTTACATATTAAAATCAATCTTAGTGTGATAACTGCAGAGTATTTGCTGGTATTACCGATAACCCTACATAATTACGTCACAGGCTTCACGGTTTGAGGTATACTATACTCACCATTAAAATGTTTTTTTTTTAGACCAGCCTTTTTATATGGAAGAGAAGTTTTTTTTTATTGATTTCATAATAAAATGTTATTCGATCGTCGACAAGATGTATTAAACAGCATTTTTTTTAGAGTTGGTTCCTTATTTAAAGTTGTTCCTTAGGATATGTATAGATTGTATGGCCTTCTTTCCTAACTATAACTCTTTATAGCAAAATGTTTTCCCGTTTTTTTTATGTCAACGTGAGAAATCGAAAAAAAAAATTGACTTCCACTAATTGATAACCCTTTATATGACAGCATTCTAAACTTGATTATTGGATACTCTTTTTTAGATCAAACAATAAAAGAGCCCTTACTCGTAAGCCTAGATTGACGTAGCCCAATTGTTAGCCCTGAATCTTTTCTGAAATTCAGAATTTAGAGGATCTTTTGTGAAATAAATAATAGGTGTAGTCATAATAAAACATACATTTAGTAATTTGAATCCAGGTAATGCAATCACAATCTAAACGTATATAATTTATTTCTATACATTGCCAAGGCATTGTATAGAATACCGGATTATACAGATTGCTTGTTACATATACATTAAAATAAAACAGTAAACATAATCATTTGTAGTTTAATTCAGTTGCCTTTGAATTTAGTTGATATATTTTATATAATAAATTTACACAAATAGTTCTCGTAGTTTAATATTTTAAGTGAACATTCCGTTTTTCAATGTCACCAACCTTTATAGCTTAGTAAGTATGCCATATTTTTCTTCAATTGACTTAGCTTCGCACGTGGTGGTAATTTTATCTAATAAACATATCCAAAAATACAAATATTTCTTCTTTATTATATAATATTCCTGCAAATGTAGATATTATTATAAAAATATTAATTTTAAATAATATTAATACAATTTAAGTAGTAAGTAAGTTTAAAAATTAGAATTAAAATATATTTTTGAAGTTTTTTAGGTTAAGTGTAAATTTAATTTAAATTTCTCTTTCTCGAGTAATATTTTCCTGTATATTATGTTTTACTTGTTTTTTCAGTAAAACAGTTTACTTCGTTTTTTTACGTACCTCTAATGCTTCAATCGAAAACATAAAATGGGAGCAAAAACGTGAGTATAAAATCAATAACAGAGTCAGTAGTACCTAATAGTTTGACCGTACTGCTATAAGTCAATAAGTTACTAACGACTTCGGACTGTCGCTCGCCTTTACAAATCATACTAACCATTATTTATTAGACGAGATATTCTGTTAGTAATGTTGTTTGCTTGAACCGTGGAATTAATTTTGTGGGTTATTGGTAGAATGGTTTTTGTGGAATCAAAATTAATTAAACACTTCGTCCGCGTGGTATTTATTCTTTCTATTTAATTCGCCGGGATCAAAAGTATGTTGACCAGGGATATAAGCTACTACCATACAAAATTTTATTAAAATCGGTCTAGTCGTGTCGGAGATTAGCCTATACAAACAGACACAAACAGTGAAACAAAAATAATATAAAAATCTAAATTAATTCTATTTCACTTCTTACATCCCCCTGACTGGGTTTTTAATTTTTTTTCATTGTACAGAAACTTGACCCCCACAGTTTTGTCATATGTACAGATTGTTAGCTGGTGAGGAAGTAACTGTTTTTATCGATTTAATACTAGGTTTTTTTAATCTTAGTTTAATTATTTTATTCTTTGCCTCCAAAATCAGTGATGGGAGACTTCCATGTAGATAATTAATTGTCAAATATTGATAACTCTGAGTATTTATCGTTTCCTTCGATTGTCTGAAAAGTTATTATCTAAAAATTATGTGTTTATTTTTTTATAACGTTGAACCTCTATTTGACCCTTTGGAGTTGGTTTTCTCAAAAATTTCAGATAGTTTAAGCTTGACGTTGATTCTTAGCTAATATCAGTCGGTCAAAATTTACTTTACTTTTAATATACGTAGATGTATTCTTTTTTAAAAGTAATTGTTCTAACCAAAGAAACTAAAGGTTTATTTTTTTTTGTTAAAGTTAAAGAAAACTTTAATCTTAACAAATGTTAAAGATAAGTTTTAATTTAATTAATTAATTTATTAATTAAGACGGCTCATTACTTAATTCAGGGTCTTGATTATATTCTAATAAAAAAAATAAAATTGAATTATCAATAACTATTTTGATGATAAAATAACATGATTAAATTATTTATACATCTTTAAAAAATAAAATAAATAGCAAATAGATTTCTTCTTGTATTTCCAATCTATTGAATACACTTCCAAGTCTATGGCTAGTAATGGTGTCTGTGGAAATGTCGCTATAGCGTATAGAGAGACAGATCTGTAGAATCCAGGCGAACCGCGGTCGCCTAATGACTACACCGCCGACCGATCCTGATTTATTCTCTAACACCATGGATTGGAATAACGCTGGGTCTAAGATGTGAGAGAAATGCGAGTTATTCACAAGTATATACCTATATTCAACTCGTCCATAAAAATTATGAAATCAAAAAATGTATTAAAATTGTACTTTTTTTTATCTACACAGCTAGGCACTAGACCACAAGTTTGAACGACCACGGAAGTCAGCGATACTGTTGCCTTAGATGGAGCATGTCTAGCCTAGAATACACTGGCTCTCAAGGAAGACTGACGGAACACACCATTGAGTGCTTACAAATTTGGTTTAATCATAGAAATGGTTTAAATCAGCCATATAATAGTCACCACGGCATGTCCTTACCCAGTAGACCTATTTTTTTTGACATTACTTTGAAGGTAGATGTGATAAAAAAGGCACAATAATAGCGTACGTACAAAGATACTTTTATTCCATTCAGCAGCAAATGAGTTGATGAAAAAGAAAGAAAAAAAGAAAAGTAAGAAATTTAATTATACCAAAAAACAACTTAAATAATACCTGAGTTTCCTGGCTCCAACTCAGCATAATGCTGGTTGTAAACAACCAGCGCTGGTCTTCCGTTGAAACCGGAATGATGACGTTATTGAGTTTTACTCGTAGCTACCCGTTACTGATTTTCGATTGATGTAGCATTTGTAAAACAGATAGTCTTAGTGTTTCAAATAACATCATAACAATGTAAAAAAAACCTAAAGTTTTGTCTTTGATGTGACACTAGATAGTAGAACTTCCATGTGAGCACTGCTGTGTTCTCAATACGAGTGCGTTACGTTCTAGGATCCACGACAAAATGTTTTTGGTCTCCAATATGAGTCGTTCTAGATCATGTTTTATCAACTTAAGGTATTTATAACGGAGAATTTTTGACCAAACAATACTTGATGCATTGGAATCATTTTTTACAAAGGTCTGCAGGTCCCAAACTAGGCAAAGCCTGTGCTATGGTAACCTGATGGCTGATATACATACTTAAATATATAAACACAAACTTATATACATAATAAACACCCAGACACAGGTCAAATAGACATGTTCATGTACACAAGTGTTTGACCAGTCCGGGGAGCGAACCCGGGACCAGCGGCGCAGAAGGCAGGGTTGCTACTAACTGCGCCAACCGGCCAGTCAAATCATTTATCTTTGTTGCGTCCGGAACTTCAAAGAAAGTGTGATTTTAAATTCGTTGTATTTTTTTGTCTGTACCTTTTATCAAGGATGAATATACATGTCGTCGTCCATACTTTGTCAAAGATGAAGATTAAATACAGTCCTTTGCTCCTACAGTAATAGGGAATAAAGCTTAGACAATTAGCTGCATACATCACCTAGAAAATGATTGGCATCTTTGTTCAACGTCTGATAATATTATGGTAAGTCTATGTCACCTCTTTAGCAGATATTCGGATCCAATAGGAATGTAGCAACAGATATGAAAAGCGAAGCCCACGCACAATGCATCTTCCTATAACTGATTTATTTTTTATATTTTTGGCTACGAATTTCGCAGTATCCTATCACAAACGAGGCGTTACGCGCACCTGCCACGAACTTTCGATGGCGCAACGCGGAAACGATAATTGGTTTCAATTCGGCCGCTTGTTTGCGAACGGTCGCCCGATTAAATTCTGTTTGCATATCCTTACGTGACGTCACGGATTTGCGGGAATCATTGCGAGGTCGCGGATTGGATTGTTACATACAAAGTTTGGCGTTTGCTTTGCTCTATTCATAGTGGCAATAGTATATATATATATATACTAACACACATATATATATATGGGTTAGTTTAGTATATTTTGACCCGACAGCGAAAGAAGGAGGGTTATGTTTTTCGATGTATGTATATTTCTTCGGCACGCCCTAGAGCCTAAATACTCGTACGCTCGAAAAAACGACCCTCCTTCGAAAGAACGAAAGCACAAAGGAAAGGACTGCGAAAGCAGTCGCCTAAAAATAATAATGACAAGCCTCTTAATTTAAAAATTCATGCAAAACAACGATAGAGATATCCCAAGGCTTTATAAGTCAAGTACCTGTACAGTTAAAAATGCTCTGAATTTTTACCGTGAGTACGAAAGCCTACATAAGCCTGTCCGCCGCGGCAACGAACAAAAGTTGCAAAACCGCCGCCAGGACTTATGTAAATTTCGTGTTGGAAACAAACATACTTTATAGTAATTTGCTTTATTTAAATCAGTAAAATAAAATAAAAAATCGTTTGTATTTGAACCTTTGAAGCTTTTCTACTGACTTCCAAAAAAGAGGAAGTACTCAGTGTGTCGATTTCTCGGAGACGCTGGACCGATACGCTAAATATTTTTTTAATTCTCGAATCACGTTTATATTTGATCAAAATCGGTCCACAGATTTGATATTTAAATCAAAATAACCGAAAAAGTTCTATCAGCGTCTGTCGTAATGGAAGTAAGTAATAAAAAAAATTAAAGACTTGTTAAAATAAGTATAATAGATATCCTCACATATTGTAAATAGAAAAAAAAATTAACGTATGTTTCCTGATTTCCAATGACACATAAACCGATTTAGAATGTTATATGTTTGAAAGAGTACACACCCTAGTTGGTCCCCACACAAGTTAATAAAATCCAGTTATTTGCATTACACATAAAAGTAACTGAGAAATAAATATGTTGCATTGAAAATTTAACACCTATTAATAAGTCGACATATAAAATCAATAATTTTCCGAATCAAAACTCAACTCTTTCGCCTACCAGTGCTTTAAGATAAGATAATTAATTATACGCCGTTATATTTTATAATATACAATTAGTTTTAATTGTACTATGGCTTATGGGAGATCCGTGCCAGCAGTGGGACGTTATGGGTTGAAGTGTAATATGATAAATAGAAGGTATAAAAATATTTAGTGATACTGAGCTTACAAAACTAATGTGCAGATTTACTTACTGCTTGCCAAACCATATTTAGAATGTAAATTTTATCTAACAAATCAAATAGCATTGAGAGAGGAAATCTAAACACAGGCCGTCATTGTGAATACAGAAGCAATAACTCAAGTTTTGCTAAGCTGCTCTACTGTATTGGCGGTGGATTGTACTGGCCTAAACTGGGACAGAACTTTGGAGAGAATGAAACTTTATTCAATATTTAGAATTTTGTTCAGAGTAATGTCAAATTTAGCTTAGAACTGTTAAGAAGTTTGTAGTATATACCTAAATATCGTACAATAATTCAATAAGTCACATGTTAATAGGCAAGATGCAAGCTTGAAGTATTAATAAGTAAGTATTCACTTAAATATCATACATCTTGCTCATTAAAATGTGATTTCAATAATTCACATTTAGATAAGCAAGATGAAGATTAGTTAAAATTTGAATAAATTAAAGATTTATTCAAATCTGTCGTATTGCCGCTTTGTAAATTTGTGGTAGCATATTTAATCGAAAAAATGAGCAGATTTTCAACTTTTTTTTTATGTATCTTACTCGATTTCTCAGAGATCGTTACAAGAAGTAAAATAATGACGGTACTCAAAATGATGAAAACTTTTTCTGAAGGACCAACCCGAATTTCGAAAAAAGTTTCGACGACCAATTTTTTTTTATATTTTTCTACAAATTTAGTCATAAGCATTTTAACACCACACTTGCATATACTTTAAAAATTTGATTGTTAAAACAATTCAAGTAAACTAAACTTTTTATTATATGAAAGCAAATTCAAACTTAAGTCATTTATGGCTCACTCAGCCTCAACACAACGGAATTAATGACCATCAGGAAAGCAACGTTCCCGCGGGTCAATGCACGGACGCATTTCGCTAACTACATAAAATTACAGCAAAGGGTTCCGTAGCTCGCTTCGATCTAATTGCAACTTCGTGACTACTGCTTTCCTCTTCCATTAGCACCTCTCACTGAGCGACTCTACGACGGAAGACAATTACGACTAGCGCGAGACACAACGAGGCTTTTACCCAGTTATACAGATGGGAATTTCTTCACTAACAGGCAATGTACGTCGTTGGTAATTTGTAAAAAGGTGACGTTATCTAAAGATCGAGTCACGCCGATATCGTTAAAAGTCTAGACAGAAGGCGATTCAATTTCTTACTAAGTTCGATTTTCTGTCTAAACGCCAATTCAATGGTTGGAGATGATAGATTAAAATGCCGTTAGATTGATACAATTTGATTTGAATGATTAGTTAGATGAGCAACTGTCTGATCTTCACTGCTTTGAAGGTTTCAATTAAGCAAAATTTAGTTATAATGTACTAGAAATTATGTGTAATATTTTTATAGGCTCGCGTTTGCGCGTAACTCGCCTGATGTAAAGCGACGATAGTGCCTTAGATGTAGCATATTGCCTAGAGTATGCTGACTCACTCGGTTCTCAAAAATACCTAAAATTACAATAACTAATCCAGCAGGCTGATGGTAGCGTTTCCGACCGGATTCGAATACATAGCACCACGAATTTCACAGAGCTTGGTACAACATGTCAAAAATTTAAATGATTATCTTTTATACATACAATCGATTATAAAATATTAGGAAATTAATTTTGTTATTATTTAAAATAAGGTACCTAGACCATTCTACATTGAGACTCTACTACCTAATATAAACAACGTACACGCTGTTACATAGAACTATCCACGGATTTCTATAAAATTGCCGCAGTAGGAACAGATCCTTGAGCGTCATACGCTCATAGATCTGTTCCTACTTAATATATACATTTTTGTTATGAAATTGATTGTACTATTCTGTAGTCACGCATCGTAGTCATGTAGTGGTTATCATTTAGTTCGTACTCAAATACACTCGCAAATTAAGTGATCATTTGTACATGATGAAAATGAACACTAGATATAATAATCATATTTTTACCGACTGCCCATAAAGGATTCGACAATTATAGTTTTTTTTTAAACGTGTGTTGCCTGATTTCTCGGAAATACTTGACCGATTAAAAAATACTTGTTTCAAAGGTTATATTTCTGAAGTAGTCCCATTTAAATTTGGATTAAAATCAGTCCAGAGTTTCGGCGTCTGATGTAAAGAGAAGATGTTTGTATTTTATGCGTGTTCGAAGACGTAGGTAGTAAGTTGGTTAATCGTAATATTTTTTTGTTCAAACGTGTTTAGAAAGCTTTTATATTACAACTAGATATTCTGCTAGAAAGCACAAAAAGTTAGTTGAGTATTAAGGAAATGGTTAATCATCATTACCGTCATGGATAAGGATTCTAGTAATTATAAGGTACTATCAGCAGGTTCTATTCTAAATTCTAGGTAAACTATACTGTCGTTTCATTTCTGAGCAAGAAACGGGTATTATTGACTAGGGAAGTAATTGCTACTGATATTAAGGGCACTATGTATAGTTTAGTTCCTATAGTTAGACATATTTCGATACATACAAATGATTTATATATATCAAATACAAAAAAAACACACACAAACACCCTAATTTTTATAACAGAATTTCGTGACTTGTAAAATAAAATATTAATATTCTTTTCTATGTTATGTTATAGATCTACGGGCGACACCAAGTTTTTCACGTCCCGAGCCCGTGTCCGACGGAAGCCATCTTTCCCGGCAAATTCACTTTTCCTGTCGCCGACGAAAGGAAACGAATTCAAGCCACCTTTACACCATAATAATATTGTATTAAAGACCCTTACAGGCGAGATTCCTTTGTACAATTTCCGACGTATGTGGTAATGATTCTGTTTTTACTTCTCTGTCTCTTTTGAATTCGTGTTTTCGTAGCACTTTGAAGTGTAATAGAGAGAGTATTTTTCTGTCCTTTGAAGGTTCAAAGGAGGTGCTTATACAGACATTATTATTGATGTCTTGATATTTATTATGGCTGTAGAGCCAATATGAAAGGATCGTACGTTAAACGAGGACGAAAAGTCGGCCTAAGAACTTGAAAATATTTTCTAATGATGTTGAAGTATTTTGATTTCTAAAAACTTATATTCGACTTTTGATATATTATGTTTACAGGTAATTTGGTTTTCTACATGATGTAGGTACTGAATTATAAATCATGTTTAAGAAATAAAGTGTTTTTTTATTATTTCTTAGTTAAAAATCTTTTATTTAATAATACTTTAATTATAATTATTGTAGCAACTAATTATTAAGGTTTTTAGTATAACAGACTGCCTGATCAGTTTTGTGTAAGATAATTAATATTTTGTCCTTATTTATATTTATCTTCTATTTATCCTATTCTATTTCGTTAGTATAGATGTGTTAGTATATAAGTAGGTATATTATATTAATTTAGTTGATATTTAAATCCAGTTTATGTAAGGAAGTAGAATGTGTGTGTTTGTAATTAATATAGGATGTGTGAAATTAAGAGTAGATTTATTTCTTTACTAGCTGTGCCCCGCGGTTTCACCCGCGTAGTTCCCTTTGGATTGTCCAGATAATGGGGGAACTACTTTTTTGAAGTCGGTTAAAAAGTATCCTATGTCCTTTCCCGGGGTCCAATCTACCTGTGTACCAAATTTCATCCAGATCGGTTTAGTGGTTTTGGCGTGAAAGTGAAACAGACAGACAGACAGAGTTACTTTCGCATTTATAATATTAGTTAGGATTAGGATTGTAAGTACACCTCGTCCTATACATTATTTTTTGTAAATAATCTCCATTCAAAGGTTGCCTGGAAGAGATCGCTCTTAGCGATAAGGCCGCCCCTTGTGGCATGACTACATGTAAAATTATATTGTTTATGTTTTCATGTTTTGTGTGTAAAATAAAGCATTTATCTATGTATCTAATTTAATAATTTTAATTCTAGGAGTATTACAAGGAACTATTCAGATTTATAAAAAATGTGTTTGTGTGTTCTAAAATGTTCAAAAACTTCGACAAAGAAAAGCAAGTGGTAAAAATATAAGTCCCTGTACCCAGTTTCAGACTTTAAACGGCTGCGGCCGCTAATGCTTGAATTTATAACTACAACTGTTTATAAAATCCGATCTATGCAAATAAACGGACGAGAAGTCTGTTGTTAGAATTGTTTCAAAAATTTAATTGCATTGCGCCATTATTGCGTCGTTCTTATAAAGGTAGTCTGGAAGAGATTGCCTCTTAGCGATTAGACGATTTTTGTTATATTTATTCTACAATAATATATTCGTTGGTGACGACACATGTATTGAATTGTAATAGGCTAACGGACTACCAAAAATGACATTAAAAAAACCCGTCGAATTGAGTAAATCCTTCTTTTTTGGGAAGACAGTAAAAACCGACCAGAAGAAGGCATGATTTGCCGACCCCACGTAGTGGGATAAGGTCAGGAAGATGATAACAGTAAAAACGACATAATGCAATTGTGATTCAGAAACAACTCAAACAACATACTTAGGCTCAAAGTCCTTTGGACTATTTTGAACCTGAACATTACCACCCAAACTATACCAATCTATCAAGTCTTTCAACTCTCAAGCTGTGACCGCAAAACGAATAAGAACTCTATTTATTTCCCTCATAAATGCATAGGCGAAGTACTTGGACAAATTCGTTTTTCTTGTTAGCCGTCGTCGGGCGTCAGGGCGTCTCGTAATCGAATCTGAGGCTCTTCACCGCGAGATCGTGGCCTCTGCAGAAAGCAGCTATTCGTAGAATTGTGAAATTTAATATTTTCACCAAGTACTTGTAGGGCATCCTTGAGTTTCTTTATTTCTATTTGTCTGAGTGTCTTATGACGTTAGAGGATGATCCTAAGAGATTGTTTGGTTGTATGGATTTATTTTTTACTGAAGTCTAAAGAGGGGGAGATAAATCTGTTTTTTTTTTTAAATGTATATTGCCCGACTTCTCATAGACGCTTGGGTCAACTTAGTAAATATTAGTTTAGTTATAAAAGGTTTGAATAGGTCCATCCTCATGTAGCCCTATATAATTTTTTTTTTCTGAGTCTCTTTTTATTCTGAGTTTCTTCAACACTCTTTTGTTTCTGCGATGCTCATTTGTTTCTTAGATGAGTACATGCGACACTTGCTCATTAAAAATTTAATATCGATGTAAAAGAGTTACTGGGAATTGATTTCCCACTAGGTCTGTCTACAGAGCTACTAAACAGAACACCTTGGAATAAACGTAAAATTTTAGCACCTGCCAATGTGCAGTAGTTGTTTTTATATTTATTTTGTATTGATATACAGAAAAAAGAAGTGTGGCAAGTATTAAGTGTCAGAGCCCAAAACACAGCTAGTTCGCTGCACCAGTTTAATGAGCAGTAACATTTTATTTAGAAAACTAACGCGTGTTTGTTTCATATAGTTTAAGACGACTGGTTTTCACGCGTACCTGATTGTTGGACACGTCCAACTATAGTTTCGTTCACATTCGGTGAACTTCATCAGGGATGAAATGAGTCGTTAGTTACCTCAACGATGACACGTCTCGCACTCAGTGCAAGTGTGTTTTAAATTGTGCTCTAAAACGTATTAAAAAAGGTTTTTCCATTCGTGTAGACAGTATTTTAATCTAGCAAAAAGCAATACAGCATAATAAGCTGCGTCACCAGTCTGCTCAATAATTAGCGTGGCGACCGGCGACCGGAGAAGCGCACTTTATTTTGTGCAACGGAGGAACGGTTTTCTTTTTGTTCCATCCTTGCTGGTTACTTGAAATTTGTGGGCACTGATAAAGAGGAGATGGATTTAACAGATGGATTATGTTAAACAAACTGGAAGTTGGATATAAGTCATACATTAATTTTAATCAAGGGCTTAGAAGACACTTTTAAATGACCCGCCTACGGCATCAATATTAAACCACTGTATTTCATATATTAAAGAAAGACAATACAAATCCAATGACACAATAGCAACTAAAAACTTTCAGTTAATAATCTAAAATAAATTAGTTTAGAGGTCGCCTTGATGGTAAATCTCGGCTAGAAGGCGCAGGTTCGACCCAGGTTGAGGCATGTACCTATGTAGTTTTACACTGATATGCATTTTAAAATTAATTAATGACCACTTGTTGTAACATCGCGAGGAAACCTGTCTGATTGAGTAGGTTATGCTTCTGAAAATAATATAAGTCCCTAACCCACAGTTTCGCCAGAGTGGTTTGGAATATGGTCTACTCCCTTTCAATAAAGTGGTTTGAGTACAAGGTCAACATGCAAAAAAAAAACTGGTACCATGTCCTCTCCATCTAATGTTCAACCAGGTTAAGCGTTAATGAACTTCCATGATCGATCAAGAATAGCTGTATATGAACTCTACCTTTCTTATCAGCATACTCAAGAAACCTCACACCTTTAAAATTACTTAGCAAGTATAAAGCCTTCTCCACACTACCTTCGTATGCAAATGACCAGTTAATACTGCACTGCTTTTAATCCTCTCTAGAGTTTCTGGAATATTACTATTTCATAGACCGAGCCCAGTCTTACGAGGCTTACAAGTTGTATTGAAAATAAGATACCTTTGAACGATTTTGTACGGAAACTAGATAGAAAGAAAACTCTTTATTGTTTGCACACATAAATAATACAACAAACGTAACTGCGCTCCAACCGCAGAATTATTATTATTATATTATCGTCTCCAAAAAATCAGGTAACACACAAAAAAAGATATCGTCGATCTATGTACCTCCTCCTTTTTTTGGGAAATCGATAAAAAATCAATGAGATTTGAGTGCAAAATACAGACACATTGGCTAATTTCTATCTATCAATATCTATTGCCACGGTGTCGCTGACTTCCGTGAACTTGCGAGCTTGTTACAAAATTAATGTAATTAACCACTAAATACTTTATGACACGCTACGTTCTAATAACTCCAACAAAATTACTTTGCAACGCGTTAATTCCTTCGAAGCTATAGTAACATTTAGCGCTACAACAATAACTTATCATCAATCAAGGGAAGCTTATTCCGAGCTCCATATTTCTATGAATTGTACTCGTTCATCACGCAGTAAGGATTAACAGATAGCTGGAAATATGGTCTTATGATCGAGAGACAGAGTGATATAAATGTTTTGAGGAATAAGTGAAAATTAGTGCACAGAATGTTCTTTTAATGCTGCATGCTATACGGGTTACGTATAAGTCTTGCAAAAACTTGTTAGTCGTGCTGTTAGAAGTGTTGTTAGAATACTTGTTGTTGTTGTTAGCCTGTGGTGTTCCACTGCTGGGCAAAGGCCTCCTCGAGAATACTTGCATATGTATATACATATGTATACATTTTTCTTGATTAAGTGTATCTCTTAGTAATATTAAAATCTAGCCTAAGGATAATAAGTAATTTTCATTTAGTTTAAACTTCTACAAAAATAGTGTCTCTAAGTATGTGTCCATTAACACGTATCTTAAAATCTCTATTAAAGGGAAGACACTTTGTTCATGTGTTATTTACACGTAGCACTTGCGCTAAATTTCACTATCACTAATTGTTATTACATTAAATTAATTCGAACGGTTTCGTTTTTTTAAGTCTTCTTACTATGTAAATGTGGTTGAGGAGCTGGATGGCCTCAACATTCACATGACGATGAAGCCGCTGTTGGTGGGCTTCTGCATACTTTTGTATAATGAATTAAATAAATTTCACTCTTAGGTCTCGATGGATATCGTCATTGCTTACGTACCACGTAGATTACATGTACTAAATTGTTATTAGCGCTTTATTTTAGCTTGTTTGTGTCAATTATTGTTCTTTGATTCTTGTGACGCGCGTGACGTCACATCTCGGTTCCAAACAACTGTTCATCCAGTTTGTATTTATGCAGAAACATTAGTTTTAAAACTAGAAATTTTAGAGCAAAATATCGTTGCAGTATTGAACGATTAATTGTTTTAAATATTACACTTTATTTTCAGTGTTTTGTATTAATTTTAAAATAACAGAAATAATTATGTTTATTGTTTATACGGTTCTTTTTACATTTGATTTAAAGCTGGATATTTAAGGGTAAACAAAACAAGGGCAAACAAAACTACTGGGGCATCTACAATTCACCTACCATCAGAACCAGGGTATGACGTAAAAACCTCTCCACCAGTCACGAATCTATCAATTGATCGAGCCAAATGTTGCAAAACCCTCTAGTGAACGATTTAAAACAACTCAGCTAGTGAAATAAGTGAAATAAAAGCAGAAGAAGTAAAATGAAATAAGGAATCACTATGACACGACATTCCAAAAACATGTGTCCGCACGTTTGCCATCTAAAACAATTGCAATCGTTCAAGGCTATCCTTGGCTTATCGTATCTTGTAGCATTGGATCTTAGACGTTAGTATTTCAGAAAACTCTGTGCCGTAAACGTAGAAAATAAAGCTTCCTGTTAACTAGGATACCAAAATGTCGTCCTAATTATTTAATTGTGTTCGGCTAGATACATATGTATTCAAGTGTGAGTTAAGACTCGCATCACAACGTTTTAACCGAGTTTGTTTTTATACAGATTCTAGTTTCATTAAATACTTAAAAAATCGAAGTCCGATTCCACCTTCAACAATTTAGGAAGAGTATTTAGCAAATATTCTTGATAACTGTAACAAATGTATCGTGGTAATTATACTATAAATTGCCATTTTTAATACTAATAAAAGTTTAAATTATTAAAAAATAAATTATTTAAATTGTTTTAAGTACAGTCGTTAGGAACTCAAAAAAAATATTAAAAATAAATATCTTTCGCATTTGAATTTTTTTTATTAATATATTCGCTAGTGAACAAGATTCATTTTTTCTTTTGGAAAAAGTCCCCTTTCCGTCGCTAAGACCATAATCCTTATCTCAGCCCCTCTGGGCAGCGGTTAGCACCCTATCAATTGGACGACCACCCACATAAATTGCTGTTCAGATAAAATACCACTTTCAATCACTGGACTTAAACTTTTGTTACGTGTATTTTTTCGTAAGAATATAATTTACAGTGTGACGTTTTCTTGATTGGAGATAGCGGAGAGAAATGAGGGTAGGACGCTAAAGAATTGACACTCTCTCCTTTGGTTTTTAACCTGTCCTTGCGTAAGGTAACAAAAGGCGTACCAGTAGCCTTTCAGAGGGGTTAGCATAAGCAATTTAAATGGTTTTTACTCAGATAATCCGACATCAGGATAAACACTCATTTTAAAAACCTGCTGGTGCCCTGGAAACTGATACTGTAGCGAGCCAATCTGCCTACGTGTAAAAAGAAGAAGAAGATTAATGAAAAGCGCAACGAAACACATTTTTCATGTACATCAGCGCAGTTTCAGTTGACCATGAGTTTTGTAAGCTTGTTTTTTAAAAGTCTCGCACACTTACACTCAAAGTGAAAGTGTGCGAGACGTGTCATCGTTGAAGACACGAACGGCTCATTTTATTCCTGATGAAGTTCACCGAATGCGAACGAAACTATTGTTGGACATTTCCAACAATCAGGTACGCGTGATAACCTGTTTTCTTAAAAAATATGATATTATGAATCCGAAATGATATAAGCATTTTTTTCAAACACTGTTTTTTATTTTTAAGTTTATATTTAAGGCTAAGCTCTTCAAGCACAAGCCGAATACGTTAACCCTGAAATGTCACATTATGAGTTTAAAAAAGATTATCAGTCCAAGTTCGAGACGTCTCACCCATTCGCGCTTAATTTACTATTCATTAATCCTTATCCATTACTGGGAATCTATTTGAGCTGCGGCTGATCTCTTCAAGGGGAAAATTGTATTATTTTTGACTGTTTTGTTTAAGAAGACGGGTTTTGAAGCGCGAGGCGAGAGTTCGAGCGCAATGCGAGACATCTCAAATGTCGTAGAAGACAAGAACAACTCATTTCGTCCCTGATGAAGTAAACTGAATGTCAACGAAACTATAGTTGGACCTTTCGAACAATCAAGTTCGCGTGAAAACCCGTCTTCTTAAACAGAATAAATCAAACACGCGTTAGTTTTCTGAATAATATTTTTGGCCGATTTCAAAAAGGATTCTCATTTCACCGGAAACTTTTTTCTTTATTTTTTAAGGATTTATGTACTTCGTTTTCTCAGAGACGGAATTGTTCCCATATAATCGAATTTTACAAAAATTGGTCTAAAGTTATGAACTCGTATTAAATCAAAATTTGCTTGTCGAATGAAAGTCGTTTTGTGACTTATTGTCTTTATCCATAGCTGAGAATATATTTGCAATGCGCCATCCTTTCTTGGTGAGATTTTTATTATTTTTAGCCGATTTTAAAACAGAGGAGTTCTTCTATCCGTGGTTTTTGTTTCTATGTTCCCCTATTTCACAGAGTTGCCTGGAACGATATAAAAATTTATGTCATGTTCAAAGGCATATAATATCCTCCAACTGGTTTCATATAAATCTTATGAATATCAGTTGAGTATCCGACTGCGAAACAAGGAGGGGTTTTTGAGTGTATGTATAATTGAAAAATATTTTGGCTCGCCCTAGACCCTAAACGACTTGTCATGTTTTAATGTGGGTAGTGTTCATAGATTTGTTTTACCCGCGAAAGTGAGTACATCTATATTAAAAAATAAATAAAAATTAAGGATTATCACCGCCAAAATTTAAACTCACAATTTTTTTTTATACATCGAGTGTGTCTTGAAAAAAAATTTTTTAACGATGATATCAGATATTTATATAACTTATTCGAGCATGTTTCATTGTACTTTGAAAAAGGAAATGCTAAGTTTAACATACACATGTTAAAATATTGCAGTCGGGTTTTTTGAAGTTGCTAATAACCACTTGTTTATATTACAGTAACTGTTATTTTCTATTCTTTCTTTTTTTTAAGTGTTACTGTAAATTTATTTCGGTTGCGGCTGATCCCTTCAATGGGAGAATTTTATTATTTTTCTCGTGAGTCTTCAAATGGCGGCATAATTTCCAACTTTTATATCCACTTGAGGGGTTAATTCAATTTTATTTACGTTTCGTGAGATATGAGTCGGTTAATGGGCGGCGTCATTGTGGGGAGGATTCAGCTTTATTTGCTGTTTTAGAGCCGATAAAAGATGAATTTTCTTTTTAGGAGGTTTTTGTGGTTTGCTATGTTTCCATTATAACTGTTAGACACGATATAATAATTAGTATATCTATTTAATTACAGCTGTTAGCTAATTAGATTTGTTTCATGAGCATAATATTAGTAAACATGAATAAACATAGTTTATTATTTATAATTTTTGATTAACACATATAACAAGGAAAACGGCCTTTATTCAGAACACAGTTTGAAAGTAGAAAAGGGTATATAAATAAATATTTTATTGTATACGTATAAACCCATAACGTCCCACTGTTGGGCTCGGGTCTTTCCTATGAAGGGGGTGTAGGCCATAGTCCACCACACTGGCCAAATTGTGAGTTGGGGACTTAATTTATCTTCTAAAGCTATTAAACTTCTCCGTCGAGGTGGTGCATTGCTTGACCCTTAGATTTACTCTGACCTTACTCTCGTTTATATGGTAAGCGACTCACCGACTAGACTGCTTCTAACTTACTGGACTACCACTAACTTACTAGGCTACCGCTAACTTAATAGGCTACCACTAATTCACTAGGCCACCACTTACTTACTAAGCTAACGCTTACTTACTAGGCTACCACATACTTACTAGGCTATCTCTAACTTAATAAGCTACAGCTAACTTACTAGGCTACCACATACTTACTAGGCTATCTCTAACTAAATAAGCTACAGCTAACTTACTAGGCTACCACATACTTACTAGGCTATCTCTAACTTACTAAGCTACAGCTAACTTACTAGGATACCACATACTTACTAGGCTATCTCTAACTTAATAAGCTACAGCTAACTTACTAGGCTACCACATTATTACTACCACTAACTCACTAAGCTATTACCACTATCTGCCATCTTATAACTTGACTAGACTTTTATTTTAAATTTATTTTGCATGAAATGTTGCTAGTAAGATTTGATAAGCGATTCAGAGCATTATAAATAAATGACAAGATTTTGCCCTCGTACACCTTTATAGAAATAAATCCTTCAGTGGAAATTAATAAAAGATAACAAACGGAGAGCCGAGTAACAAATTTATTCGTTTGTGGTCACAATACATTTGTGATTCGTTTTCTATGTAATGCGTGATGAAAAGATATTCGTTTTTTTTCCTTTACGTAACCTAATAACTTAATCTGGTTATTTTATATGGAAATGTATATATTTGATATTTCTTACCAGTACATAAAACGGACTACAATTTGGCACGCATAACTTACGTGAATATAATCCATGTATGGTAGAAAACATTAAAAGTTACTTTAAGTTAAAAAAAGCTACTTAATTGGTTTCGATTAAATTTATATTTAGAGACAAGTGGAAAGAACAGCCTTTAATACTAAGTCTAAATAGTATATATAATAAATACTCTTTCGGACAAAATAACGTTTTTTCCAATCAGTCCAACGATTTCAAATAAACCCGGATGCTAATTTTTTTAACCTGTGTTATTGCCTATTTTCAGCTCTAATAAAACATATACATTTTATAAAAAATCTTAATCATGGTTAAAAACTCTTAAATTTTGATACCACGCTTGATATACCTATTTTAAGAACATTTTTTAAAAGTTTACTTTGTGGCGCCTATAATACGTTTTTTTTATATTTTGATGCACCTGATGTCGCTTTCACGGCTATGAGACAAATTTATTGACACCATTCACATCAAAATACGATGAGTTTTTTTGACTCTACGGTGTGCTAAAGAAATACACATACACACAATTGAAAAACATAATAACCCCTTATTTTGTAGACGGGAAAAATATGAATTCGACGAATTATGAACCTCCTTGTATTTTTGATTTCAGTTAAGGGAATAATGAAATCGGATACCTTCCGCCGTGAACAGTAAAATCTCAAATAACCCACAACCAAGTAATTGGGAAATATAAAAATCGTAATACTAGGAGCCATGGCCAGCGTGATCTTTACTCGTTTTAGTATAAATGAATCGTTTTCACTAAAAATAAAGGTGAGAAATCGTTTGAGGGGTTTTGGAATAATATTTTTTTTGATTGAGAGGCACATAGAGATCTGACGCGTTCAATTAGCAAAAATATTCACAGACATAGCATGGATATAAAATAGTCTATCCATTTTCGAAATAGTTCCATTTAAATTATACTGAATTCGGTCTAGTACTTTGATTTTTGATTCAAAGTAACTAAAAAAAATGTATCGCCACCTGCTGAATTGAAGTTGTTCAAAACTTTGTTGAACCCCGACGCAAAAACGAAGGGATGTTATAAGTTTGTCGTGTCTGTTTGTGTGTGTCTATGTGTGTGTGTCTGTCTGTAGCACTGTAGCTTCTAAACGGATGGACTGATTTTGAGTTTTTTTTTTGTTTCTAATGTGCATTAGTCGGGAGTGTTCTTAGCCATGTTTGCTGAAAACCGGTTCAAGAACGTCTCGCCACTAAATGGCGAAGCACATTTTTTTTAACAACTCCCTCAATATAGGTATTAAATACAAAGGCTTGACTAGTAAAATTCTATACTCTATAATAATTTCATATCCAAGATGGCGGCAAAAAAAATACCGAGGGGTTTTCAAAAATTTTCGATTCACTTGTTTATTAGAACTTGTTTATTTAAAAGTATTACGAATGTTTTTTCCATTCCATTTGAGTCTTCAATTTTGAATTCACTATAAAATCGAAGTTGTAAAAGAAAAAAAAAGAAGTTGAAGTTAGTAAATACTTCGAAACGCTAAGAGCGTAAACCCAAAATGTATTTACATTTTTCTCAATTCTATTTCGACTTGACAGAATAGAAATTCTTTAAAGTTTCTTTCATGTCTAAATAGAGATTTACTTGTTAAGATATGAAAGCCACGTCGATGTTATCTCGATATATTTTTTATAGTCTGGAATATATTTTTTCTTTGCGAAGAAAGTTAGTTTTGCTGAGTGTAAATAAAGAGGTAAATATTATGATGAAACGTAGAGAAGCAAGTCAAATATATACCTCTATTCGGTTTTAAAACATTTAATGTTTTAATTTTCACTTTCCAATTACAAATTTCGCTTGTTTGACAAAAATTAATGTACTGTTAGGACAGTACATTAATTTTTATTTATATTTTTATTTATTTAAGAAATATATATCCAATCATCAATTATTTACATGCGATGAGAAATATATGATAGATAATATTCACACTGACACATTTCGTTGAGGTTTTTTAGTGAGATTGATCCCGAATAATAGGGAATAATAATTAAAAAAATAAATATTTCACATTTATTTTTAAGCAAAAATATAGAAATTTAACTATGATTTAAATATGTTGAAAGTCCATATGTGTTCAAATAACTTAATAACTAACTCATTGTTATTATATCAAATTAAGAAATCTAGTGCTTAGCAGAAAGCTTATGTATATTTAAGTCTGAAAATTTCCATATAGCAATAGCAAAAAATCTTAACAACTTCCCATCTCCAAACGTTATTTTGATCAATTTTATGGGTTTCTACATCAAAAAACAAACATGTGACATTATTTACCTTCTGACAATATTTTGGGCAATAAACTGGGACGATAACAGTCAAAAGGTCAGGTAAAAGTTATGGCCGCGGTATTTTATTAGCGTTATAAAAAATCTACCAGATATATTGCGGACAAAGTAACATAATCTATCCTACGTCCCTGATTTACAGGTGACTTTATTATGAAAAACTAAATTACTAACTATAGCGGACGCTTCTTTGGGCTTAGCTAAATATCAGCTTAAAGCGTTGGAGTCTGTCGAGAGGAGAGCTTAGAGACTTATAGGCAACGATGCACTAGACAAAGCTAACCTTCAAAGCCTAGAGCATCGTCGAAAAGTGGCTAGCTTATTGGTTTTTTATAGGATACATTTCGGAGAATGTGCCTTGGAATTACATAATTTCATTCCCCCATCCTCTTTATACAATCTGACAAGTAGAGATACTGCAAGACGCCACCACGGTGCGAGTCCGGTGCACCGGTACATGGTAGAAATTCTACGGACTCGCACTAAACGCTCTGCGTCTGCTTTTATTGTGCGAACAGCTAGGTTGTCGAATTCGCTGCTGAGTTCGTTATTTCCCGATAGCAATAATCTAGATCTTTTCAAATTGCGAGTAAATAGGTTTCTTCTAGGCAAGCGTGCTACATCCTAGACAGCATCGTCGTTTTGCATCAGGTGAGTTGCGGTCAAACGCAAGCTTACTATTTATTAAAAAAAGACGGATTACCATTAGACCCTTTAAGGTCTAGAGATAGTCCTAATGCTCTAACCCACCAACGGATGGCAGCGCGCCTAGTAACTAGCCGCATTACAAAGAGAAGCGTAAGAAAGAGAAAAACCAGCGTTGATTAATTCATTAGTTACGGATTTTAGTCGTAAATTGCATGTAGCCGTGATAATAAACCGAGAAAATTCTGCCACATTCTGTTAATTAAGTAATTTTAGTAATTATCCATGTAAGAAAATGCTTGAGTTTCGCTGACGGATAAGACAATGTAATAACATCCTAAACCGCTGAAAGCTGAAACTTGATAATGTGTTTATCACAAAAATACAAACAGGTAAAATTATTTGAGATCATTGGTTTGGTTAACAAATGGTTATTTTTGAGAAATCTGACAAAGGACTTGTTTCATTTTCGGCCAGGACGGTGTACGTCTACCAAAAATGCCTAAAAGTGTAGTTCATATTATGTATTAATGAAACCTGCATCAGTTGCTTACTTCATTGTGTAATAAATTATCTATTTTTTTTAATTGTAGTGGAATTATGGCATCACTTTAAGATTATTATATTCTACGTGGACTAATTGTCACATTAGTCTATCTATTGTACCACTGTTCACAAAAATATCAAAACTGACATAAAAAAACGTGAAAAAATTTTTGCCTGCAAAATTAGTACCCTGCGATACGTTACCTTTTTTTGAATTTGGTTGATAGAATAATGGTTAATATTCCCTGACGTATTTATGGTATCATGTACACTGTCCCTGCCGGGGCTCCATACATTATTGAAACATCTCTTTCCATATGCGTACTATGTGCGAAATATAAATCTTAAGCAGCTGACTTCAATTCGGTAGACATCCAAACACATTTTCCTAATTTTGATTCCAAGATTAAACTCATCATCATCAGCTGACATTTGTCTAAGCTGGACATAAGCCTTTTCCAAGGCATGCCACTCGGCGCTGAGATATCCTGGGATTCTCGTCTCCACACCTGCCTGCTATCAGCAAAAAATCAATTGTTTTGATTATTTTAGCGTCTTTGAGTACCATAACAAACAAAAAATACTGAAAAAATTAACAATCTCCTTATTTGAAATCAGTTAAAAATATGTATTAACGTTAAATAATTTAACTTTTTTAGTTATTTTTTGTGTGGATATTTTAATGGGTTGTAGAAGTTAGATATAAAAATTATTTACAATTATTTCGTAAGAGTAGTATTAAAATTAGATTTACTAAATAAATATACTATTTACTTACTACAAAATAGTTACACGTGGTTACGCTTAGGTTTGGACTTTAGCGATGATCTATCCAGATAAAGTCCTTTTGGATGTGAATTTGTGTATGCTGATTTTAACCACTATTAAACTAACATTAAAAAAACCTAACATTTTTTTTACAATTTTTAACAACCAGAAAAATTAAACGCAGCAAATTCCAAAGTTCAACCGACAGCTTTATTATATTCGCCGGTTATCTGTTAAATCCCGGGATTTGCATTTGTCTCCTCTTATCAAAGATTCAGACCTTTTTATGTAAATATAATGAATACATTTATAAATTCGAGACCCTCCAGATTTGCATTGCGTGACACCGCTCTGAAGGTAAGCTTAGAAACGGGACTTCTAGGATTTTGCATATTTAACCGAGTTTTGGTAGAAGAATGATGGAACTAGATTTATGTAGAAAAATATTTTAGCTCTGTTATTTTTATACGACTGCGAAAAAAGGAGTTGCATACACAAACGACTCATTTCATCCCTGATGAAGTCACCGAATTTGAACGAAACTATAGTTGGACCTTTCCAACTAGCAGGTGCAAGTGAGAACCCGTCTTCTTTAAAAAATAATGAATCAAACACGCGTTAGTTTTCTAAATTAAATGAAAAATGAGGGTTAAGTTTTTCCAGTGTATGTATGTATATTTATGTGTTACGCTTTAGAGCCGAAAGGGCTTGTTGTATTTTTATGTGAGTGGTGTCGATAGATTTGTCTTCACTTGCAGATGGTCACAGGCTATACTAGCTGCATCCAGCGATTTCATTTTTTAAGATACGTGGGTCTAAAGTTCATTGAGTCGGGTTTTTGAACTTACTTCTTAATATATTAACCATTTATTGATAAAGTTTTTTCATATTTATTTTGCAGGTATTGATTGACACTGAGGTTTTTTAATACTTTTTAGAGAGCGAATGAAAATAATAAGCGCAGAATTAAATCTCTAGTAGGGTAACGCTCTGATCTGTCTGATCATTGGGCTACTGTTGACATTATGCCAACCGTTCTTAATAAAAGTATTATTTAGCAATAGTTTCCTATTAAAATTGTAAGAAAATGAAAGATTCACAAGAAAAAAAAAACCCAACAAGCATTTCAAATGACAAAATTATAACGTTTTTACAATGTGTCTATGCTTAGCGGTTTAGGCTCTACGTCGATTCCTAGATTCCTAGCAAATTTCAGTCAGTCAGTCAGTCAGGACTTACTTTTTTGTATAAATACTAGCTGATGTCCGCGTTAATTTACCGGAATCAAACGTATACGTTGACCAGTAATATAAGCTACTAGCATACAAAATTTCATTTAAATCGGTCCAGTCGTTACGGAGATTAGCCCGTACAAACACATATACAAACAAAGAAACAAAAAATAAAGTTCTGTTTCACTTACATCGTAGGTTTTAAACTTCTTTTTCCATTGTACTGAAATTCGACCTCTACAATTATGTTGTAGGTATAATAATATAGATATGTAACTAATTTCGCTATTGAATTTTTAACTTTTATACTCATAAATTTTAATGCCATAATATTATTACAAACTTAGTCATAGTTCAGTACATAGTCCCGATATCCCGTAGGT
Source organism: Ligdia adustata (assembly GCA_947049295.1). Lineage (NCBI taxonomy): Eukaryota > Metazoa > Arthropoda > Insecta > Lepidoptera > Geometridae > Ligdia > Ligdia adustata. The sequence goes on from OX346221.1 coordinate 1,727,350, forward strand.
TGTATTAGTAATTTGCGCGAACACTATTTGGACTATTGAAACACGTAGCGGCGTGAATTCAAACACACAATCAATAATATTCAACGTGCAAATGTCTGTCGCAAAATGATGAGAGATATTTGAACGGAACTTCATTTTGACAGTTGGAAACAGCAATTGTAAAGGGTTATTGGTAGGTAAAATTCTTGAGGTGACAAACCGGAATAAATCCTGCTTTTTAGCCCCCGACGCAACAACGACGAGGTCTTAAAAGTTTGAGGTGGTTTTTCCCGCGTTCGCTTAAAAAATGGCGTCTTTGTCTGTGTATTAATTGAAAATCTAGTGATTCTGCAAGTTTTGATGTGTATTATTGGTGGATTATTAACTATTATTGTCTTGTTTATGTGCACAAGTGTGGGCAAGCGATATAAAGACGGAATAACGTGGTTTTCGTGTTCGCGGGAAATCTCCATAGAAACCCTAGTAAAGTCTCCACCGCTTTACGAGGGTACATGATATGACTTTAACTTGACCACGATGACTTATTACTTGATATTTGATTTAACTTTATTGATAAATAACTCAAAAATTGATAAACTTGACGCTGGCAAATATAAAAAAAAATTAAGCGATTCTCTCTCTCTGTTTGTGTCTGTCTATCTGTGGCATCGTAGCTCCCAATTAACCGATTTTGATTTAGTATTTTTGTTTCATAGTTAAATTAATGTGGAGTGTTCTTAGCTATGTTTGATGACAATCGGTCCAAGATGGCCGCTGCCACAAAATGGTGAATGTAAAATGACTATCACCACGAAATTACAAAAACATTTTGTAGGTATATTTAATATTGAGAGTTTACTAATTTTTCAATTTTATTTAATAATAATGTTAATCTCCACTGAGAGACCCATCTCTCAGATTTTAGAAACTTTAGGACCACATTTCGATATGACTCGATAGCGGATACGACTAAACCGTTTTGAGACCGAATCTCTGACTGAATATGACTACATCGCATCAGACAGCTGTCCAAACAAAAAAAAAACAACCTATTCAAAGCGGGGTGTTCTGTGTGATGGCTGTTTTTTTATTTATTATTATAAATGAGGTACCTCGATATAATTTTCAAAATATTTAGCAAAATAACGTTTCGATTCAAACATTAGCAAGATTTGAAATTTAAAATAATGCAAATTAATTTGTAACCTCTGGCAGAAAAAAATTGGTAGGATCCCCTTTAACGCCCTTCACTTACAGTGTAATCAAATTTGGGCGACTTAATAATCGTATACGACCCAACCCACCGATTTTAACTAATCAAAAATAGATTTGTCTTGAATGTCGATTAGAAAAAAAAAACAACACAAAATCATAAGTCTTTCGCATAAAAAAATCCAAAAACGAGCCTGTTAATACAAACCCCACCTCACCAAAGAATTACCTGACTCAGCAGAAAGGTAAGTGAAGGTATGCTGAATATGTGGGTTCCTATCAAAAATCATAAATTCGGGAGGTTGGGTATAAGGTAAGTATGCCTGTTTTGTATTCAGCCCCTTTACGACTGTCAGTCGTGCATTTACTCACCTGATGTGTCATTTTTAGTGGCAGGAAGGTAACTCGATAACGGTGGATAGATCAGTGAAAACGTTGCTAAAATTTTGTAATGTTTACAACTGATATTAGAAAACAAATGTTTTTTTTTTCATGTTTTACAAAAATATACGGCGATACAGCCTGGTGACAGACAGACGGACAGACAACGAAGTTTTAGTAATAGGGTGTTTATACCTTTGAATACGGAACCCTAATTTAAAAAAAAAACTATATAAGTTAGTTGTAAAAATTTATCAGCGTGGTAGTGAAATTATATTATATAAATAAAGCGAATACGCGAGGTCATTTTCTCGTTAGTACTACGGATAATGGAAGCGTACGAGCGTTTCACAATTTGTATTTAGTGCGAGCTGTACCTATATAGCCTTCACAATCGTTACTACGGTTTAGCTAATTCCAACTGTCTATGTTAGGCTTGTACAGCTTTGACCTACACTTAGATTTAGAGCTTTGGTTTATGTAACCTTCAGATATTAATTACAAAAAATTCCCAACTGATCAAAGTTCAGAATCCGCCGATACAATTTTACAGTTAATTTAATTTAAAAACCAAACTACTGGACCGATTTTGATATTATGAAAATTAATAATAGTTAAAATAAATCAATTCCTTGCAGTTTTCTTTTAGAAATATTGTAAAAAGCAAAAATAAAATACAGTCGAATTGAGTAACTCTTCCTATTTTGCGTACTACATTGAAGTTGGATTTCACTTTATTACAAGCATTACTTGAGAATCACGTCTATAGCAACATCAATACTTACTTAGATTATTTACATTCTAGAAAAAACCCTAATAATAAATTTAAAAACTGTTACAAAATTTGAATTCAACAACACAAACTAACTGAAATCAAAAGACATCTCTAAAGTCTTGTAAAATTTAATATGATAAAATTCATCAAATGATTATAGTTGTTAAAGACAAACTTGTGTTTGACAAAGTTTAGCAAGTCATAATCCTTTGAGTCGAGTCGTTAACTATTTCAACAAAGACGCCGAGCGGCCGCTCCTCAGGGTGACATCTTCGACGTTTAATTGTTAATAGCCTCTCGGAGCCTAGCTTTGATAACAGAAGTAGGCTAGTACTTATCTATATAAATATTGGTAGGTATAGATAAAAGAAGTTTGGTAGGCAGTAGTTAAGAACCGCCTTTAGATGCTTTCGTTGTGAGATAATTGGAAATTTTATCACACTAATATTAACAAGACGAATGACTGTATTTGTATGTGTGTATGTTTTTTACTCCTTCACAATTTAATTATGCTAAAATGAAGCTTATGATCTGGAATAGCAGTTTATCTCGCAAAACTGTAGTGACCTCGTGGGATCAACAAATCACACTTTTTTTTAGGTTAGGTGGACAGACGAATACAGACAGACAGGCAGGGTGAATTTTTTAGTATGTACTTGTTTGTAGTAATACAAAACCGTAGCCGTAATATTCATATCGTTGCTTTAGAAATAATATTCCAAATGCAAGTTAGACTCGCTCACGAGGGGTTCTGTAGCTGTCCTAGATTAATCCAGGTTTCTATCCTTATTCTTTATTAATATCGAGAAAAACGAACATTTACTAAATAAACATTAGGGTCCATTTAAGCAGTCGGTTAAAAACACTCAAGATACACGAGAAATCGCAGGTGTCTATCAAATGTAAATAGGCTCTTTCAGCCATCTTAATGTTTCGTTTTCTTGATCTCCCCTCACAAGTATCGCCTTTAACGATGGCAATTCACATGAAAAGTATTCTTTGAATAACTGAGTAACTGAGATTAAAGATAAATTTAATTTAAAATTTGAGTCAGTAATATTTTTGTTTTTTATCTGTTAATTTAATCTTATCTTTGGTGAGTTTATAAGTATTTAACTGATTCAAGCCTTTTTATTAGGAACAATGTTTAAAAAATAGATCTCTGTAAAAATCTAGAAAACAAAAATACTAACATGTATTATTTTTAAATTATTGTACAATTTCATAGAAAGCATGTCTGTGAGTCTAGTTTACAAATAAAATTAAGATTACTTTTATAAAACTGATACAAGTTAGTGGTAGCCTAGTTGGTAAACCCCTTGCCTCACAAGCGAAAGTACGCGGGTTCAAATCCAGGTTCAGGCATTCACCTCTGTGTTTGTTTTTTAACTACTTTTCTAGTTTAATAACTTATACTTCTAGGTTGATTTTTGTTTGTTAATCAAAATAACTGAAAAAAATACACTGTAAGAATTAAAATCAGCTCTCACTGTTTAATACGATTAATTTTACTCAATATATTATTACTTTACGAAGACTAAAGTCACTTTACAAAAATTTTGACCCGTAAGGTCACGTTAACTATTATATTATACTAGGCTGCGTTCTGCGGCGTTACCCGCGTTAATAAGAGATAAAAGTTAGACTATGTGTTAATCCAGGGTTTAAACTATCTCCGTACCAAATTGCAACCAAATCGGTTCAGCAGTTATTGCGTAAAAGAGTAACAAGCATACATCCACACATTCTTAAAAACTTTTACGTTTATAATATAATATTAAAGCGGAAGTAGGATAGGATAGGTATTTTTGTAAAGTTTTATTGTTTATGAAATTTATATTTACATATTACTTTTAACCTACATTTTTGCATGTAACTTATAAATTTTACGTTTCACAAAAAATAAGAAGAGTTTCCTGATAATTTTTTTATGAAATTTGAGAATAAAATGCCCCGTGGCAATATCGTCCATTTATTTTTACGACGACGCCCGACGGATGGATTGAATATCAATTAGTTTTGCTTCAAACAATATTGCAGGAAATTTTGAGCTCTGCAAAAAACTGGTAGAATGAAAGCTGAAAACATGGAAGACCATGTACTTATCCGCTCACCTCCCGAGCGCGGCACACTGGCACTCCGCTTTATTATTTGTTTAAAATTTAAATAATGACGCTGAAGGAAGCCGAATACTCAAGATGGACGAAAAGATGACCACGATGGAAGCGAAGGTCAGTGAACAGCACATAATAATTACAAAATTGGTTGAAGTAATCAACCAACTAAGATGTGAAATAACGGGTAATAAATACTCCCAAAGACGTCAAGCAAACCGAGCCGAGCAACGTCGCCACAACAGCGCTGCAGCGACCCGTGAGACAGGCGCGCTTGAATGCTTAATTAACTAACGTGAGTAGCTGTGTTAACACTTTGAAAAAAGTCAGCGATCCAGCGGCAAAAAGCGTACGTGGGACCAGTAACGACCCAGTTATAACATGACTGAGACTGACTCGAATACGACTCCTTCCACAACAACTGCAGTTGTGGCCACGAAATCAAGTCCCGCACCGAGTACAGATATATGTAACCTGACTGATTACACTGTTAATGATATCGTAAATGATGGTTGGGAACGTGTGACCCGTAGACGAACAAAGCTCAAACCCCTTTGTATCGGGTCGGGCGAGTCAGACGATAACTTGCAGACGGTAGAGAAGTTACAATATATACAAGCATGGTCATTCAAGCCCGAGACAACAACTCAAAATATGTTGAATTATTTAAATAAATTCGCAGCTGCCTGTAATAAGTATACCGCAAAAAAGCGTGAACACTCAGCCTTCGTTATCGGCTTCCCAGAATGCCTGTACGGAAAGATAAGCCAAGTTCGTGGCCACCGTGCGTACGGGTCTCTCAGCGTGCACTCCGCCGGGAAGGGTAAGCACAAGCCTGCCGCCAGTTGCACGGAGATTCACTAGAAGACACTCGTCGAATGACTCATTGGATGCGCCTGCGCCGAAGTCAATAAAACCGCAAAATTTAATAGTATGCCACCAAAATATTTGCTCAGTACAAAAAAAACTCAACGTATTGAAGTTCAATTGCAAGGTGAACTGAAGTGTGACGTCCTAGCCTTGTCAAAACATTGGCTAGCTTATTATAAATTGCAGTGCATCGCAATAGATAGTTTTGAACTAGCGTCGAGTAGCTGTCGAAGTAATATTGGTTCTTGCATTTTTGTTGGTAAAGGTGTGTGGAGAACTTAGATCTCGTGCAATTATCGCAAGAAAGATTTTGTGAAGTCTCTGCGGTAGTTTTATTAGACTATGATGTAACAGTCACATGTGTTTACCGTACAGGTAAAGTCAGCATTGACGATTTCCTTTCAATGTTCGAAAAAGTGCTCGATAAGATAAGTGAACTTGAAATACAATATATTAAACTAGGAGATTTTAACGTAGACTACCATGACCCTATCGATACAGACTTAAAGAAACTTCAGGACCTAGTGTCGGTACATGGCTTGGTAAATGAAGTCGATTTCCTCACTCGAGGGTGCGAGATAATGGGAATGTATTGGACCGAAGTGCACCACATTCCTGGGATTTGAACTGGACACAGTTCTGATTTGGGACCGACACGCTGATAAATTATGCGGTAAAATTGGCAGTGCGTGCTTTGCATTACGACGAGTCTCACACTCGCGTCTAAAGATGTAGCCCGAGCTTGTTACTTTGCCACAGTCCACTCACTGCTGCAGTATGAGTATGAGTAGAGCTCGGAGTAGGAACGAGTCTTCCGTCTTCAAAAACGTGGCATCAGGGCGATTGAGCGTGTACCACCAGACACTCCCGCCAGGCCTTTCTTCAGGAACCTGGGTATAAGTATACCCAGGTTCCTGAAGAAAGGCCACTGCCATCCATTGTGACACTACAAGTTGCAATAAATACACGGAAAAACCTTTTGTATGATACCTAGTGTAATGCGTAATGCCTGGAAATTGAGGGCCGAAAAGCGTTTACTGACCAAGTCGAACCACCTCACGCATATGTTCGGCAAGACCGTCTATAATAAGCTCCCTGAGTTTGTAATATTGGCTCCCAATTCGCATATTTTTAAGAACTGTCTCCAACGCTGGCTTATCGAGCACTCTTTCTATAGCATCAAAGAAATTGTACAACTAAACTGAAAGTCATAAAAAAATAATGTATATATTGTCAATTTTGACCTATAATTAGATTAAATTTAACCTTATTAATGTAACCTTATATTGTTTATATTAACTATACGTATACATAATATTATATATTTTTCTGTAATTAAATTACTAATTTTGTAATTTGTTTTTTTGTTATTGACGTGTAAATTGGCTTTACAAATAAAATGATTATGATCATGTACTTATGTTAAGGCTGGAGCAGATCGCATGCATCACCACGCACGCACTACCACAGGTCAAGCCAGACTACGTCATTACAAACGTATACGTCAATCATCTTTGACACTTGCAAAGGGAAATGGCATGTATCAAGAACTTTGCAGTAGTACACAATACGACAAACAAAAATGGCCGGTGTGACATCTAACGCAACGCGCTGATAAACAATGCGATGCGCTGTAATGCAGCGCGTTCGGTGTTCTCCAGCCTTTATAGAAAATATGGGTGCGTTTAGATAGTAGAGTCGCGTGGCTGAATAATGGGGCCTTATTGAAGACAATTCAAAACTTATCTAAGACTTAGTGTTCTTTTAAATGTATTATTGAAACCAACTTAAACTTTGTTAATTAAAATTAAATGACTTGCTTAGTAAATCTCAGCTTAGTTTTACACGCTAATACACCTAGGGATTAGTAAAGGAAAATATAAATATAAGATATACAATTTTTCACCGCAAATCCTCAAACTAAAAATTCGTAGTAACAAAACGAGCGTGGAGCAAAAAACATACAGACACGTAACTGCATCAGCGCGGGCAAAATGGAAACTTTTTGATTTGTCCACGAGACGGATCCACGCCGCGAGCGGAATATCAATGAATTGGTCTCACTATATGGTTGTCATACTTACTTTAACCAAAACAAAAAAAGATGGGTCTCAATTCACGTTATTTATTAAATATTTTTTATGTATTTATTTATTTATTTATTTATTTATTGAACAAAATCCACAGTCCTTAAATTAATTTAACTTAATAAACATGTTTTTCTTATGACCAATAATAGATTTACATTTTATAGAAAAAAAACATTTAAAACAGACAGCCAAAGTAAGAATTTAAATACTGTTTCACTTATGTAACTAATTTTAACAAAAATAAAAGAACCCGTAAGTAGTTTGTAAAACCTTAGTACTTAATTAATAAGATAAGTAACTAATAAGTATTAAAATAATCATCTAGTAAGTAATTAATAAGAAACAAAATATCTGATATAAATAGAAAATCCATGCGTACCTCTTCTCTACTTATTGTCCTCTAGTATTTTAACAACATCTTTTTTAAAAACTCCCTTACTATCAAAAAATAAGTCAGTGGAGTAAAATCTTTTATTGTAAACTCCGTGAAGTCTGCCAACGAGTGAGTTAAGCGCATATTTCGTAGATGAATGTGAGACAGCAAACAATTTGGTGTGTCTAGTTCTAATAATCGACGCATTCAAACTCAATATCCTGGTGACCAGTTCAGGGCAATCAATATATCCGTTACATATGCCATGTAGAAAAGCCATGTCTAAAAGTGTACGGCGGTTTTCAAGACTTGTAAAATTATGGCAATTACAAGAGTCTTCATAATCATGGAAAACATAGAATTTTCTGTAATTTAAATGTTTTAGAAATTTATACTGAACATTTTACTGTGTGAATCTGACATAGTTATGGTAACAGAATCTTGGCTTCACGATGGAATTTTTAACGCTGAAATCTGTAATAGTAAATATGTTGTGTTCCGCAGTGACCGTGGATCACTGGGGGGGTGGAGTGATGATTTTATGTCGAACGGAGCTCCAAGTACGCGTTAGATCAGAATGGGAGAGTAGAAACCCGGAATGTATTTGGGTCACAATACCAGCTAAGAATGTAGGTTCTACTAATGACATTCACATTGCTTTAACTTATATACCTCCTGATTCATTGAGACCATCTAGAATACGTTCATTGACTGAGACTATATCTTATGTTCGTGGTTGCCATCCGAATGATCATTTCATCGTTGCGGGTGACTTTAACCTTCCGTGTATAGAGTGGTCAACCGGTGATCCTAGAATTCTTAAAAAAGGCCCAATAGAAATACAAAATGCGGCATCAGAACTTTTGTTATATTTCAATTTTATCGGCTTATCTCAATATAATACATTTACTGATGCTAGTAATAATACCCTAGATTTGATATTTTCTGATTCTCCTATAGATATTAAAAAATCTAGTTTCGCACTAGTTCGTGAAGACAAGGCCCATACAGTTTTGTCTAAGACTGCAACTGATATATTAGTGCCTCCTATTAAACCTCGATCTCGGCTTAAATACCAATTCCACCGTGCTGACTTTTCTGATCTGAATAACTCATTTTCAGAGCATGACTGGTCCTTTATTAATTCCGAAATTAACTTAGAAGATGCTATAAGGAAATTCTACTCAGTAATTAACAACGTTATTAATGATTTTATCCCAAAGGTACGCTCTGGAGACACTAAGGCATACCCTGTATGGTACAGTAGAGCTTTAATTAACGTAATTAAGGAAAAAAGTAAAGTGCATGCTGTTTGGAAAAAATTTAATAATCCTTCTGACTATGCTGATTTCTCAGAATTAAGGAAGAGACAAAAAATACTACAAGAAGAATGCTATACATCATATATAAATTTAGTCCAAGATAAAATAAAATCAAACCCTAAAACATTTTGGAGCTATGTAAAATCTAAACGTAAACATTCTACAAACTATCCCCAGCAGATGACACATGGTTATTGTTCTTTCTCTAGTCCTATTGACATATGTAATGCATTCAATGAATTTTTCAAAGCAAATTTTAGTTTACCTGACCCTAGTAATAATAATCCGTACACCGAAGATAGCTTACACTCAAATCTTATAAATCGCATAACAACAACGCCAAGTGAGGTCCATAAGCTGATTTGTAATCTTGACATAAACAAAGGCAAAGGCAATGATAATTTACCTACTATTCTTTTTATAAATTGTGCAAAAACACTAGCTGTTCCTATCGCCCTACTGTTCAACAGATGTTTTGATGAAGGTTTGTTTCCGGATATTTGGAAACAAGCTCATGTCGTACCTATTCATAAAAAAGGCCTAAAAACATCGATAGAAAACTATCGACCGATTTCAATACTTAACGTTCTCAGTAAGTTAATAGAAAAAGTTGTTCATACGCATATTTACCCGATAATATCATCAGCAATACCTTCTGAGCAGCATGGCTTTATGAAAGGACGTTTGACTGCTACTAACTTGGGCGTTTTTATTGATTACGTAGCTACAAACATGGATGGAGGCTCACAAGTTGACGTAGTCTATACAGATTTTGGGAAAGCTTTTGATCGGGTTGACCATATTATACTTCTACGCAAGCTCTATTCGCTGGGCATCCGAGGTAACCTGCTGAGATGGTTTGAGTCTTATTTGTGGAAGCGTTCTCAGGCTGTTGTTGTGGGAGGTTTTCGATCGAACTTCATTGAATATGTTCACAATATGTCGGCAATTCGAAATAACTATTTTAGTTTAGTAAAAAATTATGCTTCCCAGATGTATATTTCATAAAAATCGGTATATTAAGTCAAAGACTTAAATAAATTTTAACTAATGGTTCCGTGAACTGCCAACCTTGCGACCACAATATTTTTTACAACTTTGTAAAAAAACACAATTGACCGATTTTTTTATATTCAGGAATCTCAATAAGTGTTGTGTTCCGCATGTTTGTGCCAAATATTATTGAAATTAGCCAGTAAATAGCGCCGTAGCAAACTTACCCCCTTTTTTGCAGAAATGTCCTCCAACCAAAAATCCCCAACGACAAAAAAATTCTAAAAGTACATACCAATACAATACATCAAGTTTCGTCAAGATTGGTTGGAAACTACGACCTGTACGTGAACAAACATCCATACATACAAAAACTGACTGAAGAAATAACACTTTGATAGACTCAAAGCAGAGACACCTCACTCGCTTCGTTCGTTTTGCTCGCTTCGCTCGTTTTGCTCGCTCGGTTAATAAGTAGTGTCTTTCCTGGCAATAACAGATGAATCTTTTTACTCATAGTTCTGTTAATTTTATAAAATATAATCTCAAAAGCAATGATTTTATTGCAACTGATATACCTATATTACTTAAAATTTGCCATATTCTTACAAATTTTTGATATTGGTTCACTTATAAAACCCTTTTGCGTCGGGTTTTAAAAATCATAAAAGAAAAATAAGTCTGACTTACTGAAAAGGTCTGTATGTGATAACCCTATTTCAACATCGGGTGCAAATAAAATGAAACAAGTCTTGTTGCGTGTACAATACCTGCCCGGCATCCAAAGTATTTTTAAGTTTCTCACAAACACAGACTTGGTTATCAAATTTTAAATTTTTTTCGCTATATATAAGAGATAATTTGGACGCATTTTGTTTGGAAAGGTTTTTTCGGCAATTTTGAGTTTACGCCAATTTCATAAATATTAGGTCATTACATATGAAATTGGCGTTTTGTAAGGGAGGAACATAAAGTCTTTTTTATAATACTATATTTATTTAATCAAAGTATATACCATTGCTATCTATGCACTTTTGCCATCTCATAGGTAGTTCATTGATCCTTTTACTAAAAAAACCATTAGGACGAGAATCAATGAAATCTTTGAAGGCGCTTTGGACTGCCCCATCGGAGTTGAATTTTTTCCCTTGCAAGAAGTTATCCAAATTTCGAAAAAATGGTAATTTGTTGGAGCCAGGTCCGGGGAGTACGGTGGATGTCTTAGACATTCCAATTGAAGCTCCTCTAATTTGGCAGCCGTCTGTTGTGCAGTGTGTGGTCTAGCGTTGTCCTGAAGCAGCAGTGGCCTAGAGCGATTGACCAACCTCGGTTGTTTAGCAGCTAGCTTTTCCATCATGGTTTGCAGTTGCTGACAATAGATATCTGCTGTAATCGTCTGGCTAGATTTAAAAAAGCTGTAGTGAACGACATCGGCACTAGTCCACCAAGTCTCACAAGTAACTTTTTTTGAGTCAATTTTCGCTTGGGGCAGGGTTTGGCTGGTTCGCCAGGATTCAGCCATTGCGATGAGCGTGTCAGATTATCGTACAGGATCCACTTTTCATCACAGGTAATGATCCGATTTAAAATCCCTTCATTATTGTGCCGGTTGAGTAATGTAACGCAGCAGTTGACGCGCGTTTGCCGGTTTGCTGCACTCAATTCATGAGGTTTCAAACCTTTCAAGCTTTTTTACCTTTCCAATTTGCTTCAAGTGGATTAAAACAAGTTTTTCACTAACACCGCAGCCTGTAGCTAACTTGGACGTGGTTTGCGATGGATCTGCTTCCATAATAGCTTTCAATTCTTCATTAGCAACTTTAGTCTCCGGCCGTCCACGGGGCTTGTTCTGCAGGTCGAAATTTCCAGAACGAAAACGTTGGAACCAAAAACGCACTGTGTTTTCTTTTGCGACACCGCCGCCATACACATCATTAATCCTTCGAGCCGTTTCTGCAGCACTGGTACCACGGTGAAACTCGTACTCGTAAATAACGCGATATTTCAAGTTTTCCATTTTGTAAACTGCGTGACGCAAAGAAAAAACCAAACGAGGACAAAACAAATGATTAACGGTTTTCGAAATACAAATGTATGAATTTGAAATTGGAATCCCTAACCAAGGAAGATATATTTGAGATCAAAGTGGCCAGTACGACAAAACGCCAATTTCATATGTAAGGAAATAATAGTTGTTTGTGTTTTAGAGAATTGGTTAGGTTTTTAAATGAACTTGATTAATATTAAATACTGCTGTAACCAATGTTAACCAATATTTAAAAAAAACATATTGATTTACCAATATAAATAAGAAAACCAATTCGTTTTTGTTTTCTGTTGTAAGCAAAGACGCCTTTTTTGGGTTTTTACCAAAATATTCTCATAGTGGTAAAATACGCCCTATACATAATTCAATTTGATCTGGTTCCAGAGTAGTGATTTCCAAAATCAATATACGTACCTAGTGGGTAACAAAATAGCATGCAGATATTCCAAAAAAACAAGGTTTTAGATGTTCGACTCGGCTTTAGCCATGAATATTCATTCATCGATGGCTTTTCTAAAAAAATGCGGAAATGGAAATATCGGAGTGCGGATTACTGACAGGCTTAACTGTAAAATGAATGCAACAACGTAATTTTTAATTTTACTTCTATTTTTTGTAATTTATTGTAATACTGACCAATAAATGTAGAAGCTTATAAGCTCTTGTTGAATTTATTTTTTAATATGAATGCATTATTTTAACTTTATACTATTCATCAAATTATAATATACTTTAAAACAACCGACTTCAATTCAGCAGGCCTCTACTTTTTTACTGCACTAATTTTGAAAAAATGTGTATGATGTAGAATAATAGTGTATTTAGTATTTTAGGCTATGCAAGAACTAAAGACAAAAAGCGCGCTAATTTTAGCGAGCAAGAAACCGTCAGCGGTAATTTTGGCAGGTATTTACGCCATGTAATGTTAAGGGTTGAAATATCGCCCGTCGTGTTATATATTGGTCTCTGTTGTTATACGTTTCAGATATTATTATATTACAGTCCACGCGTGAGCTCTGAGGTTGTCTTTCAGTACCTGTGTCAATCTTGATACAAGAGTAAACCGATTGAGCTCTATGGCGTAAATCTGAATTATTTCACAATTACGATAACATTGCGACATTATGGCAGTTTTTTAAAGAAGATTTGGTAGTCTGTTAACTTTAAGTTTAATACCTCTTTTATCCTACACAGCTGGGCATTTGATCACAAGTTCGCATGACCATGGAAGTCAGCGATACTGTAGCCCTATTTGAAGCATGCCTAGTCTGGAATACACTGGCTCTCAATGAAGGCTGCTGGATCACACCGTTAGGTCAGATTTTACAACGTGTAGGTGGTAGCTAGCCAGGCGAGCGATAGTTAACGCTCTACCAGCATGATAAAAACCTATTCCATGTTAAACAATTCAAATAATATACTCGGGCGTCTGTTCTTTAATTTTGGAGAAAAAATCGCGTCTGGCTTATAGTTGGTGGTGGAACTGCTTTTAGATTCCTCGGACTATAGAGTGTAAAGTATCCAAAATGTCGGCTGTCAGTAGTTGTTTTGATGTCGCTGTTACATTTCCTGTTCCATAACATATAATAGCTACAGAATTGCACTACTGGTCATTGAGACATTGCTGCTGTTCCTAGTTCTGGTAAGTTGCGATTCATGTAGCTCAAATGCAATACAGTGACGTTATAACGGTAGAACTAGTTTTGCTTGATTATGTTTCCGTGATTGTTTATCAATGAAATTAGTTTAGATTTGGAGATAATTAAAAAACGTTTATTTGCAATATAAACAAAAATTGTAAGCTAAGATACGAGTATGCGTGGAAAGTGTTCATGGAAATAATTCTATCCATTCAAAGGATGTGTCAAATAAATTCGCTTTAGGCGATAAAACTACCCAATGTACCATTTGTCTGAGTCATATTTTTTGTTGTTTGGTGGACGGTAAAGTTATTATTATTCATTAATTTATTCATGTTAAAAATGCAACAATGAGTAGTTGTAGATGGCCATAGTACAAACTAGTAAAAACATTGGGTTCGTTCTTCAGGACGATTTTATTTCACGCGTTACTTTCAAACGTTTAAGTACAAACGTAAAACAGTATACATTTCCTGAGCAATGTGATTTATTCATTAACATTTTAAAAATCAAACCAGCAAAAAACAAAACAAAAATCCAGAGCTCTCCTAATCGGACGTACAAAAACAAAATGTAAAAAACGAATATCGAAGGAAACAAAATATAAAAAAGTCGCCTCCCCTTTTAATTAGATTCTTCGTCGACTTGTTTTCTATTCTTGTTTTTTGTTTATCCTCGCTTTCACCTCTTAAATTACTTCTCTTAAAGGCCTTTTAATGAGTAAAGTTTAAAGTGGCATTCGAGGTAGATGGAATCTTTTAATGCTGATGCATTAGGTATTAATATTCGTCAGTAGAAGCTACTCTCATTTTGACAAAATTATTTTAGATCAAAATTTTAAACAACTTTATCATATACTAGTTAGCTGTAACCTTCAACGTTGCCCGCTACATAAAATGGAGTGTAAACTAAACTGGGGTTAAATTTTCCTTTCTAGACCACATATAGAATACAGCCTATAATTTCATGTTTCTAGATACAGAAGTTTGGGCTCTGCGTTGATTCTTAACGAATGTCAGTCAGTCAGGACTTAGTATTTTATATATAATTATAGATATTTAGTTTTAATCACTGTAGTATTGCCAGTTATTGGCTGAAATTCATAACCATATTATGGGGTATAAAACTATTATATCATTTGTTTTATTTATTATCATTATTATTTATTTTAGCGTGCTTTAAAAATATTTAAGTATTACAATTTGAAAATGTAATGAATTAATTATAATAATTGAATCGGCTTATTTTATAATCGCAAAAGTTATAGACAACTTTTATCTTGTATCAACGCCCAATGGCATAGCTAGTTGTTAATAATACTTCATGCAGGATTACTTGGTGTTCATTATTTCGTTGAGCCAGCAATAGCAAGAGCAATTGTTTGCATACATTTGGTTTTGCAGTAAAATAATAAATAAATTAATGTCTAACTTAATAAAAAACAAGAATATTTTATAGACTAGATTTGTTTACGACCCTATGAATATTGTAGTGGAATATTTGAACTTCAGAAGTTCCATTGAAACAACGCTAAAAAGAAATTCTTCCAGCTTAAACCCAGTAAAAAAACTAAAATATCACAGTTATTTTATGTGACTTGAAAAAAGTTTTCTTTACGAGGCTTTTTCTATGAATAACTTATATCAAGCAACGAAAAGTTGTGAGGATGAAAAAGTTTTCGGTTGTGCTCAATTTGCCTATTTTCATCAAAATATATGGAAAAGAAGTTCTTTTCGGCTGTTTTTTTGCGGCTTTGGTATTATTTGTCTGACTACAGTGGAGCGTATGAATTGAAAATAAACATGTTGTTGTGTGTTATTTGTTTGTTTTTTTTATTAAACCACAAGAGGGCATTGTGTCTAAAATATGTGTACTTAAATATTTCCTTCAGGCCCAGAAAGTTGAATTTGCCAAAATGTTGACTTCGTGTACTCTTGTGTTTTTTAAATCAAACAATGATTTAAAAAAAAAACTTAGTGAACCAAATTATAAGAAAATTACAGTCACTTGCATTAAATATCATTTACAAACGTTAATAAATTATATGGCAATACTTTAAAAATATTCAAACAAGAAAAGCATATATTAAAAGAAGCAATTTAGAGCGAACACTTTTTTTTGGAGAATTTGAACAATTCAGTTTTTGTGTTGAAAGGTCTTAAACTATTTTTGGATCACACAACCGTCTTCAAGACACGAGTATCACTTTTAAAATTAACAGAACTTTAAATTTGAACCGTGTCGTTAGTATTATTAAGTAATTTTTGAATTATCTCCCAAGATAATCTAGTTAGACACGCCAGAGTTCAGGTTGAAACTTAGCGTTAACTTGGTACTCCGTAAACGGCTGCACTTGTAACTTAGTTATGTTACTATAGTTGCTAAGTAGGTACGTATAGCAAGTAGCACAAACGACCGGTTTCACCGCGCGATAAATCAAAAGTTAGGCAATTAGAGTTAAATAGTGTTTAGTCGGACTTGTGTTGGCGGGCCGTTTGCTATCGGCGCTCGGTTATGAATGACCTTTCATTTTGACAGTATTTAGAGTTCTTTTGGTAATTAATTAGTTTATTAACACACCATTTAGTTCCAAAGGCTTGCAAAAACACGTATTCTATTTATCAAGCTAAGTGCTGTATTTATAGTTATAGTTACAATCTGGGTTTTTTTAATTAACGACTGAATCGGTTATTTCTAGGCAATCTTGCCCTATCTTAGGTCGCATCATCATTTCACATCAGGCGAGATGCAATGAAAGAAAGACTATCTTATATATATAGAAAGCTTGTAAAACGACTCCACAAAATAAAGAAGTTGTAAACTCGCAAGAGTTTTGCAATTACTAACTGTTTACATATAGTAATTGTACTTGTAGCTGATATTATTAATTTGATCCGTTCGTATAATTATCGTGACATCTTACTTTTTTATGAAATTCCGCACAATTAGATTTTTGGATGATGAAGTTTTATTATTTTTAACCCCCGACGCGAAAACGACAGGGTGTTATAACTTTGACGTTTGTGTCTGTCTGTGGAGTTTCAGCTACCTAACGGATGAATTGATTATGTTTTTTTTTGTTTCAAAGGAGAATTAAGTAGTAGGGATATTCTTAGCTATATTTAATATGGCAGGAGCTACGCGGACCATATTTCTCAATACCAAATGAAAGGACTCGACTAGTAGAAGAGTATAAACACACATGGTGATAATTTCAAATCCTAGAAGGATTTAAACATTTGTGGTGGTCAACAAAACGATGTCATATATTATTTAAAATTGAAAGTTTTACTTCTGTTATCGATTGTTTCGCGTTGTGATTCAATTCAGCTTTCAAAAAATATCTTAAACATACAAGTTTATAACAATTGATTTTCTATAAATGTCATCCTTCTTTTTGAAGTTGGCTAAGAACTAATGTTATTTGTGTGCATAAACCCAGTAAATATTAGACAAAATGTAACCTCGATATTTCGATGGGAGCGAGAAGCAAGAAACTAACACTAGTTAGTTAACCTTCGGTGCAGTCGGCCTCGTCCACTGCTCCCAAGCAAGTCATGGGCAGTCATTAGGCAGCATGCTCACGGGCCGTCAAACTTCCCGCCCAGTCAACAACTACCTGAACTTGCTTAATAAATGACGTTTGAGTCGAGAGGATAAACTTTACTAGTAAATCTAGTTGCTAAATAGGTCATCTGCAAATGCATATATTGCGGTGGAAGGTTATTAAAACTCTAAAACTTACTTTTTAAAAACAAAAATGTCAATTTGTTAATGAAGTATAATTTATTTTCGCTATGCTTATTGCACGTTTATAAAAATATTCATATACAGTATGATTTACAAACCAGATTTCGTAATCGTCGACAAAACTCGGAGTATTCAACATCGCAAGTATTCGAAAAAAAATGCAAGTTTTAAACACTGCTTTATTTTAAAACTAACGCACTGTCACTATTTGATCAGTTCAATCATTTTCAACTCAGTGTTTTTTTGTAGTTATAAGAAAGCAAATAAAACAACAGCAGGTAAGATTGGTACCTAGATTTTACGGGTACCAATTCTAGATTATTCAAAATGTATACTTTTTCAACTACGGCCATATTACCATCTGTAATTATAAAACATTCACGCGAATTGAGAACCTACTCGTTTTTTGAAGTCAGTTAAAAATATTAGTTCACATAAACACTCATATTTAGAGTTTTTGGAATAATTAAATCAGAATGGAGACGTTATATTTTTTAAAACTTAAAAGAATCTTACTTTCATCTTCACCTAATAATTTTATTTATAAAGACGGGTTTTCTCGCGTACTTGATTGGTGAAAAGGTCCAACCATAGTTTCGTTCACATTAGGTTAACTTCATCAGGGTTGAAATAAGTTGGACCTTTCCAACAAACAGATACGCTCTTCTTAAACAATATGAATAAACACGCGTTAGTTTTCTAAATAAAATTCACCAAATCAAGTCACAAGCTACAACATGCTCTACTTCCCAACGTAACAAATTTCACAAGTACTTCGTACAACTCAGAAGTACAATTAGTAAGGCTTACCGTCCCGAGCCTGCTATATCGCAGATTATCCGCTATTACTCGGATTAACCGAGATATTAGCGTGCCGGGACGCGGTATCGGTCCCGAATTACCATACAATTACTATTTTTCTTCATAACCGAAGAACGGCGGCTTTCGAAATTAAGAGGGAATTTGAGATTGCTGTTGCTATAAAATTTTGTAGGTTTGAGTGTACTGGCATAGACTTCGTGTTGTGTTAACGCCCAGATTTACGAGTACCATTTAGGTAATTATATTTTTTTATAACATATAATAATAAAAGTGCTAAGACTTAAGAACATACGAACAAAGTTTTTTTGCCTTTACAACTATAATAAGAAACATGCCGGACATGGACAAATTCTTAGAGACATTATTTTGTTGACGATTAAGTTAAACTAAAATTATTTATTAGCTTTAAGCTTAGACTAGATTGTAATGATATTAAGAAAAGTCATTTACGGGTTTTCCTTGCGCAATAGGAAAAAAACTAGTACCGTCATACCTCAAAAGATTTGGATATGCCTATGGAGTAGACTATTCTTTATTTTTTTTTATTCTTTTTTTTATTTTATTTTGATATCACTCGTTTAGAGATAACCACACTATTTAAGTTTATGTAACCACAGAACTTTGTTGTTTGTCTACTTTGTCTTAGGATGTTTAAATTTTTTCATTCCTCTGCTTTAACAGTTAAAGATTTCAATTAAATTTATAATTATTTATTGGATTTTTTTCTATATATATTAATCAACTTGGAACTCTCACTATTTAATTAATAAATTGAAGTAAAACACGAATATTTATGAAATAATTAATTTCATGAATTTATTCTGTTATAATAATACGAAAGCATTTTGTGCTAAACTTAAACTTTACAAAATTTATTTAACCCTGTTTTATCAAAGTGCAATAATTATAGTATAGTAATATTCCCATGTGTTTCAGACCTTAGATCATTAAAAATCAGTATCAGAAAACACTTACAATTTTTCGAAAAAAGAAACGGCTCGTCGAAATTTTTTTCACAACCGTTCGCTATTCATTAGAAACGATAAAAATGAAAAGCGAGCCATTTCATCTCTTAATGATTGCCAAAGTGACCTCTGCGGGCAATAGAGGCGCAGACACAGAAATTATAGACATCGAGAGTTTTTCATCGAGGTACTGGTGGAGGCCCGTAGAGATCGATTAGAACAAACATAATATTTAGATTTGTATAGTTAAATAGGTATTTGGGTTTTAATAATTAATTTAAATATTAGTAGAAAAATTTTAGTTATAGAAGTAATCACGCATATATCCAGAGTACTCATGCTCACAAAAAAGCTTCTTCTAGCGGCGGCGTCGTGTGTCGGGTGCTCTCTTAGTTCCTTCCTTCCGGACTAGTATAGTAATAGTAAAATACCGCCTAAATCTGGAATGTTTTCGATTTCTAATAACTTACATTCATCTGCGGTATGAACAATCAAAAGAGCACTTTAAAATATTATTTACAAGGCGAGGGGTGAAGTCTTCGCTATCATTTGCAATTCATCAGACATTTTTGCTCCAGAGCAGCAAGTCGTTAGGGGCATCTTACACTATGTCAACACAATTTAGCTTTTATATACATTTGACAAGGACCTCAAAACCTTAGTGACCAACTTCGAGACTCCGGCTATTAAATTTGTTTTAAGTTGACTTGACTTTTGCATGAATTTTAAAGATATTTTTGTAGGTCTTTATAAAAAATTTGGGCTCCCCAAAACACAACTTTATACAATAAACAAGTATTTTATATTACAGAATAGTGACTTTTTAACCTCTGCGATACAACTTGCTAGAGGAAAAGGATCTTTTGAAGATAGTGAAATTCTTGACACATTATGTGGCCCCACATGCCCCTTCATAAGAAAAGATCCCTGTTTATCAGTAATATAAAACCAATAGTTCTAAACTATAGGGTTACGTCCTATCAGTTGAATCAACATTTTCCGAACAAAATATAATGTATCAACCCCATAAAACACTTAAATGAGATTGCAATAGTAGAAATAAAAGTAAAAAAGCTATCGAGACTCGCCGACCGACGTTCATTAACAATTCCCATTGTTTCCTGAACATAAAAGAAAATAATTAATTTACTTGCCCCAAATAACTAGAACTACGTAGAATTTGTTTCTGATTTAAATATGACTCTAATTTTCCGTCGGCGTAACCGCTACGAATAAATTAGCTTTTTAATTGAGAGCGGTTTTAAATGTAGGGGTTTCATGTAGGGAGGTGGAATTAATTAATTTATAATAACAAAGAATATAAACTAGATTTTTATGTAGAGAGCATTGTATATAATTAATTACGTCTTATTTGCTGACCAACTCCAATAAGGAGGATATTCTTAGGTCGCCAAGGCCTTTTTTATGCATGTTCCCGATTTGGATCACCACGTTGTTTCAAATTTAGCAACTATATGTGACCTTATTTTTTTCACTTTAAAGCTTACTTAGAGAGTGGGTATTATACTTTCTTCAAAATTTATTTGCCTTCTCAACTTCTTACCGTCAAATCACGTGGTAATTTGTACTAATACTAGTTATATACAGAGACTGACATAATCATGAGTAAACACAAAACTGGTAATTTAACCACTTGAGTGAGGAAAGAGATAAGCATATTGTATATAATGAAATGACCTGCTGAGCTAGCAGAGAATGTTAGTTAGTAACAAAGAGATCGCCAGCGTGTGAAACAATAAATTAGTTTCGTAGCTGCGTAGACCGCTTCGTAGAGCGTAGCGTTTACGTAGAGCTTATCGTAGCAAGCCCGTAGCAACGTAGCCAGTTTATTGACTTGTCTAGTCTTAACTTATTGTACGTAGTTTGCTAGAACTTTTATTTAAGATGGAAATAAAGGCAGATTTCTGACGGAGGCAATTATTTTTACCCGACTGCGAAAGAAGGAGGGTTATGTTTTTCGAGTGTATGTATGTAATATTTCTTTGGCACGCCCTAGAGCCTAAACAGGTTGTCGTATTGATTTATGTGAGTGGTGTCAATAGATTTGGCTTAGTTGTGAGAGTGACACTGGGTACATCAAAATTAAAAATAAACAGAAATTGAGGATGATACACAGGTTTAACGATTTAGCAGTCGGGTTTTTTAAACTCTCTTCTTACCACTTTATTATGTATGAAATGATAAATTGATCTATACCTACACAAGTAATAATTTGTAAAAGTGAAACCTGAATTCCATTTGACACGCAACACCTACGTCACTACTAATGTTCTATTAGAAAATTAAATGTTATATTAAATAAAACGAAAATCACTAGACCTTTTTTGATAAAAGAGATAGAGAGAAATGGAAAGAAAAACCCATTCGGACCAAAAAATATTTTTTGATAGGCTCTAAATGTATTAAAATATTGATGAACATACAAAAATATATATAGCGACGATCATAGTACCCCTTCTTTTTGAAAATTGGTAAAAAGAGTAAGTCCTGATTGTGACCTGTCAGTCAGGCATTACTGATTAACTGTTTTTTTTATCTTTAAGAGCCGAAACCATTCAACCTAAGGAGTAAGGATTGTAAGGAAATAGCTGGGCCTCGCGGTTTCACCCGCGTAGTTCTACTAAACTAAACAAACTAAAACTAATATCAAACTACTTTTTTGAAATCGTTTAAAAAGTGTCTTATGTTCTTCTCCTGCTTCTAAGCTACCTCGCCAATTTTCAGCCAAATCGGTTCAGCCTTTTTTGAGTTATGAATAGTTTAACTAACACTACTTTCTTTTATATATAGATACTAGCTGTGCCCCGCGGTTTTACCCGCTTTGTTCTACTAAATTAAAAACAAACTAAAACTAACTTCGAACTACTTTTTCTGAAGTCGGCTAAAAAGTATCCTGTGTCCTTCTCCTGGTTCTAAGCTACCTCCCCACCAATTTTTCATCACATCGGATACATTTTGGAAAGTGTGCCTTGGAATTGCATGAATTGATTCCCCCATCTCCATTCTACAATCGGACAAGAAGAGATAGTGTAAGGCGCTACCGGTTCATGGTAGAAGTTCCACGGACTCGCACAAAACGCTTCGCGTCTACATTTATTGTGCAAACTGCCAGGTTGTGGAATTCGCTGCTAAGTTGTTTATTTCCCGATAGCCATAATCTCGGTCTCTACAAATCGCGAGTGAATCGGTTTCTTCTAGGCAAGCGCGCTACATCCTAGACCGCGACGTTACTTTACATCAGGTGAGTTGCGGTCAAGCGCAAGCCTATCGACTATAAAAAAAACTAACTAACTTATAATCGGCGTACAAACAAAATTTTGAGTTTGGTCATACACCAAGTTTCATTAACATTGGTTGGAAACTATACGCGAGTACGAAATTTCTTGCAAACAACTAGGCATACAATCAGACAGACGTAAAAAAATATTTTGGCCCGACTCGAAGCAGAGAGACTTATTAAAAACTAAAACTTTTAGTAATGCCAACGGTAGAAGAATCAAGTAAATAAAATTAACAGACACTATAAAAAAAGGCTATAAAAAAAGTATTATAACATACTTAAAAGAAACAATTACTAAGAATAAATGACTATAATTTTACCAGAGAATTAGATAATAATAATTTTAAATAATAAGATTATTTACTATATATAAAGATTATAAAATAAATTATATATTAATTATATTTTTTTTAATAATTCAAATAATTACGTCACAATTAATAACCTCTAATCAAATAACCCACCCCTGACCGTTCCTGGTGCAAAAGTACCCATTATACTTGCAGCATTGCCACGTTAAATAGCAATAGCCATCCTCTGCACCAGGAACGAACTGGAGCGGGAGTCACCAGTCTTAACTTAGAGCCTACACCTATTTGAGCCCTGCTTCTTTAAAATAAATTATATTAATTATTATTAGACTAATGATTGATAAGATTTATTATTAGTCATCGCGATATTTTATTTCAGGATTCTAAGCTATATAACACTACGTACCGCAGCTTCTTAGCTGAATAATTAACAGCTCAGAAATACACCAGCTTATATCCTGACGCAGGGTTTTTACCCCCTCCCTAGGGGGCGACTTTACCTCATCGTGAATTATCTGCGTCTCGGGGTAACCTTCCAAGGAGATGTTGTATTTTAGCATTTTTATCTCTATTTACTGACGGTATATGAACAGTAATATGCTTGATCCCATGTGAGGTTTTTTATATTTCTAGTAAGGGTAAAATTTATAGAAAGATCTCGTTTATTATAGCATATAAGACATGACATCATTACGAACGACAAATTATTTATTTTCATATACCTACCGGGAAACATTACAAAGTTTAAAAGAAACAGACGGCTGATGGCAAAACAATTCTACGTCAAATATAGTAAATAGAAGTATTATTAGTATTTTTAATCATTTATTTCGGAACTTTATCAAATCCATATTTAGATACTAACATAACTCATAATAATTCACAATGTCAATTAATTAAAAATTTGAGTACACAAAAAATCAAAATAACTTCAAGTGCATTCAATAAATTAATAATGTAATACATGTATTCCATATATTCTGTCTCATTACAATAAGCATCTAGTTGTGTTGCAATGACCTATATAATGTCAATGGAATATGTAGACAAGAGGCTAGATAGAAGGCTTCAGAAAACCAGACTGTATATTTTCAAATACTTTAGACTGCACCTAACCAGTAAAAAATTTGGTTGCCACTAATAGAGTACTATATAAGTACTCGCGTGAGTAAAATCTATCTACGAAGCCTATGCGAAACACGAAGGAAGGTTGTAAAAAGTTAGTTAAATAACGTGTTAGAGCATTAAACGTGCGGTTTAAAGGCCCGTCTCCACTGCCAGTTACGAACACGGAATAAAGACGTAAGTGACTATATACTACCATATTGGACCTTACAGACGAACGAGTCTTGTGTTGTGAACTCTCAAATGTTGAAATAGGAATAACAATAAAATTGAATAAATGGCTATAGACCACTTAAGATCTATAGATAAATCCAAGTTTTCCAACTCACCACCAGGGAACCAGGGTTCCGTACCTTCACTCTAGGTGCAATTATTTGCTCCGCGTTCGCGACTCAATGTAAATAACAACTGACATGCAACTGACGCGTTCCGAACGTCCGTTAGGTGAAACTATTAAACGATCAAAATCGCTCTGTAAAAACACTCTGACGTTTATCTGATACATAGCCTATAGCTTGTATTTCATGCTACAGGTTTATAGCATGAAATACAAGCTTCCTTTTGACACATTAGTCCAAAACAGCCGTCCAAGGAATACTAATTCTCTTTTTCAAATTTGAAATTGTTAGAGAAGATTTTTTTTTCTATGCCTTACAGTACGACTGCTTCGTTGAAATTTAACAGGTTTATAGCGTGAAATACAAGTTTTTCTTTATATATCATATTATTCCAAGTTAACTGTCCAAGGTGCACAAAAAAAATATAACTGAGAAAATATTATAAAAAACATATTCCTTATTTTTACGGCATTTCGATACTTCTTGTTTTATAGATCAGCATTAGACTTGTTTAAGCGTGAGATTAGCTATAACAAGAAGATGCCCAGTGTTCCAGTAGACTAGAATATCGTTGGCCGCTAACTTCACAAAAATATCCTCCTTAATATGGTCGCATTATATGGCCACAGAGTTTGGCTGCCAACTTCACACCGGAATGCTTTTTCTGTAAATATTATTGCAAAATTACTAGTATTAATTGAAAGATAAAACATAACGTTTGTTAGTCGCGTTTCCTCCGCCCGTCTGCACAGATACACCGTGACACAGTAGTTCCCGTAATTATCTTGGAGTGTAGCCAGCAGGGTTGCCCAATAGAGATACGGCTTTAAGGCGCTTCATTATGCCGCCGCGACCTAAAATCTAAATTGCACTCATCCTTTCTTAAAGTTCATAGAAAAAAAGATTAAATTCCAATTTTAAAATATGTTTATACTCTTGTCTACCTCATGAAGGGTGAGTAGGTTGTGAGGCATTGGCTATTATTACGCTAACCATATTGCGCGATGGAGATTATTCCAGAAAAGACATTGCCATGTACTCGACTCGACTGTATGTTTTAACGCGATGTATAAATTTTGTTAATTTTTTTATTTAGTAGGTCTTACATACTTCAAAGATGGTGGTAGATAAAAGTTAATGTCAATTAAAATTTATTCAGAGTTATTCTAAAACCTTAACTAGGAAACACATTTCGGTTTTATCGAATTTAACTTAATGTATTATTGCATGTGTTAATAATAGGTAATTGAATAACCATTTTTGTTTAGCCTAGCTTTTTAGTTTGACCTAGCATTTTAGTTGAACCTAGCATTTTAGGTCAGCCTAACATTTTATTGATATTTACGGGTCTATGAATAATTCGACTGCTTGTATTTTATTTAGTCTTTTTTAAATAATAAAAAGTAACAGGATAAATCTAGTGATGAAATTAGATATATTGTATATTTATTACAAATATTTGATTATTAATATTTGATATTGAATTAAAAACATTTGAAACGCACTCGAAGTAGTTGAAGCGTTTCGGATGGGTATCGAGAACGGAAAATTACATGAAACTGAAAATCTGTAAAGCTCTTTGCTAGTTATCTCTTTGCTAGGTAATTTAATCTGTAAATTAAACGAAAATTTCATCATCTACTCTATACTTTTTTATGCATACCCACTAGAATATTTTTTATCAATTTCCCAATAAATGAAGAGGATTTTAATTCGACGGTGGTTCTTTTATGATTGTTACTCGTTTTCTCAAAACGGGATTGTTTTAAAATATTCTTTGTTTCAAAAGGTGTACGTGTGTAGGAGCACATACTTCTACACATACTTAGTTTAATTTTATGAAAGTCGGTCAACAGGTTATAATGAGTTTTAAATTGAAATAGCTGTAAAAGATCTACGTGCGCCTGCTGTAATGGATAGTAACTTTTTTAAAAGTATTATTATAGAGTTTTAAGTAGGTAATAAACAAAGAGCTGTGGATGCAAAAAAAAAATGTTTTGTCCGTAGTAAAGTTCATGTCAAGTCAAACATCCGTCACTTGAGCTGTCTACTACGATAGATGGCGGAGAATATAATAAATATTACGTAAAAATATTAAAAAAATGTTTTGTCCGTAGTAAAGTTCATGTCAAGTCAAACATCCGTCACTTGAGCTGTCTACTGCGATAGATGGCGGAGAATATAATAAATATTACGTAAAAATATTAAAAAAATGTTTTGTCCGTAGTAAAGTTCATGTCAAGTCAAACATCCGTCACTTGAGCTGTCTACTACGATAGATGGTGGAGAATATAATAAATATTACGTAAAAATATTAAAAAAATGTTTTGTCCGTAGTAAAGTTCATGTCAAGTCAAACATCCGTCACTTGAGCTGTCTACTGCGATAGATGGCGGAGAATATAATAAATA
Source organism: Ligdia adustata (assembly GCA_947049295.1). NCBI lineage: Eukaryota > Metazoa > Arthropoda > Insecta > Lepidoptera > Geometridae > Ligdia > Ligdia adustata. The sequence continues at coordinate 1,754,169 of OX346221.1, forward strand.
TTACGTAAAAATATTAAAAAAATGTTTTGTCCGTAGTAAAGTTCATGTCAAGTCAAACATCCGTCACTTGAGCTGTCTACTACGATAGATGGCGGAGAATATAATAAATATTACGTAAAAATATTAAAAAAATGTTTTGTCCGTAGTAAAGTTCATGTCAAGTCAAACATCCGTCACTTGAGCTGTCTACTACGATAGATGGCGGAGAATATAATAAATATTACGTAAAAATATTAAAAAAATGTTTTGTCCGTAGTAAAGTTCATGTCAAGTCAAACATCCGTCACTTGAGCTGTCTACTGCGATAGATGGCGGAGAATATAATAAATATTACGTAAAAATATTAAAAAAATGTTTTGTCCGTAGTAAAGTTCATGTCAAGTCAAACATCCGTCACTTGAGCTGTCTACTGCGATAGATGGCGGAGAATATAATAAATATTACGTAAAAATATTAAAAAAATGTTTTGTCCGTAGTAAAGTTCATGTCAAGTCAAACATCCGTCACTTGAGCTGTCTACTGCGATAGATGGCGGAGAATATAATAAATATTACGTAAAAATATTAAAAAAATGTTTTGTCCGTAGTAAAGTTCATGTCAAGTCAAACATCCGTCACTTGAGCTGTCTACTACGATAGATGGCGGAGAATATAATAAATATTACTTAACCATATTTAAAAAAAAAACTTATTTTCACTGAAATTTTCCATATTTTTATAGCCTATAGCACTCTCCGGATCTTTAAATATCTCTGTGCAAGAAATCAAATCGATATGATACTCAATTATTGAGAAGAAGACGAACAAACAAACTATTAAACACACAACACTTTCGCATTTATAATAAGTGTGGGGATGTGGAAATTGTATTTTAAAGAAAATTAAACTTAAAGTTAAACACATCTTGTACATATGTGTATTATTTAGAAATTCAATTATTCAAGAGTATTATGCCTAATAATGTATTGAAAACACATTAGAAGCGATATATCAAGGGTGGATTGTTTATTTTAACAAACATCTAACTAATTCTGCATAATCTTAAAACCTTACAATACAATAATCAAAGATATTAAAATACAAAAGAATATAAAATGAAGAAGAACAGAAAGTCCCACGCATTGCTGGTGGCAATGCCTCGGAGCAACGCAATTATGTCTGATTTATTTAATTACAGCCTTAATTCCGTCTGAAAAGGGATGAGATTAGGCGCCGCCAGGGTACGAGGAAGCAGTAGGCTCATTGGGGAAACACACGGAAATTATTTACTTTAATTAGGTAAAATTTTTTTTTTAATGTTTTACTCTATAGGTACATGATAAATTATACAAGTGAATATCATTTAGACGATTTGCTTTTAAAAAATGAAGATGTCTAAATTACATGTCACTTCTACTTATTTAAAAAACAACACGAATATAATACGTATTTATTATTTTATTCTTAGAAATTGTTATTTTTTTTGATTGAACATGAAAAGAAGAAAAACGTGTACGTACGTTCACTTACCATTTTTTTTGTGATTTGATGGAATAAAATTAATTTTTTTTAGTCACAGATACAACTGTGTACACAATTAAAAAAAAACATGAATACTGCTTTCTGTCACAAACCTGCTCCAACTCAAAATAATGCTGGCTGAAACAACAATCGCTGATCTTCCGTTGGAAACGGGAGGTGACGTCACGCACGTCACAAGGCAGTTAAGAAAGGATCAATTGTCGAATTGTTGTTGTTTAGTTTATTGTCTGGCAGCAAAGGTCCTAGTATCAACGCAAGTCCTAGTTACTTCTATAGAGATTTGCATGGAATATGAAAACTACGTTATTCCGTCTTTATATCTCTTACCCACACTTTTTCTGATAACGGAAAAAAAATTGAAGGCGTTTAACACCTTGCCGCTGAGACGTCTATTTTAACAAACTCTTTCTTAAAGTCAACCGACTTAAATTCAGCGTTCATACAAATTTTTAGCAAATAATTTACAAACCTCCCTGGAAAGTATAAATATCCAAACGATAAACAAACAAAATATAAAAAAGAACCTGTTAACTTAAAAGCTTCTAATTTTTTCGTAATTGGTAAAATGCTAAAAAAGTTTTTCTTCTGGTATGTAACATAAATTTCCTGTGTCCTCGCGCTTTATTTGAACGGGTTTTACCCACTAACCGGTTCACGGCTTAACCCTGCCGAAGCTCAGGCTTTTGCGACCCTAAAGGCAATAAAAATTAAGCCCAGTTCAACAATTACCGGGACAAACAATAGTGAGAACTTAATTGTCCGAGTGAGACGGTTTTTTAAACCGGGATTTAGGGTCGAGCCGGTTTTTACTGGCTGGTTTTATTGTAAGCTTAGGTTTGCAGGTGTTTAGTGCTTTCTAAGGTGTTTTTTTTTACAATTAGTGAATTTTTTATGGAGTTGTCTTTAACAAGTTACGTACTATTACTGGTATATTAAATTGGATTAGAACCTATTACAGATATATTAAATTGCACGCGGCAATGGTTTTAACGTGATTAGTTGTCAATAATAGAGATAAAATTTGACGCTGAAGTGAAACTAAACACGTAAAGAGGAATGTAAATCTTAAAAAACTAACAAGATTATTTTATTAAATTTACAGCTGGACCAAACTACCGCCAAAATAACTAAGAAAAAAAACATTACGAAGAAAACAAAGATACTAGTCTACGAGTATAAGGAGCGTTTCCAAAAAAGTTCCAAGATTTAAATGACAATTTTATCTCGATTATAAAATATACATAATTAGCTGCGCCTTAATAAAAAATAAAAAGTAGCTTATGTATTAATCCAGGGTCTAAACTACTTCCGTACCAAATTTTAACAGCTTTAGCTTTAGTCAGCTTGAAAGAGTAACAATCATTCACACATACATTCTCACAAACTTTCGCGTTTATAATGTCAGTAGGATTACATTTTATTATTACTCATATATATTATAAACTGTTTTCAAACTACACACACTTCCGAAAGTCACACTCACCTTATGTGTATAATAAGTGTTTTTATATAAGAAAGTATGTAATTAAATAAATTCAAAAATATGTTTAAATACTCCCGCGTTTTTCTACCTTTAATAACACAGACAATTTTTATTTAACGTGACCTTAAGAGCTAAAATCATTATTAAGAATGTTATTATTATTATATAATTATTTTGCCAATTTTCTGTACGCCAAGCTAGACTAAGTTAATCGATGAATGGTAACCATCAGCTTTCTGCAAAAGCTTAGTGCAAACAAATTATTATGATTTGATATGATATGATTTAAAAGAATAAAGTAAGGTGTTATATACTATTTTACTAGTTTGCTAGTAGAGCTAATAGTAGTCACGATATTGTTCGTAACATAGAAGTTTCATAGAAGTTTCAAACATTTCACCGACATTTGGCCCTCTAATGAGAATTCAAAATTTGAAACTTAAATATTTACAATTTATTTATGGGTTTAATTTCCAATATTCTTTTCTCGGTACATCACTCACACACTCTAAAATAAATTCACTTATGAAATTTTATGTCGCTAGATTTAGCAGTTTAAGCTTTGCATTGATTGTAACCCAGTCTGTCAGGATATACTTTTTTATAACATAGATAGAAGTTGTAGTCCCTTTTACCCACTTCTTGCCTCATCCTATTATTTTTCTTTGTCTCTATATCTGATTGTCTTGACAAGTGTTTCATCTTAGCACTACGCATTCTCAAGAGATGTTGATTCTTCAAGTGATCACTTAAATAAAAGGCATAAATAATAGTTAAATAGCTTATAGAAGAAAAGAAAGATTAGTAAAAGAATAATTATTATTTAGATTTTTTATTGTTTTTCCTCATTATGTTTTTTTACTTCCACGTTAAAACTAGCATATATTTCCTTTTAAACGTAATTATCAAACACTTGAACTGATTGATAAAATATATTTGAAGAAGAAACCAATTTTAAACGAAAAACAAGTATCTACCTACTTTCTGAACAACATAATTCTACAGAATAACGGCCACTTGGAAGGTACTCGTATTAAGAGGCCACTCCAGCACTGAGTTTTAAAACAAACATGCATATTCCTCCAATTCCTCTTTTTAGGGTTTCGTACCTGAAAAGAAAAAATGTATTAATGTAAAAGTAAGCCAGAACTGAAATAACCCAAAACCTAAACCACCGAACCTTGTGATAGGAAATTTGGAGGGTGTATTCATAATAAGGTGTCCTTAAAAAATATTTATGGGAATTCAACCTTTAAACAATTCAAAGCAACTAGAAACTCTTTTATATTCTATTTAACATCGAGTACAACGGATGACAGTCACTAGAATTCTTAAACAGGATCATTTTGTTGCCTGGCTGTTTATCAGTATGTCACGAACTTTTTTTTATGTACGCAAAAAGGAATTTAGTAAAAATATAGATCAAATACTTACGAATAAAGTACACTAAAAGACAGGAACACTATTTTTAAATACAAAGGCAAACACATTTTAACGACTGGAAAAAGGAAAAGGTTTCTGCATTGCTCATTTTTTTATATTGCCGTTTCTCGGAAACGTTTAAATGCATTTATTTCTATCTATCTGTTTTTTCTTGAATGAGTACTAGGTATTGCCTCTTAATAGTATCATCCAAGTGCATCTGATAATAGCAGTGCTTTAGACCGCGGCTTCGTCTGGGCAATGCTGCCAACCTTATAAAAGGTCTGGAAAAACGCCACATCAGATACAAAGAGTTTTATTCGTTTGCGTAAAGCTTAATAGTTACGGAATGAAATGAAACTTAACAACGATTTTAAAATGGCAATAAAGACAAGGCAATGGTTTTAATTTTAAAATGAAATCTTTCTTAGGTTAAAATTAGCTTTAAAATGTGTTCTATACAAACACAGTTCACGTGAACTGTAATATAAAATCCATTTTAATTATTTTATGAATTTACTAGCTGACCCGCTGAACTTCGTACCGCCTGACAGTTATGTATGTGTCTCACTTTTAGACCTTCTCTGGAGTACGACAAACATTTCAAGACTAAAAGCAGCTATATCGACCTAGCCGTTGTAGTAAACCACAAGCGGATTCATTTATAAATATATGTTTTATTTTTTTCTGTTATAAGATCTTTTTCCTGTCAAAAACAAACACAATTAATTTTCATATATATGTATAAAGATACTAAAATAGAGTAAACTTGTCTTCCAAACTTTGAACATCCGTTAGATCTCCTATTAAATTTCCAAATAATCATTTCGTAGTACACCCCTTAATAAATACACCCTCTAACTTTAATAGTTCTAAGTTTAGTGATTTAGGCAATGCGTTAATTAAGACCCGTTCGTCTGTCAGTCAGGATTTACTCTTTTACACATACAGATAAAACATAACATAAAATTTAAAACGCTTAAGTAGGACATTGCAATTAATATTGACTAATTGAGAGTTTCAATGCAACCGACGCAAAAAAAACATATTCTAATATTTACACACATAGAAAACCGGGTGCGTAGCGTCTCAAACTATGTATGCCAAAATTCAGAGTACGTAGATGTTAAATATAAAGTCAAGTTATACCCTTGTCGGGCGTACCCACAATATAATGTGCAAGTACATAACTTTAAATGTTGGAACTTTTAATATTATGTAATCCATTATATAAACCAATTCGAATAACATTAGTAGAATAGTAACCTCTGGTGGTGGGTTCGAGCATTTGGATTATCTGTAGATCTTAAATGGTCTATAGGTAATATTTCTGCTATATTTTTTTGTTGTTGTCGTCTTTAGTCTTTTTGTTTATGTTAATAAAGCCACTTGATACGTTTAAAAAAAAAGTTGAATAGTGATATTACATACGGTCAATATTATTACTCTAAATAATAACATTAGGCGGCACTTAAAATTATCTACATGCCAATAACCCGGTCATGGCAGTATCTTGAATGTATACAATTACAGAAACCAATCCTTACGCTCTTTGACTTTATTATTTTCTAAATATGTTACACTTGACAGGCTACGGGAGAAGGAAAACATCGCGAGGAAATCATAGTATGTTGATAGGGCGTTTTTTGCACTCGTTTGGCAAGAAGCTAGGTATTCAGGCTGTAAAGATCTGTCATCAAGCACGTTGTATTCCGACAGCCTTGCTTGAGATCCAGTGTCTTAAGCATGCTGCATCTAAGGTCACAGTATCACCTGTGGTCGTCGAAAGTCTAGCTAATATTATAAAAGCAAAAGTTTGTATGTATGTGTTTGTTAGAGAAGAAACTTCTACAGAGGGTACGATGTCAATTGGTGTACCACAGGGCTCTATTTTAGGGCCAGTCTTGTTTTTGATTTATATTAATGATATAACCAACGCATTGCCGAGTTGGGCTCATATAAATTTATTTGCAGATGATACACATGTGGGTATCAGAGACAAATGTAAATTTAATTTAGACGAAAATGTTAATGCAGTTATGGAATTGTTAAAGGAATGGTTTGACGCAAATGGTATTATTTTTAACTCTGATAAAACCATATCAATGCAGTATCAGTCAAGGTTGGGTATTTTTGGGAATTCTATTAGTAAAACAAATATATTTCTAGGTTATACAATTGATAACACAAGTAGTCATAAATCTCACATCGATAAAATTTGCAACAAAATGGCAAGTGGTAATTATGCTTTATTTAAACTCAAGCCATTATTAGATAAAAAGTCACTCATCTCTGTCTATTATGCATACGTTCATTCTATAATAAGATACGCTATAACTGTTTGGGGAAACGCTAAAGATATCATAAAAGTTTTAAAATGTCAGAAACAATCTATAAGAACAATGAATGGTTTGAAAAAACGTAGTCCTGCGAGAATACACTTTAAAAATGATAAAATAATGACAGTTATATTACTTTATATTTATAGTAGTTTATTAGAGGTACACGAGGATACGGAAATACCGGAAAAAAGAATTTCACGTAATAATAAAAAGGGCGAGTCCTGCCTGTCAACGGATTATCTAAGTGTAAGAAACAGGGACTTTACACCAAAATATTAATGTACAATAAATTACCAAATAGCGTGATGGAACTCAATTTTAAAATATTTAAACAAAAATTAAAATATTTTTTTGAAAGAAATCCTTTTTATAAACTCAGTGAATATATGTCAATGCAGCTTGTGGAATCATCGTTCTTGTGTGATGAACAACAATTACAAAATGTTAGTAATAGGTAAAGAAATAAATGACAATGTAAATGTATAATATAATAACTATTTGTTCTTAGAACTATAAAAGTATTTATAAGTTAAGTTTATTTTTAAAGTAATTAATAATTAAAACGTAACAAGACTTGCCTGTAACGAATGTTATTTAAAGGCCAATAAATATTTCTTATTCTTATTCTTATTCTTAGTTACTCTTTACTCTGGCTAATAGGATTTGGATGATATTTAGCGTCGAGATAGCTTATTATCTGGATTAACACATACGCTAATTCTTATCCCAAAAAAAGACAATATTCTTAACATAACGCATAACATCGCGCGGGGCGCAGCAATTCTTATATAAATAACAAATACTTTTCCTTGCAATCTGGCTCCATTATCCTATAGATTTTTCCGAAAGATACCGTCAAAAAGTTTTCCCCAACTCATCGGCCTCAGAGCTCAATACAAATACGAAAGTGGGCAGATAATAAAATACCACGAAATTCCTTCATAAAAGATTACTCTCAGTCCGTGGAGCTCGCACCACCTTTTTCAATACACACACAATTGACAATTCAAGGACAAAACATACCGTGTACTGCAGTAGTTGAGTTCGTATTTTTTTTGTTAGTGTTAAGCTACAAAATGATTTCATAATACTTTTTAGAGAGCATCAGCCTCCTGACCTTATCTCATTACGTGGGGTCTGCACAGCATGTCTTCCTCTTCCGTTCTACTCTTACCGTTATCGTTTTTCACTCCCTTTTCACACATATCTCTTTTCACAGACATACACATTACATTACATTACTCTTTAGAGAGCGATCAAAAATAATACAACGGGCAGAAATTTAAACTGCGTAAAAGGAGGTACAAAAAAGAGAAAGGAGAAAAAAAAGGAATATAAGAAAGCCATAAAAGAAGAATTCATACCCATAAGGGTGCAGTTTCACACTATCACATCACACTAACATTATGGAGGTGATAATTTGTTTATGATGTGTGAATTTGTTACACTTTCACACTCAAACGGCTAAACGTTAAATGATATTTAGTGTGAAGATAGGTTGTAAACTATATTCTCCGGTAACGCCGAGTAAGCGCTATACACACAGAGGAAACAAATTAAACAATTTTTATACATGCAAGTACATAACGTCATCCGCCTTGAAATTTAAACAACTTTTGCACGAATTTATTCTAATTTGAATCACATTAAATTGAAGATTTTCGTTTATGGTTGTACACCGCATGTGTCTGTCAAATATTATTAAAATCGGATAACCACTTGTAATCTTGTAATACTTTTGTTAAGAAAATATTCCCTCAATCGCAAATCCACGACCATATTTTTTCTAGTAAAGCCTGTAATTAAAAAAAAAAACAACTTTAAATGAACTATCATTTAAAGTTGTTTTTTTTTAGTTTTGTCAATATTTGTTGAGAAATACGATCTGTACGCATGTACTAAAATCTCAACCTACATATAAGTTTCACTTTATAGAAATTCAACTATTTGAGACGCAACATTATGAGAATTAATATCTTGTATCTTCCTCTCTGGGAATTCAACATAGTAAGTAGTAAGAGACGTGATTTGTAGTAATTATGGCCGAGTGGTTAGTGGGGTCGATTGCTGTGCAAGAAGCGCCTAACGTTGTGTTCCGGCAGACTTCTTAAAGTGTCAGTGTATTTCAGGGCCGCAGTGTCGCTGACTTCCTAATGCCTAGATAGATAGATGAACGCTTTTTTGTCGATACACAAAACATAAAAACAAAAAATATAATTGTACATGTAGTGTCACAAGTAGCGGCCTTATCGCTAAAAGTAATATTTTACAGGCCACCTTTGGATGGAGGTTATTGACAAAAAATCATGTATGGGATGGGTTGTACTTACAATAAAGAAATCAAGCAGTGTACAAGCTACCTAGCAGCCTAGCTGTGTTGAAAAAAAACCAAGGAGCAAAAATCATTTGTGCTAAGGTTTAGTCTCTGTATGTAATTGTCCATGTTGGGACAAGAGAGGCGTACGTTTGAGGGCCTCAAGGGCTATTTGAGGGTCTGCAGTTGATAATCCGCCCTTTTGAGGCGCTACTTGTTGTGTTCTTGTTACGGCTTCCCGCAAATATGGCTTTTTGTTTCCCTGTTCGTTTGTTGAACCCAAAAAACCTTTACTTCGCCATGTAGCAGATGTGTTTAGATTTTATTTGGAGGTAAAATCCCATCTTAATGGAGTTTCAGGCTGTAGTAGTACTAGATGTAAAATTGATATTTTTTACTAAATCCCAAAAAGAAGAGTCCTTTTCATGTTTGTGCTCAGATTTTTAGAGCGTCGGAATCGGAATCGGGTCGATTTGATAAATTATTTATTAATTTAAATATTTTTTTACAATATAATTGTTTATCACCACAGTGTTTTGAAATACAAAATCAAAATTGGTGTAATTTGTTTATTTTACTATCTCTATCTCTCCATGGTACACATGCTTTGAACATTTCCCTTCGTGGGGTCGTATTGAACTCATCATGTCCAACAACTACAGCCTAATCCGGCTTAACTAAGAAACAAAGTAGATTAATCGAGAATGTTATTTGTACTTGAGTACAAAAAGCCTTGCATTATACATTGTTATCTTCTAAGAGTGTACTTAGACGAAAGAAGGTCACTATACTCATCTTAAGAACAACTTTTAATGTGGGACCAACTCGGAATTTTGAGAAAAAAATCTGCTGTTCCATACAAAAAGTTTGTCGATCGTCGACATGATGATGCAGCTGATTATTTTTTTTCGAATTCAAAGGTGGCCTAATGGTAAAAGTTGTTCCTTCATCATTATCATCCACAGCCTTCCATATTCCACTGCTTGGTATATAGGCCTTTCTCATATGGTGCCATCTTCCTCGGTCCTGTGCCAATCGTGTCCAGGCTATACCCGCGACAGTTCGTAAGTCGTTGGCCTACCTTGCCGCCGGTCGACCAACGTTAAAGTTCCTAATCGTTGTTCCTCTGCACCAGAAAATTGACGCTCTTTCGGCTTAGTACATCAATAACCGATGACCCTGTGATAATATACATAGAAAGTCTTGAAATCTATATACCCTCTAAGTAACCCTCATGAATAGCTAAGCGATATTCTAATATATTAGCTAGCATTATGATATATATTTTTAACCTCTGTAGTCGTAAATCTCGTCGGGTGGACTGCCCGCTTTGTGCTTTATGATTTAAGGGGTTGAAATTGACTTCGTTGGCTTCAAATACGACGGGAGTTTTAGATTTAAGGTTTGATGATGTCGTTGGCGTAGTGGTTAATACACTTGCCTTTAGATCAGAAATCAGAGAGCAGATCTTGTTTGATGCCTGGAGGAGGCGGTTAATACCAAAATCTTTAATTAATTGTCTCCTGTGAGTGTTATTGTGTAGTGCAAGTTATTTGGTGTTTGTTCTGTGAAAATTGATGAGTTTTTTTTACAAAAAACGCTTATTTGTAGTATGATTATTTCATAATAAGAACGGATTTAATATCCGGCAGAGTACAGCTTGTAATAGTCTGAAACCAAACAACAAAACTAAGGCAGGTAATTAAAGGGTTTTCTTTCGTGTCAGAATTATGTACATTGCCACTGCTTCATATTTTTTACCTATAGAATGGTTCTTAAAAAAACTGAGCGTAAAATAGAAAAACGTACCTGTTAAGATAGTTTCAGTGATATTTAAAGTCTTGACAGTTTTTTTTCCTGTATTAACGTGTTTATTTGCTTTGCACTAGCGTCTACGCTAAATTTTATTGATATATTACATTCCTATAAAGATTGTTTGGAAGAGATCGCTTTTGAGAGATAAGCCCGCTTTCGTGCCATGCTATTTGTTTTTTATTCTTTTTTTTTGTTGTATTTTGTAGTGACAATGAAGAATTATTGTATTGTGTAGGTATATAAAACCATTTTTTTAAACAAGGACACCTGTGAGCTTTAATTTATGTAATTGTCTTTTACATTTTAGTTTTGTAAAACTTCTATAGATACCCAGCTAAGCGACATTTCAAGCTCGTTACAGCAGAATTTTCTTTGCGAATGCATTTTTAATATTATATACGAAAGAAATTCAATTTTCTGTACGTCTTTTGAAGTAATTCTATAACAATATAAGCCGAGCTTATCTGTACGGAGCCACTTGTGTTCGAATATGCACCTTATATTACGTTACTTGCTTCCCTGAAAGCATAATAGTCTAAGAGCTAACCGCATTATGTTACTAATAGCTATCTGTTGTAATAAAGTGATTGAATTAATTGACTCTTTATGGCAGACACACAAAAATCAAACATACAGAAAATATATTATGTACATATAGTGTCACAAGTCTTCCAGATAACTTTAGGATTGAGACAACTTACAAAATAAATATAGTATAAGACGGGATATACTAACTAATCAAAATTTATAATTCTACAAATAAACGACTGACACCGGAAGAGAGAGAGAGAAAAAAGATTTAATGTATATACATTTTGTCGCGGCAAAATAATTGAGTACCAAAAATATATTGTTATATATCAAAGCAAAAAATAAATAAATACAGAAAACAGACAATCTCTGGTTAGATAGTTGCTAAATAGAACTTCTTCACCTTATATTTAAAAATAGGGAGTGATGAAGCTTTTTTTAGGTCTATAGGTAATGCGTTCCAGAGCATAACTGATTGAATGGGAATTGAAATAAACCAAATTAATTAAGAGAAATTTATATGTTTGAGACAATAATAGCTAAAAAGAACTTAAGGTTTGTAAAGCCTCTTTGAAAAATAAAATAACCATAATTTTTTACTTCAGAGTTCTTTATACGAATAGGTCAGTATTGACTGATTGGTTAATTCTCTATTTTAGACACTATTACATTTAAATACATATTAAAACTATTATTTGTAATAAAGTGTCACAAATTGCGGCCTTGAGTTATAAGATACGTGGTTCAAGATGGAAAATACATAAATAGTTTCAGGGGCCCTATTTTTGAGCGCGATAGAAATCTTATTTAGAAAACTAATGCGTGTTTGATTTGCTTTGTTAAAAAGACGGGTTTATCACGTACCAGATTGTAGGAATGCGCCCGGCGAGCGGCCGAGCGTAGTGCGAGACATGTCATCGTTGAAGACACGAACGACTCATTCCATCCCTGATGAAGTTCACCGAATGGGACCGAAACTATAGTTGGACGTTTCCAACAATCGTGGACGCTAAAAAACTCGTCTTCTTAAACAATGCGATAGAAATCACCGTTGAATTTCATTTCGTATTGTTAGCGAAAGGTATTAGTTTTTAATGATGCAATATAATTGCAAATCGTTCGTAAGTGACGTTATTAGCAAGTGATGAACTCAATCGAACGTTTCAAAAATAGAGACCCCGGTAACAAATCACATCGCAATTCATTCTGTTTATCAAATATAGTTATTTAAACAACCCTCCAGCTCCTGGAGTACAATAGCGCTGTTATGCATCGTGCTCGTAAGCAGCATAACTATGCTGTACCGATACGAACAACGCCTGGAATTGGCAGGTGCTGTATGTAAACTGATACTTGCGAGGAGATAATTTGCTCTACGTGAGGAATTTTACCAACATTGAACAGCTTTGTGTTTAATATTTTTATGTTAAGTATTTACTGCTACTTTGACAAAATATGACGCAGCGCAACAATATACTTTGTGCACTTATTAACAGACTTTGAAGAGGGAATTTTCTGTCTTAGAAAAGTCTGTGGAAATTAAAACAATTATATCTTTCACACCACTAGTATCTGTCGCATTATATGGAACTATCCGTTGGATTTTGACACGCGTAATTTAGTAAAATCATCAGTTTAATGTTTCTCTTCACTATCATGTTATATAGAGAAAAGATTTGGATTTTTGTATGTAACGTCTATACTTAAAAACAACAGACCAATTCCTAAAAAGCTTTTGCCGTTCATAATCTAGAAGCTGTGCATTCGCTCAATACCTTTGAAGTTATCTAAACAATAATTAAAGACCACGTTTCAATGTCATATATGTATCATGCAGCTTACACTAGTTCAAGACAAATTAAGGCTGATGAAGCCAATATAATTCATTTCACCAACTATGGCTTTGTCGAGATATATCAATGTCTTACTTTATTTAATATGTACTATAACATTATCACATGAGAACGATAAATTGCCTAGAATTTGAATAATAAAAGCAGACAATTTTAAATTCAAAACTAAAGAAAACAGTGACAAACTTTTATGCGTTACCATAAAATCTATCAACCTTTATAGCAAAAGAAAGAGCATTCGCCACCCAGCCGCGTATTAAAAACAAACCGGTAAAAGTTTACCGAATAAAAAACAAACTTTCCGTTCGTTATTCCGACTATTTTCCCGCGTTAAAAACATTTCGGCGGCCATTACACACAGTTTTACGATACAAAACTCATTACAAAGGAAAGGTTTTAATAGTTCACGCTACCCCTTATACAATACACTAAGGGCCAAGCCATATAAGAAGCTAAAAAATCACCTTTGTACAATGACGATAAACTTGTGTTTTTAGCAATATGGCGAGATTTGGAAACCGACTTCCAAAAAGGCAGAGGATCTATGTGCGTCTGTTTTTTTAAAACTTACGTCAAAACCACAAATCAGCTCTCTAAAGCGAAAATCTAATTAATAAGCGCTGCCAAGTCATCTATTTAAATTTGGTGTAAGCATAGTCTAATAGGTAGTAGATGAATACTAAATACAAGTATCTACCTACTTCCTACATACGTAGTAGGTATTTATCTACTATCTTACCGACTTACTATCTATTATCTACTTGGCCTGGCTGTTACTAACTTCAAATACATGAGTGGGTACTGCTTACAATAGTTTATCTAAATTTATTTTTTGCTTACGATTATTATTTCTGGTGTGAGGTCTGTTTTTAAATAAACGCATTTACAAGATCTCAAGCTATATGTACATAAAACATAACTCATAACAGATAGAAAAACTACATGGTGATGTCTCCATTCTATCTTCTTTAACGTGTACATTGCCGCCCGGGATTCAGATATTCTAGTCCGGGTGACAACACATCCTATCTATGTATAACTGTTTACTTGTTCTTTATTAGCTTAGAAACTATGTGACAATTTGTACCTTAGTAAACCATTTTGATTTTATTGTTCAATTAACGCTCCACCGTGTCCAAACTCTTACTTCCGATGTGTTTCGCTCAATGTGCCCTGACCTTTATCCCTCTTTGTGTTCCGCCGGCACCAAAACGAATTTTCCAAGGCAAGTTTTTCTCCTTTCACTAAAAACGCTTTTCGCTACTAACTGTGACGTAGACATCAAAGAATTCCGCTACACTTCGGGCGCGCAAGAGTGCAGTCTTTGGGAATTCTAAAGTCCCGTAAAGTTTTGAGAAACCTCAGGCAGAAATGCCTTTTCAATGGGAAACTGTACTGAAACTATATTATAAATAAATATGTTAAGCTGTGTAATATTTAAAATGATAAAAGAAAGCTTTCAAACGAATGAGTGAGTTAAAATCATGTAAAATAAATGTTATTTTTAAAATAAGGTGCACTTTTATATCGAATACAAGGATAATATGTAGGAAAAATATTGCTAGATAAGAGTTTGCTCACAAAGTAATTATATAGCAGATATTTTATTTTAATCATTACTTTACTTTCTAGCCTGTTCTAGGTACTTATGTACTATGTCAGAGTTCAGAGTGAACTGGTATCTTCTAGGACTAGTATAGTCAATAAAAGAAATTATTCTAGGTTAGTCAATAAAAGAAATTATAAACTTAAGAAATTAAGGGCATAATTGTTTCCCTTGATATGATATCTATTTTTTTTTTTTACTTTTAGTATATTAATTAAAGCAATTAGATTAATAAATCGAACACTTCTGTTGTTCTGTTCCTGCTAGGCCGACGTTCATGTTTCATGCAAGTAAATGTATTTTTCTCTTTTTTGCATAAACAACACCTTGATGCCACATGAGTGTGTTATGGGCTTACTGTGTGTGTAAACATGTGTGATTAATGTGTGACTGTGTAAGAAAGTATATTTCATTTGATGATGCGCTTTTACTGATTCTTTGGAAGCTTGTAAGAGGATTTTCCTTGAGATTGTTTTGCCGCTTAAAAGATTATTTTCATAGTTAGGTTTTTAAATTTAACTGGTTTAGATACAGTGAAATCCGGGATTTATATTAATTTTACATCATCAACACTGTTCTACCGAAACTTCTAAGCTATAAAAAATAATAATAATACGTTTGTAATATTCTAAAACAGTAGAGCTAGCAACCGTATTTTTGCTATCCTGTTAACAATTTATATTTAACTTTATGTACTCACGCCGAGTTAAATCTATACTAGTGGCCCGGTACGTGTTTCATGCTTGTACTGTCAACACTGAAAAAAGTTTCAATTTGACAGCAACCCCCCCCCCCCCCCCCCATTAGTAAAATGATCCGCCATTTACTGAATTCATTTGTTACAAAAAATGTGATAAATGAAGAACCGCTAGACCGATTTTGTGCAAAGTTCACATAAACTATCTAGGTACTAAATAGTGCCTAAACATTTGGTTTGGATAGGTGAGCCCGTTCTCGAGTTATACAACGAAAAGTGGTATTGATTTTTATATATGTTGATTATAGAGAGGAAACATTTGATTGTTTGTTTGTATGCATTGAATTAGCTCCGGAAAAGCTACCCTTAAGAAAATGATAGTTCATTGTCAGTGAACCTGTATACAGGGTTATCGGTTAAGGGTGTACTAAACCGAAAAGGAGTCACTATATTCATCCTAAGGAACAATTTAACTTTTACTATGGGACCAACTCTGAATTCGAGAAAAAAAATTGCTGTTATAATTGCCCCTACATATTCTCACAAACTTAAGCGTTTATAAAATTAGTAAGATTTTGTTTACATGTGACACATCTTTTCATTCATTCACAATTGCCTGATTTTCTCACTAGTACGAGATTCTAAAAACATTTTAATTTACCATTAAATCGGCACTTTAACAAGGCTTGTTACAATCGGCCCACAAGATGTTATCGGTCCGTAAGTTCTGTTTACATGGTGACCCGATTTAAAAATAACATTATCTGTTCAGAAGACAATACAAGCCGTTCGCGTTGACCGGCACGTAGGACGGCAATCTAATCAACTTTGTGGCCAGGATATATTAGTAAGAGCTAGCGGATAGCGGTTATAATAATCCCCTACTGACGTATTTACTGACCTAATTTGTTTTTTTTCTAGTTAAATGTTAAATGTTATGTTATGAACATTACACGAGCTTTTGTGCGTGCGTGACGTCACCTGCCGGCACCAACGGAAGAACCAAGACCAAGAACGAAAGACCAAGTTGGAACCGGTTTGTGTCAAGAATCTTAGATATTAATTATGAAGTCTCTGTTAGTGCAAGTAGTTTTTTGGTATTAATGAATTTATTTCTTTCTACTTCTTAATATGTACTAAATATTAACTAAGAAATGACGGTTGTTTTTCACTCGATTCGAAACGCCGCCGTGTGAGTCTTTGGTACTAAAATTGTCTTTATCCCTTCACTAATACTAGTTCCATGTATTGCACTGGACGCACACGCAGCCATCAGCGCCAAAATGGCAAAAATTAAATGGATTCATTATCACATTGACAATCCGAAGTCCAGCGTACTTGTGTAATACAGGTGCTATCACACATAATTATTACAAATGCGAAAGTACATATGTTGTTGTTTTCTCTTTTATCTCAGTCACTGAGAAACAAATTGCCTAAATTTTAGCATAGATAGTTTGAGGTCCAGAGAGTACCATACATTTTAACTGAACCCCCATTTCACCTCCTTCTTTGTTAACTTTTACCTACCCTGAGTGTAGGTCTCTTCTTGCGCGCGCCATTCTTTCCGGTCCTGTGCTCCCTCTCCGGGGTTACAAAACCTTTCTTAGCTTGCCCCTACACTTACTGAATACATATATCCTCCAAATTTCATATCTCTAGACCAATAAAGGCTTTGTGTTGATTGGTTTTGCTTATAGATGATTTCATTTCTCATAATAACACATAATCAATGCAAACCCACTCAAACCCAAAAAAACTGTCCAAAATAATATTTTCACCTTCTTCAGCCACCAACACCGTTCATTATCAGGCAATCGTATAATGAATGTCTCGCTTCGCAACATTCCTTACACAAACCCCAATCGTTCTTTGGACACCATCCAAATGCCGGTACTACCTCGGAGGCTAAGCGTATATAAAATAGCTGTATACTTTACTGATTGCGACGCGTATGGCCAGAGCGGAGTAATAAAATAATTCGCTGAACTTGGCAATGCAGTATTCGATTTGACTTTTGAACTGGCTGATTGTACATAAATAGTTTCAGGGGCCCTATTTTTGAGCGCGATAGAAATCTTATTTAGAAAACTAATGCGTGTTTGATTTGCTTTGTTAAAAAGACGGGTTTATCACGTACCAGATTGTAGGAATGCGCCCGGCGAGCGGCCGAGCGTAGTGCGAGACATGTCATCGTTGAAGACACGAACGACTCATTCCATCCCTGATGAAGTTCACCGAATGGGACCGAAACTATAGTTGGACGTTTCCAACAATCGTGGACGCTAAAAAACTCGTCTTCTTAAACAATGCGATAGAAATCACCGTTGAATTTCATTTCGTATTGTTAGCGAAAGGTATTAGTTTTTAATGATGCAATATAATTGCAAATCGTTCGTAAGTGACGTTATTAGCAAGTGATGAACTCAATCGAACGTTTCAAAAATAGAGACCCCGGTAACAAATCACATCGCAATTCATTCTGTTTATCAAATATAGTTATTTAAACAACCCTCCAGCTCCTGGAGTACAATAGCGCTGTTATGCATCGTGCTCGTAAGCAGCATAACTATGCTGTACCGATACGAACAACGCCTGGAATTGGCAGGTGCTGTATGTAAACTGATACTTGCGAGGAGATAATTTGCTCTACGTGAGGAATTTTACCAACATTGAACAGCTTTGTGTTTAATATTTTTATGTTAAGTATTTACTGCTACTTTGACAAAATATGACGCAGCGCAACAATATACTTTGTGCACTTATTAACAGACTTTGCAGAGGGAATTTTCTGTCTTAGAAAAGTCTGTGGTAATTAAAACAATTATATCTTTCACACCACTAGTATCTGTCGCATTATATGGAACTATCCGTTGGATTTTGACACGCGTAATTTAGTAAAATCATCAGTTTAATGTTTCTCTTCACTATCATGTTATATAGAGAAAAGATTTGGATTTTTGTATGTAACGTCTATACTTAAAAACAACAGACCAATTCCTAAAAAGCTTTTGCCGTTCATAATCTAGAAGCTGTGCATTCGCTCAATACCTTTGAAGTTATCTAAACAATAATTAAAGACCACGTTTCAATGTCATATATGTATCATGCAGCTTACACTAGTTCAAGACAAATTAAGGCTGATGAAGCCAATATAATTCATTTCACCAACTATGGCTTTGTCGAGATATATCAATGTCTTACTTTATTTAATATGTACTATAACATTATCACATGAGAACGATAAATTGCCTAGAATTTGAATAATAAAAGCAGACAATTTTAAATTCAAAACTAAAGAAAACAGTGACAAACTTTTATGCGTTACCATAAAATCTATCAACCTTTATAGCAAAAGAAAGAGCATTCGCCACCCAGCCGCGTATTAAAAACAAACCGGTAAAAGTTTACCGAATAAAAAACAAACTTTCCGTTCGTTATTCCGACTATTTTCCCGCGTTAAAAACATTTCGGCGGCCATTACACACAGTTTTACGATACAAAACTCATTACAAAGGAAAGGTTTTAATAGTTCACGCTACCCCTTATACAATACACTAAGGGCCAAGCCATATAAGAAGCTAAAAAATCACCTTTGTACAATGACGATAAACTTGTGTTTTTAGCAATATGGCGAGATTTGGAAACCGACTTCCAAAAAGGCAGAGGATCTATGTGCGTCTGTTTTTTTAAAACTTACGTCAAAACCACAAATCAGCTCTCTAAAGCGAAAATCTAATTAATAAGCGCTGCCAAGTCATCTATTTAAATTTGGTGTAAGCATAGTCTAATAGGTAGTAGATGAATACTAAATACAAGTATCTACCTACTTCCTACATACGTAGTAGGTATTTATCTACTATCTTACCGACTTACTATCTATTATCTACTTGGCCTGGCTGTTACTAACTTCAAATACATGAGTGGGTACTGCTTACAATAGTTTATCTAAATTTATTTTTTGCTTACGATTATTATTTCTGGTGTGAGGTCTGTTTTTAAATAAACGCATTTACAAGATCTCAAGCTATATGTACATAAAACATAACTCATAACAGATAGAAAAACTACATGGTGATGTCTCCATTCTATCTTCTTTAACGTGTACATTGCCGCCCGGGATTCAGATATTCTAGTCCGGGTGACAACACATCCTATCTATGTATAACTGTTTACTTGTTCTTTATTAGCTTAGAAACTATGTGACAATTTGTACCTTAGTAAACCATTTTGATTTTATTGTTCAATTAACGCTCCACCGTGTCCAAACTCTTACTTCCGATGTGTTTCGCTCAATGTGCCCTGACCTTTATCCCTCTTTGTGTTCCGCCGGCACCAAAACGAATTTTCCAAGGCAAGTTTTTCTCCTTTCACTAAAAACGCTTTTCGCTACTAACTGTGACGTAGACATCAAAGAATTCCGCTACACTTCGGGCGCGCAAGAGTGCAGTCTTTGGGAATTCTAAAGTCCCGTAAAGTTTTGAGAAACCTCAGGCAGAAATGCCTTTTCAATGGGAAACTGTACTGAAACTATATTATAAATAAATATGTTAAGCTGTGTAATATTTAAAATGATAAAAGAAAGCTTTCAAACGAATGAGTGAGTTAAAATCATGTAAAATAAATGTTATTTTTAAAATAAGGTGCACTTTTATATCGAATACAAGGATAATATGTAGGAAAAATATTGCTAGATAAGAGTTTGCTCACAAAGTAATTATATAGCAGATATTTTATTTTAATCATTACTTTACTTTCTAGCCTGTTCTAGGTACTTATGTACTATGTCAGAGTTCAGAGTGAACTGGTATCTTCTAGGACTGCGTGCTTCATCTTCGGCCACATCGTCCGGTCCTATAGTCAATAAAAGAAATTATAAACTTAAGAAATTAAGGGCATAATTGTTTCCCTTGATATGATATCTATTTTTTTTTTTTACTTTTAGTATATTAATTAAAGCAATTAGATTAATAAATCGAACACTTCTGTTGTTCTGTTCCTGCTAGGCCGACGTTCATGTTTCATGCAAGTAAATGTATTTTTCTCTTTTTTGCATAAACAACACCTTGATGCCACATGAGTGTGTTATGGGCTTACTGTGTGTGTAAACATGTGTGATTAATGTGTGACTGTGTAAGAAAGTATATTTCATTTGATGATGCGCTTTTACTGATTCTTTGGAAGCTTGTAAGAGGATTTTCCTTGAGATTGTTTTGCCGCTTAAAAGATTATTTTCATAGTTAGGTTTTTAAATTTAACTGGTTTAGATACAGTGAAATCCGGGATTTATATTAATTTTACATCATCAACACTGTTCTACCGAAACTTCTAAGCTATAAAAAATAATAATAATACGTTTGTAATATTCTAAAACAGTAGAGCTAGCAACCGTATTTTTGCTATCCTGTTAACAATTTATATTTAACTTTATGTACTCACGCCGAGTTAAATCTATACTAGTGGCCCGGTACGTGTTTCATGCTTGTACTGTCAACACTGAAAAAAGTTTCAATTTGACAGCAACCCCCCCCCCCCCCCCATTAGTAAAATGATCCGCCATTTACTGAATTCATTTGTTACAAAAAATGTGATAAATGAAGAACCGCTAGACCGATTTTGTGCAAAGTTCACATAAACTATCTAGGTACTAAATAGTGCCTAAACATTTGGTTTGGATAGGTGAGCCCGTTCTCGAGTTATACAACGAAAAGTGGTATTGATTTTTATATATGTTGATTATAGAGAGGAAACATTTGATTGTTTGTTTGTATGCATTGAATTAGCTCCGGAAAAGCTACCCTTAAGAAAATGATAGTTCATTGTCAGTGAACCTGTATACAGGGTTATCGGTTAAGGGTGTACTAAACCGAAAAGGAGTCACTATATTCATCCTAAGGAACAATTTAACTTTTACTATGGGACCAACTCTGAATTCGAGAAAAAAAATTGCTGTTATAATTGCCCCTACATATTCTCACAAACTTAAGCGTTTATAAAATTAGTAAGATTTTGTTTACATGTGACACATCTTTTCATTCATTCACAATTGCCTGATTTTCTCACTAGTACGAGATTCTAAAAACATTTTAATTTACCATTAAATCGGCACTTTAACAAGGCTTGTTACAATCGGCCCACAAGATGTTATCGGTCCGTAAGTTCTGTTTACATGGTGACCCGATTTAAAAATAACATTATCTGTTCAGAAGACAATACAAGCCGTTAGCGTTGACCGGCACGTAGGACGGCAATCTAATCAACTTTGTGGCCAGGATATATTAGTAAGAGCTAGCGGATAGCGGTTATAATAATCCCCTACTGACGTATTTACTGACCTAATTTGTTTTTTTTCTAGTTAAATGTTAAATGTTATGTTATGAACATTACACGAGCTTTTGTGCGTGCGTGACGTCACCTGCCGGCACCAACGGAAGAACCAAGACCAAGAACGAAAGACCAAGTTGGAACCGGTTTGTGTCAAGAATCTTAGATATTAATTATGAAGTCTCTGTTAGTGCAAGTAGTTTTTTGGTATTAATGAATTTATTTCTTTCTACTTCTTAATATGTACTAAATATTAACTAAGAAATGACGGTTGTTTTTCACTCGATTCGAAACGCCGCCGTGTGAGTCTTTGGTACTAAAATTGTCTTTATCCCTTCACTAATACTAGTTCCATGTATTGCACTGGACGCACACGCAGCCATCAGCGCCAAATGGCAAAAAATTAAATGGATTCATTATCACATTGACAATCCGAAGTCCAGCGTACTTGTGTAATACAGGTGCTATTACACATAATTATTACAAATGCGAAAGTACATATGTTGTTGTTTACTCTTTTATTCTCAGTCACTGAGAAACAAATTGCCTAAATTTAAGCATAGATAGTTTGAGGTCCTGAGAGTACCATACATTTTAACTGAACCCCCATTTCACCCCCTTCTTCGTTAACTTTTACCTACCCTGAGTGTAGGTCTCTTCTTGCGCGCGCCATTCTTTCCGGTCCTGTGCTCCCTCTCCGGGGTTACAAAACCTTTCTTAGCTTGCCCCTACACTTACTGAATACATATATCCTCCAAATTTCATATCTCTAGACCAATAAAGGCTTTGTGTTGATTGGTTTTGCTTATATATGATTTCATTTCTCATAATAACACTCAATGCAAACCCACTCAAACCCTAAAAAGCCAAAAACCGTCCAAAATAATATTTTCACCTTCTTCAGCCACCAACACCGTTCATTATCAGGCAATCGTATAATGAATGTCTCGCTTCGCAACATTCCTTACACAAACCCCAATCGTTCTTTGGACACCATCCAAATGCCGGTACTACCTCGGAGGCTAAGCGTATATAAAATAGCTGTATACTTTACTGATTGCGACGCGTATGGCCAGAGCGGAGTAATAAAATAATTTGCTGAACTTGGCAATGCCGTATTCGATTTGACTTTTGAACTGGCTTTAAAACGTGAAAACGTGTTATGGCGTTTAGCTGTGACGCGCAAAATTTGATGCAAGTGCTTTCTCACTCGCAATTTCCTGATTTATAATTTTTTATTTAAATGCAAATTTTAGATTTTTTTATTGCATTTTAAATTGTGCAATAACAAGTTGAACATAATATAGAACATTTTCATAAATTATAATTTAATTTTACAATCAGCCCTTTCACTAAAACCATGAACCACTTCACCACTCAATATTAAGCGCTAAGAACTTAAATAGCTAGATAAATTCTTGAAGGAAATACAAATCATGTCGAGGATCAAGTTATACTCAAATACAAGTAGCCGCAACCGTTCCACAAATATAGCTTACATAGATAAGTTACAGCTTAAGGTATCCATTTCAACCGAAGACTTATAAAAAATTCTATTAGATGTAAGTAACTGCCATTTCACTAAGCCTTTTTTTAATTCTGCAAATATTCACCAAAGCTTTGAGGCTAAATAAACACTTTTTAACCCCACAAACACGTTTATACCAATAAATACCAACTTGGAATGAATGTATCTTGTAATTTGACTGGCCGGTTGGCGCAGTAGATAGCAACCCTGCCTTCTGCGCTGCTGATCCCGGGTTCGATCCCCCGACATATGTGTGCATGAACATGTCTGTTTGCCCTGTCTCTGGGTGTTTATTATATATATATATAAGTATGTATTTATGTATATCAGTGATCAGGTTACCATAGTACAGGCTTTGCCTAGTTTGAGACCTGAAGACCTTTGTGTGGATGTTGTCCCATATTTATCTATTATTAATTTAATTACTTTTCAATTATTTCGAGATCTTTATTGGTCTATAGTAAGTAATTTCATTGTTCTCAATCATAGCAGTTAACTTTTATTATCAACTTCCCGAAGAAGGAGGAGGTACTTTATTAACTCATTTAATAAAGTACCTCAGGTTTCAGGTTTCAGGTTGCCATAGCACAAGCTTTGCCTAGTTTGGGACTTGAAGACCTTTGTGTGGATGTTGTCCTATATATATTATTATATTATTATTTAAAAAATAAATTGTAAAGGTATTTTTTTTATCGGTGCCTGCTGTAGTGGAAGTTGGTAGTACCTTTGTTAAATAATATGACGTCATTTTATTTCTTTAGTTAGTAATTTTATTGTTCCTATATTGCTTGCCAGTTAGGGTTTATTTAAGTTATAAATTTGTCATTGAAACATTTGCTTTTATAGACATCAAATCATAAAAATCCAATCTCAGTAACATACTTTTCGATGTAGGGTCCTTTTTCAGTCTATATAACTGAATTTAAATTATTTTTACAGTTTAGTTTCCTTTTTATTTATTTTTGTGTCCTTTTTCAAAGATTATTTAGGTTAGAGTTATTCTTTCTTATTATTTGGTAAAAGAAGACTAGTTGGAGTCCGCGGTGTTACCCGCAGATTTCTACTTTATAGCTAATGGTACTCAGTAATAATGTAGCTTTCTAACGGCAAAATAATTTTCGATATCGGTTTTTAAGTTTATTCGTTTCAATCTAAAAATCAAAATCTTTCCTTTTTTTATACTTTATAGTATAGTAGACGATATGTTTGATATCGCGGGAATAAGCCTGGCCTGGACTGGCTCAAGACGCGCAAGTAAGATGCCCTCATCCAATCTTGGCCCAAACATAAAAAATAAACTTGTAAAATTGAGATGTTTTATGCATAAATAGTAAGATTAAATATTAATGTATATAGTGTGAAAAGGGCAATAAAGGTTATTTTATTGTACTATAAATATTAGTATAGATATACGAGTAGATTAGTTAGATCTAAGTTGAGCAAGATATCAAACTCTCCATTCCACGGTTTCAACTATTCAACTATTGAAAGTTTCTCAATCAAACATCAGCGATAGCTATCCGGGTCTGATTGAACTTTGACTGGGATAGATCACGCAAATTAAACATTAAAACGACTTTAAGGTACATTTAAAACCCGTTGAAAATGATAACGGAATATCGAAATGGTGGGTCTATGATAAATATATTAGAGCTCAATTAAATGTTTATAGTTCTTCTAAAAAGTGACAGTCGACTTTAATTGCGATGAATATAATTTTTATCAGTGATTCCGTTTTTCAAACCAAATAACTGAACTTTAATATATCAAGGAATCGCAGAGAGATTGGGAAAAATACCTAGATGAAAAAGAAAAAACGAAATGAAACATTCCAACAAATTAAGCTCCTCTTTTTTATGGAATCTGTTAAAAGTAATATAAACTAATAAACAAGAGGGCGGCCTATGTCCAGCAGTGGACAACTTCTGGCTGATGATAATGACTAATAAGTGACAGATGAGGGTATATAATTCTTATACCGGATTTTACACTATTAGTAAAAGTCCTACCATCATGTTATTAAAAGTTATCGGCACGTCTGTAACGAGAAGTGCTCGTTACACGTATCACGTATCTCTTAACTGTAGATACTGACACGGATAACGTATCTACCAGCTGCGGAAATATAGAGGCTTCATAAAAAGATACGGACAGGAACAATACGGGGCGGGGCAGACGGGCGACTTACCTTGGAGAACTCTTGCAGATACTACGATTACTGCTCGTATGAATCACTTTGAAGAAGTGTAAACAGACTTGTGCTTCTGAAAGATTTTTCTTATCTTTATTTAGGTTAAAAACCTAGACAACTCCATACCATATCATATAATCCGTACCATAGCTCTAAAGCAGCCAGTATGTATTGGCATACATAATATACCATTCTAATTGACCTCCTCTTTTTTTAAGTTGGTTATAAATGGAGGAAAACACATCAATATTAACCGCGTAGGAGAATTCTATGGAAAAAGTGGTACGTGCTACCATTTTTTCATAGATTTAAATTTCAAGAAACACATTAAGTATCAATGATAGATTTTTCAAGCAATTGAATTGGAGTAATAAAACATAAAAGTGCAGGGTCTGCACCGTCTACACCCAGCTTGTTTGGCATCCACGCTATAAAAACTGAGCCGAACTAAAAATAGATCTTGCTAAAACAAACTGAAACTTTTCGAATAAATCAGGGAATAGAGAGGCTGCTTTCGACGGACGGAGGGGAAAAGTTACTTTGACTTGGATTGGAACAGAACAGCTAGTAAAAAATAGAATTCAAATAACACAAGCTTTATTGTGCGGATTGTGATTATTTGTGCTGATTTTATAGCAATTTTACTGGTGCATGTATAATAATAAATATAAAAATAATAATACCTATACAAAGCAATTTGTGCTTTCAGAAGCAGGTTATACTGTCTTATAGTCTAGTCACAAACTTTAAGCGATAAGGCCGCCATTAGAAATATAGCATGTTTCTTGTATTGTTTTTAAATGGTTTTAAACTGGTTTTTTAATAAAAAGTTATCTTATCTTAATAGACAATATGAGATTACAACACTCTAGTGCATTAATCTCTTATTTTTGTTTTTTAACTGACTTTCAAAAGGAAGATGTTCTAGGATCGTCTGTATTATTTATTTAAGACTGCCGGGCATTTCACTACCAACACGCACGACTTTTTAAATATTTTTTAGTAAAAGGGAAATAAAGGCTGTTTTTATTTTCTTTTACACACGACTACGAAAATCAGTGATATTGTGGCCCTAGATAGAGCATGCCTCACCAGAAATACACTAGCTCACAAAGAAGGCTGTCGGAACGCACCATTATATGATTGGTGACAGATTTTTCAATTTGAGGGTGGTAACTAGTTATGCGAGCGTTTAAAAACGCCCTACCACGATGCCAACGATTTGAAACACCCAGTTCTTAAAATGTTTGGCATGTGGCAATTGACATTTCATTTTTGTGGTGATGGAAATTCGAAAATATCGAGATAATGTAATGAAGAGTTCATCCAAAAACGACTAGATTTTTATAGCTTTTAACGAGAATAACGTTATGCTGAACTTTTTTAAATTTTCAAAAACTTTTAAAACTTAATTATTATATTCTTAATAAAATAAAAAAGTATCTTAATAAAACTGGGGGGTCAGAAATTTGAAATGTTGTCAATTGTGTTTTAAGCTTTGCCTAAATGTAAGTTCTTTAATAAATGGAAAGTGCTTCTGAAGTAAGATTTAGTCATTTTTTCCTCATTTCTCAACATTGTTGTAGATTTAGTTTAACTGCTGCAATCAACACATTATTCCCAAAAGATAACTCTTTCATTTTATATTTAGATGAAAAGTACACAATAATCTTGCTTTTATGAAAAAGAAATATGTTTATTTCACCGTAAGACAGTAACAAGCATAAGCAGTCTTATTTAAAACTTACGTATGTTTGATTCATTTTGATTAACAATCGCGGGTATTGCGAGACGTGCCATCGTTGTGGACACGGCCGACTCATTTCATCCCTGATGCAGTTCACTGAATGTGATCAAAACTATGTGGACTTTTCCAACGATCAGGTACGCGTGCAAATCGTATTAGCGTATTTTCATATTCAAACAAAAAAGATATCTTTTTTTATAATATAAAAAGTGAAAGTATTGGAACGCGTACACACTTCTAATAACAAAAGATCGGTGCAACCCACAGAAGACCTTCAAATAAATCTCATATCAGTTCCCACATCTTCGAGTGTTTTATTAAACCGCAGGTCGCAGATGGTGCTGATGGATTATTCAAATCCGAGAACTTAGACCTAATAATACCTACTTTATCAGATATCAGAGATAAAATAAAAGACCGTCGGAATCGATTTTTTTAGGATTATGATGTTCATCACAGAAACAACCAATAACGTGTAAATCAATTAGTGACTTTAAGGCCGTGGGGACCGGGTTAGCTCATGTTATTTTCTAAAACTTATGGGAGCGTTTGATCGATTTGACGCGTGACCAGCAAGCCGGTTTTTATCTGGCCCAACGTATAAGCATTGCCATTCAGCGTGGCAAAGTGGCTATCATACTGAGCACGTTGCCATCTGGCGGTGGGTTATCTTTCTGTCACTTTTGTTGTTGTTCTAGTTAGTCATTTTGTTTTTGATAATAAAGTCACTTGTCCATCTATGACTAACTAATTATTAACGTATGTTTTATTCGTTATTATACATTTTTTTTTCGTTTGAAATATTATTTTTTTTATTTTTATAATATTAAGTTCACTGCAAACCCAACTATGTTATTTCATTATTATGGTTCTAATTCAAAAATACTGATACCATTCGTCTCTCTAATATCAGTGACAGCTGAAATTTCACTAATAAACTTCTATAGTCGGTAAAGGAATCGAGACTGACGAGAGGATATTGAGTTCTCTGTTTTAACTCACGGCACACAGCTTATTGAATTTGATCGGACGGAGAATTCGATTCTACTTTGAACTTCAGTAACATATAAAAAAAAACAACAGAAAAATCTGGAATCTTAAAAAGGTGTTTACAATACGAGTATAAGTGATTACTGACTTCAATTTAATTCGTCGAACGTTAGTATATTTCATTATGCTATTTTCATTTAAAACCTAAACTAAGTACTGCAACAATTTTGATACAATTTAAATGGGACCACTTTGGTGATATATTATAACCCTATAAAAATAAACCAAAAATAATAATTCATCAGTCTTCTCTAAATAATCAGGTAGCATACATTTCGGAAATCAGAAAAAAGTAGACTTACGAACACTACGTAAAAATATCTAAGAGCATAAAATAATAATGATAAATTTAGTGTAAATATTTTTCCATTGCAAAGACACTGACTAATTAGCGATGATGTTAATTATTTTTTTTTTTCAATATTTCAAAAAATATATATTATTATTTTTTGATTAATGTGTTGTTTTTTTATTATCACATTTTGCTATCTATTTACGATATATTTTTGATTCGATATGTTATATAAAAAATGATATTAATATTGGGATTAGTAGCTATGAAGAAAATGGAAAAAAGGCCATAATAAAATACCTTATTGCTTATGCTTTTAAGTATCTGCATTATTACATGGTAGATCAATTATATAAGATCGATCATCACTTTTAGCTCGCCGCTATGAATTATCTATGTGCATTCACGGAGAGATTGATTGATGACTGTAGAGAGTAAGAAAAGGGTATCGGAGGTGATCCTCTCGACCTAGATATTATAGTCGCGCGATAATTATCTTCTGCTTTATTTTAAATTTTCTGTCTCAGTGTTTTTACCGAAAATTGGTCAATAACTACTTAAAAGAATATCTATAGAGAAATATATTTTCAGCGGAAATAAATCTTTGATTTATTTTATTATATATTCTAGCGGATTCTAGTAAACATACTATATTATTTACTTAACCATTACTTAAAAAAAACTACAAGAAGACTATTACTGAAACACAATTAATAATTAAATATAAACTAAAACGAACTTGTCTTGCATATTATATCTCATTATATGACAGATCAGTGTGCCCCACCAGTTTATGGTTACTTCTTAACTTTTCCAATAAAATCGAAGTGAAATGAAATTCGGAATTTAGGAATTGAGCTAATAGATCCGATACGATATGACAGAGAAATGTTAATTCAAACGAGTCCTACAATTTTTTTTAAATTCAGTACAAAAAAGGAACACTTATCGGATAAAATTGTTTTCCGTCATTATATATCTGGTTCTACAATTCATAAAGAAATATTATTAATTGACTAGTAATTCTTTGAATTGCTGACCTCACGACCACGATATTTATTGATATTATACAAAAAACCGACAACCGCTTGACCGATTTTTTAACAGTTGCAAAACATTAATCAGTCGCAGGAAATTTCCCTTTTTATTTGAGAAAAATAACCGCATTGGAGGGTAAATCACAAATTTCAAACTCACTGACGACTATAAAAATTCGTTAAACTATATAACAATTTAAACAATTCAAATTTAAAAAAAATATAATTCTCGAAGCACAGACGCTTTGCTCGCTCGATGAAATTTTGTTTTTTGAATGTATAGAACAAGTAAATATCAAAAGATTTAATCATATTTCGTAAGGTTTGTTGAATTAAAATATGCAAGTTAGTACTTTGCTATTTTTTTAGTACAATAAAATATTTAAAAAATTGTTTTGCTTACTTGTCTTAAAAACTATAAAGTTTTCGTAAAATAGTACCTACTCAAGTTTTTAATTTATATGTCACCATCACTATTTTGCACCTATTTTTTACTACGGAACCCTTATAGCTAGTAAATGAACATGCTCTTAACATATTTCCTATTATCATAGATTTACTTTCGTGTTTGTATTTAGTTAATTGTAATAAAAAATTAATTTGTCATGCAATACAACCCTAAAAGTAATTTCTATTTTTGATTCAAAGTTACGTGGAAATGATAAACAAAGTAGTAGATGGTATGAATGTATGAAGTAGGTCACAAACTTTTACTTTATTTGGGTCTTTGTATTGTGCTATAGAATAAATATACAAACAGGGCGACTCGGCCTTCTTTATTGTTTAAGAAGGGGAAAACTTCAAAAGATACCTGGCTGTATCTGGGTACAACCGAATTTTGTAGCATTATAACTTACTACGACCGACAGCCTTACCACAGTACTTGACTAAGAGCAATATTCGTAGATTGCACCGGTGGTGATCTCCTGGCACGTGCATTTGCATCTCCTACGACCTTGCACTGTCTCGTTAATGTCCGACAACGTAATCTATGCACGTAGTTGTGCTCCTATTGCTTATTTGAGCCCCAACCAGCCTTGAGTCTGAAAAGGAATCTCTGGAAGTTCCCTTTCAAACGTCTCGTACAACAGGCAGGGGGTACCGTAGCAGTATTCTAAAACTCTTGCTACTATGGTCAAGAGCGATTTGACCAAGTGACAAAATTACTAGGCCGCCAATGTGACCTATGATAATTCTTAATTGTTAATGCCACTCCATGGTCGCCCATCAACGTCAATAGTGACTTCAAAAACCCTACAACAATAAATTGAGACCCCCGTATCTTAACAAGTAGATCGCGGGACAGCTAGTATATATAGCCTATGACCATCTTCAGATGAAAACAAATCTATTGACGGCACTCACACGAAAATACGACAAGCCATTTAGGCTCTAGAGCGTGCCAAAGAAATATACATACATACATACACTCGAAAAACATAACCCTCCTTCTTTTTCTCTCCTCTTCGTCGGGTAAATACGTTAGACCGAATACTGGAATTTAATAATAGAATAAAAATATATCTCATACATTTCTGGTAAAATGAATTTGCTATAACAGAATCTCATTAGGAAGGACCTATCTTGCAAACTATTCCTCTTATTATCTAGATGGCACGTCTCACCTACTTTCTAGGCAACCTAGTTCTAAGAATATGTGAACCATGGTATCTACATGGTAAGTAAGCTAGTGGTATTAACTTATTTCTTATAATAAATTTAAACAATTTGGTTAAGTCGTGTGTTACAAAAAACATGTATCTATGCATGAAAACTGATATAATTACCATATTAGTCCATTTAATCTGGCATACTCGTAGTATAGGATATAATCTACGACAAAGAAAACACAAGGACGCAGTTTTTCAAGCAATGAGACTGAAAATTTTGATACCAAAATGCATATTACCACGACCAATCTATCAATTATAGACCTATTCAATAGATATTATTTTTCATTATACAAGGTCTAAAATGCAGTGGCAAAGAGACGATGGCACAGTGAGACAGGAACAAATACTCAGATTGTTGGTAGGTAGTTCTGCGTACCGTCGACCTGACCGTCGATCTGACGGTACGCAGAACTACCTATTAATAATCTGAGTATTTGTCTCTATCTCACTATGCCATTGTCTTTTTGCCTTCTTTGTTATCAATATATTGCTAACAGCGCGTTCTTAACTTTATACTCTACCTGTCTACGACAATATACTAGTTAGAGGAAGCTATGAACCTCACACATACCTATCACCAGCGTCCAACTTACAAGCCGTTGTTATGCTCAAACACGGCCACGATAACGTGAACGTGACGACTACTACCTAACGAAATTACCGAAAAACAAACATAATTTTACAACCACAGCAAACCTTATATCGATGCACATAAACCCTAAAATCGAACGAGCAAAGCCATCGCTTAACTATGTCGATAAGTTAAACCAGATGCTAAAGACAATTTGGAACGTATTAAGTGTGCTTAAAGTTGCAAATGGAATGGGATTGGTTCGTTGCGAAGGAAAAATGCTTTTCCGGTTATAGAGAAGGTACTGCAGCTATTAAGTTGAGGAAATGTAGTGAAAAGGTGGGACTGTGAAATAATGCTCCGCTAAAAGGAACGGTGAGGTGACGCAATGTAATTTGAAATCGTGACAAAAGTACTATTCAGTGGAAGACAATAGTTTTGTGTACAATTTTGCTAGCTTTTCATGTAGAGATTCAATGCATGTTTAATTTTTTTAGTAACAAGTATTCGTGCCGACTATAAATGAAGAGGTCTGAACCGAGTTTCGATAAAGTTTTTAGCTACCCAAAAACCTATTAGATTTGTAACTGACTTCATAAAGAACCTTTTCTTTTAAATTAGTTGGAATCTTACTTCTTGTATATTTCACGATTTTTAACGATAACTGGACCAATTTAAATGTTTTTTTATCGAAAGGTTCGAAGAAGATTGATGTAAAGAAAACAGTTGGATAAAGCCGCTTTATAGATTGTCCCAAATAAATTTGATCATAGTCGATCAAGTAGTGCAGTTACTGTGAAACTTGTAACTGAAAGTGTAAGTCTCTTCTACAAGTAGAGCGTATTAAGAATTGAATTCAGACATAGTGTGGCCACTAGCAGGCTGAATATATTTTGATTATTATTTACATATTTACTCAGAACTGCTTAGTTTTAATCCTACTCTAAAAATGTAGAACGCTCTGAGTTTATCTATATCTTTAATATTTTTAATATATTATATACCTAGCATTCGCAACAAAGACGCGTGTAACGATTTGGTAAATTCTTTTATTAAGGAATTCTTCTTGTATTATCTCAATAAACTTTTTACCCAAATCAGCACAGTAATTTTTGATTTCAATACAAAATAACAATAAGATTTTGTATAAGCTTCTACCGAAGTGAAGACGATTATCACTTTTTTTTGAGAATTAAATTTAAGAACACAAAAAATCCAGACTTGCCTTTCACCAGTCTTCAGCAAATGTTTAGTTTCATTTCTTACTACAATCACTTATCTATCCCTTGTTCAGAGACAACTACCCCGTTTAAGTTTGGGGAACCACAAACCTTGCCTAACCAGAGTCAAACAATCAATTTTGACATTCCATTTAAGCTAACGGTGCCGCCTTCCTTGGGAGCCAGCTGGGCTGCAATGTCGAAAGACGGCGCAGCCGAGGATTGGGCCGCGGCGGGAGAGGACTGCTGGTATTGAGGTGCGCCGCTCTTCCTACCTTCCGCGGCCTCGACGGGGTCACCACCGTTTGATGGTGACGTGGTGAAGCCGCAAGACCATCTGCGGCCGAAATGGCAAAGCGAGGCCACTAATGACCCGTCGCGGGAGGACCTCTTGCGTTTAGACACGGAGTCGTCTGACGCCCACATGGTGGTATGGTCCTTGAGCTGGTTACGGTGCGTCATGTTGCAAAACCTATTCCAATGCGAATCATTTTAATTAATTAGAGTACTGAACTAAGCCTGAATTGTATGGGTGCTAGTTATAAGAAAGTAAGTTAGTATACCCGTTAATCTTGTTGATTTTTTATAACATTTAAACATTAACACATGTCTACCTTGACGCTCCGGACTGATGTTACACTTGATGTCATGAATCTGCTTCGCTGTCATCATTCTTATTTTCACTGTCCTTCTAATCCTCTTTTGGTCCTCTGGATGATACTCCAACTGTTTATCTTGAGGTCCCTCGCCACGAAAGTTACTTACTTAATCATTCTTTGAGGGATAATCAGAGTCTACATCAGCCTGTCCTTCTTACTGGAGGTCAACGCAACTCTACGATCATACGAGACTACTGTAGCGCTATCAATTCTCTTAATGGAGAATAACCTAAACACCAAGCAATTTTTAGTCTTGCCTATCTTTAACCTATTCTTCAGGGTGTCTCTTATTCTTCAAAACAGGAATAATTAAAGGCAATGGACGCCTTCCCTTTCTAACTAAAGACTTTAGATTTACTTACGTTTACTGGCGTCGTGGAGGAACTTCATTGATGTTTTTCTCCAAGCTCATTCTTAGCTCTCTTACATCCCATTACCATTATGATGCGCATCTATATCTCAGCCTACCTATTCTCCCACTCCCTTTCCACTTATCACTCTCTTTGTTTGCTAAATCTTTTGTGGCCAGTGATGAAATTTAGCCTTTTATTGGAGCTTGACGGGAGGTAACGCCGTGGGATGGGTCCGGTGACGGACAGCCGTAGCGGGTCGCGGATGAGTGCTATAGCGTTCCCGTGTCCCGCCAGTTATCGGCAGAGATTGACACCGTGGAATTTTAGTGGGTAAGAGTCCCACATTACCGCTCTGCCTCCCCATTGTGGAGCGGTATGCATGTAGCATTTCACCACATAAAAAAAGTACTACAGTGTCGCTGATTTCCGTGGTCGTGCGAATTTTTTGACAAATGCCAAAAAAACATTCTTTCTCTAATATTTTGTTCTAGTATATTTTTGAAGAGTGTTTAAATTTTAGATTTTTCTTATCAAATAATAATTTAACTATGTATGCTTAAAGATATTTTTATAGTAATACCGTTAGTCTCTATTTCTACGAACCTATATATTATCCTATTATTTTTATTTACCCTTTTATTCACTAAACGGACAGTAGTGGCCTGACAAGGAGACGAGGGGCGGCCGCAAAACAAAATAAATCAACATCTTGTTGCTCCGCCAGATCTCAGATTTTTTTTGTAAAATATTCGTAGTTGTGTTAGTTTGTCTATTACCTATAAAATATTATATTTATCCAATTTAAGTTATCAAATAATTTATTGCTGATTTTTTAAATCCATTTAATATTATCACAAATACATAAAATTCGGTCATATTAAATAGTAATATAATATTTAAATGAAAAAAAAACAACCATCTAAGAAGTATATTTTTGAGGTTTTCCAAAACCGGTGTTTCCAAAAAAGAAACGGTGCCAGTGGATTTGGGTAAAATAATCCACAGCAAAAATACGCGATGAGAAAGTGTCATCGGCTACTTTTAACCCATAATGCGAGCATAACCACGGGTAAACGCTAGAA
This sequence comes from Ligdia adustata, assembly GCA_947049295.1. NCBI lineage: Eukaryota > Metazoa > Arthropoda > Insecta > Lepidoptera > Geometridae > Ligdia > Ligdia adustata. Next base: position 1,789,479 of record OX346221.1, read on the forward strand.
AATTGTAAAGATAAGTCTTTTTACTGCGAAAATCCCAAGAAAGCCAGCAAAACACTACTAACATTAGTAGTTTGGTCAAGTAACAGATCAACTGAACAAAAACTTGCTAGAACTTGTCCGGTTCTTTTCCCAGAGGATGTTGACTATACTGTCTCTTTTTTGCATGACGAAGTATTTTTGTGAGTTCGCGTATAAAGTTGCTTCGGGCAGTATATAAATTGTGATTTGTTCGAGATTTCCTAGATGTAGTAAATAGGAGATAAAATGTAAAAAAACTTTTGATTAATGTTAAATGTTATGTTTAAGACAGCAAAGAAAAAGATATTTTTTTATTTAAATATATTATTTGTCAACATGGAGACGATCTCCCTGTAAAGCTAAAGCCTATCTACATTATTTCCAGTTGTTACAAATGAGTGTAACAATCATATTAATTATGCGAGATTGTAAAGCAAAGTAGGCTTACTTCTCGTTAATGAGGGCTTAGATTATTTTCTACCTTTTTCTTTTCATAAATCAATGTTATGAAAACATCGAATTTACGCTATTATTGAAACAACAAAAAGGGTATAATTTATTTCTCAGCTGTAAACTTAGCAATATTTATTAATATTTTAAACACTATTGAGTTGACTCACGTAAACTATAACTCAACTCATGCGTATTGCAAGAAAAATAAAATAATATTAAAAATATTATCTCTTTAATTATCACAAACCATAACTCAACTCTCGCTTATTCAGGAACAAAAATAAAATTATGAATAACATGTACATCTGAACTCTACAGCCTTATTATAACTTTGTTAATTTCATAAAGTTTGGAATTGAAATTACACGCGTAGCAACATGCTACGGCGTAGAGGGTCTACGAGTATTCGTAGCACCGTAGAACTATTTGCATCTACAAGTTGCGGCGCTAAGTTGTTATTTGTTTCAAGAACAGGAATATGATTTCGGTGCGAAAGTATGAGATCAGAGAAAGTGTTTATTAAGTTTGCACTTTTATTGTTTTGTCTGATAAAAGTAAAATGAGAAAAAACACAAGTAGAGCTTTAAAAGTGAAAATCGATTTCAGTTTGGAAGGCTAAACTTACGTTACGAAACAGAATGTTATCTCTATATAGTAAATAAAATCAAAAAATACTTTGATTTAAATAAAATACAATAGCGATTACGATAAAAAAATATTATTATTTGGGACCAATTGGAATGTAAACCATTTCGAAAGACTGATAAAATCATTATAAAAAAAAACATATTTTAAATATCGATTAAAAATATCACATTTAATAATGGACCTTCGGCATGGCAATTCCCAGCAGTGGAACTTAAAATGCCGTGTGTAAAATTAATTAAATTTAAATTTTCCAAATTGATCAGAAAAATTACTAAGTCTAAGAACTGAAACATTTTTGTCTTACTCAAAAATCTTTACCGTTTCACTTACTTTACATCTTGTGAGAACACATAGCTATATTTACTACATAAATAATGCCTTAAGGCTGATGCAGCTATGTATTAAAAAATTTCAAATTGTTTCTTGTGACAACAATAGTACGCAATGGCTGGGCTGAAAACTAGGCAGAGCTAATCGTTTTTCAGGTAACAACACGTTGATATATTTAATACTTTAACGTTGATATAATAAAAATACATTCAAAAAATAAATTTTGCCTTTATTTATCGATTACAGCTCTGTATGCCTTTTAATGATTAATAGAATTATCCATATAACATTAATATTATTTCTGTGATTTCCAAGATTTGCTATTACAGTTTAACTTTTTACCAAGAAATGTTGTCAAAGTATTTTATGGAAAAATACGCTTGAAATATAATTATTTTTTTCCGACTAAAACCAGAAGATCTACCAGTTTAGAAAGCTAATATTAAATGAGGTAGTTTGTGGTTTTTTTTCCCCACATGAGATAATAATTTGACAAGGCATCTTTTCAAATTACGTTTTTTACGTAAAGAGACTCAAAAAGCTGTAATAAAATTTTAAATCCCTCTTATCTTCATCAGTTTTCAGTTTTTCCAAAAAGAATCTAATCGTAAAAACGTTTACCTACTAGTAGGTAAGTTATAGCCAATACGGTCATATTTCGTTCAGAAATCTTTTCTTTTTCGCCAACGTTATTGGCAGGTCCGATAGTCACGCGGGGAACACCCGGCGACGCACACGTGACAAAATATTAATAAATAGCACTTTACTTGAAAATTCATACGATAAGTAATGTTAAAAATTCAAATATTTAATCATCAAGAATTTACAAATTAAATGAAATTAATAGGGAATTTGCGACTGTTGTCATAATTAAGTTTAAAAGAGTTATCCAGTTTCTAACAGAGATGTTTTTTGAAGACCTTTTAACTTAGTCATTACCTTTTTTATAGACTTAGTTATTTTTTTTAATATTTTTATATTTTTTTTATTTGTTATTGAAGTACCATGAATATACAACGTGTAACATAAAGGTGTCAGTCTACCCATCAAATGGACTCATTGCAGTGCAAATTTTTCAGAAATTAATAAAAATAGTAAGTTCTTCATACAAAAATTGGTCACTTGATGGGCCATTATAGAGAACGCAATTTTTGTTTTAATTTGAATAATTTTGTTCTACACTTTGATGGGTAGACTAACACCGTTAATTATTGTCACACCTTTCTGTAACACGTTGTATATTTGACTTCTGTGGTGGGTTGCAGCATTAGATTATCTGTAGATCTTAGTAATGGTCTATAAGTAATTTTGCAGCCATATTTTTGCTGTTTTTGTAATTAGTCATTTGGTTTTGGTAATAAAGGCATTTGCCTAGGAGGTTACTATTTTGGTTTAATTGTGATTCTTATTGTTACAAGTTGTGTTTCAGTGTTTTACAGAAAAGGTACAGACTATATACCGTATAAAAATGTGACATTTTGACTATTGCACAAAAATTGCACCCGAAATTTCCCAACTTCCTTTACTACCTTTATTTTACAAGGAAATATGACCCAATTTAATTGTTACTTTTGATATACCACCCTATTTCGCTGGTTGAATATAGCGGGAAGGTATAAAAAGGCAAATATTGGGTAGTCCTTACCTGCTTCGCCTCAGTGCCCACTAATGAAACAACATTTATCATGCTGACTGCCAAATAAACGTGGGAATGGAACGTTCAAACTGTGAGTTCTAGCGGGGATAGGATCTGTATGTATTTAACGCTTAATAAGTGCCTAGATTACAGATTTGCAAAATAAACAAAATCGCCAACATAGCTTTTAGAACCAAATTTTAAAACAGTATTTTTTTACATGTATACCCATCTAAGTATGCCTTAATAATATTACAATCTAATTTTAGGCTAATAAGTAATTTTAATTAAGCTTAAATTTCTACAATTATGGTGTCTCTATGAATGTGTCCATTAACACATATCTTAAAATCACTATTAAGGGGAAGTTCACTATCACGAATTATTATTACACTACATTAATTCAAACGGTTTCGTCAATTTATGAAGCAAATATTAACAGTTATAAGCATACACGTATCAACGCATAGCTTGGGTACAGGTATGCTGTATGAAGGGGGTTGGCTTTAGTCAAACACTATGGTTAAATTTTTGGGTTGCGAGCTTAACTTACGTTAAAAAGCTAGTAACTTTCAACAACGTGTAAATTTCCTAGAGATATTTTTTGTCATCATTACATGGGTTAGTTAATTATTGTTACAGAAAAATATTTTGTGTCAAATAGGTAAAATTAAAATAATTAATAAATAAATCAGATAGTTATGATACATCTACCGCTATTATAAATCTGTAACTTTCGCACTTAATTCACAAAGATTCCCTTTTCTATGCCTAAGATAAGCAATCTATATAAATACACAAAAATACGCAACTAAACCAAAACTGTCAAGAAAAACACATAAAATCATAAAGCTAATTCGCTCGATCTAATTTTCCACGGAGTTTATGGCTTGGGGTTGCCAGGTCGGTGCTCCTGTAACTTTAATTACAGAACTCCTAGCAAAGAAAACAAACCGACCGCTACGACTTGTGGAAAAATAGCTCGATTTCTGGGAAACCTCGTCGTGATGGAAACTGGCATTACTGGGCCACGTCAAAACTATCTCGAGATTTATTGCGATGCCTGTTCTTAGATAAGGCAGCGTGTTTTATATCGTTTTGGCACAATAAGAAAACGAGTTCTGAATTTATTTTTACTTATGATTTGTAGTAATGTAAAATATCAAATTGCATAGGTAGAAAATATTAAAGTAGTCCTTTGACATTGAGAAAAAGAAACTTTTCGATTGTTTTAGCCATTTCTTCATAATAACAAATAATAATATAAAAAACAGACTTCTGATTTTTGAGTTATTTTGATTTATAAACCAAATTACCAATCGTCATCACCATCAACAGCCAGAAGACTTCCACTGCTGAACATTAGCCTCTATATCCCCCTAAGAATGCTATTCAGATGATTTGATGATTTCGAATCATTCAGAACCTCTTTTTTGAAGTGGGTTAAAAACGAATGCCATTACTTATTAAATATACCTACTTACATACGAGTAATGTTAATCTAAATATTGAGGAAGAGTTTTCTGCTCTTGCAAAATAACAATAATTTTGCAAGTTATTTACTTTGACTCTCGACACTTTCCTTGTTCACGAAGTCCACTCACTACGAAGGCGAGCAGATTATACAATAATTGCTCAAAGGAATATTTCATAGCAAAGATTCTTTTTTTACATTTTACTTATCAGCTTGTATAATCTGTAAGTAACTATGTCGAGAAATGAAAATAGTCGAACTAAATTACATGCTAGTAATTCTTAAAAAATGGCACAATCGACCTTAAATTGCGTGTTAATAAATTTAAAAATTGCCCAAAGTTTCTTTTTTACATTTGGTTATTGTATAATCTGTTGTAAGCAACTATGTTGAGAAATGAAAATAATCAAATTGAAGTTCGTGCAAGTAATTTTTAAAAACTTACTTACTCTTACATCAAATAAAAAAAAATACTTACTTCAATTTGCAAGGCGCACGAACATTTGTAAACACAAATGTTTGAATTATTTTGATTTGATATCCTAACTGCTGGACCAATTATAATAATCTCAAAAGAATTTCCTCTAAAAAATAGATATTTCTAAACCAGTCTAAGCATGTTTGAGTAATCAGACAACACATCTACATAAAAACAAAACATACAGAACTTTCTCATATTTTTAAATCTGTTAAAATAGATAAAAATCAGTTTATGTATGTGGAAATTAAGATACCAAGGACATATACCTAAATTCTAGAAGACCCAAATGTTCAAGTGTATGTGCAACCCTTCTTTGGTGTAGGCTTTTCAAAACTTAGTCCAAAAATACAAATAAAAACTTGACAACAAGAATGAATAACTCATAAACAATGCGTTTGCGAAATGCACAGCGCAGGGGACAAACTTGAGTGAGACAAGTGGCATTGGTTACGCTGTCCATGCAAACATGGAAAATCTTTAATTCGTAAAAAAATATCTTCATAGGAATAAAAATTCTATAGAGACATTCGTTATATCTAACTTTTAAGCCTAAACATGGGTTTCGTGTATACCGGTGGGGCTTTCGACTAGAGTAAGACATGGGAGAAATGAACACAAGAGCAAGAAAACTTTGGTTAATATTGAACGGGAACGGGGAACTGTTAAAACGAAGCAAAGTTTGCCCGCTCTTGTTTTCTAATTTTTCATGGCTAACTCTAGCCAATAATATAAAATAATAAAGAGGATAATAAAATGTACTCATCGATGTCTAAGCTGACTAAATGCTCAATTGTGATGGCTGGCACACTTTAGAAGGTACCAGTTTCAGGGTCTAAATCACTTATCCTTTTCTCTATAGAAAACTTTAAGCTAGCGTTGCTTCATGGTTGTGTATTGGCTTGGTAAGTTAAGTTAAATGATGGTATTGCTTTATATTTGAGGTTAAGTTCCTTTATTAGAAGTTTGACAAAAAACACACATATCTTTGGTCAGTTAAAGAAAAAAATTTTGATACCTTGTCAATACGTTGATGGATTCGCACATGATCTGGTACCAGAATAGCTTAGTTTCTAAATTAAGACATATTATGGTTTTAGAACTATTGCTGTTATCGCGTAACGTTAGAGGCAAATGAAGTAACAGCAAGATTGGTTTAATTTTGGCAATTCGCCCCTTTAACTCTTTTAAAACAAAACCAAAATTGCTATTATTTAACGTTACGTAATACTAACACTGATGTTAAAACATATTGCTACACTAGCCAGGAGTCAACAACTTTATGGAGCTAGCTAATTTTAAAAGTACATAGTTTCTTTTACAAAAATTACTATCAATTAATATTCATAACAAAATTGTATTCGTTAAAAAAATACCAATATTAACAATCTAATGTCTCATTTCCATGCCTAAAGATAATCTCACGGTCGTAGAATCAAATTCAAATTGTCAAAAATACCAATAATTTTATTTAGAAAACTAACACGTGTTTGATTTATTTTGTTTAAGAAGACGGGTTTTTTACGCGTACCTGATTGCTGGAAAGGTTCAACTATAATTTCGTTCACATTCGGTGAACTTCATCATGAAAGAAATGAGTCGTTCGTGTCTTCAACGATGACACGTCTCACACTGCGCTCGGCCGCTCGCTGCGCGCGCTTTGACATTTTCACGCATAAAGCAACCAAACTCCCGGTCATAGAGTCAAGTTAAAACAGTTTGTAACTGGAGACCAAATAATTGTAGTTAGAGTGACATAATTTTATTCATCCAGTACATAATGGGAATGTTACGGCCTTACAAACCACAGTTAGTTAGGGCGCATTCGGAAAGGTCGACCGACGAAACGCTTGACGTTATAATGACGGCACGGCTTCAATACTATCCAAAATAGTAACATTGAAAATTTTTAAAGCTCTCCACGATCATAAATATATTTTTTGTGCTTAAGGGAGACTCTTCAAGAGCCTTACTAGGAATATTAAAATCTAGTCTAAAGCTAAATAAGTGAATTAAATTTAACTTCAAATTCTACACAATAATGTCTTTAAGAATTTGTCTTTGTTTGTTGAAACAATAAGAAAAGTATAAATGGACAAATTCTTAGAGATAGTATTGAATTCAAAATAAGTAAGACATTTTCAACGAATTTGTTTAATAATTAAATAAAAACAATAAAAAAACACAACAGTTAATCTCCATTTCGCAGCGGCGGCCATCTTAGATTCAAAGTTTATTTATTAGTGTTTAAAGTATATTACTGTACTACTATTTTCATTTGATATCTATATTGAGAGAGTTGCAAATCCCGCCATCGTTGATGTAATCCGCCATTTTGTGGTAGATGCCATCTTTGGTCTTTTTATCAAAAGTAGCTAGAATCATTTTTCTTAATAGCTTAGTTGTTAGTATATACGCATCGACTCTTCTTCTATGACGTAGGTAATTTTGCGCTTTGTATTTTTTAGCTAGAGTTCATACGAACGCAGCTTAATGTAGTCTCAGGAGGAAAATCGGAACGACAGTTTGGAAGCAGAAATTGCCGCTGTTGATCAGTTAGTGGGGCTCAAATTGGTTTTCTTTGACTTGACGGCGTACTTGTTTTGGTAGCGGTTTGTTTTCTTCTATTGAATAATAAATAGGGAGAATAACGCTCACGCTTTCAGAACTTCGCACAGTGATTTTATTTTCAAAGGGAAACGAGTAGAGTCAGATAATCAGATGTTATAAAATATATTTTATTATACTAAGTAGTGAAATCAGCTTAAGTATATGAACAAATAATAATAATAATATCGCCATCCTACAGGATGAAGGCTGAAAAGGACAAGGTCAGCAAATACCTTGACTTGGCTCACGAAGTTACCGCCATGTGGGATGTTGATTCGACGTTCATTGTTCCGATAGTCGTTTCGGCAAACGGCCTGATAGCGAGAAGCCTCAACTAACATCTTAAGAGACTCTCGCTAGATGGTTGGATCAAGGGTCAGATACAGAGGGCGGTGTTCCTCGATACGGCAAGTATTATTAGGCGGTTCCTCTCTCTGTAGTTCCTACCACCGATTGCTTGGGTCCTACCCTGCTGCTGGTGACTCTCTAGATTTAAGTCTTTTATAATATTTATTGTTTTATATTTATATTGTAAAAAACAAAAATTTAAGAAATAAAATGAATACGGAATAATAATTATAATAATAAGAGGTATTTAAGTATGACGATTTATGATGTAAATATATGTTATCTCTTTTTCTGCAATTTTAATTGTGTGTACATAAATGAAAGCCTCTTTAAGATTATTTAATAAAGTTAGAAAAAACAAACACGTAAAAACCTGTATTATTAATCAGAAAAAAAGCCATAAGTGTTTACAACAATATTTAAATCTTAGAAAAGAAGCGAAGCTGCGATATACAGGGTATTCTAAACTGAGTACATATATTAAGTGTGTTGAAAAAATATTTGAAAATAAGATACCCGTATTTCTTAAACCCACTTTAGTACAAAAATACTCAGAAAACTTCAATTGAAGTTATTCTAAGTGAACGCGAAACTTATGGACATCATAAGCCGCGGCGTCCCTCCGATGCAAAACTAGGACACGGCGACTACACGCGGCTTCACATGACCCAGATTAGTATAATCGCGCTTAAGTAAACATATTTCCCATTTTTATAAACAAAATACAAAAAATGTATTTTTTAGCGAAATATGTTATATTAACGATGCTGATGACTTGGTAAAAATATAAGCTGTCAATTTTAAATCACCCCGTATTTTACAATAACTTGTTCAAGCAGCAAATGTTCTGTCAACAAAGCAACATCACACAGTGTTATGATCTAATTGAGGGTAGTACGAACATCGCAAGTCACGACAGAGCGGCGCCGCGCCGGATATCGGGCCCGCGCTACCAGACTCTTGAACCCCGCACCGGAAGTGGAGGGTTAGCAAAACAAACGAAGTTCTACGACTATTAATAGCTGACAAGGATGAGACTGAATTTATTGATAAAATAAACTTAATACTTAAAAAGTGAAATCTGACTTTAATTCGGCACTCAAAATGTACGCTACATTACTTTTCCTCGATTTCCTTTAGATTCCATTATCAGACCCTGACTTGATGATAATGGGACTACCTCGGCAGTATACTCTTTTGAAATAAATAAGATTGTTTTAATCAGTTTACTATTAGCGAAAATATCGATTACAGTACATACAAACGAACATGGAACCTCTTATTTTTGGGAGTCGGTTTATTTATGACGACCGATTAAAAACGATGGTCAAAATTGAAACAGTCAAATCAAACAGTAATTTCTTTATTAAGTTTTTTTTTACGTAAAGTTGAATAACATAACACTAAAACTAAAAAATATATACAGAAACATCTCCTTAGACTTTGTGAAACCCGTGCTAAAAAAAGTCAAAAGTCAAAAGTCCCGTAAGTTGTGAATAATCTAATTCGTGGTAGTTTTAGACTTACATGGCGCAGTTTAGCGGATATCGAGCCCTGTAGATTACTTTTTAAATAGTCTACAGAACAAATTCTGCAAATAACTAATAACAAAACATCAAACATAATTTTGATGTCGAGAATAGCATTGGAAAACTGCTCTAACATTGTATTTGTATAGTGGTAGAGCGTTTTGTAACGTTCGTCTGGCTCAGCCTTAAGTTGATAAATTGGTCGCCAACCACCTAACGGTGTGTTCCGGCAGCCTTCCTTGAGAGTCAGTGATTGCAGACTGAGCATGCTCCAACTAGGACTACAGTGTTGCTGACTTCCGTAGTCGTGCAAGTCTAGCTGTCTTGATTGATTCTCTCCGTTACAAATGTAACTTATATTGAATTTTAAAATAGATGTCATTATTGTATTACTTCCTAAGTTTGTTAATCCTTCTTCACTGTATGTTTGTTGTTGGCACATGGAAATAGCAGTAAATTAGATTTTAAAAAATCTGTTAATTATTTTTTTGCGGTCTGTACTAGTACCGAACTCATTCAAAAGATCGTCGGATGAACTCACAAAAAGTTATTTGAAAGAAGCTATAGAACAGCTAGTAGCCACCCATTTGTTTTTATTCCCAGCTATTGTTTAGCAGTTTCTCATTTTTGCTGGCTTTACGTCAGATGCCATTATAGTCATCGGTTTTATTATTGCTCTCAATCATAGACTTATAAAAAACTATTTACAAACTAGTCGATTTGCATAAGATCGGGGCCTTATTTTAGTAACGTTTGAATGAATTCATCTCTCCCTAATGAAGTCACCTTTTTTGATATTGTTCGGAAGTGACTTCATTAGCGTTACATGAATTCGTTCGAACGTTTCTAAAATAAGACCCTAGAATTGTCAGCTTTTTCAGAGATTCGAACTACTTTTGGTAGCTTTTTAAATTATTATTTAATCAACCTTTAATCTGTCGCCAAGCACTTAACGGTGTGTACCAGCAACTTATCTGTTAAGTGTATTCCAGACTAAAGATGCTCTAATTATAGCCACAGTTATTCGTGGTTGAGCGAGCTGCTTGTCAAATTCCTGACTGTCTTGGATAAAAAAATATATTCAAAAACTGTATTGTTGTGTCATCTCGTTTGCACATAAAGATAAGGGTGAATTATAGAATGAGAAAGCGTAATAATAGCACGGGTATCAGCGCGGGCTAATCTACATGAAAATAATAATGCAACAAGGCGACATAAATAGGAAATAACACTCATTCGTATGTAGAAAATATATTTTATTACAAAAACTAACGCGTGTTTGATTCATATGTGTGCGAGACGTGTCATCGTTGAGGCCACGAATGACTCATTTCACCCCTGACGAAGTTTACCGAATGTGAACGAAACAATAGTTAGACCTTTCCAACAATCAAGTACGCGTGAAAACCCGTATTCTGAAACAATAGAAAAAGTATAAATTTATAATCTGCACGTATTATGTACTTTTATTCATTTTTAGATAAAATATAAAAACGAGTCTAAGGAGAGTGGCGGCAGTAATTTTTAACACTGCGCATTTTAGGAAGTGTTTGTTTGCAAGAATTTTCGACCTTGAGATTGATTTGCTGGTTGCTTTTATTATGAAACTAAAATAAGAGGGAAACAGCGGAGCGATCTTTTGTTTTTTCGTTTTTCACTAAGATAGTCTTTTGTTGTCTTTTAGCCAAGCGTACTCTGAACTTTTGCACAATTCATGTTTGGGAAACGCTTGATTGGGATGAGTCAGTACCATAGTTATATTTTTAACTGGCATTAACGGTGAAATTGCCTTGCATCGGTAATGCCTATATATCATGAAAATATATTAAGCTCAAAATCAAAATAAACTACTCATATTTAACTTATGGACTCTGATGGTTTTGAAGCTAAGCATTTAAGAGGTGTTGTCTCATAACATTAGCGGCGAAGAAAATTAAACAAGAGACAGCAATTTTGGTTCCATTTTATATATTTTATTATTTTTATAAATACATCAGAAATCTTATTAAAACATTGTAGTATTAGTTTTACTTATTTTTTCATGCCTTATAATTAATGAAATATAACATTAAATTGATGAAGTAAATTATTCTATTATATATTGTATAATTATTATATATATTATAATTATAGCGAGAGTATTATTTTTAATGCGTAGACAAAATATTTATTTTTTACGGCGTACGGTTGAAGCACTACTCACGGCTTGAAGCCGGGTGTGCGAATGCAGAGCAAATTTAAATAGGTATATATCTGGATTAATATTTTCGCTTTCACGAACCGTCTGAGTGCTGCGTGTGTGCTGTGGATGCGTTTACATAGAAATGTAACAACACTGAATAATTATAAATCGGACATTACACTAGAGGCGGTACAATAGCCAAGTCAAGCGCGTCCGGTTTAAGTCTTTGATTACGCTAACACAAGGATAAAACGGGCCACAAGTTGCTTGTCTTGAAACTAAAGACATTTGCTGTCATCTCTTCAATAACATGCATAATAATCATGTGAAAAAACTACACAATACATTATTATTTTGTCCTTATTTAAGTCACAAGTAAATATCATGCGGGTTGCGCTCGCAAACAAGCCTATTTTCTGTAAAAATGTACTAAATGTATTTGATATTTTGTTAAATAAAATAAAATATGTATAATATCTAGGTACTAAAGGATCACTGATTATCAGTTTATCACATTATCAGTTTTTTGTTCAAGGTTCCTTACAAAACAAATTAAAAGAACCTTCAATATGGTTAACGGTTGGTTAGTTCTATACCCTATATGGTCTTAATAAGTGACATCTACGAGTATGTCAACAGTTTCTCCGGCAAAAGGCTCAAGCTGAGGTTCGAACAAGTTGAGGCGCCCAAGTGTTTGTTCTATCCAAAGGCCTCCGCCCAGCGGACACAGCGCTTAGTAAAGCTGTAACGACCGCATTAGGTCAAAAAAGCTACATCCTTCCAAAAATAATTATGCTCCGTTGTTCGTCAATTAGTCTAAATCTATATCTACGTCTATAAACGACATAGCGCAATTCAAAACTATTCACAATTGACAACGTTTTATTTTTGCAAAGTGATGAAAATTCCCTAGGGCAGTAATTAATTTTTTTAAATTACTTACTGCCCTAGGGCTTTTCTAGCTACATTATTACCCTAGAGCGCTAATTGGTCACCTACAAGCCCCATTTGGGGGTAATAAGGACCTACTTACCGAATATGAGAGATGTAAAATAAATAACGTATAAGTGCTCAGTAAACACAGGTACTCAGTCCTCAGCAACATTTCACAGTAACAGTCCACCATTGACGTTACTCAACTTCCGAGTATTTCTACAGAATCCTGAGGTAAGTAATGGAATGTTCTTCTAGGAAACATTTCTGTGTAACACGCGGCCGCTTTATAAAGCACAGCTCACATAATTGGCATCATACTAGCTCGAGGCTCAAACCCCGCAATTAGGAGCGTACAATACGGGTATGTACAGTCAGCGCCCAGAAAAATTATATTCATAATTAGGTACCGACTTTTTTAATGTACTATTAAATAAAATTGAATTTTTCGAGATGATCTGTCCTTAGTTGCCTTTAGGTTAAAGGCTAAGTTAAATTTAAGGCACATTTTAGTGAAATAAAAAATGTTTTTTTAAAAACTATAGTAACTAAAGTTTTTTATCCTACACATTTAGGCGGTCAGCTTCTGTGCAGTGCGAGCTTATGGTCAAGTGACCACTAGTTCGCACGACCACGGAAGTTAGCGATACTGTAGCCCTAGATGGAGCATGCCTAGTCAGGAATACACTGGCTCTCAAGGAAGGCCGCCGTAATACACCGTTTGGTGCTTGGCGACAGATAAATAGAGTTTTACTTTAATTAATTTATGAGAAAATAATTAATTATCCGAACCAAAATTGTGTTAATCAAAGTGAATGTTGTTTTGAGATTGATTATACAGTTCCTCAATTATTTAGCATTTTTCCATAACATTACTGACCAATGTTTACTCCAGCTGACTGTACCTCATTCACGTCCCAACCGCTATTTACGCTTCTCACACAAACATAGCCAACTCTGAAAGAAAACTCGACAACTTCTTGAGAACATTCGTTAGAGAGCAGTTACGGTACGGTCTTAATAAGCCCTTTTGATACCCGCGAGCGTGTGACAAAATGGGCACCTATGTGTGTACATAGCTTTACAAAGTAGGACGTATTGGGAACATCAACGGTAGCTCGCGGAAGTTGTTTTGTAATGTTGATATGGAATTAAAAACATAGGGGTGGATAATGGGAGTGAATTGATACTTGTTTTTATTTTGAATGTTTGTGAAGGAGATACGTAAGTGACAAGCAAGGAGTGTGAGGAGTCAGAATATTAGAAAAATATTAGAATATGTTAATTACTCTTCTTTTGGGCAGTCGGGTAAAAAGCTATATTATATTAGCTATGATTCCTCTAACGTAGGGAATGCCAGTACAATATTCACTAACACGGGCCCAAACACGCATATAAGTATATATATTATTTTTAATGCTACACAGCTAGGCATTTGACGAGTTCGCACGACCACGGCTCTTGAGGAAACCTGCCGGAACACACCGTTAGGTGCTTTACGGCAGATTTTAAAAGCTAGCCAGGCGAGCGATAGGAAACGCCGACCACCCTATAGTTTTCTTACGATGTTTCATCGGTAGCTCAGGCAGTTCAGTCAAGCAGTCCGGTAGTTCAGGTATATTCAATTACTATGCCTGTGACAAACCACACAGCAACACACCTGGCTCGTTCGGGTTCAAACCCGAGACTGGGGGGCTATGTAAACAAGCATGGTAACATTTATGCTACGGTAGTCACCAATTTGGTAACTACAGTACCTTTCCACAAAGCCGCCGACCACGGAACAGGCAGTTGGCGGCTCCCAAACCGCCTGTTTGTTTTATTTATCGTATCACAGCAACTACTACTGCCAATAAACACATGCAGTTTGAAAATTTTACTATTTATTAACGACTTTCCAAAATAGGAGGAGCTATTGAAAAGGTCTCCAACATTTATATATTAAAAATCAAACCCTAAACAATGTATAATTTTGCGTGTTTGCTATAAAGATGTACCTAAGTATCTATATCATTTACCTTGCGTGTATAAGAATGTGAAATTTAAATTTAAGTCACATTTTAACTCTTGATGTTTTATGCCTGGGGACTATCTTATCTCTTTTATTTTTGTAAATACGATATAATTATAATATCGAAATAAATGACATTGAATTGAATTGAATATACATAGAAAGTCTTGGCATAATTTTTTATTATATAAAGCTCTTCATATCGATAGCAATCGGAAACAGTACTTCGGTGTTTTAACTACACAGCTAGACTTTTGAACACAAGTTCGCACGACCACGGAAGCCAGCGACACTGTAGCCCAAGTAGGAGCATGCCTAGTCTAGTATACACTGGCTTTCAAGGAAGGCTGCCGAATCACACCGTTCGGTGTTTGGCGACAGATTTTACAACTTGAGGGTGGTAGCTAACCAGGCGTAAGATAGGAAACGCCCTACCACCATGCTATGGTTTCCTCGCGATGTTTATATATTAATGTCCTAAAAATATGATCACATTCTATACTAAATAGCAAAATAACAGACTCAATACCTCCGGATTAAAAAGCTTGGATCAAGACTTCAAATATGTAAGCGAAGTCACAAATATGTACTTATAATAAGACTCAGTTTACAGATATTTATTTTCTTCCCTTTCCATACAATACCCCGATGTTTTCCATCATTAGAATAATAAACTTTTCCGGGAATATAAACAAAAACAAGTTCCAAAAATCCAGTTTATTGCGTACTTCGAAACAAGCTAGGAAGATTGGCTGATATCGCGTGTCTGAGATGCCTACTCGTCTTCCTAATTCAGGAAGACGAGGGCACTCCGAGCTTGTATTGAGTTCTTTCACCTGAGCCCAAGTGCTTGTTTTATTTTAATTAAATGTCAGATTGTTAGAAACGCTTTTGTTTTTATTAAAGTAAGTAGGCGTTTGTTTTTCACTTATCGACGATAATTTTTTTGGTAGTTTGATTTCAAACTATTGCTTAGAGGGATAAAAAACACGTCTGTCCTTTACGACTGATAAGGCGGATATTTGAAGCTTCTCATTCTTCCCCCTCGTCTGTAGTTTTTTCAATCTCCACCTGACCGCATAGCAATAATACTACATTTGAGAGTTCGCAGTCTCTACTAGAGAACTCGTCTCATCCATCGGATAAACTATAACGTATAAATGGTATAATTTTGTTCACCTGGGTAAGTTGAAATTAAAGTGTTGTAAATTCTCCTTCGACTTATTGAACTTGGTTGATATCAGACATTATATCTATGTTTTATACATTGTAGCGAATGCGGGTGGGATCTGTTCATCATTGAATCATCCAAGCGGATATGGGCAACTTTTAAAATTATTTTTGTGTTCTTTAATCACCCACATACAAGACAATTGTCTATATATATATTTATAACATTATGTAATATTAAAATGTCTCAAAACACCATAACCGACAATTTCTAAATAAAGACGTTTCCTTAATTTAAACATACGAAAAAAACCCATTATAAAGCTTTCATTGTTTCTATAAAACATAATCAATATCGATATTCATATTGAATTGTATTCGGCGGTCGGCGCGGCGCTATCGTTGTCGACATGAGCCGTTTGTTCCAAAAACGTGTTATTTGAACGATTTACGTAAAAATAATTCCGCGATTTAAATTGGTTTTCGCTTTTATGCGGAGTGAATAAATTTTTGCGAGAAGCGGTGCGGCAACGTGCCCGCTGGATGGCCGCGCTCGGGATAGATTACTGCCTTTTTATTATTTTACCAAATTATTTGTATCCTTACAATGGGACAATGGGTACGCAAATTGAAAGGATTGTAATATAATACAATTCTAATAGAAATATTATAAAAAATATTCACTTATTTATTCTAAGGCCTAAAGGTTACCTAAAGTTTTTATGAAAGTCCCAAACTACTCACCTTACAGAGATCAAATTTGACATAAAGCTAGGTTACGGGTATCAGACGTCAGCTATCAACAGATTTTGTGACAGTGCTGTATGGAGTTGGCCAAAGAGTTACCAATACTTTCAGACAAATCAACCTACATAGATGAAATTGAACAAATGGGTAGTTCATAGGCAGTAGACGTTATTTATCAACTGAATTGTGGAACCTAAACAGCTTATTGTATACAGAGAATTGGTAAATTAGTGGTTTATATAGATAGGAGACGTTAGTTGCGAACGAATTTTGCAACAGTGCTGAAATGAAGGGATCGAAGGGCTAAATAAAACGCAGCGGCAGCGATCATGCAATATATTCGTACGACATTCTTTTCATGGTTATAGGAGTAAAAATTAGCCAAATGTGTCGTTTTAGAGTTTAACTAAATTTTATATTCGCACCATATCATTTCTTGGCGTACCGTTAACGTTACGGTACGAAAAACCTCGCGGGATGAGCTCGGGAACGGACTACCGATGTGAGTTTTCTGAGGTGCAACCGAGGAGTGACACCGTAGACTTTTTTCTCAATTGACTTCTTATTACCCTCAGGAAATGGTCTCAACCCACGCGGACGATGTCGCAGGTTAGATAGTGTCTCCATAAAATATATATGGTAGTATCGCGAAGCGTTAGCGGATATCATGTAAAACAAGTATCTTGGTTTCATTTTGACAGATTAGAAAGGGCGTGCTGTATAAATAAAACCAAGATGCTGTCACTTGTTTCACTTCTTTCGCCGCTAACGTTACGCGATACCACCACATGCCTCTTCGCCCGCCGTTGCCATGGTATATAACTGTGTACCAGATACAACAAATCGGAGTGTTTTGTAACCAAGACAAAACCAAGACTTTAGTAGCAGTTTTTTTTTAAATTACATAGTATATTTGAAGCAAACTCAAAAAACCAAACCATCCTATCTAAAAAAAAATCATATAATAGTCACGTAATCGGTCAAGTTGTATGGAGAACCCAAATTTATTTTTCGAATTTTACATACGTTTTTTTTTCTCTTGCAAATTTCAGAATGAAATTAAATTTATTGTGGTTCACTTTGATGGGTAGACTAACACCGTTAAATATTGTCACACTTTTCTGTTACACGTTGTATCTTTTAAATTCTATGACACGTTTTAGCAGACGCGCCCTTTAATACGTGGTATTAACGTAGTGCGATAGTTCCTCAGTATTCACGAGGCAAGAGGGTTACCAACTAAGCCTCCACTAAGTTATTAACATTTCCTGGATGCTTTAGATATAGTTTTACTAATATTCTTCTGTATATTTAGTACAGTTTGCCTTCAGTCGAGATTCTTAAAGTAGGCAAGAGGTATTATTATTTATGCATGTTTCATTGCCCTATATTATTATGTGGAAGTTATACGTTCATACATGTTTATTTTATTTTTGTACTTTACCTCTTAGTACTCCGCAAGGCCAGACCTTGCGCGGCTCTTCGGATTCGTCGGATATTCACCGAAGAACTGGAGTTGCCAACATAGCTCGTAGGATTTGCAAGCTGAAATGGCAATGGGTTGGCCACATCGCTCTTAGAACTGATAACCGATGGGCAAGAAAGGTTCTTGAGTGGCGACCACGAACCGGAAGACGCAGCGTAGGTAGGCTTTCCACTTAACTGATGATGATGATGCGTCTCTAAAAGTTGACGCTGAGCGTTGTGAGAAGAATTGATGCCTAGCCGATGCACGAGACACTGTTTGTTCTTTTTGCCTTGTTATTAGATTTGTCATATCTATAGTGGCTTGTGATTTGCAAATTAATGTGTTTCTTTCTTTTATTTTAGACTAGCTGTGCTCCGCGGTTTCACCTGCGTAGTTCTCCATTTTACTATCGAGATAATCCAATGGAGAACTAATTTTTTTGAAGTCGGTTATAAAGTATCCTTTCCCGGGGTCCAATCTACCTGTATACCAAATTTCATCCAGATCGGTTCAGTGGTTTTAGCGTGAAAGCGACACAGACAGACATGCAGAGGTACTTTCGCATTTATAATATTAGTTAGGATTAATGACTGTATATCATATTCAAGCGTTATCGGTTCTATATTTGTATATTTCTCAGTCATATATAATTTTATTGCCAATTTTCTTTTTTTATGAAATGCTATTTGTGCCCATAGCCAAAGATTCCTTCAAAATACGGTTCCTCCGAGACTTGGTCGATTTTCTCCACCTATATTTTTTATGGCTGTCATAATTCCGCCCTTTATAAGGAAGTGGGATAATGGACCTATCTTTATGTATTGATTGCTGTACAAACTAGGAACGGGTCGGAGATTTATTTACTTGTAACTAGGTCCTGGGAGAGATTAATTTAGGGATAAAACTGTAATTATTTAGCTGTAACATTTTGTTTAATTTTTCTTTTGTTCTCTTCAAAGAAATTCCTCTATGTACATGGATACTGAAGTTGGTACAATGTTCATAATAATGGCAGACTTGAAAATTAAACGACTCGTGGAAGTATCTGGTAAAAATTTATGTCTCTGAGGTTTGAAATCAAAATCACCAAAACCATTTGTAGTTGTTTACAGGAGTTAATTTGATTGTCACATTATTTAAGTTTTTAATTTTAATTCGCCCGCGAAGTTAGGTATATTCCAGCGCGTCGCAGATAAAGGATTCTGATTCAGTTTAATCGCATTTTATTCATTTATCCCTACCTAGTCTAATATTCGTCTCTGAGGTGTGTACCTTATAGCTCTCTTAGCACATATAATATACCTGCATTTACTAGGATAACAATTTGTTACCAGCGCGAAATATCAGCAATGCTAACAAGTGATTCCTCTCGTATTTCATGATAAGAAGATTTAGCAAAACGCCTGTGCGTGTGTTCTGTGCTCTATTCAGATTTTTTTCCCGTTACAACGTCATATACACTTTAACAGAAAATATAATATTTTCAATGTTGAAAATATGCTAATGTTTGGGATTAACGAAATATGTTGGGAGAAGTTCGCGACCAAAGTCGCTATGGCAACCGTTAGAATTTTATTTTAGTAAAAATAATTGCTATAAAATGTTAATTTTTAAAGATATCTATTATGAGTTTGGAATTATACTTTAATAGATATCTACTTATTAGGGTAAATAAGCGGAATTTAAGATCACGGAACGGCAAGCGAAAATGTGGCAGCTAGGTAGCTATGGACGTAAAGTTTGACTAAAATGGCGTCAAGATGCCCATATTCAGAAAAGCTAGAAACACTAAAACATTGCAGCATATAGCTAAAAATAGACGCGTCATAAACAACCTTGAACTCAACACTAATCGAATTTCCCCCATATTCCTACCTCATAAGATGCAATATCCACTTGCGGGTCCCGCTCGTCACTCCTTAACCAAACAAGGCAATCCATCACGATTTTCAATCACATTCCGTCAAACGAGCTGAAAGAAATTAGAGTCAATATTTCTGGATGACGGACCCTGTATTAATCCTCGTTTAAATCAGTCCGGAACGTAGGTAAATATTGGAACGGGATGTTGCCAATTCGACGGGTAAATTGTATTTTTGGTCGCGTTACTTACGATTTCCGGGACGATTTTCTTTTGATGTCAATCGAAGTAGCTGTATGTAGGTATCCGATTTACGTATTGGCGGGATTGGCCTCATGTAAGCGATGGGAGGAAGTTGGGAATTTATGCTCATTAGTGTTCAGAATGTTTGTGATGTTATGTGATTCTTTTGAATCAGGAACTGAAGAGGAGTAAGGTTTACATATAAGCTAAACAAAGTAACTCTGTTGTTGCTGTGTAATTTAAATATTACTAAAAATGGTCAGGTCAGGAACCTATAGCTAACGAACTTACGGGGTAGTTAAGTAGGTACACATCTGTCATGTTTGCTCTTAAAGCGTTACAACTAAAGTTACGAGTATTACCTTCATTAATACTGAACAAAACCAAATATTACTCATAGTAGGTATGCGAGAGCTTAATCTTGTAGTAAAACATTGACAACCATCGTATCTTTATCGCTGATACTCTGTGTATCTACTCGTATAACCTATTGATAAAATAACAACTATTTTAGTTCCTCCATATTAGCTATGAAGCTTGCAAGCCACTTTTCCGTCGATTTATCAGAACCAAAGCCATAAACAACTGAGCACTAAGCGCTGCCAGAACCTGCCACACCCCTAGCCTCCATTACCGTAACGTCAGTGCAAACATCATTAAAAACCTCATAAAGACGTCGTATTAATATCTTGCCGTTCCGAAAACTCGTCAATAAATCATAATGAGTGCTTCTCTTATATATTTGTCAACGTTTATCCCGAGTCGGTCTGAGAGATGGGCCGCTATTAGCGGGACTCCATCTTGGGCCATTCAGGGCAGCGTTCTCGGGCCTATTTGTCGTCGAAGTCGTTGACAAATGGACGCGTCTCGGCCACTGGAATTAACCAGTGGCATCGGGAAGGCGCCTTTCAAGGTATATGACGACGAGGAAATGGGAGTTATATACGGAATGGTGTTTTCCGAGAGGCTGTTATACTATAGCTATAATATATTCATATCTGTTAATATTGTGTAGTAATCTACTAGTACATACCTAATACTATTTATCTGCATTTAATTACATATTAGTTATTACAAATATCGTCTTTGTCTTTCTTCGACATGATTTTAATATGATTTAATATATCTTCTGGCAAGTTATCTGCCCAGTCATTTAGGCACTTCCGGAGGAGGGGAATGACATTGTGGCGTTTTATGTTCAGCAGCCTGTTCCAGCAAGTTTTTAATCGACGATTTGCTTTAAGAGTCTTACGCCTACATAGGATTCTTTACGAAGATGGAAGAATTCTGGAAGCCAATCGAAGATTTAAAATTATTATAAGTCTTAAAAAGCAAATATGTATGTTTTTTTGTATCTTTGGCCTTTGTTTGTAAGCAAACACAACGTTACCTAGAAAGGCGTCAGTAAACAATAAGCTTCGGAACCATTTGCAATAAATAGAACACACTTTGCACCAGGAACTCCATTTCATCAGATTTTTTACACGTGAAAATCACCCTGTACTTCCCACGACACGCGAAATAATATTCGCCATCAACCAAACCACGCAAATTTGCGCCATAGCACGCAAACATACCAGCTATTTTCACTTGCATCCACCAACATGCTCATCTCCATTACGAAAGGTTATTGATGCGTTTTTTTATCGATGGTATGTAGTACTTTATCTATTAGACTACGTATGTAGAAGCTTTTAACGTTGATTTGTTGTAATACATGGGTATTTACTGGGAGCAGAAAGAGGAAAATACTTTGTTGCCGCCTTGGTTTATCGGCTATGACGTCGATGTAGATGTGGTGTCAAGGCAGAAGATGAATGGCTTCTGCCTTAGAATAGAAAGTATAATTTTACCTATACGTAACATTTAAAACGTAATCAACCATCAAGCATACCATTTTTGTGAACATCGGGCGGAAAATTAAAATTGAGTCATTGGATTCGAAACCCTTGGGTCAGTAGGATCGAAATCAAAACACTGAATAAGGAATTTTCAAAGCTTTTGCAGCACTATTATCGGCTAGAGCATGAAAGAGGTGAAAACAAGTTGCTCGCTCTATGCACCCCTTTTATGCCTAACTAACAGCTCTGCTGGCCAATGCTACACGGGAACATAATTTTAGCCTTTATCTAGCACTACTTTAGCTCCCTACTGAAGCGTGGGAGGCCACGAAACAATCACAAACAAAAGTGCAACACCCAAATATTTGGCACATTAGCTCCTGAGAGAAGCTCCTGGGACCGCCGTTTTGACGCGCGTCTGCAAAACCCTAAACTCGCGCTTCGCATCGCTGTCGTTAGGTAGGTATAGTGTCCGCCAAACTTCTTGAACTAAGAGCAACATAACGAGGGGTGTCTTCTCGAATATGCACTTCTTACTGACGAATCATTAAGCGCACTCTACCCCGTTAAAGAGACCCAAAAATCGTCACTGCGCACCCAAGGTGTTCCAAGTTCTTTGCCTGGAACTGTACTTTTGTCCTTAACCGGGTTAATAGAATTTGCAAACACAATAATCCTTTAAACCATTTATTTTTGGTCCAATAAAAAACTAGTTATTTACAGATTATTATTTTTTTGTTTATCTTTCAGCTATTTGATATTACAGCGTGATTTTGAATTTACTTAGATGAGGAGCCCAATTTAAAAGGTTTAAGTTACAATTTTGAAAATCGTAAATGATTGACGTCCCTTTCTCTCGCATTATGTCAAAAAAAAAACGACACGACTTTAGAATCAGCAAAATATCAATTTCGACTCCTCCATCACACAAAACGCTAATGTGTTGATTGCAATAATACGAGCTTTTTAAAATTTTAGTTAAGATAGATTTATTTCACGAGTGATGAAATTACCTTCAGTAGAAACTGTCATTAAAATTAAAACCTTTAGAATTGGTCTCACTCTAATATTATTTTTATAAAATTATCTCTTAAAGTAGTTGTGATATAAAATATTAAATGAAAACAGATTAATAATGATTAAACATAGGAATTCTAAGATAACATTCATGTCAATACGTTTGCAAAGGCTCATAACACTTCTATTACCACATTATTCACCCAGGTGAACAAAGTAGAATGTACCCATAAAATATCACAAAATTATTGGATTTGAAGAGATGTAAGAATTTTTAATATTATTTTTTTTAAAGTTTAAAATGTATAATTGTACTATTGTTAATGGTAACTGAACATAATAAATTTGTCTTCAAATCCTAACCTCTGGAATTGCATAAACTCAACTTTTCCACAAGAAAAACCACAAAAATTTTGATTTTGTATCAAAATAAATATTGACTTTGAGAATAACTGCATAATCCTAAAATAAAACAAGTCAAAACCAAGAAAACACTTAAAACACATCACATAAAATGGTTTATAAATCTACTTAGCACACCAACTTGACTCAAAGTATATTCGATTTTAAAGTGAATGTAGCTTACTAAACACCCCTAGAAATTATACTATACTTAAGGCAATTTGTTTTATGAGAAGTTCCACATTTTAAAAAGGGACATTCATGTAAAAACTGTTTGCAAGCTTTACTGTGATAATAAAAGATGTAAGTATCTAATTTAGTTAAATTTAAATAGAATTCCTCTTTTGTAATAGCAATTAAATTGAAAAAATATAAACTTTATTACGGGTTTTGTACAGTTAATATTTAATAAGAATTATTTGGATATACTCGTACTTCAACTTTTAGTTCTGTCATCAACAGATTTACTGTCAATATATTAAAGTACCAAGACGATTAGATTACGACTGTATATTAAGATACTAACAGTAAAATTAGTCCAAACATTCATCGAACGTACCTACTTATTCATACACACCATCTTCATTCATACCTTTGAGTCGAGTCGGTCTCAAATCGATATGGTGTGCGATGGCCATTACGTATATCCACAATATTTATATTCTACAATAGTTTCCATAGCAAGAATCGTCAGTCCGTTGTGTGTTGTCTCCCTGGGATATGCGAATATTTGACGACGAACTATCCGACTCCCATAAGCCTGGCGTTTCGATGATCTAGGACAAAAAAAATAGTAGCTTAGATATTTTAGACTTGATTATTATGTTAGGTACAATCTAATGATGCTTGAAACTGATTATAGAAATCATTGACGGTAGCTGTTTAGATTGGGGAACAGTGTTTTCCTCTTAATAGTGATTTTAAATGTTAATAGACACATTTTTAGAAGTTTTAAGTTAAATTCATATTTGTTACTCGCTTAAGGTGATGGTTCCCAAATAGATGCGTTTTTGTTACCATTTTCTAGCATTACCGTATACTGTGCCATCTTGGAAGTTAATACATCATGTATTACGTATACTCAATTAAAGCATGATGTTTCAAAATGCTTATCTTAGTTTACCAAACCATTTTAATATATTTTTGAAGAACTCATTATCTCATTATTTTGAACATGTTTCTTTCGGTATACGTGGAAGTCTACTTTGTAATGTTGAGGTAGATTAATCGAAATATTGGCACCTTCAGGCTAATGTATTGTTTATGTCTTAGAATGATAGGTAAGTGAAGTTTTAAAGATATATGTTATTAGAGCCTACTAAAAAGTATTCATTTAGAAAAGCACGTTGCTAATATATTAAACTAGGCACTTAGCACATATTTTAATTAGGCACTTTGGCTTAGCTAGCGAGTAGCGTTAATTTTATGCGACGTTGCATGCGTGCCCGCCTCATCCCTGCCACTTGGCGTAGTGCGCGACGTTGTCAGACTTCATCTAGTGCAGCGTGAGAATAATAATATATAATATTCTTTCCTAGGATAGTTACCGCGTGCTTGTAATAACATATCTACTTATAAGCGATTGTGTTTTACTAGAGACACTACTTGTATAAGTGTGATAATATACAAATGGGAGATAAGAAGAATCGAAAACAAAAAATATCACTTCTTATAATCTTTATAAGTAAACGTTCATCGATGATTTCGCCAATTTACTTTTTTTTTAGATAATTTTATATATTGAATATTTTTATTTATAAATCTAACTATTTTGACTGATTTTTATCAAACTTATATGAATTAATTGTTCGTTAATTTTAACGTCTCTAAGAAAACAGAAATAACTTTAAAAAAAACCGTAACTGAAATAAAAGGTAAACAGTTAGGTATTTTTATTATGGCAGCTGCTCCTTACAGTAAAGAATTTTTTTTTATAAGATCTCTTCCCGTAGCAACCATCAGCTATAACATCTATGATGGCAATGCCGTTCGAATTCACCCTTCCGATTCAGATAAAAACAATTATATTTTTTAGTACCTACACTGTAAACGCTTTTTAGGAGGAAACCTGTACGCTATTACGAAATTTCTTGAGGAAAAACATCCATACATACAAACTGACAGACAAAATAAAAATGTACCTCTAATCAGAGCTTCGCTCGTTTTACACATGCCTACGTATTGAGTCTAAACAAACACTCGTCTGCATCAATTCGAATTTCATCGCACAGAGTAGTCTTGTAGTCCAGTCATTATAGTAAGTTCAGCTGTAAGTCTGTAAATACTTGTATATTGACACCCTAAAAGTTGTCTCAAAACCTACATATGATAGGTGTAAGCAACTATTAAATTTCAAGGTCAAAGGTCACAAAAATCGGCAGTTTGCGCTTTTTTTGGAAATATCTCATTTCCTATGGGTTTTTTGGTAAATTTTTTATACGGTGAACCGTTTTCGAGATAGAGGGCGGAGAGCGCGCAGTCACAGCATCACTTCAGGTCAACCGGTGCCTCCGGTCGAAAACGCGCCATATATAGTTAATGAACTATCAATAAATCAATGATTAAAAATATTCGTCAAATTTTATTAACTATTATATTATATTTTATCATTTTTTTCTTAACTTATCCACTTTTTATTCAGTATTAATTTATTTAACAACACTTACCTGCCCATGTAATTGCAGAATTGTTAATGAAAATATAGGAATTATATTTGAATTTTAACCTTATTAATATTAATAATTTCTTACATGATAAAAAAAAACAAATAAATTATGAATTAATCTTTTTATTAAAAAATATCATTGAATACATTTATTTTTATTTAAAGTAAAAGAATGGAATAAAGGGTACTAAAACTACAATTTATAATTTTAATTATCTTCTTCCTCTTCAACGTCGTCTTCTGGCTGCTGGTAAATTTCAAACTGGTCTTCTTTATCGTCTTCAACTACATTTGTCTCTCAAGTTCTTTCATGATTTCGGGGTCAAAGGTTCCATCTTCGTTAATGTCGCTCTGATATGGTAGAGCATTGAGACAAGCTTGCCCATTACATTGGCCACAAGCTAAAGAGCATTGCAAGCCCACTTTTTTGCATCCGCATCGAGAACCACAACCCCTCTTGCAGTTGCAGAAAATTGTATTTAGCAAATCTTCTGGAGCAGGTGGTAAAATTGTCATGATAGGCTCCAGAAAATCGTTTCGCATTGCCCAATCCCATACCTGGGGTTCCAAATCATGTCCTAACCAAGTTTGAACTTGATAATATACACGGTTGAAATGTTGATGAGCAGCTGCACTTGTTGGTGGAATATTTGAAAGCTGCACAGGTTTATTAAGTTCTTATAGACTTGACGTAATGCATATAACGGAGATGATCGAGACTTTTCACAGATTTCGGAGCATTATAGACTGCCAATAAGGTTTGAGTTCCACTCTCTAATAATCTCTGGGCCGAACAATTTTCTTCCTCATATGCTGCAGCTAGTTCATCCAAATTTGTCAGTTTCTCAAAAACTTTTAAAAATGATTTTTTCCCCTTTTTAAAAAGCGCAGAAGTTGTGTCACAGCCACTTAATGCGTGCAGAAATAAAATATGTTTTTTAGAATGAGGATTATTATCAAAACTTTTAGTCGAGTATATCTCCGTTTATACATTACCTCTCCCAACTTTTTTAAAGAAAATGTCTTGTTCTTAAGACAGTGTACGCCCAATTAAAATGACAAGTAAATCAATATCTTGTCCTATTATAACTGCAGTTTTTTTAGACTTTGATTCTTCAATTGCAGTTTCAACAATAAGAACATCCGCATCATCTCTGGCTTGTTTAGTAGTAAAATATAATATAATAGTTAATAAAAATTGACAAATATTTATAATCATTGATTTATTGATAGTTCATTAACTATATATGGCGCGTTTTCGACCGGAGGCACCGGTTGACCTGAAGTGATGCTGTGACCGCGCGCTCTCCGCCCTCTATCTCGAAAACGGTTCACAGTATAAAAAATTTTTTAGAACAAAATTTGTAGAGAATTTTGTATTCTAAAATATTGATAATATATAAAAATAGCAAAAAAACTCATAGGAAATGAGATATTTCCAAAAAAAGCGCAAAAAACCGATTTTTGTGACCTTTGACCTTGAAATTTAATAGTTGCTTACACCCTGCCATATGTAGGTTTTGAGACAACTTTTAGGGTGTCAATATACAAGTATTTACAGACTTACAGCTGGGTATCTCGAATTCCGAGATTCTTACCTAATTTAAGCTTAAATGACTGGACTATTGTGACAGAAACTTATTGTAACAAATGGTAATACGAGGATTTTTTTCTCAGTAATCAATACCTACTGTTTTTGTTATTGAAACAATCAAAATTTATATTTTATTTACGTAAAAAGCGTTTACAGTGTAGATACTAAAAAATATAATTGTTTTTATCGGAATCGGAAGGCTGAATTCGAACGGCATTGCCATCATAGATGTTATAGCTGATGGTTGCTACGGAAAGAGATCTTATAAAAAAATATTCTTCACTGTCAGGAGGAGCTGCCATAATAAAAATATGTAACTATGAATTTTTCGATTGATTATGTAAATATGAATTTTTCGTTAATTTTAGCGTCGCTAAGAAAACAGAAAAATACTTTAAAAAAATAATAACTGAAATAAAAAGTAAACATTTTATTATATTATAATTCATCCATATTAGTTTGATAAAAATCGGTAAAAATATTTATACTATAAATAAAATATGCAATTTTGTTTTTTATATATTACAATTTTTTAAAGTAAGTTTTACCTAACCCAGCGAACCTCGTTGTTGATAAATAATGTCATCAATGATATGAGCTGCCAACTGCTCACGATGGCGGAATTTTGAAGGGTGCAACTCGCACGATATTCAACGAACGAACTCGAACGATAGTTTCTACGAAATTTTCTCAATTTTTTTTTAATGTTTTTACGAGGTACGAGAAATCATTTTTATAAAAGTTTAATGAAATCGTGTTATTATTATTCGATAATGAGTAAAGTTATATTTGAATTGAGTAATTACTACATACTTCACCTTCTGTACAATAGTAATCTTTGACCTTACTTTCAGAAAAGTACGATGTTATTTCTCTGAACTTACATATTACTCTATGTCAATATCCAAACTGTGCATAAGACACCATCTATCTATACAGTTGACAAAATTATAGACGGCAGGCCAATGCCCGCTCATTTGTTTCGCCCAGAATCAAACAGATGGCATGGCATAGGTAAGTATCAGCACATACTATTATTTATTCCGTGGCTCAATTCTTAATTGCGTTTGTCTATACCCGTCGCCTTAAGGTTAGATTGTATTATTATGGGATACCTTAAACGAGTTCTTATTGAAGAAAGGTGATTATTAACTTCCATTATGGCAGGCGCCGACATAATTTTTTCATATTCATATTATATACTTACGAACTAAAAAAGTATTTTCAAATCAGTCGTTTCTAAGAAATCAGGTGATACACAAAAAAAAATGTCGAATTGAGAACCTCCTTATCGGGAAGTCAGTAAAAAAAATTAATCTTTGAGAATATTGAGAGAAAAAAAAACTGTTTAGAAAACAACAAAGTCAGCATGTTCTACACAAAACAACAGCAACACACAAGTAAAATTGTTCTACAACATACCTCGGGCATATTTTACTGACCGTAATAGAGATAGATATCATATCAAAATCATAAAACATAACATGCAGGCCCATACAAGAAAATATTGGCAAAGATTTAGCTTAAAATTTAGGACTAATTCAACAGTAAAAAAATAAGAAGAAAAAAATAAGATAATAATATTCAAACATTGTCCATAATATTTGAGATCTCACCTTTTGTGTGAGTTCTTCAAACGCTAAATTGATGCCTTCCTGTGTTTTTGCACTGCTTTCAATAAACAGCATCCTGTGTTTCTGTGCAAATGCTTGACCTCTCTCTCTTGGTACTGCTCTGGGCTATTCGATAAAGAGAGAGAAATTATATTACACAGTTTTCACTGTGGACTACAGAAGTTGTACATATACATTAATAGTACTGCAACCTTTACAACTATTGACATCAGGACCACAATAATTTTGCAACTTACAAGAACGGCAAACTCTTGATTATCTTAGTACTAATGTATTTAGAACTAATAACCTAGTGACTTGACAGACTGCTTTGTCTGTCAAGTCACTTAGGACAGATAGAAAAAAGATGGATAATCACCTGATCGATTTTGTTTCCAACAACTAAACAAACCATGTTTTTCTTGGTAGTGTAAACCTGTAGCTCTTCCACCCATTCTTCTAACTTATCTAATGTCTTAGGGTCTGATACGTCGTACACTAGTATAGCACCATGTGCATCTCTGTAACAATTTATTTTATAACCTGGATTTCAAAATAAATATATACTTATATATACTTTATAACTACCTCTAACTTAAGAGTGACATTTAAATTAATCACACTAATATTATAAATGCGAAAGTTTGTAAGTGTGTGTGATTTGGATAAAACTTGGTACCAGCCTTTACCCTGGATTAACACAAAGGCAACTTTTTATCCTGGAAAATTTTAGGGTTCCATTTACTTACGTCAATAAAGGGTTCCCATGAGATGATATCCACCGCGGGTAAAACCGTGTTAACCGCATTGTAACATCATAAAAATACAAAACAAATAAACTGTACCTGATAGCATTGGTACTACAACATCATCATCAACTTTCAGACTTAGATAGAAGCTGATAGCAACTAGTAGAGAAGGCCTATATCCAAGAGGACAACCAGATACACAGCAGAGGCTGGTGTCAGAATAAAGGCTTTATTTAGAAAATTAAGACATGGTTGATTCATATTCTTTAAGAAAACAGGTTCTCACGTATACCTGATTGTTAGAAAGGTCCAACTATATTTTCATTCACATTCGGTGAACTTAATCAAGGATGAAATAAGTTGTTTGTGTCTTTAACGATGACACATCTCGCTTTTACAATAATCAGGTATGCGTGAAGATCCATTTTCTTAAATAATTATGATATATTTTTTTTTTTGTGAAAATAATGATTGTTTTTTTTTGTTTCGTTTTAACGAGTTCCATGTAAAATAAATATTTTAATTTCAATATAGCTTACCTATAGTAACTGGTAGTCAAAGTCCTATAGCGCTCCTGACCTGCCGTGTCCCAGATACCGAGTTTAACTTTGACACCATTGATCTCCATTTCTTTGTTCTTATAATCCACACCTATGGTGGGTTTGATCTGTCGCATGTACTCCCCTTTTGTGAATGCTAAGATAATACTAAAAGATATTGTTACATTAGAATTTTGATGAAATAAGTGGCCAATTGTGATAACATGTCATTTTTCTAAGGAATTTCTAATTAATTTATTTGACATAAATAACTAGGTAACAAAAAATAATAAATGAATCCAGTGACACCATACTAGTTAAACTTTGTTCTGTAGCAATGATGGCTGAGTGATTGCCTTTCAAGAATACGAGGTTCGATCCCACAGAACATGAAAAAGGAACTTGAGCTTTGCGAAAAATTTCGTGAGGAAACCATAGCATGGTGGTAGGGCGTTTTTTAATGCTTGACTAGCTACCACCGTCAAGTTGAAAAATCTATCACCAAGCACTTCACAGTGTGCTTCGGCAGCTTTTCTTGAAATCCAGAGTATTCTCAACTAGGCATGCTCCATCTAAGGCCACAGTGCAGCTAACTTCTGTAGTCATGCAAGCTTGTGGTCAAATGCTTAGCTGATAACAAAAACAAAAACACTGTCTCAGTAGTCAGTGCTTGTTTGATGCTTTGAATTGTTGACATTAAATTTTTGGTTGAAGTATCAAATCAAATCAAATAATAGTGTGGTTTGATAATCATTTAAATTTCCATGTAATTACGATTGAGATCACAGTGAAATTACATAATTAGTTAGGTGAATGCTTTATAGTCAAAGTTGTAAGTTCATTGTATGAAGAGATTTGACATATAATCATGTTTTATGGCTGTGTTTCATAAGATGATATTATGGTACTTAACAGTGTTAAATATGTAAGCTAGATACTACAGTAAATTCTAAAGAACCGGACTCCATTTTACTCTTACAGTTAAGAGCTACATATTGAACAAGGTTTTCTGCCATACCACCTAAGAGTGAACTTATGCTATAACATTTAAAATTGTTTAATCCATTACTTTAGTACTATCACAGCAGCATCATAATCTGATTAGGCTTTGCATGCTTGTCGAATAATGTAAAACATTATGTCAAGGCTATTTAATTAACAATAGATATTTAAGTAAGATACTTAGCAATGTTCTACTTGTAATTATTTCTGTTGATATTTTTTTCATATCAGGGGTATATAAATACGCAAATATTGCTATCACACATACAAATACATGCGTATTTCGCAACAAGGAAGCTAATTACAATGAGTATGACTCAACGATAACGTATAGAAGGCTATAACGATGGTCGCAAAAGTAATAGATGGCTGTAGTGTAAAATAAACACTATTGTAATCAAAAACTTACCTTGACTTCCCAACGCCACTTTCTCCTATTACAAGAATCTTTAATTTAGCGACGTAATCCATTTCAATCGTTGAAATCGACCACTTATAGGTGTTTTTGATCAAAATAGACTACAGTGTCTTTGTGACACAAAAATCGAAACGCTTAGTTCTTCCCCAAGAGTACTCACAATATCCACTGAGAAGTATTGAGAAGCACTAAAACACGCAAAAAAACTCGGTAAATAACGCACAACAACTGTGAACAACTTAGGTTTTACTTAATTTTCAAACTCTAAAACAATGTTTTGGTAAAATCTAGCGATGACAAGATGACAATAACAATTCATTGAATTTTTGACATTACAACCGATTTATCGTTGAAATTTGGCGTCATACAGTCCATATATTTGCCAACGTCAAGCAGGTTTATTTATTAAAATAGCCAGTAAATAATATCAACTTAGGTATATGGCGATATTATGTAACGGTCACTAAAATCATCGTAATCACTATGAACATTAACTAAACTACATTTAGAATAGTCATATTTTAAAATTAGTAAGAGTAAGTAGATACTTATATTGTTTTGTAGTGAGGTGTGTAACGCGAAAAACAAATTGAGCAATCGCTATTTTCTTCATAGAGTTGTTAGAAAGCTTTTGTGAACCTACTTAAGTCATACTACTAATACAGTGACTCTTGGTGGCGTAAAATTCGTTTTTAAATAATAAACATCTAGTTTCTACCAATTCAAACAGTGAAATACTTATACAAAACTGATTACAATTACAATTATCGTGGCTCGGCCGTAGAAAGTCCACTTGCTAATCGTGAAGTATACGGTTCAAATCCAAGTGCGCGAAAAAGATATTTTTGCATTGGGATTTTATTTTATTTATCTTTTTGCATTCTTCTTCTACATTTTTGATTAAAAAAAACTAACTTAAATTGATATTTTCGCAAATATGGAGTCAGTTGATGTAGATTTTGTGAATAACGTAAATTTCAGGAGGCGACAACGGCAGAGAGCCAGCTCCTTTAATAATCTGACTGATTCATCATTATTGGAATCTACTACTAGACTTAGCTGTCCATTAACGAATTCGGACCATAGTGATTATCAACTCGATTTGAAACAAAAAATAAGTGACTTGGAGATCGGACTCCAATCGGCAAATAACGAAATAGACAAATTAATGTTTGAAAATTGTCAAAGTAGAAAAAAACTAGATAAATGCAACAAAATAATAAATGTGTACAAGAAAATAGAATATGGTGATGTTCATAATACTGTTCAACTGTAGAAAACGGAAAAGGATACGCGTACTCTATAGATCCAAATTCAACCACGTCCTTAACAAGCAAAAGAGAATCGACGTCTACGGAACTTTAGAGCTCTGTATGTAAAAAGCAGGTGGAAACTATTGAGGAACTCAATGTACAAATAAATCAACTTAACATTGGTTAGAGGAAGAAAAAAACCAAAAAGCCCTGAAAAAAAGCTGTAACACAGATTGTAAAAATCAGGAAATACTAAAAAACTACCATCAACATTTTCAAATAATGTTAAAAAGGCAAAACTATCCACGATAAAAAAATGTATAAAGATGTCAAAAAAGATGACGAAGCTACAAAAACAATGGCTCAAAAGTGAAGCTTGAGAATGAACAACTTCAGCATATGATTTTAGGATTACAAACGAGGCTCAATAGTTTAGAAGTAAATGATAATTTAAAAACCAGAAGAAATACAGAAAATATTAAATGCGTTACAAACAAAAAACATGAAATAAAAAAAGAACAAGTTAATATAAGAAAAACTTTTATGTTTTCTGACATGGCCGGTAGAGGAATCGCTGCCTTTACTTCAAATCATTTGTTTAATAATAAAATTATAAATTATTGTAAACCAGAAGCTACCTACGACCAAATTTTAGAAGGTTTTGAAAAAAACTCAAGAACTAACAGAGAAAGATACAGTAGTGATAATAATAAATAAATTCGAAAAAACAATATTTAAAAAACGAGGATAGGTATGTTCAACTAATAAGAAGACTACTAGATAAACAACACAGATTATTTAATGTGATTATCAGTGGAATGAAATACAATTACAGAAATGACATGAACATCTACAATATTAATAAAGACATAGCGCATCTAGCCACATCATTTCAAAATGTTAAATATGTAGACCCCAATGTAACTAACGATAATGGCAGGCTAAACAGTTACAAGACTTACCAGAATTTATTAGCAAAAACTAGTCGTCTTCAAAGGGTCATTGCTTGGCGAGTTACAGACGTGCCTGTGTCATGGGATAGTACATGTGTGTCACTAGTGATGTCAATGTGATTTTGCTGCATTACTTTTTAGTTGAATTGTAAAATTGCCTAAATGAAGTTGTGAGTATGGTTTGTGTGTGTAAATATATTGTGTATTCAAATATTATTTAATAATTAGTACAGTTTATTCAAATGTTCGGAGAAGTTGTTCTGTTTCGTTGTAGGTAAGGCCAAGTAAATGGGACTTTATTTTGTGTCTACATTTATATTTTGTGTCTTGTATTAAATTAAGTTTAGTATTTAGTTTTTTGTATATGTGGGCCCCCAAAAATTCAAAGCATCTCTGCCCGGTTTTAGTATAAGTTTTGAGTGTTTCCCATCTGGGTGTACGTTGGGAATTCAAGGTAGTGCGCGCAGTTTTGTGAAATCTGAGGGCGCAGAAATATACAA
Source organism: Ligdia adustata (assembly GCA_947049295.1). Classification (NCBI taxonomy): domain Eukaryota; kingdom Metazoa; phylum Arthropoda; class Insecta; order Lepidoptera; family Geometridae; genus Ligdia; species Ligdia adustata. Next base: position 1,824,164 of record OX346221.1, read on the forward strand.
AGAGCTGACGGACTCTTAGCTGTTTTGTATCCTTGTAAAGATCGTCTGTCGGATACCTGTAATGTTTTTTGTACGCAACCTTTAGCACCAGCCTCTGGCTACGTTCCGCTTTTATTAGGTGGGAGCTACAGGCTACTCCCCAAGTGACTATGCAGTAGCTCAAAATTGATGTGCACAGTGCCGTATAAACCATGTCAACTGTTTTAGTATCAGCTACCACTCTTAGCTTTTCAAAAATAAACAAGAGTTTCTTAACTCTATTGCTCAGAGCTTGTATCTGTTTAGTCCACGACAGTAATTCGTCAATAAATATGCCTAAATATTTAGTGTCGTTGACCTGGACTAATTTTGGACATATGCAACAGCAACAGCCTTGCGTGTCTATGTTGCAGGTATGTAGTTGTATGTAGAGAGGACGGACAGGCGCCGATCGATTCGAGATGCGGAAGGCTATTATATTTGTAATATCACAATTTATAAATTATCTTTATATTAAAACACGTCAAAATAAATTAGTCGAACAACCCACCCCGAACCGTACCCGGAGCAAAGGTACCCATTACGCTGGCTGCGTTACCGCGTAATGGCCAGCCTTTGCACCAAGTAAGATCCGGAGCGAGAGTCGCCAGTCAAGTCGCTAATTCTACGCCCTATCTCCCTAATTAAAGTTTTTGCTTCAGAGCCCCAACAGCCCAGGGTCTCCACGGCAATAGGCACAAAATAATATTGCGGCTCCATCGCTGCGTACTTCTGCTTTTTCTTTCTCGCGGCGTCTTCCGCTGCAGCTGCCGGAGAATGGACGCATTAATATATTATGAACTAGCAACTTATTTTAATAGAAAATTGTTTATACATGGCGGTACAGCTATTTTTGTAAGAAATAATTTAGAGTTTAAAATAAGAAATGACATAGATAGAATTTGGTTTTAAATGAATTTTGAAATTGCGGCAATTGAATTAAGATGTACTAAAATTGTGATCATTGTAGCATATAGGCCTGATAAAGACAAAGATCTCTTCTTTGACTTGCCAAAAAAATGCTACAAAAGCTTAGTCATGTAGAAAAACGAATTTTGTTAGCAGGAGATTTTAATTTTATTATTTTAAAAGCTGACATATATGAATATATTTTTTTAACTATTTTTAGCCAAATCTGGCTGTAAGTTTGTATTGAATAAACCTACTAGAACTGAAGGCTCAAGTGCTACTTGTATCGATAATTTCATTGTTAATTTTAGCAACTTCAAAGGAGATATTTTAGATCATAAAATTGCAGATCACAAAACAATTCGATTAATAATTAACGATATCGTTGCAAAAAATATTCGAAAAAAGCAGGTTTTGTTTATCAGGAAGATGTTACCTAGCAACATAGATTATTTTTCATTTCCTGTATAAAAAAAAATTCTCAGATTAAAACATCTAATAATTTCTTGTAATGACACTAATTTGAGAATGAATATTTTATTAGAAGCTATTAAATATTATTATGACTTAACTTTTCCAAAAAAAGATATTCATAGCACGTAGTAATAAGAAAAAGTGGACATCGATAGGAATAGAAATATCTAAGACTAAGTTGGCGGAAATGGAGAAATTACAAGAATTAGATCAATGCAAATAAAGAGTTACACACATAACAAAATATAAGAAAGTCCTGACAAAAGTATATATAGGTACCTATCATCTAAAAAACTTCAATATGGTCATATAGTAAGAACTTTCAAAAATAAAATAAAAGAGACCTGGAAGATAATAAATGAATAGGTGAGGTATAATAAAAAACAAAAATCCAGTAAAACTATAAATAATATCAAAGCTGAAGATGGCAAAGATCTTACTGAACAGGTATACAGGTAGCCGATACATTTAATATTTTTTTCACACACATTGCTCACAAAGTAACGTGTAATACTAATACAGACACTGCCAAATGTATATCATATTTAGATGCTGCGAAAAAAGTGACTTCGAAAATCAAATTTGACCCAATCGATCTCAAAGAGCTATTAACATTGTTATAAATATGCAAATATTTTAAGCATTGTTAAAAATATGAAAGAAAAGTACACACCAGACATATACGATATGACTTCCAAGACATTGAAGAAACTTATTCTACAGAACGAATGCTATGTAGAACTTTTACATTTCTTAATTAACGATTGCTTAGAAAAAGGAATATTTCCTGACTGTCTTAAGCTAGGTAGAGTTGTTCCGCTTTTTAAAAAGGGCGATTGTTCAGAACTAGGCAACTACAGACCAGTTTGTATACTGCCAACCATTTCCCAAATTCTCGAAACGGTTATTAAATCTAGAACATTAAAATATTTTGAAGAAAATCATCTTTTTAAAACTTCTCAGTATGGCTTTCGTAAAGGTCGATCGACGGAAATGGCAATTAGGAAAGTTCTTTACTATGTTTTGGATGCCTTGGATGGATCACAAAAGTGCGCTAGCATATACTATGATCTATCTAAAGCATTTGATTGTTTAAGGCATGAGATATTATTAATAAAACTACACCACTATGGTTTTTATGACTCTGAACTGAATATGATGCATACGTATTTGTGTAATCGTAGTCAGGTTGTTTTTTTACATGGAGTAAATTCTAAAGTTGCTACGATAGATACAGGGGTACCACAAGGATCAGTATTAGAAACTGTTCTTTTCCTCATATATATTAATGACCTTGTCCATGCCATGCCTGATTGGACTTATACTAGTTTATTTGCCGATGATACTCATGTAGTAATAAAGGATAAGCACAACGAGATACTAGAAATAAAAATTTTGGAAGCAAAAAATATTCTCAAACAGTGGTTCAATGCTAATGGAATTATATTAAATGCGGATAAAAGCATCGTTATGCAATATCAATCTCGCAAAGGTGTGATCAAGAATCCTGCAGTAAAAGAAAAATGTCTTCTTAGGATATACTGTTGATGTTGTATAAGTCATACAAACCACATAGGTAAACTGTGTAAGAAGTTAGCAAGTACTAACTATGCGCTCATTAAACTAAGATCTATAATAGATGTGAAAGATATGTTGTCAGTGTATTATGCATACGTACATTCCATGATAAGATATGCGATAACTGTATGGGGCAAAGGGGCCGATATGATTAAAGTCCAAAGAGCCCAGAAGAAGGCCATAAGAATAGTATTTGGATTAAAAAAACGCACGTCAGCACGAAAATACTTTAAAAAAACACAAAATAATGACAGCGGTATCCATGTATAATTGTCTCTTAGAAATTTTTGACGAGAAAAAAATCTAATGATAAAACCGAATCACATACCATACAATCTTAGAGATCGCAATAGACCGGACGTACTTCTAACAAAACCAAAAGTTCGATTAGCCAAAGTAAAGAAACAAGGCATCTGGATTAAGATATGTACGTTCAATAAATTACCTCGTCCTGTAGCTAACTTACATGGCAATGATATTAGGTGTAAATTAAAAAAAATCTTCGAATCCACTGCTTTTTACTCAGTAAAAGAATTCTTACAAACTGATCTGACTGAATATTCATTCTCGAATTAATTAAAAATGGATATTGACATTATTGTTACCAGACTGATACATAACTAAGTATTATGTATAATCTGACATCTATATTAAATTTAACTTGTTTTATCTAGACACAAATTTATTTTTACTATTTTTTCTTTAAATTTTAACTCTTGTTTCGTCATAATATTATAACTCATTATTGTACGTATTGACTTGCCTAGTGTAACAAACGAAGTTATAAGGCCAATAAATGATTTGACTTTGACTTTGACATATAATACGCACAGTGAAGTACAAAACAAACGCAGGACCTACCTACTAACCTAAAAAAGGAGAAGATTTCCTCAAAATACTTCAACACGAAGGTATTCTATAACAAGCCTTACTTCACCCATTTTCCTTATACCTTCACCTATTCTTCTGTATTAATACAAAGTATCTCTGAATGAAAATAGATCTAGAATCTAGAAACGTGTTGCCGCGGCATCAATAGGGTTGCGCCCATTCATCGCGAGTATTTAGGTCTTGAGTCAATGCAGCGAGAGGACAAAACGTTTCTTTATTTCATTAGAATGCATTCAGAGAGCGATCTATTGTGCTTTTCTTTGAAGCAAGTGCAACGCGCCAACGCTAGGTACCCCTTTTCTAAACATTTTTACTGTGAAAAGTTAGCTCAGTTAGGTGTTTTCAGAAAATAATACTGCTTAGAATTTTTAGTTTTATCAAACGTTGATGTTTGGATAAAACTGATATCTGTATTTTGAATGCATACCTATTTATTTTAGCTTATTATGTAGCTATGTCTACTGCCTAAACCGGTTGACCGATTTTGACATCAAAATCGGGGTGTCGTTGGGGTAAAGTAATCTTCCTTTGCATTTGTATAGGCTATGGGTATATTGGGTGCATCCCGCAGTGGTCTAAAATTTTTGCAGTCACTTTTAAACACGAGTTTATTTTTAAACTTTAGTTTATTTGGTAAATTTTGGTAAATCTTGGAAAAAATTACGATCCTGCATTAAAGATCGATTGATTGGACTGTAACTACTTACCTACGACTTTGATTTGACGCGAAACATTTGACATGCATTAGTCTATCATCGTCGTTAAGGTAATATTCCTAGTGCAAACATACCTTTTAGGCGATAACGTCAAGAATGACGCTCGCTCAGGTCTTTCCTACACCTTTTTCAACCCATCGAAGCAAATCCACACATCTCCATTCGTAACGACGTTCATTCAATCACTCTCCCATCCCATAAGCAGTTTGAATAGGAGACAAACAGGAAGCTCGATCAGCGATTCACCGAATGGGAGCAATTGAACGAATGACCGAGTGAATGAACGAATGGAACGGCTGGCGCGGCAGGTCTTGCAGGTAGGGCAGACCTATTATTTTGATTGGTTAGGGTTCAAGCGGGTATATACGGGTTACAATTTCGTCACCACCAGTACATTCTATAGTTTGACTTAGCTTTTTGCTTCTCTTAAAATCATAATTTTTATACATTTTGGTAGTTTACTAGTGTCAACCCATAGTTTAGGCTACATAAAAGACGAAGATGTAAGATGTGGACATAATCAGTCAAGAGATTCCGTCGGTTTAACGTCACTCAGCTAGCTATTGAACGAGCAATTTTCGGAGTTTCTTAGAAATATGAGATAATTGTCAGGTCAAAAAGCAGCTAACTGCAATGGCATAAGTGGCCATAACTGAACATCGACGGCGCGGCGTCAGCGTCTGTTAGAGTGGAGACCTCTCAATGCAAACATAGCGAAGGAGCCCAAAGTGCCGAGTAGAACAAGGACTTTCGAAAGATGGCTAGCAAGAACTGGATTGCATACAGTGACGTTCTTTAGGAGAAGCCTACGTTTAGCAGTAGCAGTAGAAAAATAGTTGTGTCTAGCAATTGGGTGCTGCCATCTTGCAGTTTGTGAAACCCACCGGGGGTCTAATCGGCTAGATTCAGACATGAAAGAAATAAAAAAAGGAGCAAGTAAATTTGCTTTAATTTTGACAGCATTGCAGCGGCGAACTACACTTTCACGTTTAGCTCGATCCAATTGGCCACCTGGTAACAATTAACTTCCAAATAACTGATCGGACTTAACGCTCTCCAATAACTTTTAAAGATACATTACCTTTAAAAGTTATACATACATAAAGTTCATACATATGAACGGTCTAATATCTATAAAATGAATCTATAGGTACTATTATAATAACTCTCGGGTAGATTTAGCATCCGTGTGTTCCATCCATTACGGGGTACGGAACCCTGATAGTATTATGGGAGTTTTGAAGTCGGAAAATTTGAACTTGGATTGAACTTGAGAATGCATGGGATTTGTCGGAATGATGGATATAATTTACATGATGGCTGTACTTAGGAGTTGAAGAAGTGAGAGATACGAGAGTGCTTTTTGTATGTTCGATATCTACGAGTAGGTTTATTGGCGCTAGGAGACCATGTACGCTCAAAGGAATAACTACTAGAATTGCAATAAGGTACCTCATAACTTGCTTAAACGAGATGCTAGAATTATGATTTACTAGTTACAAAACAAAGAAATATACTGATGTTCCGTCCTTATTACTGCGGCCAGATTTTTGTGTATGGCCAACAGTCTAATCTGACAAAAGTTGGCCAAACTACTTGAGGCTTGCTTGCCCTTGTACCGATTTTCCTAAATCTCCATCTTGTCAGAGGCTGTGGGTTCGACCGATCTATGAGCCAGATAAGTCAATAGTAGATAATAAACAGGTTACGTAGTGGATGTTATTAAATTCGGGAGTATTTATAAGAGGCATTTCACAGATTTGGAAACAATACAGGACCTGAAATAATAAAAAAATAATGCAGCACTAAACTACGTTTCTCCAGTAGAATTATAGTTTCTTTTCATTATTTTCGAAAGAACGAGAAACACTATAGTGGCAACGTGCGTTGAGGATCTAGTAGTAACATATCTGTGTTTAAAACCCTTCGTTCTCGTTTTGACACATTCCGAAACAAGACTCCTTAGACTACGGTTCGTACTATTCTATATATATTTTGTAAATATGATGTTGTAGTGAATAAAGTGTGATAATGTTGTAGTGATTCGTTTAATTTTATACCGCTTCTGATTTGTGTAAATAACGTTACAAAACCGCAACTACGAACTAAATGAAATCAAAAACCAATGTGTTGTTTGTTGGGCGACCGTTAACATCCCAGCTTTAGTGGTATCGCGGTTAGTGGCAGTGTAGTGATTTAACATTACTCACTACGTACTAACTATTTATCTAACAAATTAAAATAACCGTTAATTTACGTATAAAGCCAATGAAAGCGCGCCGAACTAAAATTGGCCATATTTGATTGTATATATTTGGGTTGCTTTGTAATTAAATGTTTTTATAAGTACATTGTTTGCGAGCTAGATTTTTATAGACTTCGCATGAACGGGGGTATTCCTTAAAAAGAAATTCATTAAATCTACTTGGTAAAACAAGGCCTTTTTTATCTTACTCATGTAGGCATTTGACCACAAGTTCGCACGATCACGGATATCAGCGATACTGTAGTCCTTGATGGAGCATGCCTAGTCTAGAATACACTAGCTCTCAAGGAAGGTAGCCGACACACACCGTTGGCGACAGATTTTACAATTTGAGGATGGTAACTATCCAGGCGAGCGACAGGAGAGGCTCTACGACCATGCTATGGTTTCCCTTACGTTGTTTTCCTTTACCGGTAGCTCAGGCTCTTTTTGCATGTCTCGTTAGATCATATCTCGTATCTCTTACACGGGAATCGACTCTACTAATCTTTTAAGCAACATCGCATACAAGCTTTATAGCATCGAGCTTTAGTGCCTAGAGTTGATCATAACTAAATGTATGAACTTTCATGCAAATTCAAGGTACTCGCGAAGTGCTACAGCTTGGCTAAAAACGTCATCAAATTAAGGCAGTGATTACTATTATTGGTCTGTAAAGTCGTCATAATCGTCATAGTCTTCGTCCAAAAAACAAAGAACTCCTCAATATTTATTACTCCTATATATTTATACAATTTCAGAAATTAATTTATCTCTTGCAAAGTAGTCTGATAACGAGATCCGTGGAAACCAGAAACCCGGAATAACTGGATGCTTTAGTTTAGAGCCATTCAGTCCCCGTAGCGAAAGCTAGAATACTTAATATTTAAATCGTCATCAATGCGCCTCTGAGCAAGCATTATTTGGTCTTGCCCTATACCTGCGGATTAGACGCCTAAGTCTGAGGGGCTAATTTGGCCTATTAAAATTGTAAATCTTCATCTCATAAGAAAACTATACTTCATATTGTTTGTTTAAGGTTTTCACAAAGGTCCAACTATAGTTTTGTTCGGTGAACTTCATCAGCGATGAAATGAGTCGTCCGTGTCTTCAACGATGACACGTCTTCTTAAAGAATATGAACGCGTTAGTTTTCTAAACAAAACTAGACTTGCCATAAATATGTTAAATGTATCCTAATTCAATAGTTTTATAATAAGGTTTCACGTGTGAGAGCTTTCGAACGCTTCAAGTATATGCACTCCATACATAATTTACCCTAATTGCACAACTCTAGGCATTCTAGTGTAGTGCTCGGCTAATGTGTTTACCGCTAAGTATATGTGCTGAGAATTGCAAAACAGAATTAGGAGACTTGGTTAGTTTAAGTTCGCTATTAACACTGATTAACATATTTTTAGATAAACATGTTAATGTCGCTGGCTAAGGCATGTTGCAGATATTCTATTTTCTCGATTATAAAACTTTTCCGATAAATAGATATCTTCACAATACTAAACGTGCTAAACGTTCAAATTTATTAGTATTGTGAAGAAATCTATTTATAACTAGCTGTCCCGGTGAACTTCGTACCGCCTAATAGTTATTTATGTTTCTCACCTTTTAAACCTTTCCTGGAGTACGACAAATAATTTAAGACCAAATTCATCTAAATCGGCCCAGCCGTTCTCGAGTTTTTGCGAGACTAACGAACAGCAATTGATTTTTATATATAAGATATATAAAATTACATATTTAGTAATATTAATTGTATGCGAAGTAGGTACTTATAAATAAACGTAAAATAAATAACGTGTCACACTCATGACTCTCCACTAAGATTTTTCCTGTATCAGGGGTACTACACAACACTTATACTACACGAGACTTATCGTTCGAACATGGAACGGAATTGAACCCGGGACCATCGGATCTCGTAGCCAACCAGACTACGGCGGTAGTTTATATACTAAAGACCACCAACACTCATTTTGGATACTCGTGACTAGCAGTGTGACGATTAAGCCTAAATATACATAGATAAACTACTAGAAAAGTAGGTAAGTAGGTAAATAGACCTCAATTCGTCCAACTTGACCAGGCCTTCAGGACCAAAGTGGTAAATCCTAATCAAATGATTCAAAAACGTTGCTGGTCGTCTAACCTCTTGTCTTTCAAGTGAGAGGGCCGAGTTCAATCCTAAGTCAGGTGTAATTAATATTACAAAATTTATCAAAAGGCCTATTTCCAAAACAAATAAAATGGTGTAATCTATGGCATCTTCTGGTATCTTCTTGCTTTTAATATAGAGGTCCCACATATAAGGCCATACAGTATGACGCCACCACGATAGAACATTGTCATCCTGCTATAACACACCGTATAGCTCGCGACGTTAAGGTTCCTAGGTATAGGTACATCGATATAGCCACAAAACTCTTCGTTTTACCACCAAACTATCTCCATTCTGCATTCTTCAACTCCCTTATCTAGATAGTAATAAAGTTTACATTCGCATATTTGGATGCATTTGAATTATTTACGCTGAAATGCAGCGGACAATATGACAAAGTTGTGAACGTTTTGTGATACAAACTTGCGTTTCAAACGTAATTCTTTGTGCTGCATTGTGTGGTGGGGTTATGAGCTTCGAGGGTTGTTGCTTCCGATTTGTGTTAAATTTTGTTGGCTGGTTGGACTAGATTGCAGTGTTGGTTGTAGGTACTAATAGGTATAACTGCTTATGTACCTATAGTTTATTATACAGATTCTTTTATAAGCTCAGTAAATGATGGTGGAAAATGGGATAGTTATATACCGTTGAGTTGCTCACGACTTTTTGAACTTTTAACCCTCGTTTCACCTAGTCGACCTTTTCTTTTTTTTATCCTACACAGCTAGGCCTTTGACCACAAGTTTGCACGACCACAGAAGTTAGCGATACTGTAGCCCTAGGCAGAGCATGGAATACACTGGCTCTATATGAAATCCTTCCTTCCGTTCGGTTTTTTTTAGCTAGCCAGACGAGCGATACGGTTTCATAACGATGTTTTCCTTCACCGGTAGCTCAGGCTCTTATTGTATGTTTCGTGGGATCTAACCTTTTCTACACCCTATAATGAACACACCCTCCAGATTCCATGTCTCTAGGCAAAGCGGTTAAGGCTCTGTGTTGATTCTTTGGTAATATTTGTCAGTCATCAAGGACTTACTTTTTTATATAATATCATGTAATATAGTTTAATTAAACTATTATGACTCCTTATCAGCCACAGGAATTCAGACACATAACATTGTTCCCGTTTTTTACCCGACTGCGAGAGACTTGCGACCGGAGGATTATTTTTGTCGAGTGTATGCATGTACTCGTATGTACATTTCTTTGGCAAGCCATAGAGCTTAAACGGCTTGTCGTATTTTTATGATAGTGGTGTCAGTAGATTCGTCTTAGTCCTGACAGTGACACTGGGTACATAAAAAAATACGTGTGGCACTCGGGAACTGCATCGGTAAAGCTATTGCTTACGCATACGTCTAGTCGTACGCACACAAACACCGTGCCGAAGTGTGCCAAACTGCAAGACGTTAAATATTGCAAATGTTTTAGGAGAATAAAGTAATAAAAACAGTATTTTACTTTTAATACTCCTAATTTTAAGGGTTTCATTTTTAAAGTATTTGTTTTATTTACGCCTAAAAGGTGAAATAAAAATCATAAATTTGAAGAAGTCATCAGACAGATCAGACAGAACATCAGACTAAGTGTAGATAATACAAAGGACTTGTTATATTTTCGGCCAGTACAGTGTACGTCTACCAAAAAATGAATAAAAATTTGGTTAATGCTGTGTATTAATGCAAAATGCGTCCGTCGCCTCCTTCATTGTGTACAAAAATATCTAAATTCTGTGAATTGTAGTGGAATTATGGCATTTCTGGAAGATTTATGTATCCTAGGTTGACTGCAATGGTCACATTGGTCTATAAATTATATTGTACCCTCCGTCACAAATGTCAAAATTAACACAGTAAAAACGCGTAAATCACCTTTTTGCGTAAATAACATGAAAATGTTTTACTTCGAAATTAATTTTGCACACTGTAATAAGTAACAATATTTTGAATTTAGTTGATATATTAAAGATTAATAATCCCTAACGTATTTATGGTATCATGTACACTGTCTTGGCCAGAGCTCCATACATTTTTGAAACAACTCTTTTGAAAAGAATATAAAGTTTTTCGAGATACTTACATTAACATTTTCTCTGACTTAATTATGAAGGTAAGGAATAGTAAATAAGGTGTCTATTTACTTTATGGTTCAGCTGCACTGAAAAGAACGTTTCAAAGAGAACTTCCATAATACAGACATAAGAAAACTGTTAGACTCTTTAGCTAATTTTCAAAGGCCAGGAAAATCTATATGGGGTAAATATAGCTATAGCACAGACAAGTTTCAACTTTATTCATCTGGTATAAGGTTGATTTCAGCTTTAGTTTATATCGGAAGTTAAGTGTGCCAGAACATCAAGGTGAATACACAAAATAAAAAAGAGTAGATGATATATAGAAACACATTATTATTTGTTATTTAACACAATAACTGACATATTTAACTGAAACACATTATCTGATATATTTATATATCAGAGCCAAAACTTTGGTTACGTACCACTTCATAATACTTTTAACCGACATCAATAAAGGGGGAGAACTTAATTGTTTTTTTTTACATTTATTAGAGATTCGACCTGAAATCCATTTAATGTCGAATCTCTAATAAATGTTATTAACATTTTATGGACTGAATTAACAAATAATCGGCGGTTTAAACTCTGCGATGGTTCTTAACAAATATTAGTCAGTCACGACTTACTCTTATATACTGGCCGGTTAGCGCAGTTGGTAGCAACCCTGCCTTCTGCGCCGCTGGTCCCGAGTTCGATCCCCGGACAGGTTAAACATTTGTGTGCATGAACATGTCTGTTTGACCTGTGTCTGGGTGTTTATTATATATATAAGTATGTATGTGTGGATATTGTACCATATATTATTATTATAGTAATATGGATTACTCCGCTAATAATTTGATGTTATTTATTATGTCATACTTTAAAGATAGTCCAATAGTTCAGTTAGAAAAATCAAATTAATTTGATACATCTTAAAGGTGCCTGCCGAGTCATATGTCGTATTTTTTTTAGAAATTTTGTGTTATATATTTAACTGTCAAATGTTTATTCGATAGCTTCTGAGTGAATTTCCGTTGATCTCAAAATATCAAACCAGCATTTGAAGTTTTCCATCGGTGGTTCTCTAGTTCGTGACCCACAAGTGCAATGTTGAGCATGACCACCGAGGTTTCAGAGTATACACGAATAGTGTCACCACACTTTTACCGGAGATTGTATTTAACAGTTGACTTTACCTTTTTTTGGCCACGTGCGGGAATCTTCTCAAGATACCCCGGCGGTTTTGTGGTACAACCTGGTTATTTGGGAATTTTCCTAAAACTCCTTCGGTTGCTTGTGTGTGTACTTCAAAAGGCTTTGGGTTCTGAATTGGAACTTTACTAGAGTAATCGATTTACATTTATCATGGACCGTATATGTTCATATTCAAATACTTATAACTTTATTGTACACCAAAAAATAAATATATATTAAATATAGGCATTTTAAAAACATTAGCTTAAAAACATTGGGCAGTTTTATCGCCTTAAGCGATTTTTTCCAGATAACCTTTGCATGGATCGGACTATATAAAAAAAAATTACGTCGGTGGTGTATCAATATATACTAACAAAATATACACAAGACCCACGTTTCGTGAGCCTAGTGTTCACGTTCTGTCTAGTTTCATCGACGTAGCATTTACTACAATCGCAGAGAATTATATCAACGCCGGGGACACGCAAAGGATCTCGATCGTTCCTGGGGGAACCCAGCGTGTCTGCAGCAGCGAGGAACTTGAAGGCGAGCCGACGGAGCAGCATTGTCCAGCAACCCCGACCCCTGCAGCCGAGGAATATCATCGCACGCGCGGCGGGCGGCCGAGCGCAGTGCGAATCGTTACTTCTTTGTGGACAGGACCGACTCATTTCATCCCTGATGAAGTTGACCGAGTGTGAACAATACTATAGTTGGACCTTTCCAACAATCAAGTACGCGTGATAACCTGTATGGTTAATCAATATAAATCAAACGCGTTAGTTTTGTACATATAAAAAAATGATCTTTTTAGTATTAGTATACTACGAGTAGTAGCGTAAAATAGAATTTAAAAGAAGTTTTAAACTTTATACCCTCATTTGACCTTCAAGGGGTTGAATTTCCAAAAATCTGTTCTTAATAATGAATACATCTTCCAAATTTCATGTCTATACTAAGTATGTGTGTAGATTCAGCTGTTTGGGCCTATTGTTAATTCCTAGCAAATATCAGTCAGTGAGTCTGTCAGGACTTATTCTTTTATAAACATAGATCAAAAGTTTTCCTTCACCGGTAGGCTCTTTTTGCAACCCCACTCACCACTCCATCATCACTACAATAAATCGCTACATCGCTTAATATATTTTATAAACATAGATCAAAGGTTTTCCTTCACCGGTAGGCTCTTTTTGCAACCCCACTCACCACTCCATCATCACTACAATAAATCGCTACATCGCTTAATATATTTTATAAACATAGATCAAAAGTTTTCCTTCACCGGTAGGCTCTTTTTGCAACCCCACTCACCACTCCATCATCACTACAATAAATCGCTACATCGCTTAATATATTTTATAAACATAGATCAAAGGTTTTCCTTCACCGGTAGGCTCTTTTTGCAACCCCACTCACCACTCCATCATCACTACAATAAATCGCTACATCGCTTAATATATTTTATACTTGCTAAATACGAAAACGTTTGTCACCCTAAAAACTAAGAATGCCGTTCTCTTGGGTAACTTAAAATGCAAGGAAATGCTTAAGTGTATTGCATATAGTTCTCCGGTTTGTCATTAATGTACTTAGTGACTGTTTACTGAGACAAATACTTTGACAACTTCAAGTTTATTAGTCTAGAAATAATTAATAGTAGATTAGTAGCCAAGGGCTGTAAGGCATCAATTGCAGGCCGAGATATTTAGGCGCACGAGCGCTGCGGGGGCGCCTATAGTTCGAGGGTGCAATTGATGCATACACCCGAGCTAACTACTCTGCTTTACATCTCGATTGTGAGGTAAGTAGAAAAAAACCGGCATTACAATAATAAAACATTTTAATTGCTGCTTCAGCTTCCATTTTCATTGAATCGGGAGTGCAGCTTATATCTTCATCACAAGCAGCGTTTTTTTCCTAATTAGCACGTAATTATAAAATAAATCCCAAAAACAATTAATATTTCAAGTAAAAGTTTTCTATTCCCGCCTTTTTTCATCTTTTTTTTAAATTATTTTTTTCCAGAACGAATTTGTGCTTCGCCGTTCGATATTTAAAATTGATGACTATTATACTCATACGAAGACAAGGCTGAATAGCGAAGCGACCTCTTTTGTCATTGGGCTGAATGCATGATGTCTATTGCCAGTGTGATGGTTAGATGTACGCGAACTTTTTGAAAGAGTGAAGTTTCTTTTTTAATTACTTACCGCCCTAGGGCTTTTCTAGCTACATTATTACCCTAGAGCGCTAATTGGTCACCTACAAGCGCCATTTAGGGGTAATAAGGACCTACTTACCGAATATTAGAAATGTAAAATAACTTTTTCTTCATTTCAAAATTATATAGTTTATGCTAAGATGATGACGCAGCGTCAGTGATACTTCTTAAGTATATCGTAGGGGCCTTGTTTTTAAAACGTTCGAATAAATACAACGCTTACTAATGATGTCATTTACTAACGATAAGTATGCAACTTTTTGAATATTGTTTGTAAATGACGTTATTAGCGAGTGCTGAATTGATTCGAACGTTTCAAAAATAAGCCCCAATTTGTCTAACATAATTACGAGTATGTTCCATATTTAGACATATATTAATAATAAGATAAAATATCGCATGCGATAAATTATTAGTCGGGTGTGTTCATAGCTATTTTTGATGAAAATCGGTGCAAGACGGCCGCCGCTAAGAAATAGCGCATATTATTTTTCTCAACTCCCTCAATATGGATATTAAATCAAAGGGTTCTACAAAAATACTGAACACTGTGATTATTTCAAATTCAAGATTTTCGCCAAAACTAAATGGACAATTACATTTCGTTAAATGTTGTATGTTTATTTTTTTCCTTCACGCATTTGACCACAAGTTCGCACAACGACGGAAGTCGGCGATACTGTAGCCATAGATGGAGTATATCTAGTCTGGAATACACTGGCTCTCAAGGTTGCCGGAACACATCGTTTGGTGCTTGGCGACAGATTTTACAACTTGATTTAAAATCTGTCGCCAAGAGGAGGAAGAGGGGGATTTATAAGTACCTTGTGACTCTCCTATGCCAAAATTTTCGCATACTTTCTAAGAAGATTGACGACTCTGCAACCAGCTTAAAGATCTACCATTTAGCACATCGTCACCTTGCAACTCTTAACTGTTGAACTTACAAAGTCTCCGCTCCACTGAAGCGGACGTCAGCAACACAATTCCTTCCAAGCTTCCTCATAAGCCGAATATTCGGCACAAGACGTGACCGACTTAAAACATTGAGTACTCGACGAATAAACGCTGGACGTGCTGTGATACTTTGTAAGGCATGTTACGTGAATACACTCAAGAGCAACGAAAATGAATTGAGGAGTGTAAAAACAAAATCTTGCTTTCATTTGTATGTACTACTGTAATTTTTTTATTTTACTATAGTTATTTGAGTTTCTTCCAGCTTTTGTTTAGAATAGAATTATAACAGACTTTCAAGGAGAACAACTTAATGTTATTTCAAAGTAAAATATCTCCAATTTTTGTGATCTCTCTTGAATCACAAAAAGTAAATGGTCTCATTCTATGGTATTTTTATATAAAAAGGAGTTTTTAGTTGATAGCAATTCGACAGATAAACTTGCGTTTACCATAAATATAACAACGACTCTTTATTATGAGGCGTCATTAATTCCGCTGGTACGCGTCGTCATCGGTGGGGCCAATATTTTACGGAAATTCATAATTCAAGAAATTGAAAGCTACCCTATCTTTAGTGTTGCGATTAAGAGGCATTTTTTTGGTGCTACACTAAAACCATCCCGTATATATTCCTTTTTTTAACAATTTGTGGAGGACGGCGGGCGGAGACTGTTACGGCGGCGAGTGAACTGTATGTGGCGTGAAGATGGAAGAACAGTCTGACCCATGAATACTATTACTAGTCCAGCGGTTTATTAGTTGAAACATTGAGTATTCAGTAGGTGATGCGGGGAATAAAAATTCCATAGTCGCGTGGAAGCCCCGTAGATCACATAAAGTTATGGTTTACGATCGAGTAGGGCCGAGATGCGAACTCGATCGGCATTCGGCTAATATTTGTGCTTAACTTCCGACTTTATGCGCCACTTGGAGTTGTCAGACTTTGGGTAGAAAGGTGCGAGGAGGGTGTGAAGAGATATTTATTGCTATCGCTATGCGGTATGAATTTTATAGTGATTGGAATGCGGGTAGCAAAATATTAATAACGCGGCAAATTATTTGGAGCTTTTTTGCTAATCATTAATTTAAGTAGTTATTACCTTTTCATACTAGTATTAAAAACTCGAAAGTTTTGTTTTGTATGTACTCAACTAGTACTTAAATAAAACCAAAAGGTTAATAATAAAACACGAAATTTTGAACACTGCTTAACCTATCAAGCTAAAATTTGGCAGATATAGGTAGAAGACGTCAGCTAAGAATGGATTTTGCGAAAGAGCCGTATTAAAGTTGTCAACGAGCTAACCAAAGTTTCTACGAAAGTACAAACTGTTATCCTAGAAAATATTTTTTTAAGTAGATAATAGTATTGAGTTTATTGGATAGCAGTACTTTACAAACATCGCCATTTTATGGTGGCATTCATATTGGATTTAAGTGTATAATAGCTTATAGTATTATAGTAGTCAAACCATTTCATTTGATAGCCATATTGAGGAATTTGTCAAAACCATATAATCGACCATATTAAACCGAGTCTGATCGAACGTAGCAAAAAACAATCCCAACTACTCACCTTTCAAACGAAATCAAAATTGGTTCATCCGTTCGTTCATCTACGATGTCAAAGGCAAACACACACACACACACACACAGACACATCAAACGTATAAATAACACCCAGACATATTTGCGTCGGGGGTTATAAATAGAATTCAACTATGATTGTACTCATTTGACTTCTCTTACCTGATAAGCCAGTTAATAACAAAAAAAAGAAAATAGAGCCACAAAAAAAAAGAAAAAAATGTTTCTTTAACAAAGAATATGAACATTCTCAGACATTTTGTTTCAATCCAAGTATGTATTTTTTTTCAGATCAAGAATGGTTTTTCTTCAAGAAACAATAATTTACTTGAATCAAAAGAATATTCTTTCCCAATATATGAAACTACATTGTCTTGACCAACTAGATATTGCTTTGATTGGAGACATTTTTCTCCGTGTACGTCACTTCATAAAGTATCACACGGCAATAACTAAAATTTAATTCCTGAAATTGCCAAAATGTAGGTCAAAACTAGCGAAATTTCCCCGTAGTCAAATAAGATAATCTCGTAGACTTAACGAACCATCCGACCTAAATCTCGAATTCCGAAATGCTCTGGACATGAACATTCCAAATTAGATATCGCGAACGTACGTTTAAATCTAAAGGCTTCTGTGTAATGAAGACTAGTTATATGCTGCGGGGTTTCCTGATACCTCAAAATTTAATTATCAAATAATATTTTCAAAGAAGTGATTAGACGCTAGTTCGAATAAAAACGACTGCTAAATCGCTAAACCTGTATATCATCCCTAATTCCTTTTTTTATTTTGATATACCCAGTGTCACTCTCACGACTAAGACTCACGCTATAGGGCGTGCCAAAGAAATATACATACATACATACACTCAAAAAACATAACCGTCCTTATTTCGCAGTCGAGTAAAACGTAATAAGCGACTTCGATTTGGCTTACTTATGTTACAAAATATAATGTCATCTATGTTAAGTAACAAAATAAAAAAATAAAATGTTTTCAAAAATAACTACGGTAATAAAACGTTTTTTCGTAACACATTCGAATAAAAAAGAATGTAGTTCGAAATTGGTAAAATTATCGATGAACATACACAAAAAATATACACAGACGAACATAGATACTCCCCTTTTTAGGAAGACAGTAAAAAAATTAAAATTGCCTTAGCTCTATTCAAGACGTAAGATCGCAACCAAGATGGAAAAGTCACGTATATAATAACAGGTGGATGCAAATTGCCGCTTGTCGTTTTGTTGAGCTGGCCTCCCTTAGGAGCCCTATGTTTAGCAGTACGTCTTCTGATTGATGACATTATCAATCAGACGTCAATCTTCCTTGAGATTGTTACTTTAGTAGAAAAGTAACTTAAGCTGCTGTGAAAGCTAGAAAGTTAAATTTTAGTATATATTTTTTTATCTATAAGGGATTAACGGTCAAGGGATGTAAATCTGTAAAGTTACCACAACTTTACAGATTCTATGGAACTACTTATAGTCAGAAATCAACTCTAAATACGAAAAAAAGTTGTTTCATACATTTTACCGACCATTATGCAACAGCTGATTGCGTTCTCTCGAGTACATGGTTTGTAACATCATAAGTTCATCTTAATGATTAGGATATCTATCACTTGATTCCTCTGAGTGGTGACCGAACGTTTTAATACTCTGCTCTTTTTCTATATGGTTCAAAAGTTTTATGTAAATAGTACTTGAATGAGAATAAACTAACAAACTCTCTCACAGCCATTCGCATTTGTAATATTAGTGTGTTATCCGGGAGTTGAGTTAGATTAATGTTTGCTCTAGCTTCACTCGCTGCTAGACTTGCACTTCTACCTAAACTAGGTATTTTAGGTATATTTCTGTGTACAACACATGATAAATACATGGCCTGCCATGCAGCATAATATTGTGCAATATGCTTGCACCTACGTAAGGAAATTGGAATTATCAGTAATGTAAAAGTAACTGACTAGGAAATAAGGAGATATTTCTTTGGCACGCCCTAGAGCCTAAACGGGTTGTGTATTTTTATATGAGTCGTGTAAATAGATTAGTCTTCACCTGCAGATGGTCATAGGCTATATAACCAGCTGCATCACGATTTCACTTGTTAAGATATGTTGGGCTAAAGTTGTTGCAGTTGCGATTCTTGTAGTCACATGTTTATTGTACAAAGTGTAATTTTAATGTCGAGCGGACTCGTTAAAACTACTTTTCTCGTAGTTTCATAGTGGGGCTCATAATAAGGAAATTTACTAAATCATTTCTGTGGCACTAGTAATTTTTCTTTATAGAAGTTAGTTAATACTTCTTAAAATTAACTATGAAACTGCGAGAAAAGTAGTTTTAACAATATGTTCATAATATGTCATAACTCGTGTTAGTTTTGTTACTAAAAATAGATAGCAACAGTTGTTAAATATATAACATCTAAACCGGCATTCTTATGCAGTTCCAAGGCTAGACAAATTTGTCACAAATCATTTAAAAAACATGTATAAATAACTTGGGTTAAATAGCATAAATTAACGCCATTTAATTCGTAACTGATATTGATTGTTACATATGCACATGGAATTTTCTTGCTTACCAGTTTCAAGTAAGTACTTGCCGTATTTGCTTCTAATAATCAATGCTTACCGTGAAACACTCAAAACCTTAAATCTACATTCGGCTGCATTACCATACAATAAGCGTTAGGTGTTGACGTCACTCCTAATTAGAACCAAGTCCTAACAATAATCCATCCTAACTCGCACACGTCTCACGTCGCGAGCAGCCTGCGTTGGAACACTGCAGCGTGACGAGTTTAATTATTTGTGGAGAACGTTCGAGAAACACGAGTAATGGAGCTTCTTTGGAGTGGTGGGACCACACTGCGAAGTGGAAGAAGGTTAGCGTTGTAACCAAAGATAAATAAACGCTACACGTGTTTTAGTATGAGTGCAGCACTAATCTGAATTATACAACCACGCTGGACTTAAGATTGTTAAAATGACAATTAATCTATTTGATTTTCGCCATTCTGGCGCTGATGGCGCTGAAGAGCGTGTGCGTCCAGTGTGATTCCATGAAACTAATATCAGTGATGGGATAATGTTAATCTCAATTTCTGGTACTCACACCTGGCGCTTTAAATTGAAATAAAAACAACTGTGATTTCTTAGTGAATATTTAGTCCTTATTGTGCATGTGTGTAATGTGATTCTGTTAACATTTGGAAACTAACTCGGTTTTGAAAATCATTGAAAAACAAGTGGTTGAGGAAGATATTTTTTGCAAAAACTATAAGTAAATTAATTGACGAGTGAAACTAAACTGTACTGGCTATAAATTTTGCACTACGTGGCAAAATTACGTAATTATATAGTTAACCTACGTGCTGAAACAAATCCGAAATCCACTTGAATGTTTAAAACATCTGACGTAGGTACCCTCTTATTCAGAGTAAATATTAAGGAGTCTTAAGATTTAGGATATGATAAATATCTTATATTGACTATGAGAACTTTGTGCTTTAGAAACGTAGGAAGCCTAACCTTCTTCCACTTCAGCTGGGCGAACAAGGAGAAAATTAAAGTGTCTTCTTTCCACCTTGAACTTTTTGCACCTAAGTCATCACTAAAGTGATTTGTAACGACAATAAGAGTGGAATTGTTCACCTTATAACTAAATCACCCAGGTGAACATAAGTTCTAAGCATATACAGTAGCAATAACGAAACTACAGAGGGGCCGAAAATGGCTCAAGCCGCTTCTAAGGATGGTGCGTGACTTTGCTTTGATCGACTTTAATGAATTAATGAATAGTTTATTTGTTAATTCATTCAAGACTTGGCGAGGGTACTGACAAGCCTCTAGATGACAAATCATTATCTCAGTGTATTCCACCCTAACAGCAGTATGATATCGAACCAAAACACATGGCATATTCTCTGCTAGGTAGATAACACTACGTATGCGTCAGTGTACTTGTATGCATCTGAAGCTTTCGGAAGCAACTGCATTGGTATACTGCTAATTTAATCGTTTTGAATTGCAATTGGAATGTCTTGGAAACAATGCTCGTTTCTAATCCAATTATTTGAGGTAAGAACCAATTCTATCTGAAAAGCAAACTTGATGGTTTAACAACAATATTATAATGAATGAATGAATAAACTTTTTATTGCAGACACACAAACATCAAATATACAGGAAAACCTTACATCTAGTATCACAAGTGGCGGCCTTATCGCTAAAATGTTAAAATGTTTAGACTTTTGAATCATCATTTCCTAAATATTATGTTTAAATTTAAATATGTAGAATACTTTTGCATCAAAGAACATAATAATGTAAAAGAAATTTCAGACTTCAGGCATACTTTTGTTTTTCAAATAGTCATGAAGAAATAGTGCATCCATTTTTTCTAAATTCAAGTCTATTTGAGTAAAATAAAAAAAGTGTCAATCAAATTCATTGATTGTAGGAAACTTAATCTCGTTGATAAAATTGACGTCAATTTGAAAATGAAACAGTTAAAGATTTAACGTGGCACAAAAAATTAACACAAGCTAGGGTGAGAATAAATTCTTTTTATTCTGAGCCCTGAATAAAGCTTGGTGTAGGCAAGAAAGGTGGTTGACCACATAACACAGTTTACGTACAACCAGCTTTTAGTCTTGAAACATTTGCAATAGCTATTTCCAATGACCCGATGCTTTCGAAAATAAATGAAGACTCACAACCGCCAATTTGGTGAGCGTGGACTGGCCTAACCTACACCTCCTTTATGGGGAAAAATGTCCACTAGAATCTATAAGAACACAGTACTACTTTGCTAACTACCCCAAAGGATTGCAATTAAGTAGTGTCACAAATAAATAAAAAAAGATTTTATAAAATGTAGGGTTACCGTGCTAACAGAATCAAGTCTCAAGTTTTATACAACCCCATATTCGAGACATGTCTTAATTATATAGCTAAATTTTATTTTAGATAATTTAATAATTATATTTATTTCAGTTGTGTGAAGAGGGATATTTGTGAAAGAAGAGTGGATAAAGAGATAAATGCTGATGGAGTAGAATGTAATAGAATGACACTCTGCGCCAACCCCACGTAGTGTACTTACTACGCAAGCTCTCGCTGGTAAAGTTACAGTACTGTCAGCATCATTATTCTTTAACCACAAATGTCCAGAGGGTCGTGCCATAATAGAATCGAGACCGGGCCGCATTAAGGGGTTAACGATGTGTGCATAGTGATGTATTTAGATTTGTTTCGACTATTATACTATAATGAAAGGATTGCGTAGAAAAGTGTGAAAGAGATAATGGAAAAGTACGATATGAAAGTTAATATGGGTGAGGAGTATATCTCAGAAACAAGAGTTAATTTTTGTTAGGGACTTAGATTATCTTATTGGTATATCAGCTTCATATCGCCTAGCAATAGATTTTTTTAATAGTAACTGTTAACCGCGGCGTTGCCCGTAATATAAAATTTAATATAAAGAAATGTTAAACTTTGAATCCCTATTTGACTTTTGATTTAGAGGTTGATTTTCCAGAAACCCGAATGAATACGCACTCAATTTTTTTTTTTGGTTCAGCGGTTTAGGCTCTACGTTGATTCTTTGCAAATATCAGTCACTCAGTCATTTTTTCCCATCTGTCCAGCTGTTGCTGCTGACTTGGTACTCAAGTCGTCTGGTTTTTTTAGATGTCGATTATAAAGAAAAATCCTTATACAATATAATAAAGGTACAAAAAACTGCTAAAATACACGACAAAGCTTACGAAGTAAAGGTAATTTTGTCTTCCACCACGGGTTCTAAGCTGGCTGCGGATCAAAGCCTTACTTAGGCAAAAAGCTAGCGGCCCGAATACCCGGTTTCTTTGTTTACTTAAGAAACCTATATGATATTGAACAAGTTAATTCCCTTTTCGATCGGATATCCAATAAAGGCTTACTTTGAAAGCAATATATTTTGCCTGCCCCGGTATTTACGGAGGTGATAATGTTGAGAGAATAGACTCAGAATACAAACTTTTGTCATATCACATCACATCACTCTAATATTATAAAGGCAGAAAGTTAGTATGTGTGTGTGTTTGTTTGTTCCACTTTCACGCTGAAACGGCTTAACGGACTTGGATGGAATTTGGCACGAAGTTAGTTTATACTCTGGATTAACACATTCCAATGAAAATTAAAGTATTCTCATGGGTTAATCAAATGTCTACCGCGGGTAAAACCAAGGGTAAATCCAACGTAGCAATGCTGCCAGAATTTTTGCTACCTCTCCCTCACCAACGGGCTTTTTGGCCAGGCTTTTAATATTTTTACTATAAATAAAATATGTGATAGTTATAAATATGTTTAGTTTAATAAGACTGTTATAAAAAAATATGTTTTTCAAGTTTATGTCATATAATTCAAAAAACTGTGAAGAACACTTGGTTTGACTTATTTTTAATTTTTCAAGTTGACTTCGTACTTCATGTATTTAAGTCAAGTATGTTTTTGCATAATGCAAAAACATTACAATGCTACTCGTACTAGCATCAGTCACTTGACAAGTTTTATGAAGCTCGTGTCGATCCCTACTAAGTCGTATAATCATTTGTTATCCAACTTAAGTTTTTAATAGATTTTGCTATCAGTGTTTTTTTTTGCAGTTTGCTTCAATTTATACTCAACATTAAGCAGGCTTTTATTTGGAAAAAATCCTGTGTTTTCGAAATTCCAAAATGATAAAACAACCCTAAAAAAACATAGAACATCTAGTTTAGGTCAAATTTAGTTAACATTGATTGATTATGTACGATATAAATACGCTAGTAATTTGAACTAGATTGATAAGAAAGCAAATTTTGGCAGATTTGAAGCAAAAAGCTCTTGTTCCCTTTAGAATCAAAATTTGAAATCTAGTGATAACTTTTGAACTGCCAAAAATCTGGTGAAACTTACGTTGATGTCAAAGATATGAGTATGAACACTTTATTACATATTACTATTTTACAAGTGTAAAACAGCACTAAGTTTTTCGTTTGCTCCCTAATAAGTACTTTCACACATTTATTATTCTATCTTTATTCAAACTATTCTATAAAGTTTACACATCTTTGATAAACAACAGTTCTACTAAAAATGTTCTCGCGTTATTAGAGCGTTTAGCCGACCCCGGGAGAGAGGTATTTAGTAGGAGGCCGATCGATTTACATTCACTCAGTGATCCCTCGTTTTACATAAACACTATTATAGTTTTGTTTGTTTCGGTTTGGTTAATGTACGTGAATAATGATGTGGCGACTATCGTTTTCGTGAGAGATAGTTTTTTTTTTCATTTCGGCATCTTATGTCACAGTAGCGGAATGTCCCGCTTGAAATTAATACTCTCTTTATGTCACGCTCGCGCAATGTCACACTCGTTCAACTTCACACTCGCGTAATGTTTCTTTTGGTCGATCCTCAGCCGAAGAAAAGAGACAGGGTTGTTAGTACTAACTGGTAGGTTGGGACGACTTTATACGGCGAGCTTCAAAATTGCCTTATTTCTACTTTGTATTTTAAATGTAGAGATTTTTTAATGTCTTCCAAAGTGTTCTCAATTTTTATGTAGATTTCCAAATTTTTCAAAGACGCATAGATCAATCTGAAAAATATTTTTGAAGGGTGTAATAACAGACTGCACTGGCGGTTCATAATTTTTTTATCAAACTGAATTAGTAAAATCACTCCTGAAGTTGCAAGGCCGCCTCTTGTCAGCTTAATAACAATAAAAATGCAGTATCACGTGCTCAAAAAAAAAACACAATTTGACATCGAGGTGATCAATAAATATTTATTCTAGTGTAAGGAAGGATATAAAGGAAGAAAGGAGAAGATAGTCTAAGAGTCTCCATCAATATCTTAACGAGCTTTCGCTCGATGGTTAGATGAAGGATGAAATCATGAATGATGATCAAACGACGGTGCTCCTCGATACAACACGCATTGTTGCCACCGATAGCTTAGACCATGTTTCGCCTGGTGTCACTCTAGTTTTAAGTTTTTACCCGAATGCGAAAGAATGTATGTATGTATGTATGTATGTATGTATGTATGTATGTATGTATGTACCCTAGAGCTTATACAGTTTATCGTATTTTATGTCAGTAGTCTTAAATAGATTCGTCTTAGTCATGAGAGTTACACGATTTAGCAGTCTGGTTTTTTGATCTTGCTTCTAACCACTCGTTTACAATAAACATAATATTTTATGTTGTCGAAAACTTAAATGTAGATAGGAAAGATATAAATATGTAATTACATTTACATTTACAAAACTTCGTGCTCATGTACAAATTATGTGCCAAATAGTTTTACCTATTTACTTGTTAATGCCAATTTGTTGAATTACAAACACAATTCCGTCAGCAACATAAAGCACAACTAATAATTAGTAGCGTTGATTATATCACAGTGAAACCGAAACAGCCTGCCATTGCCAGCCTCTATCGAATCTCTATTATCGAATATTTAGGTGATACCTACATAACTAGTGTGAACGCACCGCGTGTGTCGTTATTAGTTTAGCATGTCAAAGGTAACACGCACACATATACGCTGGCGTTATCGGATTTTGTGGAGGTTTCATCCACAACCTTCGATACAGGATGAAGAGATATGCCGTAAGTATCAAATACGTTATTTTGACGCAACTTGTGGTTGATGCGTTTGCTCCTTCCCGCCTCAGAGGAACTGTCTTAAAGGCTGGAGCGGCTGAAGATGCCAAGCGGCGGAAATGTACCTCTTTTTCAGGAGACTATATTTTCGTACCGCTTGGTGTAGAAACTTTTGGGCCACGGGGTGCTAGTACCAAATTTTTTTTAAAAACATTTATCCTAAACTTATCGCTGCTACTGGGATAAGAGCGCTGGCTCATTCCTTGCTCAAAGGATTTTAGTGGCAAATCAACGCGGGAATGCTGCCAGCAATCTTGGCACTTTTGAGATTTTTCATTTTTTATTGACAAAAGTATCAGTATTTCTTTTTAAATAAATGATATCATCTTTATTTTAGTTTTATTTGAGTACCCATTAGGAATCTTAGTTACTATGTAAACAATTGTAATTATTGTTGTAAGTTCTACGGCCATTAAAAATTTCCACAAATTTCTACATTCATATAAAAGTTTTTTGGCATATTAAAATATGTTTAATATTTTTTCATCCACTAGCTCCGGATCAGTTCGCACCGAGTTTTGGTAGCCGGAAGCTTCCCATATTATAATTTTACATGCAATGCCTAACGAGCCAAGAAAATACTTAATTCATACTCTAAAACATAAAATTAATCGTAAAAAGGAGAAAAGAAAATACATGTCAATTTAGACAAGATACAAAATAGTATAAGAAATCGATTATATAGTCCTATTCGTTTTTTTTTTAATTCGAACTTGCACGTGTAGTTATAATTTTTTTTATTGTATGCGCATCAGAATGGGTACAGTAATGTTAAAACACTTATTAATTCTGCATAATGTCGTATTTTGCTTCTGTATAATTTTTCAAGCAATCTACACTAAAGTCAGATTTACAAGTGGGTCTAAATTTTAAACATTTATATTCCACTTTAAGTCGCGGGCAATCCTTTGCTAGACAGATACTTATTTGAACTCGACTTATTTCTATCAGTGACGTATCTTTTTCCATACGATATCAAAGCAATCAAGTCAATCAGTGCATGTTCCTTGTGAAATTGGAAACGGTACGTTTGACAGCCAGAGGTGTGAGCAACACTATAATTGCTCCTACAGAGGGGTGTGAGGTTGTGTGCTACAAGTATGTATGAATTGTTAAACTATGTATTGTTTACACGGATACATCGTGTTGATTGACCGATCGAATGAAATGAAAGAAGGGTCCAGTAAAATTGGTACTGCAGTTGGAAAGCTGACTCTATTTAGATCAAAAATAATAACAAATCTAAAAATACTATGCCCTCATTGCCAAAAATGGTTTAAATTGAAGTGAAATTGATTCCTGTTCGTACCTTAAAATACTGCAAAGGACAAACAAGAAATAATTCCTGTGTATCCCTTTGTCAGTCGTAGAGGGACAGAAAGGAGTTATCTGTTTCTCCCTTTGAGATATTTTTTTAAATATTTAACACTATAATTCCAGCTACAGAGCGGATGTGAGATTGTATTTCTGCTTAGAGTTTGGCAAAGTTTTTTTTTTGTCAGTATAGACGGGAATACATAAACACTAATGTCCTTGTTGTACATGTTGGTAGGTATTTGCGAACAGCAGAACTTTCAGCTAGAGGTGAAATCAAGATCAAACAAACTTGGTTTTACTTTGATATCGTTGAAGTGGCAACTCATTAAAAAGAAACAAAGTTTCTAGCTCTTTTTTTCAGCATATAGCTCTCACTGATCTTAACTTTTTTTTTAAGAAATAATATGGGACAACATCCACACAAAGGTGTTCAGGTCCCAAACTAGGCAAAGCCTGTGCTATGGTAACCTGATGACTGATATATATATACTTATATACATAAATACATACTTATATATATAATAAACACCCAGACACAGCTCAAACATACATGCTCACGCACACAAATGTTCGACCTGTCGGGGGATCGTTATTTTAAAGAACGTGGTCTTGCACGTCTTTTAACGAGTCAGTGTCTATTACATTTAGATATTATTGTTGTGTATGTCCAGATGAAATACAACACAAAACCCAAACAAAGTAACAATTCTACAAAATAAAAAATTATAATAGTACACAGTAAATACAAATAAGAAAAACTAGCACGAAATGAAATCGAATCACCATAAAGTGATCTCTTTTAGATAAAATTTTTGCTCCAATTTAAGTATGCCTATTTTAATATATAACCTTAATGCCTATTTTTAAATTATATTTCAAAATTTAATTATCGGTAAGCAGGAAAGAGCTCTGTTTTTCATAAATATTTGAGCAATTCATTCGTAACATGGTTGTACCGAAACCGATTCGTTGCGGTTTTCACTGAATAATACACGTGGATACAAACAAATATCAGAATGGAATTTAATTCTGTTTCATCGTCGCGTCTATCAATGCCTATTCAAGGATAAGAAACAGTCAGGTCTTGGGATATGATATCGTTGGAAAATTGGTTTCAAATCCGAAATATTAATCTATCTATAGCTTTTTTCTTTAAATAAACGGGCAAGTGCATTAATGATAATGAAAATACTAACTAGGACGAAAAATAGGTACTGGTAATTTAAATGCTCCAAAACAATACTAGAGGGCATATATATATGAATAGCAATGCTTATACGTTAAGCCAGATAAACTTTAATAATAAATAAGCATACGGTTCGATCAAGAGTCAGATACAAAGAGCGGTGATCATCGATACGGCACGCATTGTCAGGAACTTCTTCTCTCTGTAGTCCCTACCAACGGTAGCTTGGGTTCTACCCCGCTGCTGGAAGCACTCTAGGTTTAAGTTTTTATAATATTTTTCTATTTTCTATTATATAATAGTTTTTTAGTCTTGTTGTAAAAAACTTAAAGTTAGATTGATTTAGAAAATATATCTTTTAAAACAAAAACAATAAATAACTAAAACCTACATCAGTCCAGACGTCTCCGAGAAATTGGGGAATATACTTAACATTAAAAAAAAAATCGACAAATTGAGACCTCTTCGGATTCCTACTTTTTAAAGTCAGCTATCAAACAAAGCCATG
The DNA here is from genome assembly GCA_947049295.1 of Ligdia adustata. Classification (NCBI taxonomy): domain Eukaryota; kingdom Metazoa; phylum Arthropoda; class Insecta; order Lepidoptera; family Geometridae; genus Ligdia; species Ligdia adustata. Next base: position 1,852,924 of record OX346221.1, read on the forward strand.
CAACCTGACAAAATTATCTATAATATCACTCATTTAAGCATTAAATGAGTGATATTATTGGTTATCCATAAGAAACATTTTCTTTTCAAAACAATATACACCTCAAAGAAAACTTTTTACCAAAAAAAAAACAATTCTCAGTTGTCAAACAGCAGACAAAGTAATTAAACAAAAAAAGGTACACGGAAAAAGAAGCGTAAGTTTTGGATTCAATTTATTTCACAAAGCTTAATTGTCCGCCAGAGCTAGCGCAAAATGTGTGAAATGAAAATTGTCCGTAACCGTGTTGCCACGCGGAACCGCCCCCAGCGATTGTTATAAAGAACAAAAGCTAAGACACATTCACGAATCGGATTTGTTTTGTTTATTTCAGTTCAAACATCATTAGGCCAGAAGGTAATTTAATTATCCCGGTGAAATTTCCAGAAACGGAAATCGGATGTTGTAATTTGAACTTTTTCCCGGCTCTATTTCTAGTAAAATATTCAATTTATATAAAAAAAATCGATTTATATAAATTTAAAATTTTCTGCACTGCTTTAGATTACTTTATAAGATTATATTGATTCATTTATTTTTGATAAAAATATAGGAAGATATGTTAAAAAAAACTCTGTGATGTATCCGTCAATTCACTTTTTCGTTCTTTTTGTTTAAGAAGACGGGTTTTCACTCGTACCTGATTGTTGGAAAGGACCAACTATAGTTTTGTCCACACGGTGAACTTCATCAGGAGTGTAATGAGTCGTTCGTGTCTTCAACGATGACACGCTCGCGAACTAAGCTCATCCGCTCGCACTTTTTCCATGTAATCAGTACCTATGTTATTCAAGAATAAAATTTAATAATATTTTTAGATGTCTGAATCAACCGAAATCAACACAAGATAATAAAGAATTTGAAATGGTAGTAATTTTGAGACGCACTTCAAATACACTTATCAAAATAATATAGCTATACCTGATTAAACAGTTTGCGGTTCTCAAACTTATCAGTCGTAGATAATCAGCTAACATTACAAAATTTGACAGCTAGCAATACCTAATACAATTATTAGTTAAATTAAAAACTGTCAATAGTAAATACCTAGTTAAGAAAACTAACGGTATCAAAGTAAGCAGCTTAATATCGGTTAACTATACCGAACTAAACCGCTAGCAGTAGATATCTATCTAAACAATAGCACTTAGCTAAATAACCAACAGCACCTAGCTAAATAACCAACAGCACCTAGCCAAATAACTAACAGCACCTAGCTAAATAACCAACAGCACCTAGCCAAATAACTAACAGCACCTAGCTAAACAACCAACAGCACCTAGCTAAATAACGAACAGCACCTAGCTAAATAACTAACAGCACCTAGCTAAATAACGAACAGCACCTAGCCAAATAACTAACAGCACCTAGCTAAACAACCAACAGCACCTAGCTAAATAACGAACAGCACCTAGCTAAATAACTAACAGCACCTAGCTAAATAACGAACAGCACCTAGCTAAATAACTAACAGCACCTAGCTAAATAACGAACAGCACCTAGCCAAATAACTAACAGCACCTAGCTAAATAACCAACAGCACCTAGCCAAATAACTAACAGCACCTAGCTAAATAACCAACAGCACCTAGCCAAATAACTAACAGCACCTAGCTAAACAACCAACAGCACCTAGCTAAATAACGAACAGCACCTAGCTAAATAACTAACAGCACCTAGCTAAATAACCAACAGCACCTAGCTAAATAACTAACAGCACCTAGATAAACTACTTAGAGTATCTAGCTTATCTACTAATAGTACCTAGCTTAACAACTTTCAGCATCTACATTAACATCTTATTTTATTTACCTTTACAAAAAACTGGTAATTAAGTCAAAAGGCTAGTATTACTTATTTAAAAACTAACAGTAGCAAAGCTAGCAAAACATAGCTAGCTATAGTAGAAAAGCTAAGGTCCATAGAAGAGCGTGATTTGTATCAGAGAGCGGGCGCCACAGAATTGGTACTTACCATCCACGGTGGTTGCCAATCCGTACCGTTCGAGCGGCAACATTCGTGGATACGTCTCTACTGGTGCTATGGTACAAGTTACAAGCAACTCAAATTATTTAATTTAGATATTGTGAAGCACAAAGATAAATATTCTTTTAGAATCAAGTGTAGTAAGTTTCTGCTGGGGATGCAGAAATCCTCGTAGAATAAGTAGTTTCTCTTCCTCATCTGGTGCTTCTGGATGAACTGTATTTATTTATTTATCTGTCCTTTTCAACATGTAGTGGCAATGAATCAATTTAAACTAAAACTAAACTGAATTAGTAAATATATATATAACTCTATTAATTATTAAAAATTATATTCATCATCTTAAATTTTATTTGGGGCCTATCTATTTATAATAATTTATATAGTTGCTAGCCTTTTCTTCTCTATTTACTCTCTATTTGTTTATTATTTCATATTATTGTCTATGTACTAATTGTACATTTTTATTCAGATTTTTAATACGCTCATTTTAAAGTATTTCTGGTGTTTATTTATGTATATATATATTTTTTGTGACCCCGCGCGTCTCTAAAGGGTCACGCTGAAAATGAGCGCTGAGGAGCAATCCCCAGCATCATGCTGAGCGCTGACCTTGTCTGTCGCACGGGACACTGCAACTCGACCTACTTTATTATTTTAAATGTTTATCTACTTTTAAGTAATTAGTTGTAGTAGTAGTGTCCTGTGTGTACTAAATAAATGTGTTCTTTTTTTTTACCTTCTTTAAGTACTTATAGTTAGTGTATAGGATTTTTTAGGTTTTTTAGTTGGGTCTGCCTACTAGTCAATTGTTCTATAGAAGAAGACGTGAAGTCGTAACTTGAAATAAAGAAACGTCGAAGAAACTTTAAGGGTTTGTTTTTTTAGTCAAATAAGGCCAATTGTAATCTTTATGTAGTTACCTACATAAAAATATATAAAAGAGTAACTTGACTGAATGACTGACTCATACAGATTCTCTAGAAATTAACGCAGAGTCTAAGAGCGCTAATCGTAGAGACATGAAATGGAGGATGTATAATTTATAGAGAACAATTCAATTTTTAAAGTGGTCACATGGGGGTTTAAACTTTAAAATTTGTATTCTAGTTTTAAGTCGCGGACAACGCCGCGGGTGAGAGTTAGGTAGGACCACTTTTAGAGCAGATATCACTTGTCTCACGGTCATTGGTCATCCGTTTTCAAAACAATATTCGCCATGATGATTATACTAGATAAATACATTATTTACAAGTAAACACTTAACAAAGTGAAAACAGAGTTCAACTTTGTGTGCCGATACAAAGCTTACGTTGTAAAACAGAATGTGATATATGGTATAGTCAACTAACAGTCAATGAAAATTAAACAATATTTTGATGAGTAAATAATTCTTGATGATCCGATTTACATACACAAGGGAAACATAATCCAATGGAAAGTATACGCTTTCGGATGATAAAGAATATTTCAAATCAGCGCAGCCATCGGTAACATACAAAAAATAAAATATAAAATCATGCGATGAATTGATCACCTTCTTATTTTAAACTCGCTTAAAATGTCTTACCTACGTTATTTTCACTAATTTTATCTTTATTCTTTTGACTTGCACCACCTCCACAGCATCACGATGCAACGTATCCAAATCGTTAGACATTTGTCCGTATAACACCTCTATTTATTCTAGAAGGCCATCGAACGGCATGCAATCGCCGAGGAGTCTTGTCTAACTTTCTTTTATAAACTAACTAAAAAGAAATAGTTTTACTTGAAAACAACTTTTTTTGTAAATAAATAATAACTTATTTATTTAATAGCTCTATATTGCTCAGCGGGCAATGGATAGAGCTATAGCTATTTGGAGTGTATTTGCGCGATAACATCCGCAATAAGGATATTCGCCAAAGAACCGGAGTTACCGACATAGCTCTGAGGATTTTGCAAGCCAGATGTGGCCAGCACATTGTACTCGTAGAGGCAATGTGCTGGCCACATCGTTCGCTTGGAGCTATGAGGGAAGAAAAGTTTTTGAGCGGCGAACACGAATCAAAAGCCGCAGCGTCCGTAGGCCTCCCACTAGGCGGACTGATGGTATAGTAATAATCACAAATAACCAGTAGATGCAACTGGCAGCTTGTCGTTCCGAATGGTGGACCAGGGGGAAGACCTATTTTCAGCAGTAAACGTATTCTAGCTGATGATGATGATAATTAATAGCTTTTTTAAATTCTCTCTAGCCAGAGAGATTCAGTTCATTCCCAGGTACAGGCGTGCACCCTTTTTTTTCACTGAACTGCATATTTTAATTAAGTACCAGTGTTTGTGGAGGAACTCATCGTAAGGAAACCTCAGTGATAGTCAATAGATTTCGAAGTGGTTGGGACTCCACTCACAACTTTGAAATAGAATATGGCCTAAACCCTATGCGCGTAATAGGTATTATTGTATAAATAGACCTGTTTCAAGTGTATAGACGTAAGTCTCAACCCAAAACGTTGTTGGGCTCGGGTCTTCCCTATGAAGGCGGTGAAGGCCGCAATCAACCAATTTAGTCCAATTGAGGGTTGGGGACTTCACTTATCTTTGTAAGCTTTTACTCTTCTCCAACAAGCAGGTTTTTTCACAGTGTTTTTCTCCACCGTTTAAGCATGTGGTAATTAATTTACGATATGCTCGTGATTGAACAAAAACTCAGAGCTGCGTGCCTGTACCTGGTATTGAACCCGCCGCTCTTTTGTTTGTGAGGCAAGAGATTTACCGACTAAGCTACTAACGGTACGTTCACGCTTAGCCACGTTTTGTTGATTCTTATTTTCATCGGATCTGAAAAACCCGAATGTTGTTTTCACAGTGCACATCTTGCATTGCCGTATCCGGCGGCCTCGTATCGAGGTCCAGACAAAAACCAAACCTACCCCTGCATATATCATATGAACGCATGTATAGAATACGCTATACCACTGCACCGTATTTTACATTTAGCAGTACGGCCGGATCGGTTTGTAGTCGCAAAATCGGATGTCAACTTCAGCAAGATTCGTTTTTTTGGCGTATCTTGAAACTGAATTCATGTGTGAACTCATTCATTGAAATAACACTAGACCAAATCCTGCATAAAACCGATTCGGTAGAGAAACACTAGACGCTATATAACCGTACCGTTACTTATGACTACGCTACCACTGACTTATTGTCTAACTTCCAATAGTTGCATATCAACTATTACTTATATTTGCCATATTGTTTAAGAAAACGGGTTTTCACGCGTACCTGACTGTTGGAAAGGTCCAACTATAGTTTTGTATATTTGCCATGTGTGCAAGCTTTATCATACAAAGTGATATTGCCGCTATTGTTTGGGGTATGCCCTCTAGCCGGTAGTGGATTAGACTATTTGAATTATTTGTAAAAATTTGATAGTTTGTAGGATATTCAAATCCAATATCTGTTAGTAGTTATTCGTTTGATTTTTTTTATTATGCCATTGTTAGAATTTTATATTATTGATTACTTTTATGACTATTCGATTGTTTATAATTAGTATCGTTTTCGTTTTAATATTATGAGGCTAAGACATGTGACCTGAATGCTGGCTCTTATTCTGAAGATTATATTCTTTATAATTTCAAATACTGCAAAAACCCCAGCATTTGAAAACTTCAGTTCAAAAATCAAACTTTGAACTCTCAGACGCAGTATTGCACTTTTGCGCTTCTCATAATTTTCAATAGCTCAATCTTGCAACTGAGAAAAACTTTTGAAAACTTCTTAGTAAGATCTTTTAAAATAGATACTAGCACTACTGAAATACCTTTGTTCCGGTAGTCATCGGAAGTTCACTAAAGGTTGTTGGAAATGGTAAGTTCTAAGTTTATTCTTCTAGTTAAACTTAGCCCGAGTTGAAACTCTGAAATCTGAACTAAGTGAAAGATGATATTGCAGAATCAAGCAAAGCAATTTTCTTTTTGACGAAGTGGTAATTTTATGTTCATTAAAAAATATGATGTAACGAAAAAACAGTCAGTTTTTTCGTCCGTTGTCTAATGACTTCTGAAAAAGTGGATGTACTCAATACATATATGTATAATAATAATAATAACACTTACAATTATGTTAGTATAGCACAATGTAGTCAAAAATCTAAAGCTATATCAGCCCCTCGTCCAAACGTCCCCATAAGACTAGCGGCATTACCACGCTGTATCGCTAATGAAATGCGCTGGGCGAGAAAATGAGTAGAACGTGGATCACGCCCTTTCTCCTTCAGACGCCGACCCAGTTCAGACACCAATATCTTGGCTTCAGAGCCCCATGATCCCGTCGTCTCGACGGCGAACGGAACGAATTCGTACTGTGGCTCAAGGCGCCCCGCTTAACTCTGGCCTCTGCCTCCGCGCCAGCACCACCTTCCCGCTGAGTAGCAGCCAGATGGCACGCAGTAAATGTATGTTTACTATATATATATATATATATATATATATATATATATATAGTAAATGTACTAAAAAATATATCGTTAGTACATTTACTATATATATACAAAGAGTATATATTAAGAGTTTTTCAAATCCGGTTACCCGTTTCCAATCGGATTTGAAAAACTCTTTTCATATGAAAAGGTATATACTTATTTATTGAGTGGCCTCATTAAATTTTATCGAAAACTATCCAGAGGTTTGATGTTAAAATTGAAATACCTGAATAAGTTCTATCAGTGCCTGCCGTTATGTAAATCGGTAATCACTTTATTTTTCCATAACAAGTTTTTGTGGAACTATTAGTGAAAACCTGGCCCCAACTCAGCAAATTGATTATAGAAACTATCAGCGCTAGACTTTTGATGAGAGCAAGAAGTGGCATAACGCACAAAAACGTGTATGATGCGCATCAGAACCATGCCAGACGAACAGACGCAAAGAATATGATACTCACAAGCGAGAGGACACACGTTCACGAAAAATGAGGCTTACAGTGACTCGGCCTGTAATAATCTGAACCTACACTTACAGTTGCCCGATTTATGCTTCTCACTACTCGTGCTTGTCATCTGGCAATTTTTTCATTTGTTTGTCTGTATGTATGTATATCAGAATGGTACTTGCGTACACGTCGTTAATTCCTACTAGTCATGACGGAATTTGGTGGTGGGAATACTACTTCCAATAAGAGGGGTATCTTTGCTAAGATACCATTTATAGGCAAATTTAATAATATTGCCAGAGACGCGCGAAGCAGAACCTTATTAAGTAATAAGCTTAAATATGAAAAAAATCGGTCACGTGTAATCTTTTGTTTTATAAAGTCTCAAAATGTGGTAGGTATGGCCTCTGATTCAAAATTTACAGATGCCTCTATAAGAATTTATTGAATTTTAGTTTTATTCTCGGAATTACTTTAATGTTCTACATTATTTTTAGGGAACATCACATTCTCCCATAAATAAGGGCTCCCAAACACCCTAAATATTTAATGCTTGCGGAACAAACAATTAGCTTGGCTAATGGCCCACTATTCCCGGGTCATTAGTAATTGCGTTCCCGGATTAGAACAATAGGAATCTGGACTGATTAGGTATATACATATAAGAATATTTATATAATAGGAAAATATGAAACGGCTTTTTTGACCGACATGGTTTTAAATGATCTTCATGAGAAATAATGCCTCTGAACATCGTTCAATAACGGTTTTCTAACCAGTAAACTTAAGCTACTTCATTTCGCATTAGGATTATTAATTTAAAAAAAGTATAAAGTATATAGTTTAAAATTAAATAAATAAGGGATTATTACTGGATCTATTTCAATAAAATTATAGCCTTATAAACAAAAAAAGGATTATACTCGTATAAATCGGATCTCGATCGAGGATCTTACATAAAAAATCTTCCTTTTCCTAAAAGTAAACTAATAAGGAAAAAGAAAACTCAGGGTAGTTATTTAAAGATTTAAGACTCCAAAAATATTAATATTTATTAAGTGAATATCTGGAACTTAAGGTTTCAATTAAGTACATTAGGACGCAGTTTTTGAATGGTCAGATAAACAGAGTAAGAGCATTTACTGAATTGATAGCAAAAAATACACAAAATATACAATTTAATTAATACCACTCATCTAATAAGTCGTAAATAAGTCGTAAATAAGTCTAAATAATCGTTTATCTATCTTATCAAAACAATAACGCCATTATGGGACGAAAGAAAAAGAGCTTTTCTGTATATTGACTTCTGCTTTGTTTGTATCAGACTTCCTTTGATTGAGACTATTGTATTAAAAGCTTAAATATTCTCTTGAGTAATAATTACGTATATTAGTATATATTTCTATTAATTTCACCCGCCTGAAGAAAAGCGTTGCTTTGGATGGAATAAATAAAAAAAAAAAACAATTTATGAGATAATTTAAACAGACAAATAAAATCGGACTAAAAGCTTTTTTGTTACGGTTTGAGAAAAAGACGGATTCCACGAAATAAGATTTATTTATATATTAATATAGAGTTCCTAAATATTGTGAAATTTGTAAGCTCATGGAGTAAGAATTTTATTTTTAAAACAGAAGGTAACGAAATTAAATTCCCGTTTCATAAATGTCGATAGGTAGGGCACAACACAAACGAAAAGAGCGGCGTAGACTGCCTTCTCATCAATAATATTACATTTAGCTACCTACGAAGTGGAGGGGGCAATTCAATTTACCAATTACCTTAGATGTTGGGGTCCTTCAGTCTGAGATCGTGGGAGACAGTGAATTAACTTATGCTTGTTTTGATCTAAGTAGAACTTTTTATTTTGGTGAATTCGTAATATTTGGTTGTTGAATGAATAAGTGTCGAGCTTCAAACCAGCGACTGGTTTTCGATCCAAAAGTTTGTGTTGTATTTTTATGCGTCCGATTCTTCAGAGATTATGTGGCAGTATTTAAATTTCTTTCGTATTTTGGATGTATACTTATAATAATGTTCCTTCTATTATTGGGAGTCAAATTAAAAAGGCGGAATTAATTATGTGTTGTTGTTAGTCATTTTGTTTGATACCTAGGTACTTATTGCTAAAAACTTGCTCAATAAAAGGCGGAATTGCGTTGCTCTGCAAAACAAGAGTTTTATTTAAACAAAACACATTACATATGATATTTATATAAATGCAGGTTGTTTAGAAACAATCACTTACCTGCGAAACAACATTCAATGCCTTTAATTCAGGAATTTTACTTAACACTTACTTTACCTAACTTTTACTTTAAAATCTAAAAATATTTTCAGTCGCCATTTCTAATAATAACCCTCTGATATTTTATTAGAATGTGACAACTGTCAGTGTCAGTCATGATATGACATCTACTGTACTTTCCAGATAATTTAGCAAAGTCAAAATAAAAGAAAAGAGCTTGTATATGAGCGGAATGGTTTTCTTTACATACTTTACAAAACTCGATCCAGAATAATTTTTTTTTATCATAAACAAGCCTGCCTAATCAAAATTAGTTGTTGTTTTATTTTAATAATGTATTTTGCTTCCTGTGGTCTCGGTCTACGAGTGAGTAGCTTTTGTAAGTATGGTTCTAAAGGTAAGGACCTTATTAAGGTCGGTATAAAACGTTTTGCTATTACAGATTTTGCGGAAGTACGGATCTTGCCATCGATAACTATGATTGATGTCTATTTGAAATCAAAAATCAGTAAAACGGATTTGAGCCTTGCATTTGATATTTATATCCAGTGTATTTAGAACTGGATAATGATCGGAATTAGCGTTTATACCGGCTCAAATTTCAAAACTAACGTTTGATAGAGAACCATGCTAGCAGTGCTGTGTCGAGATTTTAATTAATTTCAATTATGAAAAGGTTTTCGACTGAAACAATAAATTCTAATATATTATTATTATTTATATTAATAATTTAATAACATTGGTCTGCATAATTTGGAACCATAATAAATACTTGATATAGATGCGACGCGCGACCAGAATGCCGGTATTTTATTGACCCAACGTATAAGCATTCAGCGTGGAAATGCCACTAGCATGTTAGGCACGCTGCCATCTGGTAATGGGTTGGAGCATTTGGATTACATCTACATCTTATTTAGAAAACTAACGCGTGTTTGAATCATATTGTTTAAGAAGACGCCCGGGCTTTCACGCGTACCTGATTGTTGGGAAGGTCCAACTAGTTTCGTTCACTTCATCAGGGATGAAATGAGTAGTTCGTGTCTTCAAATATGACACGTCTCGCATGCTGAAGAGACGAACGACTCATTTCAACCCTGATGAAGTTCACCGAATGTGAACTAAAAAAAAATATATTCACCAAGAAGAACTTGGTGAATATTTTTTTTTTGATGTCAAGTTTTAATACTGTCATTTCACCGTACACAGGTCCACGTAACGTTATTAAGTAAGGAAGAATCGCGACCAGACTGAGAATATCGCCTATATATTATTTACTATCTACTCCTCGAATCTACGGGTTTTTGCTGAAATTCCCTTCGCTTAGTCTGCGATCGACGTGTTAAATGTTCGAAGATGTTTTGATAGGATGGTATGATGTTATTTTATAACATAAAATGTGGTCTAATAGCTGTATAGTTTCGTTATATGACTGTTACATTTGGTAATGTAATTTAAATTCAAGTATAACTGAAAAATTACACGACAGGATTCAAACCTGTGATTCAATGAGTAAGTAAGTAACAAATGAGTTGTTGGGTCACCAGTAAACCACTAAACATTTTCAAATTACGTACAAATAAGTACCCACTACCGAAATTTAGAGGCACCGCTCTGAATTCCAAAAACAATTACAAGTAATTATTCTTCATCCAAATTTCAACCAAATAAAATAAATAAAAAATAGAAACAGAAATAAATGTTTTCTTTCCTTCTTTTTTATCTATTTTTTTGACGTTTTCTTTTGGGGTCTGTAGAAGTAATCTGACCAGCTAATAATCTGACCTCATTAATAAAACACTAAATACCTTATCTAAAATATACCCATCCCGGATAACTCTCAAAGGAAAATGGGGAAATAAGTTCCATAAAACAAACCCCCCGGGGTTCCACAAAATATGGTATTTATGTAATTGTAATTAGAGTATCTATTTTCTGATCGGAAGATTCCCTAGGGCGCGGTAAGCTTTTACATCGTATTACACTTCCCGGCACGTGAAAAAGAACATCGGTAATAAACATCGACGAGTTTTTAAGCTATTGCATAGCTTTTATTGCGGGCTTTGAGCGCGGCAACCGAATCAAGAAATTTCGTAACAAAAATAAACCTAACACTAGTCTTACGTCGTTTCAGTTCGGCAGACTTCGGCACGGTGTTTGTGTATGTGTGATAAGACGTATGCGTATGCAATAGCTTTACCGCGGCAGTCCCCGAGTACCACACGTATTTTTTTTATATCGATGGTAATAGATCGAGCTAGCGAAGTGCCTCTGCGGTAAATATGTCAAAATTAGTTTGACTGTCAGTATGTCGGTAGCCGTTTACAAATAGTTTGACAATCTTAAAACCATAAGCATGCAAGTTTTACAATTCACAATAGGCAATAACGTTTTCTAGAAATGGCCTGCCAAGGAAAAATATATTCACCAGCTGATGTAGATGGTGGGTATTTTATATACCAAATTTTATTGCCTCAAATAATCAAAATTATAGATCAAGAAATTACTATTCTAAAATCGTGTTGGCAAAGAATGCAAGATTTATCTTTTCTATTAATCTCATATCGTTCTATTCAATTTTTTGTGTGGTGGCCTCATCAATACTTTCAAACAATCTAAATGCATTCTGTTCTTAGCACATGAATTATGATATAAAAATTAATATAATATTCTATTCATATCTATACAATGGTAGTACATTGAGCGGCTTTATCGCCTAAAGCAATTTCTTCCAGGCAACTTTTGGATGGATAGAACTTATATAAAAAAAAAACTATTGGTGTAACCAAACTAATAAAAAATAAAATAAGTAACTATACATGAAATGAACTAACTAATAAGAAATAAGCTATAAGTATGTATACCAGTTAAAGGTAATGTTGTAAATATTTAGATTTGCTCTATGTGAGCCCGATGCGTCAAGTTGAAAGCCTCGAACTGTAGTACGCAGTACGTATGGCCGTATTTTATCCTAACGCAGCGGCACGTATCGATGTATCGTAACTTTACGGCCTTGATACGGAATGTTGAGGGTTTATTGACTATAGTTTATATACATAAGTAGAATTATATAATTCACGACGAAAAAAATACGAAGGCTCAGAACAGAGTTGGCCAAATTACTAAAATAGCAGAGGTGATGGGAACAATTGACAATACTTCAAAAATTTGTACTACCCACTTTTATTACCATGATGAAAACTTAAAGTAAATAATATCGTATCCTTATTTTTCATTCAGAATGTAATAATAACGTTTTTAGACATTTTTCAAAATCTTAGAAAGTTTCAGAATAATGTTTCTCGTCAAAAGCTCGTAATAAATTATGTCATTTGTATCTTTTTTATTGTTTTGTTTAGAGATAAAATTTCCAAAAAGATTTGATTATGATGATAATCTTATAATGATTACACCTTCCGAATTTCATATCTCTAGGTTTAGCGGTTTAGGTTCTGCGTTGATTCCTAGCGAATATCAATCAGTCAGTCAAACAGTCAGGACTTACTCTTTTTTTTATGAGTATAGATAACAATAATCTTCCTTATTGTGAGTACATTATTTATAACTATGCAATTATTGCTTTAATTTTTATGAGTATAGATAACAATAATCTTCCTTATTCTGAGTACATTATTTATAACTATGCAATTATTGCTTTAATTTTTATGAGTATAGATAACAATAATCTTCTTTATTGTGAGTACATTATTTATAACTATGCAATTATTGCTTTAATTTTTAATTTTTAATATGTATGCACATACGGACTGGCTGGAAAAATTAAGAATTATTCAATCAAAATTCTACGTAGTTTGGCTTTCTTTTCCCGTATTATTTTATATTTTTCAAAGCATCAGTCTAAACATGCAGCAAAACTAACAAAATTTCCTATAAACTCACTGCCATTGTCCACCCTTACATTTCCCACGTCCCGCGTATGTGGGTAATATAGGTCTCGGGTGGGGTAATTTTTTCCCCGCAAAAGGATAATCCTTTCCTTGGCGTGTTTGACACGAGCGGAGAGCTAACATGGCTGCTCGCCATTAAAACTGTTTGTTTAGGCCACGTTACACATTATTATGGTGTTATTTCTTGCTATCAGAAACGGTAAATTGGACGAGGAAAATTATGGTTCAGGGTTTTTTTAGGCCGATGTGTTAAGAAATCACTGACTTATAAGTACCGAGTCTAAACGTATTATTTCCAAATCAAGAGGCAATTTTTAACATACTTCCCTTTATTACTCAATATTATCATGATTGTCACCATAATATAAATGCGGAAGTACGCCAGTTTGTTTGATCTAATTTTACTCAGCAATTGAGTAACAGAACGACTTGATATTTTGCACAGGGACAGTTCGAGTATGAGAAAACTCCATAGCAAATATTTATTCGAAAAAAATCGAAATATGATACAGATAACGTCAGGCATAAAATATACTGCAAAACATATCTTTATAATGGTAATACACCGGGCGGCCTTATTGCCTAAAGCAATTCCTTCCAGGCAGCCTTTGGATGGAGATAACTAATATTATAAAAATACGAATGGTGCAGCCAAACTAATACTAACAAAAAAAGCAACCATACATGAAACAACTAACTAAAACGAATAAAATAAAATATGTGTAAACTTGAAAATAAGCTGTAAGATTGTATATCTGTTCAATTTAGAATGTTGTAAATATACCAAAACCAATTTATATAGGAGGAATAATGCCTCAATACCATGTCCTGAAATGTGGGAAGGGATTTTGCCTGCTTAATGGACAATGACAGTGCATTCCATAAAGTAAAGTATTATAGGTATCTTTTACTTGTTTTTGCAACCACAAAGTTTGTAGGTATACTTATTCTAATATCACAGATTACGTAATTAAAACATTTGCAAATTATGGCCGATATTGCATCTGGGTAAGTTACCTAGAAGGATTCAGGTTTCAATAAGGTAAACGTCCCAATGTCCGCACGATTTTGAAAATTGCTGACTTTGCTACTGTGCTACGCTAAGACTCGTGGGCGGACAAAAACAAAGTTTTAATGGTTAGGTAAGACATATATATATTAAAGTTTCGTAGCGAGCAAGCTTATTAAAATGAATTCATGGTTTGATTGTAGTTATCAAACAAAATATAAAAAATAGCTCAATTGTACCGATGCGCGGACGTTGTGCACTAGTGATCGGAATGCTGTCCGAGAAGTCGGACGTTCCGCAAATTTGAACTCTACGTGACTGTTTGAGGTTGATATTAGAATAAAAATTAAAAAACCATAAAAATATGATATTTTACAAGCGATAATCAAGTAGTCTTTAATCATTTGTCTTTTTAGGTTAAGTTACTTAAATTATACTTATCACATTAAATCTAGTAACATTATTTTAGTTGACTCACAGTTCCTTCACAAATCACATTTGGTTCTTATTGAAAATGCTTCCAGACTTCATATTATACAACTTCTATATTTATTATATGAGTAAGATTTTAAGATTAAAGTTATTGGAGGGAGAAGAAGAGATCAAGTTTTCTGTAATTTTAATTTTCTGTAACATATCAACATAAATTTAATATAATATAAAAGTATTAACTTTATCAGTGTTAGTAAGGTTTGTACTTTCATTTTAGGTAACTAAAGGGGTTTTTTAAATCACATATGTTTCTGTTGTATAATACTTATATACTACTAATTACTATTAGAATATCGACTTTATTGCAATAATGTAAGAACGAACATTGGAAGTTTAAAAGACATCGAGCCTATGTATTTATGTACCTATGTAGAAAGGTTTTGTTTCAGGTAGATCACATTTAATGATTTTAAATGTTTTTGATAACTAAACATAAATAATCAACAGAAACATGTTCAAAGAAAAATCAACCTTATTTCAAGGGGATAAGAGTTGGTGACGGAGTTTGGTACAATATATGTTACAAGGCTGATGTGTGTCCTGATCTCCGGACGAAATATGTTCAATTCGTCCGAGCACTCGGTAACGTAAGGGTTTAGTACGTACCGGTAAACAAACACGCTAATTGAACAAATTAAAAATTAGATTGTCCTAAATTTTACAGGTTATGTCGCCAGAAAATTGACTAAAATACCATATTTATATTAAATACTTACTCTACCATTATCCGCTGCTCAAAAAAAGGATACAATTCACGACGCGTTGGTCACGAAGTTCAGTAGCTAAACAAGTGAGATATTAAAACTTATGGGAGATCGCTTTTTTGTTGCCGAGTAGATTTAACGCTATTGCACTGTTTATTTAGTGTTGTCATTTTTATTATTATAAATATTACCAATAATTTATTGCCATTCACAAACTTTATTGTAACACTCGTAGAAAATAAGAAAAACTGAAAAACCTCACTGGGTGCGGATTCCGGCACGCGTGCGAACTTGTGTGCTTTTACCTTACTGCCCGACGAGTTGAATTTCATCAGTCTATTATTTAAGATATGAGTATACTCCGTACCATACGTAAACTCACGTCATTAAATTTATAACAGACATATCGCTCAGTGTGTGTTTTTTTGTGACGCCTAAAACACCGAGGTTAGGCGAGGTTACCAATATCGTCCGTGGGCAAATTAAAACGTTTGAATTACTGGATTCAAATTGAATAGCCCGGACGGGGCCGAGCCTCGTGATTGGGCGCTATTGTTTGAGGATAATCCGCAAAATAGATAGCTTCCAGTTGGTTGTGCTGCTTTTGCTTCTAATTAGGTCGGTAATTTCGTTGATTGGACATTATGCTCGACTTGCGTAGTCTTTCATTTATTTATTTCTCTCTCAGATGAAACATAGAGATACAAAATTATTTATGGACTATTAGTATCGTACTAATTATAATTTGGATGACGTAATTCCGGTGAATTTACGTAATTGATAATTATTATTACTTACATTCATTAATGTTGTAATTATTTTACGAGATTTTAATAATGATTTAATTTTTTTAAATTATTATTAATACAAATCATTTTAAGATAACGTAATTATTATTGTTTTGCGCGCGCGTCTCTAAAGGGTCAAGCTGACAATCAACGCTGAGGAGCAATCCCCAGCATCATGCTGAGCGCTGACCTTTTTGACTGCAACTCGACCTACTAATAATAAAGTAGGTCGAGTTGCAGTCGAGTTAAATGTTTGTCTACTTTTAAGTAATTACTTGTAGTAGTAGTGTCCTGTGTGTACTAAATAAATGTGTTCTTTCTTTCTTTTTGACATGTAATATTTATTTTATTATCAATAAAAATGATTATGTCTATACCTACTAAGTTAACGAATTAACTCATCATTGCAGGCACATAAACATCCAATACTCTCGACTCCATTTGTTAGAAATATAAATATGTTTATTTGCAACTGAAAATATCCGAGACAAAAGCTCAAATTACTAAATACTATAAATTATTACTCTACTGAATGCTTTCTGTTACATACCGGTCCCAACCAACACAGTGACGGCTGAAGCCAGCGTTGATCTTCCGTTGGAACCGGGACGCGACGTCACGCACGTCGCAGTCCGCAGAGTTACTTCTGTCAGTGTCACACTCAGGCTACTAGTAAAAATCCAAGATCGACAAAACAGCAACTAATATATACATTTTTCATATATTTGTTTTTTCTATCAAGCTCCCTAAACTTGAATTTGCAAATAGTTATGTGTGATTTTCAATTTGACTTACTACCTACTTAAGAAAAAAAGCTGCAAGTGAAATGGAGTCTCGCATTGTCAAAATGCAAAAGCATTATTGAGTAAAGCAATATTGAAACCTTGGTGTGCAATAACTTATTTTAAATTTGACATATTAATTGACAATTGAACGAACTTAACTTTACTTTTAAGTTTAGATTTTAAATATATTCACATGCCTAGCTAGCAAAATAGGCAGTACTGCATACATAACTGTTAAATTATGTAAGATCTATACTTTACCCTATTTTGGTAAATAAATGATTTGAATAACTACACAGCAGGCCACGCTATGATAACATCGAGTTTAGCTACGCTGTCGGCCTTCAAGCTTTATAAATCTTGATGGCCTAGCTGGAATAACTGACCGAGACTGCAGGCATGCTGGCGCTTTTACAGCGCAGGCTTGGACCTGCGCTACGCATCACTCTCGGCCATCATAATTGCCGCCAGCAATGCCATCATTACAGACCAAGCAATGCCACCATAACCTACTATTATTAACACAGGCATATAGCTTTAGCTTACTTTACTTTAAAGTATCCATCGTCAAAGTACGTCTATTTAGCTAGTTATTTTGTCATACTAAATCGTCCAAATAAAAATAGCAATTCGATACCAGTAAAGCAATTTACCGTGACCCTACTCACTTAGTGTCATGTCCAATCAAATGGTGCACAAGTGTTATATTTGTATAACTAAATTATATTTTATTGCTATCGAAACAAAGTTGAATATCATCTGGCAATCGTGTGTCATTTAGTGAATTAGATATTTGTCTGCGTGTCTTAATAACTGAACTAGTGATGGTCATGTATTAAGAAAAACTTTAGTTGAGTGTTTTAATTTACAAAGATGTAGTTATTTATCTTAATTTCGATAGAAATAATGTTCTATTATAAATTTTAAGTAACATTAATTAGCTTACATTAGTTTAGTTCATATCCACTGATCGCGTACCTAATCAGACTAAATTAGCTCCGGATCACGCGGCGCTGTCTCCACTGATATCGTGATCCGTTTCCGTCGGCGAAACATACTTATATTTTTTCCACTCATCATGTTATTTGTGGCTACACGAAATAAAATAATTTGCCGTAAAAATAAACGACGCTTATCTGAGTATTTATACGTCAGGCAAGTTTAGGTCTTAGATAAAATACTATTATATTGTTTGCAATTACGTGCATATTTCTCAGTTCTTTAAAAAAATTGTTTATCGATACTTAGACCAAAATTTAAAACCATGGAATTACATAATTTATTTTCACAATCACAATTTTACAATCAAATAAATAGAGATACTGCAAGACACCACAGGTACATGGTAGACGTTCCAAATACACGTACAAAACGCTTTGCGTCAACTCATATTGTTCGAACTGCCAGACTATCGACTGGTAACCGGCTTTTATATATCCTGATAGCTTTAATCTCGGTATTTTCAAGTCACGAGTAAATCAGTTTTTAGGCTATATTTATAACTAGAACTAGGTTATGTTTTTCGAGTGTTTGTATGTATATTTTTTTGGCACGCCTTAAAGCGTAAACGGCTAGTCGAATTTTTATGCGATTGGTGACAATAGATTCATCTTAGTCGTGAGAGTCACACTGAATACATCAAAATTAAAAAAAAAGAAATTAATAATGACACACTGGTTTAACGATTTAGCCGTCGGGTTTTTTTCAACTCGAACCTAACCACTTGTTTATAGATCCGTGGGTCACAGAGGAGCGCAGTGAGTTTTCTATAAAATAAAAACCAAGGTGAATTTGTGACCTTATTTATCCCTTCCAATTTTCCACAAACCTAGATTCCTCAAACCTTTTAAGAGATCGCTTTTACCGATAATGCCGCCACTTGTGGCTCTACATATAAATTTATATTTTTGTATTGTTATGTTTTGTGTGTCTGTAATAAAGCGTTGATCTATCTATCTATCTAAATATTAATATCTTTAACAGCATCCAGGGTTTAATTAATTAAATGGATCAATTTAAAATACCGACCATTATCAAGTGCCAATCTTGTTAGTAATTGCCTCAGCCCTGATGACTTTTATAGGGGTAGTAAAAATCTACATAGCTCCTTGGAAACATAAGTAATTACTTGGATAAAGGTGGTTTTGGAATGGATGTTTCTTCGTAAGTTTTTCAACTGAGTTCAAAATAGAAGAGGTTCTGAATTTTACTGTATTTTACATAATACTCAATAGTATGTTATTCTGGTAATATTAGAAAATATTGCTAAACGACAACATTTTTTTAATGTTTTATTAATTTATGAATGAATATAACGATTTAAAACTAGTAAAATAATCCTACAAATATTATTACAGTGAAAGTTTGTATATATATTTATTAATCTTTTACGCTCAAGAAGCTGAACCGATTTTAATGATATTTGGTACGGAGATAGCTTAGACTCTGAATCAACACATATGCTTTTTTATTATATTTTAACAGATTTTATTCACTTTATCAGTTTGTAGTAGTAATAATTGAGTACAATTTATATAACATTGTCAATGATTTGTGCACGTCAACTGCACTCATTTGAAGAGCTTACGAGCCGGAACTACATTAGCTCGAACCGCTCAGTAACGACACAATGTTACATTGCTACTATTGAATAATTAATCAAATGTAATTAAAAGATAGGTGGATAGATCAATTCACATTAAACATAAACACAAGAGAACGATTCATACAATTTATAGAAAATACAGACTTCGCCTAGTTTGGGAAGCAACCCCCCACAAGCAACTTATTGCAAAGGATTCAATGTACCTAAACAATTTATAATTATTTTTCATAAATTTTTAGATATTTTCTAATTTCCTACATATAATTTAAAAAAAATTGTTATTTGTATTTATTTGGTGAAATAAACATTAAATAAATAATAATATAATATGGGACAACATCCACACAAAGGTCTTCAGATCCCAAACTAGGCAAAGCCTGTGCTATGGTAACATGATGACTGATATACATAAATACATACTTATATATATAATAAACACCCAAACTTAGGTCAAACAGACATGTTCATGCACACACAAATGCTTGACCTGTCCGATGATCAAACCCGCGGCGCTGAAAGCAGAGTTAAAGAAAAAGAAGGCACAAAATAAATTAAAGATCTATGTGTTTTTTTAATAAAATACATTGCAATGTTGCTACACTACTAAATTGCTACGCTGCTTAGTTGCAACCCTGTCAATTGCTACGCTGTTTAGTTGCAAAAGTGCTAAATGGCTACGCTGCTTAATTCCAACAGTGCTAAAATGCGACACTGCTTAGTTGCAACACTGCTAAAATGCTACGCTGCTTAGTTGCAACACTGCTAAATTGCTACGCTGCTTAGTTGCAACACTACTAAATTGCTATACTGCTAAGTTGCTACACTGCTAAGTTGCTACACTGTTACCTTGCTCCGCCGTAGACTGTGTAAATTCGTAGCTTCTACGAACTACAATCATGATTTTTCCATATTCATGTCTAACAAATATGGTCGCAGTTCTAAGAAATAAAAATCTTAAGTATAAATTATACATTCTTAGAATCTGATTATAATATTCAATATATAAAATTACTAGTTGTTGTCACCCGCGGCTTTGCTCGCGACATTAAATAGAATTTAAAGAAGGTTTAACCCATGTTAAATTACCAAAAATCCTTTTTTAGTACACCTTATAATAAATACACCTACCAAATTTCATCTCTCCAGGTTCAACTTATTGCTTGCTTATTGTTTTTGCCTTAAATAGAAACAGAGCCAAAGATCTGAAATTTTCACTGCAATTTCTCAAACCAGTACCCATGGCCAACCAGTTCAGCTCCAAGTCGCGTAGTCACAAGACATTTTTGTTTTCCGCAACTGCAGTCCTATAATTCAAGTCAACGAAAAACCCTAGTCGTTTCGCAAGTGCACATTTTACTACCCGCATTTGGAGCACTTTATATTCGCAGCACCCGACATTAGAAGGAAGTGGGAGGTGCCTTACGGTTGTATATTATTGAGCTATCGGATAGGTGCTCGGGATAGTTTGTTTTCAACCGAAGTGTTGAGAATAATGCTTAATTTTCTGGGAAAGTTGCGGAGAAATGTTTGATATATTTAGTTTACAGTTAACATTTAGTTATTCAATTTTACAGGTGGATAAGATTTTTTTTTATTTAGGTCATCAACAAACTCAACACAGATACAGTAGAAAAAACAATAGCATACGAAATTATACAATTTGTACGATAGGCAGCATGCAAAACATAATATAAGAAAACACCTACGTACTGATAATCTAAGAAGAATTTGAAAATTACATCTCACAAAAAAAAAAACAATTACAGAGAAAAGAAACATAAGAACAAGGTTGTGTATAAAATAAAATAAAAATACTGATACTTTTTTTAAAGTTTGAATGAAATAATTTGAAAAGCTGTAATTTTGCTGAGGGTAACGAAACCTGATTAAAAATGTCAGAGATGACATGATATATTGCAGGTTCTGATTATCCAGTCTTGTCATATTACAAATTATGCCATCTATTTGTTTTCAAAATTCCAAATTAAAATTTCATGATGTTGTCTATCAATTTTGTTTTTTTTTCGTCAATTCTTGTATTTGTTAATTATGTAGGTAATTGCAGCGGCTGGTGAAGCGTGTTTACTTCTTGTCGCTAAAGTAATATAGATTAAATCTACAATATTAGCATGATAAAATTTCAAATCCCAGATGGCCACCACAAACAAAGTTAAATGGCAATTTACTTTTTTAAAATTTAGTTTTAATTATCACTTCATAAACTTCAAAAATAATACGATTAAAATGAACTAAACTAATGATAGATTCCGACGAATTAAGAGCCTCCTTCATTATGGGATCTGTAAAAGTATACATTCTACAATCGGACAAGTAGAAATACTGTAGCGCGCGACCGGTTCGTGGTAGAGGTTGGACGGACACGCACAAAACGCTTCACGTCTACCTTTAGTATGCAAACTGCCATGTTGTGAGATTCACTGACAAGTTCTCTACTTCCCGATAGCTATAGGTAAGATTAAGATTATAGTAAGATTACTGAGATTCAGTCTCTTCAAATCGCGAGTGCATCGGTTTCTTCTAGCCGAACGCGCTACATCCTAGACCGCATCGTCTTTACTTTACATCAAGTGACTTGACTATAAAAAATAAATAAAAAAAACTTCCTAATACAGTTACAACTGTCACGTCAAGAAACGTTCGCCTTTCACAATATATCATGAAGCAGTCGACAGAAGTAAAATAAAACCGTACCGCCCGCGGCCTGCTATCATATCCGAAGACCCTTTCATAAAAGTGTATCTCAAGTAAGACGATATTAGGGACCTCACACATGCGTGCGGAATTTCTATTAGGTACCTAACAGGGCGTTTTGCTTTATGTTCTGCGAGGGTACGTAAGGGACGCTGTTTTGTTCATTTGATGTTTAGCCGTCAATACATTGTTGCTGCTACTTTGTTTTACAAATTAAATTATAATTAAGATTTAAATAAGATGTATGTGGGATCACCTGGGAATAGCACCCATAAAACAAAAAAAAGAAATCAGCCATGGCCTTTCTGAGAAACCGAGAAACAGACATTGCAAAACAATACAGTGAATTGAGGAGTGTACTATGCCAAAAGGGGGTCACTATACTCATCCTAAGGAACAACTTTGACTATGGGACTGATAGAATTAAGGAAATAAAATCAGTTGTTCCATATAGAAAGTTTATCGATCGTCGGCAAAATATATAAAGCAGGTGATTTTTCTCGTATTCAGAGTTAGTACCATAATAAAAGTCGTTCTTTGCGATTGCGATTGCGATGGGTATAGTTGAATTGATAAACTACCGTGACTTCAATTTAATAATAATAATAATAGTACTTTATTTCAGATACGAGATCCATAGCATTTGTAATACACAAAGAAAAAAAAGACCACCAAATACAACAGATTATAGTAAATAAAATTTAAAAGTATAGTCATTATTTCGTTTTTCTGATTCTCTATATGGGAAACTTTACAATGAAAGTATGAGTGAGGTTGCCCCGGTCAGTATTTATGATGTTAAAGGCAGAGGTCTAAATGATTTGAAATGAGGTGGTTCTAAAATATGGTTCGGTTTGGACTATGAATGAAATGAGCGAGGGTTTGATTTATAATGTGAACGTGACCCTTTAACCCAATTTTAAAAATGAGGTTTTCAGTTTTGCGGAATCTTTTTTGGACATATATATTTGCGATAACTATTAGATATTTTTGTACACAGGATTATAAGTTAGAGGTGTACTAAGCCTAAAGAGGATCGCTATTATACTCATACTAATTAGTAATTTTTACTATATAACTGACTGATATATCATACATTTTGTCAACGAGTGATAAATATTTTGCAAGAAAAAATGTGTTTTTCTCGTATTCAGTGAAACCTTTTTCAGTTTAGTACATCCCTAACTGATAACACTGTATATTTATTAAAAAAACGCCATAAAAGAGACAATGAATCAGAGATTGGTTATATATAAATCAAAGTACTAGTCCAATTTTGACGAAATTAAAATAGACCCAAGAACACTTGTTTTTTTTTAATCTGCCCAGCCGTCACAGACATATCAGATAAGTAACAAAATTAAAAAAAAAACATAGAGTCGATTTGAGTACTTCCTTTTTTAAAAATTATAATGGGATGGACACATGGGACTACATGAGGGGACCATTTCAAAAATAACGAAGAATTTTTGAATCTGATCAAAAAACCGTCGAGTCGAGTACCTGATCTTTTTTAGGAAGTACGTATGAATTACTACTATTGCAGCATGTAATATAACCTCTAGAAAATTATCGAGTGAGCAGTCCACAGAATAGACTCCCGTATATTCTCTAACAACGCCCCACATCTCAGATCTTACTGAGCCGCGGACATGATACAAGATGAAAGGGATTGTGTGACGATAAGACGACTGCGCTATCCAGTTACCTATCTATACAAACTGTCATGTTTATGATAAACAATGCCGAGCCCGCGGCGACGGCTGAAGGAAATCTAATGGAAAGTCAGTCATGTAAATGACTAAAGGTGCTGTCAATAAATTGTTCATTTGCAAACAGTAGTATTAAGATAAAATAAGATACGACAAATCTTTATTAAAAACCAGTTTAAACAATTTAAAAAAAATATGCTAGATTTTTAATGACGGTGTGGGCATACCTCCCCACTCCCTCCTTCTAATATTATAATTTATTTATTTACAATATATTTTATTTATGTACACCATTTATTTTATTTTATATACATATAATTTAGCTATTTACATTTACACAGATTATATATACATTATCAAAATTATTAACGTGACGTGTTGCATCAGCTGCCGTATCATTATTGTCGAGTACAATGCAAACGCGTTCTCTCAAGCCGGCCATTGTTTGTATTGCATTACGATGCGCCTGCGCCGCGCCCGAAGCTCCAGTCGACCTTCATCGCTCATGCGACGCGGATGCCACGCTGCGCCGGGCAATTTCTCACTCGTACTTTTCATCGCCATCCACACTGCAATATTAATATTCAGCGCCACACTAACTCTTAAAAGCAGTGGTGCTATAACTGGTGACCCGTGCAGTTCACGCCAAGGAGAAAGCAATGAGTGACGGCGAAGGCAGCGGCAGTTCGGCAGAAACGGTCGTGGAACCCGAGCAAGGAACACCGCGCCGTCGCCGCAGTGCCAGAAAAGGTACTGTTTCCACGGCACTCTCGGATATTTGCCGTGTCGGACTTCGCGTACCACCATTCTGGCCAAAAGAGCCAGAAATTTGGTTCAAGCAAATCGAAGGACAGTTCGCCATCAGCGGGATCACGTCAGATTTAACTAAATTCAATTACGTGATCGGACAGTTGGATATACAATACTCCAAAGAAGTAAAGGATATTATTTTATCGCCTCCCGATACTGACAAATATGACAAGTTGAAGGCTGAACTGATTAAGCGCCTGTCGGCTTCAAAGGAGAAGAAAGTCCAGCAGTTGCTGATGCATGAAGAGCTTGGGGACCGGAAGCCATCCCAGTTCCTCAGGCACCTGCAAAGCCTTGCTGGGACAGAAGTGCCCGAAGACTTTATCCGCACTACATGGAGCAGCCGTCTACCCAGCAACATTCAAACCCTTCTGGCGTCACAACCGCAGAGCTCAGTGGCAACGTTGGCTGACTTGGCAGATCGCGTACAGGACATAGTTTTGCCGGTACGTCAGGTAGCAGCAGCATCTACCTCCACAGCTGGATCGGTTATGGAAAACATGGCGACAGAGATAGCAGAGCTAAGGCAAGCTGTGAAAGCTTTAACGACTCGGCTAGACAGACAATCAAGAGCGCCGCAACGTTCCAACAGAGACAGGAAAAGCCGTTCTTCAACCCGCTCTAACTCCAGTTATCGGAAGTACCCGGTATGTTGGTATCACACCAAGTATGGTAACCAGGCAGCCAGATGTCAGACACCTTGCGACTACAAGAAAGCGGAAAACTCTCGGGGCGATCAATAATGGCGACGACAGATTGCCCCCACTCCTCTGGTCGCCTATTTGTCACTGACCACACATCGAAGACCCAGTTCCTCGTGGATACCGGCAGTGACATCTGCGTCTTCCCTCGATCTGCCCTACGCGACAGAAGAGAGAAGACCAACTACCAGCTGACGGCGGCGAACGGGAGCATCATCAACACGTACGGTTACATCGAGCTTAACATTAATATCGGCCTCAGACGTAATTTTCCTTGGAAATTCGTTGTCGCAGACGTAACCAAGGCTATTATTGGCGTCGATTTTTTAAACTATTACAATTTGGTTGTAGACATTCGTAACCGTCGCTTAACGAATAATACTACGTTGCTGTAAACAATAGCCTTAGTTGACGATCGTATAAATAATGTTTTGTCTGTAAAGGTATTGACTGGTAGTACTCGTTATCACGCGATCTTAGACAAATTTCCATCTATTACGCGACCAGCTGGTACAACACGCACTATACCACACAACACCAAACACCATATACGCACAACTCCCGGCCCCCCAGTATCATGCTCCCCACGCAGGCTCGCCCCCGACAAGTTAAAGATTGCTCGTGAGGAATTTCAGCTGATGTTGAGTAATGGTACTGCTCGTCCTTCAGAGAGCCCATGGTCTTCTCCTCTCCATTTAGCTCCCAAAAAGGACAACGGCTGGCGTCCATGCGGTGACTATCGTTTGCTGAATTCTAGGACCATTCCCGATAGTTACCCAATTAGACATATCCACGATTTTGCCCACAGCATAGCTGGTTGTAAGGTATTTTCCACAATAGACCTGGTGAAGGCGTACAACCAGATCCCAGTCCAGGAGGAGGATATACAGAAGACCGCAATTACGACACCCTTTGGATTGTTTGAATTCCCCTATATGACGTTCGGTTTGAGAAATGCGGGTAAAACATTCCAAAGGTTCGTCGATGAAATGTCACGTGGCTTGGATTTCTGCTACGTTTATTTAGATGACTTCTTGATCTTCTCCCGGACAGCAGAGGAGCACGAGGATCATCTCCACCAGCTATTTGACCGAATGCAGCAGTACGGCATCTTGGTGAATACCTCAAAATGTGTTTTTGGGGCATCAGAGGTAACTTTCCTAGGTTATCATATTTCAGCAGCTGGCACCAAGCCCACAGAAGACAAGGTCCAAGCCATTAGAGACTTCCCCGCACCTAAAACAGTCAAGCAGCTCAGGAGGTTCTTGGGTATGTTAAATTTTTATCGGCGATTCTTACCTAATGCTGCACAAACACAGGCCCCTCTTTTTTTTTTTTTTTTTTTTTTTTATTCTCCTTTTAATTTGGGACTTTTGCCAACAATGGCATGTCAGTCCCATCATGTCTTAAACTATATTTGAAGCACACTTATATACTAAACATATCATACAACATGAGCGCAGCCTCAGCCAATGGTTCCGCTAATATATGGGTGAATACACCCAAATCGTAACGATTCAGCTTATAAGTAGTTAACAATAGTTCTCGCTGTTTTGTATTCCGTGTACATTCCAACAACAAGTGATATAAATCTTCTTTAGTCCCACATATCTCGCAATTCGGAGAAGATTCCTTTTCCATCAAATATCCAAAGCTTTTTGTTGGAAAGTGCCCGGATCTTATTCTATTAGCTAATACAATCAATGATCTACTAATTCTAGATGTGTCGAACCATGGAACTGGAGGTGGTTGACACTGAATGACTTTGTACCAAATACCTTTTTCTTTGCTTCTCAAGTCAAAATATTCTTTGAATTTAAACGAAACTATTTTTTTACTTCTATACATAACTTCTGTATAATTCGAATTAATAACAACTTCAGTTCCATCTTCTGATGCTAAGTTTGCCAAACGATCAGCCTCTTCGTTTCCTTTTAAACCTATATGTGATGGAATCCACTGCAACCTCAATACTACGTCTTCCTCTACAAGCTTTCTAATCTTGTCGAGGATTGGGTAGGCTACCGAAACACCTCTAAATCCAGAAACGCATCGAGCCAAATGTTGAAGCGCACTTTTACTATCAGATAATATTACGATATATTTGTGGCTTGTAGTATCAATAAAGTCAAGGGCTTTTGAGATCGCAATTAGCTCCATCGTCATAATAGATACATCAGCCACGGTATTAAACATAGCTGAAATACCATCTTTAAGATTGCAATAGGCGGCTCCAAGGCCTTTTTTACTTTTTGACCCATCTGTATAAAATTTAGCAAATCCCAAATATTTGTCATTCAACTCATTCATAATGTCAAATTTAAGTGTTGTCATCTCATGACTTTTTTTAGATCCAGTAACACAATCTAGTCTACACTGAATAACCCCACTAAGACTAATATAAGTGACCCAAACAGGTAATGAAAACATGTCAAGAACATCAGAAGAATGAACACTAAGATCTTTACAATCTTGGTATGCTGAGACTATTAGCGGTTTCTTTTTCCTTTGCCAATATGGTAAACTAATTCGATTCTTAAGTTCTTTAATAAGTTGTATAGACAAGTTATTGGAAACCGATATACTTTTTAAGCAAAATTTATGAGCCAGAAACAAGCGTCTAAGATGTAATGGTGTCAGGTGTAATTCGCTTTCCATTACATGAATGGGTGTAGTTTTTATAAATCCGCCAATTATCCGAAGTGCCTGATTTTGTACTTTATCCAACTTATCTACATGAACTTTTGCGCTATTATCATATAGGAAACATCCAAAATCTAATCTGCTTCTTACTAGTGAAATATACAGTATGCGAAGGTACTTAGGGTGGATTCCCCATGAAGATCCAGCTAATACCTTTAGTAAATTTAAATATTTTGTTGTTTTTTGTGCTATTTCGTTAATATGCTTGTTCCAACGTAATGATTGATCAAGCCATAATCCTAAATATTTGACAGTATTAACTCTTTTAATCGCTTTTTTATTTATTTTTAAATTCATGCTATTCCATCTACGACCCCTACTAAACAAACATAATTTGGATTTGCTATCTGAAAGTTCTAAACCTATCTCGCCTAACTTACTAACAATCGAATCAAGTGCATTTTGTAGAAGAATTTCACAATAGTTAAAATTGTTACTAGAAATATATAACACAAAGTCGTCAGCGTATTGAGCTATTGATACTAAGTCTGAAACTTCACTGCAAAGTTTATAAGTAGTTATATTGAAAAGAAGGGGAGATAAGGGATCACCTTGCGCAAGTCCTTTGTTTGTCCATCTATTCATAGGTGAAAGATTATCATTATCTGATTTCATTTGAAGACATCTTGAACTTAAAAATTCCCATAGGTAGTTACAAATCTTAGTACCAACTTGCAATTCATCGAGTATACTTACCATTTTTTCTACTAACACGTTATTATAAGCATTTTCAATGTCAAGAAAACACGCACCAGTTGGTGAGCCAAGTGAAAAACCTATTTGTATGTTAGCTACTAATCTGTTTAAAGAATCTAAGCAGGACTGACCCCTTCTGAAACCGGTGGCATATATCGGTAGCATTTTATTTTTTTCTACGTACCACTCAAGTCTTACCTCTTACCTATCATATTATGAAATGTTTTGCATAAGCACGAGATAAGTGATATAGGTCGGGTCTTTAGATCCTCGTTACTGTTATGACTACTGTTTAATTTAGGTACAGCAACTATGGTTATTGTGCGCCATTGATTGGGTACCTGGCTGGACGTGTATATAGCATTGTACAGATGTATAAGATATTCTTTACAAACTCGTGGCAAGTGAAACAACATGGAATATGTAATTCCATCACTACCCGGAGCAGTATCTTTTTTCCTTAGACACGCCTCGAGTTCGTGTAATGTGAAAGATAGTTCCAACAAAGAATTTTTAGATGTTACATGAGGTTTTTTAGGTAAAACTGAATCAGGTGCTAGATCATGTAGTAGCTTTGTTTGAGTGGATTCAGAGGCGTATTGCTTAGCTTGGCAATAACCTTTAAAACGACGCATTTTATTCCACATATCGGACACTGTAGTTGTTTCATTAATACTACTACAAAAATTCCTCCAACTAGTATTCTTGGCTTTTTTAATAAGATTTTGTGCGATTAAAGTTCTCTCATTGAGTACTCTTAAGTTATCAGGAATAGGATTCTTTCTAAATGCCTTAAGAGCTAGTCTTCTATGTGCTACTGCCTCGGATAGTGTAGGATTCCAATATTCCTTAGGTTTGAATTTTGTTGTAGGGTTGGTACACGTTTTTATAAAAGGAATACATTTATCTGCAGACGTAGAAATTCGTTCTTGCAAGTAATCATACATTTGTTGTACATTGTTATAGTCTGTATAATCTACACTAGAGAATGGTTCTATCAACTCGTCACTATAAGCGGACCAGTTGGCTCTTTTTAAATTTCTTTTTTTTATGAACGTCATTTTATCCTTGTACGTTAATGATGTCTTAATTATTAAATGGTCACTGCCTAGGTTCTCGTTTAGAACTTTCCAAGTAAACCTCAACGCTATATCAGACGAAGCAAAGGTAATATCTGGGCTTGATTGTTGCAATCTACCATTTACTAATTTAGACCGGGTTACCTGCAGGCCCCTCTGAATGCTCTTTTAACTGGTTCAGTCAAAGCTTCGCACCCCGTCGATCTTACAGGGGATGCACTCATAGCTTTCGAGAAAAGCAAGGAAGCTTTTAGTCACGCTACCCTATTAGCACACCCAGACTGTGAGGCAAAGTTGGCTTTAGTTACAGAAGTTTCTGACGTAGCTTTGGGTGCTGTATTACAACAGTATAAAGAAGACACTTGGCAACCTCTCGCGTTCTTCTCACGAAAACTTAGCCCATCGCAGCTGAAGTACTCACCTTACGATCGTGAGTTGCTAGCCATATATGAAGGCATTAAGTGCTTCCGCTATATCTCGAGGCTCGCCACTTTTGTGTCTACACTGACCACAAACCGCTATGTTTTGCGTTCCACGAGCGGAAACACAACTGTTCGCCTCGTCAGTACAGACACCTTGATCTAATTTCCCAGTTCACAACAGATATTCGGCATATATCAGGTAAAAATAATGTTGTAGCCGATACGTTAAGCCGTGTAGAGGCACTACAAAAACCAGTCGATTTTGAAATGCTAGCTAAAGCACAAGTAGTGGATCCCGAACTCACTAAATTACTTAACGAAGAATCTTCACTTCGGTTCAAAAAGATGACCTTAGACGGCAGCCACATTCCGCTGTATTGCGACGTAAGTACATCTATACCAAGACCGTTCGTGAGTAAACCGCTGCGCAAGCAAATTTTCGACGCTCTGCATTCTTTGAGCCACCCTGGCGCAAAAGCATCTGCTGTACTCGTAGCACAGAGGTACGTCTGGCCAGGTGTTCGCAAAGATTGCCGCAAATGGTCTCGTTCATGCTTGGCATGTCAGCGTACAAAGGTGAATCGTCATGTGTCAGCTCCTGTAGGCACATTCAATTTACCAAACGCTAGGTTCACTCAGGTGCACATTGACCTGATCGGCCCCTTACCACCAAGTCATGGCTTTCGCTACTGTTTGACGGCCGTAGACCGATTTACACGATGGCCAGAAGCGTTGCCAATCATGGACATGACTGCCGAAACCGTAGGTCAGGCACTACTATCTGGCTGGATAGCTAGATTCGGATCACCAACGGACATAATCACAGATCGTGGACGTCAGTTTGAATCCTCTCTATTTCAGTATTTGTCCAAAATAATAGGGTTTAAACATCGACGTACTACGGCCTATCATCCGGCGTGTAACGGCATGGTTGAGCGATTTCATCGCCAACTAAAAGCCGCCATAATGTGTCACGCTGACACAAACTGGACGGAAGCACTACCGTTAGTCTTACTCGGCGTCAGGTCAGCATTTAAGGAGGATCCAGCTTCACGTCACAACAAAACTAAAATCTTTGTCTACAAGGACCTCATTTCTTCTAGCCATGTCTTTCTAAGAGAAGACTCGGTTAGAGGAGCACTACATCCTGTATATTCCGGCCCTCACGAAGTGGTTGAAAGAGGTGACAAAGTTTATAAATTACTGGTAAAAGGTAAGCAAGTCACGGTATCAATAGACCGCCTAAAACCGGCCTATCTACTTGTCGACCCACCATCACCTATACGTCCAACATTACCGGCACCACATACAGTGCCAGCACCGGAGACAGTTTCTACGCCCGAACTGCCAGTTAGAACCACTAGTTCTGGTAGACAGGTCAGGTTTCCTAATTACTATCGCCCGTAGTGACGGTCTCTGGGGGAGAGTGATGTGGGCATACCTCCCCACTCCCTCCTTCTAATATTATAATTTATTTATTTACAATATATTTTATTTATGTACACCATTTATTTTATTTTATATACATATAATTTAGCTATTTACATTTACACAGATTATATATACATTATCAAAATTATTAACGTGACGTGTTGCATCAGCTGCCGTATCATTATTGTCGAGTACAATGCAAACGCGTTCTCTCAAGCCGGCCATTGTTTGTATTGCATTACGATGCGCCTGCGCCGCGCCCGAAGCTCCAGTCGACCTTCATCGCTCATGCGACGCGGATGCCACGCTGCGCCGGGCAATTTCTCACTCGTACTTTTCATCGCCATCCACACTGCAATATTAATATTCAGCGCCACACTAACTCTTAAAAGCAGTGGTGCTATAACGGCCTTGCCACTTAAATCGATCTCTTCCAGGTAACCAGGTAACTTACAACATATATAACTGGAGCGGCCTTAGCGAGATAAACATAATCATATATAATGAACATAAATAAATACATAACAGTAGTAAACAAGATTTAGAATTAATACATATACAACGTAATATGATTACTGTCTTAAAATACAATTAAATATGATACTATTTACATAATTCTGTATTATGTAAAACTTAAGACTTGACATTTTAATAACAGTTCATGTTGTGATAATACAAGTTGTTAGAACTGTTGAGTTCATAGTTACGTTGTCTTGCAGCTTTCAAATTTTTGTAAACGTAAATTTAATTTATTTGCAACTATGGAATAGGAAGAAGTTTTAAAGTTTGAACTTCTCAAAAACTCTTTCTTACACCCCACAGTCTATACCGTATAATGAATATACCCTCAAAATTTCATTTCTCTAGGTTTCAGTGGTTTAAGCTATGCGTTGATTTCTAGTAAATAATAGTCAGTACATCATTCAGGACTTACTCTTTTTTATTCTACACAGCTAGACATTAGACCACAAGCTTGCACGACCACGGAAATCAACAATACTGCAGCTCTAGATGGAGCATGCCTAATCTGGATACACTGGCTCTCAAGGAAGGCTGCCAAAACAGACCGGCGCTTGACTACAGATTTTTCAACTTGAGTGTGGTAGCTAGCCAAGAAAGCGTTAGAAAACACCCTACCACCATGCTATGGTTTCGTTAGGGTGTTTTTCTTCACCGGTTAGCTCAGGCTCATTTTTCATGTTTTGCGGGATCGACCCTCGTACTTTTAGCACGTCAATCAACCCCACTAACCACTCAAAACTTACACTACATACGTTAGTACTTATGCTTACTACTACTACTTACTTATGCTATAGACGTTATTGTAAACAGTCAATAGCATTTTCTCAGGCTACACTCCAACATCACGAATCGGGTTCTCGTCGCAATAAAGCTCACCGTCGCCAGCTAGTCTCACCACGTTTATGTAAAATCGTTCGATCGTAAAGATATTGCTGTCCCGCTACCCTCAATGGTGGAGGAATACAAAGTTGTTACAAATGACTTAGAAGACCGGGATGTACTCGTATGTAGAAATATTCTAGAGATTATATTCTTACAATCTACTTGTTTGCTTCTTCTCTTTAGTTTAGGCGGTGCTTACCGACTTCCCAAAAAAGGACGTCAATTTGACGATATGTTTTTTTTTAATGTTTTTGTTACCTTATTTTTCGGCTAGGACAAATTTAAAAAAATATTTGTTGTTTATACGGTTTTACTTCTCGAGTAGATATTTTTTTTTATCAAATGCGGTCCAAAGGTTTGTTTCTATTGACGCCTGCCGTAATAGAAGTCAGCCATCAATTTTTTCCTATCCTAGAGCAAACATACATTTGGAATCTACAGTTTAACGTAAGTAGCATCTGACTCAACGTAGCGTTCCATTATAATCCCACATCTTTGTGAAATTTCTAGAGTCTTACGTTGTAGAATTATTTGTCATAAACATAAGTAATCATATATGTTTGCTGCAGTTAGTTAAGGTTAGAACCTTGGTCATGGTTAAGCTAGAGCAGTCCAGAGGGCCATTTTGGACTGTGGAGGCAGGTGTTTGTAAAACGATTTCGAATGTCGGTTTTTATACATAGCTGGTTTTTTAATGTATTTGTAAATATAATTATGGCAAATATTTTGACGAAGTTGGTTGCAAAGTAACTGTATTGCGTTTAACCTCAAACATCTTGTGTATTAAGTTATGAAATTTTATTCTTTATTGTATACCTTGTCCTATTTCATTTAATATTTTCACAATTGTCTCCATCCTATGGTTGCCTGGAAGAGAGCGATAAGGCGGAACTTGTATCACTATATTTAGTTAGAATATTGTCTCTTGTATTTAGTTATTTTTTGTGTATCTGCTATAAAGAATTGATCTATCTATCTATCATTCATCCAAAATTACTATAAATCGGTTCCAATTTCAATAATTCTAAGGCAATTACAATTTGATTGAATTGAGCGAAAACTTGTCCATCAATCCACAACTAAATTTCACTTTGCTTTAGACAATAGCAACCGCATTTGCCGGACCATTTGAATATCAAAATTTAAACACCTATTTCGACGCCATTGGCTGTTGTGTTACAACAGTTACTTAGCTTGATTGAATTGGAGACGAGAATAAGATGATTAATTGTGTCACTTAAGTACCTACATTATGCAATTGATTATTTATGATTATTATAAAACTTTAGACATTCAAATTAATAAAATATTGTATTATTATTATTTTACCCAGTATTTTAAAAGAGTGTTCCTTTTGCAATATATTCAATCGTTTAATAGCTGTACGTACTAGGCAAAGAAAACGTTATCTTGTTATATAAAGTGAAAACAGACCAAAAAAGCTATGTCTGGTGTCAACAGATTCGTCTTAGTCGTGAGAGTGACACTGGGTACATGAAAATTAAAACATAAAAGGAGTTAAGGATGATACACAGGTTTAATGATAATGAACCATTTGTTAAGAGATCAGTACCATGTGGCATACGGAATTTATTCTGAAATAAATGGTTGTTCATTTTGTATAAACTTTAGTAACTGCATTGCTCAAAGCAGAACATCGGCAGTAACTAAATTTCACAGTCTGACGAACTCTAGCGCTGCGGTAATGGCCACCACCAAGTTACTCTCACTTGGATACTGTTCAATCTCGGTCTAGACTTTTAGTGTTTACCGATATTGGCTTCTGACTAAGCCTTCTGCGATTGACAGGATTATTTTCTGCAGTGTGCTTAGATTTAGTAAGTAATCTTTATTTTCGGTTTTCTGGCAAGGCTAATAAGACTGAATGTGAAATTCGTCTTAAAGAAAATTTGCTAAATTTACATTATTTGTTTCTATCACTATTCATTATAATACTAAGGCAAGTTATGAAGTAAAAAAAAACATACATAATAAATTATTATGATTTTTATTGCAATATTTTTTAAAAATTATAAAAATAGTAATTACTGCCTTCCATTACTATATCCGCTAAAAAACTTTTTTTGTTTGTTAAAAGTCTAGTGGTCTTTCAAGTTGTTGTTCCATTTACAATTTATCAAATCGGTCCAGAAGTTTGTTTTTAATATCGAAGTAACTGATAAAGTTTATCAGTTAATTCGATTTAAAAATCAAACTTCTCCTGTAAAAAGACTTTTTACAAAAAATTTAAATAAAATCCAGTCTGAGAAAAAACACGTAACATATACATACATTTTAAACAACATAAATTAAATAAAAATACCATTGAATCAAATTATTTCTCGTTATTTCCTTGAGTTATACAAATACAAATACAAATACAAAGTTGTTCGGGAAGTTGGTAAATATTTGCTTCTGTTATATTGAGGGAAAATGTGGTATTTTGAAGAACATTTTTATCAAAAAAAAAAAAGAATAAAATATAGCATTTGTGAGAAGAAGAAGAAGAGAAGCAAGTGAGAAGGCCTAACAACAAAAATCTCATTTAATAATACAATAAAATAAGGTACATACAAGGTAAAATACGATAAATATATCGTATTTTTAATTACTATTTACTAATAGCAACGATATATTTACATATGAAATTGGCGTTTTGTAAGGGAGGAACATAAAGTCTTTTTTTTAATAATAATATATTTATTTAATCAAAGTACGTACCATTGCTATCTATACACTTTTGCCATCTCATAGGTAGTTCATTGATC
The DNA here is from genome assembly GCA_947049295.1 of Ligdia adustata. NCBI lineage: Eukaryota > Metazoa > Arthropoda > Insecta > Lepidoptera > Geometridae > Ligdia > Ligdia adustata. The sequence goes on from OX346221.1 coordinate 1,888,854, forward strand.
CCTTTACTAAAAAAACTATTAGGACGAGAATCAATAAAATCTTTGAAGGCGCTTTGGACTGCCCCATCGGATTTGAATTTATTCCCTTGCAAGAAGTTATCCAAATTTCGAAAAAAATGGTATTCTGTTGGAGCCAGGTCCGGGGAGTACGGTGGATGTCTTAGACATTCCAATTGAAGCTTCTCTAATTTGGCAGCCGTCTGTTGTGCAGTGGGTGTTCTAGCGTTGTCCTGAAGCAGCAGTGGCCTAGAGCGATTGACCAACCTCGGTTGTTTAGCAGCTAGCTTTTCCATCATGGTTTGCAGTTGCTGACAATAGATATCTGCTGTAATTGTCTGGCCAGATTTAAGAAAGCTGTAGTGAACGACACCGGCACTAGTCCACTAAACGCTCACAAGTAACTTTTTTGAGTCAATTTTCGCTTGGGGCAGGGTTTGGCTGGTTCGCCAGAATTCAGCCATTGCGATGAGCGTTTCCGATTATCGTACAGGATCCACTTTTCATCACAGGTAATGATCCGATTTAAAATCTCTTCATTATTGTGCCGGTTGAGTAATGTAACGCAGCAGTTGACGCGCGTTTGTCGGTTTGCTGCACTCAATTCATGAGGTACCTTTCAAGCTTTTTCACCTTTCCAATTTGCTTCAAGTGGATTAAAACAGTTTTATCACTAACACCGCAGCCTGCAGCTAACTCGGACGTGGTTTGCGATGGATCTGATTCCACAATAGCTTTCAATTCTTCATTAGCAACTTTAGTCTCCGGCCGTCCACGGGGCTTGTTCTGCAGGTCGAAATTTCCAGAACGAAAACGTTGGAACCAAAAAAGCACTGTGTTTTCTTTTGCGACACCGCCGCCATACACATAATTAATCCTTCGAGCCGTTTCTGCAGCACTGCTACCACGGTCGAACTCGTACTCGTAAATAACGCGATATTTCAAGTTTTCCATTTTGTAAACTGCGTGTCGCAAAGAAAAAACCAAACAAGGACAAAACAAATGAATTACGGTTTTCGAAATACAATGTATGAATAAATAGCTGTATAAATTTTAAATTGGAATCCCTCACCAAAGAAGAGATATTTGAGATCAAAGTGGCCAGTACGACAAAACGCTAATTTCATATGTAAGGACCATATATATTAAGTGGCGTTGTAAGCGTTCTAGCTCAATAAATATATACGTTGAAATTAAACCATGGATTGAATAAAACTACGTAAAATATATAAAACTAATTCAAAATATTTAAGGGTACGATATTTATCGTGAAGAAAGATGAAGTTTTAAATTGAATGTAAGTATATTCAATTTAAAACTTCATCTACAATATTATTTGAAGCTTGAAAATATTAAGCACAAAATTATCCTCTCATTCTTTACAAAACACTCAAGATTTACACTTATTTATCCGCAAAACTAGAAAGAAAACATCTGCAGCGCATCAGCAAACTGAAGTTTGTTAAGCTATCCCGCCTCGGAGCCACAATATCGGTATCCCCTTCCAATCAGTATACATGATACGCCTACACCGCCGGAATATTTCATGAGACCCTTTCAAACGCACGAAAAAACTATGCCTCTATCGTATAATATAAATTATTTCAAATTATGTCATAAAAATGTATGAGATTTATAAGGTTATATTGTCGAGGAGATTCGCTGACGTCCCGTCGGACGGTCCGACAGGACTTGAATACCAAACTAAGTTTTCAGAACCTTTGGACGGAGAGCCTTTTGAATTTATGGTGATGTAATTAAAGTTGAAGTTCACGCAAATCTAATATAACGTAAAGCTGGTTTTGTTTTCGAATGTTTTAATATACGACCCATTTTTTGTATTTTTTTGCCAAATTGTGTCAAAGATGTAACCGCTTAGAAGTAAGTAGAGCGTAGTAAGAATACGCTCACAGTTATGATGCTCTTTAACTAAGTAAAACGGTCAAGTGCAAGTAACGTGCACTTCAAAGCGTACCTTACGAGTATCTATACGGGTATAATTTAGAAGGCCACTAAAAATAATTTTTGGTTCCCAAAGTGGCTTAACGGTCACCAAATTATGACACTCCGAATACTTTCGGCAACAAGGTCCGCAGTAGGTTCAGATTATTCTTTTTTGGCGACTATTTATCCATTTTAGTAACCGTTTTTTTGGGCGGTGTTTAAACATGAGCCTATCTATACAGCATTAGTATTAAATAAAAACGATAAAAATTACATTTGTTGTATGGGAAACCTCCCGTAATTATGAATTGGAAATATTATTATATTTATGATAGACTTGCAAAAAAAGGAAGTTCTATATTTGTCCCTATGTATTGTGAACCGATTAGTTCGTGAAGGTCCCGAGGTGGTCCCATTATTACCAAGTCAGGATCTGATGATAGAAACAAAAGAGAAAGTCAAGATAAAACTTACAAACTAACAATGTGATGGAATTACAGAAGTAATTTTTTTCTGCACTTAATAAGGTAAAATTAGTTATTTAAAGAAAAAAATTAACCACCTTCAAAACTACAAACAGGAAAAGCACCCAAGAGCGAAAAATATTTTAAATAAATTATATAAGTCTACTCATCGAATTATTTAAAGTAGTCATCAAAATTTAGATAACAGTTATACAAGTGGTTAGAAGCTAGTTATACCTGACTGCTAAGTCGTTAAGCCTGTGCATCATAATTAAATTATTTTTAATAACTTTAATGTACCCAATGCTACTCTCACGACTAAGACGAATCTGACATCACTCACATAAAAGTACAACAAGTCGTTTAGGCTCTAGGGCATGCCATAGAAACATATTACATACATACACTCAAAAAACATAACCCTCCTTCTTTCGCATTTGGGTAAAAAAGTACCTACCACTCGCAAAATTAGGTCCCTGTGCCAAATTTTTCAAATGTTCATATGAATTAAGAAATCGCTAATGATGTCACGAGCGATATGACAGACTTTTTTAATTTTGTACGAAAGTGTTTTATTTTACATTAGCGAGTGTTGAAATTATCAGAACGTTTCAAAAATCAGCCCTTGGTTATGAAGAGTGTTAATTTTGTCAGCGTTGAAGCTTGCAATCTGTCAAAACAAAACCAAGTGTATATGATCAAAAACGAAATCACTAACTACAACAACAAAAAGATATAGCAGAAAGATACGAAGAGATTACCTATAAACCATTTAAGATCTACAGATAATCGAAATGTTCCAACCCACTACTATCTGCATGCTTATACGTTAGGCCAAATTAGCTTAGCGCCGAAGCGCTGGGATTAGCGCCGAAGCGCTGGGATTAGCTCCGAAGCGCTGGGATTAGCGCCGAAGCGCTGGGATTAGCGCCGAAGCGCTGGCGTGTGTACACACATTTCTATATCACTCCGATTCAAAAATAAAAATAACAGTTAAAAGTGCACAATTGTATACAAATATCATGTCAGTGCAAAGGTTATAGTGTAATACTTAAGGTACGCTAGTCAAATAAGAACTATTCTGGTATTATGAGCCATTATCACATTATTTGTTTTATAACGATCTCGGATTATTTGAAATAGTTGTTTCGTACGGTCAACGCGCAGAACACGCAGGCGAAGGCGTGTGTCATCATTGACAAAGAGTTGGCGACGGCACGGAGCGTGGTATAACCATCTCGCTCACACTCACTTGTTGGACGTTTGATTGTTTCATTCGCACGCGCACCCTTGTGATTCACGGCTTGTTTGAGGCATCAGTACAGTAGTATACCTGCGATGGATAAATATCTACAGCCGAAAAGTAATACTAAAGCGACAAACACCTGCGCGGCGTGTAAGCAGACGATTACTTCGGACAATTTTCTTAACTGCGACGCCTGCAAAGCATCTTATCACCCATTCTGTGTTAACGCGTCGACATCAATTTCTAACAAGATTACCGACTGGAAGTGCCCTACGTGTCGCGCCGGTGAACCTAGGAATTGTAACCAGAATACCCCCGCACTAGCTGTCGACCGCTTAGAAAGTCCGAACGCTAATACGACAGGGACGCGTCCCTACAAGCGCCTAGCCCTGGGCTCACCGGCCCGGGTGCAGGACGAGAAGTCTGATGCGGATCTTGCCACTGAGTTGCGTTTGTTACGACGTGACATATCAGAGATAAAGTCAAGCCTTCTTCTTCTTTCGGAGGGCATTACAAAATGCTTGACAAGACAAGATGAATTCGATTCGAGAATCAGGGCTCTTGAAGATAAAGGATCGACCATTATGCTACTACAAGAAGAAGTACGTCAGTTAAAAGAACAAATAAACCAACAGACGCAAGCTGCATTGAATAAGGAGTTAGAGGTTTTGGGGGTCAACGAGAATGTGAATGAAAACTTGGAGCATATTGTGATGGTCACGGCGGCTAAAATAGGAGTAAACCTTGGCGAGGGCGACATAGACTCAGCGACGCGCGTGGGACCAAAATACAATAGAGATAAGAACACATCGAAGCCTAGACCGATCATCGTCAAGATGGTCAGGAAAGGTAAAAGAGACGAAGTTTTAAGGGCGGCCAAAGTCCGTCGTCACAACACAGTTCTTACATCCGCTGACATTAATCTTGTAGGTCCGCCAAGCAAAATCTATATAAACGAGCACCTCACAAAAGCCAATCGTTTGTTATTTCGTGACGCTAGGCAGCGGGCGAGGGAAACAGGATTTCGATTTTGCTGGATCAACAATGGTCGAGTCCACCTACGTAGAGAAGAGGGGAAGCTTGCTATCCCTATCAACTCCTGCTCAGATCTGGACCGCGTCGCACTAGTCAAATCTAGCCAACAAAATGAACAAGTTCTCTAAAACCTATTGTACATTTAACTTAACTCTGCGATTGGTTCTTAGTATATTAATTAGTCTTAGAATGTTAAATGTTTTTGATATTACTAATTGCAAACTATCAACGCTTCTTGTGACTCATATATATATCACAATATTGTTTACTGGAGTTAGATTTTTGACTTTCACATTAAAAACACGTTTTTTCTTTTACTGTATTCTGCAAAAATCACGCAAACAAACCTCATATGTACCACTAATCACACACAAGACACCATTAACCTCTTTTCTCTTCCATCTCTTTGCACAGATCGAGCAACGACTAGTCCCTCTAAATAATTACATTGGTCGATCCGCTTTTCGCTACGTGTTTTATCAGAATTTTTTGGTATACTGTTTCAGGATATTCCTGCTCCCCCGACTGACTTCCATAAGTGCGACAGGCATTATCTGTTCAGACCCATACCTTTAGTATTTAGAGAATTTCGATAATGGGTGACTTAGAATTCTACGATGAATTAGAAGATACCCTCAGGGTAGAATGTCGCACTATTGAGAGTCCCGAACTGTGTAAAGCTCACATAGATAACTATAATTTCAAAGTTCTGGCTTTTAACATAAGAAGTATTAACAAAAATTTCTGTAAACTACTACCAACCCTGAAGCGATTAGGAAGCGAGTTTGATGTAATGGTTCTCTCTGAATGTTGGCTATAGCCGTACTCCCATATTCCGCAGCTATCAGGTTATAACATGTTTCATACAAATATTTTTTTTTTTTTACATACAAATAAATTTATTTATTATATAGACGGTAACACCACCGCTTTTGGTGGTGTTACCGTCTATATAAAAGACTGCTGGTCGGTAACGGTGCAGGAGCCAGATTTTTGAAGACGCTAATTGTTTGGTTATTAATGTAGAAAACTATCTCAAAGTTGTGGGGATTTACAGATCACCGGGTGTCAATGACCTTGAAAGATTTAATGACTCATTTGAAAATATTCTTATGAGTACAAAGGATAAAACTACCGTCATTGTCACTGGCGACATCAACATAAATTTGCTACAAGAACCTCCAACTGCAGACAATGCGACTTATCAATGCATTATGGCAGCTCAAGGTTTTCTCCCGACAATAAATGAGCCAACACGGAATAAGTCCTGCCTTGACCATGCTTTTATAAAATCAAAAAGTAAAGCATTAGGAATTATTTGCAATACTGCGGTAACGGACCATAGCATTCTGTTAATAGGTATAGCCTCCAACATCAAAAATACTAGGAAAACTGACCGGATAAACACAAGAACTTGCTTTCATGCGGCTGCTAATGAGCTTAAAACTACAGACTGGCTCAAAGTACTGTCAACGAATAATGTAAACGAAGCTGTACATATCTTTAACGAGATTGTGGTTCAATGTATTAGAAAGCATACGCACACATATAAAATTAGTCGTACTAAGCTTAACTTGAAGCCGTGGATCACACCAGGGCTCATAAGGTGCATGCGTCATCGTGATAATCTACATCTGAAACTAAAAAAAGACCCACATAACGAAACTCTCAAAATTATTTACCACCGTTACAGAAACTTTTGCAATAATTTGCTCCGCAAACTCAAAATTGAACATGACAATGCTCAACTAGAACAACATAAAGGAAACCCTAAGAACCTATGGAAAGCCTATTAGATGCTATAACTTCACTTATCTTAAAGTACGCTAAATGTTGTCTTCTTGCTCCTTTGAGTCATATTTTTAATCTTAGTATGGCTTCGGGAATTTTTCCAGATTGCTGGAAGACTGCATTAGTTGTACCGATACATAAATGTGGCTCTAAATTGAATCCAGATAATTACAGACCAATTTCACTGCTCAGCATAGTCTCTAAAATTTTGGAAAAACATTTTGTGAATAAGAGGCTTGTAGACTTCCTGCAAAAGTACAAGTTATTAGATGACCGACAATTCGGGTTCAGGCAGGGTAAATCTACAGAAGATGCTGTGCAATTGCTTACAGAGATAGTCTCATCCCACTTGGACGGTGGACAAAGGTGTGTAGGGGTCTTTCTAGACCTTGCCAAAGCGTTTGATACTGTGTCGATGCCATTATTGCTAAAGAAATTAGAACGTTTTGGCATAAGAGGGAGCGCCCTCAGCTGGTTCACTAGTTACCTGTCCCATAGACGCCAGTGTGTGAAAATTGGTGACCAGAGAAGTGGCGAAATGGAAATTACATTTGGGGTCCCGCAGGGTAGTATCCTGGCTCCCACAATTTATATGGACGATATCTTCAGGCTTGGACTCCGAAACGCCGAACTTATCTGTTATGCTGATGACACTGTGGCCATTTTTCATGGCAGTAATTGGGAAAATGCACGAAGGAACGCTGAAATTGGAATGGCAATTTTGTCTCAGTGGTTAAACCAAAACCTTCTAACCCTGAATTTAAAAAAAACTAATTTTATTGCATTTCATATCACGGAGGCCACCAGAACAGATATATCCCAACTACTTATACATGAAAGTAGCTGCAAGATAAGCAACGCTGAAGGGTCAGCCGAGTCAAGTTGTAATTGCAGCTCAATCTGTAGAGTCGCATTTACCAAATATTTAGAAAAATGTGATAGTAGATCAATATCTGAAATTCAAGGAACATATATCTTATATATCCAAAAAGATTCGCAAGCTTATCTATGTAATGAAAATACTAAGACCTGCTGCTAAAAACGAAGTCAAGCTATTAGTATATAAGAGTCTGTGTCAAACTATCATACAGTATTGTATAGGTGTATGGGGTGGAGCAGCCAAAACTGACATGATTGAAGTTGAGAGAGCTCAAAGAGCTATCCTTAAAGTCATGTTAGGCAAACCACGCCGATATTCAACAGAAAAATTGTATGAAGAAGTTTCGGTCCTTACAGTCCGCAAATTGTTTGTCTTGCAAGCAGTATCAAGAAGAGCCCGAGTTTCAAATGCAGACTCCAAACTTCCGAAAATAAGAACCATTTTTGCTTCGCGTCTCCCATGCTATGTACACGTCTTTACATATAATTCGGTATGCAGACATGTTGACATTATAAACAAGAATCTAGTTGAGGTTAAAAATATACTACGTAAATGGCTCCTATCGCTATCATACATACAGACAGAGAAGCTTTTTATTTTTAGTGGGATGAGAATTAGAGAAGTTTTTCAAACACGATAAATAAAGCATGTTGCAGTACAGTCTAAAATAGAATAAAGTCCACAAGACGTTCTGAGCTCTTCCTATCCCACGTTCCCTTCCTTATTACTCAACACAAATCCTAAGTGGTGCAATGATGTGTGTGATACTCTATTATTATTCGCTAGCTTTATTTGTCTGTTTATTAATATCACAAGAATGGATCGCTAATTGTATTTCATAATTAATTTTGAAACAATTTGGAATTTTAAAATAATATTAGCTAATTTATATTTTTTTATTTGATTAATTTTATTATTATTGATGTATTTGATATCTTGTATTATAACTATAATTATAACAAACTATATTGATACTAATCCAATTTTATTTTTATATTGTATTATTTAAGATTCTATTATAAATTACCTGTAATTTCATGTATAAAGGCCACTCATATGAAAATGTGTATGTACAAACTAGCGCAATTCCATCTAAAAAAACTGTGAACCAGGGTGCCCAAGACACAGGCTCTGCCTAGTTTGGGACCCGTTGTAAAACTATGACTTGCAAACGTTTTCTGTACTTGTGCCTCATATGTACTCTTTAGTTATAACTCTCGTTTTTGGCAATAAACTATTTTTACTTTTTTTATTTTTTCAAATAATAACCGGCATTCTGGTCACGCTTCGAATCGATCAAACGCTCCGATAAGTTTTTTTCGATACTTGCTCTAGTTTGCTCTAGTCTGCTAGTCTAGCGCATATCTTTCATGCCTAAGTCTAGCCGATAGGGCTGGTCTGTTAAAGTAAATCTTATCCAACTTTCTGCCTCGGGCAGAGCAACTCTTATCCATATTCCACAACTTAACCCTTCATCGAGGCCATAACACTAGCAGTAACGAGGTGACGTAGGATTCGTATCAACAAAACACATAGAGCAAACAATGAGACCCGAAAAAGGGTCACGGGTTGCCAACATGGCACATAATTTTCATTTGTTTGCATAATATTTATAACTAGACCTAAATAAATAGCAGCTATTCTGTTTCAATGTTTTTGATTAATTCGACGCTGCAATTTTTTGTGGTATATTTTTGGGTAGTCATAAATTTGCTAAGTGTTAACCCGTTGTACTTATCTAGAAGATATTTTGAATTATAATATAATTGTAATATTTATGTTTCTTAAAGAATTAGAATTGATTAAAATGTTACGAGGAGAATAGTTTTTTTAAATAAGCTTTAAAATAGCTGAGAAATTTCAGTTTGCAGTATTCAATAGTAAGTAGATTTGAAAAATTATTGTTTACTTATGATAAGTATATAGATAAGTATAAGTATATAATAATTTTTTCCCACTTTTTCTTTAAAGAAAATATTATATTATATGGATCGAAAATAAGGAGTGATATTACATTTAATAAAAAATAAATTTTGTTTTCCAAGTTTTTTCAGGCGTATATAACCAAAAGCGTAAATCGTGTTTAATGCAATTAGGTATCATAGCTATGCGCAAGTCGTATTAGTGGAAGTAATTTTTTCTTAAATAATACATAATTACTGATCCCAGACATAATTATGTAAAAAAACTGCATCGAAATGTGAACTATTCTGTTGAACTAACATTTGCTGCTTTGCTGAAGTTTCTGCTTTAAATTCATTTCCGCAAACCCATCAATGTTTCAGTAAAAGCGTATAAAACTTGCTCCATCGACTCATAAACCACTTTCGACGCCCAAATTCAATCTGGCCATCATAACTATGAGCAATTGTCTAGCTTTTAGCTTCAACCATAGAGCATAAAATATGCAGATTCGTAGAGCATCATACTGTATAGCATGATGATTTACGGCAATTCTATTCTAAATTCTAGGCACTACGCCATTTGATAGGAAGTTCGCCCATCGTCGTATATTTAATATACATATTTATTTTTTCTTGTGGCGAAATGCTTGCATATTATGTGAAAATGGTCAGTTGTTTGTGCAAGTGCGAATTCAGTCTATCATGTTTATTATTTTCCATAAAAGTACAATAGAGAGAAAAAACTCTCTTTGTACTTCTATGGAATATGAGCAAATGAATTAATTGGTACGTAATTGACTGACGGAGCGAGAAGTCTCTGCTTCCAGTCCGGCAAAATTTTATTTTGGCTATCATGTCATGATGCTCATATAAACAAATGAGCATTCGTAAGATATTTCGTACACGCAAATAGGTTGTTGTGTCTGTCCAATCACGACGAAACTTTTTGTATGGGTTCTAAAAATTATCAGAATCTTTCAATTGTCAAGATTTTTGCGTTTGATTTTACTTCTACCAGAAGTGATGAAGTGGATTTTATTGCACGTGAAATATGGTCTACAATACTGTGGCTTCTCCGAAACGATTGGACTATGTCAGTTTCTATAGGAACTGATAGTTACGATTATTCTTTTCAACAGCTTGCATTTGCATGACACTTTACATATATTTGAGTGCAATTTTCAAACTTGAAATAATTATTTAAGCCGCAATATTATAGTCGTGCGGTCGACAGTTTGCTTAACTACTAGCTTAAACAAATATTTAGTATTTATAAACGTTATATGTACCGTACCGTTTCTACTCTAGATTTGTTTTGATATCTATGTCTAGGAGTGAATTCGGTATGGGGTAACTTTAGTCGGTCGGCCAGCGGGCCAACTCCACTGGGCAACTTTGTTCCACTCCTCTACTGCAGATGGGCTATATTCATCTATCTAATAGTTATAGTCGTGCCCAGTGTTTTTAAGTTTCTGTACTACTACAAGTAGCCATTACAGTTTCTATCTAACCATCCACCCGCCCGCCCCTCCTAAATTTCGTAATTGTAGACTAATATGCACGAAATTTAATTTCAGTAGATATTTTATTGACGGCGTCAAAAAAATAATACATTAGTTGCAGATAGCGAACATATGATATCAAATAATTTTTTTTTTTAAATACTTTGAATATATTTTTTTACCTAACCATGTCGTGTGGAGTCACACAAGGACAGATCGATAGAATAGATTTAGGATGAACAAAAATGAGCTTCTTTCGATATTTAAGTGGTTAGTCCGAGTCCAAAAGTATATAATGGCGTTTACTCATAATCAAGGGTATTATATCTCTGGCGTCTTTGATCAAAGTCCTGGAAACATCCAACTGAATCGTCGACCTGCAACTATGTAGATTGACTTAAGCGAGACCAAGTTGCAAAGTGGAGTATTCCAGCACTTAATTATAAGTTGAACGCTTTCACGCGCGCCCTGCCGACACTGTGGTTATTCAGACTATAGTCTATTGAGACTATAGTCTGTAGTGCCTAGCTAATCGCAGTGGCAAACCGTCATTTTTGATTAACAAGTTTGAACAGTTTAAAATTCTTTGGCGGATGCTCGAGGGAGGCGAAAATACTGCTTTTTAAGAGTTATTGTACTGCACTATACACTCCACAGTTGTGGTCTAAATATAAGGTGGAAAGTTACCGAACATTTAAAGTGTAGTATAATGACTCTTTTCGCATAATGTTCCGCCTCCCTCGGTACTGCAGCGTATCCACTATGTTTGCGGAGGCGCGCGTGCCGGATCTCGATGCACTAATCAGACATCACATTGCCAGATTTAGAGAATCTCTCTTTAACTCTGGCAATGTGAATAATCACATTGCCAGAGTTAAAAAATATGACAATTACCGGGCAATGTTATAAAGCGGTGTTCAAAATTATTAATTTATTGTAATTAAATTTAATTATGTAGTATTATTATTGTGATATAACTTTGTTGTTTTTAAAAAATGGATTATTATAATTATTACTATTATTATTAAGACTATCTGCTTGTAAGACTTTAAAGAAGTGGTTATAAGTGAAGCGAATATAAGAACTTTAGACCCACGTATGTTAGCAAGTGAAATCGCGGGAATCATATATATTTATATAGCTAATGACCATCTGCAGGTGAAGACAAATTTATAGGCACCACCTACATTACGAAAACGACAAGCCGTTTAGGGTCTAGGGCGTGCCAAAGAAATATATATATGTATGCATATTTGGTGTGTGATTGTGCATACACTCGAAAAACATAACCCTCCTTCTTTCCTACTTTCCTGTTTTTTTTTTTGCTCTCAGATTTTTAAAGACGGGTAGATGGATTTGTGTTACCTTTTTTTGTTTGAATTTGTAGGTATATTTCTCAAGTGATTCTATATAAATGTTATAACTGAACACATATGGGCTGCTGTTAAATAGACGGAAGTAGTTACATTTACTATTTTTTTAACCTACATTGTCGCACTGCTATTTTAAATAAATGAGTCCTATCATCAACTCAACGTGTTCTCTTTGAACATAAATTCTTCTTAGTTTATATTTTCAACATAAAATATCGCCTAAACCTTCTGTTGTCTAAAACAATTTCAATTTCGCGCAAGCTGTTTTCAATTGATTTTGTTGTAAAAAATTCCAATAAGTATTCTCGAATCAATCGCTAAGAAAGTCTAATATTAAATACTTACACAGACTTTGTGGAGCTAAATATTGAGTAAATTTTGAAGAAATTTTCGCATCGGCGAGGTGTTGAGAATGCAAATTGTGTTTACGCTCGGAATGTGCTCAAGTTACTGTCAATGTTAGAGGAATTTGCCACGATTAAATTCACTCGGCTGGTTGAGTTGTTTTTGATTTTCTTGGCTCATATCGATTTTGCCCTCACAATTGAACATTTCACTAAAATCAATTTAGTATTTTGGTTGGTAAGTCAAAGAAAGAAATCGATTGTCACCTTTTTAAAAGTAGGTAAGGAATACCTACTTTTAAAATTTATTAAACTTATTATTATTTGTAGTGGTAGCCTATTTATATGTATGTTTATTTTAGGATATCATTTTCTACGTTTTTTAATTTATCAGTGTTATTATTTTGCATAGTATTAAAATACCTAAATACAATATCAAAAACTAACACAAAATATTCAGCAATAAGGTCCATTTTTAGCGATAATTCTTCGTTAAAAAATCGATGTAAATCTAAATATTAACCAGAATATGTAGTGCAAAATTCTTTATACTACAAATCAGTTGTCGTGAAACACACTTTCACTGCAAAATTTTATAAACTTAAAAACAATAAATCTATTTCATATTTATAATTTATCAAAAGAAACAATTATTATGGAAGTTATCATCAGTCAAATACAGTCTATAGGAAATCTTTCTGCTAAATTTTATTTGTTGTTGTTGTTAATCATTTTGTTTTTAGTAATAAAGGCTCTGGCCCAGTAGTGTACTGGCTATTAAAAAAAAGACAAAGCCAATGTCAAATACCCACCCGGATTGTACCCAATGCAAAAGTGCCCATAACGCTGACCAGATTACGGCGCCCACGGAGAGCCTTGGCATTAGGTAAGAATACCAGAAAATAATTCTAAGATATTTCTTCTATCCCACTACCCATATATCTCTAACTCCCTTACCAGTTTTAGCTTTAGAAATTCTCTCATTCATTTGTGGAAAATTGAAATAACCTGAAATAATCATTCACCTGAGTGAAAAATCCTCAGTATGTGCTGATCTAGTAAGAAATAAAAGGTTTTGCGAGAGAGTAATCCGTGAGCATGTGCCGCGAATGGTCAGCAAGATAAGGCAACTAATTTATAGCGTTTCAATACCCGATCACACTGATACACTGGCTAATGGAAGAGACTCATAACTAAAACTTTTACTGGTTATAAAAAAAGAATGGTCATATTTTTATTAGGACTTTGTTTTGTATAAGAAGACGCGTTTTCATGCATAGCTGATTGTTGAAAAGGTCCAACTATTCGGTAAACTTCGAAAAAGAAACATATATTCATTTCAGGAAAAAAAAAACTTGTAATTTCAGCCAAATCTATTAAGACATTTGAGCGTGTAGGAGTAATAAACATACATAGACACATACAAACTTTCGTCTTTTCAATATTAATGTAATTAAACAGAAACTAGATTAAAATTATTGTTATTAAAATACAATTTAATTATTACTGTGAGTTTATTTTTCCTAAGTGTGAATATACCACTTCTAGATTTTCTCCAGCGACGAAACAGAGCTTTTCTCGAAGGCGCCAGCAGATGTTGAGAATTTAGTTTCGTTCACGTGTGTTCTTTTAGAAGTTATTTCGTGAGACACGTCTCGAGACCTAACATCTTTTTATACCACTTGTGATTCTATTGATCCCTACATTATAGGTAAAAGGTTTAGGAGGCTGCGTTCTTTTGAACTCTTTGTAGTCTGTTGAGTCTGTCTTTTAGGATTAAATCGAATCTTTTCGTGTCTGAAATTTAGTTAAAAATTTATTTATTTTAGGAACAAAGTTTCAAAATTTTCAAAAGTAAGTAAACAAATATTGTGATTAAAGGATTAGAATTTACAGGCAAAGGTGTTCTGGTGCATAAGTTGTACATCGCTATTCAGCGTGGCAATGCCAGTATTATGGGTACTTTGGCGCCGGGAACAGTCAGGGGCGGTTTGCTCGACTAGTCTAGTCTAGTTATAGATATGACATTTAATGTATTCGCAAATAATATTTATGACTTTTAACTGAATATACTACATATTTATTTATCTATAGGCTTTATACACTAAGGTTAAATCTGAAAGTTCTATCTTAACGTATAAGGTAAGCTGCGCTCTGCGGTTGTACTAGAAAGAAATTAGAAAGCAGCATCTCCAACTTTTTCTCGTAATGAATATAGCCTATGTTACTCAGTGGTAATGAAGCTTTGTAACGGTAAAACAATTTTTGATGTTAAGTTCGGTATATCGTTTGAAAATTACGTCACGGCAACTTCTGTACTCGGCTTGCTTAGGGCCTAGAAACTAGCTAGGCTCCTTAGAAAAATCAACGTTACCTTGGCGCCTAGCTACCATGTTTACCATTTAGGCGATTAGCGACACGCTTGCAAGATCACAAGATATCGTTGATAAGATAACTTAGAACGAAACAAGTGGTTAGAAGTGGCTCAAAACAAATGGTTTGAAGCAAATTTGAAGAAACCCGACTGCTAAATCCTTAAAGCTGTGTATCATCATTAATTACTTTTTTTATTAATTTCAATGTACCCAGTGTTACTCTCCCGACTAAGATGAATCTATTGACACTACACACATAAAAATACGACAAGCCGTTTAGGCTCTAGGGCTTTCCAAAGGAATACATACATACATACATAGACTCGAAAAACAAAACCCTCCTTCTTTCGCAGACGGGTAAATATAACTAAACCTTCATATACATCAAGCTAATAAGCTAATTAAAAATTGGCACGGTTAAACTGGCACCTCGGCACGCTGCCCTCTGGTGGAGCATTTGGATTATCTGTAGATCTTAAATGGTCTTTAGGTAATCTTTCTGCTATATTTTATTGTTGTCAGAGTTAGTCATTTTGTTTATGTTAATAAAGGCACTTGCCACGTTATTAAAAATCTAGAGACCTCGATCTTAAAGATCTTAGCAAAATTAAAAAAAAAACCTACACTTCTTATCATCAAGCTAATGATGACTTTACATAATATTTACTTTAATAATTAGCTAAATAAACAAGCTCACGCTATCATCCGATATCAAAGAAAATCTCAGCGAAGTGAAACATAAGTAGCTTGCAATTAAATTCTAAGAAAGTTATCCCAACTAATCAGTTTATCGCTGAACTTGGCAGCTGTAAAAAAGGTCGGAGAGATAAAAGTTTACATCAACTTTGCAATTACAGACTGTTTAAGCAGGATCGTTAAAACTTTTCCGGTATTAGTGGGAAATGTGGAGTGAAAATTAATTATTAATATTAATATCGTGTAAAATGGTGTTTATAAGTAGGTAAGAAATAAATTGGTAAATACATAAAAATGTTTAGTTTTTAACAGCATTCAAAACCGGAAGAGATAGGTATTAAAATATTCTGACGTACTATCAAAGGACAGATTATTGAGCATACAATTAACGCTTATATTCAACAGGCGTTTTGTATGTAGAATAAAGTCGGACTCGCGCAAGAAGGGTTCCATACATGTTGTCATTATAAATTTCCAGCTAAGAACTACAAAATTCATGGTTCGTGTTCAAGACAAGAACAGTGATTTTTGCCGTTTTTATACTCTCGTTAAATATTTAGTTAAACATTATAACATTAGAATATACTAAAGCGGCTATAGATAAACATAATTTGTAAAAATTTCAACTATCTAGCAATCATGATTCATGAAATACAGCCAGTGACAGATAGACCAACGAATGAACGTACAGCATAGTCATAATAATAGCGTTCCGTTTTTATTATTTGGGTACACTAAAAAAAAATTACATTAAAAAAAATATTTCCACGTGAGAAACATAAGAAATACTAAAAACAGAAAAATATTTGAAATTGGTCACAGTCAAGACTACAGTCAAAGAACGAACCTCCTCCTTCTTTACAGTCGGTCAAAATCCCATTCAGATTACAACTCAGCACCCACAAAAGCCTCGTCATCGCTTTGCGGTAAAAACTCTCACAATATATCACGACTTGCAACTGTAATCTTTATGACCTAAACGCCAGCGTCTAGGATTAGCCCTGGATTTATTACACCTGGACAGTTTCCCGGGTTTGTCCTGTGGGATTAGCAGCCTCTAACTTCGGATTATGCTGTATTATTGGTGTTGGGGGCTTAGTGCATGAAAAATGGATAGAGTTTTGGCTATTGATAGTGAAAAATTGTTATGGGTGAAAATTATTGACCTACTTGAGTTATTTAATGATAGATATGTTAAAATTGCCCGAATTAGTTACAATATTTTTTTATCCGACAGCCTTTTTTATGCTACAGATCTAGGCATTTAACCACAAGTTCGTGCGACCACGGAAGTCAGCGATACTACGCCCTAGATGGAGCATGCTTAGTCTGGAATACACTGGCTCTCAAGGAAGGAAGGATGCCGGAACACTTCAAATTACGAGGGAATTGGTTTCTTCTAGGCAAGCGCGCTACATCCTAGACCGCATCGTCGATTTACATCAGATCAGTTGCGGTCAAGCGCAAACCTATCGACTATATAAAAAAAAATCATTCTGTTAGGTGCTTGGCTACAGATTTTACAACTTGAGGATGGTAGCTAGCCATTCGAGCGATAGGAAACGCCTTACCATAATGCTATGATTTCCTCAAGACGTTTTTCTTCACCGGAAGCTCAGGCTCCTTTTGTATGTTTCGTGGGATCGAACCTCGTATCTTTTGCACGGCAATCGACCCCACTATAATCACTCGACCAATATCGCTATAGAAAAAGGCAATTTTTTTTGAGTTATGTTTTTAAATTTGTATGTACTGGTTATATCTGAGTCTAATTTGTTTGTCCTTTTACAGTAAAACCGGTTGACCGACTGATGTGAGAGCTATCATTGGACATGTCTTTTATCTACAGATAAAAGAAAGACATATGCAATCCTAGTTGCATTCAGTGCCTTTACTTGCTAGATACAGTGTACTAAAGATATTGTAATTGGGTTTTTTACCTGACTGCGAAAGGAGGGTTATGTTTTTCGAGTGTATGTACGTATGTATATTTTTTTGGCACGCCCTCGAACCTAAACGGCTTGTCGTATTTTTATGTGAGAAGTGTCAAAAGATTTGTATTAGTCATGAGAGTGACATTAGATACATTAATATTAAAAAAAAGAAATTAAGGATGATACACAAATTTAGAAGTCAGGATTTTTCGAACTCGCTTCTAACCACTTGTTAAAGCAACCACTTGTACCATACCATGATTACCCCATGCTGTATACTAAACCGAAAGGAGGTCAATGAACTTATAACTACGAAAAACTTTATTTATATGACCAACTATAAATTCCAAAAAAAAACAGCTGTTTATCAATCATACAATTAAGTTAATAGGTTGTTGAAAAATATATAGAACAGTTTTTTTAGCAATCCTAAGAATCAGAGTTGGTCCCATAATGAAAAATGGCTTTCGCTATGAGACCAACTCTGAATTCCGTTAAGATGAGTAAAACGTAAATCCTCCCTAATTTAAATACATTGTTAGTCGATAACGATAACGATATCAGAAAATTCATAAATAAAATTCCATCTAAACGCACAAAACTTTAAGAAATCAATTTCTATTGAGGCCATTCAAATGCTTATAAGCAAAACAGCACCTCAAAACTACAACAGCTTTCTTAACTCACTCGCTAATCTCGTATTACAAACAAGTTTTAGGTACCCAATTACGAAAGTTTCTAACCCCAAAAAATCCAATATCCTGACCCTTAAACCGTATTATATAGACACCTATAGGCACGTACCTATAGGCTACAAGCCCGAACATGCAAAGCGCCCAAACCCGTATAATCTGTCCAGCAAGCCTGATTCAAGTAGCGATTCCGAACGGATTCAAAAAATTTGCACCACCAATTACTTAAAGCTGGGTACAAAAACTGAATCTTTTAAAAACTCTTTGTTTTTGTATTACTATCGATCTTATAATTTTGGATCTTCTAACAATTTTTAGATCTTTTTTTAACAGGGAAAGAAAAAGGAAACACGATGGGCCGATCTAATAAGTCTGCAATGGTTTCGCCCTTAAACGAATGCAGCAGGATGAATTCCAGTCACATCAGGAGTCAGTAACATCGAGAGCCGTGTAGTGTCTGGCAATACTTACAATACAACATGCCGATGACGATCGCTCTGTCGAGAGCATAGCAATAAAGAAGATCCTGGGCCCTTATTCTATGACGAACAATGCGATTCCTTGCTAACAACGCATGACGTGTTTACGCGTAACGTTATATTCACGCAATACGATATTTTGATGATGCAAAACGAACGCTTTCCATGCCGCGGTACGATATAAAATTTCACATCGGCTTACCATTACCAGCGAATACCATTCCACGTGAACTTACCCACTTATAACAAGATGTTTATATTGAATAAGGGCCAAGCTTTGCTTAATTCGAGTTGCGAAGTATTCGAATCTGGTCGGAAACTCTACTTGAATTAGGCTACTGGGTTACTTCTCACCATAGAGTGTGAATCGATAATGCAAATTTTATGTAAAGATACTGCGAGAGGGCAAATTTCGGTTGAAGCGCCGAACCAATCACTAGCACTTAATAATATGTATCAAATGTTTAGTTTACGCAGGTCTTCGACCGTACTAATGGAATTTCAAGTGGATTGAGCTGGTTTTAGATTTGGCTGTATTATTATAAAAGAGATAATAAATATGTAAAAAATTATACGGCTGTATTAACTAGTTGAATGCTTGCGGTATATAGATAAACACAAAAAATGCATGGAATAAAATTAAAATCTTACGAACTATGCTTACTCTAATACGAGTAGTACACGTTCAATAGAATTTTGAAGCCTAAATAAGATTAAACCTAATATCTAACGCTAGAGTTGTTGAAAAGTTTAACATCCAACAATTAGTTGCCAAAACCTAGTTGGGGCTATTGTCGCTCTGGAAATAAAGTTACAATCAAATACTCCACTCAAAACCACACTATTAATACTGTGAAAAACAACCTTATAACTCTAACTTTAAAGTCTAAAATATCAGATGATGATGATGCAGATAAGATTGTTGATTCACTAACTCAGCTTAAGGGATTTCAGATTCTCTCTTTGATGCTAAACACAGCCGTTGTGAATTCGGTTTAAAGGAAAGTTGGTAAAACTATTTCATGAATAGTTTGTACTGTTCAATATTTACAATTGTATTTCAATAATTTGTTAGGTATTTAATATTTTACTTATAAGTTAGAAAATAATGAATAAGAGATTTTTGATTTTTGTTAAATGTATTAAATTAATATAACGTTATACGCTTTTTAACAAATTTCAAAAGAGCTAAGGTTTTTAATACAGCTGTATTTTTTTAACCGTTCCGATTAATTTAGCATCTGCGTCAAAGTTAAATTAGAATTAACGACTTTACAATATTAATTCATACTCAATTGTAGATGTTACTTACTCTGTTTGTGTTAATCTCGGTTTAGTTTTAAGTTTTCTTCCTTTGGCAATAAAAAATCATCATCATCAATCATCTTCATCATTTGAAAAATTCACTATATTGGTAACACTACTTAAAATACACAATTGCTAAAAAGACTAGTCAACAGAAATGCGTTGAGTTTTTGAAACAGATCTCTTTTGTTAGAAATATTAATTAAATTCATCAAAAATGACGAACTTTTAGGAAATGTCGATTTCGACCCTTTTCATTATTGTTATTTCATAAACTATATTTTTTTTCGAAAACATCTCCTTAAATTTCTATAGATACATTTATTTACCTAGCCCTATATATTATTGTAACGTATATTTGCTAGAATATATTTTCTTAAAGTTCCATGACGCGTTTCAGCAAACGCTCCAGCAGCTTAAGGACACCGAAACGGATTTGGAAAATTCTTCGTTTTATTTAGGTGTACTTTTCAGATAATTTAATTATTATCAAAGCTGGTCCAGTACTTTGGCTTTAAATTAAAGTGACTGAAAAATATTAAAAGTGCCTGTAGAATTAAAGTCGGATATCATTTTTAAGGGTCTTACTTGGAAAACTAACGCGTGTTTGATTCATATTGTTTAAGAAGGCAGGTTTTCACTTGTACCTGATTGTTGGAAAGGTCCAACTATAGACGCGAGACGTGTCAACTTTGAAGACACAAACGACTCATTTCATTCCTGATGAAGTTCACCGAATGTAAACGAAACTATAGTTGGACCTTTCCAACAATCAGGTACGCTTGAAAAATAAGTCTTACTTACTTGCATTTTTTTTTATTTGTTTGATAATATCCAAACAACGGTCTTCAGGTCACTAAGTAGGCAAAGCCTGTACTGCGGTAACCCGATGACAGATATACATACTTATATAACATACTGATAAATATGTATGTACATAATTACATAAGTTTAATATATATGTATATGGGGTCGATGACATTGAGTTTTGTAATATTATGACGTAATGTAGTGAGTTACTTATCTACACATAACTAACTCTAACTCACTAACCCAATAGAACTATATTAAGTTAGTATGTGTCAAACCGAAGCCAACTTGTGACCGCACAAATTGACTAGAAACCACAGACTATGAAAATAGCACATAAGAAATTGCATTGAAATATTATTAAATAATAATATGAGTAATTTTGCTCATACTTATGTTATCTGTAGAAAACTGTCACACTCGTGGTTATGATGTTTGTTATCTTTAAGAGTAAAGCAGACCGCATGCAGCGCAGCACAGCACGGCTTATGACGTTGTTTTGTAGGAAACATTATAGGGTATGACACAACTAACACACGATGCTGTGCAACTCTACGCGTAACCGCAATTCAGGCCAGATTACGTCACTACGCGCATTATTATTTGACACTTTCAAATGGAAATGGCAGAAAGAACGTTACACAATACGACGGACAAAAATGGCCGGTGCGATATCCTACGCAACGCGCTGAGACATAACGCGATAGACAGTAACGCAACGCGTGCGGTGTGCTCCAACTTGCTACGTATAGCTACCAAAAAAACTTTTTTTTTTTAATTTATAAAGAGTTAGTAGTAATTAATAATCTTCATGCACTGTATATGGAAACTAATTCAGATGAATCTATTAAACAATGTAACACTTGTCTATTGAATGAGTATAACAATATTTGTGTTAATAATAAGGATGTTATATTGTATATAACCTAATGTTTCTGTTATATTTTTTAATGTTGTTGTAGTCAGTCCTTTTGTTCTTGGTAATACGAGTAAAGGCACGTATGGCCTGTAAATATGGCCATTCTATAAGTAATATACATTTCAATTCTCCGTTTTGTCAACCGAATTTGTAACTCGTCGGCCCCTTGGTGACAACTTGTGAATATGAGTTGATTGTGCATCTAAGTTCGGACAGAGGCGCTACCGTGTTAGCACTCCAACGGTTCCGTAGGTATTGAAGTAAATGTATTAGTAATAGTATTGCTCGACGAAATTTGACTGTGCCACGAGAACACTTATATTATCTGGGACGATATGTGTTTATCCAAGACTTAAGTTATCTTGGTATCAAATTTAATCTAAATCCGCTTAGACTTTTGAGCGTGATGGAGGAACAAAGAAACACACACTTTCGTCCTTATAATATTAGCGTGATGTGTTTCGTATGATGTATATATTGAAGGGGGCTTTCTTACAACAAACGTGTTTTTGTCAGTTTTAACTATATATTTGTAAAGGCATAAGGTAAAAACTTGAACGAGTATTTTTTAAGACTAAAATTTGTAATTTAATCCGCGACGCAAATGGACGAGGTGTAACGTGTTGACGTGTCAGGGTGTGTGTGTGTCTGTCTGTAGCATCACAGCTGATAAACCGTTATTATATATACTAGTTGTATTAGATATAATAACAGTTTATCCGTTGGCATTAGACCACTAGCACGCACAACCACGAAAGTCAGCGACTTACACAGTTTGGAATATTTTTTATTTAATTTTACAAGTTAATTAGTTATTAGCTATATTTGATAAAAAACGGTCCAAGATGGCCGCCGTCACGAAATGGTAGTTCACATATTTTTTCACCACTTCATCAATATAGGTATCAAAACAAGCGGGGGGTAGGGGTTTGAGTAAAAAAATACATTATCATAAATTTTAAATCCAATATGGTCGCCACCTCAAAATGTCGATGTCAAGGGTTTGTAATTTTTTTTGTACTACTTGTATTCGTTTTCAGTTCCCGCCCACGGACCCCTAACATTCCAGCATCCATACACAAGTGTCGTTGATTCCGGCATGGAAACTTCTAGATTTAATTTATGTACTTGTTTGGTTTGCTCTTATCGTATTTGGAACTACCGCCATTGTGTGAGTTCGCTTGGAAAACTTCGCCGGTTCGAATGATTAAGTTTTGAATAAGGTTCGGTTTTGATATTTTGTTGCGCTCCCGAGCTCTTGAGAGATGTATCAGTTTGATGAATTGCTTTCATACTTTTTGGATTGTTAGCGTTGTGTTTCAGGATTTTTACCCGACTGCGAAAGGAGGATTATTTTTTTCGAATGTATATATGTATGTATATTTCTTTGGCGAGCCCTAGAGCCTAATCGTTGAACGGCTTGTCGTATTTTTATGTGATTTATGTCAATAGGTTCTTCTTAGCTGTGAGAGTAAAACTGCGACATCAAAATAAATAGGATGATACACAGGTTTAATGATTTAGCAGTCGTGATTTTTCGAACATGCTAACCACTTGTTAGTAAGATGGTGCTGTATATTTCATGTTAGTTAAAAGATATAATTAAAAGACAATACTCATGTAACGTATTGACATTAATTAAGTTATGGAAATAAGACTGTGTGTGTGTAAAGGCATTAAAATATTTGTATTGGTTTCCACAGCATCAAAGTAAAAGCTCTGATAAGGTTTCTGAAACAGAAAAAGATTAACGTGACAAAGGAACGCAGTTTCCTTTATATCCTTTTTTTTAAATATTTTTTTTTTTATATTGTGCTTAATGTGCCTTGTAATGTTAGCACATAGCAGAAATTTGATTATCCCATGAGAAAACTGCATTTTCCAGGATTAGAAGTATTCAATGTAATAATCCAAGACATAAGCTATCCTAGTGCTAAAATCAACCAAATCCGTTCATTAGTTTTTGTGTGAAAGAGAAATGAACATATTATACAAATTTCGAGTGTTAATATAAGTAATATTGGAAATCGAATAGATTTATTTAATCTGTGCTAGTTGTCTACTGCTTACACTTCCTTCTGTCAATGGCGAGCGAGCTTAGGTGTAGGTCTCATAAAAGTGTATTCATTTCTTTACTAATAAAACCATATAGTAACTATCTGAACTTGGGGCTTTCATTTACTATTTAGTAGGATTACAAATATCAATTCGTATGGTAATAATAAATAAATGATTTATTATTTACAACCGGTTTATGTAGAATTGTACCTACTAAAACTCCCCCGGTAGCCTGCCTCAGTGCTTGACGGAGGGCACCGGGATCTCCGTAGAACGCACCGGTGGCCTCCTAAAGGTTAACAATCCTAAACGTTCCAAATAGGTTCCGTTTTTAAATTAAGATCTGTGTTTATTGTGCTGAGTTAGTCAGTCATAAAAACGATGGGGTGTTATAAATTTGACGTGTCTGTGTGTGTGTTCAGTGATTTTGATAATTTGGACCTCAACTCGAGGGTTTTTTTCTAGAAAGAAGAAATAATTGAAAAAGTTTTTTAGGTGCCTTGTATTTTTTTTCTTACAAGCTTTACTAGTCGGGAGTGTTCTTAGCTATGTTTGATAAAAATCGGTCCGAGATGGCCGCTGCAACTAAATGGCGGGGTAATTTTTTTTTTCTCAATTCCATTAATATAGCTATTAAATGAAAGGGCTTGACTATATACTATGTCATGATAGTTTCAAATCCAAGATGGCTGTCACAACAAATGTCAGAGGTCTTACTAAATTTTCTATTTTACTTACATACTGATGGACACAAAAGTATGAATGAGTTATTCCTTTGTATTAGGTTATTATTACCTATTGGGTACGTCAATATGTATTAAAAAATGCTATAAACTTGCATAGCGTTTTTATGAGAACTGGAGCTAGACAAAACAACCTGTTCTTTGTCCAAACAACTGCGAACCTACCAAAAATTATTATCTGTAGATCTTAAATGGTCTATAAGTAATCTTTCTGCTATATTTTGTTGTTGTAGTTAGTCATTTTGTTTAATAAACGCAATTAGTTTGACCATTTCAACTAAAAAAAACAAACTAAAATTGATGTCCGGACCACTCCTACTATAACAGGTTTATTGTCTCGGGTGTACTAAGCCTAAAGGGTCCAAGGGATGGATACTGTACCCATCCTAAGGAACAACTGTCACTATGGGACCAACTCTGAATTCGAGAAACAAATATCAGCTGTTTCATACATTTTGCTGACGACCGATCAACTTTTTGTACTAGTCTTCAAAACAAATGGTTCCTTGGGATCGGCTTGTGACAAATAACTTGTGTCTCTACTATTGCATTTTCTATTTTTGTTCATAATTGCTTGTTGTTTATTGTCACAAATAAACCATATTCTATTCTAAACACATTTTACCATATGTTACAATATATTCGTCGCAGCGTACTAGTCTCGTGTGTCCTGCCCATTACCGCATTGCCTCGAGAAGGGTGCATAAAGTAGCGTTCACACTGGAAGCTTTTAAGGAGCTTACATTAGTCGCGAGCCGTCTCATCCCCGCACTAGCGATACCATCAACACTTTCACGACACGCTGCGCTTTGTTGGATAGGGATGGGGTAAGCTTGGTAGGAATATCGATATGTATATTTGTTTACTGATTTTATTAAAATGATGGAGGTTTTACTCAATTTGCTCCTTTTTTTAATTATCAGATTATTACTGATTAGATAGATAGATCAATTCTTTATTGCTGACCAACAAAAATACCAGATTAAAATTCTTACAAGATATAGTGCTACAAGTGTCGGCTCTATTGCTAAAAAGCGATCTCTTCTAGGCAGCCTTAACATAGACAATTGTGAAAAAAATTATTACCTGTCAATAACTGAAAAAGTTCTATGGGCACCTGCTGTAATGTAAGTCGTAATCATTTTTTTATGTATTTGTCAACTATTGTGGAATATATCGACAAGTTAATATACTTTTATTATCAAGAATGAAGGTAAATAAATGATTCAGAATGGGTTTTATTTGTATTAAGCCCAAAAATCCCATATATCAAATTATCTTACAATATATGTATCTGCGTATACGCGACTTAACGGTGTCCAAGACAGTGTATAAGCGTCTTAAATTTATATTGAGATACTTTTTTTATTCAGCTTATCCGATTTTATTATCCAAAGCTATCTAATACTAGTCACGTTGTGTCCACGATTTCTGTATTATGTATTGTAGAAGTATCAAAACATCGGCATAACAAATCATTAATAGGACATTATTAATATTATTTAAAAGCTGTGAATGTTACATCGGTTAAATAGTAAAAAAATTAGGTAAAATATTGCGATACTAAATCAAAACTAAATATATCCAAAGAAAAGCTGACATCTGTCTAGAATTATAAATAAACAAGTTTATTTCGAAAAACCTTTGATCATAAATAAGGACGATCTCATAATTCGCAAATCAAAGACATGCGATCCTCGGAGACGTTTTAAATGTTATATTTACATTACTAGACTGACATAATTTTGTTAGAAAGTCAAAAAAAGTGATAAGAAATAATATTGTGAATGAAAAATAAAAAAAGTTATTTTTATTTCCATTCAGTCGTGGCTAAAGCTATCGATACTTTTTAAAGCTTGACCATTTTCCATCCCTACAGCATCGGGCGGGCACAAGGTAAGTGTCAGGCTATCGCGATGCATCACTCGCTAAGCTGTGCCGGAACAACATTTACCGTTCTGAGCATGGGACTTGTAAACTTGATATCGTAAATACAAGAATGAGCCTATTACGTTTTGCCCAGAATCTATAAATTTGGATATTGAGGGCATGTTGAGGGCAAGAGATGTTGAATAGAGGTTGAGTTAAATATATAGTGTATTATAAGACATGTTTTCTACCGGCTATCGAAAAAATGAGGTACTCAAGTCGAATGTAGGTATGTCTTTTTTCTCTATGCTTGTTGCATGATATCTCAGAGATGGCTCCCGTAATGGAAGTAAGTAATAACTTTTTTAATAGTTATTATAATTAGCATTACTATACATTTACCGTAATGCCGAGTATAAGAATGAGATCAGAGAAGATTATATGGTTATCTAAGCGCGATAATGTTCACGTGCGCTAAACTGCTTTAAACCATATTCTACTGCGGTAAGGTGCTTGGTCGTTCAACTCTAAGCGTTTCACTAGAACCTTCACGTCTTACCTTTAATAGCACTTGCGATTAGTCATGAAAATTTGATTGGGCTAGTATCATTAAAATTTTAACTGCAGTTTATCTCTGGTTTTCTTTAAAAGTATATTTTATGCGCCGGGTAGTCACGGCACGGATTTGAGTTGATATTCGTTTCAGTCTTTATTTACACGTACGTATTGTTTCTATTGTTATACTCCTATTCAAACTTATATTTAGCTATGTCTAGCAAAAAAAAACTTCTGATTTCTTACACATTACTATCTTTTCTAGCTAAAATATCTGCGGTCTATAGTTTTATTCGCGTATACTTTTAACAGATTTTTTCCCTGTAAAACTTTTGTCGATTATTACGTTTCACAGAAGACAAATTACTTTAACCATCAGCAAAAAAAAAAAAGTTGAGACTATCCTATAGCGATGACTTTAACCTATCACTGTATTATTGAAAAACGTTTCTCAACTTTAAGCATCTTCTGTCCCGTTTTATCCAATAGAGATCGCCATACGCCAAAGCAAATAAATGACTCTCAACATTGTAACGCGTTTATTAATAACGTTTTCAATATTGACCACTGTTGACACTCATCTCAATCAGTTTGGAGTAAAGGACCAAGGGCCTTGTCAGCTAAGGTTAAGTATACAATAATATCGGGACATTTTGCATAAGAGCAAAAAATGGCGTTGATATTTCACCTCATGCCTAACGTAATCCGATAAGAGACAGGAATGTCTATCTAGGTAGATACAACGATCTAACAAGTTCTATGATTCTGAAGATCTGATTACACTAGAGGACACTCGAAACCCTCCCTGACGCTTTGTTTTGACCGCTTTTCTATTTCGTTGGATTTGTGATTATGGGATAAGATTATTATCTGCATGCTTACGCTTTGACCTGGTGACCTTGTTGTGACTTTACCTGGGATTCACATTTATCTTTACTTTTGAGGCGAAGAAAGCGTCTTAACCAATCTTACTGCCATTAGTAAGAACGAAGTATAGTTTTGGTAGCTTAAGCACTAGAACTGTTTTTGTACCCAGACTTCATGCGGGTGTGACAAATTAATATATGATTTAAGTATTTGTGTGAATAAATGCAATGTAGAGAATAGTATTGGTTTTTATATGAAATTATATTGAATACAAAAAATGGTATTCATTGAAAAAGAAATTAATCAACGGTTGAACTAACTGTTAAACGTATTGGAATATTATTATTATTAATATTATTGTTGGTGCCATGATTTTTGCCCGTACACAATATTTATTATACAATTATGACAAAATTTTTATCAATTGGCCAAGACAGTTTTCAATTAAACTTGAAAATAACATTTCTACGAAACAAACTTTTTCCCTCAGATAAAAAGTAGAAAAAAACAACAGAACAAATCCTAGAAAACAATCCAAAACTTCCAAATTAGCCAATTAATATCAACTTGAAAAAGATCAGACATGAGACAAAACAATTTAAACTTGTGTTTACGAAGGAATTTATTTACAAAAATTGTGTTCGAGGAAGATCTTCTAAGTTAAAGTTATGATATTATTTCTGACTGGCCTCACGATTTTGGAGAAGTTTCTTAATTTTGATTTGATTGGTTTGAACTTGAGATGTAGCATTTTCGTAGTTTGTTGGGGTGGATCTGTTGACGTCATGTGGTTAACCAAGCCTCCGGGGGGTTGATGATGGTTAATTTCTTCGGCAGCTTTACGCAAAAACATCTCAAAGTTAGACAGTTTCATGCTATTCTTTTTTAAAGGAACGAGGAATTTTTTCGCTTTCATTTTCCTGACGAACTTTTTTGTGTTTTTTCTGTTGGGTTTCTTCGATGTTTCCACTTGGATTTTGTAGATGATTGTCATATTATCGTTCTTGGCGAGCTGATGTATTTGGTCGGCGTATCTCTCGAAC
Organism: Ligdia adustata; assembly: GCA_947049295.1. NCBI lineage: Eukaryota > Metazoa > Arthropoda > Insecta > Lepidoptera > Geometridae > Ligdia > Ligdia adustata. The sequence continues at coordinate 1,917,679 of OX346221.1, forward strand.
TCTTTGCCGGGGTTTAAAGTGGGCAGGTCTCGAAGTTCGAATTGTTTTGGTATGCTGTCTAGTGTAAACGGGCGCGCTGAATGCCTTTGTTCTGAAAAAATAACACATTATTTATACTTAAGTATAATATCTGTCACGTAAATTCGTTAAAGAGTGATATTATCTAGCAAATATTGTAAGGATTCGCTGATATAAAAAACCTTTATAGTGCGTCCATTAAAATAATAATTCATTATAAAATATACTTATTAATAATAATTTGGATGTCATTAAAATTTATTAAATTACCTAGCAAAAATAATACTTTCAATGGCTTTTTTCCTTGGCTGGTGTCAAGACGTTTATTATCATTTTAATGAAATCGTGAACAAAGCAACTTTGTAATAGTAATAGTATTTTAGATGATTATATATGTTGTATTCATCATCATCAGCCAGAAGATGTCCACTGCTGAACATAGGCCTCCACTTAGAAAGCCATTCCGAACGACAGCCTGCCAATTGCATTAACTGTTTACTTGTGACTTTCACTCTGTCGCCGGTCCACCTAATGTTATATTGTATTGCTTAAGCCAGAACAACTAATATGCCCTCATATTGATTATTGTTGGTAAAACCAAGCTCTCTTATCTAACCGAACATAAAAGACAAATTAACTAAAAATAAATAAATTAATTATATATTTACTAATTCATTAGTTTTTAATAAATTTTAAATTAATTAAAATTTAAGTAAAACTGCCACATTAAGAAGAACACAACGTAAAATACCTTCATAATATCCTTGACTTGAGACACAACCTAATATAGCTAAACTACAAATCCACCTCAATGACCCGTGCATTTTGGCAACAAAACTCTATCTGGCCAGTATTCTGCAGTCAAAGAAGTTATATAGTCAAAATGGTAAGAAAAAGAAAAGATCAACTTTACAAAGAGACGTGTAAATGTTAACAATGAGGTTTGTTTCATTCTGCCGATAAGCTTACTGGGTACAAAAGACCCGTGCGATTTATTCTAACATTTTATTACAGAATTTCTAACGCATACTTATATGAGATTCATAAGTTCACAAGTGAAATTGATTTCTTTATACATTTGTTGTAGCAGCCATCTTGAATTTGAAATTATCATAATATGAATATAGTATTGTACTAGTCAATTCCTTTCATTTGATACTCTTACATGTAGAGGGAGTTGTGAAAAAAAACTGTACTCCGCTACTCTGTGGAGGCGGCCATATTGAACCTATCGTCATAAGTTATACACTACCGACCACACACTTTAAAAAAAAAAAACAAATCAAAATCGGTCCATCCGTTTAGAAGCTACGATCCCACAGACAGTCACACATGTCGAACTAATATAACCCCGTAGTTTTTACGTTGGGGGTTAATAATGTATTGACGATGAGAATAATTCAATAATATAATAGATCCATGGTCTTTATTGGCACAGGACCGAGGAAAATGACATTATATGAGAGAGGCCTATACCCAGCAGTACGATAAGAAGGCTGTGGATGATGATGATGAAATTCATGGGACTCTACTAATCTGCTCTGAAAAGAAAAACAGTTTCAAGATAATGTAAGCAATAATTAAACTATATGCTTGAATTTCTTGCTAAAAAAACGTCGCAACTAACGAAAGTTTATGCAACTAAAAGGTGCTGTTTAAAAGTAACAATTAAAAATAATTAATTATTTGTTTATTGTTAATTTGAATACTAAAGTAACTTAAACTTAACTTATAACAAACAATTAAAATAATATTATTTTTATAAAATATTTATCTAACAATGATGATTATGTTTATGTTTTATGGTATGAAATAAAAATCTATTTATCTGATTTAAATTTATGAATAGGTATAATATATTTTTTTTTATTAAAATTTAATTATTCAATACAAATAGTCAAAATAAATTATAATCACAAATAAATGCACGTCAGCAATTAAATAGCCGCCTTTGATTGTACAATAAAATAAAATGAATTATTAGATATATGAAAAGTAATTATGTATCATTTGTTAATTTTAAAGGGAATAATTTATTAATTTTTATTGCAAAATTAATAAATTATATTGTTAGTTTATTTATTTTATTTTTCGTTTTAAATAATCGTGATTCTCGTGGCTAACCTTTTAATTATCAATTTAGAGTCTCTGTGACTGAAAGACACTAGGCACTAGCTGTTTACTAGGAATATCTACGTGAATGCTTCGCTACTAATCCTCTAAGAGCTCAAAATGCATCGTCAAGATTTTTTGGCATCAGTTTCGCTCCCGGTGGAATTTGATTAAACAATCCAATTTTGCCTACGATTTTATTGTCTCAATGTCACTCTTATGACTGAGAAGAATCTATTGACATCACTTACATAAAAATACGACATGCCGTTTAGGGTCTAGGGCGTGCAAAAGAAATATACATACAAAAATACCCTCGAAAAACATAACCTCCTTTTATAATTAGAAATCTAACGCTTGTTTAATTCATATTGTTTAAGAAAACGGGTTTTCACGCGTACCTGATTGTTGAAAAGGTCCAACTATAGTTTCATCCACTTTCGGTGATTTTCATTAGGGTGTAATGAGTCGTTCGTGTTCCAGGACTTTCACTTTATCGAAAAAGCGAAAATTTCGGCGCGCGAGAAGTTTTTCGTGCTTCGCAAAGTCCGAGAAGCTATAAAAATTAGTAAGCGACAGAATTTTAATAGAGACGGAGGATGGCACTTACCACCTACCTGGAGACCGTGCCTCAATAATATTTGTGAGGCTGAGGATTTAGTATGCTATGCATGCTGGAGTGTTCCTGGTGGAACCCAGCGTGTCTCTAGCAGCGACAAACTCGAAGATGAATCAGTAGGCGGAGCAGTACTGTTTACCAACCCCCCACCCCAGCAGCAAACGATGACATCGCACGCGCGGCGAGCGGCCGAGCGCAGTACGAAACGTTCAAGACACGAATGACCCATTTGATCATTTCATCCCTGATGAAGTTCACCGAATGTTAACGAAACTAAAGTTTGACCTTTCCAACAATTAGGTACGCGTGATAACCCGTTTTGTTTAAAAATATAACCCTTCTTCTTTCGCAGTCAGGTAGATACCAGGCCTGTTTGCATATTGTACTATTCGTTTGTACCGTAAATGTCATTATACCGTAAATGATGATATACAGAGAGCTTGACGCTATCATGAATTTCAAATTGCTCAATGCAATTACCATTTCCAGACCTAAATTGTTGTGAACCTTCAAAGGACGGCGACTAAACGAGTTATTCCGCTTTTCACCCCACAAACTTTCCCACCTAGATGTGAAAAGTTTGAAAACGTAATGTATATTCTCCACCTGGATGAGAGAAGTGTAACGAGTACACGGTTTTAGTCAGCTATGTACTGAACCAAAGCAGGCTTAATGTAACTCAGCACTCAAGTAACAAGTACCATACATTTTATCGACAAACAGTCGACAAACTTTATTTTCAAGTGATCTCTACTTGTAAAAAGCACTGCATTCTATTAAGTAGGCGCTTATACACATTTTTAATTATTTTGATTTACAAGCCAAACTTCTGGTTCGATTTGGATCTAACTGAGAAGCCCTATTCCATTTGTGAATAAACTAGTCTAAATCGTCTCTGAGAAATCGAGAATAATATATAAAAGCAGATTATTTTTTTCTACGATGTGAGAATTTCCTCTCATTTTGAAGTGGGTTAAAGAAACGGTTGAATCTTACTGCATCACTGTTTATCGTTATAGTAGAAAAAAAAAATATTTTTCTTTCCCGGGTGTGCTAAGTCTAGCAGGTAAAAGTGGAGAAGCCCGGCTAAAGGACTGTGACTTAAAGTGACAGAGTTAACGTCTGTCCAGTTAGCTAACACCTTCATAATAATATCAAAGCTCCAGGGTTAAGGTTCGACTTGTTTTCGATGAGCTATAAGGACATGGGGCTGAAGTAAATACCTACTTAGATGTCATGTAAAATTTTATACTTAGATATTGTAATGAAAAATTTATATGAATATATTTTAAATTGGTTTTGAAATATTACTGTATGTTCAATATTTTAAAAAAAATGCATAGACATTTTGTTTTTGACTCTATACATATTTTAATTTTGCACAACAAATTATACCAACATTATTATTCTTTATATATACTTATATATCACATCTTTATATACTGCTGACTCCGGCTCCGGTTCGTATCTGATGCAAAGGTTTTCCATTGCGATTCAGCGAGGAAATGCGGCTAGCGTACCTAATGGGCACATTTGCGCCAGGTACGGTCCGGGGTACGTTATTTGATTAGTTAATGTATTGACAACTGTTGTTTTACTGTAATATCTTTATATATACGAGAGTTGGTATTATTAAATTTGTAAGAATAATTATGCTTTTTTTTGTCTCTGCTAAAATATTGTTGATTATCACTGCTTATACGAGTAAGTGAACACTGAACTATGTCTGCCTTTAAATATTTTTTTTTGCTGGTCGCATGATTCTACTACTCTTAGAGACACAAAGAAAATTAAACTGCCTCAATGTCTCACCAAACTAAAAACTATAATTAAAATCAATATATATAGTATACACCATAAAAGGTAAAATGTTTTTTTTATAGATTATAGGATCGTTTTTGTTCACCAGCTCGTCTACGAGTAGACGACGATGTGGCCGAAGATCAAGCACGCAGTCATAAAAAACAGTATTATTTTAGGCAGAACAATCGCGCAAAAATATAAATACATTTAAATTTAAAAACTCTTTTAAGTCTTATCAAGAAATGGTCTATTTAGCCCACCTTACATTACTTTAGAGTTAAAAATTTAATAGGTCTCAGTGCTATCTAGGAATGCTATTGTTCGATTAGCACCTGATTCATTGTCAACTCCATGAATGAGAGAGTAAAAAATATTAGCTATTCTGTAACCAATGACCACAGGTGTATGCAGTTGTACTAAGTGCCTAAGGAAAAATCTGGAAAAGTATTTTTTTTGCTGTTGCCAAGTGATTAGTAAAAGAAATATTATTTAAAAACGTGAGTGGTTTAATAATTGACGGAAATAAAGAGTGGACTATTTAATATATATTTTGAAGTCCAGCGTGGTCTAGTGCTTGCTTCGAAATCCTACGGGTTCAATTAGCAGTCGGGGCAGGTGTTCGAACGATGAGTTTGATCATTTGTCCTCGGGTCTGGGTGTCTTAGTGCGTGTCTTTGTGAATGTTATATGGCATCCCCGACTCAGGAGACATTAAAGTGGGGGACTATGAGTGTTGAAACATTTATGTTTTTTGTTATTATATTGTGTCATCGTCATGAATACCTCACTGCCTAAACTATTACACACATAAACACATGGCAACACATTATATTGAACAATAACTAGACAGTGACATTCTAATAAAAAGTATTGCGATCGGGTAAAAAAAGACAAAAAAAAAATTACTTTAATTTACGTTGTAATAAATAACTGAAAAATGTCGACACAATAGTTTGGTTTATAGTGATTAATATTATTCATTGCACACAGAACTAAAATCGTTTCTCACTCTTAAAAAAACCCTTATCAATCGAGATCTACTTTTTTGGTAAGAAGGTAAAAATTAACATGTTTTAAGTTATCATCTTGAGATGAGATATTATTTTCATCTATTCTTTTGATAAACCAAAGTATTGTATTTAATTTTTTTCAGTTATTTATTACAAAAAGCTTAATGTGTTTGTATGAGATCTCCAGTTCAATTATCGACCTGAAGCTATAAACTTGACTCCAGATCATATTTTGAAACATGATCAATCCAAACACATGATTAGCGAGTTCAAAACAAGCCGCTCGTCATTCGCAAATTACGTGTAAAGGAATATTAAGTTTCGGATAAAATGTTCAACAAATAATGCCTTTATTGTAGGGCTGTCGAACATCTTTAAAAGCTATGTAAAATTAAGTGCAGGTGGTAGGTTGCTTTTAAAAAAGTGCTTCGATTCTTAACAATATTTGTAAATTGTATTTAGAATAATCGATATAATAGCGCCTACTTATAAAACATGATACAATTTTAACTAAAACTATACAAAGCTATAAACTATATGTACAAAAGCAATACCCAAAAATTAAAACTATCTTAAATCTAAACCACTTCCAGTTCGTAGAGTACCCAAAAATGATCGTGAATTTTCGTGAATTTTTAATTATCAATTTTTGGTAATTATTTATAATTTTTAATAATATTTTTAACATTTTTTCGTAATAACTATAAATTTTAATTTTATTTACTACATTGTGATCTTATATTATAGAAAATTTCTACAAATATTGTCACGTGATTTATTATTCTACTTGAGGTTAATTTGCGAATTACTTTACATTGCCATCATTCCATACTGAAATATTACATATAAAAATAAAAAGGGCAATTGAAGATTAAGGAAAGTTAATGCCGCCAAAAATAGGACGTATATAGAATAATTAGTATTTTAAATTGATTAAAATTTAACAAAAATTGGATTCAATATATTCTAGAAAAAAAAGCACTTGCTAAATATGATAAAAATTAGTTTTAATATATTTTATGAGGAAAATTATGAATATCTGTAGTAAAAAAAACCTTTCTTATTTCTGATTTATGTTGATTGTATAAATGAGTTTGCCAACCCTAACTAGTTTCACGTAGGAGCCCTTAATACGTGTTGACATTTCACCCTCATTTCAACGCAAACAAATTTAAATCCCGATACACACTGAGAGACGGGCCTTGACAAATACTCGCCGATACCACGTATCTCGTGTGTACGTGGCATTTACAATGTATTTTTTGGAGCAACGTGACGTAAATGACGTCAATAAAAGCATTATAGCGGAAAATTGCATGAAAGCAAATTATTTAAAATTTATTATTAATCCTTTTTTTATTTTTCTTTTTTTATTTATTTCATTTATTTGCATCATAACAGTTAAACCAAGGCGATACTACACCAAACAATTTTATAAAACATGAACTTCTGAAATACAAAATTTTCACATCTATTTGCAGCCTCTGTCAATTTTGCCAGGTTACAATTAAAAACGTCAATATCTTCCGCTATAATATTTAACAACGCTATTGCGTGCGATGTTGGAGCAAACCTAAGCAAATTAGTTCTGTTCTCGGGCTCTTCAGTGTAAAGGTAATAAAAGACCTCCTAAGGCTATTGGCTTCCTCGGGCGCGCGCAGGCATAGCGTCTCCACGTGTCCGCGCAGCAAGCGCCACAGGTACGTGCAGAGCGCGACGTCACGCCTAACGCAGTATATTACGCTATCTCATCACTTATTATTAGGGCGAAAGTTTGTATGTGTGTGCGAGTGTGTATTTGTTCGTTACTCCGTCACGCTTAAACGGCTGAACAGGTTTAGATGAATTTTTGGCACTAGAATAGCTTATGTCCTGAATTAATACATCCATTCATCCCGGAAAAATTAAGTATTCCCGTTGGATAGTCTAATTTTTAGTTTTAGGTAGCATATGTATAAAAATACGCGTGCAGATGTAGAAATTGCTATGCACCAATCAGTAAAACAAGTTCTTTTCTTTATACAAAGAAAAAAGCGGTTAGAATTGACTTTTTAAAAAAACAGACTGCTGAATCTTTAAACCTGTGTATCAACTGCATTATTTTTTAATTTTGATGTACCCAGTGTCACTCTCACGACTAAGACGAATCAATTGAAACCACTCGCATAAAAATATGACTAGCCGTTTGGGCTCTAGTTTGTGGTAAAGAAATATACATATATACACTAGAAAAACATACACCTTCTTCTTTCGCAGTCGGGTAAAAAGTGATTACAAATTTCCGTCACGGCAACCGACGAAAAATCTTTTCAGTCATTTCTATTCAAAAATAAAACCTCTGGACAGATTATGATAAGGTTTATATGGGACTACTCTAAAGGTACGTATCCATTTGAGGCAGACTCAGGGCGAGGCAGTCGCTCGACTCGAGGCCGCACAATTGGAGACGCTTCCTCAATCTGAGGCACGCCGCGCCATGAGGCAAATTCGTTGCCGCGAGCCGAGCCATATTTTGTCGGTTTTTTGGCGCGCTCAAAGAAACCTCAGTCCGAGCCGTGCACTTAGTGGAGATGGGCGTGTCGCCTCAGGTCGCAATGGATAACGAAACTGCCGTTAAGTTACTAAAATTATACGAAAATTATAATCCATGCTGAATCCTTTTGCGATATAACTCTTTTATCCACCATCGATGCTTCCTTTTTTGTATAGTTTTTTGTTTTATTCTCTTTTTTAATAGCGTTAACGATTTTTAAAGCAGCAGCTACTCTACGCGCGTCTGGTGCCATCGTGTCTTCGGATCAAAGTGAGGCGACATGCCTCGCCTTGATCCGCAACGTGCCTCAAGCCCATGCCTCGGAGTGAGCAGCCTCGGTTTGCTTCAATTCGAGGCTGCTCGGAATGAGGCTGCTCTAATGGATACGGAGTTTAAGAGTACTCTTACACACAAACACCGTGCCAAAGTCTGCCGGGCAGCTGAAACGACGTTAGAAGATGCACGGCTTTCAACGCCGCACCGCTGTGCCGGTCGGAGTGGTGTAAGGTTTATTTTTGTTACGGAATTACATGATTCGTTCGCCGCGCTCAAACGCGATAAAAGCTATGCTATGCTTAAAAAGAGATTTCCAGACGATTAAGCTATATCTGAGCAATCAGGTAACAACAAAAAAAAACATATAGTTGCATTGAGTACCTATTATTTTTTGGAAGATGGTAGATTTTTTTTTCAGTGCTTGTCACCGTGAGTTACTATAATAATGCCAAGCAAGGCATTACACTGCACTCTGCCTGATGTACTTAAATTACCTGTTAGTCTTGATAGGATCTGACCGGGAAATATGACATGCGCCCGAGGAGACTTATACCCAGCAGTAAGTAAATATTTAGAATGCTGACGGTATTATAACAAGCTGACATAACGCGTCTGTGTCTGTTTAAATAAATGATTTTCTATATTTTTGTGATTTTTCTTTACCTACTGTAAAATATTATGAAACTTTTTGTAATTTTGTCTAATTTGTACCTTTGTTATCATTTCCAATAATTCTTTTTGGTTAATTATTATTATTCTTATATTAATTAATGTTATCTAATTTTAATTAGTTAAAATATGTAATTTTCACATGCCCAGTCTAAAGATAAGCTGTACATAAATTTTACATGTAATCAAAATTATTCTACCCTATTTTTGTGAAATATATATTATTTTCATTCATTTGCATAGTTTTAGTCCGCATGAAAATCTAGGTCAGCAACGCGATCTAAGCCTAGCTTAGCTTAGTTTTCCATCAACCTTCATTATAGCGCGACAAAAGCCGAGAGGAAACGCCAGTATTCTACATATTCAAAATATCTACTCAAATCCAGTTAAGGGTAACTATAGAGATTACTATGTCGCTGATAATCTCAGGTAATGATACAAAACGTTCGACCTAACACGTGTCGCAGATCTACCGTGGCCGGCATTAAGCGATCTTTTTCACGCGTAGCAGAAATGTCACGCGACCAAGCGTCTTATTGCAACGGAGTAAGGTTCGTGATCGGACTGCGATTAACACCGTAAGTGAATAGCATCGCTTGATGTTGGCCACGTTAAGGACCAATATTACCTCACTAAAGCGTAAATCCAGTTACTGTTATAGAGTTTTAATTAATAGGCTATGTTCGTTACACTCGACAGGTTAATATTAACTTTGGTAGTTTCCATAAAACATATTAGAACGTAATTTTTAAAAACAAATTCTTTAGAAAAAATGTTCGCAGACTTCAGGCAGGCTTTTTACGGCAGGCGCTGATAGAAATATTTCAGTTTTTTTGATTTTAAAGCCAAACTTCTGGACCCGTTTTGATAAAATTTATATAGGCCGCTTTATAGGTACAACATTAGTACCTCATTTTTTTAAAAGGATTTTTCAAATCGGTTAAACCGTCTTCGAGTAACAGGTAAAAAACATTAAAAAATCATCGGATTGAGTACCTATTTCTTTCTTTATTTTAAAGCCGTTAAAAATAGGTGGTTCTCCTTTTATTTTCTTATTTCCCGACTGCGAAAGAAGGAGGGGAAAGGGGGTGTTTTTCCAGTGTATGTATGTATATTTTTGGCACTACCTGGAGCCTAAACAGATTGTCGTATTTTTATGTACTCTAGACAATATATTCGTTTTAGTCGTGAGAGTGACGGTGGGTACATAAAAATTTAAAACAATGGAAATTAAGGATAATACACAGGTTTAACAATTAAGCAGTCGGGTTATTTCGAACTCGCTTGTTTTTACTTTTTTATAGTTAATATATAGCACGGTACTTTTTTATAGCCAATTTAAACAACCTACCTATAAGTAAGAAAATATTTCACGGACACAATGTTTTCTTCTAAAGTTTTCGCGAGTCCATACGCGAAACGTGACTGCGGTACCAACTTCGACCTACAAAAACAGGATCAGTCTGGCCGTCTCCTAGCAACTTCTGCTCCCCTGGTACTTCCCTCTCAATGCTGCTGGGATTCTAACTTATTTTATTGATTGAGTATTATTGAGCTTTATTGAATAGAGATATTTACTTTATTTATGCTGCCCTGGTACAACTTTGAGAGAGTATCAAGTTTTTTATACTTTTAGTGACAAAGTTTGTTTTAGTAGTTCGACCTAAGGTTATTTTTTTGCGGACGTTCTCAGAAACTATTCAATAAATTCAGACAGGCAGGCATAGGTAATTTGAATTTTTTATGTCGTAGAGTTTATAACAAGTTTACATTACTTTAATGGCCTTTTAGTTCATTTTGTAAACATATTTAATTACGGAATATATTTTATTTAATTAGATTTTAATTATTTGATGCTGAAAGAATATTGATATAAAATAATTACCCGTGTTTTTTTATTGAACCCACTTTAGTACCAAAGTATTGAGAAAACTTCAATTGAAGTCATGCAAAGTGAACGCGAAACTCGTGGAGTCCCTAAGCCGCGGCGCCGCTCGTTACAAAACTAGGTCACGGGAACGGCAAGCACGTTCGCATGACTTAGATTTGTGTAATCGAGCTTAAGTGAACATATTTTTAACAGTTTTTTATAAACAAACGATTGCGTGGTAAAAATATAAGCAGTCAATTTAGAATATTAAATAAAAAAAGTTTCAAATTTTGAATTCTTTGTTGGACCCCTTAGTAGCTAAGTTTCGAGAACGTCTTTTTAAATAATACACCTTCCAAATTTCATTTCTCTGGGTTTTAGCTTCTGCGTTGATTCCTAGGTAACATCAGTCTGCCAGACAGGACTTGCCCTTATTTATATCGTAAACCCATAGTATCCCACTGCTGAGCACGGGTCTTCTCATGAAGGGGGTGTAGGCCATAGTCCGCCACGCTCTGGCCAAATTGCGGGTTGGGGTCTTCACTTATATTTGATAGTTATTAACCTTCTCCGACAAGTAGGTTTCTTCTCGATGTTTTCCTTCACCGTTTAAGCACGTGGTAATTCATTCTATTATGCACATGAGTGAAAAACACAGAGGTGCATGCCTGAACCTGAGTTTGAACCCGCGCCCTTTCGCTTGTGAGATTTACCGACTAGGCTACCACTAACTTTAATTATATAAAGTCGAGCAAATTATAAATACCTTCGCAATAAAGTCGTGAAATTCTAGTGCATTTCGATTCAAATCACCTCAGAGTTTGTTCTTCAAAGTTTCTAAATGCAACCGGGAGTGCTAGAGAGTGCTCAGACTAACTTTTGAATAACCATTGATCGAGGAGGATAACTTCGCTGAAACGTACTTCTTGATAATTTTTTAACATTTTTTCACTCCTGGATAAAATATCTTTAATAGCATTATATGGGACTTAAACTCAAATTTAAAACATTTATGGCTTTATATTATACGGGGTTATTAATACTGTTGATTGTTGATGGTTTGGGCTACCAGGTTCGACATCTATGCATGCTCGTCGACGAGGACATAGTCTCTTACGACCCTTAAGGTCACCCAGTTGATTGATGGGGCTCTAGGTCCTTCCCCGTCTGGGAGGAAAGAGCATTTCGGTCAAATATCCTATCTAGTTTCCTAAATTAGCTAGAGCTTAGGGTCCAGACCTCCTCTCCCCGGGATGCCATGGACACACGTCGACTTAAATAATAGGCCTCTGGCCCGGGCAAGGGCACATCTGTATGAAAGCGTCATACAGATGTCAATCAAAGGGTAGGGTCCTTACGAACGCAAGCTCCAAAATTCCAGGACAATCGGGTCAGATGCATAGGGCTCATTTGTCCTCCCCTCAGGGAGGTCTGTTCAAATTCGCTCTAAAAGTTTCAGCTAGGATACCACTACCGGTGGCTAAGGCTCTGGGCACTCCCCGAGGATGGCAGAGGAGTTCAATAGTCCCTCTCTAGGCGACGGCTCAAGCCGAGGTTCGTGCCATCTGAGGAGCCCTTGTGCTTATCGCTCCAAAACCAAAACTCGCGACCCAGCGCACCTGCGCTCGCCAATAATCCGGTCAAGCTGTCCGAGGACATCATTTACCAACAGCTCAGTCCTTAAAAAAAAGAGACGTCGTTTGGCTGATGATGATAGCAAACACTTCCTTCAAATGGGAGATTTTCTTGCTGAGCACGGAGTAGTGAGACGGTATAGGCAGATATGGGCTTATTATCCTAAGCTACGCAAAATTAGTGTTATGTTAATATATTCGTTCGTTAATGCAAGTGCTATACCATAAAATTAAATTTCAAAATTCACTCGAAGCGCTCTAGCGAATATACGTTAATTTTCCTAACTAAATGTCGAAATCCATACTTGACTCAATTTTGTTAAATTTAACCAGTAGGTTAATAATATGATGTAAATGATAGGAATAACTTACAAGATATGAAATAAAAACGACGTAGTAGTACGAGTAGTCAATATAGAATTTATACTGAAAGAGGTTCTATATTCTCGGTATGAGTTTCTCACAAACCATTGAATACAGTTCATTTATGTTGAATCAACTTATCTATTTTCACTCTTCAATCCATAAACCGAAAACTGGTGAAGTTCAGCCATGATCATCCATTGCTATCGATAGCGATAATAATATTCGTTTATTTGTTTACGGATCATTGGAGGGTATGTTGTACTCAGAGCTAAGGTCGTATGGGGCTGTTGGCCCTTGCTGTAAATATTTTAGTACATAATCAGGTTATGTCGAAGTTATGAGCTGGTGAAGTTCTAAAGACAATAATTATTAAGCTTTTGGTAAAATATCTCTTAATCAAAAAATAAGTTTTATAAATAACGCTCAAATTGAGGTTGTTTTTAAAACAGTTTACAAAATATCTATAAGCAGCGAAAGTGGGTAACAAAATTACACTACCTACGTTAACAAATGAAAAAAGAACTATACCAAGTATAAGCAAGAATTAAAAAGAAACATCTACTTCTAAACGGTACGCGCCGGGACAATTTTTAAGCTAGGTACTCGTATTTTGATTCCAAAACTAAACGAAAAAACCGATTTTGAATATTTTTCAATCATCATAACGCTGAAAAATTATATAACAAACTAAAACAAGTATAAAAGAAAATTTTGAAAAACCACCTTTCTTTGTTAGCCATCTTGGATTCGAAATTATCATAGTGTATAGTATTTTAATAGTCAAGCACTTTTATTTAATATTGAGGGAATTGAGAAGAAATTTGTACTTCGCCATTTTGTAGCGGCAGCCATCTTGGATCGATTTTCATCAAACATAGCTAAGAACGCTCCCGACTAATATAGCTTCTAACCAAAATAAATAATCGGTCCATCCGTATGTAAGCAACAATGTCACAGACAGACTCACACACCTACTCAGACACGTCAAATTTATATCACCCCGTCGTTTTTTCGTCGGAGATTAAAAATAAAGTTGTTCAAAACTTGTACTAAAAACGTTTATATATTAAAAATACGAAATATAGGACATTCAAAAAAATCTTTTTTATTGCATCTTATATACCTAATAGGTATGTAAATATTTATTTTTTCAGTTTCATCCAGTCCTGCTTAGGTACGACCTTAATTTTTGCTCGTTCAAACGCCAACTATCCGAGTTTGGTCGAAAACAAGGCTATAGAGACGCGAGGGTTTGATTTAACTTGATCACTTCACTTGTCGGGCGAAAAAACAAAACTATAGAACAACTTTCCGGATCAAAAAACAGAATAAAACGAGAATTGCTAAGCAGCGAAACGCTGACTAATATAATAATATGAATAAGAAATATATTTATCAGCCTTTAAATAACGTTCGTTACAGGCAAGTCTTGTTACATTTGAATTATTAACTACTTAGAAAACTTTCCTAAACAGTTTTATAGTTCTCATTACATTATCACACTGTTATTATAAAGGCGAAAGTGTGTATATGTGTGTTTGTTTGTGCCTCCTTCCAGCTCAAACGGCTTATACCCTGGATTAACACATAGGCTAATTTTTATTACGGGAAATTGAAGTTTTCCCATGGCATGATTAAGTATCTACCGCTACCGCAGCTAGTTTATTATATTAATATCCGACCCAGCGAAGTTCGCACCGCCTAACAGTCGATTCTTTTTTATTATTTATTCCGCTATTCGGGACGCCGGGTCTAACTGGAAACAAGAAAGTTAACAATTGCATCATGTCAAAAATAATAATTTTAAAACACCTAAATTGTTTTCATAGTTAAGTACTAAAAAATCATAATGAAAATGACAATTTCAGATTTCTTAATATGATACCTAATTATTACATTTTATTTTATTTTTGAATATTTATTTTTGAGTAATATTAGGTCCTTACATATAAAATTGGCGTTTTGTCGTACTGGCCACTTTGATCTCAAATATCTCTTCTTTGGTTAGGGATTCCAATTTCAAATTTATACAACTATTTATTCATACATTTGTATTTCGAAAACCGTAATTCATTTGTTTTGTCCTCGTTTGGTTTTTTCTTTGTGTCACGCAGTTTACAAAATGGAAAAACTTGAAATATCGCGTTATTTACGAGTACCAGTTCCACCGTGGTACCAGTGCTGCAGAAACGGCTCGAAGGATTAATGATTTGTATGGCGGCGATGTCGCAAAAGAAAACACAGTGCGTTTTTGGTTCCAACGTTTTCGTTCTGGAAATTTCGACCTGCAAAACAAGCCCCGTGGACGGCCGGAGACTAAAGTTGTACCGGCACAATAATGAAGGGATTTTAAATCGGATCTTTCGGATATTTCAAGTTTTCCATTTTGTAAGCTGCGTGACGCAAAGAAAAAACCAAACGAGGACAAAACAAATGAATTATGGTTTTCGAAATACAAATGTATGAATAAATAGCTGTATAAATTTGAAATTGGAATCCCTAACCAAAGAAGAGATATTTGAGATCAAAGTGGCCAGTACGACAAAACGCCAATTTCATATGTAAGGACCTAATATAATGTGTAGTATTTATACAATACTAAACTTTATGGTATGGTATTATAGTTCAATTGATTTTTAAGTATTATTACGAATCTTGAGTGGGAGAATAGAAAGTGTTATTTTTAGACAAAATCAGGCAATTTAAAAAACAGAATATCTTAAGAACCATCCTCGTATTTCGAGGAATATTCTAAATAAAGAATTAGCTCCATCGGTTCCCTCAAATAAAAATCTCTCGAGATTTGCGCTTAGCAACACATTCAGCAATTCATTTTTATATTAAAGATAGATTTTTATAATATTTACATTGTGATTTATTTCTTCAGTTGTTAGTAATATTTTGTTATGGTTGTTCGTTACACAAGGACGGCAGGCTGTGAGACATGATTAAAACATTTTAGCAAAGATAATCACAATTTCAGAAATAATCTCAAAATATAAATATTTTTCTCACCAAAAGAGAGAAGAACAACTAGTGAAAGACACCAGTGCAATTTAAAAATTCTAAATTTCATCATTATTATTAGTGTATATTAATGTACAAAATATGTTTAAATTACTGCGTTTTTTTTTGGTTGATATTATTTTTATGTATTCGAATTACGTAAATCTGTTGTTCAGTTTCATCTATAATTCATTTATGTAGAAATCATAATCATTTTTTTTTCGAATTTTGAGTTGGTTCTATAGAAACACTTGTTCCTTAAGATTGCAACTCTTTTGGCTTATTACATAGCCAAAATTACCTCTAGCTTGGCTCCTAGCCTCTTTAATGATCTTTGAAAACCCTATGAAAGGGTTCAATGACGTAAAAGACTTACATTAGTGACAATAATTCTTTATATATGCAAATAATAAAATATATTTTTTATTTTACATGTTATCTTTTTATTTACTTTTTACCCAACTGCGAAAGAAGGAAGGTTATGTTTTTCGAGTGTATGGAGAAGGAGGGTTATGTATTCTTTGCCACGCTCTAGAGCCTAAACAGCTTATCGTATTTTTGTATGAGTGGTGTCAATAGATTCGTCTTAGTCGTGAGAGTAACACTGGGTACATCAAAACAAAAAAATATAGAAATTAAGGATGATACACTAGTTAAACGATTTAGCAGTCGGGTTTTTTTGAACTCGCTTCTAACCACTTGTTACATTATTTCAGATAGTACAAGATCCATATAGCATTTGTAAGACACAAAAGACAAAAAATAGAACTAAACAAAAAATGTGCATATATCTTGCAGTGCTTACAAAAATACATCATTTGTTAATTCAACTGTCAAGATATCACATTCATGACATACTGGTGACAGACAGACCGATGGATGGACGGACAGCGATACCTTAGTCATACAGCTGTTTTTACCCTTTGGTAGTACTATAGGCGGATTTTTTTAAAATAATAAATTGTACTTTGCAGTGCTTATATTGAACAAACACATCAAGTCTAAGATTTACCTTCGAGATGGATCGCGTAATCGCCTTGCTCTGCAAAAGATCCTACAACTTGTCCAAGACAGTTATTCATTTAGCCTTGGAGTTGTAAAAAGTTGCCATAATTCTCGCTCACTTACACTCGCGTCAAATAAAGTAACGAGAGCTAGAGTGACCGTTCACATTAGGTCTTATATTTTATTTCCTAGTAGTATTGGGAGCTATTGAGCATTGCTACTAGCGGTCTTATTAATAAACGCGTCTTAACTTTAAACTTCTTTCATCTTGTTTTATCCGATGGAAAACTTCACGCGTCAAAACCAAACAATCTTAACTTAGAGCATCTTTTGTCTTGTTCTATAAAATGGAGAACGTCATGCGCCAAAACAAGACAAATGACGATTAAAGTTATGTTAATAAGGCTGTTAAAGTTGAAGTGCGTTTATTAATAAGACCACAATAGTTCGCAATAATTGAATAATGCAACCTCCATGAAAACTGTGTCAGGAATTACATAATTGTCATAACTTGCTGGGAAAAACACTAATCGTGTCATTGCTGGTAAGCTACAGTATTTTTGACCATGTTTCATGAGTAATAAGGTCTATAGAAAAGACATTTATAGATGTGTCGTGTTTTATGTATTTTAAGGAAAAGTTCTTCAGTTTTTTGGAGAAATACTCCTCATAGAAAAACAAATAAAAAAATTCGTAGATCTATATATATATCATAGTATATCTAGTGTTGCCAAGATTGATTGGAAAATACGCGTACCTGTACGCGAGTGTGAATTCCAGGAGAGTTACAAACTGAGAGACAAAATAAAAATTGCTAGATCCGATTCAGGAAGACTTCACTGGCATAAACTGCAAAAAAAAATGTTCGTTGGTTTACAAGGGCATAGTCATCAGAAATTTTAATTTATTATTTCGACGAGTGTATTTTCTAATTTATAAGTATAAAGTAGATTAATGTTTATTTAATCATACTTTTATGAAATCAGCGTAATGCGAACGCGTACCAAGATTGTGAATCTGAGTCGCAAGGGAGTTACGCCATTCCGTTCCATTAGAAAAATGGAAATTTATCCGCTCCAGAAAGTAATTTTCGATAAAACAATTTGTCGTAGCAACCGTTCCACACATCTGTGATCGGTTGGGATTTTTTTTCGCTTTGCTCGTAACGCGTTCGTTGCCTGATGAAGGTTAAAGGTGGGTGAGCAATGTGAAAACTCTGTTTACTTTTCGAGCGAAGGAAGCAGTTACTAGTAATGCTTGATTTTCTGATTATATAAAATATACTTAAAAAAGTATATATTAGCCATAGTCCTAAAGTTCAAATACTTAGTTCTAAAGAAAGAGCATAATATCCTTATAAAAAGAAGGAAATTATACTTTTACTTTAGAACTATAGCTAATTCAAATATAACTTCTATAATTCTCTTTACTTATATAATCTATAATATAAGTCTAAACTAGTCAGTTTCATGGAAATATTTGGCACGTACGAAAAGAGACGTTAATTAGTATACAATTGCAAAAAAAAATGAGATTACAAATATATATTAGGGCATATAATACACAACAATCGTGAATAGTCAATTTTGCCAATAGTTTATTAACAAATGGTTAGAAGCGACTGCAACAAACCCAATTGCTAAATCGTTATACCTGTGTTTCATCTTTACTGTATTTGTTTTTTAATTTTACTATACCCAGTGTCACTCTCACGACTAAGACGAGTCTATTGACACCACTCACATGAAAATACAACAAGCTGTTTAGGCTCTAGGGCGAGCCAAGCAAATATAAATACATACATACACTCGAAAAAACTAACCCTCCTGCTTTTGCGGTCGGGTAAAATGACTGATTTTACACAATCAAATATATATTAGATTAATAATATTATACAAGTAACTATCCAATTAAATCCCCAACCCTATCACACCCGCATCGCACACAAAAGTCCTCATCAATAAGAAACTTTCGCACAAAGAATCACAATAACTTAAATAGAAAAATTTTCAAAGAAAGTTCATTAAATCCTGAGACATCGATCTTGCGAAATGGGAAAGCGGGTAGAAGTAAAAAAGTCGAGGTAATCGGCAAAGTTTAACGAGGACTTGTCAACGGCTCCGGGCGAGCTGAGTGATTTTCAAAAGTTGCCTTTGGATTTAGTTTACGCCGTGGAGTGGAAAAATTAACGCGATGATTTCTATAGAACGGACTTTATTAGAATGTGTGAGCTAAATGAATGTCAGACGTTTGCAGATTTAAAAAAAAACGGCTGTTTTTACAACATAATTGACTATTAAAAATTGCAACTTCGAAAAATTGTGGCACAGTCACAAAGGTATATAAACAAATATAGAAAAGATTAGAGCTGTTAAAAATTTGGGCACTCTTGCGTGATAAAGGGATACAAATCGGCAACGATCCATGATTTGCATTAGAACAGAGCAGTAAATTTTGAAATGGAGATCATAACGAAACAATCATAACTACATTTAGTTTTACTTTTTTTACACACAATACGGAAATACGGATAAAAATACCATTGTTGAAACCGTTGTCTAGTTAGCCAAATACATGCTGGAACATGGACCATAAAATAACGTATTGATTTCCGTTCTATATAATTATGTTTTTATTTGTATAAATCTGTGGTTTACGTAATGACAGTGGGCTTGAGAGTCGTTAAATCGCACCGATTTTATGTTTGTTGACGGAGTTTTACCGTAACTGTTAGGGGGAGGGGTTAAAATAGCAGTTTTGGTAGATTTTATTTGAATTCAGTTTTTTCTCTGACCTCTGTTTCTTTTTACTGCTTGCTGGAGCCAATGTTATTATCAAATTTCAGCAGTAAAAGAATTCAATGCTTTTTTTCTACTATCTCTTAGGAATCCTATTTACATATTTTATTGAAATAAAACACTAAAGAATCACAGCCGTGATTCATGAGCATACTTTTTACCATGAATATTTAGTACAAATCTGGATGGTTATGTTGTTTTTCTTTAGATTAATATCAAAGTAGTTATAGAAACTGACTTCATTATTCATTGCCGTGCTTTTTTATAACCAACTAGTTGCACCGGCGAACTTCGTACCGCCTAACAGTTTTATGTGTTATATATTATATATACCTTCCCTGAACCTTTACAAACATTTCAAAACCAAAAACAGCTAAATCGGCTCAGCCGTTCTCGGGTTTTAGCGAGACAAACGAACAGCAATTGATTTTTTTTTTGTATAAGATTACAATATATCATTTTAAATTATTATAAAATTTTTGTTTTGTCAATCTCTTGAACTTCCTACTTACCTACTTTTCTACAAACGCATAAATTATGTGTATAATTTAAACAAGATGCACCCCAACCCCTAAAATCTATGCAAGATACAAGTAGCATTTCGTTAAAATGTTCAAGTTGTTCATCAAAACTGCAGCACAGTTTCACCCCCAATTAAGCTTGTTATTTATGCATTGGGGTGAATACTACCCCACTGTGGAAATTATTATGTAGACGGTAGTTTTTTGATTCATGTGCATGAAATCTATTGAATGGAGCAATGGAACTTTTGCAATGAGATAAAGTTTCTCTTTTATTTGGTTTGAGATCTATGAGTTTATTAAAATTTTATTAATATTTTCATGCTGTTTTACATATATGGTTAGGAGCGAAAGAGGAACATACCTGATGAAGGACCGGGATATAGGGATGCTGCTCCTCCGCTGGCGAGTCCAAGGCACTGGCTGTTGTATCGCCTCCGCGATTGTTACGTCTACCGCGCGGATGTTCTCATTGTTCAATTGTTGAGTGTAGGTGGGGTATAAAGAAAAGTGTGACAAGGATTGAGGATGTAGGAGCGAGAGGGAATAATTCACAAATATGTTCTATCGATGTGGCCACGATAAAGTTCCTGTACATCTATCTATCTATACTATTACCGTACGAAACAATATGTGTATGTATGTATATTTCTTTGGCACGCCCTAGAGCCTAAACGGCTTGTCGTATTTTAATACGAGTGGTGTCAATAGATTTGTTTTAGTCGTGAGAGTGACACTGAGTACATCAAAATTAAAAAAAGTTATAAACGATGTTGAGATCAGGACACAGGTTTAACGATTTAGCAGTCTGGTTTTTTTCAACTTGCTTATAACTTGTTATATAATACTTTAAGTGGCATAATCTTTGTGCATTGCTTACATGACATGACGTTACAAGTAAAACTTTTATAAAGTGACAACTGACAACCGATTTCAAATCTTTAGGAGCCTGTTATTTTGATACGGACCTAACCACCGGACTGATTTTGATTGAAACTCTCATAAAACCAACTAGAATAAAAGTAAAAAAAAAAATGACTTGCCTTATCCGCGCAGATTCGTCATCTCTGAGAAATCATTAAAAATACATTAAAAAAAAATGGTCATTGAAAATCTCTACCTATATTGAAAAATAAATATGTTAAAAACACTTTGTTACTTGAAATAAATATACCTAGTATATTTTCCCACACACATTTTTATGACACCGATTTACACCGAATTTACGACATCTCCTAAACCTATAATAAAAATGGCGTTAGCATTTCTCTCCGAACCCGTTGAGTCGAAGCAACAAAAGGAAGGACTAAAACATTTTTCCGCTTGAGCAAGCGCTTTTGTATGTCAATAGTAAAAATTTGCATGTTCCAGAATACGCCTACTGTCTGTGTGTGAAGGTAACATAAGTATACAACAATAACAGTATGGACGAATACTAACGATAATAACACCTATATATATAATAATTATAATATTATAATATAATAAAATAAGAATGTATCTTTATACTTATTCCACGTTTTAACGCCATTAGCGTGTGATGAATTCATTCATACGAGTTTGTGGTTGAAGAAGCGAACAAAATCTCAGCTTTATGACGTTTTTATAAGCCAAGATATACCGGTTAGTGCCGGAATTGCTGGTAAGTACTCGAGAACAGTGGTGACATTAGTAAATAGTTTTACGTATTTATAGTGTTTTCTCTCTAAAATATTCGTAAATGTAATATCTGGTAGTCCAGCATAATGTTAACGAGGTTTTTTTTTTAAATAAGATTACCAACTTTCATTACGTTAGGCGAAAAATTAACTAATTCAGTTATTTTGATCATCAAATCAGTCACATACAAAAATCTTAATTCTACTATATATATAGTTGAATTAAGTATTTTCTCGTTTTTACAAATCGGTAGATAAAGGCCATCTCTTTCATATAGGCAGAGTAGGTACTTTGAATTAGAGTCAGAGTATTCTTGTCAGCCTAAAGACCCTTGAATCGGCCTACGATTGTTATACCTACAATTTAAAGTATCATTCGACCCACGTAAGTGCTTTGTTGTTGCGCACTCTACGGTTGCTCAACCACGACATTACCCGTTGCATAATTCTCGAAGCTTCTGAGTAAATTCTGTGCTAATTGACTAGCTCCGCCCTTACTGGTCGAATAGGCACGACCGTAGGAAACATGAGTTTGGCAAGCTCGTCGACTGCGTTGTATCATTTTAAATGAGACTCTTAATCGCGCCGTACTGGCTTTTTTAAACGATCGTTACACGAAACCGAGCTGTGATTAATTTTTATTGGCTTTTGTATCACAATGGCGTGTAAAAATAACAGGTTTTTAAGGTAAGTCCGCATTTTTTTTAACATATACTGTCCCACTCCTGGAAAAAGGTCTCCCCCAAAGCCTTCCACATTTCTCTATTTTCTGCCACTTCCCGCCAATCTTTTTTAAATAGGTCAAGATCGCGACGCCAGTGTGTCCTAGGCCTAGCTCGGCTGCGTAGCCCATCAGGCTTCCACTGTGTCACGATCTCGGCCCACCTGTCGGGATGCATCCGCATGAGATGTCTCGCCCACTCCCATTTTACTCGCGCAGCTTTTTGGCCAACATCAACAACACCTGTGACAGAACGCAGCGTGGTGTTTCGTACTTTATCTGTCCTTTTAATTCCAAGAATGCTGCGTTCCATTGCTCTTAGGAATACCCCAAGTCTGGAGTTTTGGTCATCGGTCAGTGAGCAAATCTGAGCACCGTAGGTTAGGACGGGCAAGATACATTTTTTTATGTATATTTATTTCCAAATTTACAAAATACAAAAACATTTTGATAGTGGGCTCCAAACTCGGCGCAGCCGGTCTTTTGGCACCGGTTATTGACATTGTCTATTGTACATTGTTAAATTTGGATTAAATATTAGAGTATTTAAAACATCATTTCACATATAGTCTTTAAAATTGTTTGTGAGTAAATTAGAATTTTTAAAAGATATTATTAAGTAACTAGAAATTCAAAATAATTAAACACAAAAAACAAAAAAAAATTAAAAATACAAATTATGGAGTTATAATTAGACGATTGCATTCAACATAATTTTATTTTGCACAACAGAAAACCTTATATTGGAATGATGATGTGTGTGTGTTGGTATGTGAGGTATGTGAGCGGGTATGTGTGTGTGTACTGGAAAAATGCAGTTAAGTGTGAACCACTATCATCTATAAACTAAACTACTAACTAACTAAAATTTTCATTTCTAGACTAGCAGATGATCTTAGTTCCTTCATTATATGAATTATTTTCCTTACCCTTTTTGAAAGAAGTGCTATGTGCTGTTTTAAAGATAAATTTTCATCAATTTGTATATTTTGTGCAAGTGACTCGTTTCAAAATGCTGCAAGAGCACTTGTCACCTCCAGGTGAGCAATCTCCTCGCACAACACAGTTATCATTATGGATTTTTAGGTTAGTGAAACTCATGTGAAACATGTCGATGAGTCTACGTTTGAGTGATATCGGCATTTTGCCCTTCATTAACTGTTTCTTAGACCAGAAACTCTTCCAAGCATTTTTAACGCGGCGCCTAATTCCTTTATCTTGCCGGTTCTTGAAAGAGATTAGCTGGACTAGATATATATACTCATCAACGTATTGTAGCGCTTGCCCGTCGACTTCTACTCTACGTTTTGTACTGTTGGTCATGACTTGTGTCTTCGACCGTTTCAACGTTAGTCCAACCTTGAGGCTAGCTGAACTTAGATCTTGGAGCATACTTTTCAGTACAGATGCTGTTGACGCAAAGAGGACGATGTCATCAGCAAATTGCTGAGTTTTCTGTTGCCGACATCATTCCCTTTAGTTAGCCACGTGCGCACCAGTGATTTGAACACCTCTTCAAGTGTGCTTGTGAACAGTTAAGGAGAGAGCGGGTCACCCTGCTTTACACCTTTTTGTATTGGAAATTTAGAACCGCGATTGTTGAGTTTAATGTCTGCAGTGCTAAGGTTATATATAGTTTTAATGAGGTCAAGGTAAGTTTTTCTAGTTCCTGATTTTCTAAAGCGGAGTAAATAGATTCATGTGTAATACTGTCGAATGCTTTGGTGTAGTCCACAAACGCTAGGTAAAACATAACGAATTTAACAACCCACTTTGGCTTGTTAAATTCGTTATGTTTTTCTATTATTTGTTTCATTGTATGTAAATGGTCGATAGTTGAAAAACCAGGGCGAAATGCAGCTTGTTTCGGAGGTTGGTGACTATCTAGCCTACTGTCGATACGTTTTTGAATTATTTTAATGAAAGTTTTATATATGTGTGAAACTAAACTGATCGGTCTGTAATTGCTTATTTCACTTTTATCACCTGCTCTTTATGAAGTAGTACAATAATCGAGTGGCATATTTTCTCTGGTATAATTCCTGTATGAATATTAAAAAAAAATATTTTTTTTTTTTTTTTTAATTAAATATACATTTTATTAATCTAGAATAAAGATGATACAAAAAATATCTTTCTTACCATAAAGGATTTGAACACCTCTCGGGTACAGTTTTGGTTAATACTGCGACAAATTTTTTTTAGACATAACCATCCCTTTGAAATTTATGCAATCACAAAACCTTGTTTAACGAGTGTCTAACAATCAATTTTAATATTCGATCATAATAATTACTATTTGCTTTAGCTTCTAGAATTATTTTGAAGACAGTTTAAATGTTTGATATTATTTCGCAAATATACAGTAGCAAACATATTCAAAAAAAATGTGATATAAGACTTAGAAAGCCGTAAAATATAAGATTTTGAATGAATGAATGATTTATTTGTAACAAACACACAACGAAAACCCATAAGAACATACATAAGTAACAATTAAAAATTGTGTACATTTTTGTATAGTGTTTGTCACAAATCAGAAAATTTAGCAATTTTAGCTCTAATTCACTTTTTTTTAAGAAAAAAATGAACTAGTGTAGTGTTACCTTATTACAGCAATTTTACCCAATACCATTACATAGGTCGCCGTGCCCCAAAGCGTAGTACGTTTTTAGTATTTATTTTTGCGCAAAGAATATTTTTTTGTATCGAATTGAATAAGCCAGCCATTTAGTTTTTGGTTTGTTGACTTTGTTTGTGGCAGGTTTTGTTTTACGTTACGAATTGTTACAATATTTTAAGCATAACAGGTGTGTCATGTCGTTATTTGAATGTTTTGCGAATTTATGTTGTATGAGATAAACAAGGTTATGTGGAATTGCGTTAAGTAAGTAGCATAGTAAGTAAGCCCCCTACGTGTGCGGGTTCATTCCTAGGGTCAGGCACGCATGTCGGATTTTTTTGTTTTATTTGATCATCATCCTAATTCAATGTCTACTGTTGGACATAGGCCTTTCCTAATGTACGCCACCGATTTCGGTCTCCAGCTCCGTTCCATCCAGTTCATGCCCGCCGAGCACCGCAAAGTCATTTGCTAACCAGACCGGCTACAGTCCGACATTACGTTTGCCTAAACGTCAAATAAATAATTACAACCAACCAAGCCCCAACGTGGTGGACTATGGTCTATAATCCCTTCGTAGAGGAGACCCGTGACCAACAGTGGGACGCTATGGGTTAAAACGTACGTACTAACCTACAATAGACACTTCAGATTTTTTAACAAATGAAAAGTAATAACTGTCAGAATTCTGATAGGCGGGTGAATATAAAAGAAAAATAAGCTATTTGTATTCCACTGACGTAACAGAACCACCTTCGATACTGTCGTATATTACAGTAACAAAGATTTATTTGTGCGATTCCACTAAAGTTCCCTGGTGTTTGCTAATCTTCGGTCATAGGTTAAGTAAAGGTCAGGTTGAATATATTTTTTTTTCATTTAATGTCGTAAACAACTCAAAGGTTTTAAAGTAATGATATGCTACCGAAATGTAACCCTAGGTACTTAGGAAAACAACCTGTTCTGTCTTCAACCTAGGTACTGCGACTTAATTGTATCAAAATATCTATTTAAAAAATTCTATTACTATAGCCAATTTTTTATTGTTTTACTTCTTAAGTGTTGTACTTATACATACAATATTCGAGGGTAACATATTCTGTTTAAAAAAACCCTCAATAAATATAATAAGATTTAAAAAATATTTATATATTAATTCTGTATAACCAGATGGTAGAATTATAGCCAGAATATTCTACTTGACATAAAATCTCAATTTAATAAGCTTTTATTGACAGAAATCAAAGAATTTATCATAGTACGGCGTCATTTTAAACTTTAGCTGTTGAATTTGGAACGGACGCGTCGCGAATAAGGGCGTCCGTAATGTTAAATAAAGTCAATCAAATCAAAAAGTATGACACTTAATACTGTAACTTCTCCCAACATCACGAAATTCACAGATTATGACGGACAGATAGACATTTCTTATAAATATGGCGGGAAAATCTGACTGAAGAGATGAAAATGGTAGAATTAACTTAATGCTAGTCAATAGTTTCGATTTTTTGTTTCTATTGAAGTGTATTTTATTGAGAATAGAGGTGTTAACCCTTCAACTGCAAGTTGATTGAGAGTAAGTGCCTTAGGGTATTACGCTTGAGTGCCTTTTGTAAAAAGGACTCTTAGATGTAAGTGTTATACAGTCGAAGACATAAATCTGTTGGGAGCATTTTCTGTGTAATTGCGTCGGTCTAGGGACTTAGGTAAATAAAGCCCAAAAGATTTTCTATTTTTTTGTAAAAACAAAATAAAATTGTTTACAAAATTTATTTTATACGTGAAAAAGTTTTTTTGGGTAGAAATTGAACCTATATTTAATTTTAAGCAAGTATGAGAAGCTTCTTCAAAAATTGCTAAATCTGTATTAATCTATCAGCTTGATGATTGTATTCGTAAATGACGATACTGGCATAGATACATTTCTAATTGGCCTTCGATGAGATGAAAAAAGTGGTATTTAAGAATTCGCAAATACATCCTAATATTCGAATTATTAACAAAACTGACTCAAAAACACTGTCCTGAATTATACAAGAACGCTAGAGTTTAGATTGTCAAAGAATAAGAATAAGAATAAGAAATATTTATTGGCCTTTAAATAACATTCGTTACAGGCAAGTCTTGTTACATTTTAATTATTAATTACTTTAAAAGAAACTTAACTTATAAATACTTTTATAGTTCTAAGAACAAATAGTTATTATATTATACATTTACATTGTCATTTATTTCTTTACCTATTACTAACATTTTGTAATTGTTGTTCATCACACAAGAACGATGATTCCACAAGCTGCAATGACATATATTCACTGAGTTTATAAAAAGGATTTCTTTCAAAAAAATATTTTAATTTTTGTTTAAATATTTTAAAATTGAGTTCCATCACGCTATTTGGTAATTTATTGTACATTAATATTTTGGTGTAAAGTCCCTGTTTCTTACACTTAGATAATCTGTTGACAGGCAGGACTCGCCCTTTTTTATTATTACGTGAAATTCTTTTTTCCGGAATTTCCGTATCCTCGTGTACCTCTAATAAACTACTATAAATATAAAGTGATATAACTGTCATTATTTTATCATTTCTAAAGTGTATTCTCGCAGGACTACGTTTTTTCAAACCATTCATTGTTCTTATAGATTGTTTCTGACATTTTAAAACTTTTATGATATCTTTAGCGTTTCCCCAAACAGTTATAGCGTATCTTATTATAGAATGAACGTATGCATAATAGACAGAGATGAGTGACTTTTTATCTAATAATGGCTTGAGTTTAAATAAAGCATAATTACCACTTGCCATTTTGTTGCAAATTTTATCGATGTGAGATTTATGACTAATAGTGTTATCAATTGTATAACCTAGAAATATATTTGTTTTACTAATAGAATTCCCAAAAATACCCAACCTTGACTGATACTGCATTGATATGGTTTTATCAGAGTTAAGAATAATACCATTTGCGTCAAACCATTCCTTTAACAATTCCATAACTGCATTAACTTTATCGTCTAAATTAAATTTACATTTGTCTCTGATACCCACATGTGTATCATCTGCAAATAAATTTATATGAGCCCAACTCGGCAATGCGTTGGTTATATCATTAATATAAATCAAAAACAAGACTGGCCCTAAAATAGAGCCCTGTGGTACACCAATTGACATCATACCCTCTGTAGAAGTTTCTTCATTTACAGAGACAATTTGACTACGGTTCTGTAAATAAGTTATCATCATATTTAATGCAGGGCCTTGAAATCCGTAATATTTCATTTTTAAAATCAATATATCATGCCTCAAACAATCAAAAGCTTTTGAAAGATCACAAAAGACACTGGCACATTTATTTGACTTATCCAAGGATTCAAGAATATAATATACCACTTTTCTTATAGCCATTTCTGTGGAGCGGCCTTTTCTGAATCCAAACTGTGACATTGTAAATAAATTATTTTTTTCAAAGTATTTGACAATTCTTGATTTAATAATAGATTCTAAAATTTTTGATAAAGCTGGCAAAATGCATACAGGTCTATAGTTACTAATATTATCGGTATCCCCTTTTTTAAAAAGTGGAATGACCCTACCCGGTTTCAATACGTCAGGAAATATTCCGTCCGTTAAACATGAATTTACGCAAATGAATATTAATTCGAATAAATTATCGTTGTTTATTATTAGATTTCGTAAAGTTTTAGTACTTATATCATAAATATCTAATGTAGGTTTTTGTTTCATGTTACCTACTACCTTTTTGAGCTCATTATAATCTACTGGTCCAAATGAGATAGATGTCAATGGCTTATTACCGTAATCTAAATACTTTTTGCAATTATCCCCGTCAATTTCTAGATTGGAAGTCAACTTATGAGCTATGTTGCGAAAAAAGTCATTAAAAATAGTAGCAATTTTTTTAGCTTCTGATACATCTTCTCCGCTTTCGTTTTTCACTGATTTTATTCTAGTACTTCTATCGCGTCGCTTATTTTGACCTGCCTGTTCATTAATAATAGTCCAAGATTCTTTAATTTTATTCTTTGACTTTTTAATTCTATCTCTATATTGTAATTTCTTTGCTACGACCATAGTTTTACGCAATATTTTCCTGTACCTCTTAATTTTTAATTTTCTCGTTGCGCTAGGGTCAAATTCTTGAAGAATTTCCATTTTAACTAAATTTTTCTTACTATTTTCTATACCTACAGTTGACCATTGTTTTTGAATGTTTTTTACTTGTTTTCTTATTTTTGGAAAAGCTATGTTGTAATAATATATCAAAGCATCATGTAAAATCCTCGTTCTTGCGTCTGCGTTACTAGTCATTAGTATTTCTGCTTTTATTTTCATATGATCTTTGTTAAACAAATGGTTAAAATAATTTAGATTATTTTTTGAAAAATTTCTAGCCATATAGGGAGTATTTTTAGTGTTAAAGTGTTAGTTAAAGTGACAGTGAATCCATTTAATTTCCTGCATTTTAGCGCTGATGGAACGTGTGCGTCCAGTGTGAGGCATGGATCTAATATTAGTGATGGGATAATGTCAATTTTACTTTCCGTTACACCAGGTGCGATTTAATTCAACATAACAACTTTACTGTCCTTTTCTAGTTAATAATAATAATAATAAGTCTATAAATATACGTTTTGATTGTTTTTTTGTGTTTGACGAAATAAACATTTCATTAATTCATTCATTTCATTTGTTCACTTCATTTCATTCCATTCCATTAGTTGATTTCATTCATTCATTTCATTCATTTCATTCATTTCATTCATTTCATTCATTTCATTCATTTCATTCATTTCATTCATTTCATTCATTTCATTCATTTCATTCATTTCATTCATTTCATTCATTTCATTCATTTCATTCATTTCATTCATTTCATTCATTTCATTCATTTCATTCATTTCATTCATTTCATTCATTTCATTCATTTCATTCATTTCATTCATTTCATTCATTTCATTCATTTCATTCATTTCATTCATTTCATTCATTTCATTCATTTCATTCATTTCATTCATTTCATTCATTTCATTCATTTCATTCATTTCATTCATTTCATTCATTTCATTCATAAAATACATGTCAACTCCTGTAAACTAACCAGCAAACCAATCGATGTTGATTGAAAAATGTAGTCTGTAATCTGCGCATCCTGAAGCCTTCTCAGCGAATTTCAGTCGAACTCATTTGAGCCAGTAAATGGCGGAGAGCAATTTTAATACCCGCCAGTACTAGACGAGATTAGTGTGGACTTTACACAGAGTTTACTTGCTTTCAGATTTGTAGAGACGATTTAGTCATTACGTTTTAATGTGCATTTTTGGAAGGATTCTAAACTTTAGGTGAAGTAGTAAATTTTAAAGCTTTTTTTTTTATTTCTGTCATTGTCGTTTGGACAATCTTTATGAGAATTAAGAGTTAGTTAGTGTTTTTGTATTTAGATATATGTGAAAATACTCAGACCATGATCATAAAAACAGGGCTCTTACTCTCTAACGAGCAGCGAGATTTCTTGCTAAAAACGCGTGACGTGTTTAACGTTATGTTGACGTAATACGTTATTCTGATGATGTGAAACGAGCGTGTTCGTACCACGGCACGATATAAAATTTGACATTGGCTTAGAGAGTACGCAGCCGCGTTACGTGTTCAAATGCTCGTAGTGGATAGGGGCCCTAATATTAATATTTTATATACCTTCTTAATTCACCGTACGATAATCCCACTTACATTTTGAATGCATCGCCTTTTGGTGGCAGATTGGAGTGCTTGGATAATCTTATAAATAAATTACGATTAGTAACTGTACTAATCATGCCTCCCTTTTAGCTCAGTGTCCGAGATCTAAGGTCAGTACCTACACCTTTACCCTGCAAAGTATCGTTTGTTAAACAAAATAACCTTTCAGATACCTCGGTGCTCATTTTTATCACCTTTCCCATTAACCGCTCCACACTCGGTGTATAAGATTCATTTCGTTTAATTCTACCCACAGATGAATACGTACGCAACGTTTACTCAGTCAGATGAGATCCGGTAAGACTCGAATGATGGGGCTTATGCAATGATTTAGGACGTAGATCTCGCTACGTTATTTTCTTATTTTAATCTTAACGTACCATGATTTTTTTTAAATTATAATTCTTGTTTAGTTTAAATATAATTGGCGTTATTGAAAATAGTTCTGTAACTTTGTTATCAGTGGTTGAATAAAAACAAAAACATATTTCATAAGAGGTTGATAAAAAGAGCGTCGCTATTAACCGACATTAATAATAATGTTAACTATAAATTTATTAATATTAATTAATCAATAATTATATTAACCGAAGTTGAACACGATCGAGTGGTGCTTTCAAAAATGGATCTAAGATATAAATTAATCCACTGCATTGGATTTCAAGATGAAAGCCATATTATTTATGCAGTTTTAAGGAAACTTACTAGTAGTCCACAAACTCATAAAGCATACATACCATTATGAGTCTAAATCTAAAATCTGTTATTAAGAACCATCGAGAAAGTAGGAACTAAACTTAAAAACGTCCGAATAGCAACTAGCCTATTCTAAGTAAAGCACTTGTCTATTTGGAAGGTGCTTTTCATTAAATAAATTTAATTTTTATTTACATTCTACCAAACTGACGTCACTCATTTTGATGTCTGTGGTCAATCTTCCCAAAGTTCTGATAGTGATTCTGTTAGCAAATAGATTTGCAACCGGAACCAATCTATGCATGGCGATGCATGTGAAGCGAGAATCTAAAGCATGTAAACTAATTAAATTTATAATAACATCGCCTCTTACATAACACATTATTATTTAGAATTATCAGTTATGAAAATATTCTAACTATATTCATAGCTAAAAATTCATAATAGTTTTAAAAAAGCCATACTTACCAACAAAAACATTTTTATACATCAGAGCAAAAATTGAAACAAAATTTGGCTAAAATTATCTGTTAGTCGTAAATATATATCCCGAAAATTAATGTTCGGTAAGGCGCAGAAATAGAATTTGTTTCAAACCTTTTTTAAAAGTTTCAGTTGGGAGTTTTGGTGTTTTTAAGACGGAAATAAGGTTAGAAGTACCTTATTTCCGTCTTAAGGTTGAGGCTATCAGAATCTGGCTCAGTGACAATGGGGAGCAATGAGCCAGAATGAAATAAATATTTCCTTCTATCTCATTGAAGCGGCGGAACATAGGGTAGATGGGAAGACATCGTAGATGACACATCATGGTAACCAATAACTAGACATCCGCAATAATTAATCAGTAATGCCATTTCAAGAATATCATTTTCCGTTACTGCAAACCATATACAAAGAAACCTTAATATTTTACCTAAGTATTATATGGTGTAGAGATAATTTTAATTATGTAAAGTATTACCATTTAAAAGGCACAAAGAATAGCCCACCGTGTAAATTACAATGATTATTCCCGCAATAAATGTTATATCATAGTAACCAACTCATCCAATTTTATGAGCAGCCATTTTCCTTTAAATTCTCCTCTCAAGGTTCATACCTTGTAGAACACTCCAGCATTTCACCTCGCTAAGTGACTTTCGATGGAACATATGGCCCGACCTTTCCAGGCGGTCATAGGGTGGTTTTTACATTTTTTCTTATAAAAATTCATTTTTTTGTAAGCGAACGTATAAGAACCCTCTGGCTGTGAAAATTTGTAGATTCTACGATGAAACAGACGTTATAAGTGTCACTAATAGCTTATATTTTGAGCTTTATTTCTTAGCGATACAGCGTTTTTATTGTAAGAGGTAATTTTCTTGATCAGGGACCCTGATTGAGGTAATGACGTCGTTTACTCAAAACGATATTCAAAAAGTCGTATAGTTATATTTCGTAAGTGACACCATTAGAAAGTGATGAAATCATCCGAAAGTTTTAAAAATAAGGCCCCTGGATTTAGTTTCAAGGTTTCTGTAAAGTTTTTAATTCGTCTAAGCCTAAGATATATTTTCTGTAGGTAATTTAAAGTATTACGTTACGCAATCTACTAAAAACGTCTAATTAGATTAAATTTAAGTCTTGTTCCGTGATTTTGTTCTATATTTACTGAACCGGATTCATTACATGGTAAAGAGTAGCTGATTTTGGCAAAAAACTAATGACTGAAATAAATAGTTTTAAAAACTTTTAACTCGTTTCACGACGCACGTATTTTATAAAGATCAGAAAAATATTACCACTTTACAGTAAGTCCTTGTCGTTGTACTAAAAACCTTGCATTAATAATCTTATGTTTTGCTGTAAGTCCAAATTTTTTTCATTATTAAAGTAATTTGCTAATAACAGTCTGATAGTAAAATAAAAAACAACAGCATCCGGTTTGAAGAAAAAATTAGAACATTGTATTCGTAACAAATTTATAAACAGTACAAAAATTAAAAAGAAGACTAAATTTAGCACAAAAATGTGCTGGAATGGGAAACGTTGATCTTCCATTGGACCTAAATTGTTCACAATCCGCAGTGCCGCGTCCTTCGTCACAAACTTTGCGAACCAAAAAAATTAATAATCTGATGACTAGCTCGACGAGATTATTTACACAAAGCCACCGAACGCAAGCCACATCAGTAATCAACACAAAAATTTTACAATAAGCCATAAAGATTCCCGATAAGTAAAGACGTACCACTGAACTCACAATCTTTCGCGCCCATAAAATGAAATTGGACAAAAATTCCGGTCAAATTCTCCGCTACTGGCAACATAATACAAGTAATAACAAACAAGACGGATCAATAAAGTCGTAAAACGTTTTGATGGCTCAGATGATTAAATAGATAATCATAAAAAGAAAATGGCAGCGGTCCCCAGAGTCTGGGTCAATAAAAATTTTAATTGAACAGTCGGAGCACTGCTTTTTCCGACCGATTGGTTTGTTTGAATCATCTTAATTTTATAGGCGAGCTGATTTCGAGAGCAAATTTTCTTGTATAAGGTAATGGTATAGGAGCTAATGTTTCGGCAATCGTTCTTTAAATACCACTGACACGTAGATGCTTGGCGCCAATACATTTATATCAATTAATTTTATTTCTATTACACGATCAAGGCTAGTGATTGAACGGAATATCATCTTTAATTCTTCTGGGAATCGAGAAAATATTAATAAGCAGGTTAAGTCAGACAATGACTTTGGAACACAAATTTAGTCAAGTAATCCGCCCCGATTCGAACCTGGTGTAAAAGTGCCCATGATGCTAGCTGGGTTACCACGCTGAATAGCGATGGCTAACCTTTGCAGGAGAAACGAGCCGATAAACAGGACTAAAAATATTACTCTAAAATTATCACTTTGTTACTTACGAAAAATTCAAATCATAAGTTACAGCTTTCATAAAACCTTTAAAATATATATGTATGGCATATTAAAATTATTATTAGCTTACTATAAACTTACTATTTTTTAAGAAAATAACGAGCAAGTTCCTTTTAAACGTAACTTGCTAACTAATAACAATTCATACTGTGTGTTCACGACTAAATTGTGACATAATTATCTTTTAATTAATTACCGTTAAGTAAATGTATGTATGTATTGATTATAACATTTTGTGTATTAAAATAGTTAAGTATATTCTTTGTTGTATACCCCGTTCTATTACATTTAATCTTTTTAAAAATTATCTCCATCCTAAGGTTGCCTGAAAGTGATCGCTATTTAGCGATAAGGCTTGTAGTACTATATTTTGTAAGAAATTTTCTCCTGTATTTTTATTTTATTTATGTCTGCAGTAAGAATTGCCCTATCTATCTATCTACCAATTAAATTAGAACTTATCTTTGATACCATCAGGCATCAGTTATTACAATCCCATTACAACTTATCCCCAGAAATAAAATCCGTTCAATTCGTTATTTCAGAGATTATAGGGTAACAATTTAACTAATGAAATATATAAATTTTCAAGAGACTAATTAATATTCATAAAATACCTATTAAGTTGTATTACTAAATATCTCTTAGCCAATTTAAATCTCTTAATTTTTTTTCGTTATTTCAGAAATCACTTTATTTTACAGAGACACTAACAGTGATCACCGCTCCTAATCCACAATTCTGTAGATTTTTCATGACGTCAGCTGTAAAATTTCAATAACCGTGCAAAAGTGCAGGTGACTCCACTGAAGCGAATAAGATGATTTCGAAGTGGAGACATTTGGAAAGAAACGTAATTTAGGGGACGATTTAAGAAAAGTGGAGTTGCCCTTAATCTATTTTTTTGTTTAAAATTGTATTACAGAAATCGAATGGTATTTATTGAGGACGTTTACACTTGAAATACGTTATTTTTGTAACTCACTAGGCAACGTTTGACCACGATCGCACTTGGTGATAAGTGAAGATGGAATCGAAGATGTAGCACATAGTTGTATAAAGATTGCGTTCTTTTGTTCATAAACAATCATTTGTTGCCTTTTACTGACTTCTCAGAAAAGAAGCGCTCTCTCAATTCGACAGCAAATTTTTTTCACGTTTTTCACCTAGATTCTTGGAGATGGCTGAAACGATTTGAAAAAATAGATTCTTGTAAACGGCTAAATAGAATATGTCGGTCCTGATATTTTGCTCCAGAAGTCCCACTTCTTAACAAATCTTGAAAGGAGGTTATTATTATACGGAATTTTTTTCCTATTCAGTTTTTTTTTTCAGTTACAAAATGAGGAAACTATTTTGAATATTTAATAAAAATAAATGTCCTACACAGCTAGGCATCTGATCACAATTTCGCACAAACACGAAAATCAGCGATACTGTAGCCCTAGATGAAGCATCCCTAGTCTAGAATACACTGACTCTCAAGAAAGGCTGCCGGAATACACCGTATAATATTATATTACAGCAAGGACAGCTTGCGAGGTCTATAACTCTCAAAAACCACTAGTTTAATTGCACCCAGAATAAAAACAAAACTATTGAATTGATAGACAGCAAAGTCATAAATAACACTTGTTTAAAATAAAACGACTAAAACTTGCCGAAATTTCTGCCGAAAATATTTTCCATTTGAGCTTTCGCAATCTCTGTGCGATTCAAACATAAACTCAGACTCAGTGCGACAAAGTTAGTTATTTGTTCGTATTATTAATTCAGAAAAGTTTTCGTATAAACATACTGTTGCCATTCTATGTTGTTCAAGTTTGAAATCATATATTGCGCTATGAATTTGTTAAGAGACAAAATGCTTTTCTTACTAAATGTAAACATTATTTCTAAGTAATCAAGGTCTTATATCGTTGTATTTGGGTGTATAATGTCTCGTTGAATTTTGTTTTATATTCTGACTAAAGTCCAAAATGTGGGAGAATGTTGATAAATAGTATTTTCTCCTAATCATAGGACCATCATATAAGAACAACAGTACAAAATAGAAAATTAGACAAAGTATAATTGATTCAGCAATAAACAAATAAAAATTTTTCGACTTTAGCGCTGGCGGGTTTAAATAACTGTCTTTTTCTTTTTAAAGTTTCTAGTTGAATACTCAAATGAAAAACTGGATATGAAATATGTAAATGCCAATTTTGATTCAGGAATTAATATGTTTGTAAAGCACAAATAGTGTGAGTAGAAATAGTTTGAGATTTGACGTAGATATTTGTGTAGGTAATAAGTTTTATATTTTATCAGCTCACAGAATAACATTAAATTCTTAGTACTCCGTAGACTACCACTCTGCTTATATAGCGCGTTGAATACTTCACCAAACCAGAAACTTCTCTTACAAACAAGCTTCATATAGATATTTTCTTTACTGTTCAATCAAATGGTAACTGATTAGGTAATCAGTTACCAAAACAAACAAAAACAAACAGCATAACCCTAACGGTTATATTTTTCGAGTGTATGTATGTATATATCTCTGACGCGCCCTAGAGACTAAACTGTTTGTCGTATTTTTATGTGAGTGGTGTCAATAGATATGTCTTAGTTGTGAGAGACACCGGGTGTAAATGGTGTCAATAGATTAATCTTAGTCGTGAAAGTGATTCTAGATAGAGATATTTTAGCGAAAAGCCTAAAATACAAGCCTGCAATTCGGACTAAGTCGCTATTTTTCCTCACGATGGGACTACATTAGAGGAGCTGAATTAGTTGTCAGCTGAGTTAAACAGGGTTTTACCTATAAATCTCTCCCACCTTTGGCTTGCTACAATTCTTGATAAAGTGCTCAAGCATTAGAAGACAATTTTCACTTCCTTGGACAGATGGAATCAGCTATCTTGTTTTTTGAAAAACGCAAGACACGTGTGTTGAAATCTTTTTGGAGCTCACTAGCCCAGAAACTGCCTTGCAGTTTGGCAGGAATACAAAAATTGTAATACTATCATAGCAAAATGGATTTTAATTACGAACAAAAAAACAACAGCAGAATTTCTCACATTTTTTAAACCATGCAATACGAGTAATTACTGTCTACATAAACAATACACGATCGCTAATAACTCACACCGTGAAGCCGATTGTTTTTACTTGCCATTCATCAGAGCTCATCCATCGGAACGGTGCGTTTCCTCGACCAATCACAACCAGAGACCTGCATCGCGCAAACGAAATGTTTCTGACGATTAACTATTATTAAAAGACCATTGAATGATAAGTCAGGGAGTCCGTTGTTACTGAGAAGACCGGCAGTTGCGAGTGCCGGACTCAAATAGGCTCGCTTTGACTGCAGAATGTTCATTTACTTAATTAATAATTGGTAGAGCGGAATTTCTAAACAGTTTGGTTTATTAATGATTAAGCACTGGGATTCGCTCTTCTTCGTCAAGTAGCAAGTTTGACTTCCTTTTTGTTACGAGTATCGTTGAATTTTACTCTCGTAAATATTTATTTTTGATAGCGTCACTGCGATGTTCGTAAAATATTTATAATATTCCTGCGCAATGTCAAATTGTGTCGTTATCTCGCCCCGAATTTTCGTGTAGAATGCGAAATTAAGTCTAAAAATATATATTCCCGAACTTTGTAAAGAAATATGACGTTGTGTTGACCTAAGCTTAAAAATGTTGTATGTTCAATAATTTTAGAAGAATTTTAAAGCTGTTTATTCAATACTGGTGCACTTTAGCTATACTTCAGGGTTATCGGTTGGGGTGTACTAAGTTGAAAGGGGGTCACTATACTCATCCAAAGGAACTAGTTTTATTAAAGGACCATATTTGAATTCGAAAAAAAAAATTATCTGTTATATTATATTAAATTCATATATTTTGTCGACGACCGATAAACATTTTGTATGGAACAGCAGATATCTTTATTTTGTCGAATTCAGGGTTGGGCCTATAATAAAACTTATTCGTAATGATGAGTATAGTGAACCTATTCAGCTTAGTAAATCCTTTTTAGGCTATTGAGAAAAAAACAGCTAAAAGTTTATCGGTCGTTCATAAATACATGAAAAAGCTATTTTTTTCTTAATTTCAGACTTGGTTCAATAGTAAAGGTGGTTTATTAAGGTGATGAGAATTGTGGATTTAAGATTGCTTAAGCACTCTCACTGAATTACCGCACTTTCGTATTAAAGTATAGTATCAAACGCATCATAAAGTGAGGTGCAATCAACTCGGCAGCCATTAACACAATGCCAAGCAAATACGTAAAGACAATGTCGTCAGCACAAAGGGTTAACAACATCCTAGTTGGTAATAGAACGGACATTACCATAGATTTGTAAAAATAGATAGATATTGTTTAAGAAGATGGGTTTTCACGCGTACTTGATTGTTGGAAAGGTCCAACAACAGTTTCGTTCACATTAGGTGAACTTCATCAGATATGAAATGAGTCGTTCGTGTCTTCAACAATGGCACGTCTCGCACTGCGAATGTGACCGAAACTATTGTTTTACCTTTCCAACGATCAAGTACGCGTGAAAACCCGTCTTCTTAAACAATATGAATTAAACACTCGTTAGTTTTCTTAGTAAAATAGATAATAATGCGATAATGCCAGTTAAGTGACTCTGCTGCAAGTTTTTTTCTTTCTTTCATTTGTCAGATTTTACATATACGTTTGGTGGTATTTACCCGCGCAACAGCCGTTTCAGATCTATCATGACTTGAAACTTAGTAAAACAGTTCTATACTTTTTGTTGTCATTTGTCGTCACAAATCACTATTAGAAACCTTTTTTTACCAAAAAAAATCTTATCAGTGAAATACTAATGCATAGAAAAGTGTGTATTATAGTAGTGCTGATTTATATAAAAAGTTTTTACCCGACTGCGAACAATGGAGGGTGATGTTTTTCGAGAGTAAGTATAATGTATGTATGAATATTTCTTTATTATTTATTATGCGAGAGTAACATAAAAAAAATCAAGAATGATACACGGCTTATTTATAATATTTTTTGTCTATATAACACAAAAACTAAGAGTATTCCAAATTACGCTCACACATTTGTTCATACCCTCAACATACTATGTAAACGAAAAGCGACAAGTACCATACTGTGTGTAGGAACAGAACGGAGCTGACCAATTTGCTCTAACGAGATTGCGTTTTAGCCATCAAGTGAAGACGAGCCAGTTTTAGGAGAATTACAATGGTACAGCTGGAATGTACAGCTGTATTGGATAACGTGCTATAAACTGTAAGACTTAGTATTACTGAGGCATTACATGGGATTCTTGTCCACCTTCTCTTTATAGAGAAGGATATAGCTTAGGGTTAAGTTTCTAAGGTGTGTAACTACTTACTTTAGGCAATATACGCAACTTTATCGATGCTCAAAGGATTTCTGTGGCAATTCAACGCGAGAATGCAGCCAGCGTTCTTGGGACTTTGCGCCACAGAAATCATTTTTTTCAGACTTTTAATCATTTTTACAGCTTACGTTATTGTTATATTAAATTATCTACTTATCTATCCATCTATATATTAAATTGTCTTTTTTTTATTTAATTATATATATATATATATATATATATATTATTAGGTCCTTACATATGAAATTGGCGTTTTGTCGTACTGGCCACTTTGATCTGGGATTCCAATTTCAAATTTAATCAGCTATTTATTCATACATTTGTATTTCGAAAACCGTAATTCATTTGTTTTGTCCTCGTTTGGTTTTTTCTTTGCGTCACGCAGTTTACAAAATGGAAAACTTGAAATATCGCGTTATTTAAGAAAAAAAAACAGCTTATAACACTATTTAAAAAAATAAACAATACAAATAACATGCTAGCTTTCTAACGGCGTCCATATCGCTTAAAGCGATCTCTTCCAGGCAACCATGCACGTACAAGATATCACAAAACTAGAGCGGCCTTAGCGAGGTAAACATAAACATATATATAATAAACATAACTAGATAGAAAAAAGTACAAGATATAGAATATAAAAACATACATTTTATGAATGTATGGATATAATAAATTTATGAAATTACTGATAAATTACATACAGGATTGTTGGAGTGATTGT
Organism: Ligdia adustata; assembly: GCA_947049295.1. Lineage (NCBI taxonomy): Eukaryota > Metazoa > Arthropoda > Insecta > Lepidoptera > Geometridae > Ligdia > Ligdia adustata. The sequence goes on from OX346221.1 coordinate 1,958,414, forward strand.
TAATGTTCTATGACTAGTTGCGCCCCGCGGTATTGCCTGCTGAAATATGATTATCCCAATGAAACACTGCATTTTCCCGAAATGAAAATCAGCCCATGTGTATCCTTATGTCTTTAGAAAGAGTAACAAACATACAAATCAATTTTCGCGTTCATGATATTGGCAGGATTTGCATGTGACCTTGTAGAGGCATTAATAGGCTCTTGCTTTAACGGTGAATAAAATATTACAAGGACATCTTCTTGTCGGAGAAGTTTTCGAAGAACCTTTAATTTGACTAGCATCGATCGGGCTTCTGGCTTGGTAGCAAATACCCGTGGCAGGTTATGGTTTAATAATAATAATTAACTATGCATCGATGTTTTTGGTTTAAGACATGCATTAAGCCAAAAAAATCGTGTCTGCCCATACATACGTATTGGCTTCCTTCACGACAAGTAGGTAGTTAAGTGCAACGCTGCTCGTTCAACTTGCTTAATTGTTGTTTACATTTTAAACGCAAGTATAATATGATTTGTATTGTATCGCCACTTTAATTTTTAAATAATCTACGGAATTAATTTTTACGTTCGATCTTTGTATAAAACGTATTTATTATATGTAGTTATTTACTAATAACACGAAGACCTAGCAGTAGAGACTAATATCTGCGAGGTTTTTTAGTGTTATGATACTGAATGTTTTTTAGGAAATGGGAAATGATTACTCCTTGTTTTGTTTTTTTCAATATCTGGGTTAGTTCAATAGTTATAATAGTTAATAATATATATTCAATAGTTCAATAGTAATATATAATTCATTATGATGAGTCAGGACCAGTATTAAAAAAAATATACGTAGAACTTGTCTACGAAGTTTCGATAACGTTTGTTTGAAACTACGCAATATAAATGTTTGTAAAAATGTATGTACGTGTTTTGTGCCTCTTTCAAGCAATAACTTCAAAACCGATTTCGATGAAATTTGATACTGAGATAGGTTGGACTTTTTTATCTTGTATAAACGCGGGCACCATCGCTAGGCGCAGAGCTAGGACATTAACATAAACAAAATGACTAACTACGAAAACAAAAACATGTAGCAGAAAGATTACCTAAAGACCATTTAAGATCTACAGATAGTCCAAATGCTCCAACACACCACCAGAAGGCAGCGTGCCCAGTATGCTAGCCGAACGGCAATACTTATTCGTTGGGCTAGATAAAAACTGGCATTCTGGAAAGTTGAATCAGAGGCACGTTACTGGTGATTGCTGTGATAATTATATATTTGAATTGCATTAGTTAGGAATTTCTTAATTCTAGGTTAACATTTTCACTAATCTGAAATTTATTAAGTTTTATTATAAATTAATTATTTTTCTCTAGATTTCTCTGACGCAAGTTATCCAAGAAAAGTAGACGAAAGGTCGGAAATTGCTTCACTGAAACTAATAAAGCCTTGTTTTACGGTAAATCTTTTCGGTTGAATCGTAAAAGCCGTAGTTTACGATGCGTTTACCGTAACGTATGATACGTAGGCATAGGTACGTGTAAGGTGTACGGTCGTTAGCTGTAAGCCTTGATACAATTAACGTGCTGGTTAAAGTTATGTTTATTGATATTTTTATGAACGTTTGAGGATAACGAATTAGCTAATAACATCATACTGCTTCGCACGCATTGAAGGAGGTGTTGAAACAATTATATGCTTTTATATGCAAGATAACAGTGGGAGGAAAGAAGCTAAGGTTAATAATGGATAAACCTATTGATTATATTCATTTTATTATGTGGAGAAATATATATTATTCCGTTTGAACCTAAGTTATAATATAGATGTTGAATAAATTCTTAAATTAGTTTAGTTAAGGTTTTATTAAACCATAAGAGTATTACAATACTCGTAAGAATTAACAACTTTTAATAGACGTATTTTCACTTGTCTCTAAAAACATTTTTATAAAGTCATCAAGTACGCTGATTAATTTTTCTCAAGTGTAAGGTTTACGCCCATACCAAATATTGTAGAGACCTTATTCATTCTAGTTTGATTCATTTTTAATTATATTTTTTTGTAGCGATGATGGTCAAGTGATGTATGGTTGATTGCCGTGCAAAAGGTACGAGGTTCGATCAAAATATACGGTACAAAATATGAAAAGAGAACCTAAGCTACCGGTAAAGGAAAATATCGTCAGGAAACCATAACATGGTGGTAGGAAGTTTTCCAACGCTCGCCTGGAATGCTATCCACAAATTTAAAATCTGACGGTGTGTTCCGGCAGCATTCTTTTAGTGCCAGTATATTCCAAACTAGGCAAGATTCATCTAAAAAAAGGCATGTAATTGGGAATCCCTACCTTGTTATTAATAACGGTTACAGGTAGACGTGATGAGAATTGTGGATTTAAGATTGCTTAAGCACTCTCACTGAATTACCGCACTTTCGTATTAAAGTATAGTATCAAACGCATCATAAAGTGAGGTGCAATCAACTCGGCAGCCATTAACACAATGCCAAGCAAATACGTAAAGACAATGTCGTCAGCACAAAGGGTTAACAACATCCTAGTTGGTAATAGAACGGACATTACCATAGATTTGTAAAAATAGATAGATATTGTTTAAGAAGATGGGTTTTCACGCGTACTTGATTGTTGGAAAGGTCCAACAACAGTTTCGTTCACATTAGGTGAACTTCATCAGATATGAAATGAGTCGTTCGTGTCTTCAACAATGGCACGTCTCGCACTGCGAATGTGACCGAAACTATTGTTTTACCTTTCCAACGATCAAGTACGCGTGAAAACCCGTCTTCTTAAACAATATGAATTAAACACTCGTTAGTTTTCTTAGTAAAATAGATAATAATGCGATAATGCCAGTTAAGTGACTCTGCTGCAAGTTTTTTTCTTTCTTTCATTTGTCAGATTTTACATATACGTTTGGTGGTATTTACCCGCGCAACAGCCGTTTCAGATCTATCATGACTTGAAACTTAGTAAAACAGTTCTATACTTTTTGTTGTCATTTGTCGTCACAAATCACTATTAGAAACCTTTTTTTACCAAAAAAAATCTTATCAGTGAAATACTAATGCATAGAAAAGTGTGTATTATAGTAGTGCTGATTTATATAAAAAGTTTTTACCCGACTGCGAACAATGGAGGGTGATGTTTTTCGAGAGTAAGTATAATGTATGTATGAATATTTCTTTATTATTTATTATGCGAGAGTAACATAAAAAAAATCAAGAATGATACACGGCTTATTTATAATATTTTTTGTCTATATAACACAAAAACTAAGAGTATTCCAAATTACGCTCACACATTTGTTCATACCCTCAACATACTATGTAAACGAAAAGCGACAAGTACCATACTGTGTGTAGGAACAGAACGGAGCTGACCAATTTGCTCTAACGAGATTGCGTTTTAGCCATCAAGTGAAGACGAGCCAGTTTTAGGAGAATTACAATGGTACAGCTGGAATGTACAGCTGTATTGGATAACGTGCTATAAACTGTAAGACTTAGTATTACTGAGGCATTACATGGGATTCTTGTCCACCTTCTCTTTATAGAGAAGGATATAGCTTAGGGTTAAGTTTCTAAGGTGTGTAACTACTTACTTTAGGCAATATACGCAACTTTATCGATGCTCAAAGGATTTCTGTGGCAATTCAACGCGAGAATGCAGCCAGCGTTCTTGGGACTTTGCGCCACAGAAATCATTTTTTTCAGACTTTTAATCATTTTTACAGCTTACGTTATTGTTATATTAAATTATCTACTTATCTATCCATCTATATATTAAATTGTCTTTTTTTTATTTAATTATATATATATATATATATATATATTATTAGGTCCTTACATATGAAATTGGCGTTTTGTCGTACTGGCCACTTTGATCTGGGATTCCAATTTCAAATTTAATCAGCTATTTATTCATACATTTGTATTTCGAAAACCGTAATTCATTTGTTTTGTCCTCGTTTGGTTTTTTCTTTGCGTCACGCAGTTTACAAAATGGAAAACTTGAAATATCGCGTTATTTAAGAAAAAAAAACAGCTTATAACACTATTTAAAAAAATAAACAATACAAATAACACGCTAGCTTTCTAACGGCGTCCTTATCGCTTAAAGCGATCTCTTCCAGGCAACCATGCACGTACAAGATATCACAAAACTAGAGCGGCCTTAGCGAGGTAAACATAAACATATATATAATAAACATAACTAGATAGAAAAAAGTACAAGATATAGAATATAAAAACATACATTTTATGAATGTATGGATATAATAAATTTATGAAATTACTGATAAATTACATACAGGATTGTTGGAGTGATTGTTAATGTTCTATGACTAGTTGCGCCCCGCGGTATTGCCTGCTGAAATATGATTATCCCAATGAAACACTGCATTTTCCCGAAATGAAAATCAGCCCATGTGTATCCTTATGTCTTTAGAAAGAGTAACAAACATACAAATCAATTTTCGCGTTCATGATATTGGCAGGATTTGCATGTGACCTTGTAAAGGCATTAATAGGCTCTTGCATTAACGGTGAATTACAAGGACATCTTCTTGTCAGAGAAGTTTTCGAAGAACCTTTAATTTGACTAGCATTGATCGGGCTTCTGGCTTGGTAACAAAGACCCGTGGCAGGTTATGGTTTAATAATAATAATTAACTATGCATCGATGTTTTTGGCTTAAGACATGCATTAAGCCAAAAAAATCGTGTCTGCCTATACATACGTATTGGCTTCCTTCACGACAAGTAGGTAGTTAAGTGCAACGCTGCTCGTTCAACTTGCTTAATTGTTGTTTACATTTTAAACGCAAGTATAATATGATTTGTATTGTATCGCCACTTTAATTTTTAAATAATCTACGGAATTAATTTTTACGTTTGATCTTTGTATAAAACGTATTTATTATATGTAGATATTTACTAATAACACGAAGACCTAGCAGTAGAGACTAATATCTGCGAGGTTTTTTAGTGTTATGATACTGAATGTTTTTTAAGAAATGGGAAATGTTTACTACTTGTTTTGTTTTTTTTCAATATCTAGGTTAGTTCAATAGTTATAATAGTTCATTAAGATGAGTCAGGACCAGTATTAAAAAAAAATATACGTAGAACTTGTCTACGAAGTTTCGATAACGTTTGTTTGAAACTACGCAATATAAATTTTTGTAAAAATGTGTGTACGTTTTTTGTGCCTCTTTCAAGCCAACTTCAAAGCCGATTTCGATGAAATTTGATACGGAGATAGGTTGGACCTTTTCATCTTGTATTAACGCGGGCACCATCGCTAGGCGCAGCTAGGAACCAATAAATAAAAGTAAATATTAAGAAAATTATATCAAAATGGCAAGTGCTATTATTAACATAAACAAAATGACTAACTACGAAAACAAAAACATGTAGCAGAAAAGTTACCAATAGACCATTTAAGATCTACAGATAGTCCAAATGCTCCAACACACCACCAGAAGGCAGCGTGCCCAGTATGCTAGCCGAACGGCAATACTTATTCGTTGGGCTAGATAAAAACTGGCATTCTGGAAAGTTGAATCAGAGGCACGTTACTGGTGATTGCTGTGATAATTATATATTTGAATTGCATTAGTTAGGAATTTCTTAATTCTAGGTTAACATTTTCACTAATCTGAAATTTATTAAGTTTTATTATAAATTATTATTTTTTTCTCTAGATTTCTCTGACGCAAGTTACCCAAGAAAAGTAGATCCTTAGGTCGGAAATTGCTTCACTGAAACTAATAAAGCCTTGTTTTACGGTAAATCTTTTCGGTTGAATCGTAAAAGCCGTAGTTTACGATGCGTTTACCGTAACGTATGATACGTAGGTATAGGTACGTGTAAGGTGTACGGTCGTTAGCTGTAAGCCTTGATACAATTAACGTGCTGATTAAAGTTATGTTTATTGATATTTTTATGAACGTTTGAGGATAACGAATTAGCCAATAACATCATACTGCTGCGCACGCATTGAAGGAGGTGTTGACACAATTATATGCTTTTATATGCAAGATAACAGTGGGAGGAAAGAAGCTAAGGTTAATAATGGATAAACCTATTGATTATATTCATTTTATTATGTGGAGAAATATATATTATTCCGTTTGAACCTAAGTTATAATATAGATGTTGAATAAATTCTTAAATTAGTTTAGTTAAGGTTTTATTAAGCCATAAGAGTATTACAATACTCGTGAGAATTAACAACTTTTAATAGACGTATTTTCACTTGTCTCTAAAAACATTTTTTAAAGTAATCAAGTACCCTGATAAATTTTTCTCAAGTGTAAGGTTTACGCCCATACCAAATATTGTAGAGACCTTATTCATTCTAGCTTGATTCATTTTTACATATATTTTTTTGTAGCGATGATGGTCAAGTGATGTATGGTTGATTGCCGTGCAAAAGGTACGAGGTTCGATCTTACAAAATATGAAAAGAGAACCTAAGCTACCGGTAAAGGAAAATATCGTCAGGAAACCATAACATGGTGGTAGGAAGTTTTCCAACGCTCGCCTGGAATGCTATCCACAAATTTAAAATCTGACGGTGTGTTCCGGCAGCAATCTTTGAGTGCCAGTATATTCCAAACTAGGCAAGATTCATCTAAAAAAAGGCATGTAATTGGGAATCCCTACCTTGTTATTAATAACGGTTACAGGTAGACGCTTGAAATGTTTCCAGAATATTTAATTTTATACCTACTTCAAAATCAAATAATTAAAACAAAATAAATATTCGGGGGAATTCCATACAATTAACATGTTTCGTTGCCGTTTCTTGCTCGATATTAATACCAACAGGTAGAAATCTTAACGAATGTTGTACGGAAGCCCATAGTGCGCGAGTCAAACTGATCCTTTCACGAGACTCGCATTTGCACGATTCTTTAAAATATTATATGAAGCCATGTGTTAATTTTTAATTGTTCTTCTTAAGATTCGTTTTGTTGATCTTTGGTGAAAAGAATAAGAATAAGAATAAGAAATATTTATTGGCCTTTAAATAACATTCGTTACAGGCAAGTCTTGTTACATTTTAATTATTAATTACTTTAAAAATAAACTTAACTTATAAATACTTTTATAGTTCTAAGAACAAATAGTTATTTTTTTATTAAGACAATTAGTCATTTTGCCACCAGCTCGCGTAGCTGCAGAAGACAGCGATATTGTGGCTCTAGTTAGAACACACCTTGTCTGAAATACACTGGCTTTCGAAAAAAAAAGCTGCCGGAACACATCGGCGATAAGTATATCAACTTGAACCAGGAGAGCGTTAGAAGACGCATCTGAAATAACAAACCTTACATTATCCAAAATACTTTCCCGAAACTGTAATTACAAACCGAAATAAACATCTCACATTTCACAAATCAAACGTGAAATTTCGACGGAACTGATAATATCCATGAAAGTGACAAAACAGATAATTCGAATCAACGTGACGCGGCAAATCATAAATCATTGAAACGTTGGCGTACGAATTGAAATCTGATTTTGTGTCAAATCAACGCTGCTTGTTTTTTTTTTTTTTTTTTTCTCTTTATTAACGAGCTTTGTCGTAATCGACAATGTCGCTCGGGTATTTAAAAAACAATAATCACTTACTTAATATTAAATATTTACCACTAACACTTAATATTTACTTAACTCCTAACTTATATAGTTTGTATAACGATTTAGCTAGATCAGATGTTGGGCATGCTAACATACTATTGTAAAATCCAACTTGTCCAACATCTATATCTATAGTTGCCCTAAAGGCCTCATTCCGGACACACTCCGCGAGAATGTGGTATGTGTCTTCAACAACTCCACAGTCGGAACATTCAGGAGAGGACACTTTTCGCATTAAAAATGCGAAGCCTCTCAATGGAGCGTGTCCAGACCGAAGCCTAAAGGCGTTAACAATGTCTGACCTGTTTAGGTCACAGCTCTCAAACCACGGCTTTCGTAGTGGGTGTGGCACAATGGTTTTATACCAAATACCTTTTTCTTTGGAACGCTGGTCAAAATACTCACTCCATATGCAATAGCACCGTTTTCCAATCAAGTAGATGCAATCTGAATAGAATGGTAGTATTGGAAAAGTGACACCGTCTGTACAGGCTTGTTTAGCTAGAGTATCCACTAAGTTATTGAAACCAACGTTGCAATGAGATGGTATCCACTGTAGTACTACACACTTAAAATTACTTTTTAATTCTAAAATGAGTCTAATGACAGAGTAGGCTATCGGTGTGCCTCGGATTGCCGAGGTGCATCGAGCCAAGTGTTGGAGCGAGCTGCGTGAATCAGTAAAGATCACAAATTTGTCATAATCAATTGATTTAATATAACATAAGGCTTCATAGATAGCTATGAGCTCAGCATTCATTATGCAGATATAATCACTGATACTAAATCTCATCGCAATCTTTAGTTCAGAATCATAAAACGCAGCTCCCACAAACACTCCATCTTTTGACCCGTCCGTGTACAATTTATAATATTGATAATAATCTTGTTCAATACATTTTTCGCTTAATTTTTTAATATATGTAATGTCATAGCAACGTTTGGGTGCAGTAATGCTGTTAATATTTGTATTTATTACATTTCTTAAATTTATACTGCTGACCCACGTATTAAAACTGTACATATCCAGCTTCTGACTGGTGTGGATGCGGAGCCCAGTGAAGTATTCGTGAGTATTGAGTAAAACCGGTATTCGTTTGCTACGCCAATATCTACTTCTTTTGTATTTAGATAACTCTTGCAATATTTTGATAGTGACATGGTCTCTCCTAGCTTTGCATTTCATCCAATACTTCCCTCCTAAATAAGCCCTCCGCACATGCAATGGAGGGAGACCTAGCTCACTCTCCATCACATGTATAGGAGTGGTTTTAATGAAACTCCCAATAACTCTCATACCCTGATTTTGAATTTTATCTATTTTGTATAGGTAGCTCTTACTACAACTTTCATACAAAAAGCTCCCATAGTCAATTCTGCTTCGTATTATGGCAATATACAGTCTCCTTAAATGTGTAGGATGAACTCCCCATCCAGAACCAGCCAGGGCTTTAAAAATATTTAAATAGTTAACTATTCCAATACCCAGCTCATTAACATGTGTATGCCACCTTAGCGAACGGTCCAACCACATCCCCAGATACTTAACCTCAGAAACTAACTGTAATTGAACATTACTTACTTTAAGGTCTATTGTCTGTCTGTTGACACCCTTCCTAAAAATACATACCTTGCTTTTAGACGAAGATATCTCCAAACCTAAACCTGCGATTAAGCGGGAGAACCGGTTTAGTGCTAGTTGCAATGTACTACACCCTTGTTCAATCGATTTGCATGTTGAATACAATACGAAGTCATCTGCGTATTGTGAAACATTTATCCCCTTAATACATTTAGAAATATTGATTGTAGCTAAATTAAACAATAACGGAGATAATGGGTCACCTTGAGCAATTCCCATACCGGTACTTCGACAAATATATGAATCATCTAACTGAATTTTTAAAATTCTATCTTTCAAAAATGACCACAAGTATAAACAAATACGTGAGCCTACGCCGTATCGATCCATAATACGGAGTAATGCGTTAATATCAATATTATTATAAGCATTTTTAATATCAATAAAGCATCCAACAGTAATTTGATTTTTTACAAATCCAAGTTGAATTCTGGAAACTAAATTACTTAAGTTTTCTAAGGTTGACCTTGACTTTCTAAAACCGGTTGTTTCTTCATGAAAGAGGTTATTGTACTCAAAATACCACTCAAGTCTGCTGTTGACTATGGAATGAAATGTTTTGCAAACACATGAGATTAGCGAGATCGGTCTGAGAGCCGCCGTCCCCGACGATGGCTCACAACCTGCTTTTGGAATCGGTATTACACTAACATTACGCCATTGCGTTGGTACATATCCAAATAATAATATTTTGTTATAAATTTTAATCAACATCTCCTTGCCACTTGGAGGTAAATTATTGATCATCGAGTATGCAATATTATCGTGTCCAGGAGACGTATCTGTTTTTCTAATACAGTTTTCTAATTCAGTAAGAGTGATAGCCGACTCTAAGTGTTCATTGTATGAAGAAAAAACCGGAGGTTTTGGGCAAACATAGTCAGGTGTTAAGTTACGTAACAGCTTGATTGCCGATGATTCATCTACATGCCGGCTCGGAGACTTGTAACCTCGTAACCACTTCATTTTACGCCACATATCATTTAATGTCGAGGATTCATTAATAGATGAACAAAAACTTTGCCAACCCTCGCGTTTAGCTTTTCTTATCAGTCGTTGACTATAACTAATTTTAGCATTTAAATAGTTTAAATTGCTTGGGGTAGGATTGTTTCTAAAGGTTTTCAACGCTAACCTACGCTCAGCCACTGCTTTAGATAATTCCGGGTTCCAATACGGTTTAGGGCTAAACTTATTTGTAGGGTCATGACTAATTTTAATATAGGGTATATGCAAATCAGCTGACTCGTTAATTATATTCAAGAACCAATCGTAGGCTGATTGCGGGTCATCTGGCATAATAAAACCTATTAGTTTATGCTGAATATATTCTCGATATTGGAACCAATTTGCTTTCCTAAAGTTTCGTTTTCTTGTATATTGAGGGTAGGAATTAGTATAGCACATGCTTATTTTAATTATATAGTGATCGCTACCTAAAGTTTCATTCATTCGTGTCCAATGAAACTGTACCGCTATGTCAGCCGTGACAATAGAAATATCTGGGGACGATTGTTGCAATACGTTGCCAACCAATTTACTATAAGTATGGCTACCATCATTTAATGTAACAAAGTTATTGTACATCAATGAGTCGAATATCTGCTTACCCCTTGAATCAGTCTTGTTTGACCAGCTAGCATAATGTCCATTAAAATCCCCGAGAATGACAGTTTTTAAACTAAATTTTGTAAACAATTCATCCCAATCTGACTGTGATGTCCGCGTGTTCCTTGAAGAAGGACAGTAAACAGATATAAGGTTCTCAATATATTTACAATTGAATAGTTTCACATGAAGGAGTTGAATATTAACGTTCGATGACGAAATTGGGCACGATTGTGCTTTGATCGATTTATGGACCATGATTGCTACTCCGCCATGTGAATCATCCCTATCATTCCTAAAAATATTATATCCCCTTACTTTAAGTTCCGTATCTGGAATCAGCCAAGTTTCACTAATTACTGCAATGTGGGTTTTTTCCCTCCATAGTAACTGTTCAAAGTTGTCACTCTTATGCCGAATACTCCGTGAGTTCCACTGAAAAATGTTGATATTGTGAACTATATCCATTAAATTAACTGAAGTTCATTTTAAAAGGCAGCTCACACATATACTTCACTGCACTAGACGTAACCCACTCCATTACTATAGACACTGCATGTTTTAATTTTGCCATAATATCTTCATACTCGGTAGAAAAAATAATGGCCTTTAATTTATCTAATAATTGTTTTAATGTAAGGCCAGAGGACAGTCTTCTATTTTTTCTTGACTTGGTTTCCTCTTCAGAATGACGCATAAATGATGTTGAAGGATTCTCTTCAGAACTGTGATCCGACATATCCACATCTTCAAATACTTGTCGAGGTCGTTTGTCCTTCTTCTTAGCCCTTAAGTTTTCGATGGTACGTTTATGTATGTTCGTAGCCGGTGCTGCTGGTGCTGATGTCCCAGCTTCTTCATGGCAAACAACAGGCGCAGCTGGGTACTTTAAAGTTTCCGCATACGTCTCCCTTCCCGGAATAAGGTTATGTAATGTTGTCTGTGATTCCGGATTTTGTCTATTCAGAGGGACGAAGTCGTCTTTTTCGATAGTAATAGATGGAGGGACATACATAACAGCCGCTTTCCTATACGCACAATTATGCTGCGCCATTGTTTCTCTAATTTTCTTTTCTCTTCTATACGCTGGACAAATCCTATCAAGTGCATGATGATTACCCCGACAATTAACACAAAGAAATGACGTTACCTCACAGTTTTCGTGGTTTCTCGTACATTTAACACACGATTGTTTGGTAGCTGGGCAGGCTCTCAGACTGTGTCCATATCGCCAACACCTCGAACATTGAGTGACTGGGAAAACATAGGCGTCTACTCTAATTGCCATACCATGTATTTTAACGCAAGGGGGAAGTGTAGGTCCTTTGAATGCTAACCTCACAGTTTCACTTTCAATCCATCCAGAGCCTTCAGCATTTCGTCTTTTAAGGCGTTTTACCGCTATTAATTCGCATGGGCTAGTTATAGCCTCTGCCATATCTTTCTCATTCAAGTCTAGTTCTACATTTCGAATAATTCCGTAAGACACACTTACATCCATGGGCGTGTGGCATCTCCATCCTAGTTCCTGGAGATTTTTGCACGTTAATAAGACGTCAGCACTTTTTTCGTCATCAAAATATAGTACTACCTTGTATGGACTAACGTATTTAATTCTTGCTATGTGTGATATATTATTCGTGGTTAATAATCTCGCCATCGCAAATTGTTTTGGTAATTTATCATTACTGGTTACAGTTACCTCAAATTTCCCCTTTAATCTCTTTCCATCTCTTTCAACTAATATCCACTGTTCTTCTTCATCTTCTTCTCTTCCTCTTTTATAAGGCCTGTCATCATCGCCTGGTATCTCGACTTCAGGTAAGCTATTCATGGTGCTTTGTTGCATAACTTCGTCCTCACCCAACACTGGTTCGATAACATTATGTTCGTTTTCTTCACTATCGTCCTTCGAATCTAACTCGTCCATCATGGTTTATAAGACGCAAATTAGAGTGTGCGCCTTACGCTTGACCGGACCCGAGACGCAGGTACGTCGTATCCATTCAGCGTACTCGCCACGACTGAACGCTGCTTGTTGATATTACACATTGACTCCCATTTGAATTAAATATCCAGTATTGCAGCTTCAATTTTTTTAACTAATATATCATACCGGGAAAGATGGGTCATTGCCGTTTAACGTGGTAGAGCATTTGGATTATCTGTTGATTTTAATTGATTTTAAGTAATCAATCAGTCATTTTTTAATGCAGTTAATCATTTAATTTTTCGCAATTAAGGAACTTGCCCAAAAAGTTGGCAGGTGTATATTTCGATTTTTAACTATCTCAAGATAATTAAACTAATTTCATTATTTAAAGTTATTAAACGGAATTTGTTAACATAATAATCTACAACGAAATAAATGAGCGATTTAATTAAATTCAACATTTTTTCTCAAACAAGCTACGTTCTTCAAGGAAACAAAGGATGAAAACTTTTCATTAAGAAAGTTATTCTTGAACGTAAAACAATTTGAAGCAAAAAAGAAAAGGGTTTAAAAAGATATTTTTAGTGCAAGGCAATCTTTTTCAGGCCGACAATGCGACGTTTGGCTTAAAAGGCCGCATTCACACACAAATGTAACAATGCAAGTAGGTAACAAGAATTATTAAAACCTGAGTTTCGTTGCTGTTGTTTGTTGGTGCCAAAATAATTGGCACCAAAAAAGCGAAAAATCCAAATTATTATACAACGCATTGTAACCAAGAGGAAAAAAAATTACTCGTGGTTAGACTAGTGTTGCAAAGCTGTGAAACCACGACTCCGTTGTCCTAGTGAGTACGTCGTATAATTATTGTATGTTTTCATTGCATTAGCTCACTGGCATGTATAATATGGATTCACTAGGAAATGACAGTTATTTTATGTCGATTTGAAGCACTTGGTGTAAATACCGGGAACTAATATTGTCATTATTACATCACAAATATTAGTTTCATGGTCACACACTGGACGCACAAGCTGCAATCAGTCCCAACTTGGAGGAAATCAAATTGCTTTATTCTCACTTAGTCAATCTGAATCTTAAGCGTACTAGTACAATTTAGGTCAGTACATTAGCTGCAGTACGGTGTGACATAAGGCCAAGTTTTTCTCAAGTCCCGCGCTTGATCACGTAAGACTTAAACAAACTACAAGTTTTCTCGACGCTCCATCGTGAACTTTGCCGGCAGTCTCTGTGTGTTCTTCGAAGATGTCATATTTCCTTCGAAGGCAATGCCGTATCGCGCACTCCGAACTTGCTTATTGAGTTACTAGACTCTGATTTATTGTGAAAGATCTAGGTTGAATTTTGTGGAGTTATAGCAAATTATATAATATTTGTTATGATCATGCCGAAACGTGAACTGCGGTGGAGCTGGCCCAGATGTTTTAAGTCACTTATATTATGGAGAGAGCTCGGTGTTACTTTTAGGGACAAAATTCAAGAACAAAAGTATTCAACATAGCTATGCAAATGTTCAAACCTAAGTTGCAGTGGGTTGATAACTTTTACAGAAAGATCGATAAATGATAGAGTAATGAATTCTAAAGTGTAAACTGCGATTAGGGTAATGTATTTCAGGACGTCAGTGGCGCGGAAGATGTCACACAGAAAGCGACGGTAGAGATGTAATAAGCATAAGAGACGGTACAGATGTAATAAGCATATCAGCTTTGACTCTAATACCTATACATATTACTATTATTATAAGTAAAGTTTTAAATAAAAATAAAGTAGGCCATTTAAAAACAAAGTCCATACGTATTCTTTTAGAATTTTTCTCAATTCAACACCCATAGAGCTTCTATCTGAAACGTATCTTATTTGCTCGATAGGTACAATATACCGAGTTAGTATTCCTCGCACGCTCGCTATCTATCCTCAAAGAACAAAGTGCTTTGGCCAGATGGAAAGAGAATTCGAGAAGGTTTCCAGTTCTATATTGGTTTTGAGAACGATGGAACCTTGTCGCAAGAAGATTCCAGTACTCAATTATTAGAGAACGTTTTTATACTTTTGTGATGTGTTGAGATGGAGACTTGTTATGAAAGTGTGTCTGGTTGAAATGTGGTATTAGTGCTGAGTGTGAGAGGAATTAAGAAGATTTTGAAGTTTTGCTTTAGTATGATTATTCCGATATGAGCAGCTGAGGCTCACTTTGTCTAGACACGCGTTCCCAACATTTTTATTTGACCTTCAAAAAGATACACAAAAGCCAAAGTGCACTCTACAAAAAAATTGAGTTGTATCTATTACCAATGGACAAATCAGGATTTCTAATGATAAATCCAAATGTTTCAAGTCACTCGTATAAAAATGCGTATTTAGACAGCTCTTTCTCTGTAGAAATGTCAACAGATTCTAAGATATTTGGTCTTTATGGTCTTTTGGGAAAAGGTTTCTATGGCGTCATTTTAACATTTTAGTTTATTACTCGATCTTCAATATGCGTGTGAGTAAAGTCTATTGAAAAAATAATTGTCGAGAATATGAGGATGCTACAAAAAAACTTTTTACCGTTTATGGTTTTCAGTTCTACTAGCACACCATCTTCAAATCACAAGGCATGACAAGTTGCACGAGATTTCAAAAAATCTACTGCTATAACATAAGACTACACACCACTGTATCTGAGATAGTGAAACCGCGGAATACATCTAGTATAGTCTACGACTATCTGCAGATAAAGACGAATTATCGCTCAGTAAATAATTGGTCTACAGGCTTAAGCATCACAAGCTTTGGACATACACATTAACATACAAACAAAGAAATATTCAAATAAATAACTTATACACTCAAAAATCATTATTTACCCTATTTTTGGGCAGTCGGGTAAAAAGTCATCGGTCAGCGAAGGTTGTAACGTTTTAAGGGACAGTTGTATATCATCAAACCTTAATACAAATCAGCCGTCTTTCAGCTAACAATAACCGTGGCGGGCGACGGGTGGGGAGCGAGGATTTATGCCGTTTATTTGTTGAGCGCAGGTGGCGACGGGAGGATTACTGTGGTCAGAGTAACATGGGGTTGGTGGCGTAAACAAGGCGTTTGTGCCACTATACTATCTAATATAAGGTTACTCTGGTAATTGATAAGACGCTTCTTTAAAAGGGTAAAGGAGGTCTGGAAGCTGAAGAGCAAAAAACTTTTGGATATTAGATAGAAAAATATCCACGGTTAAATAAATTTGTTTGGTTCTATAATTGAATCAAATTTTTAAAAGTTTTATTAAATTTTGTCAAGTCATTATTACCGATTGTATCTTTCTAGGTAACGAGATATTTATACCATTCGTTTGTTAGATATAAGAGTATAATTTTTTAAAGAATGCATCTATAGGCATATCTTCTGTAAGTGATGTCATTAGTGAAAGATAAATTCGATATGGACAGTTACATTTTTTATTGTAATCACGAGATGTACTGAAAAATAATTATACGCATGACCTACTCCAACTGTTTATGTTTTACTGGTCATGCGTTATGAAGTTACGTAAAAAAACCTTTAGTGGCGATGAAAATCTAATCAAAGCCAAAACGTTATCAAAACGTGATTCAAATTATGAGTTCCCAATTCAAATCGTTCCAACGTTCCAATCCCCATTTTTATGTCCTCAATTCGGTGTAATAATAACCCCGATGCCGAAGCCATAAACATGGTTCAAGGTTGACTCAAATTGCGATTTGATACCTACAAAAGGATCAAGTTAAGCGCTACTAAAATCACACTTAGTAATATTTAGTTTGTTGAAATTTTTGAATGACAGTGGTCAATGATTACGACGTTGATTTAATAAGTTATGATTTTTAATTTATTAGGAGTTAATAAAAACACGGATTAATCAAAATGTTATTAACGTAGTGGAAATATTGCCGCGCATATTATGCATATTTTGACAATTTGACAATCGCGTCTCTGAAATCTTTGCGCAAAAAAGACTTAAAAGTTGTCACTGCGCACTCAAGGTCAGTGGTCCAAAATGTATGCCGGGTAATATATCTTGCGGTAAACGTGATAATTTGATTCAAAAGCACTATGACCTCGGGTCTTAATATTCGAAAGGCCATTTTGCTTCTGATCTTAAAAACATGTCTATCAATTGTAGTATAACTTAAATTAAAATAGAAATGCTTTAGGAACGTGAAAAGGTGTCAGTCAGCAATGCGGATTCAAAGAGAGATTTACTTCGTCTTATGGCTATGATAAATTCTGACCATATTTTATTAGACATATCCCCTAAGAATATAATACAGGAATACTGGTCAATAACGCAAAACTTCTTGAAATCTTTTAACTTTAGTATCTCAAGACCAACAGTATTTATTAGAATAAATACTGTTACTCTTAGAAGAGTTGTCAATGTTCGCCAAAAAAAAAAACATTTGTTCCATACATTTGCCACGCGGCCAAGAATTTAAGAATAGAATAGAAGCCAATAGAAGTAGC
Source organism: Ligdia adustata (assembly GCA_947049295.1). Lineage (NCBI taxonomy): Eukaryota > Metazoa > Arthropoda > Insecta > Lepidoptera > Geometridae > Ligdia > Ligdia adustata. Next base: position 1,975,764 of record OX346221.1, read on the forward strand.
TCTTTATATTTACAACTAGCTGGGCTCCGTGGCGTTACCCGCCGGCCTCTAATTTGTATAGCCTATGTTACTCCTAATGATAACGTAGTTTTCTAACGACGAAAGCATTATGATATTTGTCCCGAAGTTTTTAAGTTTATTAGTTATGTACATTTTTCCTCTTTATAATATTCTTCTTTATAATATTAGCAAAGGCTTAGGCACGCTTACAAAAATTTTAGCTATTATAATGCCCCAAAACAAAAGTTTTATTCATACCTAATATTACCACAGATTCGCCCCAAAGAGGGTGAAGGCCTCAGGTTTAATTAGAAGCGAGCTAATTCTCAAGTTTTGATGAATGCGATTCCACGGACATAACCCTTCCTGGTAAGCCGAACACAGAATTTGAAATTTTGATTTGAATTAAGGATTGAGTGTTTAATATTTGTAGATAAGTTTTTTTTATATATAATGTTTTGCGTGTCTATAGTAAAGAATTTATCTATCTATGTATTTACTAAAGGGTGGGTTGTAATAAACTAAAATTAAAACATCATCAAAAAAAAAAGTTCAAAAATTGCAACCTGCAACTTCTAAATAAAGGTTTTTATTGCTTCATCAATCAAGATAAAATTATTTATCTTGATTGATGAAGCTTTTCTTATTTTTAACCGACTTCATTAAAGAAAGTTTCTAACAAATATTTATTTTGTATGTCCCGAGATTTTTCCTAAACACCTGTATTGATCTGAATATATTTATTTATGGTTTGCAAAAGTGTAACTTTCTAATTGGCTCCATATATAAAGTTAGTCAAAATCGCTAGAATAGTGTGGATTGTAAATCAAAATTACAATTAAGCGTGGCATTTTCTGTAAATCTACAATAATATTGTATTTAAAGATTTCCTCTACGTCCTTGTTTCGTTTTTGAAACCTCAATATCACGAGAGCATAAATTACCTTTAGGCCTAAAGGTGATTGCTATTTGAATAAGAAAATTTCGTAGCGTGTTTGATTGAAGTGAGAGGCGAATAGGCGTTGAGTAGCTAAGGCTGTTTCGTTACGTTTTTAAACGATTCCAAAATATTTTCCGGTTTTTTAGAAATGTCTGACTGTGATTTGAAAAAAAAATATACTTCCTGATCGGTCTCATGTAAATTTTATCAAAATAGGTCCAAAGTCAAAGCCCCGATGAATAGACAACTTCTTGGTTTTGACGTCGGCTTTTAATAAAGTAAAAAATTTGTTCACAAGAACGGTTTAATTAACTTTACTTGTTATGTAAGTTCATTGTGAGTTCAAATTTTAACTCACTTTGTACTCTGAGTTTTTTTGAATGGATTTTCCCACGCAGCCCTATATTACCCCTAAAAATTGGCATCCCAGGTGATCGATGGCAATATTCTAGTTATATTTTTTTCAGAAAGCTAAATTTTTTCATGAGATAAAACAAATTATTTTATGCTGTAATGTATGCTGTAAGTAAGAGTTTACTTAGTCGATTGGTTGAAGCTCGAAAATAAATAATGTATATAAATTTGGCAAGATTGATTATTATCGTAAGAAAATATCTAGATATAAAAAAGTGAAAAGGAAAGTGTAAGTCATGACTGACTATGGCTTTGTAGGAATCAACAAAGAGCCTAAACAACTAACTTCATAGTTATGACATTTGGAGGGTGTATTCATTAAAAGGCTCTACCCTCTGATGTACTGAAAAGATTTTTGAAATTCAAACCTTCAGGGATTAATTGAAGGTCAAAGTTAGAAACTTTCTTATCCTATTTATTGCAGACAACGCCGCGGGCAACACCCACTTGTCCATATTAAGACATAACGAAGTAATTTCTGGAACTGGCTAAATTGCGTTTCGTCTTATTTATCTATCTTATACTAGAGTTTTTAACAAACAAAATAAAATTCTGACATGTGGATCATTAACAATCAAATATTAAATTTTTACGTGTTTTCTTACTAATGAAAGTGATCTTTATGAATATTTACTCTTTATAAGTAAGAATACAAGTCAGTGATCTAGAAAGGAAGATTCTCGCGATTGTAGAGTAAAGCTATGCTCTGAAAATCGCGTGATCCGCTCGCGTGTCGGATATCGTTCAGCGAAATGTTTCTGCAATTACGGTGCTTCTCATTTCATTTGAAATTATCTGTGGCCGCTGAATAGAAGAGGAATCGTTTTGTAAAATACTTGCGATCGAACTACCTATTGATAGTTTATTTAATGAGATCGAAGTTAACCTAACATCCTAATCGTAACCTCTTAAGTAAATAGAGAATCTGAAGCGAGTTTCGATTGGACAGTTCGTCAATAACAGCAAACGCAGAGCGTGTTGTAAGAAACAATATCAAGCGAACTTGTTAGTACGATAGTATTAGGTCCTTACATATGAAATTGGCGTTTCGTCGTACTGGCCACTTTGATCTCAAATATCTCTTCTTTGGTTAGGGATTCCAATTTCAAATTTATACAGCTATTTATTCATACATTTATATTTCGAAAACCGTAATTCATTTGTTTTGTCCTCGTTTGGTTTTTTTTTTGCGTCACGCAGTTTACAAAATGGAAAACTTGAAATATCGCGTTATTTACGAGTACGAGTTCCACCGTGGTACCAGTGCTGCAGAAACGGCTCGAAGGATTAATGATGTGTATGGCGGCGGTGTCGCAAAAGAAAACACAGTGCGGTTTTGGTTCCAACGTTTTTGTTCTGGAAATTTTATTAAATTTTGAATGTATATTGTAAATTTATAATAAAAAGATACTTGATAGACCCTCCTAAAGGCTGAATAGAGAGATTTAAATGGTATGCATGTTAAACCGTCGCAGAAATATCGAATAAAGTAGTAAAAATAAAATAAAGCAGCTATTTAACAGTACTAACAAAACGGACGTAAAATAAAAGAATTAAAATTAAGTGTTTTTACTTGACCTCTTTCTTTTTTAAAACCAATGAAATTTATGCTTACATTCCATTCAACTGCAATAAATCCAGAAACTAGCGTGTCACAGTCAGTACTAAACATAGATTTAAAATATAGATAGATAGATAAACGAGGCAATACTGCAGAGAAAAATCGTTAAACTTATATATCATCCATATTTATTATTTTTATTTTTTATGTACCAGTTTCACTCTCACAACTAAGACGAATCTATTGACAGCACGCACATAAAAATACGACAAGGCATTTACGCTCTAGGGCGTGTCAAAGAAATATACATGCATACATACTCTTGTACAGAAAAACATAACCCACCTTTCCCTTCTACTGGGGGTTTATTATTAGATAAGTTTTTATGGCTGTGAATGTTTTTGTTTTAATAAATATATATTATTTTCTATAAAGACTAATTAAAAAAATAACATGCTCATACAACAATTCCTACTAAGTCCACTCTCGATATTGCACTGTCAAGTTCTATGATTAGTGCGATTCAGCAGTTCTCGGAAATAACTCGTTGGTCGAATGAAGTGTAACACCGTTGGATTTATTGGTTTTAAAGATTTTACATCCAATCCATAAAGTGCGCTTATTTGGATTGTGCCTGCTGCTATTTCTAGATTTTTGGGAATTACCGGGGTTCGCTTTAACTATTATACTTTCAGGTTGATTAATAACGTGAAACCAATACGAAAAAGTTTTAATCTGTGTGGGAAAAAGGTGGGTTATGTTTTTCTGTACAAGAGTATGTATGTATGTATATTTCTTTGGCACATCCTAAAGCCTAAACGGCTTGTCGTATTTTTATGTGAGTGATGTCAATAGATTCGTCTTCACTTGCAAATGGTCATTAGCTATACTAGTTGCATGCTGCAGTTTTTTATAGTGTCTTTTAATCACTTGTTTTTGATCTGATGGAGTTTGTTTATTTGTCAGTTATCATCACTGATTAAAGTCATATAATATTGATAGATAGGTCCTGTGATCTTTTCGACAAATTGTTGATGATCGCAATTGTGATATAGTTTTTAACATGTTCTTTAGAAAAAATAGATTTACCTAGATAATAATTTACATCTTTTTAATTCTATATATAATGGGCTAGTAAAGAAATTATGTTACTGGACTGTTTGCGTGTTTGATGGAAAGCGTCTTGGACGGATTGCGTGTTGGACGGATTGCGTGTTGGACGGATTGCACGTTGGATGGATTGCATTTTGGACGGATTACAACAATGATTTTTTAAATAAAACGGCATGCGTCTATACGAACACATCGCGCGGAATTGGTTCATAGCGTGATCAGTTGACTGAAATGTTGAAAAATCCGACAATTGTAAACGCAATAATCTCGTATTGGAGATATAACATTAATGCAATTATTGTTCGTTATTATTAATCCTTTTGTATCCAGCGCTGCAGCGTTGTGAAACGCGCTACTTACCATTGAAAGTTTCCGAAATTAAGTCGATTTAAGTGCGATATTGTGAAAATAAATTAAGTGATTGTGTCGCAAGGTTTCATATTCATATCTCTGTACTTCATGTACTCTAAAAGTAATGATGTTTCAGGTGTAATATGCAAAACACCAATATTTAGGAAAAACTAACTATCGAGCCAATTATTACCAAACAAAATGACTTACAACAACAGCAAAAAAGATAACAAAATATTTAAATATATGTAAATATTAAAAATATAATAATAATCATTATTGTTTAATCTCACTACAGCTATGTACAGTTTTATTTCTTTGTTACATAGCGTCTCACTACTGGGCTTGCATCTCCCCAACTAAGGGGAGTTAGGCCATAGTCAACCAGGCTGACCGCATTGTCGAGACATTCGAAAGTTATTAACCTTCTCCGAGAAGCAGGATATGATATTTCCATTCGCTGTTCAAGGAAGTGGTAATTAATTATATTAGCTAGAACAGGCGTGAAAAATACAGAGGTACGAGTACATGCCAGACTTTGGGATATATTTGCTAATGCAATATAAATATTTATAACAATAGTACTGAACCTGTTAATTTTACCGGCTAATCAAGTTCATTACCACAATTAACTAAATTCTGAACGCGTTTCTATCATCGTCATCGGCTCTTCATCGTCAGTGTGACGCGAAATTACTCCATGGCATCACGCAAGCACCTGCATACAGGTTGCTTGAATATAGTTTTTCGCGACAATACATGTGAAATCCATAGTTAAAATGTCTCAATTTGATAATTAATTAATATTAAATTCACTTCTAAATATTAGTTAATATAACATATTGTTTAATTAGACCGTAGAAAGTACATAAAGATTAATTAACGCAAAAATATTTAAATTTCTTAGTCCAATTTTGCATATATTTATATTTATAGATACAACATGGAGGTTATTCAATTCCGCAATGAATCCATTATAACTTTTTATCAATTATAATTATTACTACCTTTTTAATATAGAACCTACAGAATTTTAGTTTGAGATAAAAATATTAAACTTAAACATTAATAAAAAAAACAAACGTTAGATTAAAGTCTCACATTGCGCTGCCACCACCTGAAACTTTAATTTTGAATACACTAAGAAATTCAAAACTCGACTTGTTTTCAAATTCCATTCAATTCAAAATTGCCCCAAACAAAATTTAACTGCGCGATAAAAGATTTTTACACCGTTCTTAAATTTAATGGTCTGTAACAGTGAAATGAAAATTTCAACCGCTGCATCTTGCTTGCCACGCCTTAGCGATCGAAGCGAGGGATTTCTTCCAAGATACTCGTATTATCTTTAATGCACCTCGTGCTCGTTACGACTAACTGGCGAGAAACGTCGTAGTTGAACGGTTGAGATACGGACAGTTTTATGATTATTGAAAATATTGGAGATTTAGGCAGTTAAATTAAAATGAGAATGAAGAAAGTAAGAGATAAAAAGATAATCATAATTTTATAGTAATCGATATTATTTATAAGAGATAGATAATATATCAGAGTTAGTAATCATTAAATTGATAGTAAATAGATTTAAGATACAATGCTGCAAAAAAACTATATTACAAAACTTCGATTAAGCGATGAGCTTCAGTTAGTTAATTATAAAAGTTAGAGCTCGTTGTTCTGTAAACTGTAATTATCGCGAGTCTGTCTTTACTAATGCGTAACGTATTAAGCTCTTATGGTTGTGCAATATATAAAAAAACAAGAACGGAACCTAATAAATTCTTAGGCATTATAAACACTCATTGCATGACGTATTAAAATTAATTATTATTATTATTTCATTTTAAACACTCCATCAAGAGTTAAAAAAAATTATTATGAACAATACGCATAGATCTGCTAATTCGATAATAGCTACCATTATACAAGATTCCACAAGTAAAATGCGCAAGTCATGGAGACTGAATACCGGAATAAAACAGTTATGGTATTGCTTTTGCCTACAAAAGAGATTACTAGTTTTTGAGCGCTAAAATGTATTAAATTAACAAAGCACGCAAGTCTAGAACCACTTTCAACGCATGGCTAGGTACAAAATCGTTGAGATGGTCCATATTTATGCTAACACTTAACTATTGAATATAACTTTATTGCACACCAAACAGAAGATACAACAAAATATATAGATATAAACAATGGTAGTACATCAGGCTGCCTTATATTAACATCGATTTAATTTATAAATAAGTTGTATGGATTCCCCTAGCGGTTAATATTAATGAAAATTTAATTTCTTGGATATACTTTTTATTGGGCCTTGATGAAATGTTTAATTACTTAATGTGATATTTTGCGTACAAAACTTGTGATGATTTAAGTATTATTGCGTAATAATACTAACTACTAACAAATAATGCCTTGTTTATGTTCACAAATGTGGGCAAGAGATATAGACGGAATAATTTGGTTCTCGTATTCGCGAGCAGTCTCCATAGTACTCTAAGCTCTACTTGTGTACATGACGTAACGTGACTTTGATTTAACTAAGACGACCAATTACTTGATACCGATTTGCTCGATTTCACAACTTTATTATTTTATAACTTGCAAATTTAAAGAACTTGTAAACTGGCACAAAATACAGAGTATAATGGTTGATTAACATCGAATAAAAATACGTGTATTATCTTATGAAAATATATAAAAGCAATGAAATATGAATCAACGGCATTTGCCATTTTTATTTCTTTTGCTTAAATGACTTAAAAATTACATTTGTAGTGTAATTTGTTTTAGTATTTTTTTTTTTAATTATACTTATATTTTATGACTTGTTTTAATTAATTTTCGCTTCTTCAGCAAACTTAACATACCGCTTTTTCTTTCACTTTTGTTTAATACCGCATTTTAAGGATTTCGGTCCATGGCTTCAATTAATTTAATTTCTCTTGTGAAAATTGTCGAATACTGTGTGGACTGCAGCCAACGTTTTCCACTCATAAAAGCCATTTATGATCCATTTTGGGAAGCGAATGGTTCCCCGTCACAGTTGTTGGCTATTTACGGTATAAATATAATAGATACTGAAATAAAATCGGCCAAGTGCGAGTTGGATTCATGCACTAAGAGTTCCGTACTCGTACTAATACAATATTAGTTCAATTTTCTACCTGTTGTTATTAATAAAGCGCCACAAAAACAGCAATAATCAGGTTTGTAGATTAGAGGCTTCTCTTGTATATTTATTTTATTTTGATTATTTTTTTTATTTTTCTGCATTTTTCTAAAAATATAATTGAAATCGGCCAGTAAATGCTGCCGTAGCGTAGGTACTTGCTTCCACTTTGAGCAAAATACCAAATCACATAGGTATCCAAAATGCCAAAAAGAACACAAATGTGTGGAGCCAAGTTTCGTAAAGATTCGAAACTACGTCCTGTACGCGCATACGAAACTTCTTGAGAAGAAACATCAATGCATGTAAACACACAAATATACACACTGACAGACAATAGAACATTTTTCCAGAGTCAAAGCAGAAACTCTTCGCTTCGGTCAAGTGTATAAATTTAAACTCCTAAAATCCAAAAATAAGCTTACCATAAATGTTAAAATTAGTCAACGTTGGTTTTTCAAATGAAACGGCTTACACAAAAGCACAGTTTCTCTTATACAAATTAAACATGCAAACTGCGTAGCTCGCGCGTGATTCCATTTAATACTTGAATAAAATTAAACACGTGTAATAAGTAAACAAACGTGACAAAATTAACCCACAGGTGCGTAATTGTGGTGTGTAACTTTGGCTAAGAGCTTGACGGACAATGCTTTGTTATGGAGTCTGTTGCTGTATCTAGTTTTACCCTTAAAAATATGATTTATAAATTTCAATTAAATAGGTCATCAACAGATCATCATCTATAATAGATCTATAAGAACAATGAATGGTTTGAAAAAACGTAGTCCTGCGAGAATACACTTTAAAAATGATATAATAATGACAGTTATATCACTTAATATTATTTTAAAGATTTATCGTTTAATTATTCGGATACATTATAATAACATTACAATAATCAAATATTTTTTCAAAGTTTTAGCACTATTTTTGTATCACCTAACGTTACTTATATTTATTACTAAGGCTATATTTCTCCCTTGTATTAGTGTGTCAGAAAAGATTTCACGCATGTCCTGAAGGCTGATCGTGCGTTATGAAATAGAGACACCGCTCTATACGCTTTATTGAGACGTCGTGATCTGAATGAAGGGAACTGTAAATAAGGCTTTATGTATAGAAATATATACATCTTAACATGTAGTACTTTCTATGTTTACTAACTTGGTTCAACTTATAAGACTACCTTCAGCAAGGAAACTCTTTATTAGCAGAGCTAATAGCTTTATAGCTTTGCGTAATCGACTGTACCACTGTTTTGTAGGTTTTTTTTTTTGATTTGTTTTTGGTCCAGAATTATAGTTTTTGAAATAATAAGAAATTAATGATACTTGTAAATATGTATCGAAAAAAGGAGACAAACAGAAAGGAGAAAATATTAGCATTAACTTTAGCTTGGTCTAAAAAAACTTAGCTTCGTTCCTACAGTTTCAACGGGATCTATAAAATAAACTCTTTGATTCCTACGACTCAATTGTGACTAAGAATTTTTATTATTATTTTTATTTTTAAGGTCAACTCAACTCAACCATAAATTTATGACGTGGTGGCCGAAATGAAGCACATAGACTTAGATATCGATTTTCTCAGACCTTCATATTTATATCTTTTATTCCAATTTTATTATATATATGGATTTACAATAATACTTAAGTTTAATCTTACATACCCAGTACTAATAGGGCGTAAAACGAATCCTGATTATATTATCTGTAACAACGTGTAGCTGAAGGGTGTGACAATACTTAAGGGCGTTAGTCCACTCATCAAAGTAAACCCATCATAGAACATAATTTTGCAAAATTCGAGAAAAAACTATTATTGCGTTCTCCATACAACTTGACCGACCACCTGATCAATTTTTTTTATGGAGAACCAAATTTTTTTTTGTAAAATTTACTTTTATAATAGGTTCACCTTGGTTTGTAGACTAATAGCCTTTAAGTATTGTCACACCTTTCTGTCACACGTTGTATATATTATTTAAGTACTAATTAACAGCAATCAGTGAACCTTATACAAACCTAGACAGCAGTACTCAGAGAGCAACTTATACAGAGAATTTACTCGGGCTGTACAACCGATGGAGAAGAAAGGTTCTATGAACTGGAAGAGACAGGCGTAGGTAGGCCTTGTCATTCGGAATGGTGTTCTAAGGGGGAGGATGTTCAGCAGTGGATGTATTCTGGCTGCTGATGATGATGATGTACTGATTAAAAACATTGGCTAAAAACGCTTAGAACGAAATTAACGGAATGTCCATGATCTTCTGCTTGCCCTGTAATGCACACGCTACGAAATATATCCTGTAAAAAAATTACAGGCTGGCCACCCTACGACGGTGTTCTAGGCTAAGCTATCTTCAGATGATTTGATGTGCTCTCCCACATAAATCGAACAGCATCTAGTTCGATCGAATCAAGATCAGAGGTTGGCCCATAGGTTTAGTCATATGCCTCTCTCTTATTGGTAGAAAAAGTGTATTTGTTGCCGAAATATATATACATAATACCGAAATTAATTGTAATATTTTTTTTACTGAGATTCCGACTTTATTTGCAATAAAAAACCAATAGTCTCAGTCAAATGAACAGAAGTTATTTGAAATAAAACGTAGCATATTTTTACATCAATAAGAGATAAATACATAGAATTTGAATGAAAGAAACTGAAAATAATAATTACATTAAAAAAAATATTTTATCACCATGAACTATTACAAAACCACACTGACAAAAAATAATAAATTAAACTTTGTAATATCGTTCTTTTAATAGTTATTAAAATACCGATAAATCCAGTGCAAAAACGTTCCGTTTCCACGCCACGCCACGCCACGCCACGCCATACAAAAACTATGTTTAAAAGGTTTAAAGTTAAATTAAAAACTTGGTCCGGTTTTTGCCGGACGTCCGAGCGCGGAACTTTGAGCTCGCTTCACTTCCAGCTGAGGGTTCTGACTATCAACTATTCTGTGGCGGGAGTAAAGGCTTGTGTTCAGTATATTATATATTTTTTTTAAATAGTAATACTAATAAATACATTAATATTAAATCATCATTTTACGTCTATGTGACAGTTTCATATTTTGTATATATTTTAAATGGCAGCTATCACCCGCGAAATAAAATGGAATTTATAGAAATTACAAATTTAGAAACCCCATTTGACATCGTCTGGGATTTTAAAAATGATTTCTCAGCACCCCACACCCTATACTCTACAAATTTCAGAGTCAGTGTTGAGTGAGAGTCAAAGTTTGTGGTAGCCTAGTCGGTAAACCTATTGCCTCACAAGCAAAAGGGCGTGGGTTCAAGTCCAGGTTCAGGTATGCATCTCTGTGTTATTCACTAATGTGCATATTAGAATTAATCACCACATGACTAAAATGTGAAGAAAAACATCGTGAGGAAACCTATTTGTCCAAGAAGGTTAATAACTTTCAAAGATAAGTGAAGTCCCCAACCCGCAATTTGGCCAGGGGACTATACATCCTTTCATGGAGAGATTCATTCCCAGCAGTGGGACGCTATGGGCTTATATGTACGTAGCTACAAATTTCATGTGTCAATTAGATCATCTACAACGCTGAAAACTACACCATCATTTAAGTAGTAAAAAAAATAACCCATTTGCATGAACCGACCCTTATGTTTCTCGGTATCGGAAAACACGTCAAACGTTCGAGAGCTGTTTTTCTTCGACTTACCTCAGGCTTTGAAACTCGGGGCTTGTACATACTTGACTCGCATGCGATGCATTGAGGCGACGCAGCTTCTAGGTAAGTGTATTAAACTTCTGGACAATCTGCTACATTGTACTATAATGTTCTATTTTATGTGTAGACCTAGATACATACCACATATATTATGAACCTACTAAATTTAGTACTTAGTAATAAATTTCAGTTAAGAGAAGGTTTAAGGTAAAGTACAAAAGTAATTTCAAACGAGTTCTTTTTTTTAAGCCCTGTCGCCAAAACGACGGGATTTCATAAGTTTGACGTGTATACTAATAAAGAAAGAGATAAAGGAAAATACGTAGCTACCGATTTTGATGCTGTTTTTTTTATATTGAAATGTGAATGAGTCGGGATTGTTTATAACTATGTTTGATCTAAATCGGTCTAAATTGTCTACCTCCACAAAACAGCCGATGACATAATAGTATGTTTTCATAACTCCTCAATATGAGTATCAAATTATTATAAGTGGAATTTAAAATTTAGAAAAACTTCCGACTTTTTTTAGGCAGCCATCTTAGATTTGAAATTATCATAGAGTAAGTATTCTACTAATCAAGCCCTTTCAGTTGATTGTTGATATCCCTATATTGAGGGAACTGAAAAAAAAATTGTACTCCGTCATTTTGCAGCGGCGGCCATCTTGGACCGATTTTCATCAAACATAACTAAGAATACTTCCAATTAAACAGCTTGTAAACAAAAAAATCTAAATCATAATAGGTCCATCCGTTGTAGAGCACATAGAGACAGACACGCACACATACAGACATGTCAAATTGATAACAATCCGTCGTTTTTGCGTCGGGCTTTAAAAAAGAGTTCATATAATTAGGCTATAATAAATTTGAAATCCATGGTGACTGTCTCTATAAATTTTTTTAATTTATTTAGTGTCTATTTTTTTATATTTTCAATTTACTTGTAAAAACTAGTGATTACCGACTTGATTTTGGTAGGCGCTGATATAATTTTTCAGTTAATTATATATCGATTTAGAAATTGGACCACTAAACTGATATTGATACAATTTAAATGGGATCGCTTCGGTGGAATATAAACGCATCAGACAAAAAAAAATATTACAGATCAGTCCAGCCGGCAGCCGGGCCGGAGGAATCAGATATTAAAATTAATACAGTTGTATTTAATACTTCCTACTTTTTTTAGGAAGTAGGTAAAAATGCTTGAATTTGAAGTAATACAATAAAGTTAAAGTTTGTTGCGGATCTGGGACATCGTTTGCGGAACTGTGGGCGTGATCCCCGTTCCGGTCAAGTTTTAGCTCAACATATCTCGTTGGCCATTCAGAGGGGGAACTCTGCTAGCCTGATGGGTACGTTTGGGCATGGGAACTCTTTAATATTAACGTGACCTCATATGGGTCATAATAATTTGTGACTTGCATTTTGTAGGAATTGTATTTAATTAATATATGGTAAAAGTATATTAAAGATTGTGTCAAATAAATATAACTTAAAATATATATAAACATATATATATATATATATATATATAATGGGTATAGAATATAAAGATAAATTACTAGTTTTTAGTACTGTACAGCTTTTTAATTGAATTTACGCGATAGATTAATTTGGTTCTTTTCTTGTCAGAACTAACTTAATTTCTTTTACACTAGTTTCATTCATCTTAGGCCTTAGATCGGTGCTTTACACCACGTGACTTGCAGTCAACGCAAGTGTATTGTCTTAATACATAAAGCAATGACTGGCCTCACAGCGCAGTGGTTAGTACCCCTGACTTCGGCGCTGAAGGTCGTGGGTTCGATTCCCACTCTGGACAAACATTTGTGTGATGAACTCGGGTGTTTGTTCTGTGTCTGGGTGTTCATTATGTATAGTAAGTATGTATTTAAAAATAGTATATGTAGTATATATCAACCATCTGGTTCCCATAGTACAAGCTCTGCTTAGTTTGGGGCTAGATGGCGCTGTGTGAAAAATGTCCGCCAATATTTATTTTATTTATTTATTTTAATCGATGATTTTATTAAAATCTTTCGCGGCACATGCAATAGTAATATTATATTCTCCAGTCTGTTAAAACCTACCACGCCTGACGTAAAAGCTCATAATACCATCGAATAATATCATAACAAAAGATATTTCATTGCAGTTTTTAATCTCCCGCTGCCACATGAGGCTCTTTGCTTTGAGCCGCGTTATTGAATTCACTAGAGTAGTTGAGTATGAATAGGGTAACTGTAATGAGAGGTGGTTACAGGACATTAATAGTTTGTTACTTCTGTACCTTCTGTCACTTCCACAGAAGAACAGACGTAAGTAACTTCTGTTCAGCTGTAGTACTACATCGCTCTTTAGATCTCAGAAGACGTCCACTGCTGAACATAAGCTTCTCCATAATAACACCACCCACTGGTTATTCGTGACTTTTATTATGTCGTCGGTCCACCTACTGGTAGGTTTACTTACGTTGTCTTTCGGTTTATGTTCTCCACTGTATAACCTTTTTTCTCCATCGGTTATCGGTTTTTCAAGCCGTATACTCGTAGCAGCCCATTGCCACTTTAGTTTACAAATCCTACAACTCCTGTTCTTCAGCGAATATCTTCAGTACTGATTCTATCACGCAAAGACACTCCAAGCATAGCTCTCTTACTTGCCCGCTGAGCAACTTTGAGCTAATCTATCAGGCCAAGAAAGTCGGCCAGTAAACGACCACGACTCTGTACCATATTGTCATCACTAGCAACAGAAGTTGAAGTCTCATGTCTTTAGGTTATTCGATACCAATTGTCGCTATCTTAATTCACACTCACACACTACTTTCACTTAGCCAAATTTGTTAAAATCGTATAGTCAATGGCGCCACATCAAACTTCCTCCATTTTTTAGCAGATTACACCCCTGACACCAAAAACAACTCGAAAATTTGTTGAATTCAGTTTTGATGAGAGACAAACTGAGACATAAGTTCGCATGGTCAATAATGTATTAGGTACGTGTTACATCCTCGAACGCATCTTCATTTACCATCAGATGAAATAAATTTTAAAGGATAAACGTTGCATTGTTTGTTCCAAAAAAATCTTAACAAATATCCCTAATACTCTATAAAAAGTTTTACGACCTGTATATTAATTAGTTTAGTTTTTTTTTTCTTTCTTAATAATGAAATGTCTATCAAAGTAAGAAATAATCGTCACCCTGCCTACAGTCAAAGCTTTGCTTTAACACAAAGGTTCTGAAGAGGCACATACTCGCGTTCTATTAACATAATTATGACTCGCTTTTGCCATGCTTTTAAGGGCTTCGCAGTTTTCGGTTTTATGCTGAAAACGTCGAAAACAATGGGTTTTTTTTCAATGTTTGGTTGGAGACAAATTATTTACTATTTTTAGGCTTATTCGCTAAATTCTGCTATTTTGTGCTACTTTATGGCTTCGAAGTATATTTTTTACTAGCAGCTGTCACCCGAGACATTTAGGGTTTGAATTTGCAAAAATCTTTTACTTAAATGACGCACTAAAATATAGGTCTTATCGGTTATAAGTTATATATATATATATTATAGCCCTCAACGGTGTTTTGAATGGATATACAAAATCCAATACTGTGATCCAATAGGGTATTTTACTCGATTTGCGAAAAATTAAAAAAAAAAATTAACAGATAGTCTAGGCAAAAAGCAGGCGGAAAATAAGCTTTAGTTCATAAAATAGCGAACCAAATTATAAAATTGAATTTAAAAGTTTCAGCTTTTTTAATCTATTTGAAAACACCATTGACACCATTTAAAAAGCAGTCGTCATGTTATTACTTCATACAGCTATGTAAACTTAAAAAGTCTCACCTGTCTACTATCAGCGTACCTTTATTTATTTAGCGTCACTGCATTTGCTTATACAGCCGACTGACGTCATGACCACAGAGGAATATGGCGTCCACTGCGACTAGCGTTTTCGTCAAATTACGCACAAAATTCGACAATGCAAAATTTAAATACATTTTTATGGCACATACGGATGAATAAAAATTTTGTGAATATTTTATTGGTTCACTAGTACTTCTAGTATAAAGTCTAATTGGACACTTTTTAAAAATGGGTGTAATACCCTATTCTGGTCGAGTTATTTGTACTTTTGGTAGTGACTAGACCGTATATTCCAAATACCAAATATAAATATTAAAACGAATATTTAAAGCAATGAAAAAATCTGGCTTAAACATATAAAATCATTGACGTCTTTCTTTTACGAACAAAAAACTTGAACAAGAAATTCGCTTGAAAAAGAAATTCGAATTTCTTACATAACTGCTTAAATACACTTTAACAGAAAGCATTAACTACGAGTAAATAGACAATGACAATTATTCTAACATCTCGCAATTATGCAAGAAGTGTTACGACAATTTGCCACCTGGTGTTGCCACATCACTTAATCCTTTGCAGGTGGCAATTCAACAAAACCTAGACTAAAACGTTGATCTAAATTGCTCGGCTTAGACCTAGCTTAACGGGCTATTTGGTATAATTGAGATTGTAGGCTGGCACTAATGACTCCTTTGTCAAAGGGTAACTAGACAGAGTATTAGATTGGTTAGGCTAGTGCTTAGGTCTCAGGGGTAGAAACTGAGAGCTAGCGATATCCTGTTGAAATAAAAAATTACGTTCAATATTACACACAATGTAATATATAGATATGGGGACCGAGAGCTCATCTTATTTTCCAAAGGCTCGTGTTTAAACACCGGTTTAACACACACAAAAAAAATACTAAACGGTTACCAAAATGGATAAATGGTCACCAAAAAAAGTTGTTGCCGAATGTATTCATAAAGTCATTAAAATAATACCTGAACTTACTGCGGACCTTGTTGCCGAAAGTATTCGGAGTGTCATAATTTGGTGACCGTTAAGCCACTTTGGGTACCAAAAAAAATATTTGGTGACCGTTTAAATTATACCCTTTTCCAAAACTTATCGGAGCGTTTGATCCATTCGACGCGTGACGGCATCTATACCAACATATATGCATTGCCATTCAGCGTGGTAATGCGGCTAGCATGCTAGGCAGGCTGCCCTCTGGTGGTGGGGTGGAGATTTACAGACCATCATTTGGATGGTCTGTAAATTTTAAATGGTTTACACGTAATCTTTCTGCTATATATTCTACTAGTTAAGCTCTTATATTTGACACCCATATTTAGGGAATTGAGAAAAAATTTTGTTCTCCGCCATTTTGTCGGCGGTCATCTTGGACCAATTTTCATCAAATAGCTAAAAACACTTCCGACCAATACAGCTAGTCATGCCACCAGCGTCTGTCACTCGACCCTTGTTTATATCCCAGTAATAGATACATTGTCATCATGTTTAGTCTACGCGCCCACGCAATAACATACGATGGGACTTACTGGAACGCTGAGATGACAAATCTCCTCGTTAACTTAGCTCTAGCCTTAAGGACATTTATTCACTCTATATTCAGACTTCATTGAGGTCACATGTATTAATTAAATAATTTAAATCGATTAAATTGTTTTTAAAAAACATCATCACGCGCTTCCCGAACAAGTCTGGCGCAGCCGTACGGATTTTTCACAATTTTCGCAAGTTACTACGTGTCGCGATCGCCCCTAAATCTGTGACGCGAACTAGCAGCTTTTCGAAAACCGACTTTACGCGGAAGTGGAAATCTCGAACCAAATAAATTCGACTCCAGTGGAAGAGCGTGAATCAAGAAGCTGAAGTAGAGTCAGGAGGACATGGGATCGAGCAGATTGTGAGTAAACCTTCTCACATCCTGTATTCATATTCCTGTGTCTTTTCCGATTTTTCCTCTCGATCACAAATTATCGGGTGGAATAGTTATAGTTTATCTGATTTTGGTTTACACTTAAATAGGTAACGTTCAGATTAGTTTAAGCATAATTTATCGCAATTAACATTATTGTGATAAATAATTAATTATATTTACATTCTTTTTACACTAAATCGGTAAATTGAATAAATTAATTTTAAGAAATATTAGGTAAATTTATAAATTAAGAAAAATGGAGTACAGACCAATTCCTAAGGAAATTTTGGCAGTAATTCCTAAATATGACGGAGACGAACAACAATTAAATCTCTTTTTGTCAAAATGTGATTATGTGGTTAACGGGAGCAGAATTGCGGGAAACCTAGCTCAAGAAACTTATATTTTCCATTCAATTACTAGCAGATTGACTGGTAGAGCCGCAACTCTCCTCAGTGATAACCCTAATATAAATACTTACGAACTTGTTAAAGATATACTGACCCAACACTTTGGTGATCCGCGATCGGAAGAATGCATAGCTATAGAACTAGAGTCACTTAAATTAAAACCCAGTGAAACATATATCCAATTTTGTCATCGTATCCAAAGCGTAAAAAGCTCACTTTTCTCTAAAGTAAACAGACTAGTTGATGAGGGAATCAAAGCAGCAAAAATGATCGTTTACAATAACATGGCTTTAAATGTGTTTTTATACAATCTACCGGAAGATATGATCCGCATAGTTCGATTAAAAGGTTGCTCAAATTTGGAAGCTGCACTAAGCATTGAACAGAAGAAGTAAATTTCAAATTTCAATATGACGCTAAAAATAAAATACTTAAGCAAACCTCACTACAGTCACCAAACATGAGTTCGCAAAATACATTAAAACCAGTTATTACGCCTCAAGGTTTTAAACCATATTTTAACCCTAACCAACAATTTAAATTCGGCATTAATCAAGGTCAAGGTTTTAAACCGAATTTCATGCAGCAATTACGATTCTCTCCACCTGCACAAAATTTTAAATTTGGAACGCCCCAAAATTCGCCTCAACGCAATTTTGGTCAGGCACCCGTTCAACGTGCACCGTTCCAACACGGTGGTTACAAATTCGGTATTCCCCAACAACAGAATTTCAGATTTGGAATTCCAAACCAGCACGCAAATCAATTTAGATTGCCTGCACCTCAAGTACAAGCACCTCGACTCCAAGAGTCGGATGTAACCATGCGTACTGCCCCTGTAAGACAAAATTTAACTATGAATGAACCCTTCTATGATACTGAAAACTCAATACAAGAATATACACAAAATTATGAAAATGACGCGCAAGATAATGACTACGCTAATTATTGTAATTTAATGGAAAATTTTGACGATATGCATTCCGCATTTCCCGATAACGCCTATCCGGAAAATATGTACCCTGATATACCCGAACATCCGGAAAATTTTCAGGTTACAGCCTCAGCGGATGTGGTGAAGTAATAAGCCTTAATTACTGTGACAGTATATTGAAATTACCACACATATTAATCCCGGAAATCAATTCTAAATTTCTAATAGACACAGGAAGTAGTCGTTCCTTTATAAGCCCCGCTAAAGCTAATGAATTTTTCGGTGCCTATAAATACTACGAACCTTTTAAAGTAATTAGTACACACGCTCAGAGCGTACATGACGAAGCTATATTTATACCTTTGTTAAAAACTTTCAAAAGCACACTTCGCCAAAAATTCTATGTATATGACGTAGACAATCGCTATGATGGATTGATAGGATCAGATCTTCTATCAAAATTGGGAGCCAACATCGACATGCGCAACCAAATGTTGCTGACGCATAATGCATGCATCCCCATTTTATACAACCCACCTTACGAGGTTGAGGTACCACCACGATCGGAAATGAGAGTAAGAATTCCCACCAATTTACAACAAGGTGATGCAATAGTAGATTACGTACAGTTCCAAAATGGTGTCCGTATGCCTAGCGCTCTTGTTAGGTGTGAAAACTATTTTGCAGAAACAGTAATCCAAAATACATCTGAAGTAAAAGCTATTATAACCTTTAAAGAACCTTTTCGTGTAACTGTATTTGAAAATGAAGAATGCAAGGTGAACTTTACGAAAGATGATTGTACGATTGATGAGTTGCTGAAAGAAAATCTAAAGAAAATTCGATTAGATCACGCAAACTCAGAAGAACGCGAATGTATTTCTAAATTATGCTACGAATATCGCGACATATTTTATTGTGACAAAATACCGTTGTCTTTTACTAACCAAGTAAAACACAACATCAGGACAACTAACGAAGACCCGATTTATGTAAGACCTTATCGACACCCACCTGTCATTAATCAGGAAATTCAAAAACAAGTTGATAAACTTTTAACAGATAACGTAATATCTAACTCACACTCACCTTGGAGTGCACCTGTCCACCTGGTACCCAAGAAAATAGATGCATCTGGAGAAAAGAAATTTAGGATGGTAATTGACTATCGCCGCCTTAATGAAATCACAGTTGATGACAAGTACCCGCTACCTAATATTACTGACCTCTTCGATAAGATAGGTAAAGCACAATATTTTAGCACGATAGACCTTGCTAGCGGCTATCATCAAATTGAAGTAAATCCAGCAGATAGAGCAAAAACGGCATTTACCACACAATCTGGTCATTTTGAGTTCAAAAGAATGCCGTTTGGTTTAAAAACTGCACCGGCTACCTTTCAGAGAGCAATGGACAATGTTCTGCGCGGTCTCCAAGGTACCCATTGCCTGGTATATCTTGACGATATTATAGTGTTTTCCTCGAGCTTACAAGAACACGTCGAAAAACTGAGGAAAGTTTTCGATAGACTCAGAGAAACCAATTTAAAAGTCACCCTTGACAAATGCGAGTTCCTAAGAAAAGAAGTTTTGTACTTAGGACACACCATCACTAAAAATGGCCTTATGCCAAATAACGACAAAATAAAAGCAGTAATGAATTTTCCATTACCGCGAACATCTACGGAAATCAAAAGTTTTCTTGGTTTGGTAGGTTATTACAGGAAATTCATTAAAGATTTTGCTAAACTGACGCAACCTTTAACATCAAGTTTAAAAAAGAAAAATAAAATTGATTGCACAAAACCGGAATATGTAGACGCATTTGAAAAGTGCAAAGAGTTATTAATTAACGCACCACTCCTACAGTTTCCCGATTTCGATAAACCGTTCGTCCTTACGACGGATGCGTCCAATTTTGCCGTAGGTGCTGTCCTTTCACAGGGACCTATTGGTAGTGATAAACCGATAGCGTATGCAAGCCGTACATTAAACGATGCCGAAACACGGTATAGTACAATTGAAAAAGAACTGTTAGCTATTGTTTGGGCTACAAAGCATTTCCGACCATATCTATACGGGAAAAAGTTTACAATTTACACGGATCATAGACCCCTTATTTGGGCCAAATCAATAACTGAACCAAACAGTAAACTCACGCGATGGAAACTGCGTTTAGCGGAATTCGATTATGACATTAAACACAAAGCAGGAAAACAAAATTGTAACGCAGACGCTTTATCACGAATACGTATAAATGCTTTAGGCGAAAAAGACGATGTATCAATGAAAGTTAATATTGATAAAATCGAGAAAAAACTCAAACAACACATCAAGGACGTGACCAATGAAATCGAACGATTAAGTAAAAATAAGACCGGTTCTCCTCGCGCTTCTACATCGCGCGAACGCACACAATCCCCGATTGTTATTTCCTCTGATTCAGAGAAAACTCTATCTATTAGTAGTGGAGGTAGAAAATCGCCTTACTCATATCCATCCCTAAGCAGTGTTACTGCATCTGCATCAGAAGGACGAGACGATATAAGTACTATAGGCACAATCCATTCAGCACAAGATCTTGATACGGATGGTATGCATATATTACAGGAGGCTATAGACACAAAGCCGAACCAAATTCTTGTATTCACTTGGAACAGAGACCAACTATCTGTCAAAGACTTATCTAGGGATAAACAAAAGGTATTGGAAGTGCATTTACCTCTTAATAATCCGGAATTAGTGAAACGATTTCTAAAAAGCTATATTAAGCCAAAAATTAAATATTTCTTTTATTTCGAGGATTCGTTACATCGTAAGCAATTTTCGGAAGCAACTATTTTCCTGTTTCAGAAAGGAACTGTTAAATTTTACGAGTGCACAAATAGAGTAATATATGTAGAAGATGAAAAGGAACAACGTAGTATAGTGCTGAAATATCATGTAGGAAAAAATAGTCATAGAGGAATTAAAGAAACATTAGTACATTTAAGACGAACATTTTACTGGAACAAAATGGATGAGACTGTATCCAGCATTATAAATTCATGTGAAATTTGCCGAAAAATGAAATACGATCGTAAACCCTTAAAACCTGAATTACAACTAACGCAAACACAAATACGACCATTCCAAGAGTTGTTTATCGATACATTTTCCATTGATGGAAAATACTATCTTACAATTGTAGATGCCTTCAGCAAATTAGGACAAGCGTTTGAGATAAGTTCTAAGTCAACCCCAGAAGTAGTCAGAGCACTGATAAGGTACTTCTCATTATATGGTACACCAAATAGAATCAGTTCGGACCCTGGTACCGAATTTAATAATACACTACTGAAAGAAATGTTATCTTTTTATAAAATAGACATTCATATCGGTACACCTCATAACCCCAACTCTATGGGTGTAGTTGAAAGATTCCATTCAACAATTATCGAAATATACAGAATAGCTAAATACGAACAAAAAATAACTGACGCCTCATCTGTTATGACATATGCGATAATGTCTTATAACCACACTATTCATTCGACTACAGGGCTTACCCCATTTGAAGTAGTTTTTGGCCATACAGAGTCCAACAACGCTTTTAACGTAGATTTCAACAAACAATTCACACAACAACTAGTCAAGGAACATGTTAAACGTACTAAACACTTATATGAATATCTGACCGACAAAATTATCGATACTAAAAGAACTGAAATAAAGAAACGAGGTGGTGAAAAAGAATTTGACATAGACGTAGGAGATACGGTGTTCATCAAAGGTGTCAATGTTAGGCGAGGTAAAGACAAGCCACGATACCAGACAGCTCAGGTCAGCGGACCTATAGAAAGAAACATTGTGCCGGTTGTTACACATAATAGGAATACTAAAGTTCCCATTAAAGATATCAAGCGCCCTCCACAGGTTAATCCTCTTCGTGATCCAGGCGGGGGCCCTTCAACTTCAAAGGATTGAAAAGAATCCTGGACTGCTACCTATAAAGGAA
The DNA here is from genome assembly GCA_947049295.1 of Ligdia adustata. Classification (NCBI taxonomy): domain Eukaryota; kingdom Metazoa; phylum Arthropoda; class Insecta; order Lepidoptera; family Geometridae; genus Ligdia; species Ligdia adustata. The sequence continues at coordinate 1,998,188 of OX346221.1, forward strand.
GGTCAGGCCATAGTTAGCCATGACACATGGACTATCATTAAAATCCTAGATTTAAGAATGTTATACGAGGACCTAGAGTTAAATATTAATACATATGTAAGACTAAAAGAACAAGTACAAAGCTGCTTCGGTAACAAAACATTTGATTCCGATTTTATTGAAATAGAGGTACAAACGGATTATACTATGAATATAACTATAGAAAAGTATAGAGAATTAATTCCATCAATAAGGTATAAGCGCGGTCTATTAAACCCTATTGGTTCTTTGATCAAAACTATTACTGGCAATCTTGATAATGATGACGCTATAAGATACGAAAAACTAATCCAAGAAGTTAAATCAAAACAAAACGTATTAGATTATAAAATGACAATTGTTTCCGAAATGTTGGGTACGAACACAAATAATACTAACTCTACCAAAAGCAATTTTATACAGATTGAGGAAAGTATCGAAGATATTAACCGCAATCTAAATGAGTCCAAATTAACACAATCTAGATACCGCATTATACACATCTATAACGCGTTTATACATAACTTTCAAACCCTCTACATGAAGTTAAATGAAATTGAAACAGCCATTGCTTTTGCTAAAGTTCACTTATTACACCAATCTATTATAGACACAGACGAATTAATATTGTTACTAAAGGAAATCGAAAAAACTGAACAACTCGTTTTTCCAGCAAACCTAGAAAACATAGTTAACATTGAACAATGTATAGAAATAGAAGCTTATATAAAACAAAATCAGATAAAACTTATAATGCATATTCCCCTTGTTAGAAACGAAGTTTACAACTATTTTAAATTGATTCCTTTGCCATTATATAACAAATCCAATGACCTTACCTCTCTTATTATTCCTAAACATCCCTATATCCTTGTGAAAGGGTTGAAAGCAAAGCCGCTTTCTCAATCATGTCGAGAAGTAGATGAAGATCGTTTCCTGTGCTTCGAAAACGAAATTTCACCGATAACTGATGATGATTGCATTATTGACCTCATGCAATTTACTACAAATATAACAAGTTGCCACCCAGTCCCTGTTGTAATTGATGACGTAAAGGCTGATCTTATTCAACCTAACCGATGGATTATTTATGCAAAAATGGAAACTATACTCACCAAGAACTGCGAAGACGAGATAACGCAGGAAACCCTTTCCGGTACATACATTTTAACCATGGACGATGATTGTTATGTCGGAATAAAGGAATTGAAGCTGAAAAGACATCTAAGCCAAGGAAAGGCCGAAATTGGCAGGAAGTTTCCGGTAATCAACTTACCAGCAACACTGACGAGCACGTCAGGTCGTATGCAGCGAAAACCTGTCAACCTCAACGGAGTCGATCTTTCCGATACTCGATTCCTGAATTATTTATTGCAGAAAAGTGGAAGTGAGATTAGTGATAGTGAAAGCCAATATAGTGCTATAGCATATAAGAGTGTTAGTATAGGAAACGTAGTATTTTGTGTAATCATAGGTATTTGTATAACCTTAATAATGTGTAAAAGTAAAATTAAGAAATTGTGTATTCGAGATAATCCTCACCCTTCGGATAATCTCGAACTTGCGGAGGGAGGAATCATGCCACCAGCGTCTGTCACTCGACCCTTTTTTATATCCCAGTAATAGATACATTGTCATCATGTTTAGTCTACGCGCCCACGCAATAACATACGATGGGACTTACTGGAACGCTGAGATGACAAATCTCCTCGTTAACTTAGCTCTAGCCTTAAGGACATTTATTCACTCTATATTCAGACTTCATTGAGGTCACATGTATTTATTAAATAATTTAAATCGATTAAATTGTTTTTAAAAACATCATCACGCGCTTCCCGAACAAGTCTAGCTTGTAAACAAAAATAAAACATTAACACAGACACGCCGAACTTACCATTAAAAAAATGATTTCCAACAGCCATTACGGCAGGCGCCTAAAGAACTTTAGCAGTTATTTCAATTGAAAAATCAAACCTCTGCTCTGAGCCGATTTTGATAAAACTTTAACAGGACATCTACGACAAATTAGGTAACAAACATTAAGAAGAAAAAACCGTCGAATTGAGCACCTTTATATCAAAATCACTGAAATGCATGCAGTTTTTTTTATATTAACTAATTTAAAAATTACACACGAAAAGAAAATGAGAATTGAAGTTGACTGACTGTCACCTATAAGTTTTTATTTTGACTATTGAAATAAATAGTCTGTGTCTTCACTTATATTCCGTCCGTACAAGAAGCGTGACGTGTTAAAAGCAATTACGGATATTAATTAGAGCTGGACGTGGCGGGACTTGTGCTACACTGACCAACAGCAGGCTGAAGGCTTAGCTAAACAGGATTATCGATTAGGTCAATACTATGCGAAAGGTGGTCATCAAACTCACCGTGACGGGTAAAATTTTTTATGGCTATTTACATCGAGATTCCAATTCCGGGTTGAAGTTATACTAAAAATGTTTTTTTACACAAAGACTTCTCTCTGCTCAGTACACCCTTATGCGTAACTTTGAATATCATAATACTTAAAGAATTAGCGTGACTTGATAGCATTAAGTAATCAAAAATTATGACATTTTACGGTTTCGTAGTACACCGTCCATCTGTTCGTCAACCTGTCTGTAGGTGATTGGTCAGCTTTTGCCCTTATTATGCGTGAGGTATGAATCAAAATAATCAACCTAAAACAAACTTAGGTACCTATAATGCTATAAGACTTGATATGGGAATAGTATACGTCTACCTATATTTCTTAGTGTCTCTTAGTTATGCTATCACTATATTAATTCAATCGTTTGTGTTTGTATACCTACCACTTGTGCGTGTTATCACCCGAATGCGAAGGAAGGAGGGTTATGTTGGTTCTTCGAGTGTATGTATGGCACGCTCTATAGCGTAAACGGTTTGTCGTATTTTTATGTGAGTAGTGTCAATAAATTCGTCTTAGTCGTGAGAGTGACTCAGAGTACCTACATAAAAAAAAGTAAGGATGATGTTTAAAGATTTAGCAGTTGGTTTTTTTCGAAGTCGCTTCTAACTACTTATTATATCACACATTATGGGTCTTACTCATAAAAATCCTTACCTATATTATCATGTGTCCAAGATCTGTAATTAAAAATATTATTCCATATTCAATGTTTCCTATTTACCATTACCAATGGTTCGCAATAATTATTGGATGTACAAAAGCCGTTCCCGTTTCCACACCAATTTCGTGTAACATACTGATACTGAATAGGCTTTGAAATATCAGTGTAGTTATTCCCGCTATGAATGATACTCAACTATCATCAGTTTTCGATTTTCACGCGCCATTTATTTATCAGACCTATTGTAATGGTTTGTACAATCGCGTAGGAAAGGCAAACGTTGACAGCGATGTTTGTTTTTGATCGAAATAGTTGTTATTTTAATGAATACTCGTACTATAATTTTGATTTATTACGAAAACCAAATTAATATTATGATGAGTTGGGGCTGGTTTGTGACAGAGCGCAATAATTATTTTCATTTTTTTATTCTTAAAGTTGCAACAGTAAACAACAATATAATATTTTGTTTTCAGTTGCCAGTTAAGTATTCTATTTGTATTTGGGTGAATGATCAAAATTTTTAACATTTCGGAATGTTTAGTCCTAAAGCTCGGCATTTACGTGGTGAAAAACTGCAGTAGAGTTGATTTTTTTCTACACTTCAGTGGTGATGAGGACCCTAGACTCAAAAAACGCCAATTTTATCTTTCAACTTTTTGGGGCTTCTAATTCGTAGTTATATCAAACGAAACATTAAAAAAACAAGCTCTTCCTTCTTTTTCTTCTTCTTTGAGAAACCTTTGCATCAGAGTTTCAGGGAATGAAATAAATATATTATTTGACACAAATCGATCGTAACTCTAGTAGCTAACTATACAACGTGTAACAGAAAGGTGAGACAATACTCAATGGTTACAAATTGTGTGAAAATACATAATGATCTACCCATCACTTGAAACCATTGCAGGACAACGTTCTTCAATTTTGTGAAATAGAATAGGTTCACTTTGATGGGTAGAATAACACTGTTAAGTATTGTCACACATTTTTATTACACAATGTATAAGTCTTCTAAGATTTTAGTAGGTACTTACAGATTTAATGTCTTATAAAATGTTGTAGGCTTTAATAGAATTCAGATTATGTGCAGTAATTTTTGTAATAAAATAGCCTTGTCTTAACTTTTACTTTATTTTACCTCTTTAACTAACACTTTTGGTCTTAACTATACCATCAGTCGTCACATTCATCAAAAAGTCATCCAAACACTAGCTGCGAGTATAAACGAGTTGTTTACTCCGACGCAATAAACTATCTCATTTCGCAGCTCCCGATGAACTTTTTAATTAAACTTTCCCATTTTATTGAATAGCTCGGTGCACGTTTGCGGCGACGTTATTATGACTAAGACAATTACTTTTTTATTAAGTGATAATACACGCTCTGAGAGCAGAGGCGAATATTTTTGGAATAAGTACAGGGAAATGTAGTTTTAATCATTTACGACGGCAGTCGCGGTGTGATGCGACATAGTCTCTGGAGTTCGAAGCATGGCGGGGCAGGTGTTCTAGTTATGAGTGAATTTTTATTTTTGGGTCTGAATGGTGTGTGTACTTATGTGTTTTTAAATGTTGCACTGCATCCTTGGCTTAGGAGAAATCCTACTAGAGTCTATGTATGTAATAATGTTAATATTCATTTATGCCTTAATCGTCAGGCTATATTGACCTGCCGCTGGGTATAAGCCTTCTCTTCCTTGTGCTATTCTTCGCCTTGTGTCATTATCATTAACGTTTGTCCTGCCATAGATTTGATATCGTTGAGAAAAGTGTTTAGCGCGTTACTTGAAGTTTTCATTTTAATCTACTTACTTACAAAATGTTTACAAAACTCTATTTCTTAGTGTTAGTAACTAACATTTTTATACATTTGATTAAAGTAAATTTACCTAACCTGATTTTAATTAAATTATTTAACCACACCAGCGTCACTGAATGGATAACTTATTTCTTATAGAATCAGAAAACATTAGCTAAAGAACTAATTACAAAAGTAAATGGTAGATGCATAAGCGTATTTTATTAATTTCTTCCATTTCATTTCACGCTAGAGAAAATATTAAATAACTAGTTATTTTAATGCTCTTTCTTAGTAAATAGATCTACGCAGTTTGTTGATTAGAATCTTTTCCGCTATGTCGCATCGCGCGTTTCCGCGTTTTAAGTCATCAAACAATATTTAAAAAGAATATGACTACCTACTTTCATTACGGCAAGTACCGATAAATTTCTTTCAGTTTTTTTATTATTTTCAAATCAAACCTCGTGACTGTTTGTGATAATGTTAAAATGGGACAATACAAGAGATTTTCAATTTTCAAAAAAACAAGAACTTGATTTCCCGGATGGGTATATTCGAGAAATCAAGTAACATAAGATATAAAAAATATTGTCAAATTGAATATTTCCTCATTTTGGAAGTCTGTAGAAAAACGTAACGTTATGCCATATACCTATATTTTTTACTTTAAAATATTATTGAATTCAGGGTACTCAATAAAACTAAGGATCCGACATATAATTTGTATTAAATCAACAATATTCCTTAGTCTTTACAATTCTTTGGCGTAATCATCAGCTCGTTTAGGTACATTTAACTATAATTTAATTAATTATTAAATTCACATAATTTAATCTGCCGACGTAGCCTAAATAAACACCTACTTATTTATTTAATTTATTTATTAATACTTTATAATAATTTACATTTTCTTTTTTAGATATTTTATGGGGTAAATCTATGTGTTATTTGCCCATACGATAATTAAAACTATAGGTATTATTTGGCACTGTTGAAGCTTGGCTGCGGATCCAGGTGACGTCACTGTAACAATAAAAAACATTTATTTGTATAATAGCTTAATATATTAATCTAATAATTTAGGTAATTAATTTGTAGCACATCTTGACAAGCACGTCATGAGGAAAATTCTGAATGAAATGACGATTTTTAAGGTAGGTACGAATGAATATTGTCCTTAATATACTATTTATTAGTATATGGGTTGATACCCATACTAATAAATAGTAAACTCTAGAGTAAACAGTGGTGATTATAAAGCCTCAATACTGGGTTAATGAATATTGTGGGTAATATTCCACTCTAATACCAACCTGATAACCGAAAAGCGATATCGCTTACGGATAAAAAATAGCTGTTTTCTAGAATTAAGTACAAATTCGAATTCCCATTGTTAACTTTGTTCATCAAGAAGTAGATCCCGTTTTATCTAGTACCTATAAAAAGTATAAAAACATGTGCAAAAATAGATGTTACTTTCTGTCCTCGTCAATTATAATTAACAATCTAAACTCTAAATTATTCAGCGTCAAGAACTTCGAAACCTCAAAATCATTGCCGGAACTTGTCTAGTGAATATTTTAACCATTTTAAGAAGCAAGCTGAGGCCCCTGTCGTAAGATTTAACACCTGACAATGGCTTGGATTTTACGGGCCAGCCCTATATTTAAAAGGCCTTCCCTGTTTTGCTTTTGAAAGCCCTTGGCAATTCAATTTGGTACCTTTATAGGGGTGACGGCGAATAAGATTACGAATTTTCATCCGCTGAAATTTTGAAAGGCTATTTTTTGGTTAATGTTATTTTAATTTTCTGCTGGAGGACTCGGTAAATGGGAAGAAGGGACGTGCTGCCGTCTCACCAGATTATTTAATAAACACGTTTTACTGTGATTTTTAAAAAAACGCCTACTTGTAATGACTAAGCAGTCAAATAAATCAACAACTGATATAAAGTTTTTAAAAAATAAATTAAATTAAAACCAAAAATCTCTAAATTAGCAAATAAATCTAAACCGCGCCTTAGAAATCGCTGATTTAACTCAAATAACCGAACAAAGCGATGAGCGGTGAAAAAGCCAGATAGAACAACAAGCATACACTTATTTTTTTGATCGTATAGCTACATCGGAAGAGCCTAAGCTCTTACTAGACATTTTAGATCACGCGATGATGTTAGCTATTTAAAAATAATACTATCCGGACCAATAGAGCAACAAGCCATGAAATCGAACCATTCTGTTCCGTAAAAGTACAAAAAACAAACGCTTACTAAACGTCGCATTTAGCATCGTTCTGAACATATTGCAGCCGCACTAAACATTTGCTAAGCACATACTTAACACATCCGTCAGTCGTTTCCGCGTCATGTTGCAAGTTTATGCGTTCGACTGTAATGTAAGGGCCGGTTCAAACATGCGGTGCGTAGTCGGCGCGGCGCCTGAGCGATGTCACTGCGGTGGGCTGACGGACTCAGGGTTCGTCTTCCTTATTGCTTTGGCATTGTGTAGATGCCTCTACTACAATTGCGTGCAGGATTTAAGTTTACGGAACACCAAATATCTTCTGATGGCCGTTGTAAAATTTGAGACGCAGCCCGGCTGGCCACTGTTTCGATTCTAGTTTAGACAACCTATGAGCTTTTTCCTCACGTGTACATTAATAAAATGTTAAATACTATTTGCTACATTAAATTAATAAGTATTTGCTCTTACGGTGAAAGACATCTTGCTTTACGCGATAACACTGAGAAAGTGGCTTATAAAATTGAATGAAGTGTTCAACCCACAAGTTTTGCCAGCGCGGAATACTTCCTTCATAGAGAAGATCTATCCCCAGAAGTAGTATGCTTTGAGAATTAATACGATACCCGTTACGTCACGGTATGTATACATGCAAAAAACAATTGCAATGGGGCACCACACTGCACTATTTGAAACGGCCTTAAAGGCGGTTACTGCTTGAATAATAAAAACGAAGAAATAATCTCTTTCGAAGAATGTTAGCGAACTTCTATTGAGAGTGACACGCGTCAAAAATGTACTCATACCGACATAGAAGACAAGCTCTTATATATGTAGCTATAGGCTTACTATACAGTAATACTAAAAAGAAATATACCTAGTACAACACTAAATAAATCACGTCACACTAAGAGGAAGGCAAAAGTTTGTTTGTGTATTTTTAGTTACTCCTTCACGCTCAAACGAGATTTGGATGAAACGCACAAAGATAGCTTGTGACCTGGATTATAACATGAGCTAACATTTCATCTCGAAAAATTATATTTCATATTCATTTCAGGAAAATGCAGTGTTTCCATGGATATTCAAATTACAGCGGGTAACTCAGAAAAGCGCAGCTAGTTCGAGATAAAATCATTTTAGAACAACGGTCCTCTGTGGTTGGCCGGTGAATCAGGCAGACTGAGAGGAAATTGTCTTCTGAAATGAGACGGTGAGCCATAACTCATCGGGCTCTCAATGCCGCTTTGGTTCCAGTAATCTCATTACTACACTTCCGCTGCCGTTATTTCGCTTTAGCAGGAATTACGTTTCAAAGAAACTGCTTATTATTTTTGGAGGGTAAGTGTTTTTGGTTCTGAAAGCGCTATGGGATTATTGGTGAGTGTATTTGAATGGAATTTGTTTACAAAAATATAATCTTGATAATAAGTTTGAATGTTTGGATATTAATTTGGAAAATTTACAACGATATTAAATACTCGTATAGTTTTGACTGTTAAAGTAGCTTTTTAGTTATATATATATTTGTATCTCGAACACTTACTCATACAAATGAACTAAATCCCAATATTTAACTACTAAGTAAGTAAATTCTTATAAAGGTCTGGAAGTGCGCTTGTTACCAATATAAATGCATTTTTGGTAGTTTTTTTGTCCTATTTATTTATTATCAATATTGTATTTTTTTCAAAAAAATATTTTTGTATTGTATTGTAAATTATAGTTTCTTATAATTGACACCAGTATACGCTTGGGTGATTTACCTCAAGAGTATACAAAAGCACTAATCGCACCGAAAGATATGACTATAGTGAAATGTAACATGGAAACTAAAATAAAAATTCTTTACTCTACTTTGTTCATGAAGACAAGATTATCAATCTGGATGAAAATGGTAATAAGCACACAGTAACATTGCAAAATGTAATTTATTTTAACATTGGTAAGTAAATCATATAATATGATTTACTTACCAATGTTAAAATAAATTACATTGCTATTTTTAAATAATCTGCCTAACATTTCACTTTCAAAAACATCCAATCACAGTTGCAAACTTCCTAAACAATCCCAACACACTCAGTAATAATCAGTTCTCAAAACAAATAGAGCAGCCCCACTTACCCAGATATAGGCTCGAACAGTTTCCTAACAAACAATTTCTAATTTAGCCAACGTTTTAGACTAGTATTAAACCCTCCATCTGGCACGTAATTTACAGACCATTAATGTACAATTCTCGTCGTTTTGTCGAGGCCGAAACGGTCTATTCTGAACGTTTTAATGATGCCTTCGGTGATTATGATTCGGACAATGATGCTGCCGATAGAACTTGAGTGTGTATGCTTCTGGTATCGTGGGTTATTTAGATGATTGTAATATTTTATAGGTAGCTGCGGTTTAACTTGCATCGTGCAAATATAAATGTGCAGTTTTTTACAATATTATTGAATAAATTTACAATTTCATATATTTACTGATGAACAGGTAAGTATTAAACATTTATCTTTAAATTGCAGATCGAGAACTTCATTTATCGCTCAATGCTATCTACAAACGTTCTCTGACAAGTAGATTTGTTTAAAATATTTAAATCATGTTCACTTTTAACATGGAAATATATATTCGAAATTAATTTTAGGTTAAATCATTGTCTTCGAAACCCGGCGACTAACGTCGCCAGCAAAGCAGAGCTACGAAAGTAGCAACAGTGTATATTTGTTGTGCTTTAATATTCTATAAAATGTTCTACTTAATAAGCATCTAATGTGTGTCGTTTCAATTAATTCTAGTATTTAAAGCATTCCTTTTCTGTTGAAACCACGAATTTATTTAGTACGTTATTCTTAGTCTCAATCAGTAGTAACGTAAGAATCAAAATTTCCTTTCGCACTTATACCATTCTTACTTTACTTAACTCACCTCTTTCAATCTTAGGATCACTATTAGCGGAGTACAGCGCTACGGTTGCATCTTCTCTGTACAGGTCTCCGACCTTGGCTTCGCACCGCAGTATGGGTGCTCCGCGCTCGTAATGTGCAGGCCACAGCTGGATCTGAACCTGAAGCTCAGCGTGAACCAGCCCGTCTGGCGCGGGGCGGACTTCGTGCTTCAAACTCTTTGTACTCGAAATGTCTTGGGTTACCTGAGGACAAGTAGAATGGATCGAATACTTGGATTTGTTTGAATGGAAATCTGTGCAATTTAATAGAGTCGAGTCATTATTATTTTTGCTAAACATAGTTGTTTATGATTACACAACAAAAAAAAAAAAAAAAATAGCGCCGACAAAAAATGTGTATAATATATATGTAATTCGCCATTTTGACTTCTTTAGTCTTTTTCTTCTCTTGGTGTCAGCGTCATTTTGTACCTCATTTTAAGATTTACAAAACTAACAAAGTACCTGCGTACTTTGAAATTCCAACCACAGTCTAAAAATATGTAAGTATAGCAGTTGCAATGTTCCAACTCTGTCGGTACAAAATTAAACTGTTGTAAACTGAGCGAGGCAGTGGTTAATTCATAAACTATATTGCAAACTAAAGTTGGGGCTACTGGTTTTCACTTGCAAATACTTAGTTGCTTTTACGAGCAAATTCAATGTTTATAAGCGGACATACTATACATATGTAGTCAATTTAATAATTATTAGTAAATTACGCTATCTATCTATGTATATAACAATGAATCCCTATATCCGTTGGTCACACCATCACGCGTGAACGGCTGGACGGATTTCACATTTTTTGTTGTTGTGTTTGTTATTGTCAAATTAATAATCGCAGCCGTTCTCGAGTTTTAGTAAAACAATCGACCCATGCCGATATAGCTGATTTTAGTCTTGAAAGGATTGTCGTACTCCTAGGAAGGTTTAAAAACGTGATAAACATACATAACTATTAGGGGGTACATAGTTCGGCGGGTCAGCTACTCGTTTATAATTCATATGATTGATGCAATTTCCTTGGTCTTTTTGAGTTATCAACTTAACAAAAAAACTGATATTCAATCAACAGATCCAGTAAATGATCACGCATATACGTATACGCACATCATCTCCTTATGCATATAAGGAGATGATGTGCAGAATCCAATAAGTTTTATCTAGTTTCTAACAAATGGTAGAAGCGAGTTCGAAAAACCCGACTTAAGCAGTCGGGTTATCAGAGTATATACGTGTATATCACCCCTATTTTATTTATTTTTTTACGTACCCAGTGTCACTATCACGACTAAGACAAATCTATTGACACCACTCACATAAAAATACGATAAGCCGTGTAGGCTCTAAGGCGTGCAGAAATATACGAGTACATACATACGTACATTAGAAATACATTACCCTCCTTCTTTAACAGCCAAATAAAAAAGGAGGATTAACTCAAACCATCGGATTTTAAAACTCATCATCTATATCGATTTCGAAAAAATAACAAATCCTGTATAAACTAGTTTAGTCAAAATTTCTATAGCACGAGTGACGTTTTAGTATTGCCAGATATTATTTTGAATAAATATATTGTCATTTTTATACTTGCAACAATAAAATACATGTTCCTGATTGGTCGAATTTAAGACCAATCAGGAACAAGAACCAATAGTGACGGTTCCTGGGGTTTTTATTAAAAATGAGGGGGTAGTTAGTTTAGAAGAAAAGAAAATGTGTTGTCTGGCTCATTCCGTCTCCGACCATCGTCTCGAAACGTTCTTCCCCGACTTGTTACCTGTATTATATCAATACATGTATAGTTGAAAGTAATTCTATATGAATAAAAGTGATTAAATTCGTAACTGAGTTTGAATTCATCAAACGAGTATCAATATCTATTAATACGAACTGACACGACTTAACCTCAGATACAAAATCTCCTTTTGTCACCTAATACCTGCGCAGTGTCCACGGTTTTTGAATCGTGCTACCGGCCAATCGTATCAGCTTTAGTCTAGCTAGTCACGCGACATCATTAGCCAAAATGCGGTTATACTGCAGAGGCCATAAAACAAATATAGAATAGAACTGACACGACAATAAAAATTATCAGACTGTAAGCACGCGCTTCGTTCGTCTAATCAATAGTCAGTAGTCACGTAAACAGTGGTCATTATATCTGTAATAGTGGTGAGTATGGAGTTCGTTATTGCCTTGTTTACATGTACACAGCTCCCGGCGGAGAATTATAAATCGGTAGAATGGAGCCAATAATTGGTTCAGGGAACATCGCAAGGTACATGTTTACATCAGAGTTCCTATCCTGAATATAAATAACAACAAATACATGAATTTTATTTGTTATTATTTGAATTATAATGTTTAATTGTTAAAACCATACTTGTATCGGTACAGCGCTACTCGTTCTCATTATACGAACTAGATGGCGCTGATACTATTAAAACGCGCAAACGACGATTGTGTGATGATATTGGAGTTTTCAACTAAGATTAGAAAGAGACAGAAATATAATACTACTTAATAATAACTTTGGTATAACTATTTGGTTTCATTTGAATTAGGGTTTTGTACAACCTAGTACCTACTCATTCATTAATTATTTGTCATTCTTATTTATCTTAACTAGATTAATTTATTTAGACTGTGTTGTATGTGCTAGGTTTTGTATTTATTGTGCGATGTTTTCATGATCAGTGTATTTCTAATCGGTCTCCGTAAATGGGAAGGTTCTTATTTTTAACAAGTGCTTCTCTAAGAAGCTTGTATTATGCATGCTTAGCTGGTATAACTTTTCAAGAGTAATGCTTTTTCTTTCATAAAATGTATAGGCTATGCAATTTCTTATACAGCAAAAACTGCATTTATATCCTTATATACAAATCCGTAACTTATATTTTGAGATTCCACCTATACAGAGCCACTGATAATGAAATAGCGTCCTCACAAAGGTGGCTTCTGAGGACCTTAAGCTCGACTTTCGTACTAGGGCTTTAAAAAATTAGCACAACAAAATTGCTTTCCCATACAATAAAATCACACGCGAGTTTAAATGTAAAGAACATAATTTATAATCTGTTCTTTTATCATATAATACGTTTTTTTATTTCGTTATGAATTTTCCAAAATCTTAGAACAAGAGTAGTTGCTTGTGATATCAAAAGCTACTGTTATAATTACAATTATTACAAAATTCTTTATTGTCAAAAATGTGCAAAAATGCTAATGTAACGTGCGTGACGTCACCACCCGATTCCAACGGGGAATCAACGCTGGTTGTTTAACCAGCATTATGTTGAACTGGGACCAGTTTGTGACGAAAATAAGTAACTTTGTAACTTTTGACTGATTGTAAATTGTGTAATAAAGTTTTGTTTTCTGCTTCAAATAAATATTTTTCTATTTATATTCAAAAACATCATGATGGTGATAAAAAAATGTCTTATTAAAAAGCGATTTCTTTAAAACATACTATGGATATAGGTTTTTTTTTTCTATTGCACAAAGAGAACCCGTAAAGACTTTCCTTGATAATATTACAATCTAGCCTAAGTCTAAGGCTAATAAGTAATTTTAGTTTAACTTAATCATCTACAAAAAATGTCTCCAAGAATTTGTCCATCGGCACTTTTCTTATTACAGTTGTTAAGGCGAAAACACTTTGTTCATGTGTTCTTAAGTAAATATAGGTATGGAAAAATTAAAATTAGATTCCCAGTGACAGTGTATATTTTATGTCTAAAAACATATTAAAAACTTTACAGTTTAATATATTTAGTACTTTAATGTATGACGCCTATGAAGCTACCTGCTCTACTACGTCATACAACATCTACCCGGATACAGAAACAAGCTTCCAAATTCAAATATTCCTCTTAGCCTCGCAGCGCTATGACATCTGTCAGTTTGGAGCAAACAAATGACGGTAGTTTACGAACTACCGTCCTACCCATAATAGCGTGAACGATTGCTAAGCGATCGTCGCATCGCTCGCATAGTTTAGATTTAGGAGAGGTGATATTTTAGACGGGCAACATTTTTTTAGAATTGGTGTTATTGAAATATTAAATTGAAAATTATGATAATGTATCAGTAATTTTTCGTCAGTATTTTTTTGTATTGTTATTTAGGAGTAATAGGTGTAAGGTCATTTCTAAGAAAGTTTTTAATTTTTCATCCAACTTTTTTATTGTTAAAGTGTGACTAAGGTGGTATGCAATTAATGTCTACTAACCCTTTCTCTGTCTACTCCACTCGAGTCGTTAATACTACAAACGTCAATAAGTAGTTTTTTAAGTTTTCAGTAATTTTGTTCACAGATAACGTACACGCTCCTAGAGAATTCATTTGAATGAATGAATGAATGAAAGTTTATTTCTTCAAAACACACAAAAACAGCAAAAAAGCATACATTACAGTTTAACAGAAAAAATATAACGTTATAATATGTTTGTCAGAACCCGACCCCAACTCAGCATACATGCTAGCTGCAGCTGGTGCAGCAGCCAGCGCTGGTTTGAAAGTCAAATAAATTTTCTCGAAAATTTACCTTCAACATACCATTAAAAAGTCCAAAGTTGGAAGATATGGTTTAAAAATGAAATCTGGAAATGTTTTTGAATCAGCATTAGTAAAATTTTTGGCAAATGTTTTTTTTTTAATTTATTGTAATTTGTCACTCTCACGACTGAAACGAATCAATTGACATCACTCGCATAAAAATACGACAAGCCGTTTAGGCTCTAGGGCGTGCCAAAGAAATATACATACATACACTCGAAAAACATAATCAGCTTTCGCAGTCGGGAAAAAACATAACTAGACTAGAAAATCATCAAAAACATTCAAGAGACAATTTTCAAAATTCTCAGAAGATTTTCAAATCATCAAGAATAAATATCAAAACCTAGTTATATTTTACTGAAAATCTTGAACCGAATCCGGCTGTCGCACTAACGCTCGAAAATGCTAATATTATTGAATCAGAGGGTCCTAAAACATACTGTAGGATATGAAAATTCATAATATAAATATACCAACAATATGTAAACACAGAAAGCGGCAGACTTTAGACATTTACAGTGTTAGATGTTAGGAGTATACAAAGTCAAAAGGGGGTACTCATCATCACGGACAACTTTCAATATGAGACCATCTATCTTGGTCTTTTCAAATCGCGAGTGAATTAGTTTCTTCTAGGCAAGCGTGATCAATGCTTAGGCCACATCGTCGCTTTACATCAGTCGAGTTGCGGTTAAGCACAAGCTTATTTACTAAAACAAGACTTATTCTAAAACACCTTAAAATTTGAGAAAAAAAAGCTTTTTTATATAGCATTTCGGTCAACGACCGATAAACTTCAAGCTTTTTAAATGCAACAGATGATTTTTTTGTCGAGTTGGTCTCATAATGTAAGTTTTTCATTATTATAAGCATAGAGAACCCATTTCGGCATTGTACACCCCTAACCGATAACCCTGTTTACAATTTGCATAGCTGCGAGCATTTTATTTGCCTTCAGCTCGAGCCAGAAACTCCGTGAAAGTCTTGTTTTGATTAAAATGGAAGATTTTCTCAAAACTTGACTTTATAAAATATTTTGCCAACCACTGTCTATTTATTATTGTAGACTGAAATTTTGGTGTAGGTATGGTATATTTATTGTTAATGCAAGCCAATTTGAGTAATATCGGCAACTTACTTCAATAAAGAGGACGTTTTCAAATCGTGGTAATCTTTTTCTTTTTCTTGACGTATTTTCTCTCATTTCTCAGATGGTCTGATTTTAAAACATATTTTTCGTTCTAATATGGTACACTTTGCATTTGGTCCCATGTAATTTTTTATCAAAGTCATTTTATTTGACTACATACGAGATATTATGACATTATTTTAACGAAACTATTAACTACTAATTGAAGTCGGCTTTAATTTTTTTTTAAGTAATAAAAGCACTTGTAAGGCATCATAGTTTCACAAAAACACAAAACTAATCTGCAAGTAAGGGAGTTTTGTTTCACTGCCACGGCACAGTTCGATATTTTTTCATAAGTAGTCAACAACTTTTGCGTTTTGCGCATATTTCTGCGACCATTTCTTTCATGTTGCCCTATTATTATCTATCTCCGAAGATAAGGATGAAAAGTTTTTGAGTGGCGACCACAAACTGGAGGACAAAGCGTAGGTAGGCCTTCCACTAGGACAGATGACATAGTGAGAGTCACAAGTAATCACTGGATGCAATTGACAGCTTGCCGTTCGGAATGCTATTCTAAGGGGAGGCCTATGTTCAGCAGTGGAAGTCTTCTGGCCGATGATGATGATGTTGACCTAACTCTTCTGAATTTCTGAGATTAGTGACTATAAAGTTATTAAAAAATACTACCTGCTTCATGACTAGCCTTTCATAGCCTTTCAAGTTATAGATTGTATATATGTATGTATGTATGTCTAACTGTTAGTAACCGTATAGACTAAGCCTGTAAATCAATATTGATATGTAAGGTGTAATTAAATTTCCCTTCTCCTACAGATGGTCAACTTGTTAAATTACAAAGGTCCAAAGTTCTTGTAGTTGGCAATTTATCGGACTGCGAAAGAAGGAAGATTATAATTGATGGAGTCAGGTGTTACTTTGCGGAAATCCATTTATAATAAGATGGTATATACAAGATATCTAGTGCTTTCCCGCTTTGTCTTGATGTCAGCGTGAGAAATCGAAAAATATTTTGTTTTTATGGTGTGGTTCCTCCTCACCACCGCCACACCTCACCTTATTATTTCTGATTTTCTCAGTATCCGACTTCCTCGACACGTGTTTCGCTCGCTCGAAAGTGGATTAAATCTCACTTTCGAGTGAGCGCTTGAAGAATCAACATCCCCTGAGGATGCCTTGTGCTAAGGCGAAACACGTGTCGAGGAAGTCGGATACTGAGGGAAAGAGAAATAATAAGGTGAGGTGTGGCGGTGATAAGGAGGAACCACACCATAAAAACAAAAATATTTTTCGATTTCTTACGCTGACATCAAGACGAGGCGGAAAAACACTAAATATCTTGTGTATACCATCTTATTATAATGAAGATTATGTTTTTCGAGTATATGTAAATTTCTTTAGCACCACCTAGAGCCAACCAACCACCTTAACGGCTTGTCGTATTTTTGTGTGAGTGGTGTCAATAGATTTTCCTTCAGCTGTAGATGGTCATAGGCTATAACTATCTGCATCCACCAATTTAAGATAAGCAGGTACAAAGTTCTTGCTTGGTTTATTGAAGTCACTTTTAACTACTTTTTTTTATCCTACACAGCTAAGCATTTGAACACAAGTTTGCATTACCACGGAAGTCAGAGATACTGTAGCCCGAGATGGATAATGCCTAGTCTAGAATACACTGGCTCTCAAGGAAGGCTACCGAAACACATCGTTAGGTGCTTGGTGACAGATTTCACACCTTCAGGGCGGTAGCTAGCCAGCGAGCCATAGAAAACGCCCTACCACCATGCTATGGTTTCCTCACGATGTTTTCCTTCACATTCTACTTGTTTTAAAGTCGCTTATTACAAATACCATTGTTAATAATCAAATTCACTTGATTATAACTTGACTAACTTATATTTCTAGTTCTGCCCACATACTTACTATACATTCTGCTGAATATAATCTACAAGCTACAATATGAAGTTACGTGGCACCAGTATGTGCTCAGCCTTAACCAAATAGGTCTCAGTCTATAGTTTCCCATAGTTGTTGGCAATTTGTCTGACTACAACTCTACTGGGCTTGTTTGTTTCACTGTATCAGTTTTGTTATTAGAGAAGTGACGCGGACAATGCTACATGGATAGATAGATCAACGCATTATTGTAGAGAAAACATAACAATACAAAAATATTATTTTACATATAGTGGCGGCCTTATCGCTAAAAGCGATCTCTTCCAAGCAAGCTTTGGACGGAAACTTTTGAAAAAAAAATGTATTGAATTAATTACACACATACATACTTACATTATATTACTTTACATAAACTAAACTTAAATGTAGGTATAACAATATAATGTTGCAATATGATAGACATATATGCTAATACATATATACCATTAACACTTAAGACTTTAGAATAGGATAAAACGCACTATGCTAGCAATCTCAGTTCGTTATCTTCTCAAGCTTATTTTGAACGGAAACTCTAATTTTGATCAAGTCAAATACTTCAATTAAAAGACTTATCTTGCAAAGTCTAAAAAGATACTATTTGACAATAAAAAACCCTAATTTGCGTGTCTTTTTTATTTTATCGGATGTCTATTGAAAGAGTAAACATCATAACACTTGATAAAATAACAAGTGGGTTGAAGGGACTACAAAAAACCTAACGACAAAAATTTTAGGACACTATATCTTAACGAGTGAAAACACGGGCTACAATCACTTCAATCATAAGCCATACCTAACAAAAAAGACAAATTAAATAAGTTTTTTTAAAGACAAATTAAAAACACACCAATTGGATGAAATAGCAGTTTTTTTCGCGAACTCATACTTGGGTGTGTAGTGAAAGTTTTTCTTTAGGATGAGTATAATGAACTCTTTTCGTCTTATTACACCCCATAAATATGTTGCTATTGATAATAGACAATTATTTATTTATTTTACACAAAATAGTAAATATCAAGCTGGATTAATAACATAGAAGATCTCTGAAGTACGCATTTTAATCATCGACGAGAAAAAAAAATGGCGATGATTTTAATCCATCGCGAGCTTAGCGTCGCATTTATGATGCACAAGTATATACGCATAAACAAGTAAACCACACAGAATTATTGCAGTTGTAAATAATTGAATTAACTCGGGTAATAAATACAGCAACATCAATGATTGAGTAGGTCGATGTTATTGGAGTTTTAGTTTATTGATATACACTAAAATTCCAGTAACATCGAATTTGCTAAATTGTGTTGGCAATGTTATGTTGGTAACATGTAGTTTCATATTATAATGTTGGTATCGGTTTTGGGAGATACGAGTAGATTATAAATTAATTCAGTGTCTGAATATTCATGCACATTTTTTTTTATTTAATAATTGATTTCGTTTAATATACGTGTGGTACAAATAATGCATACCAAAATGAAATGGTCATGTTTTGTTTTGCATTTTCTTAATATTTACTGTCCAGAAAAAAATTAAATTTGGCAAAGAGGAGATCCTGCCCAGCAGCGGGTACTGTGTATTGATCGTTATAAAATTAGAACGCCTTAATTATTTTAAGTAATTTTGATCATATTAATAGTAACATAAAAAAGATAGGCCACTTTACTGTAAAATTACAAAAACAAATCCTACGTAAAAATGTGCCAGAAAAGTATACGTTAAATAAAACTAATACAGAAAAACTTTATATATATTTTTATTACTATACGCTTGTATAACACACAAAGCCCCAGAACGCTCAACCAACTACATTAAAATTACCATTTTACTAACTTCCATTTTCATAAAGTTAAGCGGTCTACAAAATATCAGCGTAGTTTCCAAAATAACCTAGTTTCATATTTGTTCATTACAAGTAAATTTTGCTCTGAGCCTAACTATTAACGTTTAGTGACAATATTTACGTAGCGAATAAAATTTCGGTTTTAGACAAAATAAAGCTCCGGTCAAACAAGTGTGTTAGCGACGCGGCGATTTGCGTTTTGCGTCCGGTAGTAGGGAAACACGAGTTGGATATTATTTCTTGGATGCAAACAGTTTTCATGACATGTACAATCAAAACTTATCCGACATTTATAATACTTTTATGAGAGCACAATTTAAATTATAATTATATAACTCGTTATTGTGAGCACAAAAGAAGAAAACAGACACATTACACAACCTTTGTATTCAAACCATTAAAATTAGACTTAGACGGATCACCTGGGAAGTACTACATTAAAAACAAAAACTTCAAACAAAAAAGCTTCCAACGATAAGTAGTTTCATCTTTTTTGAAAACGATTATAGCAGGACTTACGTATAAAGCAGCGTGTTTACCAAAAACTACATAAGTACACATATTAACGCACGTATGCTTAATTATATTAGCTAGCGTGGTCTTCCCTCTGTAACAAGTTTCACGTTTCACGGGAAGAGTTAAAAACGCTTCGCGGCTTTCAAGTTTTAATTTGTAATAGTTAATATCAATTTTTTTGGCTACTTCTTACCCCAGCCGTAGTCGCTGTTAATTTGGCTTCGTTTGGCCGTAGCTTTTCTATTAACATTTAGCGACAATATTTAGACGGCAAATAAAGTTGTACAAAGTAAAGCCGCATTATTACGAACCGCTTGTGCCCGACAACGGCCCAGTTATGGAACAATGTTTATAATCAGTTTTATTAAATTATGAATCAGAAATTTGGCGCTTGTTTTCATTGGACTGAAACTATTTACCCATTAGGTGATTGAAACTTTTTTATTATAAATATGTATCGCTATGAAGTGTTTTTTTTTGCAGTATGTAGGTAAAGTAATTATTATATCTTAGAAATAAAGAGAATTAGATCTAAAAGTCTATAATTATGAATTAACTTATTAAAATTGTGTCATAAAATAAAGACATTTAAATAAAATGATTTTAAATGAAGGAACAATTTCTCGAGCTCAATCTGTTCGTGTAGAATGTTATAGTTTATGGAGACATAAAAAAATCTTATATACAGGTTTATCAATTAGGTGTGTACTAGTAGTAGTACTAGCTGGTCATTGTACCCACTATTACCAATAACTTTTACTATGGGACCAACTCGAAATTCTAGAAATATAAGTCAGCTGTTCCATATATATTACCGACGGCCGATAAACTTTTGCTAAAAAGCGGCAGATATTTGCTTTCTGAAATTTCAGGTTGTTTCTTTAGTCGTTTATCAAGATCAGGTACAGGGATAAACCTGTATAATACACAAAATATGATCTCCTAAAAAAAACTATTAGAACATAAAAATCCTCCTCGAGTAAAGACTACGAAATATTTTTCTTAAAATTCACTTTATACCATTTTATTCAATCCAGATTTCAGTCATAACTCCAGATCTAACCTAGATATTTAGAAAATCTATCCAGCCGAGCCAGTTTGAATGTATTGTAACATACTGTGCAGTAAATACCGACCTAGAATCCTGTTCTCCATCACAAGCGAGAACAAAAGCTCTAAACCCTGGTCTAGATTCGAAAATCTCTATCTATTCAGGCTTTAAAATACAATACAAGAATGTTGTCAGTAGTGGATGTAACACAGAATTAACTAATTTGACTAAAAACGCGGCAAGAAAATTAGAAAACTTTATATGCACTATACGCTATCTAACTATTTACAATATTAATATTTTATATTCATGATTAATAATTAAAACTGTCTATTTATCTTTATATACAATAACTATCAGTCTTTCACGGCGTTGACCGAGACATAAAATAACCTTCCCAGAAGTTGAATTTAAAAAAATCCTTTCTCAATGCACCTTTGCACTCTGTGATAAATGTAAGGGGTTTACGTTTTGACTTTCAGTCATTTGGGGCTTACTCTTTTAAATATGTAGATTAATACGCTATTTATTATCTTATCGTTCAGAGTAGAAAGTCACCTACACAATAGTAAGATCAGATCAGGATTGACAGCGCACTGATATAGCCGTCCAAACATTTGTAGATGATTAACGGAATCTTGGTACTTGGTTATACATACAAGATAAACACGCACCTGCACTCAACTGCATATTTGAACAAGAAACGCAAAAGCAATGAGAGTCACTGCTTAAGTTTATACTGCAGCTAAGATCCTCGGATGCATTAAAACTTGGCACTATAGAATTTGAGCTTTACCAAGTATAGAGTGAAAAGTACGCTCACCGTTGATAAAGTGTAGCCGAATGAAACTGTCTGTTTATGCTCCCAAATTGAGTTTGTGCAACGCATTTCAGACTGAGTGGGGTAAGGAGTAAGTTTGAGTTCTTTTGTGAGGAAACTTTGCGCTTTCGCCCGCGGGAGGAACTGTTTTACGAAGATTTGGAGATTGAACGGATGGGGATTTTCTATTACGGAATTTGACTCGGTGCAACTTTGCTACTACTTTTGTGAAATGTGTGGGAATTAATTTATAAAAATGTATAGCTAAGCAAAAACATTAACGATATTACCAATTAAAAAAAAAACTTAATAAAACTAAGAAGGCATGCCAAACAATTCTGGCCCTTAACAGAAAAATAAAAAAGAAGACGGAAAAAAAAAAACAAAAGAAGGAAGGAATCAAAATAGATACTGGAATAAATTTAGTTGGAACTATACGTAAAATATTACATTAACACTCTTTATACCTTTCTTAAAATCAAATAAATATATTGATCTGTATCAATATATTTATTAGAACTCAATTTAAACATTGAAATTTAATTTTTATAATATATATTTATTTTTGAAACGAAGAAATCGGGGAATATAAATAAAAAAACAATTGTATCTACTCCTTTTTAGAAGTTGATATATAAATAAATGTTACTAAAGCTGTTTAAGTAACCTTGACAATTTTTAAATCGTTTCATAATGTATTTTTGACCAATTATCATCAAATGCGTCATTTAAAACTAATTTTGAATGTATCTTGTTAAAATATTACTGACTGTATTTAATTTAATTGAATTTCACAATCTCTTTTGATCAGCAATATTCGTTTTACTAATTGATATTTATTAAGAATTCATGATTAATTACGAACGTGAACTCTGGAGTAAATTATTGGAAGATATTTTGTTGTAATGTCGGAAAGTTACAAAAACTCTTTGTATCGTAGAGTGAATTTTAATGAGGTTTTCGTATATCTTTCAGTTTGGTTCTTAATTGCAGTAAGATGGATGCATCTGTTCATCAAGTTTTGCAGAGATTATGGTAATATAAATCAAAGTTTGATGAGAAATTTCGTTGTTCGCTTCTGAGAGAAGAAAATTCGCTTCCTAAGCACATATACTCGTATACATTTAAATAAATCTTTGTGCCACATTTTCAATAAACATAACCGAAAGTATTGAAATATACTGGTTATATACATGTGTTTATATACATATATATATATTATTTAAATATATTGGTGAAGAAGGATATGTGTGAATGTATTGAATGAAGATACGATTATTATAACGGCTTGTGACCGAAAGTAGTAATTAACTTTAGTTTGATTTTATTTATTGTATAAAAAGTACGTTTCGATTGTAAATATACATTTTTTTTTATATTTTTCTTTTTTAGAACGCAAGAGAAAGGCATGCTGTACCGACCCCACGTAGTGGAATAAGACGATGATGATAAAATAATAAAAAAAATAGTAATACTCACAAGCATATCGTTAATGTAGAAGGTGAGTTCGGCGGCGGGCCGGCTGGGACCGGACGAGCAGTTAGCCTTCAGCACGTCACCTGTAGTGTAATAGTGCTGCTCGGTCTGTAGCATCGGAGACGAAGGGGGAAGTTCTGTGGAAGATAGTTTTATTATTTACACGATACGATTCGTTTAGTCTTAGAGAGAAAGGGGGTGATCCGCGGTCTGGCCATTACTCGGTCCAACGCATTTCACTGGCTGGCCATTCAACGTGGAAACTCAGCTAGCATTTTAAGCATGCTCGGAGGGGGTTAATCAAGTTTGATATTTTGTAAAATATCTTTGACATGCTATACCTAGGACTTGAATAATTAAACCATTATAAAGACACATATAAAATATTACGCTATTAAAAAAAATTAAAATAAAGTTATACGATATTGATGAATATAATTATCACACAAGTAGATGATTTATATTCCACTTTTTTCCTCTGAGAGATATCACCTGGGTGAACTAAGTGGACATTAAGTATCATCAATTCACCTTGGGCTTATTGCACCTGTTCAAAGAACATAATGATCATTAAAAAGACGCTCGAATTCACCTGTTTGTTTTAATTCCAAGGTAAAGAAATTCCACAGATATTGTCGCCTCAAATCAAAATAACGCCAATGTTTGATATCACCCAGGTGCAATAAGTCCATAGTGAATTGAGGACACTTTAATTTCCACTTTGGTCAACCAGGTGAATAAAATAGAATTTACCAAGTAGAAATACGAGAAGAAAACGTCGGTTTTAATTGTAGATAAAAGAAAGGTTCTTCCTCTTGCGTTTAACGTCAAGTCGCCTGATGTAAAGCGACGATGCGGCCTAAGATATAACACTTGCCTAGTAAAACCAGCTTACTCAGTTTATAAGTATTAGAAATTAGAAACTTTGGTGCCATGTCTCCCTAGGTATCACTTTGAGGGGAGACAAGGGGATATTGTTAGTGTTGCCCTTGGGCAAAGAAGACAAGAACCATTCATTTTGGATCCTCAGGAGCTTGGTAAAATACAAGGAACCTTTGCCTTGCGACTATTTTAATTAAGAGTCAAACTCCGACTTCCAACTAAAAATATCTCACATACTACAATATATTATGACTCTAGCTGCGCCCTGCGGTGTTACTTACGTTAATACAGGATAATAAGTAGGTACTGTATATGATAATCCAGGGTCTAAGCTATCTTCATATGAAATTTTATACAATTCAGCAGTTTTTGCGTGAAAGAGTACTTAACAAACATGCATCCACACATTCTTACAAACTTTCGCGTTTATAATATTAAATAGGAAGTAGAATAATAGCTTCCAATAGCTTACCAATAACCTCCATGGTATTGGAGACGATGGAGGTGGCGAAGGAAGGTGCGTCTGCCGTCACCTCGCAGCTGAAGTTCCCCGACAGACCGAAACTAACCCTCGTTAGCACCACTTGACTCTGGTTCGATCTCGCCAGCTGTTCACAAATTTAAATAAATTAGATATAAGAGATTTTTAATTTTTTGTAGTACCTACCTAATAATACTCAGTAATTAACGATCTTGGTCTCGGTTCATGGATTTCAAAGCTAAATGTGAACAGTGCGAATAATATCTGCTGTGAAATTTGCATCACGCTATATAGACCTTAGGCAATGTATTGTTAACTTTGTTAACCTAAAAAATAAAAATAAAATGTAGATGTAAAACAAACTAAAATCTAACCTTTTGCAGTAGTAGAATGCTGTGTAAAATTGAGTACTAACACGAACAAAAAC
Source organism: Ligdia adustata (assembly GCA_947049295.1). Taxonomy (NCBI): domain Eukaryota; kingdom Metazoa; phylum Arthropoda; class Insecta; order Lepidoptera; family Geometridae; genus Ligdia; species Ligdia adustata. The sequence goes on from OX346221.1 coordinate 2,023,450, forward strand.
CAATGTTAACGAAACTTTGGTATATATAAATACAATTTATTTCTCCCTAACATATTAAAGATGGTAATGGTGTGCTAATATATTTTTGGGGCGTTTTCATGGTCCTATGGTCCTCGTTTCTAATAATCCCACATCATTTACCATTTAAGTAAAAATAAAAAATATATTTTATACTACAACAAAAAAACAAGATTCAAATTTTTCTCTCCTCAAAATAAGCTTGACAAAGCCCAAAACTGACAATTTATATCACTAGTACAGCACAATAACGTACCCTCCATAGGGTCTCCTACTCAGAAAGTAATCAGAAAGACGTCTCTATCTGCCTAACTGGCGATTACAAGCCATTACTACTCTGCTGAAAAAACACAGTACTAATTTATTAAACTTTTTGACAGGTAAAAATCCCAGGCAATATTATACCCGTCAAAATAAGTTTGCCTAAGTCCAAAAACTGACAAACTACATCACTATAACGGCACAAAAACGTCCCGGCAAAGGGTCTCCTACTCAGAAAACAATCAGAAAGACATCTCTATCTGCGTAACAGGCAATCGGCACATGCTTTATAACCCGTCCCTAACAGTAGTGTGTACATTTTTTCACAAGAACAAGTCATTCTTTCTTGTCAGCGAGAGAGCAGATGTTCATATATTCAATCCTTTATCGTGGCCTAGAATCGCGGATATCGTTGCAGACAGTAAGGAAACTTTCACAAAAAAAAAAAAACAAAATACAGGGGTCGGACTCGAAGTGTTACTAATTCAAAATGCTGTAATTTTGTCAATTTTGTTCCTTTTTTTATTTATAAACTTCAATATATAGAAAAAAAATATTTAAAATTAAAAAGAAATAAATATTTTGTTCCATTCTCGGCGAAGAGCAATCTTTAAGGCGTCGACTGTCTCATATTTTTTTTGCTGACACTTTGGCCTCTACAATTGACCATATGGAAAAATCCGTTGGGTTTAAGTCCGGCGAATATGGTGGCCATTGTTGCGAAGAAATGTAGCTCGGAACTTTTTTTTGCATAAAAAATTGGGTTTCACGGGCTTTGTGGGATGGTGCCGAGTCTTGCTAAAACGTCTAATGGTTTCTACCGAATTTCTTACGTGCCCAAGGTAACAAAGCATCGTTTAAAATCTTTTCACGGTAGATTTGCTGGTTTATCTTTGCACCCTGCTCAATGAAAGCGAGAGGTGAACGTCCCGTAGCAGTTACCGCGGCCCAAACCATCACTGATGCTGGTGCTTGCTTTCGCAGAGCAATTCGTTGGTCTAAATTGTCGTTTGATTTAGATTTTAACCATACGCGAAAATTTTTTTTGTTCACATATTGCTGATCCGTATTTTTTTTTTATCGGAAAATACCAAATTTTCAAGCTTGCTATCAACGTGCAACTGCTTAAACTCCTTAGCTCTTTCTAGGCGAACTGCCTTTTGTGCTAGTGTCAAGTCTTGCACTTTTTGTATTTTGTAAGGCTTCAGTTGTAGTTTACTTTTTAATATGCGTCCTATGCTCCGGGCAGATACATTAAGACTTTTCGCCAATTTAACTGCGCTTTGTCGTCGATTTCGTTCAATTCTAGCCTTTACCTTTCGAATCATTTCTGATGATGTCGCTGTTATTAGATGTCCACCTCCATGGAGTTTCTTGATGCTACCTATATCATTGTAACGCGTGATGGTCCGATACACAAACATTTTATTCAGATGTAAATGTCGTAGCGCATTAACAATGCCTGGTTGCGATTTTCCAGCCAAATACAAAGTAATGACACTGTGGCGTTTGAATTCCATCTGGATAACTTTTTTTAGCAGCGACGAAAAACAATGAGCTTCTGTATGTTTAGGAACAATACAATAGACTTACGACTGTGAAAAAATGGGCGCCATATTGTAAACATTTTGGTTGCTACAGCAAATTAAAGTTGGTAACACTTCGAGTGCCTACCCCTGTAGTTTTATTATATAGTCTTTATATATTTTTAATTAAATAATAATATAAACTAAATAATTTTATCATTTCAATAATTACTCACCACAGAAAAATAAAGGAGGAGAATTACCTAATATACCACTTAAGATCTACAGATAATTCAAATGCTCCAAATGTGGTGGGTACCACTAGAGGGCAGTGAGCGCTAAGTGCAGCTCGTTGGCGAATAGAACTCAAACACTTTGTGAAATATTAGAGATGGCAAATCTAAAGTACTTAATAGGATCGTCTGAGCGGTAGTAATTTACAAATTAAAATAGAAAATTAAATTCCTGTTTGTTTTTTTGCATGCGATATAATCACATTATCTATTGTTTAAACCTAACATTTTTTACTATAATTCTTAAGGCCACTAAAACTCAAAATTTTGTTATATATCGTGTAACAGAAATGTGTGACTATACTTAAGGTGTTAGTCGAACCATTACAGTGAACCCATAGTCAAACAAAATATCCCAAAAACAGGTTCCCCATACAAAAATTGGTTACGTGATTAGCCAAGTTGTATAGAGGACGCAATTTTTTTAATTTATATAATTTTGTTCTACGCATGGTTCACTTTGATGGGTAGACTTCCCATCAAAGTGCCCTTAAGTATTGTCACACCTTTTCGTTACGTATAGAACTATTGCACACGACTGCTACAATTACTACACAGAGCTACGCAAGCTACGCCATTGCTACGTTTCTTTACGCTTGCTCACGTTCATGGACGAACCTCAAATCTAGCAAAAGATTTTTTTTTTGTTTTGCCTAATTAAATATCAGTACAGATCATAGCTTCCAAATAATCGTTAGGGATTTGGGAGGGGGTGTTCTCAAACACAAGTAAACTTTACTACAATACCATTCACTGAGCAATTTAAAAAAAAATTGGTACAGGCATGGTATTTTTCTGGTGTACTTTTGTTATTTTTCTAACACAACCAAAATCATTTGCAAGTCTGAATACGCAAAAATATACGTTTGTATTATTTATAGGGTAGCAAAAACATCAACTGTTTGCAAAATTACTACTTATTTTTTAGTTTGTAAGATTTGTCCTTACTGTTTCTGTTACTGTGTTGTAAAAACGTGTCAAGTGTATTACTGTGCAAGAAAATCGTAGATAATAACGCAGTTTTGTATATCTTTTACTCCCCATATACGGAAACGGTCCCAGTTTTTGCAATTGTCTGGAAAATAACCGTTTAATCATTTGCTTCGTTTACATTTTGTAAGATAAGATATTCATAAAACAAGATTATACATTTTATCATTAAAATTATGTATTTTTTTACAGATAGAGATTATTTATTGATGTAAATAAAATACATAAGTAAAAGTTACAAACAATAAAATAAAGATAATTATGAAATATAATTAATAGTTTCAATATATTATTATTATTAATTAAAGAAGTACTCTTAATGAGTAGTACGCCTTAAGAATCAGCAATTTTTTAGTATATTTTTTAGAAATAGTGTCAGAAGCTGCATTTATAAGGTCTGCTGGAATTTTGAATATCTGGGAGCCCTTTCATAGATAGACTTTACTGCCTTTGCTATGTCATGTCTAGCTTCTTGATATCTAGCTTGGCGCCGGGACGGTTGGTCGCGCCATAAACCCATTAATGTAAAACTGTCTTCGTTGGTTCTTACAAACATACACTTGGTATATTAATATGCACGGGACTGTTATCACCCCCAATTCAGAAATAAGGTTTCGCAGATAAGCCTCACGGTACTCATAGATCAATTTTTTGTATGGAACAGCTGTTTCTTTTCTCGAATTCAGAGTTGGTCCTTTAGTGAAAGTTATTCCTTAGGACGGTTACAAAGACCCAATTTCCAACCCATTTCAATACGTTTAAAAATATTATTCAGATTTAGTTTCACAATAAACTAAATTCATAACGATCAAATCCTAGCACACACAAAATTGAGATAGCAAAACAAATTTCAAAACCATTCGCTATCAGCAATATAATCATCAAATATAAATTATTTATTTGTGCGATAAAATCAGCAATTAAGGCGAAACAATAAATCATTTAGGACAAACGTAACGAACTGAAATAAGCTTCGGTATTATTTACATTCAGGTGGATATACGCAGATTGTCTAGTCTATTCGAATTGAAAACAATATGTGCCTATGAGAGCTTGAAAGATAATAGTTTTGGCCGGAATCTGATCTACAGAAACCTCTAAATAACTATCGTAAATATATTCATATCTAAGACATCCATATTCATATTTATAAATATTTACATTTACAAGTCAATTAATTATATGTTTATACAATATAGTATATAAGTAGTTTATGAATATAAACTAAATCATTAAAATGTCGCGATTATTTTAATTATATGCAATTAAATTAAATTATCTTAAATTAAATTGCATATATTAAAATAATCGCGACGCGAAAATAATACCCTATAAATAATACAAATTAAATTGTCATAATGTTACAATAATTATTCTAGTTTAAATGTCGTAAATTCATTAATTCTATAAAAAGCCTGCTCGATCAACCATCTTTTTAGAATGTTTTTGAAATTCTGCAGAGTTTTAGCTGCAGAGATCTCTTCTGGCAAGTTATTGTAAACATTCGGTCCCATGACGTGCGTCAACTTGGTGGACTTCGTGAGATTACGCGATATATTAGCGAGCTTGTGTCCGTCGCGAGTGTAGTACTCGTTAATGCAAAGCACGCACTTCCCAGCTTTCCGCAAATTTTCTCGATGTGGGCATCCCACTTCAGGCCTTGGTCAAGTTGGAAACCTAGAAACGTAGTCGTCTCATGTTTCTATACACACTCCATCCACAAGAACCTTCAAATGTTTCATCAACCTACCGGACAGATTAAACTGTATGAAATGTGTCTTACCGAGGTTTAGCACGAGGCCGTTCATGTGGAACCACCCAGCTAACTGCGTAGCTGTTTCATTCAGTCTCCGCTCAAGAGCATCTACCGTAGGTGCCGTGACCACTGCAGCCACGTCATCAGCGTACATTAGTATTCTGCCGCGGTCACAGCGCCCGGCAGATCATTCAGGAGTAGGGAGAACAGAATGTTAGAATAAGATGGTATATACAAAATATCGGAAGAAAGTCGGAAGAAAGTCGGAAGTCGGAAGAATATCGGAGGAAGTCGGATACTGAGAGAAAGAGAAATAATAAGGTGAGGTGTGGCGGTGGTGAAGAGGAACCACACCATAAAAACAAAAATATTTTTCGATTTCTCACGCTGACATCAAGACGAGGCGGAAAAACACTAAATATTTTGTATATACCATCTTATTATAAATGGATTTCCGCAAAGTAACGCCTGACTCTATCAATTATCTCCGTTTAGAATGTTAGAAACTGAGGAGCCCTGCGCCACGCCCATCTCCGACATCAAGGCGTCTGATTTTTGCTACCCCGCACCTCCGACTACAATTTGTGACCTTCCTCGTATAATACCAGTCAAAAGAAAATAGAGAATCCGAAATAGAGTTTGGAAGCCAACAATCCTTGGTGTCGATGATTGCACTTAAAATTTAATTTATTAATTTTTAACGGCTGATAAAAACGAACACATCCGTAATATGCACAAAAGATAACATCCAATTTTTCACCTTTTTCTTTTGAACTAAAAACGTCTTACCGTCTGATATAAGACGCAGTCGGCGAATACCCCCATCACTTAAAGAGCAAGCGTTTCCCTTTTGAATTAATTAAATTCCTGGTTGTCGGGAACCTTAATTTAAGGGTCTGCTACAAGTCACGGGTACGGATTAATATAAGGTTTTGTTAATTAAGGAAACTAGCGCCTAAAAGGTCAATATGAATTGGGTTTTAGAATATTTCTTGTTTTTATTGTATTATGAATGGACGTACGGTAAAAATAAAAAATATAAGTAATAAATACAAAATTAAATAATGAATCCATGATATGATTTTTTTGTCAGATTGAAATTAGTAATAATAATTATATTTGCTAAATGCTGAGAGTTTACTTTAGCCTATTACTACATTTACGGTACCTTAATTTGAACTGAACATGCCGCGCAATAGTGATTTTAAATATCATAGACGAAAATATTTACACATTTTATTAAATACTTACAATATATTTTACAGTTATTATATACACATATACTCAGAATATTAATTGCACATCAAAAACAAGTGTCGCTATCCCAAATACCCGACTTTATAGTATAAGCGTTCAAAAATAAAACAATGTTTTTTAGCCTCTTAATTGACCTTGTATACCAAGAATATATTTTATTAAAGTTTTTAATTATTTATGCTAGGATAAAAAGTGCTTTCATTTTAATAGGAGTAAATAAATGCCTTTAAAATTTTCATAACCCGTCTTAATAAGTTTTGTCATCATATTCTTTCGCCCTGCTAAAACAGTATAAGTATCTGTCTTTTCCAGTTACCTAAACCTTATCTATTCCATCTAAATTTTATCCCGGCCATATCAACTTATTTATACGATACAAAAAAACTGAAGAGCCCATTATACTTAAGCACATACCTACTGTAAGATGTATGATAATACCGTGAACATTTTTCTTTTCCTAACAACCAGTATCTTGAAAATACAACGCCGTTCAGCAAAACGTTACGATCGCATCCCTTGGGAAAGAACTCAGAAGTAGGCTTAATAAGAAAATTACAGAAGGCTAAGTTTAGTAAAACTGCACTTGCAGAATTTCGGTACATTGAAATGTTTTTTTTTAGTTTCAACGAAAATATTTGTGAAGTTCTTCTGTGAAGATATGAATTGGTTTTTATTTACGTTCGAGAGGCATATTTGAAATTTGAAGACATATTGTTTTACAAGAACAAGACGTATTGACTTCATCTTTGGCAAAAATGATTTCGTATAGCTTTTCTATTCATTCTTACATAAAGTCAGTGCGGTGGTTGTCCAGACATTCTTTAAAAGTCGTACTTATCAATAAATTCCTTTAATTTTCCCATTTAGTACCTATTCATTTGATGTTTTTTTAATGTTTTGAAGGCATGTTCGGGTTTGAGAACGAACAAAAAAATTGAGCAACTATAGCACATTGGCAGTAGTATTTTTTAATGTTTGCCTTCTTAGAGATAACGAAGATGCTAGTTTTTCAACCATTAAATTTGTTTCTACGTTACCATTCTGCCTTTCACATATCCGTAAGTAAGCGTTACCTTCATTACTTTACCGTCGTAAAACATCATCTACCCCATTTACTCAGCATTACTGTTATAATAATAGCTAACCGTAATTTAACAAAGAGAAAATCTGGTACCATTTATATTTTAAGCAAAACAACAGTGAACATTTCGCTTCCAGTAGATTGAATGCAGGTATTAACCGAATTCCGAGCGATAAAGTGCGTTACTTAGCTCTATGTTATGCTCAACAGGTAAAAATAATTTGTGCTCAAGTTTTTGGCACGAATTACGAACGAAGTATTGGAAATCTTTGGTGGCAATAATTTTAAGGATAATAATCTCAGGTAACTTTCCTGGTATTACATTAGACAATTATTTTGAGGCAAGTATTTTTTTTTTTTTTTTTTTTTAATCTAGTTTTTTAGGCGCTTTAGTCGCTTTGCAACTATGTCAGCTCCATTATTTACATTCATAACTTACAAGCTACTTAAATAAACTACTTAACATCATAAATAAAGTTCTAGCCGGTTCACTGAGTGGAGTGGATAGAACATTGTGAATTACGCCAACATCTAGAAAGTTATAACCATACTGAGCGAGCATGTGAGACCTTATGACTTGAGTCCGATCACAATCAACTAGCATGTGGTGTACATCCTCTACAAGTCCGCAGATCTCGCACGTATCGGATTCTGCTAGACCCATTAAATTGTTAAATTTATTTAGTGGCATGTGGCCGGAGCGAAGTCTGTGAGCTATCACTATTAACTGCCTTTTCATTTTACAATTAGAGAACCACGGTACTTTCAAAGGTTCATGCTGTAATATCCTATACCAAATACCTTTTGTTTGCGAAATCATATGATACCGCGATTTCCATTTTTCAAATATTTTGAACTTGAATTCTATTAACATTTCAGAAATTTCCGGTATTATGTAAATCTCAGATCCCGTAAGTACGGCTTCTTTAGCGCATCTATCTGCTTCGTTATTTTCTCTGATATCAACATGTGCTGGGATCCACTGCAGTCTCAAATCAATGCCCTTAACCCTCAGTGATAATATTTTAGATAATATTCCATACGCTACCGAGGAGCCTTTAGAACTAGAGGCACATCGAGCAATATGTTGTAATGCACTTTTGCTATCAGAGAATATAACCACCTTCTCAGCATATACGCTGCTTATATGAGTTAGAGAGGCAAGTATTGATTTAATACAAAGTGCACTGATCCCTCTGAAATTAATACATGCATGTGTCACAACATACGAATAGATACATCAATTTAATTCAAAGCGACATCGATTACTCATACAGAAGACTATGGTTTGTACCTTTTTCGTAATCGACTACATTAATTAAAGCTGGGACGATTTGATAGATATGATACCATGAATTAACTTAAATTAATTTTTTAAATTTAACAATAGTCTCACTAATGCAATTGTACAGATAAAACAATATTCTGTTAACCATAGCTAATTCATATTATCGTTGTTCATAAGAACTTTAAATTGTGAAAATACATAAATGTGACAAAAAACATGCTTCCCTACTATTGTATTTTCTATTTATGTTTAAAATTGCTTGTCATATTTTATTCTATTTCAAGTAGGATTATTGTCTTATATAGGTATTTAGCCTGTGATACAACCGCACTTATATGTGTTTCTGTATTTCCATATCTACATTACGTAATAATCAAGATATAATATAAAACTGCGTAGGTACATACACAGTGTATACCAACAAAAAGCCTGAAATCTGCAAAAGCTCTTAGTCTTCATTTATAAAGACTCTATTTTGACGTCTGAGATGTTTCTAACTTTCTTAGAACATTTTTCCCAGAGCTTTAGAATTATTTCACGATATTATTTTTGATAAATGTTTACGTCAGGATATGAAGTTTAAGGGCTGCTTAGTAGCGATAGCAATGCTAATGAAGCGTTGTGAAAACGTTTTTGTTATAGCTATGAGTTCTATATTTGTTGTTATATAATTTTAAGTTACTTTACTTTGTATGTATGTCCCAAGAAATTTTGTTTACAGCCTATGGATATGTTATGAAACGGTCAATTTTTTATCTACAGATGGCCCTATATTTAAAGTTCAAAAAAATAAAATTTTCTCTCTTTTTGGTAATTACGGAAGAGAAATAAACCAAATAAAATGGTATACGAGAGACGACTGATCTTAGCTATTCACCTGATATAGGTAACAGAATTTCCCTTCTACTTTATTCATTCATTGCTTTAACTTTTTTGTAGACCGTAGAAATAACAACCTGTACGTATCAATAACTATAGTAGTAAATTCTAAAATTCTAAAATTCTAAAATCTTCCAAGTGCAAGGAGCCCAAGTTACAGATTACCGTACTAATAAACAGTAGTCTTAAAATCATTAGTTAGAATATTTAGGTCTGAAATGGAAGATTTGCTTAATACAAAACCGTCATGCAATAATTAGATAAGATAATTTACCTAAAAGTTTTAAACCATACAATGTTCTTAAAAAGACAAATGCGAAGTTATTAACAATGTGTAAGTAGTTGCATTAGATACTAAGCAACATTTTTTTCCTATTGCACAAGGAAAACCCTTAAAAGATTTTCCTTGATATCATTACAATTTAGCTTAAGCCTAAGGCTAACAAGTAATTTTAGTTTAACTTAATCGTCTACAAAATAATGTCTAAAAAACATTTTAATTAAATACAACAACAAAAAACAAAATAAGAACAAAAAATATTAATTTAATAATGATCTCTTCCAGGCAATTACTTCAAAAGTCCTAATTAAGTCCTAAGCTAAAATATAGAATTATTATAGTCTAAAACTGAATACTCACATCAACATTAATCCCAGCAAAGGGAAATATCTTCGTCGCGGGTGTCTCAGTTGGCGAGTACCTGTAGAACTCGTGGCGCCCTCTGTACCACTTGACGGAATACAGCGGTGCGTCTGTAAGCTCGTAGAGACAGGCTAGCGTCGCGTCGCTCCCTCGCTGGACAACCGGCGGAGATATCCGCAGGTCTGTGGCTCGGAGACCGCCAGCTCCTGTACAGTAAATTCAACGTGTAAAATTTACTAAGATTTATGATTAGTTGAACGAGTAACATTACGAATTTAAAAAATCGACATTATTGTTATGGTGACGGCCGTTTTTGATTTTAAATTTGTCATAGTGAATAGTATTAAGTCAAGCCCTTTCATTTGTAGCGATAATGGTCGAGTGGTAAGTGGAGACGATTGGCGTGCAAAAGGCACGAGGTTCGATACCACGAAACATGCCAAAAGAGCTACTGGTGAAGGTACTGGTAGGGCGTTTCCTATCGCTCGGTTGGCTACCACTCTCAAGTTGTAAAATCTGTCGCCAAGCACCTAGCAGTATGTTCCGGCAGCCTTCCTTGAGAGCCAGTGTAAATCCAGACTAGGCATGCTCCATCTAGGGCTACAGTATCGCTGACTTCCGTGGTCGTGCAAACTTGTGGTCAAATGCCTAGCTGTTGATAAACATATTGAGACTATATATATGTAATCCGCCATTTTGTAGCGACGTCAACCATCTTGTACTGATGTTCACTAAACATGGCGGGGAATACTCCCGACTAATTCACTACCATAGAAAACAACCAAATCAAAATCAATCTATCCGGTTAGGAGTTTCAAGGCTACACACAGATTTTTGGGTCGAGAGTTAAAAACCTACACAAACAAACTAAAGACGAAAAAAACGTTGATAAACTCGAAACAAAGACTGGAGAGACAGCCTTTATTTTGACAGACGGTATATTATCAAAATATGTATAGCTAAAGTTTAGCAGGGTTGTGAGTATTGAAAGTTGTTAATTTGCAATTTTGTCTGTAATATCACCAGTAAATAAACTTACTAATGTCATAAATCCGGTAAAATAATCCAAAAACTATCTCCAGCTCTTTATAATATCAAAGCAAAAATTTAAACTATGATAAACCAATTAGATTCCTAATAGATTAATAATTTTAAAGACTAATAGATGTGTGAGGAAAGATATTTTCTTGATTATTTTTAAAATGATATTTATGAATTCATTGATTTTATTCAAATTAATTTTTGTAACACCTGCCTTAGCCGGGAATCAGACTTTCTCGAAACAAAACTCCTGACCGGTTGAACATAACGTTCATATAAAAATAATTCATATCATTGTTACTTATTTTACATCACCAAAAATTGTGGGATAGAGTACATCAACGTTTTTAGTTCAGTAAAAAATCAAAAAATTTGCATTTCGAAACTTGTCACGTAGTTGAACGTCAAAAATTCACCGACCATTTCCGGTTAGTAACGGAAACAGTGGAATTAAAAGTGCGTGACCGTGACAACGCGGTCACAGTTGGAATGCTGGGAATGTACTTTGTTACCGCAACGACGGTCGAATTTGGACCAAAAGGGAAAGGATTACACAGAAATAGAATAGATAAGATTTAGTCAAAATACACGAAAATTAGTAGAAATATTTCTGTGGACTGTGGACTCCACGAGCACATCATTTTGCGTAATCTTGACATTAGAAGCAATTTTCTTCACACTTAACATTTTATTTATAGTTGAGTCAAGCCATATTGCATATTTGTTATAGATTATTGAAATCAACCGGTGAATGCTGCTAATACAATTTCCCACCTTATTACAAAAAATAAATTGTAAAATCTACGAATTAATATTTTAAATGACGGAGTAGAGACGATTAATTTGTTCTCCCGGTTACTAATAGTTACTAATACTAATGATAATATGCAAAATTTGATACAATAAAATAGAAAAAATTAAGCATGTTTTTATTTTTATATGAGTGTATCGCACCTCTAATAGCAAAGTGAATCAAATTCAAACAATTTGATTTCGCGGATTTTGTAGCACAACGAAATTTAATTTCTTAGAGCATAGATACAGTTTAACAGCAGTAGTGTTCATGATGCCGATGTAGGCCGATACATGGTAAAAGTTCAAGACACGTACAAAACGCTTCGCGTCTACTTAGTCGCGAAGCGTTTTTTACGAGTCCGTAATAAAAGTTTATTGTGCGAACTTCCAGGTTGTGGAATTATCTGACAAGTTCTCTATTTCCCGAAAGCTATAATCTTGATCTCTTCAAGTCGCGAGTGAATCGGTTTCTTTTAGGCAAGCGCGCTACATCCTAGGCCGCATCGTCACTTTACATCAGGTCAGTTGCGGTCAAGCGTAAGCCTATAAAAAATAGCAATAAAAATATGTGTTTCAGTTTACCATTCCTAGTAATAACTTTCTTTCGTTTAATGTTTAACTATTCTACACGTATTTAGTTCTATGAAACGTCACCACCTGCGGCCTCCACTTTGCTGAAACTTCGCAACAAAAGATAAAAGTGAGAGTTTCTCGCGCGGGAATGTTTCCAAAGGGGTTGTAGCGAGGCGAAAGCCGACACGGTTTTTGTAGGCGTTCTATTTTACACATATTTATTGTACTCATTGCAGTTTCTAACTAAGAGGTTTTTCAATCCGTTTTATTTTGGGACTTTTGTTCTAAAGATGGCAGTCCCATCGTATATACAGACACTGGTTTAAAATATATTGGTAAAATCTATGTAATTCAACTAAGAGGTTGAAATTTGATGTTTCACCTACGTATGAACCCAGAATACTCGACTTCTGGGCTCAGGTTTTCTCTATAAAAGGGCCTTACACCCTTTTATCTACCGCGCTGGCCAAATTGCGGGTTGAAGACTGCACTTTTCTTTTGAAAGTTATAGCTTTTCTTCTTTCCTTGCGATGTTTTTCCTAGTCATTTAAATATGTGGCAATTAGAAATAATACGCACTGAAATAAAATACTAAACCTGAAAAAGCCTTAACCTAGGATTAGGCTGCGCTCTTCAGCTTGTGAGGCAAGGGGTTCGCCAACTAGTCTACCACTAACTTAGTTGCAATTTCCATCTTAGACGTTGCTTATTGCAGTTTCACTTAGAGTATGTTAAAATGTTGCCTGCAAGATATTTATAGCGGTAAGCTCATCTTATCTAGCATATTGGGAAATGACTTATATATTCGAAAAAAGGCCTCTCTGATCTGCAGCGAAATACTTATAAGTTAGTATAAAATGTTATTTTAAGTAAATGAAAAGGCAAGAATGTGAATTGTCCAAAACGTGAAATATTTAAAGCTTTAAATATTTAAAAATGAACGTTACATGAAGGGAACATTAGGTAAAATATTTTTTTAGTGTTTAATTTAAAATAATGTATTTAAATGTAGGTACATAATTTTAAAATAAATCCCGCAAAATTATTAAAAGGAGTCAACTATTTCACACATTTTCAGATTTATAACAACTCTTATTATCTAAAGTACACGACCCCCATTATCGGTATTTCAGCTTAAAATGTCTCCTAAAAATAAATCTTAGTAAACAATATCCCAGCACGTTTGATAGTAATATCGTTGATACGATTCGGTCAATACCTTTTCCTTCCCAATCCAATCTGTGCATCATTCCCCTACGCGTAAAGTAGGTGCGAGGAGAAGATAAAGGAAAAAGGATAGATAAGTACCGGCCGGTCACGCGTAGAAATATTTCAGGGCGAGCTCGCTATGCGGTAGGCGAACAGCGAAATGGGGAATTGCGGGCATTTTTACTCTTGATCGATATTTCATACGATACGGGCTAGTGCGGGCTGGTATCGATGGCGACGCAAGATGTAACCGGTGCGTTGCGTAAGACCTTTTGTATATAAGACTGCGCAAATCTCGAAGATATCCGAACATTTTGGTTATTTCACCGTATTTCAAATTCGTCGTAATCAAAGTTTAATTATAGCGCTTCTTCAAAAATATGATAAGAAATTTAAAAATAAACACAACGTTTATAGAATTATTATGTGATTAGCAAGATACCAATGAACTTTAATACTCTCAATATCTGCATAGAACAACAATCCAGTTATCAGCAAAAAAGCTGAAATACAACCAAGACAGATATTTTCATTAATATGTATGCATATAACTATATTTGGAGCATTTGGATTATCTGTTGATCTTAAATGGTCTATAATCTTTCTGCTTTATTTTTTTGTTGTCGTAGTTAGTCATTTTATTTATGTTATTAAAAGCACTTACCACGTTAAATAAATAATATACTAACTAATATTTTTGTAACATATTTATTTTTTGCTATCAGGTACGAAAAAAGTGTCATTCGCTCAAACAATGTAATGAAATTAAAAGAAAACCCATCCGTACCAATGATACAAAAAATATTGTCGTGCAAAAAAATATATGTATATATTGAAAGCAATTTTTGTTTTGAGTGTCATCAAATTGAAGTAAGTGTACTATCAAATTCATCAAATTACAAAACTTCTTATCTAATTCAATATCCAATTTTCAAACTTCAATCTTTTCATACTTTTACAATAACGATATCTGAATTTTATCGAATCATTTCTATAAAACGCACCTCAAGATTCACAATATTAAATTACGAAATAGCTTCGTGGAAAGTTGAGGTACCTTCACTTTAGCCACTGGATAAGAAAGAAGTCACAGAAGTTACAGCGCCTTGCAATAAATTTTTACTTTACATTATTACCCATATTTTTTTATCCCCAACGCAAAAACGATAGTGTCTTTATATGCATGCTTGTGTGTTATAATTATGCATAGTAGCCCCGGAACGGTTTACCGATTCCGGTTTGATTTCGTATTTATTTTGTTTGTAAGGTGCGAGTGTTTTATAATAATCGGTCCAAGATGGCCACCTCTACAAAATAGCGTATTTTTTTAACCTATACTGTTCCACTCATAGTCAAAATTCTCTTACAAAACCTTCCACATTTCTCTTTTACTGCCACTTCCAGGCAGTCTATTTTAAACAGGTCAAGATCGCGACGCCATCAGGCTGTCCTAGGCCTACCTCGGCATCGTAGCCCATCAGGCTTCCACTATGTCACGATTATGACCCACCTTTTGGAATACATCCGCCGGAGATATCCCGCCCATTTGCATTTTAATCGTGCATATTATATATTAATTTTTCACAGCTCTTTCAATATAGGTATTAAATGAAAATAATTGACTGTACGGTTTTGGTGCTGAAATCAAATTTGGTACAAAGATAGCTTAGACTCTTGATTAACACATAGACTAGTAGTAACGCAGCTAGTTATGTATATTCATATAAAATTACATTGATACATATCTCATCTTAACTTAAGCTCGTCAATTAACCCATCGCTAAGATTAGTCTGAGATAAATGTAAATCAATAATTATATAATTTGGTTATTATTTAAGTGTAGCTAATTTATCTGATACTTTGTTTATATTTAATTAAATTATGAATAATAGTTTATTGCTGTAAAATTTATCATAATACTTTTTAAATTCCGGCAATTATTATATAAGGAGTAAAGTGACTTCGGGCCTAAAACCGGGTCTTACCAAAATGCCTCACTTATCACAACTGATCCTTCATTGGCTTAAAACATAGAACAGATTTTTGGTTTAGGAAAAATAATGTAAATTTTATGCCAATTGAAGTTAGATGCTAAATGCTTCTATGAAACTGACATTGTTTGAATTGGTGTTTTTTTAATTAAGTAAAGATTGTAGGTTCCTATAGGTATTGCTCTCGAAACCTCATTTTTATTATAATACGAAATAGTATATTAGATTTTAGACAAACGCAAATTAAAAACTTAAAATTTTGAACGTCAGCTTCTATCTATGCATGCAATGACATACTCAAAAGACAAAAACCGTTTAATGTCCTTCAAGCTACTTTATCTTACCACCATACTATCCAATTACTTAGCAATCCGTTTACCGTAACCAAAGAAAATGTACCACAAAAATACGTTAGCGCGGCACAGCCATCCATCAAGAGCATATTTTCCTAAAAATTGAATATTAGATGTATCTAATCACCACCCTCGCGTCGCACAAAAGAAGGAAAATCGTGGGGAAAAAATCTGACAAAGATAAATAAAGTTGCCCTAGTTCTGCCCTACTAATGAGATTACGGTGCGGTTACCCTCAGCAGTGCTGCTCTAATCTCCTAATGATGTCCGCATTGGAGCTTTGAGATTCCTGCGAGAATGGCATGAACGTCAACGATTAACTTTTGCGGTGGTAGGCCCCTTTTGTTGTGGCAGGGCGCTTTAGCAGGCCGCTTGGGGATGAACCACACCTCGGCCCGTTATTCAAGCTAAGTAATAGTGTACTAGTTTTATATAGTAGTATATTAGTTTTAGTTCAGTTTAGTTTTAGTTCACATTCAAAGTGCAATGTATTAAAGTAAGTTCGATATCTAATAACTGCCGAATGTGACGTGCGTGACGTCACCACCCGGTCCCAACAAAAGATCAACGCTAGTTGTAATTAAGTTTGTCTTCTGTTTCAAATAAATATTTTTCTATTAATTTTTTATTTATAATATCTACCGAAGGGATCTCAAACTCGTCACTTGCTCAGTGAACAATATGAATCAAATATCAGTGACAATACCAAGGTCATGTAGTTTATTGGTAAGGTTTGGCCAACTCACCAACAACATCCAGCCTGCCGACCCCAACGTACTCCGGATAGGAAGGTGCATTGACGATCACCTCGCAGCTGTAGTTCCCACTCAGACTGGGGGGTACCCTCACTAGCACCACATGAGTTGCGTTTGATCTTAACCTCTGAAAACAAAGACCGGAATTAAAGTTTATGACCGAGTAAGAGATATTTATCACTGTTTATACTCGTGTTATTACTAGCTGTGCCTTGCGGTTTTACCCGCGGTGGATATTTGATCATCCCATCGGAACACTTCAATTTTCCGGGACAAAAAACCTAGCATACGTGTTAAGTCAGGGTAAAAGCTATCTTCTTACCAAATTTCATCTAAATCCATTAGGCCGTTTGAGCGTAAGGGAGGAACAAGCAAACACATACGCACATACAAACAATCGCCTTTACAGTATTAGTGTGATGCACTTTTAGCTTTGCAAGCGACATTTGAGTCCAATAAAAATAAGATTTATTGATGATGCAAAATCGGTTGACGATAATTTTATTTTACTTTAAAATCACCTACACCAAAATTTAGCATCTAAATCTAGATGATAACCACAATACGACTACAGCACGCATTAAAGGACAAAATTGCCAGTATACAGTAGCAGTTTCCACCAATAAATAGTTTTGAGAGCGAGCCAAGCTAAGATCCTAACATATTGCTCCGAGGCATTCCCTCTTGGCTCGCAAGAAGCTTTGGCATTGAACTGTATGACTTTAATCTTCTTCAGTTTGACATATTGCGGGGTTTCCTACCAAAAAGTACAATAAATTTTGATGAGATTTGATTTTTATTTTGATGATTTTATTCAGTTGTACTCCACTGTATGCGAGCCTATTTTCTTTAAATTATTTAATTTTGTACATATTTCTTCTAAAGGTACTTTTTTAATTAAACTATTGTAAACTTATAGTTAAATTTCGCTTGGAATAATTTTCCAGAAAAGATTTTTGCTAAGTCTAGGCTTAAAAATTAAAGTTCTATGTCATGTAGGTAGTTTGGAAAGTACTAACTTTTTCTAATACTAACTGATTAATTTAAATAGAAAGTAATGATTTAGGAACAAAACTGCCGATAGATTTTAATCATTTGTAAAGTAAGTAACATTCAAACAAAGAGATAAGTGTTAAAATCGATATAAACACTTCGGACAAAGGCGAAATATTCATAAAAACCAAAATTTAAAGAATTCAACATGGAGAATGATTATAGAATGAATATAGCTTAATTGCACACCAAACAAAAATTACAGCTAGACAGATATATATAATGGTAGTACACAGGGTGGTCTTATCGCCTAAAGCAATTTCTTCCTGGCAACCTTTGGATGGAGAGGAATGTTATCAATGTATAATTTTTTTTAATGGTTTCTAAAAACTTACATCAACTTTAATCCCACTAGTCGGTGTTACTCTCGTATTAGGGTCCTCTAGCGGCGAATATCTGTAGAACTCCTGCGTGCCTCGGTACCACTTCACCGAGTAGACTCCGTGGTTCCGTATGTCGTATATACAGGCCATGGTGACGTTGCGACCTCTTTGTACCACCCGGGGCATGATTTTGAGCTCAGCCGTTCGGAGCCCTCCCGCTCCTGGGAACAAGATAAATCAACCAAAAATTAAGTAGGTAAATATAAGGTTCTGCTATATTATTATACTAGTAGCTGTCAAATCACAGCTTTAATAAAAGATTTGTTTCATTCAAGTAAAATGAAAATACAAAAGAAAACATTAAATAATAATCGCACAGTCTTTGCCTATAATTTGTGTTGCGATTATTTTAATGAGTTTTTGGAATGTATTTATTTTATATACCAAATAAAGTTTTATTATCAATGTAACTTGTGTTGCAAAAGGCAAATTTTTTTATAATTTTGTTTTACAATCTACCAACATAAGATAATAATAAACCTTTATACTCTACACTAAATACAAGTTCTAAATTTCATGCATCTAAGTTTAGAAGTTTGGGCTATTTAAATAATAAACGAAACATATCCTTATATTTAGACAGTCGAGTAAGAGAAAAAAGAGGTTAATACCCATTTTAAATTTTTTCCTTATTTACACCAACATAATAACAATAAAATAACATGTTTCCCTAATGACACATTAAATAAAGAAGGTTTTGACACCTCAAAACAATTTTCACAGCAATTATTTCAGACATTTTCCTTCCTAATAAACCTGCCACATATTAACTTTGACATCATAAATTTACACTATCTCAACTATTTGCAGAATTTCCGTTAAAATTATTTATTCTTTGTCTCTCACATATTAATCATGAACATTCTAAAATAGATTCAATTCCACATTTAACGCTGCGTAAAGTTCCATGAAATGTAAGAATTTCAGTAATCAACAAACTAATAATTATATTCATACCTTTATAAATTGTATTATATTATTTTATATATTATAAAATTATTTATTATAAATAAATATTAATAAAATATATATATAAAAGTATGTATTATAAGTATGTGTTATATGTAAAAAAATGCTAACTACCAGGCAAGTGTCTTTATTACCAAAATCAAAATGACTACCTTCAACACAAAAAATAGCAGAAAAAATATTATATTATATTATTAATTGATTATTATTTCAATATATTTTTATATTCTATTATTTATTATTAAAAGGACCGTTTAAATCCAATTTTTTCGAAACCTATGTTTGCTACAAATGCTTATATGCTTATAAAAATAGCTTACGATTCTATGCTTATAGAAGACGCTTTGATTAGTAAATAGTAAAACTACATAATAGAAAACAATTCCTTACTCTCTAACGGCCTTATTAACAAACGCGTCTACTCGTAAATGTTAAGCGTTGTCTTGCTTTGACAGATGGCGTTTTCTATTGGATAAAACGAGACAAAAGATGCTAAACGTTGAATAGATTGACGTTTATTATTAAGACCTTAAATACTTGATGGATACCATAAAAACAAAAATATTTTCGATTTCTCACGCAAGACATCAAGGCAAGGCGGAAAAACACTAGATAATCTTTATATACCATCATACCGTAAATACTTATAACTAGGTACTAGTTTGATAGACCTTTTTCACTCACAACTATTTAATTTCTAGCTCCATTAGAAGCTGGCATCGTTGGCAGGCTGACAATAAGTCCTGTAGCTATTAGTCGGCCCAAATTTAGTCCCAATAAATAACGTCACTACCAAAAAGCCAACAAACAAAGCCACTTATATTCAGCATCATTAGCACTGTCCTTCTCATGGGCGTAGACCAGGGTCTCATCTAGGGGAGGGTAAAACTGTTTCATTACTATTAACTGATTTTGAGAGAGAGAGACTACTAACCGAGACTGTTTTTTTTTGTATTAAATACCTCAATCAAGTATCTGGTAGTAAGTTTTTATTGGGTTAATAAAAGTTATATAATTTGGACCGTTTAAGAAGTTTTCGGAACAGGGTACTGATTATAACCGTTTTCAATTAATCTGACCATGTTTCAGTTATTTTGATTTATAGACAAAGCTACAAGACAAACTTCGAAAAAATTTAAATGTGTTCAGGACTCTCATTGGTAAAAAATAATATTTAAAAAGCTAGAGTTGCTCAATATTTGTAGCGACACCGTGAAGCAAAGTTTTCATTCCGAATTAATTTTTCTTGCTCAGATTGAGTTCTTGGTATTTTACAACTGATTATAGTAGCTGAGCGTCTAATCCAAGGTTTATTTTAGCTTAACTATCAATGAAACTGTTTTGTCTCTCTAGTTGGGTGCAAGGGTTTGTCTTGGTAGTAACCAAGAAAATCTCCAGCGCCCTCTCCTGACTACGTCCGCTAAGGAACCAATCTCCCCGATGTCCCATGTTCGTTCGGCCAGCATTTCGGTAATATTTCCTTTGGGAAAAATAAGCCATCCCATACTTTTTGCACAATGCGTGTTATGGACTCAGTTCTTAATGGCCGTTTGGGCTGACACAGTTGACTATTGAAGCGAGGTCAGTATACATACTCAAAAGTCAAGCTTTTAGTGCTGTTTGTAAAAAATAATTTATGTTGTGGTTAGCGAAATAATTTTAATATCAACTACAGTATTGGAAATAGTCTAAAATTTGTAGAATTCATAAAGTTCGTTTGAGTAGAAACGTGTGGAAATTTGGAAAAAAAAAATATTTGGAAAACTTTCGCGTGTTTGATTCATATCATTCAAGAAGACGCGTATTCACGCGTACTTGATAGCTGGAAAGGTTCACTGAATGTGAACGAAATTATAGTTGGACCTTTCCAACAATCAGGTACGCGTGAAAACCTGTCTTCTTAAACAATTTGACAAAATTTGTTAAATACTGTGACATTGATGTTTCACTTTCGTCTAGACCATATCAGCGTCAGTAATACAATTGACAAAGCGAAGAAAACATTGCCAGCACATAAATAGTGTAAATATCTCGATTATTTACAACCCTCTAAATACCTTACTTCAAACAGTTTCAATTCATTTCACCCATCACAACCACGATATAAAATAAATAGCAAAATAATCGGTGTCTTTCCCCAGTCGACATTCCACTCCTAACAGTACTACGGGATTTCTATTATATTTTCAAGTCCAATGCATTACAATGAGTTTTTCTTTCTCCGTATCATAACGTAAATGTTCACTAGAGAGTTCTCAGAAAAAACAATGAATATAAAAAGGTTTGCCGAGGCGACCGTGCCGTTCAGCTGTATCTTCTAAAGACACTGTTTTATTTTATCTCTATTCTTTTGTGTTATCCGTTTTAAAACTAGTGGCATTTGCGAGTTACCGTTTTTGAGTGTTGAATTGTTTTTAGCTAAGTTTGCTAGTGTTGTCAATCAATGAAATAATATGTTTTATGTTTAGGGCATCTATTATTGAATCCATTATATATTAAAAAAATACTATACTGAACTGACTGAAAATAGCTTGTTAATTCGAAATTTTAAAATCAACGATTAGAATTCGATTCAAATAGGTTACCCCATCTTCTTCAACTGTTTTATTTGGTAACTTGTTAATTTTAACCAATGTAAAGTTGCATAAAGATCGATATTTATTCATTAATATTTAAACCACTGGGTACGACATTCTAATTAAATAGTCAATTGTCAATTTACGTAAACTCAATTGAATAAATAAATTAGTATGGAATGATAGTAATAGTTAAACTCACTTTTTTAAAACACATATACACCATGACATTATTGGTATAATACCCAGCCACATTTTATTTAGGTAAATATGCTCCTCTCTGGTTGTGGGTTGGAGCATTTGGATTTGGAGTGTCTTAAATGGTCTATGGGTAATCTTTCTGCTATATTTTTTTTGTTGTTGTAGTTACTCTTTTTGTTTTTGGTAATAAAGGCACTTGCCCGGTAAGAAAATAAAAACAACTACTAAATAAAATAAAGTGCAGAAAACTACCAAATGCCATCGTAACATTTTTCATCCATCAAACTAAACCTTATGGAATTTCCGTTGCCGTAAACATTATGTTTATAAAAAAGAAAAAGCTACATAAATCGGCGACTGAATGCTCAAGTCACATAATACTGAGCTCGTAACCATAAGTTCGTACAGATATAGACAGTGTTTATCCGTTATTGGTGAACGCACCTGCTCTCACACAAGTGGCAATATTTCTCGCTGTCTTTGGATTTTGTTTTTCTTTTTTCTTAGTAGCGTCAGACAGAAAGCGAACGGGTCAACTACATTACTTTTTTCGTATATTCTCGTAATCGTTATAAAAATTAAGTTCTTATAGTAGATATAGCGTTTTTACTTTTAATACTGTAAATTTTTGGATTTGAGTATCCAAAAAATTTACAGTATTAAGTAAATGTTGTTATTAGAAAATGATTATGAAATCTATTTCTTAAATCAACGTAACTATAACTTCATTCAGCTGCTCTCACACAAGTGGCAATATTTCTCGCTGTTTTTAGACTTTGTTTTTATTTTTTCTTAGTAGCGTCAGACGAAAGCGGAAGAGTCACCTAAATTATTATTATTGTCATATGTTCCGGGATTATAAATGAATGAAATTAGTTGTTGCAGTGAATACTGTAAAGATTTGGATAATTTACGTTGTCTTCAGAAAATTATTATTATAATCTGATTCTTAAACCAACGTTTATTATTAATCCATACAGATATAGACCGAGTTTCTCCGTTATTGCTGAACACATCTGTTCACTCACTCGTAACAATATTTCTCGCTGCCTTTGGACTTTGTTTTTCTTTTACTTATTACCTAGCAGATAGTTTTAGAGAGAAAGCAGTACCGGAGTTATTGATGACTAGATAAGTAAAGTCCTCAACCCGCATTTGGCTAGTGCGTTGGATTATGACCAACAGCTTTTTCATAAGGGCGACCCATGACAAATAATAGTGGATGGACGTTTCCAAAGACAATGTAAAGTTTTAGATACGCACCTGCTTGCTCACAAGTCACAATAATTATTTTTTTCATTGCACTGTCAGATAGAAAGCGAATCGGAATTATTTTATTAGTCTGACATTAACAGTGTCGTCCGAAATGGGACTTGTTGTTTTTAGCACCAAAAAGAACTGCTAGAAATTGTCTAGTGTACATTGTTGCACTGAATTTAATGAACGAATGAATATAACTTTATTCCACACCAAAAAAAAGATACAGGAAGATAATTATATACATTTGTTTACTTATATTTAGATTTAATTTAGATAACTAAGAAAACCCTTTAAATCTAGTATCACTAAAACCGTACAGGGTACAAAGTAAGGGTATTGTTGAAACTTCCTTGTAACTACAGTTTTTTCCTGTCACTGAATCTAATTTTAAATTAATTTTTGTATGAATCAAAGGTAAACGATTTGAAGCCAAAACAAATAAAAATGATAAATATTTTATGAAACTGCAGGTGAAACGTCAACCGGCTTCTTAATAACTTGAATTCAACATCTGAGTAACGGAACAACAAAACTCTATAATGTTGAAATCCTAAAATGTTCAAGTTACGTAAAATGGCGAATATCAAAAATTATATTTAAATACAATCTCATACATAGTTGAATGTTTATTTTTTGTAAAAAATTTAGTCATGTTTTTTTGTATAAAATTGCTTCAGCCCGTGACTTGGCCCTCGCCTACACGAGTAAAGACACAGTTGTATCTATTCTCCGAATAATTCAAGCGACTCATTGTTTCTCTCTTATTTCGCGTCATCTCACGCGATTGCACTGATTGCTTTATTTTCGCTTTCCTTGTTTATGAGTCGGTAATGCGATCTCGATTTGTGGAGAACGGCTGCGAGGACTTTCATTTGTTTTGGTTGGAGAACAAAATTGTTCTGCGATTGAAATGTAGAATGAGTCACAGTGTCGGAAATGTCTTGTGTGTTTCGGGTAAGATGGAAATTGATTCCCCTTTGTTAAAATCGTTATTATTTCGACATAAAAAAATCTTAAAATAAGTGACTACCGAATTTCATAAATATATACGCCTATAGAAATTTTCCAGTTATTTTAATTTACTAATCAAAGTTCTGGATTGATTTAAATAATGATATTTATTAAATGAGTTTACTTCTTACCGTTCAAAAAAAAAAATTTTTTTAATTGGTAGGTGTATAGCCGTGTCACAGAAATCAGGTAACAAACATTTTTTAAAACTTACCAACTGAGTACCTCCTCCTTATCTAAGGAGTCGATAAAAATAGTAAGACGGAAGACTGGTATTTATTAGTATATAAATATTATTTTGTATATTATAGGCCTACGTTTGACGAGTACGTCGTTAATGATATACAATGCGAAAAGAAATAGTTAAAAAAATTAGTAGGAAAGATAAGAAAGTGAGTTAAGATGTAGTCTCAGAACGCGTCGAGAAATAATTTTATTTTGCCATAATCAACGTGGGCTAGTCGGTTATGAATACAATAACTACGTAGATAAATTAGAAATTCCCAATTTTAGCATTGGAAGCTTTTCTATAGTTCTAAGGTTATAAAGCAGGCTCTAGAAAGTTTCAATCCTCTGTGATAAAGATTAAAAAAAGCGTGGACTAAAAACTTCGAAGGTGCATTTGCAATACTCACAATTTATATATATTTTCTTAATTTATAATAATCTATTGCTGTTCGTTTGTCTCGCTAAAAATCGAGAACGGCTGGGCCGATTAGGAGGACAAACATTTCAATACCAAAATCAGCTGATTATGGTATTGAAATTTAGGTCGCTCTCCAGGGAAGGTTTGAAAGGTGAGAAACATAAATAAGTGTTAGGTGGTACGAAGTTTGCCGGGTCAGCTAGTCTATAATATATATATTTTTTTATAGGCGATAGGCTTGCGCTTGACCGCAACTCACCTGAATATAATATTACGGTGAAGGTCTGACATTATGACACGTCTATTAGTCATTCTCACTAGAACCTCTACGTCATAATATCTTAATTAATTCAATAAACCAAATAAAAATTCATTATTCAGCCTACAAAAGAAAAGTTACGATTTCCGCTCCACATTGCGCCCTAAACTCCATACAGCCGCACTAAGGGGCGACGCACAATCGTAAAAAAAATAATCATTCGCGCAATAAACCGAAATGTGTCACCGATATCGGGAAGGAGGCAGATAACGATGCCATGTTGGGAATAAATTCCGCGCCAATACCATGTCTTCCTTAAAGACAGGGCCATAAGATTAGCGGGCTTGTAAACATCGCAGTTAAGGCGATGTTGGGAGATACATTGCCAGTAAAGCATTTATGGCGGTAAAGCAATCTGGGCTTCTTCAACCTGCTCATAATTTAGGCATCCTTACTCGACAGATATTCTAGTCATTTTTTGGATGATTCAAACGATGCTATCGCAGTCATGATATTATCTGGGCTCACTTATAATTTGGCCAATATTCGCGACAATAGTGACTACATTTTTAGCACCAATACTGATAAATTCTAACTCATATCGTAACGGGCCATAAAATAGAATAAAAGTATATTTTAATATTAAACCTAATACGACTTTTTGTGTTTTATTCGTAATTGAGGTCATTAGCGAGAAATGAATTCATTCGAACGTTTCAAAAACAGTCTTTGGTAAGGTCATCCATGAAGTCGCGTCATATGTCATTAAAAATTTTATTCGACTCATTAAGCCAGAGCCTTAGATTATATTCTCCTTCTGGGATGACAGGCAGTTGGTTTACTAATTTCTGCCTGAGATGACATTAAAATAGCCGCTCCTTAAATTTTAAATTAAAAATCTGCGCTTGCAAGATACGAACGCTGTTGGAGCCATCTGAAAACTAACTGTCGGCTACCTAGTAATTAATTAAATAAAAAGAGGCGTGTACTATATATAATCTAATAAAGGCTTTAAAATCAGCGAGCATATACTTAAATTTCGGTCTAATTTCAAAGCCATACAATAAATTTAATCAGTTAAATATTATCGTCCCAAGTCACGCTGTCGCCAAAACTGTCATTACAAGCATTACTCTCGAGTTTTAGGGCCCGATCGTAAAGTTTAATGTCTGAACTATAACAGATAAACTGGAATACGAATATTAAGCTAAAAAATAATAGTTTTGAATAATCAAGGTTTTCTGATACACCGCAATTTTGTCCTGGAATAAATTAGGTTGTGCAATTTAACAAATATATAACTGTGCTAATAGAACCGTTCAAAATAGGTACATATAACAAAACTTGTCTAACCAGTATCTGACAACCAACCTTGACATTCAATTTCTAATATATTTTTGGAAGGTGGTTATAGTATTGACATGCATTATCAAAATCACAGTCATGCTTCCCCCTCGCCCTTCTGCTCTGATGTAGAGACGGCTTACTCAGCAGTACTTGCACTTCTGTGGAAAGCCGACTTAGGTGTCCACCGAGTAGTATGTAAGTTAATGTTAACAAAATATATATATTCCTTTAAATGATCATTAGTTTTAGAGCCTCTTAATCGGCTACACGTATTTTTAATCTAGTTTTTAAAAACATATATTCAGTGCTTGCTAAATTTAACTAGATAGATCAACGCTTTATTGTAGACACACAAAACATAAGAATACAAAAATATAAATTTACATGTAGTGCCACAAGTGGCGGCCTTATCGCTAAAAGCGATCTCTTCAAGCCAATCTTTGGATGGAAACATTTGAAAAAAAAAAAAAAATGTGGTGAGACTAAAGGGTCTCTTTTAAACCACCCGGTACCAAATCTTTTTACTTTAAGAGTGGCGAAGCGTTAAATTAAGGTCCCAACATTTTATATCTTCTTTTTATCGTTAAAGTAGCAGCAGAAATAACAAACAAAGTCTATAAATTTATCCGAATGTAGCTGATTTCGAGTACGTATAGAATTACTGCAAAACGATAAAGTTAGGATAATAATAATGCCATGAAAAGTGTTATGGGTTCTGTTCAGAAATTGTATATGTGTTAAATTTTTGTTGACACGTAGAAAAGTAGGGCGTGTTTAGGGTTTTGTTGTCGCTTTGTTTTTTTTATTGTTCAAACGTACGATATTCATTTAGATATCGAAAAGTATTAGCTCCTAAGTAATATTATGACACAGAAAGTCATACAAAAGCTCTGTATTTTGTTTTTACGAATGTATATTACGTCTAGTAAAATAAAATTGAGTTAAAAAGTTTAATACTATAAAAGTAATATAAAAATGACATAACTTTTTCAAATGTCTATCAACAATTTATGTATTCAAATGATTTATGCTTAGCACAGGTTTTAATTGAATAGCTGATTATGGTTATGAATAATAAGAAACAATGTGATAACCTTTCTGGATTTCTTTTAATGTTTAATCCAGAGAACTCTACATTTTCTTTGTGGGAACACATTTATCATAAGTAAGTAAGAAAGTCTTTCAATTTGTATGCTTTCGCTTCAAGGAAAAACTGATTTAACTTAACTTCAGTACACGGATGACTAACTCTATGTTGCTTTAGCTGTAGAGTAAACCTTACGAAGAACTAAGTTATACCATATTCCTGGAATGTAAGGAATGAATTATTCTTTACAAAACTGAGGAATAACACAATAATTCAATATGAGAATTTTCGTGCCATAGAAAATATTTTAAGCAATGCATTAATAAAGTAAAATAAATAACGATTAACATTCTCAGCTCCCCGCTAGAGTTCCGAGCGCTTGAAGAGTCGACATCTCCTGAGGATGACTCGCCCTATGGCGAAACATGTGTCGAGGAAGTCGGATACTGAGGTAAAGAGAAATAATAAGGTGAGGTGCGGAGGTAGTGAGAAGGAACCACACCATAAAAAAAAATATTTTTCGATTTCTCACGCTAACATATAGCTGACACAAAGCGGGAAAACAATAGAAATTCATTATAAAATCTTTTTTTGTAAGTGCCGATTCTGCTCATCCAAACCGTTTATTGTATCATTTTTTACAAATCCTAGTATAAAGCGACTAGTACGACACTTTTCTTCAGAGGAAAATTTTCTAAAAAGAAAAGTCGGTTCTCAAAGAGGTTTTACAAGGAGATCCCTCAATGGACCGCGGCTAGATTGAGTTGTCTCAGCCTTTTTACTATCTACTGCATTTGATGTTAAGCGAGCGAAGTCGAATGTTCTTTTTCGGGTCACAAATTGATTTATTAACTCTCAAGAAGATTTTCTTCTTTTAACTGGATTACAATTACATTAAGTATATTTAACAGATTCTCTTGAAACAATGAATACTCTTAAATAAATTTGTTATTTTAATTAAAGACCTACACACTACTGGATCAGTTTGAATAGTAGTATGTAGGACTGGCGGAAAAGTATAATAATCCTTTCGAACAGAACACATACTTTTCCAAATTAGTAAACTTTCTGAAATCGGTCGGATTCGGCTTAGAATCAGTTGTAAGCATTATGACAATATTAATTAATATAAAAGAGTAAGGGTACGCTAGGAGTCAACGCAGGGCCTAAACCGCTGAACTAAGATACGTGCAATTTGGAGGGTGTATTCATTTTAAGATTTAGGAGTGTTCTAAGAAAGCATTTTTTGCATATTAAATAAGTTAGTGATAGCCTTGTCGGCGAACCCCTCGCCTTCCAAGTGGAGATCGTGGCTTTGATTCCCGGCATTCACATCTGAGTTTTTCACTCATGAGCATATTATAATTAATTGCTGTGATAATTAGCTCCAGCTTCTAGCTTAGGCGGTGAAGGAAAACCTTGTAAGGAAACTTAAGTATTTGAGAAGGTTAAAGCTTTTAAATATAGTGAAGCGACTGAACCGCAATTTGGTCACCGTGCTGGACTATGACCCAAACCCTAATCATAGGAGAGACTCGTGCTCAGCAGTGGGTCTTTATGGGTTGATACATACGTACATATATGACAAACAATCGGGACCTACAATAACAATTGACATGACAACATTTCATTTTTAGAAAGTGATGGAAATTCGATAACCATTTTGAAATAATGCAATGATGAGTTCATATTCAAAATATTAGATTTTTATATCGTTTTTCTTTCGAATTATTTACAAAAAACGGATGGAAAAAAAGCTCGTATTTGTCCTAAGACCGTCAGAAGCCATCAATAAAAAAAATTATTGTAACTGTCACCTGTGAACCATACCAAAGCAAACAACAAAAATACAGATAATTAATGACATAATTTTTACGAGGTTTTGACAAGAATAACATCATGATGAACTTGTTTTAATTTAAAAAAAATCTCTAAATCGGATATAATTATAACATTCCGAATAAAATATTAAAAAATAGAGTACGTTATTTTTCACTTATCATTAATAAAAATTGCGGGTCAATAATTTGAAATGTCGGCAATAATCTTATTACATATCTTTGACATACTAACTAAGTACATACTAAATAAATACTTATCACATTATCTTTGATGCTTTTAAAATAGTATTAAAATAAAAGCAAAATTGAAAGCGATTTAATATTATTAAATAACTTTCATTAAACATTTTGCTGATTAAGTATAATGTGAACTGTCAGAAGCAGATGGCTTTATTAAAGTCGATAGTTTCAAAGAAAATTATTATAAAATAACGATAAGAATATTAGTAGTTTCGAATATTTCTAGAAAGTTATTTCATAACGAGTATTCAGGTTTCCAAGAAGACTGCATGTAATAAGAAATGAGAAATATTTATTGTCATAAAATAACGTTCGTTACAGGCAAGTCTTATTAAGCAAGTTGAAAATTTTACGTTTTATAGTTCTCATAAATCTATGTATATATAAATTATATATAAAAGTCCTGACTGTCTCACTGACTGATTTTATTTTTTCGAAAATAAACTTAGAGCCTAAACTCTGAGCTTAGAGAAATGAAATTTGGATAATGTATTCATTATAGGGTGTACGGCTGAACTAATTAATTTAGTGGTTCAAACAGGAATGTATGAAAAGTATGAAGCTTTTTAATTTTTATATTTGTCTCTGGCAACGCCGACGGGTGACAGCTACTATGGTATATTATATATTTATATTTACTTAGTGGTTTCATTGTTTTGTTATTCGTAATAATTTATTATGGTTGTTCATTACACTAGCTGTATTGAAATAATTATAATCATTTTATTCTTCCACAGCCTTCCTTATCCCACTGCTAGGTATAGACCTCTCTCATATGATAATATAATAAAAAAAATGTATTTGCTGTTTTTAAAAGAGTTACCTTATTTAAAAAAAACTGTTTATACCATTACACTAAATTTATTCACATAAAACTTTTATTTAGCTTTATTTTCTTACGACAAAATAAAGTTAGGGCTTATTTTTTTGCGTTAATAACTTTTAATATAACGCATTAGTCTAAGTACCTTGACTATTTGTTTACTATTAATTATCTTTATGTATTTAAAAAAAATAGTATTAATAACTCAGTGCATAAAAATCTTACGAATCGTAAAAATAAATCTCCGTACGTAAGCATAAAATCGATATACACTTCGTTCACTCGCATCACGATTGGAACTCCACATTACGTATCAGTGGATGTAAAAGGGCGAAGAGATGACTTTTCCATTGAAATATTCACTCAAACGGCTCTAAATATCGTGCTCGGAGAACCGTGTCACTCGCACGTGGGAAAGGTTTAGGATTAGATCAGATTGGGTGACTTTGTGTGACGTTGCATTTATTTGAGACTAACTGCACACCGCTCCATTACCTGCGGATCTCTAATTTTATAGCCTATGTCTCTCAATGATAATGTAGCTTTCTAACAGTGAAGAATTATTGAAATAGGTCCAGTAGTTTTTTAGTTTATTCGTGACATACAACATTCAAATGAAAAAAACTTATAAATATTTCTTTCTGCAAAAACATAGAGAGTTAAGTTTATTACGCTGTGCCGATCAGAGTCGGGGTGTTAGGTTTATTTTCGTTACGGAATTTCTTGATTCGGTCGTCGCGCTCAAAGCCCACGATAAAAGATATGCAATAGCTTAAAAACATACTTGTTATTTTAAAAACATAAGTATGTAGTTGAATAAAATATACCAAAAGTTCTAATAGCCGAACAAAATTGACAGTTCTTGAGCAAGGTTCGAGAGTTTTTGTAGTGATGTTTACCCGCGCTTTGCATTTGCTTGATAGACAATTCAAGAATAGTTCTTAAAGCAAATAGCATGCATACACAAGTATAATAAAAAATTAAATCTAAATACCTAACTCTGACTTCGCCATTTTATGCAGCGGCCATTTTGGGTTTGAGGTTTATCAAAGTATCATAACCATATTAAGGGAGTTGTGAAAAAATACGTTGCTCACCATTTTGTGGCGGAGCCCGTCTTGGACCGTTTTTCTTCATAGCTAAAACACTCTCGACTAGTTCAACTTATAAACAAAAAACCCAAAATTTGTTCATCAGCTCGGGAGCTACGATGCCACAGACACTCAGGACCTCGATATGTTTGCAACTTTATAAAAATTCTATATACTTACAAAAGTCTTTATTAATATCGTGTTCCGCATGAATGTAATAAATATTATTGAAAACTAAGCACACTGCCGACAAATTTAAACGTAAAAAAAAACTGAATCTACTCGCAGTAGCTAACTAGAACACAAGGAATTCTCAACAAGCGTTACTTTTGCAAACACTTTCGACAGTAAAAAAATAACAAAATAAATTCCAAATCAGTTCATCCGTTTAGATTACAAATTTATAACACCCCGTCGTTTTTGCGCCAGAGGTTAAAAATACATGTCATATTCAATCACTTTTCAAAGCGATTAAGCACAACAAGTTACCCTATAAAAGTTCAACATACGAGTAAGCCTGAATTCTACAAAAGCTCGTATTAAAGTATTCGTGTGGAACCAGCCTTACATTAACATGGCGCGAGCGCCGCCAGTGACGCTGCGCCTACCGCCAGCAGTAGTCGCGCTTAGTCAGCGCAACCGCTCACCAAGTATGGATGTATTTACTTCGCAGAGAACCCTCGAAGTATGCCATCAAAATATACGTTCCATCAACAAGAAGACTGGAAAGTTAGAAGTACAACTGCGAGGTGATTTTAAGTGTGACGTACTCGCTATGACGGAGCATTTTCAGTGCACAGATAATCTTAAGTGTGTGTGTATTGACGGGTTTAAACTATCATCCAGTTTCTGTAGAACTCAGATCACTCGAGGTGGATCTTGTATTTTTACTAGAGATTATATAAAGTGCGTTGAAAACACAGACTTAATTTCACTGTCCATAGAACGATACTTAGAAGTATCTGCCGTTAATTTATTAGATTTTAATATTACAGTAATATGTGTGTATAGAACAAACTTAGTTACTACCAAGCAGTTTTTAACGCATTTTGAAAGCCTGCTCGATAAGGTCTCTGAACTTGGCGTGGAGTGCATTATAGTCGGTGATTTTAACATCAATTCTGACACCGAGTTAAACTCTGACTTAAAAACACTCAGAGATTTATTGTCTTCCCATGGTTTGTCCAACGAGGTGGACTTCCCGACTAGGGTGACTTCGACAACGTCAACTTGCCTTGACCATGTGTATACGAACCTACCTGGTGGCTCTGTGAGTGTGCAGCCGGTGTCCACCATTCTAAGCGACCACCACGGAATTAAATGCTCGATTATTTGTAATTCAACACAGCCTCAACCTTCGCCGCAATACGCTAGGTGTTTTTCTAAAGCGAATATGCAAAACTTTGTTGCTTCGTTAGATAGTATCGATTGGGAAGAAGTAAGACTAAAGAATAATAGTTCAACAAAAAAAGCGACGTCACTTTTGAATATTATACAGAATACAGTTAACATATGTTTTCCTCTCAAAAAAGTCTGGAATAATAAAAAAACTGACTCCTCCTGGATCACACAGGAGG
Source organism: Ligdia adustata (assembly GCA_947049295.1). Lineage (NCBI taxonomy): Eukaryota > Metazoa > Arthropoda > Insecta > Lepidoptera > Geometridae > Ligdia > Ligdia adustata. The sequence goes on from OX346221.1 coordinate 2,056,524, forward strand.
TAATTAATTATAAATACTTAATTTATGACATTAACAATATAAAAAATAGAAATCCTGACAATGACGAACTAAATAAACTTTTGACAAATATGAATAAACATTACGACTCGTTAATCTACAAATCTAAATGCAGATATTACTCTGATATGATACACGCTAATGATAGTTCATCGAGAGTTATGTGGAGAGTAGTGAATAAGGAGAGAGGTAAGAATAACTCTCCACATGTTGACTTTACGGAAATGTTGCGCGGACCCGATGGCTCAAAATACTCTAGTAAGAAAGTAGCGGTCGATGCTGTAAATGCTAGGTTTGTTAGTGCAGCCGCGGCGTGCGGCGCCCCGTGCGCTGACGTCACGCGAGTGCGTCATGCGCTGGCCGCAGCGCTCGCGCCTCCCGATCGCTCCTTGAGGTTCCGTAGGTTTACTGCAGACGAGGTATTCCAGATAGTTGCGTCTCGTATACCACCAAAACATTCTAAAGATATCTATGAAGTATCTATGAAATTACTGAGACATGCGATTATCCCACTAGCACCAATACTCGCGGACCTATTTAATACATGCATCAGAGAAGGCTCGTTCCCAACCCCCCTGAAAATCAGCAAGGTTACTCCGGTATACAAGGGAAAGGGTAAACAGGAGAGTATCGACAGCTACAGGCCAATTGCTAATATACCAGCGATTGCAAAGGTACTGGAGAACGGAATTAGTTCGCGGCTCATAAATTTCCTGTCTGAAACTAACGCTCTTACAGATCGGCAGTACGCGTACCGAGCAGGGCGATCAACAACGACACTGACACGAGAGGTGGTTCGCCGAGTGGTGGCGGCTCGTGACTCCAGACCCAAGTTGCAGGTGGCTATCCTCTGCTGTGACCTATCGAAGGCATTTGACGTCGCCGATCACGCTGTACTAGATGTAAAATTACAACATTATGGCGTGGTAGGAGCTTCGCGAGCCCTTTTGACTGGTATTATACGAGGAAGGTCACAAATTGTAGTCGGAGGTGCGGGGTTGCAAAAATCAGACGCCTTGATGTCGGAGATGGGCGTGGCGCAGGGCTCCTCAGTTTCTAACATTCTGTTCTCCCTACTCCTGAATGATCTGCCGGGCGCTGTGACCGCGGCAGAAGTACTAATGTACGCTGATGACGTGGCTGCAGTGGTCACGGCACCTACGGTAGATGCTCTTGAGCGGAGACTGAATGAAACAGCTACGCAGTTAGCTGGGTGGTTCCACATGAACGGCCTCGTGCTAAACCTCAGTAAGACACATTTCATACAGTTTAATCTGTCCGGTAGGTTGATGAAACCTTTGAAGGTTCTTGTGGATGGAGTGTATATAGAGGAACATGAGACGACTACGTTTCTAGGTTTCCAACTTGACCGAGGCCTGAAGTGGGATGCCCACATCGAGAAAATTTGCGGAAAGCTGGGAAGTGCGTGCTTTGCATTAAGTCGTGTAGCAAGAGTGGTGCCACGCGAAGTAGCACGAGCGTGTTATTTTGCGACCGTACATTCGCAGCTTCAGTACGGTGCCGAAATATGGGCTAGCGCCGCGGATTGGGAGCGCGCCTTCCGTATTCAGAAACGTGCTGTGCGATATGTGGCGCGCGTTCCCTGGGATACCCCGGCTCGCCCAATTTTTAAGGAACTGGGAATCCTGACGTTGCCAGCCATCCTGATTTATCAGGTGGCCGTATACGCCAGGACTCATCTTGCAGATTACTCCGAACGCGGCAGCAGGCACGAGTACTACACTCGCGACGGACACAAGCTCGCTAATATATCGCGTAATCTCACGAAGTCCACCAAGTTGACGCACGTCATGGGACCGAATGTTTACAATAACTTGCCAGAAGAGATCTCTGCAGCTAAAACTCTGCAGAGTTTCAAAAACATTCTAAAAAGATGGCTAATCGAGCAGGCTTTTTATAGAATTAATGAGTTTACGACATTTAAACTAGAATAATTATTGTAACATTATGACAATTTAATTTAAGATAATTTAATTTAATTGCATTTATTGAAATCGACATTTTAATGATTTAGTTTATATACATAAACAACTTACATACTATATTGTATAAACATATAATTAATTGACTTGTAAATGTAAATATTTATCAATAAATGAATATGAATATGAATATGAATATGAATATGTAAACCTCTCTCTCGAATGAGTCTTATTCAAATGTTTATCAAAATCTCAACAAATATACAAACATGTTTTAATATTGTACTCATTTAACGTGATTTTTTAAGTTTCAAATATTGCTAATGTCATTTAAATAACAACGCGCTTGTTTTTCTTTCATTTTTAATCGAATTCATAAGAAGTTGTTACTGCAAAAACCTTAGACCACTATATTTTAACGAGTGAAGCCTCGGCATGCAACTAGCCTTTGACTATTTGCAGATAAGGGCAAATTTAATTAAAGCTCGCACGTCAAAATCAGTCTAGCGGTTTTGGCTGTAGAGAGTGACAATGAGAAACACATACATATACATACAAACAAGCACTCGAAAAACATTCTCCTTTAGGTCAATTGGGATAAAAAAAAGATTTACGTATTTTTTTTTTTTTGGATTTTTCGGAATAAAAAGACAAAAAGGAGAACTTGTTTCGTTTGTTGAAACTGCATAATGTTATGTGGTTAATAAAGGGTAATTTTTGTAAGAAAACTCTTTCCGACTAATTTACTGAATTTAAGGGTTTAATTAATAACCATATCTGAAGCAAAATAAAGAATATTTTTTAATAGCTTGGTGGCTTTTACGCATGAAGCGTAAGTGCGTATTATACCGAATTCTTAACTGTCTCAAGGAATCCTAAAATCAGATTCAATAACACTCGCTATCCAGGGCATAAAACCTGACAGAGCCGTACTAAGTTTACCTAGAGGAAGATTTACGACATTTCTGTCTCACCGCAGGGCCTCGAGAGGGCACTTTGCAAACTCTCGCCTACGAGACTAGGGCAAAAACAGCCTGAAAATATCCTATTTTAAGACGTCTAGGTTTTGACAGTGAACCTTGTGGGTATTTCTTGTTTTAAGACATCTAAAGTAAGAAAACAGCAGTGGAAGTACGGTGCTATAGGTGTATTTATATATGTGTATACTATAATGGCTATTACAATACGGACCTTGCCATCGATAACTGATTGATGACAATTTGACTAGAAATCTATTCAATTGAATAAGAAATATTTATTGGCCTATAACGTTCGTTACAGGCAAGTCTTGTTACATTAAAATTTAAGATTACTTAAAAAGATTAACTTAAAAAACTTATTTATATACTATATAGTTCTAACCTAAAATTACTATTTTATATATTTACATTGTGATTTATTTCTTTACTTATTAGTAAATTTTGTAATGGTTGTTCCGTTGTACAAGAACGATGATTCCTCAAGCTGCACATATGTTCACTGAGTTTATAAAAAGGATTTATTTCAAAAAAATATTTTTATTTTTGTTTGTTTAATTTAAAATTGAGTTTTATAATGCTATTTGGTTATCTATTGTACAATAGTTGTGCTCCACGAACACTCCCGCGTAGTTCCCGTAAAGTGGGGATCGATCGAAATCGATAATCCAATGGGGAACTACTTTTTTTGAAGTCGGTTAAAAAATATCCTATATCTTTTCCCGGGGTTCTACCTCTGTACAAAATTTCGTGCCGATCTGCATGAAATTTTGTACACAGGTAGAATTTTGTTCAGTGGTTTTGGTGTAAAAGCGAGACAGACAGACAGAGTTACTTTCGCATTTATAATATTAGTTAGGATTAATATTTTCATTTGACATCAAAGGTAAGTTTAACGGTTTTTGAGATGTTGCGTTTGATATTTATATCTAGTGCATTAAGCTCTCGATAATGATCTGAATGAGCATTTATACCGACTTGAATTTTAGAACTAACAAGAAATGATATATATTCGTGCGTATATTCTAATCTGAAATGTATTTTACTTGTAAACTATGCTTTTATCTAACTACAGGTATATTTTGATATGTCATTTATCAATTTACTATTCACCATTTTAACTGCTTTCATAACTACTATTGACAGTTCTCAAAGCAAGTATGATAACCATTATGCCACGGTTGTCTATGCAATATGTCTTAATATAATATTGCTGTTATGTACCTCATCTAAACAAGTAAAAAAATATATCAAAAATCGACGACATAAAGATTGCAATGGCCATCTTGGATTTGAAGTTAATCGTAAGTGTCAGCATTCTACTAATCAAGGCCTTTCGTTTGACACCTATATTGAAATTATGGTGATAAAATATGTAATTTTGTGGCGGCGCCCATCTTGTAACGATTTCCATTAAATACAACGGTAGTGATATTTATGGTTTTCCATTAAACATAAGCTAAAGTCCTGTCCAAGAATATAGAATAAGTAGTAAAAGGTAACATGAACTAATTTAGTTTCCACATAATATTATAATCGGTTTATCAGCTAAAAAGTAACTAAACAGCGTGGATTCTTCCTTCTTACTATAAAGTATTAAAATTATTAATACGTAGGTACATACGTTGAAATCGTAGATGAATTTCCATTTTCGACACCTTTATTCAAAGTGATACTGGAGATGCAACATACCTCCTTGTACTTGTCTTATCGTATTTAGACCTGCTACCTATAGTTACACTACACCTCTCCAAGATTCAAGCTTCATGAATATCCAGGCTTTGTTGCCCACTCGATCTTTGAGATCAAAGAGCGTTGATCGTCCATTGCGTGTCTATTGCCACTTCCCGGCCAGTCGAGTGTAACATTGCCGGCGATGGTTGTAAGACATTGCAGAGAAAACGCTTTGTAGAGCTATTTGACTAATTAGTAAGTGTGGTGCAGATGTGACAGTGTGTAATTAAAGGCATTTGACAGCGGCAATTAATCTTATATATAAAAATCAAATGCTGTTCGTTAGTCTCGCAAAAACTCGAGAGCGGCTGGGCCGATTTAGCTGAATTTGGTCTTGAATTGTTTGTCGTACTTCAGGGAAGGTTTAAAAGGTGGGAAACATAAATAACTATTAGGCGGTACGAAGTTCGCCGGTACAGCTAGTTAAATATAAATTCAAGTAAAATCCAACGTAACGGTCGAATACAAAAACTACTTCTTAGAGCTTACGAAAGTTATAAAAAAATATTCATCAAACGTCTTTCATTCTAAAATAGACCTAAAAACCTTTCGACGGACAATAAAGCATTTCTTTTTTATACTAGACCACAATCAATTTTTCTTATTTAGCTCACAAAGATAATTTAAGCAAATTAAGAATTGATATATACCTATCAATTTATATAATATGATAGAGTAAGTCCTGGCTGATATTCGCTAGGAATCAACGCAGAGCCTAAACCAGCTAGACTCAGCTAGAGACATGAAATTTGGAGTGTGTATACATTTTAGAGTGTATGGGGGGGGGGGGGGGGTACTAAAATAAGTGGGTAAAATAAATCTAATAAACGATTAACTATTCTACATACCTAATCTATTTTCATGACAAAATCACATTATTAAGTGTGAAATTTCTTAATTCTTCCATTTTATGTCGTGAATGACGCCTCGGGTAACAGCTTCTAGATTTTCATAAAATAAACTGGAATAAGATTATATTTAAGCACTAAATATGTTTACTCACAAAACACTAAACAAACAATGTTCAATTAAAACCCAACGTTTCGCTTGACCACTTTCAAAACGTTTATAGTAGCCCACAAAACGATTTAAAACATCTCACAAGAGTCATAACCCTTTTACAATAATAAACTTCAATACAATACGGAATATGGAGAGTACTAGGTAGACACTTAAAATAAGCATTACATCCCGCCCAGAGAGTATTGTTATTATTTATGCTTAAGGATCGTTAGCTGACCGAGTCTGCTTGTTTTTTCAAGCTGAGATGGACCACCTTTGCTATTAAAAACGTGACTAATGCGTATTTGTTTGTGGAAAAAGGTAAAGCTCGTCCGAAATAAGTATTGTAGTGTCGCAACTGGTTGATTTTGACGTTGATACGTCAAAATCAGGTTAATAATTTGCAAAGATTATGTATCAATACATACATATTTGCAGGTTTCATTATACTTAAAAGCTTTTAGCCATGTGACGAAAAGGTCAATGAAAATGATTGTAGATGGTAGCGAAGGGAGGCAGCGACCTAAGAAAATGGATGAATTGTGTGAATGAAGAGTTGATGGCTGATATAGTAGAATGGAAGAGGAAGATATGCTGTGCTGACCCCACGTAGTGGGATAAGGTCAGAGAGATAATGATTATATTTAAAAACTTTTAAACTAAAGCATTGGATTGAAGTCATTATTAGGTTTTGTGGAAACTAGATAAGATTGGCTTCAGACTGGTTAATTGGCGTAAGATGCAGGAGGCTCATACCCTGTACACTGAGCTGCCTATTACAATCATAATGAACCTATACTGACTGCGGATTTACATACTATTTTTACCTTTGTCGTTAAAACAAATGGTAATTTACAATAATATGCACGCGAGTAAAGAAATTTGAGCATCGATGAACGAGTTAAAAATATCAATTTAACATACACTGCTTTTGTACATGAATAACTGCTTCTCCACCTATCATAATAACTTCAAATGCTCTAGCATGCTCAATTTGCTATTACGAAAAAATAACCTCTTTTTCTGACACCTTAAATGATACCTCGTTGCCGCAAATAGAAAACTAATTTTTCTATTTGCGTATTCAATCTACGGCTTCTGATTCATACGCTGAAAACCGACTGCTATCGTTAGATGAAAACATACAACCAACATTAATTACAAGTCTAATAATTCACGGAAACCATATCCATTCCCGAGTCCGCTCTTTTCCTGCTAGCTCACAGAATAAATGAAAAGGGAGGAAGGAAAGCATTCATTCATTCAAACATAATTCAAAGTGGCATGCTCGAATGCTCATAAAGTTATTTCTAAATGCACACAAAGTGCGTATTCAAAATATTCGCAGCTACAAATCATATGCCGCCTTTTTGAAGCTGTAAAAAGCATTCTTTAAACAACGAGTGGAAAATATCAGGCCAGTCCTTTGGTTGGCATAAAGTACAGGCGTAAGCGAGTGTAGTGGACTTTACTTTCTACGACTGTGTAAATAATTATGAAGTGTCTCTAAGATAAACAAGTGGTTAGAAGTGCCTTCAGAAAAACTCGACTGCTAAATTTTTATACCTGTGTATTATCCTTATTATATTCTTTTTATATTTGATGTAGGTACCTAGTAACACTCTCACGACTAAGATTTCTTGATGTCACACACATAAAATTACGCCATGCCGTTAAGGCTTTAGGGCATGCCTAAGAAATATACATACATACATTCAAACATATATATATATATACATACATACACTCAAAAAACATAACGCTGCTTCTTTCGTAGTCGGTTAAAAATAAAATATTTTGCGTAATTAATTAAGTTTATTTCTACCAAATTAAGCTATTCTAAACTACAGCATTATTAATTATTAAGCATTTGTTAAAATGTATGAGTATGATACATTTTAACAAATAATGGTCTTATTAATAAACGCGTCTTAAATTTAAGCGTCTTTTGTCTTGTTTTATTCCAAAGAAAACGCCACGCGTCAAAACAAGACAAAAGACGCGTTTATTAATAAGACGATTATTTGTTAAAATGTATCATACTCATACATTTACGGTCAATAAGACCGTAAATGCTTAATTATTTATTTGTAAGTTTTAGTTTATTTCCTTTCAATTTATTATAAACGATTGTTTCAAAACATATGAGGTACTCCAGTTATTTATTCATTTAGTGCGCTCTAATGCTAATCTCCATAATCAGTGATTGCATAATTATCATTTGTTCAACTTGGTTAGATTATCGAAGATGGAATCTAAATCATGAACTTCTTAAAAATAGCATTGTTGCCTGTAAGAAATCGCTTTATGCAATAAGACCCTGATTAAAAACATAAATTAATTTTTAAAGTTTTCGATATGACTGTATTGTTATTTTTTTATGTTAATCTGTATTTTTTTGTAAACAGTAGAATATTGTATTTTGTACCATACGATCCTACAAACTGGCAAAAGCAGACCGGGTTTTAGACAACATGAGACATAATTAACCAACTTTTAGCTACAATTTCTCCGCTATTCCTTCCCTCCCTACACCAGACCCCAAGAAAGAAAGCGTGTGATATACGTCAGTGAATCAGAGTCGGCAGCGGGAGTGCCGAGTGAGGTATGCGTTAATAAGCCCCTCAGGTATGCCGGGAGTGCCGGAGGACTTACTAGTATGCGAGAAATATGCGCTGAGATTTGGAGTACGAGATTTTTTATAGCCTTTCTTAGCTAATGTTAGGGCATTTGTTAAAGACGTGGCTTTATTCTGGGCTGTACTAGATTATGAAAGACGTCTTCTAGTGGTTTTTTGGGATTTAAAAGATTGTGGAGGGTTATTCAACTAGTTTGACTTAGTATGAGTATGACCTTAGATTCAGTAACAAATTTAAAGTATTATTTTAGTAATGAACAAGTGGCAAGCGATTTAAATTCGCTTTTGGGCTTACCAAATAAGAATTATATTGTGTAAAGTAAATAATAGTTTAAGCGGAAATTTAGACTGACTGCTCTATATGTTTTGATTTTCAATTTAGTTTTTGTAATTTTTTGTTTGTTTTTTATTTTGTAACAATGCTTACAGTTTGTTTTTTTTAAAAGCAATTTCGTATATTTATAATGTTTATTTTAACGTGAAACTGTATTTGAATATGGGTCTTAATTACCTGAAATAAACATATGTTAATTTAATTTATAATATAAAACAAAGTATTTACCCGCCTTTGATAAAACTAATATAGAGCTTCCTGGAAAATATACTTTTTCAAACAATAAAACATATTTAAAGCCCACGACGTATCTTACTATTGAGTCAACCACACCGTTAGGTATCCATGGTCAGATCAGTTGGTTAGGTTAAAATGGCCACGGACACTGTATTCACAATGTGTTGTTGTTAATTAAAATATACATGTGTAAACTGCTCTATTTTAAAACCGGATAAAAATTGAAATACACGTGTAACCGAAGACTCTATTATACTTCCATTTTTACTAAAATATTTGTAAAATATATTCAATTTCCGATCCGTCCCAAGAACAGAATTCTTAAAAAGAAATCTGTCTCATCAGATTTCGCCTAATAAATATCAAATTCACCCCAAAACAGTCGACATAAATCTGTAACGAATTCATAAAAAGAAAGTTACACAAGGAAAAATAATACTCCTTATTTGCGTAAAGAGAAATCAGTAGGTCGTGAGGTTCTTTGGGAAAATTGAAAGTGATCATCCAATTTGTTTGCGAGATCTGATGGATTTAAGATAGCAACGGTTCAAAATTAATCTTGAATCACTTGGCAACCAGAGAAAAATGGAGTAAAAGAATGGATTCTTGCACAATTGACTGTTTTGTGGGTACATTTTGGCGTTTAGAAATCTTTTTTCCTCAATCAACCTGGGACTTGATCGGCTAAAGTTGGGCATGAAAGATGTGAAAACAAGAACAAGAAATGGCATCAATATTTGACTGTTCGCCGCTTCACGCTGCCAAATATCGGCATTATTGCTAGCTTTTGTTTTCATCTATTTTGTGCCTATTAGTTAATTAGTGCGATATTAAATACGACTTTCTCCCGTTTGTTGTTGTTTTAGACAAAGACTCGCCGCATTATAAATTGATGACCTTCCTGACCTAGTGATTAGCATGCTTACATAGGTAAGCCGTTGGTTCCAAACCGGGACCAACGGCTTTTCCGCCAAGGCATTCGCAAGATGAGTTTGAGTATCTTGTTTTGCATCTAGGTGTAATTGCATTTGTGAAAGTCGTAAATCATCCTCAACACAGAATAACTCCTAGCAAAGTGGTTGGTATGAGAAGCGTATAGAGTTTAAATTTAAATAAACAAATAAAATAGCCTTTATTTCCCAATAAGTTACAAGTTATAACTTAACTATTTACCAAATGTATATATTAATATAACTGTGTGCTATTTGGGCACCTAAATTAGGATGATGGCCTCCTCCATACAAGCCCATGTGCGTCGGTCCCAAGCCAGTTGAGGCCAACTCTTTACCGTGATTTCAACGATTTCGTCTCGCCACCTCTTTTTTGTTGCCACCGTGTAAAGCTTATGATGAAATTAATCGAAACTAAAGTTGGATATTTCCAAGGACCATATATATGTAATTATTGAATTCTGACATGCTCTACATATTAAAGAAAATGTGGGCCGAGGTGAATTTCAGAAATCTCTAGAATGAAAGTTTCCAATAATTTATTGATGAAAGAAAATAAAAAACACAAAACCCATCTATTTTTAATTTTTATGTGAATTCTAATTTCTAATATAATAATGAAAGTTTTATGCAAAATCAAAACATAATATTTTTTTCATATAATTTTCTAGTACCTATGCCTCAATTGGTAAACATGTAGGTAATTTTTTTTTCTGCATTAGGCTCACGATAATGATTTTCTCTAGGCCGTATATACATAACTATACATTAACTTTTTGACATGTTTTTCTTGTTTTATGTGAAATTAAAACAATATTTTTGACGTATAATTTTCTAATTGGTAAACATGTTTTTTTTTCTTCTTTATTTGCATTAGTCTCACGGTAATAATTGCCACTAGGCTGTAGATACATTAACTTTTTGTCTTTATAAGTGCGTTTAGATTATATTATGCTCTTATACTGTCAAAGCCCAAAATATTATTATTAAATAGTTAAATAGAACATTGTATTGGGTTAGAAAATGTGTTTTATATTTATTTTTTATTGATCTATGATCCAACTGCTTTTTGATCTAGTTAATGTGAGTAAAAAGTTAAATAACTACTTTACTAATAAACGCACAAGTATGGTTCAAATATAATGTTATCTGCGTGTTTCCCACCTAATTAACAGTAATGATCTTCGTAAAAGTATTAAATTTAAATTTAGTTTCCTTCGCACATACTTTTTTTTTCATTTTTGCCATCTAACATAAAATGTACTCCCATTTCATATAACCTCATTTCCATAACTGAAAACCCGTTTCCCGTACAACCGAAGGTAGATACGTTATTTAATAAAACCAATTTCCGGATTTACATTTTTCTCAGCAATCTGCATAGATTTCCGAGCGGTGTGATTTATGGTAGGGGTGGATTAACGACAGATCTAAACGGGAGTCAAATATGATTTAGACTGGGAAAAATGCTCAGTTTAGTCGTTGGTCAACTGCAATGCTCAACTAAGTTGAACAAGAAGGTAATTTTGGTTTATTGAAACTGCCTTTAACTTAAACTAAAATAGGAATTAAATACCCTTTAAAAAAATATTTCGATTTGGCAGGTACCTATACAATTTTTACAAATACAATTCAATCATCTGTGCTAATTATTATAAAATTTATATTCGACCATGTTAAAAGCATGTAGTGTACCAGTTAATCCAATAAATGATTATGATTAATATGAGGATGATGAGTTAAACTAAAAAATATTTTTTCGAATCGGTAGAAGCTCTTACTAATCAATATTATTAGGAAATATTCCAATGATTGAAAGCATTATTTTTTTTTAACCCTGTTAAAAAAATGTGTATGTACTAGCACTACTAATGTATTTCCTTGACGTGTCTGTCAATGGTGAAACTGGCGATTTTTATATGGAATATGGCTTGCGTAGCCAACCTTAGTTTCAAAGGTTCGATTGCAGGCGCGCAATACAACCGACCATCGTCATTATACGTATAGACGTTAAAAAGCTTTGGCAGGGTCTTTTTGATAAGACATTTGCGTCTAGGTCTTTTAGACGCTAAGTGTAAGTAAACTGTGTAGAACTCTATTTTTATGTTTATGTTATCATTTGAGCTGCGAAGAATTCAAAACATTTTCGCGACGAGTTGTGTGTTGGGCTTTCTAGTTGTAGTAGTTGGACTTAGGGGAATACAAAATATTGCCTTTTGCATAGTAAAGCTACTCAGTTGAGCTGTGGGTAACTGGGCGTTAACGATAGATCTAAACGAGAGTGAAATATGGAGCTGCCGCGGGAAATGGTGAAAAACGACGTGTTTCTAGCTAGACGGATTGTATTGATGCGCTTAAAAGCGCTGCAGTGCGTTAGACAGCTCGCACCAGCATTCTTATTTCTTTTGGCACATCAGAACCGAACATTTATCTGTCTCTATAATACAAAAATGAATCGCTGAATGTGTTGCTAAACGGAAATATCGAGGAAGCTGAACCGATTTGCTTATTCTTTTTAGAATATTCCTTAAAGTAAGAGGATGGTTCTTATAAAGAAAAAATATTTAAAAAATTTAAAAATGTCTAAATACAACACTTTTTTATACTCCCATACAATCAATTCATAAAAATACTTAAAAGTTAATTTGATCCTTAACACCATACCATAAAGTTTAAGTGTTAGTGGAGAGGTTCCGGAAAGGCAAATCAATTAAGTGACGTTAGTACCGTATTAATGACAATATTTGTACGATGGAAATTTACTCTTAAAGAATCGGCTGTTAGGCGGTACGAAGTTTGCCGGGTCAGCTAGTTGATTATAAATACGAACGTAGTAGAAGAATAAAGATAATAAGTGATTGGGAAGAACTATCACATTGTATTAGATATAAACGTATAGTACTCCTTATCATAAAGGTGACTGCCAGTAGAATGTCTTCCTGGCGTCAGAATTTTCTAATTTCCAAGCCACTTCAATTACTAATATTAAACAATTTTTACTTTGACACAAAATTATCACACGTTTCAAAAAAAGTGTATGTCACTATTTGCATTTACATAAAAATAGAAAAAGTAGGACTTACGTTTTTTCTTTCAAATTATATTTAATTATTTCTATTGGAGCAAAAAACGTAGGCAGCGCCGCTGCCAGCAATGGAAATAGTGGAAAAATCAGTCCCAGTATTTCTGTTAATATAAATACATAAAAGAAATAGTGGAGAACAAACCGACAAGCAAACGACTGTTAGTGACAGAGAACAAGAGATTTCTTTTTGTAAAGTTTTTGTACCAAAAACATCATTTACGTCTATTTTTGTATAATGGTTAATGCGTATCAACATGCGTTTTTATCAAGGAAAACATCGCAAGGAAACCATAGCATGGTGGTATGGCGTTTCCTATCGCTCGCCTGGCTAGCTACCACTCTCAAGTAGTAAAGATCTGTCGCCATTCACTTAACGGTGTGCTCCGCCAGCCTTCCTTAAGAGCTACAGTATCGCTGACTTCCATGGTCGTGCGAACTTGTGGACAAATGCCTATCTGTGTAGGATAAAAAAAACTACCGACATAAAAAACTGCTGCATACCCCAAAAACAAACGATTCCCTTCGAACAGCTATACCGTATCTACGAATTCGCTGCCCATTCGATCTGTATGTCACAAATAGAGGTGCAACTCGAGCAAAACCGAGAAAAATGAATACGAACCGCCACCGTTTTCTAGTTTAAAAATATACCGACATTGACTGACATCTGTTCGAGAAAGTTCGAATTTATCTACCCGTTTTGAAAACATTGCCAAAAGAAGCGAACCGTGATTGTGGCTTTTGTGTAGATATGAGCAAAGTGGAGTAACTCAATCGATTGAGTGATCATTCGAATATGGGTTTAGGTAAGAGTGATAATATTTAAACACTGTTCGATTTTCTGAAATGTGAAAATACTTACATAAGCGACTTGATTAAATATTATTTATTAGGTGACTAATAAATAGCAATTCTAGTTCTTGGAAAGTTATTTATAAGTTTTGCTATTTACATTTGGTGTTGCCAGTTTATATCTGCCGATACTAAAGTAGAATTACTGAAAGGTTTTCTGGAAAAGATCGCTGTTTTAGACTGCTTTTTTGCTTTGTTTTCAGTTGTAATTATTGTGCGATTGCTTATAAGTTCTCAGAACCTACCTGAATAAATCATCATTAGAAAATTGATGTTGTTTAATTAATCCTTGCAATATCTAACTTTGAATCGAATAAACACAGACACAAACGATTCGATCAATTTGCTTAATTCATTGTACTAGGCGCACTTCAACTATCTTAACTCATTTTTCGTTTCCAGCATAATCATTTGTACCAAATCCAGCTCTGGCTTAGTCAGCTCGAATTTCACTCAGTAACAATGTGTCGTAATTTCTGTCCATCTGTCTTTCAGCGCCGGATTAGTAAGCTTAATAGACATAATGATTAATAGTCCACAGTGTTATGGTTTCTCGTTATACAATATGTACCTATTATGTTCTGTCCTGATGTTAGGTTATTGACAATCTGTATTCTGGTGATGGGTGGCTTGTAGTATGACAATGTCTTATCGATTAGTTCGGTGTTTTGGATCCATCACCGATGTTAAGCAACGTCAAGAGCAGTCAGTTCGTGGATGGGTGACCGGCTACGGTTCACTGTCTGAGAATTATGACTGTACTGTAAGTGTCATTTTGTTTAACAGGCACATGTATATTGTACATAAGTAGTCTCGCACTGCCCATGACTCAAATCCCTGATGAAGTTCACCGAATGTGAACAAAACTATAGTTGGACTTTTCCTAAGATCAGGTACGCCTGAAAACCGTATTCTTAAACAAAATGAATCAAACTCGCGTTAGTTTTTTAAAGAAATCCACTGAAAATTTGTCGTTCGTAAGTAAAACTCATTCTACGACAATCACGGACTATAAAACGTTATAATTATTATAATAAAAGAGACTACCGATACGACAACACTACGATAGAACTTTTCTAGTTATTCAAATCTTAAAGTAAAACCTCTTGACCGATTTTTGATAAAACTAAAATGGAAATGGCCACATGGGAAGTATATACTCTTTCGAATAAAAAAAGAATTGTTGAATCAGCTGACCCGTCTTCGAAAAATCAGGTATCAAAGATAAAAATAAATTAAATTGGAATCAAACTTTTTTGGAAGTCAGTAGAAAAATGGTCGCACGTTCCACTTTGTATTGTCCACGGAAATTACCCTCTACCTTTCACACACTTCATTCTCCTATTGAACCGAACGCCATTATTTCATACGCAAAATAAAATATATTCGAGCGCGGTATCGGAAAAAAGGTGATTTTTGCAATAAATTGAATTCTTTTGTCTTACAGGCTTTTCATCCTCGCATTTGTGTGGCGGTTTTATTCCAGGAAAAAACTGTTGGATGAAGAATTTTTTATTGGTTTTCATCATCTTTATTGAACTCAATACGATTGTATGTACTCATGTTATGATCAAATCATTTAACTGTATCCAAAAGCAGTTCACAACTGGTTGACATAAAAATATTTACAATAATATTGTACTGAACTAAACGACGTTATCTAGAACTAATATGTCGGACAGCTCAAGATGGCAGACTAGTTATTGTTTCTACAAACTATGGCATTAATAATACTTAATCAATAACATTTTTTTAACTAAAAGGCAAATGCCTAACCAATAACATGATATCAGTGTAAATACATTTGTCCCCTAATTATTTTCCTAGTATATTTTATTTAAACACAGAAGCAAAATCTAATCTAATAATAAACCCCCAGTAGAAGTGAAAGTTTCCAGAATGCTGGCTGCAGTGCCATGTTGAAAGACTAATTTTTTTATCAAAATAAGCATTCTAGTCACATGTCGATTTCATTAGAAGTTTTGATATTTCAAAAAATAATTTTCAAAGCTTTTTTTAGTCCTAATTTGAATTAAACTTTCTGAGTAATAACAAACTTGATAATACACCAAATAATAGCCTTATGACAACGAACAGTTTTATGAATATATATATATCATATTTCCTATTTATCCCGTTACAATCATTAAATTATCTTCTATATTTCAGATCCCGACTGCCAATGAGAAGAATATAATAAATAAGTTATTACGACCCAGTTACTGGCTGTTCTTGGTCAAAGACTATCCAAAGGACATCCGGGATGCCATAACCCAAAGATTTCCTTTGAAAATATACCCATTTACGACATTACAGCCCGTTATATTACTTGCGAGAATAACATAAAAATCTGTAAGAATCAAGACTATCTCTTACAGAACTCGTCTATTCAATTTTGTTTCTTATCACACAAGATATAAAAACGATTTCCGTTATGCTGTGTGGCAAAAAATGATTTATCCTATGTAAATATAGGGGGTAAATGTAATAACTAACAGTAAACACGCTTCTGTAAACTACTATAAGAATAATATAGCGATACGCAAATATGTCGTATTTGTTCGAAAACATAAATAGCTTGTATTTCATTGTCAATTTGTCTATTCAACTTCCGTTTTTGTATTGGATTGTTTAAATATACCTTTTAATAATAGATTTTATATTGTGTAATAAAATAACTTATCTCATACGATATAATTGCAATAAATAAGAAAGTTGCAAATTGTTAAAAATTTTTATCTCCTATATAATTATATAAAAAAGTCCTTATTTACTGACTGAAATTTACTAGAAAATATAAGCCGGTGAACTTAGAAAAATAATTAGGAGGGTCATTAAAGGGTGCAGTGGTATTATAAATCTGAGAAACCTAATATTAGTTTATAAAAGATCGTAATGAACTAAAATATATTTAATTTAATGTTTTTACATGTTACACTCGAATGAATTACAATTTATATTTCATTCAGTTAATTTACATGTGATTTTACCTCTTGATTTTTTTTCTCGTAATAAAATATTAATATGTAAGTTAAAAAATAAAATGTTTGTAATAGATAAAAGTAATTAATACAATTTACACGTGTAACCACATCATTATACCTACTACTGAACTACAGATTGATTCTTTTGGAATTGTAATGATAAAAGCACTTGCGATTCTACAAAAGCAAATTTAAAAAAATGCTGCACAGAAAACACTTATCCGCAAAATAATTTCTCGCTGTGATTTTACACGTTTTCGTAAAATGATTTACGTGAACGTGCTGCATTTTTTATTGATCTTTAAATTATATTATAAAACATATCATCAAAGCTTAATTTTGAGGTGTTGAAATTTACTAAACGTGTTATTTAAAGCAAATATGTAAATTTATACTTACATAAAATTTTGTATTACATAAAATTTATCTGAAATGTAAAAAGTCTAATAAAATTTTCATTTATATTATATTATATACTACTCGTGTTTTTATTTGTTGATTTATTATTTTTAAATTGTCAAATATTTTTCATCAAATATTTGCTATGTTTATTCACTATATAAGGCTAAGGAAGAACGCGAGGCTAAGGAAGGCTTGCTCGAGTCTAGATACTGATGTGAATGTTCATTTCTACTTACATATTAAGTTACGGCGTCAGGTAATATTTAAAACAATATGGGACACCATCCACACAAAGGTCTTCAGGTCCCAAACTAGGCAAAACCTATGCTATGGTAACCTGATCACTGATATACATACATATTTATATATAAAATAAACACCCAGACACAGGTAAAACAGACATGTTCATGCACACAAATGTTTAACCTATCCGGGGATCGAACCCGGGACCAGTGGCGCAGAAGGCAGGGTTGCTACCAACTGCGCCAACCGGCCAGTAAAGTAATAAATATTACATAAATATCTTCTACTTTACTTTTACCTAATATCAAAGTAAGTAGCTTTATCAGAAAACAATACTGGTCCTACTTATTATTAGATACTTTTGTGATCCAGAAAAAAACTACGTCATCGATGTCCGACAAAGAAAAATCTTTCCTATTCTAGTCTTTATCTCCTATCTTTATAGCTTTAATGTACAGGGTTACAGTAAAAAATTTAATATATTTTATACAGCAAACACAACAGTCAAAATTCCGACTATAGCATACGATTAATTATGACGTCAAAAAGACTGATTTTACACAACTTAGTTCTCTGTTTTTCTTTTCAAATTAAGTGTAAAAAATTATGTCTCTTTTAAAAATCGGAAAACATTCATAATATTTAGTTTTTTTCTTTCTATACATAATACTTTACTGAGATTTACTCGTAACTAAATCATTGGCAATAATAAAAAAACACATATTAACTCACCAGCCCATGGAGCCGGGTTTGAGCAAATACACTGCTCATTTTTCTGAGTCTACTTGTGGTTCTAAACGTTTGAAACTCGGGTCTATAGATTCTACTTAGTTACTATTGATATTAGTTAGTATCTGAAATTATCTTTATAATTAGCTTAATTTGACATCATTTCCGTTTATGAATAAATTTTTTTCATAAATAATTACGGAGCTCTAAACAAATAGCCATGTATTTATATCATATTATTATTATGTACGATATTACTAAATGTTCGTGGCTGTATTCGTCTTCAATATCTCTTGGCTGACACCCAATACCCTCTATAACAATCTCTATTGTATAATAAATATGATTGTAGATGTTTAGGTGTATTATATAGCATTAAGTTCTTATTAGATTTTACTCTGTTATATTTTTCGGACAAAAGAGAATAATTTATCAGAACTGAATAGGTCACTTCGAAAATATATTGGTTAATAGTTAATACTACAATGTATTTTCGAATCTAATAATAAATACATAAGATTAAGTTTATAGTATTGAGGCTTACAAATTATAGATTTTCTAATAATAATTATGCAAATGAGTCAAATAAGCTCATCTATTGATTTTGTAACTGTGGATTTAAGGGCGCCTTAGGCAACGCTTATTTATAATCATTCTGTTTTTCTGTTTTCTGTACACTCAAATTATCATAGATCAGTTTAGATTATTCATGTCATTATTGATCAGCCGACCAAATTTCTATATCAAATCTGGATGCTGTAAGTCCAAATTCAAGATGTATGCATTTCTTTTTATTATTTAAGGCTATTAGGCATTTGACTACCAGTTCGCACGAGTAAGCAATGCTGCGTTTTTAAATGGAGTATACCTAGTCTGGAATACATTGACTGCGTGTTGAGTGTCAATGTATTCCAGACTATCCAGACACACCGATAGGTTCTTGACAACGACGTATAGAATCTCAGATCCAATCAATTACTACAACAGAAAAATATACACTAGAAATGATCTCATCATTACACTAGAAAAGTTCTTCTAAATTTCTTATCCTCTCAACAAACTAGTCTTTAAATTTCTACCACAAATGTATTTCTAGAAAACCTCACTCAAGTTTACCACAAATCCAGTATACTTTAAACTTACGAGCACAACCCTCAGTTTACAACTTTTAACCTGTAATCCTCAAGCTAACTGCCATAGCGGGGAAACTAAACAGACAATAAAGCGTAGATCTATAAGAAGAAGAAGAACGGAAAACAGAGGTGATAATTTTAGATTGGCACAGATACCTTAAAATTTGTATTCGACTCCCAAACAACGAAATAGCTATCGTCCTCTTATATAAATTTACTTTTAAGGGGTAAATTATAGTGAAATATTGCTACATCTACACTTATACATGCTGTTGGTGTGAACTTAATTCAAAATATCTTAAATTTAGTCAATAGTTTCAGGACGAATTTTTTATATTCTTTGTGTCGCTGCTGGTTTTGTTGTGAGAATAAAACTACTGTCGGTTGGTAGATAGACTTTTAAATGTATGCACACGAAAAATAAATACAATTAAAAAAATAATTATTATTACCATAATAACGCTCTCTACAAGGCAACTATTAGGTAGAGAGTTTTAACTCTTATACATACTAAGCAAATTAAAAAAAATAGCTATCAATCCATTTTCGCCTGTGATGTAAGTGCATCGCTTTTAAGAGAGCTGGAGTTTGAGCAGCACGTAAACCAGAGCCAGCAGCATAACAGTAATGTTATAAAGCGAAGGTTTGTATGTGTGTGTTTGTTTGTACCCTTTCCCGCTCAAACAACTTAACGGATTTGGACGAAATATAGCAAAAAGATATCTTATACTTCGAGTTAACACAAAGGCTACCTTTTATCCCAGAAAATCAAAGGTGTTCCCATGGGGTCATCAAATATATACAGCGAGTAAAACCGCGTAAGCTAGTAAGAAATAATTAAATAATCGTTGTCTTATAATACGGACCCAGCAAGCATAAAAAAGCGCTTTGCTTAATAATCAAGGTTTTTTGGTAGCCTGTTATATCACTAATTCATTATCATTTAACCTGACGCTTGCCATAGGAAAATTTAATTCGCAGTAAAATGTATGAGCAAAATGTTTGATTGGCCACTCTGTGAAAACTTGAATGGCTACTTGTATGTCCAGTGTACGTACAGTGGTTTATTTAAACTTCTACAGTCATAGAAGTTATAATAACTTGTGCCGGTAAGTTCTGATTCGCTCTGAGTGAGTGGGTAGCATGTTGGTTTGGGGAAGGTTATTTTGCATTACGTCATGTGTTGGCTATTATATTGTAAGCTTGTTCTACTCAAAGCGCACTCAAATTATAAAACTAGGCTGGAAAACTGTTACTAAGTGTATGTGCAAAATTTTTAGTAAAATTTAATTTAATTTTTAAAAATTTTAATTAATTTTTTTCCGAAACTTATCGGAGCGTTTGATTGATTTAGAATGCAAGTTTTTATATGGCCCAACGTATCTGCATTGCCATTCATAAATGCGGCTAGCAAGCTAGGCACGCTGCCCTATGGTGGTAGATTGGAGCACTTTGACCTTTTAAGTGCTCCAAAATTTATTTTTCTTATTTGCTGTCGTAAATAGTCATTTTATTTTTGGTATTAGAGACAAGCGACCATTAAATAAAAAATATAATTGATATCGATATTCATATTTTTAGCAATAAAAACGATAAAAGTTAGTTATAATCATTAGTTTCCGCTGTCAAACGACTAACAGCTTTTTTAATAGTTAATATTCTTTATCGTATACTAAATCCTATACTGTATTAATTTTCTAAATTGTCTCCACTAACTAACTGTATGTTAGAATTATATATTTAAGTTCTGTATAATAATAAAAATTAGTTTTTAATTAAAAACAAGATAGAAAAAACGTAACTTGCTCTTAATATTATTGTGTAAATTATTGAGCATTTTTCGATTTCTCACGCTGACAGCAAGACAAGGCGGGAAAACACTAAATATTATATATATAAATAGATTTCCGCAAAGTAACGCCCGACTCCATCAATAGTAGTTTGATTTTAAGAAATAAAGTGTTTTGACTGTGATGAAATTGACAATGCTTTGTAAGCCTCAAATAATTAAGCGTAAGTACTTTGATAATAATAATTGCACTCAAATTATCTTTCTCAGTGTGAAACTGACTTAATTTAATTAAACTAGGTTTTGATCAAAGCTGTGTCAAGTCAACTAATATCGCGCCAGTGTTGGCTCCCAGAGGTAAACTAAGGGTGACACTATACTACAGGGTACTTGTAAACTACAAAACTGGCTTACACTTCACTAATAACAAAACTTGAGTAAGTAAATTTATCTAATTTTATGATTTGATACTTTAAGTCTGGCCAGGTTTGGTTTCGTCAATCAGTGATCCTGATTTGGACAAGCCAAACTTACTTAACTTATTTAATTAGACAGTTTAATCTTATCTCCTCTCTTTTTACTCCCATGAGTGAGAAAAGGATGAATATAATTTTAGAAACTTTTAGTTTTTTCAGTGTGATTGGCCAAATAGGAGTCGTTATGGCTTTGTGAATATTTTTTGCAGTTTTTTGCTCGATATTAATAACGACAACAGGTAGAAACTTGTACTAATGTTGTAAAGATAATGGTACGGAACCCATAGTGCGCGCTTCCGACTCTCATTTGGCCAATTTTGTTTATATGTTTAGAAACTTCTTATCGACTAGACTGATTCTGTTTTTCTTTTTGTCTGAAAGTGTGTAATCCTACTAATATTATAAACGCAACAATTTGTAATTATGTGTGAATGTATCTTTGTTACTCTTCCACGCAAAAACTGCTGGACCGTTTTAGATGAAATTTGTTACGGAGACAGCTTAGACCCTAGATGAACACTTAAGCTACTTTTATCCTGTATAAACGCGGGTAACACCGCAGGGCACAGCTATATATAATGTTCAAGGTTGTCCCATATTTGTTTAGTGATAAGTGGTCTTTTACAGTTTACAAAAGTGTAAAAGGATATGGTTAGAATTTTTCTCAGCAGTAAGACTGTATAAGTTAACAAAAAACGTGGCCTTGTATTTTTATTCCTTAAATTCAAAGTAAATAATTTTTAGACTGCCGGCTTAAAGTCGGCTATCACAACTGTAAAATTACCTATTTACTGTAATTGTTATTAATACTAGCTGACACCCGCCAGGCTAGCCTTTTACTAGGCTATCACTGCAAGCTATGGGTACTTCCGAATAACACCCCCTGTAACATTGTGACTGTATGGCACCTAAATATTTAAAAAAATCCCAACCTGTTACACTGTGACTGGTTGGCACTTAAATATTTTAAAAAATCCCAACCAGTTTTACATTGTTACTCGTTGGGAATACTGTTAATGTTATTCCCATAGAGTAACTGTCGCACTGTTACTAGTTGTTTTTTTTTTAAATTATTCCCAACCAGTATAGGTTACGTAATCTCTAATGTGATTACACCTTTGTGTACTGAGGTAGAGTGGAGGACAGAGACCACTACGCAAATGTTTGAAGATCTCACGAGCCCTGTGGACGCCAATCAAAATCTGGGGTGGTTAATGATCGGATCGTAGAGGCTGTGTAGGTTGTGTGTTTGCGCTTCTGGCAGTTGCTACTCAGTACTGGGACTCTATTTTGGAACCGCTCGAATGAATTCGTCTCTCGCTAATGACGTCACTTACGAAGGATATGCAAAAAGATTAATCTTGAAAAATTCATACTGGAAGTGATCGTTTTTTAGCTATAAGGCTTGTATAATTATATTTTGTAAGCATTTTTCTCTTGTTTTTTTTTGTGTGGGTCAGCAAAAAAGAATTGATATATATATATATATCTATCCTTCGCTAACTTACAAGTGATCTATAACATTTATGGATGAAAGTTTGACCGTTACCGTTCCGCAAAAATATTATTGTTTTTACTTTATTTTAACTTACGTTTGTTGTTCTTAGTTTTACGCCAATGTCATATGTCAAATTGTAGTACTTGATTATGAATTCACCGATGATTTATCTCGCATGCCAGTATAGAATTTATACGAGTTCAAGAATAGAGTCCCTGGAGTGATTCGATATTGACGGATGATCGTGCTGATTTGACTTTACGCTAAGGAAACTGTTTACTTTGGGTTCGGATAGCATACCCCATATCCATTCTACAATCGGACAAGTAGAGATACTGTAAAGCACCACCGGTTCATGGTAGAGGTTTCACGAACTCGCACAAAAACTTCACGTCTAAATTTATTGTGCAAACTGCCAGGTTAGCTATAATCTCGGTCTCTTCAAACTGCGAGTGAATCAGTTTCTTCTAGGCAAGCGCGCTACATCCTAGACTGCATCGTCACTTTAGCCGCAAGACTATGGACTATAAAAAAATAGCACAAGACAGTGAGTTGTGGAGAGAAGGTAGTGAGACCCATGACTGGCAATAGTTTAATAAAACACAAAAGCAAAGGGAAAAAAACATTCACAGCTATAAAATCTAATCTAATAATAATCCCCCAGTAGAATGGAAAGTTCCAAGAATGCTGGCAGCATTGCCACGTTGAATGGCAATGCTAATTTTCTGACTGAAATAAGAGCCAGCATTCTGGTCACATGTCGCTTCCACCAGATATATCCGTTACAGTTTTGATATTTCCAGATAAGGAAATAATAATTAATATAGGCACGTACTGTTTGTTGTGTAATAAAAAAAATATCGGCTGTTTGTTCCTATATCAAATGATTTCACAATAAGTTAATAAGTGGTACGCGAGGATAAGGAAATACCGAAAACAAGAATTCATGTTATTATAAAAAAGGCGGGTGGGTCCTGCTCAAAAATAGATTAGCTAAGTGTAAGAAACAGGGACTTTACTCCAAATGAATGTTCGATAAATTACCATATAGCATTATATAACTCAATTTTAAATCATTCAAACGTATAATAAAATATTTTTTTTAAATAAATCCTTTTTTTAAACTCTGTAAATAAACTTATTATTATACTGTATCAGGTCAAATTCTGTACATTGAATATATTAAAAAAAAAAATTAATTTCATTTTTGTCTGTCTGTCTGTCTGTTTCTGGACTTTCCATAACTCCGAAACTGCTGGACGGATTCTAATGAACTTAGGTATACTTAAGACCACAGTGTCGCTGACTTCTGTGATCGTGCGAGCTGGTTGTCACATGCGTAGCTGTATTGAATAAAAAACAATGGGCAATTGGGATACACATACGAGTACATTAGCATAATTAACGCCTATTCAATTCGAAAATAAAATAGTTGTTAATGTTATGCAGAATCTTTAGTTCTCAGTATTGCTTTAATTAATCAAATGTACAGTTCAAAACACTGCTGTCTTATTGCATCTTATATAATGATAAGACTATCAGAAGGACCAATGATTTAAATTATCAATTTTTTTAAGTCCTACTGACATAATTATGAAAGGTTAGCTACCGCGAACGAACTCAATCGTACAGCTGGTATAATATAAAATAAGTCAATGCAGCTTGTCGAATCATCGTTCTTGTTTAACGAACAACCATTACAAAATATATTACCATTAACTTAATAAAAAAAACACAATGTAAATATAAAATATAATAAATATAGGTTATGAAAAAATATCTAAATAAGATATTTTTTGAAATAATTAATAATTCAAATGTAACAAGACGTTGCCTGCTACGAACGTTATTTATAGGCCAATAAATATTTATTTTTCTTTCAGTTGGCTCTTCTTTAAACTTTTGTATCTTCTGCGGAGCTATCGATTGAATACGAGTCTGAAAACCAGTGATTCATTATTAAAAGTTGTCTTAGCTGGATAACTAGGTATTATCATGGCCTTTACAAACTATATGCAATAGCAATTGAAGTTTTAGCTTTAGAAGCTGGTTTTCTTATGAGGTATCTATTCAAAAGATTACCCAGCCAACTGTTATGAGAGAAGTGAAGAAAAACTAGCTTAATACTCAATGCTAAATAGTACTGAAAAATATTTATTCTTGTTTGTCACCTCAATCTATCCCCGCGAGGTGACAAACGGGAATAAGAAAAGATCTGAAAAGGCACACGAAAACCCAAATTTTTCAGACCTTGACGGTCTAAATTTTCATGTCGCATAATCCTTTACCCAGCAAAATAGCTACCAATAACCCGAAAAGTGAATAAATCAAAATCTAACCGGGTCGATATACCCTCCGAATACATTATAGCTAACCGAATTTTATCCATTTGTACCTCTGCCTGTAATACTTTCGTTTTTCCTTACCCGAGATTTTCTCGCTACATTAGGCACATTCTTACAAAGCGACCAGAATAGCACGCTTCTATTGTGTCCAAGCTTTGCCTAAAACGGCTGACGTTAAGATAAAATTGGGCAAGGAACTTTACAGATTATTTCGTGGTTCAGTACAAATTTCATGGAGAGCACGGATTTGCGGATTATTGAAATTGTTTTTTACTGTGGTACAAAAAGTACTACGGCAAGATCGATATAATATTATGTTCTAAATCCTCCTGTATATATAAAAGAGTAGGTCCTGACTGACTTACATATATTACCTAAAAATCAACGCAGATCTTAAACCGCTCCGCTTAGAGATACAATATTTGAAAAGTGTATTTATTAATTATAGGGTGTACTAAGAGATTTTAGGAAATTCAACCCTTTAGGAGATCTAATAGGGGTTAAAAATTGAAAACTTTTTTATATTTCATTTATTTCTGCTATTGCGTAAGAATTAGTACATAGTATAAATAAAAATTAAAAATAAAACATTTCTAAGGTACAACTCATCTCAGATTTGATAAATGTACAAAAGAAGTAATTAAAGAACTATGTCCAAATGCATGAAAGACTTAGACTCAAAATATTAAAACTAAATAAACAAAATTAGAAATACTTAAAGAACTTGCTTCATTAATACGACGGTATTAATAAAAACCTTTCACAGAACCCTAAAAAATAATTGCCTTCAAACACCTG
Organism: Ligdia adustata; assembly: GCA_947049295.1. NCBI lineage: Eukaryota > Metazoa > Arthropoda > Insecta > Lepidoptera > Geometridae > Ligdia > Ligdia adustata. The sequence continues at coordinate 2,082,691 of OX346221.1, forward strand.
TCAAATTTCAAGGGTGATTTAACAAATCTGAATGAAAAAAAAGTATAATTAAGCGTTAGATATTCCTGCCTCGGTAATTTGTGCTCTCGCTGCTTCTCATTAAAGATTTCGCTTATTTCGCTTCCTCCGCTTGTTGATTTACGCTCGCTTTATCCAGTTCGGCATTTTCATTAATAATATTCTTGAACCTTAAATTTCAGCGGACATTTTTCTCTAATTATTCTCGGATTAAAATGAGTAAAGTATTTTGACCACATATGTAAATGACGTCTAAATTAAGGTCAAACCAGATAAGGTTTTACTGTTATTCAAAAATGTAAGCAAATTATAAAGTTTCACGTTTACACCTCACAATTTTTTTATTCTTTGACATTTTGTTATATATTATTGTTATTTTCAAAATTCACAGAATTGCTTGAAAGTTTTTTTTTATCCTATACAGCGAGGCATTTAACCACAAGCTCGCACGACCACGGAAGTCAGCGATACTGTAGCCTTAGATGGAGCATGCCTAGTCTGGAATACACTATTAAAATGTATATTAGTGTAGAAATGAAAGACTTTTTATATTTATTCTGTAATATTAATCCTTCTCAGCATTATAGCTTTTTAACGTTTCAAAAATCATTGTTATCGAAATTCCTTTACGGTTTTGTACAATAACGAGCCCTTAAAAGTGTCTTAAGCTCCTTGACAAGCAAAGATTTCTTGTCCTTTTGTTAAGGAAATATACTGTTCAAAGCTCAAATTTCCAAATTGAAGTTAATTTGGTTTGTCATTAAACGTTTTAAGAGAGATGACTAAAAGCTAAGCTAACAATAATTAAAGAACACCTGCTATTTTTACGTACACCATGAACATGCTTTAGTGCTTATGGGATCCACCCTGATTTAGCGGATGCCTTATACATTTTTTTCTTGTCTTTTTACGAAAGGAGCAGCTGCTTATTTTTAAATTTTGTGGGTTTATTTTATTATCAGTCATTTAAAATTATATAAAAAATATTCTTAAAAATTTATCCGTAAGGCAATTGGCTGCAGGGCAGATTCTAAGCTACCGAAGGTGGTGTTTTTAGAAATAGCAACCTCTAAGCTAAGGTTTTACAGTCAAAGCAGTACCTTGTGCAGGTGAAACTTGGTCCATTACAAAATGTTAAAAAAAAAAATGCATAAAAAAGTGTTTACCGAATTTCATTATGGCAGGCGCTTTTTCAGTTATTTGATTCAAGACTCAAATCTTTTGACCGATATTGACAAAATAAAATAGGAGTACAGGGTAGGTATACACTTACAAACAGAAAAAATATTTTTTCAAATCCATTCACTTGTCCCTGAGAAACCAGGTAACAAAATTAAAAAAGACACTAGTCGTAAATATATACTCATTTTTTGGAAGTAGGTAGAAAATCAGCGAAATCATCTTAAAATATTGGTCATATTCGATATCATGACGTTTGCTGAGATAACATAATAGATACGTCACGAACCAAGTCGAGGTTGAATTTGTATAAGTAACTCAGTCTTCATAAGGTTTCAGGTTTTGTTCAAACTTTTAGTAACGTCGCTGGTGTACAAATAAAAAATTAAAATTGATTGTAAAAAAACAGTTCTCCAAATCAAACAGAAAAAAATATAAGTAATAATAAAAACACATGCATAGATACAAATACAGTAATTATGTTTTTGAACTTAAAGACCTTTGTCTTTAAGAATTTACAATCAATCACGGGGCGCCTCATGCCCTTCTTAGGGGAGGGCTTAAGGTACGTGGGCCGTGGTGCTTTATAAAGTTGCCTCTCTGCATTATTCCGCGCCTTTACTTACAAGAAAGCCCGGAATTTCATTGTTCCAAATAAGGTCGCTAATCTGCTCCCAGTGACACTTTACATATTAAGCTTGCAAGTTAAACTACGCACTCCTTATTGTTTGAGGATGTGTTTGTAGCAAAAGTTATACGTTTCGTTTTATAGCAGATAGCACATTGTTTTATGTCTTTATTATGCTTTTATATAATACCTAGCTGTAAAACTTTCTCTGCGTTGTTTATCAGATATTATCATAAGTGCCGCTGTAAGACAACCGATTTAAATACGGCAGCTGATTATACATGTTTATGACTGATTTTATATGGTACTAACAAAAAAAAGTATATTCTTTCAGACAAATAAAATCCAAATCTGTCTCTTCAACTTTAAATTGAGGAATATAAAAAACCTTTTTTTTTTTGGGAAATGAAGTCTAATTGATAAATCTCTTTATTAAAGTCGGTTAAAAATTACACAATAGCCATCATATACAATATAAACTTACACGTTTCAAGAATTCATCAAACTAAAAGAGTCCTAAAATGCAACCAGCTTTGGTCGTCACTAGCTTAATTTACTATGTAATAAAATTGACCTACTTACTTTGAACGTCGACATTCTATTCATTAGTAGCCATAAAATTAAGTTTCAAATGAGTCATTAAAAGAGGAACTCAGAATTAGAACCGTGTCAAACGTTCGGGGCTTCCATTAAATAGTTGCACCATTTCCTTTCTGATAATCAGTAGGTAGAGTGTAATGCAAGGAGGCATTTTGGGTTCCGTATTCATTAAATTATGTTTTGGCAACTGCAAAATATATAAATAAAAATATAGCTATCATAAGCTAAGAGCTATATATACAAGGTTAAAATCACTACTGGCGAAGCTTATTTTTTTAATACTACACAGCTAGGCATTTGACCACAAGTTCGCACGACTACGGAAGTCAGCACTACTGTAGCCCTAGATGGAGCATGCCTAGTTTAGAATATACTGGCTCTCAAGGAAGGCTGCCGGTTGCACACCGTTATGTGCTTGGCTACATATTTTACAACTTGAAGGTGGTAGCTAGCCAGGAAGGAAGGAAACCATGCTATAGTTTCCTCACGATGTCTTCATTCGCCGTAGGTCAGGCTTTATTTGCATGTTTCGTGGGATAGAACCTCGTACCTTTTGCACGGGAATCGACCCCACTAACCACTCGACCATCAATGTCACAGACATGTGCTTGTAGAGATATGTATATATTTTTTAGTTTTAGTGGGGGGTTTTCGATTGTAGTAGTCTCTAGCAAAAATGTCAGAATTCAACTTAGGCTTCTTTTACCGGTTAATTTGAACATGTTTGACAGAAACTTAAAAAACTCATTTTTTTTAATGAAAAAAATATTTTTTTAGATAAACAGTTAAGAGGTTGTCTTTTTGTAAATCGCATAATTAATATTGTTGCTGGTAGACTGTTCTGTCTGTCTGTCGCTGTGACAGAAAAATCCGTCGCTTATCATGCTCAAAGAATAAAGTAGAAGCCACCAGAAAAAAACTGTGTGGCCCATGAAATATTTATGAAGTACAAAACAGTATGTAAATGCGTGCCCTGGACTCAAGATATATGGGGCGTTACCTTGAATAACAAATGTTTTGATATATCAGAGATAATGTTGGTACAGAGTAAAAGTATTCCTTTATATTTGCACAAATGATATGCTCATGTTATTAGCATATTTGAATTATCGGTCTCGTGGCGACCTCTGACCTTTTTACGAGCACGTAGAACTAGATAAGTGACTTCGTGGCTAAAACTAGTTCTATCAAAATGTGATGGCGATCACAGTACAGCCGTCAGTGGTTATAGAAACAAAAAAGAATATTTGTTTTTTTTTTTATAATTACTTGCGCTTGACCGCAACGTGCCTGATGTAAAACGATGATGCGGCCTATTATGTGGCACGCTTGCCTAGAAGAAATCGATTCACTGGCGATTTGAAGAGACCAAGATTACATCTATCGGGAAACAGAGTACATCGGGAATAACGTACGTTATTAAAAAAGCTAAGGCGTGTTTGATTGTTATGGAATTGATATGGAAAAACACGCGTACCTGATTGTTGGAAAGGTTCAACTATAGTTTTGTTCACATTTGCTGAACTTAATCAGGGATGAAATGAGCCGTTCGTGTCCACAATGATGCAGGGCAAGCCGTACCACCATTGTTTTAAAGAAAAGGGAATAACGAAGGTAGTTTATACAGCTTTGAATTTAAAACGTCAGTTGTCTACCTCTATAGAATTAACTATAAGTATACATTTGATACGCAAAGAATGTAAGCAACCTAATTGGAAGATTTGTATTAGTCTAGTAAAGTTTTCGATGAAAAGTTTTTTTTGAATGAATAAAATTATGAGTCTCGGTGATTTGGATATCTTTGAAACTTGGAAAACTCCGGGTAATAATTTGCCTACTTATAAGTCTAGTAGGTAACAGAAGAAAATAGTTATCCATAAATTATAAAGAGCTTTACTCTCAATGCTTTGTTTGGGCTAATTTGAAGAATTGGCAATTTTTGAAGACACTAGAAAAAATAAAGAGTATAAGAAATTGATCTACAGAAATGTACTGATATTTTTAACAGGAGTCTTTTTTTGAAAGAGAATTGAACTGATCGAAAATGTCAAAATGAAAGCTCGATCGCCGATGTTTACGTTTTTAAGCCAATTCAATAACTATTTTCTTGCAAAAACAATGAAATATTTTAAAAATATCTCTTTAATTTAGCACGCATTTTACGTTACAAATTCCAATATTATACATGTATAGTTGAAAAGTTATTTAAATTTAAAAACATATTGGACTAATTATGATAAATAAGCAATTTAATAACTTGAAAAAAAGAGATTCCGATGAGTTGAGAACCACTTTATTTTTGAAGTCAAAAGACAATAAATTTAAAAAAATATCGCAGACTTAACTTTTTATTCTACAGGAACAATTTTTTTTGGGTAGAACTTATGTTAAGTTATATGAAAAAGAGATATCTTATTTATATATATATATATTAGATATATAGAAATATACATCTTTAAAAAAATTACAACCGACTCTGGCAGGATCTATTTTAGTAAAATTATATATGTGACGAAAACCTTGAAAATTTACCATTAAGGTAAAAAAAACAAACAGACCAGGCAGCGGCCCAATCAGCGAGAGTTAGGCATGAAAGAGATGAAAATAAGAAAGTAAAATAGCAAAGTCGGTTTCATTGACATTTCGCCGCTTTTACTTAACGGAGCGTTTGATCGATTCAATGCGTGACGTGCCGGTTTTTATTTAGCCTAACGTATAAGCATTGCCTTTCAGCGTGGTAATGCGGCTAGCTTCTGGGCACGCTGTCCTCTGCTTGTGAGTTAAGGCATTTGGGTAATCTCTAGATCTTAAATGGTCTATAGGTTATCTTTCTGCTATATTTTTTTGTTGTCGTAGTTAGTCATTTTGTTAATATTAATAAAGGCATATACCAACATAAAACTTATTTTGAATTTAATACGAAAACGAGAACTTATTTTTTTTATCCTATACAGCTATGAATTTGACCACCAGTTCGCACGACCACGAAAATGGTCTGCATGCCTAGTCTGGAATACACTTACTCTCAAGGAAGGCTGCCGGAACACACTGTTAGGTGTTTGGTGACAGCGCCCTACCACCATGTTATGGCTTCCTCACGATGTTATCCTTCACCGGACCTTCATTAGTTTGAAAACCACGTCCTACGTTACGCTTAATTAATAAAAACTAAAATTTCACTTAAACTTTAGCGTATAATTTAAAAGCAATATTCTGTACCAAAAACAGTTGTATTAAACTTCGTCCAGTGCTCTCTATCCGTGTTTGAGAAGTTTCGAGTTGGATTTAATTCATCCCAACTTTCTCATTTTACTAACAATTTTATGTTAAATACACTAATTTTAATACTGCTTTAGTCTCTTTTATGTAATTGTAAATGTATTTAAGGGCGACTCTTAAAATATTAAATATAAAGAGGCTCTTTTCATTTGATTTTGTTTATTCGACTGCCAGGAAAAGTAGGGTAATGTTTTTTGAGTTTATCTTTGTAAATAAGATGTTTCAAAAATGTATAGAGCTCCGGCTAGGAGAGTGTACATGATACCATATATACGTTAGAGATTAATCGTTAATCTATTAATCATATTCTAAATAACGCAACTTATCGCAGTGTACAAAATTATTTTCAAATCCAAATATTGCCACGTCATTTGCGCTAAAAGATTTTCACGTCTTTATTGTATCATTAGTGACGGGAGGTACAATTAGTAGACCAATGCAACCATTGGAGTCAACCTAGAATACATAAATCTTCTAGGAATTTCATAATTCCACTGCAATTAACCGAATTTAGATATTTTTGTGCGCAATGAAGAAGGAGACTGATTTTTTGAAATTTTTCGTAAATTTACAATATTAAACACATCATTAGGCAATTCTTGGTAGACGTACACCGTCCTGGCCGAAAATTAAACAAGTTCTTTGTATGTAAGTATGTATGTATGTTCGGTAACTCGTTGCGACTCTTTATAGCCTAAACTGATTAAGCGATTTTAATGTGCGAGGTCTCATTGGATTCGTCTTTATTTGCAGATATCATAGACTACACTAGTTGCATCACACAATTTCACTCGTCAAAACGCAGTGGTCTAAAAGTTTCACAGTCAGATTATTTAGTCTCTTCAAAGCACTGGTTTTGTACCTATGTTCTCTAATTACTTAGAGAGACCAGGAAGGCTATCAAATAGATTTAAGCGTGAAAAAAGTGAAAAGAACAATAAGCAAACTTGGTTTCATTATGGCAGCGTTCAATCGGCGAAACGTTAAAACAAAACTAGATTTGTTTGCTCTTATTTTCACTTATTTCATGCCTAACTCTTATCGATTGGACCACTGGATTTATATGATTTTTTTTAGTTAAATTTCAAAGTTGTCGTCATGGGACCACTAAACTGATTTGGATTTGGTCAAATGGCAAACTTCAAAGGCTGTTGTCACAAATATAATTTTACGATAATAAATCAAGTAATTTTATTTTTAAACCAAAATGTTTATGTGTAAGTATTTGAGTTATTTGCCTGCCGAATTGAATTCAGTTTACAATTTTTTAAAGATATTTTTTCTAGTTAAAACTTTCTACGCATTACATATTTTTGCCACCCTCTAAATGCCTGTGATGGAAAAATACACAAAGTATTTAAAATAGTATTTGATGGCTTAGCTAATAATTCTTGATATTAAATAACAATGCCCGTAGGCTGTAACTAGCTTATCTATTAATATCTAGAGAAAACTAAATCTTATTCGAATTTTACTTGACAGTGTTGAATTACGTTCGGACACCGTTCCTTTATGCTAGACGGTGCCGAAATTCTACAAGTATTTAGAAGTATCTGTGCTTTGCGATGTTACCCGCATTAAAAAATGATAAAAAGTAGGCTATGTACGCTCAGGGTCTAAGCTGTCTTCGTGCCAAATTTAATTAAAATCTATTTAGCAGTTTTTTCATTAAAGAGTAATAAACATCCACTCATCTATATATTATTAAAAATATTTGCGTTTCTAATATTAATAGGATATATTGACGAGATAGAAAGAAGATTATCAAAGATTTACCAATTTCATGTCTAACTCTTGTCAACAGTCCTGCAAACGATATTTACCGATTGTGGAAATTGATTCCAATACGCGCATTAGTGAAAGCCGAGGCCGTAAAGAACACAGTTTTAACAATCTTGTTTCACATAGCAACGAACCCCGTTAACCAAATAAACATAAAACAGTCATCCCACTCTTCAGTATGTACCTATTCAGGAAAAGCAATTAATTAATCAAAGCCTCTCCTTCCTTTGAAATAGGTTCGCAAGCGAACTCGCAAAAGCACGATTTAAACGGGGACAACTATGTTAAAAGCCTCCCTAAATCTTTGCGAACATGCTTTTGTAAGATGTTTAACGGAACAAGGCTTTTGTAATAGTTCATTGGGATATTACACGTATGTTTTAGTGTGTTAGTTGATAATTTCGTAATAATTATATATTTAGTTCAAAAAAAGTACAATGAGAAGGTTTTTTGATCACAGGCATAAGTGATAAATATACAAGTATCTCCTAGTATGTAAATCTTATTTAAATTATAAAAAGTAAACTAAAAAAGCTCTGCAACTTAAAGCTTTCCTAGTTTACTTAAATTGAGTGGAATGTACTTTTAATCAAGCCCGATCGCTACATATTGGAAAAGAGATGAATTGAGAAAAACATCTGTCTCGTGCTATTAATACTTTGCATGCCAAAACGAGAACTACATGGCGTTTTCTTTGCTTAGAAAAATATCAATAATTTTAACTCTGGCATTATATCTATTTATCCTGTACCCATAATATTTTATGATATTCCTCTGCTGTTAGAATTTTCTTAATAATGTTTTGCTACTGACTGATAATGGCTTATCAACATCACTTAATCACGCACTTCTGTGAACGGTTTGATGAGTAAAACTTTATTGAGAGTATGGAATAGAATACATGCATAATTAATATATTTTTTGACATATTATACAAACAACTTGATAATAAATATTGAATTGTTTAATAGATGCAACGCGTGACCCAAGCTTTGCTTTTCGGCACGGTAATGCACGGTATAGCATTCTAAGCACGATGCTTTCTGGTGGTGGATCAAAACAATTAGATTATCAGTAGATCTTTGTGGTCTATAGTCTTTGCATCTGCAATTTTTTTTGTAGTTAGTTGTAATTTTTTTTTAAATTGCATTTGCCGGTAGTTGTTAATAACAACATATAACATCAAAAAAATATCACCTGTACGTAAACGAATTCTTTCAAAAATATGTTTGAAACGACTATTACGAGAAATATTGCGTTAATTTTGCATATTTAAATTTAAGAATACTTTATAGTGTTTTTTTCAGTTACTTCTTTTTTCCTAAGCTTCGTAAACACAAAAGTAAATCGTCAAATTTTACGCATGTACTTAATTACGCATCGCAGTCAAAAGTAAGAAACTTGATCATAAAAATACTGTAATTAAAGCTTGCATCAAAGAGCCATTGTCCAAAAGCAATCATCTTGACAAAATTGATTGAGTCTCGTAATTAATAACATTATAGTACGGTTCATTAGCGAAATATAATCGAGCACTTACCGTATATCATCGACACGAAGAGCAACACCGCATTCAATAAACACGAATGCTTCTTTATAATTTTCAAGCTATCTCCCATCTTGATTAGCATTCCTCATGTAATCTACTTTAATTTGACACTTTCTTTCATCACTCTTTACTACAGCTACTTTAATTACGGAGCTATCTTTTAATTGCTTTCGAATATCTTTTGTCACAAATTATTTTTTAACGAGCTACGTAACACTAAATCTGTCAACATTTATTCTAGCGGTAATTAACACGTTGACTAATAACTTTATGACACTATACCCTCGAGATGTCACATCATCTATTAGGCGTCCTGTTATGTCTATTTTTATTTTACATTTACTTTACAGTCACGAAGAAATGATACCGTCTCTGAGACGGTTTTATCGTGTGAGCTTGCATGGATTAGTACGAGGAACATAATGAGCAAGATGCAGCTATTTTAAACGGGAATCTCCCTTGTTTCCCGAGATAAATCTTGGTTAATCCGCGCGCGTAAGTTTGAAAAAAATGTCATTTCGGCACGCTATATCCATTCCAGCCGAATTTACGGCTTCACTTTATTCGAACACTTTTCTTGTTTATAAAAGTTTTGGAGCACTTGAATGGACGATAGTTTTTTTGGATGGGTAATGGGAGATAATCGGCATGTTCGTACTGAATTTGGGGATCGACACGCGCGCGTCCGAACGCGGGGTCTGTCGGGAAAGCACTGACTTACATAAGGGATTTGTTCGGTGGCTGCGGAGCGTCTGCCAGAGAGGGATGGGGAGAAATTTTCGTAAGGGTTGCAGGTAGTGAGCGATCTGAAAAGAAAAGGACGGGAGACATTTTCGCGACCGAGGCTACCGCTGAAACGCAGCGCTGGAATCTTGTGAGAAGACGCAATTAAAATGTACACAAATCTATAAGAGATAAGTCGCGCCCACATCCGTGTTAATAAGTATTTTATCCGACATTTTAGAACTCTTTACTTCTATGCTGCATTTTACGATGTCAAACGCGCAAAAATAATAAGTGGCTTTACACTATAAGCTTAAAATAGATTATTCACTCTTTTGCGATAAGGCCGCCATTTAGAAACCTAGTATATATTTGTAAGTTTTTATTTGTTTTAACTTTTATAGTCAAGCTGATTTTTTAATAAAGAGTTGTCTTATCTTATCATTGAAAAAAAAAAATTGTATATTAAAAACTGCTTTAAATCAAAATTGACACATGGAAATACTTTGAGATAAAATGAATATGATTAATGATACCCAGTGATAAGGAAAAGAATAATATTCTTAAGGCTTATATTTTAAATGAAATGACAAAAAGAAATAGAAGGGCGAATAATTATGATTGATTGTAAAGATATTGTTTTTAGACAAAGAGATCTCCGGGGATGAAATTAAGTAAGAATACGACTACTATTGGAGTAAACTTCCCGAGTCTTGAGAATGACATTTGAGACAAAGACATCGATTTATTATAAGTGATGGACAATTTTCAAAGGGAAGCTTTATCTGCGGATTAGAATCGTCGGGTGAAGTTTTTATTGAATTCTTTGAGTTCATTACAGATCGCAGAGACGCGCATCTTGAAAATTTACTCAAAGCTGCGCCATTAGGTTGAGGTGAAAGTTATGTGTTATCTTTATTGGTAGATTAAAATACCTATCAGTTTTCTTTCTGGAGTCTACTTAAAGAGGGAAGTCTTCTACTTATAATTTGTAAACTTTAACGTAATATCAGTTGAATAGGTGTACTTTCAACTCCCGATGCATAAACGGCGGGGTGTTATAAGTTTGACATAGTTTCCAAACGGATGGACCAATTTTGATTTTGTTTGAAAAATATATTAAACGGGAGTGTATTTAGTTATGTTTGAAGACTATCTTTCCTAAATCATCACAAAAGAGTACAAATTACTGGCTTTACAAATAATTCTTTACCACCCTTTGAAACAGAAAAAATAACTTTTCATTTCGGTGCACCCGTCTCCGGGAAATCATATTGTGACACATACATGTTAAAAAAAAAATTGTACCTCCTTTTTTTGGGGAGTCAGTAAAAATGTCCTTTCGTCCAGCTTCACTAAATTAGAAAAGATTTACTTTGTAATTGATATTGGAAATGATTAAGAATCAGACTTATGCAAAAATAATTTTTTAAAAAAGATTCATGGCGTAAAGCTCAAAAATAATTCCTTTTTATTATTTTTGGTAATATTTATTCACGTAGACATAAATAAAAGCTGTTAGTTTCGCAACATTAAATTTATATATGTTTCAAATGTAATATCAAATTAAACTTTAATTAAAAGGCAACCATTTTCTATAGACATCCAGGGCGGGTCACCTTTCACAATATTGATTCAGGCATGAGATATAAATGGGTGAGCATTGTTCAATTGTCTACATGTAGTCACAATTAGACACGACGGCAAACTCTCTAATGTAATTGAATTCTTAGGCTTTTGTATTGAATTGAATTTTTATTATCTGTTGGATAATAATCAGGTAGGCTAAGGTTGGTGTCATTTTGGTAAAGATCAAAACAAAAATACATTTGCAAATCTTTCAGTATTTTTTTTATAGTCGATAGACTTGCGCTTGACCGCAACTCATCTGATGTAAAGTGACGATGCGGTCTAGAAGAAACCGATTCACTCGAGATTTGAAGAGACCGAGATTATAGCTATCGGTAAATAGAGAACTTGGCAGCGAATTCCACAAGCTGACAGTTCGCACAATAAATGTAGACGCGAAGCGTTTTGTGCGAGTCCGTTAAACCTGTACCATGAACCGGTGGTAACTTACAGTATCTCTACTTGTCCGATTGTAGAATAGAGATGGGGGAATTAATTCATGCAATTCCAAGGCACACTCTCCGAAATGTATCCGATAAAAGACCTATAGGCTAGCCACTTTTCGACTATACTCGAGGCTTTGAAGTTTAACTTTGGCCAGAGCATCGTTACCTATAAGTCTTTTAGCTCGCCTTTCGACAGACTCCAAAGCTTCAAGCTGGTATTTTGCTGATTCATCGCAAAGATGCGAGCAGTACTCCATACACGATCGAACTTGTGCTTTATACAGAGTGAGCACTGTTCCGACGAGAAGTACCACCGCACCTTCGAGAGGATACCCAGCTTTTGGCAGCTAACTGAGCTTTGGACTCAATATACGCACCAAAATTGAGCGTTGAAGTCAGCGTGACACCTAAGAGCTCAAGGTGGTCGGTTAGGGGAACGGATACATCTCGTAAAGTAGGGGCCAGATGACCACTAAAAAACAAAATTAAGAACATGGACAGCATAATAAAACTATTGACATAGTTCACACACAACACTAAAGCAAAGTGGAAGTTAGCAAGCCATATTTTAGCTGCAGAGAAATAAATGAAAGAATGGAGAAAGTAAACTAGCAATCGTAGTGTAAGGTGTTCTGGTCGTGGAACAAATATATAGAAAAGGCTGATGATGATTAAAGAATAAATTAATGACACGTTGCCCTAACAAAAGCCCAACTGATGACAACGAAAATTGGTTATATTTAAAATTATATTTAAAATTGGTTGGATGGCTAAGGTTACACGAACTCTATTTACGAATGTTATAAACTAATATACTCGTATAATCCTTAGTTTTATTACCCGTGCATGTTCATGACTAACAACACCAAAATAGGTACCCGTTGGTTTTCTTACTTATATTTCAAATAAAATACGACTATTCCCACCGAATGTTAAACAAAACCCTTATCATCAAAGATATTATCAGTTCCCTCGTCACCATCCCGATAAAATATGGCATAGCAATTTGTAAAACAGACACTTTGCAAAACAGGTCAGAAAGTAAATCCCTAACTGACGCCGCTCAATCCATTGACGTAATATTTTAGGGCAATCCTCCAGCTTAAAGTTAACAAGTCATTAATCCCGAACCCTTCTGAAACCGGAATTAACCGGATCGCACCGGAATTCCCAACAAGCCCGATACAAAACTAATCAAACGACAATCTGAATAATTCCGCATCGAAAGCTTTCGTCACGTCGATTTTGGGACGCGTTCTTTTCTTTCTCTAGAACACCGGACAGAGCAAAGTGGTTTATTAGCGGAAGTAATACCTTCAAAGCTTTTAAGCACTGATTTGGATTTGATTTAAGACGAGTACACATTAAAGAATTTGAAACTACTTTAAAGTGCATTCCAAAACAAACTTTAAACAGACTACACAGAGAAAAAAATCCAACAAAATTATTTTCATTTAAAAATCCGAAACTACTGAATTGTAAACAAATAAATAAGATCCGTATCTCAAAGAGATATGCGCGAGAATGCTTTGAGAAGTTGGAAGAAAATAATTTTTAAAAATAGTTTGGACAATGGAAGGGGACGGATTTATAATTAACTGCAATCAACACTGACGTATTGAATTTCAAGTATTCTGTACAATTAGGTGCAAAATATATTATAATTATATTTGTTTTTTCTTCTGGATGTTTCAGCATTATAATAAATCTAATATACGAGTGTTGTATGAAATATTAAGCTACAAATGTGATACATGAACCTATCCATACAATAGGCAATGATATTAATAAAAAATGGTTTTATAATTAATGTTTTAATATGCAAATAAATTCATGACAAAAATAAAAGAATTACATTTATAAGTATTTATTCTTTAAAAAAACTGAATTTTATGTTATTATTATAGGTGATAATTACACGAGTACGCATTGGAGAGTCTTTTTTTGCATTATTTTAATTATAGACAAAATTAGAAAATTCCTAGCCGCAATAATAAAGTATAGCATTCGAATGAAAAAACAAACAATTCATTTGCGACTTGATATATGTAAGTAATTATTCACTTCTCTTTATTAAGTAAAATGAAATGAATAACTACTGCAAAAAAATAGCAGGTAAATTACCAAAAGTAAAGTAAAGCACACAAGATCTACAGATAATTCAAATGCTCGAACCACTACAGAGGGTAGGGCTAGCGTGCCCGGCATGCAAGCGGAAGTACCACGCTCAATAGCATTGCTTATACGTCTATCTGTCGGATTGCTTAGCGAGAATATTACAATAAAATCATTTATAGCAAAAAAAAATATATAATTTATGTTCTCGACAGTACGGCACGAGCCGACAGATGTGAACATACGTTGTTTGTTTTCTTGCACCGAAGAGATATGTTTGTTATTTTTCCTTCCGAGAGAAGGAAGGGAATGCCCTCAGTTTATATTTATGTCACAAGAAATTAACTGTCGCTTTTGGATGCCGCTTCGAATGTTAGAATTTCTTAATAGTTGACAGCGTTTAATAAGTGATACCGTTTAGCATACGTAAGATTGAAATACAGTAGGTTGGTATTTTTCGAGTAGTAAAGCCTTTCGAGTTATACAAAGGCAGGTCAGAGGGGGTTTAAATGAGTAAAAATACCAAATAGCCCGGGTGTATACCAAAATAGGGTATCTTGAGAAGATTTCCCTTCTGTAACTAAAAAACACAAATACGGTTGATTTGATATAATTGCTTCAATTAACCCGCTGCTTCGTTCACGTTGTGTTTGCCAAGTCGCTACAATTTTAAAAGAAATAAATATTTATTGTATTGACATAGTTACTTTAAAATTTTATTAGCTTACGAGTAGGATATTATTTATGACAAATTAGTCAGAAAGTTTCTCCCATAGATAAACAGATACTGAATTCACCGACCCGTATTACATTTGATTTCACATTTTACGTCAGAAAGTGCGCAGCAAGACTTGTGCATTTTTGTAAATGTAATTTTTTTGACAGGACACAAAGGTCAAGTAGCTTAATGGTACCCACTTACTTATTGCTAGCTAGTTATAAAATAGCTAATATAATAAATAAAAATAAAAAATACAAATCAGGCCGTATAAAAAAGGAATGCTGATTTAATTTATATTTTAATAATATTTTACAACAAACAAAGTCATAACGGTAATAAGAAACCTTAAAAAACATACACCTTTCACTATTTCTTCATCTATGTATATAAAATAGTAAGTTCTGACCTAAGGCGAAGCGTTCACCGGTCCTGACTGATATTTTCTAGGAATCACCGTAAAGCGTAAACCGCTGAACCTGGAGACATGCATTTGGAGGTTGTGTTCATTATAAGGTGTAAGGGTGTAACTAAGAAAAGATATTAGGAACTTGACTAAGAGGTTTAGATGGGGGAAACATTTTTTTATTCATATTTGTCGCCGCTAACGCCGCGGGTACTAGTTTAATATAAATTAAGTAACCAATAAGCTTAAATTGAGACCACTCAAGCTATTATATCATTAAAATAATTGTCCAAACGTCCAACCAAATTAACTTTGAAGTAAACCCAAATTGTGCATCCAGAACTCAAGGCAATTAGCTACAGTGACACACAAAATTGTTTCTTTGATGCCCCTTGATACTCCCAATTCTAAGAACATCACGACTTGCTATGTACAATCCTGCACAAAAACACTTTAAAACCTTTTCGAAATAAGAAACCGATCGATTGACTCTGAAGATATAGAACTAAACTTGAAAGAATACGAAACTTTGGAACCTTTTATTACGATAAAGCAGCATAGCGTGTATGTTAATGAAGTTGTTTTATTTATAGAAACGAAACGAACTGTAAATCTTGACAAATGCGAAACATCTAACTTGGGTAAATTTGAGTTTACGCGAGGGGCAACTTTAAAAATGACTTCATTCCAATGCTACATGTCGAGTCGAGTTTATTTTGGATCTCGTTGGAGATTGCATTTGAACGTCTTTGTTGATGCGAGTTTTGGACACTTGTAACGCGAAACGTCTGGAAGTTTTGCGCTTTGTTGTACGTTTGTTTACTCTTTGAGAACGTTATGAAAATATCACGAAATTATCATGCTTAAAAAACATTATTAACCTGCTTATAATAATTTTACTTTCTATTAACATAGGGTATTAGGCAGTTTTGTAGAATCTACATAATTTACTCGTTTATTAATATAGTAAAAAATAAAATTCTATATAAATTGAGTATTTATTTGTAAAAAATACAATAGTTGTTTTGCACTTATATGCCGCCAAACGCTGTCTAATTTGTTGTGTAAAAACAAACACATCAGTGTTTACATAACAGAAAATTTGCAAAAAAATAGTTGAGTAGTTTATAACAAATACGTTTATTTGTAGGGAAGTAGTCAGCTGTATTAAGCATTTATATTAAGAGATTTTTTGACATGAACTAATAAGTATTTATTTTATAACAATAATATTTTACACATTTTAATCCAATTGTCGCTTGACTATAAATACTATTGCCAATCATGACGTTATATTTCAGATACAAGATAGGTTTGACAACTGTGACATATTTTGCAGTTTAGTAAAATTTACTTATTATACCCTGCTGTGAAAATAATATTATAAAAACAAAACCATACACCCAATAAGTTAATAAACACCAAGATAGCTTATGGCCTGGAAAAATACATAGGATACTAAACTTCTTATCCTGAAAAAATGCAGTGTTCCAGTCCCAGATACTTAAATTGCCGGGGATATTTGGTTTTCTACACGGCGCGAGCGGAGCGCAGCTAATATCCCATAATGTATCTCCAAAGCTGTCAAATACTTTATTACACCTACTGATTTTACCTATTTATGTTTTTCAGTTTTATCTTTCTAGAGCTTCGAGTTTATTTCTTTAATAGTTTGGATATGTAGAGTAGCGTGGTGGATTCGTAGTTACGTGACACATATCAGTGAACTTACGCTGACGTGATATTCGATGTTTCATTTTTAGTTACAAAACACACTCTTTAACTATCATTTATTGTTTTAACTTGTTGTTGCACCTTGCAAATACGTAACTTTTAGTAGATAATATCAAATTTATCAAAATTATTCAACTATTAATAGTTTTTGATCTGTAAATCAAAATAATTGGATGTACAAGCCGCCTGTTGAATTGAACGTGGTTATCAATTTTAAAATGTTACTTGTTCTATTTCGTCACAATTCCAAATCTTACAACAACTGTAATAATTTCATCTATTTGGTCTTGCGCGATGTTTTCCATAAGTTATTTAACTTAAAACGTAATTACGTTCTTGTTTTGGCTTTCTTCCATTTTTTTCTTAAGGAAAACTAAGATATCTGCTATCGCGAACTTCCTGTATGTTTTTTCCCCGTTTCCTGAGCCGTTACTTACGTTAGACTATGTCAGAATGTTTTGTTTTTCAATAGTGGATGTGTTTTTGATGTAGGTTCTGATAAAAACAAATAAAAGTAGCCCAAAAATAAACAGAAAATATTAAGAACCCAAAATTGAGAGAGAAACAATAAAAATAAATTGAATAGAATTTATTGTGGTCGCTTCGAGGTAGAAACTCTCTGGCAGTCTCTCTATTTCCCGATAACTAAACGTCTCTTTTTTAACCAATTTTAGATATTTCTGCAATGGTAAAATAGTAATTTCCCTAAAAATACACTAACAACTTTAAAAGCTGTTAGTATATTTTATATATATTATATATGAACTATAGTAAAAATGCGCTTTCTCCTGTCTCCTAAGACAGGTTTCTTGCGACTTACCTACATATGTGTAAGATCATCTTCTCAAGCTTTACTACCTAAAAGTGCTAACAAAAGTAGTGGCACGGGTTTTTTTCTCGCGTTCGCAGAAAAAATGGCGTCTCTGTCTCTATATTTATTGCGAAACTAGTAATTCTTCAAATTTTAATGTGCAATATTGGTAGATTATTAACCATTATTGTCTTGTTTATGTGCAAAAGTTTTTTCACGCGATATGAAGACGTAATAACGTGATTTTCGCGTTTGCGGGAAATCTACATAGAAGCCTCCACCGCTTTTCGAGGGTACATGATGTGACTTTAACTTGACCACGATGACTTATTACTTGATTGATTAATACCTTGATAATTTATAAACTCGACGCTGGCAAATAAACAAATGGTGATGCCATAATATCAAAAGAAAAAAGAAAAGTAGTTGCTAATAATAATTGACATTAGAAAGCGGTATAACGTATAAGCAAGTAAACTTAGACTCGGTACATCGAATGACGTTACAAGAAATATATAAGTACGATTAGGAAATGTAGATTAATCTATGGAAACGTAATGCGATAATATTTAAATACGGTTTAGTATCTGTCCATTTTTTTTAAATTGTTTAAAATCCTAGTAACTAATACGAATTTCGACATTTTTGATGAATTTAATCAATTCTTCTATAAAAAGTTTAATATAAAAAGTCGCCGCTTTTCTGTAGACAAGTATTTTAGCAATTGTATTTTTTTAGCGTTATATTGTTAACCTGATTTACAAAATCATATACAATCTGTATCACGTTTAGAGCCATCTACAATAAAACTAATTCTACGTAATTTTACGTTCTCAATTCAGTTCTTACAATCAAATATTACAATCAACTTTAATCTTTAGCCCTAAAGAGTTAAAGTCCAAAATAATTTCTTATTTTAACTGTAAGTTTTAACTTTGAAAACAAATCAAATAGCAATAAAAGTGCATTTTACTCGTTCTGTTTAGAATGTGTTTCCTTTAATAAAATTGAAAGCTCGTTAAGTGTGCATTTCTGTGTAAATCTTTTCTTGAGTTTTGTATCTTTTGAAGCTACTGTTCAGCTTTTCTAAATGTGAGTTTATTTTCTTGCAGAAGACATTAATAATAACTGAAAATAAAAACACTATGGACATGTAAGTAGGTACTTTTGTTTATTCTGCGCTAGAGTAACCAATCAATGGTTTTTGAATAGACGTAGAAACAGTGATCCAGTTTAGCCCATAGTATTAAAGTATTAGTAAGTATCAGAGTATTTATTTCTAAAAACACAATATTTGTACATAAAAGAAGGAAAGAAAAAAGAAATAACTAGATTACAAAATAATTATGAAAATCCTAAGCCTCAGATACTTAAACTAGACCGGGGCCTGTGATATAGGTATCAGAATCTGCGCTTCATTATTCTATATTTTAATGTAAACTATTACAGTCATATTATTCAGAAATACTTGACAATGTCCGAATATAACATAATATTTATCTCAAAAATATTTGAATATGATATCACATGTCGAAGCAGAGCTCTCAACAGCAAACACCTATCAAAGAAACCACAAAAAACGCAACGAAACACATATTTTACATTTGCCGTGTATATTATATTGTAGTAATTAAGTCATAAAACATTATAACTATCATTTGTGTTTGATAATCAATCAGACACTAGTGGGAGCAGTATAACAATAGCAAAGGCTGTCTCCTTTGCTATTGAGAAAATATTACAATAAGAAATACAAAACTAAAGCGTATGAAATTGAGAGACCAAAGTTTAATAGAGACGGAGATGGGAACTTACCTGAAGACCGAGTCTCAGTAACGTACGTGATAATTATTTTATATATTTTTGATTGATTGATAATTTGTGACGGGTGAGGATTTAGTAAGCTATGCATGCTGGAGTGTTCCTGGGGAAATCCAGCGTGACTCCAGCAGCGACGAACTCAAAGGCAATCCGAAGGAGCAGCACTGGTCACCAACCCACGCATCCCTGCAGCCGGTGATGTCATACCATCGTTGTAGACACGAACACATCACTACAACTCTGACAAAGTTGACCGAATGTAAATGTACTCGTAACTACATTCGAACCTTTCTAACAATCAGGTACTCGGAAATACCCGTATTGGAAAATATAAAATGTATTAAACGTAAAATAGGTGAAAAAAATTTTGGTTGTAGGTATGCAAGACCCTACTCACTGTTAAAAAAAAATATCTAGACTTAAAATACAGATCTTTTACTCGTTCAACCATTCCAAAATGTCTTGAAAATTATATATAACTGTGGAAGAAATAGGCATGATAAAAAACCCAATCTGATTTTATATCGGCATGGACTTCTATAAGAAGGAAAAAGCTTAGTTAGATAAGATAAAACTATTCAAAGTCAAAAATAAATGGGTCAAAAAAACATTTGACGGCTAAAAAAGGCTGAAAAATATCAAGGTACTAAAAAGAAATGTAGGTCTGAAAAGGCAATGTAAATAGCCTTAAAAACGTAGATGAAAAACAACAATAGACGCGAAAAGTGCAATATTTTGTCAAAATTCTACAATATGGTGTATAATTTTGAAAGGTTCATTAAGATCCTATTTTAACAGTTAATGTTTTGATGAACGTAAAAATAAATCTCCGAAATAAAAAATAAATATTTTCAAAAAATGCTAATTAGTTTTGAGGCGTAAAAGTGAAGCCCGCTCTTTACATGCTGCAATTTTTAAACTTCACTTATTCGAAACTTGTTATTCAGTAAACCAATTTTAAATCACATAATCATTATTTTAGTATTAAAGGAAAATATCGCTTGTAGACACTATTATATTTTAAGAAAATCTTTTATGTAAAATGCAAGACGTAATTCACGATAAACAGCTTTTAAAATTAGTGAAATATCTATCGTACTTTAGTAATAAGACTTTTGAATTATCACACAAATTATTTTACACTAAAATTGTAAAAAAGTGTTAGGTTACATTATTTTTCCTATTATGAGCGATCGAAGTATTCCTGTTTCGGGTTTAAGAATTTTTTGTTTCAGATGTTTGCATTTGTCTCTTGGTAGTTTCGTACTCGTGTGCAGGTCGTAGTCCAATCATGAAATAACTTAATGTACGTATCTTGTCCTACACAATGATTTTCTACTATGTTCACCTAAAAATACCATTTGATAGTACTATTTGAAGTAAATCGGATCCTTTGCTGTGTTTGTTTTTTTACCTTTCTGGTTGTATTATAACTAACGTACTAAGTGAAAGACTTTGGGGTGAATAGAACATTGAAATATTGCCTCCTGACTGAGATAAGTTTACCCCAATGTCTTTCACTTAGTACGTTAGTTATAATACAACCAGAAAAGTAAAAAACATACAGAGCAAAAAAAAAAACTAAGACTTAAGAACTAATACTGAAAACAATTGTGAGGGTTTGAAGAGAACCCTTAGAAGAGAAACAAAGAAGAGAAGAGAGAAAAAGAAAGTCGTCTTCAATCGCGCTAACGTTTAAAATAAAGTGTCGTACAAGACGGCAAAAGATCATTTTTTAAGTCTTTTTCCTGTTTTATCATTCCGTCATACTACACGTTCATGGAACTCGTAAAAATCGTCCCTTTCGTCCGTCCATTTGTCCGCCTTGTCAATCCACTGTAAAAAATTATAAATTTAGCACTACTAAAATTATAAATTTAAGTAGTGTTTACATATATAAATTTTAATAATGCCTTCTTCAAATAATAACTTTTTTATTATATAATAGCTGCTGCTATAATTAAATTCTAGTTCCCATAAATGTAGACAAGTTTTTCCTTTTTCTCGCGCAAACTTATAATATAAAAAGGGCAAACACAGATAAGAAAACATAGCTGAAAACTCCAGATCTTCATGCAGTTATTTATTTTTTAATAAACCAAGAAAGTGGTATTTCTCCTTCAAGCTTTAGTCGAGCATTAGCCCCAAGACTCCTCCCTAAGTACGTCTCTGTCGACTGTTACTGAACCGACAGCTGTTAACATATGCCCGTGTTTTCTTTATTTAGGGGATGTGTTTGTTACTCTTTGTACGGATCCGCGGCGCCTCCGGTCGACTCACTTATTATTTATGGCGGCGTGTGTATCACAAAGATGTAGGTACAATGGAAGAGACAACGACAGATAGACCTTATTACAGACACACAATACACAAAAATTTAAAAAACAACTGAATTTGGTAGTGACAGCAATTTTGGATTTGAAATTATCATATTCTACTAGTCAATAAACCTTTTCATTTGACACCTATATTATCAATAATAAGTTGTGCACTATCTTGTAGCAGCGGCCATCTTGGACCGGTTTTCATCAAAAGTAGCTAAGAATATACTACCGACTAATACACCTTACAAACAAAAAAAAAACAACAGAATCATAATCACTGCATTACCACAGACAGACACATACACACAGAGACACGTCTTATAATATCTCGTCTCTCTCGTCGTTTTTGCGTTGGATGTTAATGAAATACAAAAAGACAAGCTTTACATTATAGTGCCATAAATAGCGGCTACTTATATCATGGTAATAATAAATTATAATTGACTAACTGTATTCCTTTGCAATTTTATATTAGGCACGTTGACGATCCTCGTGGAACTAAGTCTGAATTCGAGAAAATATCAGCTGTTACATACAAAATTTGATTATTCGTCGACAAAATGTATGGTGGATTTGGACGAAATATCTGCTCAATAAGCATCATCATCTTCCTCACCTTATCCCACTACGGGGGGCCGGCATATGATGTCTTTTTCTTCCATTCTACTCCATCAGGCGACATTTTTTCATTCACTTCTCCCTTTTCACACCCTCTTCACTCAATTCATTCACATTTTCTCAGGTCGCCCCCTCTCAATAGGCATGTTCTGTGGAAGAGTGGTGTACAAGTCATTTCTAGTTTCTATATTTTCGCCGTAAAATGTAAGCTCATACCGAGATCGGACAAGTTTCCACATAACTCAAACCACTCGATTTGGTACACTTTATTATTTGTGTGCGCAAATACTGAACAAGTTAAGATTAGTGTACGAATTTCTTTTGTAGTCTTGAAGTAAAACTAGTTTTATCAGATATGTCGGCTTAGCTTTGGAAAATAGTTGTAAAGTCAAGCATGACCATTCAGCGTGGTAATGCGGCTAGCATGATGGGCACGCTGAATTAACTGTAGATCTTAAATGGTCTATAGGTAATCTTTATGCTATATACTTTTAGTAAAGTTATTCAATATTTTTTAAACATTTTTTCTTTAATTTTTTTTTTTCTATGTTTAAATGAGTAAGTGAGTGACTGATATTCGCCAGGAATCAACGCAGAACCTGTATCGCTGAACTCAGAGACATGAAATTTAGAAGGTGTATTTATTGTAGCGTGCAGGGGAGTACTAAGAAAACATTTTTGGAAATTTTACTCGTAAAGAGGGTTCCAAGTTTGACATTTCTTTACTACTATGTCGCGGGTAAGGCTGCGGGTGACAGCTACCAGTATCTTATATGAGTAGAAAAATAATCGTGAAATCCCAAATGATATACGTCCATCGTCCTACCGGTGGAGCAATCTAGTTGAGAAGTAGAAAGAATACTCAAATTAAAGTGTGGAAAACGAGGAACGGCTATTTTCGAAATCTATATCCTTGTAACTTTTCTAAGTCAATGCAACAGACAAAAGCATACCTACTTGCATTGTTTCGAGGCTTGTTCTTTGTCTGGTAGGTGTTGAAGCAAGGTACAAACTGTGGCAATAACGTTTACGGAGTTTATTTTAACAATATTTTTAAAAAATAATTTCATTGAATAATTCATTTCAGCAGCTTGTAGAAAATTTGTTTAATTTTGTCTCTCCCTTTCGTGGGTTTTTTTTTCGTTGTCCATCCGATCGTCCCATTATTTGCCGTAAGAGAACAGACATTAATTATTTGGTTAGTTGATTGTATATACCTATAAGTTATAATAGTTCATTAATTAATTCATATCAACTAGCTTTTTTCTCATGAAACTTACAAAAATAAGGTTAAACTTTTTGAATTTTTAAACACAGATCTCATGAATATGATTTAAGTCACCACCATTCAATTCACATTAACACTGTTTAACAATAATTAGATAGGAAACGTGTTTAGTACATACTAACTGTCATGGCAATTTAATCACTGCCCTTAGCCGATTTGAAAGAAACCTCAAATGTAAATTATTTTTTTCATCATTACGTTGGAATAAATTCCCTGCTACGTTTTCTGCTTATTAAAACTAGGATACTACTCGTATATCAAAAAATATCTGAATCTGAAAGTTTATTTCGTCAAACACACAAATCAGTAAAAAATCATATACACTATAATTTAACAGAAAAACTACAATGTTATAATGTGTTTGTCGGAACCCGACCCTAACTCAGCATACATGCTAGCTGCAGCTGCTGCAGCTAGCATGTATGCTGAGTGCTATGCTTAGTGCTGTACTAAAAATACTACCAGAGCTGCTGCACAGCAGCCAGCGCTGGTAGTATGGTTAAAGTACGCAATAAAAAAACAATTTCTAAACCACTATCAAAGAATAATGTAAAAAAAAATGTACGTCAATACATTAAAATCAACACCAAGGACTATGTAGGGAAAACCCTGTTCATTTTAATAACCGTTTATAAGATTTATAGCAACAGAAAGAACTTTGTGTGAGCCAGTCGATGACAGAATTGAAATACTACCAAATACACCTGAATATGAAGATACAACGAGGCTATAGGCAGTGAATAAAATGTTATTTTATCCACCTACAAGGGACATGATTTTAATGTCGAATACAAACTTCTAATTTATAACGTCGCTTCGGCTTGGAGCTAGATTTGTTGTTTTTTTTTTCAAATTAGTTATATTACTATTGTTTTTTGCCTTTACCTTACCCCGGGGACGAATTACCTATTGGTATTGTTAATCAAAATAAAATGAAATTTTAAGCATGGTTAGTCGAGTAGGCCAGGATAAAGGTTTTAGGTAAAAAATTGTAAAGATAAGGTAAAGATAGAGGAAAAAATTAACCGAATGTTACCGAGCAACCTGATTCACCTGAATGGCGTGCTTAGATCCTTGTTATGAGCAAACATGAGTAAAAAAAAGCATTTTACTATTTTTATACATTTTTTCTCTTGGACATGGTTGCAAGCGTTGTATTTGCTAGGTAGTCCTAGGCAGTAAATTATAAGCTTTAAAAAACAAATCACAGTCGCCAATCACATAATAGACTCGTGCCAAGGGAATTTTATTTTCCCTGAGCAATACTAGGGCCACTGTAGTATCACGTGAAATTAATTTTAACTGTGACACTACCGGTAGTTTCACGGGAAAGAAGTGCCTAAGGTAATAAATGGAACTAACCTGTTTAACAGCCAATCCATAGCCGACCGAGAACACAACAAACATACGAAATCAGGCTGCCGTAACGTAGGAATAAATCTATAAGAGCTATATATCCCGAAGTGCTCGCTGGCCGACGGCCTTTGCCAATATTTACTGCGATGTATCCACGGGCGAGGGAGTTAATGCATTTTGTTATTTCACTGTGACCCGACATACACACGCTTGTAATGGATAGCACCAATACTTTTTAACCGACAAACAATTCGACGATATTTTTCTACCTACTTTAAAAAAAATAGGTACTCAATTCGACTATTTTTTTTTACTTTTGTTACCTGATTTCTCGGAGACGGGTGGTCTGATTAGGAAAAATATTATTTGTTTGAAAAGGTAAACCTGTCACGTGGTTTATTTTATATACAATAAAATAGGACAAAGGTTTCATTTTTTCAATCGAAACAGTAACTGAAAAAGTTGGCACCGGTATTTTAGACATCAGTTAATAAATATATTGTGGTATTTCACAGTGGCCTGACTAACAAACGTTTGTAATGGATAGTTGCTACGAGTATAGTTTTCTTTTTGTGAAACTGATCTAGATAGTTACCAGGGTCGATTTAAAACTTTCTTAATTTTACCGTTGAAGCGTGTATCTATGGCATCGTAGCTCTCAAACGGTTAGACAGATTTAATTCGGATTTTTGTATGAAAGGTGTATTAGTCGGGAATATTCTTAGCTATATTTGATGAAAATCGGTCCAAGATGGTCGCCGATACAAAACAGCGAGTTACAAATATTTGCACGACTCCCTCAGTATTGTTATCAAATGAAAGGACATGATTAGTAGAATTATACATTATGATAACTTTAAATCCAAGATTAGTTGCATGGTGGTAGGGCGTTTCGCCTGGCTAGCTACCACCCTCAAGTTTTACAATCTATCGTCAAGCACTTAAGTAAGCAACGGTGTGTTCCGGCAGCCTTCCTTGAGAGCCAGTGTATTCCAGACTAGGCATGCTCCATCTAGGGAAGTAGTTTCGCTCACTTCTGTAGTCGTGCAAATGCCACTACCAATGTAGGGTTTTTTTTTTAATTTCAATAAGACTACTCCAAAAGTATACCCGACCAAACAAAAAAATAATTTCTCAAATTAGTCTAGCCGTCTCAAAGAAATCAGGTAACAAATAAACAGAAGTCAAAAAATAATAAAATTTGAAAATCTTGTATGCGCGTTTACCAAATGAAAATCAATTGTTAATTTAGTTAAAGAATTATTTTTGTAGTACCTATTTGTGCCATGTATTTTGCTCGTAAATATTTTATCAGTTGAAGTGAGCATTCACGCGAAGCAAACCTCGTATTTTTAAATGATAGCCATCCACGACTCTACTAAAATATAAATACCTTTTTGTTCTTCTGGCTACTGAGACGGCGCAGATAAGGATACTTTATTTCTCCTTGTCAAATCTGACGTTCTTTGTAGACATGACTTCAAAGCCCGCGTCTATAATTCTACGTAACTGCCTGCCTATTTTTCATTGACGTTTTTGTCTGTTACGATAGGTGAATTCACTCTCGCTTGGTTTTTTAACTGAAAAAGAAGTACTCTATTTGCTGAAGGATTTTTTTTATCAGTCTTATATAAAATTTATTAGAATCGATTCAGGTCGTTTGTTTAGTTTATATAAAATTTAATTTAATTTGAGTATATGCATAGAAGACATTCTGGTTCCTTTAAAGTAAGTTTTGCGGGCTGAATGTAAGTCCGTTTTCACATAGGTGTTTTTTTTTAATATTGCCTTGTTGATCATCACTTTAGTAGTATTTCAGATTGTATCCCATTGTTTTGAGGGATTTATAGCTAGCTATAAGACTGCAGTTTGCACTTTTTTTTGTCATTTCCAAAAAAGAGAACGTCGTGAATTCACATTCTACTTATGTGAATTTTGTATGATTTGACAATGCTGACGGAACCCATAGAAAATTTAAATTCTTAACATATTTCCCATGTTAAGAATTTAAATTGGTCCTTACATATGAAATTGGCGTTTTGTCGTACTGGCCACTTTGATCTCAAATATCTCTTCTTTGGTTAGGGATTCCAATTTCAAATTTTTACAGCTATATATAGCTATTACTCGTTTGGTTTTTTCTTTGCGTCACGCAGTTTACAAAATGGAAAACTTGAAATATCGCGTTATTTACGAGTACGAGTTCCACCGTGGTACCAGTGTTGCAGAAACTGCTCGAAGGATTAATGATGTGTATGGCGGCGGTGTCGCAAAAGAAAACACAGTGCGTTTTTGGTTCCAACGTTTTCGTTCTGGAAATTTCGATCTGCAGAACAAGCCCCGTGGACGGCCGGAGACTAAAGTTGCTAATGAAGAATTGAAAGCTATTATGGAAGCAGATCCATCGCAAACCACGTCCGAGTTAGCTGCAGGCTGTTAGCGATAAAACTGTTTTAATCCACTTGAAGCAAATTGGAAAGGTGAAAAAGCTTGAAAGGTTGGTACCTCATGAATTGAGTGCAGCAAACCGACAAACGCGCGTCAACTGCTGCGTTACATTACTCAACCGGCACAATAATGAAGGGATTTTAAATCGGATCTTTCGGATATTTCAAGTTTTCCATTTTGTAAACTGCGTGACGCAAAGAAAAAACCAAATGAGGACAAAACAAATGAATTACGGTTTTCGAAATACAAATGTATGAATAAATAGCTTTATAAATTTGAAATTGGAATCCCTAACCAAAGAAGAGATATTTGAGATCAAAGTGGCCAGTTTCAATTTCATATGTAAGGACCTATTATTAATCCCGTATAATTTTTTTCTGAATCACTTCAGCAGTTTGGTTATTACATCAAAACAACTAAAAAAGATATATCGTTGCCTGGTCAAAGTCGGTCGTCGTTGTTTAATAGTTTTTGTACAAATTGTGAAAAAGATTTTTTGATGACAGATATATTTTTACGGTTATTTTTAAGGTACTACAAGCATAACTACCAAAATTAGCCGGACAAAAAAGTTCTTAACAGTAAAACCTAAATAAATCAAAATAATATAGATGGGGCGTTACAAAAAACGTTCGGCCTACGCCTCTAGCCCGTATACATGATCTATGACCATTTTATATTGGGTTTAACCGGGCGTCAGTACAGGCTATATATTATGAACACTGCTACCGGCACGCCCTCTGCTGGCAACTTTATAAAACTACTTGCAGCGCGCCGCGGAGTTACTCGCGGAAAATTAGTTATACCACGTGAATACTGCATTTTTCCGGGATAAAAAGTACTTTACATGTCAATCTTGAGTATAAACTATCTTGGTGCCAAATTTTATCTAAATCCGTCTAACCGTTTGAGCGTGAATGAGTAACAAATATACATACAAAATTTCTCGTTTTAATGATGAGAAGAGCTGGGAAATTCGTAGCATGTTGGAGGATAGTATGTTAATTTATTTGTAAGGTTTCGCCTAATAACTTAAGTATAGTACGTAGGTGCCTTTATGAGGAGAAGTATTAACATTCATTGAAGCTCTGCGTAAATGTTACCATGGATTTAACCGTTTTTATAAAATTAGTAATACTTTAAAACGAATGATATTTTACTTCAGTGGGGCAGGTGCGAATGTTTTAATTACATCTGGGATTCCCAATATGGGAAAGTTACCAATTTTGCAGGCACGTTTAAATTTTTGTGAGCTATTTTAACTAAAAAAATAACTTATAAACTAATATTGATAAAAAAATTAGGGACTCTATGGGAATAAAAACATAGGACTACATGAAAATCGGGTAACTCATAAGAAAAACGTAATATTAGAGTCAAGTTGAGTACCTCTTTTTGAAGTCAATTAAAACACCGGCGTAGGCTATATTTAACAATTACTAGAACATTCTACTTAACAAAGCTCTATTTATCTCAGCTTCTTATATTCTTGACTAATACCTATTAAACATGATAGTTAGACATGACGTAATTGTAGCAGTCAGCAAAACATAAAAGCCTAGACGTACTCAATTCGTACTAAAACGTGTAATTTGTCTCAAGTTCCTAAGGGCACTCGACTGATTGCCGTATTAAATCTAGATGGACGTAAAATATAGGGTAGGAGAGTAGGCAAGATATTGTACTAAAATACTAATTATTAAAGACTTATATTATTATTTTTCTTTATAAAACTTTAAATTTTTTGTAGGTAAGTTATATAATACTATGCGCGATCCACGTTCCCCGCGGATGTTTGATTACCCAACGGAAATTCATTAATTGATTCTCATTAATTTTTTCCATATTTTATGTATATATATATATATATATATATATAGAAGACATGCTTCCAAATAGAGAAGCCAGTAAAGAGTTTCATAATCTAGCAGTTCACAGAATAAAAGTAGACTCAATGCGTTTCGAACGAGTTTTGGTAACCTCTACCATGTACCGGTGGCGTCTGACCGTATCTTTACTTGTCCGACGGTGAAATAAATTATTTTTATGATTAATCCAAGACATAAGCTATCATGATGCCAAATTACATCAAAACCCGTCAAAAAGTTTCCTTGAGGATATACTTTTTAAGTTCTTTAAAAAGTTACAACCTACTTCGATTCAGCAGGCCTGAACAAATGTTGCAGTAATTTAGTTTTAAAGATCATACTACTGGACAATTATTAATACGTTTGATATGTGATCAACCAGAAAATTTATACTCTATTCCAAAACACAAAGCGGTTCAAGTTACTTTGCAAAAATCTTTTTTAGAAAAGCTTGCGTAACAAATTTAGAACTTCCTTTTTTTCTGAAGCTAAATATAATATACGTTTATTGAGTGACAGTGACATAAATATTTTTTATTTTAAACTCTACAAGGTATAATAAGTGATAACCATTCTTAATTGAAAACCAGCTAAACTGTAAATAACGATTATAATAAGTAAGGTTTTTAATTATTCTTATCACTTATTCTTATCTTTTTCGGGCAAACATGCTTTTAAGCGTACCTAAGAGTCTCAGCAAAATAGTTTAAGCGTAGGATGTTTCACTTTAGACTATGCTGAAACTGTTTTAACTCGTCGAGTACGAAGTAAGAACTTGTAAATTTCAGTACTTTGGCGGAACGACGTATTAGTACCCAGAGAAGTCTTCTATGACATACTTTTACAACTAAGTCTTAAAGCTGGTAATTTTGTAAAAATGATGTTCGATACTTTTTCGGTTTTTCGGTCACGTCGTCGACGCGTGATTGCTATTAGTGTTCAGGTTTCTGCAACTTAATGTATTGAAATATGGTTTGCAGATGCAAGTTTGGATGGCAAAAGATATTTTAAATGCTGGCTTTAAAAACTTTAACTGAAAAAAAAACATAATAGTGTAGATATGGAAAGGTATGTTTGTTTTTTATGTAATATTATCTTTAAAAATGCTTTTGGATACAATGTCGAATTGATTGGAAATATTGCATATTATTAAAAGTCATTGACTAAACATTTTTTTTTATATTATAGTTTTACTAATAGTTGTCACCCGCGGCGTTGCCTGCGACAAATTTTAATATAAAAAAGTCTCAAACTTTTGAACTCCTATTTGAACCCTGTAGGAATTGAATTACCAAAAATCCTTTCTTAGTAATCAAAAATCAGATTTAATGATGAGTTTGAACATTTGTTTTCTCTTCTGGGTATCTGTGTGCGTGTGTTTGTGAATGTTATATGACATCCCCGGCACAGGAGAAATCCTAGGCCTTAAGTGTGTTTTTTTTTACATATACGGGGTTTTCAGATAGGGGTCAACAAAGCTCAAAGGGGGTCACTAGTCTCATCCCAAGAATCAACTTTCACTACGGGACTAACTTTGAATTCGATAAAAAATAATCAACTGTAGCTACCATACAAACATTTTATCGGTCATCGACAAAATGTCGACATATTGATATTTTTTTCTGAATTTCAGAGTTGGTCCTATAGTGAAAGTTGTTCCTTAGGTTGAGTATAGTCACACCTTTTGCATGTAAATTTAGCAAATAGTAATTCTAAATTATCTAATACTTATGACGTATACAAAAACATAAAATAATAAAACTAAACGAAATAAACTAAAACACAGCAACTGCCTTTATTATCATACAAAAGAGGTACAACTTTGATCAAAAGTTCCAACGTAACAGACCCATTGAACCCACAAAATTCACTCATGCGTTACTTCGTTTATGAAATAAAGACATGAAAATACATTATTACACGGCGGGTAGGCGAAATTGGATGAATTCAATTTCCTCTAGTTTTAGACCTTGTTAATCTACTACATGACAAGAACCTGTTCAAAAAAAAAACAATTGCGTGTCATGTATACCTTTTGCTAAATTCCGTAAGATTATAACCGAGTTCATTTTTAAACACTCTAATTTAGAGTTTCGGAAGAAGCGCAATTGCAGTTTACAGATTTAGTGACTTATTTACTAAAGAAGAAAATATTATAATAATATTTACTTTTATTTAGGTTAGCAATCCAAGAAGGGCAACAAATTACAAAGAATTTTCTACTTGGAGGTTAATTCAATCTCTTCCCATCAAGTGGTTAAAAGCGGCTTTAGAAAAAGCCTTCTGCAAACCTTTTGAACCTCTCCAAAACAATCGCGGCATGCAACCGGTGTAGTAATTTACTTATTTATTGAGCTAAAACGGTAAAAATACCACTTACATTAGTTAACAATTGCCACTTTATATATTATAAAAGTTTTATAATCTATGCTTATCTGTAAGAATAACATCTAATAAGACTTGGCACATTAAAATCGCTAGTTTACGCTGTAAAGGATAACTAGAAGTTAGAAATAAATACAAAAATAGAAATATTTATACATATATTCGGAAACCAAAACACTCTTATTTTGATATTCGGGTAAAAACGTTATGTTTCATAAAAAGATGATGTATTGATCAACGACAATCATGGTTTTCCCACGATTGTCGTTGATCAATGTATTCATTCAAATGATACCTCAAACTTAGGCAAAAAAAAATAACTAACCCCATGTCACATGACAGTATAGAAACCACTTTTTAAATATTACATAATTTTAATTTCATGACGTTAATAATAAAACTTTAATAAAATAATAGAAGACGCAGCGTAGGTAGGACTCCCACTAGGTGGACCGACGAGATATTATTATTATTATTATTAAGGGGAAGGCTTACGTTCAGCAGTGGACATCTATTGGCTTATGATGACGATGATGATATAAAATCGACATCCATAGCAAAATTTTATGCATTTCGGTTATTAAATGTGTAAGATAAGAATGGTTTCGGGCGGAACATTGTAGAGTTCCAACGAATCCTTATGCAATGTTCCTAGCTGGTAAAACAAAAAAAGCGTCAATTCAATCCAGATCCTCGACAACAATTCTAAAATCTTCATTTTACCGAAACAATATGACGATTATATTTATATATTTTTCCCCCAGAATCAAAGGTCGCGGGCGAGTGGTCTCGTAAAAGTTCCTTTAGAATGGATCCCGTACTTTTAGTTTTGGTCTGTTGCTCTCGAGACCCATTGTGTTTTGGGCGCCATTGTTCTATGAAAGTTTTTGTTTCACTCACTTACTCCACGCAGCGGTCTGACATGGCCAAAGATGTGGAAATACGCATTAGATCAACTCTACTGTATTAAAAAATAAATATCTATCACCTGCGTTGTAATCCGCAACAAAATTTAATAAAAACAGTTTCAAATCTATTTCACCCTTAAGATTATTATTAATTTTATCATTGTAAATTGAACGACTCTCAGTTCTGACAAATATTTTTTTACCAGATTGTAGTATTATTTGAGTACAATGTGTCAATAAAGTGATTATGAGTTTGTACTAATACAGAAATTTCAACCATTTCTAAAAATCCTTCCTCTCTTAACCTTCTAATGAAAACAATTTTATTTTCCCTCCAAACCCTCTAAATTCTAAGTTAAGTGATTTGGGCTGTGTGTTGATTCCTATCTAATATCAGTCGTTCAGTCAGAAATAGGAATTTTTCATATTTGGGAAATGTTTTACAGGATTTTTTATTTTATTAGACGTTGAGAAAATTTTATAAAAATATTTTTTTTTTAGATGGAACATTGCTGGGGTGCTAATCACTAAATACGGTGCTATTTGAGTTGTTTCGATATAAGGATTGTATTGCGTCATTATTGTCGTTAACATTAAGTTTCATACTAACTCTGACCCATTCTATGCGTAAATGACCATAATGACGCTATCAGTTGTAATTCTGAAACAATTTAAATAAAACACGTGAGCTCCTGTAAGGCTCGGTAGAAATTCCACGAGTTGGCACTAAACGCTTTGCGTCGACTTTTATTGTGCAAAAAGCCAGGTGTGGAATTCACTGCTAAACGCTCTATTTCCCGATAGATATAACTGTATGTCTCTTCAAATAACGAGGGAATCGGCGTCTTCTAGGCAAGCGCGCTACATCCTAGCGCTACGTCAAACGCAAGCCAGCTGTATAAAAAATACGCTAGGCACTCGGGGACTGCCTCAGTAAAGCTATTGCATACGCATACGTCTAGTAGCACGCACACAAACACCGTGCCAAATTCAGCCGAAATAAAACGACGTTAGACGAGTGTTAGGTTTATTTTCGTTACGGAATTCGGAATTACATTCGCCGCGCTCAAAGCCCGTAATAAAAAGCTATGCAATAGCTTAAAAAAGCTTACACTTCAAATACCGTGAGGCGAAGCTCTGTGGACAAATCTGATCAAAAGGCAAGTTTTTCTTCAACTTCATAAACACACGAAAGTAAATGAAAGTTGGCACTGAGTGTACTCTACTGAGTTTATAGTGGAACAGATAAGGTTAATAATATATTGTTTCGCTAAGACGTAAGTCCCTCAAGTCTGGACTTTCAAGTTAAAAGCTTTTTTTCATATCTAAGTGTCGAGCATAAAGGACGGCGAAAATAAAATAATGTTATCTCATAAGTGCACTCTATACTGTGTTTGTGATTCTATAAAAAAATGTTAGTGTAGAAGTTATAAACTATAACTTCACAAGAATGTTTTTAGATGGTTTTTTTGTCACTTAAAGTTTTGGTAAGCGTAGAATCATAATAGTGCTTTTAAATCAGTACTGAAATGCCACATACAATATTATTACGAAATTCAATTGTTGGCAAATAATGGGAGCTCATATTATTCTCCAAAACTTCGATAAGTTCGTTAAGATTAACGATCGTTACCAGAATACCGGTTTTGATTTGTACCAACGTATAAGCATTGGCATTCGGGGTGGTAATGCGGCTAGCAAACTGGTAACGCTGCCCTCTGGTGGTGGGTTGGAGCATTTAGTTTTTCTGTAGATCTTAAATAGTCTATGAATAATCTTTCTGCTAAACTTTTCTTGTTGTTGTTGTTAGTCATTTTGTTTTTGGTAAAAAAGCACTAGACCGGTAGTTAAATAAGAAATAAGACTCTCTATCAAAATAAAAAAATTACAAAAATCATGCTAGATTTCTAATATTGAATTAAAAAAAATATAAAAAACAAATAATGTTAGTAAGGTAACGTAGTTTTAACTTGTAAACTACCTTTAAGACTTGCCTGACATTGACATCTAATAGATACGAGTAAGTGGGCAGTGCTTATCATAGTAATATTAATTTATTTTTTGCCATTAAGTGCTTATTTGAGGTTTAAAGTCGTAAATATTTTTATTTTTGATTTTGTATAGTGAAAAATATCATTGAATGTTTCGTTTAAGAAGACGGGTGTTCACGCGTACCTGATCGTAGGAAGGTCGAAAAGTTCAACTATAGTTTCGTTCACATTCGCTGAACTTCATCAGGGATGAAATAAGTAGAAAATAAGGGAAATAATAATTAGTAGCGAGGATGGTGGAGTGGTTATT
Source organism: Ligdia adustata (assembly GCA_947049295.1). Classification (NCBI taxonomy): domain Eukaryota; kingdom Metazoa; phylum Arthropoda; class Insecta; order Lepidoptera; family Geometridae; genus Ligdia; species Ligdia adustata. Next base: position 2,117,625 of record OX346221.1, read on the forward strand.
GGAGTCGATTGCCGTGCAAAAGGTACGAGGTTCGATCCCACGAAACATGAGCTTGAGCTATCGCTGAAGGAAAACATAGTGGGAAAACCATAGCATGGTTGTAGGACTATCGCTCCTATTGCTTGCCTGGCTAGCTACCACCCTCAAGCTGTAAAAAAAATCATACTTAACGGTGTGTTCCGGCAGCCTTCCTTAAGAGCCAGTATATTCCAGACTAGGCATGCTCCATTTAGGGCTACAGTGTCGCTGACTTCCGTGGTCGTGCGAACTTGTGGTCAAATACCTAGCTGTGTAAGAAAAAAAAATCGTTCACACTCACAACACGCGTTATTTTTCTAAACGAAATCATTGAATCTAATAATACTAACGGTCATTTATCATAATAAAATAATTTAATACAAATAACGTTAACAATGCGTGTTATAGTAAGATATGCAGATATAATATTGCAGGTTGTGATTGTAAACTCTTACTCATTACTAAAAATACACTTTCACAGCAGCTATTACCAATAATCATTTATTTTCGCTTACGTTCGCACAAACCCGCAGCACTGAGTTTCCATTCAAATTAACCTATAATCTCGTTTATGGCATCCCTGCTATGAACCAGATATCATTGATGCATCTGATTTTCATGTCTGATATTTGTGTGTTAGAATTGTAATTGCGTTGCGCCATTACGGTCATTCTATCGTTCCGTACTCAAAGGAACTCTCTTACTAAGACTTCGCTGTCGGTCCGTCTGTCACCAGGCTATATCTCATGAACTGTGATAGCTATAAATTATAACATCAACTAAAAACAACAGAATAAAACAAATATTTAAGAAGGCAATACTCCAATGCAACAAACGGTTTTATGATTTATATATCTTTACAGGTTTATCGGTTAGGGGTGTTCTAAGCTGAGAGGGGGTTACTATACTCATCCTGAAGAACTATTTTCACCATAGGACCCACTCTGAATCGGAGAAATAAATATCAGCTGTTTCATACATTTTGTCGACGGCCGATCAACATTTTTTATGGAACATCTGTTTTTTTTTCACGAATTCAGAGTTGATACCATAATTAAAATTGTTTCTTAGCATGAGTATAGTAACTTCTTTTCCGCTAAGTACACCCCTAGCCGATAACCCTGTATACAAAAACAATTTTATGACCGTTATAGCTCTATGTTAATTCCAAATAATTCTCCTAACTTCAAGCAAACAAATAATCTGAAAATTGAGTATTCGGAAAACAATAAAAAAGTGATCAGAAGCGACTACGATAAAACTCGACTGCTAAATATATAAAACCGTGTATCATCCTAATTTTTTTATTTTAACGTACGTATTCGCCTTATTCGTAAGAGTGACACTGGTGTCACTCTTACGAATAAGACGAATCTATGGACATAACTAAATACGACAAGCCTTAGGTCCTAAGGCGTGCTAATAAAATATACATACATACATACACTCGAAAAACATAACCTTGCTTCTTTCGCAGTCGGGTAAAATAGATAAAATAGAGACGATCGAGCAAATTACGATTTTGAAAACCTTCACGTTTGTATGAGAATTACATAAAAAACTACGTACTACCGTTCATCTTACCTTCGCTTGTAAAAGGTAACCCGACCAGTATTAAAAGCTAATCTGGCGGTGTCCACCGACTATTACGTGGGCCGTGTTGACGCGGTCTTTTAGATGTGGTCACTTAATAGCCGGTTGAGATACCTCACAATGGAAACTAGGATGTGAGAACAGATAATTGTTAAATGATGTGGTATAGGAATATAATTTATCGTGCTTAATTTAATTATAATAAACACTTAGTGTGTTAGATTAGGTTAGATTAGATTAGAGTACAATTTTATTAATAAATTATTTTTGTCTTTTTAAACACACGAAATCTCGCTCAATGGCGATACAGTTTTGCAGTGATGCCGAAGCCCGAGGTATACCTATATAACAAAATAATACGAAATAACATTTATTGTATTATACCGTTTGTGTGTGAAGGAGGAACAAACAAACAAACAAACACACATACAAACTTTCACCTCTATAATATGAGTGTGATTTATTAAAAAAATATCCTGTTAGGAGAGACACGTTACCAGCAACAAGATTTTTAAGTACCTTACATATTTTAAAACTGCTACTTTTGTGATTTAACCTTGCAGCCACGATATTTCTGCGACCTTAAAAAAATAACAGGTTTTAGACCTTTTTTATATATATGAATCTTTACCAATGTTTGCTTTGTACCTCTGAACCAAATCTTATTGAAATCAGTTAGTAAATACCACCGCAGCAGAAGCTCCCCAAGTTTGGAAGAAATATTTTGCAACCAAAAATCTAAAAATTCGTTGAACCCTTACAGAAAATTTGGTCGAGATTGGTTGAAAATTACTACCTGTTCAACAATGAACCAGTAGGACACGATAAATCATTGATTATTTAGGAAATGCAACGTTGAAAGATCGTGGCCTCAACACATTTCAACAAGCTTTCGTGTCAACGGCTCAAGTTTTCATCGAGTATTGCCTTTTCAATAGGAGAAAATCAAATTTTGGCATCGTCGATGTAAAAAACACAAGACCATTTTTTTCTCACAATATGGCCGTTTACTTTACAAAATCAATTATTTGGGGCTATATAATACATGCCCGTGCTATTATTGACATATATCATGATCATTTAGACTGCAGTTAGTGTCCACTAGAAGGCTCCAAAGTTTCAAGTGGAGAGTGTCTTACATTGCATAATTATGTAATGTTTAACAATGAACCACGGTTCAATGCGTACCGCTATATGGTTCATTGTGTACTTCATTGGTTAAATGTGCACTCACAAAAACTGAACTCTCTGCACGTTTTCATAAATTAAACGTTTTACATTATGATTTAATTTAATTTGTCGCTTGCAGCCACGTTAATGCATAAAGGGTTAAGTTGTCGAACTTCACATAAGTACACATTGCACCACATCGGGCATGGTTCAATATGTACGCCAGTAGTTCAATGCAGACAAATGAAAATGTTTTCTATTCAATGCACAACTCAAATCTCTTGTTTTGAAAAAAGGTTTACAAATCTGTAAAAAATATTTTAAACGAAATGCGAATAAAAAAACTTAAAGCTAGATAAATTTCAAACGATTTAGTAATGATGGATAAGAAAATTGAGTTACGGTTATGACGAAATCAGTTCTGAAAAATTAGGTGGTTCATTGTTGAACAGTACACCCTACGCGAATACGAAATTTCAGAACTCACAAACATCCGAACTGACAGACGTAAGAAATATTTGTCAGACTCAAAGCAGAGATGCTTCGCCGGTCTGTCAATTAAAATCCTATTGCTGATTAATGCCAGTTCTAATAAAGCTAAGTCAGAACGTTTACAATCCATTTTTTGGATTAATAATCCACGTGAACAGGCGATCCTTCACTCATTATTAACATGTTAATCACCAATATTCGGGCCAAAGTTAATTTTAATACAAATTTGGATTATAAAATCCAATTACGCTAATTAATTAACTCGCATGTTGTTTTCGTTGTTATTAAATTTTAATAGGGATGTAACATCCGGCCACTATGTTTTATGGCGGCAAAGTGTTAAAAATAGGTTGTAATAGTTGTGAAACTTTTAGTGTTCATTCGTTTGATGGCTTTTTGGGATTTTTAGATGCGATAAAATACATGTTTGACCTGGATTATTTGACTATTTATAAAAACGTATTTTTATCGATATAGGTAGTACTAACTTTACTGCAAATACTACTTGGTAGTACCATACTTTTAAAGCCAGTTTAATCTATTAATTTTTAATGTATTTACATTTATGTATACTAACGAATAATTATATCGGTTTATTCTAGGCAAGCGTTATATATCTTAGGCCGTATCGTCGCTGTACCTCGGTCGAGATGCAGCCAAAAAAACTTCATTGCGGTAGTAGGATTGTTTTCGATTTGAAGCTTTTACTTGAGGCATAATATGCATAATACGTCGACTTAACGTCTAATCTCACATTTCTTGTATTAATTTTGATTGAATCTGTTAGTTTAAAAATATAGAATCATTAATATTATAGAATTAATATAAGTCAGCAGCTGTCAAATATGTTTAGTGTGAAGGTACTAAAATTTTTATTCTATTTGGTTACGCCAAATAGTTTAATTTCATATTTTAATTGTTTTGGTGATTCCTTTTTTCTCCTACCCTCACCTTAAGCAGTACTTGCTACCATGATGCGCGGATGACCCGCGCTTCAGTCACAATTGAGCTGTCATCCTGAACAGACATATTTGTGTACTCATATACGAAAAACTGATACGTTACGGACGGTTAGCGTGTGTTGATAACCGATGTGTCAAGCAAGGTTTCATCGCGTGTGCAATACTAATCGCGTCATTATACATCAATTTTGGTGTATGCACTACGGACTCTCAGGATATAAGACAAGGAGCTGTGCCGCCGGCGGACCTTCTACAATCCAGGAGCTGCCCATGTGAGTACTGCATCCTTTGTTCCTCTCCCGTCTAATTTGCATGCACCAGAATATAACCATATTCAAAAATACAGTCCACTCGAAATACTTAAATTACTTACCTTTTAGCGTGATCACTATTCTTAATTTTATTATAAGGTTAACACGGAAACAAAATGTTCTATATACTTTATTAATTGATACAGGTTTTTTAATTTGCTATTAAATTTATGAATAACATAAATTTTATAATATATTGTGTTTAATTTGAATTTCATTTTTTGGTGTGTATGTAATACATAGATAAGTTATATATTTTGAAAGTTGCTCATAATTACGATTTACCCTTTCTTTTAACAACAACTTAACAACAAATCATCGGCATTTGTTCGGCAAAATGAATGTAACAGACATCTCTAGAAAGTAATTCTGTGCCAAAATAACACCAAAATTTACAATGTGCGAAAGTTTACGTGAAGTTAATTTAAACTTAGGTGTGTGTTACCACATTAAGATATTACAAGTTTTAACTTAACTTTTTTACTAGCTTGAATTCTTAAGAAGAAATTTATGAATATTGATTTTACAGTCTTAATATTGTTGTAACTACAATGACTTAAAAATAACCTTTATATAAGAGTTCATCGTTCGAGTCGTCCTGTTGGTTATTTACACGTAGCTAATATTAAATCAAAAGAGGGAGGACTTTTCGGAAAATTTTCAAACAATGAAAAAATAAGACTATTACAAATTTTATTACTATTAATATATTAATTTACTTTTAAAAATTAGGTCTAAATACAATTTTGTCAATTTAATCAAACAAATTGTTTTTAGGCGAAACATTCCAGACATATCTAAGAAATCATCTATTCACAAAAAAATCCCTTAAGTTTAAAAATGTACAAGATCTTATAAAATCAGCAAGCACTTCAGATTAACAACATTATCCTCCTTTGGGCAGTTCAGAAAAAATTACCAAGCCGCTGCTATCATTCGCTTCTAGCATAAAACGAGCAGAAAATCTTAGTGTTTGGGGTCGTGTCGGGTGTTATTTATCGTCAAAAAACACGTCCTCTCCTAACGGAAGGAACCGAGACGTTGTGCCATGAAGATGTAAATAGATCCAGAGATAAGCCTCGATATATGGTAGCAATTTCCCATCCAGAAGGGTGAACGGAAAGGAAGATTCCGATTTAGCTTTTCTATTTTGTACCCGGAATATATCGATAGTGTTATATATAATATATATAATAGGTGTTAGAATGAACTAGTAAGAGAAGCACTGATGCTACTTATGACAGAAGCTGATCTATCTTTAGTTATCTTCATCCAAAGGTAGCGTGGAAGTGTTAGTTATTAGCAATTGAAACGCCTCTTGTTTTATGAATAAATCTTCGCTGTATCTATCTTGTGTACATATAATAAAGTCTATATTTTTATATCTGTAAAATGTGACAGTGTAAAAAACATATTATTTGAGATTTGACTATCCCAAAGTGTCTACGCACGTAGTTTGGTACGACGTGAGGTGTAGTGAAACGCGTAGTTGTGCAGCGCTGCACAGCATCATGTGTTTGGTATGGTTTTTCTCATGACGTACCCTACATAACAACGTCATAAGCAGCGCTGTGCTAGGCTGCGCTGCGCAACACTGCACACGGTCTGCTCTATGCTTAATATTTGTTTTGAGAAAAAATATAATTACTAAATCATAAAAGATTAAATTGATACTATGAAAAACATACATTGAAATGTCTTTGATAAAAACCTCCAAAATAAACGCATCGCGTGCATTACAGGGCATCGCTTTGTGTAACACGGCCATTTTTGTCTGTCGTATTGTGCAATACAGTAACGTTCGTAAATCTGCCGTTTTCTTTTGAAAGTGTAAATCATTGCCGTACGTCTACGCGCGTAGTCTGGTTTGACTGCGCTGACTCGTGTCACCACACGAGTAGTTATTCAGCGCAGCGCAGGATCGTGCTTTTGGCATGTCACTTCTGATATTTTTTCCTACATTACAATGTCATGAGCCGTGCTGTAGTGGACTATACTGCGCTGCATGTGGTCTACTTCCATCCTGCTCGATGTGTGTTTAGCAAAATTGTGATTAATTATATCGCAATAAAATTAATATAGTGAATTTTTCAAATTTTGAAAACAAAATAACAAAACAACAAAATAAATACTGGTATTTATTTTGTTGTTTTGTTATTTTGTAAATACTGGTATTTATTTTGTTAGACAAACGAACCCTATACGTAGACTCAAAATAACAGTACATCTAAACACTCCTGCTAAGTGCAAAGTATAGTGTGTAAACTTTTAGAATAAGATAAGGGGAAATTCCGAATAAAGTAAGGTGGCCATTTGCTGTCTCTGACCTGGCACTTAGCATTAATTTAAGCTAAGGACTTGTTTCATTTACGGCCAGGACGGTGTTCGTCTACCAAAAAATGCCTACAGATGTGGTTAATACTGTGTATTAATAAAAAATGCGTCAGTCACCTTCTTCATTGTGTACCAAATATCTAAATTCTGATAATTGTAGTGGAATTATGGCATCACTGGAAGATTTGTGTATCCTTACTTGACTCCAACAGTCACATTGTTCTACAAATTGTACCGCCCGTCAATAATGTCTAAATTGACATAATAAAAACGCGTAAATCAACTTTGTATGTAAATAACATTGAAATATTTTGTTTCTAAATTAATTTATTAAAGATTAATATATCGTAACGTATTTATGGTATCATGTACACAGTCCTGGCCGGAGTTCCATAGATTTTTGCAACAACTCTTTTGAAGCTGTGAAAAGCTATTCAAGCTTGTTTTTGTTACAAATAACTACCGGGCAAGTAGCTTCATTAAGAAAAAACGAAATGACAAACTACAAAAACAAAAGACTGCACTTAAAATGTACACATAATCAAAATGCTAGTTAAAGTTAAGAAAAAATATTAATGTTTATGTTTTATTCGTCTTTGATTACCTAATAATAAGGTATAATACACAAAAAAAAGATTATAGCAGTTAAATAATACAAAAAAGACATTGAAACTAAATAAAACCCCGCGAGGTGCCGAGTGAAAGCACCGTCATCTGCTCAACTCATCAGCTTTATTGAACTCGATAACGCATAACACGAAAAAAGTACCATTATTTTTTCGTTCATACCCCTTCAAAAGCCATTAGGTTTATCAGGCAAGCTTAATGTCGGTCCGGTCTCATTTGTGCCGTGAAATAATTGATTCGCATAAATCCACGGCGCCACCTAGCGGGGGGCAGGGGTGAACAATTTGCAAAAAGCAATTGCTGTTATACATCACTGTCTTATCGGTGGATCTAGTGTCACGGGGTATGGAAGTGGTGCGTTGGATTTATTGTGAGGCGACCCAAGAGAAAACTGTGTAGTAAGTGAAAGGAAAATGCAAAAAAGTGACAGTTGTCAATCGTTACGAAAAAAATTAAGCTAATTAATGCGCATGTATGTAAGCAGATACATTCATTATAGCATTATAAATGCGAAAGTCTGTCACTACACCAGCAATGTAAATAAAAAAATGCAAAAAATGTTTTATTAGGTTATTTAGGTGTATAATTGCACTGCGCAATTATACACCTAAATCTAATAAAACAAACGTTTTCATGATACATATAGTCCACGCGTACAAAGTCACGGGTAACTACTCCGTCATAAAAAAAAATCTATAGCGTGCTGAAAACATAAAACGGTCTTTTGGCTGAGCAAAAAGTCGGGAAAAATAAATAACTTTTTGCTCTAGAACTGCAAAAAACATTCCATGACGAAATTCCCACTGGTTTCACTGTAGCGGCACAAACTCGTCGATTGTCGTAGAGGATTTGACGCCATTTTGTTTTTTACCCGTTTATTTTGCTGTTCCATTCAGTTTGAAACATTTTAACTAAACGTTTGTATGTTCGTTCGGATTTGTTTTATGACTGCGATTAAAGTTTGGTTGACTGCCTATGGTTTTATACAGCTCTGTTAGGATTAATAATTAATCAAAGATAACAAAGTGAAATAGATTTAAAGTTTGTATGACAATATTTTGTTAGAAAACATATTGAGAGCGTGTCAGCCAAAACGCGTCATAGAACTATTAAAAAAAAAAAACAATGTGTCTCTGTATTCCAGGATTTTTAGTAATTGTATCTTTTAAGGGTTCTGTATCTAATTGGTACTGTCCCCATAACTTAGTAAAATTTTCATATTTGCCGAAGTCGTAAATGCTAATTTAGCTTGACGTATTAAAACGTGTGATTTATAATGTATTTATATTACTTACGTCTGTCTATACTAATATTAATATAAATAATCCAAAAAATAGTCTTTAACAAGCCGAAGAGGTTCTAACAACTGAGGCCCTATTATTTCAAAGATTGACATTGACTTTCCCGAATATTCTACCCGATTCTCAGACAACAGCGCAAATCCTTAAATTAGGCACAGCGTTTTATATAAAGACTACATGATGTCAAGTGATCACAACAGAAACTGGCTTACGAAATATGATCTAATTTAGTTCTTAATCCAATCTTGTAAACTCAATTTGCTACCGAGGACTTACGAGTTTGTTCAAGTCACACGAGATAGCGGTTTATACGTTTCAGCCCATAACGTCCCACTGCTGGGATCGGGTCTCTTCTAAATGAAGAAGGTGTAGTCCATAGTCCACCATAGCAATTGCGGGTGCGGGAGAAAACGTAAGAGCTAAAAACCTAAGCTTCAGGATGAAAGTGTTAAAGTTGCTCATTTAATGCACAGCATACCTCTCCGTACCGCGGCGTTTACTGTAGGCTAGTCATCCTCGCCGCAATATTTTGATAACAGGCAGAATTGGCGGGAACCGAACCCCTTCCCATAGTCCGGTACCAATACATCAAAATTTCATTACAATAGCTGCGATTTTAATAATACGCAATATTACAATAGTTCACGTCTTCCGTTCATATCTTTTATGTATGTATATTTGTATTTTTGTACATATTTGTATTGTAAAGGGCTTCTCAGTGTTGGTCACGGCTCAGTGATGCTTCAATAAAGGTCAGGCAATATTTATAAATATTAAAAGCAAGTTTTTTTTATTGTTGTCTTGTTTCATTTTCAACATACATATTAGTAGCTATTTGTCTCATAGCCAGCTTGCGATTTATATCGCTCATTCTTGTAATTTAAACCAGCGTCAAAAGTACAAGCAAAGCTCGATAGGACACCGTCGCCTTAGGAACTGCGACCCTTATCAACAATGTCGGTTCACTTGGATTCCCTAATACACATTGTGTCACCCTGTACACTACACTACGTCAAACCATCTTGCTCCTTATTATACACGCGTGAGAGATGATGTTTCCATAAAACTTTAATGTTTCTTACGACCGTTCGTACAGTTTGTGGTAAATTTACTATCGCCCTAATATTAACTCAATTGAGTTATATTGTTTGCTCTTACCTTTGTTATATTCAATCACATATTGATAACACGTCGTTTATGTCTCATAATTGGGTTCGATAACAAAACCGGTAGGTTCCTAGATTGTTTTTGTAATAAGAGGTTAAGTTGTAACATAATAAATTGAAAAACACAAGTAATTCTTAAAGTTTTTACTTTACGGAATTTGGAAAACGAAACTTACGTTACAAAATTTTCAAAGAAAGCTTTGATTTATTAACATTAAAAAAAAACTACTTACTAGACCGATTCCGATAGAATTTGTAAGGTACAACTTGAAAAGTATACACAATCGAACAAAAAAAAAGATACTTGCCATATAATTTATAACCTCCTCCTTTTGGAAGTCTGGTAAAAAGAGAAGGTCAATAACTTTCTACTGAAAATATTTTATTAGTAAGCTAATGAGTATGTTAGGGTAAGTTTGAAAGTGGCTCCAGTGACTGAGAAGTTAAGAAGTGGTAGGCTAGGATGGTATGGACATGTTATGCGTAGACAAGAAAGCCATGTGACGAAGAGGACCATGAGAATGATTCTAGGTGGTAACTGTTGAGTATATCCGAACAACTTACTTAAATGACATTAACTATTAGGTGTATTCGAACGCCTTGCATACAGCGCCCCTAGTGTCTATTGGTGCAACTAACATATTATAACCTGATTTCTCCATTTTGTCATTCATAGTGTATGTTGAATATAAGTGAGTAAAAGTAGTACGTGTTGTATAATTTACAAGAATAATCCCTGGATCCCTACAAACGCTTCCACTGCGCAATATAATGGGAGATAAGGATACACTCCCGCGATTAAACGAGAAAACCAACTTCAGTAATTGGAAATTTAGATTGTGCTTAATATTGGAAGAAAAAGGCGTGAGCTACACGCTATCAGAAAACGTCGAAGATGGCGGCCAAGCTAAGTACTTGAAAGATGATGCGAAGGCACGATCAATTATAGTTCAATGCCTTAGCGACAAACATTTAGAAATAATCAAAGCATGCGCAACTTCAAGAGAAATGCTGAATAAGCTTGGAGAAACATTTGAAAGAAGGAGTATTTTAAACAAACTACATTTAAAGAAAAAATTGATTACGATGAAATGCGGTCAGTCTGAAAAATTGCAAGATTTTTTTTCCAGATTTGACGCTGCTGTGAGTGAAGTTAAAGCAACAGGATGCGAAATGTTTGAAGAAGATAAAATTTGCCAGTTGCTTACGGCCATGCCGTCCACGTATGAACACATTATAACCTCAATTGAAACCATTTTTACAGACAAAACAATATCTTTGGAATTTACTAAAGCCAGACTGCTGGATGCAGAAATTAAAGTGAACCATTCCCGAAGTGAGCCGACAATAGCAGCATCATTCATCTGTTACTCATGTCGAATGCCAGGACACAAAGCTTCAAATTGTGCACAACAGCGGCAATGGATTGGAAATCATGGACCAAGGCAATCATTTCAAGGTCGAGGCCAATCATACAGCTCTGGACGAGGCCATAATACTTTCAATGGACGAGGACAAGGACGCGGGCAGATATGTCAAGGGCAAGGAGAATTTCAATATCAAAGTGGGCGGACATACAGAGGACGAGGAAGCGGCAGAAGCAGGTATCGAGGTCAGAACCAGGGCCATCATTATGGCCATGCAGCAGAAGAAGTTAGTGAGTATGAGATGTTGTTTACTGCGTTTAGTGTGAATAGTGAAGGAAAAGATATATCAAAAGGTGACATTCGATTTGTTGTTGACTCGGGAGCAACAGAGCACCTAATTAAAAGTGAATATTTATTGTGTGCTACAGATGTAGAAAATTTAGATAGTGAAACTAAGATTTATGTGGCAAATGGACAGTACTTAACAGCTAATAAACGAGGTAACCTTTTTGTTCAACAAAATGGTATAAATATCAAAATAAATGGTCTATTTGTAGAAGGCTTGTCACACAATCTTTTGTCAGTACAAAAATTAATTGAAAATAAACTCAGTGTAAAATTTTCTAACAACTCTGTTAAGATTTATAACAATTTGTATGAAATATGTGGACACATGACTGGAAAACTTTACACTATGGATTTGAAACTTAAATCACATAGATGTTTCTCAACTTCTCATAGTAATGACTTGTGGCATCAAAGGTTAGGTCATGCCAACAGGAAGCACTTAGCGATTCTAAAGCTGCCCTACTCTAACACACCATGTGGACCATGTATGGAAGGTAAGTCTACACGTCTACCCTTTAAACAGGTGAGCCAGCCGAGATCCAGCTATATAGGTGAATTATTACACACGGATCTATCTGGACCAGTAAAAACTCCTACAAAAGAAGGTGAGGTTTACTTTCATTCTATAATAGATGATTACAGTCATTTTTGTGTTGTATATTTATTAAAAAAGAAGAGCGAAGCCGCAGAAAATATTATAAAATATATACAGTTTTTAGAAACACAAACAGGAAACAATACAAGAAAAGTAAGATGTGACAATGGAGGAGAGTTTAAAAATCAAATTTTAATAGAATACTGCTTGAAAAGGGGTATAGACTTGCAATTTACAAATGCCTACTCACCACAGTCAAATGGTGTCGCTGAACGGATGAATCGCACTATTTATAACAAAGCGAGAACACTCATGATTGAAACTGAACTGCCAAAGCATCTATGGGGTGAAGCTGTGAGATGCGCTGTTTACCAAATAAATAGATGTCCTTCATCAGCTATAAATTTTAAAATTCCTGCTGAAATAAGATATGGAGACAGCAATTTATCAAAACTTAAAGTTTTTGGGTCAAAAGCATGGGTAGTACAGTTACCTAAACAAAATAAATTTGAAAAGCGAGCAAGGGAGATGAGATTTGTGGGGTACACAGTAAATGGTTATAGGCTTTGGGACCCTGAAACTGATAAAGTCATATGTTCAAGGGATGTAAGATTTGATGAAAACCAAATAAAATATAAAATAGGAAAAGAAGATTTTGAAAATTTATCAAAATATCAATCAAATACTGATGATGATCAGACAAGCGGAGACTTTAACCAAGATGAACAAATTAACAGGGAAACAGACATATATGTAAAAAGATGCTTTGAAGAAAGTCAAATGGAAATAGAAGATGAAGAGGAAGAGTTAAATAATAATGAAGAAGAAGAACAACAAATGACAACACAAAAACACACAACAAGGTCAGGAAGAGAAGTAAGACAGCCAGCACGTTTTCTAAATTATAATGCAGAGCACAATATTAATGTTGCTTATTGCTTATTGACAGGAGAACCACAAAACTTTGAAGAAGCTATTGTAAATAAAGAATGGAAAGAAGCTATTGATAAAGAATTAAATGCACATAAACAATTAGAAACTTGGAGTGAAGCTACTTTACCAGAAGGTGTTAAGGCTATAGACACCAAATGGATTTTCAGACAAAAACAAGATGGGATCAAAAAGGCTAGAATTGTTGCCAGAGGATATCAACAAAATAGACAAGAACAGACATACTATTCACCAGTAGCAAGAATGTCAACTATTAGAACCTTATTAAGTTATGCGGTACAAGAAAATCTTAAACTCAGACAACTTGATGTACCAACTGCATTTTTGAACGGACGATTGGAGGGTGATATCTACATAAAATGTCCAAAGGGCTTAAACCTAAAGAAAGGAAATGTACTAAAACTAAACAAGGCTCTGTACGGATTAAAAGAGGCACCGAAATGTTGGAATTTAAGATTCCACCAATTTATGATAGAAAATGGATTTGAACAATCAAAGCATGATTTTTGTCTTTACAAAAACAAAAACACAAGACTACTAATATTCGTGGATGATATTCTAATACTGGGAGAAGAAAAAGAAATATTAGAGAAACTGAAAAAGGAATTTAAAGTAAAAGATCTAGGAGAAGTTCAAGACTACTTAGGATTAGAGATATCTAGAACAAATAATACAATAGTAATTAAACAAAAAAACATGATTCAGAAAACTTTAGAAAAATTTAATATGCAAGAATGCAACGGTGTATCAACACCAATGGAGTCTCACTTTACACCAGAAAATAATGAAGAAGTTATAAATGTACCTTTCAAAGAACTAATTGGATGCTTACTATTTATCTCTTCAAATAGTCGCTCAGATATTTGTTACTCTGTTTCATACTTAAGTAGGTATCTGGACAGACCAACAGCAAGCTTATGGAAAGCAGGTAAGAGGATTCTAAGATATTTAAAGGCTACTGAAGACAAAGGTTTAGTATATTTCGAGAGTAATAGCAACCACTGTTTGCTTGGCTACTCTGATGCAGACTGGGCAGGGGATAAATCAGACCGGAAAAGTACCAGCGGATCTATAATATTTTACAATGGTAATCCAATACATTGGTTTTCTAAGAAGCAGACATCCGTAGCCCTCTCCACCGCAGAAGCTGAGTATGTTGCAGGGGCTGTTGCAGTAAGTGAGCTTATTTATCTTAAAGGCATTTTAACTGATCTGACTATGTCACAAGTTACTATAGAGACTCATTTATTAGTTGACAACCAGAGTGCCATACAAATGATAGAAAGTTTTGAAAACAGTAAGAGGTCAAAGCACATTGATATAAAAGCTCATTTTATCAAAGACATAATTAGTAAGAAAATTGTAACTGTATCTTATGTACCATCAGGTGAAAATGTATCTGATATATTCACAAAAGCTCTACCAATGTGTAAACATATGTATTTTTTGGAAAAACTTAAATTGTTGTAAAAAAAAAAAAAAAAAAAAAAAAAAAAAATTTAAATATATTTAAGTAAAAAATTTCAACAAAAACTTTATCTCTAAAATATAAAACTAAAATGTGTTTAGAGACATTAAACTTAATACTTATTTGTAGTACATTATTATGGTGAACTTTATATAATTATTGTACATTATTGTAACTGTATTGCTGTAAACTAATGAAAGCTTTATTGCTTATTATTTTTTTATTGTTATGAACTAATACTTACTACTAAAATTAGCTACCTATTTGTAATATTAGAAAATAAAATGTAATTAAAACTCCGTGAAACTTAATTCTTAACTAAAACCGTACTAGTTTCTTTCATTAAAAGGACTAAATTGTTTATAAATAATTATATAGAAAATCCTTAAATTATGTCATACTTTACTGATGAATAAAAATGTTAATTAAGTTATCTTAGCTAGAAATGTAACATGAAGGGGCTTAAGAATTTAATCTTTAGCTTTTACTTGAATGTAGCTAGAAAATGCATAATATAAAATTATATACAATGTAGAATCAGAATTTGTCAATTTCTGAACTTATAGTAATAGTCGTATTTTGTAAAAAATTAAATGGGGTTGAAGTTCTGAAATTGGGGGGGGATGTTGAGTATATCCGAACAACTTACTTAAATGACATTAACTATTAGGTGTATTCGAACGCCTTGCATACAGCGCCCCTAGTGTCTATTGGTGCAACTAACATATTATAACCTGATTTCTCCATTTTGTCATTCATAGTGTATGTTGAATATAAGTGAGTAAAAGTAGTACGTGTTGTATAATTTACAAGAATAATCCCTGGATCCCTACAGTAACGCCAGGATTGGGCGAAATAAGTAAGAAATAATGACGGCTGATAGAGTGGAATGGAAGAGGAAGATATGCTGTGCCCACCTCACGTTGGGGGAAAAGGTCAGCAAAATGATGTAGCTAATTAAAAATAGGTTTATTATGAGATATACATTTTAGTAATATTAATACTCAGCTAACTGAAGCTAACCAAATATTAATTCATTAAAAACACACTTCAAACGTCTGTTTGAATTTAAACTATTATGATATACAAAATATAGATCTATATTAAACAATACCAATTAATCATCAAAGGCAAACCACGAACTGTAATTATGTGTAAATTTCAGTTTTCAGGTCCCTGCGTAATTATTCGTATAAATGTTAAGTATAATTATTTAAGAACTAAATCACAAATATAGGTACATCATTATTGGTTATGGATGTAGGTAGCTAAGGGAGGTCACTGTACTTATGTTAGTGAACAGCTTATAGCATGGGATCAAGCCGAAATTTATGAACTTAAAACCTGTAAATTCCATTATTATACAACATGAGTTTAAGTTTCTTATCATATAATATCGAGACAACGGCAAAAAATTTACGTTTGTTGTATGGTAATTTTAAAAGGGGGCTCCCACACAATCATATACGCAGAAAGTCTTTACTTATTCCGTCTTAAAAATATCAAGAAACAATTAGAAATTATATTCTAAAGCTTTCCCACTAAAAGCTTTCTCATGAATGCCTGACCTTGTCTTCGAACCCTGTTTCCACATGTCCTAAAAACATTATTAGTAACAAATAAGGGTCTGAGGCAGTAGAAGGTGATTGTTGGTTGATACGTTTATTTAATTGAATTCTGATGTAGGGTCGACCCTATTGTTTTAGGGCAGAATTATTTTCTTGAATCTATATAGTGAGTGATGAACCGTAAAACTTTAAATTTAGTATCACTACTTTAAACCAGGACGTGTTTTATTTGCTGGACGTATGCCTTTTATTTAAAAAGCCATTGGATTACATTGTATGTAATTGCATGGTCGTATTGGCAACTAAGTTTCGCAACTGGTTGCTATGGAGCATAAAATTAAAAAATATTTTTTACTTTGAATCTTGCGGTTACAATGTCCACCGTTTGTCAATAAAACGTATTTCCTTTTCTGTTATAGCAGAAAATAACTCCACAAAAGTTTAATCAAGGTCTCGGAAAACCTCGAATCGCTAACTTTATCCCTCAATAACTAAGTTACACGGGAAACCAATTCCTTCTAACCTAAAAAGGGTTTTGTCGCAAACTACCTATTCCAAAACTTTTCATGTGGAACCCGAAAGAATTATTCCGCGAAATAAAAAGCAAAACTAGATTTACTAAGTCTTGTTCACGATCACACTTTCATGAACACCCTTGTCACAACCAATCGGAGTAAAACTGTATTTCCAGTTTAGATCTCAAAAATATCAATCCAATCCAACTTCAACATAAAAGATTTTGCCGGATTTTTTTATTGTTATTTTCTCCCATTACTCGGAGAAGACTAATTCGAAACCTACAAATTCTGTTTTGTTTACTACTTGACTTTGCGCGAGACGTATTTGTACTGTTCGCACTTACCAAACTACTCGTGAGAGTGAAAGGGACGATGTCGCTATATTGGTTCTAGTCATTTGCCGCGTCTTATACGTCCAAAGTGATTCGTTATAGATGTCATCAAAATTCGTTCAATAATTTGGTTCCTATATGAATTTATATAATCATAATATTTACTTACTTTGTAAGCTGCGTAATACCTATAAGTAAAATATACTATTTAAAAAAAAACCTGTAAATCAAATCAGACGGGCACCGCAACTTCTTCAACCAATCTTACTGTGACAAAGTCGCCAGTCCATTTAGTTCAGTTCCAAAGCCGAATTCAACATGTGCGCTGCTGGGTACCTCGACCCATGTCAATGTAGACTGACACCGGTACAGGGAATCGGGACTTGGTTTACTGGCACCACTGTCGTAGCTAAAGTATTGGTAACACGGAACACGGGGCAAGTGGCCGGACACCTTGCTAAATTGAAAACGGGATTTTGTTGCTCTGGGACAGAGGAATTGAAATGTCCAAAATTAAATAAGGTTTGTTTTTTTGGAACGATCGTGTTTGCGCTTGGTTGTAAGCATATTCTAAATTTAAACTTAAACTGTTTTTAATGTATTCTTATGATTTCGTTATTATACGTAAATCTTCAAAGTGGGGTAACGTTCTACTGGTAATCATGTCCCAGCAAGACATGACGGTTACATTCATGCCACATGGGGGCTCCTTTGTACACCTAGGATCATTTTTAGCTGAAAAGTGGAGAGACGCAAGCATGCTACCGCGTACACGGTCTTATTTATAAACGCAATTCAATGGTGGTCTTTCTAAATTTGAATCTATCTCCATTTTAATCTTTCTGCATTTATGTCCATCAACATTTTCATTTTAGTCTGCCTATCAGTCTTTCTCCATTTTAGTCTTCTACCACGTAATAATTCTGCTCTATAAGCATTAGACATGAAAGATTTTTCTCGAATTAGTGAGACGAGCCTAAAACGCTGAAAGTTGTGACGCATCATCGACAACATGCTGTCAGGGCTATCTGTTGCTGGAAATTTCTATTCTCACACACATGATACATCGCAAACAGCTCAAGTATCACGCCAGCTTGTGAGAGTCAGAAGTCTTTGTGTCTAAGCCGCCCGGCCTGAAGCATGACCTGACAGCCCATCATTTTTATGGTTCCTTGTGAAACACTTATATGACTCCTTCACAGTTACTAATTGTATGTGTCTCGTTAAAATATAGGCTATCAGTTTTAGGAGAGCTGGAGTGAAAAACAATGTGCTGCCAGGATAAAACAAAACGAAAGGCTAAAAGGGTAGGAAGGCACAGGTTAGTTAGCCAACTTAGTAAAATCAAGGTTCTACAATGTTTACGGCCGGCCGCACTGCTAGCTTCCACTTTGTTCTATTCCGACTTAGAATCCAAAGAAAATGACTACATATACAAAAACAAAAAAAAAATGCAATTTCATATTCCACATTTCACATAATACAAATAGATTGTTGACTAAAAATTCTTTCATCGAATGAAATATCATTTAGTTTATTATTTCTTTTCCTGTTTTCACAAAAAAAATATTACAAGTATATTTTTTTTTTCAAAGTTTTTCAAACCCAAAATTTGGAGGCGTACTTTCAAACTTAGTTGAATTCCATCCAGCACGAGTGTTGGAACACTTGATCCCGAAACTTGGAAACAGGCACCTTGGACTTTAATCTATATAGCTTTAATGGAATTAGTTATTTGGAAAAGTGGATTAGATGAACGGACGGAGTGTAACGTGCAATTGTCGCCATCTGCCTTCTTAGCATTATCGATCTACGGACATTAAGTATGGAGAGCAAATAATGATAAAAACTTGAGGAAATATTAAATTATTAGCTTCAATGTTTTCTTAACGTTTTTGCATTGTAAAATCACAAACCTATCTTGAAGAGTGTTTGTATCAATTTCTACATTACTATCACCAGCGTGCATTTTTGCATCTTTGGCATTGACATTCTACATATTTCTCAAAACCATGAGTCATAAGCTACTCCCAATCAACTTTCCCAAGCTTCGTTTCAAAACGCGGTTTTTACTACAGAATTTGCTTACTTCAGCGATTGTAAGTTCCCCGAGATAGGTGACCAGTCCATAGCCATGCCACTTCCGTTTTGATTATTCTTTTATTTATGCTGGTTACCTTGATTTTTTTGTCGGAATGTTTGTTACAAAATATTCTGAGCTAAGCAATTGTGATCCAAATAAACAGTCACGTAGGCAAAGGTGTACCAGCTATAGAATAACTCAACAAAAAACATCTCAAAAGTTTACATCTGATTGAAAAGCACAAAAATCATTGGCTGTACCTATTTATGTAATAAATACAAAAAGCGAAAATAATGCGAGATACAATGTTTCAATGCCGGTATTTATCTGGCCCAATGTATAAACATTGCCTTTTGCCGTGGTAATTCCGCTAGCAATCGAAATGCTCCAAAATTTGGATTGCTAACGGCATTTGGATTGTCTGTAAACCTTAAGTAATCTATAGGTAATTCATCTGCTAATGTTTTATTTAGTTAGTCATTTTGTTTTTAGCGTTTTTGACGGCCGCCATGATCTAGTGGCTAGTATGTTTGCTTCGAGATCCGAAGGTCCCGGTTTCAATTCGTTCGTGAATGTTACATAACATCCCCGACACAGGAGAAATCCCAATGTGGAGCTATGTGAGTATTAAACTTTTATTTATTTCATGATTGTGAAACTTTTATTAATTTTTAACAAGGGCACGTTAATTAAATATTATTTACTGAATAATATACGTATTCCTAGACTTAATTCCTAGACTTATTGTCAATGTGTCACAGAAAATAAGGGTCGTCACGAACGTTGTCTGGTTACACATTATCATAATACGATATTATAATTATCTATAAGGACAACCTATTCCTGCCTGAGACCGCTATTAACAGCTAATTTGCTGACCTTTCCAAATAGTTATACTTTGACAAAGGTAATGCCTCACTGAGCATCAGTTCCATAGAGATTTAGAGAGATGACAATCCTATGCGCTAAATATGGAACCTGACTTCTTATCGGCTAGAATAACGCATGAAAGAGGTAAAATCCAAATAGTTATACTTTGACAAAGGTAATGCCTCACTGAACATCAGTTCCATAGAGATTTAGAGAGATGACAAACCTATGCGCTAAATATGGAACCTGCCTTCTTATCGGCTAGAATAAAGAAAGAGGTGAATATAAGAGCAAGCACTCTTAGTTTCAATGTTGAAGCGGCGAACTGTCAAAACGAAACCATGTTTACTGCCGCGATGAATGTGTACTCTATGTGTGTTTTGACCCGACTGCGAAAGGACGAGGGTTATGTCACCCTAATCCGCATCGTCGCTTTACATCAGGCGAATTGCGGTCAAGCGCAAGCCTATTAGCTATTATAAGTTCTAGTTTTCAGTTCTAAAATTGTTTCCTCACAACATAAGTTTAGGAACTTTTAGTTTTGTTTAGTGTGGTTGGCCGAATTGTGATTAATGACGATGTCCTAGTGTGTTCTGACCTTTATTAGTCAGCTCTGCTGTAACATTGATTAAAATGAGCTAAGGTATATTATAAGCAGATTTTCCGTTACTTTTGCTCCCTATAAAAAGTTAGTATACCTGATATGTTTTTAGGTATGTTTGTTTAGGAATGTTTTGAGAGGCTTACGGGAGAAAATTATATGCTTATTTTATGTGTTCAATATTAGCTTTGTTAGTCGAAGTTTCAATTAATTGGTATTATCCTGAGGACCTAGTTAAAATTTAAAAAAATAAAAGGGAAGGTTAATTATAAAGAGAGGTCAATATGAATTTTAGTTGACTACTTAACATACATAACGACAGCAGTTATTTTTATATTATTGGCAGCTCTAAGGCAGCTTTCTAAGAACTGGCAGTTCGCACATTATAAGTAGACGCAAGGTGTTTCGCGCTTCTTTGATATTGCTACCATGTGCTTACTGCGGTGGCAGTAATGTTATAATTATGTTTAATCATATCGTATTAAATTAAGCATTTTAGCAATTACACTTCTAAAGGAATCCGATGGTATTGAGAAAACTAACGCGTGTTTGATTCATATTGTTTGAGAAGACGGGTTTTTACGCGTACCTCACGCAAGACGTGTCATCGTTGAATACACGAACGACTAATTTCATCCCTGATGAAGTTCACAGAATGTGAAGGATACTATAGTTGGACCTTTCCAACAATTAGGTATGCGTAAAAACACGTTTTCTTAAACAATATAAATCCAACGGTGAAATTGAAACTAAATAAGTAATTAGGTACGGTATGTATTTTAAAAAAATTACGGAGGAAAACGATGACAGAAATAAAAATTTCGACCTATAGCGTTTTGCTATAGGTCGAAATTTAGTATAGGCCATAGTTCACCACGCTGGGCAATTTTTTTTATAGCTAATGAGCTTGCGCTTGAACGCAAGTCGCCTGATCTAAAGCGACTTCACTTACTCGTATTTTCGAAACTAATCTTCCAATAACCAAATTTCTTTCCAATAATTTTTTTCGCCGTTTTAAACCTGTATCTAGATTAATCTGAAACTATAATAAGATGCACATAATTATGTAAATGTCATAAGTGCATGTCTGAACCTGGGATTGAACCCGCACCCTTTCACTTGTGGGGCAAGGGGGTTTACCAATTAGGCTACCTCAAACTTTCTTTATTACCGCTTACAGTGAGATTAGTATAACATATGACTATCACAATAAACGACGTCAACTAAATAAATCCAAATAAAATCTCACAACACTTTACAACGACAAAACGTCACAAAAAAGTTAGGAAACGAAAAAAACCACCACAAAACAAACTGTTTTCGACCCCAACTATCCATCAAAGGTTTGAAACTAGACAACGGAAACTACCTACGTAGTATTACAGTTATGTAGGTCTAATTCTAATATCTAGTTCCACAAGTAGGTTTTACTAGGTAAAAACGTTATGTTAATTTTTAAGAAAAAAATGCAACTGTGGGTTGTATTGGGTTAGATTTACCCTTTTCTGTGACAGCGATTAAATTAAATTTTTGTGACTTTACAGTTATAAAAAAATGCATACTAACCGCGTTTTTGTTTGAAATGTGAATTAGTCGGGAGGGTTCTTAGCTATGTTTGATGAAAATCAATCCAAAATGAACGCTGTTACAAAATGGCGGAGTACATGTTTTTTCACCACTCTCTTAATAATAATAATCAAATGAAAAGCTTGACACTACGATAAATTTAAAATATAAGGTTATTTAAAATTTAAGAGAGGCTTTATATAGTACCTCAATGGGGTTTTAGACATTTAAATCTTATTGCAAGTTGCATTTTTAACGGTCTTACACCTACATAGAGCGATCAACCAAATTGGGATGTACTTTGGTTGATCGCTCTATGTAGGTGTAAGTTAAATTAAAATTTCCCTAAACCTCCGATACTGATAGCTCAAACCGCCCCACGAGCCGGGACCCGATATCAAAATGTAGTTACCATTGTCCGGACTTGATAAAATATGAGCTGAGACGTTGACAAATCGTCCGCGCACAATGAGCAAGAAACGTCGACGTTCACAAGTCACTGCTAAGATAAAGTTTGTTTGATGCGGACCTTGGCTGTTCCACTTTACACTGAATTAGGATTAATTCGCTGAAAAGTGGAACAGGCCGCTTTTTTGTATTAAGTTCGTTTGGTGAAGTTTTCGACAGTTATACGGAAGACTAAAGTGATCAATGAGGATTTAAAATGATCTATTGACGTTTTGAAATACTAAAACATGAAATACTATTATATTACACGTGATTCGTTTTTAATTATAAAGTCGTAAAACTTAATCGTGGCTGCGAGGATGATCTTAGAGTTTAACCGGTCAATATGATGTTTGATTTAAAAATTAAAGTTTAGCGTACATTTTCTTAAACATTAATTTATTTAATCATTTTAATGCCAAGGCATTAGTATAAAGATAACGTAGCCCTATCATTACACAGAATTTTCTTTGTATAAATAAAATAAAAATAATAAGATTCAGAAACTTACTATTTTTATTATGAACATGCTAGAATTAATTTCACAATGATATTAAATTTTTACGCAATCACAAATATCTTGAAAACTAATCCAAACAGCAACACACCGAATCAGCAGAAAAACCTTCAATACGTACGAGCAAGAAGGCTTTACATAAATCACTATATACCTACAGCGATATATTAGAGAAGTTTCCATTTTCCATCGTCAGAGCAGCTGGCGTTGACTGCTCACGATAGTTTCCTCTCTTAACAATTATTGGTAGGAAAACACGGAGAAAGTAAATGGGAGGGCAAGAGGAAAAACATTGGGTCAAGTAGGTTCAGTATTTTTCCTTGGCTGGAGTTGCTCAAGGTTTTTGTGGCGAGGCTTAATACAAAAATATAAACATGTAACACCAAATGTACTTTTTAGAACAGTTCTTTATTTTAATTTTAATTGCAAATAAATATGCAAATAAAATACAAATTCAAATGTTTATTTGGCATATATAGGATAGAAACAAGATTATTGAATCCACTGGCAAAAAAAAAATTAAAAAAAATTAAAAAAAACAAGTTTGCACTGTGCTTCGGGCCGATGGCTTCTCCCATGACTAAGTTATACATGCATGCATAATGAGTAACAAAACTTGATCCTTAACATAAAATAGAAAGTACAAAGTATTTCATAATAAAAAAAATAAATTAAATTAGCCATTTAATTAGCTTCGAATTTAGCAAATTTTCCATTCGTGTTTAAATTTGTATGTTAATTTAATTTCAATTTTTTTATAGAGGCAGAATTTCCCTCAAACAATGATGAAGTATGATGCTGCCCTAACTTACCAGCCGATGTCAAGAATATTTGGTAAGAAATCAAATTTCAAAATTTAAATAATATTATCTTGCAATGTGAAAAAAATCACCAATGTACACGTATTTTTTTAAGTTCGATAAATTAAAGTGGATGTGAAGTCAACATTTTTGCTTTTACTTTTACTATTTTTGTAAGGTGTCAATATGTACTTTATAAGAAAAAAACAATATAAGAATATCAGTCAGTAATTCAGTCAGTAATTCAGTCAGTCAGGGCTTACTCTTTAATATAATATAATAATAATAATATATGGGACAACATCCACACAAAGGTCTTCAAGATCCCAAACTGGGCAAAGCCTGTAATATGCTAACCTGATGACTGATATACATACTTATATACATAAATACATGCTTAAATATATATAATAAACATACAGACACAGGTGAAACAGACATGTTCATCCACACAAATGTTTAACCTGTCCGGGTATCGAACCCGGGACCGGGTTGCTACCAACTGCGCTAACCGGCCGGTCAAATGTATAGATTAACCAGAATTCATCGTTCCTCCGAACACACAGTCCAATCTGTAAACTCTAAACTGTAATCAGCCGCCCGCATTGTGCTGTATTAACAACTAGGTAACATACAAAATGTATCGGTGTACTGGAGCATATCACAATAATTACTTCACGCATTAATCATTGGAATCGAGCCGAAAATGACGTAGTTATGATACATTACCTTGTGTAACCCCCTTTAGTTAGTTAGTTACGTGGTTAGGGCAGGTGCTTACTGGAGGTCATTAACGGATTAATAGTTTTTTCAAAAAAATCTTGATGAAAAAAGCGGCGCGATAGTTCGGTGGACATCTGTCTGCCTTGCATTTGTTTGTTGGCGCGGGCGGTTTTTCCTTTGATTAGTGCGGTAAAACGTATAAGAGCAAGTTAAGGGGAGCCTTGCTTATGAATGAGTTTATTCCGCTGTTCGTAAATAGCTGTGTTGTATAATTGGTGTCCAATAATTACCGAGATCATTTTTTCAACTCATATTTCTATTTTTTTCTTCAGAAATGTGTTCAGTAATAAAAAGATAACGTTGTTAAAAATAATTTATTGAAAAAAAAATGTGGTGTATGTTTAAAAAAGTTAATCCTGGCTGATTGATTGACAGGTTACCTTTAAATCAACGCAGAG
The DNA here is from genome assembly GCA_947049295.1 of Ligdia adustata. Taxonomy (NCBI): domain Eukaryota; kingdom Metazoa; phylum Arthropoda; class Insecta; order Lepidoptera; family Geometridae; genus Ligdia; species Ligdia adustata. The sequence continues at coordinate 2,142,811 of OX346221.1, forward strand.
CCTAAACCGTTGACGAGGACACTACATTTGGATGGTATATTTATCTAAGGGTGTAGGGGTTATAACACCACTGCACCCTAAAATAAATACACAATAATAATAATAATATGGGACAACATCCACACAAAGGTCTTCAAGTCCCAAACTAGGCAAAGCCTGTGCTATGGTAACCTGAAGACTGATATACATACTTAGAAATACATATATACATACTTATATATATAATAAACACCCAGACACAGGTCAAACAGACATGTTCATGCACACAAATGTTTGACCTGTCCGGGGATCGAACCCGGGACCAGCGGTGCAGAAGGCAATGTTGATACCAACTGCGCCAACCGGCCAGTCAAAAATAAATTCAACCCTTAAGGGTGTCTTATGGGGTTCAAAGTTTGAAATTAGTTTATATTACTAGTTTGAAGTAATTTTTTTTTAGTTCTTGTAATGCCATTAGTCCTATAAAAGTATACAAAGTTTTAAATCAATCCAAAGTTTTGAAGAGGGTGAAAACTATAGACAAATATTGCGTAACATAGATTCATAAATACATACCAAACTAATAAAAGCGTATTAAAAATGTATTCTGGAGCCCTAACTAACATATTCCAATCTATGTATTCAGATGGTGTGTACGCTGCCTTAGTAATAGCTTCCCAATGTTCCCTACAGCAGAGTATAGCTTGTACAGTAACTTATTGAACATTGATAGTGGAGTGATTTAGCACCCGATCTGTCATTGTAATTCACGACTAACTATGTCACTGACTTCTCTAAATTATATATACTATGGTATTACTCGCTTTTAGGTAGGATAAATATTACCCCATGTCGAAACTATTTCCGTACCAAATTTCATTGGTCATCATTGATTTCATAATGAAAGTAAATTGTAACGATGAATAAAGCGACCTAGTTTTGGACTAATGCAGCTCTAATCAATAACCTTGTTAATAAAAAAAATACGATTATGCCTGTCGAGTCGCAGTGGGTTTATCACATTTTTAAACTATTTGGTTCTTGTTGCTTGTAACGAGTTTTTTCGTATGGAGTATAGGTAGGTTATGATGGATTAAACCCTTTTCGGTTACTTGCACCGACGAGATAAAAAAATTTGGGCTCTTTTTTCTGTTTCTTCTCATGTTATCCTATATCGCTGGATGCCAGCTTTGGGTATATAAAAGGGCTCTGAATTTCGATTGGTAAGGCACCTGACACCCTCCAATGCTTTCCTTTACATCCCCTAACTGTCCCATTAATAATGTTATAATAAAACCTCAGTAAAATTAGACTTAGTTCTAAGTAAACCTCGACAAGCGTTTTTTTTTATTAATTTCACAAAGAAAGATGGAAATACTCAATTTGAATTGATTATTAAAGTTTTTATGTACTTTCTCGTAGACAGCTGAACTATTTTGAGAAGTTTGCTGTGGTAGAAATGGTTACCTCTAAAGTTCATCTAAATATTTTGAAATCGGTTCAGAGGTTTGATATTCAAATCAAAATAATTGAAAAAACTGTATCGGCGCCTGAAAAAAGAATTCGTTTTAGTTTATTTAACTTTTTTCTTGAGAAATAACTAACTAGTTGGAACCATTTTTTATTCGTCCAATGCCAATTTCTTTCAGTTCATTCATTCACCAGAATATGAAGTGGATATTGAAGAGTTTTCAAATCTAAAAATGCAAATACATCGATAGAAACTCTAAAAGTCCAATACAGAACGTTCGTAGTTTTCTAAACAAATTATAGTGTTGAAAAAACGAGTAATCGAATTCAAACACTGTAATGATTGAGCTCACTCAAAGCTACACGACTAGAAGAGAGTTAACCAGCGATTATGAAGTTTTAAAATGGTTACTTTCAGGTTTGCTTAGGTTATATTTATTTACCTTTTTTGAGAGGACTTTTCAAAAAGATCCCGTACACGAGCAATATTGCCTTTATTAATAGAATTAAATGAATAACTACAACAAAACAATTGCAGAGGGATTACCTATAGATCACTTAGGATCACCCACCACCGATTATAAAATATAAAATGCACATACTTTTAACGGGTAAAAAAACGATGATTATTGTTATAGACTTTAAATTTTGCAAAAAAATAAGCTTTTGCAGGAAAACTCTGAAAAAACTAATGCAAGCCAGAAATGTACAATAAAAACAAATATGGTATACCTACGTAAAATTTATACTCATTTTTACAGATTTTAAAGAGATTCTAAATTCTACTGTTTTTCATGTAATTTTCCTGATTACTAATTGTCCCGCCGCCTAGAACGATCTGAAAAAATATATAATCTAAATTATTTTGTATTATTTTATGAAAAAAAAAACCTGTCTGCAAACCAAATCACATCAATTTTTGTGGGTTTATTTTACGTTCGAACAGAACTTGCCTGATCTGAAGCGCCGCCGTAAGATGGAACACGTTTACAAAAAGGAGCAACATTCGCTCGTGACTCAAAGATATACACTTCACCACTTCTTTTACAGGAGAACTGCCTTTAGCCAAAGATGTTAGCCACTGTTAGTTTAATTTTAGTCACGACTGCACTCGTCGTGTCGCAATACTTCGATGGCTATACAAACTCAGGTACAATTATGCTTACTTAATATATATTAATCATGTTTAAATGTTAATTTATTTAGAAAACTAACGTGTGTTTGATTAAAATTGTTGTTAAAGAACGACTCATTTCATCCTTGATTAAGTGCACCGAATGTGAATGTGAGTTGGACCTTTCCAACAATCAAATACGCATGAAAAGCCGTCTTCTTAAACAATATTAATTGGATTTATTCTTTTTAGGCAATTTTATCCTCTTTTCAAATTATAGGAGGTTTCAAATTCGGCGAAATCTTTTTGTCTACCCAAAAGGATGGTAAATTTTGTACGTAATGTTTAACTTTTTGGGACCCTCAGCCTCAACTGTTAGACCGATTTTGATGTACGAGGTGTCATTGGATTCGTCTTTATCTGCAGATGATCATAGGTACAAGTTGTATCTTGCGTGTTTTCTTGTAACAATAGTCTAATAATTTTGGCAATCGTTTTTCTTTGTTGCACTAACTTTATTATGTTGTTGATTTCTCACTGATACTTGGCTATTTAGCTATTTATAAATTATTTTTGTCATTAGTTTGATACTTCTTCACGTGGACCCTTGTATATATTTTATGAAAATCAATCTTGTCTTTGAAACTTTAATACCCTGTTTGTACCTCTTAGAAAATTTCACATATTCCTTTTATAACACACGTCTACGCCACATAATAAATACACCCTCTATATAGCATGTATCTAGAATCAGCGCTTTAGGCTTTACGGTGATTCCTAGAAAATATCAGTCAATAAAGATTTACTATTTTATGTATACAGACAAATTTCTAATAGAACACATCTTTTCAGGCTTACCAAACTACATCACGAAGGCGCTACAGCAGAAAAACGAATACAGACCATCGCCTAAGCAAAAGAAAAAGACATTCAAAAACATCACCCTGAAAGAAGTATTCGATAAAATAAAACTCATAACGAGAGCTCTCAACGAAAACGCTAGAAAAAATGGATACAAAGTAGATTATGAATTTAGGATTACTAATAACATGATAGCAAAGGGAATGAAGGCAGTGTATAAAAAAATTAATATCACAAATAATCATAATTGGAAGAAGCTAGTATCCCAAAATGTTAAATGGTACAAGTAAGGGTTAAAAGAAATCAACAACGTTACTTGAATTCGGCAGATAACTCAAATACATACTTTAAATAAACATTAAAAAAAAAAAATAGATAACCCTTAAAAGTGAAGATCCGTGACTAGCTGCAACGTTGTACGTTGAATGAAGAATAGATGAATGAATATAGCTTTATTGCAAACCAAACAAAATGTAAAAAATACAGCAAGACAAATCTATACAATGGTAGTACATTGGGCGGCCTTATCGCCTAAAGCAATTTCTTACTTTGGAGAGAATTTATATTATTAAAAAAAACAATGCGCATTCAAATTCAATTTTCTTCCCTTGAAGGTGAATAAAAATCATTTTACTTACTCCTCTTGCTAACTCGTATGTTTGAATATACTCAGTCTACATTTAAGTCTATACTTGAAGAGATAAAGCAATATCGTAGTTTCTAATCTCGTCTGAAACTTGTGTATGCTAACAGTGTTTGTTTGAAAAGCTTTCATCTTATAAAAATCCAAGTAATATCGTGGATTGTGAAAATATTTCTATATTGTTATGTTATTTCGTAAAAAGATTAGTATATAACATACAAGTAGATCATACTTGAACATGTAATAACAGATTATTTATTAGGTTTTTTTAAAAGAATATATAATTTACTTTAATGTCTGATATTACAGATTATTTTGCAAAACAATTTGAAAGAGTAGACGGAGAGTTTTTTTTTATGTTAATGGTAATATAAATAACCACAGTTCAGTTTTTTCGTGGAATGTTTGGAGCACACCTTACGCGTTGCGTTTCAACTCATCGCGTATAAAAGTCGCGGCGCTTTGCGTAGGATATCACACCGGCAATTTGTGTTTATCGTATTGTAGACTGCTGCAACATTCTTGACATCTGCCATTTCAGTTTCAAAGTATCAAACATTACTGACGTTTACGCGTGACAGTAACATAGTCTGTCTGGACTTGCGGTGGTGCGCGTAGATTCATTCACAGCGCCATGCGTTAAATTGTGTCATTTCTGAGATGTTTCCTACATTAAAACGTCATAAGCTGCGCTGTGCTGAGCTGCGTTGTGCTGCGCTGCATGCAATCTGCTGTAAGAATAACACAGAATTCATGCAGCGCAGCACAGCGCACAATGTAGGAAACATTATAGGGATGACACACCTAACGTACCAAACATATAACATGGCAACCGTTTCCAGGGTTGAGGATGCTAGATAATTGTAACGCACTATGCTGTGCCACTACGCGATCCATCGCAAGTCAAGCCAAACTACGTCAGTCATGTTTGATACTTTCAGACGTAAAATGGCTGGTGTGACATCCCACGTAACGCGCTGAGATACAACGCGATACGCTGCAACACAACGCGTGCGGTGTGCTCCAGCCTCCAACCATGCAAGCAATGTATAAATACATATAGTATTAACACATTTTCTTTTTCTCTTCAATTTTTATTTTGGATACGTCACTGGCTCTGGCCAGTGGTGGTATTGGGGATCTAATGCCATACCACTGAGAAAATAGTATTGTGTAAACTAGTTTATTAAACATAAAAGTAGTTATATCACATTAATACTTGGATGTATACGCTATAAGGAAAAAATACTAAAATCCGAATAAAATAAATACTTCAAAGGCACTCTCATATATATAATAAACTATATATACGAGATATTTTGCCATATTTTGCGCGTAGGGAAGACATGGATACTTGTAGTATCTCTTTGTCTAGTCTAATATCCAAGAGAGACATCAGGAGAGCCACCGCACCCATTAACAAGTCTAAAATGGAAGGTCCTTGTCTCCACCGCACAAGGGAGACACGAACCCTGACCCTGGCAGTATCCTCTTGTTTCCCCTCGGGGAGACACCAGGGGAGACATGACACAGAAGGCGATATTAATAACGACAACAGGTAAAAACTAATGTTATATAGTTAATTTTACGTAACCCTTCGCCTCTTTACTTGGCTGATTTTGGAACTTACGGACTAAGCTACCATTAACTTAAAATAATCTAAAGTATTTTTTTTAAGTATTTAGGGTATTTCGTGGGCGGTGTGTCGTAGTCTATTATATAGTTCAAACAGTGCCACCTACGTCACTACTTTCATGAAAACATTAGCCGACACGAGCTATAACATATATAGCTTATAATAACAAAGCTCGTCTGCAATAACTACTCTTAGAGAGCTCTAACAAAAGCAACTTAGAAACGCATGTTTCATTTTCAAATTCAAACTATCTGTATTATACAAGGTTATCGGTTAAGGGTGTACTAAGCAGAAAGGAAATCACTATACCCATCCTAAGGAACAACTTTCACTATGGGATCAAAAATGATTTCAAGAAAAAAACTTGCTATTTCATATATTTTGATAGCGACCAATCAAGTTTTTGTATAGATCTGATTTTTTTTTCTCGTATTCAGAGTTTGTTCTATGATGAAAGTTTTTCCTTAGGACGAATATAGTGACCCCCTTTGGGCTTAGTACATCTCTAGACAATAACCCTGTATTAATTAACTAGTTGTCATAAAAAAACGGGCACGCTGCCCTCTGCTGATGGGTTAAAGCATTTGGATTATCTGTAGATATTCATATTTATAATAGCTGTTTAGTGGATAGTGTAATATTTTAAGGCCTCTTAAATATAAGTTATTATCGTTTACGTGCATGGTTCCCTGGAAGAGATCATTTTAAGCGATAAGGCCGCCATTTAAAAGGTGTATGTGTATAAGGTTTTCTTTAATCATATTTTATGAATTGTTGCTGGTATTTACATAAAGAGTTGTCTTATCTTATCTTATTAAATGGTTTAATTTATCGCCTATTTTTGCTGTAGTTAGTTATTTAGTTTTTTGTTATAATGCCCGGTTTACATTATTCCAGTCCAGTGAGCGAGAATCCAGTTCAGTGCTGGACTGGATCTATATAACGTCTACGTTATTTCAGTTATTTAAAAGCCGTTGAAGTGTGAACACAGCGACAATGATTTCAAGAAGAGATCAGTTAAGAAAATGTTTCAGTTTCCAATACGTGTTCACTATGTCAGCACTGGAATGGTACTGGATTGGCCGTCTACATCATTCCATTTGCACTGGATTCAAAAGTAAACCACCAATCCAATTACTGGACTGGAATGCTAACTGGATTCGGTGCATTTCAGTGCCGGTTTACATTTTTCTAGCAAGCAATCCAACACTGGATTCGATCGCTAGACTGGAATAATGTAAACCGGGCATTAAGCCATTACTACAGATATTAAGCTCACCCAGATAACCCGATTAATGATATCGTCAATGACGTAAGCTGTCAACTGCGTAAGATTGCGAAGGCGTTATGAAGCAAATGCGCTACTCGTAAGGTGCCGTAACTCGGCCTCCGATCTTGCTAAGTTTTCTGAGTTTCTGTGCAATTTTCTTAAACATTTTTTTATGTAACAACCTTCTAAAAAATAAAAATGAAAAAAATGAAATCGGTAAAACCGTTCCGTAGTTATATCGTAAGCAGAAGAAATATTGCTTAATTTTTAAGTTTTAAATTAGATAAAAAAAAATTGAGGTGCATAAATAGGAAATAAGAACCTAGGCACTGTAAAAATTACAACTACATCAGATTCATTCAATTATTAAACAAAATATCCTTAAACAGCAGGACTATCGGCTGGAGTAAGGTATGAACGACGTGAAAATAGGAGCAAGCAAACTTGGTTTCGTTTTAACATTTCACCGCGTCAACGCTGTCAAATTGAAGCCAAGTGTCCTTGCTCTTGCTTTCGTCTATTACAGCCCTCTAAAAAAAAACAATTGACTATGAACTTTAATTCGGCAAACGCAGATACTATTTTATGAGTTATTTTGATTTGAAAAGCAAACTACAGAGCCGATTTTGATCAAATTTTAAAAGGACCAATTCAGAGGCATACTCTTTATATCACTTGTTTATCGGTTTGGGTGTCCCTGAGAAATACTCGTACTGTAACAAACTTAATACGGTCTGATTGCGAATAACCTCTTTTTTCAGTCGTTTCAAAATATCTAGTATTTTAGATTTAAATTTTATTTAGAAAAGTAACACCCGCATCAAGATTAAAATTCCACTTCAGATTCTAAAACTAAATTGACTTACTCGTATCTTGGTTTCAAAGTTAGAGATGTCACTAATGGAACTCTTGGGTGTACAAAATTGCGTTATAACAAATAAAATTTACAAATGATATTACAACTTTAATGTGGATAGAGTGGTCTGGAGAATCGCAAACCTAATAATAACTAGAGGAGTACAATTTAGCATATAAAATAAATGCATTATTTTTAACTGTCTATAAAAAACGGGAGGTTTTCAATTGGAATCTCTTACAATTTTTATTTTGTATTTTTGACAATCTCTATTTGAAGAAGTGTTTATAGATTCAGAATATTTCTAAAGCGACTTCAAAAAAACCCGACTGTTAAATCGATGTACCCAATGTGACTTCCACAGCTCACATAGAAATACGACCGAGCCGTGGAGGCTCTAGGGCGTGCCAAAGAAATATACTCGTACATACATATATATAAGAAAAACAACCTCTTCTTTCGCAGTCGGATTCTAAAGGAACATACATAAAAAAAATACGTATTGTACATAAAAAAATACGTATTTTTCTCGAGGACCATACCACCATGTTTGGCGTCAGACGACCCCGTGACTGACGCCGAGGTCCTCCTGAGACGGGTCATTAGTGGCCCCGCCGCCTGCCACTACGGCCGCGGAAGGTCCTGCCGCCCCACCACATCACCATCAAAACGGTGGTGACCCCGTCGAGGCCGCGGAAGGTAGAAAGAGCGCGGCGCAAGGAGGGGGTGACCAAAGATGTGTGATGATGAATTGTGTGAAAGAGGAGTGAATGAAGAGATGCGTCTGATAGAGTAGAATGGAAGAGGAAGAAACGTTGTGCCGACCCCACGTAGTGGGATAAGGTCAGAAAGACGATGATTCTTTATATGATGTATTATAATTTTATATACTATATTAAATACTTAAAAGTTTGGACGTACGGATGTTTGTTTGTTACTCCTTCACACAAAAAACTATTGAACCGATTTTAGATGAAATTTGGTGCATTGATAGTTAAGACCCTGAAGTTCACACATTGGCTACATAGGTCGCAGATAGTATGACATAACGTAAAAAATACATGCAGCTAAAACAGCATTTTTGTATACTACGAGTATATCGTTTAAAATATAGTTTTATTGGTTGATTCGATGAAATTCAGCGAAATTCTCCGAGTTCCACAAAAGCCGGTCGCCCGCAACAATGAGTATTAGATTACCGTACAGAGAGATAACTCGTAATCACTAAATGCAATCTTAGATATAAATTATGATTTAAAGTTCAAACTACTTACCCAATACTGATAAAATTTTAACTAAACCACCTGGAAAAAATTACTTTTTCAGAAATATGAGTTTTTCCCTTTAGGTACATTTTATATACGGGAAGTTCCACATGAATGTTTATTAAAATCAGTGCAGTAGTTTGAAATGTAATTATAATTATATTTATCTGGTTGACGCTACTCGAGATCAAAATGCTGGCCTCTACCTGGGTCAGCGCATTGGTATTGCCATTCAACGAGGCAATGGGGCCAGCATTTTGGGTACTCTACCAACTGGCAGTGGTTTAGATTTAAGTTAGTTTTAATTTTTGGATATTGCTTTTGTACATATAGTTTATAACTTTGTATAGTTTTAGCTAAAATTGTTATCATGTTTTATAAGTTTGTGCAATAATTAATCAAATATATATTTTCTAGTTTCATTATAAGGTATAATGTATATGATTATTTCATTATAATTGAAAGTTTTTCTATGATAATGCAGATTAGAATTCATTGTCACCTTCTTAAACAGCTAATATAAACTTCGAGTTGAAACCTCATTCGTCTAAATACAATCTCTATAGAAACCCTAGTAAAGTCTCCACCACTTTACAAGGGAACGAGACTGAACGAACATTATATAATATAGACCTCAGTGGCTTCAGCCTGATCTATGGGCAAATTAAAAAAAAACATTAGTCTAATAAGTTCGCTTTGGAAGAAGTGATTACTGATTTCCATTATGTTTTACTTCGATTTAAACATCAAACTTCTGAACCGTTTTCGATAAAAAAAATTATAAGACGTAGGCGTCTCCGGAGAAAACGACAATTTGAGTACATTCTCTTTTTTTGAGAAGTCGTTCAAAAAGAACAAATTCCATCACATTATCCTAACTAATATTATAAATGCGAAAGTAACTCTGTCTGTCTGTCTGTTTCGCTTTCACGCCAAAACCACTAAACCGATCTGGATGAAATTTGGAGCACAGGTAGATTGGACCCCGGGAAAGGACATAGGATACTTTTTAACCGACTTCAAAAAAGTAGTTCCCCCATTATCTCGACAATCCAATGGGGAACTACGCGGATGAAACCGCGGGGCACAGCTAGTTAAATAATAAATGCGTCGTATCAAGATTAAACTCATCAAATTAATGAAAGTTTTTGAATTTTTTAATAATTAATTATTTAATCCAAATCACCATAATAAAATAAATGCACTTCAGCAATTAAATGGCCGCCTTTGATTGTACTTGGTGCAAAAGTACCTTCATCACAGCATCACAGCATCATAGCATCACACTGACTGCATTGCCCCTCTGGATAGCAATGGCAAGTCTTTGCACCAGGTACCTCCAGATTTTTCCCTACTCCTGCGCCCCATTTCTGTCACAAATCTTTTTGTTTCACTGCCCCAACTGCCCATTGTCTCCACTGCAAAGGGCACAAATAAATACTGCGCCTCTAAGGCATACTTACTGCGCTTCTTGTCAGCTGCATCTTCAGCGGCTGCGGCGGGAGAAAAGACAGTACGACCGAGGTGACTGGGAGCGACAGTGCTGACGCACGTGGCGTTTCAAATAAGGCACTTTTTCCGTTTTTCGATGGCACCAAAGTCATGCCGTCCCTACATACGGTCTCTTTCCATCAGTTCTGCTAAGGCCGGGCGGCTCGAGCAAACACGGGACACCAGCCGATATTAAAGATCTTTGTACTATGTCAAATTAATTAAATTTTATTCAACGAGAAGATCTAATCCCAACGCAATTATGGCCCACTTCGTTTTAATTGTAATTTTCTACAGCTTAATTCGTATTTCTGTGAATAATCTACTCAGTGCAGCTCGACGAAAGCCGGCTGCCCACAAGCCTGCCTCTATCTCGCTCGATATATTTTCTATAGATCCTTTCTGTTCATTTGCTGGGAGCTTTAGATTTAGCCAGGGGCTTCATCTTCTAACGAAAACTTTACAAAATTTCTGCGAATCAAAAACGTGGATACAATTTTTGAAATATTACAGTTAAGGTTGAAAGGCTGGTTTCTCAGTAAGCGTTAAAAGACTGTAAAGCGCTTGAGTGATTTATGTTACCATGATTATTGATATGTCTGGAATAGAGCGACGCGCCTTAATGCAACTAAAACAAACAGGTCAAGACTGCTAAGCAAGAGTTTAGAAAAATATACTAGAATTAAGAAATAGAAATCTTTGGCTAGCCAAAGATCGCGTATTCTAGAATACGCGATAACTTTGTGATACATTCGCGTTGCGTCAGTGAATTTGTCTTAGTGTGCGTGCTTAATGATTCCAGTTAATGCGCTGTTTCAAAGCGCGGTCTAGTGAAATGGGGAGAGGGTTATATTAGACACGAACAAAACATTAGAGTTGAATAGTTCTCCTCTATTTTTTACTATTAGTTTGAAACTCTCAGTGTCCACCTAGACACATAAATAACCAAAAAATCACATACTGTATTTGATTATTATACGCAGTAATTTTTATTTTTATTTTTTAACATTGGATCAACCCTATCCAAAAGCGAGCTATTTGTGAAGGACAAAAGCCAGCTTTACGATGCTACTGGCATCACATTGTATTTGACTACGTATTTTATTTCGCTAGGCTACAATTGGTTTGCTATATAGTTCTAGAGATCGTGAAGAAGTAACACCTGCTTTTCCTCCGACTTGCTTTAGTTATTAGCTTACATGTTTAATTGTTTTATTGTAATAAATATAAATTCGACATGAGGTCCTGAATAAGTTAGGCTGGACAAATTCCAGACTAGACAATTTAAGACTAGACAGTTATAAGCACTTGTCCATTTACGAATAGACGATTGATATCACTGGATATTTCCAAAACGGGACCATTTGATACTGGACGGTTTAGTTGGCTGGACGGTTGATATTAAGACGGTTTAACACTATAGACAAATGTCTATAGTGTTAAACCGTCTTAATATCACAGACACTAGACCATTATCTACCTGAACAAAAGAAACTACTAGAATAATAATTTGTCACTGTCACTTAATACTTATCTACGTCTATTCTTATATTTATGCCATAGTTTATAGTTAGCTTGTCTTGGTAACTTGTGAAACAAAACCATTGGAAGACTTGCCTTTTGCAACACAGTTAATAAACACAGCAAAATTAAGTGGCCTATTTATCTATGTATCTGTGAATGTTTAACAATACCTAAATGTTTTGTTATTAATTATTATAGATGACTAGATAAATAAATAAATAAATATGGGACAACATCCACACAAAGGTCTTCAAGTTCCAAACTAGGCAAAGCCTGTGCTATGGTAACCTGATGACTGATATATATACTTAGAAATACATATATACATACTTATATATATAATAAACACCCAGACATAGGTCAAACAGACATGTTCATGCACACAAATGTTTGACCTGTCCGGGGAGCGAACCCGAAGATATTTAGACTATACCAATTAATCCAACAACATAAAAACAATGCCCATCTAACACAAATAGACATATTATATTGTGACTATTTTTGTTGTTTAGCTTTAAGTGTTGTAATTCATTTAAAGTTTAGTTTTATGTGTAAGTTTCTATCTCCGAGTGAGACTAATAATTATACAACGTGTAACAGTAAGGTGTGACAATACTTATGGGTGTTAGTCTACCAATAAAGGCAAACCCATTGTATAGGAGAAAATTTTGCAAAATTCGTGGAAAAAAATTTAGGTTCTGCATACAAAAATTACTTCCGTGATCGGCCAAGTTGTACGGAGGACGCAATATTTTTATCTGTATTTTTGCAAAATTTTGTTCTTTAATGAGTTCACTATGATAGGTAGACTAATATTGTGAAACTTTTCTGTGACACGTCGTATGAAAATAGTTATCACATTTGACAAACACATTCGACATTAAAAAAAGTCCAAAAACATAACCAAAGTACATTTTTCGTACCACATAAATAAAAAAACAAAAAGAGCCACCATAAATGTGTTTCATTTACGCAACACGCTTTTTATCTCAGCGAAATTTCAATTCTAATCTCTTGAGACAGTTTTGCGCTGTCATATTTTTGCGTATGAAAAATTTGGTATAACGCACAAAAAAGCGAGAACAAGAGAAATATGAATAAAGACTAGTATTGCGTGCAAGTACGACAAAGGCGCACGTTGTATACAATGTCCAAAACAATAAAATAAAGAAATCGTCCTACAACTAACCTCGGCTTGCTTCTGACACGAAAGGGAGCTGTGGACAGGCAGGCATTCAGAGCAGGGGTTCGCCTGTCGGCCCCAAACGTTGACGCCTGTCGGCACCAAACGTTGAACTTGCTTGCTTATTAGATAACTAGGCAGATGTGTGAGGTAATCAGAAACAAGTAGCACTTTGAAAAACCCGACTGCTAAATAATTAAACCCATTCGTCTATATATTTTTTTGTTTTGATGTACCCAGTTTCACTCTCAGAAATAAGACGAATCTATTGACACCACTCACATAAAAATATAACAAGCTGTTTAGGCTCTAGGGCGTGCCAAAGAAAAAAATATACATATACTCGAAAAACATAACTCTCCTTCTTTCTCAGTCGGGTAAAAAGCAACGTTGCTTTTTTGTTATATCACTGGAAAAAAATGCAGTCTAAATACTTTTTACTATTAACGTTATTTAGAAACAAAATTAAGAGTAATTGTGACTTACTAATAAATGTGAATTAATTAATTAGCATTAAATTCACGTTTATTAGCTCCTTATTATCTAATTAAAAATACAATTCTGTTAAATAGTACAGTCAAATTGTGTCAGAAACCAATTTAACATATCTTAAATAATTAATTTGATTTAATTACATTCCGCAAGATGATCTTGAATAGATTTTATAACCAAACAAACCCTACTTGGTTTGAAGAAGTCTAAAACATGGATAATCTCCAGAACAAGTTGAACTATTTATTTATATGTAGATCGATCAAAATTTAGATAGGTACGTGAAATACTCGTATCTATATATTTGATTTTTATGTACAACAGCTTCTTTAATGTTAGTCCTGGGTCTAGCCCTGCATTGCAGGGAGTAGAGAAGGCTCGTAAACTTGTCAACGCCAGGGTCCGTATATATCGCAGCTCGCTGGATTTCTGTATGTTATTGTAGTGGCGAGCCATTATTTTAGACGCCTTGGCTGATTTCGGAGCTGCGGTCAGACGGATTCAATTTTAATTGAACTAGAAAGTTATGGATTTAATTTGAGAATTTTACGTCTTGGAGCAGTCAGTTGTAAAGTTTATGGGGAATTTATCGAGCAAATATAATGAATGAATGAATATAACTTTATTGCACACCAAACAAAATAAAATATACAGCAAGACAAATCTATACAATGGTAGTACACTAGGTGGCCTTATCGCCTAAAGCAATTTCTTCCAGGCAACCTTTGGATGGAGACAATAAATATTATAAATGAACGAATAAAGTATTTGTATAATTATTTATAAAGTTTGACGTCAACACAAGTTACAAATCATCTTAAAAAAAATATGCACTATATAAATCTATAAATCTTTTTATTTTTTCTCCTTCAATATAAATATTTTATTTTGCGGTACAGTATTTGCACCATATCGTTTTTCTCTTTTTGTTATTGGTACACCACCAACATGACTATATTCTGTTAGTCCGATCCACACCGAGCTTGCCTGGCAAGAGTCGCTTTAGATGATAAAAGTGCTCAATGAACTGCCAATGTTTCTTTTTAGTGTGCAAAATAGAAATATTGCAATGCCTAATATTAATTCCAACTGCTTGTGTTTCATACTTGTTTGACTGTTCTTGTTCATACTTGGTTTATTTACTATAATAATATTCTGTAAATAAATAAGTACAAGCATCTCAAGTATGCCTGCTTGGAATCGGCATATATATGTATACCAGGCTTTGTACCGTTTGCTGTCGAGACGGCAGGACCGTGGGGCTGCGAAGCCCGAAATTTTATGGCTGAATTGAGTCATCGATTAAGGGAGCGTGGAAGTCACCCCAGGTCAGGTTGGTATGTGACCCAAAGTATGACTTTGGCCGTACAACGCGGCAATGCGTCAAACGTAATAGGAACATTTGGACGAGGTACGTGTAGTTTTGCAGTTACTTTAAGTTCGTTTTTGTTACTTGATTTTGTTAATTGAAATTTAAATTTAGGTGACCTGAACCGCAATTACGGTTTTCTATGAATCGTTTGTTTTGAAAATCGAGCCGGCTCATTCCGATCATTATCAAGGGCTAAATACGAGTACATTGGATATTTCTTTTGTTTGTTACCTAATTTCTTTGAGACTGATGGACCGATACGAATTTTTAAAGGATTTTTGACCTTTTAATACGAGTGTTATCAAAATCGGTTAAGTGGTTTTGATTTTTAAATCAAAATAACTTAAAAAATTCTATCGGCACCTGCCGTATTCAAAGTTAGTATGTTACTTAAATTTTTAATAGATATTTTTAGTAATTTTTGTATGGCTCAAAAACTACCTTCGCAGTCTGACTAAGTCGAGGATTAGTCACTCTATAGATATTTTTTATTTCAAACCCACGAATAAATGCGTGGATAAACTTCAAACATTATGAAATGGTCTCAACGGGAGATTTTTTTCTCGAAATAATATAATCTTATAAGTTTTTTCGTTCTCAACTAAAAATTAAAAATATGTTTAATATATTTATGTTAAAACACTTTTATAATAATTAAATAAGGCTGAATATTAGTATCTGCGACAACTTGTAATTACTTTCCACTAATCTTGACAAATGCGATTTTTTATTCTCTTATGATTTTTTACACAAATACCTAATTTTTTTCGTGCCCAAATGTTGTCAGTAATAACATTTTTAACAATTTTTTTTTTGTATTTTTTAACCATTTGTGTTTTGTATCGTTTACGCAAGAATATTATTTTTTCTTATTTAAAGACTCAACATATATATATATATATATATATATATATATATATATGGCTATACATCAACAATTATTTTAACGTTTTTAACATTATTATTATATTAAAATAAGCAATTTATTAATTACATATATTTTTCTGTATTAAACTTTTAACAAAATCTTGCAATATTCACATAAAACGCTCAGAAATTACACCAAAAATATATGAAACGTGAAGTAATCGGTCTCGCATTCATCATGATCCATCTTCCAGCGATTTCTTTGATCAGCGATACTTTTACTGCCATCTGCAACATTAATGGATCGGCAGTTTGATTGGATCCATAGTATAAGCTTTTAGTAATGTCTAGATATCAAAAATATTTTGAAATAATTATCCACTTCCCCAAACTTATCTACAATATCTATACTAAATTAAAACGGGGGTTAATTTATTTATTTAAAACTAGCTGTACCGGCGAACTTCGTACCGCCTAATAGTTATTTATGTTTCCCACCTTTTAAACCTTCCCTGAAGTACGACAAACAATTCAAGACCAAATTCAGCTAAATCGGCCCAGCCGCTCTCGAGTTTTTGCGAGACTAACGAACAGCATTTGATTTTTATATATAAGATTTAATATTTTTTAAATTAAATTCAGCATTTCCAAACCTCAACGAAACTTACTTATTCGAAATCATCATTAAACATTCCTTATTTTGATACCATGCTCGATGCATTTTGGAAATATATATATTTTTTTGATTATACTTTTTGGCGCCAAATCTTTTTTTTTTAATTTTGATATATCCAGTGTCACTCTCACAACTATGATGAATCAATAGGCAACACTTACATAAAAAAACGACAAATTATTTAGGCTCTAAGGCATGCCGAAGAAATATAGATACATAAATACATGCATGCATACATACATATACTGGAAAAACATAACCCTCTTTCTTTCGCAGTCGGGTAAAAAGTGAACATCTATGCAAAGTCAAGAAGAGGCACTAGTTATATATAAAAGCGAAAGGGTGTATTGGTTTGTTTATTCGTCTGTTCTTCAGCAGCTGAGTGTCTGGTCGACTTCATTTTGCACGGAGATAATTCTAGGTCCCGAGTGTACTATAGGCCGTTTTTTTTTCCCGGGCAAAAAACACAACGTAGGTGGAGCCGCGGGCAAAAGCTAGCTATAAAAAAATTGGTCCTAAAAGACAGTTAGTACCACAGTTTATTACAGTGTAATGAAAAGTTTATTTTGGGTTGCTTCCTAATATATCATAATATAAAACATTAAAAATCGAATTTAATAAAAAAAATTACCTAAACTGCAAAATAATTAAAAGTTTGTCATAATTCGATATCCTTGTGGCAAAGTCCCAAGAACGCTGGCAGCATTCCCGCGTTGAATTGCCACTGAAATCCTTTGAGCAAGGAATGAGCCAGCTCTCTTATCCCAGTAGCAGCGATAAGTTTAGTGCAAATGCTTTTTAAGAAATCCTTGGTACTAGGACCCCATGAACCAAACGTTCCAACGCAACTAAAACATAGTCTAATTGAGATATAGAAAGAGACGTATATTTTTTGTATATATTATGTTTTTTGACGGATACAAAAAATGTTGTATGACACATCTTAAAAAAATTACATAAATTTGCTGTATTATAAAGTTTATAACAAAATATATAACTCGCACTACGCAAATCTAGGTCAAGTTAATGCGTCATAGATTTCACAATCTTTTTACGCAGTTTTTACTACTCTTTGCTAAGACTGCCTTTCAAACAGTCTGTTACCAAAGTTTTTATACTTACATATTTTACAGCAAGTTCTCGCCTACTACTAATAAGAAGAGCTACTTACCTAAACGCAAAAGTTTGAGAGGGCTTTTCCTACTTTTGATGTTTAAAAGAGACTACAGAATTTGGTCATTTTGTTAAAGTTGTTTTTTTTTTTACCCGGACGGGCAATGTGGGTTTTTAGAGAACGAAGAGTATAAAATATTTTAGACATTATACTCGTAGTTGCTTTAAATATTTAACTTCTATGCTATGATCTAAATTGACCTTAAATATTCAATCGGAGTGCGATCTAATTGACCAATAACATGCCTAGTCAATTTTATAAACGGGAAAGTAATTTTCTCTATCTCATGCTACCTTCTCACACCTATACTTGAACCGAATATCATAAAATTTGGTAAAGACAGACTAGACTTTGGAAACGTACATAAGCTGCATTTTATTGCGCATCAGTCAGGCTTATTTCGAGATAAAACGCCTGAAAAAATTAAATAGCAATACGCACAACGCGTTATTACGCGCCTACATGAAACGTCATCTATTGTTACCTTTCGATATGCAAAAAGTATTCTGTTATGTAAATCTAGTAAAGTATGGTTTATACGAACAACATCGGTGTGAAGCGGATATCGTCATATATATAATTGTTAATTTTATCAATATAGAGAAAACAGTCTCTGTCCACGCGGACGGATGTCGCACGTAACAGCTATTAATTATACTTAATACAATGAGTAGTGTTAAAAAAGTAAGTAAATTTAAATTTTATAAACAACGATTATAACTTTCCAATATTCGAAGCCTTAAGCTGGTGAATAATGTTTACGCGGAGAAAAGTTTTGATCTAATTTGTAAGCTTTTCATACAGAATACAATGTTGCTATGGTTACGAGTGAGTGCTATAGGAAAATAGAGTTCGTAGATTTTGTAATATCTTTTCTACTTTCACCGACTTTCAAAAAGAAGAGGCACTCAATTACTCTACTTTTTGAGACGGATGGATTTATTTGAAAAATTTCCCATTTCGTTATTATCAAAATCGGTAACAAGGTTTGATTTTCAACCGAAATGATTGATGTAATAGTTTTATGCCTGTCGTGACGGAACACAATCGTTATTTAAAAAAAAAGAAATATTATCATTATTAACAATTGAAAAAATAGTACCAATTTTTCAGCCACGATGTTAGTCTCTAAGACAGAATATATAGTATTGTCATGTATAGATTTACGAAAATTACAGCAGCAGAAACGGTCATTACAAAATTCAAAGTTAGAGATCTAGGATTGAGTTAGTGCTAGCTTAGAACCTGTCAATTAGGGTTTTTGAATGGTCTAGTGAAACATTTACTTTTAAATTTACAAATCTCCCAACGCGCTGTAAAAAGGTATCTTGCATAACAGCACCCTGATGGCACTGACATGTAAAAGAAAATTTTGCATTATTTGAAAAAAAATTATTCCGTCTTCCATACAACTTGACTGATTACTTAACCAATTTTTGTATGGAAAACTTAATGATTTCGAATATAAAATCGAGAAAAATAAATCAGCTTTTCCATTATTGGAAGACATTATTATTATTGGAAGACATTATTATTATTGGATTATTGGAAGATTCGACTATATAAAGATGATTTTTCGTCAGATTCATGAAGCCAGGAAATGAAATATTTACTTCACGACAATATTACAGTTATTATTTAAAATATATAAGTTCTGCCTATTTTACCTACATGATTAAAAATGTCTCCCTATAGTGGCACTATTTACCTGAACTTGTGTTTTTCTAGACGTAGACAGTTCAGAAAAAGAATAAAGCCGCTTACGATACGAATTAAGCTTGTTGGCAAACAAAAATTATAATCTTCAAAAAGTCACAGTTACCCTAACGTAATTTTAACATCCCTACATACGTAGGGATGTTAAAATTACGTTATTAGAGACGTGCCTTGCTTCTACTTTCTTTCGCTACATACACGTCACTTACGTTTAGGACACTACTGATAAGTACGCGAAGAAATTCCCGCGAAAATTTTAGTTACGATAAACCGTTTGGATGTCATACCACATACGTACGTCAGTGGTTAAGGGTTAATCATCCGGCTCCGATACAATTTTTCACATATTAAGTAAAATTTTAATGGGTACACTTCGGAGAAATTATACAGCAAACATAAAAAATATACTGTAGAATTGATTACCTCTTGATTGATTGATTGGGAAGTCGGAAAAAGCCAAGTAGTGCCATAATACATAATACTAATACTAAGCGTTAAGTAGTATATAGTATATAATCACTATATATAAGTCTTATATAGTGATCAGCAGCGACAAAATCACTATACTATTTTGGGATCCATCCGCTTGATCAATTACGTGAATAACATGCTCTCTTGTTACATATCTTACAAGCGTAGGTGAGCCCCACAACTTAAGCGAAGTTTGTTCATTAAATACACAAAACATTGGGCCAGTGTTGGCCACATTTGCCGCAAGATACCAAGGTCAGTATACCCCTATAATCTTAACTTAAGTCTGTTGTACTTTGTGCTATATTTGTGTTGTTGGTCGAACGGTCGGGCGAGAGGTAGGTCGGTGGGTCCGTGGGAAAATACCCTTATTTACACAGCTTTTAGGACAATTCTAGACATGGTGACGTGTTTAGATACTAATTAATTGTAATTAAATTGCGAGTAAATATTATTTTAATAACACAGTAATTAATTGAAGTTTTGCCGTTGGAAAAGAAAAAAAATGCAGAAAACTTAAAAATAAGGAACTGGTTTATGGAGTTGTTCTGTAGACTTACAAAACTCTCTTTTAGACAAAAAAAACATCTCTTTACCGATTTTTTTGATTGTTTTTTATTCTAATAGCCGTCCAAGGTACATTTATTTTTTGCTTTTCTAATTTGAAAATGGTAGAAAATAATATTTTTTTTTACTACTTACAGTACCACTGCTGCGTTGAAATTTCACAAGTATATAGCATGAAATACAAGCTTTCTTTTCACATACGGAGTTAGTCTAATTATAGGCGTGTGATAACAAAATCTTGAAACCTTTGTCCTGGAAAACTTACATTCAATAATATGGATATGATAATATGAACATTATTAAACTTTTATTTTTTTTTAAATTTATTGAAAAAAAAATATTTTTGTTTTCACGGTATTTCGTTACTCCTTGTTTTGTAGAGCAGCATTAGACTTGTTTAAGCCTGATTTGCTATAACAAAAAGACGCTTAGTATCCCAGTAGACTAGAATATCGTTGGCCGCTAACTTCACAAAAGTCCCATATAAATTTATCAAACCGGTCAGTTTGTTACGAAATCAAAATAACAAAAAAAAACTTGAAGTTTATTTCATAATTTTTATTTTCAGCTTCAAGCATAAGCACATTAACCGGAGCATCTAAGTAACTACCACGACTCAAGTCTCACCCGTTAAGTGCTCACTTAACTTGAGTTGTGTTAAATTACACCAGAAAAAAGTAGATCCTCAAATGAAATCTAAGTGTTCCATCTCGTGATTGCGGAATGATAGTTACTGCGTAATTGCTACGTCTAAGTGAAGCCTTCCCTTTCGCGAGGCGCCTGATGGTGACGTTTATGCACCTAAATTGTGGTTTTACAAGAATTTTATTGTAAGTATAAAGAGATTTATCGAAAGTTAGCAACGGGTTTTGTATCATAATAAATGGTAAGTAGCTAAAATAGCTGTAAAAGAGATGCGTGTTTTTTTTTAGAAAACTAGTGCGTGTTTGATTCAATTCGTTTGAGAAGACGGGTTTCTGCGCTGACCTGATTTTTGGAAAGGTCCAACTATAGTTTCGTTCACATTCGGTGAACTTCGGATGAAATGAACTTCAACAATTAGGTACTCGTGAAATCCCGTCTTCTTAAGCAAATGTGTTGTAGTGTAATAATCTTTTTTTTTGTAAAAGTATTAAGTGTTGGATGGCGATTTCACAAGTTTCATTAGCTTAAGATAAATTAAGTACCTACTATGAGAACCTTGGTGATAAATATTTTGTCAAAACTCTAAAGATTTTATCAACTGAAAAATATACCAGACAAAGTAGAATATACCATAAGCCAAGATGAATTAAATTTGAGGACACCAAAACTTTACTGCTTAAATTAATTATTAACATACCTAGGTAGGTATTAAGTTAAGTTAAGGTATCTTTAATGAAACAGTTTAATAATGTTCATATTATCATATCCATATTATTGAATGTAAGTTTTCCAGGACAAAGGTTTCAAGATTTTGTTATCACACGCCTACAATAATCTCATAGCAACGCCTGTAAGTGAGTTGCTATATGAATAATATAAGGCGTGCGCTAGATATCTTACAATATATTAACGTAATAAATAATATCGTTGTAATTTTAGCCCCTAGGAATATCACTTAAGATGTTATATTATAACCATTTATGATAGACAGCTAGTTAGCACTGTCTAACGGTTACACAAAGAATGTTTAGATGAATTCAATAACTTGGGAGTATTAGTGTGTCTGCCTCGTTTATTTAAAAATAATCAATATTTTCCATTGTTTTAAAATTAGTTAGTCTAGACCAGCTACGTAGACAAGATCATCTAACATTTTTTAATGTTACGTTAAAATTAAATAACAACTCTATTTTTTTCGAAGTGGCGAACGGCTTCATACCATGTCGCGCGTTTTCCAATTTCAATAAAAATGTTATAAATATAATAATATCGAATGATATTATTCGATATTATTATATTTGTAACCACCTAAGAAGTAAACTTAAAACTTTTCAGATACAAGAAGAATTAAGGTGATTTTGTTAACTTTTAATAGATTATTTATTTTTATTAGTATCATGTAATGACTAAAAACAGACCTTTTTTACTTGTTTAAAAATAAATATTAAATAGCCGGTAAAAAATAATTGCTAAAGGAGTAATAAGCAAGCCATCACAATTTATCAGTGCATAAACGACGTTCTGAGGTCCCGGACGTGAGAGGTCCCGGTCCCTCCCGCGCCTTCTATCACTCAATGTCAGACCTCTTATTTATCACTACATAACCTTACCTCTGGAATATTCGAGAATGTCTATTTTCGTAATCCTCCGTATTTCGCACTTGAGACAAATGGTTATTCTATTTTGATGTTTAGTTCAAAGTCTACGAGATAGTAGGTTTAAGTTTACTTTGTTTGACATTCAGGCTGATCTTCTACATTAATATTATGAAGAAGAGGAACGATTTGTACTTTTATATCCAACGAATAAACATAAAACTAAGGGACCGATAAAAAAAAAATTGCCGGTGCAAAGCTATATTGATCCTGACTCGGTCAGGCTAAACTTACTAAACTAACCTAATTTGACAGTTCTAAAATTGTCTTTTCTCTTTTTGTTTCTACACGAGAGAAAAGAAGAGAAAAGGGTAGGTATAATTTTAGGAACTTTTAGTTTAGTCAGTGTGCCTGCCCGAATCGGGGTCATTATCACTAAGTAACACAGATTATATTTATAACCAGAAAAAATTATAGAGCCTTAAAATTCCAAACTAAAACTAACATTAGATGTAATAAATAAGCCATAAAATGTTTTCAATAGATGAAAGCTCAAATTTTAATAAACAAAGTAAATAAGTATGTAAGTGTAAAATAAAACTCAAGACCGTCACATTTCTACGTATGTACAATTATGTTCACGGTTGTTTTTTCTAGTGAAATATTACAACTTCAAAAGCCTCTTTTACACCGTAGCGAAATTCATTGTCAAAAACCTTTTTTGATAAGCAGTTACTTACTTATATACAAATAAGTACTATTTTCGCTTAATCCTGATACTAAAGCGAGAAATCAAAAGAAAATTTTTAGGTTTACGAAGTGAATTTCTTCCTAAGCATCACCACACCTCACAATAAATATCTCACTAAATCTCTACCTCTGACTTCTTCTACGGCAAACGACATTCTCGGGAATTTCCCCGAGAGTTAACATTTAGTGACTCTTTAAGGTTGTGTTCTTGTGAGTGGACACTTGAAAACACTATACATTTAACAAAATGAATTAAATTGATTTGAGATCGTTTCCCAGCAGTAAGAAAAATTACTTATTAATACCGACTTCAAAAAATAAGTCAGTGTTGTAAGTGGCGTCTTATTTTACAGATTTCAGAGATGTATGTGACCACGTATACATTTTATCACAATCGATCCAGTCAGTGGTTTCGTTTGTTAATCTGAATAACTAACAAGATTTAAAGTATTTTAAAGTATTTATTTCTAAAAACACAGTAGGTATTTGTACATAAAAGAAGGAAAGAAAGAAGGAACAAACTAAATTACAAAATACGAGTAATTATGACAATCCTTAGCCTCAGTTACCTAAGCTAGGCCAGAGCCTGTGATATAGGTACCTGCGCTTCCGACATTGGTCTATATTTTAATGTAACCTATTAATTATAGGCTAGGGGTATAATAAGTCAAAAATAAGGATTTATATATACTCATACTACTAAATAACAACATTTACTAAGGGACCAACAGAATTCGAGAACAAATTCAGAACCTGCCGAATTGAAGTTTTAGGTTTTACTTTTTTAATTTTTATATCAGGTAATTTAAAATACAAAGATCCAGACTGGAATGTGGAACGAGCGCAAATTATTTTTAGAAATATCGCAACGTATAGTGAAAGCGACATGTCACCGGAATGCTGGATATTATTTTGGTTAATAATGTAGCATTTGCATTCAACGTGGCAATGCAGCCAGCATTTTCCTTCTACTGGGGGTTGATTATTAGATTAGTATAACTGATTATTTATAACTGAATGTTTTTTCCTTTGTTTTGTGTTTTAATAAACTATCTTTTAAATAAATAACATTCACTAATTCCCGCCATCAGTTACAGTTTTTTCACCAAGCATGTTCTTTCGGTGTAAATAACGGCACGTGGAAAAAAGTAGAGGCATTTCCGACAAGTATTTTTATGAACCATAGTCCGCATGCTATATTCCCAAGTTCACTATGTTACTTGCTATATTTCTTGAGACCTTGGTTTATGAGAGAGTATTTTCTTTATCCTCTCTTATTGCATTTCACCTGACGATTTAGTTTCGTGTTAGTAATAAAAGTAACGTTCGGTTCTGTTGGAATTGCGATCTTTTCCACTGTACGGCATTCCTTTTTATTTTCGTATTTGCTGCCGTTTTTGCAATATGTTTCATTTTTATATGAAGTTTATATTTCTGCTTATATCTGCCGTGTTTGTAGTGTCTTTGTGTGAATGATGCAATTGAAGCAGGGCTTGAATTGAGAATGATAGATATGAATGGAGAGCAAACAAACTTTGTAAAATTTTTCATTGTAAACTGTTTTTAACACTTACTTGTTCTTCATTCAGCGACTTTACAGATATAGGGTGAGGTGAGGCGTTGTAAGTAAGATGTTAGTGCGCGTGATAGTATGCATACACTATCACAGCTTTGCATATTTTGTTTTTGGTTATTTGCATGTTAAGAAAAAATATTGTACATATAAATTAAAGATCATTTTAAGATACCATGTCAGAATTCCAAGGTACTTTTAAAAAAAATTAGGGTTACTCACAGGTATTTGACTTTCAGAAACTTTCAACCAAAATCTTCTCCCATATTTTCCCTAGCTGTGATAGTTGGAGCCAAAAAGCTATCTATATATTAAAACTAGCTAAACAGCTCCGTAAAGTAGTGAAACAGCTTCGGGCGAAGGCTTTACTCACATCGATTTGGCTGCTGCTTGACCTGCCGCCACATTAACTGTTCGGAGCATTTGATTTGGATGACATACATTGCGGTGTTTAAAAAGTAAAATTTTAAATTTTAAACATGACATCATCATTTTAGCGATATGGCCGCCTCTTGTGACACTATATGTAATTGTCCTGTATATTTGATGTTTTTGTGTCTGCAATAAATAGTTTATTCATTCATTCATCGTTTCGCCATTTCGTGGCGGTGGCCATCTTGAATTTGAAATGTATGATAGTGTAGTATACTATTCTATTATTCAAGCCTTTTTATTTGGTATTTATATTGAGGGAATTGTAATAAAATATCTAGTCTGCCGTTTGGTGGCAGCAGCCATCTTGGACCGATTTTCATCAATTATAACTAAGAACAATTGCATTTAGTTTTTCCTTCAAACAAAGAAATAATCATAATCAGTTCATCTGTTTAGTCATAAGTTCAGTTCATAAGTTTAACATAAGTTAAAGCCCGTTGGTGTTTATCTAACACCCCGTTATTTGTTATTGTCCTATGCTACTGTCCACTCCTTCACAGGATAAGTGCAAGGAGGATAGAATTCGATTCATTAAGTAAAGATTTTTTTTCAATATGATTTGTTATTTGAAATTTGGTTTAAATGATATTATTTACTATTCACCTGGGTAATTTAACTCCAAAGTGAACAAATTCCACCGAATTTGTCGCCACGAATCACCTAGATGATGTTATCCAAACGCAATAAGTCCAAGATGAATTGAGGACACTTTTTTTTCACTTAGAGCAGTTCATTCAGGTGATATTACCATGGAATATACCTTTTAATTTGTTCTTGTTACTCTATAGTAACTAGAACAAATTAAAAGGTAGAATAACTTTCAGAATAGTAGATTATTGATTAGAATAATGATATATAAGCAGTGTATGTACTAGATGATTTTTGTCCTCAGCACTCCTTATCTCATTTTAGACTCTTCCAATTTTCAAATTCATGTAAAAATCATGTTGTAAAAAAAATAATCAAACACATGTTAGTTTTCTAAATAGTATTTGAAATGAGTATAGGAAATCACCCAGCAATGTATACCATCCAACGCTGAAGTTTCATTCTTCTATCTAAAAGAAGCGATCCCCAGTCTTCGAAGTAGCGAAGCAGTGGAACCCTGCCAATGCAACGACATATGCTGGGCGCTTCTTTCGACAATGCTTGTGCAATTTTCGGCATTGGGTATAGACAATGGGCCATTTTGTCAGAAATATAACAGGAAAGAGTTTTCACTTGGTGTTAAGTTTTACTTAAAGTGTTAAATATTAGATTATGCTAGTGGTAGCGAAGTCGGAAAACCTTTTGACTCACAAACGAAACGCTCGGGTTTAATCCCAGGTACAGGCATGCACCTCCGATTATCCTGCACAGTTAGGCATTTGACCACGGAAGTCAGCAATACTGTAGCCCTAGATGGAGCATGCTTAGTTTTTCACGTATGTGTATATTATAATTAACTAGCTGTGCCCCGCGGTTTTATTGTCGAGATAATAGGAGAACTATTTTTTGAAGTCGGTTAAAAAGTATCCTATGTCCTTTCCCGGGGTCCAACCTACCTGTGCACCAAATTTCATCTAGATCAGTTTAGTAGTTTTGTCGTGAAAGCGAAACAGGCAGACAGACAGAGTTACTTTTGCATTTATAATATTAGTTAGGATTACCACAAGTTTAAGCGGTAAAGGAGAACATCGTGAGGAAACCAGATTGTCGGAGAAGGTTTTGAAGTTCTCAATCCGGAATTTGGCACGCGTGGTGGACTCAGCCCCTTCATAGGAGAGACCCGGGGCCAAGCAGAACGAGGTGCGGTCAGAAGTTTACCTAGTTTATCTAGCTAGCTCGGTCAATGATGACTATAGTGTCCACTTTCGGCTCAGTACACCCTTAACTGATAACCCTGTTTATCAGGAGAAACATAGTCTGAAACCCAAAATGCCGTATACCTATCAAATAACACAAATCTAACAGACGAACTTCAATTTCTCGAACTGAATATCAAATACATATTCAAATATTACCTCCAACATCTACGTCGGAAGCCACGTTACGACATAACAAACCGTAAACTAAACGTATTCTAAACGTAAACCAAACGTTAACATGGTTAACTGAATCACTGATATTTACTTTTCCTAACGTCGAGTATTTAATTTTAACTTGTAGATATTTCTGCTTTCTTGCAATAGATGTATAATTAAAGTGTTAGATCGGAGGCTTTGTTACTACGCCCATTGACACACGTTTGGTGACCATAACTAAATTTTGAATTCAAATATTTTATTATTATTATTAAGTAAACTGATTAATTATTGTAATTTTTTATTTTAATATTTCTGAAGAAAACCTTTAAAGAAAAATAAACATTGGCCCTAAGACTTTTGACAAATTATATAGTCGACAAAAAATACAATCGAATTGAGTACCTCAATTTTTTGGAAGTCAGCAGAAGAAAAATAAAATTGAAATCGTTTCATACATTCGAGAGTTACAGACACGTCAAAATATCATTAGATAATATTGTTATGTGTGCTGTTGTGTCGAAGTGTTGTAGAATATTATACGATAAAACTTAAAAATGAAATAAAATAAACCGGTGCGCTCCACTCAACATACTCGAATTGACATACCCAAGTAGAGTTAATATTAGATATATTTAAAATTAGATATAACATTATGTTAAGATCTGCATTTAATACGCATTTTAAGCAATAAATATTTTAAGTATTAGATGAGGCCCCGTCATACTTGCGTCGGGGCTTAAATAAGGACGTAGCGATGTAAATAGAAATATAAATATATTTATTTGCAACAGAAAAAATTACTTAGACAAAAACTTAAATCACAATATTATATTACTAAATGCTTTCTGTCACAAACCTGTCCCAACTCAAGACAGTGCCGGCTGAAACAGCCAGCGTTGATCTTCTTTTGGAACCGGGACGTGACGTCACGCACGTCACAATCCGCAGAGTTAATTCTGTCAGTGTGATGTGATGCACAATTTATAAATTTATTGTATGGTCTAAAGAGAGCGGAGCAGTAAGTTGATTGCTCTATGGTTCTCCCGTTCATAATTCTGGGGCATATTTCATGAGCGGCCGGCGGTTAGGGCGTTCGTCATAACGTTATACTGAAAGGTACGGACGTCAAGGTTTCACTACGCACTCATTTAGAAAACGCAGCTTTGCAATGTGATTGAATACACTTTTCTTATAAAAGATTACGAAATTACTAAGAACAACATTAATATGAGGATTTAGATAACCCATAGATTTGGTTCTGATTGTAAAAATGTCATTGCACTACTCTAATCTGTAGGCTTAATTAGAAACGGATTTGGTAATGGAAAGGAAACAAAAGTCTAGAACAAAAAAATAATTGCTATTGGTCTTAATTGCGCCGAGGACAAATATTATACACATAAATAGATGTCGGACCCAATGCGTTATAAAGTCCCTACAAATAGCTATTGATTCATAAAATGTAGTAAAAATTGCATGTAGCAAGAACCTCAAGATGCTTGGGCTAAATATGCACTAAAATCTCAGAAAAAGAATCTTCTCAAAAAAAGGCCGACGCTCTGCCTAAAATGCTATCGTTACAACAAGTGTCTAAAAATCGCCACGTTTTTACCACCTCTGTCCAGCTATTAGCCGTCGCAGTGTAAATTACAGGTATCCATAGACATAGTAAACGAGGATATACGAGAACCACTCGTGTCCGGCGGTCTGCTCTCGAAGTGAGGCTGTAAAATGCTAGGTTTATGTACCGACGGTCTTGCACGGCTTTGGACCGAAATGGTACAGATAACAGTTCCGTTGCTATAGTTCTGTTATATTTTATTGCTAGATGTTGTTTGTGGTGTAAAATGTTGTTTAGTAGATTTATTTTTGCGTTTTTAGTTACAAATGAAACGACTTTTAGTATCTACCGGCGGATTGCTTGACAGTAAGTTTCTTTAAGATTGAAAATGAAAATAAACAAGAAGTTAGAAGCGAGTTCAAAAAACCCGACTGCTAAATCGTTAAACCTGTGTATCATCCTCAATTTATTCCTTTATTTAATTTTGACGTACCCAGTGTCACTGTCATGGCTAAGACGAATCTATTGACACCACTCACATAAAATACGACGAGCCGTTTAGGCTCTAGGGCGTGCCAAAGAAATATACATACATGCAAACTTATATAAATACATACATCCGCACACTCGAGAAACATAACCTTCTTTCTATCGTAGTCAGGTAAAATAATATATACGAGTTGAAATGATGATTGAAAAACGCATTATCACATTTTACCCACTACTACCATTAAATAAACTACTTAAAAATGAAGTACTCGACAAGTTTTGATAATACTTACAAATAATAAGTTCTATGAAAGACAAAAGAATCAGTTGTATCGAGAAACTCGAGAACAGCTAATGGTATCAGAAATAGTATGAGTAGGTAGTGAGTTAAATTATAAGAATGTTATACATCACCTAACTGTCGCCCTAAATAAAACCAAAAATGCTGACGACGTTTCAACCACAAACATTTATCTCCATCACTCTAAACTTAAATTCATATAAAATTCTGTCTTAACTGCTCAGTCAGTTCAACAATTTTGCTGCAAATCATATCCATACATCGCGGGTAGATAAATAAAACTGGGTCAAATTAATAAAGCTGATTCCATTGAATAGACGCCACGAAGACGTGATTTCAAATTGGACTACAAATGGAGACGCATAAAAGTCAATCAATAGAACCATAAATATATTTGGGACGACGTTATCTATTGGGTGGGTCCTTTGATGAATTAAAAACTGGATAGATATAGATTTGAAGAATAAGCTTTTGAAAGCGCGTGTACTATCAATTCTTTTAGGAAAACAAATCTTTTTAAAAATCGATGATTACGGACTTCTATTCCCAGTCGCCGATACATTTGTTTTTCACATTTGATTGAAACTAAAGCACTGAACCGATTTAGATAAGATTACTAGTGTCCGACCGAAAGTTTGGTTTCGTTTTGAGCCGAGTTTCGGCTAAAAATCAAGTTTAGGCAGCAGTTTTGGTTTCGGAAAAAATTGGAAAAAACTTTGGCCAAAACCGAAACTGATTTCGGAAGTTGTCGTGCACTGTTTTCTGAGCTTAGTTTCTTGAGGAAACGCTTTGTCCTTGTTCGTTGCTGTCGTGCGCCGTTCGGATAGCATCGTAGCAACAAAACTTTGTCAGTGCGTTATCGCTTAAGTTTGTCGAACTAACTTAATATACTGTGTGTTCATGTCCCTATTAATGCAGAATAATGGATAAAATGCACCAAAATTTCAGTATTTTAAGGAATTTTATACTTGACCTCGTGAGTTTCGGTTTCGATATCGGCCGGAAAACCAGTTCCGGTCGGACTCTAAAGATTACGTGAGACATGAGATACCTATACTACTCTTCAAGCAAAAACAATATTATTTTTAAATTGCTTCAGCCGTTACTAAGATATAGATAAACAAATTTATTTATAAAGACATACGGACGGATAGCGAAATCCTAATAAAAAATTTAAAAACGGGTTTTTACACTCTGCCACAAAAAAGCGAGTTACATTTTTTTAAATACAAGATGGCCGCCATTATAGAATGGCGAAAACAGAGATACAATACAATACAATATTTCTTTATTGCACACCAAAAACAATTGTCTTATTGTATATTACAATAAGACATAAACAAAAACAAAACATCAGTAGTACATTGGGCGGCCTTATCGCCTAAAGCAATTTCTCCCAGGCAACCTTGGGATGGATCGGAGACTAAGTGGAAATAATCACGTCGGTGGTGCATCAATAGCAAAAATAGAGAAAAGGCATACGTAGTACAAATACTGTACTGCAAAAAAACAACAAAATAAAATATATTTTAAAATTAATCAACACACATAATTAATACATACCTATACACACATTTCTTACTCGCAATAATCATTCATAAATAAATGTTCCGGTTAATTTAAGGAGATATAATGATATATATGAGGGATATTTAAATTTTAAATTTGACTTCTACTTATTTCTATGCCATGCCTTATCTTCTCTGTAAGAATATCCAAGGATACGCTGAATTTTAGTGCGATATTTGTGTGGAGTTTAGAATGTGAATAGATTATTCCGATGTCAGTTTAGATTTGTATGAGAGAGAGAAATAAGATAACGTATCTACTCTTACTGATCACACGATGGAGTGAGAAAACGAAATTTTAGTGCAATTGCAAGAGTTATTGTGATCCTTGCTTTTCTACTCTTGTTACCAACTTCCCAGGAGAAAGTCCTTAATTCGACTGGTATGTTTTTTTACATATGTTTATTACCTGACTTCACGGAAACGTTAAACCGAGTTAAACAATTTTTTTTTTGTTTCAAAGAGTTTAACTATTTAAGTGGTCTCATTTAAATTTTATCAAATCGATCCAGAAGTTTTTGATTTTGAAATCGAAATAACTGAAAAAGTTTTATCTGCGCCTTTCGAAACGGAAAGAAAAATTGCCAGATTCTAAACATTGCTTAAAAAAAGAATATTTATAGATATTTTATAATTTATAAAATTAAATCAGTTAAAAATAAAACGGTTGCACTTCTCACGTCAACTTCGTTTTATTTCTCAAGCCTTCCCAAGCAAATACAAAGAGCTTAACTCTGAGATATATTATCTAGCTAAAAGCCAAGAAAATTTGCCCACCGGGTATATTTACCAGCTACCCTCGCACTATTTCTTTTCCGTTACACTATATGTGAAATTAAAATTGGCCTCAGGCCAATATAATCTTATAGTGGCAGTGTATTTATCACTAGATAAGGCAACGGGCATGCATATTACGTAAAGTGGGGGCGGTGTAAAATATAAGTAGCTTTCAAGTGCTTCTACTGCATGCTTTTTGGGGATATTTATTTTGTTTTTAGAACTGTGCTTTGTTGGGTATAGTGCACGGCATTATTCTTGATCCAAAAGCGACGTAGTGGGGATATTTCCGTGCATAAGCACTTCTTACTGGAATCACAGATCGCGTCATGGCGAATTCCCTGCCGCGAACTCATTCACGCGCTACAGTGACCTAAACTGCCACCTATTCCTATGTCAGTGGTCCAAGTTGTTAGCCGGGAACTTTACTTCGTTTTTTTAGGAGTGTTTAGACTTTAGAGGTTCAAGGGGATCTTGCACTGCGTCTGCGAATATTATTTCCCGAGTTGGACATAGTTCTCTCCTGCTTTTTCTCGTATTATTTTTATGTTTTCCGATTTTAATGATGTCAGTACCCATACTTTGCAGGTGATTTCGAATTGTTTTGGTCAAAATCAATTTAATTTTTAATTGTCCATTGAGGCATTAGTCATAGTTTTTGAGCATTAAGTTTCAAAAACTTAAAAAAAAATATAGGTATTTGTCAAATTACGACACTACCTTGACTAAATCATAAGTGCCCCCAACCTGCATTTTCATAATATTTATTAATTATTAACACTTAATAAATATTATGAAATCAAAATCTTTAAAATCCTACTACATAAATAGACACGCAATAATAAATTTGAAGGTTTTACGATTTTCACAAGTAGACTATTAAAACGCTATACCTAGAAAAGGAAAAATCAGTACATATGTTTATAATTATTATTATCAGCCAGAAGCTATCCACCGTTGAACATAGGCCTAACCTGAAACACTATTCCGAACGACAAACTGCCAACTGCATCCACTATTTATTTTTGACTTTTACTATATCGTTAGCCCACCTAGTGGGAAACTGTCTTCCGGTTCGTGAATGCCAGTTAAAAACTTTCTTACTCATCGAATTATCATTATCACATCAATGATTAAAGTCTTTCTTATCAGTAGATTAGAGCATGGATCAAAATGTATAGATATAAAACGTAATCTATAAAAAATAACGACAATCACAGCAAGAGTAATACATTTTATTTTATCGTATTAAATAGGTAATGTAAGAACTATTTTAAAAGAAATGATATATTTCTTGTACAGGCATTTGACCAGAAGTTTACACGACCACGGAAGTAAGCAATACTGTAGCCCTAGATGAAGCATGCCATGGAATACACGGGCTCTCAAGGAAGGCTCTGTTAGGTGCTTGGCGACAAATTTTACAACTTGAGGCTGTAGCTAGCCAAGTAAGCGATAGGAAACACCCTATCGCCAAGTTCACTGGTAGCTCAGGTTTTTTTTTTAATGTTTCATGGGATCGAACCTCGTACCACGGCAATCGACCCCACTAACCACTCGACCATCATTGCTACATAAAATGACATAATTGAACACTTTTTTTCCAAAAACTAGAAGATAATTTGACAATGATTTTCCTGGGTCTAATCTGCAGCACGCTTGCCTAGAAGAAACAGTTTTAATCGAAACATAATAAATATGATCACACAAATCATTTATTGGTTACTACCAATAAACCTTAGAGACTCGCAAATTATTTCTTGCGTCTGTCAGTTCGTATGATTGGTATTTTACCCTTGAAACTAGGTCGAATATAAAAAAGTCAAAAACTCGAATCGAGCATATTTATACGTAACCGTAAAACTAATGAAATATTTATGTAATTTATTTATTTTAGTAAGTTATAGACACAGCTTGCGTAATTGATTTTTTAATGTTGGATTTTTGTGGTTGCGAGGTCAAAAATACACAGAATATGTATGATTATAACCATGCATTTAGTTCGCATAATTAAAATAAACATAGCATTATTTCAGCAGATTTTTGTTCTATGTTTAATAATCTCGCTAAATACTGAGCATCGTTAAACTGTAAGTACTCCAAACAAAACTGCAACGTCATATTTCCGAGCGTGACGTAAGCGTTGCAATAAAAATTATATACTATCCCATTTAGAGATGAGACAGCTGGCGAGAATCCAATACAATTATGCCGCGCAAGTGAACCCTGTGAGATGACATAGATCACTAGAGATGTCTACCTCTATTGAAATTCAGATTTCATATTTTATTGCTTCCATTGAGTCATACAGATGTTAAAAATACATAAAATAATAGTAGAATGGACCCCGTCGGGTGCAGCAAGTAGGTAGGAGGGAGGGGGATATTGAATACGAAATATAGATAAGCTAAAATATTATACTAATTAATTAAATTTGAATTGAATATTAGTTTCTGGAAATTTATTTAAGTATTTGCCAATTTAGTAGTAGGCTTTGTTAATTAAAAACTGTTTAAGAGATCGCGTTGTTTTAAGGACATTTTCCTATATATTTTATATCGTCAGGTAGTTTAATGAATTCATTTATAGCCATGACCAAAGTAGAATTTCCGGGCAGTAGTATTATAGTAGGGGAGCCCAGGAGGGGATTTTGTGACATACTCGAGCGTGGCAGATTAACACATGGGAGATTCCTTGGGTCCTGTTGAGTGTATCTACCAAATATAAGCTCTCAATACAGAGCCGAGCTAATAGAGCAGCCCGCAAAATATTAAAAAAAAACTTTGTTTGCCTGAAATAATCAAATGCGTCAGATTAACATACGGTAGATTTATTACTAGCTAAACAGTGTGCATGTCAATAATTAAATGATTTGAGTGGAATTTTAGGGAGTGGGAGGATTTCTTTTTTCTTAACTATTTTCAACCTGTGTGGCCACCCCCACCATGCAAATTGTCAGTTTAACATATATTTGTTATCAGAAGCATGATGATAGAAAATATTATAATCTGACACGCTCGAACATTTACATGTTTTGATTTCCTTAGAAAAAAAAAGATATCCTTCTAGATGCTTCCTCCACCACTAAAATGGGAAACCCCTATAATATTTTCTACTTCCTATCATCCAAGCTTTGCAACGCAATACGTCTCTATGACGCACGAGTAAATCCCCATTTAGCATCGTGGGCTCCCCTACTATTATAACTCTAGTCTCTGAGTAGGTATTATTACCGGAATTAAGAAAAGAGGAAGTTCTCAATTTATAGTTTTTTTTTTCATTGTTTTTTTTTAATAACTTTAAAGTTACGAGTAACGAAACAGAATTAAAATATTGAAACTAATACGTTTATTATTCTTTATTCATTCTTCTCTTTTTGTAAAAATCCTTCGTTTGAATGAAGGTAATGTAAGTACATAAATCTTAAGTTAACTAGATATAATACATAAAAATAGTAAAAAACCGATTACAATTTTTCAGTTATATAAATTCATAAACTAATTTATATAACTGAAAAATTGTAATCGGTTTTTTACTATTTTTATGTATTATTTTAAAGTATTGTTACGATTGGCGCAACTAGTACAAATGAATTTTATTTAGAAAAATAACTTCAAAAATTTAAGAAAACTAGTTTCACCCCTGATGAAGTTCACGGAAAGTAAACAAAACTATAGTTGGACCTTTCCAACAATCAGGTACGCCTGAAAACCCGTTGTCTTAAACAATAGTATTGAATTTTTCGTCGATGAGAATTTTATTTTTTGTGGATTTCTTATTATTCTGTTCATATTTAACAGTAGGACCACAGCTGCTCGTGACTGACATTGAAGAACTATTGGCTTGTTCGTTGCTAGGCAATGAATATATCGATTTTATAAATTCAAATCGTAATGGCTGCGGTTAATAATTCTCGAGACGTATTATGTCAACTTGCATGCAAAACAATTACGGAGCTTTTTTGCTATAGAAGTGGGTAAATTAAATAACTAGTAAAAATGGACAAGAGATTTTTATATTTATTATCTTAATCATATCTTAATCGTAAAACTTAGATCAATAATTTATTAGAAATTATAGTGACAGCCTGTAAGACAAAGTGACATTCGCACGAAAGACTGCAAAAGAAGGAGGGTTACGTTATCCAAATGTATGTATGTATGTTTCTTTGGCACGCCATAGAGCTTAAATAACTTGTCGTATTTTTATGTCAGTGGTGTCAATAGATTTGTATTTACCTGCAGATGGTAATATGCTATACTAGCGGCAGCCCGAGATTTCACTTGTTAAGATATGTGGGTCTAAAATGTCACTGTTAACCAGTTATTTTATCAATTTGTATTCTACTCTAAAACAATATCTATATATATAAAAGAAAGTCGTGTTAGTTACACTGTTTATAACTCAAGATCGGCTGAACTAATTTGACTGAAAATTGGCGAGGAGGTAGCTTAGAACCAGAAGTAAGAAATATGATACTTTTTAACTGACTTCAAAAAAAGTAGTTCGATATTAGTTTTAGTTTGTTTTAGTTTTAGTAGAACAACGCGGGTGAAACCGCGGGACACAGCTAGTTATTTATAAAAAAGGTACTCATCAAATCATTCCTGAAGGAAACCACAAACCTTCAGAGTGAAAAAGTTTGTTTGTGCCTACAGTTTTTGTGTAATGTATTAAGTTCCTTCCATTCACAGGTTACCTGGATGGAATTAATTTATTCAATAAAGTCATCCAGTGAACCAATTGTATTTATGCATATATTTTATTGCTGTATCTTTTGCATTAATACTAAAATGAGGCCAACACGTACCAATCTCTGGCTCTTGCAGTTTTACAAAACGCTGCATCGATTACATACATTGATTTCATACATTTCAATACAATTATTATGAATCAACCAAACAAGAATAGGTTTAGGTAAATAGGATTTAGGTATACGATAAATATTTCGGTCAACGGTTTAAACACAATTAATGTATGTGAAGTAAAAACAATGTCATGTAATTATAATATTACAGTGAAGAAAGTTAAAAATAATTTAAGTAGACTGGCCGGTCGGCGCAGCTGGTTGCGGGTTCGATCGGGTTGCCCCATATAAAATAATAACAATTTACAGTTTGGTATAATTTAAGAGAAAAATTAACATTACGTCTACATTATCGCAAGAACGAAATTTCTTGCGGACAAACATCCATACATACAAATTACAAACATACAAACTGACAAACAAAAAAAAAAAACATTTTTCCAGACTCGAAGCAGTGACGCTTCGCTCGGTCGGTCAATGAAACAGCTGATTTTTGTTTTTCGAATTCAGAGAGAAAGTGTTTTCTTAGGGTATATAGAGACTCCTTTCGGCTTAGCACACCCTACACTACACAAAGATTGCAACTGCCTAAACTACAAAAATGTTTCAAACACATGCAGCTGCAACGTATAGGCTAGTTCGCAAAAACAATTAAACCAGGCATGGAGTTGGTACTCGGCGAAGCCTCCATGCCTGGTTTACTTTTGAACTGTGTTCAAATTGAAAGAAAACCCGGCTTGTATCTACGATCCGGCCGAAGTCGCCCACGTTTTATTTAGTTGCCCTGCTAATTCTAACGAGATTTCTCCTCGAACAAAAACTGAACGTAATCCTTTCAAAAGAAACGTCTCTTCAAATTTTATCAAATAAATACAGGGTTGTTGGCTAGGGATGTACTAATCGAAAGGAGGCCACTGTATCCATTCTAAGGAACAACTTTCACTATGGGACCAACTCTGAATTCGTGAAAAATGATCAGCTGTTTCATACATTTTGTCAACGACCTATCAACTTTTTGTATGGAACAGCTGTTTCTCGAATTAAGAATTGGTCCCATAGTGAAAGTTGTTCCTTAGGGTGGGTACAGTGAACCTCTTTCCGCTTAGTAGACCCCTAACCGATAACCCTTCATATAAATAGTGACTTCATACAATATCGTATAAACATAGCTGGAATAACAATGAAACGTAATAAAACAAGGAATTAATAATAATGCTGGAAAGAATAAGATGGTATATACAAGATATTTAGTGTTTTTCCTATTCTTTAGTGTGTATATACCATCTTATTGTATATGGATTTCCGCAAGGTGACGCCTGACTCCATCAATTAATGCTGGAAAGCTTACATTCAGTTATGATCCTATTCCAACACCAAATGAATCAACCTTTGATGAACTAGGAGAATAAAATTAACTGCCATAAACAAATTTAGTAAAAATATGATTAAAAAGTGTCCGACCGAAAGTTCGGTTTCGGTTTCGGCCAAGTTTCAGCGGCAGTTTCGGTTTCGGTCAAAATTGGCAAACGTTTGCCGAAACTGCTGAAAAGCTCCGTAGCAACAAAACTTAGTCAATGCGTTATCGCTTAAGTTTGTTGAACAAACTTAATATACTGTGTTTTCATTTCATGTCCCAATTAATGCAGAATAATGGCAAAAAAATGCACCAAATTTCAATATTTTAAGAAATTTTATACTTGACCACGTGAGTTTCGGTTTCGGTTTCGGCCGGGAAACCAGTTTCGGTCGGACTCTATAAAAACGTCCCATATCTTTTTCGTCAGTGGGGCACTGGACCTTTATAAAAAATGATTATCCAAGATAATCTTACTACAGGACGATCGAGAGGTTTAAGCAAAAGATGGCTGCTTAAATAAATAACAAAGCTAATCGTCTATTGTCTAGAACTAGTCTATAGTTTACTCAAAACAACTTCAAATTGAATAATCAAAACGCACGCGTACTTTGAACGCTTATCAATGACTCGATTACAATACTAAGTGAACGTACCTTAATGATTGTTGATGCGTTAGTGCCTTAGCAACCCAGTGTTGGATCGAGTCGTGCAAAGCGCAGTAGTGTCGTGATTTTAGCTGGTGGAAAATAAATTGTATGCTCTACAGAATAAGGTAGGTTTTGCTTTAACTTAATTTTTGTTATGTTTCGTAAAAATTGCCTCCTAAAAGGCTTACAAATATTAATGAAACTTAAAATTAAATTGATTTTCTTCAGTGTTTATTGGCGTAAAATTAATAGGCATCTTCTACTTCGATTTTACTTATAATATGATGTCGTTCTTGAGATCAAAGGTTGCTTAGTTTTAATAAAAAACGTAGGTACTTAAAGTTGCTTTATAATCGTCTAAAATTAAACTTCGGTAAAATAATAATGCTATTTATGTTGATCACGTGATTTTTTTAAATGTTTCCCATAATTATGTAAGAACAATTGAAGATTAAAAATTCCGATAACTTTACCTGTGGTCACTTGTTAAAGTTAAAGTATAAATATAGAATGGAAAAAAAAAATTGGTGTTGGTATACAGAGTTATACAGTGTAACGTACTAAGCCGAAAAGGGAGCCATGTGATTATCATTATTATTAATTCTCATTATGGGACTAACACCAAATTAGGAAAAAAAATTGCAGCATCATAAAAACATATAAAGTAAGACTAATTTATATTATAGTGATTATATACTTTACTTCGGCAGGCATCGATAACAGTTTTTCGGTTTCTTCGATTTAAAAATAAAACGAATGGACCCATAATTGTACATATTCAAATGGAACCACTTCTGAGGTGAATATTAAATATATGTTCATCCTTTCCTTCATACAAAAAAGAATTATGATCTAATCGTTTCTGATAAATTAATTAACAAACAATTTAAAAAATGGTCAAATTGAGTAGGTATTACTTCTTTTTGGGAAATCGATAAAAAAGGTCTTATCTATCGTCCTACGATTACATGTAAGGCCCATAGAATTATTTGTTGAAATTCCGAGTTGGTCCCATACTTTAACTGACTGCCCAAGCTCCTCATGTCTAAAGATGTCCTTAGTGTCTTTTCGTCTGATGATCAACCAGTACGACGTTATTTTTTTCGCAAATTGCCGAGGACTATACAACCAAGGAGGTATAGAACTGGGCTTTATAGTGAAAGTTGGTTGTCATCACGAGTGCAGTGACCCCCAGCTCAGCAAACTCCTAACAAATAACCCTATATACAAGTATACGGCATTGACCTTGATCGTACAGTTTTGTATAAAAATAAAAGCGCATTCACCTGTTCTGTTCTGACTGACTGTGACCCATTGATTATTGTCCGGTTATGTCGAAGGTTTTTTCGATATTTTAAATGAAGTCCAAGAAAATAAGTAATTCTACGAATAGTTAACCTCGAAAGCCCACTTTTTTGCGACCTCAACAAATGCTTGACCGTATATGTACCTTTTTATCGTATTTTTTTTAAAGTAATTAATAATTCATAATATTTTCTGTCTGTTTATAAACGATATTATATATGTGTTTTGCTCTTTATATAAATTTCATAATGATATACAAAA
The DNA here is from genome assembly GCA_947049295.1 of Ligdia adustata. Lineage (NCBI taxonomy): Eukaryota > Metazoa > Arthropoda > Insecta > Lepidoptera > Geometridae > Ligdia > Ligdia adustata. The sequence continues at coordinate 2,183,515 of OX346221.1, forward strand.
AAATTGTACTCGATGTTGTTGTTAAAATATTGTTAGCTAGCTGAGCTCCGTAACGGATCTCTAATTTTTATAGACTGTGTCACTCCGTAATAATGTAGCTTTCTAACGGCGAAAGAATTTTTGAAATCAGATTTAAGTTTTTTCGTTACAATACAAATCTTTCCTTGTTATAGCATAGATGAAAAAAAAATGATATGGTTTCAGTTTCAGTTCGTTTTTATTTATTTACATATTAGAAAAATGAATGAGTAAATAGGATTAAAACAATACAACTTACATAAATAGGTAAGCATGTTAACTAAATTACCCGTTCTGACTCAGTCCCGGAGCAAAGGTGCCCATAACACTGGCGGCATTACCGCGCTGTATGGCTATGGCCAACCTTTGTACCAAGAAAGAGCCAGAACGGGAGTCAATTAGAAAAATTAAAAATATAAACGTAAAAAATATAAAAATATAAAAATAAATTATACACTTATAAATAGTCAAATGGAATTAAATATATACAAAAAAGAGAAAAATATGTCTTAACAAAAGATGTTTTTCTTAATTGCCAATTTTTTTACTAATAATCTTTGGACTGTGTAATAATCTTTGGATCCTGTTTAGTTAAATAAACAAGTTATTACCAAATAGCTCAGTATTTTTATGTGGCTAACAATTATTATAGCAATCACCAATCAGTAGGATCATTATCTCGATAAATGCCAAATCTATTCTGAATAGACGATTTTGTAAGGTTTTTCTTTAAAATAATACAACATAATCATCGCTAATCAACTACCTACATCTCGTAACTGACCACAAATTTTTATTTGACACAGAAATAATAGTGTATACACAACTTAAAAATAATAAGAACTTAATAACAAGAGAGCTCCTTCTCCTTCAAGAGAACTCATTCCTTGCTCAAAGAATTTCAGTGGCTATTCAACGCGGGAATGCAGCCAGCGTTCTTGGGACTCTGCCACACGGACATCATTTTTTTTACAGGTTTTTAATCGTTTTATTTACAGTTTAGGTTCTTTTTAGGTTACTTTGTATATAGTTTAGTAAGAGTGTTTTAGATTAGTGTTAGAGATTTCTGTTTTATTTTAGTTTTTGTCAATAAATATTTTTATAAATTAAAAAATAAGAAAACTGCTTTCTGTCACAAGCCGGTTCTAACTTAACATAATGCTGGCTGAAACAACCGAGAGGTGATGATACCTATACATGATAGTCGTACCTATACATGAGTATTCACTCGTGAAGAAGAATATTGGCTTATATTTACTATTGTTCCTGTTTTATTTTCAACAGTAAGTCAATCAACTAGATACGAATTTCACAACGACGATAGTTTCTTGTGCAAAACTATACGCAACCGCCTAGCGTAGGTACTAAATGAAAAGTACAAGTTGTGCAAAAATAAGTAAAAATATGCCACCATTTTAAAGCAGCCGCCATCTTGAACTGATTTTCATTAAAACATATCTAAAAACACTTCCGACTGACGGACGATACAGTGCAAACATAAGAAAAAACAAATTCTGTCCATCCGTTCAGGATGATGCCACCATTGATGAGAAACATTGACTGACATGACAAATTTATGATACTCCGTTGTTTATGCATCGGAAGTTAAAAATATAACTGCACATGTTTTTCGACGTTACTTAAAACAAACATAAACCTGGGCTAAACACCCGTTTACTTATTAAACAGGGGATAGTGCCGTACACCGCTAAACGTTGTAACCCGACCCGACCGAAAACCTCTTCGTAATAAATTATGTCGGTTAAATTTTTAGAGCTGCCTGAATATTAGAGATGCGCGTTTTAGTGCCGGTAAATAAAAGGAAATAGACCTGTCAGAGGTTTAGTGCGCGCTTTAATTATCTGCGAGATATAGTAGGAAAGGTTGTCGAGGTTTGGGTAGCCGAGTGGTTCAAAATTTAATTGTTTTTTAACTGAATTCATAATAAGAAGAGATTCTCTTCTTCGATGTAACCAGTATTTTAATAGAATAGAGTTTATAAAAAGAAATTTTATGTTTTTCGAGTGTATATGTATTTATGTATATTTCTTTGGCTCGCCCTAGAGCCTAAACGGCTTTTCGTATTATATGTGAGTGATGTCAATAGATTCGTCTTAGTCGTGAGAGTGATAGTGAGTGCATCTAAATAAAATAACAGGTTTAATCATTTAGCATCGGGTGTTTTCGATCTCGCTTCTAACCACTTGTATAAACAATAATAAGCTTGTGCTTGACGACAACTTACCTGGTGTAAAGAGACGATGCGGTCTAGGATGTAGCACGCTTGCGTAGAAAAATCCGGTCTATGTACGACATGAAAAGACCGAGATTATGGAGAGTAGTTATCGGGAAATTAAAAACACGGAAGATAATTCCACAAACTTTCAGTTTGCACAATAAAAAAAGACGTGGAGTATTTTGTGTGAGTTCAAGGAAACTTGACCATGAACCAGTGGCGTCTTACAAAGGTATCTCTACTTGTCCAATTGTAGAATGAGGATGGGAGAATTAAATCAAGTAGGCAAATCCATGACACACCGAAATGTATCGAAATGTATAAGAAAAAAATCTACAGCTAGATCCGTATAAATTACAAATAGTTTTTTTGTAACGCCAAAAATTAAAAAAAATTAGAACTGCCAGTAATCCAGCAAGTTTCGTCAATAGAGGTCTTATTACCTCGTAGCAAAAATGCTCCGCTCAGTTATGTACCTATAACACAGTGTACTATGAAACCATTATTGAGTCATAGTTTGTTGATCATTTAGATACCTAATATGATCTCAGTATGCTCAGTGCACTCAAGTCAGCTTTGAGTTCGATAGAATAGACGGCAAGAATCGTCGCGCGCGCAAATCGACTCGTATTTTACATATACATTGTTCTCTTTTACTAAAGTTTATTTTAATTGTTCTCCTCGTTCGAAGACGTTCAACTTCACCTAATTATTTAATTATCATATTTTGTTTCGTTACGTGGGAAAGAGTGATTTCAATATTTCCGCCCCAATTTTTTTGAGTGGTTTGTTTCATATTTACTTATTTTTGTTTTATGCGTTGATAAAAATAGGTAGTAAAAATGTTATTGCTAAACGTGCAGAATTAAATGTGAGTGAAGTGGTAAAATAATAAAACAGGTAAATATAGTGGAATTCATAAAATAAGGACAATATTTTAAGCTAGAATAGAATAGATAAAGTTCTACTTTAAAAATTTATCACTAGTAGATAGTATTCTTAATGTTTTTTTTTTATTCGAGAATATCAATCATAATTCAATTCATAACTTGTAGAACTTTAAAAAGACACTTCTTAAGTTACATTTATTAAAAATGTTACATTGAAGTTGTGTTCCATAATAATTCTGATATTGCAATAAAGATGTGTACAAAAGTTGATTTGGCAAATTTAACACGTTGTCATGTTGAGTTTTTTTTTATGTAGTTAAGTATAATTTGGTAAAGTGTTATCGTATCAAAATATAAAAAAAAAAAAAAAGTAATACATAGAACCTTTTGAGTTGTTGTGCAAAATAACCAAATCTATCTATAGCTTCAATTGTATTATAATTCTGTAATTTGAAATAACCCATAGATGGGTTGCCATAAAAATTTACAAAATCTTGATAGTTTTGTATAACGACATTAATAAATACATAAATGACAATATTTTAACAGTCATAATGACTAAAAATTAGTTATGACTATAAAGACGTCTTAATTGCTTAAGTTTACATGACATTAAATATAGATAAATCAATCGAAACTTTTATATTCCGTAGCTTGTCAAAGGCAGGGAAATAAATATTTGACATTGGCAAAAAGAACTGACCGTACAAAGTCTTGTCATTAGATTATAAGAAGAAATAATATAAATTATTCTTTAGCCTTCTATCATATCATATTTAGCAATGTCATGTAGAAAACAAGCGTACAGTGATAAGACTAATCGACTCGGATTAGTTGTTATCTTTTATAACGCCTTTAACACTTATTTAATCTATGACCTACTATCACGCATTGATGCCTAGATTACGTTCTAGTATTAATTTGATAAGAGTTCTTGCGACTTTTGTTTTTTGCATTCTAAATTACCATATTATAATATCTATAATATCAATATTTTAATGTAGCTAGCATACTTGATGCGTTGCTAGTGAATTAAATTATGATTATACAAAGATTTTGATTACTCTTATTTACAATGACTGTTTCAACTCTTGATATATTTATAGAAATTATACGTTGTTCTATTCTTGTTCTATAAGTATGAGAACATGTGCTTTAAATAATACTTACTATTATAAATGTCTAGAGAGATTTGCAATAATAATGACTGCCTTTCCAAACTATTTAGAGATGAAAGGCTCTTGCGTAGAATCTCGCTTACGCGGCGAGCTTATGTAGGTCTTCCGGAACAACTGTGAATTTAAGAAAGTTCAATTCTTAAACTTAAACTTGAGTTCAAAAATTCAAGACATAAAATGTGCTGATTCATACATTTTGTCGGCGACCCATAAACTTTTTGTTTGGAACAGCTGTTTATTATTTCACGAATTCAGGATTGGTGTCATAATGAAAGTTGTGTTTTAGAATGAGTATAGAGACCTTCTTTTGGCCTAGTACACCCCTAACAATAACCCGGTATGGATATTTTTTGTAACATGAAATCCTGAAGTTGTGTTTTAGTGTAGTTGGTACTAATAAGCAAGTAATGAATTAATTCACTGAACAAAATTTTTCTTTATTCCCAATTGCTTTAACGGGGAATCCTCGAATACACAAAAACCTACCAAAGTATCTATTCTAGTAAATACAAAACAAAGTACTTCAATGTAGCAATACCATTAACAAAACCGTGCCAAATACTCAATGAATCGAGTCGTTTATTTCAAATCGGAAACAATTAGTAACATTCGTTTGTGTGTAACTAACTCATATACGGATATGTCAGTAGTGTAATGTGCGTAAACTATAGCTGGGCTGACACTCATGCGTGTTGCTGGTGCTACGTTTTAACGTGGCAGGAGAAAATTATACCTTAAGTTATAGAATAGAATATAATAGAATAGAATATATTTATTACTAGAAAATTTTGCATTTGCATTCAACTTATGCTACGTACTTACTAAACATCAATTAAATTAGAAATATGTTGTAAACCTGCTCCAGGGTCGTCAATTGATTTGTAGCATTCCCCCCCAACAAATATTGGCGGACTGTTATGTGGATGGCAAAGTTAATTAATTATCTTACTTCTAAATTAGATATAAATTTTATTGTGTCACGGTTTTTGTCCCAAATAAATAAAAATAAATTATCAACGAATGCATGCACTTTTAGTTTATTTGTAAGGCAATAACTCTATTTAAAAATGACGTGTTTTATTATCATTTGTTTTATTCATTTATTGTTTTTCTAATGGCATTTTATATTAAAATACCATTAATAAATAATACAATTACTCTAATTAATTCAATTGTTTTATTAACTCAAGTGCATATGGTACTTGAGTATTATGTTTGACGGATAAATATAAATAAATCTGAATCTAAAAAAAACAGATTTTCAGTTTTTATTTTATTTCGCATAACATTGATCAGTTACGAAAGTAAAATTAATGTTTCGTACAACTCATTATTTAGTATTGAAGCAACTTATCGCTCCAAGTTTTTGTATGAGTTAGCGTGTTCGTTATATACATTAGTAGATATACCTAGATACATTAAACTATCTATTAAAATTATTTATTATTTCACGTACAATTACCAAAACTTTTTATGTTAGAAGTGTAGCTTGTCAGATCATTTAATAAATAAAAAAAATTACTAGAAAAAAAAATTTCGACACAAGGTTTTTTCTGTAAGAGACTTGAAATAATTAGGATATTTTTAATGTATATTTTCTTTAATATATGTTCTTTTAAGTTTATCAAGGCCGATATGGATTTATTTTTTATTTGAAATACTTTATTTTAGGAGCAGTCAATCAAAATATTCAATTAATGTAAGTAGAAACAGTTTATTCGAACAAAATTAATATAAAATATGCATACGTATTGAAGATTTTTGTTTTTTGTATGTTTTTGTTACGACATAATTTGGAGTCTCTTATAACTAGTACCTAGTAAACGTTATTAAATTAGTAATATACCTATAAATATTCCAAGAGTAAAATTATATTAGTATGTAGGTCTATGTAGGCGTACAACGAGTAATGAACCTATCATGCTCGTACAGAGGTTATCATCCTATGTACTCAATAAAATAATCTATATAAGTACCTTTAACATATTCCTACCTAACGCTTCAAATATATTTTCGACTTAACATTAATATGACAACCTTTTGACCTATTTCTTTCTAACTGCGCCCTGCGGTTTTACCCGCGGTATGTGATTATTACATGGGAACATTTCAATTTTCAGGGATATAAAGTATAAAGCCTAATACTCTGGATTTTATCCAAATCCGTTAAGACGTTTGAGGTGGAACGAAGGAAGAACAAACAAACACACTTACAGACATACAAACTTTCGTCTTTATAATATTATTGTGATATTGCAATTCTAATTAAATTTTGTTTTACGTGACTATTGAAATTTGCACATAACTGACGCCATTACAAACTTCCTTTTATCTGCCTCCATCAGTGGTCTGCAGGAGATGATAGCTTTTAGGGATAAGGCCGCCATTTTTGGCACAAGATGTGAAATTTGTTTTCCATATTTATATGCCTACAGTAAACATTTTGAGAAAACTTTACTAACTTGAGACAAAAGAAATACAAGACTAGGATTACTAGCAACGCCTATAGCTTGAGCGGCCATAAAAAATATTAATCTTTAACTTCATATAGGTACTTACTGAAAATCACAAGCATTTCATAATATTATTTTAGGACAATCAAATGGCGTAGGTGTGTTTTATCAACATTTTATCAATGATATTAATTTCGATGCGATAAATATTTTATTACAAAAATAATACTTCGATGCTGAGATAACTAGATTACAAAATAAACGTCTAAATTTCTAATATTTTAACCGAGTTCGGCAAAATGATCTCTCGTCTGTCAGTTTGTATGTATGTATGGTTGTTTGTCTGCAAGAAATTACGTACTCGCGCGTAGGTGGTAGTTTCTAAAGTAGTTTCTGCCTAATCTTAACAAAACTACAAAGATCTACAAGCAAAATGGTTGTCGGGTATTTTTTAATTGGGATGTGATTTCTCCCAAAAAGGGAGAAGTAAGTTTGAAAATGCAAAAAATACAAGGAACCTATAAAATTAGATTATATTTTTTGTGCAATAAGGTCCAAAATAATGTGGCTTTCGGGCAGAGATTTGAATCGTAGATGCCATATGCCGACATATTTGGGACTTTGAAATATCATGTATTTAAAACAAGGCACAGTTGTTAGAAGCGACGGCAAAAAAAACCCGATCGCTTAATCTTTAAACCTGTTTATCATCCTTACTTTTTATGTATATGTCATTCTCAGGACTAAGACGAATCTATTGACACCATTCACATAAAAATACGACAAGCCGTTTATACTCAGAATGTGCCAGAGAAATATACATATTTACATACATACATTATTAGAAATCTAGCATGTTTTTTGTATTGTTTTTATTTTTTAAATAGTGTATAAGCAGGTTTTTTATAAAGAGTTGTCTTATCTTATCTTATCTTACATGCATACATAACATACATTCGAAAAACATAACTCTCCTTCTTTCGTAGTCGGGTAAAAAGACACTATTTTCTTTTATATATAAGGTTTTGTCATGCAAATACCAAATGTTTAATGCATCATCCTGTTGATGAACCAAAAAAAATAAAAGAAAGTTTATTATTCTAACTAAATATTTTTAAAGTTGCAAAATTATTGATTTCGCGAGGATACCAGGTTACAAAACTACTAATATTAATTTTATCCCTTATTCTATCGCTCATCACCAATATTACCCTTTACAGTCATCAAGATGGTGCAAGTCAGCAAGCACCTCTTCGACCAGGCGTGTCGGGAAGTAGACTGCCATCTGGTGCTGCATCCATGGAACGAGAGCTGTATAAAAGCGATACCACCGCTTTTTATAGCATCGACCGTCGGCAGCGCAAAGTTTTATGCTGTTGTTTATGCTGTAAGTTAGTTTTATTTAGAAAACTAAACGCGAGTTTCATTCATACTGTTTAAGAAGACGGATTTGTCACGCGTACCTGATTGTTGGAAAGGTCCAACTATAGTTTCGTTCACATTTGGTGAACTTCATCATTGCACCGTCAACGTCATCGTTGAAGACGAAAACGACTCTTTTCATCAATGATGAAGTTCACCGAATGTGAAAGAAACTATAGTTGGACCTTTCCAACAATCAGGTACGCGTGACAAACCCGTCTTCTCAAACAATCTGTAAGTTGGTCATCGTCATCTTCGTGAGTTTAGATGGAGTGGTTTGCTCTAGTGTCTGCGTTTATATGACATGTAAAAACCTCTATCGTGGCTTATTTTTATATATAAAAAAGCAGCAGGCACCAACAGTTCAATATGCACTGAGAAAAATAATAGTTTTGGGTAATTTTAAAATATCGGCGTAAAATATTGTTCAAAATTAAAGAGAAAATAAGTTGCAAAATAATCGAAACTCGCGAATTGAGAATGACGCAGGTTCCAATTGAGAAGGACGCAAGTTCCAATTGAGAAGGACGCAGGTTCCAATTGAGAAGGACGCAAGTTCCAATTCTACCCGTCGTCTTATTTTCGATAATATTTATGATCTTAAGGTGAAATAGATAATTAATTTATATTATTGTTTAAATAATATTATAACATAATCATTCTTATCACCGTTAAAAGATGGTAGCATAATCTTATATTTGATGATATTGGTTTTGTCATTTATGGTTATTAATGATTTCAGAAAAGAAAGTTAGAAAGAAATGTATTTATACCAAAAACTATTTAAACTAACAGAGACTTTGTAATAATGATCTAAGTTACTTGTCACCGGCTCTAACTCAGTATAATGCTGGTTGTAAACAACCAGCGCTGGTCTTCCGTTGGTGCCGACAGGTGACGTCACGCACGCACACAAGCTCGTGCAATGTACATAACATAACATTTAAGGAAAAATATATATATTCCTTTAACGATTGTCATATTATTTTCACAGCCGTTAATTCACTAAAACTTTCAGGCTCAAATAGCGATGCGTGGTAAAAAGATGCTTCGGAAGGAAGAGTGGTTTAAAATGGGCGAATACTACGTCCGGTCTACGTTGTTAGGTCTTTTAGTGACTGCTACTGCGCCCACCATCAGCTGTACTCTAAGGTAAGGTATGTGTTATCTAACGGCAGTTAACTATAGTCTTTATCATTACTCGGTGGAAACTAGTACGTTGACCTTTAACATTTAGTTTTATATTCTCCCGCGAAAACTCAATGCAATGGCAATTCAAAATATCTTGGTTATCAAACCCTGTACATTGGTGGAATTCTATTAACCTGGTACTGAAATAAACGCCCTTAGATACCTCTAACCGATATTAGCCGAAAGAGGATTAAACTATACTTATCAATACGAACAATTTTATTTTGAAAACTAACGCGTGTTTGTTTCATGAATTCATGAAGTTCACCGAATGTGAACGAAACTATAGTTGGACCTTTCCAACAATCAGGTACGCGTGACAAACCCGTCAGCTTAAACAATACTAATACGAACAATTTACATTATAAACAAACCTAAATTTGAAAAAGAAATCCAACTCTTTACAGTTAAAGTTTTTCAGTTATCTAAAAAAAGTTTGAAATAGCTTTTTTTTTCTCTCTTATGCAGAGGTCTCATAGTGAAATTGGTTCATTAATATGTGTATAGCGACTTACTTTTAGCCTAGTACACCCTTAACTAATGACAGTATACAAAGTTCCTTAAGCGTGATGACTAGTAATATATAAACCTAGGACAGACAAACACTTTCAAACTTTATATGCTTAGTAGATAGATTGTATATAGTAATTAAATTATACATTAAATTTTTAGGTTCCTACTAAACCAAAAACTAACAGCATCAATTTAAAAGGAAAGTCAAAAGCAGACTAAAATATATATAACGAGTAAAAAATATACGTTTTTAAATATTAATTAACTACGAGTTTTCTATAACATTAGCATTAGTAAAACTACGATCATATATTATATTATTATTACTATTACCCATTGTTTAATTGTTAAAACCATACTTGTATCGGTACGGCGCCACTCGTTCTCATTATTCGAACTAGATGGCGCTGATACCCTTTAAAACGCGCAAACGACTATTTTGTGATGATATTAGAGTTTTGAACTAAGATTAGAAAGAGATAGAAGTATAATGCGACCTGTGGTATAACTATATTGTTTCATTTGGATTAGGGTTGTGTACATGGTCCTTCGTATAGCCGGTAAAGGCGACACTTGATTGACTGTGTTAAGTTTATTATTATTTTTCCGTGAAATAAGGTAATATATTGACAAAAACTCCAAAAAAACAGGAATTAAAACACTCTTACTAAGGAACTTAAACGTACTTAAAAAGAACCTGAACTTTAAAACTAAATAAAACTTGCCATGGAAACCGGGAGCTCATCTTATTTTCCAAAACTTATCGGAGCGTTTGATCGATTCGACGCGTGACCAGAATGCCGGTTTTTATCTAGCCCAACGTCTAGCATTGCCATTCAGCGTGGTAATGCGGCTAGCATGCTGGCACGCTGCCCTCTAGTGGTGGGTTGGAGCATTTGGATTATCTGTAGATCTTAAATTGTCTATAGGTAATCTTTTTGTTGTCGTAGTTAGTCATTTAGTTTATGTTAATAAAGTCCACTGTAATTAAAATTAAACAAACAGTTCATAAACGGCTAAATTATTCATGCTTAATTGACTTTGTCAAAGTCCAATTAAGATAATATCTTTGTACCTTGAAATTCAAGGTTAAAAAATCATAATGTGAGAAACTTTCAATATAGGAAGTGTTTTTAATTATATGTATTATGTGTTTTTAAATGATGCTGGCAAAATAAATCATCGCATGACGCTGTATTTTAATAAAAGAAAAAGAGCAATTTACACCATAACATTTTATAACCGTTAGATTTCATAGATCGAAAGGTAAAACATGGAAAGCGTTTTGTCTTAGATTTACTCCTAACAAGTCAAAATAATTTTATTTGTGAAAACCTCGACATTTGTAATACCTAGTCATAGTATATATAGTATTCTACTAGTTAAGCCCTTCCCATTCTGCGCTATTTTGTAGCGGCGGCCATGTTGGACCGATGGTCATCAAACATATCTGAGAATACTCCCGAACAATATATCTGTCAAACAAAAAAAATCATAAAAAGTCTGAAATCATCGAAGTAGTTTGACATTTCTGTTTGTGTGTTTGTGTGTCTGTGGCCTCACAGGTCCCATATCAATCAACCGATTAATTTTTTTTTTTTTGTGTAAATGTAAATTAGTCGGAACTGTTCTTAGCTATGTTTAAGGAATCGGTTCAAGATGGCCAACGTCATAAAATGGCAAAAATTTACTTTTGTAATGGGTATTTTTTATGTTACTAACTACACATTTAAAATTTCCAATGTTAATTACTTTATAATAACCCTAATTCGGCCAGTCACACTGACTAAACTAAATCTTCCTAAAATTATTATCCTTTTCTCACTTGTGGAAACAAAAGGAGAGGCCATTTTAGAACTGTCAAATTAGGATAGTTTGCTTTGCGTGAATCGGGGTCAATATTATGATTTTTCTTTTCAGACGCATAATGGGAGACAAATTCACGTATTACACATACCTCTGGGTGCCGTTTGCTCTGAACGGTCTCTTCATATATTTAGAACCCCCAAGCAGAAGGGGGTTGGTGATCAACTTATTTTGCAATTTGGTAAGTGGTTTCAGCTATTTATCTAAATATACGATGTTTCGGTGCATGGAAGCGGGTAAACTTATGTTCTAGGATGAAATGACGGGGCTTAGAAATGACAATATTGGTCTTATTCAAACATATCTATACTAATGACAAAACTGGTCGAATTCTGTACATTAGGTATATTTGGAAAATTTCACTCAGGGGATGTAGTTATCGATGATAAACCAGAATCTGCAACTTTTTCATTTTTCTGTCTGTCTGTATCTTGACTAAGCATCACGCTGAAACTTCTGGATGGATTCAAATGAAACTTGAGATACTTATACTTTGTACTATGATGTAACATTATATTTACATTTTATCTCAGAATTCAAATCTAAAATAATCACAATTGTTGTTTCTGTAAACGGTTTGATATCATGGCATTGGCAGTTAATTGCAGACACAAAAAGAAACAACAGAAAATATAGTGCTACAAGCGGCGGCCTTCCCGCTAAAAAGCGATGTCTTCCAAGTGGATATCAAAGCGCCTCCAATTCACCTGTTTGTGGTTAGGAGATAAATTATTGATTCCAAATTCAAAACAAACACTAAGCCAACCTCTTGTCTCGTTTCCAGTTCATCGAGTACTGGCTGAAAACATTCCAAAGGGCGGGCTATTTGTCCATCACGACGACACAACAGACCCTCATGTTTATGCTGGGCAGCTCTCTCCTTTTCTACCTAATGAGGTTAGAGGGAGATAAAAAAGAGAGAACGCCATTGTTTTGGTGAGTTTTACTAATGTTTATGTATGAGGGTAGTTGTGGAAAACTATTTTGTGGTTGTACTTATCGTATAAACAAGTTTAGTTATTTCTTGTTTGCGTAATGGTAAGGGTCTCTTTATACAACGGAGTTTAAGATTTTCAGCTCTAAAACTTTAAAATTCAGCCTAATTTTACCTGACTGGGGAAGAAGGAGGGTTATGTTTTTCGAGTGTATGTATGTATATTTCTTAAGCGAGCCTAAACGGCTTATCGTATTTTTATGTGAGCGGTGTCAATAGATTCATCGTAGTCGTGAGAGTGAGTACCTACATCAATATAAAAAATAGGGGTGATACACAGGTTTAACAATATAGCTGTCGGGTTTTTTCGAACTGGCTTCTAACCCCTTGTTTAAGTACAATAATAATTACTTCTCAAGTAATAAATCTGCAATGCAAAATTTCTTGTTAGAACGATGAATGTTTGATTAAACATTTTACAAATTTAACATTTTTGATTTCCAAACCAGAGTAGTAACCAACATTTACCTACCACATTTAACTAAGTTCTGTTGCCAAAAAAAGAAATAACGAACATTATTTAGATACATAACATATTACATTAGTTATAATAAAATTCAATTAAAAACTTTACTTGGTGCAAAGGCGGGCATTGCCATTCAACGCGGTAATGCAGCCAGTGTAATTGATACCTTTGCTCCAGGTACGACTCGGGGTGGGGGTTGTTCCACTAATTTATTTTAACGTGTATTAATATTATCATAATTTATGACATTTGTATTTGACGTATAATAAATAAATAACTACTATATAAACTTACGTCAAAAAAAAATAAAACTTAAAATTAAAAAAAAATCAGTCACACTAATATTATAAAGGCGAAAGTTTGTATGTAGGTACATATATTTATTTGTTTTCCTTTTACGCACAAACGGCTTAACAGATTTGAATGACATTTGTCACGAAGATAGCCTTATACTTTGGATTAACACATAAACTATTTTTTTTATATGATAATATCTATCGCGGGTAAAAACCATGGGCGTCTATCATATAAAAATGAATCGTTGAATGTGTTGCTAAGCACAAATCTCGAGAGCAGATTAACCGATTTTGCTAATTCTTTTATTAGATTATTCCTTGAAGTAAGAGGATGATTCTTACGGAGAGAAAAATTAAAACAATTGCCTGAAAAGGTCTAAAAACAACAATTTAAAAATTCACTACTACTACGTATACAATCGATTCTACTTAAATTTTCGTAATAATACTTAAAAGTCAATTTGAACTTTAATACCATACCATAAAGTTTAAGTTTTAGTGGAGAGGTTCCGGGATGGCGAAACAATTAAGTGAAGTTAGTTTCGTATAAATATTAATGTTAATATTTGTCAATATTGACGTTCCGAATAGCAAAGTATAAAAAAATATATGAAAGAATCGACTGTTAAGCGGTACGAAGTTCGCCGGGTCGTCTAGTTTAGAATAAACAAACCGTCTTAGTAACTCTTTGCTATTATTTTTGCACCTAATTGGAAAGCTATTAGTAACATGGAAACTATTATCTGTTCCGAGTTAATTACCTTTTAATTAAATGATACTTAATTGTATACGGAGCTAAGAAATATGGATAAATATTACGTAGTAGTATAATTTATTGCAAGTAAAGATATTTTTTAGGCAGCCATCTTGGATTTTAAATTATCATAGTGTATGTATTCTACTAGTCAAGCCCTTTCATTTGATACCCGTATTGAGGGAGTTGTGAACAAAATTGTACTTCGCCATTTTGTAGCGGCGGCCATCTTGGACCAATTTTCATCAAATATAGCTAAGTACAATCTCAACTAATATATTTTTAATACAATAAAATCAATATCAGAATCGGTCCATCCGTTTGTTAGCTACGATGTAACGAGTTTATGAAAGAAGGATACAGAAGAGAAGGCTATCATCATTGTTATTTAATAAAATTGAAATTCTTACAGGTTATACACTTCAGAAAAAGTAAGGAGAAAAGAAGACGACTCAAAAAATGCGTGCCCACATGACGGTCCTTGTACCAAATACATTGCAAAGGTTTGTAATGCCACTAAAAAGATAAGATTTAATTATTTATTAAGCAAGTGGATAGAAACGAGCTCGAAAAAAAAACCCGACTGCTAAATTGTTTAACCTGTGTATAATATTATTATTTTTTAATTTTGATGTATTCTGTGACGACTAAGACGAATCTTTTGACACCACTAACATCAAAATACGACAAGCCGTTTGAGCTCTAGAGCGTGCCTTAGAAATATAAATACATACACTCGAAAGTCATAACCCTCCTTCTTTCGCAGTCGGGTAAAAAACAGTTTAACAATAAATAATTAAAACAAAAAATCTTACAAATATATACTAGGTTTTTTAATGGCGGACTTATCGCCATTTATTGAGTGAAATAGATAACCCAACATTCATACACATACATAAATATTCTTTTAATATTATATAACTAATCGCGTAATTTTATATAGTTACTCTTTCAAGCAAAAACTGCTAGATTTGGAGAAATTAGTAGATAATATTTATCTATTCTATGGATGACGTTTATTGGTGAAAAACGTGAGGCAGATTTTTTCTCCTCAAATTATTTGTTACGGCCGCAGTAATTGTAAATGCAAGTATCATGAATTCGCTGTCGAGTTCTCTACTCGTATTTTCCGATAGATTTATTCTCTGTCTTTTCAAGTCAGTAGTGAATCGGATTCTTCTAAGTAAGCGTGAACATCGTCGCTTTCTAGTACAAGTAGTCAAGTGCAAGGCTATAAATATTATCTTTAAATAAGAAATCGGCTAAGTGCGAGTTGGACTCTACACAAAATTACTTCAAATTTTTGCCGGTTGCCGTTATTATGTTGTTTTATTACTCAATTAAAAATATTTTACTATGTTTTTAGTATTTGTTGTTATAACGGCAATAGAAATACATCTTCTGTGAAATTTTCAGCTGTCTAGCTATCACGGTTCATGAGATACAGCCTTGTGACAGACGGACGGACGGTCGGACAGCGAAATCTTAGTAATAGGGTCCCGTTTTTCCTTTTAAAAAAAGGTACAATGACTTCCGGCTTCGTAGACCTCTGACTGATAATCCTGGGGAGCATTCCGTGCCTACACTCTAGGTGCCCCTATTCGCTCTTCTTTCGTTCGCGGCCTCGGTGTAAATAACAACTGACATGTACAAATATACTATTTATGCAATAAATTTATGTTTATGTTTACATGCAACTGACGCGTTCGGAGCGTCCGTAAGCTACAACTATTTAACGATCAAAATAGCTCGGTAAAAACACTCTTACGTTTACCAGTTGACAATACATGGCTACAGCAATAAAGGCTATTTTTCCGTGAAGTGAGAGGTTGAGTTGCTGTCAGCGTAAATATTCTACTAACGCGTTTGGTACCTACGGGCAGGGTAAAAAACAACGAAACGACTACACAGAGGCATGGAACACGACCCTTTAAATGTTAAGCTTGGGGAGATTTAGCATACGTCAGCATTAGTAGATAGTAATATAATTAGATTCCCCGTTAATCTGTCAAGGAGATAATTCTACCATTGAATATTGTAGTACCTATCTATTACATTATAGCCTAGAAACGTATTAGTGTAGTTCTACTATTTATTGAATCATGCGCTCAATCAGGCTTCACTTTCACGATGTCAATGTACATGGAATCGCTACCATAGCAATACTGAACCATTAATACAACCAAACCTTATTTGAAGCCCATAAGATAAATAATTATAAATGTAGAAAAGAAAAGTGGGCAAGGATGTGACAAAATTAGTATATACGCCAGTTTTTGGGTTTTATTTTGAAACGGCAAACTGTCAAAATGAAACGAAGTTTACTTTCTCTTGTTTCACTTCTTTCATGATTAACTCTATCCGATAGCCTAGCTGTCCCAAAACCTGACCTATTAATACTTTCATGCCTAACTCAAAGCGATAAGGCGGCTAGTCTTTTAAACCTGAGATCGGTTATTTTCATATAAACTAGGAAAAAAATCTACGGTTCCATAAATACGGATCGATTTTGATACCATATTTGATGGAGACAGCTAATTAGAAGAATTCTAAACACGAACGGATTGGACCAGATGTTTTCGAGGTTAAAGGTCACAAAAAATTCGAGCTCGTGTACCTACTATGTACACTATTTATAGTTGTTGTCGTTGTGTGTTTGTTTCAAATAAATCATTCATTCATTCAAGCATTCATTAATTCATATAAAAGAGTAAGGGTACGCTAGGAGTCAACGCAGGGCCTAAACCGCTGAACTAAGATACGTGCAATTTGGAGGGTGTATTCATTTTAAGATTTAGGAGTGTTCTAAGAAAGCATTTTTGCATATTAAACCCTTGAAGGGGTCATAATAAAGAAGAGATAGCTTTAGCGATAAGGCTATATTGTTTTTTTTTAATGTCTTGTGTGTCTACAATATTTATTTAAAGATAGATGAACGCTTTCATCTCATCTAAATATTTCGAATGGGGGTATAATGATTAAAACTTCTTTATATTCTATTCACATAAAACAGTCGAGCAAAACAGGCTCGACCTTACCATCCTTTTCTCGAAGCGGTTCGAGCCATTTTCGTTATAGATTTAGAGAACAAAACTAGCACAATATATAATAGTATAACGTTATTCCTATGCATGTGAGATAAGTTTATGCATCAGCGGAAACCTAGGTACGGAGTTCCATTGAACTTACAAAGTAGTTATCAAGTATGCCATATAAACGATCGTTGCACTTCGCAAATAGTACAGTCATACATACTTATGACGCTTTAAGTATTATTCTTGAATTTATCATGCAATAAAGACTCGACGATACTTAGAAATACTCGTAACAACTTAGAACATCGCGTTGAAAACTTCAGTTATAGGATTACCCCAAAAAATAGTAGATTGTTCAGAAATGTCATAAACTTAAACATACTTACAAACATACTTCAAAATATTAGTCGAATATCAAAATTTGAATGCTAGAAACTGGTTAAAAACCAATGCAGGTTTTTACGCGTACCTGATTGTTGTAAAGATCCAACTATAGTTTCGTTCACATTCGGTGAACTTCATCAGGGATGAAATAACTCGTTTGTGACCACAATGCCATCGTTGTGGACACACACAAACGACTCATTCCATCCGTCTTACAACAATTAGGTACGCGTGAAAATCCGTATTGTTAATGAAAATAAATCAAAGTTAGTAATGTTAGTTTTCCAAATAAAACCTATCACCTCTAAACTAATTACATTAAGCTTCGATACAGCTCCCATTGTATGAGTGCAGCTAAAGTGTCCTTCAAGCTGTTCCCAGTATAGTGTAGAGTAGGCAATAAACAGAGACTTCGCAACCTGTTCACGCTGCAAACGTTTCATTATCGGAGCAATTAGAGTGAGTGGGCAGCGCACGCTAGTTCATATCGGAAACGAGGGCTATTCTGAAATCAACAACTCAGATTTTACAAGTAGGTATCTAAATAAATTATAAAATGAAATAAATAATAAAAAATACTTATCTAAGTATCTATATGAAAATATTAATTATATTGGGCTCTGATCAAGTATTTTTTTAGGTGATCTAGTCGCGAAGAAAAACTTACTTTAAATAATTTTTGATTAGGTATATCCAGATGTTAACTTTTGTTACACATTTGTAAAGAATGCATTGAAATCTTCCTCGTGTGGTTTTCTGTTTGATACAGCGTGTATTTTGTATGAGTACAGCTTAAGAATCCTTAACAGTGTTTCTAGTGTAGTGTATTGTAGAGTAGGCAATGAACAGACTTCGCAACCTGTTTACGCTGCAAACGTTTCATTATCGGAGCAATTAGTGTGAGCGGGCAGCGCACGCTAGTTCATATCGGGAACGAGGGCTATTCTGACGTGAATGTACAAGTTGTGTAACTCAAATTTTACATGTTTGGATTTTAGCAGGTGCGGAATTGTTCCATGTGGCATCTCAACTTCGCTGACCTAAAAACGAAACGAAAACTTACAATATAACAAAAATAAATTTTAATAACATCTACAATAATAATTTATACCTGGCGATAAAGGTCGTATTTGCTCATTAGATATATTAATGATTCAGCTATTTTATTACCTACTCAAAGTTTAACAAGCGATTCAATCTTCCTAAACAAAACAAGTAAAAAAAATACAAAACAATCAAATTCGTGACCAAACCCTCGATTCTGCTTTACAGGTTCAACCATACAAGTATTTGTACACAGGGTCTTGTGAAATTGTATACTTGTTCATATGTGAATAGTACTCCGTGTCGATATCGAAGCAGGCAATTGATTGATGTTACAGTTTGCACCAAATTGGTACCACTTTACTGACCCACTTTCCTCGTATATTAAATTTTAAGACGAAAACGTGATTCGCGTTTACTCTGAGGACTTTCTGAGGAAAATATGAAGGGAGTGGAGTGGAGAGGTCATTGGGTAGCTTTTAATTTTGACGTGGTTTTCTTAAATTTTTTATCATACAATATATTTATGTACGTGTGTTTTAATATTCTAATTTTATAAAACGTTCAACTTTTTAAGTGCTAAAGGAGTGGCATACAACCATTCGACTTTTTAGACTTCTATAAGAAAGCAAAAAATATAATAATATAACAAACAGAAAAAAACCTGCGTAATTCAGATCGTGAGATATCCTGACTATCTGCCACTGTAGCCTTCTAAAATACTGTGATTCGTAGAATTCTGTCGCAAAAATTACAATCGCCACCAATCACGCAATAACATAATATCATCTAATTCTCTTGTATTCGGTAAGTAGGTCCTTATTACAAACAAATGGGGCTTGTAGGTGACCAATTAGCGCTCTAGGGTAATAATGTAGCTAGAAAAGCCCTAGGGCGGTAAATAATTAAAAAAAACTTCACTCTTTCAAAAAGTTCGCGTACATCTAACTATCACACTGGCAATAGACATCATGCATACAGCCCATAGACAAAAGAGGTCGCTTCGCTATTCAGCCTTGTCTTCGTATGAGTATAATAGTCATCAATTTTAAATATCGAACGGCGAAGCTCAATTTCGTACTAGACAAAATAATTTAAAAAAAGACCTTCGCCGTTCGATATTTAAAATTGATGACTATTATACTCATACGAAGACAAGGCTGAATAGCGAAGCGACCTCTTTTGTCATTGAGCTGAATGCATGATGTATATTGCCAGTATGATGGTTAGATGTACGCGAACTTTTTGAAAGGGTGAAGTTTTTTTTTAAATTACTTACCGCCCTAGGGCTTTTCTAGCTACATTATTACCCTAGAGCGCTAATTGGACCCATTTGGGGGTAATAAGGACCTACTTACCGAATATGAGAGATGTAAAATGTTTTATTATTGTAATGCCGGATTTTATCTACTTACCTCACAATCGAGATGTAAAGTAGAGTAGTTAGCTCGGGTGTAAGCATCAATTGCACCCTGGAACTAAATAAATAATATCTCGGGCTGCAATTGATGCCTTACAGCCATTGGCTACCAATCTACTATCAATTCAATGACGAAACAGTCCCACTACATTTACATACAGGGACTATCACGAAGGATGTACTAAAATTTATTTTATTACAAACTAAAATGTTAAGAAAATCACTAGTTACGGATTTTTTTGCATCAGATTTTTGTATCTGATATTTTTTTTTTTCTGTGAAATACTCTGTTTCTTTTGCATCTACCGTTTTCCCTTTATTTTTAGCTTAGTACATAGAAGGAGGTTTAAGATTTAATTTAATTTTACTTTATTTAATTGTATTATTTTTTCAGGGTTACGCCACCTACTTCGGAGTAGGTTTGGGCATCAGCTTAGCTCGGGCGATTCTCCCCCAGATCAGGACTCCGATTAAAGCGATCTCATCAATACGGGGCAAGCATTTCAAGCTGGCTTTGTTCTTCGGCAGTTATATCGGTATTTACAGAGTACGACTTATTTAGTTATGATACCTAACAATACTTTTAATTTTTTAAGCACAACGTGTAGTAATTTAGATTGACAATTCGGAATGGAATGGAATAAATACACTTATTTCTGGTATTTTGATTTACAAACTAAACTTTGGTTTACTATACTGACTTTGAAGACGTTTGTGCATCAGGAACGAACCGGACGGGAGTCACTAGTTTCAACTATTAATTTTATAATATTATTTCCATCTTTTTCTTTTTGTTTAAGCTAAGTATAAATCTAATTCTAATTTTCCGTTCCTACAAAGATTGTCTGAGTTCACTTTTTTTCATAAATCACTGTTGTATTTATGTCTGATGTTCTCTTTGTGGTGATGTAAAAATAATTTCAATTTCAATTTAGTTTTCGTTTTCAATTTCAATTTCAATTTCATTAATTAATGCATAACATGGGTGTGTACATACAAGTAGATCGAACAATAACAAAATAACTCCACATTAAGCCTCAAGGTAATATTAATTGTAATCTATTTAAAGAACTCAACGCGATTTTGTAGGTCAGCGTTTTTATGAATTATGCAACGTGTAACAGAAAGGTGTGATAATACTTAATACTTTCTACCTATCAATGCAACCTACAATAGAAGAAAATGTTGCAAAATTCGAGGAAAAATATTAGTTTCTTCATACAAAAATGGGTCACGTGATCGGTCAACTTGTTTAGAGGACGCAATAACTTTTTCTCAAAATTCCCAAATTGGTCTAGAATGCGTTCACTTTGATGAGTAGATTAACACCCTTGAGTATTGTCACACCTTTCTGTTACACGTTGTAAACGTAAACATAACATAAACTTCTATAATATAAAAATTAATCGCTGAATGTGTTGCTAAGCGCAAAGGAGAACAGCAGAAACGATTTTGTTCGTGTTTTGAAATATTCTTGAAGTACGAGATAGAGATAGATAGATCAATTCTTTATTGCAGACACAATAAAAAACGAGAATGGTTCTTACGTTCGTAATAATACTTAAAAGTT
This sequence comes from Ligdia adustata, assembly GCA_947049295.1. Lineage (NCBI taxonomy): Eukaryota > Metazoa > Arthropoda > Insecta > Lepidoptera > Geometridae > Ligdia > Ligdia adustata. Next base: position 2,205,245 of record OX346221.1, read on the forward strand.
AAAAATTAAAGTGGGGCAGTGAAACGAAAATATTTATGACAGAAATGGGGCGCAGGATTAGGGAAAAATCTGAAGACCCCCGCTCAGGGTCGTACCTGGTGCAAAGACTTGCCATTGCTATCCAGAGGGGCAATGCAGCCAGTGTGATGGGTACTTTTGCACCAGGTACAATGCTATTTGATTGCTGACGTGCATTTAATTGTAATTTTATTTTATTTTGACGAAAAAATATTTTTGTGATATTATTTGTAATATATTTTGTAAAATAAATTTTAGTTTATTTGGAAAAAAAACCCAAAAAACAAACTAATAAAGAGAATTAAAGAAATATAATTAAATAATGGACTGTTAAACGGTACGAAGTTCGCCGGGTCAGCTAGTTTATTAAATAATTCTTTAAATTTTTCAAAGTCACAAAAGTTAATTAAGTTTAGACATTTGCGAATATTAAAATATTGTTTAATTTCATTAACCTCTTTCAGGCCGTGGTGTGTTACTTGTGCCGTAAGAAAGGTTACGACTCAGAACTATACGCGTTACCAGCGGGATACTTAGCTGGACTTTCCTTCTTGTTCAGTCCCTCCCTAGGACTGTCTATTGCTTCAGTCACTGCTGCTTTAAAGGTATGTAAAAAATACATATTTTTAAGTAAAATATTTTTTTTTTTAAGTCAGATTTGAAATTTTTTCTTGACAAACATCAACTAACTTAGATGTCGTTCCCCCAAAAAAGATAAGAGGAATTAACTCGTAAAGTTCTAAACCAGATTCTTTTAACACACACAAAAAAATATGTATGTTTTTTTTTGTATTTTTAGATTCTTAATACATTTTAATGATGTTGGTTTCAGAGTGTATTTTCTGTACGTACCACAAATATTAATTTGATATAATTGTATTTAATGGTATTTACTTACATTTTATGATTTACTTTTACAAATGTAATCGCTGTTGTAATTAAATATTTGAAGAAATCTTTAATTTGACTTCCTCGCATAATAAAACGTTAGGATTTTTTTTTATATAGTCGATAGGATTGCACTGGACCGCAACTCACCTGATGTAAAGTAACGATGCGGTCTAGGATGGAGCGCGCTTGCCTAGAAGAAACCGATTCACTCGCGATTTGAAGAGACCGAGATTATAGCTATCGGGAAATAGAGAACTTGGCAGCGAATTCCACAACCTGGCAGTTCGCACAAATAACTCTAACAACAATGTGCGAGTCCGTGGAACCTCTACCATGAACCGGTGGCGCCTTACAGTATCTCTACTTGTCCGATTGTAGAATGGAGATAGGAGAATTAATTCATGCAATTCCAAGGCACACTCCCCGAAATGTATCCGATAAAAGACCGATAGGCTAGCTACTTTTTGACGATGCTCGAGGCTTTGAAGTTTAACTTTGGCCAGAGCATCGTTACCTATAAGTCTTTTAGCCCGCCTTTCGACAGACTCCAACGCTTCAAGCTGGTATTTTGCTGACCCATCCCAAAGATGCGAGCAGTACTCCATACACGATCCAACTTGTGCTTTATACAGAGCGAGCAACTGTTCCGACGTGAAGTACCGCCGCACCTTTGAGAGGATACCCAGCTTTTTGACAGCTAACTGAGTTTTAGACTCAATATTCGCACCAAAATTGAGCGTTGAAGTCAGCGTGACACCAAAGAGCTCAAGGTGGTCAGTTAGGGGAACGGATACATCTCGGAAAGTAGGGACCAGCTAGAATGGCCTCTTTTTGGCGGAGAACAGACACGCCTGCGTCTTAGTAGCATTGAACCTGACCAGATTGGCATCGCCCCAGTCAGAGACTGACCTGAGGGACAAGTTCAATCGCTCGACCATAGCTTCTCTAAGTAACTGAACTTCAGCCGCACTGGCACGTGGGGAAGAAATGTAACTCTCAACGACCGTGCTGTCGTCTGCGTAGACGACAGCACGGTCAACATCAACGATCTGTTAAAACAAGATATTGCCTGGTTTTAACAGATCGTTGATGTGTAGCAAAAAAAGGGTCGCTGAGAGCACCGAACCCCGAGGGACTCCGGCATCAGTAGCCATTTGGTCTGACGAGCAGCCATCAATGACCACTCGTATTGACCGGTCCCTCAAAAAGTTTGATATCCATCCACAGAAACCAGCGGGCAAGCCGTATGTAGGAAGCTTGCTTACACGACCTTCGTGCCAGACCCTGTCAAAAGCCTTCGAAATGTCGAGAGAAACGGCAAGCGCTTCCCCGTATTTCCCTATGGCTTCACTCCAGATATGAGTTGCGTATACTAGAAGATCCCCAGTAGACCGATTTCGGCGAAACCCGTACTGTCGGTCACTGAGAAGATCATTTGCTTCTAGATACGCCAGGAGCGACGGACGTGATGGACGTGACCGAAATGGGCTTGTAGTTACCAGGATCGGCAGGACTACCTTTTTTAGGCACAGGTTGCACGTTTGCAAGCTTCCAGGATTTCGGCACTTGGCCAGTCACAAGAGAGAGCCGAAAGAGACGTGTCAGGCGACAACTCAGGCGCACAGTTCCTCAAGACTATTGCCGGAATGCCGTCGGGGCCACTGGCTTTGTTCACGTCAAGATTGCGTAGCGTTCTGCGTACCTCTATCTGGCGAATGCGAATTTCTGACATTGTAGCCGTTTTGCCAGCTGTAGTTGGAGGAACCATGCTACCAGCATTTAGATGCGAAGATTCTGCAAATAAAGAAGCAAACTGGTTTGCTTTCTCCACAGCGGTGTGAGCCAGTGATCCATCAGTTTTAAGCATTGGAGGCAGTGAGGACCGGCAGAAGTTTGCTTCAACCGATTATGCGAGGGACCAAAACGCTTTGCTACCCGCAGGGTATGAAGCCAGTTTGTTCCCTATTCGACTTATATGATCGAAGCGAGCCTTCCGCAAAACCTTTTTGCAGGACTTAGCTGCCTTATTGAATGCTTTCTTCTTCTGGCTTGTATCTCTTGCTTTGCGTTGTCGAGCATCAGCCAATGCTAGGTAAGCCTCATGTTTTTTCAACTCAGCGCTTCTACATTTAGGACTATACCATGGGCGAGCTTTGCTAGACAGAGGCATATCCGTAAAAGGGATGAAATATTCCATACCCAAACGCAGCACATCTGTCACCACATCTGCGTAAGCTGAAGCATCAGAGGAAGAAAAGCACATAGACTGCCAGGGATACGACGCATAGAATGACCGCATCTCATCCCAATCTGCTGACTTGTATCGCCACATCCGCCGGGTACCACTAGGGCAGGGATCGGGCGGCGAATAGACAGATACAGATTTCACCAGTCAGTGGTCGGACTCGCATAACGGCGATGAAACCGAAACCGAATAACGGTCTGGATCGGTTGTCAGCAGAAGGTCAAAACAGTAAGGTGTGTGCGATTCAACGTCAGGTACCCGAGTAGCGCCTTGAACCAGCTGAGTGAGGTTTAACACTAAAGCGAGTTTTCGCGTCTCTCTCCCAGCATGGTTAGTGTCCCGGTATGGGTGTAACCACTCTTGATGGTGAGCATTAAAATCCCCCAGTAGCACTAGCTGGGCTATTGGGTACGTTAGTTGAGCCACATCCGCAGCCTCACTGAGATATTCTATGAGTCTGGTTGTCTCCTGATCTCCGCTGTGCGAACGGTAGACACAAGCGTAGAGTATTTTCTCTAAAGCTGTGTCCACCAGAAACCATAGCAAAGAGAATCTACGGTCTTCCAAGTGACGAAGACGCCGGCAGCAGATATCGTCACGGGCGTACAAGCACACTCCAGCGCGGGGCTTAAAATTGTGCTCAAGAGTGTAGCCTGGGTATGATAGGTACGCCACATGAGACGGACATTCGATCTGCGTCTCCGTAACGAAAAAAAGGTTTGGTTTTTCGGTCTCCAGGTGGTGGTGAACCGATACAAGGTTAGAGTGCAGCCTCCGTATGTTCGTAAGTTGCACTTTAAGTGGAAAGGAGTGCGAGTTGTAATCGGTGTAGAGGTGGCAGTGGAACGAGGCTCTACCTTGTATACCTGCAGACAAACTAGACCAAGTTACATCAGCGTGGAACCAGTCTAGAGACCGCGGGGACGCCCGAGCAACAACAGTAAAGCGCATCAAAAAACGGTCAAACAACAAGTAGAGCAACTATTCTGACCCACCTCTTCGAATGGCGTCAACGGACAACGCACCGGAACACGGCGAGGCCGCTTGGCGACGCGGCTTTGTCCGTTGGGTGGTCACTAGCTTCGGCTTAAGCCTACCACTAGTGTGTTGCCTACTAAAGTGCATTTTTGCATACTAAAGTGCATTACTATTCAATACGTACCGATGACGTTATGCAATAATTTAAATTATAATACTTTTGCCCAAACATGCTATGTAATTTGAGCAAAATCGTCGTTGTTGGTTTATTTCAAAAGCAGTCAACAAATAGAATTTCATTACCTGCCAGCAATTTCTTTTGAATCTCCATTATTGTCGAATTTTGGTTCGAAAGAGTTTCGTCTACACAGAACTAGTTGGCCATGATCTATGTCCAACTAGCTTTAACTAAACTAGACCATAAAGGAATTATCACTACATTAAAACCAAACAAAAAAGAAGCAAAATTATCTAGGTTATAGTAGTAATATTCTGCATTTTCACTCGTGATATATCAAAAAGTATTATTTTTTTAATCTTTTAAATCACTTCTCTTATTCTTTCACGTTTTTCTTTTTCATTTTTATTCTTCTTTAGTTCAGTTATCTCAAAACGTATTTTTTTTACAAAAGATTGTTGGCACTTGTACCATTCACAGTTCTATACCAGTCACTCATACCAGACACAATGTTACTCGTTAGGAATTATTTTTCCAAACGAGTAACATCGTTGCGTTTAAGTGACTCGTTGGGAATGGTTTTAAAAAATAGTATTGCAATCAGTAATACTGACCTGTTGCGTAAAATAATTCCCAACGAGTAACAGTGTGACTGGTTGGGAACACACCGTTTCTTCTGGTTTTTATGTTTATTTCTAATATTTCACAGTTATATTCAACCATTCTATACGAAAAGAAGTTATTACCAACCAACATACCATTGCCGGAGCTTCTCTACTGCATCTGTCAAGGAACCTTATTCAGTGCGAGGGTTTTACAACCGGAAACTTGTCCCGGCTATGTGTTCAACCTCATGAAGACTGTCAGTAGTGGGAGGTACGGCTTATTTTGTTATATCTTTATTTTTTTGAATAATTTTTTTACTCCCCACTATTCCTCCCATGTCGTGGATGCCTTGTAACATTCACAAACACACACAAAGCCACACAGACCCGAAGACAAACGGTTATACTCATCATTTTATGAATTTCTGTTTTAATGTATAGTCTTGATCAAAAAATTACTTCTGTTTCAGATCCGAGTGGATTCACAAGAATTTCTTGGAAGTTATTAAGAGGGCACAGTAATTAAATATTATATATATATATTTAGGTATCTGATTTAGAGGTTTTTGTGCAACCGGGACAGATTTAAAGAGGTAGATATGTAACTTTCAAACTTAAAAAAATTCTAGTGATAAACAATTGCCTCTCTTTGTATAGGAGATAATTATTAATGTTACCATTCTATTTCTTATTTTTCTCACAAAAAACCATATTTATCTGGTATTTTAGCCATCTGATGACTTGTCTACCTTTATAGCACTGTCAATGTGGTTAACTCATTAAGTAGATCGTATTAACAATGGTCGACCATAGTTTTTGATGCTGGAGTAAGAGCATTTTTTAAAATAATAATTTAATCGGTTTCCTCCAAGTCAAACTCTTTTACTATTTGTTATAAGATGTATTAAAATTCAAATGAAAAAAGATTAAAAAACAGTGTAATAAAAAAAACAATAGTCTTTATACGTATTCTTTGGAAGTCGACATCTTTTAAATATCTTATACCTTAATACCATAAACAAAATGACTATATACAACATCAACCAAAAATATAGCAGAAAGATCACCTATTTCATTTAAGATTTACAGATAATCCAAATGCTCCAACTCACCACCAGAGGGCAGCATGCCCAACATGCTAGCCGCATTAACACGCTGTATGGCAATGATGATACATTAATACGTTAATTATTTCATTTGTCAGATAGAAAAGAAAAAAACTTGTAAATTTGTATGGAACATTCAGTAGTGAAATTAAATCTAAAAATATAATTAACAAGCGTCATTTTACATATAATGAATCGTATTGATTATTATTAAACGTCTAAAACGAAGAATTCTTTCAGAGGTATATTATTTATAGATGAACTAAAATATGATGACATTGCTTACAGCTTAAATAATAAAATCGTGAAACGAAACCAAAAACTTGAATAGTTTAAATATTGACGCGTACTTACTTATTGTATTTTTTTATTTGTAAGGGGTGATTTTGAATTGACTGCGTATATTTTTACCACGCAATCTGCGTCGTTAATGTAACATATTTCGATAAAAAGACACATTCCTTTTTTGAACTTCTGTTTACTAAAAACTGGAATATAGATATCTTAGTGCGATTACACAAATCTGGGTCATGCAAACGCGCTTCTCGTCACCGTGACGCAGTATCGCACCGAGGTGACGCCGCGGCTTAGTGTCCATGAAATTCGCGTTCACTTTGCATGACTTCAATTAAAGTTTCTCAATATTTTTGTACTAAAGTGAGTTAAACTGAAAATCACGTGTATTTTATTTATGAATATTCTTTCCGTATACTAAATATAAGCACTTAATTTAGAATTACGCTATAATTTATGGGTTATTAATTGTTTAGGGTAGGTTATTTGGGTAGATTAATGATTGACAAACTTATAAAATGTTACTTTTTTTTGTACTTAAGGGAGACCCTACCAGAGCTATCCTAGAAATATTACAATGTAGCCTAAGGCTAATAAATAATTTAAATTTAACTTATAAATCATTAAATAATGTCTGTAAGAATTTGTCCATAGACACTATTCTTATTGCTTATGTTAAGGTGAAAACCCTTTTTTCATGTGTGTGGTTCTTAAGTCTTGCACTATAATTTTTCACTATCACTATTTAAAACACTAACTCAAACGGTTTCGTTCTCTTAAGTCTTGAAAATGTTATATTGTAATTTTTTTTGTACTTGTAATATTTGACAAAGTATAAATGATTTTATATGCGAAGATATTTATATTTTACTATCTAGGTGATTTGATTAGGTATTTAATAATTTTAATCAGGTGTTCATAAAATACTCTGCTTTTATTGTCATTAAATGTCAATAAGTATTTTAGATTTTGTGTTTCAATAAAAGTCTTGTTAGGCGTTTGTATTCAATTTCTTTTAGAATATTATAACTAAGATTAAAACTATTTTGCTCCTATCAGAATGCTTATACAACATGGTTGTAATAATGCTTACGAGGGCAGGCCGATGAAAACACAGAAGGACTAAAATGTAACAAGTAATAAGAAGCGACATCAAAAAAAAACGACTAATACATTTATTTTTTTCATTTTGATGTACCCAGTGTCACTCTCACGACTAAGACGAATGTATTGACATCAAGTACTTAAAAATATGACAAGCCGTTTAGGCTCTAGGGCGTGCTAAAAAAATATAGATACACACATACACTTGAAAAACATAACCCTCATTCTTCCGCAGTCAGAAATGCAGTATGATACAATTTTGCTGATTCTCATATGTCAAAACTCACAAAATTTTGTATTTTAAGTACCATGTACTTATGATAATGCCAATCCTACTAATATTATAAACGCGAAAGTTTGTAACAATGTATGAGTGTATGTGTGTATGTTTGTAATTCTTTCACGAACAAATTACTGAAATGAATTAAACGATTTTTGGTATGAATGAATTAATGAATATAGCAATTTATTGCACACCAAACAAAATACAAAAAGATACAGCAAGACAAATCTATATAATGGTAGTACACTCGGCGGCCTTATCGCCTAAAGCAATTTCTTCTAGGCATCCTTTGGATGGATAGAAATTATATATAAATAAAACGATTGGTACAACCAAATGTACTATACATGAAACTAACTAATACGAGTAAGAAATAAGCTATAAGAATAATAATAAGTGATATGGAGACAGCTTGGACCGTGGATTAACATAAAGGCTACTTACTCGTTATCCTGTATTAACGCGGGTAACACAGGGCGCGGCTAGTAAGTAATAATCAATATTTAGCTGAAACCAATCTGTAAGTTTTCCGGAATGGATACCACTTCGGAAAAAAATCTTTGGTATCAAGGTAGAATGGCTTATAGTGTTTTAATTTTCGTGATCCCACTAATTTATCATTATACAATAGGACCACGAAGAAGCCCTGTTTTTTCCAGTCCATATGCGAAAGCATCATATTATATTTTCATTGTTTTTCTTTTCTTAATGTATACCTACTATAACTATTAATATAACATAATATTTAATGTATTCATAAATAAAACATTTAATATTTTTGAACATGAAAGTGAGACCACTTTATTAAATTTCTGGTTTACGTTAGCTGGTTTCTTTCACATGCCCTTCCTCGATTCTTTTTTTTCTTCTTAGTTTTGAGGCAAAATGTTTTAAAAATTGTTTTAATTTTAAGCATTTTGCTTTGAATACGTAGATACACCATAGCCAATTAGCAATTTAGACATAGTTTTTATTAGTTAGATTTTTTTTCCATAGTAGAATTTTTGACCAAATTTTTTTGGTTCTTAAGGTTCGTTTTCCTAATCATCGTCTTCCGTTATGGTGTTGATTGGATAGGTAAAACTGGGCCATGTAAAGGAAGTACCAGGCCATTTAAAAGAAAAATTCTTCAATGTAAAGTCAGAATTTTTCAATGTGTAGGTAGAATTTTTCCATTGATGAAATGTATAAGTTCCCCATTTAAAGGTAGAGCTTGTTTTTGGCGTGCTATATTTTGTACTATTATGAGGACGCTTAGAATTATTACGTTTTGGAGGGTTGATGATGATAACTTTCTTGACTTGACCTTTTTTCATGCGCACCGACTTCACGGTACCCTTGCCGTAGCGACAAATGGAATCACACTGTGAAAAAGAAAGAATAACTTTTGCAATTTTTTCATATAAAATATAATATACACTCAAAATTTTTAAATTTATGCAACACAATTTGTTTTGATTTACATATTTATTAACAAGAAACTACTCGACCTATTTTGATAAAAAAGTCATGGAACTTACTGGAATTCAAGTAACAAGCATTAACAAATTAAGTATATATATTACAATGAATTGCAAACCTCCTCATTTTAAATCCGTAAAGTAAAAACGATGGGGCGTTATAAAAATGTCGAGTCTGTGTCTATGGCATCGCAGCTCAAAAAAGATGATTTTGATTTTGTTTCTTTTTGTTTTGCGAACTTTCGGGAGAGTTCTAAGCTATATATTTATCAATGAAAATTGGTTCTACTTGGCCGCCACAACATAACGATTAATTACATAACTAACTATTTTTCACAACTCCATCAGTAAAAATATCAAATTTAAAGGCTTGACTAGTAGAGTACGTTATACGTTATGATAAATTTCAAATCTTAAATACTGGCCACCACAAAATGGCGTTGTCGGATGTTTTATTAAGAAATCTAACGCGTGTTGATTCAAATATAGCTGAACCTTTCCAACAATCAGGTACGCGTGAAGACCCATCTTCTTAAACAATATGGGACAACATCCACACAAAAGTGTTCAGGTCCCAAACTAGGCAAAGCCTGGGCTATGGTAACGTAATGACTGATATACATACTTATATACATAAATACATAATAAACACCGAGACATAGGTCAAACAGACATGTTCATGTACTCAAATGTTTGACCTGTCCAGAAGTCGAACTCGTGGAAGGCAGGATTGCTACCAACTGCGCCAATCGGCCAGTCAAATATGTCGGGTGCTTTTAATTTTTTATGGTTGGAGTCTGTTAAAAAAGGATTTTCTCTGACCTGTTCCATGCTGTAGAAGTTGTTTTGGTTCCCTCCACAGCCAGAATAAAGCCTCTGTTTACAGACTTTATACAAACGGTCGTAGTAGTACCTGTTTAGGGCTCCAAAGCAGTACCCGTAGTCAAAATTCAGAAAGCAGTACCTGGGACGAGTTTCTGAAATAATAATTTGGGCAGGTTTTTTTTAGTTAGAAAACTAACGCGTGTTTGATACATATTGTTTGAGAAAACGATTGTTGGAAATGTCCAACTTTAGTGTCGTTCACTTTCGGTGAACTTCATTAGGAATGAAATAAGTCGTCGTGTTTTCAAGGATGACACGTCTCGCACAGAAAAGAACCCGTTTTCTTAAACAATATCAATTTTTTTTTGAGAAAGTGTTTATTACTTTTGATATAACTAATTACGGCAGGTGCCGATGAAACCTTTTTGGTTATTTCGATAAAAAAAACTTACCACATGATTTTAATTAAAAATGTGGTGGGTGCATTGGAGTAGAATTTTATTTCTTTAATAACTTGAAAAATCCTTTTATTATTAATTTGAAAGAAATCTTAATTTAATTATTTGAAATATTATTAGAAAATTTATAATTTTATTATTTGAAAAAGTCTTGTTTTGATCATATAACCATTTTTCGGTATAAACCTAATAAAACAATGTGTTGACTGCTTAGTACGTGTTTCTTCTATTAAGACGCCCCCTAACTATAGCTATTGTTCTCTAAGCTAATCAAATAACAGGTTGAACGGTCAGTTAGGTATCCTTCTCTGATTAGCAGGTGTCGTCGCGATATTTTCTTTTTTAATAATTGGTGAGTATGGTGTATTAACCTTTAAAGGCCTACTACTACATTTTAGCACTCGACACCACTGGTTAAATGCAAGTTTAAGACTTCTCTTTATGTTAAAAAGTTATGGACCTTTTTGACAAGCAAACAATGTTTCTTTTAGCGTAACATTACGTGATTGAATTACGTTTAAGCTGTACTCAAGTGATGAGATGCATTTCTGATCTAGGAAATTTGTCAAGCGACTCTCGATTGGAAGGCAAAGAGTTTACGAACTAGACAGCTACTGCTTTTTCATAGGACAATGTTAAGATCTAGATACATAGATAAGTACTGAAAGCTATAAACTTGTTAAAAAATAATAGAGGAAAACGGTTCTCCACCAAAAGCATGTCGGCATCAGTAATTTTTTTAAATGTCATTTTGTTCTCATTTATACTAATATTACAAAAAAGAAAAGAATTAGCTCAAAAACTAATGGAGTGATTTCAAAAATTCTTTCGCCGTTAGAAAGCTACACTATCACTCATTAATATAGGCTATAAAAAATTAAAGATCGTTAATATAGCCGTACATTATCTTGTGTCAATATATACCGCCAGTTCAACAAGCAGAATGACGAAGAGCTAGCGTTATTACGTAGTTTTGACTTTATCTTAGATTCATTGAAGCGCGCTGCTCTGACTAGTCATCATTTTAAACTAGTTATACCGCGAAATATAAACTTCGCCATCACTATATTTTTTCCAAATATATTACATAAAAAGACAACCTATTGACCGATTTATGAGATAAAGCGCCCTCTTACAATACCGCGTAAATAAGTAGTTTTCAGCGTTCAAATTGTATACTTTGCTATAGTTTCTATTATTTACAATTACTTGATAAAAGTTGTGTGTTTTTTTTTTCTTTAATAATGATGTAACATATTTTCAATAAAGGCATTGTACAATTAGTAAAAAAAAAAAAATGTTCTAATACAATTTTCTTCCAACAATGATTCGAAATCTTTTTAAATACAACTTTATTTGTACGAAATTCTATATCAATATAATATCTAACATATGTTCAACAATTATACTTAAAAATATTTTTGAAATCGTTGACTATATTATTATAATCGACTATAAAAAAGTACTATATATTTCACTGCGACGGCAACGTGCGCTTAGTTTATATGGAGCCGCGCCTAAATGTAAGAGAGGTCTTAAGAGAAACAGAGACTCACTCAATAAGTAAATAAAAGAATACAATAAATTCTATACTTCACAGATTTCTGTACTCACTTGTAGTAGAATTTCCCAAGCAGCTGTCGTAACACTCCTGCTTGGAGTCGAAACGGTTCCCGTTCCCCTGGCAGCCCCCCCAGGGGAATCTTTTGCATTTGCCTGACTCCGGCTCAAAGAAATGCATCAAGATGTTCCCCCTACATGGACCCGTGTCGGGTTTTAGGATGCAAGTTTTGCGCAATACTAAAAAAAGAAATTTAAACAGACGAAATCAGCAACATCCATTCTTTTTTGGAAATCTTTTAATAGGTAATACAGAAATATAGGGTAACCTCTAGAGTTATGTGATCAATTTTCTAATTGATCTTTTAAGGGTTGGGTTTTGATGACAATAAGCATAACGCTCTTAAACAAACTTTTAAAAATATCGGAAAAAAAATTTTCGTTGCATAAAAAATAAAAAGATCATTTCACTTTAAAATATAAATTATGTAACATCTGTCTTTATATCATTCAAGTTGCCATAAGTTTTAAATATAAATAAATGCTGAAATCATCAAAAGTCAGATGTTAATTGACTACCAGCATCGATGAGAAAAAATCTTGAAATATGTAGAAGATATGTACCAAATTTCTTCAGGATTACATGAAAACTATGACCAAAGTAAGATGCGATTACCAAAATCTAGAAAAATTACATACTGACACATGATATCAAGTTTGAAGACATTTAATTTGACATACCAGTATTGATACAAATACACTTTGCCCTCTTAACTCTTTAAACGTATTAATTAAATATTTAACGAGTAGTTAGAAGCGATTTCAAAACGTTTAGACCAGTATGGCCTATGACCAATGCAGATAAAGACAAATCCAATAACACGCAAATCAAAATCGGTCTAATGGTATAGGCTGTAGAAGGTCACAAAGAGTTAGACAGTCATGCTAACACACATACACTCGAAAATTATTACCCAACTTTTGGGCAGTCGGACAAAAATCATAAACTTACTTTTTAGGGTATAATTTTTCTCCACAGCCGCTACATGGTTTCTTAAGTCTATACATAGCAACAGAACGACCAAAACAAGGCTTTTAAAACCTAGTTTCATTGCACCGAGTGCAACACACATTTTCGATTGCAACAGCCTGCAAATAATAGATGTGGAGCATATAAATAAAGATTTATGGACTTTTTATTGAAAAACAATACTTCGAATGTATATAGAAATGTTTTGGAAACTACAAGCGGAATGGTTTTTGATTTTTCACAACATGTTTATTGTTATAGAAGCGATATTTCAAATTTGCTGATAAAAGATATTTATTATAGAAATACTTTTACGGAACAAGTTGTCTAGTTGAAAATTGTTCAAGCAGTTAATTCTCTATTTTTTACTTTCTTAACTATACATTTTTATTCATTACATTAAGTGTATAATGATTTTGAATTCCTTATGATATTTTTTTGGAAGAACGTTGCCTGTTGAATTTTATAAAAAATAAATTCAATAACTAGCTTGCTATAACAAAATGAAGCTGATGGATTACTTATATTTAGACTACTAGATAAATAAAATGCTCCCAGCCACTACTCGAGAGCAGCGTGCCCAGTATGCTAGCAGACTGACAATGCTTATACGTAGGGCTAGTAAAACACCGGCATTCTGCATAGACTCTTTCTTCATGTGTTCTTTAGACTTTGCACTTGCATAAAATTTACAATCGCAAATTATTATTTCACTACACTAACGAACGGTTCCGTTCTTTCAAATATTATCTATCAAAATCAGTCCAGCAGTTTGATGTTTAGATTAATGTATCTAAGAGTCTGTCGAATTAAAATCAGTTGCCAGTTTCAAGTAGGTATAAGGAACATGTTATTCTCCTTTCATTAATCCATACTCTGTAACAGTATTACTATTCAGTCCACGGCGTAACTTCTCAGAAACACACGTCCTCAAACAAAACACGACATCTCTGACATCCATAAATTAACACCCAACAAAAACCTAACTCGTTTAACTTCTACCAAATGAGATCCTGCCACTCGTTGTGACGGAGTGTGAGCCAAGAGAGAGATATGATTAAATTTTTTATTTTGGCTGCAATTAAATATTTTAGATTTTTTAATATGTAGCAACACGTAGCATTCTACTGCTGGGCACGGATCTCCCCTACGAAGAGGGTGTAGGCAATAGTGTAGCAAGCTGGACAAATTGCGGAGTGGCGACTTCATTTATCTTCGAAAGCTATTAAACCTCATTCAACAAGCAGGTTTTCTTACGATGTTTTCCATCACCGTTTTAAGCTTCTGCTTATTAAATTTGATATGAGTGAAAAACTCAGCGGTGCATGACTGACCTTTAGATTGAACCTGTGCTAGCCTTACTTATAACTTATAAATTAGATCTTGTAATAAATATGGTTTCAAAACCCAACTGAATATTATGTACGTAACAGAGATCCTTTGTAAACTCTACAATATTAAGAAACCACCAGATTGAATTGAACTGAAAAAAATATGCTCAACACATTAATTATTTATGAATTATTATTTTATTGCATAGTACCACAATTGTCATCATAGAACTCAACTACATAAAAGTCATTATATCTCTATCTAGATATTTAAGATTTGCCCGTGTCGCGCAAGATGGCCATGGCTAACCTTTTTCAACAGAACACCTTTATTATATTTTATAAGACACATGAGAGTATTTATTTTTATCGTGAAATCCAGAAAATCATTCTCCCGAAATCTCAACATGCCGAAATTCTGTTCCACGAAGGTTTTTCTTGCCAACGCGTAATTACCATATGTATACGTAGTATGAAATTCAGAACAGCTTCGCTGAGATACATTTGCATTGTTAATTGTGGCTTCCACAAGCGGCAGAACTTGGGCTGGGTGTGGTTCCATGTTTTAACTAGACGTGGGACGTGTCAGGGAACGGTTTTGGCCGGAGAGCCGGAAAGGTTAGGCCGGAGAGCCAGATTGGTTAGGACGGACGTCCAAATTTTTTTCTCTAGGTTCAGGGGCTTGGATTTAGTGAATATGGAGAGAAATCAAATGTGTCAATGTATGAAAAATTTGGTTTCTCCTGATTATATTGAAAAAAAAATTTTATTGCCTCGATATGTCTGAAGAAATAAAACCTGACTGATTGACTGACAGTTCCTATACATTACAGAGGAGAAACCGCTGAATCTAGAGAGAATTTTTTTTAATATAATATTCCTCTTAGGTGAACGTGATTTTTGAAAAGTAATTACTTTGACGGTACTACTAAAAGCAGACGATAATAAACATACTACTGTTCGAGGTTTTATTGACTAATACAGGGTTATCAGTAAGGGATATATTAATCCAAAAAGGGGGTCAATATTCACGCCCTAATGAACAACTTTCGCTATTAGACTAACTCTGAATTAAAAAGAAAACAGCTGTGTCAGACATATTGTCTAAGACCGATAAAATTTTTGTGTGATACAGCTGATTTTTTTCTCCAATTCGGGGTTGGCCCATAGCAAAATATTATCTTTAAGGTGTGAATAGTGACCCCTATATAGATAAATACATCCCTAACTGAATACCATGTACATGACATTATAAAACTAAATATTTTGGTACTAAAATCATAGCCGGAACTGGTTACCACATCACTAATTTTACCATAAGTAAGTAGGTGCTAATGTTACCGATGAAATGTTAATTTTTTGTTTAGGATGCAAGCTTGCAAGTAGATAATTAAGCTAAATAGTCTAAATGTTGCACATAGAACCAACACAGTACCAAATTCAGCAATATATAATTACCAGGATGTCATGTGGAATTGACATTTAAAATTGTTTTTACTCTCCATTTTTAATACGACAATGGATAGATAAATGAAAACTAACGTATCACTAATAATTTATTTTACTCAGAATGTAATAATTACGTTTTTAGAGAATTTTGAAATCTATGAAAAGTTCTGAGTAATGTTATTCTCGTCAAAAGCATGTAAAAATGATGTCATTAATTATCTGTAATTATGTTCCAAGATAGCCGCCAATCACAAAAGGGCGATGTCGGCGGTTTTTAAACTTTATTTTTCTTGTTACTTATCTACGGCACTATATTTATTTTATTCGGCACTTACCCACATGAAAAACGGTTCACTGTAGAAATAAAAAAATACATTATGACCCAGTGATTATTTACTCAGCCGTAATATTATAATCAAAATCGCAACTAGGTACCACATAACTAGGTACACAAGGTAGGTAGGTAGGTAGGCAGGTAAGGTAAGGTAAGGTGAGGTGAGGTGAGGTGAGGTGAGGTGAGGTGAGGTGAGGAGAGGTGAGGTGAGGTGAGGTGAGGTGAGGTGAGGTGAGGTGAGGTGAGGTGAGGTGAGGTGAGGTGAGGTGAGGTGAGGTGAGGTGAGGTGAGGTGAGGTGAGGTGAGGTGAGGTGAGGTGAGGTGAGGTGAGGTGAGGGAGGTGAGGTGAGGTGAGGTGAGGTGAGGTAAGGTAAGGTAAGGTAGGTAGGTAGGTTTTTGACCGACTTAAAATAGGGCATACTTTTCTGTTGTATATATTTTGTTAGTGCCTGCCGACTGTATATTTTCACTATTTTTAAAGCATTTTGTTTAATGCAACAGATGTTGGAAAATGAATAAAGATATAAAAAAAATCTAATTCTCTCGCGATAAAAGAGATCGAACAGTCAGTCGATGCCAAGAACATTTGACTGACAATACGGAAAAAAACATTAGTGAAATATCTTTTACGCAGAGGCGTATTATATAGGGGCGCATAAGATTTGGCGCCCCAAAATTGCTATATCTCCCCACCGACACCTTTAGCTGTGGCGGCAGAAGCGCGGGAGCGCTATGATTAGGTCGCTTATGGAGAAAAAATACATAAAAACGACACGCGTAAAGTCAAATCTTCCCGTCTAGCCCCGAGTCGTCCTGCAGCTAAACGAACTTTGTTAATTATTTATTTGATAATAAACGAGCAGTTTAAAATTGATGTGCCTAATATCATATAGTGTAAAATTCATTAATTGCCCAATACATTCAACTAATTGTATTTATAGTTCATAATTTCAAAACATGGAAGAGAGAAAACTTGGCGCAAACTGTGCGTGTGTTGGGCTTGTGCTTTCGCCACCCCCTCAGCCAGGCGTAGCCGCCCCGGCCACTGCCTTTTTGGCCCCAGGGAAAATACGCCCATGCTTACCTGTATTATAGATTTTAGTGCCACCATTTTCCAGGCACGATTCTACTTATTTTATATTGAAATGATGTAACAGAGAAGTACACAGTCTTGTAATTGTATGACAAAGCAAATCCAAAGGAACGCAACATGGCCTGTCTCCATAAAGCTTGTGTCGTATCTCACAAATAAATGAGCTCAATGCGCTTTACTATTCAGATTTAGTCAGTACCTAAACAATATACCCTTTTATCTAATAAACTTAGACAACTGTTAATCTGAATTTCAGCAGTTTATCAACAGAATTCTTCGTCATATGAGATGTAGTAAGTAAGTTTTTTTTAATAAGACTGTAAGTTACACAAGTTAATAAAATAAAAAAAGTTTCATTCGGTAGGCAATTTATTAATATTTAAAAAAATATTTATAAATTATATTAAATAAAATTATCATAAAAATTAGTAATATTAAAAATTATTAATAATATAAAGTAACTGGTTTCATTCGGCAGGCACCTATTTTTTATTTAAGTTTTAAAACAAATTATTGAACCAAGTCTATGGGACTACACTTAAACAAAAGAAAAATGTTCCAAAATGCCATCTTTTGGTAAAGAACAAACAAAAAAAGACTGACAAAATGAGAGCTTCATCTATTAACCCGAATGCGAAAGAAGGATTGTTGTGTTTTTCGAGTCTACGTATGTATGTATATTTCTTTGGAATGTGAATGGTGTCAATAAATTCTTCTCATTTTTTTATTTCATTTGAGGTCATGGTTCAGCTGTTTTTTTTTCAAAGGAAATTTGTTTTATCTTAGGCTGATTTGTAATTTTTCATCCAAACGCAAGCAAAAATCGAAAACCAATGCGAGACACAAAAGCCTACCTAAAGAAAAGCTTAACACACTCTCTCGTCTCACCTTCTAAAAGCTTGGACCACCATTAATGATCATTTTCAACCTGTATTGGGAGAGGAGGCTTACCTCCAGCAGTGGCTAAAGCGAGTTTAGATCTCCTCTCCATGTTACCTGTTCATTTATTATTAGCTTACACCATAAAGTTATCCAAAATTAATTTTAGTAAGATATTCTATCTTTTATACTGGTATCTAGCGGTAAAACCATTACCCAAGAAAATCCAGGCTCAATCCTAGACTTCTCAATCATAGCTTCAGTGATTCAGAACACAAGACTTTGTAAACGTAACTTTTGTGATTTATTAGTTAGACAAACAATATTTATAGTTGTTAATATAAGAGCGCAAAGTTTCCTTTTTGAATTTTTGTCACAATCCTGATTTAATTTTCTAGATTTAATTACAACGTTTAAATAGTACGATATGAATTTGCACCAAGGTGCCTAAAATAAAATATACGTTAATCTAAATTTTTGGTATGATATTTTTTTTTGAGAAAATTTGTATAGCTCACTAAATAATACTTGACAATCTGGAGATCATTTCGTTACAGACCTGCTATAGTTGCTACAATAGAAAGCATAGTTATAAAATATATAGAACTGGCAAAGGTTCCTTTTAACGATAAGGGCGCTGGTTGTTCAAGGTCAGAATGTTTTAATTTTATATTGTGCACTAGCTGTCCCGGCGAACTTCGTACCTTCCCTACGACAAACATTTCAAGACCAAGATCAGCTAAATCTACTATTAGCGAGACTTACGAACAGCGATTGATTTTTATATATAAAAAAAGGTATATTTATATACAATGCAGTAAAACATCATAATCACATTTTGCCATCATTTATTTTTATGTACAAGATTGTGATTAAAGTCTTTGAATAAAATTATTTGGTAATTACAAACTTAAATTAAATCTTACGGCTAAGGAATGTCCCAAAAGTTATCTTATTTCAATGAAGCGCGTGAACGTGTAAAGCAGAAGTGTGTTTCGTAAGATTTTAATGTGTATGAACAGGATTATCGGTTAGTGGTGTACCAAGCGGAGAGGGGGTCGCTAAAAGAATCCTAAGGAACAACTTTTAATATGGGGCCAACTCTGAATACGCGACAAAAAAATTGTTGTTTCATACATTGATAAACTTTTGCTATCTAAACAGCTGTTTTTTTCCTCGAATTCAGAGTTGGTCCAATAGTAAAAGTTGTTCCTTGGGGTGAGGATAGGGTATTGCTTTCGGCTTAATAAACCCTATCCGATGATTCTGTGTAAACTCAGCAGGGAGTTAGTAAATTACACTAAAAATCTTCTTAAAAAAAGTTGGCTATTATGATTCTGACTATTTCATAGCATCGGTCCTTTATAAATGTGACAAGCTTAAAATTAATTCCCTGTTTCGAAATTTTTTACATTTTTCTTTTACCTCTAACGCTCGCCAGAGGCACTGCTAATCGATACTGTGTAAAAAAAACTTGTAAAGAACTTATTTTTACAATTTTTTTTTATAAACTACACATTGAAATCTCTCAAAACACGTGATGCTTACCAATAGTCATTTATTTTCATCAAATTATATAGATTCATAAACAAAATTCGTTTTTTTAACTTACAGCTAAATGAAGAGTCTAATAAAAACAAAAATATAATATTTTTTTGTAAGGTACAGTACATGTAAGACACAAAGAATACATATTTTGCAACTTTTCAAATTCAATCGTATCGTATTTTATAGTGGACAGAACGCAACATACAAAATTAATGGAAAAGAGTAATTAATTTTTCGTTTCCCTGGGTATAATAACGTCATTTTGTCATCGTGGAATTCGTTACAAAATTTCCAGAAAACTACAATCTTGTCATAAATCCAATAAAAAATGTGTTAGTTAAAAAAGGTGATGTGACTTCAAAAAACCCGAATGCAAAAACTTTAGATCCACGTATCTTATCAAGTGCAATGGCGGGATGCATCTAGTATAGCTAATGACCGTTTGGTGAAGATGAATCTATTGACAGTCCTTATATGAAAATACGAATGCCGTTTAGGCTCCAGGATGTGCCAAAGAAATATACTTACATGAGCATACAATCGGAAATCATTTTTCTAAATTCCTCCTTTCGCAGTCGGGAAAAAATTGCACTGTCAAATATACTTGCATTTTGCATTGAATCTGTTAACGCAGCGAGTCAATATACAACGTTTAACAGAAAGATGTGACAGTCAAAATGAACCCAATCAAGAACAAAATTTTGCTAACACAAAAAAATGCGTCCGCCACACAACTTGACTGACCACGTGACCAATTTTTGTATGCAGAAATATTTTTTTTAATTTAGTTTATTTTTCTACCGTGGTTTCACCTTGAGGGGTAGACTAACACTCTTAATTGTCATATCTTTCTGTTACACTTGTATGTATAGTGATTAAATAATTTTATCAAATCAATCAACCAAACCAGTACTTATGCGAGAAGTTTCTTCTTTTGTGTTTTTTAATGTATAAAATATATAAATAAAGAACACGTGTTTTTTTCTCATGTTATCTGAAATTTAATTTACTAGCGTAGTGTGAATTGAAAAAACACTTAGTTACAGTCTGTACGGAAATTGAACCGTCGTGGCGTAAAGTGAAATTAACATTATAATAATTTATATGCAGCTCCAACCTAGTCCATAAAATAAATATGTTTTAACTGAGTCACGCTATCATTATTGAAATTGGAGCAGTCAGTATAAACGCTGATTCCGCTTAATGAACTGGATATAAATATCGAACGCAAGGACTTAAGAACCATTAAATTGACGTTTCAAATGTATTAAAAATAGATTTCTAATCAAATTAAAATCAATCAGTTTTCGATGCCTAGATCCGTACTTGCAGAAAACGATATAGCATAACGTTTTAGACCAGCCGTGATAAAGAAAGAAGAAAGAATTTATTTGTACCAAAACAGTACTAGCACTAAGAGTACACAAATAATACATAAGTTTCTTGGCACAAACCGGCTCCAACTCAGCATAATACTGGTTGTAAACAACCAGCGCTGGTCTTCCGTTGGTGCCGGCAGGTGACGTCACGCAAGCACACAAAACATATTATAACATTTAACAATTTTTCACAGGGAAAAATTAAATAAAAAAATAGAAAAACATATTAGAATGACAAAAAAAAGAATTTAGAGGTGTCAGTGTCATAGTGACATAATATCACATAATGATATTTTATGTCAATGCAATGTATTTGTTTACCTCGTTAAGTGATACGTGATAAGTATTCTATGTAACCGTACTTGCTCTGCAGTAGTATTTGCAATGTAGCAAATAAACATAAACATTTATTGTAAAACGATTATTATGTACATCTTATAGTATGGGCTCTGACTTTTACTTTAGTTAGATACTGTGTTGTAAAAGGCAGGGTTTTACATAGGTTAATTATACTTAGGTATAATGACGTTTTACAAAAACTTATAAAACAACAATAAAGGTAAATACAGTTACTTAGATACAGTAAATAAACAATTGCACGTTTTTTTTTTAATTGGATTACTTAACGATAAAAGTAATTGCAGTACTAAACAATCGCACGATAAATCTGAAAGTGGATGACTTGACATCTAAGTGAGGAATAAATACTTATGTTGAATTAACACAGTGACTCTACCTAGTTGACATAATTACGAGTCTAAGAATGTTTACAAAATTATTTACGAACTGAATCATCTAAGTACTGCTTAATAATTACACAAAGTTATTCGTTCTACACCGAAAAATTATTTATTAAAAAGAAATCTGTTCATCACAACTAGTTGCCACAAATGACTAATTAATCCTCATAGACAACTGGTTGTGAAACAGTTGCGATGGCAGCCGAATGAGTTGTCTGATACATTTTCTGGACGACCGAGTAACTTTTTCTATGGAACAGTTGATATTTTTGTCACAAATTTAGAGCTGCTTCCATAATGAATGATAATATTCCATAAGGAATTGTTTCGCAATGATAGGTATAGTGACCCCCTTTCAGTTTAGTTCATTCTTAGGCGATAACCCTTGTATTATAATTATTACTAGCGAACATCGTAGTATATCACATATGTGATATCTTTAAATAACTTTACACTATTCGTATTCATTTACAGACTGTAAATTTTAACAGTAACCTTTTCATTAAATCTCTAAGAATTGGAGATTTACTAGTGGGTAAGTACTTCACTTACTTAAGAGAAAACTCTTAACTGTACTGAATGAACTGAATTTGATCTTTATAACATTTGTACAGAAATACATTGATAAGTATAAATGATCAAACAAAAATTTACTTTTCTAAATCGTTATCCATGGTGGCATCTCTGCCAAATCAGGAGACAAAAATTAAAATTACTGCAAACTTTTTTCATTTTTAGAATCCATTTAAAAAATAACTTTCTAATATAATTATGGCATAAAGTTTCAAATGAATTAACGTCTTAATTTAATAATAATTCTATTCGTTAACCTCCTACAAGCGATTTCACAGCCGTGTTGTATTTGCCCTCGTCGTAATAGTTAATGTCTTCGTAGTCTAAGAAAAATTCTTCTCCGGTGACAAGCATTGGAAGAAGGAAGAAGAAGAGCAGAAGAAGCCAGCTGTAGGTGCTGGGTGCGGCCTTGTTGAGTGTGACTGAAATGAGAAAATAGTTTTGTTATTATTAATGACGTGCCATAAGTATAACGAGTAAGCCCATAGCGCCCCTTAACCTTCCTAGCGATATTCATCAAACATAGTTAAGAACACTCTAGACTAATTTACGGGGTTAAAATAAATTTGCTTATTGTTTTATTAAACCACGCTTTGGTGACTTTATAAAGATAACAAACGTAAATAACACGACAGGCAGGATTAAAAACTGCGCCATACGGGTAAATGCCTGACCATTCGGCCACCGTCGATACTCTGTCGTTCGCAAAATTTACGATCACTTTCTTATATGATTCACTAGCTGACCCGGCGAACTTCGTACCGCCAAACAGTCGATTCTTACTATTCTAGTAATGTTACCATCGTATAAATATTGACAATAATATAACCTCTCAACAAACACTTTAATTTTATGGCATGTATTAAAATTCAAATTGACTTTTAACTATTATTACAACTTGATTGTATGGGAGTATAGAAAAGTGTTTTTATAGACCTATTTAGGCAATTTTCTTATTTTTCTCTCCGTAAGAACCATCCTCATACTTCAAGGAATAAATAAACAAAAAAAAAAGAATTTGCAAAATCGGTTCAGCTGCTCTCAAGATTTGCGCTTAGCAACATATATGCGCGTTAAAATGCGATCCATCTGACGTAACCCAAAATGATTAAGGTTCTAATGTGTTTGCGCTGGTTTTAATTTTAAAATCCCCGACTAAAAATGTAATTGACCATTTTGTGGTAGTGTAGTCAAGCTCTTTCATTCGATACCCACATCGCTGAGGAATAGCTCCGAGGTTACCTCTACCTCTTCCCAAGTAAGGTCAATCTCCCAGAGGTAGACGGGAAAGCTCATGATTCGAAAACCTGCTCTGACCGAGAATTCTAAGTCCGCCGGATTTAAAGCAAGCAAGCTGGTCATTAGACTATGGTCGGTCAAACTTACTTCTCTCTGGCCTGGGATCAGTTTCAGGTGTGAAGAAATCTAGCTTAGCGGAGGTATTGTAGACATTGTACAAGCTGGCTTGGCACGCGACCCTCATTCTACCGCTGAGGAACAGCTCTGAGGTCACCTCCACCTCGGCCTTCACCGTGTTCCAGGTGAGGCCGATCTCCGTGGGGTGGAGACTGGTCTCGATGGACCGGAGCTGAAACATTACAGATGATCATGGTTATTAAGATATCCATAACAGTCATGTCATAGTAAGCTGCCAATATCGTATTAAACATCTCGAAGTCATCATCATTGAAGTTTATTACGTTTTTTGTCTGGCAAATTTCCTCAAGAGATTTCTCGTGTATCAGGAATGCAATGTAACATTCCCAAACATATGTCACATTTAGACTCAAAACAATTACTTATACAAATCTTTCGAGTGCCTGGGAACCAAACCCGAAAACGTCAGTAGATATAGTAAACTTGGTAACTACTAGATCATGTTATAAAACCTAACTTACTGGCTTATCATTAATAGATATGGTCAGGTTGGTAGCAGGCCTCGAAGGTGAGGAGGTGCAGTTGGCGCGAAGCAGCTCTCCGGGCTGATAACGATCCTTATCAGCAAACATCACTGGACCTGCTGCAGGTATTGCTGAAACGTAGAGAAAGAGATATTTTAATAGGTACTTAGTTTTAATAGTCATTATTTTGGTTCAATTGGCACGAATCTTTCGAAAGGTTAACATTCTGGCTTCATGTCTGCATTGCCTTCAACCGCCAGACAATACCGTGGAAATATGTTTACTTATACATGCTATGTAATGTGGTGACAGCAAAGTTGTATGGAATTTAATAGTTATCTTGTTTTAGACACCAGGAATTTTCTTAAAAAACTATTATTCCTGAGTTTTATTTTTATAAAAAGCAGATCTTTCTGTCTGCGTCGTAAAGGTTTTGATCTTAGGCCCCGGTCTTCATTCCGCGCTATAATGTCTTGGACCTGCGCTTAGCAGCGCTCTTAGACATTATAACCGCTGCCAGCAATACTGACATATAAACGCTTTGTTTTTAAATATAATAAATAGAATTACAGAAATTCATTACCATTCTAAAGTCTCAGCTCAGTACCACATCGGGTATATACTCCGCTTAACTTTGCGATTATAATATACAATACTGATGCTTAGCTTACGACAAGGATATTAACGTACCTGTCTTATGATTAGAATTAATTATACTTGCTTAAATGTAAGTAGCGTAGATATTTTTATTTTGTCTTTATAAAATCCACATATCTATTAGTCCTGACCGGTTTTTAATTTATAAAAAAATAACGAATACACTGTTAAATATAGAAATAACAGTTATTTTTTCCAATAAAGAAACCAAGCTATTTATACAACATATTTAAAAAGCCAAATATTTCCTATGCACATTCCATTCAGGCTATTTTAAAATGCCCGACGTCCCGCAGATTAGCCACGCTTGCATATTGTTTGTCTCTCCCCGCCACTTGATTTCAATGCTTCCTAGCATATGCCCTGAATATGAATTAGAGCAACGGTTGAAGCTGTTTCTGTTATTGTAATGCTGCATTATGGTAACTGGTCATTGTTTAAAAGTTTTTGTGAGTTTTAGTAAAGTAATGGTGCTTGAACGCAATGCTGCAAATGGTTTCCGATAAGGCTAGTATGTACGGATAACAAAATTCATTCATTAACTCGCGAGCAACAAAATCAAAAAGAAAACAGAGGACCAGGTATGCCCTGCCCAATCTTGTTTTACTGTGTAATGTCATAAATTTTTGCTTGCTTGCTCAATTAGCTCAATTTTGGCCTTCTTGTTTCCAGATTATGTATGCCGGCAATCTCATACATCATATTTTTTTACAAATATTTTATTTATTTTGATTGCAAAAATAATAATATTGTAATAATAATAAAACAATAGGCTTTAAAATCACTAAGTTAGAAAACCACAATATTCCCAAAGGACACCTAAATACTCAGCCATTCCTTTGACAAGTCCCATTTCGCAGAAAGTTACTTTAAATTATTATTTCATAGGTCTTACAGATCCTATAGATAGAGCTAGTGCTCTATTAATATCAAAATAGTTACTTCACGGTACAGATATTAGAAGCTAGGTTCTATGAATAAATTTTCCCTGTCCGAGCTAGCGGCGGAGACGCTAAAGTGAATAATCTTTGTATCTAATCATGAACATGGTGGAAGACAGAATAAGTTAATCGATGTCAATCAAATTATATATATCTACAAGTAATATTTTAAACAAGCGGTTAGAAACAAGTTCAACAATAACTCGACTGCTAAATCAGTTTAACCTGTGTATCATCCTTTATTTCTTTTATTTTGATGTAATCAGTGTCACTCTCACGACTAAGACGTATGTATTGACTCCACTCACATAAAAACACGACAAGCGGTTTAGGCTCTAGAGCATGTCAAAGAAATATATATACATACATATATACATACACTCAAGAAATATAAGCCTCGACTTCGCAGTCGGGTAAAAAGTAAATGCCGACTTTAATTTGGCACACAAAACTAACGTTACAAAACAGAATATCATCTATGTATGTGCTCACCAGGTCAATTTTGACAAATTTATGCGAGAAGAATCGGAAAGTATATCTTCGAACAAAAAAAATATTACGAACACACACTTAAAATGATTCCGTCAAATTCCTCCTCAATTTTGAAGCCGATTAAAAAGTACTTCGAATTTTGTCAACTTTACAATTCTTTTATAAAAGTTACAACTACATATTGATCTAAATTTCAGCTGACAACAAGCTTTTATGTAGTTTTTTTTTTTAAATAAACAACAAAAAGTTCGTTTTAGTAAAGTCTTACTACTCGTAAATTCTGGCTGTCTTTTACCTAGTACTTGGTGAACGGAACAAACAGGCTTTGACACAAGCCTCGGCTTCTATAAAGCCTTAAATCTGTAACCAAGTAGAGTGAAGTCTACTTAGTCAAACCTAAGTCCTGCGTCGAGAGTTTGAGAAATTGCACGGTACATTCTTGCGGGGTAATTTTCTGTAACACAATAATCTGCCTTAACTTTAACTTATTCGTTTACGGCTTTATTGTATGAATTAATCATTAGAATAATTGTACATACAAAAATATGTTTATAAACTAAATTTTACAATTCTTAGCAAGAACTCGAATATTATTATCTTGTCTAAGAAAATGTATTTTTTGTGTGTGTATTTTATAGTGGCAACTGCCAGATTGTTAAACTAGTTACTATCATCAGCAAGTGTAGATGCATTAGTGTCTTTTTAGTAAATGTGTAAGATTGTAGGTTTACGTACGAACGTACATACGTTCCTTTTACATCATATTTTTTCTTATACAAAGACAAATATATTTTATAATTGTACCATTCTATAACAGTAATATTTTGCTTTATGCAACGACAGAAATTAAGTATAAAGCGTGTTAAATTTTCCGAAACCAGATGAAAATAACTGTAAATTTTCCGACTACCAAAAAAAGTAATCATTTTTAACACATTTTTAAATCTTTTATACCTTGATTTCTTCCAGACGCCTGGACCTGTTAGGGTGTTTTTGAAAGGAATACAATTATTTGAAACAGAACTAATACAGGATGCGTTTGCACATCGCATCAGTACCGAAAAGTAGTTGATAAACGAAAAAATATAATAAAATCTAAGACATCGAACTCTGTCGTGTCATTGCTAGGAACAGACTAATTATATAACGAACAAAACTCAATTATTTTGCATGCGCACCCACAAGTTCAAATCTTTATTGGTTTATATAAAAACACAACTATCGACAAAGGAATATTCTCATCTGGCCCAAAATCTGCCTCATCCTCAACCCGTGGCCACAGCAATGGGCAGACGGAAATAATAAAAGACGGCACGACTTTTATGCTAAAATGTGCGTCGCTAACCAATATCTTACCAATTATGCTCAAGAGCGATTAAATAAATAGTTATTCTTACCAATGACATCGATCATTCTAGTAGCGATCTGCGTAGCGAAGGAGGGTGAGTCGGCTGTGACCTCGCAGCTGAAGTTACCAGCCAGACTGAGGTCCAAGCGTCTCAGCAACACCTGAGTGCCGTTCGACCGGTTCATCTGGAAACACAGATCATTTTCAATTAGTTAGTTAGTGTAGTTTCTCCATTTTATCAAAGGAATACTCCTACCGAGGGGTTTATAATTGACTTGTTTATAATAGGTTAATGTATTAATGATGAGGGGGGTGGTAATTTTGTTTAACCTATTCGTTGAGGCGCCCATTTTTGAAAACTTTTTGCCATGGCTGTGAACAAATTTTGTATGACAAGACTTTCGTCAAGCTTTATAGACAAAAAAAAATTTGAGGGGGTTTGCAATCGATGAAAAAATGACACGTCTATCGTATCAAAAGCCACAAGTTAAAAGAAATGATGACACGCCAGTGCCATCAGCAACAAATCGGTTAATTTACATTTTTTCGTTTATTTTTTATATCATTGCTCCCTACTGATGAACCCGGATCTCTCATACGACAAAAGTGTAGACTTTAATCTATCGAGTTGCTCAAATTGCAGGTCAGACACTTTAATTATTTTCGAAAGTCATTATTCTTCAGCGATAATCAGGTTTCCGCACGACGTTTTATTTCACTGTTAATTAATTAAAAAATGCGCATCAGTGAAAAACTCAAAATTACACGCCTGACCCTATGATTTTATCCACGCTCTTTTGTTTACGATACAATATAATTCTCTCACACACTCCTTATTCGATAGTCACCACTAACTTATTACATTTAATTATTAAAATGAAATAAAGTAATTTGTAAAATTAATATTACGTGAAGTTAAAAAATAAGCTTATAGGTACAGTTTCGAATTTCAATTACGAACCTTTAACTGTTTTTAAATACTTGTTTGAAATTCATAATACATATATCTATTCGTCGTAACTTCGTAGTACGAGTATTTAGAACTTTTTGTGATTCTAAATACTTACTTGAAATTCGTATCTATATATGTATCTATAAGTTTATTTTTTAACTTCACATTTTATTAACTTATAATACTGACACATTATCATTATTTTAGTGTACCTACATAATAAAATAATACTAATAATTTGCAATAGAAAACACTTAATATTTTTTATTTTAATATAACTAACTTAATTATTGATTTCTGTCTTAAACCGACTCCAACTCAACAAGCGTTAGCTTGTTGAAACGACCACTCAACATAACGCTGGTTGACTGTAGATGATTTCGTATATGTAATCTGGTTCTGTGCCTATTCGCCGAAAATTGTTTAGTTGACTATCACTTGCCAACTAACTTTTCAAAAGGACAACTTTCAAGCATCAAATCTTCGCACGCTCTTCTCGTGCGTTGTTCTAACCTAACCTATTATTATTTAACAACGCCATACTAAATTAATTTCAAATACATCCAAGCCTTTCTACGGAACTTCGCCGGCCGGCGAAAAATAGGAGAACCGTTGGTTGGCAAGTGATAATCGGCCAAACAATTCTCGGTGAGAAGGCAGGATCCCGTATAATCTACGTTACATAATCGTACTCTATTATCCTATATACTCATATCCATATATACTCATACTCATATCCTATATATCATACATATATACTCATACTCATATCCTATATACTCATTATATACTCTATATACTCATGCACGCAAAACACATGTCTATATTATGCACGTAGTTGCAGGTAGATACAATGTAAATGGCTCCATCAGATTCAGTCGCGCGCGTAATTGCAATCTAATCTAATCCGTTGTAGAGCAAATTTAAATTAATAGTTTTAGTTTTAAAACGTGATAGTTTATTTTTGTTTTACTAAAATGAAAGCTATTTATTTAATTGATCTATTTTAATAGTATTGGTTGGTTAGGCAAACATTTGTAATGTGTATTATTAAGTTACTTCGTGATAGTCAATTTAGTATAGGCAAATTTTATTTTCAATAAATTTAAATTCTGACTATAATAAGACAAAACTATGTTATAAAATCTGTCGCCAAGCTCCTAACGGTGTCTTCCGGCAGCCTTCCTTGAGAGCCAGTGTATTCCAAACTAACTAAACGGCATGCGCCATCTAAGGCTTCAGTATCACTGACTTCCATTCAAAGGCACCCTACTAAAGCTATATGATGATACAGTTCCCCGCAAAGATCTTAGTCTAAAAGTTACAAATGACATGGTGGGGATTTTTTACGTATATGCACAAGCAATAGACCGGTCGCTTTTTAGCCTAATTCCTGCCGCGCATTTTACCCCGCGCCAAAGAGATCTTAAATGATCACTTAGTTTGAACCACCAAGGAAACATTTTCAAGTATTGTTTAAGAAGACGGGTTTTCACGCGTACCTGATTGTTGGAAAGGTAGTGTCGTGAACTTCATTGGGGATGAAAGACGGACCTTTAGTTATACCTTTCCAACAAACGGCTACTCGTGAAAACTCTTCTTCTTAAACAATATGAATCAAACACGCGTTAGTTTTCTAAATAAGGTTCAAGAAATTTGCTGGAGACTTTAATATCTTTTTACCTATACTTACATCAACAAATATCCCCGGCAGCCCGAACACTCTCGTATCAGGCTCTTCGTTAGGGGTGTATCTGTAGAACTCGTGGTTTCCCCGGTACCATTTCACTGAGTATAGTGGAGCTCCCTGCATGTCTCGCGCGCAGATCAGCGCGGCCGTGCCACCCCTGATGACGGTCTCTGGCTGTACTAGCAGCATCACGTCTCGAAGGCTGGTCACTCCTGAAAAAGTGATAATGAAAAACTTTTAATGATAGTTATATTCCATTCAATCTTCTATATATTATAACATACTAGCAAACCCGGGGAACTTCGTAACGCCTAACAGTCGATTCTTTAAGAGTAATGTTACCATCGTATAAATATTGAAAAATGTTGACATTAATATTTAAACGATACTAACGTGACTTAATTGATTTGCCTTCCCGGAACCTCGCCACTAACACTTAAAATTTATGGTATGGTATTAAAGTTCAAATTGGAATTCAAAATTTTGAAATTGTTTACATTTCATTTTATGTCACTGGCAACGCCTCAGTTGACAAATACTATACATTCCTCGTTTTTAGGAAGTTGGTAATAATACGACTGCTTGCAAAAATAAATTAAGTAAGTAATAAATTACTAAGATTGAACCGCGAAATGCCTCTACTTAAATCATTAATTTTACCAAATTCATTCATTTCAGTTACAGTTTACAGTTTTTTCATTTTCATATTACCATATGCCAATAATAAGCACAACAACGGATGTAAAAACGAAAAAAAAAATGTCATCCATTCTTGTAAGTAGAGTACATAAAAAATAACCTTCAAAAATTGGCATCAGACTGCTATTTCACTGTACCCGTGAGGTTCCAGTCCATAAACGACGTCTTGAGATTAGATTTTCGCTGCTCAGAATTTGATTTCGACCCGGAAGTCACTTTGGATACTGCCTTGATGTCAAATCAATCCACAGCTATTCTGCTTACGGATGCCTTTTATGTTACATTTCTCTATAAAATGAGGGTAGATTTTTTTGGATTGCGTGAAAAAAGATGTATGTGTAAGAAGAAATATTTGTAAGACAAAGAGAATCTAAATCTATATATATAAAAGAGTAAGAATTTTCGCCAGGAATCAACGCTGCGCCTAAACCGCTGAATCTAAAGACACGACATTTTGGAAATTCAACCCATAAAATGAAAATGGAATCGGAAAAGTTTCTATTTTTGAACCACCATTCCAACCCTAAGGGTTCAAAGTTTGAAATATCTTTAAATTCCATTTTATGCGACACCGCCAGTAATAGCTTCTAATTATTTATAGGTGTCGAAAAGGGCATATAATTGCAGTTATAGGAACTTTTTCCTTTTGAAAGTGTATTGATTACGTGATGCATTTTTGGCTTGCAGTTACATGAAAAAATCCTGACCGTACCAAAGTGAGGAAACTGGGTTAAATTATAGACTTTTTAAAATTGTCTTTTCTTGAAATATCTGTGAGAATTCCAGTAGAAACCTCTAAAAATGTTAATGGGCAATTTCACAGATAAGGACCATAAAGCTTTTATCTAAAATTGCCATAATATCACGTTCTTTCGGTGGGTGATTCGAACTTGGTAGTGTTCCTTGTAAATTAACGGCTTTAATAAACATCTTTAAGAAGAAACATCTACGTGAATTTTATAAAAAAGAGAAGGTACTTAATTCCACTGTACGTTTTTTTTGTTACCTGTTTTTTTTTTGAGACGGCTGCACTGAAATAATATTTTTGATTTTTGATTTTGCCGCATTTGAAATAATATTTTTGATTTGAAAGAGTACTTCTCAAGTGGCCCTATTTACATTATTATCAACATCAGTTCATAGGTTTGATATATAAACGGAAGTGCGCCTGCTGTAATAGAAATAAGTAATCACTATTTTTTCATATAACTTGTTAAGCAAACGTTTTTCAAACTGCCTAGACGTATTTTTAATAAAGGATTGAATGAATTGAATGAACTCTTTATTGTAGACACACAAACATGAAATATACAGAAAAAAACTTACATTTAGTGCCTTATTAATAAACGCGTCTTAACTTCGAGCATCTTTTGTCTTGTTTTATCCAATGGAGAACGTGACGCGCCAAAATAAGACAAACGACGATTAAAGTTTAGACGTGTTTATTAATAAAGCTGTTACAAGTGGGATCAAACACAAATGTCGGTATCTTATGCAATACCACCTTATAAAATTAAATGTTTCATAGAAGATGGAAGAAAGCGCATTCCGAGAGATGCTAATATTATACATGAAAAAAAATAACATTCATCATGACATATTATTTGGATATATGTGTACATTTCTTAGGTTATCTGTGTGTATTTCTTTGTTATTCCTTAACGCTCAAATGAATTTGGATACAATTTGGAATCAAGAGAGTTTATATTCAGGATATACAAATAGTCATGTCCGTCTCCGATTTTTACACCGAAAAAATGCACTACTCTTGTAGGATAATCGAATGTCCAAGAGTAAGAGCACGGGGCGAAGCTAGTATAGTAATATCAAATAATATACAACGATGCAGAAGAAAATCGATCTTGAAAAATAAGAAGTCTCCAACCTTTGGGTAGAAAACAACTTGGAATAGGCTGACTCTAATTTCACTATAAAAACAAAATGTAAAACATGACACTAAAAATAAATACTAAGTTCCAAGTTATTAGATCGTTTAACTAAAAATTAACAAGTAAAAGAGAGCAAACATAACTACATAATATATAATAATATCATTACATAAAAGAACCTAATGTTAATAAGTACATAACGTTACAAGTCGAAATAAAGATGATATTCTCGTCAAAAGAAACGAGATATTTCTCATAAAGGTATTCCTTTTCTGAAGGTTTTCATTATTCGTTAATGAAGACGGCAATATTGCTCACATCGTGAAGGGACGGACAGGACTATTTGTTGTATAAGATGTGTTTATTAGTAGCATATAATTAAGTAATTTTGTGTTGCTTTATCAGATTATAATATTCTATGTGCCAAAATTAGTTGAACTAGCGAGCGAAGCGGCGCTGCTTTGAGTCGGGTTGTTTTTTAAAAGATTTTAAAAAGGAGGATTCTTATTTTTTATGTACGAGGGTGCTTGAATGTTAACTAATTTCTCTAAGATGGTTGAATTTATTTGAAATACTAAAACTCTTTTCTTTGTTTGAAAGGGGTGTATTTTCCAAATGGTCTTATATACATTTCATCAAAATCGTTATGACAAGCTGCCAATTGTTTCCACTCGTTATTTGTGACGAATACTTTTAAATATACTTAGGTATTGACGAATTTACTTCTATAGTCGGTCCACCTAGTGGAAGGCTAGAGACTATAACAAAATTCTAGCAATTTTTTAAAAAGTGGAGGTATGTACTCCAAGACCGATATTTGTTACCTGATATCTCGGAGATGGCTGAATTGATTTGAAGAAATAATTTTATATGTAAGGGTATGCTTATTGAGTAGTCCCATTAGATTTTTTTGATAAACGTTCTAGAAGTGTGTTCCGGCAGCCTTCCTTGAGAGCCAGTGTATTCCAGACTAGGCATGTTCCATCTAGGGCTGCAGTGTCGCTGATTTCCGTGGTCATGCGAACTTGTGGTCAAATGCCTAGCTGTTAAGGATACAAAAAAAAGTTTTATTTTTAAATGGAAATAACTGAAGTAAAGTAAAGTAAAGTAATATTTATTGACCTTTAAATAACGTTCGTTACAGGCAAGTCTTATTACATTTGAATGAATAATTACTTAAAAAATTTAACTTACAAATCTCATTTATATACGATTACTTAATATTAGTTCTTAGTTTAATAGTTCTCATGACAAATATTTACATTAAAATTGCTTTGTTTAGTTATTATTAATATTTTATAATGGTTGTTTGTTACACAAGAACGATGATTCTACAAGCTGCATTGACATATATTCGCTGAGTTTATAAAAAGGATTGCTTTCAAAAAAATACTTCAATTTTTGTTTGAATGTAATGAAATTGAGATCCATTACACTATTAGGTAATTTATTATACATCAGTATTTTAGTATAAAGCCCCTGCTTCTTACATTTAGCTAATCTATTTATTGGTAGGATTCGCCTTTTTTTTTCTAATTTTGAAAAAGTTCTAATGGCGCTAGCCGTAATAGAAGACAGTAATAAGTTTTTTTTTAAAGAAGTATTTTATTCAAGTTACTTTATTTGTTTGGTAAATAATAAAAATTATAACCAATTTTACGATTTTAATAATATTTACTTGTATCACTATCGCTTGTCATATAAATACATCCCTGAAATTGGGAGAAAAAAAAGGGAAATAAGAATACCTACCATTATATATAATTACGTTTATTACTTTCGTTTCCATTTACAATTGGAAAACTCCTTATTTATTTAAACACAAGAGAGAATACTTTTTGATATTACTTTGGATGAAATCACAAAAAAATCCCTTTGATACGAGTGCGTGTGTAACCAATATCAGCCGGGTATGAAGTACCGGGTGAGTACAGTCCAAAATCTTTCCTGAACTTGAGAGAAATCAAATTAAAACATAAAAACATACGAAGATTGGTGATGAAAACCTCGTTAGAATTAAGGATAGACTTTAAGGATTGACATGGGAAAGGTAATTAGACTAATAGGAACTGCTAATCCCAGCCCTTATTCGCTCCTTGATCCCAAGAATCCTAAGTACAGGTACCTCCAAACTTATACGTTATGTACTGGCTTGATCCACGTGTTAGCGCTTCGTTATTAATGTCTTCAAGATGATTAAAACCGCGTTTAATAACAGGGCTATTTGTTTTAGGGAATAATTATAGCGAAAAAATTAAGGCGTTACTTGATATGTTTTCGTCGCGCGCCAGTGCGTTGGCCTGTAGTTTAAATTTTCGAGGTTAAGAAAGAATGGAAGAAAGGAATAATAGATTAGGAATAAATGATAAGGAAAGTAGCGATGATGGGGTCGATTGCCGTGCAAAAGGTACGAGGTTCGATCCCACAAAACATCCAAAAAGGCCTGAGTTACCGGTGAAGGAAAACATCGTGAGGAAACCATAGCATGGTCGTAGGCCATTTCCTATTACTCGTCTAGCTACCAACCTCATGTGATAAAATTTGTCGCCAAGCACCTAACAGTGTGTGTCGGCAGCTTTCCTTAACTGCCAGTGTATTAAAGACTAGGCATGCTCCATTTAGGGCTACAGTGTCGCCGACTTCCATGGTCGTGTGAAATTGTGGTCAAAAGGTTTGTATCATTGTAGGTTTAAAAGAAAGTTATGCCCAGACTCAACAAAGGCAATAAAGACGAAAGGGTGTCCAAATTAGTGGTAGCCCAGTCGGTAAACTGGTTGCCTCACAAGCGAGAGAGCGCGGGTTCGGTTTCATGTATAGACTTGTCTGAGTTTTTCACAAGACAAGGTTATTAGTTTTATTAAAAATTAATTTAACGGTGAAAGAAAATATGATGAGGAAACCTGCTAGTCGGAGGTTTAATAGCTGTGTTAAATGAAAGTAAGTGTACTCCTCAACCCGCAATTTGGCCCATAGACTACACCTTCTAAAGGGAGACCCGTTCCCAAATGTAGAAGATAGGTTGACACACATTAGTAGATAAGATAGATCTGTAAGAACTGTTATACAAATCCGAAAACCCATCCTACTATACTCTGTCTAGTTCTTTTCAACTAGGAAACGAATCGTATTTTTGGTTTTCGGAAAAAAGGTCAAGTTTTTGTTTTAGTGATAGTGACATCATACGATAGTAAATTTAGCCAGCGTCGAGTTTATGACATACTCATAAAAAGTTAAAAAAAAAAACAAAAGGAAAGTTAATCTATCAAGTTAAGGGTCTTCTTGGTCAAGTCTATAAATTATAGTCGTGAAAAGGTCATACACAAGGTCTGAATTATTCATAATCTACTTTTATTACACATAAAAAACTCCTTAACAAAATAATAATTTTCAAAAAAAAAAACGAAGACGCCATAATTACAAGGATCCCGGAAGAAAACTGATCAAATTTTCTTCCTATTAACATAATTAATAAGAAAAACCTTTGCAATAACGGAGAAACAAAATCAGTTTCATGAAAGCCTCTAACAACTTCCCCCATTATTGAAATTCGAAAATACGTATTTTACATCTCATCGATAACATACCTACTTAAGGAAATCCTATTTTCCGGTACATTACTCAGGTCAATTTAAAATACCCAGTTTTAGATTCGCACCAAGCACGGCGGAAATTTATAATCGATTTCCAACTGTATTACCGTTGAACAAGGCATAAAATTGTAATGGAGTTTGGTAAGTGATTTTAGGTATTTTAAATTATGGTCATTGAAGGTGGCTTAAAAATGAGGTCCTGTTGAATGTCAAAAAATGGATAATAATGACGTCATTTATTTTGTTATGGGTACGAAATTACCTTGATTGGTTAGTTATCGTGGTCTGAGAAAAGTATCAAATTATTAAATTTTGTTTAATCTATTCATGTTTGGTAAAGTTTGCTATAGATATAGAAGGTTATTGGCTAGAACACTGATCCTATTGAACAACTTTTACTAGCCAACCCTGAATTAGAGAAAACAAAATCAGTTGCTTCATACATTGTGTCGACGACCGATAATCGACGTCAAAACTATTTGTATGGAACTGTTTTTTTTTCTCTAATTCAGGGTTGGCTCCTTCGTAAAAACCCCTAACCAATAACCCCTGTATATAGTAATTAGTAATTATTACCCGCGGTGTAGTCCACGACAAAAAATGAAATATGAAGAATTTCAAATTTTGAACTCGCGTGACTCCTTACCTACTACCCTATAATGAATACATCCTTTAAATTCATGTTTTTAGGTTCAGCCGTTTAGACTTCTTTCGGCCAGTCAGTCAGGAAATACTCTTTTTTAATATAGATTGTCCTTCGTTGCATGGGATCTAATTTAGTTTTGTACCGGCCAACAGTTTTGTCTGTCTTTGTTTGCTTCATATTTATCTTATTTTATTGTTGAGTCTGTAGGTAAAGTTTCAGTTTGTAAATACGGTTTAAATAGTTTTTGAAAGAAATGTTATAGTAAAAATATAAACTCCCTCAATTGACCGAGCGAGCAAACCGTCTAAGCTTTAACTCAACGAATTTGCTTTCATATGTCCAAATGTTTGTTTGTATGTAAGTATGTATGTATGTAAGTATGTATGCAAGTATGTATGTAAGTATGTATGTAAGTATGTATGTATGTTGATTCTTGCGTACAGGCCGCAATTTTGATCCGGTCTTGATGAAACCTGGTATATAGGTTCTTACATTTTTTAGATTTTTTTGGCCGTCGGCTATTTTGGATTAGGGGTTGGTTCCCATAAAAAGGGGGAAGTTTGCCACTGCAGCAACTGATTTGCATGAAGTTTAGAATGTAGATTAAATACATTATTACTATAAAATCTGCCATTTATGAACAGAATTGGTCAAGTGGTTGTCAAGATATTAAGATTTTTGTTTCTGATTTTGATAACAACTTAGCGAAGCAACGTTCATCGCGGTCAGGTCTTGACTTGATGACAGAAAGTGGCATTTAACAACTGGGTGCCTCCGTGGGTCGGATGACACATTAAATTGTAGGTCCCGGCTGTTAGTCGTAGTAAAGCAGGTGGTGGTTAAGGTATATCAGAGGCCCTTAGGGTGGCTT
Organism: Ligdia adustata; assembly: GCA_947049295.1. Taxonomy (NCBI): domain Eukaryota; kingdom Metazoa; phylum Arthropoda; class Insecta; order Lepidoptera; family Geometridae; genus Ligdia; species Ligdia adustata. Next base: position 2,243,282 of record OX346221.1, read on the forward strand.
AAAACTCTTGACACAAGAGTACGCCACTTCACTCACGGGAAGAAAAGGTAAATGAAGAAGTATTATGCATGTACTCAGCAGTTACAATATTGAACAAAGCACGTTTGCACTTTTTTGGTGCTTTTATTATTTCTTAGAAGTTATCTTGGAGTGTAGCAGTTCGCAATCTGAGAAAAGAGAGACCGCGGATGTCGGAAAAAACTGAAAACACCAATTTATGACTTGAACCATTTAAAAACAAAGACCAGAAGGACAGCGAAGAAATCGATTGGCAAAAAGAAATTAACTGATTCAGGTTGTTCGAACTATTAGATACCTAATATATTAGATTTGGATGAAAATAACTTTTCTCTCGAGGTCTGCAGTTCTCAGAACTGCTAGTAATAGTTATTTTAGATCTTATCATAAAATTTTTAGCTATAGCTACGAGATGAACTAAAGGTTTGAAGTTAATTTTACAAGGAGTGCGAGGCCCTCTAGTTTGTAATGTGAATTTTTCCTGCTGTAGTTCTCTGATAGCTCAATAGATGGTGTTAAAATGGTAATTTTTCGTTATATTTTTAAAGATAACCCACATACGTAATTTTTTGTATTAATTGCAGCATTAAGATTTTTCATTTATTCAATATGTATTTATATTTTGTATAGAACCGTAAGCGAAAGTCTGAGATTGGTGCTAAAGGAGACATATAAATGTTTCAATTCATATGTCTCTTTTAGCATAATTCATTCCATTGTAACTTATTTCAAAAATTATACGTTAATTTTATCCATTCCAGTTATAATATTGCCAAGTATCTACTGAACTTAAGAGACTTTTGTCACAGATATGTAATATTATCTGGTAATAAGTCGTCCCTAACACGTAGCTAGTTGGTAGAAGTTTCCAGAACAAGCGATGGTTAAACGCTAGTTAAGCGCTAGAACTCTACGACCTTAGGGGTTTCCTGCGATAAGTTTCAAACGAAAAATAAGTGATAAGCGCTAACAATTTAAATAATTTATAATTTAATACGACACATGTAGACGGTGTAAAATGATTGACAAGTTTTTAACGGGCTTGATTTGTATTATTATTTTATTGTATTATTTTATGAGTTTATTTAATTATTTTAAAAAGTATTTTAAGATACTGTAATTATTATTATTTTTTACATGTATCATTTATTTTGTTACCAATAAAAAATAGTATGACTAGAAGAGTACTACTATTACAAATTTCAAACCCAAGATGGCCGCCATCACAAAATGACGATGTCGAGTTTTTAACATTTTTAATTTTACTTGTTTATGCACATACGAATATGAATTAGAGTATGGGTATGTAGTATTATGTATAACTCATATAGGCGTTGCTAAGAAAATACGAAAATACAATAATTTTCCTCTAGTTTAATATGGCGGGCTACTCAAGATGGCGGAGTAGGTACTTATTTATCACTTTTGTATGAATGTACCTCCTCAACGATTAAGTCTCAATGGTTTGTTACGCATTCTTAAAAAAAATATAAAAAACATACATCAATTTTCTTCAAATCCTTCAAATGAGGGTAGTTGAGAAATTTTAGCTCAACTAACCCCAGCCCGGAATTTTTAAACAAAACGGAGATTATAAAATAACGGTAAAAATTATACCCAGAAAATTAACACGTACAAAAATTACGATAAATTTATAAAAGATTAACACTAACTATGCTTCACTCGCTCATCGAAATGCCACTGGTGGTCGTGCGAGGTGTTCCCCTTCCGCAACTCCTTCTTTTCACTGATAATGATGCATATGAATGTTTTGAATAGTATTCGAGATATTTCGATTGCCCAGCCTGCCCTATGCTCAACTAGACTAGCCCTACTCTACGTTGCTTTAAAATGATTTATATTTTATTTTTTACTCTTAATGCATAAAAATTATGCATTCTAATCCAAGCAACTTTTATTTTTATTTTTTAACAGCAAAATAGATTTTAATTCGCTTCTAGTTATTTCTTGTACCACACATACAAATTTAAACAACTGATGATTGTTCCAACCGTAGTTAAGTAAGGCTAATTCCTTCAATTTCGGCTTAGGCTTGTTGCGACCGAACTTGCCCGGTCTTTTGTTCATTATGTTAAACTCCCGAGTTTGCTGCCAGAAAACTTTTGCCAAACTACCCACATTTCGTTCAATACTTAAGCTATTGACGAGTTCAGATTAAACTTTAAAAGCTGCTTAAAATGCTGGTAGCTTGCTTCAATTTCAATTTGGGTAAATAATGTTGATTATTGAACAGTGAAGTTTTAAATATGGTTTGGTTTAAATTTGATTAATTCATTAGTGGAAAGTCAAAGTCTCTATTATCGATTCATCAGTAAAAAAGTGCGATTTGAAGTATCTTAAAACCCAGCTGCGAACAAAGGAGTGTTAGGTTTTTCGAGTGTATGCGTGTATACTTCTTTGGCACGCTTTAATGCCTAAATGGCTTGACGTATTTTTATGTGAGTGGTGTCAATAAATTCGTCTTAGTCGTGAAAGTGACACTGGGTTAACACAAATTAAAAAAAAATAAACGATGATAAGCAAGTTTAAAGATTTAGCAGTCCGGTTTTTTTAACCGCTTGTTAGACACTGGATTATTTATAAGTAGAAGTTCTAGCAACTACTGACTTAGTGCCCACAATATTTATGCAATTTTAAATGTTTTTCGTGATGCTATTTATTTTATTGATTACAACTGTTTCTTTCATTAAAATATTGACATTATACTCGTACCCAATATACGAAAATAAATCAACTAATACAATGATGAAACAGTTACAATTAAGTATTGAACTATAAGCTGTATCAATAACAAAACTGTAAATAATAACGATCAAGGATTCTGATGCCGAAAATAGAGTGATAATTCAGCTCAAGGCCTTAGCGGATACAAACAACTGTATTGAATAAACTGTATCTGGTAGGCAATAAAATAGACAAGCAGTATTTGGGAAGGTATTAGTGTAAGTAGGTTTGAGAAAAGCGTAATTTCAGCAATTTGAGTACCCTAAATAGAATAAAGAAGAATTAATTTCAAACTGAAAACCGTTTACCTCACGACAAAGAGAACTAAATTAAAACAATTAATTAAAATAACTTTTAAACTTGTAGTTAACTGCTTTCAGTCACAAACCTGCCCCAACTCAACAACCAGCTTGAAACAACCAGCGTTGGTCTTCCGTTGGAACCGGGAGGTGACGTCACGCACGTCACCGATTCTTAACTGCAAAATTACTAGATAAACGAAATATGAATAAGCGTTATTACAGAAAATTTCATTTTTTATTTATAACCCGCGAAAGTACAATGTACTCGTATATTTATGGGATTACACTGAATTGTACCCTTTTAAACAAATCAAAATAGGTGAATCGGATAAATCGGGAACCAAGAAGTAAAATTTGGAACGGGACAGCGCCATTTTATGGTGGCGGCCATCTTGAAATTTAAATTTAATATTGTATTCTACTAGTCAAGCCTTTTCATTTGATAGAAATATTAAAGATTTTATGGCGGTGACCATCTTGGGCCGATTTTTTGAAGAAGAGTTGAAAACGACTTATTACCCTTTTAATAAAAAAAATAAACTAAAATCAAAATCACAGATATAAAAGATTCCAATGATTTAAGAACCTACGTACGAACAAGTATTTTTTGGAGTCAGTCTAAAATGAAAATTTTACATAATAAACACAAACTGGCCATCTCAGAAACAATGGAGAATTCTCAGGACGAGTATCCACTACGAAGTCACATTTGGCACTGCGCGATACATCGCATACGGCTCAGAGCGTGACACTAAAAAAGGAAAAATAATAGCAAGCAAATTTGGTTCGATTTTGGCGGTTCGTGCTGCGACGCTGTCAAAATTAAACCAAGTTTGCTTGCTCTTGCTTTCTCCTCTTCCAAACCTAACTCTATTCAAAAGCTCTGTGGTTTCAGTAAAGATAGTTCTAATTTTATTGTATTTACTGTTTAACACTCTCTGTGCCGTGGTATATATATATATATATATATATACATATATATATAATAATTAATATATTTTTTTCTGGCGCAAAAGAAATGCTTAGGTTTAAGTTGGTATTAAAATCAATTAATTAAACTGAGACAATGAGTCACTTAAGTATTACAATAAGTAAATCTAAACATCATGTCTAACTATTAACTACAGCATCACGTATTTTACTAACGTAATTAATTTTACTAATGGTCATTTTGATAAAACGTCTACCTTATGTGACCCGGTGATTGGAATAACGCTCTGATAGGTTCAATCCCACGAAATACGCTAAAAGAACCTGAGCTACTGGTGAAAGAAAACATCGAAACCATAGCATGATTGTAAACGATAGTGATGGACTGTATAATATTTTTATGTGTTAATGAGTAAAAAACTGTAGTTTTTGTCGAGGTAATAAACCAAACCCAAATCCTACTATTTTACAATGCAATATAAAAACAAATGTGACAGCCAATGTCAGAATTTCCAACAATATTCTTTTTTGAAGATGTACAATAACAAATGCCTTTTCAGCCAGTCGCCAACAATGATCGTAGGGCGTTTTCTAATGCCCGCCTGGATAGCTAGCACTCTCAAATAGAGGTTTAATGTATGAAACATTTTTATGTTCTATTTTAAATTACAGGCAACGCCGCGGGTGAAAACTACTAGTGTTAGGAAGTGACAATGGGCTGTCTACATCGCTCAAAGAACCGATAACCGATTTGGAAGAAAGGTTCTTGAGTGGCGACCACGAACCAGAAGACGTAGCGTAGGTAGGCTAGATGGACCGACGACATATATAAAATTAACAAATAACCAGGATGCAATTAGCAGTTTGTCGTTCGGAATGGAGTTCTAAGGGAGAAGTCTATGTTCGGTAGTAGACGTCTTCTGGCTGACCATGATTGCATTACTAATTCTCAGTTACAACTTGAACAGCTACTTCCACTCCCTTTTATCGTAAAAGCCGATTTTAATTTCAGTCCATATAAAACAATTTTATCACATTTAACCCTCGTAAGTTGTCGTCTACGTTATTGAGTTCTACAAGCCCTTGTCCTATTCTCACGTATCACGTTTCTAATAGCAAGCCTGTGACAACACGTTTTGTCACCAACTTATGAACATGTCAAGACACTGTCTTGTTCGATGTATATGAGATTTTTCTAACATTTCAGTATACAGGGTTACCTAAATTGTCATTTATTGCTAGCAAACAATAAAAACTATTATCAGGCAGAATTAGTTACAATTAAATATAGATAATAACTTTGTGTAAGTGTTTGTCATGTCACAACCCGGTCCCATCTGATTTATTCCTGTTTGTCACCCCAATCTGTCCCCGCAAGGTGACAAACAGCAATAAAAATTCCTTTATTTGCCCTTTTTAGTCATATGGGGGATAAAGAGGAATTTTTATTCCTGTTTGTCTCCTTAAGTCCAATTAAGCTGCATGCTAGCTGCTATAGAGATACAGCAACCAGCGCTGGTCATCCGCTGAGACCGATAAGTGACCTCACGCACGAATATACTAGGAAATGTACAAAAAAACATGAAAATAATCTAATTAATGTAAAGATCAAATACAATAAACAGCAACGATAATATTCACAAAATATGAAGTAAATTACTATGAAAAACAATTTTGAATTAATATAATTAAAACTATACATAAATAATCTTAAATATATTTAAAACATCTCAGTATAGGAAAAAAATGACTTTACCAAAATAATTTTACTATCTAAAAATTAGTAGATTTAAAACCGTCATATTCTCTAGGCAAGACTAATTGATTTTACTGTAATCATCATCAGTATTATTTTAAGTTAGTCTACTGCTGAAAGTAGAACTCCAATAAAGTACGTCACTGCTCGCAGTTATGCTCTTTGAGCAACAGCAGAGCAAGTACGATTCTGTATCGGCAGTTATAGCTCTTACACTACAGAATGATTCTAAATTGATTTAAGTATACCGAAAGAATAATGAAAAGTAAAATGCACGTGTTTTTTTATTTAACCCACTCAAAATTATTGAGAACTCCTTGATTAAAGTCACGCGAACGCGAATCTCAATAGGCAGGGCGCCCAAAGCTGCGGCGCCTCCCCGGTGCAAATTAGCTCACAGCGACAGTCAAGCGCGTTTGCATGATCCAGATTTGTGTGATTAGGTGAAAAAAATATTTTTCCAGTGTTTTGCAAAAAAAATATTTTTAGCTAAAATTAAATTTAAATTTGATAATATGTTATTAACGATGCTGATTGAGTAGTAAAAATATGTGTAGTCAATTATAAATCACCTCGTATAACGACGTCATGTAAAAATTACGTTTCTGTTACTATATTGTTAACTTAGATTTATTTTACCAGTAGAGCTTAGAAGAAACAAAGAATAAGATAATATATAACATTTCCGACATTTTGAAAGAATATCCCGAAATATCAATATAAGAAGCGTTGCGTGCGTGTTATGGAAATCGCTACACATTAAAATACTATCCAAGGGATCGAATGAGGAAAAATCCTATAATTTGGGAATATCCTTTTTATCTTCGTCGGAATATACTTTTACTGTTCTTCTTACACACTATATTTCTTCCATGACGGCTGATAAAAACGAATGTTCTTGATTGTGTTGTCAAAATGAAACATTGAGAATGATTTCGTAAATGGCAGAAGATGTTTTAGGTTGTTTTTGACAAAGATAAAACAAAACCCTTGTCTTTTTACCCATCAATTAGGTATCATCAAAAACGAAAAATTTTTAATCTCAAGTATTTTTAAATCCGATTGAAACTTGATTGAAACCACTGAAATATTCAAATTTATCCTTTTAACTCATCCTTAATGGGTTGTTATTGGCTCATCTCATATCTAAACCATAGCAAAAACTATTGAAAACTAGCTGACCCAGCAAACTTCGTACCGCCTAACAGTCGATTCTTTATTTTATTTTTTTATTACTTATTCTGTTTTTCGGGACAAATATTGAATAATTTTGTTATTAATATTTGTATAATATTACGAGTAACTTCACTCAATTGTTTTGCCTTTCCAGAACCTCTCCACTAACACTTAATCTTTATGGTATGGTATTAAAGTTCAAATAGAATTTTAAGTATTATTACGAATCTATTGAATGGGAGTATAGACAAGTGTTGTTTTTGGACCTTTTCATAACATTTTTTTAGATTTTTCTCTCCGTAAGAACCATCCTTGTACGTCAATTAAGAATATTCTAAAAAAATAATTAGCAAAATCGGTAGCTGCTGTTGAAATTTGCGCTTATCAACACATTCACCGATTCTTTTATACTGGTCGACGGTTGCGGTAACAAAATTAGCGATGCGAGTTACCCAAGAAGGTATTCATATGCTTTCCACATAGTGTTTCTTATCAAGCCTCGCGCTGAATACCGTCGCGGAACTGTAACTTTGGTCTGAATAAGCAAAACTCGAGACTTCCTCATTAGACTTGCTCGTATTTAGCCGAGGGAAACGTGAGAGCTGGATAATTAGTGCGGGTGATATTTCTTGATAAATTCATTGAGTAGGTAATACGGTGCAGTTAGATTATATCAACCTTTTTTATATATGGCACCATACGCTTTGTATATTTGCCAGCGTCAATTTTATCAATTTTGAAGTCATTAATCATTTAAGTTTAGTCAAATATCAAGTAATAAGTCATTGTGACTGTGAGTGAGACTTTACCAGGGTTTCTGTGGCTCTTTCTCACGAACACAAAAACCACGTTATTCCGTCTTTATATCGGTTACCCACACTTGTGCACATAAACAAAATACTCGTATTAATGGTTACTAATCTACCAATATTACACATCAAAACTTGTAGAATCACTAGTTTTGCAATAATTACAATGATTGATAACAGGTATGCAGCAGAGTTTTTCACTCATGTGCTCTCAAAATATATATTACCTCTTTTTTATCAAGGAAAATGCGAAGAAATATGATTATCTGAACCCCCAATATGCAGGTTGGTCTGCGTCGTTGACTATGGCTTACACCCCTTTTTTAGGGGAGATCGGAAGAACGCTTTTTGTTGATGCGAGGGCACGATGAAAGATAATATCAGCTTACAAGGAGTACTGCTAATGAAATTAATTGTGTAATAAAAGAGTATTATACAAAAAGGCTTCCATTGAGACACCCAATGGGAGCTTACAGAGACCCGACCACGTGGTTGGCCACCTAAAGGGTGGCGTGAAGATCGGTCGGAGCTTGCGGGAGATATGGATACATGGAGAGATATGGGGGAGACATTTGCCCAACAGTGGGACACAACAGGATGAAGAAAAAAATAACAATAATAATACAAAAAGGCTTATTTGTCGAGACTCGGTACGACATCACGACATGCATGTTTTGAACAATTACTTAGTACATCAATTACCAAAAAAATAACTTTATATTCCTATTATTTTATAAATAAATTCAACAATAACAGCCAACCTCAAATGATATTCAGAAAGAGAAGAATGTTCAGAAAACTGTATTTTTCAATATGAAACCGGACACCTCGAGCCGCAATTTTTTCTCTCACTTCAATTAAAACAAGAAGAGCAAACGCTTCAAAGACAAAACTGCGAAATTAGATTTTCCCAGCGTTTCCTTTTCCACACACTGCTAGCAGCTCTCATCGGTTCTGCTACAGCTATTAATTTTTATCTCTTTGCTTAGTTCTTTTTGTAGCGTTTAATTGAAAAAATAATTGAGATTCTATCGTGCGCAAAATGGCTTTTTTTGGTACAGCCCGCTTCATTAGATTGCAAAAGTGAGGAGAGAATTAATTGGTGGAATGAAGAGTAGGTAAACATAATAAAATTGTTGAATGATTATGTCTTTCAAAGAGTAAACGATTTTTAACGCCCAATTTATTTTCATCAAGTCAACATTTATGGGCAGCGCTACAATTTAATTTGATTCTGCTGATGAATTATTTTTCAAACATTAACTGCAATGGAGATGATCTGATATTGGTAATGTTTAAAATTTTATATATTTTTCTTAATAATAAGTACCTACCTATACGAGTATGTAGTCGGTAAGGAATCTGCTGCATACTAGCTGCGCCCTGCGGTGTTACCTACGTTAATACAGGATAAAAAGTATCCTATGTGTTAATCCAGTGGCTAAGCTGTCTTCGTACTAAATTTTATCCAAATTGTTTCAGTAGTTTTGGCGTGAAAGAGTAACAAACATACACACATACATTTATACAAACTTAGGATTAGGAAGTAGGATTGTGCATATTAAAATTAATTACCACATGCTTAAACGGTAAAGGCAAACATCTAGAGGAAACCTACTTGTCGGAGAGGGTTAATAACTTTCAAAGATAAGTGAAGTCCCCAATCCACAATTAGGTCAGCGTGGTGAACTATGGCCTACACCCCCTTCAAGGGGAGACCCGTGCCCAGCAGTGGGATCCTATGGGTTGATGCGTACGTACGTAATCTGCGATCTGTTGGTCTTTTGACCGCAATAATTTGGTATTTGCGATTTAGGTAATACCTAAAAAACAAGTAAAAAAAGATTCGTACTGACATATTTGTAAGACTCAAAGTGTTGACCGCTTGGAGTTTTTCTATCGATTATTACTCTATTTTACTAACCATAATTGAGATTCTACCCACATTTGTTATTAAAATCGCAAAATTATCTCAGTCGCGAGTTCTTCAGTTTGCAGACTAAATTATTTATTAGGATAGTAAATAATTTAGTCTAAGTTATTTATTAAGATAGTTATTCCGGAACTTATTTGTTTTATAATTAGTAGTAGGTAGTCATTTTAAAAAGAATCTTCAGTCAGTAACTTTAGTATCATGTTGTCACGATGACAAAGTGATGTCGTGCAGGAGTTTTCATTAAAACTTCTGAATGACGGCGCGGTTTTCACTCGCTCTTGCTTATTGGTTAGCCAGACTTGGAGGGTTGTACGTTTTTATAACTTTTTATTTATTTCCTATCTTTTCACCGGTTTTAAACAATAGAATTCTCGTCTCCGTGGTAATTATTTAACTTAAAAACGCAGGTCCTCAATTCGTTGTATTTACTCTTCTATATGTCTGATCTGATTTTGATATAATACAACACTCAAAATAGTCATCATAAAATATATGTAAGAACAGGGAGAAGGTAGTATAATAATTCGTATAAAAAGTGACCTCTTCTAGACAACGTTTGTGTTAAGGATTTGAATCATGAATTTATCAATGTGGAAGGAATGAATATACTCGTAAAATTAGAATTTTTACATCATACGGAGTGAGTAAAATTTTTATTTCCTCTAAATAAAAAACCTGTTTATGGTACCTTATCCAAAATCAAAAAGACATTTTTTATCTGATTTTGGATAAGAATTTGTAAAATTTACTTACAACACTTTTAAATGAAACCCAACAGCTTAGCAAGTCTTGCAAAACCAAATTATCGATATAAAATCACGTCTCTCGTCTTATATCGACTATCACATCTCTATTTTATCGTATCTCAGCGTAATCTCCGCGTTGAACTATCGATAGGACCCTTGCTCCGTCGCGGTAAGCTTTTAAGCTTAGTTAGGCGAGTTGTTGAGGACACATATCAGGAAGTAGTAGCTACGTTGCTAAATTGAGGCTTACTTGCATGAATTATAACCACCTACCCCGATTTAACATCACTTTACATCACTTCGATGACATAGTAGGGTATGAAATATTCTGAATTTTTTCTGTGACAATTTTGAGGGAACTTTAGTACTTGATCTCTTTTGGATTTCTTAGACTAGAAGTGTTTAGATTCATTGGGAAGTTATTGGTCAATGTAACTTATTTATATTGAACTTTATGCACTCTACTGGCCCTATTAAATTTATCTATGTCCTCACGTTACAAAGAATGTAAGGTACGGAGACAAAGGAATAAACATATAATTGTAAATTTTATTAAGGTAGGTAAAAATGTAGTTCATACAGTACTGACAAGTTAATGTTCAAGCAGGCATGCACCTTTGATATTTTCACTCATGTGCATATTATAATAAATTACTACTTCATTTAATGACGAAGGAAACATCGTAAGGAAACTTACGAACGGTAATAGTTTTCGGGGATAAATGAAGTCCCTGTTAATCCGCTATTTGGGCAGTGGACCACCTACACCTCTTTATAAAGAGATCTGTGCCCAGCCGTGGGTTAATACGAAATGGCCTGTTTACATTATTTTTGGTTTGATTTTATAGCTTTTGTCGGTTAGCAATTCCGCAAACGGTTGAACTAAGTTTTAATTTCGATGTTTGATTCAACTGTAGAGTACTAACGCATGAACGGATTTTCAAGCTGGACCTATAAAAGCTTTTGCGAGTGTTTTTTTGTGATTTCATTCATCAAACCAGCTTTGGCAGTTGCTTGTTTATCTTTCAAGTTTTTACTCTAACAAAATGTTGACAAAATTGAAGGGACGATGTGCCAAAATGAAACTAAGTTTGCTTGCTCTTGTTTTCACCTTTTTCATGACAAACTCTGGCTCATTTTTATATTTATTTATTTTTATCCTACACAGCAAGGCATTTGACTACAAGTTTGCACGACCACGGAAGACAGCGATACTGTAGCCCCAGATGGAGCATGCCTAGTCTAGAGTACACTGGCTCTCAAGGAAGGCTGCCGGAACATACCGTTAGGAGCTTGGGGACAGATTTTACAACTTGAGGGTAGCTAGCCAGGCGAGCGATAAGAAACGCCCTACCACCATGCTATGGTTTCCTCACGATGTTTTCCTTCACCGGTAGCTCAGGCTCTTATTATGATATCTCTTATCATGTATACCATAATTATATTTCTGTCTGTGAGTAATAAAAACTCGACGTACAAAACTGTTTTGTATTTTTTTGTGTGAAATAAACAAGTAACTGAAGCGGAAGTGACCCAAAATCTGCGTTTTCCGGATTCTCTGATTTCGAAGTGGTCAATAAGAGCTCTTGTAATAATATGAATATTTCGGTCAAATATAAGTCGCCTTGAAGTTAGTAGGTAAAATACTTTTAAAACTTTAAAATTGTGTTACTATATTTACTTGATACATTTTTTGGAAAATAATTACAAAAGTGTACAACAGTAGATTACTTATTCAAGAATTCGCTACTCAGTCTAAGAGGCACTTAGAAAGGCACTTATGTTTCTTACCTTGATTTTCAGTAATGAGTGAATAAGATTCGAAGTTTCACGGATAATATACACTACTGACAGTAACTTATTAAATAAATAAATGATAATTCGGTTTACATTCACAACTCCATACTAGTATTTCTCCTGTACCAGAGATGACATTATATATATAACACGCAGATCCGAAAACAGACATAAAAATTCATCGTTTGAACAAGACAGTTCAGCAGAGAATCGAACCTGGGACCGCTGAGTCTTAAAGCGAGTATGCTGACCATCCCAAATAGTTGCGTCTTCAGGGCAATCGTCGTAAATTGTTTTAGCACTCTTTTAGCAATAGCCATGTTAAGCATTGCTCAGCCCGGTCAGCTTTTTTGGTCGTGGAGATGGCATTTACGACTAATTGCTACCGTAGGTCAAGTTCAATTGTAGATCCTGACTATTAGTCCTAGGACTGACTGTATAATAACTTAAAAATAGGTACCATGCCAACAGTTTCTTGTCTTCTTCAAGGGTGAAATTTATAATTAATAATTACTTCAAGAATTTAATAAACTTTTACAGACGTTTCGGAAATAAATAAGAACCGTCTACGAAACTTATTAGTTAAGTTTTATACAAGCAATTGCTAAAGAAAAATTCTGCCTTACTCTTCTCCCACGCAAACAACTCTGAGATCTTAAAATTATAAGCCTACGACCTTCTTCTACTTCAATTACTTCGGGAAATCGAGAATCTTTGTCACACAATCCCGAGCGTAACAAAGGCAAAGTTGTGAACACAGACTTTAAAATGTATTGGATCAAAATTACTGGCGACATTGAGCATAATTTTATAAATGTATAAAATATATGAAAAGACATAAGCTGGCTCCATCGCTTGAAGAACCGACAACCAATGGAGAAAAAAAGATTTTTGTGTAGCAACAAAGAACGGGAAGACGCATGGGTAGGCCTCCCAATAGGTGGACCGACGATTTCTGAAAAGTCACAAATAACCAGTGGATGCAATTGGCAGCTTGTCGTTTGGAAAACATTTTAAAGAAGAGGCCTGTGCTCAGCCTTTTATGTTTTCTAGCTGATGATCATGATGATGAAACATAGGTATCGCTTCGCATTCTTCACTTTGCACTACTATTGGATGTTTTACCGTGTCGGAAATGACATGTCAAAACAACATGCAATATTATTAAAGTACACAATGACAGTACACAGTTTTCGGTATTGGAAGCTGCTAAGTAAAACACTTTTATGACTTTAAAATCAAAGATGATCAAAGTTGCAAGATTTGGGGGAAAACTCATATGAGAAACTAAATACCTAGAAAGTAAAACAATAAAATAATTTTTGTTCCAAATAAAATCTTTTTAATTCTATCTCACGTCGTCAGGATTAGTAACCTAGGAATACATAAACACTCCCATGAATTATGAAACTTTTCTTTGTTTGTAATCAGTTTTAAAATAGTTAAAATAAAAACAATAAAGTTTAACTAGATTAGGAAGAAATAGTTCGTTACAGATCATATTCATTAGACTCAATGGCCCAAGTAGGACAACATTCCTTGTGTAACTACTCCCATTTAACAAGTAGGACTAAACTAGTCTCAGTTGTACTATGGGACAAATCATAATGGAACTAGTGGGGTAGACCCAATTTTTTGCACTAAAATCTGTCGCCATGCCCTCAACTGTGTGTTTCGGCAGCCATCCTTGAAAGCTAGTGTATTCCAGACTAGGCATGTTCCATCTAGGACCACATTATCGCTGATTTCCATGGTCGTGCGAACTTGTGGTTAAATGCTTAGCTCTGTACGATTCAGAAAAATGAGAAAATGAGAATAACGAATAATAATAATAAAAAGCATAACCGGTAAATTTTCCACAACCGGCGTTCTATAAAGAGCACGGAGGTTTCAGTTAAGTTCTTTGTGCTTTTACCCATATAAATAATTACAGGATTCCTTCTAAAGACAGCTGCCGTGTTTTCCACATGCCAACAACGTTGTTATGTATTCCGCATTAAAGTCTTACATCACTTACGCACTCCACCCGATATTTTATACGAATAAAATCAGTTGAAAAGTTTATAAGATATATGTTTTTTTTACTGCTACGAGTAGTAACAATCTACACTTGTAAGGGTATATAAATATTTACTACTATCATAAAACTGATACTTCTTCTGCTTACTTCTTGCTATTATTATAACTATGCTTTGTATTTTCACCGCCTACTTCTAATCCTGTTTAGATTCAAACACCTACATACAAAAAATCAAGCTTTTTTCTATGCAATCTCTCCAATTCATACACATTTCTATCGCTTCTTCCACTTTCATAAGCGCTTTAATATACCTACGTTCCTTTATTAAAACTACTTTTGACATGGCCGTAAACCGTGTTCTCTCGGATGGAACTGAAACTTTTCAAAGAACGCAGTGCGTGATTGCCCTTACATTATTTATTCAATCCCACAGAGCGTGTGTAGCTAAATGCACATAATCCTTTTAATTCATGGTTAAAGTATCTCTACACAGGCTTTAGAGTTTCGTTAGTAGGTATTTAACGGGAGCGTGGGTGAATTTAGAAATTTCGACTATGAGAACTAAATTTGCAAGTGTTGATAAGCCCACTTCTGCTTCTTTGTGCCTCTATGAAAATTTAAAGCAATTTGAATAGTTCGATGGACTTTTAACGTTGAGTATTATTTTGCCTCTGTCTGACTTTAGTTCTGAATTTTTGGTATGAGTTATTTATATCGATTTAACTTCATAACAAACAAGTAACAATTTTGAAACTCAACTATAATTTACCGAACGTCCTTATACATTTATAATAAAATTTAAAGGTTATATGAATATACCTCATATATCTCGTAACTCCTTGAATTTTCTTCCCAAATTTCAGTTCAACCAAATTAAAATTCTATATCTCACGTCATTTCTAAAAATAAAAAACTTAAAAAAAAAAATGAGATCCTCTTTTTTTATTTCCGCTAATAACGTTTGACGTGCCCCTATTTTTTTGTGAAGCTTGATATATGAAACCCTATGTTCCTTGTAAGAATTTCGTTTTGTTAAGACCAAGTTGAGACTATTATAAATTTTTAAAATACAAACTTTAGAAATGATTACAACGTATCTAAAATGAACTTTAATATTTATGCATAGCCATTCACTCCTGATGATAAAATAAAAGATTAGTAACACTAAGAAAAAATACATAGAAATAATAGTACCATGATGGTACATTAAAATAAATAAAATACTGGACATGGACAGCGTTAAAAAAAGTCTTGCCAATTATACCGCAGCAGAAACTCAAAGAACCATAGAGCAAAGAAGCACCATTTGCATAGACATTGCATTCGTATAAATGCACCAAACAGCCGGCTATATTTCACCCTGGCAACTCTATTGTTTCGTCTGGTTTTTAATTAAGAACCCTCTGATGAAGCATCGTAGCCGCATTTTTATAGAATGGAAGTTAAAAAAGCATTTTTTTAAATAGCTTATTGCGGTTGTTTTGCACTTGTTGTTTATGTTTTCCGCCATTCCTTTTTAGTAGGCTCTATAAAAGTATGAATTACTGCTCTTATATAGCCCTGAGATTTTTGGTAAGACGTAAGAGCTATTGTTTAAATAATTGCAAGTATAAGAACAGTATTCGAACTGCTAGGTGAAGGATTCTATATGAAAATTGCAGAAAAAAATATCTACTCGTAATAAAAAGACCTAAAGAACCTACGACGATCGCAATAAGCCGATGATCATCAAATGTTGAAAGAGATTTTCGCAAATTTTAGCTAAAACAGTGTCACAGGTAAAGCTAAATATATTCATTATTATACGTAAAAAAGTGTTAATCAAATATATAAACATTTTTGAGTTTAAATATATAAGAATTATGTAAACTCTAAATCATGGCATTAAATTTGCTTTTTTCTAAGTCATAAGGTTCATTATGTGTAGCGTGAGTGTAGACATTCCAAATTTAGTATTTATTATCGCGTACAAATATGAGTGATATGTAATTTTATTATAAATAACTTAAATATGTATTTAAAATTACTAGACGGTGAACACTAGTAGCTAATCAGCTTAATCCCAATTTCGCCCCAATTTAAAATTCAGAGACACCATTTTAGCTATCTATAATAATTTGCATATCAAACGCTTTAATTCAGCTAACTTTAAAATAATAACCATCCAGTTGCCAAAATGAAGGTTACAGAACAAATCACCTTTTACCTGGGTCGCTTTTAGTTGAAGTAAATTTTGATCGTATTCCAATAGTTTTGTTTCGAACCCCGTTTTAGATAACAAAGGCATCCTGATTCAGAGTTATCTCGTAACTTCTGAATCGATTGAGTAAAATCGTTGCCAGTCAAGGGATTACAAATCAGTAGATTATTGTTATACAAATACTTTTAATAATTTTCAATAATAATGGAATAAAATTTAGTGGAAATATTCTTAATTAATTATGTTGAAGTAAATGTGAACTTTTTTCTATTGTAAACGCTTTATTTTTTTATCTCTGGTAAACATCTATTGTTCTGGGAGTATTCCCGCGTTAGCCAAAAAAATGGCGTCTCTCTCTGTATACTCTCTGTGTATTTATTGCAAATCTAGTGATTCTGCAAGTTTTAATGTATAATATAGGTGGATTATTAACCATTAATATCCTGTTTATGTGCACAAGTGTGGGCAAGTGTTGTAAAGACGGAATAACGTAGTTTTCGTGTACGCGGGAAATCTCCATAAAATAGAAACCCTGGTAAAGTCTCCGCCGCTTTACAAGGGTATATGATCTAACTTTAACTTGACCACGATGACTTATAACTTGACATTTGACTCGATTGATTTATAACATGAAAATGGATAAACTTTACGCTGGCAAATACACAAATCGTATGGCGCCATATATTATAAGAATAAAATAGAATTGTGGTAAACGTATATTGTTCTGTTCTGTGCAAATAATCTATAGTTCTGTCATAAACGTATATTGTTTCTTAATTATACGACATTAATAATATATTTTATTTTATGATTATTCCATGAGATATGTTAAAATAAAACGTAAAATAATGTCGGTTATGGTATACAGACAAAAAAAATAAACTTTATAATCAATTAATTATGCTAAGCTAGGTATTTGTAAAATAATTAAACACTGACATAAATAGTTATTCTATTTTTATGGTATTCGTGTTCGATAATTTAGCAAAAATACTACGCTTCAATTTTTGATTAAAATATTTAGATAATCAAAATAATAATTCTAACTTTAGAATTATTAAGTCCTCATGAATTGAGTGCAGCAAACCGACAAACGCGCGTCAACTGCTGCGTTACATTACTCAACCGGCAAAATAATGAAGGGATTTTAAATCGGATCTTTCGGATATTTCAAGTTTTCCATTTTGTAAACTGCGTGACGCAAAGAAAAAACCAAACGAGGACAAAACTAATGAATTACTGTTTTCAAAATACAAATGTATGAATAAATAGCTGTATAAATGTGAAATTGGAATCCCTAACCAAAGAAGAGATATTTGAGATCAAAGTGGCCAGTACGACAAAACGCCAATATCATATTTAAGGACCTAATATTATATATATTTTTTTCCATTTCGGTAATCTGTCTGCTATATTTTTGTTGTTGTAGTTAGTCAATTTCGATTTTGGTAATAAAGACGATTGCAATTTTTTTTTACAGATTATCTACGTTTACCTTACAAAAAACTCTCAAGTTTTTTCTTTCCATTTTTGATGTCTCAGCCACTTAAACAACTGTTAGATTTTCCATCTGCACTTTCTGTGTGCAATCAAGCCGAGCAGTGCCAAAAACAATTCCATAGCAATACAGGCAACAGTCCAGAAAGGTTCGTTAGTTAAAGCTCTGGCTAAAGTTAAGCATGCAATGGACTAGGATTGCGGTCTTCAGCTGAAACATTGGCTTTACTGGCTTATTTTTGCCAGTGGTTTTGTACTTGTAAGAGAAGACAAAAACCCAATGCAAGTTATTACCTACGTCTATGAATGAAAGTACGATCATTAGATAAGTTATTAAGCTTGCTTTTGTATTTATTTTTAGTTGGCTTAAACATTTATTTATATCGTATTCGTAAAAATCTACTTCGTTTAGCAGTTTAATCAAATACAAATGTTTATTGGCATGAATAATGGTTCACAAAATTCACCATGTAGGTAAGTATAATCAATTAGTTCACTATGCAGGTGGGAAATCAATGCAATCATTTTTCATCTTAAAGGCATTGATGTAGAAATTAGAATTTTTAAGTTGTTTGCTTATAGTCTTTAACGCGTGTCATTCGACAACGAGTCGTTACTGACATTATATATTGTGTAGTGTCTGATTGGTCTGAAAAGTTGTTTATCCTAAGCAGATGTAATACTAACGCTACATTTTCCTAGAGATTGAATTAACTCAATTAATGTAAGATACAGGACATTTGGAACTTTGGCTGTGTGAAACTTCTAAAAATAGAGACTTGCTAAAAAAGATAATTTTGCAAAACAAATATAAAGAGAAACACACAGCTACACCTGCCACATCTTAGGTCACATCGTCACTTCACATGAGAAAAGTTGAGGTAAAGCGCAGCGCAAATTTGTAAAAAAAAAGTGCTTCTAGCTAGAAACCTTACAAATAAAGAACGTGTACCTATACAAGAGAGATTTTGTTTTCTCTTAGATAATGAATTGACAAAAAAATGTTTAAATTTTATTTCCATTCCTTCAGTTTCTAAAGTTGGTTAATATGAACAGCACTGCAGCCCGCCAAACTTAAAATTCTGCAGCCAAGTAACTTTTTTAATCTCAACATTGCACCTGCGTCGATTCCCATCTTTCCATCCCCAATCTCAGAACCGTCAAATCGATGTGCACAAGAATAAAGAAAGCAAATGGAAGGGTCTTTCGATTCCACATCAGCTATCACAATGCGTCCAAATTACTAGATGTTACACGCCTTACGTTACGTTATAAAATCCCGCGAGACGTAAATAAGGGGAAAACGAAGGAAAAGGGTCTGGGCTCGGACAAGCAAATGAATCGTGAAATAATCTGAATAGAAATCTGGGAGTATTGAATGCTGAGAGGTGACGGGTGACCTTCATTTAGAAGGTTTTTGACGCCCATATTTGGGAGTTGTGAGGGTTGCCAACTTCCATTTGGCTTTGTCGGCTCGAAATGGGATGGTTGAGGTTTTTTTGTGATGTGACTGTAGGAAAGTCAGTAAGGATAGTCATGTCAGGTAGCAAAAGTGCAAGGTGAATGGTGTTTTCGATGTGATGTAAGTTGAAAATAATGTATATTTTTTCCAATATTAGTTTTTAGATTATTAACTAAAACTTTTGGTTACAAGTATACATGGTTATCGGTTAGGGGTGTACTAAGCTGAAAAAAATCAGCTGTTCCATACATTTTGTCGACGACCGATCAACTTTTTGTATGGAACAGCTGTTTTTTTCTCGAATTCAGTTGGTCCCATAGTGAAAGTTGTTCCTTAGGCTGAGTATAGTGACCCCTTTTCGGCTTAGTACACCCCTTGCCGATAACACTGTACAGTGTACTATATTTTGCTTCATTGCATCTCGTTATTTGCGCATTAATATTATTATTTCTGCAGTGATGGATACATAAAATTACCAATTATAGCTCGAACTCGAACGCGAATCGACGGAGCAGTACTGTCTACCCCCGCCACACCCGCAGCTAGCAATGACATCACGCGCGCGGCGAGCGGCCGAGCGCAGTGCGAGATATGTCATCGTTGAAGAGACGAACAACTCATTTCATCCCTGATGAAGTTCACTGAATGTGAACGAAATCACGATCACGAACAAAACGCGTAAAAGGTACCCGTATTTTTAAATAAAATGAACCAAACACATGTTAGTATCTTTTCTATAAAATATTTATATTTCATGATATATTTATGAGAAACAACGGAGAAACATATAATTTATAAGTTTTCAAGTTTTGATTAGTAAATATCTAATATATTAGCTAGATTACTGAAGGTATTAACAGTTATCTAGCTAATAGTACAGTGACAACTTTGTTAGTCATAATTTTGATACTTTTCTACTTCTCTTCATTTCTCTCTTACTCTAGAATGAAAAAAAAACTACATACTTCTAAAAAAAGAGAAGGTACTCAATTTGGGTACTTTTTTATATGTCTGTTAACTGATAACTCAGGAACGGCTTGACCGATCTGAAAAATTCTGTTATCAGTGTCTAGTACAGACAAGTAAAAAAAGGTTTATTGTAGTATTTATAGACTTAATTCTTAATTTAAAAAAAGACTCCATATTCGATGAGGTGACAGAAAGAAGTGTAAGAATGAATGAAACTATTGAATGAATGAACGGATGAATAAAGACGGCCCGAACAATATGTTTGTTTTTTGCTTCTCAAAGCCATTTAACTAAAAACTATAGAGTATATATTTTTATTATTTTTGGGTATCTGACAAAATAATAATTTCATTAATTCATTTTAATTTTATCGGAATCGGTCCAGAGGTTTGATTGATAAATCGAATCAACTGATAAAGTTCTATTAGCGCCTTCTGTAATAAAAATGTGTCTGTGTTTGTGTCCATACTGGTCCCACCTTTTCTAGGCCAAAACTAGTACGTGACCTGATTTTTGCATACAGAATAATATTATTACAAAGTTTTTGAATTAAATATTCAAAATTCATAAAATTGCTACGTAAAATCATCACGCTATTTCTAAAGCTTTCGTATTTTATTTAACTTTTTCTCATTACGTTCCCTTTTGATTCTGATTCAGTATATTTTTAAATGTATAATTACTGGTCTATTCAACATAAATTCAGTTTGTGAATGTCAAGCCGCGCCTAACATAAGCTGTTCCAAAGAAAATCTCCATACAACGTTTCTGAGGGTAGTAATTTCGGCGCTTATCACGAAAACACAATATTCTTGGTATTATGCCATCTCCATTGTTACACAAGAGCAAATACACAACAGAACACCAAAATCTTAAGCGGCATTTACACTAGGTACCTAAAATTAAAATGACACGATTTAGTGCGAGTTAAGATAATAAAATCACAGGAAAGTTTAATGTAAAGACTCTTTAAAATATTTTTCAAATATCAACTTGTATCTTTTTTTTCTATTGCAAAATGAAAACCCGTTAAAGGCTTTCCTTGATATTATTACAATCTAGCCTAAAGCTAATAAGTAATTATAGATTACTTTAGTCGTCCATGAAATGTTTCTAAGAATTTATCCATCGACACTTTTCTTATTGGGGAGACACTTTGTTCATGTATTCTAACTTGTAAATAAGTGCCTAGTAAATAGTAATATTGTTACTAATATAAAAAAAACTGATCCCTGTTGCGTAAACCTAATGATTAAAAATTTAGAGAAATTAAAAACCGTCTGAGCGTCAAATACTCTATGCTTTTTACTATGTTTTATTTTTTTTTTATTTTAAAGGCTTCTGAAATGGTCCCATATACATTTTATTAAAATCGATTTAGTACTTTAGGTTATAAATCAAAATACTTGATAAAATATATGTTCACGCATCCATAACATCGGTTATATATATTATTCAATTTCACATCCATTTTATTCTTAAAAAAAATAATTGTGTATTAAATAAATGTTGCGATAAGACTTGTAGAACTAAATTTTGTAAGAGTTGTTCTAAGTAATAAAAATTTTTTCGATAGATGACAGTGTATTCCAGACTAAGCATGCTTTTTCAAAGGCCACAGTGACCCTGACTTCCATGGTCGTAAGAAGTAGTGGTAAAATGCCTAGCTACGTTGGATGAAAACAATAAAATATCGATGTTTAGGTGAAACGGATCCATGCACAACTGTTCCCGTAATTGTGCGACTTTCCGCATCATCATCACGCAGTGTAAACTCTGCTTAATCCGTACACGCGTAATACGTTGTCAAGTACCTATTACAAGAAACTGGCGATGAGTACTCCTCCACAACCATTTATAAGGGTGCGAGGAAGATAGATAGCTATTGTTGTGAGAAAAGAAAAGGGAGGGGTAATGAACCGTTTTCATATAGATCATAGTATGGTCGTGACGGGTAAGGAAATTCCTCGTCGAGGGTTCGGGCCTACTAGATATTCACACGCGTATCCGGCTAGATAAAAGAAAATATGTAGCACAGGATAGGTATATAGGTTTTTGGTCTCAACTACGCTATTAACATGTAATTTTCTAGCTGAACCCCGCGAAAATTTGTTAATCCTACAGACACTAAAGTGGCTAATGTGTTAATCCAGGACGTAAGCTATAATAGTGCGAAATTCCATTTGAATCCGTGCAGGCATTTGAGCGTGAGAGACTAACCAACAAACACACACACAAACTTTCGTTCAAAAAAGTCATGGAAGTCTTTACGGGTTTGACGCATTTGATGCACTTCGCAACTTGTACACCATGGTGAATTAAATGCCTAAAAAATGTTAAGGCTATAAAAACTTGTGGCGAAAGCTTATCAGTAAAGGTATACTTAGAAACTCAACTCAACAGTTCACAAAAGGTTTGTGATTATCCTATTCAAAAACTAAGTGGAATGAAAATATAATACTTTATTGTAAGGGTTTCAAAAGGGTGATGGAAATATCACAACACTTTGATAATCAATTGACGAAAAACCTTTAAAGAGGTTGCTTAAAAATTGAAATTATAAATAAATAAAAAATTCAATAAACTCGTACCTGCAACTTTTTATTCATGTTTTAAGAACAATTTAAAATGGCAAATATTTTTGAGTGTATGTTTTTTTCCCTCTTGAAATTGGAAGGGTTTTTTTGAAAATTAGGGAAAAGTAGCCAACTGCGAGTCGGAGTCGAGCACTTTATGTTCAGTACTATTATCTATACAACATCAGCCAATTCAAAAATATCGAGCAATTACCGGTAAAAAACACTATACAAATTATATAAATATATTTTAATTATATAGTGACTTTTGCCGTTATATTATTCCGCCGCTATGATCACCGTTTATCAGATACAGCCTGGTGACAGACAGACGGACGGACGGATGGACAGCGAAGTCTTAGTAATAGGGTCTTGTTTTTAATCTTACAAGATTGTTAGGAATTGAGAGCTCGCTATTTTTATGTCTGTTGAAAATTGAGGTTTCTCTCATATCATTTAAGAGAGTTGCTCACAAACATTTCCATACATATTAAAATTATATCTAGTAGATATAATTTTATTTTCTAAAACATACATACGTTTTAAAACGAAGCGTTTGATTGATTCAACGCGTGACCAGAATGCCGGTTTTCATCTGACCCAAAGTATAAGCATTGCCATTCAGCTTGGTAATGCAGCTACCTCTGGTGGTGAGTTTTAGCATTTTAATCATCTGTAGGTAGATCTTAAATCCTTCTGCTATATTTTTTTTGTAGTTAGTAATTTCGGTTTTCAAGGCACTTGCCCGTTAGAAACATTTTCATAAATAAATTTCTAAGCACAAGTTCTTTAACACAATTTTAAAAGCAAAATACATACAACTGTACTTACAGAGGATTAAAGTATTCATTCGGTGGTCGTTCTAAGAGCTTTTAACGCTTGGATAACCGCCAGCTTCGTTTAATGTGTTTATCTATCAATACGGGCTGGCTGGGGAACTAAGATAAGTAATTAATTGCTTCAATCTCAATGCTCGTTGGGCTAATTAGGTCATTTTGCTAAAGGAAATAAGTCGCACGGAAGTGCTCAAGTCTAGGGGTTAGGAGTTCGGTGGCTTCATATAACGGTTCAAGACCTTACCGTGCTTTTTCACTTTGAATTCAAGGGATTCACCGATTAGGCAACTACTACTGTTAGGCATAAGTCTCGTCATATGGACAAAGTTGTATAAATGCGACGTGCATGATAATGGAAAAGTCTTGGCCACGAAACATCCCACAATGGACAGTTATTGCCAGCGTAAAAAAACTGTTTCGCTTGGCAGAAGACCGAGATAAATTCACTGAGACTTTGCTGCTTCACTGTTGGCTGTGCAAAGAATTGAAACCGAAGAAGTAGAAAAGTCTACTACTTGTCACATAGCCTTATTGCTGTTTGTCTCCGTGACGGATCGGATATCATATCATTGACCCATCTGAACCATCTCTTACCATCTTACTGGCCAGCATTATATTATAACTCTACTATAAGTACTGTGCAGAAAAATGTATTTCTTAGCCGATCCAGCCTCGGCATAATAACATGTCTATTAAAAACAAAACGGCTTTGGCGAGCTGTCAGTGTGTGGCAACACTAAGTACCTGGATACCAGAGGGGCCAAATGAGAGCTGAGCTGAGTACAAACAAGTTGAAAATGTAGAGGGCATCATGCATTGAACCATTTATATACCGCAGTCCGTCCAACCAAAAGTAATGGATGATAGATTCCACCTGAACGCTTGAAACGTTTCCCTTCTATATTTATCAACGTTACGTGAAAGGGGTGGAATTTCTAGGAATACCTCTGGTGTATAAAATGGAGCAGTAATTTAATTGCTTGTTATTTTGACCGCAATAGATATTTAATTCGGATTTTGTGACCACAATTTATCAGGAATTGGTCAATAATGGAACGAAATGCCAACATTAAATGTTAACATAGCAAAAGTTCTATCGGCTTTATCGGAATCTTTTTTTTTTTTGCAGATATATTCCGTTTAATTTCAAGGGTACGAATACATTTAAGGTCTCGCAGTTTGTTTGTAAATCAAAACAACTGAAAAAGTTGTATAGTCTTCTGCTAAATTTAAGTTATATATCAACGTAAAAAGATCGGTAAAAATCGAATATCAACGTGCAAATATAATTTACAATTCTTTCTTACTGTAAGTACAACCCGTCCTATACAGTGGTTTTGTCAATAATCTCCTTCAGAAGATTGCCTAGAAGAAATCGCTTTGAGTGATAGGCCACCACTGGTGTATAGTTATTTTTTATTGATTTGTGTGTCTACAATAAAGCGTTCATCTATCTTCTATCTATAGAGAAAAACCCAAAGGCTCCTCCGAAATAACCATCTTCCTTTCCGCAGACCGTTAAAAATACATTTATTATTGCAGTATTGCTTCTAACTTGGTTAGTTCCCAGCTTGCAGCAATGTTTCGTGTTCCCTGCTCGTTTGACCTGTCATGTCCATGGACATTTCTAAAAGCACAACATCTGATTTATTTAGACCCCAGGCCAAATGTATCTTGAACTACGAACCAGACAAAGGCGGACTTAGAATTCAATTGATTTATTCTAAAATAAGTAGAAAATTCGTGGAAAGTTGCTTTAGCGGTGGAAAACAAGCAATATCCTAAACTTAATTTTTTACTAATCATGTTAAAATAACTTAAAATAAATTCATAAAAATACAAGACAGGGAAGTTCATAGCAATGTTATTAATTTTAGACTCCGATTAAAGGTCTGTATCCACATACTAGTTTTAAAGCTACGGAAGCTATGGAACGGAAAAAGTAGCGGGGCAAGAGCCATAGAGACCTAATAGTGTCTACGCGGCATTGGGCTAAATTAATTATTCATCATCATCCTTCCTTATCCCATATGAAGCGAGACTAGGGAAGCAAATCGTTGGTCGACCGGTCAACGACATATAGAACTGTCGCGGGTCCAGCCTTGCCAGTCTATGCCTGGACATGATTGGCACCAAGCCCAAGCAAAATGGCATCATTTGAGAGAAACCTAATTAGTTAGACTTAGCTCAGGAGTCAGTATTACTAATTAGTAACGTTAATATGGCTTTCCACCGAAGTGCCGAAATTAATTCTCGGATATTGATGAATAAGATTTTTGCAAGATTAGAGTAGTACTGACCAAACCTGGTTCAAAATTTTAGAAACTGTGCCGCTTTTCTTTTACGTAAGAGTTTAATTCCATAATTGGGATGCTATGGTACTATTTAGTAGCGATTAAAAATGGCTATAAGATGTGGTTTTCAACTTAATTAATATTTGTACGAACCTAGTCAAGAGGTCGTTAAAAATAATTTCATAAAGGTCGTGAAAATTGTTAATAATTAATATACACTTTATATAGGTAAACACTACTATTGTAATGTACTAGAGTATGCAAATCAAATTATATTATAATTTTAATAAGCTGCATAACTGCAATCTGTTATCGAATCGAATGGGTCGCCATGTTAGCCAAGTTATGATATCATTCGTTGGACTTTTTTCTGCCGCCAACATAGTACTGTGCTCGAACAGAGCAGTTTTGCTCCTGACGACGGAAAAAGTCCTGGCGGAATGACGCTTGTGATCTCATCTTCCTTTGACGCAGAGTAAGACTGCCTCGATAGGGGTTACATATTTGAGCCATTTGGAGTTGAGACTTTAGGGCCCTGGGGACCGGGAGCTCCTCTTACTTGCCAAAACTTTTGATCGATTCGACGTATGACCAGAATGCCAGTTTTTATCTGACCCAACGTATATATTAGGCAAATTAGGCACGCTGCCCTCTGGTGGTGGGTTGGAGCATTTGGATAATCTATGGATCTTAAATTGTCTATAGGTAATCCATCTGCTATATTTTTGGGTTAAATTTTATAATTTCGTGTTTCGTTATAAAGTCACTTGCCCGATGTAAATAATAATTAAAAAAAATAAGCTGCATTCCACCATTAAAGATCCACTAAGTGAATAGTAGGTGTCATCGTAACTCAGCTGTTCTAAACATATCATTTTCCCCCTACACATGCAACACTTCCCCCCATTGTGTGGGACAATGATGTGAGTTACGGTGCAAGGATCAGATCTCGCCTCAACAATAGAGTAAAATGATAGCTCAGTTTAACAGCTAGGTACAGTCTCATACTCATGCTCGTGATTTAAGCAATACGATGCGAATTGCAAAGAATTTCTTTCGAGGAATTTGCGGCATAGACCACGAATAAAGCCATATTTATATTCGATAGACAGATAGATAAACAACTCTTTATTCAAAAACCAGCTTAACAAAAATAAATAACATAGACAAAATTGTAAACATATTCTAGTTTTTAAATGGCGGTCTAATCACTAAAAGCGACCTCTTCCAGGCAAACATGATATATTACTCAATACTCAAATCATTTAGTGCAAAAACAGACTAAACTTACGTAGGTATTCCTTACCGTTATATTTTATGAGCTGTACATTTCTAAGGCCATGTCCCAATTGGCAAAGTGTTAGCGGCTGAACGCGTAATGCTGCTGCGTAAATATCAAAAACCCAACTGCATGAACTCAAGACCCACCTATATTTACAAGTGAAATTGCGGCATACAGCTAGTATACCCTATGACCATCTGCAAGTAAAGACGGATCTATTGACATCACTCACATAAAAATACAACAAGCCGTTTAGGCTCTAGGGCGTGCCAAAGAAACATACATACACTCGAAAAACATAACCTTCCTTCTTCCGCAATCGGATAAAAAACAAAATCAAGATTGTCCTTTTGGATCTACGTTAACATAATGTACTTATTATAAATTTACGTAAATACTCTATCTATATATATTTATGTTCTAATCTCATCGCGGCATGTTCATGAGTTTGTTGCCTCAGCGACGCACAACACTGAGTCGTTTAGCTAAATCGAGCATTAGTAAGCTTACACGCATTTAACGAACGATTTGATACGGTATCACTGTTGAGAGTTCGAGGAATTGTAATGAATGTCAAAGATTTACAATTTTTAACAGCCTTCAAAGAAGCACTTACATAATACGACTGTGTTTTCAACCGACTTTCTAAACGGAAGAGGTACTCAAATGTTTTTTTTATGAATTATTAGACAGAGAAATAAGATTTGAAAAATTCTTATTTCTGTTTGAGAACATATACTGGTGTATACTGGTGTATATCCTCTTAATCTCATGTGGTCCCATTTTAGTTTTATCAATTTTTTTCCAGATGATAGATAGATAGATCAATTCTTTTTCGCAGACAAACAAAAGAAAATTAATTACGAGAGAAAAATTCCTTCAAAAAAATAGTGCTAAAAGTGGCGGCCTTATCGCTAAAAACTGATCTCTTCCAGGTATTTGATTTTTAATGCGAAATAACTGAAAAAAATCTATCGGATTGCCGTAAGCTAGTTTATGTTTCAAAAACCTGTAGCGATTTGAAAAATATACATATGGTTTATGTCTGAAAGGCTGATTCTAAAAAAGTTTATCAAAACCGCTCCAGTACCTACATTGGTTTATAAACTAAAATCGCTTAAGAGTTTAATAAAGCGCCTGCTGAATTATAGTGACACTTTAAAAAGTATAATTTCTTACATTTACTTACTGTGTGAAATGAGAAATAAAAATATTTATTATATTAACTAGCTTAATATGCTACAACATAACATAATAAATCACTTCTTTTCAATTAAGCAGATAAGTCATGAATCTAAAATTAAACCTACAATAACCATACGCAGAACTACAACAAAATTACCCTAAATAATCCAAACTAACGCTAACTTTAAACCAAAGATAGAGTATCTGTGAAGTTAGGTACGAGTATAGATAAACCATAAATCAGTGTCTATTGGTACTTATCCAATATTCCGAGAGGCAAGTTGTTAATCCCAAGGAAGTTCACCGGTTCACGGAGCTACATCGTAATTTGACAAAGCGCGACTACCTTTTAACTATCGTTTAGATAAATAATATTTGCAGTGCTAATGGAGTTAGCGAGCGAAACATAGGGTTTAGGTTAATAATATTTGAAAAATAATTATAATAAAATTATGATGTTACGCGACACGACATTCAAAATTTTAAAAACGTTGGTACGTGGCTACTAACTTTTCAACTAATTTTAACAGAGTTCAAAAATCACAAGGTTCTCAATTCTTCGAATATTTTTTTATGTATATGTTAATGGATTTACAAAAGACAAATTTGAAAAAAATCTTATATTATTACATTTTTTTTGAGATAATAGACTTGCGTTTGACCGCAACTCGCCTGATGTAAAGCGACGATGCGGTCTAGAAGAATATCTAAAATGAAAGGGGATTTTTTACCTTATTTTACTGAAAATTACTGATAATTTTATAGGTCGATTTGTCAGTTACTTTTAAGTATTATTAGAGACAAGTTATACGAATTAAAAAAACAATAGGTAAAAAATTAGCTTGTACAATCAGTGCTCAGTATTAGCCACCAGAATGTTTTATACCTGGCCACACCGAATTTAAAATCTGAAAGCCTAAACTTTTCAATCCCATATTTTACTAAATTAGAGCATTTACTTTAGTTCTTACTTGCTTTGTCCTACTTCTGTGTTACACAAAGCGTGTTTGTAGTAGGTACTAGCAATTGTTTCCAGCTAAAGCACCTGTTTACTGTGGGATAGAATTACAAACGTAAACATAATGTATTATTAAAGACTTTGCTTCGTAGTTAGAGACTCAGTTGTAGATCTTTTTAAATAGCGTTGGACCTCTGTAAAATAATTATGAAATAAGGTTTTTTCTTCTTTATTTTTTGCCATCATACTGTGTGTATTGTGCCAGTTCTCAAGTTATTTCAATTTTAATATAATAAATTAGTTAATTGGAAAATATAAATATCTTGACATAAGTTATTTATGTATTTAAGTCGTCGTGGTCAAGTAAAGTCATGTCTTGTGCCCTAATATTAGTGTATTTTCCAATATCATAAATAAAAAGAAGAGTTTTCTTTTTCTATTTAGAAAACTAACGCGTGTTTAATTCATATTGTTTAACTATAGTTAGACCATTCCAACAATCAGGTACGCGTGTAAACCCGTCTTCTCAAACAATATTTTCTTTTACTATTCCAAAATAAATTTAAAATATCAATTAATTTAAATTCGGTCAAGTATAAGTAGAAAGTAGGAAATCAAGGCATAAACTAAGTGTGAAAATAATCATTGTGGTCAGTTACTATAAGATCAAATACAATGTGACTTAAAATATCATTTGGGCTTAAATAAAAATCTAATTTACCTACTTCATACATTTTATAATTTTAATGAACTTTTTTATAGAAAATACTAAATTTGTCATATAATTTATACTCAATTATCGTTATCGATATAGATAAAATCGTCTACCAAATTAATGTTAAAAAGAAAGACTTATTTCAGGAAACTATATCTCACAATAGATAGGTATTTACCAAGCTCTTAGTAGCTCCTACACCCTGTTAGTGGTCTTAAACAATGGATCACTACACCCAAAGACTAAGTAATAGGTTTAGGCGTCGTAATAGCTTTAATTATTCATACATACAATGATACACACAAAGCATGTTGCTTGATAGCTAGCAATCACAGGTTTCTGTAGATTGTTTGACTTAACTTGCCTAGTATATCATACTGAATCGAATAAATAAATGATTTTATTTAAAACATTAGAAAACTGCTGACAAAACGAAACTGAACGAAACGTTCTGTTGAAATCATGAAATAACGTGCGCGAGATTTGGCTTCCAATTCTGGTCCAAGAATATATTTTGTACTAATTTTGCACGTCACTAGCTTTATGTACTTAATTAAATATATATATGTTAGTAATTCTTTAAAAATTGAAAAATAATTTCCTTAATTCGACAGACCAATGTTTTCACTTATTTCGGATTTATTAGGTAAAATTAATAATAGCCCTGGCGTTATTGCTCATAAATTGAGAAAATATAAAAAAAAAAACAATGAATTCAGTATATCGATAATAGATAAAGAAACAGTATTTTTAGATCCACTAGTCTAAGAAATCATACAAAAAGTTGAGAAATAAAATAAACATAACAATTAAAAAACATAAACGTAAAACTTCTTTATGGTAAGTCGGAAAAAAAATTAAATATAGACCACCCTTTGGCTTTGACAATTAATTATTTAATGCTAACTTAAGAAGTTACCGCTGAAAACTTTGGTGATATTTCTGACAAATAATTAAAAGTTGTTCCAAATTTATTTCAGACGATTCCGTTGAGGCTAATTCAGAAAGTAAGTATGTTCATTTGTAACTATGATGCTTTTAAGCATACATTTACAAAGGACATTTAAAATTTAACTTAAAACATATTTAACTATTTTTCATCGGTTTCAGTCCTTACGATATATTTTTTATAGCACTAACACCTTACAATGACAGCAAATTGCCTCTTTTTTGGCTAAGTACACTCTACATCTAAAACCCTGTCATAATATACTGCAATATCAATGACTATATACCTTGTTTTTAAAAAACTACAATTAATTATTGCAAAAATAAATTATTTTGCATCTTGTATTATATTATAATATTTTGGATAAAATATCGGAAAAAGTAAAATTACTCTGAAACTACACCAAATATTGAGCAGTTGGAATGCTCCACCCTCGTATATTTGATTTCCCGAGAAGATTCTGCAAATTGCAAACTACTCTGTGCAAAAAATCAAGACTATCTGTCATTCAGTTGCTGAGGAGAACCAAGACAGACAAACAAACACTATTCTACATATAATATAATATGTGTGAGAATGTAAACAACAAATAATAGTAATATCATTCATAAATATTAATAAATTCTAAGTTATTGGTGAAAATTAAAATTTACTTACAAACTCAAATTTAACTTCCAAATAACACTTAGGTAATTTATCGAACGAAACGTTATTTTTACGTTATTTTTGTACACAGCCTTATTAAACCAAGAAAACAAGTATTTTCCTCGCTTTTTGTTCCAAACGAACCTCTGTTAGTGTTGTTTTCAAAGTTTTAACTGTCTCTTTAGCAGAGCACCAGACATTTGTAGAGAGAGCTCCACTCAAAGCAATTGTTTCGACTGAATGCGAGTAAATAAAGAATTCGGCAGCACTAACTCTATTTTTGTAGAAAGTACCAGAAGAGCGCTCTAATGACTCTAACGTTCGGAGTCTGGCAAAACCGAAGAATTGGAGTCAATAGATATGTCGTACTGCCGCACTCGGATACGTTAATAGTTGTTTAAACCATCACTAAGTAAAGATTTTAAAAATTGTTACTCAGAGTCTCTTTTGATTTGTTAGTGGGCTTTTTCAAAACTAACTAATTTATTTATTTTTTAATCCTTATTTAGTAATTATTTATGTAACCATTTGAGGGCGGAATTTAATCATTTATACTTGGATAGATAGATAGAATTTTATTTTATTGCAGACATACATAAAAATATAATACAAGAGAAAAATTCTTACAAACTAGTACTGCAAGTGGCGGTCTTATCGCTGTAAAGCTATATTTGTAAAATGTAAGCGAACTTTTGTTTACAAACGTCAGCTTAGCCACCATCTATCTCACTACAAAGTTATACGGTAGAAGTCCAAATTATTGTATCGCTTATTCGGTTTAAAAGTTTTCGTCCAGTTCAAAGTTACGATGAATTCATCGGAATATTTGTCAATTTTATTACAACCGTCAAGTGACTACTGACTTTCGAAAGGCGCTTGTACGATTTTTTCTGTTAAATTTTTATTTCATTTGACACCTGATAACAAAACTGTTACCAAATAAAAATACGTAATAAAATAAATTCATTATCAGCGCACTAATGGAGTAACAAAACATAAGCCTACTTGAGAATTCCCTCTTTTGTTGCAATTGGTTTTAAAATACAATATGGGACATGCATGAGCCGAATTTTGAAACCAGCTTTTTCTAAATCTATGGTTAAAACTGTTCTTCGTAAAAAGTTTAACAACTGTCCTGTTCCCTTTTTAGAGTACCGTGGAAACTTAGACAGTCTTGACGGAAACCTTATAAATTCGCCATGTTCTCACGAATTTTCACTCAAAGTGGTAAAAGCCTTAGATAACTAAATTTAGACATAATTATAAAATCCACATTTTTGATAAGCAGTCATGACCAAGTAGACATATTCAATCCTGACTTCGAAAAAATGGAGAGTCACTAAATTAGTCTGTTTTTTTTTATAATTCTTACTTTGTTCAAAAAATAATCATTGTCATAATTCTATATAATCATAATTCTACAAATGTAATTGTACATTAACACCAATTTCTGTACAGTTATGAAATAAATGATTATGATAAGAGAAACCTCCCATATGACCCTAATTTAATTTTTTTGATTTTTTAATTGATATAATTGAAAATGTTCTATTGGCGCCTGCCATAATGAAAACCTCCTCATATTTTGAAAGTCGGTAAAAGAATATTATACTTACTTATTGATTATACAAAACCGTTTTCTAAAAATATTTCCTCATTCTCTTGGCTCTTTATTTTGCACAAGGATTTTAGTCTAGTGGAACATTTTAAGCTAATTAACCTTTGAAATTATAATGAATAGAGTTTTCCGTTAGACGGAAAATAAATTTCCTTCTTTTTTATAGACAAAAAGCTAGTTTCTGAAGCTTTTAAACACTTTTTTATAATGTAAGTATAGTTACGAAACGTAGACTAGATGTTAATCCTATTAACACAGAGTGATTCTAAATTGAGTGCGTATATGTAGTATACTGAAAGAATATTGAAAAATAAAATATCTGTGTTTTTTTGTGAAACCCGCTTTACTACAAAAATATTATAAAAACTTTAATCACTCTAACCCGCGGCGCCACCCCGATGCGTAACTAGGTCCCGGCGATGACAAGCGCGTTTGCCCGACCCACATTTGTGTAATAGCGCTTAGGCGAACATATTTTTAAGCTTTTTGCTATCAAAAATCCAAACTAAAGATAAACATCTTTAGTTACTAGCGAATAATAAATTTATAAATAATATATATTTATATTTCCTAATTAAATATATTAATTATGCTAAATAAAAATATAAATAAAATAAGAATGTGTTAATGTATGTTTGTTCCTCTTTCACGGGACAAAATATAAAGGAATTACTTTATATTTTCATTATTTGGTTCATATACTCGTCATAAAATGTATAATATTACTAGCTGACCCGGCGAACTTCGTATCGTCTAACAGTCGATTCTTTAATAAACTTTTTTTATACTAATTCAGCTATTCGGGACGCTGGGTCAGCAAATATTGACAAATATTGAAATTGATATTTATCCCTCAATTGTTTTGCCTTCCCAGAGTGGTTCTGGGAAGGCAAAACAATTGACTCCACTAACACTTCAACTTTATGATATGGTATTGAAGCTCAATTTGACTTATATACTTAAAAGTCAATAAAGTATATGCTATGGGAGTATGGAAAAGTGTTGCTTTTAGACCTTTACAGACAATATTTTAAAATTTTACTCTCCGTTAGAACCATCCTCGTACTACAAGGAATATTCTAAAAAACGATTTAACGAAATCTGTTTAGCTCAGACATTTACGCTTTCAGCGATTCATTGTTATGTTATAGGTAAAAAATCGGTCACGAAGTCAACCATTCGCAGAAAAAGTAGTACAGTATTACATTTTATCCATTAGCTAATCTCACCTACTAGATATACCTAGACTCCCAAACATTATTGCAGCTTGCGCTCGCAAGCCACTTCAATTATAAATACAATTTGCAAGTGAGAGACCAGGTTAAAAGGTCCAGATTACCCTTTTCGAATAACAATCGCCAGGTTATTAGCTGAATAAATATTTTAATTTAATTTTGGATCTTTTCAAAGTTAGTAGCGGCAGGTTCTAATGGGGTTTCGAGATTTGGTCTCGGTTGAGTGCCCACGGGTTTCTCTCTCACATTGTTTGCTAACTTCGTAATTTTGCAGCTTTCAGGCCTTTTTTGAACCTTTTAAGGCTTAGTGGAGTACTGTGAAGTTTTCATTGACTTTGGCTTAGAGATGCGACGACTAACCTTTGTAATAGATTAGCCTATTTTGTGAGTTAACAAGCTGAAAGAATATTCTAAATTAGATTTATAATATTATAAAAAAAAAATGTGTTTGTCATTATGATCATTATTTTGCCAGTGTCATGGCATTGCATGCAACGTAAAATAAAGTAAAAAGACGTTTTAAACTTTGATCTCTCACATTTGACTTATTTACGGGTTGAATTTTCAAAAATCTTTATACTTTGAAATTTAATGTCTGTAGCTGTTTAGTTGTCAACCATTCAGTCAGTTAGGACTTATTATATATACAAAGTGTAATAGAAAGGTTTGACAATACTTAACGGTATTCTACGCATCAAAGTGAACACATTGTAGAACACAAATATAGAACCTTCATACTATTTGGCTAATAGTTATTTTAAAATTTAATAAAATATTGTTCTGCAATGAGTTTTTTTCACTTTGATGGGTAGACTAACACCGTTAAGTATTGTCACACTTTTCTGTTACACTTTGTATAGGTTTTCGAACCCTCGACCGCTCCTGGTGTAAAAGGGCGAAAATGCAATTCAGTCGTCAACAACTTTTTAGAATCTCTGCCTATCCAATTCTAAACAAAATTTAAAAATGAATCATTCATATTCAAGTCGCAGTTGACTATTGTAACAATGTCGAATAAAATTCAAAGCCATCCAAAGAAACCGTTCCACCAAGTCAAAGTTTAACGAACTGTTAACCCCCACTTACAAATACAGTAACTAGCCAATAAGTCCAACATAGCGAAATGCCACCTGGCAAAGGCAAAGTCTCGCATTATGGTAGTCACGTCTTGGCGATTTTATAAAAGAAACGTCCCAATAATTGATTTAACTTTCGAGTTACGCTTCGAGTGTTTGGCTTGAAATACTTCTCTTAAATGCCTGCCGTTAGAGACGTGGCAACACGATTATAAATATCGAAATGATTTATTTGGAAATGCGGGAAATAAAATACGTAATTGTGTATAAAAATGACGTTAATTATAAAAAAAAAACAGAGATGTAGGTTGCAAAAGCTAATGTTATAATTAGATAAAAAAAATAATTAAAAAAAGCTAATGCAACACTCTAAGTCTTATTTTTTTTTATTTATCCTATCATTTGTCTATTAATATAAGACATACGAAAAGACATGTACCCTAGATAAAATTAAAACACGTTTATTATTTGCGCTTTGCTATTTAGTTTAGGGGTTATCTGCATTATTTTTTATCATTAACGTGATTTAATTTAATTTTTTATAATCTACGTCATTATAAATTAGTTGCCCGCATTTCCAAATAAATGATCCCTAAATAAGTATCAACTAAGCTAAGCGTATTTAAGTATTAACATATTCATCAAAATGAAAGGGAAATATAAATTTGATGCAATTCAATAAAAGTAGGTAGCGTATACATAACCTTTATACATAACTGTCACTACCTTAGTCGTAATATCTACCCTTCTTATATCAAATCATTTTGTGCTACGATAGCCGTTCGATGCATAAATTATGAGTATTTCTCCACTCTGTTCCACTAAAATTTGTAAGATAAACTCGGTCCAACAAAACACAATTATTTATTTATCGATATAAAATATTCAAGGTACGCGCAGCCCTATGTGATCGTTCAGTTTCCGTCAGAGATTGGCAGGAGTGTGTACTTAGTGCAAGGTATTTGAAATAACTGAGGAAAAATTCGTCGCTTGAATATATTTTTTAAAATATTGAAATATTTCAACTTCTGTAGTCTAGAAGAACAAGGTTTTCCTTGCTAGTATCCCACGCTATACCTACTAAATAATTTTAGACAAAAACCCGAGTATATAATTTTACATTTAATTAAAATGGCTAACTTTTTTATTTAGAAAACAAACGCGTGTTTGATTCATATTGTTTAAAAAAACCGGTTGGCACGCGTACCTGATTGTTGGAAAGGTCCAACTATGGTTTCGTTCACATTCGGTGAACTTCGTAGATTGTTTTATCAATATCTGTATATTGATAAAAACCTACTAGACCGATTTTGAAAATTTTTTTAGCAATAGGTAATATTTTTATAGTATTAGAAGAACGAAATTAAACTTTCGCTTAAAAAAATCAGTGAATACTGTTGGTAGCCTAGTAAACCTATTAGGCTTTGCCTTACTCCTAAAAATATACATCTATACTAATAATTATTAAAAAGACAAAAGATTTGTATTTTCTATCTAACGAATTAACTTAAAAATTACTGGATCCATTTTAAAACATTCTTTCGCCGTTAAGTGGCTACAATATCACTGAGTAACAAAAGTCATAAAAATACGAGCTAAGAATAGTTCAGTAGCCAAAATATCACTGAGTAACAAAAGTTATAAAAAATTAGAGCTAAGAATAGTTCAGTAGCTACAATATCACCGAGTGACATAAATAATAAAAATTAGCGCTAAGAATAGTCAAGTAGCTACAATATCACTGAGTGACATAAATAATATAAAAGTTAGCGCT
This sequence comes from Ligdia adustata, assembly GCA_947049295.1. Taxonomy (NCBI): domain Eukaryota; kingdom Metazoa; phylum Arthropoda; class Insecta; order Lepidoptera; family Geometridae; genus Ligdia; species Ligdia adustata. The sequence goes on from OX346221.1 coordinate 2,280,788, forward strand.
AAGAATAGTCAAGTAGCTACAATATCACTGAGTGACATAAATTATAAAAAATTAGAGCTAAGAATAGTTCAGTAGCTACAATATCACTGAGTGACATAAATAATGAAAATAAGCGCTAAGAATAGTCAAGTAGCTACAATATCACTGAGTGACATAAATAATATAAAAGTTAGCGCTAAGAATAGTCAAGTAGCTACAATATCACTGAGTGACATAAATTATAAAAAAATTAGAGCTAAGAATAGTTCAGTAGCTACAATATCACTGAGTGACATAAATAATAAAAATTAGCGCTAAGAATAGTCAAGTAGCTACAATATCACTGAGTGACATAAATAATAAAAGTTAGCGCTAAGAATAGTCAAGTAGCTACAATATCACTGAGTGACATAAATAATAAAAGTTAGCGCTAAGAATAGTCAAGTAGCTACAATATCACTGAGTGACATAGGTTATAAAACATTTGAGATAACGCGGGTAACGCCGCGAAAGAACAGCTAGGTTGAATATAAAAAAGATACCAATGAAATACAATATGCAGCTTCTGTCTACTCAAAAATACTTTGTACAGAAATACCCGACACGCAGACTGTCTCGGCTAAAATTGAATCACATAAAGCAAAACTAGAAGTCAAATATACTCCTGCCAATACAAAACTGAATTGTAAATACAAAACTTGATATACCTCTAAACCGCTTTTCTCCTTGGAGCATATGCTTCGTACGAGACAAGACTGGTCCAATATCATCAACTTGATTTTGAATATGGAATTCCCCGTGGAGTTGGGAGGCTTTGATCTTAGAGATGATGGTTTATAGGTTCATGTTCTACGCGTGACGCGTTTGATAAGTTGGCTTAGCAAGATTATGACGTCAGACGATTCTGGCTTAGTGAAATGTAAGTAGTTGTTACATGCTTTTACTTACTACTACTACGAGTATGGATAATGAAGAATTAAGTGGGTGTTTACACATCTGTTTTTTAAGCGTGTCTCAAATCAGGGTATCTTTTGTCTCATTTCATTTGATACTCTTATCTCGTTAACTGTCGATCATGAATCTCATGAATATGAGATATAAACAGTTGAAATTTTTACATATGATGTATTTCTGTTGCAGCTATAACTGCAAATACATACCAACACAGATATAATAAATAAATTAAGGGGTTCCCATACAAAAAACGTGACTATTCTACTCGTACCGTTCCAATATTTATAACGGCAACAGAAATATTCCTATAATCTTAAATTTAAACAGTGAAATCAAAATAAAACATATATAAGGGAGTTCTAAAGGTTTTTTGCTGTTATTTCTTTGATATAAAAACAACAACAGATAAAAACTTAATCAAATTTTGTAAAGTAATAAAAGTCGATTCTTAGTACTTGTAGATTCACTTGTGATTTTACTTCAGTGATTGATGTTAGTGTACACCGATGTTAAAGGTTTTTTTCTTATGTGCATGCATAAAAAAAATACCTGTATATTTACTAACTAATTTCATATAACACTTTGATGCTCTCAAACACACAAATCGTATGACGTCTTATTAGAAAAATACCGACTTTAATGTAGGTACTTTCATTCTCTCCAATCTCGTTAGGCAAAAGGCATCATCCCAAATTCTAAGCTATTACATAAACGGCCCCTACTCTTCCAATTAGAGTCAGATTTCACACTTTTACCTACATAATTATCATTAGTAAACTTAGCAGAAAACGATCATTTACAGCTTGTTTTTATTTAGTTACGAGAAAAAATATTTTGTGCTTTTCTGGCCAGATTTTCGTATACTTTGCAAAAAGTGTTTTCTTTATACATACCCTTACATTAATTATATAATTACTAGCTGCCCTTGCGGTGTTACCCGCGTTAACACAGGATAAAAAGTAGCCCATGTGTTAATCCGCGGTCTAAGCTATCTCCGTACCAATTTTTATCCAAATCAGTTCAGTAGTTTCGGCGTGAAAGAGTAACAAACATACACACATACATTCTTACAAACATTCGCGGTTATAATATAAGTAGGAGTTTTTCTATTTTTTTGTTTTCCTACCAAACTGGAAATCATTACAACACTAATCTAATTTTTGAGTCTAAATGTTTTTCTGCATCCTTCCCAGTATTTTTTACGAAAAACCGTGTTGTCGGGTTCACATTTCTTTGCCTTTGTATATGCAATACTCTGCAGGTCGCCACGGCCACAATGTTCCCCATTTTCAAACCGAAATGTAAAGGTTTTTCTTATCGAACGTACAGACAAAAATCCCTGAAAACCTGCAATATTAAACAGACTTTCAATTTGTCATATACAAAAATTAAATATAAAGACTTCCGTGGTCGTGCGAACTTGTGGTTAATGTCTACATGTGTAGGATAAAAAAAAAAACAAAATAATTGATTGCATTAATATAACCTTAGACACGCCACGCCATGCACCAGCAGGCAAATGCGATTCTATAGCTATATCTATTAAGGAAGGTATAAAACAGTATTTTGTAACGTTTTTTGCAAGTACGGATCTTGTCATCGATAACTGATTGATGTCAATTCAAACGTCAGTTAAACGGTTTTCAAGTTCTTCCATTCGATATTTTTATGCAGTGTATTTAACCCTCGATGATGATCGGAATGAGCGTTTATACCGGCTTGAATTTCCAAACTATAGATAGTGAACCGTACTCTCACTGATATTTATCAAGTAACCTTGTTTGTCGTTAGTGGATCAGCCCTTTCTCAAGAGTTTTACTCAACAAAAAGTTGGGCGTCTTACCGAACTAAACCTACTTACGAATATTCAACATGTTATTAATCTCTAAATCCTGATGACGGCTGTTGAACTATTAGACGCAACTGATTCGTGAAAATAACTTACAAAGAATCAAAAATATATTTTAAGACTTTTGAGCTTACCAGAATTTAAATTTAAACGAACTTTAAGTAATGCTTTCTTTGAAATTTGAGTGTTGTTTGGAGTCCACATTTTTAATAATTCATTATTTTTCAGTTAGTAGATTTTTGTAATTGGCCATCAGAACTTACAACATTAATTCAATTGTTAACATAGCTGTAAGTTTCCAAAAAATACTAAAATAAAATAAACAATCAAAGCTACCGATTTTCAGGAATAACTTTCAATGCCAAAAAATACGTTGAAATTCGGTTTGTAGCAAATATAGAACTGAATATTTTGTTTTTCTTTTGAAATAAAAATACATACGAATTTGTATCTGTCAGCAAATAATTTTTTTTTAATATAGGTAAGATCGGCTTTACTGGAATTCAGTTTTTTTAACTTCTCCGTATTGAATTCATATTTTATATTATACGTGCAAATTGTTTTGATGTTTTTTTTATACGCATTGCTTTTAAATTCTCGGGAGTAGTTACTTTAACGGTCTTATTAATAAACACGTTTTGACTTTAAACGTCTTTTGTCTTGTTTGACGCGTGGCGTGTTTGAAAGTTAAGACGCGTTTATTGATAAGACCGTATACTCATCAGGATTTTGCTTAGATAATAATAATAATATATGGGACAACATCCACACAAAGGTCTTCAACTAGTCCCAAACTAGGCAAAGCCTGTACTATGGTACCCTGATCACTGATATACATACTTATATATATAATAAACACCCAGACACATGTCAAACAGACATGTTCATGCACACAAATGAAGACCTGTCCGGGGATCGAACTCGGGAACAACTGCGCCAACCGGCCAATATAACTAATTGGATAAAAGGGTTACATTAATCAAAAAATATAAAATAATGGAACTACTTGGACAAATAAGTCCAACTAGTTCTATCAATAGAACTAGTGGGAACATATCTCAAATTCTCACATTAAATACCCATACTGAGGAAGTTATGAACCTAATTCTTTATTTTGAGGCGGCGGCCATCTTACCACACGATACCACAGGGAAACACTCAACTTATAACACCCCGTCGATTTTGCGTCGGGAGTTAAAAGATACAATGTTAAGGTTGTGGAAAAAGATAAGAACTATTACTAAACAACCGCACTCCATAAGTACCATTGATGTACCTTCAGTTAAATAGCGTGTAAATCTGTTTCTTTTATACAAACGTACATTTCTAAAAACGCATCATGGTTTTTTATGAGGCAACTTGTAGTCATACGCAAGACTATTACATTTAATTACCAGAAAAAATAAATGAAATTTAACGAGTTTGCCATTACCTACACTAAGATAGTTTATATCCTAGATTAACATATAAGATACATCCCTGAAAATGCAGTGTTCCCGTGTGATAATCAAATCAAACATCCAAATTTGTTATGAAGGACTTGTTTCATTTTTGGCCAGGACGGTGTACGTCTACCAAAAAAATCCTAAAGATGTGGTTAATATTGTGTATTAATGAAAAATACATCAGTTGCCTTCTTTATTGTGAACAAAAATATGTATATATCTAAATTTTAGTAAAATTATGGCATCCCCGGAAGATTTATGTACAAGGATACATAGGTTGACTCCAATGGTTACTTAGGTCTATGAATTGTGCTCCCGTCACAAAGTAAAATTAAAACAATAAAAATGCGTAATTCACCTTCATGCTTCAAAACAAGGCACTGCGATAAGCTAGGCTACTTCCAATTTGTTTGATAGATTAAAGATTAATAGTCCCTACAGTTTTTATGATATCATGTACCTACTCCTGGCCGGAGCTCTACACATTATTGAAACATCTCTTTTATTGGCTTGACGAAGAATTTTTAAAACACAATCCAACCAGTTCATGTATCTACCCAGCCCTAGCCCAGCTGTGCAGGTATTTTATAAAATCAATGGACACGTAAAGCATGTACTTGCATACCCAGTGACAGAGCTACCAAACAATATTCTACAGAATTCAGCTGCGGTTTCACCCCTGCCTGTCAATCCCGACCCAGCAGCCGCAAAACATTCACTTCGCCTTTTAATTCGCAAAAGGTGCGCCTAAAATAATAAAACTAGCGTAATTGGGATTAAATTAAAACGGCGGGATAGGCAAATTGAGGTTAAAATTACACGGAAAATTAAATGACGTTCAAATGTTAATCGTTCTGGTTTTGTTTATTTTTGTCGAAATGGCGCAAGGTTGTGTCAGTTTCTGGATTGGAAAGTCTTTAGGAAAGATTGACTTAGTGGAGCGGACCGCATGCGTTGAGTCATACTCAGCGCGTAGAAGCCAGCAGTTCAGTCCTACAATCTAGCAGTTCGCACAATAAAATAAGGTCAAGTGCAAGTCCGTGGAACTTTTATCATGTACCGATGGCTTCTGGCTTTATCTCTAAGTGAAATACATCATATTGAACCTTATTTGCCTCATATTTCAACAATTTTATATTGAACCTAGTTCAAACAATGCCAGAAGCGCATAGCACAGTTGAATATCACCAGTAAATATTCCGTTTCGAGGTGCCCGGTTTATATCTAGATTTAGGAATCAAACAGATGTCTCGTTATCTCTGTGTGCAGTTTAACCATTTGTGGTTGTATTGCCGATTCGACGCATGTCCGCGTGGGATCGAAGTGAGGCATTGAATCTGGCTGACCACTTCCACGATTTTGCACCTGTATTTTGGTAATCCGATATTGCTATACGTATTTCATACATTTGTAGAGTTTGTAGATAAAGTCAGATAGAAGTACGGTCGCGGTAGGTTACATTTATATAATTTAGCCCATAACGTCTCGGGTCTCCCCATGAAGGGGGTGTAAGCCATTATAGTCCACCACGCTGGCCAAATAGCGGGTTGGAGACATCACTTCACTTTCTAAAGATTTTAACTTTCGTTGACAAGCAGGTTACTTCACAATGTTCTCCTTCACTGTTTAAGCATGTGGTTATTAATTATTATTTTCTCGAAATAAAGTTTAAAATAAACTGGTTATTCTGGTCGTCTAAAAATAGGGAGAAAATATAAACTAAGATTGAAAGTGAACTAATAAAATATTCCATCATAATCACTAACATCAGCTTGCAAACTAGCAAAATCACACATCAAAATCATACAACCAGTTCATTTCTTTAAGAGCTAAAATGCCACCAGCATAGACAACACGTCATAGCTACAACACGTGTAACTTTTATATCCAATGTTAAAAATACAAAAACAAATTTTACACCTGATTCAAAAATAAATCACAGTTTGAAAAGCTAGAATTTCATTTAACAATGAACTTTCATCCGGAAAAATGTCACCCCCCGGGGAATACCCGGAGGCATCGGTACATGTTCCGTGAAACTGGTGATAAATAAAAGCAAAATTGTTTTTGTCGATGCGAACAAGATACGAGCATCTAATTCAAATCGAGAAATCGTAATAAAGTATTGGATTTTGCCAATATCTGACAAATGATACCTACAAAACATAAGCTTATTATTTGTTTATTTTGATGGCAACTGATGGAGAAACCGGCATAGCTCATAGGATTTGCAAGCTAAAGTGGCAATGGGCTGGCCACATCGCTCGAAGAACCGATAATCTATGATGAAGAAAGGTTCTTGAGTGGCGACCAAGAACTAGAAACGCAGCCTAGCGTAGGTACGCACTAGGTGGACCTACGACATAGTAAAAGTCACATATAACCAGTGGATGCAACTGGTAGGTTGTCGTTCGGAATGGCGTTTTAAGGGGGAGGCCTATATTCAGCAGTGAACGTCTTCTGGCTGATAATGACGATGTTGATGATAAGTTTTATGTTAAAAAATGTGATATATCCGTAACTATATTTAAACTGTAAATGTTATATCTTGATTTGCTTTTCCTGTACAATCATTACGCTCAGTACATCTCAGTGATTTTTTTTTATGCTTCGTTTTAGCATGTAAATCAAACGTGGTTTAAGGTTCGCTGACAGGTTGATCTTGCTTCCAGCGTCTCTGTTTATCAATTTCTATAAATTGGGTCTTTTCAAATAGTGGAAATAAATCAATTTCTTTAAATTCTAAATTTCTATATACCTGCCTTTACGTTTGATAAATTATAAACGCCACATATATTCGTACCATTGTTGTACTCAGATTAATCGAATCCTAGTGTAATCACCCAGGACCGCATCTGCGAATTATACTAAGATCTCTTCATCAGCAAAAAACTACCCAGCCTATATCGAGCTAGCGACTTGATTTACTGGTTCCACTGTCCTATGTGAATGCCCCTAGTTTCTTGTCCTCAGTTAACAATAGCAACAATTAATAACGTCAGGCAATGCTGTTGACAGCTTGCTACTGTTTTAGTGAAATGTTACTTTCCACCCGTCACACTAACGACTCTTATGAATGTAAAGTGGACACAGATAAAGGACTTTCGAAGCTGCTACTTTACAAACGAAAATCACTCTTATCTTCAAGTACTACAGAAATCATCGTGAAAGTTTTTGCGGTCAGATATGTCGAACAAATGACGTTTTGGAAATTCGAACTATGGACACGTACGGTAAACAAATTCGGGGAGTAAATGTATGTAAATATGTGCGGTGATAGGTAAGGTTATGTCTTTGGCACACTTTAGGGGTGAGTGTTGTCGATGTCAGATCGAATTTGTTATGTTCAGTTTCCGATTGAGAGAAACTGTTCGATATTGTAAATTTACTTGGGGTAAAGGTAAATAATATTTAAGGAACAGGGTTAATTTTTTAGAACATGTACAATGTGTTTTGTAAAAACCGAATTGATATTACCTACAAGAGAAAATACTGCAAATTGTATGTTGTCGGTATATGAAAATACAAGCGTCCCATTGGTAGGCATTTGTCCTGGAACGTAGGCTACTGATGATCATTAGCAACAACTTTTTTGTACTAAGAATTATAAATTATTCGAAAATACTATACTAATATGCCATCTATTCAATACTAAAAACTTCGAATTTTTAATACATATTTGCAGAAACAAACATTTTTACACATATTGAAGATCACAGGCCTAATATATTTGCAAATACTTTGTTTGAGATTTGAGTTTGCTAAATAACATTTCGGCCACCTCCGTACAAGCAAGCGGTTTGCTTAGCGCCTATAGCCCCTCTAGGTTTTATAGAAAAACCAACGTTCTATAACGTTGGCAACCGCCATAGCTAGCTTGGTGTCTAGTTACCATGGTTACGTTAAAATGCAAGCCAAAAGGCTCCAAATGCTTAGCAAGTCGCTTGTCTATGCATTTCCAGCCAAACAGTCGACTCAACATTCTTGCACGAGTAAAAAAATTGACTAATCCTCTCAAAAATTATGACATGTCAAATCCTATTAAGTACATGAACAATTAAGTCCAAATAATTTCCATGAGAAACCACTCAATAATGGTCTTGACGTCGTAATAGAAATCTCCATAAATGTATTATTCAATAGTGTTTTGTTGTGCATTTATTAGTGATGCGGGCGTGGCAATCTTTAGGCTTGTGGACCCGTGCAAACATGAACCCTTCATATGGTCCGCCTGAGGTCATGTCGGACGAAATTGTTGATTTGCAAGGAATATAATTAACTAGTAGAAGGGAGTTTTTTTGCAGAATATGTTAAAACAGAGTTTTGTGTTCTTAAAACTAATCAGCAAAGCAAGTTTCTTAACCCTCCAGGGATAAAGCGACTGTGGCGAGCAAAATGGACTGACCTCGGTTTTGGTTGAAAAATAGCCAAAAAAAAATCCTTTTATTCTCGAATTTTTTTTCCTTGAATTAATTCATCGAGGTTACTGAAAACTGTACGTAATCCAATATTCACTGAAATTTGAATCTCTGTATTTGGATTATGTTTATTTTCACGCAATCATAACTCTAATACGTAAAACTTCCCGTAAGGTAACAACCGCTAACAAAAAAACGACAATTCGTTTTAAACATATTGAAGGAGAAAAGAACTGCACATAGGTAAACTATAAATAATTTCAAGAATATAGAGATAGTATTTATTCTGCAAATTACAGTTTTCAAGACAGCTTAAGAGTGTCCATCAATGTACATTTCTTATTCTATAGAGGCTACTCTACTGCGATTTTCATTATCTCTGGCACAAAACTTTGTCAACCCTTGAGGCACCCAGTAGAATACTATTCCAGTTATATATTGTGTGCTTATACTAATATTTATTCTGTTGACAAAGGAAATGTTATATTAGGTGAAATATATCAAGACATGGACAAAAGCCTGGTCAGCCATGAGAATGTTAATATTGAAGGAAGCTTCTGTAATTTACTGATGTTATTATTTGATAAGACATTCTTTATTTAAAAACCAGCAACAATACATAATAATATGATTAAAGAAAAGCTTATACACATATACAAGCTTTTAAATGGCGGCCTTATCGCTTAAAGCGATGTCTTCCATGAACGTAAATGCGGTTTGTAAAACAATAACAATGCTTACTAGCAAGTGCTAAAAGTGTCAGAATCTCTTGAAAATGCCTTGTGCTAAGCCATAACACGTGTCGAAAAATGAGATACCTACTGAGAAAAAGAGACAGAATAAGGTGAGGTGTGGAGGTGGTGAGACGGAACCATATAAAAATAATTTTCAATCAGGATCTCGGAAAAGTAAAATTATCAAGTGGGATGATCAAATATTCACAACGCGCAAACCCACTGAGCATAGCTGGACCAGCTAGTTGCTTATCTATATAACACAGGGTTATCAGCTAGAGGTAGGAATACTAAGACCAAAAGGGGGTTACGATACTTATCCTAACAATCAATTTTTACTATGAGCAACTCTGCATTAAAAAAATCATATGTTTCATACATTTTGGCGACGACAGATAAATCTTTTTCTATGGAATAGATGTAATTTTTTCTCCATTTCAGAGTAATTAGTCAATCAAACATTCCTGAATCTTAGAGTAATCAGGAATATACACTAAAAAGTAGCGAATTGTTGTATTTTTTCTAAAAGACATCGAGCGTTCGTCAAAGAACCGTAGTCAGCCTATCGGGACTACGAGGACTTGTAACAAAATTAATCAGAAGCAAGACGCAGCCTCTCTAATACTGTAAGCCACGCAAATTGAATTTGGGGTTCGCTTAAATAGAAATTACGTCTTTAAGCATTGGGTTGAGATCTGATCTTCCACTGATAATAAGACTTTTGTATTGTGTCTCGGATTTTGAATTATAATCTAATTTAATATTGTGATCGGAATTACTTTCTATCGTAAGGTAATCAAGGGTAAATTTCTTTCAATTTCTGAAATTAAGTCATAATTTTCTTAGAACTCGTGAAAGTTCTTCTATACTATTCATTATCAACGCAAGATATCGAAGCCTTAAAGATTTGATAGTAGTATTTAAATATTTTAAATCAAATCGACAGACAAAATTTTAAATTACTCTCATTACTAGAAATTTACGAAAAGATCTCGCGACCGCAATCATTTCGCGGCTACACAATATTTCAAATTTAACTCTCAATATAAGCCCTTATTTCGTAAGGCGTTAAAAAGTTTCTTTCTAAGAGACCAATACCTTTTTTATTCCAAATAGTTAATAATAATGTCAAAAGTGGTATTCACAGTTTTTTACTACAATTAAATAACAGATTGTAACCATGAACACTCACTTCTATAATTGATTCATAGTAACAGTCCTTTGGACCTTATTTTACGATTGATAAATAGTAGATTAGTAGCCAAGGGCTGTAAGGCAGCAATTGCAGCCCGAGATATTTATGCGCCTGAGCGCAGCGAGGGCTCCTATAGTTCGAGGGTGCAATTGATGCTTACACCCGAGCTAACTACACTGCTTTACATCTGGATTGTGAGGTAAGTAGAGAAAAACCGGCATTACAGTAATAAAACATTCAGTTGCTTCAGCTTTCATTTTCATTGAATCGGGAGTGCAGCTTATATCTTCATCACTTGCAGAACTCATGTTTTTTTCCTAATTAGCACGTAATTATAAAAATATCCCAAAAACAAACAATATTTAATTTAAAGTAAAAGTTTTCTATTTCCGCCTTTTTTCATCTTTTTTAAATTATTTTTTCAAGTATGAAATTGAGCTTCGCCTTATGATAATTAAAATTGATGACTATTATACTCATACGAAAACAAGGCTGAATAGCGAAGCGACCTTTTTTGTCATTGGGCTGAATGCATGATGTCTATTGCCAGTATGATGGTTAGATGTACGCCAACTTTTTGAAAGAGTGAAGTTTTTTGTTTAATTACTTACCGCCCTAGGGCTTTTCTAGCTACATTATTACCCTAGAGCGCTAATTGGTCACCTACAAGCCCCATTTGGGGGTAATAAGGACCTACATACCGAATATGAGAGTACGAAATTACTTGCGGCAATCATCTGACAGATGATTTTGCCAAACTTGAAGCAAAGGGGTTGCTTCGCTCGCTTGGTCAATAAAAACGAATGAACCGGTTTCGAAAAAAATATGGATCCAACTAGGAATGGATAATTTCAGCGCAGGGTACCAAAGCAATGATAAGTAATATTTAAGAAAAACCTGAAAATAAAATGTTTTAATTCGACAGGCAATTTTTTAAATTACTTTGTCTATTAAAAATCAAACTATCAAATTCTGAAAAAATATGCGATCAAATAAAAAATAGCAGTAGGAAAAGCTTGTAAACGCGCAAGTACAGGTATAGCTTCAGGAAAACCAGCTGAAGTTAATTTGAACTCAGCAAGGTACTTAAATAACGTTTAGCTGCACTGCACTTAGTAGGTAAGGAATTAGCAGAGTTTTTCTCCCCCTTAATTACCACGCAGTGGCTGGAGAAGCATACAAGTAATTTAGAGTTTAATTTGCAGAAAAACACACAAGGCAAGAGTACAAAAGTAATTATGAATACAAAAGTTTTTCTACACTAAATTTTTGCAGTATTTTTCTGGAATGTTGCTATGGAATAAATGGGGATTGTATAGTTTATTTATTTTTTGCTTTTGTAACCGTTGGAAATTAATTTTAACACATTGGCTTCTTTTGGGAGGTCGTCAAAGAGGCTTAAAAAGTGTTTGACGCAGTATTTGATAGTTAAATAAATAGTAATTTGAAGTTTTTCTCATGTTTGCTAGGGGTACTGTTCAATTTTACTATCCTACCAATATTGTAAACTCTCTCATATCTGCTGCATGTATTCTTATTTCATTCTGGCACCCTCAGCTGCTTAATGATAGAAAAATTGAAAATAATCGCTCGTATTTAATTATCTTACGCATTAATCTTCTGACATTAAAGCTATATGAATGAACAAATAAATTAACGTAGCTACATGTTACTCGAATGGATCCCCGAGTGCCGTTTTAATTAACAAAATCGCAGGGAATGAATCACGAAAGCAATTTAAAATATTAATATCTTTAATGAACCGTCATCGTTTGAATTGGTCGGAAACATCCTACATTTTAATATCTATGGAGGGATTAATGGGATTTTTTTAATATTTTACATACCTAAGCTGCTTTTACACTGGCTTGTCTGTTCTTGATTTATGTACTTTGAATTTTCTGCGAAGTCATTTATTTAAACCGAATTTGTAAATTGATTATGCATGGTTTTGTTTAAAATCGTAATATATGAATCATACTAATATTATAAATGCGAAAGTTTGTCTGTATGTGTGTCTGTCTGTATGTTTGTTACCTCTTTATGCTTGAACGGCTTGACAGATTTAGATGAAATTTAATTACGATATAGGTTTTACCTTGAATTGAAACATAGACTACATTTCATCATCATCACCATCACCGTTTTTCATCACTTTAAAACACAGCGGGTAACACTGCGGGGCACAACTAGTATTATAATACAATTTCCACGTTTTAGCCTCATATTTATTCTATCTAATTCGGTCCAGGCTGACTGAAGATTTCTTGTTTCTTTGAATATTGATGTTGTGTTTTTCAACGAATTTTGGTGAAAATTGGTGTTACAGGTTCTACGAATTCTTAAATATTTAGCAGTTAGTGATTATAGACTAGAGTAGAGGAGTGTTTCTCCGGAACAAGTTTTGAAATAAAAGTTATTACTGACATCCATTACGGCTACTCTTTTAAATCTTTAAACCAAACCTCTAGACTGCATCTTGATAAAATTTTAATTTGATTACTGGAGAGGTATATAACCTCAAAGATTAAAAATATTAGAGAAATCAGATGACAAACAAAAAAAAAACCTGTTGAACTCAGTATCCTCTTTTTTTTGGAAATCGGTACTCGTATTTGCTACGATGTCACTCAGCAACCAATGTCGATACATTTTGACACTCTAAATAGAAAAATCAAAATATGAATAAAAATGGTCTCGATACTGTAGGTCTAGTGGCAGCATTATTTTAGTAATCTCCGGTTTAAAGACTTTTATTTCACAAAATATATTCTCTATACTGAAAAAATAAATGTAAATTTAAGCTTCGACACAATCCAAAGTAACTTATGGTTAAACTAAAAGTAATAACTAAATAAATAGTACTTACGTATATTTATATGCACACTTCATACTTAATGTCATCAGAATCGTATATCACAGTTTATGCTATGATGCCACACATAATATTCATTCACTAATGAATCCGCTACGATGAAGCCAATTACGCTGAGCTTGTAATTATCATTATTTACAAATATTAGCGGAGATTATTTTGTAATTGAAGCGTAATAGGATTACGAACTATTTTACTGCTTAACAAAATTTTGTTTAATTTATACTTCTATAATAATATTATACAGAGGAAATATTTGTATTTTTGTATGTAATGAATAAACTCAAAAAGTACTGGACCGATTTTAAATATTCTTTCGCCGTTAGAGTTACATTATCAATGAGTAACACAGCTTATAAAAAATAGAGATCCGCGGGTAACACTGCAGAGCGCAGATAGTTTTTTTTATCCTACAAAGTCAGCAATACTATAGCGCTAGATGGAGCATGCCGAGTCTGGAATACACTGCGTTAACGGGCATTACATTAACCATGAAAACTAACAAACATTCGATTCGTACGTATGCCGAAAATCTATTTTAGACCTATTTCACAAGTAATAGAATTTATTACTATAGTTTTGTCGTGATTTATGGATCTTTATCAAAACTTGCCACATTTTTGGGAGAAATATATACTCCATTCTATAAACTCCGACCACAGACGAACGTTTGTAGAACCCATACACCTAGGTTCATTAAAATTGATTGGTAACTACAACCAGATATTTATTAGCCCAGTAGTATCTCGAAAATTATTTTAGATCTACATCTTTATTTAGCTTAAACGGTCCAAAGAGTGTATTCTGTGGTAGCATGAAGAAATCACTTCTAGTGTTAAGGTTACTTTTACACAACCTACTTTAAACTCGGATAACAACGTTAAAACAAATGGTTAAGAGTGACTACAGAAACCGAATTTTGTAAGAGCTTTAGTCCCACGTATCTTAACAAGTGAAATCGCGAGATGTAGCTAGTATAATAGCCTATGATCATCTGCAGGTGATCAATCAATGACAAATCTATTGATACCACTCAAAAATACGACAAGCCGTTTAAGCTCTAGTGCCATAGAAATATACAATATACATATGCATACTAAAAATATATATGTTTTTGCAGTCCAGCAATGATATTTATATTTTAATCATAACAGTGGCAAAACAGTGCTAATTAACACAAAATGTAAAATATTTTATCATGTTACTTATCGCGCAGAATAGTCAAAATAATGAAGCATTATCGAATCGAATGAGTATGAGATAGAGCACTTTTAGAAATACGAGTAGCAACCTACTTCTATTTGGCAGCGGTTTTTATATTTTTCTGTAATTTTGATTTAAATATGTACCAAAATAATGAAAATATTTAAAATAGTACCGAGTTAGATACTGGTTAGGGTTATATCAAGCTGAACGACCACACGAGAATCAAATTTTCTAAATAGGACAAAAAGACATAAATATTAATAGGCAATGCACGATTTTACCAAGTACACCTACGAAAAATTTGTTTTCGTTTCCCGATAACTCAAAAACATCTGGGCCGATTAGAAAAACTTTTAAGCAGTCTCATGTATTTTTCATCAAAATCGGCCTAACAGCAGTAAACAATTCTATTGGACAGGTTGTGTAACGTTTACCAGCGAGAAGTGAAACAATTTACAGCAATCTTCGTTTTATTTTGACAGTTCACCCCTTCTACTCTGTCAAAACTAACGAAGTTTGCTGTCACTTGATTTACATTTTTCGCATTTAATCAGCGATCAACTCAGATACCAAGAGTATCCATCATTCTGAAAAACTAAACATATAGTATAGATATCACATTGATTATTTTCAGGTGAACAAACTCTTTTTGTGAGATATAATTGATTTCGGAAAACATTTAACTACTTTTTTCTTTATATTGAGACACCTGTCACTAACAAAGAAGCACACACAACAATGAAACTACAAAGGAACGGGGCGACCGAGAAAAAGAAAACAAAATTGAAATTAATTCCACAAAAAAGTCCCAAACACATTCACAGAACTTTCAGAAAACGATTCTCTCCCTAGGTTTAAATAAACACCCTTTCCACAGTAACCACGCTAGAAAACATTTGCGAAACTTTATTGTAATTACACACAGAAAACTGGAATTTAAAATAAAAACTTTTTAGACTTTTTTTCTCTTTGTTTCTAAAACTCGCCCTTTCAAATTTGGAACTCGTTGCGACCTCCGGGAAGACATTTTGAAATAGGAAGTTAATTAAAAGTTAACTCTTTTATTAGCCCAGTTTGTTATCGCCGCTTCAGCGGATGTTACGAGAATTGTTTGAAAACTATGTTGCAAATTGTTTTATTTTGCTGTAAAGTGTTTGAAAATGGTGCAGTTTGAGCGAACCAATTGGAAAACGTGTCAAAATCACGCCGCTTGGAAACGAATATTCCATTTTTGCGTCGAATGGGTTTCAACACTACTGGTTGTAAAGCAAAATTTTGGTTTTGTAATAACAGAATTCTAGGTACGAATAGGTATGAATGTATCAGATTGTTTGGTTTATGTAAAACAAGTAGTTAGTCACGTGCAACGTAAAACTTTGAACCCCTGAGGGTGTCTAACGGGGAACCCTGTTGTCCCCTTAGAGTTTGAATTTTCAAAAAACCTTTTCTTAGTACACCCATACAAAAAGCTTCTCTGAGTACCCTATAATGAACCTTGAATTAATAAATGTATATCTTCAGCGGTTAAGGCTCATTGATTGGGACCTTTCAGTCTTTTAGTCAATCGGGACTTTTCTTTTATAAAATATAGATAGGCTCTTCTAGATTAACAGAGAAGTGAAAATGATAGGCTTTGGTAGTTAGCTAACGCAGGCCGCTCAATTTGAATAGTTGTACTATAAACAAGTTCTTTTATATAAAAAAAAGCAATCACCGACTTTATTTCAAGTTTTCCATTTTGTGAACTGCGTGACGCAAAGAAAAAACCAAACGAGGACAAAACAAATGAATTACGGCTTTCGAAATACAAATGTATGAATAAATAGCTGTATAAATTTGAAATTGGAATCCCTAACCAAAGAAGAGATATTTGAGATCAAAGTGGCCATTACGACAAAACGCCAATTTCATATGTAAGGACCTTATTTATTGTCAACAAACTTAAAAAGCAACATTACTGTAAGAAAAAATAATAGGATATAATAATTCGTATATATTTTCCCAACTGAAAATACTACATTTAAGTAATACATAAAAGTTTATTTTTTCTCATGAAACAAGCGAATGAAAAAAAATAACATAAGACAATACATTTCAAAATAAAAGTAATTTTTACAAACATTCAGGGCTTCCTTTCCAACCCTACTTCACGTTTTTGTTTAAAAAAACTGACAAACGTCAAGTGAAATGCGCCCGCGCCATCGGCTATGAACATAATATAATTGCTGGACGAGCTATTGCATATAAAAAATATTAGTCTGTTTAAGTAGAATCTTAATCAAATAAATTGCATCATTAATTAAACAAAACGAGTTTACATAGTCATTGTCATTTTTATTGATAAGAAAATAATTGTTATATGTCTAAAATAAATAATAGTTACAGTATTTTCAAATATTTTGTAAAAAAAATAATTGAATAACTTAAAACAATTTTTTTAAATCGTCAAATAAATACAATTTTAATTATGATCGATTTATGTAAGTAAAAATAAATATTATCAATTACGTAATTTTACCGGAATTACGTCATCCAAATTATAATATGTCTGCTCAATAAGCCAACAATTTAGACGTCGTTTAAAAGAGGTTAAAGAGGGCGCATCTCGCACCTCAGGCGGCAGGCGGTTGTATACGTACGGCGCGAGTGCATGAACCTGCTTGCAACTCTTCTCCAGCTTGAAACACTTGACGCGGAGTCGGTGCGGGTAGCTAGACTCGTGCTGACGCTCATCTCCCAGGTGTCCGTACACTTCGAAATGTTTGTAGGCATACAGCGCGGCCTGCATACATACCAAGCTCGGCACGGTCAGTATACCCGTAGATCGGAAATACTCTGCAGCCAATGTATCTTGCGGCACTCGTACTATAGCTCGTACCGCTCGCTTTTGCATTCTGAAGGCACGCTCCCAGTCAGCAGCGCGCCCCCAGAGCTTGACACTGTATTGTAGTAACGAGTGCACAGGTGCAAAGTAGCATTGCCAGACTATAGGGTACGGCAATATTGCGGACACGTGCCAAAGAGCAAAGTAGGCTCTGCCTATTGTTTTCACATAGTCTATCAATGTGGGTTTCCCAAAACAAACCACTGTCTAAGTTAAACCCTAAAAAACGGTCGATTTTACTTGATCCACCTCAACGTCTCCGACCTTCACGTGCAACGGCCTTGAAGTTGAAGTGAATAAAGTGAGTTTTGCTCAAATTTAAAATAAGTTCATTCGTGTCGTTCGTCACATATACAAGTCGCTAGCTACTTTATTTATCTGTATTTCGAGTTGGTCGACAGTTGGTGCAGTGACGATTGCTGCCACATCGTCAGCATACATATTTATGCTTCCGTTTGGAACATTAGTGGGTAAATCATTGAGGAGAAGGGAGAACATAATATTTGATAGGGATGATCCCTGCGCAACGCTTATTACTGTCTTGTGTGGTTTTTAATAATTTCAGGGCTGATCCGTCGATTCCATAGTGTTTATGCTTTACAGCCAAAACCTCATGGACGGCGACATTGAAGGCCTTCGACAGGTCACAGAAAATCACTGCAACTGGTTGTTAAAATACCCAATTTTTTACCGTCTTGTACAGCATGCTGGCGGTTGCTGTCAAAGTTCGCTTTCTTAAAATCAATATTGTTCAAGTTAGCATTGCCATGGCTCAATCTGACTTTTCATTGTTTTTCTTTTATGTCCCTCATTTTTACGTCATGTACATACAATTTAATCTATTGCCTGTGTAGTTATTATGATATTTTCACGTGCTACGTCAGATCACGTCTGATGACTTTAAATATACGAAAACGATGTTATAAAATTACCTTACACCTCATCTTTAAAATCGGTCCAGCTGTCTCCGAGAAATGAAGTAAAAAACAATAAAAAACATACCCTTCAAATTGAGTATCTCTTCCTTTTTTGAGAAGTCAGTAAAACATGACTTTATACACCAGCACCCAGATTCACAATGAGTTTCCGATCGGATTCGAAAACTTTGCAACACACATTACGCGAAACTTGTTACGTAAACTAAAATATAAAAAAACGATTTTTAGTTAAGTTTAGATCTAATAATTTAATCAAAGTAATAGTTTACAATCTTCTAATAAGTTTTGCGTAATTCGTAATGCAAAGTTTTCAAATCCGATCGGAAACTCATTATGAATCTGGGTGCTGAACTTTATTAGGCATTTGAGAATTTACTTGCTAGTCTATCTGACTTGTAGGTCAGTGGTCTGCGCTTTACAAAAGCCTTATGAATATTTATATATGTCATCGTTGCCTTCTAAATCCCTCTTTCTACTCAAAAATGGAGATTCCGTCATTGTTACCCTGATTATTATGCAATTTGCCATCATTTCTAAGCCCACTCGTTAAAAGCTGTAAGTGACAGAAGCATGGTTTATTAATATTTTTGTTCACGAATGAATAATTCACTTTTATTTTACTCATAATTAAATCTTAAAAGGAACTTTTAAATTATATTTCTTAATTATTTAATTTGTCATTTAAACCCAGTGTCTCACTCCGGACCAACACGGGTCTCCCCTACGAAAGGGTTTACCTGAGTAGGTCATACTAAATGTCCATGTCTATACTTAATTAGCTTCTGGTATTGATGGGTAGAGTATCACTTAAGTATTATCACACTTTTTTGTTACACGTTTTGTTTGACGACCACCATGGTCTGGTGGCTAGATCGCTTCGAGATCCGACGGTCCGTGTTAGACTGCTGGTCGGGGCAGGTTTTGGAACGATGAGTTTGAACATTTTGATGAGCTGTTTTAAATTTCTCGAATTCAGAGTTGGTACCATAGTTAAAGTTGTTCCTATGGATGAGTATAGTGACCCTCTTTCGGCTTAGTACACCCCTAGCCGATAGCCCTGTATATCGGCGTTAGTATAGGTAAATGCCACTAAAGATCCATTAGAAGATCAGCAGAAGTAAATTTAATAGGCATAATTACTTCTGTATAACATTATGTTTACATTCGTATTGAGGAGTCCTTATCAGTGCCTAAAGATAAACTCAAGCAATTACTGTATGTTCTTTTTGTCGGCAAATTATTATCAATGTAAAACATATATATAGCTTATATTATATACTTAATTTGTATGTTTTTCTGGAAACAAGTTATCTTTTAAGTTATTGACTTCAATTCGGCGGCATTTTAATAGTTACATATTTTGTTTTTTTAAATCGAACTACTAACTATTTTTTATAAAATGAATATGGAATTTACTGAAAAGTTTAGCTTATTGATATTTATTTTTTTTACAAATTTAAACAATCTGGTAACAGGCAGATAAGAAAAAAGCGAAAAGACCTCGTCCAATTTTGAAATAGGTTAAAAATAGCGTATATATTTAACCGATGGCAGAAACAGTCTGGCAGGGTAAACCTTAAAAAATGACAAAATTATTTAAAAATATTAATGCAAGTACATTTAAACTTGTGTTTCCAATTTGCAACTGTCAAACTTTTTGAGTTTGACAGTTGAGACATCTTATCATAAGTATTTTTTTACTTACAAACTTGCCATTGACACTATTATGTTAAAAAGTGCCAAAATTAAAAACAAATCAATTTTCGATTTGCTTTTCAAGACCCCTTTGTTGTAGAAATATTGAAAAAATAACAATAATAATTCGAGTTCTAAGTTTTTTACAATATTTATGCTATGTATTTAAATCATAAAAACTTATAATTAGGAAATAAATGAACGGAAAATAATTCTTAAGTAAATAAAATCAAAATTATTTTTATAAAATTATAAGCAATAATTTTCTAAGCATTAATTGGACTCTTTTAACTGGCCATTTTCAACTGCGCCATAAATGAGAAATGTGCTGCTAGGTCCTGTATAAACCTGCATAAGTAATTCGTTGGATCTAGTCTAAAAACATCAAATAGCCAGTAATGATTTGAGTCTATGAAGGATTATCAGCTAAGGGTTTACTAAGCTAAAAGGGGTCACAGTACTCATCTTGATGAACCACTTAAGTCAAAATCGAGCAAAAAATCAACTGTTTTATAGCATAAAATTATCTAGATAAATATTTTTTATTACCTAATATCTTTATATTAAGAAAAATACGTGAAATTATAATTGTCTATTCACACACGGGTTGTAGCGATATGTATTACAAGTCTAAATTTAATCTTCACATAACATTATGATTTATTAAAGTATTAAAAAATATATAGTACTTAGTTTATACTTATGTATTTTTATAATAAACGCCTTACCTCCAAATAACATCACGAAAAAACTAACAGCCGCAAATCCTTGTCCGATCATTTTGTATTTCACTTCCACAAAAATACACAAACCACAAAATTGTTTACTAGAATTTAAAAATACACATCAATATGAATACGATTTTTTGAAAATTATACAATTCGCATTAAATAAAGAGTTATGCATTTTAAAAGAGCGCGTTTATGATAAATTTAAAATTCGGCGCCAAAATATCTGCAAGCGACACAACCACCCCCTGCAAAGGCTTCGGCGGAACTGACAGAAGCTTCACCTGGCATGCGTTTGTCAGATTTAGCAGCCCACTAGCCACATGCTAGCTAATTTCATATCAACAACTTTGTGTTCTGCCGTAGAATTGACTATTTCGTAACGATTCTGAATAGACTGTGATCGTGGGGTTTGTTCCCCGAGGCATACTTATGTTTTGAATCAAATGTACTCCACCGTCCACTACTGAACGGAGCACTAAAACTCATTGCTTCATTTGATTTATTGTACCTTTTTATTTAGTTTTATTTACATACGTGTATAAACTTTATACTGGTAAGGAGGTTTAGCTTTTACGAAATTTTACGACTCTGTTTGATACGATGACGTGGAAGTTTTATTTCAGGGGTGGGATGAAGTTAATTTTATTAAATTTGTTTGGCATTCTTGCTTTAGGGAGCTTTTGATCTGTCTCTTCAGTTTATGGGTCAACGATATTTTGAGACGGTTAATGAAAAAATGAAAACAGCATTATTATTGGTTTGTTTATTTGGAGGGTATTATGGAAAGAAACATTTTATAATCTAATTAAGATTATAAAATGTTAACTACTGGGCAAGTACCTTACGAAAAACTAAATGACTTAACTACTAGACTAGTTTTTTTTTTTATTTATAGATTTTTTTTGTGCCAGAAAGTCATCAGAGGTTTTTTTAAATATACCATTATCTCTCCACTACGATTTCTCCTGTGCCGGGCATGTTTTGCAACATTTACAAAAAATACGCAATCTCGAAATCAGATTTTCAAATTGATCGCTCGAATTTCTGCCCTACCGGGAATCAAACCCGTCGAATATCGATACAAGCATGCTAGGCACTGGACCATTGCCGTCAGATTTTGTACAGTAGTTATTACATAAAATTGTTAGTTGTAAATTATTCTACACTATTCCCGTAATGTAGCAGGCAGATCTATGAATAAAATTAATGATTTATGTTGAACTGTGTCTGAGAATTTATTTAAAAAATATATTTTACGTAATTTTTTTCCAGTCCTTTCGTCCTCCAAATTCTTTTTGAAGTTTTTTTCAATTACTTGTCTAAACAACATCAGTTCAAAATTCTACCCGTTGTCGTTATTAGATAGATAGATAGATAGATCAACGCTTTATTACAGACACACAAAACACAACAAGACAAAAATATAAATTTACAATAGGCGGCCTTATTTTGCAGGTAACATTTGGATAGAGACTTTTGAAAGAAATATGCATAAGACGGGGGGTATATAGTAAGAAACGACAAAAATTACGTTTGTTGTACGAGAGCCCCTCAATATTTTTAGTTATTTGTTGTTATAACGGCCACAGAAATACATAGGTAGTGAAAATTTTGAAAGATACAGCCTGGTGACAGACGGACGGACACGGACGTACAGACAGCGATCCCAAGTAATAGGGCCCCGTTTTTAGCCTTTGGCAACCCTAAAAATGTAGCCTGTCTGAAGAGCAACTTTCAAAGTCATTGCAGAGTCTGAACATAATTTATAACAACCCTTAAGTAAGAGTACTTTAGTATCTCTAACAAAATTTTCAAGACACAATTTATAACAGCGGACCACAGAATGAGATTGCGGCCCAATCAAGTTCTACGAAATTCAATCAACTGAGTAAATACCTACCATTTCCAATGGCTATACTCGTGAATATCGATTGAAACTGCTATAAATAATTAAGTTAATCTCCACGTCTATATTAGGCATAAATATATATACATGTTAGTCAATATTTATTTAGTCAAAACTAAGCAATAAAGTTCGTCAAAACACAAAATAATATATACATACAGGGTTATCGGCTAGGGGGCATAAGGGAGTCACTGCATCCATCCTTAAGGAACAACTTTCACTAAGAAACCAACTCGAATTCGAGATAAAATAATCAGCTGTTTCAACATTAGGGACTTCTGACTGACAGCTGTTTTACAAAGGGACAGTGATCCCCTTTCGGCTTATTACATTCTTAGCCGATAATCCTGTATAAATACTAATCAAATATTCCGCCCCTAATCCTTCTGTAGATACTTACTTAGATATCGATTATGGTTTTTTTTTTTATAAACGCCTTATTAAAAGAAAAAAATTCTGACTGAATAACTCACGGATCAAAATCAAAAAGAAAATTGGGGGATATATTTATTACCATTTTGAAATGTGGGTCGGCGAGGTAAGTAGCAGAACTGTGCCTAGAAATATGAAACTCAGAGGAAATGTTCTTGAATTTAAATTTTATGAATTATTATTAAGTGTAGAGACTAAAAAAAAATATTTTGTATAAAGGACTTTTTTCATTTTCGGACACGACGTTAATATACTGTGTATTCTCCGCCCTGAAGTGTAAAAAGTAGCCTATGGGTCATTCTAGGGTCTTAGCTATCTCCATACCAAATTTTATCCAGATCGGTTCAGCAGTTTGTGCGTGAAAGTGTGACAAACATACACCCTTAAATCCATTCTTACAAACTTTCACGTTTATAATATTATTAGGATTAATGAAACTTCATTAGTTGCCTACTTCATTGTATTCAAAAACACTCAGTCTGTGAATTCTATTGGAATTTATTGTATCCCTGGTAGATGTTTTGCATCTTTTTTCCTTTTGTTGACTCCAATAGTCACATTGGTCTATGAATGGCCGTTGTTAATGTCAAAGTTAAACGATCAAAAATGCAAAATTCGCTTTTCGCGTAAAGTATTTGTGAAAATATATTGTTTCGAAATTAATTTCGGTAAACTGCAATATCACGTAATTTGGGTTATAGATTAAATTTAATGTTAATAATCAATAGCTTATTTAAGGTATCATCTACAGCGTCATAACCGGAGCTGCATAATTTTTTGGAACATGTCTTTTAATTTCTTATAAGCTACGAATAAAGATTTTGATACTTTTATTTAATGTTAATAGTGTAATTAT
Organism: Ligdia adustata; assembly: GCA_947049295.1. NCBI lineage: Eukaryota > Metazoa > Arthropoda > Insecta > Lepidoptera > Geometridae > Ligdia > Ligdia adustata. The sequence goes on from OX346221.1 coordinate 2,304,885, forward strand.
CATTTTTATTCGTAATAAAATAGTGATTAATTCCTTTGTTTTACTTTTCCACAGAGATTGAGATTTAAAAACTTTTCAGGTTACTGAAGTTTTAATGAAAGGAAAATAGAAAAAATCCTGTATGTTTCAATCTCATTTCTCAGTAAATCGAAGTGGAAGGACATGGAGATTCTTTGTAGGAACTTTCCTTAGAATTTTGTAATTATTGAGTTAGAATTATCTACCAGAAAGGGCACTTGAAATGCATTAGATTTTCTTTTAAATCCGTAAGGACAGTAAGAATATTCCCTGTGAAATGAACTGCTTTTTTACCTATTTGTAATACCACTATAGATATAAAGTAGGTACAAATATTGTATGTACAAACAAGTTCTTTAAAAAAAGTGTTAAATTTTATACATTTATTTCAGTTTTTTAACTGATTTTGATAATGGGGACACATTACGAGTATACATTTTTAAACAAAAAATAAAAAAAAATTATTCAAATCAGTGAAGCCATCTTCTAAAAAACGCTTAATATATACAGTCGATTTTAGTATCGCCTTCATTTCTGGGTAGTTGATAATGAATAAATAGGATATACCATAAAATTAAAGCTATATATATATATATTTATCTGTGAATCTAAAATCTTCTGTTGTAGTTAGCCATTTTGTTTTTGGTAATAACGGCCCTACCTAAAAATCTATAATAAAAATTGCAAACGCGTTTGTTAACATAAAAATATCACGTTGCCGTATCCACTTAGCGTCACACAAACAAAACATTTTGAAAGCCATTACAATCCGCAAAACCTTTATATTGGCGCGGAAACCTTCGCAAAAATACCTACCGACAGGTAAAACGGGTAGTGGGACACATAATTCAATAACATCAGAATGTTTTTACATAATGTTATGACGCAGGAACGTTACCCTGATCATTCTAGAACAAAAGGTCGAACCGGAGATCTACGAAATGGGGAGATAAGATGCGGTAAGTATTTGAATGAACGAACGATTAAGAGAAACCCTGATATAATTATGTGATGTGAAAGTAGGTGTAGCCTACAAGAAAAATGTATATATCAGCGAATATCATAACATTAGTATTATAAAAGCAAAAGTTTGTACGTGTGTGTGGGTTTGTTTTTTCCTCCTTCACGCTCAAACGGCTGAATGGATTTGGATGTAATTTGACACAAATATATTTTACCTTGTATTAACACATAGTTTATACTTTTTATCCCGGAAATTGAAGTCCCATGGGATGATTCACCGCGGGTAAAACCACGGGGCGCAGCTGGTTAATCATAATTTATAGTTAAATTATTATAATGTTATAAATAACCTACTCGGTGAACCCCTTGCCTCACATGGGATAGGGCGCGGGTTCAATCCCAAGTTCAGTCACTTCCGAGTTTATCACGTATGTGCATTATATTAGTAATTACCACGCGCTTAAACGGTACAGGTACATCGTGTGAAAACCTGCTTGTCGGGTTAGGTTGATAACTCTGGAAATTAGGAAGTGGTTCGATACTATTATTTATTTTTCTAGAAATTCACTTCCTAACGCTGCCAAAGAGATCTCTTTTAGCGATAAGGCTGAAAAAAGGCTACCCAAAATTTTTATTACTTACTATAACTAAGCATTTTTCATGTATTTTTTTCTTTTGTCTACGATATAGAATTAATCGTTCAACCTGAAACCTAGTGATCCGAACCCGAAGTGTCCATTTCATATCTCCGTAAAAGCATTTTCCATTGTTTATTATTCCATTGAATAACACATCATTCTAACGTATTAAAAGGGGTGAAATTAAATTGAAGTGTTTTCCCTTTCGATGGAGCTTGGATCGGCACCTTCCGATATTAGAATCTGTAATGTGAGGGATTATCCGATATTGAGAGAATTGAAAATGATGTTACATTTACATCATTTTCACTGAGAGTAAATGAGAATGCACGTGTTGTATTTTATAAAAAAAAGCAAAAAAAAAAGGAAAGCGATTGCTTACGCATAGGTACGTCTAGTCGCACGCACACTAACACCGTGCCGCAATCTGCCGAACTAAAACGACGTTAGACGAGTGTTAAGTTTAATTTCGTTTCGGAATTTCTTGATTCGGTCAAAGTCGGTCGGAAGCTATGCAATAGCCTAAAAATCCGTAGACCCTTACACTAAAAAACTAACACGGCAACCAATGGCCAAATGCAGTGTAAACTTTACAATACTTCGTGGATTACAAGTCGTTGAGCAATTATCCACTGTGGTATATATTTCCAATATTCTGGTTGGCATTAAAACATAAACCTTTATAAACATACGCTTAAAAATCGTAGCTAGTATAAAGCAGTACCAGCACAGCATACTGAAAAGTCTGTTTAGCCAGAAATTGTAAATTAAATGTTTTCGGGATGCGCACTTTACGAGCAAAGAGGATGCAAATAGCCTAGTTTACGACCACGTTTGCTCTGCTTTTTATAGCTGGGATAATTTTACTGTAGACATTCATCCTGAAGACTGTGTCTTATACGGTGTTATCGGCTAGGGGTGCATTTAGCCTAAAGGGAGTCACTACATGCATCATACATATTTAACTACTGGATAAACACCTAATCATAGCATGGTGGTAAGGCGTTTTACATCGCTCGTTTGGCTAGCTACCACCTTCAAGTTGTAAAATCTGTCAATCTGTCGCCAAGCACCTAACGGTGTGTTCCAGCAGCCTTCCTTTACAGCAAGTCTATTCCAGACTACGCATATTCCATCTAGGGCTACAGCATCGCTGGTTTCCGTGATTGTGCGAACTTGTGGTCACATGCCTATCTGTGTAGGATAAAAATAAAAAATTGGATATTGGGTATTAAATTATTTTTATAAAATTAATCTCAATCAAAGGTCTGCCATTATTTTCACTAATTTTTACCTTTTTATCCGACTGCGAAAGAAGGAGGGTTATGTTTTTCGAGTGTATGTATATATGTATGTATGTATATTTTTTGGCACGCCCTAAAACCTAATTAACATGTCGTATTTTTGTGTGAGTGGTGTCAATAGATTCGTCTTAGTTATATGTATACATCAAAATAAAAAAAAAGTAAGGATGATACAAAGAATTAAAGATTTAACAGTCGGTTTTTTTTAAGCCGCTTCTAATCACTTGTTAAGCTTAAGCTAAACAAATGAATAAAACCAAAACAAAAAATCATCGAAGCAACAAAAGAAACTCTATAAAAACCATTGCAAATAATTCAGTATAATTAAAATTTTAAAATCACGAATACACTTTAATAATTATATTTCCCGATATTAAAGTAAAAGTATTCAATACGTATTGAATTTTTTATCGGTTTTGGTTACTTTATGAAGCTTAATAAATGATTTATGATATGTTATTTTATAGTCCATTTGATAAATGAAATGTTCGCAGATCTCTCGGAGATTAACTTTTTATTGACGAAACGAATTGATATTTTCATTAGAGGATTAAAAATTTTTAAGCCGCTCTAAAAACAAATGTTGGAGTGGACGTTCAAATTGGTTAAATCCTGTTTTTACCTCAGTCTGTCTCCGTAAAGGGGCAAACAGGAATAAAAATTCATTTCTGTCCCCTCTATGGCTGAAAAAAAGGATCAACAGAATTTTTTTTTTCTGTTCACCCTGTGCGATATTTACGTGGGAATAAACAGGAATTAAATTTCCTTTCTAACTTATAATAATTTTAGAGAACAAAGAATCAAACAGTCTATCTCATCTTTAAGTATGATAGAGCGCAGAGCAAAACTTCAATATGACAATACAAAATAATTAAAATTAAATTTCATGGCCTGATTTTATAACAGAAGTGCCATTTCGGATCAAAATCTTTATGGCCCATGTTACAAAATACCGCGTAAATACGTAGTTTTCCGGGCTCTAATTGTATCCTGGGCCATAGTTTCTTTTATTTGCAATAACTCAGTATTCCGAACCATACTTTTATTTTTTAAATATACGGTCAGACACAAAAATGCTTAAAGTTATAATTAAAAAACCACTTAATAATAACTAACTCATATTATATACGCGAAAGTAAGTCTGTCTGTCGGTCTGTCTCGCTTTCACGCCAAATCCGCTAAACCGATCTGTATCAAATTTTATACACAGGTAGATTGGACCCCGGGAAATGTCACATAATACTTTTTAACCGACTTCAAAAAAGTTGTTCTCCATTGGGTTCTCTCGATAATCCAATGAAGAATTACGCGGATGAAATCATGACGCACAGCTAGTAATTAAATATATGAGGTTTTCAACATATGCCGGCTTCGTCGGTATATTTATTACAAAACTAATAATAATTCAAGTATTGTTGCGTAATGAAGTGTGTATTATTAACTAATAATGTCTTTTTTATGAGCAAAAGTGCGGGCAAGTGATATTAAGACGGAATAACGTGGTTTTCCTATTTGCGGAAAATCTCCATAGAAACTACTAAACTACATAGTACTAACTACTAAGTACCTAAATAATAAGTCTCTACCGCTTTACTAAGGCACTTGGCATGACTTTACTTGACCACTACGACTTGATGATGACTTGATATTTGACTTTTCCAATTTATTATTTTATAACTTGTTGTTTTTTTATGATGATCACACTCAGCAACAAGCCATCACACTCAGTGTATTGTGCGAGTCTGAGGACTATGTTTTTTTTTTAATGAAAATAATAGTCACTTGGTATTTTGCCAAGTCAATATATTAAAAAAATAAATAATTATTAATATTGACATAGTTACTATAAAATTGTGCTAGCTATTACCAGCTAGCTATATATTATGACAAATTAGTTGGAAAGTGTCTCCCATAAATAAACAGATACTGAATTAACCGACTTGGTTTACATTTTGTTTCACAACTTTTCACGGCAGAAAAGTGAGCTTGTGCATTTTTGTACACGTTATGTTTTTGACGGGATATATTTTAGTAAAATTAACTCGGATGATGAAAAGGCCCAAAATAAATGTGGTCTCTGTTACTTAGAAAATCTAATAACGTGTCCTGATTCGTAATACGAAAATACATAATATATATAATAATTCGAGGTCAAGGGGCAGAATTGTTAGCATGACCTAAATCTTATCACTAGTAGCTGTCACCCGCTGCGGGTGACAGCTACTGCCCGCGACATCAAATGGAATATAAAGATGATCCAAGTTTATTTTTATTCTATACAGCTAGGCCTTAAGTTCGCACGACTACGGAAGTCAGCGATACTGCAGCCCTACATGGAACATGCCTAGTCTGGAATACACTGGCACTCAATGAACCTTCTCAGGGTTTTAATGGCCAAAATCCTTTTGTAATACACCACACCACCAAAAATCCTTTTGTAATACAATACACCACACACCAAAATTAATACAAACTTTTAATTTCATGTCTCTAGAAACAGTGGTTTAAGGGCGGTTCTAGGTCATGACCCCCGGAAACGCTTTTTAATAATGGTTCTTGCCTGGTAGGAAAAAAACGCCTTACACCTAACCTAACTAACATAAGTGTAAGTTGTAATAATATTGTATGTATTTGCTTTCAATAATGTTGTTTGTAAAGCCGTGACCACTGACCGTGCTGTGGTCACCATTGTAACGAAGACCACGTATAAAAGACTAGTAATTCAAGATGCGAGTGACGCCGTTTGCCATGACAATGCACTTAGTAACCAGTGGGTAACTGAACCCAAAAAAAGGAAAAGGAAGACACGGTTTTGAATATTTTTTTTTATTTTGTTTGATTCTGGCGAGACGTACCATTGTTGTGGATACGAGCGACTCATTCCATCCCCGATGCAGTTCTCCGGATGTGAACTAAATCATTGTTGGATATTTACTAGACTTATCAATTTTGTTTATACTATATAGCAGCATAAATAATATTAGTGTAAGAAAAAGCGAAACCACCTCCCATACAAAAAATTACATCTCCTTTATCCAACTTATTAAATTGCGTAAAATCACTTTAAAAAATCCCTCTACGTAAGATATAAACAGGCGAAGTTCATAATAAAAAAGCGTGTTATAATACAAGAGTATTATATTACGGCAGGTTTGTCTTTTCTATCTAAAAAGAACTAAAGTCTGTACGAAAACGAACCTTCATATATGTGAGGGCGCCACTTTGTTTATTTAACGTATTTCCTATTGAGACAACATAGTTACAACATTATAGCGCAATTTTGTAAACGAATTATTTATTACTTTTAAATCACTTATTTATTTATTACCAGTTATAAATTATTTATGTACTGGGTTAAGCTGTCATATAAAATTGTAATGCTAGTTCCATTTTACGCCACGACGGTTCTATTACCGCACAGACTCTAATTTAATGATAACCTAAAAACTCCACCACTTATCGCAGCGTCCGAGAATTGTTTACGAGCCTAAATCAACATCGTTGAACGCGAAGTTTACTTTGTCATTTTCGCTGTTCAGATTCAATTATGATTCACTGTTCTTGAATATACTCTGGGCTATTAGGGTTGGTCAGGTTTAAGCATGCACCTCTGAGTTTTTCAATTGTATCAAGATTAGGATTCATTGTCAAAGATAGTGGTCGAGTGGTTAGTAGGGTCGATTGCCGTGCAAAAGGTACGAGGTTCGATCCCACGAAACCTGCAAAAATAACCTGAGCTACAATTGAAGGAAAACATCGTGAGGAATTCATAGCATGGTGGCAGGGCGTTTCCTATCGCTCGCCTGGCTAGCTCCCACCCTCAAGTTGTAAAATCTGTCGCCAAGCACCTAACGGTGTGTTCCGGCAGCCTTCCTTGAAAGCCAGTATATTCCAGACTAGGCATGTTCCATCTAGGGCTACAGTATCGCTGATTTCCTGGTCGTGCGAACTTGTGGTCTAATGCCTAGCTGTTCAGGATAAAAAAAGTAGTGTAAAAACTATGTGAAACTTCTTGTCGGAATAGGGTAATAGCTTACGATAATAAGCGAAGCGGGGTGGCTCCCGCAATTTGGCCGGGGTGGCGGACAACTGCAGCTATGCCCATTTATAGGGGAAGCTATAAGGGTATGTTTTTAAATTTAAAGCGTATATTTTTACTACAAAATTAGCAATGTTAATATAACATATTTCGCTTAATTTTTTTTGCATATTTGTTTACAATAAACTAGGAAGTATGTTCACTAAAGGCGATTGCACAAATCTGGGTCACGCAAAGCCGCGTGTCGTCGCCGTAAACTAGTTTCGCACCGAGGCGGTGCCGTAGCTTAGGGTGTCCATTTGTTTCGCGTTCACTTTGCATGACTTCAATTTTTTTTGTACTAAAGTAGTTTAAAAATAAAATTGGGTATTTTATTTTTCAATATTCTTTTAGTATACTAAATATACGGACTCAATTTAGAATCACCAAGTATACGTTTTTAAAGTCTGAGTGACGATATCACTTGTTTTCGAACGATAAGTGAGTTTCATCACGATGTTTCTCCACCGTTGAGGTGCTTGATAGACAAACATAATCTGCGCGTGAGCGTAAATGAATTCAGGTACAATAAATGCCAGAATCGGGATTGGAAACTACCATCTTCCAATTGACACTCGAGCGTTCATCCACCATACCTACTATCATAGTTGTTAAGGGGTGTATCTGCTGAATCTAAATCGTCGAAAGACGATAAAATGTACACGGTTTAGTAATAAATTAATCCACTGAAAATTGGCGCGATATTTTTAATATACAGTTTTGTATTTGAAAAACAAAATTACATGAACCATAAAGGTCGAGATCGACATCGACATTTTTGATAAATTTAATAATATTATCTCAAAAAATATCTATTTAGAAAGACTCAAAAAGTCTTCTTACCAATCGTATATTTTTTATGGTGTCACCAAACCTAGTAAAATTTTCGAATTTTCTAATTTCACTTCGCATAAAAAGGTTAAGGTTTTAATAGATCTAACAACAAAAATTTAATATTTCAGAGCAAACTGCATGACAGTTGTTTAGGTCACCCCAAAATCCCTGTCGCTTTACCATTTCCTTCTTGTCATGTCCAATTCACGTACGTAACTCTTTTATACGAGAATTTTTACAACCCACTTCAAAAGCTTTCAAAGTTACGATGTCTTCCGTCTGTTTTGACACATTACATTAAAATTCCCTTCGAAAATGTAGGCCTATTCTTCTATGTCACAATACACTCGAAGGTAGGTCAGATGTAATCTCTAATGTTGTAGGCTTAAGAGTATTAAAAAATAATGACTGCATTCACTAATGACTGCAGAGCATTTGTGATAAAATCTAGACGACGTGTCATTGTCAAGCCGAGCAAACAAATGTTTGCAACGAATATGAAATACATATGAATAAATTTGAGCTTTAATGTCGAACAAAACTAGGTTGAAAATTCCACAGATTTTATTTTACATAATTTGTTAAATCTTTTTTCATCGCTGTATGAATTCAGTATTCTGAATGCGATTGCACATCCAAACTTTTGAATTTTATTTTTATTTTAAACTACGGGCTTGAGTAAATGTGTTATTAATTTGTATGCACTTTCATGCGTTGTATTGCAAAGGATAACGTTGTTTTCAATGAACTGCTGCAGTTCTTTGGCGATGTAATAAGTTTAAAAGTGCTTTGACGTTCAATTTGCCGTAAAATTAATAATAGGTATCTGTAATATATTCAGGGTATTTGTCAGCTCAAATAACATTCATCCGAATATTGAAGGTAGGGTTTGTACTTGTATTTTTTTGTTCAGATTATAACGCGATTCAGTCGACACAGTGTTTTATTGTTCCTCAAAGTAATCCCGGATTCCTGAATATTTTACAATATCAAGCTTTCGTTTCAACTCATACTCGTATGTTATCCAAAAAAAATATATTTACTTTAAATTATAAAATTATAAATACCTTTATGAGCATATTTATTATTTTTAAATTATAATCCTTATTCTGAATTTTGGTCACAGGTTGCAGTTTTTTAACGACTTCCTAAAACAGAGCACTAGGTACTAAAGTCGACTGTATTTCTTTGTATGTTTGCTATCGGATATCTTAGTGACGGCTGGACCGATTAGAAAAATCTTATTCTTATTTAAAAAAGGTGTTTTCTCTTTTTTATTTATATCAAAATTGGTTAGATACATTTTGAAGGATATGTTTACTGTTGTTAATTTATATTTTATAACTATGAAAATATCTTGACCATTACTTGACTGGACTACTTAATATTCAAATATAATATGGCCACGAACTATGGCTAAGAAACAAGCTATCATACTGATAGCTTGTTTCTTACATCTCATATTATGAAGAAGAAGCATTTGTATTTTTGTATGTAACTACTACTGGACCGATTTCAAAAATTAATTTGCTATAGAAAGCTACATTAACAATGAGTATACCATAGACTATATTTTCTCTAATTAAAAATTTAGATCATTAGAAAACCCTACTTTACAACGCAAGGTGTAAAAAAATTAACCTTAATATATCTTTCATAGCATTCACTGCAGAAAGTATTGATAATTGTAAAAAAATGAACACATCCTAGTCTGATATCTCAGATATCTTAACTCATTCTAAATTATTCTACCGAAACAAACTCTTACAAGACGATCCAACGAAACGCCTAATACTAACATAGCTCTAAAGATTAGTAAACTTGAGTGTGAGTGAACCGTTAAAGCTCCTAGATCAACAGACATGCGTCAGTGTGTACAAAGGTAACAAAACTTAAGATAAATAGGAGAAATATTGTGGTTAAGAAACGAAATCCAGATAAACAAGGCAGGCAATTCAGCAAAAAAAAACATTTTGGCCATTAGGAATATGTAACCTGCGTCCTAAATGGAAATTTTGCTCAGGAGCTATATAGAACTTTTCTGAGATAAACGTAAAGGAATGTGAGCCTTAGTAAACGGGAAAAGAACTTCCTATTTATACATATACATACTTATTTACCGAAAATTCCTTGATGGATTTTGCTTAAAATTATATAACGCTAAGTAACCTGGTAAATATTTAATAGGCAAAGTTTGTTGTAAAAATTTAATTTATTCTCGCTTGATGTAATAGTCCAGGATCCCTAGAACATTTTTGCACTTTGATTACTATCAAGCTAATTTTCCGTAAGTAGCTTGATTTTGATGAAACGCCCAACTATATCCTGTAGGTATATGGCTCTCGGTTGTGGTAGCTAACAGAGATAGCAAGCATGAAATATGCATTGACATAAGTAGTAAGTAATAAGTATGGACTAGTGATTCAACGCATTAACTTCAAAAATAATAAGTAAACATGATTAAATACTCCTTTAAAAGCATATGAAACGTCTAATTAGTAAATGCGTCACTAAAAGAGATAGTGAACGCTGAAACTGCAAGAAAAAAAGAGATCGCAGGTGATCATTCAAATGGCTGCAATTTTTTTGACGTGTCAACTTCTCTGAGTTGTCAATTTCAAATTTATACGGTATGAGTGATATATAGCGATAGCATAACAGGTCCGGCATAAACAATATATTGTTTTCGCCGGATCGGTTTTGAATATTGGCTTATTTAATATTGTAATATATTTTTTCATTTAATTGGCTTAACTAATAAAAACGACAATTGTACATTTAGTTTATACATTTTTATCTCATGCCTACCTTCTACCATTATTCTTTGATATTATCTTACTACCACAGTTAAGCAACGGATACTATCGCCACCCTAGTGTGCTGACGTTGACACGATTCGCGTTTTTCGTAGCATCAAGATGAATGTTTTTTTCTGTCGCTCTTTAAGAGAAGTGTATACTATCGATCTCATTCCTTAGTATCACCATATTGTGACAACTAGAAAACAATGATTATTAAATTATTTTCATTTACTACAAAATACAGTAAAAGTTTTTTTGCTAAATCTCAAGATAATTATCAAAATTACTCTTTTTAATTTAATTACTCTAACTTTAATTTAATTAGAAAAAATATTTGTCCTACAAAATGTATGGTTTGATCACCCTGTTCCAACATGTATCAATTACGAGATCATCAGAAATGATTACTAACCAGCTGATCTTTTTAGTATTACTTGGTATATATTTACATAATTTAACATTCGTATTGTCCTACAAATTGCGTGGTACCACAACCGAGAGCCATATACAGGATATAGTTGGGCGTCTCATCAAAATCAAGCTACTCGCGGAAAATAAGCTTGATAGTAATCGAAGTGCAAAAATGTTCTAGGGATCCTGGACTATAAAATAATGCTTACCTAGAACTCTTGTTTTGTTCACTTTTATGCCGTTTTGTTTGAATATCCGAATTATGTACAATGATGCAAACTATGATTGACAAAAGAAATTTAACTACTCGTTTCAGTACGTACTAAAATGTTTATAGTACGATTTAATTTTGCCAATTCGTCCACAAAATAACGTTTTTGATTTTGATAACGAATTTAATAGCAGAAAGCCTTCTATTGTGAGGAAATAACTTACAGCAAGTAGGTATTTGTAATACCTACTTTGCGTTGTGAGCATTAAGAGAATCGCCACTTTGAGAAAAAGGTTTTACCATAACTGTTTATGACTTTCGTAAGTATGGGTATCGAGAAAAATATACTTTAATGTTACGGTGAATTTGCGTTTATTTTGTGGGTTTGTGTGCTAAGATTTCGTACGATTATACTATTTTTCCTTGTAAGTAAAGTGCTGTGTTTATTGTGGATACTAGTATTACCTTACGGCTTTTAAGAATTAAACCTTTTTTTGAGGCCCGTGTCGATAGACAAATTGTTAATTGTAAATTATTTTAATTTAAACTGTAAATATGGGGAATCGATCGCAACAGCCGATAAATTAATATCATTGCCTCTAAAACGTGGTTTACAGATCGAATCTCGTTCGTTAAAAAGTTGGAATGATATATGTCATAATTATTTTTTAACTACTTTCCAATTCGACGGTATTTTAATGTTTGTTTCCTGGTTGCCCGGAGACGGCTCATTTAATTTTTTTCGAAATCGGTTCTGAGGATCAGTTTAAACCAAAATAACTGAAAACAGTTCTTTCAGTGCCTGCTGTAATGGTAGTAACAACTATTTTTAACAAGTGGTTAGAAGTGAGATCGAAATTACCCGACTTCTAAAACGTTAAACCTGTCATCTATATTTTTTTTAATGTTGACGGACTCAGTGTCACTCTCACGACTAAGACGAATCTATTGGCACCACTCACGCTAAAATACGACAAGCCGTTCAGGTTCTAGGGCGTGCCAAAGAACATACATACATACACTCTTAAACATAACCCTCTTTCTTTAGCAGTCGAGTAAATCTATACTTATAATAAAACTGTAACTGGTCTAATTCTGTACATTGAATATATTTTAAAAACTTCTTTCGCGGGGGGTGTTATTAACGATACAGACCTCTAATCTATTTTTTCATTTTTGCCTGTCTGTCTTTTTCTGGACTTTCCATAACTCCGAAACTGCCAGCTAGATTCTAATGAAACTTGGTATGCTTAAGATTCATATCATGAGGTGAGATCTTAACAATTTTTTATCCCTAAAATCCTAAGGGGAGGGGGGATGAAAGTTCTATTTAATTGTAACTCAGTAACGTGCTATGATTTAAATGATTCTTTTTTTGTTGGAAAGGTTTGACTAAAATGATGTTATCACGAATATTATTAGGGGTTCCCGTGAGTCGTATGAAAGTTGTATTTAGCTATAACTCGGTAACATGATTTGGATGATTCTTTTTTTGTTAGAAAGGTCTACCTGAAGTAATGTTATCGCGAAAATAAGTAGAGGTTCCGGTGAGAGAGAAGATGAAAGTCATATTTAACTATAACTCGGTAACGCGTGCTTTAATTTGAATAATTCTTTTTTTTATATTATCAAAAAATCAGCTGGGATGAAAAATGTATTTGACTCGGTAACGCCTACTTCGATCATTCTTTTCTGTAAGAAGGTACTGACTAAAATTAAGCACAATGAAACGTGATAGGTTTTGTAGTTATTTGTTAAATATTTTTTTGGACGCCTACATAAACTTTGTTGCAAGGAAGTAATTTTTCTATTGAAATTTCATTTACATTGTTAGTTATTTATTCGTTAGAAAGGACTTACTTAAAACTTTGTACCGCACATTGATAATGTAGTTCATTTTTATTTTATTTTTTCAATAAACAACAAAGGTTTTTTTAATGGAAATTTAATTTAAATGTACTACACAAGTCATACGGGTAAATTTGCAATAGCTAGACTAAACTTATACTGCCTCATAATACTCTAGGTACTGTTGCAAGTAATGTGTGCCATAATAATATTATAGAGAGTTTACAGCTGCGGCATAGATTATGATTGTACGTGTATGAACGCAGCGTCCATAATTTTTTGCCGTACGACAGGTACGAGTTTCGATCCCACGAAATACGCAAGAAGAGCTTGATCTACCATTGAACGAAAACGTCGTGGGGAAACAATAGCATGATGGCAGGGCATTTTTAACACTTGCCTGGCTAGCTACCACCCTCAAGTTGAAAAATCTGTCGCCAAGCACCTAACGGTGTGTTACGGAGGCCTTCTTTGAGAGCCAGTGTATTCCATACTAGGCATGCTCCATTTTAGGGCCATAGTGTCGCTCACTTCTGATCTGATCGTGCGAGCTGGTTGTCAAATGCCTACCTGTCTTGAATAAAAAATAAATGGGCATTTGGGATACATACGAGTACATTAGCAAAAAAAAACTATACAGAAGTTTGCACAATTACGTTCATCATGAGTGAACAATTTTTAAAAACTAAAGATTCTCGCCTTTTTTTGCAAGCTCAGCACTTATTTTAACCTGTAGTTTTTTTTGCTAATGTATGTATTGTGATTCTAAATTAAGTGCGTAAATTAAGTATACTGATAGAATATTGAAAAATAGAATACTCATGTTCTTTTGTTTAACCCACTGTAGTAGGAGTAGTACAATAATATTGAGAAAACTTCAATTAAAGACGTTCAAAGTGAACCCAAAACTCATGGACACCCTAAGCCGCGGCGTCGCCCCGGTGCGAAACTAGGTCACGGTGACGACAAGCGGCTTAGAATGACTCAGATTTGTATAATCGCGCTTAGGTGAACCTATTTTCCAATTTATTGTAAACAAAAATGCGAAGAAAATGTGTATATTATTACAGTCAATTTATCCCCGCGTAATTAATACGCATATGTGAAACTAAGATTGAAGTTCTATAGCAATAAAGTACACATTACACAGTTAAAACTATTTTACGTGTTCTATGACATCGTGACGTCATATTTTACGAGCGTAGTTAGGGTACGGGGCCATTAACCCCCTCTGTCCCACCCCTACATTTGAATCACGACACTTGATTTATATTTGGTACTTGGTACTGTCCACTCCTTTTATTGTAGCTATTTTATCATGTCCCTTAGGTGACCTGGTAAATTTTGGAGACGAGTGGGCGAGAAAATAAAATAAAATTTTGGTCTAGAGATTTTTTTAACTTAAAATCTACGTTACGGTAATTTCCGCTAGACCGCGAATATGAATTTGTAATGTTAATTATTTACTAAGTTTATAAAATAGCTAGCAGCGTCTCGTGGTATTAGTTTATGAAATTTGATTATACAGCCATGTATCGAGGGAATACTAATTTTATTCGGGATAAAAAGTAGAAAGTCAGGATAGCTTCAATACGTCGGATATTGCAGACATAAGCTGTCCTGATTTTCAAACACACAAACTTTCGCTTTTATAATACTACTTACTACTTGACCCGGCAAACTCCGTACCGCCTATCAGTCGATTCTTTAAGAGTATGTATGAGTATGTTACCATCGTTTAAATATTGACAAATATTGATTTTAATATTTATACGATACTAACGTCACTCAATTGTTTTCCCTTCTCTGAACCTCTCCACTAACACTGGTTTTAAAGTATTATTACGAATCGATTGTATGGGAGTATATAAAAGTGTTGTTTTTAGACCTTTTCAGGCAATATTTTAAATTTTTTCTCTCTGTAAGAACCATCCTCGTACTTCAAGGAATATTCTAAAAAAAAGAATTAGCAAAATCGGTTCAGCTGCTCTCGAGATTTGCGTTTAGCAACACATTCAGCGATTCATTTCGGCAATTGTGATGTGATGTGATATGATAAAAATTGCATGTCTACCAAAAACGAAGTAATAATACTTTTTGTTGCATGTGAAAATACTGGCACACATCTGCCATATACTCGCAGTATACAAAAAAAAACAAAATAGATTAATTAAAAAATATACTTAATAAATTATTATGTATTTAACACAATGAAAACACATTTAAAGGTATACCTTTAAATGTGTTTTCATTGTGTTACCCTTATAACCTATAGGTTATAAGGGTTATTATAGGCACTTATATGCCAGACGTGTACCAGCATTTTCACAGTGGGCAAGAATCAGAGTGAATAGACCATCAGAGATAGAACCACGTGACAGACCTCCACAGAATACATAAATATGGTGGTGATTAAATATATATTGAATAAAAATAAATTATATATATAATTATATTACCGGCCAAACCCGATTTTTGGATGAACTATGAATGAATTGTTTTATTTGAGATAATCACAACATTAGACATAGTATGTTTGTTACAACCAAACTATATGGCAAATAAATTAAAAGAAATGAAATGTTTATCACAACCCGCCCCTTAACTCAGCAAAATGCTGAACTAGTTTATCCTAGGCCTAATCAGTTCTGCCTACACGCAATAGGACATATCAGTACAGCATTTTTATTTTTTAGACAATCTGGAGACTCTTTCGCTGTCAATGTCAACAGTAGGTTTAGGTAAAAGTTATTTTTATGACAATCCGGTGACACATTCATGAGAACTGAATTGACCCAGGAGAAACTAGTTCATCCCAAAATCGGGTTTTGGCAAGTAACATATGCATACTTACGACGAATGCTGTCTTTATTTTTCAGCTTTATACAATTCGTATGTATAAAATAATTTAACTAAACAGCTCTTAAGTATATCTCCCAACGATAAAGTAAATAATTGCACAACCGGGCATGCTTCTGTAGATAATTCTGACTACCATTCCCGTTTGCTAAAATAACACATTTAGAAGAGCATGCAACGTGAATAAGCCACGCTTTAATCCTTCCTTTAAACATGTATGTTAAGGCGAAGCTTTCCTATTTTGTAACGTTTGTTAAGAGTGAGCTTAATTTATAAGTTTAACTAAATTTTAGGTCTTCTTTTTATCTTTAGTGCTAGTTTTTGAATTGAAAGTGACGATGATTACAAAATCAACGTTTTTCCAAAATTTTGAGCGTTGAATAGTTAAAAATTTAAGGATTCATGGGATACATGCGAAAAAGCTATGTTAGAAAGATAAGGCTTTAAAATGACGTTTAAAAATTCTTTCATGTAGTAATTTCATACATTTGGAATTTTTATTGTATTCACGTAAAATTTACTCGTGATTTTATAATTTTTAATACTTTGATCTTCATTTTTGTCACTCGATTGACGTTACATATTTTTTTAACTCGACCATCATACGACATTTGTGAACAGAAATAAGATTTCGAGTTTAAAGTTCTGCTTCTCTGTGTTTCCGCTTTAAGTAATACGTACCTTGTTTACAAAATACACAGACTATGCTTATAAATAAAGCAGTTTTAATCGAGATCTTGTGTTTGCTATGTATTTTATATTATTTACTTGTATCTCGCAATCGCAATGTATCCGTTGTTCTGAACTGTTTGATTTTCTTTGTATTGATATCGTATAAATGCAATTTTCTTATTTAATTTACTTAGGTATGTGTATATAGACAGAAAATACTTTATTGTAACACATAAAATAAATACAATATTAAAAGGATGATTAATATAAGCGCAACAAGATGCGGCTTTATCGCTAATAGTAACATGTGCCTCCTCTCTGTATAGAACAATGACGGGGGAGTAAACACGTAAAATAGACATAGCATTAAAATAGATATTTATTTATTTCTTACTCGCGAATATAAAATTAAATATAAATAAGTTTCTAATTGAAACACACATTTCAATCCCTTAAGGGTTGAATTTATGAAAACCTTTTTTTAATAAACCCCTTCACTTAAATAAGAATACACTCTTTAAATTTCATATTTAGAGGTTCAGCTTTTAGGCTTTGCGTTGATTCCTAGCGAATATCAGTCAGAACTTGCCCTTTTATATATGTCTATAGAGAGAAAATATTATGTTATATAACAGAATAAAAAAAAATCTTACTGAATCAAATTGCAAATAACTTTATACATATATTATTATTCTATTTCAGGTGTATTTTAAAATCAAGTATCACTGATAATGATTTCACTATACTAGCCATATTCTCAGAAAATTACAATTCCAAAAGACTTACCCATCATAATTTGAGACCGCCTTGCTCTAAGTTCTCACCACTTATGACAAAATAATCGAATTTTAACGACTAGTTACCAAATTAGAAGTAATTCCAACGACAGCTGGGCGCGGTTCTAATTAATTTGGCGTATTCCCTAATTCTCAGTAGTTACTCCAATAAACAAAGTTAAATAAAAATAACCTTGAACAATTTTGTGGTGTCGTGGCCACCTTAGATTAGAAATATATTATAAAGCATAGTATTCTACTAGTCAAACCATTTCATTTGATACTCATGTTGAGGTAGTTGCGAAAAATATGTAATCCGTCATTTTGTGGCGGCAGCCATTTTGGACATACATCTTGGACATCATACACTGGCTCTCAAGGAAGGCTGCTTAAACACACAATTAGGTGCTTGGCGACAGATTTTACAACTTGCGGGTAGTAGCTAGCCAGGCGAGCGATAGGAAACGCCCTACCACCATGCTATGGTTTCCTCACGATGTTTTCCTTCACGATGTTTTGCTCAGGCTCTTTTTGCATGTTTCGTGGGATCGAACTTCGTACTTTTTGCACGGCAAACGACCCCATTAATTGAGTTGGAGCCGGTTTGTGCCAAGAAACTTAAATATTATTTGTGAAGTCTCTGTCAGTACTAGTAGTTTTTTGATATAAATAAATTCTTTCTTTCTTTCATTAACTACTCGACCATCATCGCTACAACGTCAAACTTATCTTACTAAGGTGAATTTGGCCCGTCGTTTTTGATCATCACAATATAAGGCTGGGTACGGAGTATGTCAACATGGTATTATATGATGGTGTCAGCGCGTTCAATCCAGGAGCGTTACATTACACGGTGTGCTTGATACGGAGGTCCCGCGTCAGTAATAAAATAAGGGCAATCCGATACAATGTAGGGATTATACAATCAATACAATCTTTACATTTTACGCAACACACTGCGCCTCACTTGCCTCTTACCTACTATATTCAGCTAAAAAGCTGCTGAAAGTTAGTCAAAGTGTCATTTACTATTTTTATAGTTTACTAATACCTACGTGCGGCTAAGAATAAAATAAAAAAAAATAATGTTTATATAAAAATTGAACGTGATGTTTATCTTCCGCATGATGGTTAAATGTTTACTCTAATCTAAGAATTAAATCAGTTGCGAACCTTATGTCGGAGTATTAATTCTTTCGGTGCCTCTGACACATATTCATTGTATTAGTTAAGGTTATAGCATAAAAATGTTATCAAGGATTCAAACAAACTGTATGTTTAGGTAATTAAATATAAAATATAAAAATCGCCACTTGCCTTGGCGTTGCTGTAAATGTGAAAGAATTAAATAAATAACAAATATACTATATTTCATCTATATCGCCACTTGCCTTGGCGTTGCTGTAAATGTGAAAGAATTAAATAAATAACAAATATACTATATTTCATCTATATCGCCACTTGCCTTGGCGTTGCTGTAAATGTGAAAGAATTAAATAAATAACAAATATACTATATTTCATCTATATCGATACTTGCCTTGGCGTTGCTGTAAATGTGAAAGAATTAAATAAATAACAAATATACTATATTTCATCTATATCGATACTTGCCTTGGCGTTGCTGTAAATGTGAAAGAATTAAATAAATAACAAATATACTATATTTCATCTATATCGATACTTGCCTTGGCGTTGCTGTAAATGTGAAAGAATTAAATAAATAACAAATATACTATATTTCATCTATATCGATACTTGCCTTGGCGTTGCTGTAAATGTGAAAGAATTAAATAAATAACAAATATACTATATTTCATCTATATCGATACTTGCCTTGGCGTTGCTGTAAATGTGAAAGAATTAAATAAATAACAAATATACTATATTTCATCTATATCGATACTTGCCTTGGCGTTGCTGTAAATGTGAAAGAATTAAATAAATAACAAATATACTATATTTCATCTATATCGATACTTGCCTTGGCGTTGCTGTAAATGTGAAAGAATTAAATAAATAACAAATATACTATATTTCATCTATATCGATACTTGCCTTGGCGTTGCTGTAAATGTGAAAGAATTAAATAAATAACAAATATACTATATTTCATCTATATCGATACTTGCCTTGGCGTTGCTGTAAATGTGAAAGAATTAAATAAATAACAAATATACTATATTTCATCTATATCGATACTTGCCTTGGCGTTGCTGTAAATGTGAAAGAATTAAATAAATAACAAATATACTATATTTCATCTATATCGATACTTGCCTTGGCGTTGCTGTAAATGTGAAAGAATTAAATAAATAACAAATATACTATATTTCATCTATATCGATACTTGCCTTGGCGTTGCTGTAAATGTGAAAGAATTAAATAAATAACAAATATACTATATTTCATCTATATCGATACTTGCCTTGGCGTTGCTGTAAATGTGAAAGAATTAAATAAATAACAAATATACTATATTTCATCTATATCGATACTTGCCTTGGCGTTGCTGTAAATGTGAAAGAATTAAATAAATAACAAATATACTATATTTCATCTATATCGATACTTGCCTTGGCGTTGCTGTAAATGTGAAAGAATTAAATAAATAACAAATATACTATATTTCATCTTTATCGATACTTGCCTTGGCGTTGCTGTAAATGTGAAAAATTAACTAACTAACAAATATACTATATTTCATCTATATCGATACTTGCCTTGGCGTTGCTGTAAATGTGAAAGAATTAAATAAATAACAAATATACTATATTTTATCTATATCGATACTTGCCTTGGCGTTGCTGTAAATGCAAAAAATTAACTAACTAACAAATATACTATATTTCATCTATATCGATACTTTACAAACACGTGTACTTTGTAATTAGCCTACTCAACTTCCAATTTCCACAACGTAGGAATTATTCTAGTGTGAAAATTCAGGATTCCACTTCCAACTAAGTTAGTTCTTAAATACGTTGCTCATAAACTAGTTTAATGAGTACCTATAACCTTTCCAACAGTCAGGTACGCGTGAAAACCGTCTTCTTAAACAATATGAATTAAACACGCGTTAGTTTCCTACATAATATTAATGAGTAATTCGAAACGACTTTTAAAAAAAGCCCGACTGTAAAAACTGTCGACTGACAGATAAAAATGAACCCAATCAAAATTGGTTTAACGGTTAGGGTTGTAGAAGATCAAAGAGTCAGACATACATTCACACTTAAATCTAACAAATCTACAATCATATAAATATCTAAACATACACTCGAAAAACATTTCCCTCTTTTTGGGCAGTGGGATAAACATATAATTGCTCAGTTTTCTTTAGATGGATATCAAATATCAAATTTAAATAACGACACTTGAAAAATAAAATTGTTTCTGAAATTTTCGACAGTAAATTATTTTTCCTGGCAAATTACTCTCATAAATGTGGTGTCCCTGTTATGTATTACTTTATTCATGTAATATTTATTTATTTTTATATACACATTACACCAAAATTGTGCAAAATAGCATAGCATAAATTTCATTATAAAACGAATTAGCTAATTAATTTAATGCCACATAAAGGGTGCGTCATATGACTCGTAAAACGAGGTCATGTTTGTTTCTTTATGGTTATAGCCACGCTAAATTAAATCAAGGACGAAATATCATCAAAAATGATATATGAAAATGGTCATGGGATATATTAAAATGTGTGTTTTGGTGAAGAACATTATATTGTCAATTGAATTACCAAAAACTAAATGACTTACTAAATAATAAAAATAGCCTTTTATTTCCACCAAATTAAAAATATTTCTATACATCTGTTCTGATATCAATATAATTTTTATGTTTTGTTAGTTTGGAAATAATAAAAGATAAAATATTAGTTATAAAATATATAATCATAACAACATTTTAAGTAAAAAAGTATTTATTGCACCAAATTATGCTTATGATAATATTAGGGTACAGTCTATAATTTAATTAAATAACATGCATTAGTTAAAATATAAATAATTAATAAGTAATGACAATTATAATATATTGTTTCATATTAACAGAAAAGACTAAAATATTATGACCATTTTCTCTATATCACATTCATTTTTGGTTGTGGCCGGGCAATCATGGTTATCTTCTCTATTGATAGTATTAGTTCAAGTTATTACTAAAATTGCAGGACATATCTTTCTCTTTACACAACGTTACACAGCTGATTTACCTTTGTTTTTTTTTCTTTTGATGTCATATCTATAAACAGCACGAAGAAGTAAAAGTTTTCCTCTTTGAGATGTAATAAATTTAAAAGCTGCTCGATTATAAGAAGTCCATTACAACACAGCATCGATGCATAAACGTAAATAAATGTTTTATAATAATATTATATTTATACATATAACCCTATTCCTAATAATATAATATTAAAATACGATACTTCAATCGCCATTCTTAATCCAAGTCAAATATGTACAGCAGGTCACAGATTTCAGTAACTAATCGAGACTAAGAGTAAAAGTAAAGCGAAATCATATATGTATATATGAAATATAAATTTAAGTTTCAAATTTCAAATCCTCTAAAAATGTCGTAACCTTCTCTGTCAGAAAGTATAAACCATGCTCACGATAGCAAGAATAAAATCCTCTCCAAGTTATGGCCGTGTGCAAAGATAAGTAGGTAGTTTTATTGTTTCATGTAATATTAAAGGTATTTCTTTTATAAAGATTATATATGAATTAAATCTTTGAACCTAACTAAAGTAATAATTATAAATTATCGTTGACGTTGGACTCTATTCGAACAGTTAGTTCACGCTCTGTTAGTAGCCAATGAACATAAATCAGAGTATGTATGTAGTTACAAAATCATTTGAATACAATATTATTAAATAATAATATTCCTCATAAACACAATTAACTCATATGAATCACTAAAACCTTATAGAAACTTTATACCTAATAAAACATTTTCTTCTTTGACATGTTTTTCCTGCTGAATGTCAACTCATCAAATCTTTTCACTGTAATAATTGCCCTTTTTTAAATCATTATACAAAAAGCAGTCTGTTTATGACATAAAATTACACACCATGTAGTAGCATCTCTTTGTATGGAAAAATGTCGATATAGCTTTTCTTACTAACTGTACTAAACGCTAATAAAATTCAAAATTCCACACTCATAAAATGTGCATAGTGGAAATATTATTTATTTTGATTTTCTGCAAGTCGTCCCAAATGAGCCGTAGGTATGTAGGACGAGTTGACGAATTACTCCAGCAATAAGTCGAGTGCAGTTATCGTCTTTTATATATGTCGTAATTTGTATTATTATTCTCTGATTAAGGGTTGGCTTAATTAAGAAATTTGCTGTTTATAGTGAATAAAATAAATAAAAAGAAAATAACGTTTCACAATCATAGCTCGCCAGGTCCCCACTAGGATTTCTCCTCCGACGGGGGTGCCTTGCAACATTCACAAACACACTCTGAAAGACACTCAGACTCTAAGACAGATGTTCAAACTCATCGTTCAAACAATTGTCCCGAACGGGAATCGAACTCTGTGGAGTATTATAAGATTCTGTACGACGTTGCCGCCCGTAAGTAAACGAAAAAAATAGGGGCACCCCGGTCAGGACTTCGATTGCCCTGCGTAGACTAACACCCTTAATATTGGCACACCTTTCTGTTAAACGTTGTAAATAACTTACAAACTACGACCAAATGAGTTTTTCAAATTGGGTAGGTTTTTTTTTTAAATTATTAATACAGTCACACAAAGCCATAAAAATTGAGCGTAGTTCATGGCCCTTTTGGCCCTAGGGTAAATATGCCCCTGGCTATTTATATACAAGTACCAATTAATCAATTACCCTGCCAAGAATTTAATATACATATGTCATGTGTTTTTATTTGAAGTATATGCAAGTTTTTTCAAAGTTTTAATATACTTTTCGCTGTATTTTCTGCAATCATTGTACTTGATCAAACCGAAGAAAAGTTTTTTCTCAATGTATAACTATATTTTCTTTAACAAAAACTTTGTATCACCCAGTAAACTAAACAAATCTTAATCAGTAACATTTCAATCTCAAAATTAGTATAATAAATAGTAAATGATTTAATTCAATGCATACTTTCAAAAATAATTTCAAATTTGTTTTAATGTCAACAGCGATGCATGTTGAGGACATTTTTATAATTTTTCATTCATGCATTTTTCTCTTCGTATTATGTTTTATTTTACAAAAGATTTAAAACATAGACTTTAGGACCGCGGGGGCGGGGAGCTCATATTATTTTTCTAATCTTATCGGAGCGTTTGATCGATTCGACGCGTGACTAGAATGCTGGTTTTATCTGGCCCAACGTATTAGCATTGCCGTTCAGCGTGATAATGCGACTAGCATGCAAGGCACGCTGTCCTCTGGTGGTGGGTTGGAGCATTTGAATTATCTGTAGACCTTAAATGGTCTATAGGTAATATTTCTGATATATTTTTTTTTTTTGCTCTTGTAGTTAGTCATTTTATGCTTATTTAAAACATTGCTTTTCATGATTTATTTAAAGAAGTGTAGTGTATAATATAATCTGCAGAATTTAATTTGGCTGCATGCTATTTTTAATTCCAACGCAAAACGACGACGGGGTGCCATAAGTTTAAAACGTCGGGATGTATGTGTGAGGTTTCGTTACTCTCGATCAGATGACCTGATTTGATTTTGTATTTTTTGTTTGTGAATTTGTCGGAAGTTTTCTTAGCTATGTTTGATGAAAATCGGTCCAAGATGACCCCTACCACAAAATGGCTGATTAAATTTATTTCACAATTCTCTCAAGATTAAGTTAAAGGGCTTGACAAGTAGAATACTAAACACTATGATAAATATCAAATCGAAAATGACCGCCACCCGACGATGAAGAAAACTCAAGGATGCAACCTTTCAAGTCATGAGACTAAAATTTTTTAAGCCAAAATGCAAAAAGCAAGACAAATCAATTATTGCCGTTTTAATAGATATTATTTCTCGTTTTCATTCTCCGCCGATATCAGGGGGTTATACATTTTAAATTTAACTAATATTCTAATCATTTAGTTTCATAAGTAAAAGTAGGAGTTAATAGTAAAATAGTCGGCAAACCCCTTGCCTCACAAGCAAAAAGGCACGAGTTTAATGTTGTTATATATATGTATGTATGTATGACTCTTTGTAACCCTCTACAGCCAAAGCTAGTAGACCAATTTACCTTACACAGCTAGGCGTTTTCACCACAAGTTCGCTAAACCACGAACAGTCAGCGATACTATAGCCCTAGATGGAGCATGCCTCTTTACAACTTGAGGGTAGTAGCTAGTCAGGCGAGCGATAGGAAACGCCCTACCAGTATGTTATGGTTTCCTCACGATGTTTTCCTTCACCGGTAGCTCAGGCTCTTTTGCATGTTTCGTGGAATCGAACCTCGTATGGCAATCGACCCCAATAACCACTCGACCATCATCATTACGAAATGAAGATGTGCGAATTTTTCATTAGATTCGTCTTCATGTGCAGATGGTTATAGGCTTATACTAGCTTCATCCAGCAGTTTAACTTATGTTAGTGAAATGACTTAAAGTTCGTACGGTTAGCTTCTTTTGAAGTCGTTTCTAACCACTTGTTTGATATTCCGTTAATTCTGTGAGTACAATTCAAGCATGTTATCATATATTTTATGCTAAAGCGTATGTTTGCCAGCATTTTTAGGACAGAAATATATATATCAGTAGATTAGCCCAAATAGAATCGACGCCTAGATTTGGCAATGTCTCAAAAATGAAATACATTCGGCTCGGCCTAGTTTGATATAGAATTTTGGAAGATTTTAATCTAGTTTATGATTTGTGTAAGCATAATAAATATTAAATATATGTTTAGATACTAAACTTTAATTTTCAAAAAAATATATATTTATGCAGATTAAACAAGATATTGCAAATACAATTGGCTGCTTATCACCCAAATGCAATAAAACTAATTAACGATTACGTATTTTTTATATGTGTTAAGGTATCAAAATCAAATTGTCTAATTTAATTTAATTTTAGATATTAGGGAAAAAATCACACGTAACTATAACAAACTGTTACTTATCTAAGTCCTGACTGACTGACTGATATTTTCTAGTAATCAACGTAGATCTTAAACCACTGAACCTAGAGACATGAAATTTGGAGGGTGTAGAGTTATACTACAAAAGGATATTTTGAAACTAAAGGCCGAGTTTGTTTGTTTGAAAGTTTGAATGTACTTTCGATTT
Source organism: Ligdia adustata (assembly GCA_947049295.1). NCBI lineage: Eukaryota > Metazoa > Arthropoda > Insecta > Lepidoptera > Geometridae > Ligdia > Ligdia adustata. The sequence goes on from OX346221.1 coordinate 2,330,604, forward strand.
TTTTTAGCGTGGCAAGTGCCTTTATATCAACATTAACAAAATGACTAACTACGACAACAAAAACATATAGCAGGAAGATTAACTAAAGACCAGTTAAGATCTACAGATAATCCAAATGCTCCAACCCACCACCAGAGGGCAGCGTGCCTGCTAGTCGCATTACCACGCTGAATGGCAATGTTTATGCTTTGCTTTGCTTTGCTTTCGATTAAATTATATTCCAAGAGCAACGCCATAGGTAACAGGTACTTATATGCAATAAAAACAATTTTGTAAAAATTTTTTTCCTGCGTATAGAGTGAGTCATCATTGTGAGGCAGAGCGTTGCCGTTGCTTTACTATTTTGTGAAAGAAACAATTAATAACTTCATACTTACAATCAATATTTCAATATTTTTTTTTCATTTCATATTAGCGACAGCTTTCTGGTATTAGAGCTCCCTTCAATAATTATTTTCCTTGGTTTTCTATATACAACAGCGGCAAAAGACAAATCTATCGCGGTTCATGGGATACAGCCTGGTGGCAGAGAGACGGACGATTAGAGGACAGTTTCTAAAAATTGGCCAAGTGCAAGTCGGCTGCGCACTAATGGTTCTGTACAGCATTTCAATTTTCCTTCTGTTATTATTAATAACAACTGTCGAGCAAAGGCAAAAAAACCTCATATATATTTATTTTAGTTTGATTTAACTATATATTTTTAAATTTATATACAACTAAATATTCTGTGAATATTACAAGCGTTTACCTGTTACCAATAGTAAGGAAGAGCAAAAAACAGCAAAAATATCACTTTTTTTCTATGGGAAATAAATATCTGAGGGGCCCCTCAAATATTTATTTTTTCGTTTTAGGTATTTCTTGTTATAGCGGCAGCAGAAATACATCATCTGTGACAATTTCAATCTGCTATCACTGTTCATAAGTTAAAAAACTGGCCCCTATTACTAAGACTTCGCTTTTCGTCCGTCCGCCCGTCACCTGGCTGTATCTAATTACTTACTTTTTACCTTTTTATTTAAAAAAACTAACGCGTGTTTGATTCATATTGTATAAAAAAACGGGTTTTCTCGCGTACCTGATTGTTGGAAGGTCCAACTGTTATATAGTATCGTTCACATTCGGTAAACTTCATCAGGGAAGAATCCATTCTCATTTCATCCCTGATGAAGTTCACCGAATGTGAACGAAACTTACCTTTTAGCTACGGAACTCTAAAAAAGACTAGAAATTATTCCTTAGTAACACTAAAAACCATTCCTTAGCAACCATGTTGTGGTTTATTCCATCTCATCCGCCATTTTGTCCACGCATGCTTTGCATACAAGCATTGTCGGCCATTACGGGGACATACATCTGTTTCAATGATCATTTCACTTGTCAAACGCTACGTGCTGCGACTGGATGATGTCGAGCAAATCTTCGTTATGTACCGTCTGGTGTTATGATGCTGTTTAGGTGATTTATGGAGATATCGGGTTGGTTGTAGTTGCTTTTATGTAAAGAAAAAGGTTCTATGTTTAACCCTTTTTTAAGCGACGTCAGAATAAGGAGTTTTTAGAGACTTATCCTTGTTTTTTTTTAAGTATGTTTCCCGAGTATCTACTCGGGGAAATCTGGACAAACACAGTTTATTTTTTTTGATTTCTTCTTTTACGAAAAACCTAACAGACTTATATATGTAGGTTTCTTTCAAACATATATTCAATTGTTATCGGTTACAACGCGTTTCTGAAAAATTTACATAAATGACTATTGAATGTGCAAGTTCTTTTTTTTTAAGTGTTTACGAACTTCCATTACTGCGGGCGACCATAGAACTTTTTTCTGTTAATTCGATTTAAAAATCAAACCTCCGGACGATTCTGATCAAATTTTATTATGAAGAATTTATTCTGTCTGTCTCCGAGAAATCAGGTAAAAAAACTTAAGATAGAATTAAGTACCTCTTCTTTTTCGGGAAGGCAGTAAAAAACAGGTGAATTGAGCAATTTTTTTTTTTTTGAAAACGGCTTATAACAAATGTTTTGAAATATCCTATTCTCTCCCTAAGCTAAGAGCATAAACATTCTCACAAATATTTAAACAGGTAGTCATAACATGACACCTTTACCATCACACATCCTTGTAACCCATCTCTTCGTCCGTACATTAAATTTAATCTACCTGTCACCCTCGAGACAAACAACTAATTTCACTAAAAGACCTCTCAGCTTTTCTTCCGCCACTGTTATTACGCATTCTGCGGCGAAAGTAGATGAACGGTTTACTTTGAATCACCTACGAAGTCGTTAGGCGCTTTTCCCGCAAAGCTACATTATGAAAACTATCTTATACGTTAGGTTGGTATAGTTAGATAGAAATGATGGCTTTTTCCGCGGTACGGACAGAAAGGTAACGGAGTTAAAGAAAATAGGGTGGAAAAGCAAGAAATGTCGAAAAAAAAACGAGTCGTTTATTTGCAAATGAATATTGTCGCCAACATTTTTAAATTTCTATGTAGAAAGGGTACGGAAAAATTTAATTAAATGTTTTGGTAAAACTATAGTCTTAAATCATCCCACACAGTTTTGAAGGAACTTGCAGGTTACCTAAGATATATATGACGTCCGCCCCATTTCTAAAATCCTCGAAATATCATACAAACTGCAGTGCAGCGTCATAAATAGCAAAACGCATTCGTGTTATGACTGATGACGCCACGAGCGGCAATTTTCCAAACGGGTAACATTTGACACTTAAGCGATGTGTGACCACTTTTCATATTTGTCCCCAAATATTAAGTTTTTTTGTTTAGTTGTATTCTTTCCAAATATTAAGTTTTTGTAAGAGCATAATGTATTTTCTAACTAATTCTAACAGTTAGTCAATGTTCATTTTAATAATTTAGAAAAAACATCAGTCGCATTCCAGTTGAACATTCATGGTCCAACCGCACTGTCGAGGCCCTTGGCGGACCTTGAAGCGACATTATGGCAAGCCCCAACCAGAGATGGCGCAAGGAACTTGTGAATTTTGAAACCAACCAGCAGAACGTGCCGATATTTATTAACCAAAATTTCTTAAAGAAACCTTTTTTTGATACTCGGTAGAGGACGTAATGGGGATACTTTCGCGAATAAGCTTTTTTTATCGAAGAACCACAAACTACCTTGCCCCGAACTCTACCCCGCACCAAAGAGACCTGAAATCCAACACAGCGTAGTATTTTTTCCAAAACGAGGGAAGTTTACTCAAGCAATTTCAAAAATATTCAGAACAAACATGCAAAACACAACATAAATTACGATTCCTGAATAATGAATTTAGGATTCTTAACTAATGTTGTGGTTTTCATGTCTGTGCCGATGAAATCGGTCAACTGTTTGTCGTTTTCTTTATAAAGTTGCTAACGAATCGTGGTCGTGAGGTCAACAGTTCACAGAACTACTAGAAAAATAAATGATTGGTTATACTTTTAAAGGCCACCGTTACCTCAGCTACCCTACTATTTTTTCCTGAAATTCGAACCTTCCTAAAGTAAACCAAATTACGCGGCATTTTCCCAGCTTCATTTATTTTCGCTGCGGATGATGGCCTTTTATCTAAAAAGCTTTTGCAATTTGACGAATTTATAACTAGTACGTAGGAACTCGATTTTATGTAGTAATATTTTTGGGTGTTACAAAATTAGGCCAAACACATAACTTTTATTTTGGAACTGTTATATCGATCATCATAATTTATTTAATTTTTGGGTATGCTTTTTGTTTTGGTAGACAATTTTTATTACTCAAACGACTTTTAAGCATTTTTGTAATCACTTTAGTTGATTTTTTTTCGGGTTTTGTTTTAATTAGCCGTGTGTGTGTCCTTAGAAACAGACTAAAGTAAGTAAAATATAGTAAAAGTTTATTTGCCATAATTTACATAAATCTTAAGGTTTATTAACAGAAAAAGTAGGCACTTTTCAAAATAGGTCGAAGCGCTGAGAACCGGCAAGACCGAAAGTAGCTGGCAGGTTCCAAAAAAGAAATTCTGATTAAAATAAGAATTGATATAGAGTAACTTAAACTTTCGTCTGTGCAAGTTGTATAATTATTTGGAATGTGGAATAACAAAGCTACATTGTGGCATAACTGCTGGATAAAGTCTCTCTAAAATTTTTCTCATTGTCTCTAGCATTCCAATATATCAGCATTCCAACAGGATTGTCTGAATATTGAATATAATGGTAATAAAAGAATTAGCACAACATATTCAACTGTTCGTACTAATAAAATAACGTATAATAAAAAATAAACAAAAACACACTAAGTATACATTAATGTGTTTTATCAACACGCTAACAAAAGCACTAGCTTTTAAAAATAAATACCTCTTTTCATTCCAAAAGTATTTTAGATAAGCAGAATTCTCTAACACGTTTCCAAGGAAACATTTTGTATTATCGCACGCAAGGAAGCTTAGTTTAGCAACGGAGCTTGCTCTAGTTTAAATAAGAGTAAGTTAAGTTTGTTTAGATAAATGATATCTTTGCTATCACTTAAACGAATTAACATTCAAATATGTTCGAGGTTCTTATAATTTGTGATTAGTTTTAAACTATAAGTATAGGATAGCATCAAAACTTTTTTCCCGTCGATGGTCCAGCCGTTTGAGCGTGAAGGAGTAATAATTGTTAATATCTCACACACAAATAAACGCTTTTATAATATTAGTGTGGTCTATTATTAATTTCAAAATAAATTATTAATGTCATAATATATAAAACATTAAAACAATGTTATTTATATTTTGATTTTTTTTATCTCTCAAAAGTATACAAGTCACTGGTAATCAACATCATTATAATTACTTTCGTTTTAAGAAATTCTCGATAGTAAGTTTGCTTTTCCACTCGCAATTTCATTGACGCGCGGTCAAATTAGAATTATCAGATTTTTTCTGCTTAAGATATTTTTAAGTCCCCGAACAAAAGTTGTCATAAGCCACTCTTAGAGTATGCTAGTTGATGACCACCGACCCTGTGTACAGTAAACACCATTCCATAAAATTATAATAATAATATTATATCGATTTATTGCGTTGTGAGGAGGTTTCTCGCCCTGTACCTAGTCCCTAAAACCGTAGTAGCTTGGACCTTGCCCCGCTGCTGGCGGCACTATGTCTAGGTTTAAGTTTTTTTATAATATTTGTGTTAAATATTTCTATTGTAAAAAAACTTAGACTTAAGGAATCAAATGTTTTCAAAATATAAAAATATAATATAACAGGTGCGTAAAACTTCACACTAACTTGAACAAATATTCAGACATTTCTAAACCTGATTGGACAGAGCGTAAAGTTAACATCTGTTCCTGACTGAGATTTTCTGTCCTAATAGATACGTAGACCTTTCCGGGGTCGTCATTACCGAGTGAAATTGAGGCGTTTTTTATTAAAAGCCGTCTTGTTCTACGCGCCATTACAAGCGGAAGGAGCGGCTAGTGGCGCTCTCGGAGCGGCAAGTGTCCAATCAAAGTTTATTGTGTAAGGCGCCAGATGCAAACTGACGCGTAGCTCTCTTGCAGACGGGACACGCTGGGTTATACGCTACGTTATAAAAATAGGAGTTAGCATTATATTTTCTTAATTAATCCTGCGTGTTCTAAGTTTCACTACCGCGAAGCTTGTGAGAGACCTACCATAGATCTGTATAAATTTAGTTCCGCGAACCGTAGACTGTTAGTTTTTTTATGAAAAGCTTATCTTGTTGTACGCGCCATTACAAGCGGAAGGAGCGGCTAGTGGCGCTCTCGGAGCGGCAAGTGTCCAATCAAAGTTTATTGTGTAAGGCTCCAGATGCAAACTGACGCTTAGTTTTCTTGTAGACGGGACACGTTTTACTTTTAGCAATAAAAGTTCATACACTTCTTCATATTTTTAAGCGGCTTCAAATAAAACAGACGGTTTGCAATGCGTAGTATTTTTATTATATACATATCTATAATACCTAAGAAATATAAACCTATATTTCCCGATTCGTAAAAGGCGCCAAATCAATTTATAAGTTGTTCTTGTTATTGATTGAGACGTATAATTTCTACGTGAACTCTCTCTAAACTTTATAAAATTATCCCAATAATTGGTTCATACTCAAAACAACTGTAAAAATGTTACTTGATTTGAAAGCCTACCACGAGCGGGAATTAAAACTGAAACCTAGTATGTACTTAAAGCTAGTATGCTAATTACAAGACCATGGCGCTCGATAACGGCATACAACATCATCATTATCATCGTCTATTTAGTGTACATAATGAACTAAAGCTTAGTAATTGCCCGTCTGACGAGCCCTTTAACTAGCGGCTACAAAGACACTTTTTTAAATTTAGTATATTTTCCAATTGGTCCCGGATAAATTATTTTATCAAAGTCGGTTAATTAGTTTCATTTCAGATCCAAATATTTTTGTCTCCGTAAAATATACTTATATAGATTAACAATAAAAAACTGTATAGATATAATTCGTTTAAGTAAGTTTTAGTTGCCTTACTAAGCAATTGCCCGTCTGTCGAGCCCTTGAACTAGCATCTTTCACGAAGGCACCTTTGATTCCGCGTTGAACAAACTTGAGCTCTTCTTGTTACTTTCTCCAAGACACGAGTTACGAATATAATTTTTGCAAGTCGTTATTTTTGTTCCTCAACTTTTGCCTTTCTTCATTAAGCACTTGGAGTTGAGTTTTGTTCTGAAAGAAGGGGTAATTTAGCAAAGTTTTATGGCAAGTTTTTTTAACGAGCATTTTCTTTTGTATTTATTTTTTAACAGTTGAACATTAATGATACATGATACACGCCTTTGTTTTAAAGTTAGTTTGATTAATAACAATATTGAGACAAGAAAAATAGAAAAATCCTCGACGTAAAAATATTCGTCTTTTGTGGTTGCGGCCATCTTCGATTTGTAGTTTATAGTGTATGTTCAACTATTCAAGCCCTTTCATTTGATACCTATTTTGGAGGAGTTTGAAAAAATGTTTCTTTCCATTTTTGACGGCGGCTGTCATGACCGATTTTCATCAAACATAACTAAGAACACTTCCAACTAATTCACTTCTCTAAAAAAAAACAATGCTACGACTGACACTTCGTCACACACACACGCACACTCACAAAGACACGTCTAACTTATACCACCAGAACGTTTTTGCGTCGGTGGTTAAATATACTATGCAACTCATTCCTGCGTCTACTCTTGAAACGCCATCAGTTAGGACATAATGTATGACCATTAAACACATCGGTTACTTAAAAGATTTACTGTCACGGAATTTTATTACACACAATTATGCTTTCGCGCGCGTTACATTTGCTAGATAAAATAAAATATGTATGCAAACAGATAATACATATTAAAATTAAAAACTGCTTAAGACAGCTAGCTGATGTAGCTAGCTGATGTAGCTAGCTGATGTAGCTAGCTGATGTAGCTAGCTGATGTAGCTAGCTGATGTAGCGTTTTGCTTGTTTTAACGGTTTTCAAAACAAGATATGTAAATTCTTAAAAGATTTGGCCTACGAATCCAGAACCATCTATCTCTTTTAATGAAATCGTGTGCAAGTCCTTGACATTTTTTCCCAAATTATTTTTGTCTGCTTTTTTTATTAATTTCTGGGGGAAGGACAGCCGCCACTATCCCGTCCTAATTGGTGACGTTTTGACTTTTCTTCATCTTAGGCAAGCTGCTGACGACACTATATTATGTAAATACTACACAACTAAATTTATTCCAAACTCTTTTGACGTAAAGTCACTTGTAGTTTGTACTTAAAGATCTCGAATATGCACGATTTCACATGATACGAGTGTAAAATTTGAGATGAGCGTGCTTCCACAGAGTTTTCGTGAGATACGAGTATTTCTTGAATAGCCGAGTTGCTGTATAAGTTTATTATAGTGTTTCCAACAAACTAACCGTCGTACTTAAATACAGTAAGGACACCTGAATGTTGAAAACTTAATATGAAATCACATCTATATATAAATCAATTGCTGTTCGTTTGTCTCGCTAAAACTCGAGAAAGGTTAGGCCGATTTAGCTGATTTTGGTCTTGAAATGTTTGTGTTACTCCAGGGAAGGCTTATAATGTTACACATAAATAACTATTAGGCGATACGAAGTTCGCCTAACAATTATTAATTTTATTCATTATGATATATGAGTACGGTTACATAAGACGTAATTAAGGCTTGTTTTAATTTTCACAATAATTTGAGTATCTATTGCCGAACTAGGCTCAGCCCATGTTTCAGCGTACAGCTCTCTCCATATATTTGAATAAAAATAATTTGATTTGAATGTTGTTATTAGATATTAACTTATAATATATAGATGTTTCAAACGTTGAACTCGAATTTGACCCCCTTAAAGAGTGTATTCTTATAGGGGCTACTCTACACTCTATATTGAAAACACAAATTTCATTTGTCTATGTTTTGCGGTTTGCGTTGATACCGAACGAGTATCAGTCAGTCAGTCAGGACTATTTTATTTATATTACAGGTTAAAAAGCGGCCATGATTTAAAAAAAATATACTACTTGGCAGTTTTAGTGTTCTGTATCTAAAGTGTAATTGTGTTTCGGAAATAAATACCTTGATACCCGAGACCTCTATTACTATGACTTCGCTGTCCATCCGTCTGTTTGTCCGTCCAATTGTCTGTCACTAGGCTGTAATTTTTTTTTCCAAACACGTGCTTCAAACAAAGACCCACGCTTTTTTAACAACCCTTACTGCTTTAAAATATCAGTAACTTATCCTACGCTTAGATATAAGTTGTTTACTCAAGAGAGACTCTGAATATGATGAAAGCTGTATTGTGGATTGAAAGTTGTAGCTACAGTGTTCAGCTGCTGTAGGCCGGGGAATACACTTCCTACTCTTTTGGGGCTGACGCGTGGCTATAGGATACTTACATGTATTGTTAGTGGGTGAATATATCTGTTTATGTCAGTCTCTTTTTTTATATATGGCACCATACGATTTGTGCATTTGCCAGCGTCAAGTCTATGCATTTTCAAGTTAATAATCAAGCAAGTTAAGTCAAATATCAAATAATAAGTTGTCGTGTTCAAGTCAAAGTCATATCATGTGCCCTCGTAAAGCGGTAGAGGCCTTTAAATGTTGTAGAGCAATAAAATTACAGACAAATACCATTGAAAGTGAATTCTTAAATACCTATGTATTCAGAGAAATTTTCATCTTTTCTTTTCTTTGTTTTATCTTTTCTTGCAGAACTTATAAAGCGGCGCCAATGTGAAAACCTTTACAGGCGTTTCATATTTGTGCCGTTTGCAGTAGAAACTTTGGGGACATGGTGAACGAATTGATTTAAAATTATTTTTAGTAATATCTAAACGTATAGTGGCAGTGCGTCATCTGACCGGAATCCTAGCTCTTATTTTGGTTAAAGAATTAACATTGCCATTCTACGCAACGTGGCAATGCAGCCAGTATTCTTGGAACTTTTCTTTCTATTAATAAATTAGTTTCTATAACTGTGTTTTTTCCATTGCTTTTGTATTTTCTAACAAAGTCACAGTCTCAATTACAAATATATTTTGCCGTGGGTGTAGCCGCGGGTATAAGCTAGTAGGGTTATAAATAGTTGCTGAGTACGACCTTGATGTGAGATATGCAAGAAACATTAATTATGTGTGGAAACTTTGGTTTATCCCGACAGTTTTCTAGGCAAGTAATACCCACAAATATTGAAGAAGTTCTTTCAATTAGTATTTTCTAGAATGATTTTTATCTACGTTTGTGTGTTATGATAAAAATCTGTTTTTTTTGAGACCCCTTGACTCCGATTGCGATTGAGATTTGAATCGATTCGATTGCCACAATATTTTCTGCATTGTTCTAAGAGTGATAAATCTATATTTATAGATCTGTCGAAGGTCAAGGTCTTTTTATAGGAGAAATAACTTCCCATTTAAAAATACCCGACTATTAAAAAATCTAAGAAGAGCCGTTACACAAATTTTCGCGAATTTTAGATGATTACTACGAACAGTGCGAGTGCAGTTTTTTGCGGAACATCATTTTGTTAGATTCGTAGCAGAGACGCCATGCTTGCGCGGTTCTTAATAATTTTATAGCCTTTTCTAGGTGTCAATAAAACTCTACAATACTTACTTCTAGCTTCTGAAATTCACCTAGTATCTTATCGTGACTAAGGACTATTTGTCTTGAAGCACGAGACCTGCATTTATCCAGAACTCACGCTGGCGTGACTCACGGTTAGGTAAATATTTCACACTAGCAATTTATTTATACTGGGTAGCTTGTCTTACTTTTGTAAAAAATAAAGGCTACTTTTACAGTGTAAAAGTAGCCTATATTTATTACGTGTTTAATTTTAGGGTATTTTAGAAACAGGAGGCAAAATTTGTTGCCGTATTTTACGTTTAAGTTATGCACCACATATTATGTCAACGCATCGAACGGTTCGTAGTATTCTTTGTATAGGAAGTCATACAATTTTATATATTGAAACCTTATATGTAGGGATGTAGGTACTATTTAACCCTTATAATAAAATATCGAATATTTACTACCAAATAATAAAATAAATTAAAAATTATAGAGTGTAAAGGTACACTAGAATAGGATTTTCAGAAATATCAACTCATAAAGAGGTCAAATGGGAGTTAAAAGTTTAAAACTTTTCTATATTTCATTTCATGTCACGGGCAACGCGGATGATATCTGTTTTTATATTATAATAAATTTATGAAATAATACTACTTGATAACATAACATATGTATTAAGTTTTTATTTGTATTACTAAGTTTATCTGAAATAAATAAATACTAACTGAACTCACTTATAAATCTACATCAAAGCTCCTGGCTATGTTATTGATTGAAGTAACTTAGTGCTTGTTTACCTAAGTCAAGTAAGTACTTAATTATTTAAGAGCTCTCAATAAAATATATATCAGCCGAAGGAAAGCCTGCTCAATGATTTTCCTAACAAAAGTGTACCAATATCCCAGTTACCCAGTTTCGGTAAGATGTTGATAGGAAATGTTTATTGCTTTTGCCGTTTTATATGTTTTGACTGTCAATAGTTGTTTCTATTTTACGACTTGTTCGATCGTTGTGAGCGGCAAAATTCTACAGTTTATTATAGCAAGTCACTCGTACAAAATCTGGCGATAAAATGCAGGCCATTTTTATCGCTGCGTGTAAAGAAGTGAAGATAAAATTTGAAACTGTACATATTATTTTTATAGATATATTCCAACTATATGTACAAAAACTAATAATAAAAACTAACTTAAACTAACTAACTAATCCAAACCGCTGCCAGTTGGTAGAGTACCTAAAATGCTGGCCCCATTTTCTCATTGAATAGTCTCTACCTGGGTACGCCGACCCAGGTAGAGGCCAGCATTTTGTAGCGTAGAAGTTTAAGTTTTTTTTTGTGTGTATGTTTTAGTTAATTTTTATCAGGTTTTATAAGTTTATCCATGTTTCAGAACTTGGTTAAAATATTACTGGGTAGGTATACGTTATTTTTACTCGTGTTGATAAAATATAAATTTACTAAGTAGATAAATATTTTATAGCTTATACTCAATGTAGTATGATTATCACAAACTTTATTATTATGATTGGCAAAAAAATCTAGTAGCGGACAGGATAATATACCTTAATTAGTCAGAACAGGTATCTAATTGCCATCTCATCCTTCTTTGACACAGAGTAAGGCTGGGGCGGAGGCATGTTCAGTCGAACAGCACAAGTGGCGATAATATGCTTGCCTCGGTAGAGGTTTTATTTGAGTCATTTGAAGTCGAGACTTTAAGACTGGGGGACATTGGGCTCATCTTATTTTCCAAAATGATGATATTGATGATTTTGCCGCGTGATCAGAATGTTAGTTATTATCTGCCCTAAAATATAAACATTGCCATTCAGTGTGGTAATGCGACTAGTCACATTACCACACTGAGGGTTAGACACACGTTAGGGAGTGCTCTGGTGGTGGGTTGGAGCATTTGGATCATCTGTAGATATAAAATGGTCTATAGGTAATCCGTCTGCTATATTTTTTTGTTGTTGTCATTTCGTTTTTAGTAATAAAGGCACTTGACCGGTTGATCTTTTCGTATATTGTATATCTTCTAATTACTACTAAGAACCAACTAAAGAAAATATATTATTTAGATAAAAGATTAAAGTAACAAGCGGTTAGAATAACATTATAAGGGAGTTATTGCACGTATCTGCAATATCGCCAGTAGGCATATAAATAACCAAGTCATACCATTATGAGTCGGGTTCTATGCCAAAACCGCGAGCGATTTGTTGCTAAACATCGACACATTTATAGCCAGCAGCACCTCCCTGTACAGTCAGCTGTACTTTTTAGAAGGTCCAGTAGGAACTACTCGCAAAATGTATCGAAGCTCATTCAAAAGTTAACCTTCCTATTCGGTATTGTAGATTTCACAATTGTCTCGCTGAGCAATGATTTTGATTTGTAAAATTAAGAAGTAACAACATAGTTACTGTAAGGTGTTTGGTAGGATTAACCAAATATTGTGGGTAGCCCGCGCTTTTTTGTCGCGAATTAAATTGTGGACAGAACAAACGTGCTCTTGTTTTATTTTATAATTTAACTGGATATTTCTAAATAACCGTAGCTAAGGTTGACATAAAAATGACATAGCAGACGAAGAAAATGCGAACGCTTTCTTTGTCCTAACAAAATTCATATCCATAACTTTGCGCGCGCTAGTTGTTAACTACGGGCAACATTTTTTCAATCAGACCGTCTATAACTAGACAGCTTCTAAGAAAAGCATTTTGAATATACACTTACTAAAGTTGCTGACAGTACTCTGTAACTAGTGCGAACAGTACAGCGTTTATTTAACACATAATAACTCAGTATAAGCTATTGCTGTATCAGTTGAAAGGTATCCAACGCTATGTACCGCGAGCTAATAATCGTTTGTTACACATTTTAGGATATTAATGAGCATACTTAATGAACCCACGGTTACAGGATGCGAAGCCAGTGGGAGTATTCAGAATCGTGAGGGAGTGCTCTGGATCGGAATGGAGTAATTAGTAAATTTAAATACCGAAAAGTTAGTTAAATACAGATAAAAAACTAAAGTAATGTTTTTATTTCAATTTTGATCTCAAAACAATTAAAATAAATCATTTATGTAATTAGTATTTCAGAATGAATTTTACAATGTGTTTGATTCTGTATAATAATGGGGCAAGTTCGAGTCGGACTCGCCCACAAAAGATTCCGAATCAATCATCATCATCATTCACAGTCTTGCTTATCTCACTGCTGGGTATAGACCTCTCTCAATCTTCCTCAGTCCTGTGCTAATCGTGTCCGAACCATTATCTATACAATATTAAGTAGTGTTGTTATATTTCATTATAATCTCTGACATTAGTTCAAGTTCCTACCTGTTTATTAATATAGAGCAAAAAAAACGAAAAAAAAAACAGTAAGAGAGCTCTCTTATATATATATTTTTTTTTTTGTATTTGTTATAATAGTTTGTTTTTGTGTTTGTTGTTGTGCCTGTCTGTAAAAATTTCAACTGTCTATATATCACGGTTCATGAAATACAGCCTGGTGACAGACATACCGATGGACAGTAATATAGGATCCCTTTTTACCCATAGGGTAGTTAACCCTAAAAAGATACCTAATTTTTTTAAATACCACCACTAAACTTGTAGATTTAAGGACCTATTGGGTTTATTTCCGTCTTGCTGCCCATTAAGTATACACTAGTATGTTAAAAATCTGACATAATTTCAGTATACACAATATTTTTAACAACTTCCACTGCAACAGCGTGTTTACTATTCTTGAAAGTATGTACCTGCAATAAAGTTCAGTGTATCAAATATTGGATCTATGTATTCATCTGTGGCAAATATATATTAAAGAGCTACTAATATTTAAAAGTACCCTAAAACCTCTAGAAGTAAGTATAATCCGATACGATATTGATTGTAGTAATTTCTACGTACGCATATATGTATGTACATCACACAAAATAATATCAAAGTCTTGAAACAAATGTTGAAAGGAAAAAATACAATATAACGACATAACAGAAACAATAATGCAAACGAAAAATCTAAATCCTGCACAAGGGAATATCAGTGTTCGGAAGCCCGCGTTGAATATAAGGATAAAGGATTTTAAAACGGCCGACAACGAGAGTTGGAGGGACGACTTATTTACTTATTAAGCTTCAGTGTGAAATTATTTTCTACTCTTTATCAAGATTTAAACAGGTTAAATGAAATTGACACTGTATTTTAAATTAATTAAACTTGTCAACTGATATCGTTAGACATCGTTGATTGTGTCTTGATTTTTTTCTTGTACCTACATACTTATGACTCCTCCAAAAAGCTCACATAACGTCTGTAAGTACGAGTAATGAATCAATTCATTTATTTACTTACTTAATTTAAAACTAATTGTAAAATCGTATTTACTATTTATATTTCATACAAAATCTATATCACATGGAAACATGAATATAATTATTTACAACTAGATGTGCCCTGCATTATTACCCGAAGAAATTTCACTATCCCACGAGAACACTGTATTTCTCTTGCGGTGCCTACGTATTAATCCAGAACAAATCTATACTGGTGCTAAATTTCATAACAATTCATTCGCCGTTTGAGCGTGATGGAGTAACAAACAAACACATAAGATCTTTGTATTTAATGTCTCTGTGTCTCAACAAAGAATTTATTCATTCGTTTGGTCACACAAAACAGGGTTTTATCATATGAGATTTTTATATATTTTTTTATTATTCCTGTATCAGTCGCTATCTTTATCGAAGTGCTTCATACACTTTGACTCTGGTTTTCTGGATCGAAGAGATATCGTTGTCGTCTGGTCTAAGTAGACTTACAATCGTAGCGGGTGAGAGGATAGCATTGCAGGCTCCGTCGCATAATACTTGAATACTACACTTCTGTATTCAGAACGTGAATATGAATATGAAAGGAATTCGAGCGTAGAAGTGGGCATGAATACCTATCGACCGGTCACTGACTTCTTGTTACCTGTGCTTTGTTGCAGGCACTAACGTGACATCATCTGCTTTTCTATTATGAAAAATATAATAATACTCTATATTTAATGCACTTTTGCGTGGCAAAAGGTCAAAAGTAATATCAAAGAACCCTGACTGCTAGATTTCGACCGACGTATCTTAACAAGTGAAATCGCGGGATGACCATCTACAGGAATATGAATCTATTGACACCACTCTCACATAAAAATACGACAAGCTATTAAGTTTCACTTGAAAAAAATTCAGATTTATTTTTACCTGAATGCAAAAGAAGGGAGGCTTTGTTTTGCATTCAGGTAAAAATAAATCTGAGTTTTAATCTACGTAAAAAAAGATGTTACAGGGGGTTTAATAGCACTGATTTCAAATAGATCAGAGGTAATGAAATTTTTTGAAAGGTCCGAGTGTTATTTATTTCGGAAAACATAAATTTAATGAGCCACGATAAAAATAATTTATTACAAATCAAAAAATCAAAAAAAATATCTGATTCTAATCAAACCCGGTGCAAAAGTACCCATTTCACTAGCTGCGTTGCTTGTTTTATCCCTATTCTTACTATTATTGACATTGTGGTTATTTTTCTTCTATTTCGTATCGAATTTATATGCAGAGTAAATTACTAAGTCACCAAATGACTGCTGCCATCGCCTAACTATAAGTAAGTTTCTTACAAACTAAATCACTACTTCTTCTTCGTAGGCGCGGAGAGTTTGACTGACAGAGTTTTTGGGCCGAAAAACCTCTAGCATGAGGTCTCAACTAGAGATCTTGGATTCAAAAACTCTTATTGGTAGTTTTTTGTCTTCTGTTAAAATTTGTAGGCCATGCAATTTGACAGAACTTCGAATTTTAACAAAGAACTACCATTAATAAGTAGTTCTACCAATAGTCCAACTAGTGGTAGCACATTTCATGCAACTTTAACTGAAATCAGAATATGTATAGTTCCTTCAATTTGGCTACAGACGCTCGAAAACCTCGACTATCCTAACGGTTTGTCCACACACGACAACAATAGTTGGCCTCAGGAGACCAACAAGCAATTAAACGGCTATTTCACAAGGTGTGAGCGGACAGTTATGTATGCATATGCAGCCTATGTTAATACTGGTAACTACGTGATGCTATGAACTCAGGCGGACTTCAGCCACGGATATGTAACGGTAATATTGGAAAATTAGACACACAGCAATCATTAACAGAATAAAAACAAACTTAAGTTTTTTTTTGTATGATTTCTAATTTATCAGTGACACTTGGACTGATCTTATTTTTTGTTTGTTTCAAAGAGATTTATTTAATTTAATTCTTGGACAGCTTTCTAGTTGGCCCCATAATAATTTTATTAAAATTGGTTCAGTAGTTAAGTTTATTACTCAAAATAAATGAAAAAAATGCTGTGATTCTCTATAATGTATTCTTCAACGTACTTGAAAAGTTACGTTACCCTGAAGAAGCCAAATTTACTACTGTATGTTAAATTTAATCCATTTACATTAAAGAATAATCCCTAACTGACTGATTATATTATTAGCTAGCAACATACAATTTCGAGGAATTCATTTAGGATCCCTAATGGGGTCAAATGGGGGTCCAAAGATTGAAACTTCTATATACATTTCACAGCTACTACCACTGTATGTTTGAACTACTGCAGTGAAATTTTTTTCCTAACAAAGACATCAGAAATGCATAACATAAGTCATATTATTACGACCGTGACCATTTTTAAGAGGTCAAACCTTGCCTTGCATTTTGAAGAGCATGGAATGCTTCCATGAATTCTTGGAATATATTGTGGTTTTAGAAACTAGATGTTGAGCAAGTAATAACGGATAAATATTTAGTCCGGACACCTAAAATAATTCATTAAAAGATTTCCTGATATTTAGTAATGGTAAATGTTATTCTTAAGGTGAAAAAAAAAAATAAAAAAAAAAAATGTTATAAACTTACACATGCACTTAATTCTTTTTTATGAGAGACTAGTAGCTATCACCCGCGGCGTTGCCCATGATTTAAAAAAAAATTATAGAAGTTTAAAACTTTGAACCCTCATTTGAACCTCTTAAGGATGATTTTTTTAAAAAAAACTTCATACAACCCTACACCCTATAATAGATATACAAATATGCCTTACCAATTTTGTGATTCTAGGTTTAGTGGTTTAAACTCTGCGCTGATTTCTAGCGAATATCAGTCAGTCAGTCAGGACAATGTTCATAGATTTATGATTTATTAACTACACAAATCATTCGGCTCACAAACATTTAATTACGTGTCAAGATTTTGTACTATTTACTTAACTAAAATTATCAAAAATACATTTTTGACTTCATCCCTAAACTAATTGTTGACGTCACTGGTGACAATGGGACTAGCTTATTCCTCGATTTAAGAATTTAAGTACAAAAACATCGTGGAAATGCAACCAGCTACCAGAAGATGAGAAAGAGCCAATAATTTTGTTACCGTGTTGGTTTATAATTTTTTTGCAATACTGTTGGTTTATATTTACTTAGGCAGGTTATTTTAGTTACAGTTTCATTTTGTAACTAAATGCATTATAAAGCAAAAAAGATCAAATGGTTAACAATTAAATACAAAATCCTATATAAACAAATCCGTCGCTCCCACCCGCATACTTCGCACTAAAGAACTGTGGCAAAAGACAGAATTTTCTTTCAAGTCTCTCTCCAATTTGCGTAACGATCTCCAAAGGTTGCACCATTCCATTTGCAGATCTATAAATATAAGCTTAGATCGAAATAGCTGAATCTGATAGATATTTCAAAAGTTGCAGGACAAAAGTTGCTGCTTATGATAATACCCGAAACCCCTTAGGAAGGCTCTAGGAGATTACCAATGGCGCTGTATAATTAAAGCGCTATCTTACTTATTTCGAGCACGCCTTCAGGCACAACTACGAACGCGACAATGCTAGGTATCGCGATCTAGTGATTTGGAGTAATGTCTCAATCTCAGGAATATTAAAATATATACGACATTATTATGAGCTATTAGTACGGTCACACGCGACGTTTCACGCGATATAAAACTATGCCCTCATTCAGGGGGTCACCCCTTAGGGTTTAATTACAAAAAATCTTTCTGAATATACCTGACAAATTTCATTTCTCTTAAGTACAGTGGTTAAGGCTCTGCGTTAATTGTGACCTGTCAGTCAGTAAGTAAACCTGACGCGCAAAAAATAATTACAAAACAATTTTACTCTCGTTCATCGAACTAGTTCAAGATTTGTGTCGCAATCATATGATGCGTATGTATGTGGGAGGAAAAAGTAAACGCATCTCTTTCCAAGTTATTGTATTTGGTTTCTGTTATACGTATTGTCACTTTGGATGACATCTAGCGATTGCTTAGCGCTTTAGCTCTGAGATAAAATGAAGAAAGGAAAAATAAAGACCCATAATTTTTATTATTTAGCTCGAACGTCTCTCTCTGAAGGCCATTCTAAGGCGTCAAGCAACTGTTCTAAGCTCCATTTCTTCATAGATCGAGGTCGTATCTTGTATCAAATCGTTGTTTTACAATACAAATTGGCTATTAACTCCCTCTGAGACGTGCCTGGTTGCAGGTACTATGCGTTTTAGTTCTGATGACATTGTGTACGTTGTTAGGAGACTAAATTGAAGGCCAAGGCGGTCAAACTTTGTATGTAGAATCCTAGTACAGTTTCGTTGCATAGCTGATACATAAATTTACTCTCTCAATTTGCTGACTCTATACATTATTATGTATATTTTTTTAATATGCTTGAATATAGGGCAAAGAATTAAAAAGTAAAATAGTGTAAAATGCTCGACAAGATGAATCAATCGAGCTCAATCTGGGTGGGATTATGTTGTCTTTATTACTACAGAGATACGTAGCCACCTTCCAGTCGCAGTCTAATCGCACATCATAAAATGGGTCTAAAGTAAACAATTAAAGTAAAGTATATATATTTCCAAATTTACTAAGTCTAATTCAGCTTATAAGATATAATTACAAACAACGGCACAGGTAAAATTAAATAAAAGATAATGAAATGTAATTAATTCAATTTGCTTAGAACATGCTTGCGGTATGAAGTACAAACGCATTACAAAATTAACGAATAATTATTATGTAACGGAAGACAAAAATCTGGGGTTTTGATTTCGAAAATAAGTTAACTGATGCACTCTTGCAACATTATTACAAATATTAAATTACACTTAAATTCTAATTCAAATATAAATTCATTGTACACCAAATGGATATAAACAAATAAAACAAAGAAACATTATATATAGATATCATAAATACATTGAGTGACTTTATCGCCCAAAGCTATTTCTTCCAGACAACTTTTCGGGAAATTCTCATCCCAAAGTGGTAGTCTCATCGTAAGACTTCATCATGATGAACAAAGTCTTAAACTTTTCGTTTGGTATGGATACAGACATACCTATTTTTTTAGAATCTTGTGTGTTGAAATAAACAACTTAATTCTTACTTACTACGTAATTACTAGTAGGTACTTACTTAATCATGAAATTAAATTTATTATTTGTTTTTTTGGAGTGGCTTGATATCTTCTTTATTTCAAAATGAAAACTTTAGCAGGGCAGACTAGCTACTAAAATAAAATTAACATAGGTAATTCTAGTTATTCATTCGTATTCAATTTCGACTTTCTAATTTAAATTTCAATCATCGATAAGAGCTGACACAAATTACGATACTTTATTCAATCAAAAACAAACTTTAAGCTTCAATCTTTCTTACAGTCAAACAAATCAACAAAATCTATTTTAATCCCTCACTAATAGAATCCTGTCTGAGCTTAACGATTCAATATTTCAATTTTAAATTATATTCATGAAAAAAGATTCCGGCGCATTTTTCAAAGCATTGTTTTCTCGAAGCAAAAACTGTACCTCGGAGGTAAATCCATCATTCTATAATCGATTGCCCGCGGAACGTTGAATTATTCTAGAGAATATAAGCTAGAAAAGCGCTTTAGAAACGATAGCGTTATTTACGCGAAGCTTCATGCGGTTTTCGAAAATGCTTTGTAGACTGGTATTAGTGCTGAAAGCGCTTAATCCTTTTGAAGCGGAGTTTGTGAGATGAGATGGAAATGTAGGTAGCTAAAATTATTTTCAATTAATTGCGTTTTAAATTTTCTCTACCGTATTTCATCAGCTGTGTAGTTAAAAGATAATTTAATTTTATTGGTATGTAAACGTTTTGCATTTATTCGAATAGTTATAAATTATTAAAAATATTGAACTTTGCCGCTTAAGCTTGACGCAGCAGCACTCATTATGCAAAAAAGTTCATAAATTTTATAATAACGCTCAAACTAGGTAAATTTAAGCGTTATTTAAAACTTATTAGAAACATTACTTATGAGTGCGAAGTTTTTAAGTACCTCTCTTTCTTGTTGATACGCATAGAGAAGCAATAAGTTTCGAATCACAATAGAAAACTTTATAACTGCAGCATCCCTTTCTATGGCAAAAGTTATATTACGTTGGCCTCTCGACGAATTTACTGGGAAGATGAGAAAGAGCCATTCCATCTAAGAAACTTCATCTCATAGAATGGCCACTCTATACAAGCGTACGAACAATATGAGCAAGTGTATGAGCATTACGAGACTTATTAATTTATAGTAGCGTGGCTTGCCTTCATATTTTATTCCATTTAATCTCATATCGACAGTATCGATGGTAAATTTATTCATTTGCTAGGCAATTATGGTGCCAAAACAAACATACAAAGGTTCTATTAAATATCTAGTATAAAGTATTATAAAATTAGGATATATCGACTGTGAATGAGAATGATTGTATATAATAAAATATTTTCGTGTTCTCTCTTTTCAGATATATATCTCCTTTATTTCTTTATCCATATTCAAATTATAAAACCCAGGTCTTTTCAAGTCACATATGAATCAGTTTCTTCTAGGCAACATTGCTACATCTGAGAATTGCCTGCCCAACTGCCCGTTCCCAGCGGAGGACCAGCACTGGCTACTGCATCAGCTACAGCTAGCATTTATGCTGAGTTGGGGTCAAACATGCTATCGTGGTCAGATTTAAAAGGTGACAAAATTTTATTGGACTATGATGTAAGAAAACGGCACCATTCCGTTCTACCAGTTTTTACAAATCCGCGATCGGAACTCGCTGTGGGATAGTAATTGACTTATTTGGAAACTTTTTTCATCTGTTCATTTGCAATAATGAAAAGGACACGGCGCGGGGTCTGTGGAAATTTTTCAGGTCAATTATGTGGCACGAACGGCAATACCCGTCAAAGTTTTTTGAACTTCACTATTGGTTTTTACCTCAGTTTTTCTTCCGAATTCCAAAAAAAGGGGGTACATAATTCGATCTGACTTTTTTTGGTCTTAAAGGGTGTGAGTTTCTTTAAATTTTAAATTTTATGAAAAAAACAAAAGATATATGTTTTTTAATTCAAAATAACTGGAAACAATGTACCGAGAAGCCTGCCCAACTTAAGTCGGCTATCACTATATTAGGTCGATTATTTTTTAAGAACAGGCTTCCGACCTACTATTTAAATGTCAAGGCCTTATGATAAGCAGTTGTCAGCGATATGTTTTTATACAAAGTGGTACGGACCACATCACTGATTTTTGATAAATCGAGTACTGTATAAATTTTGATCGCTAGCCACGTGTTTGCAGCTATTCTTATAATTGTAATACTCCAAGAGTTGACGTCAGGTATACTGTCGATTGAGACAGTTGTTATGTATTGAGTAAAAAATATGTATTATAAATTTTATAACATACCGCAAGTGTCATTATTAACAAAAACGAAATGACTATCTACAACCTTAAATAGATCTTAAGTGATAGGGTAGATATTAAGACCTCTTAAGATCTACAAATAATCTAAATGCTCTAATCCACCAACAGAGTTCAGCATACCCAGAATGCTAGCTGCATTATCACGCTGAATAGCAATGCTTATACGTTGGGCCAGATAAAAACCGGCATTCTGGTCACGCGTCGAATAGATGAGCTCCCAGTCCCCACGGTCCTAAAGTCTCGACTGCAAATGGGTCAAATATATAACCGCAAATGTAAATGTCAACCCATACCTTAAGAGATAAAGCAAGTCAGATACGCACAAGTTCTTATTCAAGTCTCAAAGCTGCGTTTTAATTTAGTAATATGAGCGTCGATTTGATATTCAGTAAGTCTATAATTAGCACCTTCTACTCCAGTGAGTGTGAGTATTAAGCATATCTCTTCACATATTATAAATGCGAACGTGTGTTTATTAGTTTGTTTCTTCATGTAAGGAGAAGTCCGTAGCAACTAAATGACGGTGACGACATAACTTGCGTAGCGACAGTCCTAGGTCCGGCGAGTGTCATAAGCTACTTTCCCGGAAAAGCAAACATAAAGCGGGCGTAGCTGAGAGTAAAGATAGTCTTTCATAATTGCTTAAAACTTTGTACTCACGACATATACTCGTAGTCGAATTGGTCGATCAGGGCTTCGAGCAAATTCGCGGTCCATCACACTTCATATACGTCATATTAATAAGGGTATTATTCTCAACTAGGTCAACATTATCCTTCTGGATTACTTATAGGTATTATTTTATCTTTTATTTCGTGTTTTGTGTGTCTATAATACATTTTAAGCAATCGACCATTTTTTTGAGATTGGTACTTTAACAATTAACAATTGTGCTTTAATGATTGGACAAACTTTTTACATGTGGATTGGTGTTATTAGATAAAGCAAGTTGTTTGCAATGGTGAGTATAGTGACCCATTTTTGGCTGCCTTCCCCTTTAACAATAAACATCTGTATTAGTTACAATGCAAAAAATATCTTGAAAAAAAAAACCATAAAGTATAAGTAAGCTCTTGCTTGTCACCATGTTGTTTTGCTCATAAAACTAGCAAAAATATGATCATAAATTCAACTTTGCCTATTCTATTATTCATTTATTAGCATTATAGTTCAATGGGCTTTCGAAGCTGATTTATTACCTGCTATTGTCGAAAAACAAGTTTGAAAAAACATTTCAATTTATATTGGACTATCTGCGTCCCATGGTGTTACTTGCGAAAATTTGACTATACCAAATGGACTTGTGAACACTTTGTGTTAACCCAGGACATAAGCTACCTTGGTGCCAAATTTCATAGAAATCCGTTCGGTAGGTTTTGCGTATGAGAATAAGAAATATACATATAATCTTTCGCGTTCATAATGTTAATAGGATTCAGTTTTGAAGCAATGTTTGACCCATTAAATTACTTAATACCAAAGACAAACTCAAAACGCTGTAACTTTCATATCTATCTTTTACCTATAGGTATATAAAAAAGAAAGCCCTGACCGACTGATATTCGCTAGAATTCAACGCAGAGATACTATTGATTGCAGAGGGATATTCATTCAGATCATACGTGGTGTCTAAGAAAGAATTTTATTAGAGCTATGTAATTTTATTGGAACAATAAAAAAAATCTAAACCTAGGCATGTAAATGGGTGCCAGCTAGTAGTATCATAATAAATGAATATAATTATTAATTTATTATTAAAATAATGAATTTTCAGTTTTCATGTTATTTTTTTGTAAAGGCTGTTTAATGTAAATTCTGATTTGTGCATGCACATATGAAGTAGTAATCCAGTGTCACAAAAAAATCTTCTTTATAAATTTTTTGTCCTACATTTTCTAATACACCATACTAAGACCAACATGGTAATCCAACCCAGCTCATCATACTTTCACCCTCTTTTCGAGGCGGAGGATCAAAATAATAGGAGTCATAATTATGCCAACCACTGCGGGTTTTATAGGCACCGTCCGCCCCAGCACGCTATAAAGTATAGCAAGCGAACGTTACATTATACTGGGAGGGAAATAGCCGGCCTGAGGTGATAGTTCAAACTCGGCGAGCAGCTCGATAATTATCAAAGCCGCTCTTGGTACATGCATTTTTGTTATCTTGGCAAGGAAAGAAGGTACGTATAATTCATAATATTGTAAGTAAAACGTACTGGTACTTCGGTCTACTATTGACCTTTCGACCAGGCACATATTTATGCAACTTTTAACAAACAGGTCATTGACCTTTTTGTTCATATTCAAAATTATGATTTTAGGTCGGATTCCGTATATCTCGGCCAAATATCATTATAAAATATGGAAACTTATGCCCGGGATTGCATAGAGCACTTTTTGTCCACGGGCTATACCATAGGACACAGATAGTATGCATTATTATTACCTCACATACTGTCTGCCTATTCAAACTTTTTAACATATGCATAATCTTAAAATATTACTTTATTCGCTATTTAACAATAACGGTTATTTTTTTAAATTTATGTCGACCTCTAGACAATGCCTTGTAATTTTTACGACCCGTTTTTACGTGACCCGATTTGTTTAATTTATGTCGTGGATCGAACACTATAATCACATTAGAATTATATCGGGAATTCGGCAATTATTTGATGTTTTTTTTAGTTAATTACATTGTGACCCAGTGTCAAAGTCTTCCTTAAAAAGTTTTTGATTAAAACAAACAAAGGATCAGGGCATACAAAGTTATCATGTTATACGTTCTATCGACGTTACTGAACAATTATAATGCCACTGCATTCTGCTATTCACAATTTGATAGCTGCAGTTAGTTGCATCGCTTACGTCATTTTGAAAACAAAGTACTCGAGGTCGTATCGAATGATATCAACATTTCCGTGTATACCCTAAAAAGAAGAGAAAGACAAAATCAAATTCTACTAGTTGAAGATGACATTACGACGCTCAATTTGAGGAGAAATTATTAACATCAATAACAAATAACATTTTTGTACCGTTTTTACAATGATATCATAATGCTCTAAAATAAATACCTTTAATCTATATAAGTGAGTGAGAGAGAGAGTGAAGTGAGTGGCAAGGGTAAGTTTATTCTCTAGGAATTAACGCAGAGCCTTAACCTGTAGGACCTACAGATATGAAATTTCAATGGTATACTTATTATAGAGTGTAGACGTGTACTAAAAAAAAATTTAGATTTTCAACCCCTAAG
This sequence comes from Ligdia adustata, assembly GCA_947049295.1. NCBI lineage: Eukaryota > Metazoa > Arthropoda > Insecta > Lepidoptera > Geometridae > Ligdia > Ligdia adustata. The sequence continues at coordinate 2,355,831 of OX346221.1, forward strand.
TCAAAAAGGAGGTTCAAAGTTTGAAACTTTTTTTAATTCCATTTTACGTCACGGGCAACGTCGCGAGTGACAGCTACTTACTAGTTTATTTATAAACTAAACGCGCCGAACTTTACTTTACATCGGAGGTTACTTATTCTACACTTAGACCAGCTGAGCCATGAAAGCTGCTATATAGCAAAACTTGAATATACTAGAAACACAAAATATCATCTAAATCATAAAATACTGAGCGCTGGTATAGTAGGTGCCACATAATTTTGCGACACAGTGTAAAAGCGAGTAAATCTCTCAGCTGTAAAAATTTATTGCTTAAACTATTTTATATTTTACGTTAGGTGAGTGACATGTCGCATTGTTTGATCTCTATTTGTAGTGTGTGGTAAATCGCTATTGCTTAATCGGTAAATCTGTGTATCATACTTAATTTGTTTTTTTTTTTTATTATTATTTTGATGTACACAGAGGCACTCTCACGACTAAGCCAAATCTATTTTGACGCTCACATAAAAATATAACAAACCGTTTAGGCTCTAGGGCGTGCCAAATAAATATACATACATACACTCCAAAAGTCCTTCTTTCGCAGTCTGGTTATTAACTATATACCTATGTGTATTAGTAAAATAGTGTTATTTGAATCTTCGTCTCCATTGGGTTTTGATTGTAATTACTCAAACTAATGCAACAGATGGCGCTAGTGAGCTGCGCAGTGTGACGTCATCCTGTCATAGCCGCCATTTTAAGATCCCGTATCACTTTAATTATAAATTGATTACCAAACTTGCAGGATATGAAATACTTAGGTACTTATTTTTCGTCCTCAAAAGAGAAAGGAGTTCTCAATTCATCGAAATCTTTTTTATGTATGTTTGCTAATTACTTAGAAATTGAATTTCATTTCTTGATTGATTGATGTTTTTTTTAATACTTCCCAGATGAATTTAATGACGAATGTTATCGAAAACATAAATCGTTCCTATAGTTTTGGTTTTAAAATTTTTATTTTCTTTACTTCTGTCCTTAATTAAATGATTATTTTCGAGCACAAAATGTAAACATTGGCGGGACACACGAAATATATTTTTTTGTGGCAAACACTGCCATCTGTTGAGAAAAATTAAAAGTTATATGACATTTCAATACACGCAGAAATAATTGGAGACTTTTAACATCACGGAATATCACACACAATCCTTATTAACTATGTCTAAAGTTGAAGTGTCCAATGACTAGTTATGTCCAGCAACTGGTATGTCACCCTACAGTAACCCAAACAATAATCGTATTTTAGTATATAAACCTATATAATTATTTTATAGCCACCTAACGAATCAATAATCACTTTCATTTTGTTTAAGAAGTCGAGTTGTCACGCTTACCTGATTGTTAGAAAGATCCAATTATATTTTGGTGCACATTCAGTGAACTTTACAGTGCATGACCTGTCATCGTTGAAGTCACGAACGACTCATTTCATCCCTGATAAAGTTCACCGAATGTGTATAGTTGGACCTTTCCAACTATCAGGTACGCGTGAAAACCCGTCTTCTTAAACAAAATGAATCAAACACACGCCAGTTTTCTACATAATAATCACCTTTTTAGAAGGTCTCATTGCATATACAATTACTCTCTACATAGTTTCCATAACAACACACAAGTCTATCTCCACCTCTTCGTAAGATCGATCCTAAGTTCTTGTTGTTATGTGGTTTAACTACGTGACTTTGATTCCTACCTATATTCATTTTAGCAAAATAATATAATCATTCTAATATGAAAATATTATGCTAACTTTCTCAAGTCTTGGTAGTAACTATCTTGTTTGCTTACCTTCGTTTAATTTCGTAGATGGTGTGAAATGAAGTTACCATAAGAGCTTTGGCACTCCGTTAGTAATGTTATTGGGCTTGAAATAATACTACATACATGCTATTATATAGTATGGCAATTTTATTTTTCATTATATTTCCTAAAGCTATCGGCTCAGCCCTAATGTCCAGGCTACTCGAGGCAGCTTTCAGCTGTATTGAACAGTAAATTCATTGTGATCTTTCTTAATGCCACCTACTTGCTTCTTATACAAGTCTTATAAAATTAAAGTCATTACCAACTTGTTAATCCACCTGCTACTTTTTTATTGTAGTTACATTTTATGATTCATATATCGAGTTCAACAATTTTATTCTCTACTTTCAAAAAACGCCGAAGAAAGCCAGCTAGAGCTCTTTTTCATAAACTTCAGTGACCTTTTTGGAACGTCCTTTTTCTACCGAATTATCAAGTCCTACCAATCTTGTTGGTCTTAATGTTCAAAAATTAGAACTACTAAGAGGTTCTGCGTAAGCCACTTGGTATTAGTGACTATGCCAAATTATAAGAAAACTACTCGGTTAGAAACATGTCCTACCCTAAATCAACATGCTCAAGTACTTATTCATTTCGAAGGCTGTTACAATACAAAAGGATCGCCGCGAGCTGTATTGCTCACATGTCCCATGTTTTATTCGCTGTTTTGTTTATTTTGACAGATGAAACGAGATAAAACAACCAAATTACTGCTACTACAAAATATACCTTAAATATACATGCGTTACTTTGTTTGTGATACGAGATTTTATGCTTTATTTTGAACGTTTGTTTGCGAAAGATTATTTTGTCAATTTCATGAAATAAAGTAAAGTCACTCTATAGTTTTTTTCTTCTGAGTAGTATAAGTACATAGGTGACGAATACTCCTTAAGTATTAAGTGAATTTTAATATTATTATCTTGGCGTTTATTAAGTCTTCGTGCTTACGGTAATTTAATGTTTCAGAGGTTACGTAAGCGACGATGGAGTTATGAGCTATAGCCGGCGAAAATAGAAATCAATATCTCAAAGAAGAAATCAATTGACAAATTAGCTTCATAGTTATCCCGACATTACCCTGTGTTAAAGCTTGTTAAACAATTCAATGATTAATTTAAGAAAAGATGTATGATAAAGAGTAGGTGCTGAGAAAGAACTATAATCATGAAAACAGAATTATTTTAAAAAATTTTTGGACAGTTTATTTTATAAGATAGAAAGAAAGATCTATCTTTTTATCTTATAGAATATTAATATGTATCAACGCTTTATTATAGACACACAAAACATAACAATGAAAAAATATAAATTTACATGTAGTGCAACAAGTGGCGGTCTTGTCGCTAAAAGCGATCTCTTCCAGGCAACCTATGGAATGAGACTTTTGATAAAAATATGTATTAATAACAGATGTTCTATCTGTTGGATGCAGTGACTGCGCTGCTACCAGCGCTGCAGCGGTAAAAGTGAAGCTTGATGGTGCTGTGGCCGATAAGGATTAACGTAAACAGTTACAAAAAACAACAATAATTAAATTGCATAATTAGCTTGAATATCATAAGTACCCGCCGGTCTTCAATCAAAGTCAGCTGTCCAAACATTACCTACAGTATAATTTGTAACCTCGAGAGATCCTATTGACTGCTTTTGAAAGGAATATAAGCCTCTTACAGTTTTTATTTCGCCTCTATAATGTACGAACTTGGCTTTTTGCCATTTCCTCTGAATAAAAAAAGTAGATAGTGAGTTTGCGAGATTCAAACTCTTAACAAATACGGTTTTACTTTATGAAAAGAAATTAATTATTGTGTAGTTATTTTATTAAACCTTTTTTCATGGAAAATTTTATAGAATATTTAATACATTTTTGTGATAAAGAATCACGTAGTAAAAAATATGTTCGAGTGCAGATAATTTTGCAATATAAAATATATGGTGATCATATATTTAATTATGTTAAATCATCATGCTTAATGAAGCTATAAAACCACCCGAAGAACCTTAAAAAGACTGTTAACATAATGTGCACAGGTCCATACAGAGCTTTAGTAATAAAGCTAAAAGATATTATAAAAAATAAACACCGAATTTAACAAACATCGAAAATATTTTTATACAAACAAGAAATAACACGAAGTCAACACCAACAATATCTCACAATATTTACTCTCAACAAGCCCCTAAAAGCGTCATGACAAAATATTAATATCACGATGACCCAATTCCCTCTAGAAAAACAAATTTCGTGGATCGGATGCCCATTTTAATTTTAATAAAATTCAGCATGCTCCCGCGCTGATATTTTAAGTCCATCAATAACGGTTCGAATTACGTAACACTCTAAAGAATAGCGGAACACTTTTTAGAGCGTCTGTAAAACAGTAAGGACGTATTTCCCACACACATAAAAAATGCGAAAGTGTGTTTGTTGTGGTGTTAGTTAGTCTTCCCTTAAGCAACTGAGTGACGGATCGAAATTCTTTTTTTAACATATATATGGTCTGCGATCCGGAGATAGTCGTAATTGTGACATAACGCGGGTAGAACCGCGGGCAATAGCTAGTTACATGTCTTTTTTCTACGTGAAAAATAAAACGGAGCTCTACTAGCTTTTGCCAGCCTAATTATCAATATTATTCGAAAAAATGTTTGTTCTACAATATGTTTGGTTTTATCCCTAGAGTCCCCCTTTTCCAACATGTATCGATAACGAGATCTATATAGATTGTGGTAGCTAACAGACGTAGCAATGATAAAAAAAACTCAAGCTTCACAAAAAAAAATGTGTTTTTCGGTAGAATTCAACTCAACACAAAGTTAAAAAATTAATAATTGTAACTGAAATTCAACAAAACGTTAACAAAAATTGCTTACTGATTATTAGGGAACGTGGGAACGTTAGTGTCGACCATAATCTTTTTTTTATAAATAAATACATGATTTTTTTTGTCTAGTTTACTAAAAAAAATTGTTAATTAATTAAGATATTTACACTGTATGTTATGTTGCAAATAGGAAAATAAGAAAATAACAATTCTTGACAGACTCGTGATACAAACCTGTTTTCTTGTAGGACTATGTTTCATTTGGGTAGAGAACACACAAACCTATTATGTAATATTTTAGTCCAACAGTTAATAATGAGAAAAATGGTCTTGTGGTATTAACAATTTGTTGGCGTAGGACTGGGACAACGTACCACGCAATTTGTACGACAATATCACTGTTAAATTATATAAATATTAACTAAGTAATAATAAAAAAACAGATGGTTAGTAATTTTATGATGACCTCGTTATGCATTTATGATAACCTCGTTATGCATTTATGATGACCTCGTTTATCGATACATGTTCGAAATGCTGAACTCTAGGGATCAAACCATACAAAACTTAGTTATGAAAGTGCACGGAAGGACATTTTTTAGGACAAATATTTTTTCGAATAATATTGATAATTATTTTGAGATTAAGCAAAAAAGAAACGGTTAGTAATACATTTTTGAGGATCATCAAATCGACATGTTTTATGCTTACTATCTCTGTTAGCTACCACAACCGAGAGTTATATACAGGATATATTTGTTCGTCTCATCAAAATCAAGCTGCTCACGGAAAATTAGATTGATAGTAATCAAAGTGCATAAATGTTCTAGGGATCCTGGACCTTATATAGTAATTATAATTTTGTATACCTTTTAATTTTATTAGTCCATACTGCTATTACGTCATTCTTAAACCGATCATTAATCGAGACTCCTTTCCCGTGGAAGTAATTCCTATTTTCAAAAGAAAATGAATTGTTTTGAAACAGAGTCGAACAATGCGCTGGACGCCCGAGCTCGAGTTGATTCTGTTTCACTTGATACCAAATTAATTACACTGTCATTTGTCTTTTTGCTATTTTACGAGAGAATTATCGGATTATTACGTGTTGTTGGAACTTTTTTCGAAATATAAATTTAACACAGACTGCACCCCGTGGTGTTTGGTTATCCCACGGTAACACTATTTTTCCGGGATGAAAAGTATCCTATTTGTCAATTCCAGGACATAAGATTTTGCGTGTAAGACTAATAAACATACATACAAAGTTTCGCGTTTATAATACTGTTAGGATATGTGACATAAAATTAAGACCTTGCATAATATTATGAAAAGCACTTTTAAATAAGTGATGCAACGGATACCGATTTGTGTCACCAATTTCTGTTTGGCTATCAATTTTGACATTAAGCTCTTCAAGAAATATGACAATCGACTTCAATTCGGCAGACACATTTTCAGGTATTCTGCTCCTTTACGAAGTCATTCAAAATACTTAAAAAACTGCATAATATAAATATTATATTATTAATTATAATTTTTCGGTATTTTCAATAAAAATATATCTTATACCGCCTACGATAACTTCAATATATTTGGTGTTAAGCTAAGTTTATTAGTCTACTCATACGCGGTGCGATATATTTAAAAGGCTTCTTTGTTTAAAAAAAATGTTTTTGGCCTAAAACATCAAAATTGGCACATTCTTTTTAAGAAATTCTAACTAGAATAGGGTAAAGTACAGATCTCACACAATTTTACACTTCTGCCTATCTTGCTTTAGCTAGGCATCTGAATATATCTAAAATGCAATTTCGATAATTTAATAAAGTTTCTCTCAAAACAAGACATATTTTAAAAACTTTCGCGTGTTTGTGTAAACCAATCTTTTAAACTATTTTATACTTTTATAGTGTAACCACATGTATATTACCAAATTTTTTAAAGATACTTCTATTTAAGTTTTATTTTCCATAATCGTAAAGTAAATTAAATTTAGCTTTGACGCAGACGCGCTCCTTAATAATTATCTAATAAATTTGCGATCTTTTGATTATGTAGATAATTGTGCCAAATACATGTAGGTAAGTATTAAATATATTGGTGTGTATACATATCTTATTTCCCGGGTAAATGAATCACTAACTGAGCTAACACATCAATCAATCAAGGGATAAAGGTCTTCTTAAGACACGTTATTTGATCTAGTTCTTGTCGTCACTGAGCTACTATAACTAGGTATAAAACTATGAGGCTTCCATAATGCATTGAGAGACATTTTTATAACCGTCTACAAAAAGAGGAGGTTCTCAATTCATCGCAATTTTTTTTTTAAGTGTTAACTGATTCTAACTACATCGATTTGAACAAGTTTTTGTTTAATAATTTCTAGTTAAAGTCGTATTTCATTTTTTTAAGGATTCATCATCATCAGCCACATTAACTCCTGAACATTAGCCTCCCACTTAGAACGCCATAACAAACGACAAGCTGCCAATTGTATCCACAGGTTGTTTGTGACTTTTACTATGTCGTCGGTTCACCTAGTAGGAGGCCTACCTACGCGGCGTCTTCTAGTTCGTCGTCACTATTTAAGAACCTTCAATAAACAACTTCAAGTAAATAACAAGCTGTTTAAAATTATTATGTGAGATAATAAACAATATCACGCACAAAGCCCAAAGCCCGTAGCACTTCCCGTAGCATTGTCGTATACCCTCTACGACTTCTTTACGAAAACAGTGAGCCTAGTTACGTAGAACGGCTACGAACCGTTATTTTTATAGACACTTGTGACTTTTGAGGCTTCAGCGACTCGACCTATAGTCCCAGTTGCCGGATTTATTATAATTAAAACTTTTCTTCCGGAAACTGGTCCGACCCATACTTTTTTCTTGTATTGGACGGTCAGACACAAAAATGCTTAAAATAGTGATTAATAAAAATTGTTTTATCCAGAAATTTGATTTACGAGTGTACTAAGCCGAAAGAGAGGCCATAATTTTGCAAATCCGAGAAAAAATATTGCGTCCTCTATAGAAGTCTCAAATAAGTCTATAACTCGACTACTATAGCTTTCCCGAAAGTATAAAACAAGAGTGGTACTAATTGCAATATTGCAAATGTTAGACTACATACTTTTTTTAAACATTATATTAAATAGTTTAAATATTGTTGCTGTAAGCAATGCCATTGTTTGTAAACTATAACAAATTTACAATTATAAAGCTCTAAAATCACGACAAAATATAAATCATAGATAAAATATCGTACATAAAAATTTGAGTCAATTTTGTAATTATCTTTTCTCTCCTAAAGAAAGTGTACTTATATTAGTTTCCTACACTCATATCGGTATTGAGAGTGGTACTTCCATAACAAATAAGTCATAATTCTGACAGGATAACTATATTTATTTTTTCCGAGTATGATTTACTTCCGATTGTCGTCCTAAAAGTCACTTTATCGTGGTATTATTGCAATACATCCGAGCATGTGGGATATGTGTCAACATATACCGTCCTAATGCTGAGCACGAGTCTCTTCTGAGTAGAAGTTTTGGCTCACCGGTCAAATTACGGGTCGGTTACTTCTTTCATCATCATTCGCCTCAAGATTTCCCTTCACCGTTGAAACAAGTGGTTATGTATTCTAATATAATTTCTAATATTACATGAGTGAAGAACGAAGTTTTCAGGTATTAAATTTCATTGCTAGCGTTAGTTAATTTTGTCATCTTTTGTCTTGTTTTGACGTGTGACGTTCTCCATCGGATAAAACACGACAAAAAGACGTTTAAAGTTAAGGCGCGTTTACTAAAAAAACGTAAATTATAAGATATATTTTATAAAAATATGAGTAGTTCTTTAAACTATTTTGAAGAATAGTATTTCCTAGTAAATATATTTTCGGGACAAAACATAAATAATGAAACAAAACACAAACGATCTCGTATATCATATAGGAAAAAAGATAGATAAATAAATACAAATAGATCTGCCAGTTTAACAGCTTTGGTAGATGCAGAATTAATTAGGGTGGTTTTGTCTTTACTGGGGAAAGGTTTTTATTATTTATATTTTTGGGTTAGATACGCTTTATATTTTGATTCTGGTACGATACTTGAGAATTAGCAAAGTTGGAATCTTCAGTCGATCAAAGAACTAGTTGTTTCGATATAAAAACCAAACTACTGAACCAATTTCGATAAAATGTAAATGCGATCAACTGGAAAGTATACACAAAAGATTTTTTGATATCAGTCGTCAGCGTTCAGGCTTATCTAAGAAATTGGGTAAGTCAATTTCTAAGACTATTAAAAACCCCTTTTTTGGTTTCGGTTATGTTACCGGCATCAACTTTTAAAAGTAAAGTAATAACTGTGTATCCTTACGGTAGTTTACACATATCTTTAAGCTTATTCACAGTTTATCACGTAAACTTTTCACATTAAATACCCATTAAACATACTTTAGAACGGCACTTTATAAGCAAGAATTGTAAATGCCTTACTTCAGGGCAATTCAAGAATAAATGAATGATTCTTTGTGTTTTCTTTTTAAAGTCATTTGAAACGACTTACTAGTCAAAATGAAACATTCAAGATCCAAAATGAATACATATGTATTTATAAAAACGCCTAAAATAACAGGTGTGCGTGCTCTATCTTATGCCACAACGTCGCTATACATTATACGAGTTGCCGTCGAACGCAAGCCTATTAAGATAAATATATAAATATTAAAAATAAAAATACTATATGTTCTCTGAAAAGCGTACTTTTCATTTTTTTTACAGCGTCAATAAGTATAACTAATCATTTCTATATTAAAAAAAACATACAACATCTTTCGACGAACATAAAAAAAAGAAAAAACATAGTTGTCTGTTGAAAAGAGGTTTTTAAAACCAAACAAAACTTTTCTTTTTAAAATTTATAAAAATAAATTGCAAACTTTCAAGACTCGATAATGAAGTCACTAACTTAGGTATCCTAAGCCAATTCTATAACCATTACTTAGGAGACACTTAACTTAACCCCTGTCCCTACTAACGACGTTAGCGAGGTCAAGTCAGCTAAGTTAGCTAAGTTGACCCTAAATTAGTCGAGATAAAGCCAGGCATCAATTTGTTTTCGATGAGGCATTTGGGTAATTTGTCTCTATAAATTATATTGGACAGTTGGTGGGAATTTGTTAGGTTAATCTAGGTGGCTGTTATTCGCAGATGAATTATTTCCGTGGACTTTCTTAGGAATTTATTTATACTTAATAAACGCGCCTTTATATTGAGCATTGTTGGTCTTACTTTGGTAGATGAGCTCTATCGGATAAAATGAGACACACGATGATCCTGTATAAAAGATGGTCCTGATGAATTGTTTTTTTTTTTATCCTGCACAGCTAGGCATTTGACCAAAACTTCACACGACCACGAAAGTCAGCGATACTGTAACCCTAGATGGAGCATGCCTAGTCTGGAATACACTGGCACTCAAGGAAGGCTGCCGGGAGGTGCTTGGCGACAGATTTTAGGGCTTGAGGGTGGTAGCTAGCCAGGTGAGCAATAGAAAACGCAATACCACCATGCAAGTGGCATGCATCATGCATGAATGTAACGCATTTATTAATATGACACTAATTTTATAGACGTCTGCAAAAATGGTAAGAGAGGCTTAAAGCCAAACTTGAGATCACTGATTCATATTCATAAGTCGAATTAAATACAACCTTCTTATTGGAAAAATAAAGCAAAATTATAACCTAACAATGGCAGTAAACAAATATATGCTGTGCGAGGCTGTGTGTGTGTGAAAGGGTGTGTGTATGTATGTGTGTAATGGTAGTACAAGAAATGTTTACGTACTTTTGAATTTAACTACATGTATGATAAAGCATGTGGTACTCAATCACACTTAGTTCCGGAGTCCGTCTTTGGGAGAATAATAAAACTTATTCGATACATTACGAATCCATGTCCAACATGAGCCTTGAAAGTTCAAAATTGACAAACCAAGTGGTACCTTAAACTAAGTCCTCCAACATCTGCCGAATTGAAAGCTTACCCGGCCTAGCTAAAGCCTACAATAATACCTACGATTTCGTCTGAAACTCTCGCTTTATTAAGTTCGTATTGACTGACCTTTACACCAGTTAATAGGTATTTGATGAGTTCAGGAGATCTAGCTGTTTTATTTCTTAGTATCTATATAATTTTATGTGTCTCGCTGTTGAGCACGCATCCTCTTAAAGTGGTGTAAAATAAATAGTTATCGGTAGGTGACTTTCTCCAACAATCACGTTTCCTCGCTCTGTTGTATGTAGGTATGGTTGTAAAAGTTTTTGCCGTGCTTTGCCGTTTTGTTTGACGATTTAAATAATATTTTATTATACGGTTTTTACAAAGATAAACGCGAGTTGTACACAATTAACATAGTTTTTTATAGTAATGTTAGAAAATATTAGATTTATGTTTAAAGTAATTATGCTACAAGATATACTGTGAATATTTCAGACTTAACTGATGTCGTTTTAATTAAATAACTGATGTCGTTTTAATTAAATAACTGATGTCGTTTTAATTAATTAAAAAAACGGCATAATGTTACGTGTGTTGTATGGAAACTCTCCACTTAGTATTTTTTGCCATAGACATTTTTACAAATGATTTATTTCGGTAGCTGCTAAGCTACAGAAATACTCGAACATCGAACTTGTAAAAGTATCAACTGTCTAGAATGTTTCTTGAGATACAACCTGGTGATAGATAGACGTACGCATAAACAGCGAAGCCTTAGTTATGGAATCTGTTTTTACTCTTTATGTACGGAACCCTAATAATGAACTTACAAATTAAAATGCAGATGAGCATAATATTTGTTGACAAGACACACTACAACTTATAAGTAGAACTTGCTAACAAAATCATGCGCTCAAATGAAAACCATATAAGTCTGCAATTACTGGTAGCTTGCTAGTACCTAATTTAAATGATTACACACGAAAATCTCTCGCTCGAAAAGTCCTACGAGTCACACAGATCACAGCTTCTCTGACCTTTTAACCCAACTAATTACATTAAGTTAGCAATGCCATTTAAATTTAAGAGCACATTTTTAACAAATATATAAAAGGCTGAGTAACTTCAAAGCCTTAATTATGGAGGCTGATTAAGCCACTCATCAACACTAAAGCGTCGGGCCTTAGTGTAACTGTTCGAAAGAAAAATGCAAGTTTTTATTATCATCACAAAAGCTAAGGAATTCATCACAAGAATGATTATACGGAGGCACTTTAATGAAAAGGAAACTTCGGCCCGGAGTCGCTAGAACGAACAAAAGATCAACTTTTACGAGATAATTGTGAAAAAATACTATGACTTTGAAATTATGTTGTTTTAGGGGAAAGTTTTATGTGAATTGGAGTAGAAATGGGAATAAGATCAGCTGTCTATATAAACTATTTAGAATCGCCAACATAAATTGTACTATTACCACATTATTATGACTCGAGATTATTTAATTTGAATATATATTAAGTATTATTTTCTAGATTAACTATTATTTCCTTCTCAAAAATTATCTGAATTTCGAGGCATCTTGTAAGTTTTGTAAGTTTGTAAGACATTGCACTATCCGCACCGAAAAAATTTACTCTACTCGTAGCAAGAACATTCGCCGTGAGTCGTGATATTTTCCTAGTGCAAGGCACACAAGCAAGTGTGACATATGAATGTTAAGATATACTCAAGCGTTATTGTATCAATATTAATAATAAGGTTATGTATTTTCTCTGGCATATAAAAAATATATGATTAAACTAGGCATTTGCAAATCCATAAGATCAACTATTTGAACCTTGGGCACTTGAATAAATTTTTAGCACAATCTATAGTGAAGTGTTTGAGGTTTCTTTCTGGTCTGTTATGGGTGCTCTCCAGTACCTAATACTTAACCTATTAAATTTTCCTCGATAGCTTCTGGGAAAAATCTGTTAGAGCGCCGAGTAGTATAGCTGAAGTGCAAATAAAATCATAATTTTGCGTTGTTTAGCTTTTGATTTTTTAAAGTAAATAAGTTTAAAGTTACCCCCGCAGATCGCCTCTTGTAAAACAAAAATACTGGCTTTGATGTGATGGGCTTGCACGGAAGAAAACAACTAAAAACATTCAGAAGTCTTGAAGAACATATCTGGTGTTTTTGGGTCACATGTATTGGGAGAAGACTATATCTCAGAACATTTTATAGTCAATTTAAACAGGATTTCAAAACAAAATCCGAAATGCCAATAATTTGTAGCGCAGGTCATTTCTGTGTGGGGAACTACCATATTCAACTATTATTTTTAACTCGATCACGGAAATGTTCGGTAAATTGTTAAAATTGCGAACTTATTAAACAAAATATATAATATTATTTTTTTCATATACATTTCATGGAAATTGTCATGACATAATAAAATGCTGCAAGCATCTTGAGAACTTTAAAATCTCGTAATCGACGATAGTTTTTGAAATGAACAAGACATATATTTAGTTATTATAATGTTCTATTTTATAGTAAGCTCTTTAAATAAGACGTTTTTATTTTTTTTAGTTTTGAAGTAGTATCATATGCTCGTATTATCCGCTAATTGGTCTTGATTGAATCTATCAAGCTAAAGTCACGGTACAACCTTAGTGATGCCGTGACTGACAGAAACGACTTAAGATGATACTCAAAACTTACACAAGAAATACCTCCTCCTTTTTGAAGTCTGTTAAAAAGTCAAGAAACAATCTGTACCGTGAATAAATAGTGATTTTATATATTTTCTTATAACAAGGAGAGTGCTTATCTCCTGCTGACACACGTTTCACAATGTATGCAGTTTTCAAAAGCATCATATCCAGTAGTACCCCCCAGTACGTTCGGACAACATGGCATTAAACGAAATCCGTTTATCTCGGGCGCCAGTCGCGGGCAGTCATGCGCGACATTGCCTCTCTCAAGTGCGGTATTAACCGCGATAAAAAAACAAGCGGTAAAATATATCGGCTACTGTTGAAACTGTGTGTGTTTTCGAAGAAGGACTGAATGAAGTAGAAGTAGGCTAGACTTCTTATTCACATGTGAACAATTTTGATACAAAACAGAAAGTGATTTACATTGCCTAATGATTTAACGTGGCAATGCAGTCAACACTCTAGAAACTTTCATTTCTAACAGGGGTATAAGCAAAAGAAAAAAAAAGTAGTAAACCTAGACAATAACAATTTGAACAAATCCTTTTAGATACCCGGATGTATAACGGTACAACCGTTTTAATAAGATTGTACCTACTAAACCCACGGTGGCCTGCCAGCTGCCTCAGCACCGGGATCTCCGAAGAACACACCGTTGGCCCTTGGCACGTGAATTTGCACCATCTACGATAGGTGAAAGACTCTCAACATTCTTATATACGTTTGAAGTATACAATAATTATTTATAATATTAGTTCTCTCCATCCAAAGGTTGCCTCAAAGAAACTGCTTTAAGCGATAAAGCCGCCCAGTGTAGTACCATTGAATAAATGAGTCTTGCTATATATTTTATTTTTGTTTGGTGTTCAATAAAGCTATATTTCTTCATTCATTTACTGATTTAATAATTAATGGAGTCAGGGGGTGGTGGTAAGAACCTCACCATTTAAACAAGAAATATTTCTCATTTTCTCACGCTGTCATCAAAACAAAGCGAGAATATACCAGATATTATTTTTGCAGTATCTTACTAACTATTAAATACTTACTTCGTAGTAAATTTATTTTATACATACCTAACAAATATTTACCTCTGTCCCTGTTTGCGGTCGACAGCGCCTACTTTGCGTCGTCAAGAGGAGAAAGAAACCTCAGTCAGTGCGTTAGCCTGCCACGAACTGCATTAAAAATAAATTCTTGGTCCCTGCAAAAATTATCTAAGCGTTTTCAATCACGTAAAAGCTCGTATAAACAAAACATATTTTATTTATATTTATTTTTGTACATCATTGGCAACAAGTACAAAAAATACACAGAAAAGCCGATCAAAACGCAGAGTTTATATTAATTCACTTAAACTTACCCATCTCCAAGAATTTCCTCTACTTATTACAGATCCTCTCAGCCCAAGATTATCAACTTACCTCGCTTATCTCAAGTCACCTCAGTACACCGACGTCCCAGCTATTCCAAGTATTGTCTTATTGTCTCGGTAAACATCGCGGTAGTTGGCAAATACTGCATTAACACAAACAATAGCTTCAGGCAGACCTATTTTGTTTTACCGCTACCGGTTTGTACCTCATTTAAGAATGGGATGTTAGCAGGAACATGCTTCAAGATTTTGTGAGACGTTTGGGTTATGTTTACAGGAACTTTCATGTTGTGTTATTTAAATTTCTTGCAAAGAAGAGATGGAATTTGTATGGTATTAGGATGAAAATTTTATATTTTAACAAGAATTCGCAGCGTAAACATGTTTATGCATATTTTAGTTATCAAAACTGAAGAGAATACTCATATGAAGTTGTTTGTACCTGAGGTAAACTTTAATAAAGTTATTATTACGATAGGATTGAATCCATATGAAGCCCAATAAGATGAGTCTTTCTTAGTATTGGGTAGGTACGCTGCAATTTGGTAGCAACTGGGAGCGTTTGGCAAATCAGAAACCTTAATCTCTTTATATTAAAAAAATGTAGAACGTCATTTGTCTGCCAATAGAACTGTAATGTCATGGAAAACTGTTTTTCTTGTTATTCAGTACAATGTACATATTACCTAACTGTTCTGTTTCGTTGTACCTAATTGCTCTGTAGAAATTCACTTGCCCATTAATAAAATAAATAAAACCACATTAGAGTAGATCGCGATTACACGTAAGTCATCGAGTCATTGTTGTGTTAAGAATTAATTAATTTAATTACTCAACAGTATCAAAAGCAGGTGATTTATTGATGAGAAGTCGCTTTCTCCTTTGAAGTTTGGATATTTTAAA
The DNA here is from genome assembly GCA_947049295.1 of Ligdia adustata. NCBI lineage: Eukaryota > Metazoa > Arthropoda > Insecta > Lepidoptera > Geometridae > Ligdia > Ligdia adustata. The sequence continues at coordinate 2,371,509 of OX346221.1, forward strand.
AGTTTGTAATATTTCAGAATTCAAGTCTTATATTGAGACAAGTATTCTTATAACAACGAAACTGAGTAATTAAATAATTTAGCAGCTATACGAAATTATAACACAATAGTTTTCAATCATATTTGATTGGCCGTTTGAACATTCAATTTCGTTGAGCAATATTTGCTTCAAAAAACAAATTATGGAGACGAAATTGAAATTGAACGATGTCAATGAAACTTGTATAGGGACAAAAAGTTATTGTTTGTAATAAAATTTATTTAGAATTAATTTCATCAATTTGCATGTCACTGAATTGAAAAGTCTACTTTTTTACTGAGTATTGATGTAAAAATTGGTAAAAATAAATTGGTAGTGATGTTAAAAAGTAATATGATATTTTAGTATGTCATGAATGAATGAATACAGCTTTGTTGCACTCTAAATATAAAAATAATGCACAAAATTATAAGCTTAATAGGCAATGGTAGTACGTAGGGCGGGCTAATCGCCCAAAGCGGTCATGTGTTTTTTTTTTGTACGAAAGCTATTCGATAAATTATAGGAGACATAAATATTAAATTAAACAAATATATCGTAATTCAATATTTATATTTAAAGGATAGCGTTAGCCATGAAATATTTTAACTGTCCATGTCAAACAAAGTTCTCGATTCATCTGATATTTTTGAATGTATTTTCACAATTTCTCAGAGAAATTGCTCCATTTTGGATATTTGCTTGAAATATTAGAAAGTATTACAACTATCTAGGTGGCCGTGGTGGCCCATATAATTTTTTAAATATTGTTTTTTTTTATCTCAACACAGCTAGACCACAAGCTCGCAAGACGGCGGAGGTCGGCGAATTAATCATCATCATCAGCCAGAAGACGACCACTGCTGATCATAGGCCTCCCCTTTAGAACGCCATCCCGAACGACAAGCTACCAATAGGTTACTTGTGACTTTTAGTATGACATATTATAAATTAATTATTATAATTATAACACTGATTTATTATAAATTAATTATGTATAAATATAAAATTGTTCTATAAGCAGATTTACAGAACTAGGCACTATCACTAGGAAGGCGTTGACGTTATAGGTATATTATGCAGTAACCTGTACAAAAGTCATACATACTTATTATCCACTAATTATATCACGCTACGTTGTGCAAAACGATTGTCGCACTACCAAACAAAAGCATGTTGAAAATTGTTCGCGTGTTTATTCATTAAATATTTTAAAATTAATTATGAAGTCGCTTGTTGCAGGGAGCTGAAGTGTTAACACTTTCATAATACGGACTCCTTGTTTGTTATTAACGAAAGCGAATTTATACACGATTGTGTGCAAAGTTGGCGAAGGACGAGATTTTCATTTTATCATTGTTATAAATAAGCTGTAGGATATTTTTGTTAAATGTTGATGACAAACGTGTTTCTGCAATTTTTTATAATTATTATAGAAGTCTTAAAATGCGAATTTAAATCGATTTAAAAATTCAATTTAATAATTAGCTTTTTAGTTAAAGTTACAGTTAGCAAAACTGTAACTGTAAATTTGCCAAATATTTTCTAAAAATCTTTGTATAATTGCCTGCTTAATTTCTTCAAAACTAGGACATAATCCATGGCACGATGAAACATAATTTCGTATCACGAAATTATTATACCTGAATTCTTGTGATATTTTATTCCATTTTATGTTGGATTTTCATATTATTCTCTTGGTTATTTTACTACCTAACTTTAAAAAATACGCTTATATATACGAAGCTCATTCTTTATTAGCTTACAAAAATCCTAAAAGTCTTTTACACGACAAATGTCGACTAGCTTTTTAAAACTCTATAACTCTTAAAGGCTTTTGACCCGTCTCTTAAAACACGGTTCTTTACTGTGTCTGTAGCATAAGCGATGGACTGGCTATTGACTAATATGGTTTCTGGCCCATTTGCATTTATAATATGAATATGAATATTTCAAATTATATACCTTGTAGCTGCTGAACTTATAACTCCATTTTTTTTTTGTTTGATCGAAAGACAAATTAGTCGAGAGTATTCCTTGCTATCTTGATGAACCTTTGGGATGGATCAGCTTGAGGCGTTGGAGTCAGTGGAAAAGCGTGCTATAAAAATTATAGGTAACTATGCCTTAGCCAAGCCTACGATCCAAAGCCTCGACCATCGTCGGAAAGCGGCAAGGTTATTATCGGATACATTTGGGAGAGTGTGCCATGGAATTACACAATTTGATTCCGCCATCCCCATTTCACCATCGGAGTAGTAAAGATACGGCCAGACGCCACCGGTACATGGTAGAGGTTCCCGAGGCTCGTACGAAACGCTTTGCATCTACTTTTACTGTTCGGATTGCTAGATTGTGGAACTCGCTGCCGGCTTCTCTATTTCCTAATAACTATAATCTGGGTCCTTTCAAGTCGCGAGTGAATTGGTTTCTTCTAGGCAAGCGTACCCCATCTTAGGCCGTATAGTAGCTTCACATCAGGAAAAATGCGACCAAACGCAGGCCTATAAAAAAAATTAACATCGGTTCTGAAAGGCCGCCGCGACAAAATTGAAGATTACATATTGTTTTACAACGACCTAGACATGAATATCAAGAAAGCAGAAAAGAAAGGTGTAGTAAAATATACCATAATAAATTTAAAAAAATCAAGGTAGTCGCCACCATAAAATGCCAAATTACATTTGTTTTATAATTTTGTGTCAGGGGATTAATAAAAAAAAAAAAATTACCTGTATACAATATAGCCTGTCTATAATCTTTGTAACATATAGTTCAATGGTCCAAAGGGCACCGTACCCAAATCAACATGCAAATCCCTTAGGTACAGTCATTATTGGTCACTCTAGAATCACGGGGTCACTTTACGAAATTAGCCAGTTACAGTTTGTCCTTGTGGACAATTTGGTCTCTGAAAATAGTTGGAATGGATTGTAACCTAATTTGATTAGAGGGGCATATCTCCCGATAGGGTAAATTTGCTACAGCGCCATTTACTGGCCAATTTCAATGAAGATGTATTCCACGTATATATTCCAAATATGGTGTGAATACACGGAATACATCATTTATCAATATTCCTAAATATCTAAAAAATCGGTAAAGTAGTTGTAGTTTTTTTTAATAAAGTCGCAAAAATTATTTTCGTCGCGAAATCGACAGTTTGCGGAACTACTAGTTTTATTTGGTTGGTAATAGTTAATATTAGGTCCTTACATATGAAATTGGCGTTTTGTCGTACTGGCCACTTTGATCTCAAATATCTCTTCTTTGGTTAGGGATTCCAATTTCAAATTTATACAGCTATTTATTCATACATTTGTATTTCGAAAACCGTAATTCATTTGTTTCGTCCTCGTTTGGTTTTTTCTTTGCGTCACGCAGTTTACAAAATGGAAAACTTGTAAGCAATTTCATATGTAAGGACCTAATATATAATATTAAATTTTTAGACATAAGACCAAACTTAGTTCTAAATACCCTACGTGTAACAAAAAATTTGGCAGGCAGAATTATATGCACAGCTTCAGGAAGGATTTGATGGATTTTATCTAAATATAGATAGTTCCCAATCTGCAGGCAAACTTTGAAAATAGGACAAAACTCTTCCATCAAGAATTGCAGTTGAAAGACGAAGATACTCCGAGTCGCGACACCACTATCTCAGGTCAGTTAGTTCAAGTTAAATTGATCAATTAAAGTTACTCGAACATCTTAAAGATAGCTTTCATAGTGCCAGCACTGGCAGCTCTGTTTTATTTTTAATCTACTCCACGATTTAAAGTGAGCACGTTTCTTTTTAGACGAAAGTGATTTTATTTAAAACCGGAACGTAGGTGGCAAGTCAGACAAGAGATCTCCGAAAGGAGTCTGGAATGGAAGGGCAGTTCGATAGTCTCTCTGGGTGACGGCTCAAGCTGAGGTTCGTGCCTCTAAGGCACCCTTGTACTTGGCTACCCTAAAACCAGAACTCGCGGCCCAGCCTTGCGCTTGCCAATCGTCCAGACAAGCTGTCCGAGGTCAATTTAGACAACAACTCAATTTTTTCTAAAAAAAAAGTCTTTGAAGTGTGATGGCCATGCATACACTAAAACGCTTTTCACACTTTCAATTTCTATTCTAATTTTTTAATGGCTGTCTTAACACGTACCAATCACATCACAATCACGACTAGGTGTCAGGAACAAAAGGTTCTGTCAATACTTTCAATCGCGGAAAGCATACTTTATGTATTGAAATGCGTATCGCAAATCAATTTAAACATAGCCTTCTATCTTGATTTAAAACTGTAGTAAAGCATCTTTGGTAATGTTTGTCATTAAAAAAACAATTGAAAAATTCAATATAACACGACTTCTCGCTCAACGGAAGTTCGTACACTCGGACACCGATAAAAATTAAAGACTATAATTACATGATATGTACTAAAATTAAAATAATAACTTTGTTATGCATAATAACATTATTGCCGCTGAAATTCACGGTTCATTTTATAAACGCCTGACAGACCGATAAAGGAAACAATGCCATGACATCCAACACTACCAACGCAAAATTAACAATTTATTTTGTAAATATTGCAGTTGTAGTAAAACGGTTCTTTCTGTTATTTTACATGTGTAAAATAAACTAATAATATATATGATTGGATTAACACAATCCAATTTTAATCTCGAAAAAATATAGATGATTTATAATAGTTTCGCTCTTGGTTCTATTACTCGTATTGACGTAAACAAAAAGACTAACAACGACAAAACTTAACTATAATTCTAATCAAAATTAAAGCGGCTTACCACTAGAAAGGATCATAAAGCGTGTAAAAAAATAATTGTAAATAAAATTATAGAGCAGTAAAAGTCATATAAAACTACTCGTATTTGTCTTATATATTCAGTAAGAGTTTGAGCGCTATATAAAAGAAGTGGCCCATATAACGTTCACTTCCCAGCATCTCAAAACATGACCTACTCAAATCTCTTCGGTCCCCAAATTAGAACCAAAGGTATGATTAGAAATTATTTCCCCCGACGCAGATTTCAATACAACTAGCAAGTCAGAGGGCCAGAGGTAATTATCTGTAACTACGGCAATGAGTTAATGGTTAACAACTCCAGGGCATCGAAGCCAATTAAACTGAAAATAATTCACACACGTCTCCAAAGTTTGCTAATGAAGTTTCAATGTCTCATTCTGAGGTTAGAAACTTTGGAAGTGCTTACGTTGGGGCTCACTTTGCTGTTTTATAATATAGTAAATTTTGACAGCTATCGAAAAGTATTAACCACATCCAACAGAAGTTGGCAAGTATTAGTAGCTCTGGAAGAAATTGGAGAATATTGTTTAAGAAGACGGGTGTTCACGCGTACCTGATTGTTGCCTGTGCTGCTAAGTTGGCAGTGCGAGACGTGTCATTGTTGAAGACGCAAATGACTCATTTCATCTCTGATGAAGTTCACAAATGTGAATTCTAAATAAAATGGTTGAATATTAATTTCTTTAGTTCTGTAATTAAAACTACGAGGATAACAACGTGTTAACAGTTCTATGTCACAGTCCATAGAACTAATGGAATACCTCATTAACGTGTTCATTTTACGTAACGATTGTAAGAGCATCTACGGAAATTATGAATGTCTCGGGCTTAAAAGGAACACCTATTACGTTCGAGACAATAGCTCAAAGTTTTCATAATTTTTTTTATTGAACATTTTCAATCTGCTTTCATAAAATACCAGCTAAAAGCTTCAAGTCAGGCGGATAGCTAACGACGGATATTAAGTAGGCCACTTAGAAATGCGAGCTACGATGAGTGATAAGTTCCGTACCAGATAGAAGATAAACTGTTTATTATTCATCTAAATACTTACATGATATGTACTCATATCGGTGAAAATGTTCTTTGCTTGCTATGAACAAAAACTTGCAACAGAATTTATTAATACCAAACCGAGCCGAGATATTAATATCTGTTTTGTTTAAGACTCCACGTTTTCGCATCTTCTAATTACTTTAATAGTTACATTACTCAAACCGTTTGCAGTTCTGTAAATATGAACTTTTTTTAGACTACGTCTATTTTTAAGTTACGACCAAAATGAAATCATTCAGAAAGTATTAACAAAGTTCTTAGCTATAGTCGAATAATAATTGATACGTTTTAGTAATACCAAGTTATACCGAAATTCTTGAGAATTCGCGCGTGATTCATCCATCAGAACGCTGCTTAAATATTAATGAATTGCCAGCGAGATGCGAACATTTTACTACCTAACATTTGAAAGCGTTGGCAGTACCTACACGTTAACTGAAACATACATTGTATGAAGAATTCACTCAAATTTTACGTTCCGTGAAGAGTCACAGCCACAGAGCTGTTACTAAAAGTTCCCACCTACTATACAAACGCGTTCCCAATTATGTTTATAGCTTTTTAGACTCCCAATGAAAACCGGCTGGGTGATATAAGCTTGTGGTATCTGTGTGTTTTTTTTGTTTGAAAGATGAATTAGTAAAGAGTGTTAGTAGCTGTGTTTGATGAAAATTTATCCAATGACCGGCCTACAAAATACTATAAATACTAATAAGAAAACTTTACACAACTCCCTCATATGTGTATCAAATAAACGGGCTTGACTCATAGATTGATTAATTTCAAATCCATGATGTCCGCTACAGCATAACAGATTTTCCTTTTTTTCGTATATTTTTTGTAATTTTACTGCCTAAATGACGATTGTAAACCAGCTTACCTCGACCATGCTGTACCTATTGTAGGATGTAACGCGACCATAGCTTTGTAATTAAGTTATAAAATGAACTAGTTATTCAGTGAACTATTCACATCGCGAACACGATATTGATTGCTATTTTACAAATTAAAACACGACAAGCTCATGACCAATTTATGTCAAATTAGGAGTCGTAATTAATGTTGTATTTTTGTGTCTATATTTGTACCAAATATAATTTAAAATCGGGCAATAGATGATGCCGTAGCAATTTCTATTTTTTGGAAGAAATACCTCTATCTACTTCTTTTTCAGTTAGAAATCAAACGATGACATATTAGATAATTAAGAAGTCCTGGGACACAACCTGAGGTGAAGAGGGCTACTGCAGACTAGCTCAAGGAAGCAATGCCTCTGGTATTGCCAACGAAGTTTTTATACCTTAATTACATTGGTATAATAAGATGCTATATACAAAATATTTAGTGTTTTTCCGCTTCGTCTAGATGTCAGCGTGAGAAATCGAAAGTAATGCTTTTGAGCGAGCGCTTGAAGAGTCAACATCTCCTGAGGATGCCTTGTGCTAAGGCGAAACACGTGTCGAGGAAGTCGGATACTGAAAAAAAGAGAAATAATAAGGTGAGGTGTGGCGGTGGTGAGGAGGAACCACACTATAAAAACAAAAATTTTTTTCGATTTCTCACGCTGACATCAAGTAACGCCTGACTCCATCAATTATCTACATTGGTATAAATAAAAACTTACTGTTTATGTAACACTGTTAAGATTGATTACTGAATCGTCCGTCATTCAGTAAACAATCCAATCCAAAATCTTTATAGTATGCAATCTGAACTATATAGATCTAAAAACGACTTTTCTTTTATTATAATAATAAAGCAATGAAACACCTGTAAATCACGCACAATTTATGCAGTGAATAAAATTGTTTTTGTCCAACGTCGAGAGACAAATTATTGTAGTCGAAAACGTACTTCGAAGTAAAACAGTTATTTAACTATCAAAAATCCTGCTTCATTAAAAAACACGGAAATTGGTGATTTAAAAAAAATTATCTAAAAAAGTTATAAATTTTATTTTCGAGTATTTTATGTATATTTTATTTTTGTTAAATTATTTTTAAATATTTTTAACGATAAATATCAAAACAATGGTAGAATTAGAGCCTTAATCACATTTTATGTAATGAAATTTGACTGTGTCTGGTACCACAATCAGCTATTTGCAAGTCCTTATTGTACCCTAAGATCAAATCGATATGTTTTCCTGTATAAAACCTGAAGCTTGCAAGCCATTTTCTTGGAGTTTATCTATACGACGATCAGATGTGAAAATAGAGGTGGAAATTTGTTAATTGACTCTTCAGAATGCATCTGCAAACTATATACCATGCTGCAAAGAAGAAATAGCGGCGAATTGGTTGTTACTAGACATTAGGAAATTTATCATCAATCCGTCGTGTTTAAGCGAATGCAGATAAGATTATTTCGTTGTCACTTCTGTCTTCTTAGGATGTTTCAGCGTTATAAAACACTTGAACTGTAACTCTTAGTAGTCCGGCAGGAAAAAACCTGAAGTTTTGACGAATTTTCCTTCCATGAGCTCTGTATTACAAGTGTCCAGCGGTAAAATGTGAATTAAATGAGCGAACATTTGACTCACATCGTCCTTGTACTACAATTTCTCAATAATACTATTGACAGTGAGACTTCTATACTTTAGTCTTTAACAATAATAACACAACGCCATAGTACCCCATATTGATAGTGTTCTTTATAAAGATCACTGATTTGGGACCGTCATAACAAGTAAGTACGAGCTATAAAATGAAAACTAATATTTTGTTTATGTCAAATACACACATGTGTCTTATAAATGCAAAAACAAAAATAGGAAAAAAACAAAAAATAATCTATATAAATACATATGAAAGTCCATGTCAAAAATAGTGCCAGTTTATCCAGTAGTATCACAAGATACGTTTATTTCAACTAAAAACAAATGACACACAGTGAGAGACACAATATTCACCTATAATCTGATAGTGATAAAATATATCAACCTGCTTTCATATGTGTGATTTTTTTTTTTTATTGTCTTAATCGTTTAAAGGAACGATAGCATCAAGTGGGTCAATATTGTTTTATCTAATAATATTTATTTATTTTAATTTTTACTCGAATGCCTCTTAGAAGGGTCAAGTGTGTGTTTGTAAATTTGTATATATGTATTGGGGAGGTGGGGTGCATTGATATAGGCGGCACATTCATATACTAGCCATATGTAATAATTGAACGAATGGATTTGAGTGGCGACAACTCTAAAACGTTTGAAAAATCTTCCGAATGCATCCATTGTAAATACTGTCTGTGTTTTGAGCACTCATATGTAAATTTTGACGCAATATGTGAAAGTATTTCGACGCTCTTCTATAACATGTAACGAGGACCTTTATATACGAAAGGTAAGTCAAGCTATCAATTATTACGATTTCTGTTAAGTTTACTTAAAATCAAGGTTTGTTATTTATGATAATTTGGATTTTGAAAAAAAATCGTATGGGGCACTTAGGTACAACAAAGTGCGGGGCACATTGATGTGTATCATTGTACCCCGTCTCAGTATCAAAGTTTCAAACCAAGATGACCTTTAATTATTATTTTTTACTTTAATATGATTTAGAGTATAATACTGACACACCAGAAAACGATAGACAACAGACTCTTCACGATGAAAAAGAAAGAAAATGAGAAAAAAAAATTAAGAAGATAAAAGTGAAAAAAAATTAATCTTCTAAAAATTTATTGGGAGTCACAGAAACTATAAGAAGATAAGAAAGAAGAAAGTATGACCTCGTTCGCCAGAATCAGATTAAAGTGAGACTGAGTTGAAGACAAAGCAAGCAACCAAGACAAGTTACTTTAGAGATTTTGTTTAACACCTTCCTTAGCCGTATTTTTTCGAAAGGCACAACTCTATACTCATCTAAGTATAGTTTTTCTTAACTTTAGTGCATAAAATGTGCAAAAATAGAAGAAAAATATTTATATTTATTTTTCAAGAAATATTAAGTTTGATAGTTTGACTGATTCATTATTTGAGACCGCCTAAAATTAATATTTGTTATAATAATTACATAGGTAACTTATATTATACGTCTGATTTTGATCTTATTAGAATATACAAGTAAAATCAATGCAAAACTGTTTCAATTTGACCATTTTCATATATTTTCCACCCTCTACGAAAGTACCCCAGGTGGTGTACCAAAGTACCCCACTAACGGGGCAGATTGGTACAAAATTCATTTATTATTAAACGTCAAATATTTATTTTCTTTGATAACTTGATCAATTTTAAACTATAAAATTATAATGTTAAAATCTTTAGCTACATGTATTATACAAAACAAATGAAAAATATTATGTTAATATATATATTATGGAACTTTAAATTTTTGAGCTTCAATCTGCCCCACGTTCCGCTTGTAGTTTTCCCCATTCGAGAATAACGTACATGTTAGGCTTGCTGTATATTTATAAACATTGAATTATACTAAGAATAAATCAGACAATAAGTTCAACGTTCTACTTAAACAAACGCCACATGGGGTCAGTCTGTTTGCAGATGTCAAGGTATTTCTCTCGGGATATCTAGTCATCGATGATAAGGGTCGGCTTTTAGGGCCCAATCAAAGTTTGTGGAGGTCTGTAGTCAACAGGCTTTGTCTTGAAAATAGAATATAAAGAAGTTAAAAAACCTTGAACTATTTTTCGACCCCTTTGTTAGTACACCCCAACACCCTCAAATTAATATACTCTTCAAACTTCATGACTCTAGATTCAACTCTTTAGGTTCTACGTATTGTGACCTGTCAGCAAACTGTCAGTCCGTCCTGAATGACAGTTTGACTGACAACTCCTATCTTACAGACTGACGGACTGCCCTGAGTGGCTGACTGACTGATATTTGCTAGGAATCAACGTAGAGCTTAAACCATTGAATCTTGAGATTTTAAATTTGGAGGGTGTATTAATAAATATGTGTAAAAAAAACAAATATTTAAAGTAATTCGGTTCATTCCCTCTTATTAATTCCCTCTCAGGGGTTCCTGAGAGGGTCAAATGAGGGTTCAACGTTCAGAAGTTTTAAGCTATTGCATAATTGTATTTCCTCTTAAGAATCTAAAGATCAATCTATCTTTGTCTATATCTAGACAAATTCTTTATTGCAGACACAAAAAATAAAATACGAATAAAAAATCTTTTAAGATGATTTGAATTGAATTCTGGTAAAGCCAAGTATAATAAAATTAACTTTTACATCAAATATCTACTGTGACGTAGAACTAGTTGTATCACGTAACGTAAAGGGCGAAAGGAGTAAAACAAGTACGATTTGTTAAGTAAAAGTTACATTTTGACTGTTCGCTCCTTAAACTTCGTCAAAACGAAACCAAAATTGCTGTCACTTCTTTCGCCACTAACTTTCCGCGATGAAACCATTCAACTGTTTTGCAAATTGTTCACGTCAATACAGACCCTACATCTCAATCAAACTCGCCGCTAAGTGTGTACGTATACTTTCTGTGATTGAGTAGGAGGAAGTAAAGTTTAATTTCGTATAACATGTGCGAGCCAAATTACTCAGATTCATCTTGGGAAGGCTTATTTCTGATGTTATGAACTTTGAAGGAGTTGACGCGTGAATAATGACTTTTTGTTTTTCATTTTACGCTCTTGAAGCGTGATTTTAGGCAGTTTCCATTGGAACTTGAATGTGAGGGTGACCTTGTTAACAAAAGGGATCATAGAAAGGGTTATTTATAAACCAACATACTTCGCATTTAATTCTGTAATAAATTACTATTATGATTCTTCTTCATAATTAAGTTTCTCCGTATCATCATGAGATAATCATTGGCTTTTGTAAGATTGCCAAGCCGTTTGTTATCCTTTACAGGTTAATTATACGGAGTTTAAATGAATGCATGAATGCACCTTTATTGCACACCAAACAAAAGGTAAAAAGAAACAGCAAGACAAATCTATACATTGGGAGTTTGTTTATCGTTTCAGTTCTTTAATCTTGTCATGGGTACTGAAAACTTGAGGTCTACAGCTCACAAGTCCACTATTATAATAAATACATATCAAATATATATAGACGAACTAAGCAATTAATTGCCCAACACCTTCCAGTAGTTAAGTGTACACATCCGTATTTCTCCACAAAAATTATCTTAAAAACAAACTGTCATTGCCATGGACATCTTAATTATACTGTATTGGTTATATACTTGCCTTGGATTCCGGAGTTCTCGACTTTGATATTTGAACACCCATATAAGCTAATCAAATACACCATTGATTAACTGATTATCATAGTGCGTTCATAGGTTCCGGTATTCTTACTTATATTTGCCTTCTCGCTAGTAGTAGCGAGAAGGCAAATATAACTAATTCTACTAACTATCTACTAACGCATACCTATAATTATAAGAACTATCCGAATTTGGGCCAACAACTCCTCATATTATTATAGCGGGCCCTGAACACTGTAAGTTTATGACATGCCAGTATCATATTCATCTTTAAAAACACTTATCGCTATACTATAGTTATTTTACCAACATTAAATACCTTGAAAAACTATACTCGCGTAAGGCTTACCTTAGAAACTCCCCGGCGTACAAGTATCGGATAACACGGCATCCCACTTACCAGGTGTCAGGCTTTTGTTCCCCAAATGGGATGTAGGAAGATAATCGCTATCTTAATAACATGGTACGGGGACGTTGTTATGTACGGCGTTCGGAAAAAGATAAGGTACTCGTATTTTGTTTCTAACTGGAGATAGAGTCTGCTAATTGAATTGAGTCATTATGATCGTTTTTGGCTAAAAATAAAACAGTGTTAGAGTAACGAAAAAATATGTTAGTTGGAATTAGAAGTTAGTAGTCAAATCTGGGGCCTATAATTGGCTAAAGTTAGAATTAAAGATGTGAAAACTACAGCAAAAGATGGTGTCAATATTTGACACCGTTTAAAGATTTTATCTTATCGCTAAAAGTGATCTCTTCAAACCAATCAACTTATAATATGGAGAGAACTATAGCATAATGACAGGAGAATTAATAACAAGAAATACCTTAAAATAGATGTTAATTTTTAAATATAATTATTAACAAAGCCACCGTTCAGAGTATACCTAGATAAAAAACCTACATATTGAGAACTTTCTGCTTTTATGAAGTAGGTTAGGAACATCTTATACACATATTATAGCTACACTGCAATGACTCTCATTATTCTGAACACCACGTTAATTGATACCAGCACAATCGGAATATCAATTCTATTTAAACATCAAAGCGGTATTTATGACCAGTGAATGCTAGATACATATCCAAGAGAAATAATATCTCTGGAAGAGAAGCCGAATTCGTGAAACAGTACTGAAGGCTCATTCATTAATATTTCTGTAATAGAAGTTTGGGATCATATTCGACTGATCATCGAAGTTAGACGACGTTCAGTCCGGTTAGCCTTGGATGAGTGACCGCGAAGTGGTATTGTAGACCATGTGCTATTGGCATTTAGATGATAGATCTTATTATTGGTTACTATTGTTAGGATAAGAATATAAGTTTTTGGAAGAAATCTAATATCACCCTCAAAAATCATCAAGCTTCGTCAAGAATTGTTGGAAGCTACGACCTGTAGGTACGCGAGTACGAAATTATTAAGAGCCATACAAATATAAAAGCATTCTAACTGACAGAGAAAAGAAAAACTTGCCAGACAATTCAAAGACACTGATCAATTTGCTTGCTTCGTCCTAATTGAACGCAATCAAACTTAACAACTTTCTTCATAAAATTAATAATGTTTTGGCTATACTCTCACAAGCCTCAATCTTTCTACCAAAAGTCCCGATTGTTTGTCTTAGGACAGTGATCGTAGGCCATATCAGAGACTTTTGGGCGGCTTTTAAAACTAACTTTAGCACAAACACACCAGATAACCTCGAGTGATTCTACTTTGACTTTTAGAAATAAAGCAACTAATGCCAAGCGTCCTATTTCATTTTAGTGTTCCAAATTGACTGTATTCTAAGGTTGCCTAAAAGAGATCGCTTTTAGCGAAGATAAGGGCGCCACTTGTAGCGCATTATTTTGTAAGAATTGTTCTCTTGTGTGTCTACAATAAAACATTGATCTATCATCTATCTGATATATAGTCTGATAATTAATTACAAGTCTCATACGAATGATGACGTTATGTCTCGTTATTTTTTATATATATTAATCCAAGACAACCTACTATATTACTACTTTCAAAAGTCTCTATTTTTCTACCAAACTCATTCCTGAATAAAAATCGCTGAAAATGCTTTACATTTATATCCCTCCAGTTAAACAAAAACAGGTAATTTATCAAAAAAACAAAGCCCTTAAATACCACTCCGGTAACACTCAAATCCCCAAAGAAAACCTTTTAAAAGTAAAACCTTTGAAACCGTGTGAGCTTGTTTCGGAACTCGCGAAAAGCTTATAAAAAAGTTAGCAATACCGATCTCATTAATGGAAATCTTATATTGTGGGGAGCTGGCGGGCATTGGAGTTCAGGTATTGAGAAAAGCTTGTCTAGTACAGACAAGGTTTTTTTTTTTAAATTAATGGATATAATTTTTAATTCAGTAAGAATGGTCCATATTGGATTGGGTGATCTGTACCCAATTAAAAAATAAAAAATTCTTAATAAAAAAAGTATATTTTGTTTTGGCCTGAACAATACAGGCCACCAACATCAGATAATTGCGCAAATGCTTGTCCTAATAAGACACATAAAATTACCACTTTATTTTCACAAGCAATATCACATTCGTAACATCCTTCGCGAAAACATATAGGTACATATTCGCAAAAACTAAACCATCGCCGTCCGTCGGCTCTCCTCCCACAAAACAACTGTGTCCCAAACTTTTCAATCACAAGGTAACATAGAACTTGGCTGTGGTTCTCAAAGTTGCCCTACTACCGGTAATAGAGGCAAGTTGCCAATTAGAACCGTGATCTGGTAGTTATTACTTTGAAATTGCGGTTTCGGAACACAGCGGCACGATCTCAGTTGGATTATGCAGAGTTTGTATCATTGGATTCAATTAGTTACTGCAGTTGAGAGGAACTGAAACTGTTATGTATGTTAAATATACTTGACTGTTTAGAGAGAACAAAGTTGTGCAAACCGTTTAACAGTTACAACTGAATAATTAGTTGGAACGATTAGAGATTTATCATAAAACTAGCTGACCCGGCGAACTTCGTACCGCCTAACAGTTATGTATAGTGTTTCTTACCGTAAAACTTTCACAAATATTTCAAAACCAAAATCAACAAAATCAGCACAGGCGTTCTCAAGTTTTAGCGAGACAAACGAACTGCAATTCATTTTTTATATATATGTCGGAAAACCATTATTTCTATCGACATCGTCATTAGTGGTTGCGGGTCTAGTGGGCGTCATGAGGGTAAAATGCGAGCACAAAACACAATAGTCACAGTTTCACTATTTTAATTTAGATTAAGACAATATTTCCCACACACACACACTATACACTATATTACATTTGTATTTTGACAATAACTCCGAACGAAATATGAAGGTAGGACCGAGCAGTGTGTTCAGGGCACCGATCTTACTTTAACCAACGATACGTTTTATTCTTTTACGCTTCCAACGATCCAGCTCGATCAGTGGCTATCTCTCAAATGTGTGGCGAAAAATATTTACCTCCCTAAAGTAAAGATGGCGCCTCGACCCCACTCGAGGCACGTGCTCTGCTCTAATTGATCGATGTTTAAAAAAACATATTCATAACATTCAATACATTGGTAAATATTATTTAGTTTTAGAAGATGTAACATGATTTGTTACATCTTCTAAAACTAAATAATATTAGATTATGAACTTTAAAAGAAATTAAAATGTAAACAAAAAACATTAAAAAAGCAATCAAGCAACAATTAACCCGACTCATAACTTCCTCCGACATATATAATAACTAATAATTAATATGAAGTTATTTTTGTTTGTTATGTATATCACAGTTTGCCTTAATTAAAGCAATAACGATTTCAGCTTTGAAATCAGTCGCAAGTGAGTTTCGGTGCGCTCTACTTTTCTAACGAGTTTAGTTTCTTCATACAATTTGCTTAGTTCAGCTTACTCCCTTTCAATTTGTGCCAAACTTGCGTTCTTTTGCACTGTTAACCACTTCTAACTTTACTCTTGAATAATTAATTAGCTTGAAGCATGGCACAGAGTGCATTCCGTTTTGTTTTATAGTTTTGAAATTTTGAAAGAAAAAGTTTAGCCAATTTCAGAGTAAAAATAACAATTACACAATACAATGCAAAAATAAAATTATTGGCGCTACAAAAATTATAATATCAGAGAATAAACAACAAAAACTGGATTTTTTTTTATTTTACGGTAAAAAATATTTATAATATAATATAAAAAAGAAATCTTATAGATTAGTTATTAAGCTAAAATACAGGATACAATAGTCAAAAAATTAATCACGTTTAAATCGGTCATAGTAGTTAAATTTAATGAAACTGATAATATATTTAACGAGATAATTTTTATATTAATATTTTTTGCGTATATTCTGTCACAGAATAATTAATTATGTACCTAAGCATATAAGGTTTCATTATATGTCTCTTTTCGCTATCTTTCTCAAGCGAAATCAAATCCATTCACAAAAAAAAACAAAGCCATCCAACCCAAACACCGGCAAAAATACAACGTAGCTAAATGGCTATAAACAAAAAGCCGCCTTCATAACAAAGGCTTTAATACACACAAAACACGGTATTTTCTTCCCATTTCAGTAAAAGACTTAGAAAAAAAGCAACCGGCATCGCCTCTGGAATCCAATAAGCTTCGAGGCGACATTAAAATATTGAAAGGAGACGAAAACTTTTCTAATAAAAAACCGTTCCATTTGTTAAAATGAAAAACGAGGCTGTGAGTGTAGGATACGTAACTGAGTTGCAAGGTTCTGCAAACTGGAATAGGATACGGACGTCAGGATATTTAACGTCTTATTTACCAAAATATTAGTATAACTAACTATTGTTATTATTCAGACAAACAGCACAAACGGCAAAAATATGCTAGCCTCGGTAGAGGTATTTGAGCCATTTGGAGTCGAGACTTCAGGGCCGTGGGGACCGGAAGCTCATCTAATTTTCCAAAACTTATCGGAGCGTTTGATTGATTCGACGCGTGACCAGAATGCTGGTTTTTATTCAGCGTGGTAATGCGGCTAGCAATCGGGGCACGCTGCTCTCTGGTGGTGCGTTGAAGCATTTGGATTATCTGTAGATCTTAAATGGTATATAGGTAATCTATCTGCAATTATTTTTTATGTTTATAAAGACACTAACCACGAAAAGAAAAAAAACTAACTAATGAAACCTACTTAAAAATCGGCCAAGTGCGCCGCGTTCGCTCAAACGCACGTAGATTTATTTGGGATGAAATTTAATGACCACCAAAAAAACAATCGATGCCCTAAACAGCCTCATCCAAAAAAAATGATATGTACAAATAAATGAAACCTGTTTATTATTCAGATATATGATTAGTCAAACGGGCTATTTAAGCCATGCCTGCACTACAAACACTTTTCATAACCCAAAAACGCCACGCGTGCACCAAATTTTAACTAGCAAAGTTTTATGACACTCCGAATACTATGCGCAACAAGGTCCGCAGTAGGTTCAGGTTATTTTTTTATGACATTCTGAATACTTTGTAACAGATTTGGATGAAATTTTTGAATAAAATGTGAGTACATGTTTGGTGCATGCGTGGCTTTTTAGCTCAGCGATTATTTTGAAGATATTTTCCTTTTTTAGTTAAGCTAACTTTAGGTTTATTGGTGATTGCTTAAACCTTAGTATTTTCAGTATTTGTTGTTAAAGCGACTATAAATTTATCAGATATTTTTTTTATTCACAGATGAAACTACTGTACGATACTGCACCACGACCGCACCGCCCTAGACCAGCCATATAAATAAAAAAGTTCTTTTCCTTAAATTTGTCTAGGCGTCATGTCGTAAGAATCCGATGTTTTCGAAACCTCCTCTTTTTAAGTCGAAAAGACCGAAGGTCAGTTTTTGTACTGTTTATTACGGATAAGTTACATAACATTGTCTTCATGTATTTGTTAAGGTAGTTCGGCAAACTTGGGTTTTCATACATTTTATTATCATAATTCTAGGCTAAACCTATGAACTATACATATTACTACACATCACTATACATATATCTCGTTTTTATCTTTTTTATTGGTACACCACCGACGTTACTATTGGCAGTTACTCTGGTCCATCCAAAGGTTGCCTGGAAGAAATCGCTTTAGGCGATAAGGCCACCCAATGTGATACCAATGTTTTGTTTATGATATATTTGTTGTATATATTTTTCTTGGTGTGCAATAAAGATATTTGTAGCATATATTAGTACACAATAGTGGGTATTTTTGTTTTATAAAGGGAAGTTTAAGCTACGGCGCAAATTACCAGCGGATTTTATTATATAGATTTACAGAAAATCAGTCAAATATTAATAATTCTTTTAAATAAGTCTGTCAAATGTTAAAAGCTCCTGGTTAAACAAGAATACCTACTGAATATAACTAAAATCGGTACAGAGGTTGATAAGAAAATCAGAAAATTTACGTATGCAAAGAAAAAAGTTAAAAAAAAGTTACTATCCTAACCAGGGCCCTTATTCTCTATAAACGTTTAAACACGTAACGAGGCAGCGTAATTAAGGGTGTGTAGAATTTACGTGGAACAGTATTCCCTAAACCAATATCAAAACTTTATATCGTGAAGTGGTACAGAACACGCTCGTTTTGCATCATCAGAATCACGCGTTGCATTATCATAGCTCAACGCTATGATAATGCAACGCGTCACACGTTTTCAGCAGGAAATCTCGTTTTTAGTTAGAGAATAAGGGCCCAGCTAACTTTTAATTGTGGGGTATAAGAGTAAAGGTTCTTATAGCAAAACTATTAGTGTCAAGCAGTTGTAACACGAAGATGAAACCACAGTTTATAGGAGCTGTGTGTTAAAACACAACCCCTTCTTATAGGAGACCCATATACGATATCGATTACCCACATCACTAAACTATACATAATAATATACTTGTACGTGTTATAAACTTCCTGTCTCCTATAACATTCATTCTACATTTTCAGTCGATTAGTCATTAAAAAGCAAACATACTTTTAAACAATTATTTACCATTGAATATTTAATACATTAAATACAGTGAATATTTGTACAATTATAATGCTAGCAATATAAGTCGGTAAACCACTTGCCTTATAAGCGAAACGGTGTAGGTTCAATTCCAGGTTCAAGCTTGAGAGCTCTGAGTTTTTCACTCAGATGCATAATGTTATGTTTAGTATATTGTCTTCTGTATGAGACAGAGACGTTTAGCATGTGTACAGACCTTAATAGTTAACAATTTACTTGTGTATGCTTTACTCCAAGTAACATTTCTGTTGCTGTACAACACAGGCTACCAGGCGACCTAGTGTGGAGCACAGTCTCAAAAAGGTATTTTTTCAATATTCATTACTATTTTATACTGTATATGTACATACCAAACAGAATATTATGCCATAAAAGACTGTTTTACTTATTACTTTTTTCTCTTATATCTTTGAGGAGAAACAAGGGGACATCAGAAGGACCTAAGAGAGAGGGGACTTTTATACCTTACATTCACATTAGTTATGCTATTGTTTATACTGTATTGTAATTTTTTTCTACTTTATATATATTTTTCTTTTTTTGGCATATTTTGATCCCTTGCGTTTTTTTATAGTATTGTTTTTTTTGGTACAGAACTTAAATTCTAAAACAATATTAATAGATTAATTTACATATTATGTTGGTAATATATATATTCTATATAACTTATTTATCATATACTTATATATCAATTATCATATTCTACATAACTCATATTATATATACATTTTCTTTTTTGGCAAGTACCTTTACTAACATTAACAAAATGACTAACTACGACAACAAAAAATGATAGCAGAAAAATTACCTACAGACCATTTAAGATCTACAGATAATCTAAATAATAATAATAATTTTTCTTTTTAGCACTAATTTTACTATTTTTGTACAACTAATAAAATCAACTACCACATGTTTTAAAACGATAAGGAAATGGTTAGTAAAGTGGAATAAGGTTAATAAGCTTTCAAAGATAAATGAAGACCCAAAAATAAGCCCTCACCCCCTTTAAAAACTCGTGCCCAGTAGTACATCACCCAAAACCTATGTCCTAAGATGGGTAAATAATAAAGAAAATAAAACGGAAATTTCCACGAAGTCCAATGTAAAATAAACAATCATCTAAAAATATATGTAGTTCATATATAACAGTCTAAAATATGTTGGAAGTGTCTACATACAAACTGCGCTTAAGCAGTGACGATAACCCCAGCGAAGGTCATCTTAGTGATGCAATTTCTTAAATAGATATTTACTGTCAGTAGAAACAATCTGTCTGTTGGTTTGTTGCTGCAAAATGAGAAGTAAATTGTGTTGTCTATGCGATCCATTATTGAAGGCTGGAATTTACTAGGCCAAACGTATAAGTAATTGTTGTCCGCTGACAACAGTATTTTTAAAGGCGGCGGCACTGCTCAGGTCATAGTTTATTTTTTATATTTTTACATTATTTTTACAATGATGCTTATGTTTTTATCCGACTGCGAAAGAAGGAGAATGTTTTTCAAGTGTTGTTATGTATATTTCTTTGGCACGCTCTAGAGTTTAAACGGCTTGTCGTATTTTTGTGTGAGTGGTGTCAATAGATTTGTCTTCACCAGCAGATGGTTGTAGGTTATACTAGCTGCATCCCGCGTCTTCCCTTGTTGAGTTAAGTGGGTCTAAAGTTCTTGCAGTCGGGTTTTTTGGAGTTTTTTTGTTGCTATAAAAAATGAAATGATCTTCGGATTACAAAAATTACTTCTACATTTATGAAAAACATTATTTTCCTTTAGTTTTCGCGTACAGCTGTTAGTTCTTCAATGCTGCGTCTAAGAAAGTTTAACATTATTGTGGGAAATAAAATGACAATAATAAGTAGTAATACAAAACACTTGGGAAAAAACTGTGCCTGAGGTTGAATTCAGTTTTCATTCTGTGTTAAAGATAAAGTGGAATTTGAAGGTCTTTTGAAGACAATGTGTAACAGAAAGGTAGGTATTTAAAGTTATTGCATCCTCCATACAACTTGACTGATCACGTGACCAATTCTTGTATGGAGAACTGTATGTGTTCTTTTCGAAAGTAGCAAAATTATCTTTTAAACTGGGTTTGCCTTGATTGGTAGACTAACACCCTTAAGCATTGTCAAAACTTTCTGTTACAACTATTATACTCAATAAATTTCAATGTTATTTTGTTTTCCACGACTAAATAAAGTTCAACGCACAGTAACTTACCTAGATGTGAAGCAGTAGTACGTCACGATGTAAAGAGGAATAGAATTGCAAGTAAAACCGTTGGCGCAGCTAGTCTAGTATTTTTTTTATCGTCTGTTATCCACTGGTGCCAATAAACTTAAAAAACCTTGAACTACCAAACATTAGGTATGTCTGTCTACGTCAGATCATGTCGGCCACAACATATTTCGGCGTGCACCTATAACGAACATTTCGGTGTGACCATTGTTGGGCTAAAATAGCCAAAATAAGAAACTATATTATTCTACTATACGACTTGTTATACACATTGTATCTGTTAGGGCAAGTGTCTTTATAACCAATTACGAAAAGACTAACTACAACAGAAAAATAAATAGCAGATAAGATTGCTTATCTACAGATAATCCAAATGCTCCAACCCACCTCCAAAGGACAGGGTGCCGAAAGCTGCGTAAACGAGTATATTTTGCATAAATCTGCTTAAATTATACTTATTGATATTTTCAATATACCTATAAATTTTATTGTAATATGGGTAAATATTCAACTATAAATAAATTTGAATAATAACGTAGTATAAAGGGTTCCTAAACAAAGTAGCGTCAAAACAGTGCGTTTTGTAAATCACTCGTAATTTTGTGATACAATAAATAAATTAAATAGCTCTGATAAAGATTGCTACTTTTATGACATCACTCTGGTCACACTTCGCCTGTCTCGCAGTTGCGACTCTATTTTTGAGCGCATCGTCTGCATCGTCTGCGACTAAATTTTGGGTATTTTTATTACGAAAATTATATATTAAAAAAAAACTGTGCCTGAGGTTGAATTTACATTTACTGTGTTAAAGAGAAAGTGGATTTTGAAGGTAATATTCTTTTGATTACATTGTTATTTAATATACCTATCATTTAAAACGATTATAATCCTCTTCTTTTTATTTGACGACTACGCCGTCTATCTGACAGGGGCCTAACAGGGTGGACCGCCATACCCGGTAACATTCATGATGCACTAATTTATTATACCTATTCTACGGTCTACATTTAGAAGTTGCTGTTATGTTAATGTTTTTTTTTAGCGTCTGTGTTTGATATCATTATTCTACTACGCTCCCGATAGAATCCAATGAAAATTAGGCGCTTGTTTGTAGGTTTTGAAATGTGCATTGTTTTGATGTCGTTCAAAAGATTTTGTAATAAAAAATTATGGCTATAGGAGTTTATTAAAGGTTTTGATATAATTCAATTTGGGTTAGTTTGATATGCCTTATTAAATGTTATGTATCCAATTGTGATATCATTGGCAAATGTGACAAAAGTAAAATCAAAATAAGAATAATCGTGAATGCGATTGTGGCAAAAAGTTTTTTTTAAATAATTTATAACTATTTACAGATGGAATATCGAATAGATCAACGGTACGATTACTACGTGGTTGATTTTCTGGAGCAACCTTACGAAGATATTAATACACTTGTTTGTGTACCGTATTCTTGGATAACATTTAAAAGAAAAACAGATCGCAGAGTAAATGTCGCATATCCAGCTGAAAAATTGGCCAACATAGAAAAAAAAGTCCGAAGCAAAAAAGCTTTTAAGAAGGAGTGGAATCATTACTTAGCTAACATTAAATATGGCACTGGTGAGCACAATATTTTTTTTGTTAAAATATATAGTTGTTAAAATATATAGATGTTAAACTTTTTTTAATAATATTCTTCCAACGGATTAGAAAAATATCCCTGTTACACAAGTAAATATGACTTGGTTAAATATCGAACCTCCAATTTATATCGTGTGCAATTCAGTAACAAATATATATTTTTTTCAGATTCTTTTAAGAGTGCCGTGCAGTATATTGATGATAGGAATATTAATCGACCTGAAAATAGTATATCTTCAGACAATTTAAGTAAGTCATGAATAATCATAAAATATATTGAAATAACTGGTTTGTTTAGATACTAATAAATAATAAATTATTATATTACAGATTCTGTCGGGAATAAAGTTCCACCACTGATCCTTTCTCTTACTGATCCAGCAAGACCGTGTCTTAAAAGGCCACCGCCACTGACATCTGAAAAAGAAGACATTCAAAGACTGACAAAAATAATTAAAAGTGCAACTAAACTTTATACTACTTCTAAAAATATATCATCTAATAAGTTTATTTTTGCAAATTTAGGTATTGATCATGAAAATACTTTCAATTTAAACATAGCTGATCAAAGCTCTAAAGCAAAGCCCCACATTACTTTACATGATGAAGAAAGTTCTTCAAGCTCATTAACGTACTCGTCTGAACAATCAAATGATGGCTCCAATCCCCACAAACATTGGGACAATCAAATAGATGTACCACTTTTTCAAGACCCCTCTCATCACGATATCTTTGTTCACAATCCACTTGTTCAAAAATCATCTGAAACAAATACAATCGGAAAAATTGATGGTATTAAAGATAATATAAATCAAAATATTGAACATTCAAATCAATCTCAACAACCACACATTTCACATAATGATGTTCGGATGGATCATAGAAAGAAAACCAAATCCGATAGTGTGAAGAAAAACACAAATCGTAATATTACACAAAATACACAGAATTACACGAAAAAAAGTAATATTGAAGAATATGATCAAACTTTGACTAAAAGGTTTGCAAATATTCTTGATGAGTTAGAAGAATCACTTTCCCAAACGTCTGTAATCATAAAACAATGTCAAGAAAAAGATAATGATTTCAAATCATTCATGAATAAATTGATTAATGAAATACCAGAGTTACAACCGTTAACAACCGACGCAGCTGCTTCTACGTCAAAAAGTACATTATCAGAAAATAAGGAAAAGGATAAAAATAAACAAACGGCAAATAAAATCGAAAGTAAGCAGAAAATAATTAGTAAAACAGTTACACTCAATGAAAATATTGAACACGAGAATAACGATGATAACGACAATAGTCATCAAACTACGACAAAAAGACGTGGCTCGAAGCTTTCCTTTAAATTACCTCAGGAATACGATGCGAAGGATTCTAGATGGACATTAAAGCATAAGAAATCTTCGCCAGGGATAATTGAACTTATACCTCACAGTCGCATATATGTTAATCAAAACCACTTGGATACATGTAAACGAGTGGCAAAAGATTATAAGTCATTTGCACGAATGCTGCTAGTGGAAATATTTAGTCAGAAAGCGTTGAGCGTATGCTCATGGACTGGTGCTAAGGCTAATGCATTTGCGTTGAGCGACAGCGATGTAAGACCTGGTCTTGACGAAACTGCAAGGGAGGCTTTAGTCATTTATGTTGCAGATCACGGAAAAGAGAAAGAATGGGGACCATTTGATCACTATTCCGTTGTAAATAGCCTTCGTAGTAAAATTCAGGAAATCAGGTCTAAACATGGCTTACGGAAATGAGGAAGCTTTTGCCAAATTTACTTGAATAAACGCTATATATTTTGGTGTAGAGTTTATACTTATGTGGTCATTTATTGTCATTATTTTTTGTAAACTTCGATTAGTGTGTCATTATTAGAAATATTACTAAATACTAAAAAGAACATAATGCAGATATTCCATATGATATAAGAAAATTTTAGAAACATTACCTTTACTAAATTAATTTTGTGCAGTTTGTGTTTAGATTGCATAGTGATTTATAAATTGCGTTCTAAAAAACTTTAACAAATTAGATATCGTATTCTGGTCATGTAGTTTTGAATATTTTGTATGGAAATAGTAGATTATAATTTCACTTTAGTGACTACTTACAATAGATTATATATACGTATGTCTATGTACTTAGGCTGGGAGCTAGAGAACTATTATTTTAATCAGAAACAACTTTAATGACCTAGTCTCAGGTACCATTCATAACTTTGATTTTCTTATATAAGTTTGTACTTTTGTTAGTTATATATTTTGAAACTCTCGTAACATTATAATATATACAAAATGTATTACAAAAAAAAACAGTAACTTAAAATATTTGAATTTTGTGACTTAATCTTGATTGTACTATTTGCTCATATAAATTGTTATTTGTAAAAGCACTAGATAAATATGACAACTCTATTTAATAATATGTACCTACACGGGTAATGCATTTACGTAAGGGGTTTTTTCTTGCTTGTATAACGTAGTATAAAATGAGCATTTACCTATATAAATAACATGTGTAAAATCATTTAAAATACTTTATACTCTAAGTTTACATTTGAGCTAGAACTAAAAAAAACTAATATCTCAATTAAGTGCGCTTCCTTAGATTTTAAATTAAATGGATTTTGACATGTTATCATTTGAAATGTACTGCTTTTTAAAATAAACGAATATGTAACGCTGATGCATTTTTTTTACACGAAGCAGCCATAGAGATAGATTGAAAATATTTACATCATAATTATTTCCATAGGAAAACTGAGTGACTAACCTCAATCACTTTGTTTTATCATACGGGTTTTGAAATGTACCTAGATCGATGAAAAGGTCTAACTATACTTTCGTTTATATTCTGAACTTCTCACCGATGCTCGTCATGCATTCAAGCTAATTAGAATACCCATATTGAGGGGATTGCGGAAAATTATGTAATCTGCTACTTTGTGAAGTCGACCATCTTGCCATCTTGGACCGATTTTCACTTGACCAGACGAGTACTACGAGTAGTTACGCATATAAAAATTGTAATTTTGAAAATCAAATGTAGGGTTTGGGCTTTTTTAAGCCGAAAGAGGATAACTATCATTATCATTACGAACAACTTTTTTTTTTGAGTGTGTTTGCTAATGTTGCATAGCATCCCCGATATAGGAAAATCCTAGTGGAAAGCTATAAGTATAAAATGTTTATTATTTATTTAATTAATTTTCGCTATAAAGCCAACCCTTTCAGGGTTAAAAGGGTCTAAAAGAAAAAATCTGCTGTTCCATAGAAAAAGTTTATCGTTTTAATTTATTTGAATAATTTAAACAGCCTTTTAGCTTAATACACCCCTAGCCGATAACATTGTATAGAGACAGTACTCAATTTATATAATGTAACAAAGACAAATTTAAAATAGACTGAAATGTGGAAACGTGCCAGAAAAAAAAAGTACACTAAGTATTTGGAAAAAAACTAGAATAAATGCCAATTTTTTTACTGAATATTTCTAGCAGCTATAGAAATTACTTTTCTCTAAAGTAGCCGCTTACTTTCAAGCTGGTTTATGGTAACGAGTTGCTTATCTTACACGATGCTTATTTACTAGTGAAATATTATATTTTGTATCGAATTCTAAAAAAAAGGAGGTGCTCAATTCGACTGTATGTTATTACTAATTTTAATATCATTGAGACGGCTGGCATTATTGAATAATGTTTTATGTTTCCATGTGATCCCAATAAAATTTTATCATAACCTGTTCAGAGATTTTTGAAAACATAACTGAAAAAGTTCCATCAGCGCCTGCCGCAATGGTCGGTAATCACTGTTAAAATATTTTTTCTTAATACTGATACGTATTTCATCTCCGTATTTCATCAATAACATAGAGATTTAGAGAAATATAATATACAACATTTTGAAACTCTCATGAACACACTTCGCCAAAAAACGAGAAGATGCTATGGCGCTATAGACAAACCTTTTAAATCATATTTAACGAAAACATCCGGTCCTCAATAGCAAAATAAGAATGTTGAATAATATAAACAAGATTTTAAAGTAATAGCCTATTGAGATATAAGGTGAAGTCAGGTCAGGGCATAATAAGGGATAAGAGTGCGGCGGGCGCCAAGTGTTACAAAAAAGTTAGGTTTACACTCAACAAACGAGGCTATCATTTAAATGAACAGTTCGAAATGATCTTCATTTTGATTTTATGTAATGTCAATAATTATTTTATAGGCTATCTTACCCGTAGCGTTCCCGGCGTCGTATGAAGTAATAAAAAATATATAAATGAACCTAGTAATAACAAACGTTATTAATTTTAAAAGTATGATTCGATTGAAATATGAATTACGTATTTTTGGCAATTTAAAATGAAACAGGAAAACAAAGCACCAGAAATTTATAGTCTAAGTAAGCTAGACCTAGACTTTGAGGAGCACATGAGTTCAATCTTAAAATTAGACCATCTCCCAAAGATCTTCTACCCGATTTCCTAATAGACTCAAATTACTTGATTTAATCTATCTTCAGTGGCAATACGATGGTATGGTACTATAACTAGCATTGATATTAGCTAGAGTTAGGCATGAACCTAAAGTTTACTTGCTCTTGTTTTAAAAACAAGATCAAGCAAACTTAAGGTTAAATTTTGACAGCGTTGAAGCGAAATAACAAAATGAAACCAAGTTTACTTGCTACACATATTATAATAGGTAACTAAGTGATGCGCATCATTACAAAAAGTAGAAAAATTCAAGTAACTGCGTCGTTGCATCGAGAATTAGCATTTATTATTACCACAAGTTCTCGAATGGTAGCAATAAACTCAAAAAACCTTGAACTACCAAACACTAGGTATGTCTGTCTACGTCAGATCATGTCGGCCACAACATATTTCGGCGTGCACCTATAATGGCTGATAGTGTTACCAGTATTGAAATTAAATTGCTAATAAAGCGGTAGTTACAACACCAATTAGTGCCATAAACATGCTCATTCCTTTTCTATAAGATAGGTTTATAAGATAATTATAACAACGTGATTGTCATTCAATAAGTAATGTAATGTTAAATAATGTTGTAAGGAGCTACTATTTTTTTGTGTGTTAAAACTGCATTTATTGTGTGGTATTGTCATATGCTTCTTACTTATTATGTGGTTATTATGCTGCTTATTATGCTGCTTATTGTCATATGATATATATTTTTTTATTTATCTTTTACTCATGGTTTAATTCTTTTTTCATACCTATAATGAATATTAAATTAACTACCTACTTTCTTTCAAACGTCAAGGAGCATTTTGTTAGGAATAGTTAGTATATGTTGTTATAGAGTTAAAAAGCACCTAAACTTAGCAAATAACGTAAGGTTCATTACTATAATAATATCCTTAAAAATATAATTACATTTTGTAAAACATAGATGTGATTCTTCCTTCTTTTTAAAATAACTTAATATAATTACATACAGTAATTTAGCTACCTATTTGCAGTTTAATCCCAGAAACTAGTAAAAATATTTTTTTTTGTATATTGGTTACAACTGTGACGAACATCTTAATAAAAACTTACATTAGATATATTTTAAGTTTTAATCTGGTCACACTTCATCTGTTTCGCAGTAGCTATTCTATTTCTGCAAGCGCAACGTCTACACAAACGGAGTTTTTCAGTTGCTATTTTTATATAACAATTTTATTATTAACTTAAAAACTGTGGTAGTAATTAAATACATTCTAAATAAAGGTGATAATGCAAGGAGAAGAGGTAAGATGTATAAGATGATAGTAACAGTTAAACAAGTAATGCTCTTAATTAAAAATAGCAACTTAAATTTAGCAGGTAATCTTTCCAGGTATCTTGACAACCTATGATGTACTCGTAGATTTTGATAAAATTAAATTATGGATATGAAATTAATCAGACATTGTCTTAATATTATACTTAAAAAACAAAATAAATAACTTTCTAAGCTTCTTGCTTAATTCTATGAAATAAGGAAACATATTATTGTAAGTGCCAAAAAAGAAGTCCCGGCTAATTGAGAACCTCTGCCTTTGCTTTAGTGTAATTATAGTTTTTTTTTTTATCCTGAACAGCTAGGCATTTGACCACAAGTTCGCAAGACCACGGAAGTTAACGACACTGTAGCCTTAGATGGAGCATGCCTTGTCTGGAATACACTGGCTCTCAAGGAATGCTGCCGGAACACACCTTTTAGTGCGACAGATTTTACAACTTGAGGGTGGTAGCTAACCAGGCAAGCGATAGGAAACGCCCTACCACCATGCTATGGTTTCCTCACGATGTTTTCTTTCACCGGTAAGCTCAGGCTCTTTTTGCATGTTTCGTGGGATCGAACCTCGTACTTTTTGCACCGCATTCGACCCCACTAACCACTCGACCATCATCGCTACATTATATAAAACACAATACACAATAAATAAGTTTAAATATTATAATTATAAATATT
This sequence comes from Ligdia adustata, assembly GCA_947049295.1. Classification (NCBI taxonomy): domain Eukaryota; kingdom Metazoa; phylum Arthropoda; class Insecta; order Lepidoptera; family Geometridae; genus Ligdia; species Ligdia adustata. The sequence goes on from OX346221.1 coordinate 2,400,986, forward strand.
TTAACTCCATATCATTGTGATTTTCTGTTCTATTAATGTTATTTACAACTACGCTGTCTGACAGGGGCCAAACAGGGTGAATAGCTTTGCCGATAACACGACTATACGAATGCATTAAAGTATTATACCTAAATTTTGCGTTTTGTTTTTTCGGTTATTCAAATGCTTTTTTTGCGTCTGAGTTTTTATCATCTACCTACGAGTACACCGGTCGCGATATAGGTAAATAGGTTTGTAAGGATGATGACATTGTCTTATTTTAATGTCATTGAACCTATTTTTTGATAAAGAAGTAGTTATGGTTAGATAGGTCAAGGATGATTATTGAAACGTTGCTGTTGAATTGGCGTTTGTTTTTTAAATTTAGATATATAGTTATGCATCCCCCTCGCCCTTCTGCTCTGATATAGAGACGGCTCACTCAGCAGTACTTGCACTTCTGTGGAAAGCTGACTAAAGTGTGTCTTATCGGACCACCGAGTACTATGGAAGTTAATGTTAAGAATATAATCATTAGTTCTATAGCCTCTATGTCGGCTAAACGTATTTTAAATTAATACTAAAGCCTCAGTATCGGCTACAAGTATTTTAACTTAGTTTTTAAAAAGGAAGTTTCGTGCTCTCTAAATTTAACGATGTACTCCGTAGGTAAGTATATTATTTACGATAGGTATTCAGATTTGTACAAGGAAGTCCAATACGATAGACAGTAAAATACGATAAACCACAATAACTAATCAAATGTGAAGACTTTTTGCAGCAACGACTGCCCAAAACAATGTAGAAATAAATTTTTAACTTTTTTTGTGACATAAAGCATTAATTAAGTTTAATTTTATTTATTACATTTTGTGTTATACTGTAGATTTCTTTTGCAATAAAATTTATTCTATTCCATTCTATTCAAAAGAAGGCTTATGATTTTCAAGTGTATAATCGTAAGTTTGTGTGTAATGTCTCTTTACCTCTTTTGTGACTCTACAGTCAAAACCATTAGACCGAATTTGATGTGTAAGGAGTTATATTGTATTTGTCTCTAACTGCAGATGGTCATATTCTTTACCACTAATATTTATTATGTGACTATTGTGGTTGCATCCTGCGGTTTTACTCGTGAAAATACAGTGGCCTTTCAGTCTGTTTTTTTTTACATCGCTTCTAACCACATGTTTATTTTTATTTCCAGATGGAAATTTGTGTAGATAAATTATATGTTTACTACGTGGTTGATTTTTTGGAGCAGCCATACGAAGATATTGATACACTTGTCTGTGTCCCGTATTCTTGGATCAAATTTAAGAGGAAAACTGACCGAAGAGTGTACGTCGCATATCCGGATAGATATTTGTGGGATATTGATGAAAAAGTCAGAAAAGGTTATGTTATCGAGAAGAAATGGAAATATTACTTGGCTACCTTAAAAACTGGCACTAGTGAGAATAAGAAAACGTATAATAAAAACATAAAGTATTTAGAATATTGCAAGCGAAAAATTTTGGCGTAGGGGAATAAAAATGTATCAATGCCTAAACTTGGAAAAATAAAATTCACAATAGGATTAATTACATAACGTATCTTATTTCAATCATTGCGAATGCCTTGTAGATTGATGATTGGTCGTTACAAATACTGGCAAAATAAGATTGGATCCGTCATTTCATTTTGAAATGCACCTAAGAAAAAAGGCATGGACGTTAAAAAAATTCAACCACCCCAATTTAAGAAATGTGTGAGACATTCATTTCTAAAGGAGAAGCACGTCTACAAAGAGTTTCATATACATAGAGTAGAAAATCTCCTTCCCGCACGTCGAAAAAAGTGTAACCGTTTTGGTGGTGCGCAGTTGAACATGCGCTGCGGGTTGGTTGTTGCCTACCATAAACAATTTTACCCTAAAGAAAATAATAAAGACTTATTTTATATTTTTTTTATGTTTGTGATTGTCTGCAACTCGCGCGATGTAAAGTGACGAAGTGGCCTAAGACGTAGTACGCTACGATGTAGCTGTTGTATGTTTGTTTGCTTGCATAGAAGAAACCAATTAAAAACAATTCAATTTTGGACTTGAAAAGACCAATATTATACATATTTGGAAATAGAGAAACTGTTAGCAAGTTCTACAATCTGGCAGTTAGCACAATTAAAGTTGACGCAAAGCATTTTAGTACGAAATATCCGGAATTTCTATCTTGTAACCAAATAAAAAATTTTATGTGTGTTAATTCATGGCATCCATCTGCTGAGCACGGGTTTCCCTACAAAGGAGGTGTAGTCTAAATTCCACTTAGGACTAAATTAGGGTTTTCTTAAATTACTTAGTAGAAAGTTATCGTAAATTTCGTTGTAAACATTCCTTCCTAAAAACTTTTTGCAAGGTATTTCAGCTTCAAAAGTTTTCTACATAAAAAAGGAAATCAAACAAATACAATAAGTAATCATTTTATTTTATTATTATTTATTTTATTATATTTTATTCTTACAGAAAAACAGATGTAACTATGTAATTTATTTTATGCATAGTGAGTGATATTTTCCCATTATTGATTCCAAACATTTTAAGGGCAACACCAAATACTGAATTGCATAAATATTTTTTTTGGTTATTATTAGTTTCGTTTTACGTTAATATGCACACATAAACAATAAACTTACCTGTGGAAAGTAAACTCGCTGGATTTGTTATGTTTTTGAGTGATTGAGTCACATACTTTTTTTACGACGCATTTACCCATTTCAAAATATTTTTTGAAGAGCTTTCGCTGGAAGAGGTTGGCTTCACACCAGACACTGATTTGGAGTGTGCTGAGGTAATGGCTGTGGCCTTAGTAGGCGGTTAGTATGCATCTAGTACATGTCCATCGATGCATGTCTATATATATATATGAAAGGAGTATCTCCGACCTTTAGAATATAAATAATGATGGTCTCTGATAAGCAAACTTTTACACCATTGCAACCTTTTTGACAGAGATTCTTATAATAACTAGAGAGAGCGAGTGAGATTTCCCTGATTTATATTTGTTTTGCTGTATTTAAAAACCCTACGTTTCGCATAGTTTGCTTGGTCACTTAGTGACTGATTCTTATTTTTTTCTTTTTTTCGCGTCAAAAATATTTTGTTTCGATACCGCGTATATCTTTTACAAAAATTTTATTTATTTTCCAGATTCTTTTGATCAAGCAAAAACTTTTATAAATGAAAAAAGTGCACATAAACTTGTAAATGAAAATGTTGAGAGTCAAAGTATGTATTACAGTTATCTAGATCATATTTATAAGTAAGTTTTTAAATATGTAACCTAAGAAGTAAACTATATTTCAGATTTTGAAGGTAATAAAGTTCCTTCACTAAGGCTTTGCTTGATTGATCCAGGAAGACCACGTCTTAAACGACCACTGCCAACACTTGAAAAAGACGACTTTCCGACACAGCCGAAAATTTACAAGATAGTTCATAAATTAGCTGAAGAAGATTCAATTACTCAGAAAAATATAACTTCTATTGAATCAAACTTTGCAAATTTAAATATTGAACACGAAAATGATTTCCTAGTAAACGAATATGGTAAATACTTCCGAGAACAAAATACTGTTCTTGAATCATCTTCAAGTTTATGCTCATCTTCATCTGATATCTGCTATCAAAACGAGATTTGGAACAATCAATTAAATACACTAGTTCTTCAAGATGTTAATAGTGGTCGTGATATTAATAATGAAACTACATGTAGTAATAAATCTACTGAAAAAAATACAATTGGTGAAATTGCGTGTTTTGATAATGAAACAGAATATATATCAGAAGCAATCAAATCAAAAGCTAACCCAAACCAGAATTTCAAATATTTGAATAAAGATCAACTGACACAAGTTTCGTCAAATTTTTTAGTTGATAGAATGTCATCAGCTGAAATACATGAAGTAAGAATAAAAGATGTGAATATGGCGACTAATACGCGTCCAATAAAATTACAAAACACAACAACACAAACTCCGCAAAAAATCACTATCGACGAAAAAAAACTAGATATATTGAAAGATATTGTAACGCTCTTTGACGAATTAGAAGTAAATGTTGCTAAGACGACTATGATATTCGAAAAATGTCGTGAAAAAGACAGTGAATTCAAAGTATTGATGTCTCAATGTAAAGAAATGTTGCAGCCTCATTTATATCTTTTACATTCAAATGTGATTGCTTCTTCGAGTGCATCTGAAAGTACATCAACACAGACTATGGTGAATAACGACAAAGAACATTTATCAAAGAAGTGTGAAAATAAACAGAAAATTACCGATGAAAAAGTTATAAGCAATATAAATACAATAGTGACAAGAAAACATGAATTTAGGCAGGATACATGTAATAATATTATACACAGTGAAAATATTGAAGACGAGACAGACAAAGATGATATCGGTATTAGAGACCTTCAGAATAACGTACTAGGTCCGAAGTATTCGTTCGTATTACCCCCGGAATATGATTCAGAGGATTCTAGATGGACATTAAATTTTAAAAGACCTTCGCCAGAGACAGTTGAATTAAAGCGTCACAGTCGTATATACGTTAACAAAAACCATTTGGCCAACTGTAAGCGAGTGGCAAAAGATTACAAAGCATTTGCACGAATGCTGTTGTTGGAAATCTTTACAAGGAACGCTTTAAGCGTTTGCTCATGGACGGGTGCAAAAGCCAATGCCTCTTTTAATACACCTATAAGACCTGGTCTCGACGAAGATGCAAGAAATATTTTGCTAACGTACGTTAAAGATTACGGAAAAGAAAAAAAAAACTGGGGAACATACAAAGAATATTTTATTGTAAGCAGTCTTCGCAGTAAAATTCAGGAAATCAGGGCTAAATACGGCAAGAGTAAAAAAGTCCGACAAAGCAATCTTGCACTATTAAAACAAAATATTCACTTTATTTTAAGAAAAGGTATGATCAGAAAGCATTTAGATTACACTAATCATATTTAGAATACAAAGACATAATAGCTATATTACAGACAATTTCAAAATGTCTTTAAAAATTATAGTTCTGTATGTTGATATACATGACCACTTGTAATCAACAAGCATCCCCTTAAGGGTGGCTTCTGGTAACCACGAGCAAAAACGTGTGTTCTAAAACTTTTAAAAATTCGCAAAAAAAATACAATATTTTCCGTACAAGAAATCGTGGCAAATGTATAATACTCGTATCTGTTTATTTTTCTTTCAAATTTTTAAAAGCCCTAGAACAAATATTTTTGCTTAAGGTCATCACAAAAGCACCCTTAAGGATACGGTATTTGATTACAAGTGACTATGTATGTAAAAGAGCAAGTCCTGACTTCACTGATATGCGAGCATTTTTCTAATAACTTAGTTTGGTTTTGTATTAAGTTGTTACTTCTGTTTTATGCTTAAAGTGATATTGATAGATAATGTAATCATACTCTAGAAATAATTTAATTCTAAACACTAACATTGCTACGTACGGGAACGGGTAATTTACAGAATTTTAGTTTAATTTTACTATTTCAATATTATATTTTATTACAATATGTGTTTAGAAAAAAAAGGGCATGGGGGTCAACTGACTTCCCCAGAATTCGTGTCATCAATGGTACTCGTACTCTAGGATGCTCGGGGTGTATTCCACATTTTTTCTTCGTTTGTTTTTTATATCTTTCTAGTTGTTACATACTTGAATGTACTGATTTATTTAATAAATAATTATTAAACCTTGTGTCTTTTTTTGGTATACGAACCACTAAATATTCCTTATTTTAATTATTTACCTTGTTATTTTTGTGTGAATTTATTATGTATGGGCAAAAAAGTACAGAGATACGAAGATGTAATAGCTGCATCAGGAGAATTACATTAAATTACAATAGTATTTAAATTAGCTAGGCGTCGCTGTAAACGTATTTATATACAACGATAATCTAAAATAACACGAAATGCACAGTCAGCCGCTATTTGGGTCGTTTGCCAATAAACATCTATGCTATACGTGGGTACCTAGGTAGGTAGTTATGATTGTACAATAGTCTAAATCCTTTATCTATAGAATTGCTCTGGTAACCATGTAGATGGCGCTGATATTATATATTTGGAGGTGTATAACATCTTAGTAACATAATATCCTCATACAGATTAAAAAAACGCAAGTGCGTTTGTGTCTGTTTGTACTTCTTCTCCTCAACAACAGTTGACGGATCGACTTATATAATCGGCTTGTAGCTGTCACACGTAACAAAACATTCAAAGAAGTTTTTATCTAAGACAGCTTAGCTAGGCATTTGAGCACCGACACACGACGATAGAAATCAGCGACACTGTAACCCTAGATGTAGCATGCCTAGAGTCCTAGTCTGGATTACCCTGGCTCTCAAGAATTGACCTCTTAATTGGTTGAATTTCAAAAAAATCAAGATCAATATTTCATCACATATATATTTTTGTAACGTAATTCAATGTACCTACTGAGTATTATTTTTTTAAAGGTGTATCCTGTTTCTGCAGTCGCGCCCCCTGCCGAAAGATAAACGATATAGAAACAATGCAAATTTATTATCTAGGTTTGAACTTTAAACTGGCATACGGTGATAAGTTTCAACCGATAAAATGTTTATTTACATACACGTACGTAATATTATTAATTTAGTGGCATTTTGACCTAATAACAACAAAATAATAAATTAACGCGTAAATGTGTGACACATTGTATAAGTATGTAAAAAAACACTTCGTCTTAATAAATTCTTCTTTCATTCGAAAGGGTATGCTTTCCAATTCGTTTAATTCGTTTTTAGAATCAGTCTTGTTAGCTTTTATTTAGGTAGTAAAAATTTTTTTTTAATTTTCTTTGACATACTATGATGATATTTTTGTAACGTAAGTTTGGCTGCCGAACCGAAGACGGTTTTTACTTTTTAAAGCTTTTATTACGCAAATCATTTAATTAATTTATAGAAGGCTACCTGGAAAGTATAAACATAGAATTGGCTTTTAAACAAATAATGAATATTAATTTCTGAATAATTTCTGAATTATTCTGTGCGTCTCCAAAAAAATCTAAAAATTTACGTACGAGTAAAAAAGTCCAGTTGAAGCTTCCTATTTCTTTTTCCTACTAAATGTGAGAGATAATCACTCGTTCGCCGAAAAAATGGCGTCACTGTTTATTATTGAAAAACTAGTAATTCTGCAAGTTTTAATGTGTAATATTGTTGAATTATTAATCATTTATACCTTGTTTATGTGCACAAGTGTGTGCAAGCGATATTAAGACGGAATAACTTTGTTTTCGTGTTTGCGGGATATCTCCATAGAAACCCTGATAAGGTCGCCACCGCTTTACGAGGGTACATAATGTGACTTTAACTTGACCACGATAACTCATTTTTTGATATTTGACTTAACTTGATTAATTAATAACTCGAAAATTGATAAACTTGACGCTGGCAAATATACAAATCATATGCTGCCATATATGAAAAAAAAAAGATTGAATTTTTGCAGGCGAAAAAATTCTGTTATCTATTAAAATCTATCTATTTTCACAACGGAGGTTAAATATTGCACCTACGAGTGAAATGCAAAGAGATACATAAGAAGTCATAGTTTATGACTTCGCCGCAAATGTTTACGTAAGCTCGGTGGTAAAGACAGAAACTGCGCACAAAATAATACTTTAACTTACATTTCCTTCAGTGAGAACTACGTTTATACAAATGATGTTTGTTTTGTTTCTAGACTCTCTTTGCTTCAAACTTATCAACCCATAGCGTCTCCTTCCGTCTTCCTTTATGAAGGAGATAACTGTTGGATAGGCCTAGGATATACCACGCTTATCTAGGATGTAGAAACTGATTCTCTCGCGAATTGAAAAGACCGAAATTCTAGCTATCGGGAAATAGAGAACTTGATAGCGAATTCCGCAACCTGGCAGTTCGCACAATAATATACGAGATACTAAGAAATGCATGCTTGGACCTCCTTGCTTTAAAGGCACCGTTCACCTATGAGGCACTCCTAACTTGCTCTCCAATACCTAGATACCATTTAGACAGAACGTCGAACATTTTGTACTACCGGAAACGCAGCGTAGATAAGCCTCCCCTAGGTGGACCGATAGACCTAATAAAAGCCACAAATAACCAATGAATGCAAATGGCAGCCTGTGTTGAATGGCGGTCAAAGAAGGAGGCCTATATTCAGCAGTGGACGTGTTCTGGCTGAACATGGCGGCCGCCGTGTTCTAGTCGCTAGCGTGCTTGCTTCGGTTCAATTCTCAGTCGGGACAGGTGTTCGAATGATAAGTTTGAACATTTGTTTTCGGGTCTGGGCGTCTTTGTGCGTGTATTTGTTAATGTTACATGGCATCCTCGACACAGGAGAATTGCTAGTAAGGAGCGTGAAACATTAAAAAAAATAGATTCACGAGACAGCGTACAATGAACTGTCTTCAAACGACATAGAACCGAACCGAACATAACACAAAAGCAAAATCCAGCTTATCACAAAACTAACTTAACTACCATTAAATTCACATTTTTTACCAAAACTTAGCTCATTCCTCTAAAACTATAAAGCAGACAAATAAAAAAGTAATCAAAAAGTAGTTTAGCTATATTCATGTACTCGTATACAGCTCGCATAGACCATTGTCCTGATATAATACGTCTAGACTAAATTACTACTACTTTATACATATTTTATCCATTTGATCTATACTTATTTGGCTATATTTTAACCGATATTAAAGGAAGAAGGTTCTTAGGTCGTCGGATCCTTTTATCATGATGTTCCCCGATTCCTTAGAGACGCCCATAAAAATGTTTTCTTTAAAAGGGTATTTTTTCAGTTGGTCTCATATATAAAATATTGGTTCATAACTCATAGAAACTGACGAAAATTAAGTCAGGTTTTCACTTTTTCTATAATTAGGTACTTGTTAATGAAAATAATTAAAATACAAAACGAACATAAGAACTAGCAGAAACAAAGCAACTAGTAAGAACTGAGCAACTTTCACAAAAAGCGAAGTGCATAATTTTTTTTCCACTGTACTTAAATGAGTTTTCTTTACACATTTTTACATATTTTATTATCTACTTATATACTATTGTAATCTTATCTTTATTATATTCTTATCTTTATTTCTAACTTAGTACTAATTACAACATATAACAATGTATTATTTAGTCCTATCTTATATCTAGGTTTTATTTTTGCTTTATAGAGTAAATTTTGACCGGCTTACTGATGTTTTATAGGAATGAACGTAGAGCTTCACAACCACTCAATCTATCGATATGAAATTAAGAGAGTGTATGCATTATAGGGTGTACGGGTGTATTAAGATTGTAGGAAATTCAACCCCTAAGGGAGTCAACGAGAGAACGCCGAGAGTGAAAGCTGGTACATTTACATATATAAAAGAGTATATTCTGACTGACTGACTGATAATTACTAGGAATCCACGTAGATCTTATGATGTATCTGAATATGGTTCAGCGGCATAAGCCGCTGATCCTAGATACATGCCAATTTGAGAAAAATAAGGCGACTGTCTTTATTAACATAAACAAAATAACTAACTAGAAGAACAAAAAATATAGGTAGTAGAAAGATTACCTAAACCATTTAAGATCTACAGATAATACAAATGCTCCAAACAACCACAAGAGAGAAGCGTGCTTAGCATGCTAGCCACATTACCATGCTGAATGGCAACGCTTATACGTTGAGCAGAATTATCTATAATAAGGTATAAGGGTGTACTGAGAAAGGTTTTTGGAAATTCTATTTTATGTGTTAACATCGAAACATATTACTCTTTCTTACAGCAGTAGAGCTGATTAGCTCTAATATTCTCGAAAAGGCAATTCAATCTACAATACAATTTATTTTCATCAATATTTTAAAGTATTAAGCCAAATTTATCGCTTGTTTGCAAGCATGTGATGCATTAAAATATTTTCACACTTTGACAATAACTACGTCACTTATTCAAATATAGGTTTTTTTGTAGAAAAATTGAACCAAGCATTTTATTTCGCATATCCGGTTATTTATTGGAGCTCTGGCCCCATATTTCAAAGTATTGTCACGGAACAAATGGGTGATTTAGCAAAAAAAAAGTTAAGCTAACGATATACTGTACAATGGAACAAATAACGTGCTTTGGGTAAATTTTTGTAATAATGTGTGATTTTTTTATATTTTATTAATATTATATTTTTTTTTAAGGCGAGTAGTAAGAATACCAAAAAAATGAGATCCCTAAAATTTAGCTTCACAACGAATTAGCAGTTAAATGGGTTATTAAGTCAACCAGCATTGTTATATGATTTTATTTATATTATAATAAATATATGCATACAAAAAAGTCTTGGCTGACTGATAACGCAAAGCCTAAACTGACACCTAGATGACACCAACGTATAGGCGTTGCCATGGTAATGCGGCTAGCATGTCGGGCACGGTGCCTTCTGGTTGTGAGTTGGAGTATTTGGATTATCTGTAGATATTAAATAGTCTATAGGTAATCTTTCTGCTATATTTTTTTGTTGCAGCAGTTAGTCATTTAGTTTTTGGTAATAAAGGCATTTTCCCGGTAGTTCAACAAGCGTTTAACGAATATCTAGTGTTTTCTCTGGTGTTAAAATAACTAAAGCTGTTAACTTAAGGTTGAATTAAGTAAGTTGATATCTCAGATTAGTAGGTAATGAATAAATTTGAATTGCAAAGGGCAATTTACTGGAGCTCCTACGAATTCAAAGTCAATAACTATTTCCAATCGTGACCCTTTAAACTGTTAAATAATCCTCATGCTATAAATGACAGACGTAAGGACACAAGGTGAACATAGTTTTATTATTATAACTGAAAAAAAATGAGTTTTTTTTTATTTCTTATCATAAATTGATAGAAACAAAGACAGAGGAGGCTCTCAATTTCGCGAAGCTATTTACCCATCTGCCCAAAAGGAGGGTTTTTCGAGGGTATGTTTGAAAATTTGTATATTTGTATGTATGTTGGTCATAGGCTATACTGGTTGTATAAACTCACTGAAATAAAGTTTTGAGTCGGTTCTAACTAATTATTTATGAAAATTTATATCAACCTATAGTCAGAGGTTACTTTACTTCAGAAACTGTAGTGAAATTCATATTAAAGGGTAAAGCAGACTGCATGCAGCGCAGTACAGCGCAGCACGGCTTATGACATTGTAATGTAGGAAATATTATGGGAAATAACACACCTAACTCACGATGCTGGGCAACTACGCGCACCACCGCAAGTCAAGCCAAACTACGTTACTAGCGCGCATACGTCAGGCATGTTTGACACTTTGAAATGGAAATGGCAGATGTCAAGAACGTTGCAGATGTGCAAAATACGACATACAAAAATGGCTTGTGACATCCTACGCAACGCGCTGAGACAACGCGATGCGCTGTAACGCAACGCGTGCGATGATCCAGCCTTAAGACAGTTATAGACCGCCAACTTGTCCATACAATAAGATATAGCTATTTTCTATCTTTTATTTTTGTCCGATTCCGGTGTTTTTTTTTTCACATAGCTAACACATTATTTACTATGCTTTACCGTTTTATTTTTTCATACTCTTGCGCTGATACCATTTACCATTATTATGAATTCAATAACTTTATTTTGAATAAAAATAAAACGTGTAGGCCAAAAAAACATAATAGTGAAGCGATTGACACCAATAACAAAAAAATACGTTACAATTTAGGAGGTGAAAAGAGGTACTCCCCGGAACGAAAATTTTATCAGAAAACAGTGAAGGGTCGGTGATCCTCAATAGCCAATAAGTTCAGTATATATTCATATAATCTTTAATAAATCCCATTCTACCCTATGGTATGGTACCCCATACTGTATTTTCCGGTACTACCGTTCGTCTTATCCCCTGATCCCGTTACAAATTAATATCCTAACCCGCTGAGCCCTTCGTTCGTAAAATCGATGACGTCATAACCAACGCGCAAACTAATAAAGAGCACTAATTGAGCCATCTCGACTAATAGATTCTGCAAAGTGGAGTTTATAATGGTTAAGTTACTCGTATCTTACATATTAAGATAAGTAAGTAATTTAAACATGTAATTTTCTTATTGCTACTTAAAGAGTTACTGAATAAATGAATATAACTTTATAGCTTACCAAATAATTGATAAACAAATCAAAAAATTAAGAGGTTATCCATTCGTCGGAATCTTTTTTAGCGTTCCGTACACAAAGAGTAAAAACGGAAACGAAAAAGGGGATCTCATGAACGTGATAGCTAAGCGGTTGAAAGTTTTATAGATGATCCATTTCTGTTGCCGCTATAACAACAAATATTGAAAAAAGAATAAATAAACTTTTGAGGGTGGCTCCCTTACCTGATTTTCGCCGTTTTTTGCTCGATATTAATAACGAAAAGAGGTAGAATGTTGAACTAATGTTGTATAGATAATGGTACGGAGCCCTTAGTGCGCGAGTCCAACTCGCACTTGGCCGAGGGCTCCCCCCCAAGTGCCCTTGCCCAAGGTGCCCGCGTTGTCGAGGTGGTAACCGGGTAACTCAGTAACCGTGGCCTTGCCACCCACGGTGAAGCCTAGAGGCACCCGGAATGAGCTCCACCAGGTTTTGCCCTCTAAGCCTGTGTCGGAGTGGCTACAGGGGGTAGGTTGCGGTGTTTTATAGGGACACCACAACTGAGGCGGGCTGCAATGTCGCGAGACGTCGCAGCCGAGGATGGAGCCGCGGCGGGAGAGGACTGTCGGTATTGAGTGCGCCGCTCTCCCTAGCTTCCGCGGCCCTCCGTAGTATGGTGCACGTGGTGGGGCCGCAGTAGGGTTATCTGCTGCGGCCGTAGTATCAGGCGGGAGGGCCACTGATGGCCCGTCGCATTAGGACCTCGGGCGTCTAGACACGGGGTCGTCGAACGCCCACATGATGGTATGGTCCTCGAGCTGGTTGAAGTGCGTCATGTATCTGGCGTACTGCAAGCGGGGGCAACCCCGAGGGATGGGTTCGGTGACGGGTTGCAGATGAGTGCTATACCGTTCCCGTGTCCCGCCACTTATAGGCAGGGAGTAACACCGTGGAGTTTTAGTGGGTAAGAGTCCCACATAATCATTCTTCCTCCTCGTGGTGGAACGGTATGTATGCAGCATTTCTGCACGTTAAAAAAAGGACGAATTTATTTTTCGTTATTTACCTATATATCAGCGAAGGCTGGCCCGATTATGACGATTCATTTTTGTGCTATGTTTAACAATTTCACCTCAACTTTATAAATACCGGTCTAGTATGTAGTTAGAACTGTAAAAAAATAACTAAAAAGTTGTACAAGTGGCGCCTGTCAAGTGAATTAAGAGAGTTGAAAGTTTTTTTAAACGATTTACAAAATTACTACTGGTCCGACTTTGATAAAATTTATACAAGAAATTAAAAGTATTAGAACAAAAAAAAAACATACTAATCACACAATATCTCTGAAAAATCAGGGAATATACTATTATATTAAAAAAATATTCCCACTAATGGAGAAACTCCTTCTGTTCGAAGTCGGTTAAAAAGAGAAGATAGGTACACGTTATTTACTTACTTGCACTGAACCACAATAACATAAAACAATACTTATTTTCCAAAAATATATACGGAAATATATCTTCTTGAGTACCTAGTAATAACCAACCCCCTATCAATAAATCTATGCTGCTATAAGCACAAGACAGTAAAACAAGTGCGGTTGAAGTATACCAATCCTTGGGGCGTAGTTACCCGATATTATCGACGTAGAGGTCGAAATGCAACGAGGTAGAGGTACGTCCACATAGCTATGCTTAATAGCTTGCCCACACCTGCCTATTTACCTTGGCTACAGGCTGCCGTGGCATATTAGTCATTTCCTATAGTACAACTTATACGTAACCCATGGCGTCCCACAACTGGACATGTGTCTCTTATATGAAAAGAGCGAACGCCATAATAAACCTTGCAGGCCAAACGAGTTGAGGACATCACATATCTTGGTAAGCTATTAGGTTCGAAATCGCGAATCAGAATCAAAGTAAGGAAACAAACCAGGGGTTGCCTGATCTTAAAACAAATATGATGAGGACTAGGCTACAGTGGTTATCATACTTGTACATAACACACCGTCACATAAGGTTACCGATACCTTTCCGTAGTTCTATTAGATGTCCCTGTGATGGGACGATGGAATAAATCATTTAACCGTATATCAATTTGCTTATGGGACCACCGAAAATAGTTTTTACGCCAGTATCATTAATGGAAAATAAAATTAAATGAATAGAGGCGTCATCGAATGAAAATAAAAATAAAAATGAAACAATTTTTTAGTAAAATAAAACAGAACATGTTCGAACATGACGATTAAATTATTTTTTCCATTATCCTATCAATCAAATGTATATGCTAGGTTGGTGGTGAATTACGTAGCAGTGATGTCTACGACAATCGTAGAGCTTAGAGCGATATGTCTGTTGTTAATGGATATGAAGAGCAGTGTTTTTACTGATTCGGCTTCTATAACTATTTAGGATAATCAAATATTAAAAACTAGTAGCTAGTTCCGGCTTCACACGAATGGACATATTTTTGTTCGAACATCAATATTTTCGCAGCGCAAGCGATAAAAGACATTTTATGGCTAATTTCTTGTACATTTTAGGTTGGTTTTACTTAGTTTAGATCTCAATAATTTTCTAGTAATAAATAATGTTACAGTGATAATTAAGTGCAGTTTTATAACGGCAAATTAATTTTTGAAATCGGTTCATCAGTTTTTGCGTGAAAGAGTAAAACACATGGATTCACAGATCTATACATTCATTTATAATATTTCGATTAAAAAATCTAATCAGCCTTACCTAGCGTAGTGAGTTTCCGGTTTTATTGTACTTTATAGCTATAAAATTTATAGCGTTCGTCTGGACCGACGATTCTTGTTTTATACCGATATTTTCGATGATGGCCAAAATACAATAAATCTGATAAGTAACTGTCGATATTTCCTATCGTGTTGACATACTTGCCTTTTAACAGCGAATTTACAGCGACTTTCTCGATATTTCCTCTATAAATACTTGTATTAAGAAGAAAATACGGTTTGATAATAACAAAGTCAGGGCACTTTCATTTGATTTAATGCTGACAGGAAAATGTTGAGCATCTAAAATAATATGAAAGTGTGAAATTTTATCTATTTTCGTAGCGTAATTCTAGGTACTGCGATCTAATAATTTCGTAAGACTGCTTGAAAAGGAAATTAAAGTTTTAGGATTATTTTCAGTGTCTGATAGTTTTATTTGTTTTACAGAATACTCGTATTTCCAGTTTAATTAGTTTAATTCAACAAAATAAAGTGTAGCGCTCACATCACAGTTAGGTCAGGTGTTCCCAAACTTTACCAATGGTTGACAATATTCTGTCCGGTTAGGTTGTTGATGAGTGACCATGGATCGGTATTTTTAACTGGGCTCTACCTTGGGTAGGATGATTAGTTTGGTTCCATGTAGAAGAAGAACAACAAATGTAACCAACGACGAAACTTTTTAAGCAAAAATTATTACAAAAGCAAACAAAGAAACAGATAGAATACCTTATCTACTTAGAATTTCTAAATCACATTGATCACATTACAACCCTCAGACTTTCGACTATGAACAATATTTTCTATGCTACATTCAATTTTCGACACCTCCTATCGCAATCTGATATTAGCCAGTTATTTCTAGTTTGTCCAAAGTATTTTCACCAAGCCACATAAACCAGGAGCAAACTGCCACTTTTGAAGAAGAACTGCGTAGTTTGAAATCTTGAAGTTGGGTTTCGACAACTGACAATAACAGCGTGCTAGCAATTTGCCGGACACTTTGCAGAATGAACGGTGGCTCCTTGTTATTTCACTACTAGAGATGTGTATTTACATCTTTGGCCAGGGTATGCCGGATAATAGTCCAGTCATTTAAGCTTAAATTAGGTAAGAATCTCGGAATTCGAGATACCCAGCTGTAAGTCTGTAAATACTTGTATATTGCCACCTTAAAAGTTGTCTCAAAACCTACATATGATAGGGTGTAAGCAACTATTAAATTCAAGGTCAAAGGTCACAAAAATGGGTTTTTTGCGCTTTCTTTGGAAATATCTCATTTCCTATGGGTTTTAGCTATTTATATTTAATATCAATATTGTAGAATACAATATTGTCTACAAATTTTGTTTAAAAAAAATTTTATACGGTGAACCGTTTTCGAGATATAAGGCGGAGAGCGCGCGGTCACAGCATCACTTCAGGTCAACCGGTGCCTCCGGTCAAAAACGCGCCATATATAGTTGATGAACTATCGATATATCAATGATTTTAAATATTTGTAAATTTTTATTACATATGAAATTGGCGTTTTGTCGTACTGGCCACTTTGATCTCAAATATCTCTTCCTTGGTTAGGGATTCCAATTTCAATTTATACAGCTATTTATTCATACTTTTGTATTTCGAAAACCGTAATTCATTTGTTTTGTCCTCGTTTGGTTTTTTCTTTGCGTCACGCAGTTTACAAAATGGAAAACTTGAAATATCGCGTTATTTACGAGTACGAGTTCCACCGTGGTACCAGTGCTGCAGAAACGGCTCGAAGGATTAATGATGTGTATAGCGGCGGTGTCGCAAAAGAAAACACAGTGCGTTTTTTGATCCAACGTTTTCGTTCTGGAAATTTCGACCTGCAGAATAAGCCCCGTGGACGGCCGGAGACTAAAGTTGCTAATGAAGAATTGAAAGCTATTGTGGAAGCAGATCCATCGCAAACCACGGCCGAGTTAGCTGCAGGCTGCGGTGTTAGTGATAAAACTATTTTAATCCACTTGAAGCAAATAGGAAAGGTGAAAAAGCTTGAAATCTCATGAATTGACTGCAGCAAACCGACAAACGCGCGTCAACTGCTGCGTTACATTACTCAACCGGCACAATAATGAAGGGATTTTAAATCGGATCATTACCTGTGATGAAAAGTGGATCCAGTACGATAATCGGAAACGCTCATCGCAATGGCTGAATCCTGGCGAACCAGCCAAAACCTGCCCCAAGCGAAAATTGACTCAAAAAAAGTTACTTGTGAGCGTTTGGTGGACTAATGCCGGTGTCTTTCACTAGAGCTTTCTTAAATCTGGCCAGATGATTACAGCAGATATCTATTGTCAGCAACTGCAAACCATGATGAAAAAACTAGCTGCTAAAGAACCGAGGTTGGCCAATCGCTGCTTCAGGACAACGCTAGACCACACACTGCACAACAGACGGCTGCCAAATTAGAGGAGCTTCAATTGGAATGTCTAAGACATCCACTGTACTCCTTGGACCTGGCTCCAACAGATTACCATTTTTTTTCGAAATTTGGATAACTTTTTGCAAGGGAAAAAATTCAACTCCGATGGGGCAGTCCAAAGCGCCTTCAAAGATTTGAACTATGAGATGGCAAAAGTGCATAGATAGCAATGGTACGTACTTTGATTAAATAAATATATTATTATAAAAAAAAAGACTTATGTTCCTCCCTTACAAAACGCCAATTTCATATTTAATGACCTAATAGTTGCTTACACCCTACCATATGTAGGTTTTGAGATAACTTTTAGGGTGTCAATATACAAGTATTTACAGACTTACAGCTGGGTATCTTGAATTCCGAGGTGAACTTACTATAATGACTGGACTATAATCAGAGAAGTAAAATCGTAAGTAACAAAAAAAATATTTCTCCAACTGATTAAAAAGGAGGAGGTACTTTAGTACTTTATGTTCTCACTTGTTGGTGACGGCGAAAGTAAAATTTGAATAGTATAGTAGTAGTAGTTTGTGGTGTCGGCCATCTTGAATTTGAAATTTAACACAGTGTTATAGTATTCTACTAACCATTTTATTTGATACCCACATTGAGGGAGTTGTAAAAAAATATTTATCCGCCATTTTGTTGCGACGGTCATCCTGGAATGATTTTAATCAAACATAGCTAAGAACACTTCTTCCTTTTATGCAAGAGTACAAACATACTACAGCTACATCTCAGCGTACTACATCTTAGGCCACTTCGTCACTTTACATCGGGCGAGTTGCGGACACAAACATAAAAAAACGTATTAAAAGAAGTCTTTTTAATTTTATTTAGGGTAAAATTGTCTATGGTAAGCAACACCAACCCGCAGCGCATGTTCAACTGCGTATCACCATAGTGATAGTGGTTCCACTTTTTTCGACGCGCAGTAATGAGGTTTGTTCCTCTATATATGAAACTCTTTGCGTCAGAAAAAAGCTTCGTACGAAGCAAATTCTTTTCGACCGGATGTTACCGACTAAAAATCCAAGTCACATTCCAAATAGAAACTTTCTTAGAGTATGTCAGACTAATGTTGCGGGCAAAGTTGCGACCGCAGCGTCCGTCCCAAATCTTAAGCTATTTGTATCTGTTCCTACACATCGCCTCGCATATAAACATGCTCGTCTAACACTCGCTTAGAATTGGAACTTTTTGATGGAGAATTACTTGTGTGAACTTATGTATGAGCGTAGTAATAATTGTGATAGACTAGACAGTTATTGAAATAGTAGTAGTTCTTCGGAAGTTCTCGTGTACCTACTCGAAGTTTTCTGACGTAGCCTGCGATTGACGTCTGAAGACAAACAACAGCTGAAGGTTTAATTAGATTTAGTAGTAATATCACTCCAAGGTCACTAATCTATCGAGTGTCTGAGCTGAACTTCCCTTAAGTAATTATTGGAAAAACTTAACCTAGCACTGCTGCGCTTAGGTTGTATAACCCATAATTAGTTTCCTTCAAAATAGCGGTAGACACAATGATCTTTGTGTTTCTAATCATTCAAAACTCATTATTCTATTCTACCCAACGTTATATATCTCCGTTCAAGATCTTACACATTTTAGGAGCTAGAAATATTAGGACATCTAAAAGCGAAAACATTTTTCTTGTGAGGATATTGCTGATGTTAGAAATTGTTCGTCATTTTGTCAAAGACTTGGTGAATTGGCTTACATTTTTGGAGTGGGATGTAAATCGGTGTCATCGTGAAGATTATTATTAAAAATCGTGAAGATTATTAAAAACTCACTTAATTTCATAGAACCACATAGCTTACGGAAATATCAATTATCTTTCTCCGATGTGTTCATACTCACAATAATAAATATTTTTAGTTTAAAACTCAATTTTCCTAAATCACCTTCTTGTCAGACGCTGTGGGATCGACCGATCTGTGAACTAGCACGGAAATTTCTTCTAGATACGTGCACTAGCGTCACGGATCGCGCTCGTATACTTGCAGTCTCTGAATGGGAGTCGGGACTTTGGTTACAAGCTTTGCCTTCTTTCAATACAGGGTGCCTATTAGATCCGAATGCTTTTCGTCTCGCTATCAGCTTACGTTTGGGTGCGAGGTGTTATGAGGCCCATCGCTGCCAGTGTGGTACTGCAGTCAATCAACTCGGTCACCATGGTTTGTCTTGATCTAAAAGTGCTGGCAGAATGGGTCGCCACGCTAGCCTGAATGATATCATTCGCCGGGCTTTTTCCACCGCCAATGTTGCAGCTGTGCTCAAACCGAGCGGTCTTGCGCGTGACAATGGAAAAAGACCTGACGGAATGACGCTTGTGCCTTGGAAGTTGGGTAGGCCTCTTGTGTGGGACGCGACATGCGTTGACATATTAGCGCCATCTCATCTTCCTTTTACACAGAGTAGGGCAGGGGCGGCGGCTTATTCAGTCGAACAGCACAAACGGAGAAAATATGCTAGCCTCGGTAGAGGTTATATTAAGAAATCGTATATAAATGAGATTTATAAGTTAATTTTTTAAAGTAATTGTTAATTCAAATGTAAAAAGACTTGCCTATAACGAACGTTATTTAAAGGTAAATAAATATTACTTTACTTTACTTTACTATATATTTGAGCCATTTGGCGTAGAGACTTTAGGGCCGTGGGGACGGGGAGCTCATCTTATCATCCAGACAAAACATGTTTTTTTAACATTGTATTATTTATTTTAAAAATATGATAATATGATGTTCAAATGAAAGCTTGAGAATATTATTACCTATATTTTAAAAAATAAACCATACATCTATCACAATTATTCAACATTTGGTAACGATGCAAAGATAAAAATTTAAAAACACGTTTTTCTCAATTTGGCTTATTACAGCTTACAGCGTTTTGTTATAACAGGGCCGCGTTTGATCGATTCGACGCGAGACCAGAAGCAGGTTTTTATGTGGCCCAACGTATAAGCATTGCCATTCAGCGTGATAATGTGGCTAGCATGCCGGGCACGCTGCCTTCTGGTGGTAGGTTGAAGCATTTGGATTATCTGTAGATCTTGAATGGTCTTTCTGCTATAATTTTTTGCTGTCGTAGTTAGTCATTTTGTTAATATTAATAAAGGCACTAGCCCGTTTTAAATGATTAAATTAGATTTTTCTATTTTCTACAACTAGAATCAAGTACTTTAAGATTAAATAAACTTTATCTTTTCAAACGGTAAACATTCAGTTTATTTTAAAAACTAAGTAGTGTTGGCCAGTAAAGTGTTTTTTATGTACAACTCGTAAATATAAAATGAAATATAAAGAAGTTTCACACCTTGAACCCCTTAATAAATATATATATCTGCGTTTCTTTCTTTTATATACATAATATAGAAAATATATTCTAAAAAAATATTTATCAGGAAAAGTGTGAGCTAACTTCGTACGATAACAACTTTCTCTCCGGACATGTATCCGATAAGTTGTACGTTTTCAATCTAGACTTGGGTAATTCCACCTGTCTCCATCCTAAACACAGTTTAATAGCACTGAAGCGACGCACAAATTCCGATGATTTCCAGAGGCTTAGCATGATTAAGGTTTAAGTTTCCTACATATTAGTTTGACATGAATTATTTATATTGTCGATATATTTTTGTGTAAGTTCCTATTTTGATTTATCTTATGTAAATGTTATTAGCTTCATTGACATGCCCAATAAATTTGACAAAGTTTAAACGATGGCACGTCTCGCACTGACTCGAGACCAACAATCAGTAAGCGTGAAGACCCGTTTTTTTTTTAACAAAATGAATCAAACGCGCGTTAGTTTTCTAAATGAAAGCTGATATTTTTTCTGCTGAATTATGAGATGCCATATTGAAAGTTGTACGTAGTGATAAGTATAGTGACCCGCTTTCAGCTTAGTACACCCCATACCCTGTACTTCACTTTACACACATACACTGTACTTTAATATATTTTGGTACTGATCAGATCTGCCTTGGATTAGACCGGTATGAAATTACAACAAAGACCTTATTTGCCTCTCAAGTTACTAAAGTTATTAAAGGACAAATTATTGGGTTTCGAATTTTTCCTCTGTTTGTTAAACTGCTATAAAGTAGGTATAGTAATTATTACTAATTTTATTATGTAATTAAATATTTTATTTCAATTTTAATTAATAATTCTAATGCTTAATTGCTATTGAAAATTTGAGTTTTGTCTTTACAGGCCTGTAAGGTGAAGGGAAGAAAAGCATCATAGAAAACCTGCTTGTCAGAGAAGGCATAAATAAGCGAACCCCAAACTCGCAATTTTACCACCGTGGTGGACACACACACCTGATATCCACCCCCTTCATAGGGGAGACCCGAGCCCAGAAGAGTTAGTTATAGGTCGATACATTATATAAGACTCAGCTATGCATGTGTGGACAGAGAAATGTTTGCTCTAAAAAAAATCTTTAAATAAATCAAAACAGGAATATTTTCGTCGAAATGATTTCGGATATTTCACATCGCCAATAACAAGACTTAAAGCGTACTTACGAAATTTACCGCATCAATCATGAAAACCGAATTACGAGCTTAGTACCAACTTTAAACGAAAAGTTTTCTATTGCATTAAACTTAAATTACTTAGCACTACTTTCCATTGGAGTGGTCGCTGCACGTGAACGTAATAAACAATGGATGATGAATGGATTGACTACAAGAAGGCCTATGATTCGGTGCCTCACTCATGGCTGGAGAGGTTTTATAGTTGTATAAAATTGATGCAACTCTGAAATCCTTTTTAAGCGCATGTATGGGGCACTGGACCACAGTTCTTCGTCAGCCAGGAGGTGGCAATATCCTTCCAGGTCCGCATGACTGTATAAGGATTGAGCAGGGAATATTCCAGGGTGACAGTCTGGGTCCATTGTGGTTTTGTCTAGCACTAAATCCTCACAGTACTTTGCTGAAAGATTTAGGGCTAGGCTATGGGCTTCGTATAGGGGGTGAGATCATTAGTCATCAGCAGATAACTAATGACCTCACCATGGACGATCATACATGGACGATTTGAAACTGTTTGCACCGAAGCGCCAAGACTTGTGCAATAATATTGGGACAACATCCACACAAAGGTCTTCAGGTCCCAAACTAGGCAAATCCTGTGCTATGGTAACCTGATTACTGATATACATACTTATATGCACAAATACATACTTATATATATATATATATGTATATATATATATATATAAACACCTAGACATAGGTCAAACAGACATGTTCATGCACACAAATGTTTAACCTGCCCGGGGATCGAAACCGGGACCACCGGCGCAGAAGGCAGGGTTGCTACCAACTGCACCAACCGGCCTGTCAAACTTACTAACTAGTAGTTTTGGTATGATTGATGGAAAAAACTATTTACCTCTTAAATTAGATAGATAGATCAAATTCTTTATTGTACAAAATATAGTGCTACACGTGGCGGTCTTATCGCTAAAAGCGATCTCTTCCAGACAACCTTAGGATGGAGTCAATCGAAAGGAGGTAAATAGTTTATCTAATAATGTGTGATTCCAGATTCTTTATTGCTAAAATGTATGCCTAAAAATTTACTTACAGAATCATAATAATAGTCCATACACGTTAAGCTGTGAAGGGATTGCAGCAATGTCCTATAACTAATTTACGGTGCTATTTAATTAATTGATTATTATACCATTAATTAGATAAGTACTTATTGGATGGGTCAGCTAATTTTTAAATATGAAACCACGTAAATTCACGTATTTAAAAACGTAAATTCACTGATACTTGATTAAAAATGCTTAGATATAATACATCAAACGTCTTTATATTATAGCGAAAACGTTTTTATGATTTTGACTTATGATTATGACGTTTTTAGCATTCCCCAGAAAACCTCTTATAGTTTCTCTATAGTTAAGTCGCAGGATAACAGGACACATTTAGTATTAAAATATTAGACTAGGCTGAACACTGTTTAATTTTACTGATCACTTTGAAAGACCTATGTTATTCGTGCTGGGTTCGTTAAACTAAAACGCCATTGTATCGTACACTTCAATAGAAAGTGACGCAAAAGAAATTTCTCCCAAAACGATTTGCTTTATAACAAGCACACCTGCTGAACTAAAGTGGTGATCAGTTTAGGAGATATTTGAATTTTAGATTCTAAGATTAGGTGTAGAATTGATTTGACACAGGTGTAGGTAATATCTCCGTTTTTTATTGGTACTTAGTGAGAACTGAAAGGCGATTTAAATATTAAGGTTATACGTCGAGTTGTAGACTCTATATACATATATAAGATAAGCTTATCTCACGGAACACTTTTCCGGGATAAAGTATATTTTGAACATGAGCTATCTAATAGCAAAATTAAAAAAATAGTTCAGCCGTTTGCGTGTGAAAGAGTAGCAAACATACGTACATCCATACATACAAACAATCGCGTGTATAATATTACTAGCTAACCCTACCGCCTAACAGTCAGTTAATCATATCAATATTGACAAATATTGACATTAATATTTATACGATACAATCTTCACTCAATTATTTTGCCTTCCGGAATCCTCTCCACTAACTCTTAAACTTTATGATATGGTATTAAAGTTTAAATTGACTTCTAAGTATTATTACGAATTGATTGTATGGCAGTGAAGAAAAGTGTTGTATTTAGACCTTTTCAGGCAATTTTTAAATGTTTCTCTCCGTAAGAACCATCTTCGTACTTTAAGGAATATTCTAAAAAAAGAATTAGCAAAATTAGGTTTCGCTGCTCTCGATATTTGCGCTTAGCAACACATTCAGCGATTCATTTTTATATTATAGAAGAAGATTAGTATGATATGTTGTTATAAGCTATACTTCTAAATTTAAAGTGATAAAAGTGCCTGTTACCAAAACTTCGACACATTACTTTGATAGTCTATAACAGACCCAAAAGCCATGGAATTATTTTTATAATCCAATTTTAGCATGCTTCATTTAAGGTCCACTGGCTTGGTAAACGATATGATAATTCACCACGCTGTCCAAATTACGGATCAGTCACGCATCTTTGAAAAGTATTAACTTTGAAGGCCTACTTTCTTGTTTTTCTTAAATATATACGAATATAAACAATTTTCGTAGAGATAGACAACTGTTTTATTTGCTTATTATTAGTTTTGCCAATTCGAACTTGTTAGTTAGAAAAACACTAGCTGTGCGCCCCGCGGTTTTACCCGTGGTAGATATACGATCATCCCATAGGAACATTTCAATTTTCCGGGATAAAAAAGTAGCCTATGTGTTTATCCAGGGTATAAGCTATCTTCGTGCCAAATTTCATTAAAATTCGTTGTGCCGTCTGAGCATAAAAGAGGAATAAACAAACACACATCGCTTTTAGCGATAAGGCCGCCACTTGTGACACTAGATGTAAGGTTTTTCCTGTATATTTGATGTTTGTGTGTCTGCAATAAAGAGTTTATTCATTCATTCATTCATTCATTCCTTCATACATATACTTTATGTATTGTTATAACTTTCGTCTTTATAATATTAGAGTGATAGTGAGATATTTAACAGTGACCAATTTTTATGTATAGGGAATAGGTATTAGACATTAAAATTTAAAATAACGCAATGTTTTGACTTCCGGCATCCAGAGACACGACATCCGTAACCATCAATTGATGTCTCATAGTGCATAATATCGCCGTATATTAGAATTACAAATATAACAAAAAACTATTAATCATATCACATTTTTTTATAATTAGTTAATTTCTTAATAAAATCTTAGGTACCAGTATACAAAAATTTTAATCACAATGAAATGACCTCTAATAATATAGCTCACCCCTGATCCCCTGTTCCTGTTCCTGCTGCGACGGTATGTAACACTCGCAGCATTGCCACGATAAATAGCAATGGCTATACTTTGCACCAAGAAGGAACCGGAGCGGGAGTTACTATGATCCTTTGCCCTTAGAAAACAACAAGCATTCCATTTTATTTATCCAAAGACGAAAAACAGCAATCTATCAAAACATCACAACTAACATAATAAGATAGGTATGTAGCATAGAATATCTACCACACCGACCGACCGACTCCAGTAATGAGGTGGTCTATCTACCTCACGCCACCTCTACTCTACGTTTCTAGTTCCCGCTACCCGCCGCTGCGGCGCTGCGATCGACGTATTCATTATTCATTCTAAATGACCTACGCAAACTAGCCGCAGTTAGTGCCAGTTTAGACCTCCAAACAATTGGTTGATTAATTGGTTTCCATTTAGCGTACCTAAGTATGCCTAGTGGAGAGAATTAATTGGGTGGGTGGAAGAATCTTCTAGATGGTTTAAGTTATTGCAAATTAGGTTTTATAAAAAGAAGGACGCAAACAAAAAGGTGTTACTTGGTTGGCACTTACGTTATTTGATGTAGATAGGTATGTCGATATTGTAAAAAAATCTGTTATCTATATATGCTATCTAGTTATCATTTTCTTTTCTGATTCTTACTGAAAATGTTTTTCAGCAGAGTTCTTACGGTTTTAGAAGTTCTTCTTACATTAGCTTTCTTTAGACATTTTCTGACATTTATCTACTGAGTTGAGGAAAGTAAATGATGGTGGGTAACTGCGGTTACACCCCAGAACAATAATATTGGTTAAACGGAAGAAGATTATTTTACAAGGAGTCCATCGCTCCTAGAGATACGCAGAATACAACTCCAATCAGTGTTATCGCCACAGTATTTTAGACTTTATTTCTTGAGTCAAAAAAATATTTTTAAAGGTTCGATTAGGTTCGGTTAAACTTTGCCAATTTTTAAAAAAAGGGAGTACAATCCTTATCCAGATCCCCGACCACGAAAGAAGTTTAAAAATAGTTTCATTAAGATTGGTCCAATTTCCATCCATCCTCTACGCGAAAACAAAATTTCTTGCGGATAAACATCCATGCCAACATACAAACATTTAACATGCAAACGGACACGAAATAACATTGTCAGGCTGGAAGCAGAGACACTAGTCTTATTTCAGTGAATGGTATTAATTCTGCTATAATTTTTTGCTGTCGTAGTTAGTCATTTTGTTAATATTAATAAAGGCACTAGCCCGTTTTAAATGATTAAATTAGATTTTTCTATTTTCTACAACTAGAATCAAGTACTTTAAGATTAAATAAACTTTATCTTTTCAAACGGTAAACATTCAGTTTATTTTAAAAACTAAGTAGTGTTGGCCAGTAAAGTGTTTTTTATGTACAACTCGTAAATATAAAATGAAATATAAAGAAGTTTCACACCTTGAACCCCTTAATAAATATATATATCTGCGTTTCTTTCTTTTATATACATAATATAGAAAATATATTCTAAAAAAATATTTATCAGGAAAAGTGTGAGCTAACTTCGTACGATAACAACTTTCTCTCCGGACATGTATCCGATAAGTTGTACGTTTTCAATCTAGACTTGGGTAATTCCACCTGTCTCCATCCTAAACACAGTTTAATAGCACTGAAGCGACGCACAAATTCCGATGATTTCCAGAGGCTTAGCATGATTAAGGTTTAAGTTTCCTACATATTAGTTTGACATGAATTATTTATATTGTCGATATATTTTTGTGTAAGTTCCTATTTTGATTTATCTTATGTAAATGTTATTAGCTTCATTGACATGCCCAATAAATTTGACAAAGTTTAAACGATGGCACGTCTCGCACTGACTCGAGACCAACAATCAGTAAGCGTGAAGACCCGTTTTTTTTTTAACAAAATGAATCAAACGCGCGTTAGTTTTCTAAATGAAAGCTGATATTTTTTCTGCTGAATTATGAGATGCCATATTGAAAGTTGTACGTAGTGATAAGTATAGTGACCCGCTTTCAGCTTAGTACACCCCATACCCTGTACTTCACTTTACACACATACACTGTACTTTAATATATTTTGGTACTGATCAGATCTGCCTTGGATTAGACCGGTATGAAATTACAACAAAGACCTTATTTGCCTCTCAAGTTACTAAAGTTATTAAAGGACAAATTATTGGGTTTCGAATTTTTCCTCTGTTTGTTAAACTGCTATAAAGTAGGTATAGTAATTATTACTAATTTTATTATGTAATTAAATATTTTATTTCAATTTTAATTAATAATTCTAATGCTTAATTGCTATTGAAAATTTGAGTTTTGTCTTTACAGGCCTGTAAGGTGAAGGGAAGAAAAGCATCATAGAAAACCTGCTTGTCAGAGAAGGCATAAATAAGCGAACCCCAAACTCGCAATTTTACCACCGTGGTGGACACACACACCTGATATCCACCCCCTTCATAGGGGAGACCCGAGCCCAGAAGAGTTAGTTATAGGTCGATACATTATATAAGACTCAGCTATGCATGTGTGGACAGAGAAATGTTTGCTCTAAAAAAAATCTTTAAATAAATCAAAACAGGAATATTTTCGTCGAAATGATTTCGGATATTTCACATCGCCAATAACAAGACTTAAAGCGTACTTACGAAATTTACCGCATCAATCATGAAAACCGAATTACGAGCTTAGTACCAACTTTAAACGAAAAGTTTTCTATTGCATTAAACTTAAATTACTTAGCACTACTTTCCATTGGAGTGGTCGCTGCACGTGAACGTAATAAACAATGGATGATGAATGGATTGACTACAAGAAGGCCTATGATTCGGTGCCTCACTCATGGCTGGAGAGGTTTTATAGTTGTATAAAATTGATGCAACTCTGAAATCCTTTTTAAGCGCATGTATGGGGCACTGGACCACAGTTCTTCGTCAGCCAGGAGGTGGCAATATCCTTCCAGGTCCGCATGACTGTATAAGGATTGAGCAGGGAATATTCCAGGGTGACAGTCTGGGTCCATTGTGGTTTTGTCTAGCACTAAATCCTCACAGTACTTTGCTGAAAGATTTAGGGCTAGGCTATGGGCTTCGTATAGGGGGTGAGATCATTAGTCATCAGCAGATAACTAATGACCTCACCATGGACGATCATACATGGACGATTTGAAACTGTTTGCACCGAAGCGCCAAGACTTGTGCAATAATATTGGGACAACATCCACACAAAGGTCTTCAGGTCCCAAACTAGGCAAATCCTGTGCTATGGTAACCTGATTACTGATATACATACTTATATGCACAAATACATACTTATATATATATATATATGTATATATATATATATATAAACACCTAGACATAGGTCAAACAGACATGTTCATGCACACAAATGTTTAACCTGCCCGGGGATCGAAACCGGGACCACCGGCGCAGAAGGCAGGGTTGCTACCAACTGCACCAACCGGCCTGTCAAACTTACTAACTAGTAGTTTTGGTATGATTGATGGAAAAAACTATTTACCTCTTAAATTAGATAGATAGATCAAATTCTTTATTGTACAAAATATAGTGCTACACGTGGCGGTCTTATCGCTAAAAGCGATCTCTTCCAGACAACCTTAGGATGGAGTCAATCGAAAGGAGGTAAATAGTTTATCTTATAATGTGTGATTCCAGATTCTTTATTGCTAAAATGTATGCCTAAAAATTTACTTACAGAATCATAATAATAGTCCATACACGTTAAGCTGTGAAGGGATTGCAGCAATGTCCTATAACTAATTTACGGTGCTATTTAATTAATTGATTATTATACCATTAATTAGATAAGTACTTATTGGATGGGTCAGCTAATTTTTAAATATGAAACCACGTAAATTCACGTATTTAAAAACGTAAATTCACTGATACTTGATTAAAAATGCTTAGATATAATACATCAAACGTCTTTATATTATAGCGAAAACGTTTTTATGATTTTGACTTATGATTATGACGTTTTTAGCATTCCCCAGAAAACCTCTTATAGTTTCTCTATAGTTAAGTCGCAGGATAACAGGACACATTTAGTATTAAAATATTAGACTAGGCTGAACACTGTTTAATTTTACTGATCACTTTGAAAGACCTATGTTATTCGTGCTGGGTTCGTTAAACTAAAACGCCATTGTATCGTACACTTCAATAGAAAGTGACGCAAAAGAAATTTCTCCCAAAACGATTTGCTTTATAACAAGCACACCTGCTGAACTAAAGTGGTGATCAGTTTAGGAGATATTTGAATTTTAGATTCTAAGATTAGGTGTAGAATTGATTTGACACAGGTGTAGGTAATATCTCCGTTTTTTATTGGTACTTAGTGAGAACTGAAAGGCGATTTAAATATTAAGGTTATACGTCGAGTTGTAGACTCTATATACATATATAAGATAAGCTTATCTCACGGAACACTTTTCCGGGATAAAGTATATTTTGAACATGAGCTATCTAATAGCAAAATTAAAAAAATAGTTCAGCCGTTTGCGTGTGAAAGAGTAGCAAACATACGTACATCCATACATACAAACAATCGCGTGTATAATATTACTAGCTAACCCTACCGCCTAACAGTCAGTTAATCATATCAATATTGACAAATATTGACATTAATATTTATACGATACAATCTTCACTCAATTATTTTGCCTTCCGGAATCCTCTCCACTAACTCTTAAACTTTATGATATGGTATTAAAGTTTAAATTGACTTCTAAGTATTATTACGAATTGATTGTATGGCAGTGAAGAAAAGTGTTGTATTTAGACCTTTTCAGGCAATTTTTAAATGTTTCTCTCCGTAAGAACCATCTTCGTACTTTAAGGAATATTCTAAAAAAAGAATTAGCAAAATTAGGTTTCGCTGCTCTCGATATTTGCGCTTAGCAACACATTCAGCGATTCATTTTTATATTATAGAAGAAGATTAGTATGATATGTTGTTATAAGCTATACTTCTAAATTTAAAGTGATAAAAGTGCCTGTTACCAAAACTTCGACACATTACTTTGATAGTCTATAACAGACCCAAAAGCCATGGAATTATTTTTATAATCCAATTTTAGCATGCTTCATTTAAGGTCCACTGGCTTGGTAAACGATATGATAATTCACCACGCTGTCCAAATTACGGATCAGTCACGCATCTTTGAAAAGTATTAACTTTGAAGGCCTACTTTCTTGTTTTTCTTAAATATATACGAATATAAACAATTTTCGTAGAGATAGACAACTGTTTTATTTGCTTATTATTAGTTTTGCCAATTCGAACTTGTTAGTTAGAAAAACACTAGCTGTGCGCCCCGCGGTTTTACCCGTGGTAGATATACGATCATCCCATAGGAACATTTCAATTTTCCGGGATAAAAAAGTAGCCTATGTGTTTATCCAGGGTATAAGCTATCTTCGTGCCAAATTTCATTAAAATTCGTTGTGCCGTCTGAGCATAAAAGAGGAATAAACAAACACACATCGCTTTTAGCGATAAGGCCGCCACTTGTGACACTAGATGTAAGGTTTTTCCTGTATATTTGATGTTTGTGTGTCTGCAATAAAGAGTTTATTCATTCATTCATTCATTCATTCCTTCATACATATACTTTATGTATTGTTATAACTTTCGTCTTTATAATATTAGAGTGATAGTGAGATATTTAACAGTGACCAATTTTTATGTATAGGGAATAGGTATTAGACATTAAAATTTAAAATAACGCAATGTTTTGACTTCCGGCATCCAGAGACACGACATCCGTAACCATCAATTGATGTCTCATAGTGCATAATATCGCCGTATATTAGAATTACAAATATAACAAAAAACTATTAATCATATCACATTTTTTTATAATTAGTTAATTTCTTAATAAAATCTTAGGTACCAGTATACAAAAATTTTAATCACAATGAAATGACCTCTAATAATATAGCTCACCCCTGATCCCCTGTTCCTGTTCCTGCTGCGACGGTATGTAACACTCGCAGCATTGCCACGATAAATAGCAATGGCTATACTTTGCACCAAGAAGGAACCGGAGCGGGAGTTACTATGATCCTTTGCCCTTAGAAAACAACAAGCATTCCATTTTATTTATCCAAAGACGAAAAACAGCAATCTATCAAAACATCACAACTAACATAATAAGATAGGTATGTAGCATAGAATATCTACCACACCGACCGACCGACTCCAGTAATGAGGTGGTCTATCTACCTCACGCCACCTCTACTCTACGTTTCTAGTTCCCGCTACCCGCCGCTGCGGCGCTGCGATCGACGTATTCATTATTCATTCTAAATGACCTACGCAAACTAGCCGCAGTTAGTGCCAGTTTAGACCTCCAAACAATTGGTTGATTAATTGGTTTCCATTTAGCGTACCTAAGTATGCCTAGTGGAGAGAATTAATTGGGTGGGTGGAAGAATCTTCTAGATGGTTTAAGTTATTGCAAATTAGGTTTTATAAAAAGAAGGACGCAAACAAAAAGGTGTTACTTGGTTGGCACTTACGTTATTTGATGTAGATAGGTATGTCGATATTGTAAAAAAATCTGTTATCTATATATGCTATCTAGTTATCATTTTCTTTTCTGATTCTTACTGAAAATGTTTTTCAGCAGAGTTCTTACGGTTTTAGAAGTTCTTCTTACATTAGCTTTCTTTAGACATTTTCTGACATTTATCTACTGAGTTGAGGAAAGTAAATGATGGTGGGTAACTGCGGTTACACCCCAGAACAATAATATTGGTTAAACGGAAGAAGATTATTTTACAAGGAGTCCATCGCTCCTAGAGATACGCAGAATACAACTCCAATCAGTGTTATCGCCACAGTATTTTAGACTTTATTTCTTGAGTCAAAAAAATATTTTTAAAGGTTCGATTAGGTTCGGTTAAACTTTGCCAATTTTTAAAAAAAGGGAGTACAATCCTAATCCAGATCCCCGACCACGAAAGAAGTTTAAAAATAGTTTCATTAAGATTGGTCCAATTTCCATCCATCCTCTACGCGAAAACAAAATTTCTTGCGGATAAACATCCATGCCAACATACAAACATTTAACATGCAAACGGACACGAAATAACATTGTCAGGCTGGAAGCAGAGACACTAGTCTTATTTCAGTGAATGGTATTAAAGATAAATACTCCAAGCGACTTTGTTTCATGATATTGGTCCATCAAACATTAGGCTTTCTACCAAAGCCTTTCAATTAACAAAAACAAAATTTCTGTCAGAAAAATGAGCATTAAATACATACAGATTAACTTTCGGTACAAATAATAATAAATGGAATTGCATTACGCGAGTTATTACGTTCTGATCGCTGCCATTCATCTGATACCCAATTATTGTTAAAATAACAACGGAATTGGGGTCCAGTGACGCGGTAAATGTCGACCGAGGATTGCTTTATGAAAATTGGGATTTTGGGACAGACTCAAAACAATGAGCTGTTTTCTGGAATATTTCTGCAAACCAACTAAAACGTTCCACTGAAAATAGTTTTATCTTTTGTTATTCAGGTTCAACATCCTACTTTCTACTATTGCAATATTGATTGATTGATTGATTGATTGATACACATATTTATGTTACTCTTTCACGGCAAAACTGCAGAACGGATTTGGAAAAAATTTGGCACCAAGCGAGCTTATGTCCACATAGAATAATTTAAATCCCGGTAAATGCAGGGAATGCGAGTGAGACACGCCTGCCTTCGCAGCTTTCAGACTAATAATGCATAAGTAGAGTACCTAGATATTACAGGACGCCTCTCCCAGGAAGGTTAGTAGGTTACGTTGCATAAAAGCCTCCGAACAACATGAGGTAGGTTGTGTATGAAGATAGAGGAGAAAATTAGTCTCATTTAAAATCTCCAACACATTGGCAGCACACTCTCAACAGACAGCTGGGGGCGTCATCTTCCAAGTTCGGCAAACAGCAGAGGCTCGGAGCGAGTATAGAAAAAACTAGCGGATGAAAAAGCCGCATGCAAAGTGACGTTTGAGAAGTGGTGGTAACGTCCGAGAAAGTTCTTTCATGTTTCTGCTTTGTCTTTCTATCAGTAATCATCCATTTTAATGCCAAAAAAATCTACGGTTTTTGTTGACTGCGACATAGCAGGAACGCGCGATGATGGCACGCGCGATGGAGGAAACGCGACAAAACGGAAATGATTCCTCTAACGGACTAAGAACAGTGTTGTAAAAAACGTACTATGGTTATTTAAATAAATAGTTTTTGTTACTCATTTACAATCGGTTCAGTGGCATAGGCACTTCGGTGTTAAACACAAACACAGACTGCCAAAATCATTACCCTGCCATTCCGCTTCGTCCATAGTTAATAAAAAATAGCTGAAACTCGTACATCCCCATCTCCACCTATTTTGATACGTACAACTTGCACATGATATTGTACGCCCGACGAGGGCATGTTAGATATAAAATCGAGTTTCAACAGTTTTACCCTTAAAACTGTTGAAACTCGGCTATGTACACAGTTTTGTGAATAAAGCTTCTAATTCTGAGTGATTCACTATTATATCTTCTAAAATTTAAAAAAAAAAAAAAACTACATGTTGAAGGCTATATGGAAAGATAGGGATAACTTTAGCCCAGTTTGACGGGCATGGCTGTATATATTAGGCAACTGTTGTAAATAATTATGTTTTTTTTTGTACCATTGAAATGAGTGTAATTGTTATGATCACTATCAGCCTCCACATTATGTTAGTATACGTTGATACGCACAATCAGGATTCCAATTTGCACTGAAACCACACTGATATAGGCGATCGCATTATTATAATGTATGTTAAACATTAGTAGGTTCTGCCTAACGAGAATAGGCTATCAGGATCAATGGGTGTTATATATTTTATTAGCAGTATTGACCTTGCGGAATTAAGAGTGATATTGTCGAAGAATCAGATACCAGGGCTTTAAGGTAGTCAAGGTATTTCTATTTAAAGTTTGTTATAATAAACGTAAATAACGAAATAAGTAATAATACAAAAAAGAAGTAATAAGTAAAAATAATTATTTAAACAAGTCTAGAGCAAGATTTTAATTTGTCGCCGCGGTTTGTACCTACTCTGCGTAATATTAAACTGACACTACGAGTACTTCTTGTTAGAAAGTATCCATACTATTTGATCAGGATGCGAAAAAATAAAACCAGAGCCTTATTTTTTTAAACATTCGACTGAATTCATGACTAGCTAATGACGTCAGTTACGAACGATAAGGCCCAGGCCTCAATCAGCTAACGTTATATAGACATGAAAGAATTGAAAACAACAAATATATCGTTATTTACCAGTTCGCCGCTTAAACGTTTTCAAATATAAATGCCATTCCTACATTTATTACCAGAAAAAATTAGAGATAACATTGCAGAGCGCAGATAGTTTAAAAAAGAATAGCTTCGAACTGCACTCACAGGCTTATACAATGTTGGGCAGAGTCAGTCTCACGTTTAATAACAGAACGGCATTTTTGTACAAAAGCGATATATGAGCAATATTCCATCAGCAGGGCGTCAGCTTTGTTCGTTTCCCCCAAGTTTCCCCACAGAGCGGGTCGGGGTGGCGGCTCGGTCAATTGAACTCTTTGTCTTTGGGCACAAACGTTTGTCAGACGCGCGATGTGTGGCCTTTATCTTTATTGGGACTTTCATATGTGTATATTTATATATACAGGGGTAAGCACTCGAAGTGTTACCAACTTTAAGTTGCTATAGCTATCAAACTGTTTACAATATGGCGCCCATTTTTTCACAGTCATAAGTCTATTGTATTGTTCCTAAACATACAGAAGCTCATTGTTTTTTGTTGCTGCTAAAAAAAGTTATCCAGATGGAATTCAAACGCCACAGTGTCATTACTTTGTATTTGGCTGGGAAATCGCAACCAGCCATTGTTAATGCGCTACGACATTTACATCTGAATAAAATGTTTGTGTATCGGACTATCACGCGTTACAATGATACGGGTAGCATCAAGAAACGCCATGGAGGTGGACATCCAACAACAGCAACATCATCAGAAATGGTTCGAAAGGTAAAGGCTAGAATTGAACGAAATCCACGACAAAACGCAGTTAAATTGGCGAAAAGTCTTAATGTATCTGCCCGAAGCATAGGACGCATATTAAAAAATAAACTTCAACTGAAGCCTTACAAAATACGAAAAGTGCAAGACTTGACACTTGCACGAAAGGCAGTTCGCCTAGAAAGAGCTAAGGAGTTAAAGCAGTTGCACGTTGATAGCAAGCTTGAAAATTTGGTATTTTCCGATGAAAAATTTTTTACGGTTCAGCAATATGTGAACAAACAAAATGATCACGTATGGTTAAAGTCTAAATCAAACGACAATTTAGACCAACGAATTGCTCTGCGAAAGCAAGCACCGGCATCAGTGATGGTTTGGGCCGCGGTAACTGCTACGAGACGTTCACCTCTCGTTTTCATTGAGCAGGGTGCAAAGATAAACCAGCAAATCTACCGTGAAAAGATTTTAAACGATGCTTTGTTACCTTGGGCACGTAAGAAATTTGGTAGAAACCATTGGACGTTTCAGCCAGACTCGGCACCATCCCATAAAGCCCGTGAAACCCAAATTTTTTTGCAAGAAAAAGTTCCGAGCTTCATTTCTTCGCAACAATGGCCACCATATTCGCCGGACTTAAACCCAATGGATTTTTCCATATGGTCAATTCTAGAGGCCAAAGTGTCAACAAAAAAATATGAGACAGTCGACGCCTTAAAGATTGCTCTTCGCCGAGAATGGAACAAAATATCAGCAGACCACATTCGTGCAGCGTGTGAAGCCTTCTCGGACAGACTCGATGCTGTTATCCGCGCTAAAGGTGGCCACATCGAACAATGATTTTCTTGATATATATATATATCAAAATATAGAAAATCCTACTAATATGATAAACGTGAATGTTTGTACTTGTTAATTTTTGAAGATAAAACTGCTGACCGGATTTCGATGAAAAGAGATGTTTCAAAAATTTATGAAGCTCCGGCCAGGACAGAGTACATAATACCATAAATACTTCAGGGCTTATTATCTTTAATCTGTCAACCATTTTCAAAATAACGTAACTTATCGCGGTCTACAAAATCAAAATAGTTCCACGTTATTTACGCTAAATTACGATTTGCGCGTTCGTGTTGTGTTGATTTTGACATTTGTGACGTGCGGTATAATTCATAGACCAATGAGATACACAGTGAAGGAGGCGACTGATGCATTTTTCATTAATAAACAATATCAATCACATCTTTAGGCATTTTTTGGTTGACGTACACCGTCCTGGCCGAAAATGAAACAAGTCCTGTTGTCGCCGAAGGTTTTAAGTGGCGCTGCAGACGGTGTTGCGGCATATCTTTACTAAATTACATTATATTAAGTGTCTAAATGATTGAAAATAGTGGTTAAAATGGTAGTTTTGGATGTAAAGAAGTTGAAGAGGGCGCTGGTTTAGCACCGTAGCCAACCACAGACCATTTCCGGCATGTTTTAATTAAATACTTTATAAACGTAACGTCCGGTCTGGGTTGGCGGCTTAGCTGCTATACCAGAGCCCCTCACTTCTCTTTTGGACGCAAGACTGTAAGTTTCTCTAACTAAGAAAATAATAATAAATAGTAAATACAGTAAATATTCTTTGAATACATTAAGTTATATTTGATTAAAGACGTGTTTATTGTTAAGTAAGAGGGTTATAAATATACTGTGGATTTGTAAAATACTTTCTATGTTTTATTTAGTAGTTAAGCTATCAGTCCCACTTTTCAACCCCGACAACCATTATGACACAAGACAATTGTAATTCTTAAACAATCCAAATACTTGGGCTCTAGTTCTTGGTACAAAGACCTCGCTATATTTCAATTTTATTAAGAAAGAGGGTACCTAGAGAAGCAATAACGTCGTACCTTTGTAGAAACTGCACGCAACGTTCTCAATGCGGGTTGCAATGCATATTGCACTAACTTGTATTTCATATTAAGTTTCATCTTGCAGTAGTTTACAGCTTGGAGAGTTTAGCAAACGGGCGATTTTAGGTAAGACAAAGCCAGTTTAACAATAAAAAACTTTAAATAAATAAAAGGTTACATTATATATATATTATATATAGACATAGACTGGCCGGTTGGCGCTTCGGGTTCGATCCCCGGACAGGTCAAACATTTGTGTGTATGAACACGTCTGTTTGACCTGTGTCTTGGTGTTTATGATATCTATAAGTATGTATTTATGTATATCGGTATGTATATCAGTCATCAGATTACCATAGCACAGGCTTTGTCTAGTTTGGGACCTGAAGACCTTTGTGTGGATGCTGTCCCTTATATATTATTATTATATACTATGTTTTTAATGGCGGCTTTATCGCTAAAAACGATCTCTTCCCAGGTAAATGCACGTATATAAGTGTTAGAGAGGCATATTACACTGATCAACTTAATGCACAAATAAGTTACAATCAAACAAAATAATACACAAATAAATAAATAAATACATTTAAAATACGATACTATAAATTAATTACTAATTTGTCGGTACGTCTGAAAGACTGTGCCTTTGACAAATATGCTGGCTTATATTTGCTGGCTAAAAAAATA
Organism: Ligdia adustata; assembly: GCA_947049295.1. Lineage (NCBI taxonomy): Eukaryota > Metazoa > Arthropoda > Insecta > Lepidoptera > Geometridae > Ligdia > Ligdia adustata. The sequence goes on from OX346221.1 coordinate 2,438,938, forward strand.
ATCTAGCAATCGAGCGGGGCAACGCAGCCAGCACATTGGGCACGTTGCCCGAAACTCAAAAATTTTTAAGTGACTAATTTACTTAACAACTTTTATTTTGAAATTTCAAATACATATAACTAAAAAAAACTGTAAACGCGTCTGCTAAATTAATATCAGTAAATAAAAAAAATTAATTACTAATTAAGATAAAGAGGACTCGATGCTTAAAGATATTTAATGATGGAGCACGCATAATGTCAACCGGTAGACTGTTCTACAGCAAAACAGCGGCGATACTTGTGAAAGAGTTCCTATAGGAAGCGGTACAGGCAGATCTTGTGTGATATGATTTTTTGTATCTACATTATCATATATGATTTTTTGTACCTATGTACTTAACCCAAGAATTTCACAAATATAGTTAAGCCTGATTTCAAGAAAAAAAGATAGGACCAAAGACGTACATACCAAGTTAAACGCGATGTACGCCATAAAACTTGGTTTTTAATTTCTATACCTATCTGTATTTAAATCTCATTCACCGCATTTATTTGAACCTTCATTCATTCGTTACCCCATAGCATTGTATGGGTTTATGTTTCTGTTACGCTCTTTATGGGTATTTCTCGTTTTTAAAATCTAAATATAATATATTTAGATTTTATGATTTTGATCTCTTTCTAGATCCGTAGGGTTACTTTTTTATAGTTGTTACGCAAAGTCGCTCGCTTACTTCGAACCTAGTTCGCGAGCGAAAAACAGTAATTTGCGTCGAGGTATGCGATAGAGTTCTGTTAGACTGTGTACCGCCAAATGAACGATATTATAGTTTTCGCGCAAATATCATGTAAACAGTTATTTCACGTTTGGACTGTTTAATATCCAAAGACTTTAAAAAAGAATGAGGTTGGTATTAAATTCGACGCGGTTTTTTTTTTAAATGTTTGTTACCTGATTTGAAATATTCTTTTATGTTAGAAAGTATTTAAGTAATCACTTTTTTTAAAGAACTTGTTTATAGGTATTTTTAAGAAAGGTTCTACATTGCAATATATTATTTAAATAATTATATATTAACCTATTACTTAAATCTCTGCGGATGCTTTTTTCAATATTATAACTAAAAAATTCTCATTGCTCGGAAGTTCTTTAGTCACAGAAATATAACTAAATTTCACCATTACAAAAGTAGTAAACACTATTTTATGCTTTATCGAGTATACATATTTGTTCTCATCTAATAATGCAGGTTTTTTTTAAAGTGATAATCTGAATAGCATTTAAACACCAGCTCTCACGAACACTGAACCCAGCGACACTGTGTGTCTGTATGCATAATGTGCTCTTAGACCACAGTGATGGATCATACCTAGTCTGGAATACACTGGCTCTCAAGGAAGGCAGTCTCGCACTGTATGTTGCTTGGCGACGGATTTACTTACCTTGAGCGTGGTAGTAGCGTTTTATAGAAAGCGTAAAAAAGTTCTACCACCATGCAAAGAACAAGTTACTCTAATGCATGAACTATATATAGGTACTTGAAAAATCATCATGACTTCAGCTTTAATAATTCTTTAAAAATAAGTAATTACTGTCTGCCATTACGGCAGGCACTTTCAGTTATGTCGATTGAATAATCAAATCTCTTGACCGATTCTGATATATTTTAATGGGATACGAGAAGTATCAAAAGAATTTTATTTCAAATCAGTTTAGCCATTTCTGAGAAGTCATGTAAAAACATAAAAAAAAACAATCAACAACAAACAATTTAGGAAGTCTGTGCTAAACTATTTAGTTAGGTAGCCATACAAGTGATGTGAAGTGATGCAAGCTTTATTATCTTTTAACATTACCGTACCAACTAAATTACAAAAGAACTTCGACTCACAAAGACGAGACTGAAAACACCACACGTCTACGTACTTCCCAAGAAGTAACTTAAGCACTTGAAATACGTGTCATGATTCGTAAAAAGCTTTCGCTTGAACTTTTCCCGCTCTATTTTTCGGATGAATGCTCTAACGCCGATTGATTCTAAATTTATGTTCATCGGTGGAAAGAAGTTAGGGCTCTAATACAAGACATATGTTATAAGGCATCTGCTGTAAAGGGATTGCGGTTTAGCGTTACTTATAGCGTACTGAACTAGGTAGGTATAAACATTTTTACGATTAGAAGGTATCTTGACTTTCAGTAGCTTTTAGTGTACACTGTTAATTACATGTTAGACACATAAACTGTGGTTTTATTGTCGTATGGAATCCATTATTAATGCATTTCACTTACTTCATATTTTCCTGACAAGTAATAAATTCATTTGGAGCCCACTTTGAAAACAGATGGTTCTAATATCTAATACCACCTGTTTTTTGAAGTCCGTTCAAATGATACAAAAATAATAACAAATAGATAAAAACTTAAATTTATTTATTATCTTTATGAAAGATAAATTAATTTTATTCTATAATATACTTAGTATAATGTCTAAACATATTGAACCTTTCGAACGACGCTTTATTTGTCCTGCAACTTTCAACTAAAATATTTATCCAGTTTCCTTTGTTAAATTGGCTCGTGAAGTTTTTAATAGATATCAAAGAATATAAAAGTAGCAGAGTTGTGCACTTCGCACTATCTCACTCACGTCAAAACGAATCGAAACAAACTGTAAAGTTATATTCATAGATTTATTCTGAGATGAAGGTAGATCGGATATTCAAACTGCAAAAAGCAAGAATAAAGTTAAAGTCGTTTGAAAATATATTATAAATAATGAATATCTTTTGCCGAAACTTTTCAGCCTCTATGTAAACGACCTGATTGACGAACTCAGCAGCATGCGTGTCGGATGCCGCGCGGGAAGTGTTTGTGTGGTGAATAACATCAGGTACGCGGACGATATGATGCTGCTGAGTCCGACAGCGTGGGGACTCGGTAAGATGTTGAGAGTTTGTAAAGCCTATGCTACAGCACTCCCATGGGCTTATTTATAATGTAATAAAAAGCGAGTACATGGTCTTTAAGGCCGCCGGTAAGTGTCCCGTGACAATTCCACCCATTATCTTAAATGGTATGAGTGTAAATCGTGTGTGTCAAATTAAGTATTTAGGACATTACCTTACCGACGACCTTAAAGATGATGTCAACAAAGAACGAGAGCGAAGAGAACTAGCTATAAGAGGTAACATGCTGGCCCGTACATTTGCCCGCTGTACTGATCAGGTCAAGATAACGCTTTTTAAAGCTTTCTGCCAAGGAATGTACACGGGCGGTCTCTGGGCTAGACATACCAAGAGATTGTTGGATACTCTTCGCATACAGTACAATAACATATTTAGGATGATGTTTGAGTCAGACTCAAACTGATGGCTTTCAAGCCGTCATACGCAAAAAGTCGCGTCTGTAATGAAAGTCACAACAGCATCCTGAATATTTTTGCTGAAGATGTTTGTGCACCTGTACTAAGAAAACTTATCCAGGTTATGATTAAGTAAGTATAAGTAATAAGTATGTAGCTATAAATATCTCGACCGGATGAGATTCCTGGGTGCAGGTGTATCATTCGTCTATATAATATGTGTATAGGATATGTTAAAATTTGTGAACTTACACTAACATAGATTTTAAGAATTGGTTACTAACACATGGGCCCATTATGTTATCTGAATAAAAACAAATTTCAATTTCAAAAATAAATAAATCACAATTGCTTATAACAATTATCACCGGCAATAATTATATAGTTACTAGCTGACCCAGCGAACTTCGTACCGCCTAACAGTTATTCATGTTTCTCACCTTTTAAACCTTCCCTGGAGTACGACAAACATTTCAAGACCAAAATCAGCTAAATCAGCCCATCCGTTCTCGAGTTTTAGTGAGACTAACGAACAGCATTTGATTTTTTTATATAAAAGACTATATAAATATGCCGTTATGAGTGCGAAAAGGTTTAGTAGTAAAAGAGTAGCTATAATTTAATATTATATTATAAATTACTGAGATAGACTGTTTTATTAGGTTATTATTATTATTATTAAAGCAGTACAAAAATATTAAGCGATTCACGGTGAAACAGCTGAACGGTTCCATTACATCTAGTATAGAAACGATATATTTGCTGGCAGAGAAGTAATAATAATGCACCGGATTAAAACATGGTACTTTTATACTTAAGTAAAATATAAGACTCTCAGATTCTATGTTTGATTTATTATTTTATTATCATTCGGTAAATTCTGCATGTTTTATAAGCGATCAAAACACATCTTCAAAGAAAATCTCATAAAAATTGTCTGGAGTGTCGATTTACGATACCACTCTGAGCAAATTACGATTTGTAACTATCAAGCGAGCATAACCCAGATTGCGCTCACATTTTTTATGTTTTACAAAGCGTCTCTATGTGAAACTAAGCGGATAGTTTTATATCTGTGATTATAACACTTCAGACTTAGAGGAAGGAGTTGTCGAGTTTACAAATAGTTTGCAGTTCCGAGGATTTCTTCGTTGGTTCCTTTCTGTCAGAAGCTCCGCAGTACGATCGTTTTCACATTTTAGAGTTTTTTTTTTTTTCCGACGATAGGTAGGAGGAATACTTTTTAAGCGTCATCAAACTAAATGAAGATTAGAGTTTGTCAGATTTCACATTTAGGATTCCATACCCAAAGGGTAAAAACGGGACCCAATTGCTAATACTTCACTGTCCGCCTATCTGTCACCAGGTTGTATCTCACGACTCATGACAGGTAGACATTTGAAATTGGTCACAGATGATGTATTTCTGTTACCGCTATAACATCAAGTATTAGAAACAGAATTATTTAAATAATTAATGGGGCTCCCATACTACAATCGTATTTTTTTCCTATTTGTGTTTCATGATGTTTTTATTCAAGAGTATAGAAATACTATTTTACCGGCTTCAAACAGGACGGGGTTCTCAATTTGTCAGAATCCATTTTCTATGTAAATTCCCCTATTGCTCAAAAACTCCTGGACCGGTATAGACTTATTATTGGTATTAAAGAGTACATTTTCTAGTTTATTCCATTACACATTTTATTAAAATTAGTCCAGTAGCTAAAAAACTAATAAACACTTTTTTATATTATTAGGTTAGTTAAGTAGAATCATACAAATGTTACTTACAATAGTTTTTGATAGTCCTATTTTTTATCTTGACTAACGGTACACCAGAGTGCGAATCGAAAATGATTTATGCGTCTCTGATATGTTCGTTTATTTTTAAGTATGTTTGTCTGTAGGTAATTATTAATGTCTGCCTGAAATAGAGACATTTATTAGTACTAATTAAAATATATTAAAAATAGTTTTTGGAAATAAAAAACATTAAGTCACAATTAATTACCTCTAATCAAATAACCCACCCCTGACCGTTCCTGGTGCAAAAGTACCGATTACACTCGCAGCATTGCCACGTTGAATAGTAATGGCCATCCTCTGCACCGGAAACGAACCGGAGCGGGAGTCACCAGTCTTAATATGAGCCTATGCCCTACTTCGTTAATAAATGCCCTAGCCTCAGAGCCCCAACAGCCCAGGGTTTCCACAGCAATTGGCACAAAGTGGTAAAGCGGTTCCATAGCGGCATACTTTGACCTCTTTTTCAAACTGGCATCCTTTGCGGCGGCTGCCGGAGAGCGAACGGTGCGACTCAGGTGACTGGTGGCAACAGTGCTGACACAAGTAGCGTCCCAGACCAGGCACTTTCCATTTTTCCAGGGTACCAGAGTCAGCCCATCCGGCCTCTTACCGTCAAACCTGCACAAACCTGGATTTGGTTTGAAACCTGGTTCAAGTGAGCAGGGGACATCCGCTGACACTAGGGCTCTACGGACTATTGCATTAAGCGCATGGTGACGTGGAAACCTCCCTGTGCAACGTCGACAGCTCAGCGCGTGATGGCCAACAGCCTCCACTCTGGAATCGCAGGTGCATACATGAGGTTCACTCACCTTACAACCCAGACGTAGAGCCACCGCCACGCGCAAAGAGTTGTCGTCAATTAAAATGCCCAGGTGAGGCGAAGGCAACGCTTGCAACCACGCACCGGATTCAGGTTGTGACACAGCCCGCAGTCTGCCCATATCAGCTCCCGTTTCCGCCTCCAACAATAGCTCTTGAAATCGCTTCACTCCTACTCCGTCCCACCCCCGCTGAATTTAAATGTTATCCGGCATAGTCATAGGGTTGAGGACCGTCCATGCTGACTGAGCATCCGCAGCAAAGGGTATATCCACCCCGTCACCATTAGTACTAAGTAATAAAGTGACTAGGTTTTCCACCCCATGCGTAGACGCTAGAAAATTAAATTGTGATATGGCAATGTTAGGTACCATATCCGTACTATGTGACCCATTCAGGTGGAGAGGGAAATTCTGCAAAAAATTAGTAGGTACTTTATAGCTATAAAGTGAATACTTGCTGATGTAAAAAAGTCTTCATCTGCCTGTTAGTAAGTGTGTCCTCCGCCTAGTAATCCGTTACTATCCAGGTTAATCTGGTATAATTGTGATGCAGCTATTCGGTCAAACGAATTAACAAGTGGTTAGAAGCGAGTTCGAAAAAAACATACTGCTAAATTGTTAAGCCTGTGTATAATCCTTAATTTCTATTTTATTTAATTGTGATGTACCCAAACCACTTTCACGACTAAGACAGATCTATTGACACCACTCACATAAAAATACGACATGCCGTTTAGAATCTAGGGCATGCCAAAGAAATACATACATACACTCGAAAAACATAACTCTCCTTTTTTTACAGTCGGGTAAAAATTAGCTTGTTTTATACCCAAATGAACATATTAGATGCAATACAAGAAGAATCCCAAATAATATAGCCAAAGAATGCAGATTTCGAAAAGGTTTCAGAAAATAATAGTATTTTTATTTCTATTTTTAAATAAAATCCCACATATGGTTTGGTGCAATTTAATTTTCCTATTAATGTGTCATTATAATATGTCAGCATGTATGTTTCAGTATTTGTCTAGAATGGTCTAATTTTAATTATTAGTCAAAAAGCTGGATGGACTCGATATATGTTAGTGTTGAAGCATAAGCATATAACTCTATTTTGATATATTATTTGCTTGTATTTGACATTTTAGTAAAATTCGGTAAATTACGCTTTTTGCTTCATCAACTACAGAAAAAAATAGAGGGCTGAATTTGATGCGTTTGAAAGCTGATGTGATCGACATAATCATAAGCTACAATTGATTAAGATTATAGTGATATCGCGTAGAGTTAGCGATGAGAGATGGGGAACTAAAATCTATTTTGGTTTTGCATGGATGGTTCGGACTGAGTTGAATCAGTATTCAACTCTGTCAAAGTGTAACCAAATTGCTTTCACTTGATTCACTTCTCTCATCACTAACTCTACGCTATGCCACCAAGATCTTAATCAATTGTAGCTTATGATTATGTCGATCGCATCACCTTTCAAACGATATAATCGCATTGAAATCATACCACCCCACCACTTTTCCTTTTTTTACTTGCCAAAGGGATATCGCGACCAATCGGTGGAGCCATTTCTTTTTTATTTTATATTATCGTTTTAATTCCGTACCTTGAAATCCAGTCAGTTTTAATATCTTCGCGAGGGCGACTGAATTTAGCATATTTCCCCGTTACAATTAGCACCGGCCGCCCGCTACTAAATTGCACAGCGTTAGTCTCCTTCTTTCGTAAAACTTTGAAAAATAACAGTTATTTACTACGGAATAGCCTACAAAAATTATGAAGGGAAAAATGTTTAATTTCTGTTCGTGTTTCTTTTAATTAGGCTGTTTCTTTTCTTTAGAGTAGACAGCCATGAAATCAGTCGAGAATTATAAAGTAACTAGCTGCGCCCCGCGATGCAGCCCGCGTTAATTACAGGGTAAAAAGTCGCTTATGTGTTAATCCAAGATCTAAGTTATCTTCATATTCAATTCCGTCCAAATCGAATTAGTAGCTTCTGTGTGAAAGAGCTACAAATTATATATAAACTTTCGCGTTTATAATATTAGTAAGATTGACATGGAATTAATATCTTGTCTCCTGGGGTCATACAAAATAAAAGAATGGTGTCATACAATAATTATGCGTCCATTCCTACACGCGGGTGTCATGGAGTGGAGGCGAGGCAATTTTTATAAAGTTGAAGCAAGTCAAGTAAATTTTATTTAGAAAACTAACGCGTGTTGATTCGTATTGTTAAAGAAGACGAGTTCACGCGTACCTGATTGTTGGAAAGGTCCCACATAGTTCCGTTCCTTTCCGTTATAGTTTCGATCACAACCTTCTTTAGCGATGACTTGTCTCGCACAATATGAATCAAACACGCGTTAGTTTTCTATATAGTTACATTTCAATTTACTAGCTTTGCAGTCATTAAACGTAGATCAGTTCTGCCATTGTACCTAGCTCTGTTTTGACATAGTACCCACAGGATACAGACGTATGTAGTACAACAGTAGTAAAGTAGGAAACTACAAGTAAAGACGCGCGCTAATGCTTATACGATGGCGTTGAAGTTGTATGTAAGAACATGAGCGGATAGTTCGCAACTTGAATTGTTAGTTTATGGAGGCGTTAGTCATGAACTTTCTACGATTTTTGACAGAATGTGATTTTTAGTAGACATAGCAAGAAATTAGCAAATGAAAGCGTTCTCTAGTGATTTTATATCTACTATTCAGCCGTGCATTGTTACTGGTAAACTCGTACAGTTCATTTTACTTATTGTAGTTAACTTCCGACACAAAAGCGACGGGGTGTTATAAATTTGGGGTGTTGTGTTAGAAGTTATGTGAGAGCGTGTGTGTGTGTGTGTGTCTGTCAGCGTGTCAGTCAGAAGCTATCAGCAGCTTCCAAATTCGTGGACTAATTATAATTTTGTTTTTGTATGAATGCTGTCTTAGCTATGTTTGATGAACATCGGCCTAAGAGGGCCGCCGTCACAAAATGGCGATATATATTTTTTTTTTCACATATCCATTTCTTCTTCTGGGTATCAAACAAAAAAGCTCGAATAGATTAAGATAATTTCTACCCCAGGATGGCTCCCTCAACAAATGTCGAGGGTTTTTAAATATTTTCAATTTTTCTTATCTATGATGAGTTTAAAGTAATTTAATACATAATTCGTGTGAATAAAGGAAATAACCATTGGATGCAATTGACAGCTTATCATTCACGATGGCGTTTTAAGGGGGCAGGCTATGTTCACTAGTGGACGTCTTAAGCCTGATGAACTAAATAACTAAATATGACAGAAAAAGAAACTTAGAAAAAAGAAATTAACAGATAACTGCAACAAAGAATGATGGAAGGCGCTAGTTCACCCACACGATGGACCAAACTTGGTCTATTGTTTTGATGCCAAGGATACCAGTTACAGTCACCAATACTCAAGACCATTACAATAGAGACAAGCTTGACGATTCTTCTCTGCGTCCGCTTATGCTTTAAGCCACAACTATACAGCAAGTAGGTAGGTACAGAGAGCGCGCAGGTGTTACGAGCGCTAACTATCGCAGCAAGGTTCGCTCGCAGCCACTACTCGCGTAAGTTACTTGCCGTCGGCTATTGACGGGAATACATTTGCTACTCCCATGTGGTAGCGCATATTTTAATACAAACTTGTGCTCATGATGCCTACAAATACAACAAGTTATATGTGCAGTAGGATATGAGAACATAAACGTTTTTCGACCTCGTATTTGTACTGCCTACTGAAACATTGAGTCTATACTCAGAATTCTATGTCTATGATTACTTAAGATTACGTAGCGTGTCTGTTGAAATGCATCATGGAAATTTAAAAAAATATTTTGCGTAGTTACATCAAATGTCGTTACAAAAGATACTTATATACGGTTAGGTAATAGATCAAGCTACAGAAACGCGATGTGTTATTTTAGAAATACTAATTAGCTTTTGAAACAAAATAAGGAAATTGGCTAAAAACGTCGAAATAGACTTTCTACAAATTTAATTTACTGATTTTTGATGAATGTAATGTAGTGAATTCTACTAATTTTTCTAAGTCGTAAATATTGATTTAGCTATATATATTTATTTGTCTAATATTATAGAAATCGGTCTGTAAATGACGTCAAAAAAAATCTAGGACCTATTGAACACAAAATCTTTCCAACGTCCTAACAAACTACTCATAGAAATAAACATGTACAATAATTTACAGTATGTACACTAACTAACGTAATATTGTTTGATTTGAAGTCAGTCGGAATTACCTAACAATAAAAATCTAGTTTCTATAAACTTACGGGACTTGATGATAGGGATAAAGTTCGTTACTAAGAGCTTATAACATATGAGTCCATCCAAAACCTAAACCTCACTAAACAACGCAAAACTACTACCTACTTATCATGTTAATGCTGACAAAATGGCGCCCACGCCACGCCCTGACACTATTCATAATGTACACCTACATTATCGTACTTACTTACACTAGCCTTAATATGATAACAACTCTCAGCTGAGTGAGTATATGTCCAATCCCAGAGCACGAGTTTAGACAGCGAAATGTGCTAGCAAAAAACTAGAAAACTGTTTGTCAAATTTCACACCGCGAGCTATTAAAGCGACGATGATGATGATGATGACTGATGCTTTTTTTGATGACATCATAGCATTACTTGCTGAGAACAAAAGCAACCAACAGCAAAACCTTTTAGGTACCTAATCAGTCATAAAAGAAAGTAATTTCCTATTTTAATAAATTAACATTGTATTTTGCTGCAAGTACTTATATATTTTTAGTTAGCAATAAAGAGATTGTATTATATTGTTCATATAAACAGACATATTTTTTTTTAAACACACATACCTATACACTACAATAATGTTTTTCTATATTATGGAAAAGCAGGGATTCCTAAAACATCGATCATTCGCAAGGACAGCCTGGCCACTTGAATCTGTTTTAGTACTCTGGTTTACTGATATAAATACAATTACTGATATTTTATGTGTACCGCATAAATCTCTACATATATAAATATAAATACAAACTGATAAACTCTAATACTTAATACAAACTGATAAACTCTAATACTTAATTAATTTCAGTCTAATTATAATATTAATAAATATAGCTTATGTTACTCAGCGATAATGTAGCTGTCTATAACGCCAAAATAATTTTTGATATCGCTCTCGTAGTTATTAAGTTAATTCGTTATAGACAAAAACATAAACGTTTCCTATTTATACTATTAGTGTAGATAGATAGATAGATCAACGCTATATTACAGACACACAACATAACAATACATAAATATAAATTTACATGTAGTGCCACAAGTGGCGGCCTTATCACTAAAAGCGATCTCTTAACCAACCTTTGGATGGAAACTTAAAAAAAATTATAAGATGGGGGTGAACTTACAATAAAGAAAGTAACCTAATCAACAACTTAATTATGTACACATATACAAATAAACATACTTACATTCTATACCTAACATAAACTAAATTTATATATATACCAATATAATATATAATATAATACAGATAAATGCTAATACATACTATTTTATCCTATTCTAAAGTTTTATAGCTTTAGAATAGGATAAAATACATATATATATATGTGTGTGTAGGTGTATATGCAGATGTACGAGATTTGAAACGTTAGACGACAATCTATTTAAGACTAGCTGACCCGGCGAACTTCGTACCGCCTAACAGTTATTCATGTTTCTCGCCTATTAAACATTTCAAGACCAAAATCAGCTAAATTTAGTGAACAAACGGATTAATTTATATATATATATATATATTTTTCTGTCATAAGAACCTTTTCCTGACAATAACAAACACAACAACAAAAAATTAGTGAAATCCGTCCAGCCGTTCACGCGTGATGGCGTGACCAAGGTATATAGGGATTCATTGTTATATACAAGCATATAAGATTCTACTACATCAAGCTGAAACTAGCAATTGTTACGAGTGTTCCATGTTATAAAGTGCAGATTTCAGTATTTTATTAGTCAGTGTTTCGACACCGGTACTTTATAGAGGATATCGTAGAGCATTAACAAAGGACCGACATAACTCTGACGTGACCCTCTCGTCCTCCTACCTTTATTATACACTCGAAACTTTACAGTGAGACCCGAAAGCGGTTAATTATCTGCTTCGGAATAAGCGGTATTATTCCTTACATTACTGATGACTCTCGAATTCGGACTACTTACTGCAAAGAAAGTTACAAAGTTAGTGGTAGCCTAGTAAGTTAGTGGTAGCCTAGTAAGTTAGTGGTAGCCTAGTAAGCTAGTGGTAGCCTGGTAAGTTAGTGGTAGCCTAGTAAGTTAGTGGTAGCCTGGTCGGTAAACCCGTTCCCTTACAAGCAAAACGGAGAAAATAATTAACTTTTCGGAGAAGTTAATTAACTTTTAAAGATAAGTGAAGTCCCTAACCCGCAGCGTGGCTAGCGTGGTGGACTATGGCCTACACCCCCTTCGTGCCCAGCAGTGGGACGTTATGGGTTGATACGTACGTACAGCAAAGATTAAACATAAGAATAAGAATATATTTTATTGCCAACGTGGCAACCCTCGACTATACTTGCCAAACCTTGTATACAAAAGCCTTACCTTATATTTATATTTATTTATTTTAATTTTGGACTTTGGGAATAGTTTTTTTCTGAACAAGCATTCTGTAGCCTAGGCCGTATTATCGCCTCACAGCATTCGAGATAAGATATTAAAAAATATATCACTTCACCATACCAAAAAGAAAACTATTATAATTCCCTCCGTAAGTATATTTTTAGGGTTCAAAATCTTGATCTAATTCTCAAGTTTTATAATTTAGTTTATTGATAGAAATGATTTTTTTTTCGTTAGTCGCATTTCATGTTAGAATACAAAGTTTTGTGGACACTTTCTTTTCTTGTGGAAAAATAAAGCTCCCAAAATATAATAATGTTTTCAAGTTGGGTACGCGTGTGATTCAAAGCAGAGCCTTCACTTCCCCCAGGCAACCCTTTCACTTCCGACATGGCTCAAGCGGCCTCGCAAACAAATAATAATACCAAAGAATCATAAGAAACAGTAGATCATAAAATACTTTTGTGAACGTATTATTCGAATTGCTGCAAGACTCTAAAAAATATTATTAACAAATAAAACTGAATTTTATTTAAATTCATTGACAACTGTTATGGCAGCCATCTCGGATTTGAAATAATTATAATGTATAGTATTCTACCAGTAAAGCCTTTTCATTTGATACCGATATTGAGGAAGTCGAAAAAAAAAATACTTCGCCATTTTGTGACGGCGGCCTCTTGGACCGTTTTACATCAAATATAGCTAAGAACACTCCCGACTAATACACCTAGTACATCATACAAAAAAATCAAAATCCATTCATCAGTTTGGCAGCTACGATGCCACACACACACACACACACACACACAGATGCGTCAAACATATGACACTCCATCTTGCGTCGGGGCTTAAAAATGAAAACGAGCACAGAATGAGCCAGCTCTCTTGTCCACAGTGACATTGATAAGCTTAGGAAATATAAGCTTGAAAATTTTTGTGGTACTAGAACCCAACGGACCAAAAGTTTACCTAATTTTTTTTATATTTTATTAGTCATGAAGATCAAGTGACCTAATAACGGCTCAGCCGCCGATTCCGAAAACGGTCTGGAATAAAGTATCATCACATATCATAAATCTGCATTTTTTGGCATCTAATGATGAATAATGTACGCGTGTCTGAGTTTTTACCCGACTGCCGAAAAAGAGGGTAATATTTTTCGAGTGTATTTTTGTATTTAAGTATTTATTTATTACTGTTTGTGGATCTCTACAGCCTGAATCGATGAGGCTGATTTTGATGAGTAAGTGTCATTGGATTTGTCCTCATCTGCAGGTGGTCGTAGTATGAATTATACTAGGTACTTGCATCCCAACGTTTCACTTAGTAAAATACAATCGTCTAACGTTCTTTCAATCGCTTCTAACCACTTGTATAGTATAGTAAACATCTGTAGCTATACTTATATTATACATTACAATTATCATAAATTATATCAAATATATATAACCATTCTATGAAAATACTCGTAGAAAGGGTACAAATCTATGGTTCAAGTTCCAACAAATGATAAATCCCACAAAAAGTGACGTTTCCGCATATAGTCACCGTACAAGTTTTCGAACTTTTCTCGAACTCTGAATATAAGTAAAAAAAGTCCTTACTTCGCAAATTGACGACTTCTGAGCATTTCGACGGGAAAACTTGACGAACATCATTCTCTTTTTAGCGCTTTTGAAAAGTATTTGTCGTGATTATCATATTGGCAAATTTACGTTTTCAATATTATCTTTTAGTTTAAATAATGATTCAGAAATATATCGGATAAATTCAGCCAAGAAGTGGATCATAATTGATTTGAGTGGATTAGAATTGATTTAAGTGGATTATAATTGATGAGCTTGGGAACAAAATCAGTTAAATCCAGTCAATAAACAATCCACCAATCCATTTAACTGATTTTGTTCCAGGGCAAATCACAAACAACAAGTTATTTAATTAATTATAATAGCTAAATATAATAATAGAAATAATCGCCATGCAATGTTGAAATAAAAACAGGTCACAGCTTAACTTCCTTTTCATATTTAGAATTCTTTTAAATAAAATCATTTTCCTACCGTTGCAATATTCTCGTACCGGCTGAATACATATACCGGCTAAAGCTCGCTACGAAAAAACTCCAACGCTCAATGGATGTATTTATTGTACCTTCATTTGGAGAGGCAATCCTCGAAAATCCAATCAACCCAACTATTGGCAGTATTATCCTTATGTTCAGCGAAAAAGCCCCGATCCTAAACAAACATTGGTACGTTACTTAGCAAAATGTACCTTCATTAAAATTCGTTGTAGTGTCTTGGGTATTCATATTTGAAGGGGATGATATGACGCCGAAAATATACAGACTTCAGAGATCTACAGATTACATAAAGAAATTGCTACTTATCTTTATCAAGAAGGAAATACATGTATTTTTATATGTAACGAATAATTTAACAAACTGCTGGACCAATTTTAATGATTGTACTATTTTGACGTGATTTTGTATTTAATTCGTAATATGACATCTCGTTCTTTGTCTTGATTTTTTTTATTATTTCTGATCTCAATTCTTTATACAGCCATTATTAATTTCTTGCATTTTCTAAGCTTACTTTGTTTAGTGGTTTGTTTCAAAGGTTTCTGTACCTCTCTGAGATTATAATTGACTTGCCTATCCCAGCATTTACATGCTGTTCCCATAAAATAAACGTGACTTCTTTGCCGTTTTTTGCTCGATATTTATAACGGCCAACGCTTGAAATATTCACAACATATTTGATCGTATTGTATATTTACTTTAAAAAAACAATACAATTTAAAATAAATACTTAAGGGGAGGGGATTTAAATTTTTAAAATAGAAAATTAATAAAATAAAAATTATTTATTTTCAAAAGAGGCATGATATTCATGGTCACCAAACTGGATTAAAGTAAGCCGTATCTTGGCGGATAGCTTTCTACATGTCGTCGTTACAGAGTACATTATATTTGTTTATTTACAATGAACCATAAGGATTTTAAATAGAATTTTCTTAAAGTAATAAGTTTAAAGGAAACGATGTTGTTTTTGCAAGTCATATCTTGATTTATGATTCTCTTATTATTACTTTATGCACATCATTATAATTCCACTGGAGTTTCGCGAAAGTTATTATTCTCTAGAATATTCAATAATACGTACTTAAATATATATATGGAAACTTGAAACGAACCTCAACCTGCTTGAAATTCCTAAAATTTCCAGATATATCCAATAGCATTTTTTGACAATGGTTTTTAAAACTGACAGTTTCTGTTTATTAAAGAATATTCTAGTATCGTGAATAATGTAACCACGTCAAGCATAAAATTCGTTAACACAATCGTCAAAAAAAACCTCAAAGATTAAACAACCCTTTAAAATATTGCAAAATAGGTATTTTGTCGTTGAATCGTTTTATTTTCGTTCAAATTTCTCCGCTGAAGCTGAGGATAAATTGATAGGGCAACATTGAACGCGGTTCGAGCGAGTTGCTACGAGCGTAGCAATCGTAGCCGCGTAGCGTCTGCTTCGTAGATGCAATAAATATGTTTTGAAATTGTAAGTTCAAATAAGATTTTTGATATTTTTAATATAAAATAAGCTTATTTTCTACTATCATTTTGCTAGCGGCTTTCTTTGTATTTTGTTAGGTGAAGAAATTTTCTTTATTATGAATTCTTACAGATTAATTTAAGCTTGATAGTTTGCTCTCTTAAGAACATACCTATTTTTTAAAAGAATCTATGGGATGTATAATGCGGTTGTACAAAAGCGTTATCTACATTTCACCGGATGGTTGGCAAGCGCAAGGTACACTGTACAGTAAAAGTTGATCGGTCATCGACAAAATGTTTTATTTCGCGAATTAAGAGTTGGTCCCATGGTGAAAGTTGTTATTTAGGATGAGTATAGCGACCCGCTTTCAGCTTAGTACACCCCTAACTAATAATCCTGTAAATAAAAAAGCAATTTATCATAATAGAATGATTCTACACGAAATCATTGCTTTAAAATGAAAATCTGGCTAATTACCGCATTCTCCAAATAGTTTCCAACATCTCATCCCAGCTTTCCACTAACTTCAGGCGGGCGCCTAACGAACTCATTCAAGCCGCCCAATGCCCGTATTGTGCCGCCCGAAGATATGCCCTCTTCAAAAGTTGGCAATTAAAGTTGCATGCAACTTTCGGACTTTCAACCCGGTGGGGATTAGTGTTATTGGGTTTTAGAGTTCGTATTTACGTTGCTTCATGTTTTTTTGTTTGCATCGAAATATAGGTTTTGCCGCTAACTAAAGTGATTTCTGACTGTTTTGTAAGATAGAAATAATCATATTATTATTTGCGGATACCCCTATTGAATTGGATATAGGACATAGCCTTAGACATTTAAAATGAATTTATTGGTTTGGAATTTGATTTCTAAATTCTAAACGTTTTGCATTCTTCAGAATCTTTTTTTCTTGTAAATCCCTGATTTTGCAGAGATACCTGAATCGATTAGGAAAATTATTTTTGTTTGAGAGGGTATAATTAGGCTCTCCAAGAAGCCCCGTATTAACTATTACAGAATTAGTTAACATCTAGGCCTTTAAATTAAGATATCTGTAAAATTAGTATCTTTATACGCGTTTTTCGAATGAAGTAGCTTGGTTATAAGTTTTGTGATATCAACAACTGAGGATCTTTTTATTTAGGTTTTCACATTACGGTTGTAGCATTGGTGAGATTTTTTTTATACTTAATAATACTTCACGTTTGTATTAATACTTCACGTTTTATAGAATTATAATGGCGTCACTTTAATTTTAATAAGACTGTTCGGGTACCAAATTCACACGTAATATCTCAAAACACTTCCGAACACGCTATTCTTTAAGTGTTTTAGCGCCAGCCCCGTGTAAAAAATATTAAATTCGCAATATCGTAACATCAACCAGCCATATTTTTGTGAAAATAAACAATAGGCCTGTTTCTTTGTAATACTTTTAATGGTCGCGTTTGCGTGTCTAACGTAGCGTATTGAAGCGTTGAAATGGTCGCTCAGAATTTTATAGAATGGCCAAAAATGTTCATATTGTAGATAGAAGCTCGATCAAGGCACAGTACGCGTAAAGGCAGTATTTCAAAAAGACTAGCTAACATTTTTTTCAGAAACGAGGTAGGGAAGTAAAGACTAAAGTAAAGTAATATAATTATTGACATTTACAGACATAACGTTCGTTACAGGCAAGTCTTATTACATTTGAATTAATCATTACATAAAAAAAATAACTTACAAATCTCATTTATATATGATTACTTAATATTAGTTCTTCGTTTAATATGTAGTTCTCATAACAAATATTTACAATATGATTGCTTTATTACACAAGAACGATGATTCTATAAGCTGCATTAACATATATTAGCTGAGTTAAATAAAATAAAAAGGATTGCTTTCAAAAAATACTTAAATTTATGTTTTAATGTAATAAAATTGAGATCCATTACACTATAAGGTAATTTATTGTACATCAGTATTTTGGTATAAAGCCCCTTCTTCTTACATTTAGATAATCTATTTATTGGTAGGATTCGCCTTTTTTATTAAATTATTTTTTCCGGTATTTCCCTATAATAAACAACTATAAATATAAAGTAATACAACTGTCATTATTTTATCTTTTTTAAAGTGTATTCTCGCAAGACTACGTTTTTTCTAACCGTTAATTGTTCTTATAGCTAGTTTTTGACATTTTCAGACTTTTTTGATATCTTTACCATTTCCCCAAACAACAATAACGTATCTTATAATAGAATGCACGTAAGCGTAATAGACAGAGATGAGCGACTTTTTATCTAGTAATGGCTTAAGTTTAAATAAAGCATAATTAGCACTTGCCATTTTCTTCCAAATTTTATCGATGTGTGCATTATGGCTAATTGTATGATCGATTGTATAACCCGGAAATATATTTGTTTTACTCATGGAATTCCCTTGACTGATACTGCATAGTTTTATCAGAGTTAAGAACAATTCCATTTACATGAAACCATTCCTTTAACAATCCCATAAAGATACTAACTTTATTTTCTAAATTATGTATACATTTGTCTCTGATACCTACATGTGTGTCATCTACAAATAAATTTATGTGAGCCCAACTTGGCAATGCATTGGTAATATCATTAATATATATCAAAAATAAGTCTGGGCCTAAAATGGAGCCCTGTGGTACACCAATTGACATTTTACCTTCTGTAGAAATTTGTTCATTAATCGAGACAATTTGACTACGGTTCTTTAAGTAAGTTATCATCATATTAATATAATTAATGACCTTAAAATCCGTAATATTGCATTTTTAAAAACAATATATCGTGCCTCAAACAATCAAAAGCTTTTGGAAGATCACAAAAGTTACTTGCATATTTATTTGACGTATCTAAGGATTCTAGAATGTAATATACTATTTTTCTTATAGCCATTTCTGTTGATTTCTGAATCCAAACTGAGACATTGTAAATAAATTATTTTTTTCAAAGTATTTCACAATTCTCAATTTAATAATAGATTTTTTTTGTTAAAATTGGCAAATTGCAGACGTGTCTATATTTACTAATGACCTCAGTACCCAATTTTTGAAAAAGTGTGATTGACCTACCCGGTTTCAATACGTCGTTCCGTCAGTTAAACATGAGTTTAAGACAATTAAAATTAATTCAAATAAATTATCGTTATTTATTATTAGATTTCGTAAAGTCATATCAAAAATAGCCAATGTAGGTTTTTGCTTCATATTAACTACTACCTTTTTGAGCTCATTATAATCTACTGGTCCGAATGAAATAGATTTCAATGGTTTACTACTGTAATCTAAATAATCTTGCAATTATCTGCGTCAATTTCTAGATTACAAGTTAACTTATGAGCTATGTTGCGAAAAAAATCATTAAAATGAGTAGCATTTTTTTTAAATTCTGAAATACTTTCTCCGCTTTCGTTCTTTACTGATTTTATTCTATTACTTGTATTGCGTTCCGTATTTTGACCTGCCTGTTCGTTTATAATTTTCTAAGATTCTATAAAAAAAAAATTTTGATTTTATATATATATATATCCCTACATTGTATTTTTTTTGCTACGACCATTGTTTATTTTATTTGTTCCACTAGGGTCAAAAATTTTCTTACTAGTTTCTTTACCTAAAGTCGACCATTTTTTCTGAACATTTAGTTCTCTCTAGAAACTATAGTGGATGATGGTGAAGCTCTCGAACGGATGTTTTTTTTTAAGTCCATATCTAGTGATATATATTATTATATATATTTATTATTATTATTTATTAATACTTTATTCACTATGATAATTTTTTTGATTTATTTTATTTTGCGATTAGAATTCTACCGAACTCAAATCATATATTTAGACGATTACGATCTGTCCCTATCGATTGATTTGACAATAGCTATTCAACATAAGGACATTGTAAAATATATGTTGTATTCTTTTCTAATAATATCAGACAAACTAATTATATTATTTAGTGATAAAAATCAGAAAAGAGTTTTAGTGTATCTGTTTATTTTTATAATTCCATGTATATATTTGTAGCATGTCGCTATAAAGCCACTTTTCCGCGGCTTTTTGTCCGCAGAGACCGTTTGAAAGACATTTTATGTAATTTTCAGAATCTTGTGCATTGATGCGTATTATTCTGGCGATATTACAAAAATAAAATGTGAAATAAAATAAAGTAATAAAAATTGACCCGAACAAATTCTGTCATTGGCCACAACACAGCACAACAACGTGTACAACTTCAGACATCGGTGGGCGTTGCGAACAATGTTTGCATCACTTTAGAACAGAACAGGTGCGCGGACAAAGCCGTGGAGAAACTTTATATTCCACTCTAACTGCTATGAATGGCATAATGTGTTACAGTTTCTTTTGTTGTCTTGGACTTTGTTGTGGAAGTTTCTATAATGGAATATTTTTTCTGCGTTTTTTTTAAATGGCTGTCAGCTATGACACCTTTTTTCTTGTTCGCCGAAAAAATGGCGTCTTCATTTAGAACATTAGAAATTTCCATAGAAACTCTAGTATATTCACCGCTGCTCTACTGCGGTACGTAGATAATGTGACTACTAGTTTTCCACGGCTTTTAACTCTATATTAAAATATTTTTTATCATTGGTTATCACTTTTACTCAAATCATTATTAAGTATACGTCTGGTAGCTATCATTTATACAATAGCAATAAAAAATATAATTATAATGATGATATGGGACAAAAACCACACAAAGGTCTTCAGGTCCCAAACTAGGCAAAGCCTAGTAACCTGATAACTAATGGTAACCTGATTGACTGATATACATACTTAATATTAAATGATATTCTATCTTCTGTCTAAATTAAGTTAAGTTTGACAAGCTTGGCGGAATATGGCCCGCACCCTCTTTTATATATCCGTGTACATCGCTGGGACGCTAAGGCTTAAAACGTTAATAATATTTTACATCTGCAATCACATGTGTGTGCAAAATAAATGTGTTCTTTCTTTCCTTAAACGTTATCACAGCATGACGTTCACTTGTCAGTCATATACCTATTACAAAAAGTTTAATTAATGTAGTTTCCGTGTAACGTCATGTTACGATTCACCTGCAATGTGATAGTTTAGTGACATTAACTGGGCCGGCCCGCGCCGCGCCTGCGAACGTATCACGACACTTCACTATTATGCTTTAATTAGTTTATGACACGACATTATGCTATGATACTGAATTTTACCATTTAAAAATATATTGTGTTGTACAGTTTTTATCGGTTAGGACTGTACTTTAAGCTGAAAGATGATCACTGTACTAATTATGATAATATCTTCAGTATGAGGCCATTAATTTCTAAACCAGTCAGCTGTCCCATACATTTTGTCGACGATAGGTACCTAAACTTTTTCTCTAAATAGTATTTATTTTTATTTTTAATTTAGTGTTGGTCCCTTGGGGAAAGTTGTTGTTTATGATGAGTGATCTTCGTTTAGCTTAGTACACCACTAGCCAATAAACCTGTATATACCTTTTAGGGAAAAGAGGAAAGTGGCTGTATTCAAAACAACAATAGCCCAGATTTATATAATACATAATGGAAGGTACAATAGTTTTTATCCTTCGCGTTCCGTTTAATACTTCTGTATTTTAATAAATATTTGATTATACTTTTAAATGGCCTCTCAATAACGGCTAAGGATAAAGATCCGGCTATAAAAATAAATTACTGAAAAATTATTGACACCGAGCATGTAGAAAATAACATCTTTAAGTATATTTTGTTATACTTGTCTTTTTTTAGCAGTATTAGTAGTACCTTCTTCAGTAATTTATATGCAGCATGGCTTCGTCTCGAAGATTCTTCTAGCTGTTATGTTCTACCGTTTTTTATCCCACATACATATAAAACTTGTCCGACGAAAGGTATCCCTGAGCGACCCGCTGTTTATCTTGCTATTCTCACTCATTAGTGCTGATTCAGTTCTCGCAGTAAATCTGCCTGCCGACGCAATAATTGGATTCAGACGTAATTAGTGGCTGTAATAACTTTTAACAGGATTAGTTGTTTGCCCGTAACTTAACAAGGACCTACGGCTGCTCTTTTTGTTGCTGAGTATTTAGGGAGTTCATTATAAGTAATACAAATAGCTAAACGTTTCAGACCCTAAATTGTGATCCGCAGTTACCTACTTGGTTGTAGGGTTGCCATATCTTCGGATTTGTTCGGAGATTGCCAAATTTTGGGCTCTTGCCAATTCTGGCTGGACTAAAGGTCTTATGTGACGTGCAAGCATAGATTTTACATTCAAGATTACGATCAGATAATTACAACAATTATTAAGTACGTGTTGCTACCGCAAACGTACCTAACTCGTTGATTATTTAACCAAAAATATTAAAATGCAATATTAGATAAGTATTAAAATTTTACATACTTATTGCAATGTGTTTTTATAGTAACATTTTTACTAAACATTACATCCATTGAGAAATAGGATCGACTTTTCATTTTTTTATCAGGTACGAGTAGTACTAGAATGAAAATGTTGAAAAAAAAATGCGATAAGTAGCGTAAGGAGCGTGCTAAATTAGACTTAGTCGAATCATCGCTTTTAGCACCTATAACTCTAAAACGACGGTGCTACGGTACTCCCCTGATATCTGATATTTTCGGAAGAAATTTCTAGAAATGACAAATGCCATCCCCAGGAATGAAACAGTATTTGTGTAGTATCTTTTGTGAGTCTACGCTAAATAATTAATCTATCTTTATATCTATTGTCTATACGAACGAGTAGCCAACTCTGCGTAACACTGCTACACAACTTTTATGTTTCCGCATTTTATACCGATCATGGTTTGGGAGATCAAGTAAACGCCGTAAGGTACCTATGTTTTGCACTTTTGTCTGAAATAACGGAAGAGAATGCATCAATGCATCGTTCTTTTAATTTTGTATCTTCTGAATTTCGTAGAGATACAAAGGATAGTATTTGTTATAGACAATAATAGTTTATACGTGCGTATGCAATTGGTAAGTGGTTATTTTTAGTAAAATGTTTAGTCCGATGCGGAAACAAATTTGAAATCATTATAAAATAGTAATAGTCCTAAGGCTAGGCTAT
The DNA here is from genome assembly GCA_947049295.1 of Ligdia adustata. Taxonomy (NCBI): domain Eukaryota; kingdom Metazoa; phylum Arthropoda; class Insecta; order Lepidoptera; family Geometridae; genus Ligdia; species Ligdia adustata. The sequence continues at coordinate 2,462,269 of OX346221.1, forward strand.
TATAGCCTTATTCGGATTATTTAGGCTTCAATATGTCATATGGGTTATCGGTAATGGGTGTATTAAGCTGAAAGGGGCTCACCATAGTCATTCTGAGATACAACTTTTACTATGGGTCCATTTTGCCGACGACCGATAAACTGTTTTATGGAACAGCAGTTTTTTTTCTCGAATTCAGGATTGGTCCCTTAGTAAAAGTTGTTCATTAAAGATGAGTACCGTAACTTCTTTTATAGGAATGATAATAACCCTGTAATTTCATAAAATTCCAATATTTGCAATTGACTATCAAACATTTCGTAAGGATGTATCTGTGTAACTAATTATTTCAAAAATGATCCTTGTAATAGTAATACTGATTACACATAAAATATGATCTAGAAGGAAATGATTTTTATGTGGGTATTACAATTTATCATCGTAATAAACAAGGAAGATCCGCGTTGGTAGTGTCTCCTAATGAAGAATATCGCATTAGAAGTGATTAACCCTCGTTGACGAGGACCGTGTCCGGGGGTCGGGCTAATTAATTAGCTTCTAGAGAATTTCATTTGTACACAAAATAATTTTCTGCTGGCGACTGATCAGAGGTATACACATTTAAAAATATGTCATGCTCAAGCTGTCAATAATACCCAAAGAGTCAAAATACATAATAAAACCCCCAAGCACTTTCTCCATTTAGAAGTTTCAGATATCTGATGACCATAAACAGCTCAAGTCAAGGTCTAAACGCTGGAATTTATAGTGCTTTTGTATTATTTATGATTAATCATTCTTTCAAGATACAAGTTCGTTCTAGAGAAAGTACCTAGGTCGCTGTCCCATGGTTCCAATGGTCCCTGTGCCTATCATTATCTGTAAAATTAAATATTGTTCAAGGTTCGAGTTCGAAGTCATTTTTTTCGCAAAAGATATTGTCGAAAACAAGTCAATGATATAATAACAACAAAAAGCGTTTATTTCGAGCATCAAATTAAGGTTATGTACATAAATCTTAGGTTAACTAGATTAAGTAGATATTTAAGTACAATCGGTGACCTGTGCTTCAGTCCCTTCAGGCTTCAATGATATATAATTAGTTGTTCTCCCTTGATATATTTTAACTGCAAGATAATTGTAGTTTTTCTAACGCATAAGGTCTGAAAATCTGAGTGTTCTGAAGCGCACACTATTTTTATTTGGGTAGGTAGATATAATTGCAAAATTGCGTGATGCACGAACGATGCTGCTCGTTAATGCTTGCAGGGTTTATTAACTCTGCTTATGATGCCTTGCCATTCCAACAAACCACCAAAGCAATAGGTACCTAATGTTATGTTTTCTAACAATAATTCATGGTCAAGTATGTTATTTGAATTGTCTCAGAATTACTATTGCATTGTGTCAAAATGGCCGTTTCGACATAGAATAGATCAGAGTTAGTATTAAGAAATATGTTTTGCGTTTTGACATAGAATAGACCACAGTTAGTATTAAGTAAAACATATTTCTTAATACTAACTCTAATCTATTCTATGTCGAAACGGCCATTTTGCTACAATGCAATTGTAATTCTGAGACAATTCAAATACCAAAGTTGAACACGATCAGGCCTGGCAAATTATTGTTTGTCAGTAGGTACTTATACTACTGTATGACTGGATGTTGATACTCGCGTAGGTACAGTACGAATCTATATAATATATGTATACAGGTTCCTATACTTCTTCCAAAATGGAGGAGGTTTTTTATACAGTTTCTTGATGCCGTACGTCTTTGATAGATGATTGCTTGTAAAATTTGTTGGACAAGGTTGGAGTGTTCTGCGAGGTTTCGTTCCGTACTCAAACGGAACCCTATTATTACTAAGCTTTGCTGTACGTCCGTTTATCAGTCACCAGGCTGTACGTATCCCATGAACCGTGATAGCTAGACGGTTTAAATTTTCGCAGATGATGAATTTTTATTGCTGCTAAGTATAACCATAAATACTAAAAGCAGAATAAAATAGGTAAGGTAATAGGGAGGCTCCAATGTATCAAACGTGTTTTATTACTCTTTATTAATAACTGTATCAGGCGTATGCATAAAATATTCACAGAATACTAAAATGTTATATTTATGCTTTGTATATATTAATTTATTTGTTATGTTTTAATTTTTAAAAATATTTGTAATAATTATTTATTTAGTTAGCCTCCTCTAAATATTTATTTAAAGAGCCAGCCCCTGGGGGGCTGGGGCTCCCATACAACAAATATATCTAGGAGATCTGGATCCTGAAATAAGCAGCAAAATCGGGGCGGCCTCTGCTATTTTTGGTAAGCCCCGGGAGAAGGTATTTCGATCACATCACTTTCATTAAAAACTAAGATCAGTGTCTACATGAAACATGGACCTTATACCGCAAGCATATACGTGTATTGGATAGATTTCATCTGAAGTTTATTCGCGATATTATGGACATAAAATGGTCAGTTGGTATCAGAAATAAAGTTCTCAGAAAAGCAAATGTTAGTGGATAAGATTGGGCTTATTTAGTCGGGCGTCAATTGAGGTGTTGTGATCATGTTTCAAGAATGTTCAACGAGAGAGTAGCAAAGCGCATCTTTTACTCGGAACTCCAAGATGGAAAGAGAAGGAGCAGAGGTCAGTTCCTGATATACAAAGATGTTCTGAGACGTCATATGAAAAGTTGCAAAATTGAACCATCTTGTTGGGAGAAACTTGCCAGCATTCGTCTTGAGTAGCGTTGATTAGTAGCATATCTGGATCAGAAGCGGGAAGACCTCAAGAATAGACCGCCTTTAGAGGTAATTTATAACTATTGCAACGGTACCTTAAGATGTAGCATTTATTTGTACATTTAAGGCTAAGGCTAAGGATTAAGGCACACGAACGAAGCCTTGTGACGTGTTTTATATTTTAAAAAAAAAACAGGAAATTATGTCACCGTGGCCGGATCGGCTAGGTACTCGTATACTTATATATACAACAAACATAATTTTCGTTCGATATTAATAGCGACAACAGGTACATAAGTAGAAACTTGGGCTAATGTTATAATATAAATAATGGTAACGAACCCTTAGTGCGCGCATCCTACTCGCACTTGGTCAATTTTGACAGTTATCGTAAGTGATTTTGATATTAAATAACCATTATACCCTTTAAGATTGCCCTATTCCAAAAATATTTTCATAACTAAAGACTATCCATATTATAAACATTTAAAAACCCTACTCGTTTGTACCTATATGCCATATTTAAGTCGAGTAGTAAATATGGACACTTTCATTCCCTATCTAGGCTATCTCTATGTAAATTTTATCTTCGGGAAAAAATATATTTGAATAAGTAAGTAAAAAAAAAAAATACACACAGCATGATAGTTCAAGAAGAGAACAAAAACTACTTTTATTGAGTTATTGCTATTAAAACAAACTATGGCAAAGTATACAATTTGAACGTGCCTTAAGTGGTTTAGGCGTGAAAGCATCTCAGACAGAAAGAATTACTTGCGCATTTCAAATTATTAGTAGGAAAGTAGGAATTAAATGAATGAAGTAGGAACGAAATAAATGATCGCGCCATTATGATCGTAAATTGGTTACGAACTGATGAATATACGCACGGCCGCGAGCGGCATAACCTGCATTTTAGTAAAATACAAAGTGTAAGGTACGGCCTTTTCCAAGCATTTTTCATTCCTGTGTCCCCATTTACCGACCGATTTCAATTATATGTTGGCACCTGCGGTACTCGATTAAAAGTTAGTTCAGTTAAGATTTACCTACCTAATTTGTTGAATCTGGACGGAATTAGTTTAAAAGATAATAAGATAAGGTCACACAAAAGTATGTCCTTGCGAGGTCAACCTTTCGCAATCCAATAATGTTCGTAGTAATAACAAAGAATGTGTTAAGTACAGAGATTTTTTTAAGTCGAGGTATTAGCTAGACGTTTGACCATCAGCTTGGGGTTGTCAGCGAGCGACACTGTGGCCCTAGATCAGGGGCGGATGTAGTTGTATTGATTGATAGACTTATCTTCCTAATGTCCTGTGTAGTTAGTCAAAAGTGTGAGATATATATATTTAATTTAATCAAAATTGGTCAAGACGTTAGATACATTTTGAAATCAAAATAACTGAAGTAGTTCTATCGGCGCCAGCCGTAATGGAAGTTGGTAGTCACTTTCAATAAAATAATTGTTTTTGTAGCAAAAGCAATCTGTCTTCTGACTACTGCAAAGAGTACCTTTTATATGGTCTACTGACAATTTTTATTAACCTTTAATTTTAAAATAATATTTATTGAAAACCACGCCCTCTGTGATCGTCACTGTAAACCATGTGTGGACAAAAGATTGTGAGCACAGCAAGTTCAGCCAGTATTGCCTGTGTAAAAAAACCACATATAAATTCTGTCATCCACATGTGCAATTTATTTTCAATTATTGCTTACAGTGCCATAGATATTACATTCATATAAGCAATGTCTGATAAAGGTTCTAAAGGAATCATTTAGGAGATTATTCCCTTGTTTTTTTTTCAATCCAGGGGCCTTACGGCAAACGTTATGCATGAAGGATGTGAAAATAAGAGCATGGCGTTGTTATTTGTTCGCCGTTTCAACGCTGTCAAATATCGACGCCATTTTTTCCTCTTCCTCTCACATAATCATGCCAAACATAAATAGCCGATTAGGACCCAAATATTACCCGATGTTACTAGCTGAACTCTAATTTTTATAGCCTATGTTACTCAGTGATAAAGTAACTTTTTAACGGCAAAAGAATTTTTCAAATCGTTCTGTAGTTCAGAGTCTATTCAATGCATTCAAACAAACAATCAAATCTTTCTTCTTTATAATATTAGAAGATAAATGAGGTGCGTTCTAACTGGACTTAGCTGAGTTGAGAGACTTCGCGATAAGTTTAAGAAATGATATTATTTCTTCTCATATTTTGCTTAGGTTTCTTTAATCACTGTAGATTAATATGACACTAAATATCACCTAAAGCCTTAAGCCATGCTTATCAATCGATCTCATTCTTGCGCAGTAATAGACTAAAAGAACCTACAGAAATCTTTGGTGATAGAAAGTTATCAGACTTGGATAAAAATAAAACGTACCTATATCATTAGTAAAATTAAATACTGAATCTTAATCTTTTACATTAAACTTCAAATAATATTTTTGAAGTTTACATTACAAGTAGAAGAGAAGTGCATTTTACGTCTAGGTGCCTACCAAATTTTAATGAGCCTTATCAATATACTTAAAATCTATAGGGTAATGTAAACGCATTTCATACCTAAGTTAATTTGTTGCATCATGCTCGGTTCAATTTTTATTTATAGCTTTGTAATTTTTTCCATTTATCAATAAACTAATGTCTCTGAATATTTGTTCAGGCTTTGAAGTTCTCTTCTCTTCAGTATTGGCCTTTTAGTTCACCAGTATTGGCTCTAGATATGACTATAATTAGATAGGTCAAATAAATGTACCTAGGCCAGTCATATTTAAATTGGCATAATTAAATAATCTGTTATTTCCATGTTGTTTTCCCTATATAACAAACGTTGAATGATTGATGCAGTTTCATATGAACGCTCGTTGCTAGAACATGTACTTCACTTTATTAGTCATTGCTCATGATTAGTCATTCAGATTACAATACAAAAACTGGATGGATCCTACAGTTTGTTTCTGTAGTAATTTTGTGTAATGGCAATACTGACACAGTGAGCCATCGCCCCTGCTAACGGTGTCATGGCGGTTTGACTTGTAGAGGTTTTTTGCGATAACATAAAAGTTGATGTGCAATTTAGCAATATAATCCTTGATATTCTCGGATTTAACCACATAGAACATAGTTAATAATGCGTGAATACAAAATAGTCGTCCTAGGAAGCGGAGGTGTGGGAAAGTCCGCTCTGACAGTGCAATTTGTACAAGGCATCTTTGTCGAGAAATACGACCCCACCATTGAGGACAGCTATCGGAAACAGGTGGAAGTAGACGGTCAGCAATGCATGCTCGAGATCCTAGACACGGCCGGCACGGAGCAGTTTACGGCGATGAGAGATCTGTATATGAAGAACGGACAAGGTTTTGTACTAGTATATTCAATCACCGCACAGTCAACGTTCAACGACCTACAAGACTTGCGAGAGCAAATCCTGCGGGTGAAGGACAAGGACGATGTACCGATGGTGCTGGTTGGCAACAAAATGGATCTGGAAGCGGAGCGTGTCGTCGGCAAGGAGCAGGGCTCCAACCTCGCCCGCCACTTCAACTGCGCGTTCATGGAGACCTCCGCGAAGGCGAAAATACACGTGAACGATGTGTTCTATGACCTAGTGCGACAGATCAACAAGAAGTCTCCCAAGAAAGACGAAATAAAAAACAAAAAGGGTACTTTGAAATGTGTTATTCTGTAAGAAAGGAAGGAGCCTCATGTAGGTATACAAATATTTAATAATTTGAAAGACTTCTCGTTCCCGGATTTGGCTCTCGACTATTCCCAAAGTTAATTAGGTCGGGTGTAGAGTGTTGTCACTTGATCATGGAAATACCCATAGCATTTGAGAGAGTGCATTTGTTGTGCGGCTTGAGGGCCTCACTAGACTGGACCTGCAGCCCGTGCAAACTTCTATTTTGCTAACTTTTTGGTCTATATTTTACATATAGTATGAAGTTCAATAATTGATTCTCCGTTCTGTGTATGTTCACTTTTTATAATGAAGTTTGTTCATGTGTCATTTCTCTTATTATTCCAGTTAACAATAAAGTTAAATCTAGGCAGGGATTATGATATTCACATTTCACTTTAATTTGAAGAGGGTTCCACTTTCCCTCGTGTCATGTGAATGCTGTTAGGTATTGAAAGTTATTGTTATCAGATCCACTGTCTGTGTGTATACAATATGTTAATTTACATGAGATCATGAGGAGTATGTCCTGTCCTGGTACCGAGACCTAGCTATTTATTTATAGATGTTCCCATTCCATACTAACCAGCATCTATAAACCTACATTGTGCAGCATGCACTTCTCATGACCTTGATCATTTAATTTTACTTTTTAATCACAAATGTGAGGAATCTAGTATATTTATATTCTAACAGTGTTAGGTACAGACAGTACACTGTCAATTAAACAGGAAAATGCTTGGAATTACCATGAAAATTATCTTCCAAGGCCATTTCAGACTACTATGTGACGATGAATTGAGTCACTCTTGCATATTTAAAAGGAGAAAGCGAGAAGATTCTATTTTGCCAATGTGCCTCTATAAAGTGAAACACCACTGTCTGCATCTAACACACAATTTTTTTTAGTATTAATGTATAACTAAAATGAAAGAGCCCAAAATTTGTGAACAAATAGAGTTGTGAGCAAGCCTGGAGCTCTGCGGAGATCTAGACAATGTGCCAGTGGAGTGAACCAGTGGGTAATGTTTAATAAATTAAGGATACATTAAATTTTTTCAGATATATTATTGTCTTGTTATGTAATTAAAATGTATCGAAGGAAGGTTAATGTGACACAGTTTAGAATTTGGTATCTTGTAAGAATAGTGAGCCTTAGGTGATTGCACCCTCGACTGTAGTGTGGACCTCCTGCGCCAGGTCGCCATCGTTCACTGCGGATTTAAAACCCCTAACTTGTGAACGAAGATCTTTAAAAGGAATTATCGTTATTGTAAATGGATAAATTTTTATTATAAAACTGGCTCATTGATAAATCGACAAACCTATGTTTCTCTACTAGACCCTTGTTATACATAATATAATTATATAGGTGTTCAAGTATTGTTACGGGATTAGATGTTTCTACCGTTCTCCTATGTTTACTTGTAAGATTTAACTGCACAAGGATATTGGTAATGACATGATCTGAGTTGGATTATATTTTTATATATTGTGCAAAGTTAGGACTCATGTATATTTATATCTTCCGAATCAATAATCGACATTGTACAATAACTATATTCATTTAATTTTTTCTTTTGCAAATTTATCAATAAAACCAATTTTAAAATATTAATATTTGGGGTGTATGTTTTCGCAAGTCCCCCGCGTCGCTCCCGTGATGTCAATTGAGGTCGAGCGTGAGTCAGCGCGCGCCCGCGTCCGCGCAGCCCCACCGACAATCAAATAAACATCAATTGCCTCGGCATTTCAACGGACATTCGATTTAATTGAAACAACTGCATACCATCTACAACTATTTTATTGAAGTGTAAAAAAAGTTACATTAAAAGTGATCATTTGGTACGAATACAATACAATACTGATTAGGTACTTTAGTTACAAACATGATAAAAACATTGGCAGTGTGACGTGGCGGGCGTATGTCGACATTCTAGTAACATAAGAATTGACACAGTCCATTGAAAATGAACACAATACGCCTAACATATCGTCTAAGCGCGACCTGGATAAGCGTTCTTATTCTATGATGCAAAACAAAGTATTCAATTACACCTAGCATACTTTTTACACACCCCATGATGTGTAACAAGGTCTAACGCATAGATCGAGCTCACTTCGAGGCGTGTTTCGAAAATTAATTTAATTATAGCTACTATAGTTGTAAATTGGTTGTTGAAAGCTGTGGGAGTGTGCTTTAATCTACATACAATTGAACTCTAGGGTAAAAGTGCCACGCGTCGCGTCCGACATAGATAATAGTAATGAACAATGCGTTGAACAATTATTATCGAGCGATTCTGTTGTTGTTGGGATCCTGCCGCTTATCTGTAATTTTATGAGCTCCCACATAGTGTTAACATGTAAAACACTTAGCATGTAATTCAGTAATAATTACATCGAAATAGCAACATTAATACAATAACTCGCACTGTTACAGTTGAATACACTAATTTGACTTATCAAATTACACAAACTGCCTTTTTATCAGTAAAATTTTCGATAAATGCCCATAAAATTACATAGATAAGCATTATTCACGAATGCTTATTTGACAGATTACAGCATGCCTACAGTGCCATCTGTGATGGATAGATTCACATACATTAATCTGTATAAATAAAATGTAATGCTTAAAAGTAAAATTCCTTATTTATAAGGCGGAAATATTACTTTAACATTAGATATCTACTCTAACAGTTATGAACTTACAAATCCTTAATTTCTAGGGACGGTTTATTCATTAGAAGTGACTAGAATAAATGACTATAATGTTCTTAAAAACTGGGTTACTCCATATACCTAGAATTTAGATAAATTGGACAATATAATTAATTATGTTCTCACATAATAATGTAAATAACAATTTAAATGCAAAATCGTGTGACGTATTTTATGTAAATATGTAAACAAGTTATCTGCGTTAAAGATACAATCATTGTATGTAATAAACTCATATTTTCTGAACAATTAAATGCTATAACTCGATGAGAATAGTTTCAATTGGTATTGGAAATAACTAAAACTGGATTTTAAATTTAAGTACATCAGTCATTTTTAACTCCACATAAACTATGTATTTGATAGGACAAAAGTTAACTGACTCATTTTTCTTAAAAAAAAAACACTTCCTGATGATTTCCGGTCGATCCAACCCGACCTTACTAGATGATATGAATCATCAGTAGAGACTCAAGAATTCATGACTCAGTACATGTTATCAAACTAATCATTCCTACTTGGTGACTGTCAACTTTTCTGGCTACCGTGAATCCTATATTGTGCTCCTTCCGTATTTCAGTTAGTAGATATTTTGAGCGTTTTATTGCTTTACTTAAAAGATCTTTAAAGTTGAGATCTTTGTGCTTCCTCGTTCATTCGTGCTCTAGCTTTTAAACTCGATCCTTTATAATAAAGTTACTCTTCCTAAAAGCATCATAAATTGCGGCTTTTTAACGACATTATTACAAATAACCTTTCAAAATAGTTTAACATAATAAGTCCTAGAGTAATCTAGGTACATTTTGTAACATTATATAGGTATGTAATTATCGAATAAGGAAAAACAAAATATCCCACCGTATCAAACTCCTCCTAGCCTATTTGCGCCATTCAAACTTTATCCGCTGAACGGAACCATAAGGTCTTACCATAGTAGAGAAATGAGACATCAATATTTATGAAATAGTCTACAAACAGCGAATTTGAAATGGGCCGATACCTACGTCACGGCATTGAATAGATAATCGGTATATCTCCGGCTATATGTAAGTATATTCGCTGCTGTGAATTCATGCCGTCTATTTCTTAACTACTGAAAAGAAAAAGAGACAAAAATTTCAATGCTGTCAAATATACCTACAGAAAATAATAGAAGTCGCGACACAAAAACAAAACCGTTCATTTTTGGCTGGGTATAAGTAGGTACTCGTAATTCGGACGAGATTAAGTCGCGAGTAAATCGATAACGTATAGGTGTAGGTCACTTCATCTTGGACCGCATTTACTCGTACTACATGTCGCTATTCAGCAGACGAGTAGGTAGTGATTAAACGCGAGTTGAACTTTTATGAAAAAAAAATACTAATCTCAATATTAACGCCTCTTTTCTCTATGATCAACACCAAACTTCCCACAGTAACTAAAAGTTTGAATTTATCACCATAAATTATCGCCCAGTGGAGGTTTTATTTGGAAGAGTCGTAGCTATCGTTGAGCGGCGGCAGGCTGTGAGTGAGCGTGCTGTCCAGCTTCCTCGCTTCGTGCTCCAGCGTGTAAGAATCCAAGGCTGGATCCTGTTGAAAAAAAAACAGCTGGTAAATTGTAGGCAGGATTGTATAGCAGGATCTTTGTCTTTCGGATTTTACCACTAATGGTCTAGGTCAGAGCCTACTGAGCCCAGGGTTAAAAAAACTTTCATAGGTACTGAACCGAATCGAAATGTCACTTGCATTTTGTGTTGCAGAAGTTGTGTACTGACTAAATTAGCACGAGCAATACCTGCATAAGTTATTGCTTCGCATCGTCAGCAATTGTTTCTAAATGTCTAAGCAAATTCTCTAAAGATTATTTTAACCAGTTCGGTAGCCGAAACACTAACCATTTGGGCGTCTAATTCGAAGCCACAATGGAATGCCAGTTGTTCTAAATTAGCTATCACCCGCGCTAGTATGCGATGAAATGGCCCGATAAAATGTTAGATAACATTTGGTGCGATTATATTTAACGATCCTATTACAATTAGGTAGTTTGGGTGTGAATTTAGGCAGCATAGTACCTAGACTAGGTGATGTTTATCGACAGAAGTCAAGTACGCTTGGGATACTTAGTCAAACCTCGCAAATTGGTTACCGAAGAAGCATTTAGAACGTTATCGTGGGTATGGCGTGTATCACAAAGGCTTTAGGTACCTAGATAGGTTGAGACCGACAATATACATCTGGCACGAGGCGACCTACTTCGCTAAAAAGGCAAAATCTCCGTGGTTGAAACTGGTAGGTATTATATAGTTACCTATGTAGCTTATCTTGGGTTCTACTTCTGCAGCTTTATTCAGGAAGCTTTGAATCGACGATAGCTTCGAGAAGTCATCGTAATCGTAACAATACTGTGAAAACGGAAGACTTTTCGAAGCTAATCCTCGATTCAAAGTTTGCTGGTCAGAGATATTGTTTTGTAGGATGATTGTGAAAATATAGCTAAGTGTAGTAAATGTTATAGAAAAAGCATTAAAAACAGGAAACATCTGCCCACCGGATCGGAAAGTGTGTCGACATTTCGGCAGCCCGTGGGCCCGAATATGAATATCAACGAACAGGCGTGGGCGATCTCTGTAGGTATATATACCAGTCATACTTTATATGGCGCGACGCAGTTTATTACTAGATAATGCCATTTCAATAATTATATTATCGTAAATGACTTATTAATGGCCATCTTGAGAAAGTGTAAGTATACATCTACTATGTAGTCATACTTTATACTTATGGTGCTAAGCAGATTTTTTTACTAGATAGGTAGAATATCTAATGTCATTTAAATAACTAAATTAGCATATATAAGTGACTTATTTACGAAGTCAGTAAAAGGAGCATGTTTCTTCTCAATTAACTTTTTTTTTATATATTCCTCAATTACAAATAAACACTACCTGATTTGGAAAAAATCTTTTCGGAAAGGTTTCCAAACAAAAGATTTTGTTGTGTATATGTACCCCCTACATAACTTCCCAGGTGGTCCCACATATGTTTTTATCAAAGTCGGGTCCCGTAGTTTGGTTTAAAATTAATTCAAAAATTCTAAAAGCGCCTGCCAATTTGAAATCGATCGTGCGTGTCAATTCATAAAGATGTAGTAACCAACTTGTTTTCTCTCTCCTAGTTGGTATAGTGATAGTCGTTCACATACGAGAACATTGCCCCCTTTTGCCTCTACATCCCTAACCGATAACCTTGTATAAGATACATCTATAATACATAGGTTTTACTGACTAAACCAATGAATTACTTACAAGATAAAATTAACATCAATTGTTTGTACATTCAGTAAATTAGATTGAGTTTGTTTCAACATGTTTACCTTCTAAAATAGCGCGCGCTACTAAAATAAATACATCACAATTTATAGATACGTATACCTACATGTATCGCCCCCGAAACCTTACTCGTACAGGAACTATGCTTATTTTGAGGAAAAATATCACAACTCATAAAAAATAGTTATTACTGAGTTCCACTAAAGCAGGCGCCGATAATTTTTTTCAGTTATACCGAATTAAAAATCACACCCTTGGACCGATATTGATAAAACTTTAATGGAATCACACTGGAAGACTACAAAAGAAAACGAACAAACAACAAAAGAATAAATTAAATTTTTAAAATCGATACAGCTGTCACTGAGATGTCAGGTAACAAATGTACCAGTCGAATTGAGTATCTCCTCTTAGTGGAAGATGATATAATACTAGAACCGTACGAAAAGCTTTGTCACTGAACAAAAGCAGAGCAATATGAGTGTGATAAATTGAAACCAATGATGAGTTAATTACATAATACGTTAGTATACAAAATTTAATAGGTGCTAAGTAGACTACATCATAGTTCAAGAATATCGAACTTGTACAAGATGTCCCGTGGACCGGAACGCGTGTCGTAAGAACTAGGTACCTACGAGGAGAAGGGCGATCAAGCAATGGCAAGACAACTAAGTATATAAATTTACTAGCGGCTCGTCCCGGCTTCACACGGGTGGAAGTTTATATAGATATCGAAATGTTCTATAATATTGTAGATATATAATTATAAACCCGATATATGAAAAGCGAAGTCGAGGACGACAGTGCAAGAGATAGGAAGACGATATTAAAACAATTGCGGGCAATTTGTAGTCCAGAACAGCTAAGAACACGGAGGTGTGGAAGAAGTTGGAAGAGGTCTTTGTCAAATTAGGACAAACGGATTAAAGTGTAAATAAGTACTTAAATAATATTTAAGCTAGCTAAGAAATCTTACTGTATTATCCGAAAAAAAGCTTTGCATTCATAATATTGTAGAACACGTTTTTGATCTATCATCAATGGCTACAGCGCATGCGATAAAAGACATTTTACCATTATTACTTTTTTCACCTTGGGTTGGTTTCAGAACGGCTTTCTAAGGATCTCTAATTATTTTCTATTAATAAATATAGCCTATGTTACTCACTGATAATGTAGGTTTCTAACAGCAAAATAATTTTTGTAATCGGTCGTGTACTTTTTAAGTTAATTCGTTACACGAAAATACAAATCTTACCTCTTTATAATACTATCATAGTGATTATAAACTTATAAAATCAATTTAAAAATAACTCTCAATGTAACCGGTTCGTTATGTTTTCGTACTAGATGCCTACATTAGTAGAGTAAATACTCAAATTACTCCAGTTACTTGAGTTACAAGGTTATTGGTAATTGGACGAACAACACTACGAAAAAATGTAGTCATCGAATTATTATTTTTTATTGTAGAAAAAATAACTGGTTGATAATACTCGTACTGAGACCGTATAATATCTCATCTGAATGTTCTATAAAGTTTATCAAAATTTTATCAACTTTAAAAAAAGCGGAGACCTTATACTAATACTTAGAATTCGAATAATTTATTTTTACCCGATAGCCAGTAAATTTTAAGTGTTTGTGAGCGTTTTTTGATTTAATTTAATTTTAATGTTTGTTTATTAAGTTTAGGCAACCACTTAAGGTGATGGTTCCCAAATAGATGCGTTTTTGTTTCAATTTTCTAGCATTACCGTATACTGTGCCATGTTCGAAGTTAATACATCATGTAATACATATACTCAATTAAAGCATGATGTTTCAAAATGCTTATCTTAGTTTACCAAACCATTTTAATATATTTTTGAAGAACTCAGTATCTCATTATTTTGAACATGTTTTTTTCGGTATACGTAGAATGTCTACTTTGTAATGTTGAAGTAGATTAATCGAAATATTGGCACCTTCAGGCTAATGTATTGTTTTTGTCTTAGAATGATAGGTAAGTGAAGTTTTAAAGATAAATGTTATTAGAGCCTACTAAAAAGTATTCATTTAGAAAAGCACGTTGCTAATATATTTAACTAGGCACTTAGCACATATTTTAATGAAGCACTTTGGCTTAGCTAGCGGGTAGCGTTCGTTTTATGCGACGTTGCATGCGTGCCCGCCTCATACCTGCCACTTCGCGTAGTGCGCGACGTTCATTCGACGACTTCATCTAGTGCAGCGTGAGAATAATTATATATAATATTCTTTCCTAGGATAGTTACCGCGTGCGCGTACATACTTATAAGCGATTGTGTTTTACTAGAAACATTCTCTGCCGTGATTTTGACACTACTTGTAGAAGTGTGATAATATACAAATGGGAGATAAGAAGAATCGAAAACAAAAAATATCACTTCTTATAATCTTTATAAGTAAACGTTCATCGATGATTTCGCCAATTTACTTTTTTTTAAATATTTTTTTATTGAATATTTTTATTTATAAATCTAACTATTTTGACTGATTTTTATCAAACTTATATGAATTAATTGTTCGTTAATTTTTAGAAAGCGTTTACAGTGTAGGTACTAAAAAAGAAAATTGTTTTTATCTGAATCGGAAGGTTGATTTCGAACGGCATTGCCATCATAGATGTTATAGCTGATGGCTGCTACAGAAAAAGATCTTATAAAAAAATATTCTTTACTGTCAGGAGCAGCTGCCGTAATAAAAATATGTAACTATGAATTTTTCGATTGATTATGTAAATATGGATTTTTCGTTAATTTTAGCCTCTCTAAGAAAACAGAAAAGTACTTTAAAAAAACAATAACTGAATTATAAGGTAAACATTTTATTTCAGTTATTGTTTTTTTAAAGTATTTTTCTGTTTTCTTAGAGACGCTAAAATTAACGAAAAATTCATTCATATAAGTTTGATAAAAATCGGTCAAAATAGTTAGACTTATAAATAAAATATGCAATTTATTTTTTTTATTTACTACAATTTTTTTAAGTAACTTTTACCTAACCCAGCGAACCTCGTTGTTAATAAATAATGTCATCAATGATATGAGCTGCCGACTGCTCACGATAGCGGAATTTTGAAGGGTGCAACTCGCACGATATTCAACGAACGAAATCGAACGATAGTTTCTACGAAATTTTCTCAATTTTTTTAATGTTTTTACGAGGTACGAGAAATTATTTTTATAAAAGTTTAATGAAATCGAGTTATTATTATTCGATAATGAGTAAAGTTATATTTGAATTGAGTAATTACTACATACTTCACCTTCAGTACAAGAGTAATCTTTGACCTAACTTTCAGAAAAGTACGATGTTATTTCTCTGAACTTACATTACTCTATGTCAATATCCAAACTGTGCATAAGACACCATCTATCTATACAGTTGACAAAATTATAGACGGCAGGCCAATGCCCGCTCACTTGTTTCGCCCAGAATCAAACAGATGGCATGGCATAGGTAAGTATCAGTACATACTATTATTTATTCCGTGGCTCAATTCTCAATTGCGTTTGTCTATACCCGTCGCCTTAACCTTGTTTGACCTGTGTCTGACAACCAAGTTTGTCATTTACGTAACAACCCATAACGTCTCACTGCTGGGCTCGGGTCTGCCCTATGAAGGGGGTGTCGGCCATAGTCTACCACGCTGGCCAAATTGCTTATTGAGGATTTCACTTTTCTTCGAAATCTATAAACCTTCTCCGACAAGCAGATTTCTTTACGATGTTTTCGTTCACCATTTAAGCTTGTGGTAATCACTTATAATATGCACATACCTATGTGTAAAACTCAGAACGCGCGGTTACCACTAACTTCCTATTTTGATTTAGTTGTAGTATATTTTTGAGGAGTATTTAAATTCATATTGTTTAAGAAAACGGGTTTTCACTTGATTGTTGGAAAGGTCCAACTATAGTTTCGTTTACATTCGGTGAACAGCTTACAATCGTGTACGCGTGAAAACCCGTTTTCTAAAACAATATGAATCAAACACGCGTTAGTTTTCTAAATAAAAAGTATTTATATTTTCATCAGTTTACGGGATTTACAATTGAATTGTTAGGGAAAACAATAACAAAACACGTATTTTACGAGTCCAGCATATAGGTATGACGCGTCATAAGTACACGTCATACGTATGACGTCAATAATTACTAAGTACCGGCCTAAAGAATAATGGGAACGTGTAACACTACGTGTTCAAAGGTAAATGTTCTCTACGTCGAAAAATATATTTAATAACGCTAAATTCCACAAACTGTGGGACATGTGATTACGTCGGAACGTTCCGGGTAATGTTCGTATGAGTAAAGCTTGTTGCTATTAATTCAAGATTGTTTCTCCTAGTTGTCAAGCGTTATGCTCAAGTTGTGACACAATTAAATTGTTCATAAACTATCATCTACAAAACGACTAATGTCTTCGACATTTTGTCTTCAGAGCGAGAGATGGACAGTTTCGTACAATCATAAATAACGCAGATAGGTAAACACAGTTATTGTTATCACTAATTTGAGATATTTTCTTCATACGTAATATACTTATCCAACTACTAAACAGATTGTTACCGTCTCACCTTTTGCTTCTCCGTGACAGAGATAGAAAAAAGCCCGCTCGGTCAGGCGATGCCGCACTTACGGCAATGCATCGCGTAGCGCATGATCCTCACATGTATACTTAATTTTTTAGCACCGAGTCACTCTTAGGAGCTGTCTTCATGAAACTGCTAACGAGATTTTTAAGACTATACCTGTGAGACAGTCCTCAAGGAGTCGCCTAGTGCGGAGCGCAGTCGCTGCACGTCCCGCGCACAGCGCCCCGACCGCGTCACGTACGCTTGCCGCCGACGGATCTCCGCCGACAGCTGCGCTCGGAGCTGGGAAGCCTGCGGATCAAACGAATATTTTTAACGACAGACGACATTCATTGGAATAAGGCCGTAGATTGAGCGCTGTTCAGTCAAGACTTCGCCCCTTTTCAAATGGAGTGCGTTTGTTCAGTGTACCTGGTTCTCCAGACGCATGATCTGGTGCCTGTAGGAAGCATCTCTCGCCTGCAGCGTGCGCTCAGCCTGCAGCGCCGCCTGGCGGTAGCGCTCCGCGTCGCCTCCACTCGTCCCGTTATTCAGATCGGTCAGATAGCGGCTTCGAGCTAGGGACAACTCGGCTTCCTGGCAACGATAAACAACTAAGGAGTTAATAATAATAATTTTCTGGGCCATGCTAGAACCTCATTGCTTCATTGTGATGCGCATGAGTCAATTCGCCAAGGTACACAATTGACAACAAATTTTGTGACACCAATCATTGACATCAGACATGACATCATTTTTTTTAGCTTTTGACGAGTATAACATTATTCGGAACTTTTATTAGATTTTCAAAAATAGATAAATAATAAGATACATTATTTTTCATTTATCTTTCCATTACCGTAATAAAAATGGAGGGGGGGGGGGGGCGTCAAAACATTTGAAATGTCAATTCTTTTTTGTCAACTACAAACGAGTTTAGCGCACCGGGCACTATAGGTTTGCTAAAGGTGACTATGACGCTGATATTGTTAACCGGGCGCATTCTTCAAACGGGATTAATGTCGAAAGTATACGACTAATTTTGATCACATTTGTTGAATATCCTCAGACTTTAACAAGCGAGCGTGTTTTTGACAGTATGAATGAATAAATAAATTAACTCTTTATTGCAGACATACAAACACCAAATATACAGGAAAATTCTTACTTCTA
The DNA here is from genome assembly GCA_947049295.1 of Ligdia adustata. Taxonomy (NCBI): domain Eukaryota; kingdom Metazoa; phylum Arthropoda; class Insecta; order Lepidoptera; family Geometridae; genus Ligdia; species Ligdia adustata. The sequence continues at coordinate 2,480,503 of OX346221.1, forward strand.
GTGTCACAAGTGGCGGCCTTATCGCTCGGCCTAAGCGATCACATAATCACAGTATCAGATAGTGAAGTGACTTATATTCAATTTTTTTGTCAATGTATGGTTAAATCCTTCTGTCAATCAGGTAGTTACGAAAATTCTTTTATTTACTCAAAAACATTTAATTTTACTAATATACATTAGTAGTTTACAAAATTTACCACTATATATTGTCTTTATAGCTAGGCTTGACCGCAAATCGCCTGATGCAAAGCAACGACGCAGGCTAAGACTTAGCACTTGCTTGTCTAGAAGAGAATGATTCACTCGCGATTTGAAAAAAACTGCTATCGAGAAATACAATCTGGTAGTTCCCACAATAAAAATAGATGCAAAGCGTTTTGTGCGTTTCCGTGGAATCGCTACAATATACCGGTAGCGTCTTGCAGTGTCTGTAGGAATTAAATCATGACATTGAACCCGAAATGTATCCGAAAAAAATCGATACGCTATATAGCTTATTTTCGATGATGCTTACGGCTTTGGAGATTAACTTTGACTAAAGCATCGTTGTCTGTAAATTTTTTAGCTCTTCTTTCAACAGACTCTTATGCTTCAAGCTTAGCTGATCCATCCCAATGATTTGAGCGGTACTCTAACACTGCACGAACGAACTTTGCTATATACAATGTGAGCAACTGTTCCGGCGCAAAGTACTGCCGTGTCTTCGAATTCTATTAATTCACACTATTATTATTTTGCGTTTAAACATACGTTATCTCCCCGCAGTGGAGGTGAATAAATCACGGACCGGAGCCAAGTGCTAAGACAGTGTTTAACCCAAAATTCGATAATCTGTTCAGTATAATTAATTTTTGATGCTGTTTGTATGAGGAAATATTTAGTTTTCAAGGGTCTCAAGACTTGTAGTATCCACCAGACGTTTTGATATTTCTAGATATATTTTTAATTTTATATAAGCGACATGTGACCAGAACGCTGGCTCTTATTTTGGTCAGAAAATTAGCATTGCCATTCAACGTGGCAATGCTGCTAGCATTCTTGGAACTTTCCCTTCTACTGGGGGTTTATTATTAGATTAGTTTTTAAAGCTGTGAATGTTTCTTTTTCCTTTGCTTTTGTGTTTTAATAAGTGTAGGCTTAGGCTTTTTATTATTATTAGGCCGGTCTGTTCCATTGTAGGACAAAGGCCTCCTTCCCATTCCTATACATATCTCGATCCAGTGCTGTTGTTCGCATCTATTTGTGTTGTCCACAAAAATTCAACACAAAAAGAAAAAAAAAATAACATGGCACAAAAGACGATCTTATCGCTAAAAATCGATCTCTTCCACCTTTATGGTTTTTATTTATTTTTATTTTTTTACCTTTATTCCAACTAAACTAACAAAATATACCTACTAAACACGAATTATGTATAATAAATACTTTAAAAACACACACAGTTGGACTGTTATACATACACACTACACAAAATACACAATTCACATGAATATATACAAATATCTAATTATTTTCGCCATAATAATGTGATTGTACAAAACACAATTGCAAAACTCTATTCAGACAGGACTATCGGTTAGGGGTGAGGTGCGCCGAAAGGACGTTAGTATACTCATCATTACGAGTACTAATAACTTTTATTATGGGACTGAACTTAAATTCAAGAAGAAAAAATAACTATTCCATTGAATTTTTTTATCAGCAGACAAAATATAGTTGTTTATTTCGTATTCAAATTGGTCCCAGAGTAGGTAAAAGTCGTTTATACAGCGATAGCAAAGCACTGCTTTTGTAATGTTATGTATTACTCGTAATTACTATAAGTATTATTTGTCTTATTGTTGTTGTAGTGTGTTGTGTGCCTTAATAAACCCATTTTTTAGTTTTTCATTTAGATCAACATACCTATACAACGTGTCACAGAAAGAAGTGATCATACTGATGGGTGTTTAGCCTACCCATCAAAATGATCCCACTGTAGAACAAAACTACACAAAATACAAAAAAAATGCGTCCTCCATTCAACATGATCGATCACGTGAAGAATAGTATGGAGAAGTATTTCGGCTTGATATACCACTAAACGATAACTTTATATAGTCACTACTAAAATACAACACCAACGGGTAAATACAATAAAAAACACAAATAGTCGTCTTTAAAAAAAACCTTAGTGAATAAACATAAATTAACCAAAAATACCTGTTCTTATTGTTTAAGAAGACGGGTTTACCACGCGTATCTGATTGTTGGAAAAGTCCAACTAAAGTTTCGTTCAAATTCGGTGAACTTCATCATCATGGGATGAAATAAGTGCGAGACGTGTCATCAATGAAGACACGAACGACTCATTCTTAAACAATATGAATCAATCACGCGTTAGTTTTCTACATATAATGCCTATTCTACCCACTCTTAGTCTCATTTGCCCACTTACTGAACGCACCTTATCAGCCAACTCTTTCTCAAGCCTTCGTATCTTCATCTTGAGCTCTCGGTTCTCTATCTCGATGAAGCTGACATCAGTGCTGCAGTACTTGCAATATTTGCCGTCTTTAGTCGGTATCGAGTCTTTGTAGCGGGACGAGTCTTTGGTCGAATCCGGACCTGGGGCGAGATAATTATTCAATTAACAAATATTTGTGACAAAACACGAAAAACAAATTTTACAAAAAATAGAAAATAAAATAGTAGGGAAGCATGTTTTTTGTCACGAGCCGGTCCCAACTCAGCATGATGCCGGTTGTAAACAACCCGCGCTGATCTTCCGTTGGGACCGACAAAGGGTAAGATATAGGTATATATCGTAGGATTTGCAAGCTTAAGTGGCAATGGGCTGTCAATGAAGAACCGATAACCGATGGGAAAGTAAGGAACTTGAGTGGCACCATCATGAGTTGAGTGGTGGAACCGGAAGATGCAGCGTAGGTAGGCGCCTCCTATTAGGTGGAACGACGACAGTAAAAGTCATAAAACAACGAGTGAGAGCTAAAAACAGCTTGTTATTTGGAATGGCGTTCTAAGGGAGAGGCAGTGAACGTATTTTGGCTGATGATGATGACCATGAGGGTAAGATAGCTCTTTATTAAAAACCAGCTCTGAACAGAAATAGTACATAATATATATATGCTAGTTTTGCTAGTTTTAAGGTATTGGGTATTTGTTCATTCATTTGTCAAAATTTAAACATAGCTTGCACCCGCATTTTTGTTTCTTAGAAAAAACAAAACCCCCACCCACAATACTAAAAAATCATCTACATGCTAATGTCAAGATTCTAGAACTTTAACAGCATCAAAACACTCTATGACTTCATTCTCATCTACCTAACTGCCTAGTTAGAGTATCCTCAAGCGCGTCAATTGGATATTTTCTTTAATTCTCCGTATTATTATGGCCCTCCGACCTCAAATATGACTAAAATCACTTACCAGAGTCCAAATCCGAATAGTAAACATTCTTCTCCGTCCTGTCATGACTCTTGGACCGTATCACTGAAGGTCTCATCCTCCTATCCGCCTCTAATTTCCTCAGAGTGTCTTGCAGCGCGTCGTTCTTTGCCTTCAGTTCGGATCTCTCTCGTTGCAACGCGTGTAACTCACGCTCTAATTCACTGTCGCTGCTCTCTTTGCCGTCCCAAGTGGTCATACGCAGTTGCGACTCTAGGCCAGACCTGTTGGGTGGAGTATAGCATAGAAAGGTCTTGTAAACAAAGGTCTGCATAGATATATAGATCAATTCTTTATTGCAGACACACAAATAAATTTTATACAAGAGAAAAGTTCTTACAAAATCTAGTGCTACAAGTGGCGGCCTTACGTGGTTTCGAACAATTATCAATAATAAAGAAATCCAGACAAATACTAGAATCTAACATGTGACCTGCAACAACCTCTAGCGAAGAAACAGTGACTTAAATATCAGCCTACAGAGTTTTAGAGGAATATCGCTTTTCTGTCTAATATTTTTTCTCTGATAATACAATTCTCGGAAAAGTACTACATTTAAAACTAGAGGATACTTGGAGGGCTGCGACTTATTGCAACGGGAAAATACGCTAGCACATGCCCGGCAAACATCTTGATCTAAAAGCGACGTGATGGGAGAAACTTCGCGCATGTGCACTTTTGTTTGAATCACCAAACGCGTCTAGACAAAATCCCTGCAATGAGCTTAGAACTTCTAATAGTAATAGTTCTAATTCTGCATCTAAGGCTATGTTGGTTTAAATTGTTTCCCGCTAATATATAATAATCTTGCTAACGAACTTTTGCGTTGCCTGCGACTTACAACTATTATTATATGGACTAAACATTTACTAGGAAATAACAGTTGTTTTTATGTCGATTTGAAGCGCCTAGTGTGAGCACCGAAAACTACAATTGACATTATACCATCATTAATATTAGTTCCATGGACTCACACTGAACGCACACGTTGCGATCAGCGCCAAAATGGCGGAAATCAAATCCATTCAAAGTCACTTTGGCAATCAGAAGTTCAGCGTACTTGTATAATTTAGGCTAGTGGATGAGATCATTTTACTTATACGCCAGGCATACCTGTTAACTTTGGTTACCAACATCAGTTAACAGAAATTGTAATATTAATTGTTTTGTTACCATTGCCGCGTAGCTGAATAAACTAGCGTAAAGTGACTTACTTTTTGATGGCAAATAGTTATTACATAATTACTAACAAAGTGCAGAATACCTACAATCCTACTTAACATATCAATACTGCTCCAGTCAGTTATGGAGGTTCGACAAAAACACAGTCTATTTAGTGAAAAAATGGTTTTGTTACGCATGAAACATACAAACTATAAATAGGTATGAAATTAAACAAACACATTTTTAAATGGCCCACAGTTTTTGTTTTTACTTCTCTGACATTTGGAAGGGGCCGTAAAATAACAAAAACTCAAAATATAATAATATCACTGAAAATAATGACATGAAAAATCGCATACAGATTTCTTTGCGGTTCCTTGGGCGGTAAAAGGCTGGGATGTAAAAAACTGCAAATAAAATGTTAAAATTGTTATTCTGCTGATTTTACTGAATTTATGGTCAGGATATGCTGATTGAACTCCTGGCACCACAGTTGATCTATCAAAAGATCTCGCTCCGAGAAGGTTTGTTTTCATCCTTTCCAAATTTATAAACATTGTCTATGAAACACCTGGTTAGTGCCATAGTTAAAATAGTTTACTACACTCATCACAACAAAACTATTTTAATTATGGGACTCTCTGGGCTTAATGCAGCATTAACCAAATATGATATATTCAGCACAAGTAGAACATAAAAAAATTACCAGTGACATCAGACTTCAATCCAGCGACGCCTGGCCTGATGTTTTTTTTTTAAAGTCGGATAGGGTGGAACTTTAGATGTGGTCCCATATAATTTTTGTCCAAATCGGTTCAACAGTTTATTAAACTATTATTTTACTGAAGTATAGCACCCGGCAATTTCATTGAACTCAAAACGACAAAGTAAGAGACCACCAGTATTTTCCGCGCATGTGTACTTCAAAATGACGAATCACCGATCGTGTCGACGAAATCCCTGCCCCGCACTCTACCCTGCCCAAAAGAGATCTAAAAATCGGTCACTAAGGACATTTGTCAAGGTCATTGGTCAAGATCATCGGTCAAGGTTAGTCAAGGTCATTGGTTTTTTGCCGAAATCTTCAACAACTGTCGAACTGTTGTGGTGTAAGTGAACATACCTTTGCACCTCCACGTTGGCAAGCTGGTTGGTGAGGCGATGCACTTGATCCTCTAGCGTAGATTTGAGCCGCTTCAGTTCGCCGAGAGCGGATTTAGCGCTCTCCAACTTCTCGGTTAGAACGCGACGTTCGTTCTCGCAACTCGCTGCCAATTACACAACAACAGCGTTAAATACGTGCCTATACAATGTGTAACAGAAAGGTGTGACAATACTTAAGGGTGTTAGTCTACCCATCAAAGTGAACCCATAGCAGAAAACATTTAAACAATATTTAAAAAAATTGTTCTGCTTACAAAATTGGTCACGTGATTGGTGAAGTTGTATGGAGGACGCAATAATTTGTCCTCGAATTTTGCATATTTAGTTCTACAATGGGTTCACTTTGATGGGTATACTAACAACGTTGAGTTTTGTCACACCTTTTTGTTACACGTTGTATATAGCATATGTGTTTTTATTGAGTAAACGTGCAACATATTTGATATCATCTGACATCATGACAGACTTTGACTAATCAGTTAAAACAGGGGTGTTTGGATAAACGAAGACTTATTCGTGGTCTTCGACCAGGATTTGTCATATTTTCTGCTTTTATTTTACCAAATATTTAATATATTGTTATTCTAAACTCGACGCTGGCAAATATATACCAACAGTATGACGCCGTATTTAAGTAACAAAAACAATAATTTATTGAACAATTTCTCAAGAGCAATAAAACTGTGTAAAAGGAACTCCTTTCGAAATAAGGGTATTGTTCTGAGGCTTTTCTAATTTGAATTCCGAAATCTGTTTAAAAACGCAATACTACGCTAGCTTCTTGAGAGCATTTTCCTCACTTCCGTCCTGAGTTCGCTTTTAGCGCTTGCTACTTTCAGAATTCAAGCAAGCTCAACGGTACCTTCATGTTTATTTGTAAATAATATGTACATGTAAATAAGTAATAGTATTTAAAATACTTACAGCAATTCTTTTGCAGCTGTCTCAGCTTTTCAAGCGCGTTCTGCTCGTTGTTCTTGGCCTCGGCCACTTGTCTGGTTACTTTGCTCACTTCCGCCCTCAGTTCGCTTTCAGCACTTGCAGCCTTTTGTAGCGATGTGGAGAGTTGTTCTACAGTGCCTTTGAGAGATGTGCAGCGCTCTTCTAACTGGGTTATGGTACGGGTGTAGCCCTCGCAGCGTTCTTGGAGTTTCTAAACAAATGATAGCATATTTACACTCACAACTTCGTAGTATTTTATATTGTGAAATGTTAACAGACTGACTGATATTATCTAGGAATTAAAGAAGAATAAAAAAAGCATAAGGCGCTGTAAACGAAGGATGTAGGGGTGTACTATAATGATTTATGAAAATTCCACTCCTAAGGGGAATCAAATGGGAATTCAAATTTTGAAATTTCTATATATTATATTTTTTCTGCTTGTATGTAAGGTGCACGATCACGGAAGTCAGCGATACTCGTACTGTAGCCCTAGATGGAGCATTCTTACTCTGGAATACACTGGCTCTCAATGAAAGCTGCCAGAACACACCGTTAGGTGCTTGGCGACAGATTTTACAACATGAGGGTGATAGCTAACCAGGCGAGCGATAGGAAACGCCCTACCACTATGCTATGGTTTCCTCGCGACGTTTTCCTTCAGCAGTACCTCAAGGTTTACCAGTAGCGGTAGTTGATAGGCTTGCATATTTTTGTACATGACATTGATAAATAACTTGAAAATTATAATCTTGACGCTGTCAAAATATAAGTAATAATACCTTCAAAGCCTGATCTCTGTCTCGTGCCCCTACGGCAGCTCGTTGCACGTCGCCCTCCAACTGCGCGCGACGCACGTCCAGTCGAGCCGCGCGGCCTATCCACATATTATTATACTAATAAAAAAATTAACTACATATATACCTAATTTGGATTATCTGTAGAGCTTAATGGTCTATAGGTAATCTCCTGCTTTAGTATTTTTAGTGTTGTAACTAAAGGGCAACATAACTAACTAGTTATGTTAATAAAGGCACCTGCCCTTTAGTACCTAATCTCTTAAATTTAAGGGCCCAAACGTACTAACGTACAAAAATAGTTTTAAAAAAATTCTGCTGTCACGGCAGACGCCATTGGAACTTTTTCAGTTATTTCGATTTATAAATCAAAACCTCTTGGCCGATTTTGTTAAAATGATTATGGGACCACATATAGCTAGAGAGGACCCTTCCCACCAAAACAAAAGAATTTTACAAATTGGTCCATCCGTCTCCGATAAATTAGCTAACAAACGCAAAGTTAGTACACACGTGTTTCGTTTTATTTTCGCCAGTGCAGTACTCATTTATCAACAACAATCATTAAATCACTTTAGGTTGGGATAATCATAGACTGCCCTTACATTAATGGTCCTTCGAGCCGGATAAAAAGACAACCGACTTCAATTCGGCAGTAAAAAAATGACAGTTGTTTTGATTTACAAACCAAACTAATGCACCGGTTTTGGAATCCAATGCTGAAGTATCATATTTTTAATCAAAAAACATCTTATTGGTTATTGCAGATTTGAAAAATTGGAAAACATAGAGATAGATCAATTCTTTATTTAATTACAAGAGAAAATTCTTACAAAATATAGAGCTCCAAGTGGCGGCCTTATCGCTAAACAGCGAATAAAAATGATAGAGAATAAAATGAAAAAGACAACGTACCTTCAGCAGCCGCCAAAGCCTCTCGCAGTTGTCCAACTTCTTGGACGCGCTCCGATAACTGCACGCGCAAGCTCTCTGCTTTGTTCTGTCACAATCCGCATACATATTATAAATGCGAGTTTGTTTAACTTTATTACTCTCAGCAACTGAGCGATAGATATATTGATTTTGATTGCAAATTGTTTTTTACATATGGATAATTCGAAGTCTGGAATATGCTATAATTATTGAGGGCACACACTCAGGCTACGGCTCAGGCTTTTTCCCAAAAAAAAAACAAAAAGCAGATGAAGAATGCGATGTTCTTGTCAACATTACAGAAAAAATTTCCTGATTATCCCTCTGCGAGATTTTTTTATGGGGGCACATAGGATATTATATATAGTTATACATATGTCTCTTTATACCTCTAAAATAGCAGGGGGGCAAACAATATATCTCTCATTATAACCAGAAAAATAGTGGGATAGGCTGGTTTTTTGTTTATTCCCTTAACCGGGGGGAAAAATGAGTAAATAATAAATACAATTCAAAATCGGATAAAAAAATCTTATCACAAATCTTATCAAGACGAAAGTTTGTATTTGTTTGTTCCTCCTTCACGTTCAAATGGCTGAACGGATTTGGATAAAATTCGGCACAAAGATTGCTTATACCCCGGAATAACTATAATAGGCTATATATCCCGGAAAATTGTAGTTCCCATGGAATGATCGAATATCTACCACGGCGCGCAGCTAGTATAAAATATAAGCTTACTTCACTTTGCACTTTATCTTCAGTAACAGAACTGAGCGCGGCCTCCAGGCTTGTGATCTTGTCTCGCAAGTTACTGATCTCCACTTTGCTCGACTGCACCGATTCATTCTGAAAACAAACAAATAATACTATTAGCAAATAATAGCTACTATAAAAATAATACAACAGACTTTAATATGGCATGCAATTTTTTTCAGTTAATGAACCCGATTCTGCCGGGTTCAGTCAGTGTGAGTACACTGACTAAACTAAAAGTACCTAAAAGTAAATCCATCCTTCTCTCCGTCGCGGAAACAAAAAGAGAGCAGACAATTTTTGAACTGTCAAATTAGGTTAGTTTAGTAAGTTAAGCCTGCCCGAATCGGGGTCTTAATCATTAAATTGTCGCTGATAAATTGTGGAACATACAAAAAAAAACAAGTTCATTCAAAAGTGATTACCCATTTCCATCACGGCGGGCGCCAATAGAACTTATTCAGTTATTTTGATTAATAAATCAAAGTCCCGAGACAGATTTTGATAAAAGTCACTCGAAAAGTATACCTTATCAAACAAAAAAGTATTTCAAACAGTTTCAAGCATCTAAGAGAAATCCGGTAACAAATATTTTTAAAAAAATACAGTCGAATTGAAAGTCTCGGACAAATTGAATAACTACCCCTTTATTGAAGTAGGTCAAAGATACGTACCAAAGCGTTAAGCATGGCCTCTTTCTGCGAGCACACGGAGGCCAGCTTGGCCTTCTCTTCTTGCAAATTCCTCAAGTTGCTGGTCACCGACTGCAGCTTGTTGTCTCCCTTGCCTTGCAGCTCCGTGGCTTCCTTCAGTTGTTTCTTCAGCATGTTCATTTGGGATTTGTAGTCGTCCTGAAATGGAGTTGATTTTAAGGGATGAGCGTTACGTATACACTTTGGCTATAATCTTAGCCTTATATAGCCTTATATGGCTATAATCTCCCAATAGTTATAATCTTAGCTTTATCAAGTTGCAAGTGAATCGGATTCTTCTAGGCAAGCGTGCTACATCCTAGGCCACTTCGTCGTTTTATATCACGTGAATCGCAGTTTTTTATTGATAAATAAATAGGCTTACGCTTGCAAGCCAAAAAAAAAACCTTTGGACTTTCTAGCAATCTTATACAAGACAATAACAATTTATAAAATATAGAGGAAAAACAAGCTTTGCTTTACTTTTAAAACTGACGATGCCACATCTACTAATGCCGATTTCCACACATCTGTGTATCATTTCCCGCATTTAATGCAATCGTTTGCATCTCATTGATACGGGAAAAGAAACTTAGAAAAGAAAAAAATTAAATATATTTGTTTTCTTTATTTTCTATGACCGTAAAATAGCTGGGAACCTCTTTCGCTTTATTTGGAAAAACCGTACAAGACTATATAATTGTACACAGCTTTCAATACGTTCCTCGTACCTTTTCCCTCTCGATCTGGCAGACATCATGCATCAAGTTGCGCATACCCTTCTTGATCAATTCAGGATCCACGTCGATAATTTCGTTACGGTCTTCGGAGTGATCGCGACCTAAAAATAATAAAAAACTATAACTACACTAGATACTGTTTCTATCACTTTACTCTATCAATTAAACAAAAAATATCCTACCATTTGCATATTTTATCACAAAACTTAGGTCACTTCTCCAGCAATATCAAAAAATAAAAGAATATGCTTAAAAACGTTTGTTTAAACCAGCATTTACTAAAGTGTTTTAATGGTATCCTTCTCAGCGAATCTTTTAAATTGTCTCCCAAATTTAAATCTTAGAATACAAAAACTTGTGACATGTAAAAAAATTGTCCAATAGGCATTTAAGTTGACTAAACTATTGCTTAAGTATTACACTGTGACGCTACTTTTTGGTCCTTCGAGCCGGATATCTCACAAAATGTTTAACTGCATAAGTTGGTGTACTACGTACAAGTGTTATATTGAGCTAAAATAGACCGTTTCTCACAACGAATAAAGGTCAGTATCGCTTGTACTCACGCGACGCACCTCGGTGCGGGCTGTATCTCCTGGCTGGACTAGCGAGACGTCTTCTAGCGGCTGCCACAACCGATCCGTCTGGTTGTACGCCGCAAACTCGTCTTAATGCGTGCGCTATAGAGCTCAGTTTCGCTTCCGCTTCTCGTTTGCCACTCTCGCATTGAGTGAGAGATGCTTCGAGCGCGCGACAACGGCCTTCGCTGCCTCCGAGACGAGCCTATATAATAAGGTTAAAGTTAAATTGTTTTAATTGCTTACGTCGAGAAGAATTGACAACATTTCACTTTTTCAAGGTGATGGAAGTTCTAATAACATTTCAAGATAATGTAATGAAGAGTTCATACTAATAATACCAGATTTATACATCCACTTTCTTTCGAGTTATTTCCAAAAGACTGATGTAAAAAAATCTCGTAATAACGTTAAGACCGTCAGATGCCATCATTAAAAAATATTTTGTATTTGTCATCTGTGAACATACCAAAATAAACAACAAAAATACAGATAATTAATGACATCATTTTTACGAGCTTTTGACGAGAATAACATTATGGTAAAATTTCTAATATTTTCAAAAATGTCTAAAAACGTTATTATTACTCGTACATTCTGAATAAAATAAAAAATAAGGGTACGTTATTTATTATTTGTCTTTCCATTATCGCAATAAAAATGCGGGGGGGGGGAGGAGGAATTGAAATATTGTCAATTGGCCTCGCTGTTAAAGTAAGTTCAATGGGGCTGTTACCATTACAATACTGTAAGGTATTTATGTTACCAAAGTTAACAAACAAAAGGTAAAAACAAATCTTAGTTAACTTTCTATGTAGGAAACCAATACCAGGACGAGCACCAAATCTTTTGCTTATCAAAATTCATCACTCAAAATGGGGCTGTAAAAGTTGAGCACACAAATAGTAACTAATACCTTCAACTCTTGTATCTGTTGAGTAGCGTCGGCGAGACAAACTTCCAGGTTATGTTTCAGTTCCTCCAAACGACGTTCCTTTGACCGACAGTCTTCCAAGCGAAGAACTAATTCCTGTGAAAGCAAAAATAAATAAGACTGAAGTTCGTGTTAAACGTAGTGTGGTTTTAAACTAAATTTTTTATTGCTACGTCTTAATGTACATATATATAAAAAAATACAGTGATTTTATTAGACTAGTATACTAAAGCAATAAAAGCATTCCCTCTCTGAAATCAAGGACTATCAACTCCATGCCCTCCGTCAAAGATTGAGGTAAGTGCGTAACTGCGAAACCAGTAAAATATCGAACAGTTTGTATGTTAAATATCTGACTCCAATTGGGATTATATTTAGGTAATAAGTTCAAATTCACTTTTGATATTTCACTCGCGTTTATTTATTAACTGTGGAGGAGGCTAGGAAGCGCGCGGGGAACAATTACATCGCATGCCTGTAAAACGCTAATACAGCATTCCTTGTCCCCGCAGTAAGTCACCGGAGGGTTTTCAGTTATTTTCACTCTAATGAAGAATAGACATAGATAATGGATAGTTACCTGATCCCTAGCCCTGCAAGCCTCGTCCAGCTCTGCGGCTCGTTGTCTAGCAGCGTTGAGATCAGCTCTGGTAGCGGCCAACATAGCTTCTAGTTCTGCGCCGTGCCTTCTCGCCGCAGCCGCGTCGCCAGCGCATCGCTCGCGTTCCTCGCTCTCGTTTTGTAACCTGTGTTGGGTGTTATGGCACATCTTATACAACTGTCAAAACAATCTCAAACTGGAGTTTGTTAGAGATTGAATAGCAAAGGCTCTGCACATGTGATACAAAGGAAAGTTACAACATAATCCGACCCTAATGAATTCTTCCACGTCACCAAGACTGGACAGAGAAGTTAAGATGTGGTAGACTGGGATGGTATGGACAAATCATGTGCAGAGAAGATGGCTATGTGACGAAGACTTCAATAACAATTACGGTAAGCGGTAGTGCAGGGAGGTGGCAACCTAAGAAGACATGGATGAACTGTGTGTAATGTAAAAGAGGATGTATAGATGAATGCTGATAGAGTCGAATGGCAGAGAATAACATGCTGTGCCGATCCCACGTGGGATAAGAACGAGAAAATAATGATGATGACCTAGACTGTAGTTCCTTGATGTCATGATGCGCTTGCTCCAAGGCGGCCCGCTCTCTCTTGAGCTGGTTCTCAGCCTGCTTCAGCTCGCGGGTGACGTGCTCTCCGCCCGTCTCGCACTCCTTCAACATCGTCTGCACTCGGGACAACTCTAGCTCTAGAGATGTGCGGTTCTCTTCCAAACCTACCATACAGAAAAAAAGGTTTGTAGTGTTTACCAAAACAGACAAATAATCAGCTGTTTCATACACTATGTCGACGACCGATCAACTTTTTGTATGGAACAGCTGATTATTTTTTCACGAATTCGGAATTGGTCCCATAGTGAAAGTTGTTCCTTAGAATGGGTACAGTGACCCCCTTTCGGCTTAGTACAAACCTAGCTGATGACTCTCAAATACTAACTTTTTCTATACATCGTATAGAAAAACAAAAAAACAAAAAAACCAACTCTTTTTCGAGAAAAAAATCATGTTTCACAGTTTATCGATGACCTATAAACTTTTACTATGGAATACTTAATGAAAAAATATTACGTAATGATGAGTACAGTTGCCCCCTTTCGGCTTAGTGCACGCCTAGCCGATAACCCTGTATGCCTATGAGTGGAGCTAGTTAACTACTAATTTAATCACGAACAACTGTAATATATTGTAATATCAGAATTTCCTATTTTACGCTCAGTTGGTTTTCTCTGTTTTTGTTATTGTCTGTGTAAGGTCAAGGCCAATAAATCATTTCATTTCACTATTTAATTAGAGTCGAACAGGGTTAGCGTGAGCATTGGATGCAAATAATAGAGTCAATGTAAAATGGTCTCAGACTTACTTGATGTGCCAATACTCAAGTAATAGTGAACTGAACAGTAATAGTGGACCAAATGACAACATTTCAAATTTTTTACCTTATTATTTTTATTATAATATTTTTTATTTAATTATAATAATTTAATTATATAAAGAAAAATTAATAATAATATACCCCTATTTTGTTCATTCAGAATGTAAAAATTACATTGTTAAATATTTTTGAAAATATAAGAAAACTTCAGCATAATGTTATCCTCGGCAAAACCTAAAAAACCTAAATGATGTCATTAATTATCTGTATTTTTGTTGTTTGCTGGTTCACAGATGAAAGATACAATAATAGTTTTTATTAGTCATATAGACAGACAGACAGACAGTCAGCGAGACAGTCAGGCATCTGATGGTGATGGTGGATGACATAAATACAAGAATTTATTTTCATCAGTTTTTTCTAACTCTGAAGAAAACGGATATAAAAATCAGGTATTTTAATTATGAATTTCGAAAATTCGGGAACCATTTCGGGATAATGTATCATTACATTATCTTGAAATGGTTTTCGAATTTCCATCACTGTTAAAATGAAATGTTGTTAATTCTCCACAGAGACCGTTATATAAGCCCAATAGGAGTATATTCGAGGCTGTACTTGTTCCTTACCTGCTATCTTGTGATAGGCCTCGTCCCTCGCCCGCGCCGCATCCCTCCTCTCTCCCTCCACTCGCTTCACATGGTCGCGCAGCTCGCGGCAGCTGCTGTTGTACTTGTCCCTCTCGGCGATGCAGTTGGTCAGCTGTCGGCGTACGTCGGTCAGTTCTTTGCGGAGACTGTCCGCTTCGTTTTCCACTGTTTGGGACGGAAGGAATTACGAGTATTGGTTGATAAACCCTTCATGGTAGAAATACAAAAGAAATTACTTCACGATGAAAAAAAAAATATAGAATGGACAATCGTTTTGACCTGTTAAATAATAACGTATTTGAAATAGGCAGTCCTAAGAAAACTACATTACTGACCAAAAAGTTATAACGGTTTTATTGAATATGAGTCAGTGTGTGTTTTTTCATTTGAAATCTCACGTCATCCACATGAACATTAGCTTATTTTTCAGTTTGGAGCAGTGTGAATAAAAACATCGTGCGGAAACCATAGCATGGTGGTAGGACGTTTCCTATCGCTCGCCTGGCTAGCTATCTCCCTCATGTTGTAAAATCTGTCGACAAAAACCTAACTGTGTGTTCCGGCAACCTTCCTTGAGAGCCAGTGTACTCCAGACTAGGCATGCTCCATCTAGGGCTACAATATCCCTGACTTCAATGGTCGTGCGAGCTTGCGGTCAAACGCCTAGCTGTGCAGGATTAAAATAAAATAAAGTGGAACAGGAAATTTACTAAAAAGCATCTCATCACGAAAACCATTTCCACAAATTAACTACATACACAATCACTCACATTCCTTCAGTTTCCTCATGGTCTCCTGCAGCTGCGCGTATGCATTATCGTACTTGTCCTCTGCCAGTGACAAGTGTGCGCGTATCTCGGTACACTCTCGCACTACGTTCTCTTTCTCCAAGTGCAGTTCTTTGATGCGGTTCTCGAAACGAGAGCAGTCGTCCTCCGCTGCGGCCCTAAAATTGGCAATATAAAACTTTACCGCAAATCGATTTCAATGCGCTAGTTCTCGCAATGCCTGTATGGCAGCTATAAATCATCGGATTGAAGACAAGGTCAAGGAAGCAAGCGTATACCAGGGTCTTGCATATCATGTGTTTCAAGCCATCTATACACTTTACAGATACCTACACTACTGCTGACGCTATACAGGTTTATTGGTTAGGGGTGTACTAAGCCGAAAGGAGGTCACCACACTCAACCTAAAGAATAAATTCCACAATGGAACCAACTCAGAATTCGAAAAAAACAACTGTTTCATACATTTAGTCGACGACCGATACTTTTTTTGTATGGCACAGCCGATTTTTTTATGGATTTTAGAGTTGATCCCATAGTAAAAGTTGTTCTGTAGGATGGGTATAATGACCCACTTTCGGCTTAGTACACCCCTAACCAATAACACTGTATCTCTGGTCTTTAAAATGCTTACTTGGCTTCTTCCAATCGAGTCTTCAGAGCAGCCATCTCGTCCTTGAGTTGATTGACAAAGTTCCTGTCCTGGTCAGCCCTGGCTTGTGCCTCGCGACGGCACCTCTCGTGTTTGTTCATCTCGCAGTCGAGAGATCGCTTCATGTCTTCCATGCGCTCTAATAACGCTTGCTGCTCTTGATGAGCTGTAAAATTATAAGTCTTATAGTGTGACATCGTTGGATGTTGCGGCAGACAGTTATAATGCATCTGATTTTATTGACTAAACGAGCAATCGGCTTTTTTACAATAATAAATTGTAGTTTGGACAAAAAAGGTATTACATGTTATTTATATCATATTTAGTTGTTTAAACAGAGTATAAATCTATTCGTGCTACTTGACATAACTAATGGCACGAGCTACCTCAGTAGGCCACCCTGTGTCGCGGCACCTAGTGCTCTTCCAGGGATTATAATGTTATTCAGTATACAATTCATAATATTCTAATGATTGCATCAATTACATTCAAATTTATATTTAAAAACAAATTATTAAAATTATTCACTTACATAGTTTAATATTTATATGTCTGATAATTATATCTCAGTGTTGTAACTATATAAAGAATATTATTTGGATAGAGTGAATGTCGTTTTTTTTCAAGTAAGCTATTCGGATTTTTGACACGTTGGACCTCGATATATTATATCGTTTAATATGTGATGAATTATAGCGCGGCAACTTTGATGTGATCAATTATAGCGCGGCAACTTTGTACGCAGGAGGACTCTTTGCAACTTTATGCACATTATGCATCTTTCTCGTCTCGATCTTGAAGTAAGACAGAGACAAACAGACGCACAAGGTCAATAATCATCTTACATAGCAAAGTCTCCAATAGACTCACCCATTAACAAAGCCTGTTGTTTATCATTCTCGGCTCGGAGCATCGCCTCGTCGTGTTGTAGTATTAGTTGGTCCCTCACAGCCAACAGTTTTTTCTCTCGCTCTCTCGCGCCCGCTTCGGATGATTCCTTCTCGCTCGTCAGCGCCGCTATGGTCTGACTCAATTTATGCTCCAATGTTTGACGGAGTTGTTCCTACAATAAGATTTAAATAAAAAATATTTGTAGCCGTGGGTTCGAATTCCGGTTTTGACCTGCATCACTAAAGTTTTTTTAACGATGTGCATATTATATTTAATTATTTTTATTTAATTTTGATTGATTAATCACGTGCTTTAATAACGTTTATGGAAAGAATCGTAGAGTAACTTAATTGTCGGAGAAAAAAAGTTTACGAATAAATGAAGGCGCCTCCTTCATATGAGAGACTCTTGCTTAACAACGGGGCAACTTTCTATACCTTTTCTTCCTTTAACTTGGTGATATTTTCAGCGGTGGTGCGGTTGATGTTGGTGATGATCTGCTGATACTCCGCTTCTTTCTTGCCAGAAGCCTGCGACATTGAGTTGCGAGTGTCGCGCAATTTCTTCTCACTGTTCTCCAGGTCTTTTGTAAGACGGGTTATTTGACCTGGAAGGAATGTCATAGGTTAGACAGATTATTTGACAGCGAGGAAACATCTTTGGTGAGATGGGTTATTTGAACTGGAAGGAATGGCGGAGGTTAGACAGGTTATTTGACTTGGAAGGGATGTCTTTGGTCAGATGGGTTATTTGACGTGGAAGGAATGTCTTTGGTCAGACGGGTTATATGCTCTGAAAGAATACTCCTTTCAGGTATATATAGAATATAAATATATATTTGAACTAAAAGATGTCTTTGGTAAGACGGGTTATTTGACCTTGAAAACATACGTAAACCAGCCTGGGAGCTGGGAGCAAAACCATCGTTTTGCTCCCAGCTCCCAGGTTCCAGTATATATGTGTGTGTGCCACTATATATATATATATATAGTGGCGATATCATACACTGCACTATCTGACATATTAGCTGTATAAGGGCGTCGTGGACCCACAGAGGCGTCTGATCGCAGAAGCGAGATATGTGACAAGCGTAGAACTATGGTGTAACCTCAAACATTACAGGATTTTTTTTCCTGGATCTCTCCTCTGTGGATGGCAAGCTTTAGGACTTTACCTTTATAAGATTCTTGTTGTACCAACGCCTCCTGTAACTCGTGTTCCAGCTTCATCTTTTTATTGTCAGTATCTTCCAACATATTGGCGGTGTCGAACAATACAGCTTCTAAAGCATCTTTCTCAGATCGAACGCTGGCCAGCTGCTCTTGTAGGTGATGCTTGTCTTTTTCTAGTGAGTCGATGATAATCTGAAAATGTATCGGAATGTTGCTTCTCGGAATCAGGCTTTAAGAAACGTTAGGGGTGATTGAATGTTTTATTTTGATAACTGTTTCAAGCGCTAAATAGATTTGATTTTTTTCGTGATATTTTATTTACGTAGCGTATTTAATTTGTTGTTGGTCCGGTCCGGTCACTAATAGCCCTTTTTAATTATTTACCGAGTGAGCGAAATCTATGCTTCGAGCCTAGTATTTTTTACTTTTCTCTCTCAGTGTGTATGTCGGTTGTAATCTCTATCGATCTTGACAAAACTTTGCATTAAGATTTTGCTATATTTTAAACCGTTTTCTCTTATAATCAGAGTAAAATTGCTGCGGCGCTATTTATGAGTCTATTTCAAATATATTTGGCTACATGTGGAATACAGCATTAAATAAATGTTCCATTGATGAACAAGTCAAATGGTTATCTATTTTTTAAGTTGTACAATATTTGTGGTCGTTTGGTGAACGGCTTACAGAACTGCTAGTTTATTCTACTCACTTGTTTCTCCTCCCCATCTTTGACATGATCCTCCAGGTTCCTGTTAAGTCTTCCTATAGTTTCGTTGGCTTGTTCCAACCTTTGCTGCAGACGTATGATCTCCTCGTTCAAGGTGTCTTTCTTACGCACCATAGCCGTTAGTTGGGAACTGAGCTCGCCGCGTTCCCTAGTGAAGAAAGGCTGGGTTAGAGTATTTCGTAACCCATGAATCTTTTATCATATTACTATTTTGGGTTTTACCAGCCTGGGTGTTAGGCCCTTTTGGCTGAATCTTCACTAGTCATTTTATTTAAAACTAGCTGACCCGGCGAACTTCGTACCGCCTATCAGTCGATTATTTAAGAGTAATGTTACAATCGTATAAATATTAACAATTATTGCCATTAATACAAAATCTCCACTAACACTTAAACTTTATGGTATGGCATTTAAGTTCAAATTGACTGTTAAGTATTATTACGAATCGATTGTATGGGACTATAGAAAAGTGTTGTTTTGAGACCTCTTCAGGCACTTTTTTTAATTTTTCTCTCTGTAAGAACCATCTTCGAATTTCAAGGAATATTCTAAAAAAGAATTAGCAAAATCGGTTCAGCTGCTCTCGAGATTTGCGCTTAGCAACACATTCAGCGATTCATTTTTATATTAGAGACATGTCAATGTCTAGTGTTTAACAAACACTTTTAGATTGCTGTCAAATGCCTAGCCGTGTAGGATAAAAAAATGGTCTACCAACCTCATAACTTGTCTTAGTTCCAGCTCAACCTTCTCCCTCTCAGACTCCAAGAACTTGATCTTCTCGCACAAGGAAGCTTTATCAGCCTCTAACTCCATACGAGTCTGTTCCGCAGCCAGCAGTTCTTTCCGCAACGAGTTGAGATCGCCTTGTTGTTCTGACGACTGATTGGAGAGGCTGGACTTCTCGTCTTCCATCTGATTTAGGAATATATTTGTTTATTCATTAATTATTTATTGTAGACACCAAATAATATGAAATATAAGCGCAAGTTACAGAGAGTATACCACAAGTGAAGGCTTTAGCACTAAAATAATTTCTTCTTGTAAAGAAATATATGACTCGTGTTTAAATACCGAACAGAAAGGACCTATTTCACTACCAAAAAAGTTCTTACCAAAATGGATAAACGGTCACCAAATTACGTTACTTTATGGACCGTGCTGCCGTGTATTCGGATTTTCATAAAAAAATTACATGTATCTACTGCGTACCTTGTTGCCGAAAGTATTCGGATTGTCATAACAAATTACATGTACCTACTGCGGACCTTGTTGCCGAAAGTATTCGGATTGTCATAACAAATTACATGTACCTACTGCGGACCTTGTTGCCGAAAGTATTCGGAGTGTCAGTTTGGTGATCGTTAAGCCATTTTAGGAACCAAAATTAATATTTGGTGACCATCTAAATTATACCCGAGATATATTGATGATTTTTTTATGTTTGTTTCCAGTATCGATTATCCTTTTTGGATGATTTGATTCTGTATAAATTAAATCAAACTCTGTCTTATAATTTGGTTAATTCTTAGTTCAAGAAAATTATGGTTTGCTGTGTAGAATTCTAAAACAAAAAAATAGAATAAACAAACAAGGCTTATAAACAGCAGTGCAACAAGAGGCGTTCTTATCGCTAATGGCGATCTTTTTCGGACAACTTTTGGGAGGTGAGAACTAAAACAGACATCTACTAAAAAGGACCCTGTTTCTTAAATAATTCTATTTCAAAATAATTTATTGTAAGTGAAGAATAGATAATTCGAATGTAAAACTTATTATAGTAAAAATAAATGTAATTAAATAAAAATTATTTATTATTAAATAACAACCCTAGCATATCTATAGAGTTGAGTAAGTACAATACTGACTTGTTTGAGGTCTTCCTGTAACTTCTTCTTCTCGCTGTCGAGGTTCCTCAAGTTGGCCTCCAACTTCTCCACCAAGTCCTGGAGGTCGCTGCGTTCCATCAACGTACGTTCCAACTCTATTTCCAATTCACCTGGGAAAAAAGGATTAATTTTAAAATCCTGCCAATATTATAAACGTGAAAGTTTGTAAGTATGTATGTGTGTGTGTGTATGTTTGTTACTCTTTCACGGCGGGACTACTGAACCGATTTGTATTTAAATTGGGTATGGAGATAGCTTAGACCCTGGATTAACACATAGACTAATTTTTATCTTGGAATAACGCAGGTAACGCCGCAGGGCGCGGCTAGTAATTAAATCACGTTTGTTGTATGGGAGCTACTTTTAAATATTTAATTTATTATATTCTTAGTATTTGTTATTAAAGCGAACAACATAAATAAATTTACCGAAAAATGGCCACTAACTAGTTAATACAGTTCACGAGATACAGCCCGGTGACAGACGGACGTGCGGACAGCGATGTCTTAGTAACAGAATGGGTACCTTTTTTACCATTTGGGTAACGAACCCGAAAAAGTTAAAAAACGGACTTCGAATCGGCCGGCAAAAACAATATAGTTGATTTGAGAACGTTCTCCATTAAGTCCTTTTTGCAGGCATGTAAATAGTAGGGTGTCCTCTCGTGATGTATATAAATAATTATTGTACGTTTTTTATCCTGCACAGTTAGGCATTTGACCACAAGTTCGAACGACCACGGAAGTCAGCGACACTGTTGCTCTCGATGTAGCATGCCTAGTCTGGAATACACTGGCTCTCAAGGAAGGCTGCCGGAACACACCGTTAGGTGCTTGGCGACAAGATTTTACATTTTGAGGATGGTAGCTAGTCAGGCGAGCGATAGGAAACGCCTACCACCATGTTATGGTTTCCTCACGATGTTTATAATTTTATGTATAAATATAAATAGTTATTGTATGTGTATAAATAGTTATTGAATGTGTATAAATAGTTATTGTATGTGTATAAATAGTTATTGAATGTGTATAAATAGTTATTGAATGTGTATAAATAGTTATTGAATGTGTATAAATAGTTATTGAATGTGTATAAATAGTTATTGAATGTGTATAAATAGTTATTGAATGTGTATAAATAGTTATTGTATGTGTATAAGTAATTATTTAGTAAATCTCACTCCTATGCTTCTCCATCTGCGACAGTAGCGCGTCCGACTCTAGTTTCTGTTGGTCGAGCAGGTCTCGACTCAGCGCCGTCTTGTTCAACTCTTCACGACACGACACCAGCTCGGAGCGGAGACGAGACGACCGCTCTTCTTCGTTCCTAACACATTATGAATACATCATTAGTACCTAACTAAACTATACTAAGTTAAAACGGCTTGTTATAAAATATCGCGAAGATACACAAGTTTCATCATTGAATTGTATGCACTTTGAGATCTTTACATGGATTAAAAAATATTTCATTAATTTACTATTTCTATGAAACTAGAGTTTAAAAACCGCTTCTATAAAATAACCTACTTCAAAAGAAAAACCAATATACTTAATATAAAAAATACAACTGATATAATAATTGAGATTTGCTTTGTAAAGAACGAGCCAGTTTCTTTGTGGCGTTCGATGGCTAAGCCTGCGGATAGGTAAAAGGGATATTACAATAAAGTATGGAAAAATATAAATTAACTAACCTGAGTATAGACTCCCTGTTAGCGGCCTCTCTATGCAGGTGGTCGACTTCAGAGTTGAGGTTGTGTTTCTCAGTCTCTAAAGCTTCGATAGCCTTTTCCAGCCGAGAGTTTATCTTCTGCAGCTTCTCGTAGTCTGATGTTAGAGACTCCACCTGACAAATAAAGTACATAATACATTTTGCATCCGAGAGATAAAATATTGGGCAAAAAGGGGCATTTAGCGAAAGATACCATGCGGTGAAACCGTATCTATAATATAAAAATTAATCGTTGAATGTGTTGCTAAGCGCAAATCTCGAGAGCAGATTAACCGTGTTTTTTATTCTTTTTTTTACAATATTCCTTGAAGTACGAGGATGGTTCTTACGGAAAGATAAATTTTAAAAATAGCCTTAATAGGTCTAAGACAATTAAAACATTTATCTATACTCCCATACAATCGATTGATAAGAATACTTATAAGTCAATTTGAACATTAACACCATACCATAAAGTTTAAGTGTTAGTGGAGAGGTTCCGGGAAGGGAAAACAATTGAGTGACGTTAGTATCGTATAAATATTAATGCCAATAATTGTTAATATTCATACGATGGTGACATTATACTTAAAGAATCGACTGTTAGGCGGTACTGAGTTCGCCGGGTCAGCTAGTTAATAAATAAAAATAACTCTCGAAATATACAGGATTATCTGTTTGAGGTGTACTAAAACGAAGAAACTCGACGAAATAACTCTACCTAAGAAAAATCGTTAACTTAACGCTTACCATAGCGTTGATCTCGACTCTGTTTCGTTCTAGATTGTTCTTGTCCATTCTCAAAGCTTCCACCGTCTTCTGCATCGACTCCTTCTCTTGGATGAGCTGGTTGATGTCAGTATTGGCCTGGTCCAATTTACCTGAACACAAATATTTTCTAATAAGATGACTTTAAAGTTTACTTTTTTTTAGCTTTTGTACATATAGTTAGAATATGTTTATTTATCATGTAAGTCTTAGTTAAATTTTAATCATGTATTATAAGTTTGTGAACTAAAAATTTTATCAATTTAAAAAATTATATTTTTATAGTTTGGTTTCCTCGCTGATTTAACGAATTCAGTATAGTTCTTCTAATTTCTCAATGCCATGTTAGGCAGCTCAGATTGACATAACAAGCAATTGACTATAAGGTAGCGATACTACTCGACCTATTTTTTATACATGGTTATCGGTTAAGGGTATACTAAGCCGCAACGGGGTCATTATACTTATCCTAAAGAATAACTTTCACTATGGAAGTAACTCTAAATTCGGGAATAAAATCAGCTGTTTCATACAAATTGTCGACGACCGATAAACTTTTTTTCTCTCGAATTCAGGGCTGGTCGTTTAATGAAATCTGTTTGTAATTATAGGTATAAGGACCCGCTTTCGATTTAGTACACCCTAACCGATAACCCTGTACCATTGCAGCTTCTTAAAAACCAACGCCAAGATAGTAACTACTTGCCCACAGATTTTTCTCACGACAAAGAAATATTACCTAACGCTAAGATAATGACTACTACCGCCTGCATAATCTTCTTAAAAATCAAAATAATATTTGCTAACGCCAAGATAATGGCTACTAACGCCTAAATAATGCTCTCTAAAACCAAAATAATATTTGCTAACGCCAAGATAATTACTACTAACGCCTAAATAATATTATTTAGAACCAAATTAATATTCACTAACGCCAAGATAATGACTACTAACGCTAAAATACTCAGAACATCGACTCACTGGTAAGCTCCTGGACCCGGTTCTCCAACGAAGAGACGTTAGCGTCCGCAACCTCCGCGTGCTTCCTGCAAGAACTCAACTGCTCGCGGCTGTTCTGCAACTTCACCTAAACAGAGGAAAAAAATGTGTTTTTATCGATTACACAAATAAATGTCTATCTATTGTTCTTCTTCTTTTATTTATTTTCACGGGAGTGAAATAGAAAGATAAATAAGTGGTTACCCGAAAACCCGACTGTGTACCATCCTTAAATATATTTTTTACTTTTTATGCCCACCCAGTGTCACTCTCATGACTAAGTCGAATCTATTGACAAGGCAGCCATAAAAATAGGACAAGCCGTTTAGGCTCTATGAAGTGCCAAAGAAATGTACATACATATACTGGAAAACCATAACCCTCCTTTCACAGTCGGGTAAAAAGTAAACCACTTATTTGAAATAAGAAAACAGCTTGCTATTATCGTCACCACGCATCCACAGTTATCGGTTCCAGTTGGATTCAATTAGATTTTTAGAAGTCCGCTAGTCTAAGTAGTCCTTAGTGAGTCTTGTTTGTGTCGTTTCCATAACATTCCTAGTAGTTCTGCGCTGACTACACATGCGTGATATTCCTGCTAAGCCCCTTTCAGTACCTGCAACTCGTGTATTTGTATCTGATATTTGTGCAGCACGGCCTGGACGGCGGATATCGTGCTCTCAGCAAAGGCAGTCGCATTTCCGGTCGATGATACACCACGCTTAGGTGAACGGGACAAGCTGAAACAATAAACAGTAATCTCTATAATGTTAGAACAGTGAGAATTAAAAATGTTGGAATGACATGAGGAAACGCTCAGAGGTGCAGGCGGGTCTTTAACCAGCATTGAACCGACGCTTTATCGGAGATACAGGATTAGAGATCGCTTTTAGCGATAAGGCCGCCACTTGTGACATGTCATAGTTACCTGTCAGCGAGATGCATGTGCGCGGGCGTGTCGGCCTCCGAGTCGTGTATGAGCGCTCGGGCCACCTCCTCCAGCGCGGCTCGCATCACACCCGCCTCCGAGCATAACGTCTCAGCGCACTCGCAGCGCTCCTCCTATAGACAATGAACGCAATAAAATATGTTTTTTTATCCTACACAGCTAAACATTTGACCACAAGTTCGCACGACCACGGAAGTCAGCGATATTGTAGCTTTAGATGGAACTTGCCTAGTCTGGAATACACTGGCTCTCAAGGAATGCTGCCGGTATTCACCGATATCTAAAATATAAAGAAGCCCTCATCGATAAATAAAAATGAGGTGAGATATTAATGTAAGCAGCTTGCATCATCAACTTTTTATTTATTAATTTTTATGATTCCGGTGGCTTACTTAGGTTCATTCCATATTGGTCTGTCTAACTATAGCTCTAGACCACGCTTCTCATGATTGTAAAGGTCGACCCTCATTGTTCATCGTGCCAATTAGATTGCAATAAGATTTCAAACATAGTTTTGCTCAACACAGGTCCTAGTTATTGGTTAGTGTACCAAGCCGAATGGGGGTCAATATTAAGAGGGTCGAATAACTTTCACTAGAAACAAATTTTTCTATAGTACACCTGATTTTTCTCTCAAATTCAGAGTTGGTTTCATAAAGAAGCTTGTTAGTAATGAAGAGTATAGCGACCCCATTTCGGCTTCTCCTAACCAATAAACCAAGTATAACTACATTAAGGCAGTTAAAAATTTGTTCAAACCAAAAGAATATACAATTAAAGCATCAGTAGCAACCAACTGTGGTTCAAAATACTGACCAACCCCTGCAGCTCAGAGAGTAGACGCTGTATACGTGCATCTCGCTCCCTCAGCTCAGCTATGGCAGTGTCTCTCTGTGACGTCATATCCCGTAAGTCCACGCGCATACTTTCTACTGTGATGTTAGAGGATGGTTGACCTTGGAAACCTGCTGCTGACTGCTGTTGACCGGGGTAGTGAGATCCATCCGGCTGACGGGGAAAAGAGTCATTATTCTTTGGTCCCCAAAGACACTTTGACAAGTTCAACTAGACTAGACAGAGAAGAGCTAATTTTCAAAAAATTCGTATCGGCACATATTTGGATGTATCAGCTATTTTTTAAATTTTATGATACCACAAAATCCCAATAGCTAAAAGTATTTCTTAAATTTTCAAAACTATTTTGAAAATATCACGCGTCGTGTGCATAGAGTAATCTTTTATGTAATTCTGAATTTATGCAGTGTTTAAAACAAACAGCCCTAAATAGTTTCTTCTAGATATACTCGTAGCAACTAGAATATGTATCTAATCTATCATAAATATTTTACCTTAACACCAGTACACATTCCACCACAGACTTGACCACACAACCCAGTTCCAGACTGACCCATCCCAGTTCCCGACTGACCAAATCCACTCCCAGACTGGGCGAAAGCGTTAATGGAATATCCACTGAGCGTGCCAACAAGATCCCGAACAGATGAGTCTAGGTCGTTCTTGACTCGGTAAAGATCTCGTTCTGTTGATGTTTGGAGTTCAGAGAAGAAACGCTTGACGGATACCACTTCACGCCACAGGCTGAGGAGACGGCTGTGCTCAGACGAGTAGTAGTCATTGAATGCCTGGAGAAGAATAGAAGGTGTTTAAATGCAATAGTATATTAAGAGAGGTTAGAAAATTACTTAAGGGTTTTTACGATTTACTAGGCAAACCTATTTACATAGCTCTCATTTAGCAAAATCAAAAGTCAGAAGACAAATATTAAAATATAACTGAATATGTTTACTACAAACACCAAAAAAAATTTGGAAGGATATATTATGTGTTGTGTACTGGAGCAAGAAAACCATTTTTTGCCTTATTTTATTAACAGCTATTTTTATTTGCTGTACATTAAAGCATGCTAATTTGATTATTTTATTACTAGGACAATGTTAAAAAGTAATAATCTATTTTAGATGTTGTTAGACATACAAGCAATATAATTTAAATGAGCAAAACAATACATTGAGTTATGGTAACATAATTATTTTTAAAGTATAAGTATAATGACCTGTTCTTCATCCTTCCACTCATCTTCTTTAACAGCCATCTCATCCCGGAGTGCCTCCCAGTCATTGGTCAACTTCTGCAGGTCCCCAGTCAGAGCTTCGTTTAGATGGTGAGACTCTTCCAGTTGGTCACGGAGCAGGTTATTTTGGGCTACCAGCTTCTCACATCTAGATTTAATAAAAGTTAAAAAAAACATAGTTTTAAACTTGAAGTGGGTCTATGTTTTCAAAATTGTGATTGGGTGGTCAAATCATAGTCAACACCACACTTTTATTCATTGAATTTAAGGATTCAGGTACATTAGGTACAACTAACTTACTATTGTATAAGAAACATTGTATACATATGGTGTAAATATGGATAAAAGTAGATTATTGTGTAAATTTTTACTCATTAAACAGTAAAACCCTAACAAAGGTTTCTTACTTTAAAAAGTGTAATAAATTACAGTAATTAGACCATGTATGTACTGAAATTCATAGGTTGAATTGGAGTTGATTTGAAAGCAGTTCTGTTTATAATAATGATTGCTTCCATTTAAGTTAAGTTCTCATATTTATTCTTATTTTTCTCGTTTTTTTTCTATTTTTATAGTAAGTTTAGATAACTTACTTCCGTTTCTCCTCGTCAAGCCGTCGCAGAGCGGTCTCCAGGTCGTTGATCCGCTCGTCGTGCCGGCTGTCCGAGCTGCTTGAGGACGGCAGAGCGACGGACGCGGGAAGAGCGATAGGAGTCTTGGATGTAGACCGGTAAGAGTCGCGCGGCGTCGTCTCCAGCATCTGGTGCTCCAGCTCCGAACATCGCTGCTTGTATTGGAGCACCTACGTGGAGTTTAGAATGTTGTTTAGTATGAATAAGTAACATTTTTTGTTTGAAAATAGGAAGAATAGATGTTTCTTTTTAGACCATGGTAGGTAAGAAACCAATATATAGATGTCAATGTTTTAAACTGAAACCGAACAGCTGTTTGTTTTCGATGTTATGACAGTTGCTGTGTGACAATTAGTTGAAATTGAATTTTATTACAAAATAGACGTTGACGTTTTTGACTTTTTATTCTCCTTATTACTTGGCTATCATACTCTGGGTATTATGCCATTTTGCAAGGTTTTGTCTTGTATTTTGGACGCTGTATCAGGAATCCCTACTTTCATTATAGCCTCCAACAATTTGATTTATTCGAATATTTATTTTGCGTATATTATATGTGTTTAATGCCCTGCCGACTATTTTCGTGTTGCAATAAGTCTACAGCTGGTAAAATATTCTTTTGTCTGTCAGTTGGTATGTTTGAGAGTTGCTAGTCACACATGCAAGTCGTAGTTTCCAACAAATTCTGACGAACTTCAAGGATTATTTAGATCCTTTTAAATCTTTAGCTTTCTAACGGCGAAATATTTTTTGAAATCGGTTCAGAAGTTTCGAAGCCTATTCAATGCAAACAATTTAATCTTTCCTCTTTATTATATTAGTATAGATATAGAATAATTCGTTTGATCATCTTTGAATATGAAAATCTTTGATCCTTTAAAATATTAGAAGTATACCTTCGACTGGAGTCTAGACACCAACGCAGCTTGGCCCTGCTGCGCGCGGCGGTAGGCGTCAAGTCGACGGCGATGGTCCGCCGCCTCGCCCGCAAGCCGCGCGCGCAGTTCCTCGTTCTGCCGCCTCAAGTCGCTGCCGATGCTACCCCCTGGAGAGTCCATCTCCGGTGGACTGTCCAGGGATTTCTGTGGACAAAGGAAGTTGAAGATGAGATACCTATCGTCCGTACGTCATTTCGTTGCAAAGCAATAGGGGCCCTTAGGAAATATATATTTCCTGAGTGGCAAGGCGGCTGGTATTTCATGCGTATATTACCTTCATTGCCTATGTGTAGGTCTATGAAGTATTTGTGATATACACAGAATTTAAGCTCAGGCGCTTAACTTCTACTGCGCCGAGTTTTTTAACAGGCACTTTCTTGCTGGCTGGCGTGGTCGAAAGCGCTTCCACTAGACGTTTAGAAACTGAATATAATTTTCAGGCGCTACTGCAAACAGCATTATAGAAACTGTAGAGACATGGAGGCCGTGCGTACTTAAATTTAGATCGCGCTCGGCTTCCATATCCCTATAGTCTCTAGTAGATACTTTAGAAACATTTAAATTCTTGCCGTTTGATATGTTCAGCTTATACGATTGCCCAACCAGCCTTATTGACTATTGAGGCTGGCAACAACTATTATAAGGTGAAGAAAAGATAAGCTGTTCTCACCTCTTTCTTGAGTCGCTGATGCGGGAGCGTAGTTGGAGCCCGACGACCGATCGGCGCGCGGGCGCTCCGAGGCGTCGTCAAGCTATCCCTCGATGGCAACTGGTAGACAACAGAAAAAAGTATTTACCAACTAAAAAAAGGTCAGAGCAAAACTGAATAATTTTCACTGTCCATAATAAACAGTCCAAGCAAC
Organism: Ligdia adustata; assembly: GCA_947049295.1. Taxonomy (NCBI): domain Eukaryota; kingdom Metazoa; phylum Arthropoda; class Insecta; order Lepidoptera; family Geometridae; genus Ligdia; species Ligdia adustata. Next base: position 2,510,370 of record OX346221.1, read on the forward strand.
CCAAATATTTAAATATAGTTTAAACCATTGTTTGCTTGACAGATTTGGCAGAGCAATGTCAACGATTTGAACACCCTTCGAAAATAAACTAGAACATAATACACACTAGTAGATGTATTGTTTATCTATCTATATAGGTAAATGTGGTATGTTACATGTCATACACGAGTACCTACCAACATTGATTGGATTTGGATTTTGCACAGAATATTCACGGATACTGGTACTTACTATAAAAATACTTAAGCCAACTTATTTAGAAAGAAAATTGGCGTCCGGTTGACCTACACATATATCGACATTATATTTTTTTTTTGTGCATATAACCTAACGTTCCATACGACGACATGCGTGCCTATCTTTCTCACTTGTGAAGAATCAATTCTACTTATTCAGCATCAGCACTCTACCGTTATTGGGTACAAGCAAAATATCGTAATACAATGACCTTAAAAGAAACCCTCCTTTTCGTTTTTCCATTCTTCATTTCCACGTACAAGTGACGCGCTGATTTATACTCGAAAGACATTTTCCACAACACTAAAGCACGATTTTAACAACCACAGATAACCCGAAAACAAAGGAATTGTTGCAAAAAAGGTAAAAAGACTTTTCTAAAGCACGTTAACAAAGAAAATGCGGTTGCCACTGCAGAAAATAGGCCTCGCTTACCTGATTCCAGGGAAGCAAAATACTCAGGTACTCAGCTAATCGCACTAAGGCATCTAAATGGGACTGCTTTACCCTTGCAAGGGTGAATAACCCTATCCCTATTTAGCACCGAACAAATCAGTATCGTACAGTCTTGTTGGGAAGCAAAGCAATTAAGTAAGTAGTTTATGTAGCAAATGTACGATTTATCATGTAGGAATCACATATGGGGATTTGATACCAAGGTACTAAGAAGGTTGTAATGTAACGTGTGGCCTTAACAAACTTCATAGTAGGTACCTACTTGGTGCTTTATATCCATAAAATGTTTGTTATATTGTGCAATTTGCATCTTATGTATGCAATTATTTATAAGCAGTAAGCATACGTTAATTATTATAAGGTGGAGGACTATGTTCAGTAGAGGACGTCTTCTGGCTGAAGAAGATGATGACGAAATATTATAAATAAGTAGATACGTATATTAACCATTCCAATAAAATCTGTCTGAGAGAGATCGCTCGTCGAAAGTATGTCTGAGTGTGTGTATGTTTGTTTGTTCCTTTACGCACAAACGGCCGAACAGATTTAGATGAAATTTGTAGCGTTCATCCTGAATTATCACATTGACTAAGTTCACGCCCTATGTATTAAAAGGTAGTTAAGAGCTATATCTTATTGTATGGACAAGTTGGCGGTCTATAGCTGTCTTAAGGATACTCTATAGGTATATCCTGCTTGCCATTTCCAACAAAAACAAAAACTATTAAAAAACAAAGCGAATTAAGTACACAAAGCTTATTGTAAAAATTCTAAATGATGACATCGAAAATCGATTATAGATCTAATCTTTGTATAGATTCTATACAAAAAAGATAATCGTATTAGAAGTTTGAGCTTTTGTACTGAACTTTGCGATCATGGTGCAGTTTTAATCAGCCTGCTGATTGCAAACGAGTTCTTATTGAGAAACACTTTAAAGAATAGATTATAGCTACACAAAACTAGATATTTGAATAGAGAATAAAATGTGTTTTCTTTATTCTTTTTATAGAATATGTTCTTGCGTTAGACAGAAACTCGCCTGATGCGAAGCGACGATGCGGCCTAAAATAGGGCACCCTTGCCTAGAACAAAACGACGTAACTTGAAATGACCCAGATTAAAGCTATCAGAAATAGAGAAGCTGGCAGTGAGTTCCAAAATCTAGCAGTTCGCACAATTAAAGTAGACGCAAAGCTGTCAAAAATTTACGCGCCCGTGAAACCTTTACCATGTAGGTAACAAAAACGATCAGTGCCGTCTGGTCGTGTTATGACTATGTTTCCGAATTTTTCGTGTTGTGTTATAAAATTAGACTGAACCAAATAACTTTAATTTCAATGTCTATATTTAAACGTTTGCTTAGGTTTTTTTTCCCCTACTCTTCGATATATTCAAAACTTGCCTTCGCATTAAATTTGTCACGTAAACCAAATAATCATGATTGCAATATTAAATATGTTCTTCATTATATACTTTTGTATGAAAACTCAATTACTATTTCGTTCTGAAACGTTTGTATAAAAGTTGTGAATGTTACGTAACTAGACTAAACTCAGGTCGTTTACCTCACTACAAGGTGCCACTAATGTATGGAAATTGCTTTGAACTAGACCCCTTCCATTTCAACCCTAGACTTAACTAACCTTGTCTTTTAAACGTAAACAAACCATTAGCAAGCAAACTAAAACAATTTTGGTAAAACAACGAAAATTCACAATGAAATCTTACCTATTTTGGAGAGTTTTGGAGCACTGAAGTCATGATTCGACTCTTTATTTCACTAAAATGGACTTTCGATTGTTATTTTGTGGTTGATAAAGATCTGGTATCTAGGCAACGCAATCGTGGAAGTAATTGTTATATCTATATACTTGAACAACTTTACGAGTATTAAATGCACATACTTACCACATATTGATAATTTTATGAGTAAGAAGGTATGTGATGTATCGATTGTACGAAAACCTTTTGAAACCTTTTAGATGTAGTCACTTAAGCATTCAGAATACTTTGACCAATTATACCATTTAACAATAAAGTGATGTAGAAGTAGAAGAAAAATTATAAGCAAATTCAATTGTTTATTATGCGATTTTATAAATTACTAGCTGTTACCCACGAATTCTTCCGAGTGGACTAATTTGTTTATCTTTCATAAAAAAAATTTTTTCAATAAAAGCGTAACAAACAAACTTACATTCACATTTAGGTATAATATCAGTAGGGATTATTGAGTGTCACCTAAAGTCTGCATTTCTTGTATTTAGAAGCACTTTTTTTGAACAATTTTCACGTGTGTCCAACTGCAGAGGTGTAAGGGTACTAAAGTAGTAGAATTTTTATATTTAAGAGAGGGTGGCCTGGTGTATGACGAAGTAAAAATTTACGCTCTACTGGTCACCCTCTAGATTTACTTACCTAAAGCTATTAAAGTGATAACGATATCAATATATTTTATGCAAGTAACGATTTCTATATCAATATACCTTGATGTCAAAAACTTGAAAGTGACAAAATTCTTACCGTCCATACTTATTGCTTCTGATATTAAACTACCTACATTCTACTCCTGCTCTAGATACTTCTAGACCTACCTTTATTAACTATTGGGCCAGTGACCTGGTTAAGAAAATTATCCCCGCCAAGGTTGTTATAGAATAAGTGACATTATAGTATTCCGCCAAATCTGTCAAATCCACAATTGACAACATTTCTAATTATTTGATTTCTCATTTTTATTACGATATGGAAAGGTAAATAAAAAATCACGTATCCCTATTTATTTATTATACTCAGAATGTAATAATTACATTTAAGAGATTTTTAAAAATCTAAGAATAGTTCCGAATAATGTTATTCGCGTCAAAAGCTTGTAAACAATGATGTCGTTAATTATCTGTAATTATGTTGTTTGGTACTTTTACAGTGCAATTAAAATTTTAACACAATTCGAATAGCTGATATATTGGCTAGTTTGTGGAACGGCATTTTCCTACTACTTAGGCAATACATATAATATATCATAACATATTTATCTAATAACAGTGAATTTTTAAGGCTTATTCTATTATTCCACTCCAGAATATTCTTTCGGTCATTACTTGCTTTATAATAAACTTATCTGCGCTTATGTAAGTAAGTGCTAATAAATTAAGTATGTTTTTCAATGACAAGTGTGTTCTTATCAGCTGAGAAATTCACGAGGGATTATTAAGCAATATCATTAAAAAAATACGAAATTGATATATTTGTACCTTTGATGGGAACGTTTTAGTAAAAATTATATGGCTTTTTATAGTTAACAAAACAAAAAAGAACTAAGTAAATGAAAAAAAAACAATGTTAGCCTTTTTTTGATAATACAGGCTTCCCTGCCTGTATTATCAATTATTTACGACAAATATACAAAAAAACCGCCTGTCTTACTTATGTTGCTCCATAATACTTAAAGGTAGTAACTAAGATCATTCTCGTCTCTACAGCTATAATATTGATTGCGTTTGGTTACCAGTTACAAAACCGCAGCCCCGTAGCCCTCTCACAAATATTGGAAACTTTTTCCTAACACCAACAAATACGCAGATAATTATGTATTAGAATACGTGACGCACATCGCCAAGTCGCGGGGTCGCTGACCGATACGCGATTGATAAACCTAATAAAATCATAATTTTATTCACGAAATTCTTCGCTCCGAAAACATACGACGTCATCTCTAATTTATTACAACAGTTGCCATTGTAGCTAACGTGAATTGATAAGTACCTATTAGATTGTACCTACTACCTGCTGACGTCATAGATTCACTTATGCTTAGCAGTTATTTAATGTACCTACATCTAATAAAACATGTGTCCTGAATTGAATCAACGATAATGTAACTAATTCGTACTGCATAAAAAATCCTCTGAAAATTGTTTTCTCCATTCCGGTAGCGCTGTAAAGACTGTATGTATAACAGCAATTTAGACTACGAAAACGCAAAAAGCACATTCGACGGGCTTTAATGCGTATTTGAATTTAACGTAATAAGTACATTTAGTGACCGCAATTGCTAACCCAGTATTTTATAGAGTCCGTTACATACTTAGCGTCAATGCGTAAATATGTTTACAAAGTGTCAGAATTTAATTTAGCTGCAATAAATTTTGCTATCAAATCTGGTTAAGAGCGCGTGCCATTCAGACAATTGTCAATTCTTATTAGCATTTGTGTCGAAAATAACACGTCGTCATTCATGACTTCTTCTTCTGACACAGAATTCTGTAAAAAAATTGTGTTATAATTATCATACTATATGCTTTTTAAACAGTGTGTAAGAATATCTTGATTTAGTAAGCTCCAATAACGGAAAATAATCAGTAATATATTTATTTAGCTTTGTAAGTAATTTTAACGATATCTACTAAAACTTCTTCTAAAGTTTTTTTTTTTGTAATAAATTTACTTAATTAATAATATTATCCGAGCAACCGAAGCGTCTATTCTTCGAGTCTGACAGATTTTTCTTTCGTCTAACAGTTCGTGTGTTTGTATGCCTCCTGACAGTTCGTCCCTTTCAGGTCGTAGTTTCCTTAGTCATCGGGGATTTTCGATTGGCGGTTATATCATTTCAAAAGGGAGAAGTTTCGTTTAAAATGATAAAACCACGCCTAATCTATAAAAGTAGATTTTAATAATCGTGAACAAGCTCTAAATTACTGCAGTAATGACACTAATCAAGATGTTAGTTTTCAAGCTAGTTAGTTTTTAGTTAGGTAACAACAACAGGGTAGGCTGTTATTTATTATTTTATCAACACCACGCATGCCACTTTTGACATGTTTGGAAGCCATTTGAAAGCTCAGAAGCAAGAAAATCCGTAAAAGAAATTCCTTCCATTTACCCACAGAGTTTGGTATTGTTCTGGGTTTAAAATACTTTAACTAGTAAATTTAGTAAATGTATTTAATATTATGGACATTATTTCTGAAATGATAATCTTTCACCGAGGAACAAGTATTGATTCTAGGTCTATGATAGATAATCAGCTATGTTCGCGCCTCTATCATAGAAGATAATAGCAACATAGTGGGTACGTGGTTTCATTTGGGAGGGGGAACACGCGGGTCAAAATCTTTAATTTTCCGGCCTTAGCGCCCTCTTAACAACTAGACGAGGTACCGAGCAGTTGTTTTGTACAATAACAGATAAGAATGAGTGCAGCAGTGTCTTATCACGCCAAAATATTATCGTAGGTATTTGAGTGCATTTGCAACGGTCGTTTTTATGTGCCACGTTACTATAATAAGAACATTATCACGACCTCGAAACAAAAGTTAAACACGTTCATTGTTGACATCCGCTACAATAAAATTATATTATCTGCATGTAAAAGTTCTATAGCGAGGCACTTTTATAGCGAGATATTTATTTGTAGGTATTTAAACTTTACATTCACTAATACTACTAATATAATTATGGTTTTGTAACGTTTTACGAGCGTCTGGTCTTTTACTTAAAATTAAACCAGACATCGCACTAAAAATAAAATAAACAAAATGACTAGTCTAATAACCCACCCCCGACCATTCCCAGTGCAAAGGTAAAATCACACTCACATCATCTACCTACGCTGAATTGCAATGGCCATCTTCTGCACCAGGCACGAACCGGCCTATTTCCACTATTAGTATTTATTTTTATACTTCTATACTAATTTTTTCAATCCAGTTATAAAACACAATTATAAACCTTTCCTACAATAAAATAAGGAAGAGATCAGATCAGACATTGTTCGTAAAAGGAGTTTACAATATGATTATAATAATCTATTAATCTATTAATCTCGGTGATTAGGTCTATATGACACAAGTAAAACTCTATTCTAAAATATCACATACCTACTTGCCTTTCTAAGAAATGATCGGACTGAACGTAGGCAAATATTTGAAGATATTCAGCTTTGAGTTACCTAATAAGTATAGTCATATTCTAAACTGAATTTAAATGGAATTAAAACTAAACCTAAAACATGATAAAAACACACATGAAACATGTGAATTTTATATCATAGGGGAAAAAATCGAGACTTTTGTTTGAGTGGTGCACATGCATGCCATGCCATGCATCGAATGTCACTTAGTACCTAAATTGATTAAAATATAGCTTTTAAAGGTATTTAAATATGAAACAAACGATGGGATTCCTTCATGGTATATTCTGATGAACTAACGTATTTGGATACGTACGTTATTTTATTTTTCTAGTATCTATTGAAAATTTAATAAAACTAGGTAACACGAGAATTTTGTTTCCTGCGGTTGAAGTATTTTGACTACACGAGTTTATTCAACATGGTCTTGCAGTGTTCAAAATGATGCTTTCTGTTTTCAAATGGGCTACAACAACCTTCATTCAATCTCTTTTTTTTTCTATTGCACAAGGAGAACCCGTAAAGACTTTCCTTGATAATATTACAATCTAGCCTAAGTATAAGGCTAATAAGTAATTTTAGTTTAACTTAATCGTCTACAAAATAATGTCTAAGAATTTGTCCATCGGCACTTTTCTTATTACAGTTGTTAAGGCGAAAACATCTCAAAATATGCCACTTCAACAATCATAACTTGGCGTACCTAAGACCCATTTTTATAAATGTCCACCTTTACCTCGTACGGGTTTGGATCATAAGTTAGAAAATAAAATTATGTGTTTGAAACATAATTACATTGAAAGCGATAATTACCACGCACACACACAATTTCTGAAATTAGCTCAATAGAAAAAAAAACGAAATTCAAATCGTTTTTGGTTTTGTGCTTCAGCTAATATCATTTATTAGCGATTTTGTATGTTACGAGTGTCAACAAAAATCCAAGATTGTGACGCAAGTGACTCGTGGGAGACCATCTGGCGGTCGTTGACTCCAATAATCTTATCATTTATAGCATTGTTATTGATATATAGCTTAGAACTATATCATACAAACTAAGCGGAATTCTCTAGAAATTTATAACCTTGTTGTTACTAGTTCTAACTACTTCAGAACTTAAGTTACGTAAACATGTATTTGTTTGTGTGTTACTCTACACAACACGAGTTATTCTTATTTATTTTCAATAGAAATTGGTAAGGTATCAATGAGTAGTAGGTCATAAAAGGTAAGGGTAACAATAAAAAGGATATATGCAATTGCAATAGCACAATGAACTATTATTTTCTGAAATACCCACTTATTATAATGGATGATGTCGAGATAATGAAGAATGTTTTTAGTAAGTATAACATTTATTTTAAATATTAATAAAACGTGTGAATTGATCTCTAGCAGACGTATACTGACTCTATAAAATTCTCATCGGCTAATTTTTCCTAGGCCGTGATTACGCGACGCTGTAAATAAATTTGGGGTCGCAATTTTCATCTATATATTGTAGTAATTTATGTGCGTGGCTAACAATAGTACAAGCATGTAAGTAATACAAGTTATAGCATCATTAGATCAGCTGCTCAACGTAATTCGATCCACAAATATGTAGTTACAGTCTCATTTGGATAGATACGCAATACATGATACATGGCCAAGATTACTTGTGGAATTGCACGATTAATTTACAAAATCCAATTATTAGGTCACACTAAAAATTTCAAATCAAATAAATATAAAACTGAGATCAGGAGAACCATCTATATAAAAACATATTCCAAAAAATATAGTAATATAAAATACTTACTTACCTATTAGTGTATCATTGAAACTGAGCACATAAAATTCTTTGGATATTTTGACAATGCCTACGATTACGGATAAATAAACGCCATATGTTTATTTATGCGGGAGTTAGCAAATACTCGTGTGGTTTACGAGAATTAGATAAATTAACCAGGTATCTTGTCACTAGTGACAAGTGCTCCAGATTTCCAGCAAGATCAGATCACCCAAGGGAACGTAGGCTAGGTTTATTATCATATGAAAATATTAACTACTTTCTGTTATGCCTAGCTAATATATATAATCCTTGAAGTAAGAGCTAATAATGAAAGAAAACAAAACCTACAATTGTGGAAAAAACCTTTTAAACCGTAGCCAATTTTGACCTTTTTCCAAAAACCCTGTATTAGGCAAAGTTATACCAAAATTATACAGCTTATAGTCTGGAATGTTTGTTATAGTCGCATATTGTGCGTGTCAGTTTCGCGGGGAAGCTCTAACTGGGTCACAATAAACGTTTACGATCCAAATGATAATCCGGTAAATAATGAAACGGCGATGGTACGACGCGACTGTGTTTTGATGGATAGAGGTACCTATTATAATGTTAGCTTTACCTGTAAGACTTTAGGGGCGATTGATAAAATCATCGGAGAATTTAATATACCGTAAGTAAGTAGATTTAATAACAGAAAAGGCTTAATTGTCTGAGAGTGCGGAGAGTCTCCGCTTTGGGTCTGACAGACGAAAGACTTGTTTTTCGTCTGTCACTTAGGATAATTGTATTTTTGTGAGTTTGTGTATCTCCAGAAACTTCGAATACCTACGCGTTTTTTTACCAATTTTGACGAAACTTGGTGTATGGTTTATTCGAATTGTTAAAATTTTTGATCGGGGTTTTTTTATTGCGGAAAGTTTATTACTTCCAAAAAGAGATGTTTGCTACGGCAGAATTTACTGGGCGATTTTAATATAGTTGTTATAGACATAAGGGACAAGCGGAAGGTAAGCTCAGCTAAGTCATTGCAATGAAGCTTCAGAAAAGAACAAATCAGCCATCAGTTGAGTAGGTAAGATTATTAGTATAAATGGCTCGAAATTGTATATATGGTAGGTACTATTAAATAAAAGTAAGGATATTCCCAGTGAATGTAATAGAACTAGCGACTAAACTCTGTCTCTCAACATTACAAAATATTGTATCCATTGCTGTCTTTTAATTTTGTTGATCGGTAACACGCCAGCTAGCTACTCCACCAACAGATGGTAGATATAACAATCAGTATCTGCAAATTAGAGCTTTTCAAGTAGTTATGTCGGCATTTGGCAACGCCGTCATTTCGCGTGGCGGCCCACTTTACCTCATTACTGTCAGAACTGACAAAACTTCGGTTCGACAACGAATTACCGGTTATTATGAACCGGATCTTTGTTATCGTTATTTAATGGAGTTGCGGTTCTTTAGGTTAAATAATTTGGCGGACTTTTAAATTAATTAACTAGGCGATGTTAGAAGTTTTGTGGTCATGCTCTTACCTAAATTGCTTTAGGTATTTTAGGTGGTTTTAGAAAACATATATATTAGCGAAAGATTTTGTTTAAAACTATCTACCTCTGGGTTTTATCAGTCCGAGAGCATTTTAGTAGCATTCCCATGAAGGATCGACGGCAAGCATGCGGGGTTGGTGATCAAATTAATCTGTGTTAAAATATATATAAATAGATGGTCAAAGAAATTGCACTTTGTAGTTGGTACATATGAGTAGATCCAGCAGCACATTTAAACGCAGTTTAAATGTCTCTGATCTTATATACCGATATAGACCAAGAATTATTTTTCGTCGATGTCTCTATTGATCAAAATCTCTTTGCTCCTTATAAAATCTATTTCATGTCGACTCCATTGCATTGACGTCAAATGGCTTTGGACTTCTTAGAAGAAAGTTCATTTTTTTTCCTGAAGAAGTAGGATTTAGACCACAAGTTCGTACGACCAGGAAGTCAGCGATACTGTAGCCCTAAATGGAGCATGCCTAGTCTGGAATACTCTGGCTCTCAAGGAAGGCTGCCGGAACACATCGTTAGGTGCTTGGCGACAAATTTTACAACTTGAAGGTGGTAGCTAGCCAGGCGAGCGATAGGAAACTCCCTACCACCATGCTATGGTTTCCTCACGATGTTTTCCTTCACCGCTAGCTCAGGTTCTTTTTGCATGTTTCGTGGGATCGAACCTCGTTCACGGCAATCGAACCAACTAACCACTCGACCATCATCGCTGCAATGTATTTAAATATTTCAATGACACCATTGTTGTGCTTAATGAGGGCCATTCCTTTTTTATTTTGATATATATTATTCCTTTAGCCATAAAATATAGATAATAAATATATATAAAATATACACTAAACGTAAACGAAAGCAAGCTCTTTACTCATGCTACACAGTTACCAAATTATCTAACTTGTAGTAATCTAATAGGCAGTGAATTAATACCATTTTAAGCCTAAATCCGGCATACCACCAGCTGAAATCCTTTACATAAACCTGCTATGAATAAAAATCGTTCATTAAATCTACGTATTTCCGCGGTTCGTGACCCTCTCGCATGTCGCATCTGACTCGCGAACTTCCCGAACGTAAATAACGTTTTATGTCACGTGTCAAAGTCCGCCATCTTGCTTTCTGAAATACGGCAAACATATCTATACAGTCAACGGTTTCCCGTCACTAGTATCGTACGCGTTACAGCCTTTACATAGAGTTTAGAATCGGACGGTACTTTTTTCGGGTTGGCAAAAATGTACAGGAGCGTAATAGAAAAATTGGAGGCTCGTCTCTATCGATTGTGCCAACTCGTGCTCGCCGCGGATCTCGATTCGGCGGCTATCGAGTAGACTATTCGAATTGTAGATTCGAATGACTGAGTTAAATAGCAGTAAGTACTATCGTATCTTGTAGATTCGTTCCTTGACAATTCATTGACTAGATTATCGCAAAATACTTACCTGCCTAGGTTTAGTAGTGTTTAGGTGGTCGTAATAAGGAAAACATCTTGTTATTCAAATTTCGTGAGCACGAAACTTGGGGACTATCTTACTTTGCGAAACTAAAATAGCAGGTTTCAGCTGTTTATTGCTATGTAACTAGGCAGTAATAGCCGTACAAACAAGCTTCTAAATATAGTAGCTTAATTTGAGCATAAGTACAAGCGGTTTCTAAATGATTATAATTAGGTATTACAGATGACAATAAACTGTTAATTTTCTTTAGATTTTTAGTAACTAAATTATGTAGACTGTTGTATGACTCATATTTTTCTACGTAAAGGTTTAACTCGGTCTATCCTTGAGTTGCCTACTGATCTCTAAAAAAGTTGACCACAACGCAAGTTACCAATGAACCCGTAGTAAATAACAGTAAAAATTTCCTCTATCTATATAATTCAGAACGTTTTATGACTTAGAAAGTTTGAAAAAATTACGTTATATGATGCAGGTAATGGTAAATTAGTTTACAAATAAGCTCTACGTGTATGCTACCTTCAGTCTACGTACGTAGATACTACGACGTAGGTCTACGTGCTGCGTAGCGTCGTAGCAATTACGAAAGTTTTGAATGTTTATTTTGCTATCTTTATTCGTTTCGACAGAATTAACCGAACCGGAAGACTAGACCGGCCTCCGAATAGGTGGACAGAATACATAGTAAAGTCATAAACAAAACGTGGATGCAATTGAGAGCTTGTCTTATGTTTAGCAGTCGACGTCTTTTAACCGATTATGATTCTTTTCGAATTTAGTTAACCTAACGACATGCAAATGCGAACTAAAATATGATCATGTTACGTATTTGGCAACTACGTAAACATGTATTATAGGTGTGTTATAATTATATAGGAAGGAGTGATTGCGTATTTTAATATTCAGCGCTCAGGTGCGGTAGGATTTGAAGCCTTACCACTGTCGCCCTCCTCTTTAGGTAATATTCTTATTGCTCGCACACCGCCAGTGATTTATAAACTTTATTGTATTAGTATATACTGCCAGTGTTCCGATATATTGTCAGTACTTACGTTTAGCTGTGGCTATAGACAACATAAGGCATTTAAATGAATGATTATAGTTGAGGTAATCTCTTAATACGTACAATGATGTCTTATTCAGATTTGCGTATCGATAAACTCATCTCAATTGCACATCATCTTCCTGGCTTTATCCCGCTAAGTGCGGCCACAGCAAATCTTCCTCTTCCATTCTATTTTATCAGCCGTCATCTATTCATTCACTCCTCTTTCACACATATTATATCTCTTATCACACAATTCATCCACATCTTTTTAGGTCGCCCCCTCCTGGCGCTACCATCTATAATCATTTTCTAAACTAAGTAGTTACTAAACTGACAGAAATGCCTAACATATTATAATTTGCTTGGGAAATCACTTCACATGTATAATATTAGGTAAATTTATCAGCGGTTATAAGATCCGGGTCAGTATAGCAACAGAATTACCCCGTCACGCTGCGGGAACATGCGTGTACTGGGCTATCGGCTTAATAAAATCAACTCTATATATCTGTATGTTATTAACATTTACTTATAAGATATTTTACCATCTAGAGCGTGTTTTTTATATAGGCTTGCGCTTGACCGCAACCCCCCTGATGTAAAGCGACGGTGCGGTCTAGGATGTAGCGCGCTTGCCGAGAAGAAACCAATTCACACGCGATTTGAAGAGACCGAGATTATAGCTATCGGGAAATAGAGCACTTAGCAGTCAGTCAAACAGTTGGGCTGCCCGTCTCCACCCTCTGATATCTTTTGCAAGCAACAAACTTATGGATTTACCGAAAAGCAATTTTTAATCATGGTCGGTGTGGCCACTCCTTTCGGTTTTGTCCTTATCCACTAAGCTGTAAGAAGTACGGTACTATTACAGTTACTATTGCCTCTATCGATGACCTCAACGGTACTGACCTACGATAAAAGTAATCCACGCTCATGACCAAGATAAGCTCAAACAGCATTGGGCGACGGTGTTAATGATTTTATAGTGCAACTACTTACAGGTGTTATTTATTCAAGGGCACCTTTATCTTTATAGCGAGAGTGAAAAATGATTCTTTAGTACGCACTAATTTACCCTTTTACCCTTACCGGAACCCTATTACTAAGACTTCGTTGTTCGTTTGTCCTTCTGTCTGTGACCAGGCTGTATCTCATGTACCGTGATAGCCAGACAGTTGATAGTTTAGTGGTATCATTAAGCAATACCCACCGTAAGTGTGGCCGTCTGACCGGGAAGTTCGTGGGAGAAGACGGTAACAATTCCGTAACACAAGGGGTATGTCCAGGGGTACGGTGGGTCTGAAATTATATCACCGTCGTCGCATTAAAAATCGTCTTCATTAACGAATTGACTTGGGAATGTATTGCTAGAAAATGCGATGGATTATTGAGTTTTAGTAACTGAAAGCGGCATAGGATTACTTGTAAGAAGAATCGACTAGTGTGTGTTTGCTTATTTTGTCCAACTAACTTGAGTACCGTATATTCTAATTTCAATTATTTAGAATCTTACATGAGAAAAATATGTCAAAAACTAGAAATTTCTCGAGGCCGATAGGTGCCAGTTCGAGGCGAATGTATGTTGATGTTACTTAATGATTTTGTGTGTCATCTTAACTCGCCACATTACGCGTGTTCGAGATAAAGCCCTAATTTCAAGAATTGTTTTATCACAAAAATAATGATTGTGATGTGTTACGTATGTATAAACATATGTTTTCTAAATATGAATATAACTTTGGTGAATAACTTTCTAATGATGATAGGATAATAAGAATGGTGTATGAATCAACATCTCGAAGATGGAGTAAACTGATTTCCTACGACCGTGAACAAACGTAGGTGAAACCTAAATTCGTTAACGGAAATAAGATGGTAGAAACTTGTTGGCTCTACTGACTTTCGGTTCTAAGAAGTAGCAGTTTTTTTAAATAATTGGCACTAATTGAAAATTCTTTTCCGTGCTTGGTTTCCATACTGGACCAGTGAAGGAAAACATCGTGAGGAAACCAATAGCATGGTGGTAGAGCGTTTCCTATCGCTCATCTGACTAGTTACCATCCTCAAATTGTCAAATCTGTCGCGAAGCACCTAACGGTAGGTTCCGGCAGTCTTCTTTGAGAGTCAGTGTATTCCAGACTAGGCATGATCCATTTAGGGCTACAGTATCGTTGACCTCCGTGGTCCTGCGAACTTGTGGTCAAATGTCTAGCTGTGTAGAATAAAAATAAATACATTTCGCCGCTGCGTGAATTCTAAGCGAAATATCAGTTAGGACTTACTCTGACTTTCATACATATAGTTTGAAAATCGTAGTTTGCGCTGATTTTATGTCATTTTAATATAGTTTTCGATTTTGTATCCGATTACGATTTCTTATCAAGATTTCATATATGATTTATTTTTCTTCTTTTTATAGGCTTCTTACGATTTTCACAATATCATACTAACATATCAAAACATCTGTAACGCCAACAGAAATACATCATCTGTGAAAATTTCAACTGTCTAGCTATCACGGTTCATGAGATAAGCCTGGTGACTGACGGACGGACAACGAAATTACCGTTCGAAGCCTGGACGGCCCGCAAGTGTAAAATAAAGATCTTTAAAAATCAAAACAAACTTTCGAAAGAAATAATAATGCTCGAAATAATCATATCAATGTGGAAAATAACATGACCATGATTTCATTATTTCACTAAACACGAAAACGATGCCACGGATGAGTTTTTTTCCATGTTACAAACACACCGGAAAGCAATCAGCCACGCGTTGATCCCGTGATCGAGTGTAAAGTAAATAAATACTAAAATAGCCTAATGAACCGATTAATTGCGACTTATTAGAGGTCGTAACTTAATGCTTAAGTTATCTGTGAGTGTGTTTACTGGTATTCTCTACGGTTATTGTCCATACTATGCATTTTAAATGGTCGATAAATTGATATTAATTTAGGTGGAAAAATCAACGACCATGAGTTGAGGACAATCATTATTTTTATAGATAACTGGGTTAAATTTGTCATGGATTAGATAATTGTCTGTCTGGATCTCAACAAAAATTACAAACTGGAGTTCATTATATTTAAAGAAGTTAGAGGTATTAGGTACCTGGAATCTGTACAAGTAAAAGAAAAACAGTCTTACATAATTGTTTTTGCTTCAAACACTGAGCTCCCATTTTTTAAATTAGGAAAAAAAAATTACGATAAAAAACCAATATTACGATTACGTATAACCGATTCGAACTTTGTACCCTTTGCGAAAGGGCAAAGATCTCTCAGTACCAACTGTTCATTAAACTACGACACTTGTCGGGTTGTCTAAAAACAGACTGCTTCCGCTGATTGTCAGCCACTAGAGGAAGTTCAGTTCATTGCATTGTGGTAGGTTTTTTCCTACTATCATATTGACAATTACGTTACTTATTTACGAGCATGAAATGCTTTGCCTGTACTTTTACTTTGCCGCCAGATTATGGTAATCGGGAAATTGAGTCCCATAATCTGCGTCAAGACGTCGCTGCGTCGCAAGTGAATTGGTATCTTCTGACAAGCATAAGCATAGTTTAGGCCGCATCTTCGCTTTACATCAAATGCGGTCAAGTTCAAACCTATATACAATACCTTCTTATTTAAAAAAAATAACACTAGAAGCTGTCACCCGTTGGAATATAAAGAAGTAATCAGATGTTGTCTAAATATAGTGTTTTCCTGATTTGTTTTAATGTCATTGAGAGAAATCGAAAATAATTTTTGTTTTTATGGTGTAGTTCCTCCTCACCTCACCTTATTATTTCTCTATATCTCAGTATCTGACTTTCTCTACACGTATTTCGCCTTCCTACAAGGCATTCTCAGGAGATGTTGACTCTGCAAGCGCTCGCTCGAAAGTAACAACAACTTTCTTTCTCACGCTGGCATCAAAGCAAAGCGGGAGAATACTAGATATTCTTTAACTACATCTTATTTTTTGATTTCCGCGAAGTAACACCTGACTTCATTAATTATACAAAGAAATTTCACACTTTAAACCCCCATATGACGTTTTTAGAGAATTTCTAAAAATCCTTTCTTAGACCATAGAACCGAGCCCAAACCAGAGTCTAACATTTTAATTCAGTCCAGCAGTTCAGACTCTGTGTTGATTCCTAGCTAATATCAGTCAGTCAATCAGGAATTACTCACATTGTTACGTCAATGCTCTTTAGTATAAAGATGTACACCTTTGTGAGGAAGGTTAACTGACCTGAAATCCATCCACACAAAAAGCTTGCCCTCGATGTCATCATCTACAATAATTAAACTTTGAATCACTTGACTAAGATTACCTGATCATACTGTTATAGGTTGGCGATGTACCAAAAAATTTACTTTTTATAGAACCAACCACAATTCAAATAAAAAAATCTGTCGTTGGCACGTGCAGATAAAAACAACAAATCGTCCGTGAACTTCTGACATCTCCTAACTAACATTTTTAGCAAAAAAATATTTTGACCCCATCTTTTGACGATTCGTAGAACTAATCGAATGCATTAACCTCCTAAATCAAATAGTCTCTAGTTTTGACGATATTCTTTCGGAGAAATATCTCTTAAATTTGGTCGTCCTATATTTGGCGGAAATTTCTCCGAACTGACAAGTTTGCAAAGCGTGCGTGCACGAGCGTCGTACTCGTAAGGCGTTTGGTGATAAAAAGTAAGTTTTTAAAGTATTTTATACTCAAATTTGTGATTTAATCTAATGTTGTTACTACCTAAAACGATTTTGTTACTTATGTTTCCTAGAATACTTAAAACTAGATGTAGCTGAGATACATTTAAGTTTATGTAACAGATAGGAGTAATTTCTTTGAACACTTTTTACGTAAATAATGCATCTTTTGTATTAGATTCATATCAGATAGAATAAATTTCTATTAGAGTTATTTTGTTTTACCTATTTTTTACTTATTGCAATCAATATCTCTGCGGTAGGTAGGTAAATTAGTAAGTAGGTATAACGTTTGATTAATATTAAATCTGTTTTTTTTGCAGCCTCATCAATAATGGCGTCTAGGAACAGGGCTCTCGCACTAGTAAACAAAATTTGTAGCTCAAGTGAAGCTCATAATCTTGCACCCGCAACCTCAACTCCTACTCATATTCCAGAACAGATTGATCTTGCCACATTTAATACCGATAACAACGCAGATCTGGTTCAATTAGAAGACTTGATAGCGACAGATTCACTGCCTTTTTTAGTATGTGCAACACCAGAATCATCACCAACTTCGCCACCACCACCTAGACCAGATTCTACTTCATTTTTTGACGATTTTTCGCCAGATGACGACAGTGATTACGAACCACCCAACCACGATGCAATAAGCTCTGATTCCGAAAATATCCAACCAAATATTCAAATTACGGACACTATCCAGGAGGTAGTCCACTATGGCGATATGACAGAAGGCCGGCGTCGACTAAAAGAAGCTTAACCAGAAAGATGGAAAAAAAATGTTACGAAGCGATTGCGAATGGAGGGTAAAGAGTATGTAGGGTACAAACGGCCAAGGGGTGAAAAAATTCAACCCCAAATTCGAAACTCAAGGGTCATTGGACCTAGGTGTATTTCGAATTTCTGCAGAAAGAGTAAGATCAGATGTTGTGATGAAGTAGGTGATGACGATAGGAATAAGATATTTCATCAATTCTGGAATGACATGGATTGGCATCAACGAAAAGTATACGTAGCTAACAACGTAACTTTTCAGGGAAAAGGCAGACTAACAGTATCTGAAAGTTCGAGAAGATCAGGTACTTTAATTTATTTTCTTCCTGTTAGCAATCCCAATGATGGCACCACAGTTAAGAAGCGAGTATGTCGTGAAATGTTTCTTCAGACTCTTTGTCTCGGATCATTTTCAGTACAGAGTTGGGCCAAAAGAGGGCAATGTGGCATGCATCCATCGGAAGAAAATATGAATCGTAACCGCCGCCCCAGAGCATTACCTTGTCAGGGACGTGCGGATGCCCTGAATAGCTTTTTGGATGGGTTGCCTAAAATGCCGTCGCATTACAATCGTCTTAACTCCAGCAAAGTCTACCTAGAGCCCATTTATCGGAATATCAATCACTTATACAGTACATACAAACAATTTTGCTCAGAAAAGGAGGTTAATCCCTATGCTAGAAACAAATTTACACAGACACTTAAATCCAAGAATATAGCTATCCATACAATAAAGAAGGACATGTGTGATACCTGTGTGGGTCATCAGACTGGTAATGTGTCTGAGGATGATTTCCAAATACACCTGCGCAAGAAAAATCGAGCTCGTGAAGAAAAAATTAAAGACAAAAGTGAAGCAATAAATGGTAAATGCATAGTTTTGACGATGGATTTACAATCTGTTAAGGTGTGTCCGTTTATCACCGCCAGCGCTGTTTATTACAAGACCAAATTGTGTGTGCACAATTTTTCCATTTACGATTTAGCCTCATGATTTAGATTTACATGATTGTACTTGTTACTGGTTTACAGAAACGGAAGGTGATTTATCAGCATCTACCTACGCAACTTTCATTACAGATTATTTGACTCGCCATTGCCTGCCCAGACGTTTACCAATTATAATATACTCAGATGGCTGCACAAGCCAAAACAGAAATAATATTTTATCCAATACCCTATTGAATTTTTCTATGCAACATGAAGTGTCTATTGTTCAAAAGTACCTTGAGGTCGGACACACTCAGATGGAAGGAGACTGTGTGCATAGTGCCATAGAAAGAAAATTGAAAAATAGATTAATCTACCTTCCAAGCGACTTTTTGTCGGTTACTAAAGAAGCCCGTAGAAATCCCTATGAAGCCATTATGGTTGACTACACATTTTTTAAAAACTTTTCTTCTCCTGAAACATTACGCTATTCTTCAATACGGCCGGGTCGCAAGACTGGAGATCCGAAAGTTACAGATATAAGGGCTATCAGTTACAACAAAGACGGTATCATTAAATTTAAACTAGACTTTGATTCCGATTGGGATACTCTCCCTCAACGTGTAAACAAAATTTCAATAGTAAGAGAATATCCTCCCTTACATAAAAATAGAATACCAATCACAAACCAGAAGTACAAACACCTACAGGAACTGAAGTCAGTAATTCCACTGGACTGCCATTCCTTTTATGACTCATTACCTCATAATGATCATTAATACTCATTTAATTTATGATCCTTAATTTTCTACTTCTTAGAATTAGTTGATAATTTGAATTTAAGGAAACATTATTTTTGTTAGAATTGTTTTAAGTTGTTTGAAAACTGTTTAAAAACTTAGTTCCTATCATAACTAGAGATTTTTTTTCTGATTCTAATTTCTAAGATTTAAGTTTATTTGAATGTCAGAAGATTTAATTTTGGGTTTTGTTTTTTTGATTTTTATGGTTAATAAATACCTAATTTTATTTTTACTATTTTTCTGTCTTTTTCTGATAAATCATATCTTCAAATTCGTACACTTCGTTCATAGTTTTGGGGATGATTCCTCCTAAGTAACTAATGTAAATATCTCCTATCTGCATTTTGTTGAAAATTTGAAAACTTAAAACTCCTAACTTCCGTCAAATAAAGAAAAGCTCAAAATAATAGCTATTTTGCAACATTAATAGTAAAAGCACTTAAAAAGAGACCAAGTGTTTTTTTATTTTTTCAATAGTCTTCACGGTGACTAAATAAATCAGTTTATAGTTCCTCCTGTAAAATGTGTGTATAATCAGATAGGAGATCTCAGAAGTTCACGGACGAAATGTATCTTTCATAGATGCTCCTGGAGCAACGTGACGTAGGAGATATAGAATAGTAAATAAAAATTTGATGGATTTTTTTCTACAAAGTAGGTTAATAGATAACTTGTTAGAAGCGAGTTCGAAAAAACCCAACTGCTAAATCCTTAATTTGTTTTTAATTTTGACGTACCCAGTGTCACTTTCACGTCTAAGACGATATATACAATTATACATACATACATACTATACATGCATGCATACACTTGAAAAACATAACCCTCCTTCTTTCGCAGTCGGGTAAAAAAGGTGCGTGTTATGGTTAAATATAGTATTAAACCCCTCGTGCTTATGAAAATTTCAGACTATATAATAAGTCCGTGTGTTAGTAACAAACTCTTAAACTCTTAAGATTCATGTTAATACAATTTGATAAATTTTTCAATTTTGCTCAGTACACCCCCAACCGATAACCCTATAAATATGACATACATAGTTTGTTTGTAAAAATTATCAAATACATGACGGAATCACCCCGCCGCTTACTGAAGGCGCGCCTGGGCCGATAGTGATGGCTGGCGGTCAAAGTCCAACCATTGATTTCAGTTTCCTTATCCGATTTGAGGAAATAAAACTCGTGTAAGTATCAATGTAATGCGGTTTAAACTGGACACTTTTTACTAATTCCTTCAGATGTAGATACATTTTTAATATTGACGGAACTTGGTCTATACATTTTACGGTTAATGCTCATATTTGATTCGAATATCTTTTTTTGCGGTAGGTTGTTTAAAATAGAGTCAGAAGACTGTTGCACCATTTAAATGCTAACATACTTTAGCACATACTTTCATTAGTATATCTCCCATATGTATAAAAGACTAACTGACGTCGTACCGAATCATAGAGCCAAAACCACTGAGCCTGGAGGCATGCAATTTGGAGTGTGTATTCATTGTAGGATGTAGGTGTCAAATAAGGTTTTACAAGTTTGAAACTTCCTTATATTTCATTCGTTTCATAGGTTTCATAGGTGAAAGCTACTAGTTTAGAAGCGCAATAGTATATGTTGATAATCTTAGCAAAATTAGTTCAAATGATCATCATTATACTCACTCAATTGGTCTCACAAATCAGTTGCAGATTCGACGATTAATATATGTACCATGTAGATGACATTCTATTTATTACTGACATCGACACAATACACAGTAAATTTATGTTTCAATTTTAAAACGTTAATAAATATACAGGAAAAGTAAGATAACGTTTAATAACAGGATATCTAGCTTATCAACTTTCAAGTTAAATAGAAAGTATTAACTTTTTAGATTACGAGTATCGGTAAGAATCCAAATTAATAAGTTATAAGTACATACTCGTAATAGAAAATGAGCAAGGCAAATTCATTTAGTGCATTTGCTTACTTAGTATGGATTAAGTAATTAGGGTGAGAGACGGCAACGCTTTTGGAGTCACGTAGACATTATTCAGAATGAGTGTAACGCCCTTTTATACAGCAACGAAAATGATAAGCCGTACCGTTACGTTAACTTCACTATAAAAATAGGTTATAGAATGAATGAAACTGTGTAGGTACTACCTACCTCAGAAATATATAGAACCCAAAGATAAAACATGTCAACCCTTTCCAGGCGTACCTACTTACCTGTGACTATAGAAAAGTCGCATGGTATTATTTCGCTGTCAGGCTGTCAGAACATTTAATTATTAGGCCTTTATAAATACCTACTTATATACTGTTTCAATCCTACTCAATATTATATACGCAAGGGTTTGTATGTATGGATGTATTTACGTTTGTTAGTCTTTCACGCAAAAACTGCAGAACGCATTTGGATATTTGCCACCATGATAGTTAATGTCCTGGATTAACACATAGGATACTTTTCATCCCGGAAAAATGCAGTGTTCCGACTAGCACCGCGGGGCACAGCTAGTACTTAATAATATTTTTGATCGACACGTGCTAAAATATTTATTATATTCATAATATTAAATTCTACTTTCAGTCGCTTCTTGTGACAGGTTAGGAATAGGGTAGCAGTATTTTTAATAAAGTCTGGTCAATACGGATCTCGTATTAGATTACTTACTCGTAGTCACAAAC
Organism: Ligdia adustata; assembly: GCA_947049295.1. Lineage (NCBI taxonomy): Eukaryota > Metazoa > Arthropoda > Insecta > Lepidoptera > Geometridae > Ligdia > Ligdia adustata. The sequence continues at coordinate 2,532,732 of OX346221.1, forward strand.
GGAGGTGCGCCATTATACCTACGATTATGTACAACGCTGAAACAAATTATGTGCTATTATAATGTTTCTAGAGCCTTATCATGTAGTAGATTTATAAGTCTTTTTGTTACATGACTTTTGCTTTGTTACATGACTTTTGCTGTTGGCATACATTTGCGCGTTTCGCAGCCGATCTCGTGATACGGTAACATTAGCTTTATTATTGCCTTACCCTATTCCACGGTTCATTTTGAATCTAGACGTTATTGTCTTTCTGTGAAGCAATCACACTTCGACTATTGATATTAGGAACAAATTGCCAAGGCCGATAAACACATTTTGCAGTGTCTAGCAAATCGTTTTACTCTATGACGAAATAAATAAATTTGTCCGGCGTGTGTAAAATACCAGGGTGTAGTTGCGTAGCAAACCTACCCAAGTTTTTAATTTTCATACAACTATTATTCCATTCCATTTAGCAGCCTTAAAGAAGATTTCAAAGAATTACAAGTTACTGTCTTTTAATTTTGAAATGCAAGCGGGGAGGGGTTTTTCTACCGTAACTGAAATGGCATATGTTCCCAACAATTATGTATGAAACCTAGTGAGGCAGAGAGTACTGCATTTGTAAATCCTGCGGTCTTAATTTCATAAGACCTATTATAAAAAAATACTATGTGATGGGAGAGGTGATTTATATCTACTTTTTTTATTTGCACTGAGATAAAAGAAGGATTAGAAGAGAAATACTTTTCCCTCCTAAGTAGAAATGCTGGACGGTGACAGAGAAGTTATCCAAAAGTATTACAAGATGTTAAGTTGCGTTTAAAAACTGCAATTACAATTACTATCGCGATTTTCTGTCTACCTTCGCAACGAATACCTATTACTCGTCTACTCGTAACTTCTCATGTTTACTTCCCCGTTGTATCATTAATTGATAGTGATAAATTAATCTTGAATAATCTAGACCAAGACTGCGATAAGCCGATTCGGATCGAGGCCGTCTGAGGTATAAATGTCTGGATAACACTATCAATATGCTGTGTTTACTTGCTTGTTGACAGACATTTACAGCTCTAATGTGTTAGGGAATATAATTGGATATTAGTAAATCTATAATAATAATTAAAATCTATAATACAGTATCAACTCCTCCCCAATATTTTTTCTACTAAACCCTTATAAATATAGGCACCTAAATATTCGTCTTGCTTAACAATCAATTAAAAGTAATAAACGTGACATTTCAGTTATTCGCCTCATTTCATCTCCTGTCAAAGTCTTTCGTTTCTTTTTCTCTTCTGTTCGTCTCTTCCTTACTGAATGAAAATTATATTGAGCCTGCTTTCTTATCTTTCGCTTCTAATTACCTCTTCTCTCGACATCTTGCTAGGACAAGCATATTAGTCATATAATACTATATATTAAGAAAGGCTACTCTGCAAAGTCCCAGATAGAGTAAGCGATTTGAAAATCATTGAAAACTGAAATTCTAAGTATTCTTAGAGCCCGTGCACTAAGTTTCGTCTAGATTGTTTGGTCAAAAGTCGACTTGTACGCGAGCACCCAGAGACAAACTTTCACAAACACTGACAGACAAAAGTTTTTATGTCAGACAGAGACACTTCGTTTTCTTCACAAGCATAATTTTTGAAACTATGTTACAATATGCTACATAAACTGAAGTTTTCCATAGTTATATCAAGAAGCAAGGAAGTCATTGTTTCGAATCGATTCATACTGAAAGAAGGCAGATCCGAAAGTGCGATTAGATCACGATGGCATGTCTATCGGTTATTCACTTATTCCTGAACGAAAACCCCAGATTTATGTTCTACGTCACGAGTTTATACACCGAAGTAGTTAATAAATTGTGGTAATAGGAATAAAATTACCCATTGAAGTTTTAAAAGCGATTTTTACGTTTAGACTCGGCAATAAAAATTGAAGAGCTTCGATATTACAAAAGAAATGCCGATAGCAAGTAATAGCAAAAATGACAAAAATGTCTACGACAAAAAAGCAATATTTTTAAATAATTTAATGGACTAAGAGACCTGTCAGAATAATGAGTCTTTGTCTGATAGCAATTTGTTTACATAACGTAATTATTGTGAAAAAAATTGTGACAGGGTCGTTGTACTTGTATTTTTTTTGCACGTTACTAACCCGTAATAGTTGCTTATATGAGCACTGTGATGGTTTAACAACAATTACAGTATATCTTGAAAACAACTCAAATTCTAATTATTCAAAAAGTCTGCACATTTGAATGATTTTGATGTTCTGATTAAAAATGTGCATTTTAGACTAGCAAATGAAGATCGAGTATTCATATGCGATGACCAAAGAATATGATCTAATGCGTAGATGCAATGGTGGTGACATAATTTGTGTACGTATTCTATAGCGTCCAATTTACCTGACACGCAATCGGCAGCCGACGTGGGGACAGGGGTAAAACTAAACCCCTGCTGGCCCAAATTGGTATTTCGTGCCTTCGAACCAGTATTTTTTCTTTGGTTGTGTTTTTTATCTATATTTTTGTCAAATTTTAAGAATACTCATTGCAAAATTTTTGTGCTTACTTATAAGATATTATTTACAATATAACGTTAGTTTTAACTAATGTAAAGAGCATGCGTTGTTGCAGATAGAGATCAAGTAAAACAACGACGGATAGTTTACGTGAATTTCTCAATACCTGCTGTAGTGGCTAAACGTAAAATTGAGACCGTTAGCTGCTTGTACTCAGCTATTAAGCTAACTATATAGGTAATATGTGTCATATCAGCGAGTCTATGAAATGCTATACAGCACACGTTTAAACGTTTTGAAACACATGTCAGAGCGAGGTTTTAACTCAAGTTTAAACTTTAGCGTAGCCAATTTGCTGACTAAATGACCACCAGACAAAAGCGACCGTCATGGTAGTTATAGCCTTGCAATTATAAAGTTTGAGGAGTTGTTTCGCCTAGTCTAGACTTACCGGCATGTTTTCAGTGATCCGGCAGCGTAGTCCGCCCTCTGCGCCCGCCGCCCTACTACCGCGAGGAGCTTCACTACACTGTGCCAGTTCACCACCTGACTCTATCCGAACCTTCCTCGCGTGACTAACATCTTCAGCTGCACTCGCAGACATACCCACCTTATTTTCACTATCAATAAGGTTGGCATTTCCGTGCTTACAATCTTTATGATTTACATTTGAATTTGACGAGGCTTCGACATGGTCTTCTATACTTTCAATACTAGTTTCGGATTTACTAATGTCATCCTTCTTGACATTAGCAGCATGGATGATAATCGTTTGGTTGGGATGAAGAAATTTTTCTTTCAGTGAATTGATAAGCGCCTTTCGAGCCTTTTCATAATTCATTTTTGCCTGGTCTTCCCTCCATTTTTTCAGCACTATATCTTTTGGATTTTTCGATTGATTTAGTTTGAAAGTTACCTCTTTTTGTCGCGGATAAGTACTCGTGTTTGTGGATTTATCTTTGAATTTGGGTTCAATAGTTTCTTGGAAATCATCTTGGTAAGTATTACTGTCCGAATTGCCAAATCGTTTCCACCATTGAATACCGATTTTGTCTATAGGCGCTCTTGATCTGGCCGAATGAAGAGATTTCGGTTCTTCAGAAGACATAACATTTGAACATTTACTAAATCAATTTATATAACTCTCTACTCTATACATCTCGCAACCTGCCTATGTTAGGAACTGAAAATTCTGAAATTGCTAAACTACTACGCTTACTTTCTACGAAGACCTAACCACTACTGCATCAACGAACAATTTCCAAAACTTTTACAAGTCACTGCCTTTTCAAGTTTCAGTAGGTAAATTGTAAAAATAGCTACAAAGCCTATTGTGCCCGTTTATTAATGAATCCTCCATTATTGACTAAGTAGGTCAGTGTGGAAGTCAGGTGATACGTATAATAAAATCATTATGTAAATTATAGATTCGGCTGTTTTTAAAGATAATCAATTTAAAGAGCAACGTTTCTCACGTTGTTGATAAAAATGTTAGAACAACGTTGGGTCTAAACTAGATGAGAATAAACCTATCGAAGATATCCGAGTTGAACAGACCGGATTTTGGAGGCCCGAGGCAGTAATTTAGCTTTTTTTGTCCCTTAAAACTTAATTGGTAAAACTTTTTGAGTATCTCCAATCGTGATGGCCAAGAGTTTGTTTACCACCAAGCCAGCAACTTGACGGTTTGTCATGTACTCGTACTACCGTAAAAAATATCAACAAATCTTACGCAACACTCATAATGCCTGAACAATAAGTTCAAAGGGTTATTCGTGTAGTTCCGATAACCAACGGATCAAATTCGGAATCCGGGATGCTTATCACTAGGAACTTTGATCGCTGATAACAAACGCTAATCACACTTCACAACAATTTTACGGCGCAGTCAGAAACTAATGGCTTTACACAAACAAATAACGTTTTTCTGCCCAATACGACATGCCAGTTATTAGTATTGGAGAGATCCACCGTTTGTCATTGGAGCCACGATAATACTTGAAGCTAGGCCATGCCTAGCTCCAAGTGCTCAAGTAACGTGGTAACGGGTGGAGAAAACTTACTCGTACGACACTGAAGGTCATAATATGTTACTCTAATTTCTAGCAAGTGGTAAGAAGCGATTTCGAAAAAACCTGTCTGCTAAATTGTTAAACCTGTGTAACATCATTAATATCTTTTTTTAATGTTGATGTACCCGCAGCGTCACTCTCACGACTAAGACGAATTTATTGACACCACTCACATAAAAATACGACAAGCCGTTTATGCTCTGGGGCGTGCCAAAGAATTATACATACAGAGTTATCGGCTAAGGGTGTACTTAGAAGAGAGGGGGTCGCTGTCGTAAATTCGAGAAAAAAAACAGCTGTTTCATACATTTTTTTGATAAGTTTTTGTATGGAGCAACTGATTTTTTTTCTCGAATTCAGAGTTGGTGAATGAAAATTGTTCCTTAGAATAATTATAGTAACCCCCTTTCCGCTTAGTACACTAATGGCCGATAACCTTATATATACACTCGAAAACATAACCCTCCTTCTTTCACAGTCGTGTAAAAAGAGATTAACGCCAACATTTTTATCTTATTGTTAGGTATGGGCTCTTTTACCTAACAACAGGATAAAAACAGTTGGCGTATAATGAGAATGGCCTGCAGACTTGTAGTTTAATTGACAACAGATTTTTATGCGGTAAGTAAATAGAGTAAATATCTATTATAATTGCTATCCATTTATGTCAGAAGTCTAGACATTCAATGAACTAATTAACCCAGGATTAATTAAGATAATATGGTATATTAAATTAAGTTTATAGTTACGAACTGATCAAAAATGTATATACATATGTACTAAGAAATTATAAATGATATAATTGTTATTGTTTTTTTTTATCAAAACCGTTAATAGTTTTGATTAAAAAATATACAAAAACATTAGTCGTTCAAACCAGAAAGTCTATTTGTGGTACACCTGCAAAGTGCAGATAAAAATTAAGAGCGAGAAATGTTATTTTTTTAATTTTATATTTTTAAATATAAGAGGGCAATTGAATAACAAAGTACTCTTTTTTTGCTTATATGTCCGAATAAAAACAATAAATTCTCATACACTGGATCGTGTATTCATTTTCCACAATGTAATGAACATGTACCTACTGTAATATATATGGCATTATCAGGCTTAATTACTGCATTTCGCAGAATTCGTTCGGGTCATCACCTCATTCTGATAGTCAAATAAAGTGGATAAAGTGCATCGAATCATTCAAGGTGTTATCATAATAATTAAAGCACAGATATCAAAGAAAAATGCACTCAAAAGACTTAGTAATAAAGTTGCATTTAAGGTGTATATCCGAGCACGTAATTAGTGATATTTCTTTTGCTTGAGCATACTATCGAAAACTTTTCACGCTTAAACACCGTGATAGGCTGATTCCGGAATTCGGTAGATAATTATAATTTTCTGTACAGTTTTGTGTTCATAATTTCGTACAGGGTTACATACCAGACCACAAGTAACAACTTACTTTATATAGCTGTAAATATTGCCTGCTTAAATTATATTTTGATAGAAAAACTTTTTAGATATGAAACCGTATAAAAAAAACGGTTGACTAAGAATTATAAGTCAATCTTGGTGGGTAATAAAAAAAACACTAACAGCAAGTGGTTTGAGTAATTTCTGCGAGCATTTTCTTCATATTTTTCTTTTCATTACGCTAAAGCCACGATAAGTGCTACGGCGTAGCAACATTCGCTACTTAGGTATAGTATGTAGGTGCAAATATCTTTCTGTACCATAACTAAAGGAGAGTCTGCAGAAAAACATCATAGAACTTTAAAAACAAATAATATTGGTAATGACATTACGAAAAATATATACGGTTAGGTTAGAACAGATTATAAACGCCAGGCGATATTTTCGGAATAGCGTTGTTGTGTAAGAAAAATTAAATAACTAAATGCAAAAGAAATTAGCAGATGGATTACCAATAGATTATTTAAGATCTACAGATAATCCAAATGCTCCAACGCAATACCAGATTGCAGCGTGCCAAGTTCTTTGCGGCATTACCGCGCTGAATGGTAATGCTTATACTTTAAGCCAGATAAACCCACATTTTGGTCACGAGTCGCAGCGACCAAATGCTGGGGACGCCACGTAAAATCTCGAATCCAAATGGCTCAAATACGTACTTCCACAGAGACCAGCATATTTTCTCCGCTTGTGCTGTTCCTCTGAATAGGTATATAAACGTACGTTTCCACCTTTAAGTAAACGTCACACTTCTGGCCTCGGATCTCTCCTATAAAGGGGATGTAGGCAATAGTCCACCACGCTGGCCAAGTTGCGGGTTGGAGACTTCACTTATCTTCGAAGGCTATTAACGTTCTCCGACAAATAGGTTTCCTCATGGTGTTTCCTTCACCGTTTAATTATAATATGCACACGAGCAAAAATCACACACCAGCATGGTGGACTATTTCCTATACCCCTTCACAGAGGAGATTCGAGCCCAGCAGCGGGGCGTTATGGATTAAAACGTAGTTGTATTGATCTTAGTAATTGTGTTAGTAAAAGAGTTGGTAGATTCCAATGTTTATTTATTTGCTATCCATACACACAAGTAGGTCGTGTCGTCTGGTCGGTGTGTACTTTGGACGTCTCGAGTAGTCGAGCCAATGCACTGTCGTCGGAAAAATTACCGGCGAGAGCGCAGGGACGGAGCTTTACAAGGTATCTGGGGATAGAGACTCTTATAACCTTATTAATAAACGCGTCTTAACTTTAATCGTCATTTGTTTTCTTTGAAGCGTGACGTTCTCCATTGGATAAAACAAGACATAAGATGCTCTAAGTTAAGACGCGTTTAATTATAAGGCAGTTACTGTTAAGGTGTTGTTGGCATATATAAATAAAATATGCTACCCGCAACAGGTTATTCAATAATATACATTTGGTACTCTTACTGCACTTTTCAATTAAAATATTTATTTGACCGAACAAGCTAAGGATACAAAAATTAGAATCGTAAGCGTTAGCGAGGGAATCAAAAGAGCACGAAGTGAAATATATTTCACTCGAGTTCAACACGTAACTTTCATCCCAGTTCAACGAGGAAATTACTAAATGAAAATAAAAACATTTATAATCACAAGTTAGTTTAATTTCAGTTTAGGTATTAACTACTACTTTATAATAGGTAAGTATTACAGAATAATCTTTAAATTAATTATAGTATATAATACTTAAGAAAAATTTAACCTAAGGTTTTAACAATATGACGTGAAAAAAAAATGGCGTACGCAAGGTAAATTAAAAAAAAATTACGCCAAGAAGATTCCGAGTCTGAAGTTTTAACAAATTAAAAAAGGTTGTATGATAAATTCGGTACCTTAGAAGTAAATAGGTTTTATAATATTTTGAATTAACGAACGCACACAATGTTCTAAATTCAATTTTCTTGATCATATAGCGGATAAAACGGCATTTGCACTCAGATACTGAACAGCCAAAATACTCTTTCCGAGTTGGGGGATGAAAATGATATTAACCTAATAAATTAATCTGTCATATTATAAATTTATAAAATACGTATCAACACAAGATGTTTCAGATAATGTTGATATTACAATTGTTAGACAATGTTACTTCTTTCAACTGATTTACAAGTAATAGTTTTAACATTGTACAAGATTCCAATCTATGACCAAGAGTTTTATAATCTTCGTTCTTCGTTACCTTTAGAGCTGCGGTCGGCAAGATTTTCGACCTATACAAAAATCGGGGACAGATGAAACTTGTATTTCTATCTCTCCCCGAACACGACCAGAGGCTTGAGGATAAATGGGTATAAGAAGAGTTCCGACCATGTGATCAACGGGGGCTAAACAAATCCGCAAATTTGGTAATTCTTAAGACAGTGACTCAAAAATATATGCTCTAGAAATATATTTTCTCAATCCATGCCTGGAGTTGGTCGGAACACTTCTTATCATTATTTACTGTTTTAGGTATTTCTTGTGTCGCTGGGAGACGAACTGACTATTGCATCAGCCAGCATTAAATTCTGATTTATATGAAGCCATAACAAGATATCAGAGTCACGTAATTGGATACTTAACAATCTAACAATTACTATTTATGTTTCCCTGTACAATAATTATGTAATAATTGTCTGCGTCCCGCATGTTAAGTTAAGAAATTGATTATCCCACGAAGAGACTACTTTTCCGAGATAAAAAGCTTAGGTATGTGTTAATCTAGGTCATAAGTTGTCGTGCTGCCGAATTTCATTCAAATCCGTTCAGCCGTTGTAGCGCGAAGAAGTAAGAAACACACACACACACACACTCATACCTACTTTTACCTTTATAATATAATACTACCGTTTTCCAAGTAGTTTCACTTGCGACGTTATGGAACCCATTGGACTCTAGGTTCACAGATTTGGGTTCTGCGTTAACTATGACCTGTCCGTCAGTCAGTCAGGAGTTACATCTCTGTTGATAATATACGCATACAGAATAATACTCTTACATACTCTATCTTTTACATACGAGTATATTACTGGTAGAAGATATATACTAGACTAGCTGTACCCGCGACTTCGTTCGCGGTTGCTAACCTTGCATGAATATATCAAGTGGGACTTAAACAATTATAAAATGTATGCAGTTATATAACGTATCATTGTAAACATACAATACGATAGCAGTGTTTTGAACTGTAAATTTGATTAATTAAAGCAATACAGGAGTTACACAGCACAGGAAGAGCACAATTATGGTCAGCATTAGTAGACAGTTTTTAAGAACTAAAGATTCTGCATAGCATTAATGAATATTTCATTTAACAAATTCAGCACTTATTTTAACCCATAGTTAATTTTTTGGTAATGTATTTATCTCGATTGCCCGTTTATTTTTTAGGTAGGCATTTGACAACCAGTTCGCACGATCACAGAAGTCAGTGACACTATAGCCTCTAGGTGGAGCATACCTAGTCTGGAATACGTCTGTAGTCCCTCAAGAAGGCCGCCGCAACATACAGTTAGATGCTTGGCGACAGATTTTTCAATTTGAAAGTGGTAGCTAGCCAGGCAAGTGTAGGTAGACCTTTCTAACAAAAAAGAATCATCCAAATCTCGTTACCGAGCTAAATACGACTTTCATGCGTCCCACGGGAACCCCCAGTAATTTTCGGGATAACATCATTTCAGTGAGACCTTTCCAACAAAAAAGAATCATTCAAATCAAAGCCCGCGTTACTGAGTTATAATTAAATACGACTTTCATCCCCCCTCCCACGGGAACCCAACAAATTTTCGGAATAACATCATTTCAGTTTGACCTTTCCAACAAAAAAAGAATCATTCAAATCATAGCACGCGTTACTGAGTTATAATTAAATACGACGTTCATCCCACGGGAAACCCATAAAATTTTCGGGATAACAAATTGTTAAGATGCTACCTCATTAAATGAACCTTAAGCATATCAAGTTTCATCGGATTCTATCCAGCTGTTCCAGGGTTATGGAAAGTCCACAAACAGACAGACAGACATACATAAATAAAAAAAAATAGATTTGGGATCTGTACTCGTATCGTTAATAGCACCTCCCGTGTTTTTTTTTAAATATTCAATGTACAGAATTTGACCTGTTACAGTTTTATTATAAGTATAGATAACAGATTTTACCATCTTATTTATCAATACGAGTAAGTTCTTTTAAAATGAATATGGGTATCAAATAAAAGGGCTTCACTAGTAGAATGACTATACACTAAGATAATTACAAATCCAAGATGGCTGCTGCAACAAGTGTCGTGACTTTTTCCAGCATTTTAATTTTTACTCGTTCATCAATATCATTCATCATTATAAATCATTTCCTCAAAGAGTTCATACCTCCACTTACGAATATATATTCACTATATCTTAGTAAGTGGTAAAATTGAGATATTGATATAAATCTTGCTATTCGTCTGGAATTGGATAAATAATTATTGCGACAAATGGATGAATAATAAAGCTTACTAAAGTCCAAGGCCTAATATTGTCCAACATCCAAGGCACCAGACGTATGGTAGACAATATTATAAATAATAATTATGTTGTCAATATCAAGCATTACTTTTATCAGATCATATACGTAACTGCTACGCAGTTCTTGCGTTGATTTTTTTTCTGCGCATCTTTACTTCTTTTTATTCGTCTGCCCTAATGAGAACAATGTTTTTCGCGTGTAAATATTTTATTGTATGTATATATGTTTTAACTCTTTGTGATCCTTCCAGCCTAATCTGTAAACCGATTTTGATTTTTATACTCCTAGAATAAATGCAAAGCGTTTCGTGATGCAGTGGAACCTATAAAACTTCCATTCGGCACGCAAAATTTAGGTTACCAATAATGTTCTCCGAGAAAAATTCAAAAAGAAACCTCGGTCGGTTTTTATATAATTTCTACTGACAATTATTATAGAATCCTTTTTCGAAATTGGTTAATAAAAGTTTTGGTTTACGCAAATATCTTCGTAATGGCTCGTCCTGGTGGCGATGGAAATATACATATTTCTATACGTCAAATATTTTGACATAAATTCAACGCGAGGAACGGATGCTTCTACCTACTAATTAGTTTTATTATTCACAAAATAAATATCCTGCTACTGATCCAGTTAATGCGGCGGATGTTTCCATTCTGATAATTACAAGGAAAGTAAACAAAACGATTTCTTAGACTTTTAATAGCTTCAACACGTTTCGAGAACATTCTGGCTAAATATTGAGATATTAATTATATTTACGACTATAACAACACGATATTACAAGGACATTGTTACTTCTTTAACGTGTCTTTCATGTTTCGGCATTTTATTTACGGGTCTTGCTTTCGTGTATCGGTTTCTTCTATGCAAGCGTGCTATATCCTAGGCTGCATCGTCGTTTTACTTTAGATGAGTTGCGGTCAAGCGCAAGCCTATAAAAATATATAATAATTATAGTTTTCCTCCCTCATGTAAATTAGCTTAGGTAATATGCAAAGAAATATAATATAGAAATACTGTACCTACACCCTATGTTGAGCACAATTACGATTTACGAATTCGAACATTTAATGCTAAGTATTAGCAGTCATACGAACTATTGACCTCGTGTCTACGATATTATCTGCCACTTGAATAAAAGACAACCTCTTGACCGATGTTTTTCTTATTCAGAAAATTTGTTTCGCGTCGTTTCTGAATTTGGCCGCTACATAGTGCCTTAGCGAACTTACCCCTTTTTGTTAGGAAATACTCCTACAATCAAACCCGAAAACTAACAATCTCTAAGTGTATTTATCAGGCCTATACCCAGCAGTGGGATAAAGAAAGCTGTGGATGATGATGATGATGATTTATCAGTAATTTCACTAATTTATTATATCCGTACCTTTATAAACTGTATTATATTATTGTATGTAGTAAAATAATAACAATATAGTTCTAAATCTTGTTAACTACTTTTATCTATTTATATATGTTTTATATATATTTATTATGTTTAGGTACCTCGCTGAGGCCGCGTCAGTTATGTAATATCTTATACGTGCATGGTTATCTAGAAGAGATCGTTATAAGCAATAAAGCCGTCATTAAAAAGCTAGCATGGTTTTTGTGTTGTTTAAGCTGGTTTCTAATAAAGATTGGTCTTATCTTGTCTTATGTAATTCCAAGGTACACTCCCCGAAAGAGTCCGGTAAAAAACCGACAGGCTAGTAGAAGACTCTTTTTGACGATGTCCGACGATGTACCTAGATGTTAAACTACAGCAAGATCTCATTGCCTGTCTAGTTGTCAGGCAGAGTTCCCAGTATCGCGTATGCAAGCGTTCCTTTGCCACCGAGCCTGTTATCGTCTAGACCGGATAAGCAAACAAGCACAGCTAGACTTCGACCGCCCGTCTCGGTACCTATCTATCTATAGGTAGGTATCTTCTTCTATATATATTAAAGAGCAAGTCCTGACTGACTGACTGACAGACTGATCAACGTAGAGCCTAACACGTTGAACCTAGAGACATGTATTCATTATAGAGTGCAGCGGTTAATTAGAACAAAATTTTTAGAAATTTAATACTTAAAAAATCAAAATATTCAAATGGGGTTTTATTTTATTATATAATTACACTCCACAGACGCTTTGGTTCGTGCCATTTATGAAGTTATGTAATTATTTGTGAATTTAATGACATATCTTGAATTTCTAGGCTTATAAAAAGAGATCAATAACTACTTAGCTAATTAAATTTATTATCACGAATTTTTAATATTGTATGTCGAGAGTAATCTAATCTAGTAACATACCGAGAGCAATCCGGCGCCCTCAAGCAGCACCCGTCCACGAGTCGAATGGGGGTTTTAAGTTTGGAACGTCTTGATATTTTGATTATATGTGGCGGGCAACGCCGCGGGTGATAGCTTCTAGTACTTAATAAGTCAATACATCATAACATACTTACATAGTAGGTACTTAGTCAATACACGAGCGTGACTTACTGTATATATTCTACTTGAGATAGTTTTATCAATTAGATACATAAGCTGTTTATGAGCTAAATAAACAGCTATGAATAAACTCCCGTTTCAGTAACAATAGTTTTATGTTCCAAATGAACCACAAAAACCACCAACCTGGGTAGTAAATTTTGCTGCTATACTAATAGAAAACCCTCTGCCCACCTGGGTGATTGATTGGGATAACTTTCAACGGTTCACCCGCAAATCACCTGATTGTTCAGTTAGGAAAACTTTGTTTTAACGACCCACCCGCTGGCCACCTGGATGGTCAGTAGAGAGAAAATTGGTTACACCGGCCCAACTGGCAGTTGTTTGGGAAAACTTGGTATCAACGGTTCACCCGCCGATGGCCTGGATTGTTGGTTTAGAAAACATAGTAAAAAATCAATTACAATACTAAGTTTAAAATATACATTAGATCCAAATCAAAATAAAAAAGTAGTTACAGTTAAAATAATTGTTAAAATCTTGCAAAGACAAAGACAACATACAATTATATAGATTTACAATTTAATTTTCTTCTTGGCATCGTTACGGCAACATGCCTCTCACACGCATGTCGTATATACGGACAGTCCAACCTGGTAGCGATCATCGCCAGGACGGTGTTAGAGCTGGTCCGCACTCTGCGCACCAAAGACGCACACCTCTTGCGCATTGTTGCGTGAAAGCAGTCTGTGTGCGCTTCTGCGAACATGCCCGAGGCGCTGCAGTAACGAGGCAGCCTCAACACCGCCCTGAATGCATTGTAGTACTGGACACGGATGGCTCTATAAGCCCTATCAGTGTAATCAGCACACAGACTGCACGTGTATAAGGATGTGCAGTAGGCTTAAAAGTAGTAAAAGCAGTACAATCCCTCTATCAAATCGCGAATATAACTGCGAGGCTTGACCTAACAAAACTTTGTTTTAACGACATGCCTTCGCAATGCTGAGTAAAAATCACCAGCTATTACTTTCTGGATGCTGTTCGTACTCCCTAGAACTTATGTCTATTAATCAAAATAACTGGACAACTGCCGATTGAAATCGGTTGTCAGTATTTACGCTACACTGGTCAAATTGAGAGTCGAGACACAGATCATGGATGCCTAGCGAAGTCACCCAAACTCCATTTGGTCAGAGCGCGGTGGTCTAAAGCTGTAGAATAATCATAATCATAATCATTTATTGCATAACTGTACAGAAATTGGTCTTAATGTAGAATTCTTATCGTTTCAACTGTATTGTCCTTGCGAACATACAATAATTTTAGTATACTACTTACTTAAATCTAACATGCAAATTAGTATTGAGAAGAAAATTATGCTTATGTCCAGATAAAATAACATTTACAAATTACACATTTACATTATAACTACTTTATCTTGCAGAAATTCTTTAACCGAATAGTAACCTTTCAATAACAAAAAATTAAATAATTGTCTCTTAAATATATTGATATTCTCCGATTCAAGTAATGACATACTTTCTGATACATTTTTAGCTAGATACATCACAAGATAATAATGTAGGTAAGGACCTAATGTTTGTTTGATATGAAGCAAGTAGTATGTTGCTCGCAAATAACTGCTCTTCCACAATCTCGCGCTATCTGGATACATTGTACGAGTAGCAATAGATAGAGGTGACTGTCATACTCGTATTCTAATTCATTTATTAAGGATGTGTCGTACTTTGCCCAGTCATTGATTATAGAATGTTTGCGCATTAGGCAAGAAGAATTGATATAATAAATTATAGAATGCTTACGCATATAAATAATCAAGGGCCAAGTATAGGTCTTTTATTATTTTCAATGTTACTTCGTTTTATGTTTGTATGTTTTCTAAATAAATAAACCTAATGCGAATGAAGTATTTTTAAGTATGAGGGAAATAAAGGCTGTTTTTATTTTAATTCATTTATTATGTTCATGTCTTCTGAAATTTGTACTTGCGTATAGGGTCCAATTTTGTTATTTGAATTATTTCAGAATTACTATTGCATTGTGTCAAAGTCGCATTTTTGACATAGAATAGGTCAGAGTTACTCGTAGTATTAAGACAAAAAATTATGTTTAATGGTTTTTTTTTCAATTTCTTTAGTTTTATAGGGTCGCTTCTAAACACTTGGTTTTTAAATCGTACTTATCCACCATTATTTCGAAGGGCTAGATATGAAACTAAGTGTTCGAGTGTCTCCATATCGCCCACGTGATTATACAACACAGCGGCAGATTCTATGACGTCACTATTATATCAATTCTTCTTTCCTAATTAGTGAAACGGTAGATACGGGTCACGGTCAAAAGATAAACAATTGGAAACTATTATCTATGTATACTCTACGTTGCTAGTACCCACATAAATTAAATATAGCCCAAAATAACGGCATATTTCACAAATCCCCCACGCAGAATAGAATAGAATAAATTTTTATTTGTAAGTAACTGAAAAAAGTATACATAACATAGAAATATAAAAATATATTTAAACTTAATTACTGTTTTCTGTCACAAACCACACACAAGTTGTGTTAAGTTTTCTGTTACATTATTCTATTACAAAAATTATTCTATTCTATGCTAATAAATCCAGATAATCATAGTAATTTTGTGTTGGGAAATTGAGTTCTTAAGTACCTTACTACTCATGAGCAATTAACTAAGTGTAAACCAAATAGACGGCTGGTGTCATAGTTCAAAACAACAGACTTGATTAGTTCCACCACTTGAAAATATATTTATCTCAGTGTGTTTTCAAACTGGATCTAACGGCGGAGTTAGGGTGGTACACGTTAAGCTAAATAAATAAAATTTAAAATTTTATAAAGCTCCGACATTGAAATGAATACTATAGTTCACCATTTTGTTTTATGGTGGCGATCATCTTAGATTTCAAATTCATCATATTGTTTTGTCAAGCCATTTCAATATCCATGTAGAAAAAATATATAATCCGCCATCTTGTGGCGGTTGCCGTCTTTGACCGATTTGCATCAAACATAGAGAACAACTCCTAACTAATTCACCTTTTAAACAGGAAAAAACGAAATCTACGGACAGACACACGCGCACACACCCTCACAGACATTTATAACATCCCGTCGTTTTTGCATCGGGGTTAAAAAGGACTTTAAAGATGTGGTCCATGTATAAATTGACATAAATTGAACAAGTCGTACTCGTAGAGGACAAGTTTACTGAAATCGACAGAAAAATGAGTTCTCTTAAATCCTCTACACAAAATTACCGATCACTTGATCCACATTGTGTGAAGCACACACTTCAAACTTGGTTGTTCAGTTTGTTCTTTTTTTACACGTTGTAGGCATACACAACTAAATCAAGCTTGTAGTAACTGAGTGGTTTGGTTCAATGATGTAAAATACGAAATTATGAATAGCACATAACACTAAATTTTCTATGAAAATTATATCCGTTAAAATTACAGACAGACATGTGAACATCAGCTCAATTCCGTACATTATCAAGAGAGACTCTTTCCAGTACCTATGTAGTAGCACAGAATAAATAATAGTACTTATATAGTAGTAACACTGGTTATTATTGAACCTAACTTACTGGTTGGAACAGAGCAGCGCGCGCATGCTACCAGGGATTATACCATGGCCGTATTAGCGCGACTGAATTCACGCGATCCATTCTACGCTGTGCTATTTAAAACCGTATTCGACTGTGATAAGGTGCCGCGGTCGCGTGAACATTATCAAGTTATGACAAGCGTGGTAAGAAGGATCGCGTGTCTGGCGGACGATTCACAGCGTGCATCTCGTGATTCACGTCCATCGATATAGTAAGAGATCAAAAATTTTATTCTCGCCAATGTTCACGTCACACGTGTGGAAAAAACATGTGATCAATAATTCTACAAAGAGGAGAAAAAAAACTACAGTAGAAAAAACTTAGTTCATGTAGATAGTTACCAAACTTTTCCGCTAGGGGCGCTTGAAATTGATTTGCTAGAATATGTGTAAAATCACGAAAACCATAATTGAATTTAGAAACTCAAGTCTCGTAGTAAGGCACAACTTTTCACGTTTCTGCTGTAGTCCAGAGGAGCAGACATACATCAGCCTAGTTATGCATAACTGAAATCATGCAAGATCACAAGACTTGGGTAGCTAATGTTATTGCCTTGATAAGGTTATACCTAGTATGGCTAGTATGACACATACTTACTAAAAAGTTCCATGGGTCAGGGGTCTACAATTTCTTACCATCATGTTACCTTACTAAGAAATAGTTAGGTACCTACCTACTAAAGGTAACAGAACTCTATACTCTATATTATTCGCAGTTTTGTTTAAAGAAAATAAATCTGAATGTCCAAGCAGCACGCAGCCCTAACTGTGTTTGTCATTCGAAGCGATACGGTTGAAATATATCATTAAGAGTATCTACATAAATAAACTGTGGTGCACTTGAAGAGTTGATAACACTATCGGGTCCGGGTCACCGCTGGCCAGAGATCATACTTTTCTCCACGCATCTCTCCAACGAAAACATCATTTAGCTCTGATAATAACCGTTACCTCTAGAAATTCTTTAATCTATGCCTTTAAGTAAGTTTGTGCTCTATGGTTGGATGTTCACAAAAAAGCCGCTTACATAAATAGCTATACACAGGCACATTAAAAATAAATAATTGGTTCTACAAGACTTGTCAATATCAGAATTAATGAATTCTACTTAGTAGAACCCTAATTAACTCTAATATTTTAATAGCTTTTAATATATCTCATCTATATGATGTAGTTTACTTTGGCTAATTGATGATACAAAATACAATATGTACTTATACTTAGAGAATTGGTATTAGAAGTACCTAAGACGAATCTAGGGAGAGTTAGTATGGTAGCAATACAAGAAAATACATAAGTATAAAAAAATAATGATCAACGTTTTATTTCTTATTTCGATACAATAATGGCTAACGTAACAATATTTGGTACATCGACATATAAAATCTACTTAGTAGTTACAAAACAGTCATATCCTCGACGCCACTTGTGCTGCCTCCAAGCGGGCCGAGGCGACAACGTCTAACATACAGAGAGCGCCACTAATCTACACAGCGCAGCGCAGAGAGCTTCCACTCACGCACTAATCAGGTACTGAGTGTCTTAATAAATTACTCCTAATTCAACAGTGGAAGTTTCCTCAAAGCGGCACGTTCGGCGGAGTCTTGCAAGGCTCCGGTGATGGCAACCGTCGGCCCTCAGGCGTTCTCGATTGATAGTACGCGCAGTACGGCAACGGATCCCAGAACGCGAACAAAGCTTCACGCGTGTCTAAAACTGTATCCAGCAACTTTCCCACAGTCGCCGTGTGCCCGCATCTAGTTGACGAGTTCTGGCACAGGTATGGCAAGGAAACTCCCACTCGAGCTCCGATGGCCACCAATCTGCTCGCTTGTCCACTCGAACCCTCTTCTCGAACGAGCCTGAACGACACGTGGCCGGTCATCGGTCTCACCGGCGCTAAATATGAGACGAACCGCTTCACCCACTCGTGGGCCTCGTCGTCCTTCTGAGGCACCAAGCCCTTCCTCGCGGAGTCCACGCGGCACGTCACGTTGTTAACGGCGCGAGATTCTTTCAAAGTGGTGCAAGTCACTATTCTCTCTCCCTTTGGCTCTCTGATAATAACCCACGGTTTTTCGGCGCTGATCTCTCGTGGGAATCGAAATTGATTCTTGTCTTCTGGCATGATGAACCGGAGACGGTCGCGGGCGCCGCGTGCTCCGGCACTAGCTATGAAATGTTTCCCTTCCTTTGATGCTCCGCTATCGTACCACGTTCTGACGTCTTCATCATTCGCGACCACCCAAAACTGTGGCGTGGCTAGACCCGCAGCTCGGCATATGCGCATCAGCTCCAACGGGTCGTCCAATGTGACGACGTCACGCGCACAAGGCACGAAGCACTGGCATCCTACCACTTCGAGGTGCGGCTTCGCAAGCGCGTCGTAGTACGCCGGTGTGGATGAACTGACCGGCACATAGAACACTACAGACTCCCTGTCGACGATCTCTCTCAGGGCTCGCGCGTAAGCGAGAGGATCGCCCGGGTTCGGTCGCGGAACCGTGTAGAATCTGTCTACCGCCGCCGAGTACTTCAGCAATGCGAACTGTCCTTCAGTTTCGAAAGCTACAACTCTAGCGCCGGCCGAATGGAAGTTCCTCGCCAAGTGCAACGCCTGCACCGAGCTGCCTCCGCTGATCAGAACCGTGCGAGGTTGTTTTGCGTTCTTAGAGCTGATAAAACTTCCTATCGCTTTCAGTAATCCGAGCGGGCACTGTATACACTTCCAGAATATGAAGAGAGAAGCTGCGATCCAGAGTGTCGGGAGGACAACCAGTATCTGTTTCCAAGCCGGATGCGACACGATGCTCAGCAGCGCGAAGAGCGGGCGGAGTAGCTGTCGCGGGCCCCAGGTGAGGACCCTGACGAGTCGAGGCAACGACGGTCTTCTTTCGGGTGAGACGGCTCGTTCCTCCGGTATAAGGGAGAAGGTCGAAGAGAAGGACCGGCGGAGGGCGGTGAAGGGCGGCGGCTGGTGCGAACAGCGCTTGGCGCGGGGAGAGAACACGAGCTCCGTGTTGGAGCGCGCAAGGCGGGCGAACTCAGGGGCGCAGGCCGGCATGGCGGCGGGAGGCGGACGCGGGAGTGACGCGCGCGCACCCGCGAGCCGCATATAAACAGCCTCGTTATCTCGCGCCGCGCCGCTCCACCGCCCCCGCGCCGCCTAGCCCGGCGCCTGCGGCTCATCTTTGTACCCAATTAGCGTTTACCTATTTTAAAAGTAAACAAACAGATCTAATAGATGTTAATCGTGAAAATATCGTTCAGGGTGAACGATGAGCCTCTTGCAAAGCTTTACTTAGACTTCATATAATTTTATGTAAAATTGATTCACGTGCTTTATTGGCTTTCAACCGGCGCAATAACAGATGTTAATAATATATTATATAGATGTTTCCTGATTTCTCTGTCGCCTGCCCGATTCGTATAATTTTTTTATTGTACTTATCAAGCGGCTATATACTTTTATCAAAATCGATCCAGTAGTTTATTTTTTATACCAAAGAACAGAAAAGTTTGTATAGGTGGTAACTGTTTATAAGAGCTACTTGATGTTAATTAAATGTGCAGGCGATAGAGGACGTGAACAGTATCGCGATACGCTTGAACATTACTGAAGAAAAGTATTATTTATGAGTGAAACATATTTTAATGAAATTTTCAACAACTATACATACTTACTGTAAATTTAAACAATACGGAATATTATATCTACAACAGCTTAAAGACTACTAATATAACAGACTAGTCACATACTTATATCACTTTAGATAAAATAAACCGAAAAAAATGTAAATAGATGTGAAGCAGGAACATTAAAATAAAAATTAAATTAATTGCATTGAAATGTACTTACTATGTACGAATTTGTTCATATATGTAAACACTGAAAATCTGAAATAAATACAACATACAGGCAATATCATAAACAAAACGTCTGAAAATTATGTCATACATGTTTTGTGATACATTAATGCAAAATAGTAATAATATCTAGCAGATATTCAATATAAGTTGAACAAACTTTACTTATATTGTGTCTTTTATTGCAAAAACCTACTACTTAAAAAAAGACAAATATTATAGTAAGTAACTCGGTGATTTCTACAAAAACAATTCTTTGGCAACTACAATATCTGACAGTCTAAAATCTTGAGTAACAGTCTAACTTATCAAATAACAACTCAATAGAGTGCGGAAAGAGAACCATCTTATACAAGATGCCAGTGTGTTTAGTTAACGTATTTGCTATATTTACATCATCATCATCAACTAAGGAAATATTTAGTACTAATTACTTATTATTCATGTACTAAATTGAGGATGTCATATAAAATTATAAGATTAGTTCCATATTACGTCACAACGATTCTCTTTCCACACAGACTACACAATATTACAAAATGTGAATATATCTTTCATCTCTAGTTAATATTAATTAATAGATTGTGGAAGACACAACAAGATGATAGTAGTTTAGGATGTAAACAAATTACATATTGATACCTTTCTAGAATAACAACATATTAAAATCATTATATGAACCACAGTATGATATTATTTCATTGAACTGCTTACATCTTAAAAATTTCAACAATTTCACTAACAAAATGATTTTAGACACAAACATAGCATATGTAAAATGTGAGTAAGAAGTAAAACTTTTAGAAAAAATATTATTTCAGTGCAAAAACTACAAAATAAATAACAATTAATTGAATAGTTGATTATTTGAATGTTCCTACAATGTATACTAAAATTTACAACTCATATCCTCATTGCAGAATTAATACACAATATATTTCAAACAGATAGTTTTCTGGCAGTGTCTTTGTACATAAAATCACTATAAATTTTACTCGTCTATACAAAACAAGAGCACAAATATGATAAATTCATTATAAAAGTATACCTTCAACAAAGTAACTGAAGCTCAACACAACTGTCATACTATGACAATAAAAACATTGGAGTCAAAACATTAATTTACTTTCTTTTCATTAATTAGTCCATACACACCTTTAGTGTACTTTTAATAAATGCTTTAGACACATCTTGATATAGATACTAACAGTATATCATACAGGGTTATTGACTAGGGGTGTACTATGCAGAAAGGGGGTCTTCTACTGAACTACTTTCTCATTGGGGCCAACTAAAAAATTGAGAAAAAAAACAGCTGTTTCATACATTTTGTTGATAATCGTTGAACTTTTTGTATGGAACAGCAGTTTTTTTTTTTCTCGATATCAGGGTTGGTCCTATAAAGAAAGTTGTTTGTAATTATGAGTACAGATATCCCTATTCGGCTTAGTGCACCCCTAAACGATAAACCTGGATCCTAACCACTGTACATTAGTTCAAATACTAAAGTGTGAAAACTAGAGTTTTCAACATAATACTAATATTGAGAATTAATGTATGCACAAAGATCTCTAAATAAGCATTTATATATCAAATGATGTGTTAGTCTCTTTCAAATCAATAGAGCCATTCTTACAAACTATATGCAACTCATTCTGAGGTTCTTTTTCAAACCGAAACCTCTTCGGAAGAGTGTCATCCATAAACCTTCCCAATTTCATAATCCTTTCATCAACAGTTATTTTCTCAGCAATGAGATTGGTTGCTGGTAAATTATTTAATATATCGACAATGCTCAATTCAACTTTTCCCTTTTCATGTATAAAGATGCTACTCTTGTCGATTAGATTTGAGGCATGCATGTACACTTCGCCACTTTTTAACGAAGCTTGTAAGCTGCCTGAGAATCCGGTGATATACAGGTTTCCTTGTTGAATAACATCTATCATTACAGCTCTATGCAAACGATCCAGCCTAATATTGCCCATCAATGTTGTGAAATGTGACTTATCACTATAACATGACTTCACAGCTATATTTCCAGCATGGGTTGTTACAGTGAATGAGGTGGCCATTATATTGTTGCAACTTATTCCTGAATTTAAACCAGTTTTTAGATCAATGTTGCCAGCTTGCAAACGACCTTCAGTTACAAGCTCTCCTTCTGTACTCTCTACTTTGATATTTTGCGCCTTTAGATCAGATACATTCACAGCTCCTTTCTGTGTTTTTACTATAAACTCTTCGCCTTCAAGTTTCGACATATGAACGGACGCATTATCTGTAGTTGTGACTTGAACTTTTAATTGATATGGAACCTGGATTAAACATATGTCGTTCTTGTCTGATGCCGTATTCTTATTGAGAAGTTCCAAGCGTTTAGAAGTTTGTTTGACTAAGAAATCATTGGTATCTTTGCCCTGACTGTAAAGGGTCATAGTAAGTCTGTTGTGAGCCTTCAGGTCATTTACATCGATTGGCTGTATTCTCACGTGTATGGGGCTTTCGATAAATATGCTGGTATTGTTCTCGATAGTCTTCTCGACTGTCCGGATCACATTTAAGTTCTTTAGATCTGGTAGGTTGCTGAAGTCGGACCAAGATAACCTCAAAACTTTAAGGCACTTATGTAAGACCTTCGGACGTGTAAGAGTAAACATTTTTACTATATTTATCACTTACAAAGACATTAAAACATAATAAATAGATTAATTTAATTAGAACTTTTCAATTACCAACCCCATTTTCTCTTTGACAGATTTATAAATCAACGAACACCTGACTTTGAAAGCTACAGACATTACTGTAACGTCAAGTTACTACAGATGGCAAAAAGGTTATCATAAAAATAAATCTTCATCTTTATGTTATTTTACTTGACATATTTCAGTAAAAGGTTTCACTAGATTTTGGTAAACTGTATTGATTATTTTTCTTAGTAACCGGAAACGTAAACATGTCCCTGACACTTTTTTGGCCTTAATGGAGTCGACAAATGTTTTTATCTAAATAATCTAAAAATGTCTTTAAAAATTCTAAGATCAAAGCTCGCATTTTCGTTCGACATAACTTCAAAACCTACTTGGCATTCTAAAGTGTAATTACGTCATAGCACGTGTGCTAGCCGGGTTGGTATGGCCAATTCGATCGCTGGCTGCGGGCGGCTACGGTTGAAAGCATTATTCACAGATCATATAGTTGTATGTGGCATTAAATTATAAAACGCGCATCTTGTTAGTAGCTAATAATCGTCTAATGGTAATAAGAAATACTATTTCGTGCCTAAGTGTTTTAATTTCAATCTAACAACACCGGAAAAGCTATTTTTAAAAACGAAGTTCCTTATCGCGCGTTGCGATACAGCCCGTATCGCAACGCGCAGACAGAAAAAATTAAGACCAAAAGTTGTGACGACACTTTTTGCTATAGTTGTAAGAAGTGCGGCGTGTGCGTGTTTCTCTGTCTGCCTATCTGTCTCATAGAAACCAAGCCATTTATTTTCGTTTCGTCTTTCTATTTCGCATCGAACAGTGTGGTGTCGCAACGATTATAATCGTTGCGAAAATAATTATTTTTGTTCATTTTTTGTTTGTTTAGGAATTTCGTTACAACCGGGTGTCCCTTGACACCTCTCAAGTTTTTTTAACTTGTCGAGAGATCCAAAACGCAGTAAGAAGTGGATGACAGCTATACGCAGAGTTGATGCAATTACATCTGAAACTACTGCATACTGTTATGAAGATCATTTTGAAGAATTTTTTAGCCGTTGGGGTATTGCTCCCAAAACGGGGTGAAACTTGCTTCAGCGCCATTTACTGGCTGACTTCAATAATATTTGGTACAAACATACAAAACTCAACATTATTCATATAAACAAATTCTTGATAATAAACATCGGTAAAGTGGTTATAGTTTTTTTCACAGTTACAGTTAAAATGTACATAGGTACTGAAATTTTAGCATTTATTTTTGAGTATTTAACTTATAGTATTTGCAATAAATATTGCTTAAAAGACTCTTACTTTTTAATTTTAATTCTACGTATTTCAGCAGCCGTAAAATAGTACTAATTATTTTTTATAAAATATTAGGCAACTATTGAGCTATCCACCCTTGGTAGATTGTTCGACTGGCCTTTCTAGAATCCTCCTTACATCTGTTGGAATATTGAACCAGCTATATATCGGTACACCATTCAACTTGTCTATGAGACTGAGATTAGAGTAAGGATTTATGATTAAATCAATGCTTTAGATCTGTCAATGTCGTCTCGATGACACTGATAGTACTCACCTCTCACTTCCTGTTCTGAAAAGCCCACCAACATGTCCGCGCCTTGCTATTTTCTGTAATCCCTTATTTATGTGTTAATCATAATGTGTAGTGCCTAATTGTTTTTCACTGGACAATAATAACTATTGAACTAGTGACTCTGTTTGTTTATTTTCTCTCGCCGCCTGCATTCACCAACCTAACCTATCTTCATAACTGTGCATCCACTGCGTAGGACGTCCGACATAGCCAAAGCTAGGCCTCCTCACCTCCTGGCTGGCTCTCTGCTCTACACCATCAACGGTATAAAAAATATCTCTACTGCTACTGCTGTTGATTATGCCGAAGGCAGTGCCAACTTGATACTTTTCCAATCAGGTTTTTAGTATCCAAAAGTCTAATTTTAAAGGTTTTATCGACAACTTTTGGGACTTCAACTAATACAGTTAAACCAGTAGAGATATCTTTAAATTTCTTGAACGATGTGGATATCATTTTATCTGCCGCTCTTTTTAAATTTATGTGCGATTGTTTCTTTCTTGTATGATTTCACGTCCATTCGCACACTGATACCTGTGTTTCATTCCTAACTCTATGGACACAGAACGGTCTAGTATAAAGCCAACCAATCAGGGACAGCCTTCGGACAGTTGACAATTTGACGATTTTAAGATTGTGATTTGACGGTTTCACTTTGATAGATTACAATCTTTCGAATAATAATACGTTAAATTGTAATCAGTACGTAGAGGTTCACAATCTTTCGACAGTTTACAATCTCGCGAGACAGATTATAACCTCACGGTATTTACAATTTTACGGTGACAAATACAACAGCAATAATAACAATAAACTATATGACACAAGCTACGACGAACAGAATACAAGGACGTCGCTTTTCAAGTCATGACACCAAAACGCATATATAACGTTTTGGTGTCAAAGTTGACGACAAATCTGTAAACGCCTTTCATTAGATTTTATTACTTGTAATATAAGATCTAAAATGCTGTAGCATACTGGAAATGGCACATCGTGACAGTGATAGAGTGACTCAGATACGGTTTATTCCCAACGGCCCCCACTAAAACCGGCACCAGTGGGAGACGTTAGGACAAACTATTAATTTTTGTGTCAACGGCCGCCCGTGGCGGCACTCCCAACGGCCCCACTAAAACGGGTACCAGTGGGGAACGTTTTTCTTTTATTGTATACTCATGTCCTGCATGCAGAAAAACTTCCACCGTTTCTTGAAATATGCGCATTTTTCATAAAATATATAAAAGGAGAATGGGCAATAATAAATGGACGTTGGTCCAAACGCCCGCAGGGTTGACACTACTGCCAATTTGTAGGTTAGGTTTATAGGTTTTCACATCATAACATAACATAAATCTCGTTGAATTCGAACCCACAGTTTTGGAGATAATTTGTATTGTAGTTGTGATTTAATTCCGTCTTCTTCCTCGCACAACTAGACCTTTTGTCTTTTACAGGTATGAAAAACACTTATTACTCCCGAAAAAGTTTGCCCATTCTCCTTTATTTATATATTTTAATTTCAGAGACGTGTATTTGAACAAATGGATAGATAGTTTTAAAAATATTGCTTAATGTAGTAAGTACCTTACTAAGTAAAACAAAGTGGTCGTAATTTGCGTATATTCACTTCATAAATTAAAAATTATTTATTTAAGATACAACACCAAACAAATCAACAAAAAGGTTCACGGGAAGTACAATGTAGATTTTGATTACCTTGGGAGTGTCAAAATATGCAGCATAAACGACCGTATCTTTTGATTGCGGTGCCTTGAATTTTTATTTTTTCACAGCTTCAAGGGACAGTAAACTTTGAATTCTAGAATTTTACCCTGATATCTCGATATGAGAAAGGAAGACAAGAAATTGATCCTATAAGGATTCCGTTTTTTTCCTTTTGAGGTTCGAAACCCTTAATAAAACACAGACGAACATAGATCCTCCACTTCTTTGGAAGTTGGTTAAAAAATACACGCTGGCGCGCCAGTGCGCGAGAGAGAGGTGGGCTCATCCAAAATGTTTAAAAAATAAAATCTGCAAGTGTAAGTCAGTCTCCCGCTCGGAAGGTACTGTACAATTAATTA
This sequence comes from Ligdia adustata, assembly GCA_947049295.1. Lineage (NCBI taxonomy): Eukaryota > Metazoa > Arthropoda > Insecta > Lepidoptera > Geometridae > Ligdia > Ligdia adustata. Next base: position 2,559,677 of record OX346221.1, read on the forward strand.
TCTTCGACATTAGTTCAAGTTAGGTTTTTTGTGTGGGAGCCCCCCTCAACAATACGTGATATTTTATTTTTTAATTTTCTAATGAATATACAGCTAAATAAAGCGTTTTCTGTTAGGTACTGTTATTATAATCGAGCAACAAATGGTAAAAAAAATCACGTTTGTGTCCAAGTTTTCCATATTTGTTCTATTCTATTTTTTGTATTTGTTGTTATAGTGGCAACAGAAATACGTAATCTAGCTAGCTAGCTCTAGCTGTCACGGTTTATGCGATACAGACAGACGGACGGACGGATAGATGGACAGACGGACAGACGTACAGCGATGTCTTAGTAATAGAGTCCCGTTTTAATCCTTTGGTTACGGAAACCTATAAATTTCACAAGTAGTAATTAAATTTAAAAGCTGTTATCATAAAGTAAAATTTTAAATGGTAAAGTACATGTGACGCTATCCTTTAGCTATCGCTACACATATTTTCCGTCAATATTTGAACAATAAATAATTAAAAATGATAATCTGTTCTAATTAAAAATAGACAATCTGTTCTAATTAAAAAATGAAAATCTGTTCAATAACTGTATCTGATAATACATCCTGTCTTTTATTCGGATGAAAGATCTATTTTCGCACCATTTCACTACACATGAAAGGAATTTTCCTGTTTAAAAAACTAATAAAAGTAATTTGAATCTAGGCAACTTTCGCCATCAGCATACAATGTCAGACTGACACGCTGTAGGCTTAGTTTGACAAATCAGGCTTAGTGGACGTGGGGTTCTTGATAGCTGCGTTAAATATTTCCATGTTATTTTAAGAGCACGATAGTGTATTTATTTGTATGAGATTCAGTACTGGCGATTGAGCATCGCGTGGGCGATGTTACACGTTATATGACGTCATGCAAGTTGGCGAGAAGCTCGGTAGTTTAAAAAGTGGTCTAAACTTCTCGTAGTGATAACTTTGTTAATACTGCATGTATTTACGTGAATATGTTTCACGTAAATACATGCAGTACTCATATAAAATACATAGTCTATGCTTTGATGTTAGGTATATTTTAATTTTCATTATAATCAACAATTTTGTGTTCTCCATTCTATTAATGCAAATTTGCTCTGCAGCAGACGCAGACCATAGACCACTGAATAAATATCTAGCAGTTCTGTAAACTATGCACGTAGCAACCGCGATATTTTTGCGACTATAAAAAACACGACTACTCTTTGACTGTTTGTTATCGTCAACAATCTTAAATAATGTTGTATTTCGCATGTTGGTACCATGTATTATGAAATCAGCCTGTAAATGGTGCCGTGGCAAACTTCTCTCCGTTTTAGGACAAATGACCTTAAATCAAAAATCCTCGGCAACAAAAAAAAACATAAATTAGAACGATCTGTGCGCAACTATGAAATTTCAGGAAAAATGCGAATATCCTAATTGAAAACAAAAGAAACAGCCAGACCTAAAGCAGAGATGCAACGCTCGCTCGAACAACAACATATTGACACGTATAAACTACAACGGAAGCTGTGTAGTTTAACCCAAAAAAGTTTCATGTTCTAGCTATCTCTGTTCATTCGTCGTCGCCACGCCGTGGAATTAACTTTTATAATAAGTAGTAATTTTGGACCAAATTTGATCTTGTTATTTATTTATTCATAAATATACAGTTAACATTATAGTTTCCAATACTAATTCGTTAAATGTATGTACAAAAAGAATAAAAAATAAAACAACTTACACTAATATTTAACTTTTCTACTACATAATCATTTTACTTTTCTCTCTTATTTTACACACTATTATGGTATTTATGTTTTGCGTATGGATTTTATATTCGTGGTCGTTAAATTAACAAATTTATTTCGTATTCAACTAATTCAATAATACTTTCAACTAGCCCTCTTATATATGATTAAAATAAAAATAAAATGATTATCCGCGGTCTGCCGCGATAAAGGATTAAGGAATGAGTAGAAGAATTTATTTTTCATAAGCTAGCAATATTTAAATAATCAGTCATTCAGAAATGGGGATGCTGTCACTACATTTTAAACCCAATTTTTTGGGTTTATTGAAAAGTTTAAACAAATTGAATTGGGTTATTGTGTTCTTTAGTTTAATTAATCTATCAGTATGCATTTACGAGGATCAGATAGGAAAATTCGATTGGTAAAGTTAACTTTTAGGTTATGGTTCTTGTATGTCATCGTAAATTCGGAATAAAATTGTATTTTAATGAAATTATCGGTTTCAGGCGCCAATCTTACGTAGGAAGAATCAAGTTTTCCCAATTTGATACAGTGTCGACGGCAAAAAAATTGATTGTTGCGACGGAAGAGAATGTATTGGCTGCACTGAATCTAAAGACAGGTAATTGATTTTATTAGTGTTTCCGCCAACAGTGCAGCTCCCTTCGTTGTTATGATGCCGCGACTATTCGGTAAAAAGTAAATAGTCGTTATAAAGTACTTACTATAAGGAGTAAATAACTTTATTAACAACTAACCTAATATAAGTGGCTAGTGATAATGTACTCTCCTGTAGTTTGTTATTTACCTATGTTGCAGTGTTAATGATATTTTTTTGGTAAATATTAGTAGGTGTACTATCAAGGGGTTGATATTTAAAATTTAATTACTTTTGTAACTCCTTAAGTATAGTAGGTTGCAGAATTCAAGACCTATCCTGTTGATCTTTAGTTATGTTGACTAACCACTTACTGCTTCTGGTCTACTATATAAATGTTGTCCCCATTTGTTCATTTGTTGGTAGACAAATAGATGAAAGATATCACTCTGGTATCTAAGAAATAATAAAAGATCTAGAGGGGGACAATTTAGCGCAAGATAGCAGATGGCGACTACTACACAAGGCCTATGTTCAAGAATACAGAACTGAAGCTGGTGTCAGCATTAGTATAATTTGTAATCATATCTGTGAATGAAGGCTATCTTTACCTGACTGAGAATGAAGGAGGGCTATGTTTTTTTAATGTAGGTATATTTCTTTGGCATGCTCTAGAGCCTAAACGGGCTTGTTGTATTTTTATGTGAGTGGTGTCAATATATTTGTCTCAGTCGTGAGAGTGACGCTGCGGGTACATCAATATAAAAGTCAGGTTTTCTCAAATTCACTTCTAAGCACTTGTTATTTTATTTACTGAAGATTAATGATTCTTAAAGAAGTTGCATGTGATCTCAGGTCAGGTGGTATGGCGCCACGTGTTCGAGAGCGCCTCCACTGGCAACATCCAGCTGCTGCATGTGACAGACAAAGTTGTCACTGTTTCCGGCTCCAACCCCTACCTGGTGCGGGGCTGGGATTCTTCTACAGGTAGGATATTTTCTTAACCTTTTGAACAAAGTAATTTTTTGTCCAAATCTGCTTGATTTTAGAATAGCCTGTTTAGCAGGTATTTTATGTAGCTATCGAATAATATCTAAAAATACTTCGCGCTTTAGTTAATACTAAACAATTGTGTAGTTTACATTGATTAACTAAGATTTTGTATGGTAAACAAATTTAAACCCAGCTCTAAAATTAACTTCTAAAAAGTTTTACAGTTCACATAAATGAACATTACAATTAGAACAATCATGTTTCATGAGAGAAATTTAAATGAAGAATGTAATAAATCCCTTGACCTTACCTTTTTAGGAGTTCTGCTGTGGGAGTGGTCTCTTGTCCTCAACGATGACTCTGCAGCTGACCTGTCCGAGTTCTGGGTTCAGCATAGCTCTCTCGTCCACATTTTGCCAGTGCTGGGCTCGCATATTGAAGTTTCAGTGTACAACTTGGTGTCTGGAACTAATAAGGGAACAACTTCTAAACTGCCTGCTAAATGGGTCAATGATGGGTGAGGTTTTCAAAGCATTAATCACTTGAACAGTATTTTCATTTAAACATTTTGGTGGACATACCATAAGGTGTAGTTCATCTTGTTCTGGCCTCATATATACTGGTTATGGTTTAGGGGTGTACTAAGTCAAAAAGAATACTCATACTATATACATACAGTATAAAAGTACTAAGCCACTCATTCTAATGAACGACATACACTAGGGGACCAACTCTGAATACAACAAAAATCATTCAACTGTATCAAACATTTCATAATTTTTCACCTGTTGGTTTTATTTTCTCTAACTCAAGGTTGGGACATGAAATGAAAACAAAGTATATTAAGCCTGTTCAACAAACTTTAGTGATAACGCACTGATAACAACGCACAACAGCAACGAACAGGGTCACCAGCGTCTGTGCACGACAACTTCCGAAATCAGTTAAAAGTTACGGCCAATTTTGGTCGAAACCGAAACTGCCGCCGAAACTTGATTTTTGCATTTAAACTCGGCCGAAACCGAACCTTCGGTCGGACACTAATAATCAGCTGTGGTAACAATTCTAAATAATTAATTTGGAATTACTATTAATTTATACAATTTATTTTAATTGGTTTACTCTTCAGCCTTCGCAATAACAATAAAAACACTTTAAATGTTTTTTAGTTTTTTTTTTTGTTTAGGGCAACAAAGGCGCACTAGAGATATTGTAAGTTTGCAAACAAAGACGAATAAATTTTAAATTATGAGTATCTTTACTTAGTAACTAATCAATATCACTAAGTATAACAGAATATAACTTGTGTAATACTTAAAGAAGTGCTTAGAACATAATCCCTCTTTTGTGCAGTCCAATGACAGTAATATTTGTTCCTCAGTTGCATACTATCAGCACCATACTACACTTGCATATCGGGCACTGGTGAGGGTCAGCTGCTGCTATCGGTAGACGTGACGTCACAGGCCGTGTCCATCGTGAGCTCGCCGCTAGCAAGCCTCGGCTGCGACTCGTACGATGCCACCCTGAGGCCGCTCGACGGGAACAGTGTTACGCCGGGATTCGTGTTAGACGATGACAAGATTGTGCTGCTAAAGGTGTGCCGAAGTTGTTGTTAAAGCTACATTTTAATGTCGTTTTAGTTGCCTAGAGCGCTGGTAAAAGTGAACAAATAAAACATTTTCTTTGTGAATAAGATAAAATACATCAAATGTTTTTGACTAAGAATCTCAAAGAGCGTTGTATTGTTTATATACACAGAATACTTTTTCTTACTACTACTGTAACGGATACAGATATCGTCGACATAATAGATTTATTCGAAGTGCAGCGTTACATTAATTATTTTACATTGCTTGTATAAATAACTGCCCCATATTTTGAGATCCACTCAATCAGTTCAACCGTTGAGTCGAACAGAAATATTTTGCTAATTTTTACAAGACGTTCTGTCTGCCTGTCTGTCCTTTCAACTTGCCTGTAATTTTTTCTAGAGTTGAACTGTTATATAGTTGAATTAAAAGAGCCGATTCAATTTATTTCAAAGTTTTTTTTTAAATTTGTATCTGTTTGTATTTGTTTACTTAAACATCTCAAAGTTCAGGGAAGGTTTAAACATATATGACTGTTGGGCGGTACGAAGTTCGCCGGGTCAGCTAGTCTGAAATAAAAATTGTGTCTTAAGAGACAATTTAACCTTGTTAAACTGCCTACAAGTTTCTATTTACGTTTTGAACGATGTCAGTGACATGCATACTGAAACTTTTCTTTATTGTTAGGACAACAAGTTGGAAGTGGTAGGAGTGAAGATGGCAGATCCGGCGGCCAGCGTCGCTGTGGTGGACGCGGCTACCGGCCTCCTTGTACTGCAGACATGGACTGATAACACACAGGTAAGGGTTTTTACAAGACTGCCAAAGAAAGAGGGTTATATTTTTCGAGTGTGTGTTATGTAACTATGTATATTTCTTTGGCATGCCATAGATCCTAAACGGCATGTCGTGTTTTTATGTTAGTGGTGTCAATTGATTCGGCTTAGTCGTGAGAGTGACGCTGGGTACAACATAATTTAAAAAAAAAATGGTTTTAAGTTTGATACACTGGTTTAACGATTTAGCATTCGGGTTAATACGATCTCGCTTCTAACTACTTATTTTAAGGGGTTTATTTACTACAATCGTTCTATTGTTCTACTAGTAGCTGTCACCCGCGACGTTGCCCGTCACTCGAAATGTAATATAAAGATGTTTCAAACTGTGAACTCCCATTTGACCTCATTAGGGGTTGAAAATCCAAAAACCCTTAGTACCACTTCTATTTATAAGAAGTGATTGATTTGTATTTTTTTTTATTCTTTATTAGCATTAGAGGTCGAATACATGTCGATCTCAGCGTAAGGAACTAAGAAACAATTAGGACAGAACAAGTAATGGCTCTGTGGGCTAGGATCGCCATTTAAAACTTTATGCTAACACACTGTTTGAGAACTTATGAAATATTTTTTTTAAGGTTAGATTGAACTTAACTTTAGTTAAAGATATGTACTAATTAGCGGTTTCATACATTTTTAACAATAATTTTTAAGAAGTGTCGTTTTGGTTAGTGTAGCGCATCTGATCGTGCTCATTGTCAAGGTTTTAAAATATTGTTTTAGCATTGGCTATGACTTTAATGACATCTCGCCGTATGTGTGTGGAATATCGTCTTCCGACCGATTTCATCACGATATTATAATTATTTGTAGGGTTTCCAACTGACCGCTCACAGCGTGTCGACCGGTCTAGAGATACCGGAGATCCAAGCGTCGGAGTCGCAGGTTCGAATCCCGACGCCGGAGATATCTGCCGCTCTATGCACCAAGGCGAGGGAGAACGTGTGCAGATTGCTGCTGACTGCTGCCGATGACGCCTCGCATTTGATGCAGCAAGGAGGTATTTATTCATTTATAATGGTAAGGACACATACTAACCAAACTTATTTCGATTTACCGCGTTCGCTGAAAAAATGGCGTCTCTGTCTGTGTATTTATTGCAAAACTAGTGATTCTGCAAGTTTAATGTGTTATATTGGTGGTTTATTGTCTTGTTTATGTGCACAAGTGTCGGCAAGCGATATAAAGACGGAATAACGTGATTTATGTATTCGCGAGAAATTTCTATAAAATACCATGAAAAAGTCTCCATCACTTGAAGAGGGAACGAGACAGTATAATATTATATAACTGTAGACAAGGCGGTATTGCCTTAATGGATTTAACACGCCCTATGGGCAAATTAAAAAAAAAAAAACTTATTTTCACGCATAAATAATAAGGAAATATTTGGTAAAAAACAATTTGTCGAACTCAGTATTGATCCCATAACTAAAGTTGTTTGTATTAATGAGTATAGTAGATAGATTTATAATTTTTTTGCGGATATACAATAAAATATTAAATACAAGAGTTAAATTCTAACAAAATATAGTGTTACAAGTGGCGGCCTTATCGCTAAAAAGTGATGTCTTCCAGGCAACCTTAGGATGGAGACAATAGTACTACGTATACTTGTACGTACAGTGAGACACATTGACTGGACACTTATAAAAGAGGATCCTTTCACAACTCTCCAGTCGTTGTGTTGTGTGTAACTGCAATACGAATTCATAGAGTAATTGAAATCTTCGAGTACCTATCGAAGATTAGCGTAGCTTCGTCTACGAACCTAGTCCCAACCTTAGTCTAATAATGTTGTTTCATCATCATCATCATCAGCCAGAATACGTCCACTGCTGAACATAAGCTTCCTAACCTTACAACGCTTAGAATATTGTTTGTATTGTTTAAATTCGCAGGTAGAATAATTTGGAGTCGAGAGGAAGCCCTGGCTAACGTGGTGGCGGCGGAGTTCGTAGATCTACCGGTCTCTGATGTAGACGCGGCCATCGAGTCCGAGTTCGATCTCAAAGAAGGTTAGGGCCACTCATATTCTAATCCTATACTTTTATATTCATACTAGCTGACCGGGCGAACTTCGTACCGCATAACACTTGTTTATTTTATTTATAATTATTTTCTCACCTTTTAAACCTTTCCTGGAGTACGACAAACATTTCAAGACCTAAATCGGCCCAGCCGTTCTTGAGTTTTTGAGAGACGAACAAACAGCAATTGATTTTTATATATAAGAAGATTCGTATCCGTGTGGTTCGCCTTGATATTACTTTCTAGGTCGCCCGAATACTTAATGGTTTTTTTTGAGCCCAGAAAGATGATACTTGTAAGGAAAATTTCTTCATATCTTCTTTAGGAATGACGTAGCGTAACTCAATACTGTTTTAATGATATAAAATGTATGTCGATGTCTTATACAAAATCAAACAGTAATATCAGTTTTAGTACAAATCAGCGATTAGGAAAAATATCGCACGTAACCATGAAGATTGCGTTACAATGCGTAAGTTCACTTTATACTGACAATTTGCCTTGAAACTCGAATTGTCCAAAAAAAATCACTAATGTCCTCCTCTGTGCAATATATTATTACATATTACTTTAAATTAATTATAATCTAATAAAGTTAGTTAAACATAATCATATGATATAAATTTTTAAATTACGATATTGTCTTAAGTTTTCTTGGATAATTAAACCAGTGTTACCTCATTAATAAGATGTGTTTTGAATTTCATGATAATGAATTGGAAGATGTAAATATTTATGGTGATTTGTTTGTTCTATAGCTGCGAAGATGTATAGTAAGTATTGAGGAGTCTTGCGTGCGTGTGTGTTTGTTTGTTTACTATTTTGATAGTGATTGTTATAGTACCGGCAATCTTCTTGAACCAAAAGTGACTTAATGGAGATATTTCCGCGCTTGCACTTCTTATTGACGAATAACCGATCTCGTCTCAACAAGTACCCTTTTTTGGTATCGGGGGCCGGGAATATCTTCACAAGATACCCAGGAGAATTTGGGTGCGGCCGGGTTATGTGGGATTGTACGTACTCAAACCCCCTTCGGTCTTCGTCCCCGGAGATCGGTGTTCTCACCTGATCTCAAAATGAAAGCACCGGAGCACATGCACTTCGCATCTGCACGTCCTGAGAAACATGTTTTCTTACACTTCAGCGTGAGCCACATCACGCTGTCGCCTTCTGAGAAAAGATAACAAAATTCCTAAATTTGGCTACTTGTGGTCCCAAATGCCCGGTTACTGGGTTAAAGACCCCAGTTACTGTGTCAAAGACCCCGGTTACTGGGTCAAGTCCCCAGTTACTGGGTCCTGACCCCAGCTACTGGGTCGAAGACCCCGGTTACTGAGTCAAAGATCCCGGTTACTGGGTCAAAGACGTAGGTTACTGAGTCAAAGAGACAGGTTACTGGGTCAAGACCTCTTTTGCTGGGACAAAGGCACCGGTTACTAGGTCGACGAGTACCCTACCCTGCCCTGCACCTTACCCCACGACAAAGATACCTTAAAATCGTCATTGCGTAAAGTCCAGAGTCCAAGTGGTTTGCCGGGAACTGTTTTTTTTCGCACTAATTTTAGTTTGTATCTAAAAGCGCCTCGACGTAGTGTGGAATGTGTTTTTACTTCTACTCGTAGTAGCAACCAACAAATTTAAATATTAGAAATCCTCAACTCGCTTGTGACAGCGCAGTGGCTTATAGCCTAAGTCTATTTGCATTTATCCAACATTGGGAATATTTTCGATGTAAATACTTTACGTTACTAACTCCACGTTTATTTTTTTGTTCATTTTTTCTTGTATAATAACGAATTTAAACGATTGTTGTGATTAATTTCAATATTAAAATATGAATTTCATTATTTACTAAGTGTATATAAAGTATTGTATAATTTAGTAATTTTAGTTTAGTTTTCAATGTGTTGCATATCAATCTTTGAATAATATTCATTTTTGTAACTGGTCTTCGTGCCTAGAAGAGATTGCTTTTAGCGCTAAGGTAAACATTTGTGGCACTGCATGTAAGAATCATCTTTTGATAGATGTTGTTCAACGAATATGTTGTGTTTTCCTGCTTAGTTTCGATGTCAGCATGAGAAAATGAAAAATATTTTTGTCTTTATGGTGTGGTTTTCCCTTGCTACCTCTTATCTGTTACATAATTTGGACAATATAAAAAAGTATGACAGAGAGTGTGTAAATACATACATTGACTTTGACTGGCCGGTTGGCGCAGTTGGTAGCAACCCTGCCTTCTGCGCCGCTGCTCCCGGGTTCGATTCACGGACTGGTTAAACATTTGGGTGCATGAACATGTCACCTGATGACTGATATACATACTAATAAACATAAACACACACTCATACACCACTACTTTTTATTGATGAACTTAATTTTAACACGTTATATATACTTATAAATACATCTTAATTTTTTTATGCCATACAGCTGTTGTCATGACAGGTTTAAAATTACAAATATCCTCCCAAAAATTGTAAACACCACGAATGTTACGTCACGTATATCATTGAATGCGTTCATTACCTCTCTTACTCTCGAATACCCTTTCACTCTCACAACAACAAAACATTTATTTATTTATTCTAATTAGAACCGCATGCGAGTTACACTAATGATAGATAACAAAGATGTCAAAACACAAAAATGGAAAAATAATAATTTAAAAAAAAACTAGTCAATTGCTATTACATTAAAATTAAATTAAACAAAAGAAAAGAATAAAAAGTCAATCACAATATTCGAACAAAACAAACACATAAGGTATAACGTAAGAAATAAATATCATGATGAATACAATATTAAAATAAAAATCAAATAATTGTTGTGTCTCTGTAGCAGGCATGTTCACAATATTGTAACATGGCGGCCGGCGCCGTTTGTACGCATTATGCCGTAAATAACACTCGTAGGACCAACCGACTTATTCGTGCAGTGCACGACGTGCACCGTACATATTACTGTTATTTTACAGTGACAGACTATAAAATACGTATTGATTTCAACTTTCCCTTCATACTTTTACGGGCTTAGGATCGGCAAAATTACGGTAATTTTGTAAACTGCTTACGTAACAAATCTTAAAAGGACTTGTTTCATGTTCGGCCAGGGTGGTGTACGTTTACCAAAAAATGCATAAAGATGTGATTGATGTACTAATGAAACCTGCATCAGTTGCCTGCTTCATTTTGTACAAAAATACCTAATTTCTGTGAATTGTAGTGGAATTGTGGCATCAATGGAAGATTTTTATATCCTAGGTTAACTCCAATGCTCACATATTTTGTCTATCAATTGTAGCACTCGTCACAAATATCAAAATTGACACAACAAAAACGCGAATATCGCCTTTTCGCGTAAATAAAGTGTAAATATTTTGATTAGAAATTAATTTTGTACACTGCGAGTATGTTATTTTCTTTTGAATTCGGTTGATAGATTATATATATTTTCGTTTTCTTTTCTTCAGAAATGTGTTCAGTATCGGAAATAGATAACGCTGTTAAAATTAAGTTCATTAATAAAAAGTAGTGGTGTATAAGTGTGTATTTATGTATATAAGTATGTATATCCATTTAAAAACTAGAATATGTTTACAATTTTGTCTATGTTATTTATTTATTGTTAAACTGGTTTTTGAATAAAGAGTTGTCTATCTATCTATCTATCTATATCAGTCATCAGGTTACCATAGCACAGGCTTTGCCTAGTTTGGGACCTGAAGACCTTTGTGTGGGTTTTTGTCCCATATTATATTATCATTACATATGTCCAGGTTCGATCTGGTCAGCGTTCTCCCGGCGGCTGCAGACCCAATTCCAACAGCTGTATACATTCATACAGAGCTTGCAGAAGGCAGACCTCTCAGTCAACAGCGAACCTAATCAACTTGTCCGCGACTACTTCAACTTGCACAAGATCATCGTATTAGTCACTGATGTGGGCAAGGTTAGAGTTCAAATAATACGAGTAGCTATATCTTATTTGTAGCCTTTTAGCGGGGATGGCCGAGTGGTTAGTGACTTCGATTGACGTGCTACATGTACAAGGTTCCCCATATTCATATTCCGTTTATTGTAATATATGCGAGCTACCGGTGAAGGAAAACATCGTGAGGAAACCATGGTTGTAGGGCGTTTCTCAAGTTGTAAAATCTTTCGCCTGGCACTTAACGGTGTATTTCAGACTAGGCATGCTCCATCTAGGGCTACAGTATCGCTGACTTCCGTGGTCGTGCGAACTTGTGGTCAATTGCTGTGAAGGAAAAAACAATGTAACTACAGTAAAACTTAAGTCTAATAAGCTTATGTAGCACTAACATATACCCAGTACTAATAGGGCATAGCAGTTTGTCTAAAAACTAACACTATTGTGGTTGTAGGATTTGTAATCTTTATATTTTTATAAAATTGTTTCTTATAATTATTAGAAGAGAATTAGTCTATTTATTTCAATGCATAGTATAGTATATGTATTTATATATATATATATATATATATATATATAAATATATATATATATATATCTGTGTAGTTATATTATTATTGATTGTATTTATTATAGCTGTTTCGTTGATAGTGTAATATTTTCAGGCCTCTTTAACATAAGTCATTATCATTTACGTTGGAAGAGATCGCTTAGAGCGATAAGGCCGCCATTTAAAAGCTTGTATATGTGAACAAGCTTTTCTTTAATCATATTTTATGTATTGTTGCTGGTTTTTAAATAAAGTGTTGTCTTATCTTATATATTATCTTGATACTAAACAACAACAATTTCATACGAGAGAACATCTATTGTTGAAAAAACAACAAAATCATAGTATCCATCGCAGAAGCATCCCATGTTTATTGTTTAAGAAAACGGGTTTTCACGCGTACCTGACTGATGAAATGAGCCGTTCACCGAATGTGAACGAAACTATAGTTGGACCTTTCCAACAATCAGGTACAAGTGAAAACCCACTTTCTTAAACAATACGAATCAAACACGCGTTAGATTTCTAAATAAAATATCCCATGTTTAGTTTCCGACAAAAAGTGCCTGAGCTACATGTAAAAGAAAACATCGTCAGGAAACCATAGCAAGGTGATAGGGCGTTTTCTATATTTCAGTGGCGTCTTTTGTGCTAGAATTGACAACATTTCATTTTTGCAAAGTGATGGAAATTTGAAAACCATTTCGAGATAATGTAATGAATAATTCATACTAAAAATACCAGATTTTTAGATACACTTTCTTCCGAGTTAAAGAACTGATGAAAAACAATTCTCATATTTATGTTTAAACCGTCAGATGCCATCAATAAAAAATATTATTGTATCTGTCATCTGTGAATCGTACCAAAACAATAGACAAAAATACAGATAATTAAAGACATATTTTTTATGCGCTCTTGACGAGTGATAACATTATGCTGAACTTTTCTTATATTTTCAAAAGTATCTAAAAACGTAGTAATTACATTTTGAATAAAATAAAAAAATAGGAGTACGTTAATTTTAATTTGTCTTACCATTGTCGTATTAGAAATGGGGATCAAAAAATTGAAATGTTGTCAATAGAATAGAATAGAAAACTCTTTATTGTATGCACATACAAATAATACAATAAACTTAATAAAACTTATGATTACGTGCAACAAGAGCGGCCTTATCGCTAATAGCGATCTCTTCCAGGCAACCTTTGGATGGAGAGAAACTAAAGCATAAGTATAGACGGGGAAACTAAACATAAAAACTTACTTGCATTTAAATAGCAATTAATAATAATGTTGACAAATGTTTTGGAATTAAAAAGATAAATATAATATAATGCCTTACTACTTACAGAGTGGAATGAGAAGTCAATTGTCTTTTCTTGCGATTAACTTATTTTTTTTAAACTTGTTATCTTACACATCTAGCTGGTTATAGAGTTGGTTTTGTTGTTCAGGTGTTCGGTATAGACAACCTGTCTGGTGAGATAGTGTGGCGCTTGCACGAGCCGTCCCTGGACACGGAGCGAGTGGCGCTGTACACGCAGCGCGCCGCCACGCACCATCCGCACCAACCGCAACTTGCCATACTCGGGAAACACGAGGTTACTCACTAATATTGAAACTATTACAACATTTTTTCGTAAAGTGTGAAGAGAAAAATATTTACATACTTAAAAACGGTATTGATGATGTATTATTCTGGCAGGCCAAAGTTACTAAACTAACCTAATTTGACAGTTTTAAAATTTTCAGTTCTCCTTTTTTTTGTTTCCGCAACTGAGAAAAGGATGGATATAATTGTAGGAACTTTTTTGTTTAGTCAGTGTGACTGACCGGTTATTAGGGTCATTATTCATCTAGTGCTTCTTATATACGTTGGAGATCAAAGGTTCGGTTATATAGGCGGGTACATTGTTGTGAAAAATTTATTAGTAATTTCTCAAGATATTCTTACGATAATGCCCATAAATCCATTATATATGGAAGGGCAAATACAGGGGTATTAGAAGTTTATAGAGGATACAAACACCGGCGAAGGACTTGATCCTATTGATGTAAAGTGTGAGGGTATTTAAATACTAAATTGATTTAATTGTTTGTGTTCATGTCGGTAATGGCTCTTGTTACTCTATTTAGGATCACAATTAACTGCAAATACAAGAAGTCATTGAACTGTTTGTATGTACATGATCTAACTCTTGACGGGAATCTATTTTGATAGTAAATACAAAGTCACTTTTAATTACGTTACCATCACTTTAGTTAGTTATAAGGATCACCCCCTTCACTGTTTTCGTGTTTCTGATAAAATTTTCGTTCCGAAGCCTACCTCTTATCACCCCCTAAATTGTAACGCAATTGTTTGTTATTGATGTCAATCGCTTCACTATAATGTATTTTGCGCCTACACGTTTTATTGTTCTGAAAAATATTAATGAATTCTGCATAATAAAGGCTTTTAATAGGCATCGTATCAGCGCAATAATGTGATCGCTTAGGAACCTTGTAACTTTAAAGTGATATAAATGACAGAGAAAAATAAAACGGTAAATCGTAGTAAATAACGGTTAACTATGTATAAAAACCACTGGAATCGGACAATATTAAAAGGTAGAAAAGAGCTATATGTTATTGTATGGACAAGTTGGCGGTCTATAGCTGTCTTAAATAATGTATACAGTGCGGCGGACGGAAAATGACTGATGAGCAAGGTAAAGCATGGGGAATATTAGCACCGATGTGCATGAAACGCTAATTCAGTATTACTAGCCCTCACAGTTAAATACCGTTTTTAATATATCATTTCTGTTCCCAGGAGACGGGCAACGCGATGATAATCTCACTGAATCCGATAACGGGCGAGTTGGTCGGGTCCGGCACAACGTTGTTAGCGGTGCGACCTCTACAGAGCACCATGTTGCACCGCGCCGACCGACACAAGCTGCACGCGCTCGTGCTGCTCGACGACACTGAGAACGTTACCGTGAGTCACTTACGAACACATTACTTAAGAATTAATAGGTAACGAGTTTAATTTAATTTTTTTCATTTTATTCTTTTCTTGAATTAAATCCAAAACATTCCACTACACTGTTATCATGTTTGTAATGTTCTCTAAAATGTAGCTGCGAGTCCACGATTATATCAAAAATACGAATATAGGAAATCTGTTGTGATTGAGAATTAGTTATATGATATCGGCCGTATATTGTTTTAGGCTGTTGTTTTGATTTTATTTCAACTTTAATTTTTTAGTTTATAGTAATTAATAAATAGGTAATTATTTGTATGTATGTTTATATAACAAAAATTGGTCACGTGATCGATCCAGTTGTATGGAGGACGCATTGTTTTTTTTATAATTTTTCGAAAAAATATTTTATACAATAGGTTCACTATATGTGTAGACTAACGTCGTTATGTATTATCACAGCTCTCTGTTACACGTTGTATGTATGTATCGGTGCAGGTGTTCCCTGAGTCGGCGGCGGCGCTGGTGGACGACACTTTCATGTACGTAGCGGAGAGACACACCGCGCGGGTGCAGGGATACGCTCTCAAATACAACGGACAGGTAAACGAATACGAGTAAATTCTTATTAATTTACTTATTTATTACTAGCTGCGCCCTGCGGTGTTACCCGCGTCAATACAGCCTATGTGTCCATCCAGGGTCTAAGCTATCTTCGTACCAAATTTTATCCAAATCGGTTCAGTGGTTTCGGCGTGAAAGAGTAACAAACATACACACATACATTCTTATAAACTTTCGCGTTTATAATATTAGTGGGATTTAATATGACCCTTAGTAGCAATAAAACATATCGTAAAATCATACAGAATGGTAGACAAATTATTATCAATACTATATTGAAATTAAATTAATTACAGCTATGTCATAATTTTATTAGTTTCAAAAATGTATGGAGCTCCGGCCAAGACAGTGTACAAGATACCATAAATACGTTAGGGACTATTAACTTGTAATATATCAACCAAATTCAAAATAACGTAACTTATTAACAGTGTACAAAATGAATTTCGAATCAAAATATTATCACGTTATTTACGCAAAAAGGTGAATTACGCATTTTTATTGTGTCAATTTCGACATTTATGAAGGGCGGTATAATTTATAAACCAATATGACCATTGGTGTCAACCTTAGAAAAATAAATCTTCCAGGGATGCCATAATTCCGTTGTAATTCACAGAAATTAGATATTTTGTACACAATGAAGGAGGTGACTGACGAATTTTTCATTAATACATAATATTAGCCTCATCTTTAGGCATTTTTTGGTAGACGTACACCGTTCTGGCCGAAAATGATACAAGTCCTTTATTCAGACACCATATTTTGCAAAAATGTCGCAGTCGGAATAAATTCTAGATATGCGTGCATAATTAATATTAAAGTAAATTTTAACTTTTGACAAGAACATGATCGCCGTATTGTGATATTGTTTATGATACAGCTCATTTTCATCATCACGCGTTCTCATTTAATAATCAAAAGTCAGTTCAATATTATATTTTAACTCATAAATCATCCCAAATAGAACGGCATCAAGAAATTGTTATTATTTTATGTAAATTAAATACATAAAGTCAAAGTTACAAAGTTACAAGTTAAATAAAGATAATCACTAAATATAATTATTAATATCAATATATTGTTTTACTTAGAAACGCGTGTTTGATTCTTATTGTTCCGTTAAATCTTAGTAATAGTGTCCCGTTTTTACGCTCTCGGCACGAGACCCTAAAAAAAGGCAAATCACATGGCAATTATATGCAATCACCATGCATTTATAACACTGAGAAGACGGGTTTTCACTTGTACCTGATTGTTGGAAAGGTCCAACTATAGTTACGTGACATTCGGTGAACGTTTTCGTTTTCTTAAACAATATTAATATATTGTTATTATTTATCATCGTAGTACTCTTCTAATGAGTATTACGCTTTACTGTATTACGCTGTATTATGTTGGTGCGTTTTTCTCATTATATAAACGATTTGTAAATTAATATACATCTCTCATATTCGGTAAGTAGGTCCTTATTACCCCCAAATGGGGCTTGTAAGTGACCAATTAGCGCTCTAGGGTAATAATGTAGCTAGAAAAGCCCTAGGGCAGTAACTAATTAAAAAAAAATCACTCTCTCAAAAAGTTCGCGTACATCTAACCATCATACTGGCAATAAACATCATGCATTCAGCTCATTGACAAAAGAGGTCGCTTCGCTGTTCAACCTTGTTTTCGTATGAGTATAATAGTCATCAATTTTAAATATAGAAGGGCGAAGCTCAATTTCGTTCTTAAAAAATGATGAAAAAGGCTAAACTTTTACTCTAAATATAGTTTGTTTTTGGGATTTTTTTATAATTACGTGCTAAGTATGAAAAAAACATGAGTTCTGCAAATGATGATGATATAAGCTACACTCCCTATTGAATGAAAATGGAAGCTGAAGCAGCAATTAAAATGTTTTATTATTGTAATGCCGGTTTTTTTTCTACTTACCTCACAATCGAGATGTAAAGCAGAGTAGTTAGCTCGGGTATAAGCATCAATTGCACCCTCGAACTATAGGCGCCCTCGCTGCGCTCGTGCGCCAAAATATCTCGGGCTGTAATTGATGCCTTACAGCCCTTGGCTACTAATCTACTATTACATCGCTCATATTCGGTAAGTAGGTCCTTATTACCCCTAAATGGGGCTTGTAAGTTACCAATTAGCGCTCTAGGGTAATAATGTAGCTAGAAAAGTCCTAGGGCGGTAAGTAATTAAAAAAAACTTCACTCTTTCAAAAAGTTCGCATACATCTAACCATCATACTGGCAATAGACATCATGCATTCAGCCCAATGACAAAAGAGGTCGCTTCGCTGTTCAACCTTGTCTTCGTATGAGTTAATAGTCATCAATTTTTAAATATCGAACGGCGAAGCTTCCGTTCTTGACAAAATAATTAAAAAAAAGATGAAAAAAGGCGGGAATAAAAATCTTTTACTTTAAATATTGTTTGTTTTTGTTTTTTTTTTTATATAATTACGTGCTAATAAAAAAAACATGAGTTCTGCAAGTGATGGAGATATAAGTTGCACTCCCGATTCAATGAAAATGGAAGCTGAAGCAGCAATTAATATTTTTTTATTATTGTAATGCCGGTTTTTTTCTACTTACCTCACAATCGAGATGTAAAGCAGAGTAGTTAGCTCGGTTGTAAGGCATCAATTGCAGCCCGAGATATTTAGGCGCACGAGCGCAGCGAGGGCGCCTATAGTTCGAGGCCCATATAGCCCTTGGCTACTAATCTACTATGATCAGTGTAAGTTATTATCAGGATGTATAGAAAATAAAAATACGGTAGCTAAAATATGTAAACTTAATATAAAGTGCCTTATTAATAAACGCGTCTAAACTTAGAGCACCTTTTGTCTTGTTCTATCAAATGGAGAACGTCACGCGCCAAAACAAGACAAATGACGATTGAAGTTAAGAAGCGTTTTTGTTAATAAGGCTGAATGTGTTTGCAATAGAAAGCCGTAGCGGTTAAAACGTGGTCGCTGAACCTAGGCGGGTCGGTGGGGTCGGGCGCGCGCATCGCGTCAGTCGCCAGCAAGCCGCCGTGGGAGCGAGTGCGCTCCGCCGGGACCGTGCTCGGAGACCGCTCCGTGCTCTACAAGTACTCCAACCCCAACCTGCTGCTGTTCGTGGTCGACGTGCCCGATCCTATACACAAAGGTACGTGTTGCTACACTCTTTGAACCTCTTTTACATTTACATCGATCCACTTGGTTGATTTAATTGACAACTATTCGATTTTTATTACGATAATGGAGAGTTAAATGAAAAATAACGTATCCTTTTTTGAATTTACTCAGAAAGTAATAATTATATTATTGCAGATTTTTTTTGAAAATCTTATAAAGTTCCGAATAATGTTATTCTCTTACAAAGCTCGTAATGTTGTCATCAATTATATGTGTTTTTGTTCTTTGTTCGTTATTTTTATACGAGCTTTGTACGAGAATAATATTTTTCGAACTTTACGTAGATTTTTAAAAATCTCTAAAAACGTAATTATTATGTACATACTGAATTAAAAAAAAGAACAGGCATAAGTAATTTTTACTCGATCTTTACACTATGGTAATATATTTGAAGTGTTGTCAATTGTAAGTGTTAGTGAGAAACGTGAAAGAGAGTGTGTTACAGACATGGTGGTAGCGACGTGCGTGGACGGTGTGTCGGGCGCGGTGGTGGCGGGCGCGGCTCACCGGCGCGCGCGCGCTCTGCCGCTCGCCGTGCACATGGACAACGCACTCGCCTACATCTATTACAACGCGCCGCAGCGACGCACCGAGCTCGGTCAGTACTCTCAACTATATGACGGACAACACATCGGTATACGAGTTTGCTTGTTTTTCGAATCTCAGTCGCGCATTCGATCCTGTCAATAATGATATACTATGGGAAAAATTACTAGCATCTCAAGTGTTCTATGCAGGTAGTCTTTTTGCTGTTATTCTGTTGTGGAAACCAAAATAATATCGTTAAATATGGTGACGCAACCTCTAGTAAGTTTACGATTAGATTGTGGTGTTTGCCAAGGTGGGGTGACATCTCCGGACCTTTTTAATTTATATGTGAACGGCTTGATTGAGTAGCACTAAGCTCGGTGGTCATGTAAGTAACGTCTGCATCAGCAACCACAGTTATGCTGATGTGCCTTATGATCCTCAGCCCTTCAGTCAAGGGGTTGAGGGAACTGCTTTTCGTCTGTAAGCATTATGCTAATTGCATATGGATTGTAATATAATGTGAACTCGTTAGCAACAATGGAGCTGTATGAGGGTAAGGAGCGGTGGCTGCCGGCGGGCGCTGCGTTCAGCTCGCTGGCGTCCTCCCGCGCCCCCAGCGTCGTGCGACAGACGTACATCCTCGCCGCCACGCCCACCGCCGCCGCTAACACTCACACCGACAAGTCGCTCACTGACAAACACGTGCTGTGTGAGTATTGTAAATGTCCTCTCTACAACACATTTTTAATTGTTACGTCCGTAGCATCTTGGAATACTGTAGTCCTGTTTGGAGCCCTTATTATAATGTTCATGCATTCATCGAATCCCTCCAAGCTAAGCTTTTCTACTACCTTAGTCACGTTGCTAATATGTGTGGTAGTCTGCAGAGCTACGACTGCAGGCTCGAACATTACAACGCAGCTTCTTTTAGCCTCAGGCGTAATACAGAAGATGTTATTTTGCTTGCTTGGAAGAGATCGCTTTTAGCGATAAGGCCGCCACTTGTGACACTAGATGTAAGATTTTTCCTGTATATTTGATGTTAGTGTGTATGCAATAAAGAGATTAATTAATTAAATTCATTCACAGTGGCGCTAACATCGGGCGCCATAGTGGAGCTTCCGTGGCAGTTCTTGGAGCCGCGCCGGCCCACCTCCCCCTCTGCCACGGACCGGGAGGAAGGGCTCATCCCGTACGCGCCGGAGCTGCCGATACCAGCCGATGCTATTATAAACTACAACAGGACGGTGTATCGGGTGAGGAACATCTACACGGCGCCGTCGGGACTGGAGTCTACGAGTTTGGTGCTCGCTACTGGACTGGGTAACACTTTTTTTTTTATACTTCAAAGCTAGGCATTTGACCACAAGTTCGCACGACCACGGAAGTCACCGTTACTCTAGCTCTAGATGGAGCATGGCTAGTCTGGAATACACTGGCTCTCAAGGAAGGCTACCGGAACATATCTTTAGGTGCTTGGCGACGGATTTTACGACTTCAATGTGGTAGCTAGCCAGGCGAGCGTTAGAAAACGCCCTACCACCGTGCTATGGTTTCTTCACGATGTTTTCCTTCACCGGTAGCTCAGGCACTTTATGCATGTTTCGTGGGATTGAACCCCACTAACCACTCGACTATCATCGCTACAATATTATTCCTTCTAGGTTCTGCCGCTAGAGGTAGGTTCAATAGTTAACATGGCCCTGGAACTTATTTGCTTTCGGTCAAGCCACAAGTTTTGGCGTTAATACATATATTTACGTATCAACCCATTTTTTATAGTGCAGCTCGCGTGGCATTTTAGTGTTAAATTATATCATAAATTATCAAATAATAAATAAAAACTTAGCATATTAATCAAATAACCCGGCCTTGACTATTCCAAAGGGAGCCCATCACACTTGCCGCATTACCGCGTTGAATAGCAATGACCAACCTTTGCACGAATAATGAACCGGAGCGGTCCTATCTCCCTAACAGATTGCTTTGCCTCCTCACCCCAACAGTGCAAATTATAATCAGCAATAAATATATTTGATCCACAGATCTGTTCTACACTCGAGTGGCGCCGTCAAAGACCTTCGATCTATTGAAAGATGACTTCGACTACTATCTTATAGCGGTGGTCCTCACAGCTCTCATAGTAGCCTCCTACAGCACCAAGTACTTCGCGTCCAGGAAGATGCTGAAGATGGCGTGGAAGTGATGACTCCCACCCACGAGTGATGATGATTAGCAAAATGATGCAGTGTGCTGCGGGAATTTCGACTGTGTTCTCAGAGACTTGAAGGTGAGTTTAGCTCGTGACAAAAATCGATCATTTTTTTTTGCTAATATGATTATGTTTTCGTATTAGGACAATCAATCTATTTGTATAGAATTGTAAACGTGAAATCTTGATATTTTACGTGACTATTTCACTATGTCACAAAAATGACATCTTTTTGCATAATGCAAAGGAATGTACCGCCGATGCAAGGTCATAGCGTCGTTTACTTGTGTATATATATATATATATATATATATATATATATATATACTGTATTGAAGATAGACGAATAATTTAAAATTAAGAAAAGTTTATTACCTGCCTATTCAACACTCATTTAAGATTTTAAGAATATGAAAACAAAATTTACAGATAAACTTTTCTTAATTTTAAATTATTCGTCTATCTTCAATATATATATATATATACTGTAAATTTTGTTTTCATATTCTTAAAATCTTAAATGAGTGTTGAATAGGCAGGTACTCTGGCATATTATATGAACTCGGTCGAAATTCCTTCCGCACTAAAGGACTTAAAATGAAAAAATAATATATATGATCGATCACAACTAGGACACTAGCTAACCGAGTCCGGAATCATTACTTTGAATAAAAAATAATTATCAAACATTTTGTATGTTTGATTGATTGATTGCATATTTTATTTGGCAAAGTAATCTTTAAAAAAATGCAAATGTGACAAATTCGTGAAGTTTATGGAGATTGGTTTGGAGTGTACAAGTAATGTTTTCGGAATCGAGGTTACTGACTATCTGATAATGTAAGCAAGTTTTCTAATTTGTTTCATAAGTGGCCAAGAGCGTGACAGTTAGATAGCAAGGATAGGATCTTAGCAGTCGGGTTGCCTGCTGTATAATAAATTCCAAACAAGTAATCTAATACTATGATGGAAATATTGTTTTTCTTAGGAATTTAGACAGGTAATGACCCCGATTCGACCACTCACACTGACTAAACTAAAAGTTTCTAAAAATTATATCCATCCTTTTCTAACTTTGAAAATAAAAAGAGAGGAGATAATTTTAGAACTGTCAAATTAGGTTAGTTTAAAATCTTGGTCTGCCCGAATCGGGATCATTATGGCGATTACAGTGATTAAGTGGATTTACATGGTTTAAGGTTTGACCTTTAAATTGCGAATGGCGATTGTCAATGCAGCACCGCAAGTACGGTTCCCTATCAATCGTTAGTTTTAAAATACGAGCCGGTATAAACGTTCATTCCTATCATTATCGAGGGCAAAATACACTGGATATAAATATAGAACGCAACAACTCATAAACCGTTAAACTGACGTTTGATGTCAAATGGATTAAATAGATTTGACATCGATCGGTTATCGATGGTAAGATACGTATTGCAAAAACGTTATAACATAACGTTATATACCGGCCGTAATAAATATACATATAGAACTGTACTGACACTGCTGTTGTCCTCATCATAACGATATAAGACTTTTAAAAGCGAAAACGACTATTTTATCTATTATCCTAGGTGTTGAGTGTACCATGAAATTGCATTGTTGACATTCGGATTGCAGATCGTATTGCATTGTTGACATTCGGATTGCAGATTGTATTGCATTGTTGACATTCGGATTGCAGATTGTATTGCATTGTTGACATTCGGATTGCAGATTGTATTGCATTGTTGACATTCGGATTGCAGATTGTATTGCATTGTTGACATTCGGATTGCAGATTGTATTGCATTGTTGACATTCGGATTGCAGATTGTATTGCATTGTTGACATTCGGATTGCAGATTGTATTGCTTCCATTGAGTCATACAGATGTTAAAAATACATAAAATAATAGTAGAATGGACCCCGTCGGGTGCAGCAAGTAGGTAGGAGAGAGAGGAAGATATATAATTCGAAAATATTATTATCTGGAAATTTATTTAAGTATTCGCCAATTGAGTCTTTCAACTTATATGAAATTCACACTCTATCGGCGTCTCCTATCAAAAAAGTCTTGATTTCTCATACAGTGAACTAACTTACTAACTCTTCGATCCACTTTAAAATCCTACTCCTTGGATACAATTGCTCAGGATCGTCACGCTCTTGGCCGGTTATTGTAAAAAAAACAACAATATTTATGTTAATCAAGGCCTTAAAAAAATAGGCTCTACGTTATATCAAATACTTGGAACAGAACAAGAATAAATACTATAGCTTCATTACTTTATTGTATACAAATATTGTGTTCTTTTTTTTGTTTTCACGTAATATATATATATATATATATATATAAATAAATAAATAAAATGTAATGTAATATGTAGGTAGTGCAATTTAGTTAAGGATTATTTATTGTGAGGGTGGTTGTAATCTTGAGTTTTATGCAGGGTTATCGGTTAGGGGTGTACTAAGCCGGAAGGGGGTCACTATACTTATCCTAATGAACAACTTTTACTATGAGACTTACTAAAAATTCGAAAAAAAGCTGATTTTTATGTTCTTGATTTTTGCGTTGGTCCCATAATGACACTTGTTTGTAATGATGAGTATCATTACAAACAACCACCCCCCCCTCATAGTAACCCCTTTTTCACCCCTAAACGATAACCCTGTGTATGAAAAAAAAACCATTCCAACGAGACATCTTGTGAAGAATTTAACTTTCTGTAGACTACTAACTAAAAATATATACATATTATGTTAGTTCATTTTAACCGAAACAAAATATCCTGACAAGTGGAAAATATATTATACGATACTATAGAGGCATGTAGCATGTAAGGATATGGCTTTTGCCTTAGATATCATGAATAAGGGAAAATATACTTAACAATCGGATTCAATACTTGAGGTTTCTGTGACAGATTCAAAAATAAAGTTTGCTCTCATTTCTCTTTCATTAGCATAGTAAAATACAAATCTTCAGAGAAGATTCCATTGGGCTTAATCTGGATTAGCCTAAAAGATTTTAACTAAACTAAAAACCTACTAAACTTATAGAGGTAAAGTTTACGTGCCTTCGTGGACACGAAAAACTCATTACAACCATAATGAAGTTCACCGAATTTTGACGAAACTATAGTTGGACCGTTTGCAACGATAAAAGCGCGTAAAAAAAAGGTTAGATAAAAAGAAAATAAGATTTTAATTAAGTTAATTAAGCTAAGGGAAGTATCTGCTCTTATATTACCACGTTAATAAAGGAACGTCAGATTATGTTTTTTAATCTGTAACGCCAACAACAGCTTTTCTAAATTAATATTCAACACCTACCATTGTAAATATGTAGCTAATTATTTTTCATTAAATCTATTCAAGCCATATCTTAGTCGAACGATAACTTTTTCTACTCGGTTCCTTTGTTATTTTACGAAGTTGCAAATAAGTTATGTTACTACTCTATAAATGTAACTCTATGACGCCGATTCGGGTATATAGCACGCGGCAAACAAGTAGACCTTGCGCGAGACGTGTCGTACTGTTCGCACTTACCAAACTACCTGTGCGAGTGAAAGGGACGATACCGCCATCATGGTTCTAGTTATTTGCCGCCTACTTACTAAACTGGGACTACTAAAAATATTTAAGCATTATTTTCTGATTTGTCCTAAGACGTCCAATCAGAGCTAGTAAGCTTCTAAGTAGACTAGAATCTCAGTCGCTGAACGGAGTCATTTCGCTTAAGCCGCAGCATCAGAAGGATGCGCCCTGTCTTATTAAATTCTCATACATAAAAATGTATATTTAATATGTCGGTTGTGCAAGTTTTTATGTATTGAAACTTTTACAGATTAAAATATTAAAATTGAAAAACATTGTCAATGTTATTGTTACATGATACTTGAAGACGATTTTTTTCAAAAAAATATTCATTAATTTTGTGTCTTAATAAAAGTGAGAGCGAGAAGGCGCACGCCTCGAATTCTGCGCCTTGAACTAAGTTTGTGGTTAAGTTGTGGGTTGTCCGAATCGGGGTCAATATAATTATATTTTATGTATTTATCTAATAGTGACGCACTCGGTTTTGTTTGTTTGTTTGTACGTAGTATTTTGCTCATACGATTGTTATTTAGCTTGTAAGATTAAAGATATGACGGGCACGTGGTTTTTTTCTCAATATTTTTTGCAGGTGTGTGGTTCTATTTATTTTTATTTATTTATTTTGTTTTCAAAGGTAATTGACCGACGAACTAGTTGAAATATCGTTGTGCCTTTTATACTCGGTAAGTTGGATAAAGACAGCAATACTTTATTAAGTTATTTATATATTTGTCAGTAGAGACCTTTGAAATCGAGATGAATATCACGGTTTGCGCACGCCATTTGTGTACAATTGTGAAAAGTAACAAGCGACATCAATTTTGGAGGCGGTTATATCGTAAATCATTGCCAGGTTTTATTTGAAATTAATATCCTAATCTTAGTACTTGCAACATTAATCCCAATGTTGCCAATCAGAAACAGAACAAGAAACGAACCAATAATAACGGTTTCCGGGGTTTTTATTGAAAGGAGGGTGTACTTAGTTTTTAAGAGAAGAAAATGTGTTTTCTAGCAATAATTTACGACAGTTGTTTTGTGTTTTCTATTATTTTTGTCTACTGTATGTTAGACCACCTTTTAAGGTTGTCTTACCAAATATTACTTACATACATTTAATGGTGTGCTCAAACGTTCTTTAGTCTAGACTATAAAGTATTAAGTTGGCAAACTATGCAAGTCTGTCGATTGTTATTCTTTAGCTAAATTGTGTAAATTAACAGCCACGTATTATAAACAGAGGACGAGTCTTGCTAACATAAATAATAACTAATTGAAACGTTTTACACTACATAAGAGCTATCGCCGATGCGTCGGAGGATGCCGCCATTATGAGTTTACTCCTCTCTCGACGCGTGGCGTCAGTCGCCGCGCCAATCTGTCATAGCCGATCAATAAGCCTAGCAGTATGTTCTTTAATTACGCGAAATAATTATAAAATAATTTCTTTACATTATTACACTATTTTCATCTCGGAATGTCGAATGTTACCATTTCATTTAAGATTTTGTATAGTTTAAACGCGTGTTTGTGAATATACTTGACAGTTATATTTTGTTATGCCAGCGTCACGTTATTTCAAGCAATTCAAGTTGATCGAGACCAAATTAGTTTGAATGTTAATTTAAATATATACATTTGAGGCGTTTGTATTACGCATTTACTTATTTAAAATGTGTGAGTGGATACGGAACATAGCCGTTTATAATTTAATGGCGTACGTAATATGGTTGGTTGCTGTGAAAGAATACGTTTTGTATGAAAATGAATAAATTTTAAAGTAACTACTGCCAACAATTTGTTTTATTTCTCTGTTTTAATTTAGCAAAGGTATTTATTAAATATTAAACTTTGTACAGTGTCATCGGTCAGGGGTGTTTTGATCCGAAAGAAAACTATAATCTTTAAGAATCAGTTTTGCTATGAGACTTAATAAATGAATGGAACAGTTGGTTTATTTCTCTCAAACTCCGGGTTGGTCTCGTTGCGTAATTTGTTTGTAATGTGATTGTGAACCGCTGTCAGCCAAGTACATTCCTTAGCTATAACCCTGTAAACGAAACAAGCCAATAATACAATATAAAAAAGTAAACGTAAATTCAAATTAAATTTCAAAGCAAAAAGTGAATGATAAATTCGTTTAGCTGTAGCAAAAATGATACTAATTTAAAATATCATCTTTGTGTAGATAATTACTTACTAAAAATATAGCTAATAAATTTAATCAAAATCAGTCTCGTGCAAAATTTCCTGGTGTTATATTTGATAACCGCTATTGTAGATTCAAACCGCAGACAGAATTACTTTTACTAAACAAAATATTGAAACCAACAGATGTTGGACTCTCGTAAAAGATACGTTCGTTCTTAAGGTTCTTGTTCCCGAATTAAAACAGTATGATTCCTACTAATTGTTTATTTATTCTATGTCACCATATAATCGAATATAAGCTTTATGTTTGTATCGTATTCCTTGTGTATGTGTTGGTAGGGTGAGCCGACGACTGGCTCTAAGGACATGTGCTTCAGTTTGGGAGGTTTTAGCACCACGTCGTTATTGCAGAACTTGCGGAGATGAAACCACGCCGCGGGGTAATCGTACTCGAGGATTCTCTTGAACAAGTTCACTGCAGACTCCTGGAAACAAAGGAATACAGATGTACAAATTTTAAGGGACTGTTAGGTCCTGGTCTTTATTCAATACTAGCTGTTACACGCGACTTTGACCGCGTAGGGACAACTTTTTTACATAAAATAATTCAATAAATAGTATTCTATATTACTTCTAATACCTCCAAGATTATTACAAAGTTTCATGATGATCGATTTAGTAGTTTTCGCGTTTAAGCGTCACAAACAAACTTACATTCACATTCATAATATTAGTGGGGATTAGCTGACACGGCGAACTTCGTTCCGCCTAATAGTCGATAAATGATGTCGCCCATGACGTAAGCTTTCAAAGACGGCGAAATAGAAATAAAAGTTCTGTTTTATTGATTCTTACAATTTTTCTATATTTTATTACTATTCGGAGCCGAGACGAACCAAACAAAATGTAGGTAATTAAAATTGTTCTAGCCGATTTTGAGTCATAAGTGGTATAAATAAGCCGAGTTACTCTTACTTACAGTCTTACGTCAAACTGTAGCGCAGTATCCTTGTCCACTTTCTGCTGAACTCACAATTTTTTATTATTACTCCTGAAATAAACAATGTTGTGATGCAACACTAACCTGCAGAGGTTTAGGCTGTCTATTGGACAGGTATATCTGTGCACAGCTCATGGCGTCAGTGAGCCGCTCGTCTGCCAGCGCCAGGTCCACCGCCAGGCTCGGCAGCGCGTCCAAGGCGCGTAGCTGCAGGCAGTACGCTTGACTGTTGCGGTACGCAGAGCCCTTGTCCTTCAGGTAGCTGTCTTTGGACGATTTGCGTAGGAACTTGTACACTTCCGGGAGGACATCTCTGTTAATAAGTAAGGATTTTTTTTACACACTTCTCAAATACAGATGTATATTTATCGATATTATCATCAATTGTAAACCGATTACAAAATTTCTTTTTTAGTTTGTAAGCTAATACTCTCGAGGAAAAAAACATATTGGACAGATTTTGATTAAATTTATCTACCTATATAAATTTAGTCGAAACGAACCAGTATTTTTTTTAAAATCAATATAGCTGTTAATTTACCACGTGGACATTGTTAGTAACGCAACTTATGCGTGCCGAATGGAGGTCGGTTTACACTTTTTTAAAGTATGACTATTGAATACACTAGCTGCACTGTGTGGTGTTACCCGCGGATCTCTAATTTTAATAGCCTGTGTTACTCAGTGATAAGCTACATATAGTTTTCTAACGGCGAAAGAATTTTTAAAATTGATACATTGGTGTTTAAGTTTATTCGTTACATACAAAAATAAAAACCATTCCTCTTTATAATATTAGTATAGATGAACTCAAATAATGAAAGCTTACCGCATCAGCGCTTTACATCAAGTTAGTTTCGTTGCGAAACATTAACGAGACTTACTTGACAGTCCGACTGTGTATGAAGTCCTTCGCGAGCGAGGCCAACGTCACCAATAAGTCGAACGCACGCCGCAGCACGGCAGCCTCCTTGCTGTGGAACGACTGCACCTACGGATTACATTCATTCATTTATAAACACGCCACAACAACTTGATCAGTTAAAATTATTTGTCATGCTTTTTAACTATAAGTAAGAGAATACGAATATCAGACAGTTAATACAATAAAAACTAGCACCAAACACAGTCTGATCGTCAAACTAAGCGTTCTGTTCCGGACAATCTTTGTAGGAATGAAAATTTTAAATTTCGTTATTTCAAGGTAGCTACGTTGGTTTCGATGACTAAGGGTATCGCTCCACTCACCAGCGGCGCCCAGGTTTGATGTACAAGCGGCAACAGCTCGTCGTCGTGGTCGGCTAGTATCGGCAGGCCAGTGTCGAGTATCTGCAGCGCGAGCAGCGCCACGTCACGCCGCGGTGACGTCACGAAGTGAATCGCACGCTGGAGGACCGTGATTGAGACCAACACGACTTGAGGTGGTAGGGGTTTCTCCTCTAGCAGAACGAGAATAAAGGTTATTTGTTAGAAACGGTAGAAATGTTTGTGTTTATGGAAGTTTCGTGCTCGCGTGCTTGTCTCAGAATTGCATTGTGCCAAAATTGTGTTTTTGACATAGAATATGCCACATTTAGTATTTAACAAAAAAGTTAATTTCAACTTCGATTTATTCTATATCGAAATTTTGGCACAATCCAATTGTAATTCTGAGACAATTCAAACAAGAGACTTGACCACCTGATATACAGGTTCTAAGAATTTTTCTAATTTTATAAGCCACAAGTCTTCGGTGGTACTGCTTCTGATTATTTCTAGATATTCTGTCTTTTTTTGCTCTAAAAATATAATATATTATTTGTTTATCTGGGGGATCTATCTATGCGATTGATCGTGGCATGTTTATCTCGTGCTCCAACCGTCCGTAGCAAATATGTCAACCGTTCACTGTGACAGCCGCGAGTGAACCAAAGATTACTATATTGTATAGAACGAGATAGATGAGAATGTCAACCTTAAAAACGTTATACTACAAGTGCTACCATCTAGTAATAAACTTTTGCAACATTTTGCCCATATATTAGGTCCTTACATATGAAATTGGCGTTTTGTCGTACTGGCCACTTTCATCTCAAATATCTCTTCTTTGGTTAGGGATTCCAATTTCAAATTTATACAGCTATTTATTCATACGTTGTATTTCGAAAACCGTAATTCATTTGTTTTGTCCTCGTTTGGTTTTTTCTTTGCGTCACGCAGTTTACAAAATGGAAAACTTGAAATATCGCGTTATTTACGACTACGAGTTCCACCGTGGTACCAGTGCTGCAGAAACGGCTCGAAGGATTAATGATGTGTCAGGGAAAAGAATACTCAGCCAAGTACCAAGATTCACCAACTATTATTTTTATCAAAAACCACTTATATCTATCCGCCAAAAGCCGTTTGCGTGTTTTAAGCCCTAACAATGCCATCTAGTTACATTGAGTTAAACAGGAGTAAAGTGTAGCATTATGATTTTATATCAAAGTTGTTACGTAGATGGCGCTGTGTATATATAAAATTGTGACACATTAGGTTTATTCCAAGTGCCAGAGGAGTGAACTGCCGAATGCAATAATGTCCTCTGCCCCGCGCCCCTCTACCCTATCACACCCGTGCTTCACTCTCCTCCCGCGGTCCCCTCACCCCGCGGGCGATCCGCCAGTTAACGTGTTTACCAATAGTAATAGTATTTTAAATAGGCTACTTTTTACTTTTATTTAGCGGCCGGCGAAGTGCAAAGGCTTACATGTATTTGAAATAAATTTAGGCGTTGAAATATTCTGTTAAAAATTATTGCAATTAATAAAATGGATAACAATACGTATAGAAGGAAAGAAAGAAACATATTTATTTAAACCAAAACAAATTTGATTACACAATTTATAGTCAGACATGGCACTCGTATCATTGTGGAATCTAATGTACGGGCGAACAAGATAATTGCACACAACTTTAATGATAAACAAACAATTCAGGCAAGTAAAATTCGGGCATAAGAGTATTATTGCTCATATATTTCGTTCAAACAATAAAAAACCATTATAAATATGTGAATACTCACTAGCCACGGTATCGTCGTAATCTAAGAGGTCCTGTTCCCTCTGCTTCAGATCGTCCCAGTACATTTCCTCTACACTCTTTTCTGTAGATTTTTCGTAATCGCTGTCGCTTAGCAACCACTCCGCTTTTTGAGTATTCCTAACGTACTCCCTGATGACAAATTTTTTTAATGTATCACTTGTATTAATTAAATTTATTTTAAAATTGATTTGTTAGTGACACTTTGTTTATTTTTTGTTACAGGAACTATATTGTGAGAATTTTCAAGTAAATATTCTTATTAATTTATATTAATATTTCTCGCGAAATATACGTGATTTGAAGTAACAAAGTATAAAGGAGTGTTCTATTTTCGGTATCACATTAATTCACATAGTTTCCAAAGGATATAACTACTAATAGAATACTAATAACTCACTAATATAGTAAATAGAACAGAATATGGTTTATTAATGACAAAAAAAAAACAACAACAACAGAACTTTAAAAAAAAGTGTCAATTGAGTTCAATACGGCGCACACTCACACTATAAAACTTCAGTTATTTCTATTTCAAAATCAAACCTTTGGATCTCCAAATCTCCAAACTCGTATATCTATACGAGTACCTTAATGAACAAGAAAATAATTTTTGTAATCGATCCACCCATTACCATAAAAATAAGGTAACAATCATCAGAATAAATAATCGTAACGAAAGTTGATAATCCCGATTCTTTCAAGAACTTGTTCTCAGTATCCGACTTCCCCGACACGTGTTTCGAATGTTTTGGTTTAGTAATATCGTAATATTACTAAAATAGTTTTCTATTTGCAAGTTGTGTCATTGTTTGGTGTTCAGAGCAAAGGTGTATTTGGCATAATTTTAATTTAGCTATAAGTACTTACACCAAACTGTGAAGACGCTGGTTTCCGCGACACAGTTCTATGGCTAGTGCGGAAGCCAGAGTTTCTATACTACGTTACATTGTTAAGTTGTGTCAATAAATAAAATGATTGATTGATTGAGTATGTTCACAGTACTGACCGTACGTCCGCCATGAGGTCGAAGTGTTCCGGTGGCTTGTCAGCGGGCGGCGGTCGCTTGTCGGGGAACCACTTGCGCACGCACTGTATGAAGGTGAGGAACACCTGCAGGTACGAGTGCAGCTCGCTCACGTGGTACTTGTCACAGCTCTGCACTAGAACCTACCGATTATACAATGCAAATACATCAAAAACTAAAATTAAAATATCTTTTGTTTTTGTATAATATAAGTTCTTTCCATCCAAAGGTTGCCTGAAAGAAATTGCTTTATTTTATCTATACTTCTATACTATAATATAAAAAATATTTTTACTTTTGTATGTAACGAATAAACTCAAAAACTACTGGACTGATTAAAAAATTAATTCGCCGTTAGAAAGCTATAATATCACGGAGTAACAAAAGCTATAACAAATCATAAATCCGCAGGTACCATTGCAGAGTGAAGCTAGATGAATGAACGCTTTATTGTAGACACACAAAACATAAAAACAAAAAAATAATAATATTACAATCCGCCTTATCGCTAAAAGCGATCTCTTCCAGGCAACCTTAGGCTGGAGATTATTAACAAAAAATAATGTATAGGAAGGGGTGTGCTTCATGAACATCAGCCAGACGTCCAATGCTGAACATAGGCTTCCCCTTAGATCGTCATTCGGAACGACAAGCAGCTAATTGCATCCACTGGTTACTTGTGACTTTCACTATATCGTCGGTCCACCTAGTGGGAGGGCTACCTACGCTGCGTGTTCCAGTTCGTGATCGCCACTCAAGAACTTGTCTTCCCATCGGTTATCAGTTCTTCGGCGAATATCCTCATTACGGATTCTATCGCACAAAGACACTCCCAACACAGCTCTTTCCATTGTATTATGTCTTGTATACGAGTAAGAAGAATAATAAACATAAGAAACGTTAGAGACTAAATTCTGCAACACGGGCGCGCCTCGTGCACAATTTAGGAAAACATATTATGTTATAAAGTGTACTTAGTTAGTATATACCCCGTGTTTTCTATTACCCGATAGCTATAATCTCGGTCTCTTCAAATAGCGAGTGAATCAGTTTCTTCTAGGAAAGCGCGCTACATCCTAGACCGCATCGTCACTTTACATCAGGTGAGTTGCGGTCAAGCGCAAGCCTATCGACTATAAAAAAAAAATACCTAGTCTTACATAAGTTGCATTATATATATATATATATTATTTTTATTTCATGGATTTTGGATACAAGTCCTTCAGCCGAACACATTAATACAAAATACATATTTACAAGATTGGAATGGATAAAACTTAACATATACTTTCTCTAACGTATTTACAATAAACTTACAAACAGACCTAAAATATATATCATTAGTTAAATCTGAAACCTGGCGGGGAACACTTGATGCATTATATAACTATATTTGTGGTGCAATTACATAAATAAATAAATAAAAAATATGTCATCACTGGCAACACAGTGTGGGGTGTACTTACACATACATTCTAATACCTACCATTCTGCCGGCAACAACGGAGACCAGCGCTGGTTGTTTACAACCAGCATTGTGCTGAGTTAGCGCCGGTTTGTGACAAGAAACTCTCTGTTAGTACAAGCAGTAGTTTTTTGGTATAAACAAATTCTTTCTTTCTTTATTTATTTATTCCAGTGTGTTCAATAAAGTCTTACAGAGAAAGAGAAGGTGGAAATGCTAGATAAATGATATTCATAGGCGTAGAATAATATTGTTGATGTGATAATTAAAGATACAATTTTGTTTTACTCACTTGATTTATTTAATTCAATAATGGAGACAGACAGAGAGTAATAGCGGATATAGATATCTTAACTTTTTCCACATAGTTATAATAAACAACCACTTTTAGTGTATGGCAAGGTTGTCCGAATAAAATAGTAAATCAATCTTATACAATAGGTACTTACATCTTGTACGATTCCATACAAGCAAGTGGCTATGGTGGCGTTACTGTACTCCATCACCACGGACAGTATTCTCAACGCAGACTGACAGTTCCATGCCTGGGACAAACGATACGTCTATTACTAGCTGCGCCCTGCGGTGTTACCCGCGTTAATACATGATAAAAAGTAGCCAATGTGTTAATGCAAGGTCTATAAATAGATTCGGATGGACTTTAGTACGAAAATGGTTTGCTACTAAAAGACTTTTCGGCCAGGACGGTGTACGCCTACAAAAAAAAAATGCCTTTAGAAGTGGTTAATATTATACATTAATAAAACCGGCATCAGTTGCCTACTTCGTAGTGTACAAAAATATCTAATTTCTGTGAACTGTACTGGTAATATACTCGTAGCATGACTGGAAGATTTTAATATACTCGGTTGACTCTGATAGTTACATTGATCAATTGTAACACCCGTCTAAAATGACAAAATTGACACATCAAAACACGAAAATCGCCTTTTTGCGTAAATAAGGTACAAATGTTTTGATTCGAAATCAATTTTGTACACATCTATAAGTTACGTTATTTTGAATTTGATCGATAGATTTGTGATTAATAATCCCTAACGTACTTATGGTATCATTTACATTGTCTATATCGGAGCACCATACATTATTGAAACATATCTTTTCATCCAAATCTATTCAGCAGTAGTAACAAACATACATGCGCATAATATTACAAACTTTCACGTTTATAACATTAAGTAGGATGATACGCGTTTAAAACAATTTAGTTTTCATTTCCGTATTTGAAACAAGTTCTTTTTTAAAAAAATAAGTGAATATTGACATAAATTACAAGCAAGCGCAAGCGCCGATACAACTTTTTCAGTTATTTCCATATATAAATAAAACCTGTTGAGCGATTCTGTCAGACCCTCTTCAACATAAAATATTTCATAATAATAATGTACCTTTTTCAGTTTGATCGTGACTTGACTAGTGAAATAATCTGCGTTGCAAGAGATGAGTGACGCGGGAGACTCATGCCCGCACGCGGACGCGACCGCGTGCAGCGCCTTCATACCGGCCAGATGTAGCAACTCGTACTCACTACCTGACGGACACACAGACAGACTAATGAGAAGACAGACTTACTATAATAAAAAAAAACAAATGGTTAAAAGATACTATAAAAAACCCCGACTTATAATATATAAATATAAATATGACATGCGTAGACCAACTTCTTACCAACTGTCTCCAATATTGGACACAGCGTCTATAGCAAATATGACGCGCGTAGACCAACTACTTACCAACTCTCTCCAATATTGGACACAGCGTCTATAACAAATATGACGCGCGTAGACCAACTACTTACCAACTCTCTCCAATATTGGACACAGCGTCTATAACAAATATGACATGCGTAGACCGACTTCTTACCAACTCTCTCCAATATTGGACACAGCGTCTATAACAAATATGACATGCGTAGACCAACTTCTTACCATCTCTCTCCAATATTGGACACAACGTCTATAGCAAATATGACGCGCGTAGACCAACTACTTACCAACTCTCTCCAATATTGGACACAGCGTCTATAACAAATATGAGGCGCGTAGACCAACTACTTACCAACTCTCTCCAATATTGGACACAGCGTCTATAACAAATATGACGCGCGTAGACCAACTACTTACCAACTCTCTCCAATATTGGACACAGCGTCTATAACAAATATGACGCGCGTAGACCAACTACTTACCAACTCTCTCCAATATTGGACACAGCGTCTATAACAAATATGACGCGCGTAGACCAACTACTTACCAACTCTCTCCAATATTGGACACAGCGTCTATAACAAATATGACGCGCGTAGACCAACTACTTACCAACTCTCTCCAATATTGGACACAGCGTCTATAACAAATATGACGCGCGTAGACCAACTACTTACCAACTCTCTCCAATATTGGACACAGCGTCTATAGCAGATATGACGCGCGTAGACCAACTACTTACCAACTCTCTCCAATATTGGACACAGCGTCTATAGCAAATATGACGCGCGTAGACCAACTACTTACCAACTCTCTCCAATATTGGACACAGCGTCTATAACAAATATGACGCGCGTAGACCAACTACTTACCAACTCTCTCCAATATTGGACACAGCGTCTATAACAAATATGACATGCGTAGACCAACTTCTTACCAACTCTCTCCAATATTGGACACAGCGTCTTCAGCAAATAGCTCTCGTATCCCTCCATGAGTCGGCTCGCAATTATCCCTATGCCTTCCGTGAGCAGACAGCTGAGCACCAGGTTCCTCTGCGCTTCGGCCAAGTTGTTGCAGTAGCGGGGGTCGCGGCGGGGAGGGACGCGCGGGGAGCGGTACGAGATGTCTGTGTAGCGAGTCTCCACCGCGCCTTCGTATAGATCTGGTGAAAAATAATACAATTATTTATAGGGTTGTACTAATCCGAAAGGAGGTCACAAAAAAACATCTGTTCCATGAAGTTGATCGGTCGTCGACAAAATGTATGGAACAGTTGATATTTTTTCTCGAATTCAGAGTTGGTCCCATAGTGAAAGTTGTTCCTTAGGATGAGTATAGTGACCCCCTTCCGGCTTAGTACACCCCTAGCCGATAGCCCTGTAATGGAGTCAGGCATTACTTTGCAGAAATACATTTATATCAAGATTTTGTTTAAATAATATCTAGTGTTTTCCGCTTTGTTTAGTCCGCAACAGATAGAGGAACAGCTCACTTTCGAGCGAGCGCTTTAGAATCAACATCTCCTGAGGATGCCTTGTGCTAAGGCGAAACACGTGTCGAGGAAGTCGGAGACTGAGAGAAAGAGAAATAATAAGGTGCATAACAACAAAAATATGTTTACATTTCTCACGCTGACATCAAAACAAAACGGGAAAACACTAGGGTATTCTTTAAACAACATCTTAGGACACAGAAGTCTTAAGTTTTTGTTATATTTGTATCCTCAGGGTGACATCGACTACTTCACTAAACGTCCTCACTCGGATTTATCGTATTTTTTTTCATTGTACAGTAATTCGACCTCTACAGTTTTATCATCTGTATAGATAAAAATAATCTGGGACAACATCCACACAAAGGTGTTCAGGTCCCAAACTAGGCAAAGCCTGTGCTATGGTAACCTGACGACTGATATACATACTGATATACATAAATACATACTTATTACGGTGGTCCAATCCGATATGGCGAAAAAAATATATTCAAATGTAGGTGACGCCACCCCCTTGATTTGTTACGCCTATCATTCCTATAATATGTGCAAAGTTTCAGCCCCCTGTCTTATATACAAGGGGGTGCTCATAGAATTTGACGTTTCCAGGATTTTAGGTAAAACACGTAATTTGAGGTTTATTAATACAAAAGTATTTTTATTAAATAAGTATACAGAGTATTTAGATGAATACAGAAGAATAGAATTTGGTAACAACAAAGCAGTAAATTAACATATTAGTTGCATTCTTTCAAAACTATGTTTGTTAAGTCCTTGTTGGATGTTTCAGTAGAAACGATTTATTAAATAAAATTCAATTAAATTAATAAAAAAAATTCAAACTCTTTAATAGTTCATTTTAATATACATTTACTAACTGAACACATAAACTGACCTGGAAAAAAAAATACTTGAGCATTTTACACAGATATAACAAAAGCAACCCTCAATTGAGCACTCCTTTCTACTTGAGCTATCGGGCTGAAATTTTGATATGTTATTACTACAATAATGTGTGACAAATTTACGAGGTGGCCATATGAAAAATTAAAAAAAATATATTTTTGGACCACCCTAATACTTATATATATATAATAAACACCCAGACACAGGTCAAACAGACATGTTCATGCACACAAATGTATAATTTAATGTGAATCGAACCTGGGAGCTGCGGCGCAGAAGGTAGGGTTGCTACCAACTGCGCCAACCGGCCAGTCCTGAAGATAGATAAGTACCTGGCACGCTGTCCTTATCCCACGCGCGCGGGTTGTACACAGACACGTCGAGGGTGTCCTCCTCGGTGACCGGCGCGTCCCCCGCACCCACCTCCAGGGGCAGGTACCAGACATCCTCCTCTGTGTACGTGTACAGGATCCTACGCGCACTACTCTCCTTGGATTTCGGTGCTGGGAACAAATCCATTCATTAACAGTATCACCGAGCCTTCACTGTTTTCGTGTTACTGATAGAATTTTCGTTCCGATCACCCCTTAAATTGTAACGTAATTTTTTGTTATTGATGTCAATCGCTTCACTGTGATGTATTTTGCGCCTGCACGTTTTATTGTTCTGAAAAATATTATTGAATTCTGCATAATAAAGGCTTTTAATAGGCATCGTATCAGCGCAAGAATGTGATCGCTTAGGAACCTTGTAACTTTAAAGTGCCTGGCTTGGTTGTTGTACTGAGACAGTATTCAAATCAAATCAAAATAATTTACTTTTGAGAAACCAGAACTCATCATTTTAACACATCAATTACGACAATGGCACAAAAACAAAAAATAACTGTTACAAAAGTTAAGAAAAATTTCAGAATTATTACATTAAGATGTTGTATACAGGGTTATCGGTTAGATGTGTACTAAGCCGAAAGGGAATCACTGTACTCATCGTAAGGACCAACTTTCACTATGGGACCAACTCTGAATTCGAGAAATAAAGATCAGCAGTTCCATACTTACAGCTGTTTTTTTTTTCTTCGATCCAGTGTTGCTCCCATAGTGAAAGTTTTTTTTAAATTAATTTTTCATCCTACACAGATAGGCATTTGACCACAAGTTCGCACAACCCAGGGAAGTCAGCGATACTGTAGCCCTAGATGGAGCATGCATGGAATACACTGGCTCTCAAGGAAGGCTGCCGGAACACACCGTTAGGTGTCTTGGTGACAGATTTTACAACTTGAGGGTGGTAACTAGCCAGGCGAGCGATAGGAAACGCATTACGATGCTATGGTTTCCTCACAATGTTTTTCCTTCACTTGTAGCTTAGTTGTTCTTCAGGATGAATATAACGACCGCCTTTCGGCTTAGTACACCTCTAGCCGATAGCCCTTTATGTGTTCAGTTTAAAACTATGAAGTGTATGCAAGTGTATCAAATACTAACATGATATCATCCAATTGAGTATGTAGACGGTCTCGGGGTCCCGGGAGCGCAGGAACCTGTCCAGCAGCACGTCGAGCAGCAGCTCGGAGCAGTGCGCGCCGCCCAGCGCCGCGCACACCGCCTGCAGCCGAGCGACGCACGCGCCCGACTGCAGGTGTTCTAGAACACTCCACGGGGAGTTCAGCGGCGGCGGGAGAGATACATCTGTTACAAACATTTGCAGCCTTATTAATAAACGCGTCTTAACTTCAATCGTCATTTGTCTTGATTTGCCGCGTGACGTTCTCCATTGGATAGAACAAGACAAAAGGTGCTCTAAGTTATTACTAAGGCGCGTTTATTAATAAGGCAGTTTTTGTTAAAAAACCAAGATAAGACAAGCTCTTTATTAAAAAACCAACTGATATCAACAAACAATACAAAAAAAACATGCTAGTTTTCTAATGGCGTGCTTATCGCTAAAGCGATCTCTTCCAGGCAACCATCCACGTACAAGATATCACAAAACTAGAGCGGCCCCAGCGAGGTAAACATAATATCCTATACATATAAAAGAAAGTCGTGTTAGTTACGCTACTTATAACTCAAGAACGGCTGAACGGATTTAGCTGAAAATTAGTGGGGAGGTAGCTTAGGACCAGGTGACGGACATAGGATACTTTTAATGTTCCCGTGGGATAATTAAGTTACGTAGCTAGTTATATGATAAAAATAACTAGATAGATAAAAGCAGTTTACGAGATATAATACAATAATATAATACAATTTATAAAAGTATGGATATTAATGAAATTACTGATAAAATAAAAACAGGCAAGTTGTCACCTATTCTAAGTAAAAGTTTGACATAGTCCGCATCGAACGTCGCCGCGTCGCTCGCTCGGACACTGTGCTTTTGTTTGTGAAGATTGGTTAGGTTAGGCTCTAATTACGGCCACGTGAACTCGAGTAAAGAGCTGTGGCCTGATCATTATAACAATAATTAAAAGATGCCTGTAGTGATATATGATTTAAATATTATGTATTTCGATGATCCTGATTTGTATCGTATGTTATATGTATTTGTTTATCTGTGTATCCATTTGTTTGTATAATTTGTTCATTTATCAAATATGTATGTTCAATGTAATATTTTAAGGCCTCTCTAATTTTATATTATTAATTTACGTGCATGGTTGCCTGGAATAGATCGCTTTAAGCGATAAGACCGCCATTAAGAAACCTAGTATATATTTGTAAGTTTTTATTTGTTATAATTTTTTTATTATTAAGCTGCTTTTTAATTAAGATTTATGTTATTTTACGAAGAATGACTCGACGATCAACAACGGCGGACTGACGCTCGACTCGCGCCACTCGCGGCCACGTACACACACGCTTGAGCCAAGCTCGACGGCTCGCTACGAGTAGGTGCGAAGAAAATTACTTCTATATAATTCCATCCGGCTGTATGCTAGCCTTCGAGCTGTCAGTTTTGCGGTCAATATTTACTCGATTTGGAGAAAAACTTTCGAGTAATACAGAATGTGAGTAAGGAGCTTTAAGTATTCACTTTCAATAAAGCCAATAAGCGTATAGACCTGGTGGTCAAGTCTGTTATTTGAATTGTCTCAGAATTACAATTGGATTGTGCCAAAATGGCCGACATAGAATAGATCAGAGTTAGTATTAAAAAATATATGTTTTGTTTAATACTAACATGGATGTACGGTCCGCACACCCGGGATAAGGGATACTTCCAAAGTAGTCTAATATCAGTAAAACTCTGAGATACATTTTAACTGATATATTGTAATAAAACTTATGGTATTGATGATATGATAATGAGACGCGAGGTATGATCGATTACCGAACGCGAACTGAATTCGCTGCTAG
This sequence comes from Ligdia adustata, assembly GCA_947049295.1. Taxonomy (NCBI): domain Eukaryota; kingdom Metazoa; phylum Arthropoda; class Insecta; order Lepidoptera; family Geometridae; genus Ligdia; species Ligdia adustata. The sequence goes on from OX346221.1 coordinate 2,601,282, forward strand.
CGTAAAATGCTTAGATGACAATAATTAAGTAGGACAGTGTACGTGCTCGTACATTCTCCCGGGCCAGAAATTGAGGATGACGGGATGCTGTCAACGTTGATAAGTGAATGACGTGAGTTACAAATTATTATAACAACATTTTTATCTTAAAATTAGGTGATTGTCCTCGATTGATACGATAATGATTAGAGGTGATAGTTCAAAAGTTTATAACGTGCGATCAAATTTTTTGTTAACGAAAAATACGGGTGAACTAGCTTTGTTTGAGAAACGCGCACTACACGAATTGTCTTTAACCTCGCTACGAACACAGCACTGATTCACTGCACACTCACTGACACATTTAACTGAAGTAGGAGGCTCGAAGTTCATTTCTCTAAGTTCAATGTCTAGTCCCGCTGCACGTGCCGGCGGAGTCGGCGCCGGCGCCGCCGCGGGCGCTCCCGGCGACGCTGCTCGCGCCCGCCGGCGGCGCCACACCAGGATCGCGCTCCCGACGACGGCCGCAAACAACACCAAATATATGACGACATAATGATGAACGTCATGAAATGATACGTGCTCTGTCAGCACTCCAGCTGATGAGCTTTCTTTCAATTGCTGTATCTGTCTGTCGATTTTTTCAAAATACTGTAGATGTTCTGAATATACTGATTGATTTTCGACTGTAGAAGTAGGTACTGAAAGGTTGATGAGGTTATTAATTGGAGGGATTGCGATTTTGATAATATCCGCTTCCTTTTGTAAAGTGTTTGATTGGGTTTTGTGAGCGTAAATTGTGAACGACTTTGTTTTGATAATGCACTCTTCGCTTATTTTAATAATTCCATTCTTATGTAATTGCTCGGAGGTAATCTGATGCTCACATATGATACGTGCGGTGCAATGACCGCAACATGCATACAAAAATGTATTTTCATTATTCAGCGCAGTCCAAGAATCTATACAGGGCGATGTCCTAGTTTGACATTGATTTAAAGACTGAATTTGGACACACAAATTCTCTTCTGATCTCATCTGATGAATTGGCTGTTTTAAAGGACATAAATGAGAGTCCTGATCGAACTCGATACAGTTTTGTACGTCTCTTTCAGTGAGGGGTACATAAGAGTCCTTTTGCATGTTTACTGCTACGTAATCGGATATTGGTACTAATCTAGTCATTTTATTTTCAGCTTGCTGTGGGATTGGTATAAGTTTATAAAGTTCAAAGCTATCTCTGCTCACTAAGGGAATTTTTATCTCAAATATAATGAACTTATTTGAAGCTCTTGCTTTCGCGGAGAGCAGGTGGTACATCTTCGAAACATCTGACTGAAGGTTAGTCAGGGGCAATGTCATGTCTCTTGATATTGATCCAGTGATAATGTTCATCTCGTCTCGTAATTGCTCAGGAGTAAGGAGATGAAAGTTGAATTTACCAGCGTAGACATTTGTTAAGGAGTTGATAATAGTTTCTTGAATGTTTCTTAAGCTCGCTAGTAAACCTTGTGCAATAACTGATGATAAAGTGAAATCACAGGACTTTGATGCTAGTTGTAGATTATCAATCTGTTGGTTCAGCGATTTTTCTACAGTGTTCAGATGCTGGTTGAAAAGCTTGCTTTGTTTATTTACAGACGTTTCCACTCTCTTGATAAGATTGAACTCTCCCTCGACTACTGAAGTATGGTTTTTCCATAGTGACGCTAAATGTTTTTCATTCTGTCGGATTTTCTCGATGTCTTGTTCGTACTTTTCTGCGAATTCCTGATCGAGTACGCCGAAGAGTTTGTTTGCTATGAACCCGACACCGTTGATAAGGCCGCGCGGTAGTCGCGTGCGCGGCGGGCTCCGCGTGAACTGCTTACCGAGCAAAATACTGTTGTAATGTTCGAGTTCATTGAGGCCGTGATGTAATTGGAGAAGAATGATATCACATTGCGAGATCTTGTTATTAGTTTGATCGTTGCATATGCCGTCTAAATAATTTATGTAATTTTCAAGTAGTTTTGTGCTTTGCCAATATGGAGTCATGTCGTAATAAATAACCAACTTCCATTCATCTCGCTCTAGGTGAATATTAGTGTTACGGTCGAAGTAAAATCCTTGGCTAATACTGAGATTGGATATTTGATAATTGCTATATACGGGTGTTGCCAACATAAAAAGGAACATGAATATCATGAAGGCAAAGTTATACAGACTTGGCCCAGTTTTCTTCAAACGTTTTATCGCCGCGGCGAATCCAGTGAAGTCGACACCTGTATGTTGAAAGAGTCTGCTGGGCGAGGTTCGAGCAGCAGGCAAGTCACCCATTATCTGTTGATGTTTGACAGGATCATGGCGTCTGCACTTGACGCATCTACGAAGTTATTTCTTCACAGCTTTAATCCCTCCTACGAGCCAATATTTCTTTCTTAGAAATGCTAATGTAAGTCTAGCCCCACCATGATAGGAAGCTTTATGAGCTTGATCGATTAGAAGCTCTGCTAAACGACTAGCGCTTGATAATCGGATGTTTCGTGTCGGGAGGTAAGCTTGTATTTCTTAGCCGTCCTCCTACTCGCAGGATTCTCTTTTCATCGAGAAATGGATTCACCTGTGATATTTTGCTCTTGAGGTGCACCTGACTGTTCTCAATGACACTTTTTATTTCATTTGAAAATTCAAACTGCTGAGTTTGTCTGATAATTATATTTTCTGCATTGTTTAGCTCTGAAATTGACAAGTAAGCTAGCTTGTTGTCGGATTTTTTGATAAATCTATACATCCATGATACAATTCGAACAACTTTGATAATGGTGCTGTGATTCAAAAGTAGTTGATATATTATATTACTATCCAAATCTTGTTGAGTGGTGACGTTGACTTGTCGAACTTTCTTAACTTCCTGATCGATGATAAATTCTGGTTGTTCGCAATGTCCATTGAAGTCTGGTAGCCAGGATGGTCCCTGCCACCACAAGCTATGCTTAGCCAATTGTGAGGCTGTTAATCCGCGGCTGGCACAGTCCGCCGGGTTATCCTCGGATTTAACGTAACGCCAACATGTTGCTGACATTACTCTGGTGATATCTCCCACTCTGTTTGCGACGAAGGTCTTACATCGTGCTGCATCTCCGCTGAGCCATCCTAAGACGATCTTCGAATCGGACCACCCATACGTTTTTATGTCGTAGGTACTCAAGCACTGTTGTACTTTGAGCATCAACTTTGATAGAAGATGAGCAGCGCTTAACTCCAACCGAGGAAGAGTTATGTTTTTTCCACAAGGCACGATCCGTGTTTTGGCGACCAATAATGTTGTAATAGGTTGTTTACCTCTTTTGATTCTACAATAAATAACGCAAGCGTAGGCTTTTATCGATGCGTCACAAAAGCCGTGCAACTCTATGACGTCACGTTCAGCTGTTGATAGCCACCTTGGTACTTGCAGCTTATTTATGTTTTTAATGTCATTTTTGACGGTGATCCATTCTGATAAAATGTGTTCCGGTAGTGGGTCATTCCATTCGATTGCGGCTAACCATACCTTTTGGAAAATGATTTTTAATTTAGTTGATATAGGTGCCAACCAACCGAGCGGATCAAATAATTTTGATATGTCTGATAAAAGTGTGCGCTTTGTTTCCTGCTCGGTGGTGGGGTTAATCTTTGATTTAAACATAAAAATGTCCTGCTGGTGATCCCAGCTAAGTCCCAAGGTTCTGGATGTTTCCAACTGCTTGAAATCGAAGCTTTCTTGCTTACAATCTTTCTTGATGTTGTCTGATAATTCCGGGACGTTTGATTTCCATTTTCTTAGGTTGAAACCGGCTGATTTCAGTAAACTGATAAGATCTTCACGCAATTGTTTTGCGGTTGATAATTGATGAGTCCCGTGAACTAGGTCATCCATGTAAAATGAACTCTCAAGAACATCGGCTGCATTTTGATAATTTGACCTCTCGTCTGATGCTAATTGCCGAAGGGTCATCATTGCCAAGAATGGAGAGGATTTCGCCCCATATGTGACAGTGGTCAGCGCCCATTCCTTGATAATTTGATTTTCTGATTCTCGCCAGATGATTTTTTGAAGGTTTTGATCGAGAGGATTTATATAAACAAATCGGAACATCTTTTCAATATCTGCAGTGTACGCGAATTGATATTGTCGCCATTTGATGATAAGAGACTGCAGGTCCTGCTGAAGATTTGGTCCACGTTTCATCACGTCATTCAAGCTGTAGCCTGACGATGTTTTTGCTGATCCGTTGAAAACGACTCTAAACTTTGTGGTGGATGATTCCGTCCGTTCTATCCCGTGATGAGTGAGATAAAATTTGGGTTTGCTATTATTTGTAGCGGGAATCATGTGGCCCATTGATTGATATTCTTTCATAAACGATTTATAGCTTTCCTCCATTTGGTGATTCTTTGTAAACTTTCGCTCCAATGATTTAAACTGCGCTACTGCTCTGTTTCTTGATAAACCTAAATTATTTTCAAAATCAGCTTTTAGAGGCAATCGAACTTCATACCGGCCATCTTCTCTTCGAGTTGTAGAGTTTTTGTAGTATTGGATACACTCTTGATCTTCTGTTGATAGATCCGACTCTTCTGCAATGTCCTCGACTTCCCAGAATCTTTGGATCTCGTCTAGGTTGTTGATAACGACGTTGCATTGCAGTGTTCGCGCGCATCCACTAAATATCCACCCTAAGCGCGTGTTTTGCGCAATAGGGGAGTTATTTTGCTCACCTCTACAAATTCCTTGTAATAAAATCATAGAATAAATATCGGCCCCGAAAAGAATATCGACGGGACGGCTGACGTTGAATTTAGGATCTGCTAAAGTGATATTTTCAAGGTATGACCATTTTGGTTCCTTGAACGAGTAACTTGGAAGGTTCTTAACGAGATTTTTCATGATAAGGACATCCGTTGCAAACTCAAAATTACGATTAGTTGATAAACATTTGATATTGATAGATCCTTTGCAGCTTGATTGCTTAGCGCCTATTCCAGATATAACTCCTTGACATCTTTGGCGTGGCAATCCTAGTAGCTGTGCTGCATTTTCGGTGATAAGAGAGGTTTGTGAACCCTGATCTAGAAGTGCGCGCATGTCTATGTAAGACCCAGTTGATGTTTCAACCCTAATCACAGCTGTTGCTAAGAGTATTTCAGGTATTTCGGTTTGCAGTGACACGTGCGAGCTTCGAACCGCGGCTCGTTGCCCTGATTTGGATGTGCTGACGTTCGCATTGCTTGAACTCGACATCGCGGCCTCGTTGTCATGGTGTGAAAACGCCTCGTGTAAAAGAGTGTTGTGTGCTTGATTGCACTCGCGGCAGCGTTTTTCTGAAATACACTCATTGCCATAGTGACAATAAAGACAGTTTTCGCATAATTTTAGCTTCTCTGTTGTTCGTCGTTTTATAATCGGGGTCATCCCTTTAAATGTATTACAATTGAAAATTCCGTGATTATTTGTTTTGCAAATGGCACATGTGAAGTATTTTGTTGAGTAGACGTTTTTGTCGTTGCTTGTTTGCGCAATGCTACGTCCGGTCGATGATTGCTTCATGTTGTAATTATTGTTGAAAATTTTTGTATTTTTAGAATTTTGATTTGATTTTTGCTCAGGTTTTCTTCGAGAAGTTTCCAATGTCGTAAAAGTCTTCTCGAGAAATGATAAAAACTCCTCTAACTTTGGTACCTCCTTGGGCTCCTTTACTGATAAAAGATAATCACTGAGGGTCTCTGAATCGAGTTTTTGGCACATGAGATGAATGATAAGGGGGTCCCATGAGTCTACTTTTACTCCTAGGTTCTTGATAGCGTTGAGACTTTCGCGAGTAACGTCGTGCAGTTTCTTGATGTGATTAAGTGATGCATGCTGGATTGTTGGGATGTTGAGCATTAAATCGAAATGCGAACTCAAAATCAGGCGTTTGTTGTTATACCTATGATTAAGTAGATCCCAACTGATAGAATAATTATCCGATGAAATGGTCAAATGCTGGATCAATCTTTCTGCTTCGCCCTTCACCTTCGATTTCAAAAACTGCATCTTTTGAGCGCTGGACAAAGTCGGGTTGGCATGAATGGATTCCGTAAAAAGATCTTTGAAACTGGGCCATTGATTATAGTTGCCAGAAAACGAAGGTATTTCCATTTTAGGCGTCGATTTCTCCCTGTGTGAAACCGACCACATCTTCTTATTGATAGCTTTTATTATTTCATTGCACCTTTTCTCTGCTCCGAAGAAATGCGATTCATACTCCTCACTTCTATGACCTGATTCACTATCCAGCTCCCAGTGAAGGATATCGATTGTATTCCAACGAGACTGAATGTTACGCAATAAATGCTCGAATTCCCATCTTTCTGATATGGAATCCAAATTGATGTTAGAAATTGTATGCTCAAAAGCCTTGAAGTTGTTACTTTGTTTTCGAAGCATTTCATCGGTCTTGCTGTTGCTACCCCGAGCTTGAGACGAGACATCTTGCCCTGGAGTACCCGGAACCGACAGGAAAGTCGCGGGTTTGATAATAGGAGTTGAAGGCTTAAAAATGTCATCCTTCGGTTTCGTATAGTTCTCGATCGCTGCTCTGATATGGCTATATCTTTCTCCGATTCTGTCAAATTGATTAGTTGTAAAATACGAATTAGACTTAGTACCAAATCCACACAGCTTGATATGATTAGACTGATATTCGCTCCAATAACCATCTAGGGTGTCTAATCTTCTCTTGATATAATCCGATGTTTTCCTATCCGAACCGTCTTTCTTAAAATTCGAATAGAGTTGTTCAAATCCAGTTGATATCTGCTCTTGAACAGATAGTAAGTCTTCCATGCTCGACATCCCGATGGATTATGATAAAAGAAGCAAAATGGAAAGATCTTACTTGATATCTGATGATAGGTACGTGATGAGCGACTGCGCGAGCTGATCCGCACTCGTTCAATGGTAACTGTTGTTACCCTGCTGCTGATTGAGTGGTCGCAAGCCGGCTTGGCTTCCGTCTCCTTGTTGGTAGCTGTTGCTGCCCGTTGATATGATAGGGTGAGCTGTTGCCCACAATGATAATGTCCACTTGTCAGTAGTTGTCCTCACTTATGTCACAGAGCCACGTAAGTATGTCCACGCGTCACTGAGTCACTCGCGAGGATAATATATCAGATATTAAAATTTAAAAAAATGGATGTTCGGTCCGCACACCCGGGATAAGGGATACTTCCAAAGTAGTCTAATATCAGTAAAACTCTGAGATACATTTTAACTGATATATTGTAATAAAACTTATGGTATTGATGATATGATAATGAGACGCGAGGTATGATCGATTACCGAACGCGAACTGAATTCGCTGCTAGCGTAAAATGCTTAGATGACAATAATTAAGTAGGACAGTGTACGTGCTCGTACAAGTGGCCTATTATATGTCAAAACGGCCATTTTGGCACAATCCCATTATAATTCTGAGACAATTCAAATAACAGACTTGACCACCTGGACTTATTCTGCCCGAGCATTGCTTCGGCTAGGCGGCTGTTGAGCGGAGAATTTTTCTGATAAATTTACTGTTGGTACATATTTGTTCTTCTCATATGTATTTGTTAAATTCTGTCTGTCTGTATGTGTTACTCTGTTGTATGTGTAATAACTTCACTCTATTTAGATATCGTTTTGTAGTCTACGTGTTCATAACTCTTGAGCTATGTATTATATTGCTATGCGTAATGTCCTTTAATTGGCTGTATGTATCTAATACTTTTTTCTATTGTGATTGTAACGCTGTTGGATGTCCTAAGAAATAAATAAACATTGTCACACCTTTCTGTTACACGTTATATAGACACATATATAAATACATACATGCATTCGAAAAACATAACCAACCTTCTATCGCAGTCGTGTAAAAATAGGTCGCGCTGCACCCAATGACTCATTCATTCGGTATAGTATAAATGAAATGAATTTATTTCACGTTAATAGGCTAATATTACAGTTATTATTTTAAATATATATGTTCTGCTTATTGACAGTTAATCGCCGTGTGAAATCACATTTGTTATCATTATATACATAAGGATTAAATTACTATGATTATGTTACTTAATATGTAATAAGTTAAAATCTTTAAGTCCGTGTAAAATTGTAAAAGTGTTTCATACAGCAAAAAGAGTTCTCCAACAACCATGTTTCTAAACTTTCTACGAAATTTGTTTGTTCTGTGTTAGTAGTCAAAAGGAGTTTATATGCAGTGATACACATGGAAAAACTATTTTTGTTAACAATGTTAGTCTGTGAACGCTATTAAAGAATGACTAGTGTATAGGTACGTACCGGTGTGCGTGTGTATCTGCCTTGGCAGGCGCGTGTCGTGAGCGGCGGCGTGTGCCAGCGCCGAGCACAGTCGCTGCATGTGCGAGCACACCGCGAGCGCGCCGGACAGCCGCTGCGTGTCGCCCTGGCACAGCACGCACACGTACCCGTGGAGGAGATTCAGCACTGACAGCTTCCGGCTGTCATCTGTACACAGATAAAACTGAAATATAAATTCTTGTTTGTCCCCCTGTAAATATCGCACGGGTACAAACAAGAAAATAAGTTCCGGTCTGTCCGCTCATGACTGAAAAGGTGACAGAAAGGAATTTTGATTCTTGTTTATCGCCATGCGGGGACAGATTGAGGCGACAGACATAAATAATTCAATAATTATGTGTAACATGGTTAAGGTGGTGAGAGATCGTGCACAGGAGAGAGATAGAGCAAGACTGATAGAATAAGGTTGTAAGTGACTGGTGGCTGAGGCTAAGGAAGAGGAGTGTTGCTCGGCTGGCGACAAGATGAGGCAACGACATAAGAAGTGTCGCGGATCCAGACTGGACACGATTGTCACTGGAATGAAGAAGATGGCATCATTCATTCAATTTAACTTATACTTAATCGATATTATATGGGCGATAACAGATACAGATTCGGACAAGGCAGGGTACTGCTCCCACGAGTGTGTGTGTATGTATGTGTGTGTGAGAGAGAGAGAGAGAGACACTGCACACTCACCTATATTATTCAACACCCTCGGCAGACTAGTGAGCAGCGATATAAAGTTATCGCACAGACTGTCCACTGTGTTGGCGGGCGCGTGCTCGAAGTATCCACTCACAGCTGTGGAGCAGTACTTCCACACCTCGGGGTACTCGTCCCACGACAGAGATATCAGTACATCCAGGCACATGCCGAGCGATTGACACATTGTACTGGAACCGACATTATCATTATTGACACCTCGGTAATGTAGACAATATTATGAATCACCGGCAAACGTACTTATACCGATGACCTTGTAGCAGTATTGATGTTTAAGTTTCTTGGATATGGGTTTCGTCGAGACGCGGAAAATTAGTTATTCGTCAGTTACAAGTGCTTTTAGGTCAAGATTTTTGTCGGACATTATTTAAATAATAATAATAATAATATGGGACAACATCTACACAAAGGTCTTCAAGTCCCAAACTAGGCAAAGCCTGTACTATGGTAACCTGATGACTGATATACATACTTATATACATAAATACATATTTATATATATAATAAACGCCCAGACACAGGTCAAACAGACATGCTCATGCACACAAATGTTTGAACTGTCCGGGGATCGAACCCGGGACCAGCGGCGCAGAAGGCAGTGTTGCTACCAACTGCGCCAGCCGGCCGGTGGCTAGTTGTTCTGACAGCTGTGAGCTGTCAGTCAGTCAGCTCACAGTTGTCAGCGGAGTCTAAACAGCTGAACCGTGTACTAACCCCTAAGAGGGTCATGTGAAGGTTTAAAAACTTTTTTATACAATTTTACGCCTCGGACGACAGGGACTAGTCTATCTCTCCCATCTAAATATATAGAAAAAATAAGTCCTGACTGACTGACAGTCTAGGTCACTATCAACGCAGAGCCTAAACCGCTGAACAGTGGCATGTTATCTGGATGGTGTATTTATTATAGTATGAACTGTAAGAAAGTAAAAAAAAATAGTAGTAAGTATGTAGTGTGAGAAAGTATTTTTTGAAATTCATCCCTTAAGAGGTCAAATAAGGGTTCAAAGTTTAAAACTCTTTTATATTGAACCTTATGTCGCGGCTGACAGGGTTCTCGTAGTTTACAAATAAATCAATGTGTCTACAAAACTTACGTGTTACACTCCGTCAAGATCCTATAGCAGAATATAGCGAGTTCTTTCCTCACTTTATAATGTTCGTGAACACTGAGAGACATCAGGCTCTTTGTGATGAGGGTCAGTTTGTCGCCGGCCATCGCGTACCATTCTTCGCTTCTCTTCGCCATGTCTTTGGGACTTTTTTCAGCTGGAACAAATGCTTTATTCAGTCAGAGGAGAGATATATTTCGAAGACTGCGATGTAAAAGATTAATTTAAGGCGCAGAATCGGACGCACGCGTCATCTCGGTCGCGCTATCTCAGTTTTATTAATATATAAAATTAATGAATTATTTTTTGAAAAAATCGTCTTCGGAAATCTTACCAAAAGGGGGTCATCATACTCTTTCCATTGAACGACTTTTACTATGAGACCATCTCTGAATTTAAGAAAAAAAAATGTTTCAAAATTTTGTTGACGACCGATAAAGCTTTTGTTTGTAACAGCTGATTTTTTTCTCGAAATAAGGGGTTGTTTCCAAAATGGAATTTGTTCTTTAGAATGAGTAAAGTAACCCCCTTTTGGCTTAGTACACCCCTAACCGATAACCCTGTACATATTTTGTAATAAGTTAATCTACAACAATTTTAGACTGCTTTGCTTGCTTATTAAGTGTCTTTGTGCAAATGCAACATGCTGCTAATTTTTATATTGTTTGCAAACATACCACAGCCATACCAGTGAATGCGATTGGCATCTTGTCGTTCGGAATGGCGTTCCAAGGGAGAGTCATATGTTCAGCAGCGGACATATTTTCGCTAATGATGATGATCCCATAGCATATATCTTAAGCCTGATAATTGTCATTATGGCTCCATTTTAGGGTCAGAAAAAAAGAGTCAATATTATAGATTACATTGCAGTCTTCACATATTAATATAGATACATCGAAAGCGTAATACGTACATAAAATTAATTGATTGATTTCTTACTAATTATTTAATACAAATATTTTGAATTGCATGCAAAATGTCTTCGTGAGAATAGTGCCATCACCCTCGCACATATGGCAAGAGTGACCCGTAAGAGCGACACAACGACCCTGATTCTGTCACGCCAAACTTAAAAAACTAACCTAATTTGACAGTTCTAAAATAGTCTTCTCTCTTTTTGTTTCCAAGAGTGAGAAAAAGGAAGGATATAATTTTAGGGACTTTTAGTTTAGTTAGTGTGACGGGCCGAGTCAGGGTCAACGTCTATCGTAAGTTGGCTAGTGTTAGATGACGTAAGCCAGTAGTGCAAATCGTAAAAATCCAGATTTTTTTAATACGAAATTCACTCAATGAAATTATAAAAGTTATTACAAGGCCAGATAATTAACGCTAACGGGACAACATATATGTTTATTGATTTTAATAAAGTCTAACTTTAAAAATATTTTGTATGGATTAACTACTTATGAAAACATGTTTCTGTCAATAATATGAACATTTCCTCAAATAGTCTTTACGTTTCCTCGAAAACTTGTTGGTGACTATGAGACTACGTCGACTTAAAAAAAATTTAGAAGACAATATAAACAGTTGAAGTTTCCCGCGTTCGCCCAAACATGGGGCGTCTTGCAAAACTAGCGATAACAAACCTATGTGGTCTAGCTATCTCCGTACCAAATTATATCAAAATTGTTTCAGCAGTTTTAACGTGACAGAGCAGCAAACATATATCCATACATTCTTACAAACTTTCGCGTTTGTAATATTAGTAGGAGTAGAATAATTTATTCTAGTTTCTTCTTTTTTTTGCTAAGCACATTTATGCATCAAGTGAGAAACGGTAGATTTCGTGTTCGTGGGTAATCTCCATATAAACCCTGGTAAAGTCTCCACCGCTTTATCTGAGTGCATGACGTGACTTGACCTCGGCCACGACCACTAATTATTTGTCTCGACTGGACTTTACAACTTGATTATCTTATTTAACTTACAAATGCAAAGAACTTGAGAACTGGCACAATACCTATGTTTATTTATTCATTAATTATTACTAAATAAACAAAAAAAAAACTAGCAGTACATAATTAATTGAATAATGAATTTAAACAACATTGAAATGTTCTAAAATAACTAATTACCCTTGTTGCTTACTTCTGTGTCACATTTAGCCTTTTTCTCTTTGAGCATGGCAACAAAATCTTCTGTGCTTATAGTTTTCTTGACCAGATACTTGTCATGCATCGGAATGCAAAGTATTCGATGTATTGCCTCTATCGCTGCCTGAAACATAAAACACTTACTATCAATCAGGCACAAGGCAAACTTTGTCAGAGAATATAGGTACAATGTGTAACAAAGGTATGGCAATACTCAAGAACGTTAGTCTACCCATCAGTAAGTGAACCATTTCAGAACAAACATTTACACAAAATTAGGTTCTCCATACTAAAATTGGTCACGTGATCGGCCAAGTATGGACTCCTGATCGGAAAATCTAAGTAGTGAAACGTCAAACAAAGCGAAACGTCTTATGAGCTATCTGCCTAGTTAACTAATCGCCCATCGACGCAAAACGTCTAACTATCAACAGGTCTATATAACGAAACGTTTATTTAGGATATGCTTGATGAAAATCGGTCTAAGGTCATAGAAAATAGTGAACAGAGTATTTTTTAATTTATAATTTCACTTGTTTAACTTTATAATAACAGAAATAGAATATAAAATAGGGCTATCCGGCTAGAGTTGGCTGTTACAGAAGTAAAAATAAGTAAAAATAAATGAAACCGAGTCTGCTTGCTCTTATTGTTTTACTTGTTTCATGGCTAACTCTAACTGATCGCCCAGAATGATGTCAGATAAGCCAGATATCTGGTGGTCAAGTCTGTTATTTGAATTGTCTCATAATTAGAATTGGATTGTGCCAAACAAAATGTCCGTTTCGACATAGAATAGATCAGAGTTAGTATTAAAAATTATGTTTTGTTTAATACTAACTGTGGCCTATTCTATGTCAAAACCGCCATTTTTGCACAATCCAATTGTAATTCTGAGACAATTCAAATAACAGACTTGACCACCTGCACGTGTTACCCGGCCGGATGTAGGTTCGAATAATGGCCACCGTGTTATTTTCGTTTCTTCCCTTATAAAATTTATAAAAATTGCGTCGAATGAATTCTCCTGATGCAAAACGATGATACGACCAAAGATTGAGCATGCTTGTTTAGAACTGGCTGATCAAAACAGCTGCATTATAGTTAGCTACAGTATGCTCAATGCGAGTAGATATTGGCCATATCCAGCCATTCTATAAAACCTAAGTATACCGTTTCCACACTCACACGACACGGCGGCGTTTCCTTCTCACACTTGATGATATGGTGTGAAGGTATACTTACAGTATCCTTCTGATTTTTCTTACCAACATTTCTTACTAAAGACTCCAGGGGCTCTATTTCTAAAACGTTCTAATGACGTCACTTACGTTACGACCGATAAGCAAAAAGCCGCATTTTTTAACTCATACCCTTCGCTACCAATACAAATGATCTGAATAACTCGTATTTGAATTCCCAGATAGAAAGCTTGACAGATGGTTTCCGACCGTAGAAAAATAAAAATATTCTTAATTTGCGTCCCTTTCGACGCTCTTAGTTTTAAATCAACGACAAATGTCAAAATGTTGTAATTGATAGTGGATCACGTCATAATATTTCTGCGTGAAATAAAGTACTTAAAATATTTCTGTAAATCATTCAAAAAAGGGGTTACCACTTTGGTTACACCTTATTTGAACGATTCAAAAATGCGGATATACAGTATTCAAAATGAAATTCACCGGTAAATACTTTCGCATGCGAATATAGAATTCATACGAGCGATCACAAAAATAGGGCCCCTGATCATTTCATCTAATATGACTAGTGCTTTCAATTCAAACATTGGAGTACAAATAGGTTATCCAGATATGCACCTACTTAAACTCTCTAGATTGCCTATATCCGTGATTAATATAGTACATTAGTATCACCATCGAAAAACCTGATGTAGTGTTGTGAATATAGGAACAACTTACAGTCACCACAACGTGTGTAGGGTTGTCGGTACAGACGCAGACGTCCTGCAATGCTGCCAGCACTCCGGGCAGTATGCTGGACAGCAAGTTATCAACGGCCAGCAGTTCTAACTCTGCGTCCGGCATGCGATACTCTACTGTTATCTGAGGGTGCGTCATTGTGTGTGCTGTTACGCACTGGATAGCTTCCAACCTGTTCAGTGGTAATATATACAGCATTTTAAAACCTATTCAATGTTTTTCATTTATAAACATACTTGAAAATAAAAACCGATTTTTAAGTAAATAGAAACATATCATGACTTACATATTGAACATAAGACTAGTGGTTTAATAAAAGTGATTTACTATTTAAATTCCGCAAGCGCCGATACATTTTGTCGGTTATCTTGATTTAAAACCCAAACTACTGGCCTGATTTTATTTAAAACTAATATGGGACAGCAAGGAAAGTATTAAAACAAAAAATTGGTCCAGCCTTCTCTGAGTAATCAACAAAAATACAGGTGAATTGAGTAGCTTCTGCATTTTCGGAAAATCAGTAAAAAAAATATTTTAGAACTTCAACTGTAAAACCGAAACTTAGAATTTATTTTTATGTGCGTTGAGAAGTACAGTTAGTCCTTCCTTTTTACTGAAGTCGGTTAAGAATACCTGGCAAGTTTTCTGTACCTCAAAACTCGAAGCCTCTCGAGCTTGGCTATATGCACCGAGACGAACACAGCCTGTGCCAGCATCGGGACCTGGTTCTTCAGCAGTTTGATACGAAAATCATGTGGGATATTCAGCATCAACAACGTGAGGCACCTCACTGTGCCATACTTTACTTCTTCAGATGCATCTGAAACTGATATACAAGCATCTAAGAAACTAAAGGGAGATATAGTGAAGCAAGTGTTACAGAAATATGACTAGTAACAATTGCTCACGGTAATAAATGAAGCATTCAGTTAGTGTTTGCCTGCATATCATATACAAATATCGAACTTTTTAATATAATTTGTATTGTATAAAACCATCAAAAAGTCTTCAAAATAATTAATTTCCTTACTAAAACTTTGTGAATATGCAAGATTAATCGGAGCCTTTAATGCGACACAAAACTTCATACTCGGCACATTGTATTAGCATCTCTCTAGGTATGATCTCAATGAATGTTAGGTCTTGCTAGATTAATTTGTGATTTTGCTCGTTCCCAATTGTTTAATTCTCATTTCTATGATAAAAACAAATCATCAGTTTTAGACGCAGCGGCTGCTGGCTAAGATATTAAGTTTGAGTTAGTAAGAATTTCATCATGGAAAGAATATCACAGGCTTATGAGATCTTCACAGCTACAAAATAATTAACCTGTAAGTCAACATATTTTAAAAATATGATATAAATTGAATGATAAAAGTTACAGTTGCATACATATTTTGCAATTTACTTTAAATTATTATACTTTGCAATTTTGAATCAAAACATAGTATATTGTTTCTTAATCAGAAAGCACGAAATTCGGCAAGAAGTCATATGTTAAAAAGAATCTGTAAACTGTAGTTTAATATCATAAACCAGATATCGCTATATTGTAACTATTTAAGTAAATTTATACACATTACTGTAATAATCATAATAAGAAACCATTTAATCTGAAATCTTTTTATTCAGGTTCCTATAAAATAACTCTGATTTCAGAGTGCCTTTTGGCATAGACCTCCTCCAACTCTTTCCACTGTAGTCTATCCAGGGCTACGCTTCTCCAGTTGGGTCCAACAGCTAACTTCAGGTCATTACTGTAACAAAGGAATTATCAGTAGGAAATGGTATAAAAATACTTACTCATCCCTGGTTTAGTGGAGTCAAAGATCATGCTAAGTAGTCCAGTCTCTAGCTTCATGTACATTTCAAAACTGTTTACAGTTATCTTCTCAAGTACTGTCCTTACTGCATCTAGTAGCTTTAGATGTACTTCTACTCTCCTCCTGCAAAGAGATTTCCATTATATCAGTACTTTTACAATTTATTTGGTCAAATATGTAGTTTGGGTAAATAAGTGGGCATTAGTGGTTAGCTACTATCTATCTATGTATGTATAAAAGACTAAAACTAACCTAACTGACTAAAATTCACTATAAACAACACAGAGCCTAAACCACTGAAACCAGAAACTTAAAATTATAAGGTTCTATAATGAATAGGAGTTATTGGAAATTGAATCCATACTATATAAATGAAGTTTCAAAATTTTATATTTTTTTAAATTGCACTAGTAAGATCAGTTTCTACAAACTATTGAACATTTCAGAAGGAATAAGAATTCTTTTAAGATACTTAATTTTACCGGAAATAACTACTGTGAGGAACCTGTTAATAGAGTCACAGGACTCAAAAGACCAAAAAGCTTGCAGAGGCACCACATGTATCTGCAAGCTCTTTGGTTGCAATACATAATGTACAAATATAACACAATCATTTGAAGAATAAGTGGAGATATGTGTTCAAACCACAAAATATTGCATTGAAAATGTAAATTCCAGCTTCCAGCTGTTTTACTTGTATGTCATATTTAATGTGAGTTACTTATGTTACTATTACTTATTATTTAAGACTTATCAATGTAGCTGGTGGTGATCAAACAGGTATATAAGATTGATATTAGTAGACCCACCGTATTTCATTGCATTTGATGCGTGATATGAGGGGGTACATCAAATACTGCTGTAACTCCTGCACTATTTCTTGTCTTAGCTCCGCTACTCTTGCAGCGTACGCAGAGAGGCTTTCTACAGACGGGCAAGCCATCAAAACGTCGCACAAAGGCTTTATTTTAGAAAAAGTCTCTTTTATGTCTGCACTCATTTTGAGCTTTGTTCGCACCATTTTTACAACACTAAAATTAACCGACCGCACAGATATATGTACAGTAACGAATAATACATCAGATTAGTTTTCTTAATAGCAAAATTTCATGCTTAACATCAATAAATTTGCCAAAACACAGTTTCCAACATGATTTTATTTTCACAAAATTTCAATAATTCTTTAATTTGATGTGACTTTACCATTACACTGACAGCGTCAACTGTAGTCTCTTTTTTTTATTTGCTTTGTAAGATTAGTACACTTAGCAAGCGTTGGGCGTTGTACATACATAATTTAACAATAAGTTTCTTTTCTATATATTTTATTATTATGGAGTACAAACATTTGAAAGCACAAATTCTGGAAATAATTATTTTTATTTGCGACGATGACTGAGTGGTTAGTGAGGTAGATTGTCGTGCGAGGGGTGCGAGGTTCAATGCGACCGACGTAGGACTCAAAAAGAACGCGAGCTACTGGTGAAGAAAAACATCGTGAGGAAACCATAATAGCATTCGTTTTCTAACGCCATAAAAATATAATTCCACGAATTTAAGGGCAATTTAGTGCTGCAATATTTTTAATCAATTCAGGCCCTGTATTGTTTCCTAATTTATCTCAGAATGATACATAGCGTAACCGCACATAATATAGTTATTTATATTATATTGGGAAATTCTCCCAAAAAGTTGGATAAAACCAGTGAAATGCTTCTTATGAATACTTCCGAATTTCATAACACCCACTACGTAACTTATTTATTACTATTGACTTATCGGGCTCACAGATGGGTTGATCCCACAGCGTCTGACAAGATGGAGATTTGGGAAAATCAGTATTAGGGCAAGCAAGCCTCAAGTTGTTCGTCTTAATTCTGCAGATTAGACAGTTGGCCAAGCAAAATCAGGCCACTACGCACGGAACATCAATATCTCGCTCTATTTTTTTCACTAGTAAAACATAATTATAGCGCTTCTTTTCTCAAGCTATGACGTACCTTATTGCAATTCTAGTAGGATTTCTTCTGAGTGTCATACAAAGATGAAACAAGACAACACTATCCAGGCTAAGTACCTATATTGCATCCTCAGTATCATTGATATAGAAAATCCAACTTCTCTCAGAACAATAACTGGTAAAATAAAAAGTTTCTTTAACAAGTCCAACGCTCCTTGACTACGTATACCTTAGCTTTCATAGCAGCAATGGTCAGCAAGGCTTACTCCTACTCTTTTACTAGATGGCGCTTTCTTTTTTAGGCTGTGTTACTTTTCGAGCCAACATTATCTGCAGCACGGGATGGGGGATGTTTTGATAGGGACAAGCTCCATTCGTGGAGCTGATATAAATTTTTAAAATGATTTACCTTACTGCCTTGTTGTTGGTGTTACTTATGTGTTATTTTATAATATAAGTTATTCTATCCAGTCTCCAAATTTTTCCAGTTTCCGATAAATCCCAAATTTATTACTTATCATGATTTAATTATCTTTTTCTTTAATTGAATGGTAACTTCGATTATGCAGTTCTACAACTAGTTACTTGCTTCATATTTCGTAGATATTGAATAAGTAACCTATTATTTTCATATAACAAATAATAGGTGGCTGATTGATCTTGTAATACATATTTAAGTAAGCAAGTGGTTAGAAACTACTTTAAATACCCCGACTCTAATAAGGCGCTGTATCTTAAGATGAAAAACCGCAGGGTCCAGACCAGTATAGCTCATGACTGATTGATGTATATAGATGAATTCAATGACAGCTCGCAAATCAAAATCGGTCTACAAGCTGTAGATGATCATAAAAAGTTACGCATATAATACAAACATACTCTCGATAAAACATTACCCTCCTTTTGGGCAGTCGCATAAAACGGGATGTAAACAACAAAAATACAAAACTTATTTCATTCACCATTTAATAAGCATTATGTAAAAACACTGCTTAAAACCCGCGCGTGTAAAACGGCGCAAATGGTGCAATCCATTTACACGCTACACGCACGTCATCTATGCAACGAGGTAGGCACATAAAACCTAGTACATATACGTATTCCTAGGCTTTTATAGACACCGGGGTTATAGTTAGCAAGCCTTTGCTTTTACCCTTTGTGCGGGCGTTCCACCCTCAGTCTACGGTATGTTATAGGCGCAACGCAAACCACAGATGTCTGCGTCACACATGCATTTACCACATGTGCTCGTTGCCAGCCACCAAGTACTAAGTACCTATGTACCTTCTTCATGCGATTGTTAACCAGACGGAACTTAATTTTTAAGGCTTCTATTTTGTAGAACACGGTGACAGGAAATTGTTATTGAGGACTTCGTTGAGCTCGTTAGGTCAGTTTACTTCTAACCTGGAAAATGTAGCTGTGTGGGATAAGTTGGAAGAGGGCAAAATAAAATGATATATAGGTATTTGTAATGATAAAGCAACGAAGAATGAAAGCGAAAACATCATCGAGTAATTGGACTGGTTATAATAATAATTACAAATTAGTTAACCAACAGCAAAGCAAATATTTTTTGCATTTGATTTTTGCACTCAATCCAATGCCAATTCAAAGTTGTATAAAGCGACACGAATGCAGGCTATATCTCGGATCGGAGATTACACATTCAAATCTCAATACATAGAATCATTGTCATGTTCTAGTCACGAACGTGAAGAAAAGTGATTCTAATAAGAAATTAAAGGACACATTTTGTTTGCAAGCCTTAAAAAGGAGTGTGTGACGTAAGTTGTTTTAGTGCTGATTAGTATTGAAGTCTGGTTTCTGGTTTATTAAGAAGGTACCTATTACTTGTAAATAGGTAACTTTAAAGTTTTTTCTTCACCAACATAAAATGGAATTCGAAAGACAGATTATCATAAATATAACACACTGAATATTACTTATAACGCGAGATTGCAAACGAAATAATATGGTAGATAGGTAAGTATTAATAAAGCTCAGTAAGTATTTAATAAAATTGCTTGACGTAAATTACCTAATAAAGAAATAACGTTATAATCTGTACCTAGATATAACACAACGTTTTAAAGTCAATGTCTAGATATTACACTTGCCACTTGTGACACTAGATGTATGATTTTTCCTGTATATTTGATGGTTGTGTGTCTGCAATAAAGAGTGAATTCATTCATTCATTCATTCAAATTAAATTTTATAGGCATATAACTTCTTGACTCATGATTGCAAAATAACAGGAAAATATAGGTACTACACCTTTATGACTTACTTAATACAAGTATCTAACGAAATAAAGATAGTTCAAGTAAAATGCGAAACTTTTATAGCAAGTACTCGCAGGTACATATAAAACTAAAATTGTTATAATATACAACATAAACAAAAAAATCATAATCATAAACAGAGTTCTTGAAAGATTATTACTACTGTCCTAGTAGTAATAATAGTAATTTCGAGAACTCTGTTCATCAAACATCTGCTTTTTTCTAGCGAATTTTCATAAGTCCTAGAACAAAAGTAACAAAAGGATGTGACAATACTTAACTGTGTTAGTCTACCCATCAAAGTAAACGCATTCTAGAATAACATGTAAATTAAAAAAAAGCGTTTTCCGTACAACTTCGGCGATAATGTGACGAATATAGTGTGGAGAGCCTAATTCTTATTTTTTGTCTGAGTAATTTCGTTCTAGTATGGGTTCACTGCGATGGGTAGACTTACATCCTTAAGGATCGTCACACCTTTTTGTTACACATTGTATTATAGATATTACCTATTGCAAATAGCTATACCTACTTTATTCTCTATCTCATTATATTCAATAGTTCTATATCTGAGTCAGCATGTCCACTACTAACCTATCGATACAAAATTGTCTAAATATACCTAACCGTAAATAACGAGACCCTTGTTGTTACGAGTTTCTACATAAGCTTTTATAATTTTATATAGGGAACTGTCGTATTCGAGTTCAGTCATGCGTTTTTTCAACGTTGTGCCCGTACTAACTGTAACCTATTCTACGCCCGTTCTCACAGTCCTAGACAAGGGAGGGGGACCTAGGCGGTCCATTGCAACACAAATGAAGTCTAGCCTGCGCTAGGGTTTCTATTTTACCGATATGAATCTTTTGATTTACGATGAATGGGTTTATTGTAGTTACTATGTGCTAGAACGTTGGTATAAAATAAGAAAAGTTGTTTCTGCGTGGAATTAGTAAATGAAAATCTATTTTAAACCCTTATGTCTAAAACTAATTATAAAAGTAGGAATATACTTAATGTAGTGGAGTGTCACTACTTATCTCATAAAGTCTCTCCTTACTAGTGAGTAAAAATCTCGAAATAAGTATTGTACAAAAAATTTCATAATTTAATCATTTTACTGTCAACAAAACTACTCCACAGAACAGGTGGGAATAAAAGGTTTTAATTTAATTTACCCAACCCTAAAAAAGATCTCTTCAGGTGATTAAGTAATTTTAATATGCAATTCTAAAAATCTATTTCTTTTCTTGCTCTTACTATCTTTTACATAATGTACATTCCTAGTCACCAACTACTATTTGTTTTGGATAAAAGAAATCTATCGTTTGGAAATTACTTGTTTTAATTCTGACGTACTGTCGTCATCAAAAGCTTAATGGTAATTCTACAGTCTAGCTAGAACGGTGTGAAATTCGCACCGGTCTGCTTTCGCGACTCAATAGCTGATCAGAACCGGTCTTCGGCGTCTCCGCTGCACTCCAGCTTCGCAATTATACGAACAACTCATACGGCTTTACTTCAATTATTAGTAATGGTTTCGTAAAGTATAAAGTATAAAGAATGATCAAAGAGCGTACCAATTAAACATGTAGCTCCTCAGATTTACCTACTAAGATTATTTCCTTTAAATTATCATGAAGATAAACTGAGTCTATGAAAAAAGACGCTGAATTTTTCTTTGTTTTTTTATAAAGATTTACCGATACTTTACAAGAAATGTAAAAACTGATCCTACAACAAAGCTAGATACGACTTGCGTCAACAAGGCTGGATGCGGAATGCAGATATTCAAAACTATTTCATTCAGAGAACAGCTGATCAATCACTGACCATATTCGATCCTTTGGTTACAATGACGTAGCACTTATGTAGAACTTACGCATTAGGACATTTTACTAGTAACAAAACTAATCAAATGAAAGTCTGACAACCCCTATAATGGCAACATGCATATCTATCAGCTGGGCATACACCGTGAGAACAAAACGAATCGCTAAGGTAAAGACAAGACAGTGGTGAGTGATAGCCGAGAGGAATCAAACGAATGCGCGAGAGCATCGAGACGAGGCGCGGACGCCAGCCGGCCGCAACGCGAGGGGGCGCTCAGACCGGATCTCAGACCCTAAAATAAAAACATCTATCGAAATAATAATACGCACTGGTTACCCGGGACAAGTACGCGAAACGAATGGCGTTGACCCCCAGAACATTCCCATGCTGCGGCCCAACTGGATTCTCTTATAGGGTGGTACTATGTTTAAAGGAACTGAATAGGCCTTTGAAACGTGTGTTTGGGCTTATTAGCTTTTATTTCAAAGGCTAGTTGCATGAGAGCCCGGCGGACTGTGGTTACGACACGATCCACCTCGAAGATTGATTAGCCGCTTTCTAACATATAGCAAAGACATTGCCCATTTATCTATTCAACGAACAACGAAGTCACAACTAATGGTGTCTGGCTATAAACCTATCTATTAGGTTATGATTTATAAATACTGAAAGATTACTTTTAATTGATAATGTTACCGGTATATATTTTATAAGACAAGATTAATACGTTTTGCGGAAACAGCTGGACAAAATGATTGATTAGCGAAAGAGGAAGTCGTATGTCAATTTATATTACATGAATCAACGGACAAGAATCATTTGACTAATGCGATTTGTGTAATTTATAAATAGGATCTAGTAAAACTCTATTCCTCTCTCCAATTGAGAAAACCAATAGGAATAGGAATTTACAATCTCATAGTAATTTAAATATTTTTTATGAAGGTATACAATAGTTGCGCATTATTAATCTTACTAGGTATTTCTTTTTGATCCATTCATTCTTCTCCGAAGAATTCACAATGTGATCATACGCCATTGAAGACATGGGAACCCATTTTCAATTTATTATCCTTGTCTAGGAGAATGGGAATTCAGGTTTCAGTGTCTGCAGCTATGCGAAAAATAGAATAGATTCTGGTCTCATGTATCAATGCAATCTATGAACGAGAAAACGGGAAATAGTACAAATAGAAGAGGTTAACAGTCACACCTTTCACCCTTAGTTCTTGCTCGTGGATAGGTTCAATCTGAAACTCGCACCCGTCTTGACCCGTCTTTTGAATTGAATAATTTAACCGTGCCGTCTTTTTTCCCATTCTGTCTTTTGTTAAGGGCAGTGGGCAGCCAGACAAACCCGTTGCCATTACACAAAGAAAATATATTTAATGGATGTCCAGACAATGGGGAGAAATTGTGATAGGTGAGAGTAATCTTTCACAGCCACCGGACAATGCTTGTCTTTTTTATTTTCTTGTGACCAACCCTAATGTACGGGGTTATAAAGGGTCACTATTCCACAATTAGATACAAAAATAAAAGTTTTAAATTGGTTTCACGTCGGTGATCCATAAACGTCGCTTTTTTTTTATTTCAACTAAAGTGAGACTAGTTTGAACAGGCCAGCTTGTGTGCTTTTGTACGTTTTGTTTAAACTTTAAACGCGTTTAAAACAAAAGTATGTGCAGTAAGTGACAAGAGTGCGCCGAAGCAAAGGGAAAGAAAGGCGGAGCTCCCCAAGGTCGGCAAACAACAAGCACACCTACATCGCAGGTTTCTTTAGTATAATAGGTTTACAACAGAATACGTGACTTATATATTTATGATTTATGTTCGTTCCATACAAACATTTTCTTAAAAACATATTTTACATTTTCAAAATCTTGCGCTTTATTAGCTTTCTATGCAGTAAACCCATCGCGTTTCACTGGTATGAAGTTTTAAAGTTTGGCTGAAATTCCCCTTCACCATAAAATCAAGTGGTAATAAATTTTAATGTACACACAAGCAACTCAGAGGTGGATTTCTGGGATCAAACCAGCAAAAGCTTTAAAGATACTAACTAATTTTACATGAGTAATAGGCATACGCCCATACCTCTCTTATCTCTTATTTACTAGTGTCTTTGCACTTATACTTTTATATCTTTGCACAGAGTCCGTCTGATAATGCTAAGACCACGGGCTAAGACACAGATGAGAGTTTTGTCTTTGTTGACCAATATAGGAAACGAGCCGCTTTTGGGAGGTTCACGACAGAATTAAGCTTTTAATAACACTGAACCTGTTCAGACTGAAGGCCAGTGACAATATAAATCAAGTGAATAAATAAGCTCACTTCACGTCACGACGATCTTAATTCAATTGGTGTGCATAAATACTTAACGACGAGTATACCTCATAAACTTACCTACTCCTATAGCTATGGTTAGTATATATATATTTATATACATGTAAAATATGTTTTAAGACTTCTTGTTGATATATATATCATCAAGAAGTCTTAAAAATAGTAACGAAAACTGAATATGAATATTTCAGGTAATTTATGAGTTAGAACTTTTCTTGACCCACGATTTTTCACAGCTGGGCGACATGCAAAGCTAACTTGTCTAAATATCTATGAAAAAAAAATGTGGGAAATAAATTGATTATTTTCGGTTATTTCGGTTTATAAACCTATAATATATAAAGCACTTGTAAAATGTATAGGTACCTCAGGAACAACAGGAAAGACAAAAAAATATTTGATTCAAATCTGTTCTTTCGTCCCTGAGAAGTCTGGGAATATACTTAAAAAAAAACAACATAGATGTTACATTGAGAACCTGCTCTTTTTTAAAGTCGGTTAATAAGTCAATCGAGACTTCTGAGTAAATAGAGACAATTTATTTTGTCCATCTGTGACAGTTAACTGTTAAAATGAGCAATATGTACTAACCTATACTAACTTAAAGTAATCCTAGGAAAATAAAATGCCCAAGTCTGTTAATTGTATTTATTCAAAATTATAATTGTGTTATGTAATAATAATAGTTTTTACTTATAGGTTATTTACTTTTGAACGTATTTTTAACAGACTACCAAATCTGTTAATAACGATTATTATGACGCAACGCATTTGTAAATTGTAGGATAGGATAGTTGAGTCCCAGGGATAGTTGAGTGGAGATCTAAGAGCACTGATCTATAATGAGATTCATAAGAGACCAACATTTTTTTCTCATCGATGGCGTAGAGTGTTAAAGCTTCAAAATAAAAGGATGATGCTGATAAATGGATATATAATGATCAAAATTAATTGAAAACTATATAGGATATAGATGGGTAGGATATGAGTCTAAAAAAATTCTCGTCGATGATAACGACCAAAGAATTTATAATAACAATCAATCAAACCCGGATACACATTAGCATTAAGCAGCTTGTATAATGAAAATTGCCGGCAAAACTAGCTTAGCCTTAGCCTTCAGCTTGAGGCAAAAAAAAGAAACAATTCGCAATTTAAATACGAGAGCGACGCGACGACGCGCCTCGAGCCGCGCTTGTCGGCCCGCAAAGGTCGGCAAACTCTGTGACAATGGCTAGGATTCTAACACGATAAAATTACGCCGATAAACTACCGAACAGACGTATCCACGTTTATCTTTCGCCGACATTCGCTGATTTTAGCTGATATAATTATAACTAACCTAACACACTAAAGCTATGCCATCTAATTAGGCTCATTTAACTATCTGGGAATTCTTGGATATTTATATTGCAATACTAAGGATTTTTGCTGTTGTGATTTAGTCATATTTAGCCGAAGCGTAAGGGCGTACTATTGTATCGGACTGTGTACACAAATGTGAACTTCTATATTGGTTGAGGTCATGAAATAAAGCCCGAACTGAAACTAAAAGAACCTATATTTCAGACACATTTTATAAGAACTAGCGATAATTCAGAAGGGCCTAGCACCCCAGGTTGGTAACACAAAATACAAAAAAACTAAATTGGTTGGCGCAACTCAAAACGAGTCAGTCGCCCCTGAATTCGCAAAAATATAAACAAATGGCAATGACCTCGGCACACATGATAGACAAGATCCTAAAATAGGTATAAACATACTAACCCACGTTAGACCCACTAAGGTGAGGTCAATATAGGGCGATACTATTAAAAGCGGGATTGTTGAATAACAATTTTATTAAAACGTCTATTATGAAATAGAACTAGATTCACGGGCTGGCGTGACGTCACACCTTCGTCGTATGGGCTGGGCCCCAACTTGACGTGACGTCAGCTAGGACTGTGACCCACAAATCTACAGACATAATAAAGTTTTGATTCAGCTACGTACGGTGCGAAACGCAGTGGGTCAATGACCTGCTGACTTAAGTTATCTACGCATGTAGGTATGTACATATTTTGAAATGTAGAACTAAACAACAGTTGGCAAACCTACCTTATCACTTATTTATGTATCAGTAGGTACGCGATGAGGGTTTGCGATGTGTTTATTGCTTATAAATTTACCTATACCTACGTACCTACAGTCATTTGCAATATGGATTTAGTAGTATCGTACCTACGTAGGTTCAGCCATTACTTAGGTATGTAGGTAGGTTTTAACACAGTCAATCTACGTGAAATGCTTCCAAGAATACCTACCTACCAACCACTCTCGAACCGAGTGTTTAAATGTAGGTCCTTATTTTACTTTAGCCCTATTCTTGTAAGTTGAAATGTATTTCTAAGTAGGTATCGTAGGCACGAAGTGAAATCGTCTGTCGTGAACAAACGCGAAAACATTTAATTTTATTGTGATTGTATCAATCAATATGCCTTTAGTATTAATTCACAAAGCAACACTTTATTAGTTTGAACGCTATTCTTAATTATTACACTTAAACGTTATTGCAGAGCTAACAAAATTCTAAAGTAATAACAACATTGCACCAATGAATGTGCTATGAATGAAAATAAAATAAGTAAGCAGACTGTATAGGTAGATCGACTTGCCAATAAAATCGTAGAGGTACTCATAACGGCATGCGCAGCCGCCGTCTGATGCAGATGCAGTTCTCTTTCTTTTGGCGTTGTATCGTATCCTTTCGAAATTACATTATTTAATATGGAGAACTAATCAAACTCTTCCGGCCAATATAAAAAACCTGTTTGTTAATGCGAAAGAATATAACAACACAACACTTCTTTAAAAACTCAAAAGAAAAAAAAAAGGTTTTGACAATAAAATAAAAAATAAACCGTCACTCAAAATTTCGAATGTCAAATCTAAAATAGTGTTGGGCAGGAGATTTATCTGATAGAGAGAAAGAAAATTATAATTTATTCTGTTATATACATATAACTTAGATATAATATAGTGATTAATTATCAGTACTTGTGAATCCATGTCATGTTTTCTGACAAAAACTGATCCAAACTCACAGCTTTTGCAATAGATCGGTAAGTTAATAGTAGGTATACAGTCTGTAACATTTGATAGATGCATAGATACAGTACATAGATTACATAACTACTTAGGTAATAAAACTTTCATAATGCGTTATTTCATACAAGGGATTTTCTTTGTCCAATAATTTTAAAGATTAATCTTTTGTTATTACCATTCATACGTGGTATGAATTAAATTAATCGCGAGAACGAAATCTTTTTCTCAAGACTAGCCAACGCCGGAAATTCAGTGAGAGTTCGTTTTACTGCAGCACTTATAACGCTATTGATATCAAGAAAATGTGAGAAAGGAAGTGTGTCTGTCGTGCTGTTACAAGACACACTACACCATTCTCTTTGTACGGAAAGGAACAATCTGTGATTTGACGTTAAGCAATTTTCGACGCGAAAGTTACTTCCATTAAGATTCATATTACCAGTAAAGTCTACAAATACTGCATTTCGTTCTTGGTTCAAAACGAGACACCGCAGTAGCCGCCCTACCTACCTACCCACATAATGCGGCGGATACAGATCCG
Organism: Ligdia adustata; assembly: GCA_947049295.1. Taxonomy (NCBI): domain Eukaryota; kingdom Metazoa; phylum Arthropoda; class Insecta; order Lepidoptera; family Geometridae; genus Ligdia; species Ligdia adustata. The sequence goes on from OX346221.1 coordinate 2,629,390, forward strand.
AGTCTCTTGCTTGCCTGCACATACATACGAAGTACGAAGGCCAGTTTTAAATACGTGTATGTATCGCGTTTCGAGTTGCAAACACATACGGCTTCAATGATCAGCAGGTGTAAGCGAACTTAAGCAAGGGGTTATTGCGATTAACTCTTTATCCCTTCGTATTCATATTCATCAAAGAGTATTGAACCTCGTTCTAATATTGGGCCCATGACGATTAGACACCGTGTGATCTGTCTGTGTGTGTGTGTTTTGTCCATTTGTAAATATGAAATGGGTTTTTTTTTTGTGACAATTTTCTAGGAATAGCTAACAAAATCTATTATTACATTGGTATCATTTTTATCTCAAATAGCTAGTAAAATTTTCTAATTATGCAAGATTCTAATTAGATGAATCTATTATAGTCTACATGATACAGGTGACAAAAACAACAATAGGTAAATAACTAGGGCAACTTGTCAGTGTGCTCATTGTTAACATTAAAATGAGGTGTTAAAAATAACCAAGTTACTAATTTTAATAACAAAGACAAATTCTGCTAGTGAATCGATTACAAGTAACGAAGGTCAGAGGGTTTGAAAGTGTGTGTACGTATGCAAGTATGCAGGCGAGCTCAGTGCGGCGTCGCTGCTGCACGCTTGCCCTGCACCGGCGGTTGCAACACCCTCCCCCCTTCGTTCTCGGCTTCTCACTCATCGTCGTCTTGCCGCTAGCCTGTCTCACCTCGCGGCCGGCAGCCTTGCGCGACGCGCCGCGCTATTTCACATTCAAAATTATTTGCAATTCGCAACCATTGCAAAAAATCTCTGTGCAATAAAAATATTTTTCTTTTGATTTGGCTGCAACTACAGTTTAATACAGAGAGATTATTGGTATTTTAATTATAAATTGTGTAATTTTGCAAACTTTGAATGCACTCCTCGTTGCATGTCCCGCGCGCGTCGTTATGAGAACCCCGTACTGGCGGTCACGTTGACGTCGCGCGGTGCCGCCATATCTGTCTCGGCCACCAACTAGCAAAATTAATAGGTAATTATTTTCGCGTACCAGTGTTTTAGTTCATTTCCTTCTTTAGTGATTGTGTGCCATAGTGATTCTCTCTCCTGGTGTCTTCTGTGATGATTCTAGCTGGAATCTAGTTGGAAAATTAGGCGCGCGCCGGCCGGTTCTTATCGGGTGCAATGCAGTTGCATTCTCAACTTATTGCACTTTTGCATTTACAAAAGTTTCAAGCGTGGAAAGTTTTTTGTGTTCTAATTTTGTTTAAGGAGGACTAATAGCGTGTGCAAAGTGAATATTCTATAAAAGTGATGTGTAAAAGTTTCTTTAGGCTGTCACAGTTTACTTTCTGTGTTAGTTCGGTCAATGACCGCCGGAATTCACATCCCTTTATATTATAGTGCTGTTGCTATAATAGTAATAAAATCCGATTTTTATATTTTAGGCTGCAAAATTGTGTCACATCCCTAGAAGAATGCAATGACCCGCTAATTCTGATTTTAAAATTCACTAATACCCGGATGGAATGAGGAGTGCACAATCCCATTGTTTCATAATTTCATATGTTTGAACATCATTTGTTTTTTTGTTTTTCGGACGGATAATAAAGTTATAATTTTCTTCCAAAATTACAAAAATTGCAAAATAAAGGTAAATATTAGATGATATTCTGTAAACTTTGAAATGAGCACTTAAGAAAATAATTTAAAAATGTTTTACATTGCTTACACACGTGGCTTCCTTGAATTTGTGATGTATGACATCATCTGCTCACAAGGTGCTGATATTTCAACCAAGTCACTGTAAAAACTTCACTTAGGACTTCTGGTTATATTCTGATACAAAGTACCTATATAAGTGTTAGTGTTTGTGTGTGTGTTAAGAGAGTAATAAATGTGCAGAATGGCGGAGGGCAATGGAGAAATACCCCTTGAAGAGGTACCTGGTAAGGACTCCGACGTTGGCCGAACACCGGATTACCGCAAACTCATCGACTATGGCTTGGATCCAAAGGTAAGTCTCTTAATTTATTTGTATAGTTGCTGAGAGAATATGAGACTGTTTTTTATCTTTATTGACTAACCGTTATTACTATAAGATTAAAAATTAAAAATGTTTGGTCCGACCGCTACTACATCTGAAAGAATGCATCAGATAGACATACTGTAGCGAAAAAAAGTAAATACAACTCTAGATTAAAGGTTTTGAGATTTAGTTTAGGTTTTTGAAATAACTAATTATCTAGTTTAAATGGTATGCTGTAAGTATACAATCTATATTTTTTTTAAAGAACTTAAAAAATTACATGTCCCGAGGACAAAGCCACATTCTACTATATCAGTACATAGTAGAGGCCAGTTACTGTTAACCTTGCTTTTATCAATGTTTTTACCAAAAACTTTTTATTACTAAATATATGTTTTTTTTATTTCACATTGGAATCTGCTTTGATGTTTCTTATTGGAATCTGCTATACTCTATACCTAAAAAAAATGGCGCCATTTTTCAAATTATATTTCTCATTGGATGTCATAAATACTTATGTGCTTAGTTTTATAGTTGTTTTTTTTTTATCCATTACATTGTAGTAATGGTAGTGCCTATGCAGAGTAAAATGCAATAAGTTTTGTTCGTGTCATCATGTAATTTTTAGGTAGGTGCCTCTTTTACAAACTTTATAGTAGCTTTTTTACTTTGCTCGCAATATAGAATGGAATATATAAATGTTTCAAGCTTTGAACTCTCATTTGACTATTTACCAGTTGAAATTTCATAAATCCTTTTTAAGACACCTCTATGCCCTAAAATGAATACACCCTACAAATGTCATGTCTCTAGGTTCAGCCGCTTAGGATATACGTTGATTCCTAGGTATCATATTATATCAGTTGTTGGGCCTAAATTTTTATAAAAATATATTATTGGTTAATTAAATTCTGAAGCAGTATTTAATGTACCCACATTAAATACTGGTATATTTATTACATTTTTTCGATATTTTTTGCAGCAGGAAAATATTAAAATGAGTTTTGAATACCTAAAATAATAAACAATAATATTTTTATCTTTGAAAACTGATAACATTGTTAGTGATGTATAAATATAAAATTTTATGTAAGTTCTATAAAAAAAGGTCAAAACTATTTACATCCTCAGACCCTATCTAGTGAGACAAGAACAAGGAGACATACAATTTTCCAATATTATTAAAAAATTAAATATACTCTTTATATGACCCATTTCATGTTGTACTTAGCTATCCTATAAATTTATATAAATGTCTTATAAATTATCTAAGTACCTTCACATAATCTAGCAATGATGCTATGATTTCTAGGTGCTAGGTGCAAGCGCTAGGTCTTAATCGTAATCTTATCACTAGCCATGGTACCTACCTGTAATATAAGTACATTTAAAGATTCTGATTATTTTATATTTCTGTTACAGTCAGAGCAATAAAATAAATATTTACTAATGTTATGTAAAATCAAGGCAGGTACATGTCAAATATATATATATATATACAACATATATATATACAGGGTTATGGGTTAGGGGTGTACTAAGCCGAAAGAGGGTCACTTTCTCATCCTAAGGAACAACTTTCACTATAGGACCAACCCTGAATTCTAGAAAAAAAATCAAGCTTTTCATACATTTTGTCGACAACCAATTCACTTTTCGTATGGAACAGCTATTTTTTTCTCGCATTCTGAGATTGCCCCATAGTGAAAGTTGTTCCTTAGTGTGAATATATTGACCTCCTCAAGGCTTAGTACACCCCTAAACAATAACCGTGCCTATATATGTGCTTGTCTACATATATGTATATATTTTATTTATATTTTACATGTTTCTGCCTTGATTTTACTTTGTTTTAGTAGGGTTGCGTCTAAATATACATCAGTACATACTCGTCTATTATGTGTGAATAAAAGTTATACAGGGTTTCCTGAAAGCCACTGTCAAGCTGTCAAATCGATAATGCTCAAAATTCAAATGCTCTGGTCAGAGTATATATATTGTTTATTGGCTCTGGGTAGTCTAGTTTGTTCATAGACAAGACGTGAGGGACGACGCCGGTGTTGCCGTTATAACGATTGTCAGCCACATTATATAATATTTAAGTGTTTAAGTAAAATATAGCTAGCTCTGTTTTTTTTTAATCATCAATTTGCAGCGTCACTTACTAGAAAAATACCTGATATGGCTGATTTTTAAGCGATTGTCATTAATTTTTTAGATTAATTTAATCGTGTGAAACGATTAAACTATTATGATGAAAATATTACAGGACCTGCCATAAAAACGTTGTCAATACACATTAAAAGTTGCCAGATTGTTGAAGAATTTATTAATTGTATATGGAAACTTTTGAAACTGATTTATTTAGGCAAGTGCGCCCGTGTATCGTTGGGCATTGCGGAAGGTCATCGATAAGGTTATATGTACTACAGGCGGACAAGGTTTTATTCACGTGTTATAATGATAATGACAGAAAAATGCTGTTGTTGACTTGCGAAGCTCATTGCGGCGTTCCGTCGCGAATGGTCAAAATCTCATAAAGTCTAGTGACTGAAATACCGTCAAAGTCGCGATCGGTCAAAAAAGCGATTGGTCCTTATTGTTAATGGTGTAACCATACAATTTTGTAATCGAAAACGGTCAAACTAGTTAGTTTTGGTTACGCCCGCAGACTTAAGTTTTTTTGGAATGCAGTAAATAGGTACATTACATCGACGTACCGTTTTAGTGACGTCATATTCAGACCGAACATAATGCTTCCTAATTGCATCTTTTTCGTACGTTACAAGTAGTTCTCCAATATTTAATAATCTTCTATTAGCATTTGTCCAAAATCCAAGTAACGGTTCTAGTAAATTTTGTAAAAAAAAAAATGTATGCCTGATTAACGAAAGTCTTTATCACTATTACCAAGGACTATATTAAACAAGACATCTTGAAATCTTTGTTGAAAAAGATAATTAGGTATAGAAAAGAATTTCAGTATAACAATATTCGTATGTATCGAAATTATTTGATATTTGATTTGAGTCAGAGTCAATCAATACAATGTAAATACATTGTATTGATTAATGCTAATATCAGAGAATATGTGATAATATTATCCTATATAGTTTTTCTCGTATTGGTCAGAGCTGTTTAAGGATGACTGATAGATATAATTTTTTTAAACGAATGAATAACTAACCCTGTATACGAATCTACTTGCTCACCAATTTTAACCTTGGACTTAGGTCATAGCAATTTATGCATTTCTTTATCTACCTTTTACTTATGACATCATTTTTGCCTCTGTTTCGTAATGCAGTCTTACTTATTTGTCTAGATTTTCGAATGTTTAATTTCAACTGTCACAAACTTTGTAGGTACAATAAAATTTAATGTACGAATGGTGTGATGCCTATTTCAATGAAAATAATTTGCTCATTTTGACGGCCGCCGTGGCGTAGTGGTTAGCTTACTAGCTTCTAGAGCCGGCTCGGGGCTTTTTTCTCGGTCCGTGGAAATCAGCCTGATTCAGTGTGATTATGCGAGATTTCTTACTTGCTCTATAGCGTTGGGTTATTCCGGCTTAAAGTGAGTTTTGTACGAAATTGACATTGAACTAAAACATTGTCACTAGGTGGCGCTGTTTTGATTCCATACAAAATAGAGTTTAAGCCAACTCGATTGAGTGGATGAGTTCAAAAACTGCAACTTGAATTACGCATACACAGATTTACTATTAATGACTTGTAATATTTTGCAAAAGCAGATACATACTTACGATTGGTAATTTCGTTGAAATCAGAGTTTAAAGATAATTATGTTAATAGTCCATCGCAGATTCTAACATCTTTTGTCCCGGATACTCACTATTTCCCAGCTAAGTAGAATAGAATATGGTTTATTTGTGACAAAAACGAAGCAATTTTTGATACAAAAAGAAAATACAATAGGGAAGCATGTTGTTTATCACAAGCCTATGTAGTCTTTATCCATCGCCGGCAGTAAGAAAAGTGCCTTAACTACATATACCATACCTATACAGAGGTTGATTACACGTAACTTTATTGCAAGTGAAACTAAACATCCAGTAATAGGTATATTATGAGATTTGAAGATTTGTATTAGGCACATGATATATCTTTATTCTAATTACGTAATTGATAAGTCGTAAGTTATTTGTTTTCATCATCAGCCACGTATATTAGCATAGGTACCACAAAGTAAATCGAGAATGCGATTGTGTCACTAGGTATTTAGGTTACTTACTCATAGTTACGCATGACAAGGAGAATTTGTAATGGGGGTTTTTGTTTATGTTGTAGGTATGTGTGCCCTCATGGTTTCACACACGAACCTCTTTAACAACACATTTAAGGAATAATCATCCAAATTATACCTACTTAAGTTCAAAATTACATAAGCTCTGACGCTATACGTTAACTAGGCAGTCAGAACCCACTTCTTATATTTTAATTAGTTGGGCTTAAACTATGTAGCTATGTCACTATCACAGAATCGGACAACGCTGAGTTCAAGTAGTGTGACAATATTCATTAAATATACCTATTTGTTTTATGTTTGCGAATGCACTTTCTCCTGATATCTACCTTGGCTTCTGACTTTATTATCGCATTATTTTGTTTACTTGCAGTGTACAGTTTTTGCATACGTTCATTTTAATCGAATTTAAAAAGAAATCTTCTACACAAGTCGAATTTAAACCTCTGATCTCCTGGAGATGTGTCCTGAGATGATAGTTAAAAATTATGTAACTTTTGCCTACTATTATTAGATGAATTTTAAGATAACGCTGTGCAAGTCAGTGCAACTCTATTAGGGCTAGAGCGGGCCGCACCGCATTACGTAACTTTTTTTTTTTTATTATGCACTATCATATACAACAGGATTGCAATTTTGCAATGCGATGGCTGTAGTCTTGTATAAGCTTTTGATTCCGCTAAAGTGCTGTGTTTCCGTGGGATTTTCAAAAAATTTCCCTTACGCCACAGCTATTTTATAATACTTAACCCAATGTTTTAATATATTTTTGACATAGCAAGTATTGAAGGTATTGATCTCGACGTTGCAATAAGAAACATGAACCTCATGGTCCAACAAGATTCCAATAAGATTTAACTAAGTAAAGTAACTTAGATATAAGACACTTGAATGAAGTAATAAAAAATATACTCAGATAGATAGTCTAATAAGGCTGTTTTAGTTAATATTTTGCATTTGTTTTGCGCAACAAAAAGTCGTACTTAGGTTTCTAGAAAGCACTTGGACACAGAATAATAAGTACGCCGTTTCGGGCATACTAAAAACGAAACTTTCATACTTGCACACTGTTCCAATGATTGTACAAAATGCATTTTATGGCAGCCAAAGCTTTCAAATTTTTACTAAAACTTTATCCAAAAAGCTTGCGCTGTCCAAACGAACGCAAGACGCACCTTCGAATAGGTACTTTCTTACTTTTTCTGATGACTAGTGACGAACGCGAATGGTACTGTCCACAAATGTGATCCTGCATTTCTGAATGGAATCGCGATACAAGAAATACTCGTACTATGCAAGCTATTGCACATAACACTCTGGGGATGGTCTAAATTCGTTTTTGTGATTGTACAAAAATTCGACTGGAAATGAATTAAATTCAATCAGTGAGCTCGATAATTGTGTGCTTTCCCTGGGAAGGTATAAATATCATCAGTGATTTCGATAATTGTGCCATTTTCCTGGGAAGGCTCCTGGCAAGTCAAGAGAGATGCCATCGTCAATATATTGATAGAATATTTCTATTTGCTTTGGTCTACGTTAATTTATCTATAATTTTACTGAACAATCTAATTCTGTTTTCTAATACTCACAAATGCTTATTTGTGTGACTTTCTCATGGCAACAATGATAATTATACGTTGTTTTTTTACTATATTCAGACATGACATTCCCTATGGCTTACCCTTATACCCACAAAATCCTCATTCCGAATAATATACAGTCTCTTAACTATATCCTTATACCACATTGTCTGGTACCAAAAGGCAAAATAACCTCATTCGTCTTAGATTTATCTCTGACGTTTGTCTTTATTTTGCGTCTAGACAACTCTTGGCCTTTACCTGCATTGTAAGAACGATGTAATCTTAACTTAAAATGATTATGTTCCCTATGGTAAAATTAATTTAAGATTATTGTGCTAATAGTCATCGTTACCAATTATCATTTATGTAACAAGAACGCAGCGCGTACGAAAAACAGACGGAAGAAAACAAAGGAATATGCAAAAAATAACATAAAACAGTATCACCGAAGCGGCAATAAAGCCTTGTTTTACTTGTTGTCGTTATGTGCTATATAATAATATAATCTGACCTCGCGCTAGGTCTCCATAGGCGCATAGGGAGCCGCATCGGCCGCCGCACCGCGGCATTTACTTATCGACTTGCATCCATGTAAACAATTTGGATCGGAACCCAACGGAGGCTGCGAATAAAGTGTATTTTTGTCTGGTTTCCAGGTAGCCGCCAAGCTCGACGACATTTATAAGACTGGAAAGCTAGCGCACGCAGAACTGGATGAGCGTGCGCTAGATGCCTTAAAAGAATTTCCATCCGACGGTGCTTTAAGTGTTCTTGGACAATTTTTAGATTCAAATCTTGAACATGTATCTAATAAGAGTGCTTATTTATGTGGCGTAATGAAGACCTATAGGTGAGTACTATGAAGCTGCGTTTTTCTTTATTTGCATAGTAACTCGTTGAAAAAAAATTGGACGATTGCCAAACTCCCGACGGAAAGTGGGTCACAATCTTGAAAAATTGATTCAGCATATTATCGCGATGCGGATGGCCGTTGGCTTTAAATTGCGCGGCCTGTGGTCACGACTCACGAGGGGACGTGAAAGATTGATGACCTCTCATCGCACGTTTGGACAATGATCTTGCAAATTAACACTTGTTCCCATCGCACTGCTAAATGTAACTTTGCCATTGGCTCGTCCTTGATAAATTAAACACGAACAGACCGTTGCAGTGTTTGTTTGTACATCGCAAACAGGGCGATAAGTAACCACGCCTATAGTCAACCTGCATCACAAACAGCAAAATGTTTATAAAATGGGTGATGATTAGCACGTTCCGTCGAATTAAATAACTTTTTGACCTCTGCCGACGAGGGCACGACGAGTAGGTAGCTGTGTACCCACTCGATACCGGCTATTAAAATGCAATAAAAAATGATTGTTGGCGTCTGAAATATCGCGGTCAATAGCTGCTACGTGATTTGCGTATTACTGCACACCACACTTCTCACGTTTATATAGATTTAACAGACAATATCGTTCAATGTACGGCTAACACTAACTCGAACTGACCCCCTCGAAATCTGTGTCAAGATTTCACCCCTTGCAGACTGTCGAGTAGTTAGATCGCCTGACTCTTTATGCTTTCACTTAATTTCCCATGGCGCATTTTGTCGAGAATAAAGAACGTTTTCGCATCGGCAATCCGATAAATCCAGATCAATGGCTTGTGCATAATAGTGTAATGCACTGTGGGGCAAGATGATTTTGCCGGTGTCCTTTGCGTGTTTGCGTCGTCGTCGCAGCGAGATTCGATTACGGGTGGTCATTTACCCTGCGCGGGAGCGGCGAGACGCGGCGGGACGGGCGCAGGACCCGTTTGCTCGCCACTGTAAAAACTTTAGATGCAAATTGGAGTTATTGCAAGGCTGGACGGCCTTATTGTACCAGGTCAAGGTGGTAGTCACCCTGGGTACCGTCCGCGTCTGCCAATTGCCGGGGTAATGATATGTCGGTGCGGTATCGAGGCCGTCGACTTAATCATCAAAAAAAATGGTCGTGTCGTGTAGATTGCGCTATTTTTATCTCGATGCGCCGAGAGCTTAACGATGCAGCATCGGTTTTATTGATTGGAAAATTGCCGTTTGAATTGCCGCGCCCGCGGTAGCCGGGTAATTATTTGGGAACGATTCTTCTAAAACGACTCTTACTATACTGTCCAAAGTTTTATAACCTTTTAATCAAATCACTGTTAAACTTCGTTTATAAACGTCGGCTGGCAAAAATTTGGTCCTATTTATTTTTGGAAATTACAAGTTGTAGTAATAAACCTTCTAAATGCTGCAGCTGCTAAGTCTGTGTGGCTGTGCACGTTGTCTCTTTGTTAATTAATCGCTCGCTTTGGACATAGCCCTTCATAAGTTTACTTGTTTTTCATTTGCGATTCCTTGTAAATTGTTCACTGCTACCTAACACCGCGCCTTCACGCCTAAGCTCTGTCACCTGATACGTATCCAGTGCTAGGCTTCGCTCTCACAACCCGAGTATGTCTATCAAGGTGACGGAACGCAACGCATACTAAACTTGCTTGGGATAGGGCACGGTATTTTCAATCTAAATTAATCTTTAAGCTTTTCTATGAAGTAAATGTTCATTGAATAAATAATATGTTTACAAATTGAATCACTCTTCAACATACAGTGCAAAGTATTCCATAAGTACAGCTAAGTTGCGGCCCCGAACTGGTCCTTTATTTTGGCCGCTAGTAGATTATATGTATAGATAGATTTTATTCATGTAGTTATCATTCGAAACCCGAAATCTCTCCTAATATAAGGATATAGATATAGGATATAAGATATGATAGAATATTTTGGAAAATATTCTATCCTTTATCCTAGCCCTTAATATAATGTCCAAGCATGTTGTAGGTATTTTATTACATTTAGAAGGAAGTTCATTAGCCGATTGGTTCATATAGTTGGATCGAGTTTTGCGTCTGCAGTCTTTGTTATACTCTTTTAATCCTCGACCCGAGCAACCCTCTTTGGCAGCGGTCCAATCCTTGACATGCGCCTCTAAAACCATTCGTGCTGGTGAAGATTTTGGAAATCGACACATGCGAGCCTAGTCATTTTCTAAAGAAAGATATCTGTCTGGCTGCTTTCAATGATCATCACTGAGCATTATGATAGCTAGGAAATATTGGTAGATAACAAATTTAACCTCTATAGGTCAAGCATTAGGTGTATATCCCCTCGGAAAGTGAAAGTCAAAATAAAAGACCCACGGCTGATTCGCTTTATGACGTTTATATGTATTTATATATATAAAATTACCCTTGAATATGGATGTAATTTAATTTAAACTGCTTAAGCTCTCAACGTAGGACTTTTTCCAGCGATAATAATTTTTTTTAGTTCGTCAGGTCATGTATTTTTGTTCAAAGCGAAATTTTTTAGCCAACTTGTCTTACCTTTGTCTTGTAAGCTATCCCATTAAGTCTAGCTTGTTTTAGTATTGAGTTTCAGTCAGTCAGTCAGAGAAGCAAGCCTTATTACCTGTATGTTTTGGTACCCATCTCGTGAAGTGTGTCGTAATATTGAGCGTTTTGTACGGTATGTTTTCAGACAGAAAAGCCGGGCGGGCGTGCAGGGCTCTCCCGCCCTGGCGGTCGCTGTCCCGGTCAAGGGTCCGGACGAGGACAAGATCAAACTGATACTGGCCCGGACTGGATACACGTTAGATGTTACCACAGGTCAGTTATTTCCTATTTACCTACCATTACTTATTATACATAATATGCAGTGACAATTCAAATTAAGCGCAATCACCATCATCCATATCATACGTCGCCAACACTGTCCAAAATATTCGTAATTGTAGGATCTAAAAATGAAAAACAAGAATTGGTAAGTTATTTTTGATGAGGTATGAAACAGTTTTTGAGATGCCGAAATATTCAGTGAATTTATATCTTCTAAAATAGCTTCAAAATGCGAACGGAAGAGGTGATACAGAAAAATATGTCCTTTTAACAGCTTGAATTTGCTATTGTATGAACATTTGAATATATTGTATTTTATGCTAACCACGAGCAAAGCTGCAAACAGTGCAACAAGCATATTATCTCTATCAGCCATCATCATTCTTATTTATTTAGTGGTTTGCCCTTTGTCAGACTCTTTAGGCCTTTACATTGGTCTTCAGACATGGTCCACCATAATCATTATTATCCGCCGAGAAACAACCTTAGGCCGTATTATATCAGTTTGCCATTACATGATTTCATCATCTTTAACAGCTTACTCTCGGTCATTATAGGACGTAAGCCTCTCCAAAGGCACGTCACTCGGCTTACTTCTCGACTTCACTGTAAAGTAATGTACGTGTGTGCATTCCAGGTCAACGCAAGTACGGCGGGCCGCCGCCGGGCTGGGAGGGCGGCACGCCCGGCTCCGGCTGCGAAGTGTTCTGCGGGAAAATACCCAAGGATATGTATGAGGTAAATACTCACTACCGCTAAGGGCATCTATCAGACATAATGTGTTTAAATTTTATACGTTCGTGGGTTCCGCGTTTGAGTTGTGCATTCGTTGTGTTGATTAAGTTACATAGCGGCGTGCTTTGTAAGCAACAGAAAACTTAATGTTAACTTGAAAGCGTGACCACTTTCTGCTTGTCAGACAACTAAGGTCCACTCATTTCGTAAACGGATCTTTACTGCCAACATTTTTACTGTCTACATTAGAGTAGGTAGAACTTCAAGCCATTCTGATAAATGTATCTGTTGCTGAAACCAGCGTTCGTCATTTTATGGAATTATTTACTGTAACGCTCGGTGTAAGTGACGATCCTTTTTCGATAACTTATCCTTGAACCAGTATTTTGGTAGCTGTTCATAATGAAATGACGATGTATTTAGTCTTTTACAATTTATGGCGAAGGTGGCCTGCACTTGTAGCATTATAAGTAAGGTTTTTTTTCTTGAATATCATGTTATTTGTGTTTACAATAATGAATTATTCACACTAAGGTTTTAAACACACATGTAAAAATAAGAATTCATTACTGCATCTTTCCGTGTAACATTTTCAGCCGTCGCCAGATCAATTTGACGCTACTGCGGTCGTTGGATATCATTTATTTATTGCATTTAACTGAGGTACAGATAACTAGTTAGGTGCATTTAGGACGAAGAACGTGAACATTACCATACCTTATATACTAACAATTATCTAGTTCTTACTTGTTACTAAGCTAGGTGAATAATATCTGCGTACAAAAAAAAAAAGACTTTCACTGTGTCTTTAACGACAAATTGTTATTTTCTGTTAGTACTTCCTACTGTTGTGGTAGTAATACTTTTTGTCAGTACTGCCCCAATGAAAGTTGTTGCCATCTGTCCACAAAGAGTAATTCACAATGTTGCTCTGTTCCAGGACGAGCTAATCCCCCTATTCGAGCGTTGCGGCACAATTTGGGACCTGCGGCTCATGATGGACCCCATGACGGGCGCCAACCGCGGCTATGCGTTCGTCACTTTTACGACGCGAGACGCGACGCAACGCGCCGTGCAAGAGGTGGGTGATTTCAGGCCATGCGATAAAGCATTGTCATCCTCAAGAACCGTGCTACAAATGCAGGGAATAACACGACTCATCATTATTGTTTGTTTCACTTTGATTTTAAACTTAGAAGTAAATGACACTTGTGTGTTTATAAATTCATTTTGCTAGCTTTGTTCAAATTGTAACGCGATGTTGAAGCGTGTTATTACCTATAGGACCATCATACTGTGTTGGCTTTTATGGTGGTTGATGAGGTGAATTCATAAGTTGGAGATGATTTAAAAAATATTGCTACCCTCAGATTGCAAATATGTTTCAAATATTCTAATGGCATTTACATGCCACTATTTTAAAGTTGGTTTCCATTAAGAATTGAGCTGATTGAGATGTTTCATCATTTTTAGCGTAAGTAAATTTTGAGGCGGTTAAGACCGTTTTATGATCGTTGTGTATTTATAGAAATGTAATTAATGTGCACTAGTTTGTTGCGTTACTCACGATAAACGCAATTGAACCTTCTTAAGTAGTAAATGCATTTAGATATTTATTTACTCTTAAACAGGACATGATATGCGTGTACAAGAAGGTTCTAATTATAGAAATGTCAATTAGGCTAAGCTTGTCAGCGGCCGTTTGTTATTACTAACTCTATCTACTGCTATGTTCGTGAGAACTGGTGCATTTAAATATTCAGTTATATAACATTTTGGAAGTGTCATAGATACGTATCTAATTACTTTTTTATGAGGGTAGTGTGATCAATTAGTTAAATTGGTGACCGACTCATAGTCACAACAGATCGTCACACCAGTATGACAATCTGTTTTTTTTTGTCTCGTTTGTCACATGAAAGTCCTGTGTGTCACACACTAGTTTGCAGCCTGGTGTAACTTACGAGTCATATCTTGATAAATCCGTGTTTAAAATTTTAAGCAAATATGTACTCGTAAAATTAAATTTTAGTGTCTTATAAAAATATCACCTCATCAAAAACCGTCTGCTATATATATATCTACATTATTATTTATGTACTATATACATACTCGTCCATATATACTTGTCCATCGATGTTGTTTATACATCGCGTCTTCATTGCTTCGCTTCGAGCGACGGAGACGCGATTATTGGGTGTCGTGTCGAGAAAGTGGTAATGAGATCGAAATACAAATACTTCAGTTTCAAAAATACAAATAAATCATTTAAAAAACAAAATGCACTAAACATTCAGAAAAATATATTACAAATACACCGATTTTTTATTGGTAAGGACCCAATCAATTTTTCCGGGTGCAGCTAGTTAGAAGATGACACAAGCATTACTTAAAAAAAAGTGAAAAACCAACTTAATCCGGTAAGCGTCTGTACTGAATTTTCACATGTACAAAATACAAATCGCATACACAAAAAATGCGATGGAACTAAAGCTCCTCTTTTATTAGATCTACCTACGTTAACTACAAACAGTAAACTTACTGCAATTGATAGTCATAGTAGAGAACGGCCATTCTTCTTTGTGCATATGTCAAGTTGGTCTCATAAAAAATAATACGCTCTCGGGTTTTAAAAATTGTTTCAATCCAAGACACGGTGTAAGCGTATTTTTTAGGTCAATACTAAGGTGACATTGAACTACTCGCCACCGTCGACGGAAATCGGAGCGAGTGTTATTTTTATCAACAGTGCAAAAATGTAGCACTCCACACTCAGAGGTCTTTACTCAAACACCGCTGATGGCGCGATTTTATACAAATACAGCAAATATTATACAGCAAATATTTAACTTTTTTAAATATTCTAGTATACTGCTGACACAAAAGATAAAGAACACACGAATAGAGTTTCTTTGCCTTAAATACTCCAATAAGAAAAGTGCCGTTGGATAAATTCTTAGATATATTATTTTGTATAAATTATTTTTATTAGCCCTACGCTAGATTGTAATAATATCATCGAAAGCCCTTTACGGATTTTCCTTTGTAAAATAGGCAAAATAGTATTGCTAAGCAATGCAGAGGTAGTAGATTCTTGTGAGCCCTGCTCTAGGAAAGCTCTGTTGCAGGTTGTACGGCGGAATCTATACCTTCTATTTATTTGCCAACGGTACGGCAATTTAATGGCAATTATATTGTAAAATATAAAATTAACGATAGTTGCTTTACACTAGGATTTCTCTTGTGTCAGAATTGCACTGAACATACGCTAGCTGATCCAAAACACAGACGTTGACTTTTATTTAATTTTTAGAATACTATAGTTACTAGTTAGTTATTACATCACATCTCAACTGAAGCTATACTTTTTGTAACCTTCTATATTACAGTTTCGTGCACGAGTAAACAGTATTATCTGTGGCACAGTTATCAAACACCATTCTAGATAGCTGTTTCCACCTTGTTTATAAAGTGAGTCAAATTCGCGAAATTGACCTAAATGACGCTGTGTGGACAGTATGAGTTATTTGACGGTATTTTAACTACTTAAGTTATAAAGTACGCTAAACAGATACATTTATTATTTTTTATATAAACATGATGCAGCAAATCGCTTAACGTTTTCTTATCTCTTATCGAATTAACCTAATTTGTTATTATCGCCACTTTGCTATTCTTGGACAATTTACGAGTACCTATGTGCATGCTAAGGCAACGTCCGATACTGTCCGTACGAAGTCCATCCATTTTAAAGTACATTACCACTTTCTTGTACACTTAGAAACTGTACAATTATAAGGCAGTAGAGTTGTTGACGACCACCACTTAAGAACTGTGCCGTTGTGATCATTGTCTACAATCCTTAGGGTCTTGCAGATTCACTGCCGATGGGCTTTGGCTTTTATTACGATACGGTTTATTTTCGTTAATTAAAACGGCTTATTCGTATATGAAAACTACCGTTAAAATCATTATATTCTGATTATATCAACAACAAAATTCTATATCCTATGTGAAGATGTCTATTTTACTGTCTCTACTATTTTCCATCCAATTCGTACCATATGTTTGCTTTGTATATTTGAAAGAAAGGGTATTGTATTCAGCCCGCAATATAAACATGTATAACGATCGTGCTGATCTTGTGTGAAAGAGACAGCGGCTATAGTTGACCGATTAACGGTATCTATGTGCGATAGACACGTTTGACACAAGTGAAGTATTGAGACCTTTCTTCATGATACAACCAGCAGTCGTTTGGAAATTGTTAGAATGGAAGAGGATTCTATTTTATTGTCCAACTGTTTAAACAAAGTATTACAAATGGTGATGAAAAAGAACGCTTCAACAATTGAGCACATACTGGAAATTTAATGTATCCGAAATAATACATATAAAACTTGGTGCTATTATCCAGATGATCTCAGCATGTTGTGAAATACATTTATGTAGCTGATCCGTCTAAATAAAGATCGTTTAAGAGTCAAAGTCCATTAGTTTGTGCATTTGGCGAACCCATTGGTTCAAGCCTGGCGATGGTCCTATGTGCTGATGGAATGGCACTATATTCCCAGGCAAGAGGCTCGGTGACATTACTTGAAAGAAGTGAGAAATGAGTTATTTCGTAATCTCCATTTGGCCATTCCACATGACCCCCATATACATTTCGATTACGAAGAGTTCGTAAGTATCAACGAAGTTTTCAAAATTCTCGAGCGAGCTGTATAAAATATTATAAATCTTCTTCATGGTGGTGCTATAATGACCGCTTTTGTGAATTTAATTTCTCTTAGCTTCAATTTTCATATGATATTCTACGATGAAAATGATTGCTAATTCATCAAGAATTAGCAATACTGTATTGGGAAATATTTGTACTATATAGTTTCTTAACTTGTTTTTTGCTCTTGATAAGTTAAATTCTTTTTCAACTCAAAACTTTGTTTAAACTTTTGATGGGTGCTTCATAAAGTAATTTGAAATGTCGACCCTATTACTAAACTATTTAAGGTCTAAATTCTATTGAACACTTCCTCACTTCAGCTGTATTGCCACCGAGTCGTATGCCGCACAAACACTGCTATCAAAAGAACACCCAAAACGATAATATCATTAGATAAACAATTGGTCATACTAAATTATAATTCTGAAGCTTAACATCCTATAGTTGAATAATGCAATTAATAATTGGTGTATGAAAAATTGAAACAAAATTTATTCTAATTTGAAATCTACTTTGCAGGTGTCTCGTCGAATGTTTTAAGTATAATCCCATATGAACGAATGACAGAATCACAGATCGCTTAGCTGCCTTAAGTTTGGTCACTTCTTACCGCTAGACTAATGTATCCCCCGTATAATTTGTTTGGGAAAACTATTACTCTGAATTTGAAGTATTTGATTCCAAAAGTCTGTAAATACTTTAGTAAAAATATCGATGGGCATAGACAAAAGCCATTCTTGTTATCGTTTCCGCTAAAAATCAATTCTAAAATGTATTGCGACTAATATAATCTGTTCGACATTTTGCTGTATTTGACGTTATTTCTGGCCTCGCTGTGTTTTGTCTAGACTAATTGCTCTGTTTTTGTCACAAAATAAGTATCCATATCCGTTATTTGAGTTATTTTTGCAAATGTGGTTTTTAATGCTCCTTCGTAAAAATATTACTATATATATATTACCTTCCTTTAAAGTAAGTCATTTAAATTGACAACGAATTTTGGAATAGTAAAATGTAGTTAAACAATGATGTAATGGTTTTCTTAGTGGCGGTAGAAGTCGCCAGACCGGGCGTTCACTTGCAAGATTACTAGTTCTCATATATCAGCCAGTATTTTTGCAAGTCCCAATTCATTCGCCCATCAAATATGTTCCTTCACCCTGGGACATTATAGATTTAAGCTTCTTGTATCATTTAAACAGCATGATCATTAATATCCTGTTGCGGCGGCTACTTTTGCTTGAATCTATGTTGGTAGGAAATCTAGCGAAATGAGGGTAGTCGTGAATTTTTTGAAAACGCCTATCACGCTTGTGAATGTATTTTGAAGATATACGAGTAGTATTGATTTCGGAAACTGTTCTTGTTCATGCCGGTTTCAGTTATGTCTTCATACGTTTTAAATTTACCTTTAAATGTTTGGTATAAAATGTTGGCTTTAACAAAATGGTTAAGCTTTTT
Organism: Ligdia adustata; assembly: GCA_947049295.1. Taxonomy (NCBI): domain Eukaryota; kingdom Metazoa; phylum Arthropoda; class Insecta; order Lepidoptera; family Geometridae; genus Ligdia; species Ligdia adustata. Next base: position 2,647,891 of record OX346221.1, read on the forward strand.
TGTTACTGAATAGTTTATTTCAATTGTTCTGAATATATTTTTCAGAAATATATTGTTCCAATTTTATATGCAGTAACGTAAAATTGTATAAGTAAATTTGAAGTATATATTGGTAAAAAACAGTAGTTCATCATATGTAACGTCAGTGGTGACGTAGAGGCAAGCAAGGGCAGCCGCCGCTGTATTATCAGTGAACTGTGTAAATGTGCAATCGTAACACCCACATACTATTCTGGCCTCGCTTGTCCTGAGATATGATCCCGTTCTTACCGTGCACCTCGTTCAATTTTATGTTGCTTTAATTTATGATTTTGTTTGTTTGTATCACTCTCGTACCGCTTGTTATTATTTTCACTTCCATCAAAAGGTCCACGTTACAGGGTAAACATTGAATTGGCTTGTTGATAGTTCTCGTGACGAGAACGCAATGAGAATATCTCAGGCTCTCCTCTTTGCTCCGCCCGGCCGGGTGGCGCCACTGTCGCTTGTCATCCGTTAACTCATCAGATTGGCTCTAACCGTCATCGGTCCGCTCTGTGTCGGCTCTGCGACTCGGTTCGCGACAACGACACGCCCTTTTCAAAATTGTTCCCTTGTTATTTTTCCCACAGCTCGATAATCACGAAATAAAACCGGGGAAGACTCTGAGAATTAAGATTAGCGTACCGAATCTGCGACTTTTCGTCGGCAACATTCCCAAGTCTAAAGGCAAAGAGGAGATTCTGGAAGAGTTTGGTAAATTAACAGGTAAAGTGTCACTCGATCAATTAAAGAGTTGTAATGTCGGGTTGAGTGCGTGGGGCTTGGTGTGGACCGCTGAGGGTGCCCCGCTTGCGTCCCGCTTGACCCCGCCCCCGTCCCGCGCTCGTCCCGCGCCCATCCCGCGCCCCCTCCCGCCTCTCTCCAGTCATTGCGGCCGCCGCAGCGCGACCGCGCGGGCCCCGGCCAATGGCTATTCTCCCTCGAATTGTTCTTGCAGCTGAATGATTATGAAATTCGAAAGGGGAAAAAGATTGGCGTTACCGTTTCCTTTAACAATCACCGGTTATTCGTGGGGAATATCCCTAAGAATCGAGATCGGGACGATTTGTTTGAGGAGTTTACTAGCCACGCACGTAAGTCCTTGTCGAATTCATAATTTGTGCTACTCGAGTGCGGCGCGCGCGCGTCTCGGGCGCCGGGCCCCGCTGTGTTGGGGGCCCGGGGGCCCCCGCGCCCGGTGGTGGGCCTCCGGCACGGGCCCCCAATGCTCGCCCGCGCCGCGCGCGCTCCGCCGTAGTTTGCAATCGAAGTGTTAACCTGACGATTGGCCTCGCCTCGAGAATGCTCACCGGTAATGACTGGAGAATCTTGCTGTTGTTCTCTAGACTAGTACTTCTTCAGTACCTTATATGTTCTCCTGGAATATCGTTTGATTTGCTTCATATTTGAGTAGCGTTAAAGGAATGTCGATTGCGTCGGGCTAGCGGGAACGCTTGTTACGATGTTAGTGCGCTTCGCCCCCTTACTAGTGCTTCATCCCTCTGGTATGATTGCAGCCGGCCTCGTCGAAGTAATAATATATAGTTCGCCCGATGACAAGAAGAAAAATAGAGGATTTTGTTTTTTGGAATACGAGTCTCACAAAGCGGCGTCGCTGGCTAAACGCAGGCTCGGCACCGGCAGGATAAAGGTACGTACCAGCCGGGGGACGTGTAGACCCCCATATATGACGAGAAGTGTTATGGACTTTGAAACTAATTACACAGGTTGTTTATTGCAACTTAACTCCAAAACAAACATTTGAAGCATTGCAATGAAAATTAGAACTGAAATTTCCCCTGATTTGAAAACTCTACGCGAGGTTGAATTACGCTTGGGTGGTAGTGGAAATGCAATATCACTCCGAAATTAAATATGACTGACTGACCGTTTGATATGAAAACAAATATGTGGAAAGATACGCCAAGTAACCCCAGTCCATTTAGAATTTTACCTTTCTCATACAGAATCTACGATAACTTGTCATATATCTCGCTAAGAAACAGTGGTTCTAGTAAAACATCCCCTAAAAATATAACCAAATTCAACATTTTAGGATTCAGCGTTTTGATGTTTTCAATATCAAATATCAGTATTATATGAATTCAACATTTTGGCAAATTCAACCTTCGGAGCCTGAAGGCCTTTCATCCAATATAGAATCATTCCGTTATAAATTTAAAAACAATTGTCGTCACAACTTTTGTGAAAAAACTAAATATGTTTGGTTCTGTTTGTTTGGAATTGTGTGTTGTGTAAAAAGGTAATGTTTATAAAACGTGTTTGTATTCAAGCAGGTTTGGGGCTGTGATATAATAGTGGACTGGGCGGACCCACAGGAGGAGCCCGACGAGCAAACTATGAGTAAAGTTAGTATGCCTCCATCATTGTTAGTTACTAATCTTTTTACTCATTTTACATATCCTGTGCATACACAGGATATGTGATAAACTATATATATATATATATATATATATATATATATATATAGAATAACAGCGCAACATAATGAAAATTCAACATTATGGCAAATTCAACTTTTTGCCTGTTCAACATTTTAGGATACTGGTAATCAACTAGCGTCCTTTTAAGGGAGGCTTATCATGATTCATGACCATTAGTAGTAATAGCTTTTGTTATACGACTTTAGATAATTCGCAAAAACGATTTTTGCTTTTACATAAAACAATATAATTGACGCGCGGTCAAATGTATAGCATCTGTTTTTTTTCTTGCAGGTTTTCGAAATAGTTGTTTTTGGTTATTAATTGGTTGGCTTGGTGATTTAATATAAAAGTAGCACGACCACGGAATACTTTGCGTCACTTTTGCAAAATTATGATAAAAAGGGACTTTCCACCCGTTATAAGAAAAAAGTACTAGTCCTCGAGTCGCTAACTTAAAATGAGATTTTGCTTCGTTATTTAGACCAATTTTTTTTCCCGATATCTTGGCGATATCTGTATATTCTTTGTATCTTTAGACCAGGTATGGGTAGGTATAAATAATATCATACATACATTATTCTATGTACTGAAGAATACATTTTCATTACGAAATAGGTCTTACAGAAGGTATTGGAAAATGTAACGTAATCGTACCAAGCAGTAAGTTAAATGTTGCATGAAATTCCTGAAAAAATAATATACTGCCGCTGTGTATGTGGGCTTTTACTATACAATGTTTATACACTACTACAGTTATTATCGAGGTGCATTCACTTCAGCTGTATGAAAGATGGTATCTTCGACCCTTACATTGCCCTTCATTTGTACAAAATCATCCGTCAAATATATTTAGTATGTAAGAATATTTTTCCTAGCAAACATCATCAAAAAAAATTATTGGTTTCGTTCTAATCAGTGTAAATTTGGCCTATTAAACAATTATATTATTTTATATTTTAGCCTATTTGTTATTCTAATAAATAGCAAAAAGATAAATACCTATATAATTGTATATACAATCGATATTAAAAGATGAAGTTGAGGTTATACCCCACTATGTTTTGATCAAAATAAAACATGCCTTAATATTAGTACGCAATAAAGCTCCAATATAAAAAAGAAGCTGATGTTTGTCTGTAGCGTATACCCACACATTGCAGGTGAAAGTCCTTTACGTACGGAACCTGACTCAAGACATCACCGAGGAAGCCCTAAAGGAGGAGTTCGAGAACTACGGCACCGTGGAACGCGTCAAGAAAATCAAGGATTACGCTTTCGTGCACTTCGACGATCGAGACAGCGCCGTGAAGGTAACTTACTAGGTTGCTATCAACCGTAACCAAAGGGCGTTAGGCTGTGTCGCTAAATAGGTGACATAACTCGATTACTGAACAGGCAGGTTAGGTGACTTGCTAGTCTAAGGCGACTAGGGCGACTAGGCTACTAAATTACTAGTGACAATGTTGATGTTTAATAGTTTGATGAGAAATTTCTCACTTACTATTTTATTCTTATTATTTTTTTTTTTGGAATAATAAATATAAAAAAGATAATTTTTGGTCATATTAAATTCTAGATCCAAAATAACTAGCAGCTGGTATATGATTATTTTGTGTGAACTATGCGTCTGACCGCCGCCGCTGGCGTTCCAGGCAATGCAGGAGTTGGACGGCAAGGAGCTGGGCGGCGCGCGGCTCGAGGTGTCGCTCGCCAAGCCGCCCTCTGACAAGAAAAAGAAGGAGGAGATCCTGCGCGCCAGAGAGAGACGCATGATGCAGATGATGCACGGACGCGGCGGGTATGTACTGACTATCATCTAGGTGATGCAGGAGTCAGATGGCAGGGAGAATCGAATGATGCAAATGATGCACGGACGCGGCGAGTATGTACTATCATTTAGGTGATGCAGGAGTCAGATGGCAGGGAGAATCGTATGATGCAAATGATGCACGGACGCGTCGGGTATGTACTGACTATCATCTAGGTGATGCAGGAGTCAGATGGCAGGGAGAATCGAATGATGCAAATGATGCACGGACGCGGCGGGTATGTACTGACTATCATCTAGGTGATGCAGGAGTCAGATAGCAGGGAGAATCGTATGATGCAAATGATGCACGGACGCGGCTGGTATGTACTGACTATCATTTAGGTGATGCAGGAGTCAGATGGCAGGGAGAATCGAATGATGCACGGACGCGGTGGGTATGTAACAGCTCCGTTCCAGGCAGTGCAGTTGCAAGATGGAAGAGATTCTGCCAGGCTTTTTGTTCCAGTAACACCAGATTACACTAGTTAAGAACTTCGTTAAGTCGCCGCTCGTTCAATACATTTACATGTTTAGTTTTTGAATACTTGCGCCTGTGCTACTACAATGGCTGTTACCAATGATACATTACTTTGTGATCTCTTGCAAGGTTGAAGAAAAATGATACGCGTGGACGATAACTGATGTTTAATAAAAGTTAAATGTAGTAAATTCTTTTCTTTGTAACATTTTCATAACTTTCCCGAAACACGTTATTTGTTTAAAACTTTTTCTTGATGTCACAAAATCATGTTTAAATGTATCAAGTGCCTGAAAAAAACAGCCGCGCAACTATCTTAGACGCAGTATACAATCTGCTCAATAAAATACCACCTAGTAAGAGGTCTGTTTTGTTCATATCATTATCATAATAATTTATTGCATAAATGTACAAAATTTGGTGTTAACATACAATGTGTGTAGAATTCTTTTCGTTTCAACAGTATTGTCCATTCGAACATGCAATAATTATACAACTTAAATATAATATATATAAATTTTCAAAATAGCGATAGATTAAGCTTATGTTCAAATAAAATGCCAAATGGTAGCTTATACAAATTACACCTTTACTTTAACTATCTTATCTTGCAAAAATTCTGCCACTGAATAGTGACCTTTTGATATATATTTTTACGTTCAATATCATTGTAGAAATATTTATTTGCCCTGTACCTGCTTATTCCCACAAATGACTTGAGAACATGAAAAAAAACAGAACTACTATATTTGTATGAGACTTGTTTAATATTACCCTATTTTAGTGAACATATGTTTTGATTAAAAATATACTCTCAAACTGTCGGATACATCGCTAGAGTATGTGCGGTGTCCGTGCTTGTAACGTGTGGCTGTTAACTGTCAGATTTGATTGGTGCAGCTGCTCTCCCGTGCACGCGCTGCGCGGACGCACGCCGCAGCCGCCGACGCGACACCCGCAACCCCGCCCCGACTATGGTATGTACTGTACACATACACACATTTATACACACACTCGTACACAAACACACCCACGTACACATAATTGGTAATTAACTTTTAGTAACACACGTGACTAGGTACGCGCTAGGGTTTCCCACACATTCCCACGCCTCGTTTCTAACGAAGCGGTGCCGTTAAGATACTGACTTAGATTTAGTGTGCTTTGCAGCAGGGGATTTCATATAGATTGCAGTCGATGCGGTGATGGTCTGTTTGCAAATGGAAATGTGTGCAACAGTTATTAACGCGCGTTGCATTGTACGTGTGACACGCATTAGAGAGAGTAAATGAGTGTTGTACGTATACGTATGTGTGTATTGTATCGAGCGATGCATACCTATACAGCCGTGCGATATGATGAGGTTTCACTGCATCGCTGTGACTGGTTCTTGTATAGAACCCTGCAATGTACTTGAACAATGTTTAGAACTTTGTTACTCGAATGATATTAATATTTTATGCATAAAGCTTGGTGATTAGAGTAATGTATTTGACTCGATTATCGTTAATTTGACGTTCGAATTTATGCAGTAAAACCTCTGAATTAAATACCGAGTATGGTGGATCGACAATATTTCACATTATGTGCCAATGTCTTCTACTCAGTATTTACGATTGAAGGATTTGTCTGTCCACCGTCCTTCTGACTACACATGCACATTTTGACAGCATATTGAGATAGGTGGAGGGATTTTTAAGTGCTGTTATACCTACCATTTATCACTATTATTTGTATAAGCTCCCGCCATCTACCTGTGACTCCGTCTGTTTCTGTGACACGATATTTTTGTAAACACGGTGTGGTCTCCACGCACACACTCGCACATTCCGCTAACCCCCCCTCCCCCTACTAACAAGAAGGCTGATGTTATACACTGTATATATATAATATAATATATATATAATATAATAATATAATATAAAATCGAATTTGGATATGCTTAGATCCTAAATTATTATTTTTAGTTCGATAACACTTATCTAATTTACTATCTGACAATGATGCCACATTAAGTACTGACTAATTCGTTTAGTGACATATCTAAGTTTGGGTAATGCCTGTACATAAATTGTTTACGTTAAATTTTCAAGACTTAAAAAGTGTATAGTTGAAGCCTCGCAAAAGTCCATTAATGCTACCAATATAGGCTAGTTAATTCCAGCTAGGATAGGAAGCGATGCATGCCATCGAACAGATATGACCGTTTCAATAAGAGGGCTACATTACATCGTCACCATTGAGTGTAATAACAATATTAACCAGCATGCATGTCTGACTGATGTCATATCGGAGGTCAGATGAGAGATGTGACTCTGTTGTCGGGGATTGTTTGTGATCGGTGGTGGGTCGAGGAGGAGTCGGGAGTGGAGTGGAGTGGAGTGGAGTGAGTCGGTAGCGGGTAGCGGCTGTGCATGGCGTGGGCGTGGGCGTGGGCGTGGGCATGGTCGTGGGCATGGTCGTGGCATGCCACTAACGGTCGTCCGAGTGTCGTGGAGGCAGCCCCTCGCGGTAGCTTGTAAGTTAGCGTTAGTCCAGCTTAGCCTTCTAAAAGGCCTGTGTTGTGTGTTTATAGATTATGATTACGACTATTACGGGTACGGTGATTACCGAGGTGGCTACAATGAGCCATTTTACCGGTACGATGAGTTCTATTTTGATTACGCGGGGCCGCCGCAACCGTCCGCCGCTCGCCAGCCACCCAACAGACCGCAGCCGGTGGGTCCTCACACACACTCACTAATCACTTATTTAACTAGTCACTAGTCGCTGTACTCATCATTGTTTCTATATCCGATCCTATATTTTTTTTATTTGGCATTTTTTTTTTGTTGATGTGTTTTGTTTTGTCGAGCGATGTAGGGCCCGGTCCGTGCCGGGCGCGCCGTAGCTCTCGGTAGTGGGTAGGCTCGAGGTGTCGCCGCAGTGATGCGGGGACGTATCCTCGGGTCTACGGCCGCCCTGTCTCCCAACTAACGAGCCCGTCTCTGACCTGTACTCGTTGTTTTCAGTTGCCATTACACGTTTGCACCGCTTAACGTATATCCGCCACGCTTGTCACCCCCTCATGTAGCGCTTGGCTTGCCTCATACTAACCCGGCACCCAGTATCGTTGTATAATGTGTCGAGGAGACTAACTGACCCGCTTGGTAAATGCTCCACCCAGGACGACGAGCTTGCTCTCGGGCCCAACTCGCTTTACTACGATCTAACCGGAGGCATTCAGGTACCCACCGCACAGATTAACACTATTCCAAATTGTTTATTAGTTGTTGTCCATGTTTAGGATTTAGATTCGTATCTGTTAGATATAGAAGTAACATTAAGTATTTGAGTCGATGTACTTGTACACTACAGTCACACTGAGCATGCGATTATGGCCATGAATATGCGATTATGGCCATGAATATGAATTAGAGTAAGGGAATGGAACTGTATGTTTTAGTTTCCATTATAGGTACCTGACTGGTTCGTCATCTGTACTGTTTGCCCGCTGACTTGTCGGTGAAAGAGTCCATTTTGTGTGTTTGCTATATTCACAGCTTTCCTAACGCTTAACAAAGTGGATTTTTACTGAGTTGAACACGCTTTTGAAAGTACTCTTCAGGGTTGTGAATAACGTAGGGTGTGCGTAGCCGAATGGAGGTAATTTTGATCGTAATGTCAGTTGTTTAAAAGGAATAATGATGAGTACTATACCTAAACCATATTGTTGGCTCCGCATTTCCCTGTTATTATAACTCTGTATAATTTAGTAGTTACAAATACACACTGGACCCATTATTGAAGGTTTAAAGCGATTGTTCTAAAATTCTAAAAGATTTCCGTCTTTTTTTCTTTATAGTTAACTAAAATGAGACAAACGCTTGCTGCAGTTGGTTTAGAACAGTCAATTAAGGCTTTCACAAGTGGTTCCAATATAATACATTATTGACTAATACGAATAGCATAGCGATTGTTTATTTATTTATTTACAGCATGTTATCTTTATAGCTTGTAATAAAATATAGATTTGTTTGATTTCAATGTTTTTTTATCGGTATGTCAGTTACGGTTTCTGGAAATGTTAGGAATCATTCAGAGTTGTGTTTCTAGTACTATAATTTAGTAGCTAGTAACTATATGTTTTCATTGTCAGGAGTTCGCTACAAGTGTAAAATGACTTATATACATAGTTACATTATTTTAGAAGTTAAGTATTATATTTAATTATTTTTTTCTACGCATTTCTCATAAGTTGTAGAATAAAACACTTAGTAACCATAGATATATGTTTTAATTCTTACGTGTGGCGAGCTCAGAGTTTATGTTATTATCTTCGTGATACTAGATTTATCTTTTGTACCTATGCATGTCACGGTACACTATTCGGGGTAGGAGTAAAACACTGACCAAATGTTTGATTATTTTCTGTTATGTCAGTGTCATATCTGTATGCAACAACTTTGCATAAAAGTTCCTCACGTAAGATTAACGAAGTACACCTCGAACCGATAACCCCGTACAGTCTATTGGGTAGAGATAGCTGTTCAGTAGTCTATATTCACACTCGATTCCACCGAAAAACTGTTTTAAATCGAACAAGAGCGGAAATTATCTATAACCTCCATGTGTTGACTCTAGCAAACAAGTAAAGTAAAAAGTTTGTGTTTTAGAAACCAAAATTAAAGAACTGAGTACGTTAACTAACTTTGCTCGTACAGGTCATTTGCTGCAATTTAACCTGATTTTAATTTTCACCCTTGCGAGTACACCCATTGATTCCAGTTTAATTTTACCAAATTGTCATCAAGTTCTTTGATGGTTCTAAAAACATAAACCACGAAACACCACATAACATTATGGGAATAAAAAATGGTAAACTCTGAAAATGATATGTCCGTATTTGGGTTATTACTGGTAATATTTTAACTCTCTAAATTAGATTTATAACTCTTTATTTTTTCGCGGAGTCAAAAGTCAAAACGTTGTAACATGTTAGTATAGCAGCTATCCTATATTTTGCCAAATCGTAGTTAAGAGGGTAACCTACTTAACTATGATTTGAAACGAAACGATCCGCTCTCAATCATAACGACTCTCTAAATCGATCATAACGAATCTCTTAATCATAACAACTAAAAATTTGAGAAAAAATGATAATATGTTACAAATAATTCAAGAACGCTTCATTCCTATCATCTAACTTATGTTCTAGCTTAAAAACGTTAGACAACTTCATTTGTGAAATTTCAAGTTGTTGAAGAGTAAATAATATTACTATTTTGTTTTCACCAAACAACCTGTCGTGGTTTTATACCTTTGAAATCGTGAAGTTCAGGAGTCGAGAGGACGAATCGCTTTAAAATAGCTTGTAGACTTTAGATTTGGCTTCGCGCTGACGATCCACTTTGACCACCTGGTTCTTGGAACTGCGCTACCTGAGTTTAAGCCGAATAGTGGAAGAACTTGCGAGTGGTGGCCATTCAATGTACTCGTGCTCTATTTCATAAAAATAATTATGAACAGTCATTTGTTGCTATAGATAGCCTAGCCACTTTCGGCTTCAGTATGGCATATTGGCCAACAAGACGAGCTAAGTGTTTCGTGCAAAAATTGTTCACGAGCAAGGTGTCAAAGCGAGACCGGGCTGTGATCAGTGGGTCGGTTGCACGGAGCCTAAGTAAAGCATCTTTCGTATTGGTATGTAGGTAAGGGGAAACAGTCTCCATACAAAATATTCGAAAGGTGGAGAAACGAAAAAAAAAACAGATTTTAAAATGTTTATATCTTGTCTACTTTATAAGACGCGGTTTTTGAAATATCACATTTGTTAACTTAATAAAATCGTGTGTAATGCGGTTTTTATGAAACCGTTACAACAATTTGTAAGAAAATAGAATAGAAAATAGAACTATAGTAGTTTACCTAGGCTCCATTTATTTTAGAAAATTGGTTATAACGTTGCTTATAGAGTTGACCAACGTTATCACCAATTTTCTTAAGATTCGGATGTTTTGTATGGAGAATGCCGGCAGTATGCAGTGCATCCGCTTGTATGTACGATATATATTGTATGAGTTATGTTGCTAATGTGTTGCGTTGTGTGCGGGCAGGCTGGGTCATGTGGGACGGGCGGGCGATGGGCGCGTCGCGCGGCGGCGGCGGGCGCGGCTGGGGCCCGTGGTGGTGCGCGACGCGGCGCGCGTGGCCGCCGCACGCCCAGCGCCATGCGTGGCAGCCAGCGCGCCAAGCCAAGTTTACCAGGTCAGTACTATACACTACAACACACATTGACTCACCACTGTCAGCCGATACCTATTACTTACACACGTTTTAAAACAACATCTTTAGCAGATTGACTTGGCGGGCATGAAGGGGAAAATTGAAATGTATGGCGGCTCACGAAATTAAAAACGCACAATTTTAAATAAAATGCTATTAAATTAAGCTACTGTCGAAACTCACAGTAAACCCTTGATACGAGTACGAGAAAAACAATGCCATTAAATGTAGCTGCTGTCAAAACTCACAGTAAACCTTTAGTACGAGTTTTCACAGTAGGCACATGTTAATTTCACAGGCGGCTTCCTATTTGCCAAAAATTAGATTTTCTCATCCCATCATGAATATTTTACACTGCCTCTATCAGTAACGTCAGAACTATTGGAATTGCATATAATAATAATAATAATGCTGTGTTTACCTGTCATTGGGCTGTTGCATAGGTCCTCAAATTATCATGCAAATACTAAATTGTTAATGCATCATCATGTTGGTAAACCAAATAAAAAAATGTATGGCTCCTCACGAAATATAATATTCCATCGGTGCATAAGTGGTATAACAGTAAGTCAGTTCCTTAAAGTTTATGCTAGAGATACCTACTCGCACTGTTTCATAATCTATGAAACACTTCTCAAAATACAGTATCCATTAATGAAGCTACACAGATACTAAGCTACAACAAATCATGTGATGGGGGTAGTTACTGGGGAATCAAATCTAATTCTTCCTCTATACCTATCTTAAGTAATGGATATAATAAATAACTATCTTTTACTGTTTCTTTTAACCCCACAAGTGGGATTTCACTAAATAGAAGCAGTGCAACGTAGGTCAAATTCTCCTACCCTCCTTTTCATTCGGATTAAAATTTTGATAATTTTATGTACGCAAGATACGTAAGAAAGGTGTGGTGTCTGTTAAAGTTTTTTGTATTCAAAAATTGTATTTTGATAGAAAATTTGGACTCTGTCGGCCGTCCTAAGTAATCGTTTAGCAGATCATTGCTGTAAATACTTTCGTTTGGTTGCAGCTTGTTTGATGGTTTGCGTGTAATCTGGAAGCACATAATATCGGTTAGTCACCTTTCCTTGTCCTTCCTTGTTTCCTATTTCCTATTCACGCGGGCTACCACAAACTTACCTATTTGTAACACTAAAGCTCAATACGAGTCCAAATTTTCTACTTGAAGTTTGTGGAAGACCCCTTAACTGAAATAACAGAGATGGATAATTAATGTATTTACGAAGATACTATCTAGCCAGAAGTAATCGGCAGCTGAATGTGTAATTATTTACATATCCCCAAATCTACAGATTGATTCTAAAATCCAAATGCCAAAGCATTCAGTATTGAGTTTGGCAACCATCTCTGCTATTTCATTCTGTTTTCTAGGTCGTTATAGAAGAATACATAGATACGAAATGTTAGCTTAGTCGACTACTTAGTATGTCTATCGAATAATTAGTAACTGTGCCTACTATTAAGTGGCCTTAATTAAATTATGTTTTGTTGTTTTTAGTATACGCTGTCATTTATCCCACGCGTAATTTAAGGCCGCTATCCCTCTGGCGTTTTACGAACGCCTGCGTAGCGTTGGCACTGTGCAGACGTTTTAGAGACGCGACGTGTCGCGTGGCGAGCATTAACGTCCGCTGAAAGCGACGTTAACAACGACGACAACGTGATTGTACCTGTTGCCGACAAACGCGACGTTAACGTTGCGTTAGTGCGGCGTTTGTGCTCGGCAGGCGTTGGAGAGACGCTAACGTCCGTAAACGTGGGACAGCGGCCTTAGTATTATAGTGATCTGATAGTGTATGTTACTGTGCAGGTAAACGTAAATTGGACGGGGGTCAACAGAACGTGGGGGGAGACAGCAAGCGGCGGATGGGCGCGCCGGCGCCGCTGAGCTAGAGGCGGAGAGAGCCGCCCCCCGCCCCCGCACCCGCACCGCGCCGCGGCCGCGAGCCCCTGTCTCGGAGACTACAAGCTAGCAGGGGAGCCCTCGCGCGCCGCACTCACGCGCACGCACGGTTACGTTTACACGCGCCCGCCCCATCAATCCCGATACACATTTTTCTATATACGTGTTTTTTTTTATTTGATTTTCGAGTTTTCGATTTTGTAACGCATATCGATTCGGTAAAAAATCTTAAAGTAGGACGTTACGAGATGTTTCGATTGTAAGTTTCCCGTTATGCTTATGTTTTGTCCGTATCAGCCGTATATATGTAATATATACTCTTTATTGGAGGAGGCGCGCGGGCGCGGTTGCCTGTTTGCGGCCGCGCGCCGGCTCGCGGACCCCGCGGACTCTGTTTTTTTAATACATGTTATTCGATATATTTTATTCCTGCGAACGCATTTTGCGATGTGATGTGTATTTTAGCAGTAATTATTATTATTATAAGGAGTTTGACTGTTGTTTTTTTGACATACTTACAAGTTAGGATACTGAGATGAATTTGACGAATGTATACCTATAATAAACGATGAACTGCGAACTCTACCCGGCGACTCTAGGTTACGGCTAAAATAGAACCACCTTGTACTCTACTCGACATTTCCGACTGTGTTCCTGCTTTAGTTTTTTTTGCTTTATTATTATTATTATTACATATTTCCCTTTAAATACATATTAGTGTGAGGAAGTAGTATTGTAAAGTTCAGGATTTCTGTAATGTTCTGTAATATTAATTATCGCTGTACTACTAAACGTTGTTTTTGTATTCGACCACATAGCATGTCCCTACTGTTAGCTCTGACTTGTATCAATCTTGTATCAGTTTAATGTGGAATAAATTTGCAAAACTGTGTTTGCCTTATTAAATGTTTGTTTTCTTTATATACTCTCGCTTCCTTGAACCCAGACGTAGTAGGTTTAGTACCCTTGGTCCACTAAAATCCATTGTAAAGATCCATTGATGGATCTTTTTGTCATTGTTCGTAGGTTTCGTCACCTTGTGATTAGGTCTTTACCTAACCCACCTCCGCCTCCAACTGTGAAGCACGAAACTTACCATAGCAGGATTGCCTCATTAGCACTAAGTCAGCGCTCGTCAAGTTATTCTGTTACGGTAAGTTGCGAGCTGTTGAGAACAAAATATTTAAAAAAACCGAACTAGTCACACTGTTACTCCTTGGGAAAGCTTATTGTTATTTAAACAAATCTTTTGTCTAGCATATATTCGTTTATATTAACTACATCTTGAGTTTTGTTTATTTTGCAGTTTGCTCATATTGCGTAGTTTCCTTTGTAGGAGTTAGTATGTCGTCTCCATTTACGCATTGTAGGTACCTACATAATAGAGCCACCGTACCCTGGTGGTTAATTAACCTTCATTACAAACTATTCTTTCATACTCGTAGTTAAGTCATATTGGCTACAATGAAGCCTTCAGGGTAACAACCACAACTTCCCAAACCGACAACTTCCGAAAATGTCAATTTCCTAGAACGTGCATTCTAATTCGTCAATAATAAAATAACAAATTTCTAAAATGTTACAATCTTATTAGCAAATTCCTAACACTACGGAATCCTAAAAATACAAATTTCCTGATAATACAAATTCCGAAAAATGACATAAATGTTTAATCTGTTCCCGCATAAAATTTTTATTTAGTGGCACAAAGATCAAAATGAATAAAAGTACAGTCAGCGGCAAAAGTTCATTAGAAAAGGACCAAAAATACGCGTTGCCGTTTTTGAATGTTTACATTCCAGAAAGTTGTCGTTTTCGAAAGTAGTTTTTGTCACCCTGAGGGCGATTAAGCTAAAATACATGGTTATACTATTCTTCGTGGTTAAATCAATTTAGCTACGAGGAAACCTTAAACTAACTTTGTAGGTAGTACCTTTCAGCGCCAGAAAAATAAAACACATGTAATACGTTAAAGTCGTGTATTCAACTATGCATTGTGTGGGTGGTCGGCGTATCGCGCGGCCGAGCGTCGCCGTCATACGGTGTCGTGCGGCATCGCTAGACGAGCTGCCTGCGCGCGCGGCGGCGGCCGGGGCGGTGGAGGCGGGCGACGAGGCCTGCGCGCGCGCCGGCGCCTCCACATCGCCGCTAGGAGCGCCACCGCCGCCGCTGAGCCTCCACCCGCCCACCACCAGGCGGCGCCGTCGCTGCTGCTGTGAGTGCCTTCCACCCCGCCTGGGAACACACGCTGCTACCTAGTTGCCTACAAGGCGATGGGAGGATCGCTCTGGGGAAGGTATAGGTTGGTTCTTGGCTCCAACATTTGCAGGGTTGTGTTACTCGAGTCAGATGGTGTGAGAAGGTGTGTACTGTGTGTATCGATAACACTGGGAGCGAGCTCAGATTACCAACAATGAATCTAACACTCAATGAGACCAAGATAATTAAAAAAGGCACATACGTTCTCTAAAAAAACCAACCTGCTTTAACCACAGAGCATGGATCGTGGTTAGGAATTAGACGTGGACATGTTTAAAAATCGAAGCGAATAAAAGCAAATATAGTAGTGATAGGTAGTGATTACTTGCTTTGGAACTACATAATAAAAGATCTTATTATTCTAAAATTGAGATGACCTTATAATTATTGGATCTATTAAAATATCGTGTTGTCAACTCGTCATATAAACGTATGTGGCTTTGTATGTTCAGTGTTGGAGCCAAGTTACCTACTAAGTCCAGACACGAATCCTAGTGATGTTTGTAAAACTGAATTTTACAATATTCAAAGAACACTGGATTCGATCAGTCGTAGATATTGAAATTCATGACTATTTGGTAAGGTTTTTAATATTATTTATGTAACTCAGTGAATATTGTAAAGCTATTTAGTTTTATTAATTTGATTTATGATTGATTTTAGAAGGTGTTTTATAACATGCAACATATAAAAAGTGAAGGAAGAGTAGGTAAGCTGAAGATGGGTATGAAGTGAAGCAAGCGAGACATGGAAGCGGTCGAATCTAATGCAACCACATGTTTTACTTACTTCCTGGTTAGAAGATTAAATAGAACAATCCGTTTTTTCGTTAAGCTCTATGAAGGTTAGAGGTGTAATGACCCTCTCACCCCCCTCTTCTTACTCCCACTAAAGTAGTAGTTATCGAGAAATATGTATAT
Organism: Ligdia adustata; assembly: GCA_947049295.1. NCBI lineage: Eukaryota > Metazoa > Arthropoda > Insecta > Lepidoptera > Geometridae > Ligdia > Ligdia adustata. The sequence continues at coordinate 2,664,017 of OX346221.1, forward strand.
ACTATTTTATATTTATATCAAAATGTAAGGAAATCAGAGATTTCGTATGTCTGTACAGGACTTTTCCTGTTAGTATAGGCACAGGGTAATCGAACAATATGTATACCTATACCATTTTTTTAAACCCACTCTCACAGAACCGAATTTTTTAAACATTCTAATGACAAAGCATTTTATACACATCTCTATTATATAAAACTGATCACATTACATAAAGTTAATTTTTAATATAGACAAAAAACGCATTATTTTGCAGAATTATCTAACTGCCTCTACTATGAGTCTATAGTTACTTGGCAACATTTGCTGTAGAAGTGCGCAATGACAAGCGATCACAGAAGCGAGGAGTTTGATGGCGCATGGCGGGGTGTGCTTGAGGCGTGGGCCGGTCGGGGCGGTAGCTCACTCGGGCGGGGGTGAACAGTTCGCAAACGGATAACTTTCACAGACTACCAAATTATTTTTTATTGGTTCACGGATAACAAGTTTATTGTTGTAGGTAAGCATCGGATCTCAAACTACTAAATTGAATAGTTCTACGATTGGCGCGTGGTCTGGTACTTCATTATTAAAATACTTATTATCTGTACCTACAAAAGTATCACCGGTAGTGTATTATTAGGATCTGAATAACAAAGTGCAACGATCTAGAAATACGGTGTACTTAGAACAGAGAAATGTCAAAACTGTATTTTATTTTGACCAACCCTTGTTTTTATTAGTGAGTAAGCAACGTACGGGTAGGTACGTTAACATCACTTACTTGTTCCATAGGTAAGTTAAACCGCGATATTATCTACGATGATATGGAATGTAGGTACCTTCATAGAAAAATTAAAAGAACTCGTATGAGAACCACGGGTTCGCTAAATGAAGTTGGACACGCTTAATGTTTCAGCAGTGAATATCGAGAGACGAAGAATCTACCAGTCACGATATCTTAGTTCGCTTCCGAGTACCTAATACCTAGGTAAGTATATAATAAAACCTCATTATGGTTTAACACACAGTATGGTTCTATGGTATGTACACTTATTCGCTTCATGATATAGGCTGTTTCGGTTTCTACTTTTGCTTTCACTGTCTACGTTGTGATTATATAGTTGTTATTTTCCGAGTGAGCTAGGCTAGTATGTTGTTATGAGTATGATGGTCGGTGGTCACTCACGTGCGCGTGGCCCGGTCAGTGCGGGGCGGCGAGCGCGAGCACGAGCACGAGCGCGAGCAGAGCGGCACTAGCGCTCCGCCGCGGCGCCGCGCCGCCTGCACCCACCGCCGCCTCAGTATACACGCTAGTGCACAGCTGGGAACCTTGACGACCAGCCTTCACTGCCTACCTTCATATTCTCGATTATATTCGACTTTTGGACGTTACCTAGCCGATTTCGTGAGGTCTATAAGCCAATAGCATGGCCAATATTAAGCTAATCCGAGTAGCTTGTCGATGTTCAACAATGAACACAATTGAAGACTACTTAGGTGACGTGCCTGATCTTATTGTATTTAGTCGTGATGCTAAAAGTGATAGTTGTGGCAGTCAACTTTTCAATAGCCTAGTTATTTATTTTGTGTATAAATGTAGGTAAGTATGTGCATCTTTGAAAAAGCTCCTTAGAACTATATTTTAAGGAGTTAATAACTTCCAAGAACGGGAGCTGAAAAACTGATGGATATTGGGCCTGAAGAACCTAGCTAAATCTGTTTTCAACATGCAAACATTCTCGTAGTTGTGTTCTATTATGTTGCATAAGTCATTATATAACTTCCTACTAAGTTATAAGAACTTCACCTAAGATATTATACATTTTAATTCCCTTTCGAATTGTTTTTTCCGGCTGCATAGCAGATATACGCAATGTGGATCGTTAAGGCAGAGTTTAGGACTGAAGAAATTTGTTAAAAACAATCTAAGGCTCAGGCGTTCAAGCTTCCCAGCTGTTTCACTTCACCCCATTTATTTAAAGCCAAACAATATCCAACGAGCTGTTCTAATTTATGACTAATTCTATGGCGAATTTGTGAAATTAATTCATATTTTCAATACACTTTCAACCACTAACTGGAACAGCGCAATGAATATACGTCTAGCCATTATTGCATTCTAACAGTGTCACTATTTTTCCATTGTTTTCTTGCTAAGGGCTACGAAATCAACAAGCGCTACGTACGCGCAAACTTGCTGGTAATTTTCGCTTTTGGTTTGCTTATTCATTACATCTGTACTCAGTTTGGTCTAAGCCGAGCTATGGTAAGTATCTTGCGAGTCCTATTAGGTGAGGTAAGTAAATGTGTTGGTAAATTTTGATCGTGTCCAGAGCTGGTTTTAAACAGTGACACTGTTGTTAAATGCAGTTTTAGACACTCCCTGAAAACATGATTTTGGCAAGTATTCAGTGAGTGTTAAATTTGATTAATTATTTATTTATTAAATTAAGTTAGTAAACCCCGGGCCCCATAGTGCGATGACTCAATGCAAGCTCTGTCCCACTGGATTGGCAATAGCAAGAAAACAACTAACAGTGCAAAAATAAAATTATTGAAAAAACAGAAATTTTGACTTAGGACTTTGATAATCAACTCTCCTGAGTCATCACAATATTAGAGTTAATAAAATAAAAAACATCTAATCCTTAATTAAAACAGTTTAAATGAATGAAACAATGATTTTATGTGACTTTAATTAGATTAATAAAAACAATGCTCAAGGGGATCGTAGTAAGTAAATAAAAAAAAGTTTTTCTTGCAACATACTCAATATATTCTGCTAACTTCAACAGTAACGGTATAATTGTTTAAACCTGTCTAGACATCTAACACCTAAGAACATAATCCTCAGAGACAAAGATTGCATTGAACCATCATATACGTATTGAGAAAATATTAAATACAGTGAAACATAATTATCGATATTAGTTAAGAGTTGTTAGTTAATAGTTTACTACAATATGTTAACGAGATATTTTAGACAACGATTATATAGAAGATAAAAGCAGGAGTAAGCAGTAGCAATGGAAAGAAGCGCGGAATAGCGCAACAATATAGTATGTAGGTACTATATACTCGTAATAACAGTAGCTTCGTAGTATTTAACTATGTAATAACGGAGTAAATATCGCGAATACTTAAAATAACTAAGTTATTCGCGTGCATCGCTGTTATTATCCGTATCTAAAATTACCGGCTATATAACCTAAACGTCTGGTTTATTTATTATGAAAAAACTATATTAAGTATTTTGAATAAATTCTGAGATAGTGTTGCTTTTAGCAGATAGAGATGACTTAAAAATAACGTAGGAATGAGAAGGAATACACGATTAATATTTCCCTTTTTACTAAATTTATTTTGTTCTGAAGTACTGTGGTCACAGACACAGTCTTTGGAAAATATACATATTATATGTATATACTCGTATAGCACTTCATTATACTATTAGGATTAAGCTTCATATTTGTCTTCCATATTATTAAAAACTAAAAATAATTCATAGAAGTTAATATTGACATGCTCCTGGGTGCTCTGTTATAGCTACTTGGTTGTATAAAATACAAGCTTCTACTGTATTAAAATATATACAAGCAAATATATAGGTACGCGCATAATTATCATAAAAAGTTACTGCTTACTCCCAAAGTACTTAGAACAAGCTACAATATAATTATATTCGACAATTTATATAATATAAACATTATTCCCCTACAATGCAACGACAAAATGCAAGTGTAGATACAATCATATTAAGTGAAATGCGAGTGCAGTGCCAATTGTTATAAACAGTGGTTCTTTTGATAATTTAGAAAAGATATCACCTAGTAAGTAAGTTAGTTAAGATACGAATAGATTTGAATATAGGTAGAAGATTACTTCGGTCCCTAAAACACCTATAAGAAAATGTCTATTGATATGTGAATATAATACACAAGAAGTTAAATATATTATACCTAATACGAATGCAGTATTTTGATAGAGTGAATCGAATTTTCGAGTAAATAGGTAAGATGCAGACTTTTTTGCCAAGTAAACTAATAAATTTTACAGTGGGAACGATTCCCAGAATGAGTTTTATATCCCAACGCCCTCTTTTAAGGGACTGGTACATTAAGAGAATAAATAATGTATATGATTAGTCTAATGGTTGCGGCACACATGACATTTCTGCAGAACATCTCTCGTCATAGTGCTCACAAATTTTAATATTAGTTACTTTTTCTTATTCTTTCTATTTATTTATGGTTATTTTCTGCTCCAATACAAATATTTTATTATTCTGATATATATTAAAATTTTCTAAAGTAAGACCGGAAGTTAGTTAAAAGGTTACAGTCCCGTTAGTTAAACCGCACATCTTTTCAACTCTTTTCAACAAAAAACTAGAGCTGTATTTTGATATACAAATTAAAATTAATATGCATACAAATTTAGAAAAAAATAGTTTTTAACAGACGGAATAATTTAACACGTAGTGTTGCATTGATCATAAATTCGGTAGCTAAGTATAACTTAATACACCGTCATTGTAATATAGGATAAGCGAAAACAGTTTTTTTTCTGTGGGTGAAAAAGTGTGCATCTACAGTCATCCCGAGTAGTTAAATATGAGGTGCATACTAACAGTGGTCGGGCCTCTTCCGCGGGGGCGCGGCGGGCAGCGCGGCGCAGTGTTGCAGGCCGGAGCAGGCGGCGGCGGGCGGCAGGCACGCGCCCGCGCACTCCGCCGACCCCTCGCAACCCCCCTCAGGCGCCGCAGAGACCTCCGTCCAAACCGCGCGCCACCCTGCCGCGCCTACTGACTTATCCGCTATTATAAATCTGGAAATCACGGTTATAAATATTTTTATATGTATTGTTTGTTTGTATATATATTGTTTGTAAAAAATGGTTACATAATTAGGTTCCTATCAAAATTTAAATGCTATGATGCTAAAAAGCTATGATGCTAAAAAGCTATGCTTTGCTATGCTATTATGCTTTAATTTTGTAATAGCAACTGTCTGCCAGTTTGTAGTTTTATTATATAGTCAAGTATTCTATCGGTTGAGAACCCTAGAAACCTAGTTTATTTCCCTACTTTTCCTGTCGTTATATTCCTTATGTTATCAATAAAAAAGTCTTTAAAAAAAGTAATTACCAACTTCCATTACGGCGATGGACTTTTTTCAGTTATTTCGATTTGAAAATGAAACCTCTGGACCGATTTTGATTAAATTTAAATGTGACCAATCGAGAAACAAGAAATAATCTTTCAAATTGGTCCAGCCGTTGCTTAGACAAATAAATTAGTTATTACCTACTATGTACTAGTAAATGATTTATATATTCATTTAGGTACTATTTAATTAGTGGTAAAGGCCTCCTCCATTGTCTTTCACTGTTATCGTTCTCGAGCGCCTCTACGCTAGGTATTTCTTGCTACTTTCACGATGTGATCCCATCCCATTGATATCAGGACGTCCTTTTCTGCACTTTTAAGGAAGGGATATTCATTTATTATTGCTTTGACCACATTTCATCTTGCATTCTTTGGATATGCCCTGCCCATTTCCATTTTAGTTCTATAACTTTTTACAACTTTGAACAACGTCCTATGGGTTTTGTTTTTGTCTTGTTTCAATGTTTTTCATTTTATGACTTGCTTAGATAAGTATAACAAACATAATAAGTAAAAAAAAACGAATTAAGTACCTTCTCTTTCTTAGAGAAGTCAGTAAAACAGGTCTGTGAAATCGGGCAACATACATAAAATATCTGACGAATTGTTGTTGAGTTGACCCACCTTCCTCATTTTTTGTAGTCGGTTAACGAGAAGATGTAATCAGAAATGAGCCTAAGTGCTTTGCTTTTATAAAAAAACCGTTAGATGTACTCACGATAGTCTTATAGAGTTGGAAGAGGACAGGTACTGCCAGCGGTCCATGGGCGCCTTCTCACCGCACAGCTCGAGCGGCGGGCCGGGGCTCTCGTACCACAGCCGGAGCACCGCCGCCGGGCAACCGCGCTCTGCGGACGACATCATACATTGTGTCACATCATGCCAACACTGACGTGTGAGCAAAGGCATCGGTTCGATCACGGGTCAGGTTAGTTCAGGAAAACCTTCACACTGTCTTACTTTCATGCCCAAGAAAAACATTATGTGAAAACCTACTATAAGTCAGAGAGTGCTAGTAAAGATGAAAATAAGTGAAGTTTTCAACGCTCGTTTGGCCAGCGTGATGGACCATATAGGCCATAGCCATTATTTGCACTTATTGTTTTTTTTTACAAATGGCTGAGCCATGGAGTTGATATAATATGTTAAATAAGTATAATATTTTAGTAAAGGTACCTTCTCGAAGTCTAATCTAGCACAAAAAATTCACATGACCGTGTAACCAAACCTACGAAAAATATATGGAGCTCTCACCAGTCAAGTGTCCCTCCACAGCAAAATGTTCAAAATTGAGCAGTAGTCGTTTCCCGGGGCGCGCGGTGACGAACCAGTTGCAGACCCTGGAGGCAGCACCGCGCGCCGGCGGCTCGTAGGGCAGTGGGAACCTGGGGGAGGTCACCACGCCCCACTCCGCGCCAGACATGTTGCCGCCGCAGTCGCCGAATATTGACTTCGCAGGCTATAATATAGAAATACCTACAAATTAGTGCATGATGAAGTACGTGATTGGTCGTGTCTAGTCTGACCATGGGCGGATGATCGTGGTATTCACATTGACTAGAAGTCGACCTCTTTGTCTTTAAAAACCAAGTTTAGTGAAGTGTTTAGGCAAATGCCGAAACACTTCACTGAATTTTTTATTTAGATTGACTGCAGTCTTTAGTCAAAGATCACAGATCGCAAAACGATCTCGAAAGTCACCTTCGACAAGGCGTGTAGTGCATAATTCGATTCAGTAATCCTTGTTTCAGCAAATCGTATCTCGGTTTTTTGACCAATGACGCAAAAGTGATGGATATCAAATGTTAGGGCTTGACTAGTAGAAAACTATACACCATGAAAAATTAAAATCCAAGATGGATGCTACAACAAATGTCAGGAGTTTCAAAGAGATGAACTCAAAATTTAGTAAACATCAAGATTAAGCATTAGTAACAGTCTTTTATCAGAGTTCCATTACCTACCTCGAATATATATCTTGCCTTGAAGCCCGAGGCGACAGCGTCGGTGTCAGTATGCAGCGCCAGCATGAGGCCCAGGGCTCCACGGGGGGAGTGCAGCGGTCCCGGTGTGGCCAGCCCGCACCACCGGCCCAGCGGGACCCGCGAACCTTCCCGTCCCACCCACCACGCTTCCACCCAGTCCTCGCTGCACGTCAACCCTCTGGAAATAGATGCACAGAAGTTAGAGACAGAGAAGTAAGAGTTGTCTAAAAAAAGAGTTGTCTAAAAAAACTAGAGAGAAAGTGTTTAGGTTCCAAATACTTTCTTTTTATGGGTAGTGACAGATGTCAATATTAGAAAAGATTTTTGAAACTGTGAACAGCAAAGATGTTACGAGTATGTTAGTGTTTTAGTATTATATGTTATATCTTTAACCATTTCGGCTGCCACCGTGATAATGGCATATTTTACATCCACCACAGTCGGTGAACACGAACCACGTTGTGATGGAAATGTGTATTATTTAATTGTGCTAATAAAAATAAGACTCTTTATAATTCCATTTACCCATAAAGCCCCGCTGTCGCATTCCACGCGTCAGCCCTCACTTTGAAGTGGTCGAACACCACGGTGACCTGTTCGTTGGGCGTCGCATCCAGCATGTACGTGCAGTTGGTATGCGAGGGGTAGTTAGAGGGGTAGCGGGGGGAATTGAACTCTCCGCGTTTTTTCGACTCGCTGCGGTAAGTAAACGCGCACTCCCCGCCCGGCGCCGCCGTGCCCGGTACTCGGTATTCTAGATGGAAAATGTGGGTAGTTAGAAATCAAAATGTTGCTTTCTATGTAAGATACACACATAAAATTATATATTAGTCTACAGGCCCTATTTGAATGAATCGTGATAGTGCAGGTAGATATTAAATATCGCTACAGGTTCTTATGAATTTTCTAGAGCAATGCCAACATCTACATCAACATCAACGGGGGAAACTGTAGCTCTGCAATACTTATGACTACTAGCGCAGACCACAATAATCAACGGCACATAAGCACTAATAGTCCAGGATCCCTAGAACATGTTTGGCACTTGATTACTATCAAGTTAATTTTCCATGATTCCATGATTTTTATGAGACGCCCAACTATGTCCTGTTTAAAACTTTCGGTTGTGGTAGCTAACAGAGATTGCAAGATAATATATAATACCTATATTAATCTAAGTAAACAAATTTTATTAAAATAAGAATTTATTTTTATTTTTAACTCACCAGTCTCAAAAGTATATTTGGCTTTGAACCCCTTGCCCTGCAGCTCGCCAGAGCTGAACACCATCACGAGCCGCGGCCCGTCGGAGAGCAGTGGGGGAGGAAACGGCTCGTCTCCCCCCGCACCCTCCCCGCATAGTTCCGCGTCGTGCTTGTCATACGAGTCCGTCGCTTCTTGCCCCCGGAGGTACACCTTCAAGTAACCGTCTGGGCATGACCCACTGGAATGATAAATACGGTGAGATAATGTTAATATGTGATGTTATATAATTAGTAGCGTGCTAAGGAAGAGGCTTATATTCAGCAGTGGACGAGAGAAAGCTGATGATGACGAATGTAAATAAAGTAGTTGTATATTAAAAAAATACAAATTATGATTTTAGATAATTATTAAACTGCAATGTCAAAGTAATATTCACAAATTAAAAATACATGTAAATAAATGTATTGAATGCAATTAGTTTATAAATTGAATTGACTTCAAATGACAAACTAACTGCTTCTGATTATTTTTGGCACATGAGTGTCAAACCTAGCCGCATTGCTTGCCAAGTTAAAAATGGCTATGGACAATGAACATTGTTTTGTTTGGATACTTTAATTGCGGAAGCAGACCCCTCTTGGGTCTGCTTCAAATCCGGTTGTATGTTTGTAAGAACACTCAGGCAATTGTTTTTGCATTCTGAGTTAATAGGGAATGTAAAACAAAAGGTTAAAGTTACTTTATGAAAATAAGAGAGTGTAAAAATATGTACTGATTAAACAGACATTTTTTAATAGCATTATTCGCATCTAAAAATCTACGTTGCCTTCTTAATTAATAAAACAGCCACAATCAATGCGCGATTAATATTATTTTAGCCAATAATTTCTGTTACGTTAACTAAACTCAGCGTGGTGGTTATTTTTAGCATCTAAGTATATTTTTTATCATGCGTTCAAACATCAAACTTCTAAATTATTAATGTATGATAGGTACCAAAGCACCTAACCCAACCTTTAAAACTTTAACTTAATTACATATGAAACAATACGAATAAGGATTTTGTATTGAAGCTGTAAAACGAAAAATGGTGATGAGTTGTGAGGTGACGCCCTGTTTAAAACATTTAGTTGACGTTGTAATAAAGACGAATTAGTTTATTAGAGGCTGATTTTCCCGTTGCTTAGTTATAAAATGAGAAGTGTGATCAAGTGGCCATAAAAATATTATGTGGCTGGACATATATTTTCTCGTATAAAATCTATATTGTAAATGATAGATACCTATTAGGAGAGTAGGTGAATATTAGTAACATGTCGAAAGAATACAAATCTTGTTTTCAAGTTTTGGCAAGCAACATTGTTGAGAAGTTTTCAAATAAAGAAAAGAAAAAGGAACGAAAAAGCATTAAGCAAAATCTCAAGTAACAGTCAAGTTATAATAAGTATGAATAATGTTCCGTCAGTAAGTTTTTCATACTTTTCATTCAATAATGTGTAAAGTTTGTAGACACAATAACGGAGTGCTCGTGAGGCATGATACTCACTCGGGCTTCATGTGTTCGCCTTTTGGTATAGAAAAGTTTTGGAACTCCAGCCGGACCCTTTCTAAGTTTTGTGAATCTTGCATACCGTATATAAAATATCTGAAAAGAAAAAAATACATGTTAAATTTTGTTACGCAGGTATTCTCATTATTAAGTCTTGTGACCTTAGTTTAAAATGGTAATGCGAATTGTCTTTTTTTTTCTGTAAGGGCCACTTTGTTACGAGTAGCATGATAAAATCTAATACCTTTCTTAGAGAGGAAGATATCTTGATAAGAATCACCTGTACGGCATGATACAATAAGGTAAAGATCGGGTTATCTTTAAATAGGTTTTGTAACGAATAGTAGTAGGTGTTGTATAAGTCCAACAACAGTTTCGGTCACATTCGGTGAACTTCATCAGGGATGAAATGAACAAAACTATAGTTGGACCTTTCCGACAATCAGGTACGCGTGAAAACCCGTCTTCTTATACAATATAAATCAAACACGCGTTAGTTTTCTAAATAAGTAGTAAGTGTATTAGTTTGTAGAACTTACCTACAAACAACTTTTTGTAAATAGAGGAATGGATAATTTGGATGGTACACGTATCCGGTAGATTCCTTTTTGCTGAGAATCTTTTGGTCGCATTCAGAGCCCCTAATATGCTCGGCGTCGTGTTTACCTATGAAATCTGAAACACAAGTAAATAATAAAATACTTACTAGTATCCATAGTAATAATAATTCTGATGATTGAATAAGCCTAATATCGTGCTTGTAGACCGGCCTCAAGGCTCGGCAAGGTGCTCGTTGACATTACCATCTCGCTTGACGAGAACCCCGTAAGGGCCGCAAAGGACAAAGTCAGCAAGTACTTTCACTTAGCTCACGAGGTTAGCGCCGTGTGGGATGTTGATACGTCGACTTTTGTTCCGATACGAGTAGTTATTTCGGCAAATCGCCTGACAGCTAAGTCTCGACCAACATCTTAAGAGGCTCTCGCTAAATGGTTGGATCAGAGGTCGGATACAAATAGCGGTGATCCTCGGTACGGCACGTATTGTCAGGAGGTTCCTCTCTCTGTAGTCCCTACCACCGGGATTAATTGTTTGGTGCAAGCATTTTAAATATTAGTTTTTTTGTTGTACTTAAGTATTCAATTTCCGGCAACCTACAAAACCCTCAATATTACGATAAATTAACCTGTTCCATAGGGCTGGATAATATTATTATAAAAAGTAATTATGAGTAGGGACATTTAAGGAAACTTCGAGTCGGTGCCATGGCTGCATCAGCAATCTTGCATCAACCGAATCTAGGTGATACGCAATTTGCCCGTGCCTAGCAGATAATAGCCGCTACTATTACCAGGTTAATTTCTGGGCTTGGCAGTACGAAGACAGAATAGTATTATCGATCACTTTATAAAAAGAAACTCACCTAACTTAACAAAACTCTCCGAGAATTCAAAGATGCCCTTGAAGCCGCGGTTCTGCGTGCTGGCGGCGCGCGGCAGTGAGTAGAAGGTGACGAGGAGTCGCTCGTCGCTGGAGTACAGCACCAGGTTGCGTTGCTGTCCGCAGTATGTGCCGATCACTGCCGACGAGTTGTCGGGCCCGTCGTACACGCGCACCCAGTCGAATGGACAACTGGACACAACTCACACGATCAACCAGACAATAATAGCTAGTAACAATAGGTTGTTTTCACAGATTTTGATTAATTATGTCTCGCCTAATGCTAAGTGACAATGCGCACGCTATATAAAAAAACACCAGATTATCGAATCAATTATAAGTTGGTACAATATAAAATGACATAATGTGTTTTGTACAACTCCGTAGAATCTTTACCGGGGACTGGTATCCTTACAGTATTTCTACTGCTCTGTTAATGAAATGTGGATGGGAGAATTAAAATATGCTACTCGTTCTCCGAAATTCGACTGACCGAGATAGGCCGACGATAGCTTACTTTAACCTCGACCAAAGCATCGTTTCCTATAAGCTCTTTAGCATCTTTTCGACAAATTACAACGCAACCCACCAAAGAACTTAATTGTCATTCATACCATCGCGTGCTCACAGACCGGTAAATTAAGGACTGTATTCAACTTACTGTGGTCCGCCGAAGAAGAGATCGAAGTCTCGAAACTCGAGCCGGATCCTCTGGCCGGTCTGTCCGGTGAACAGATAGTTGCAGGTAATGTCCTTGGGGTAGATGCCGGGGTACGTCGGCGACAACAGCAGGCCCGTCTTGCGTTTGCTCGACTCGATCACGAACGAGCACAGCGTGTTGGGTACGGGTGTACCCACTTCGAACTCCGCTGCGAAAACAAACAAGTATCAACCTGGTACCAACTCGCTCACGAGAGCCTGTATTCGTCCACTGCTGGAAAATTCCTCTCCCAATGAACGCTACAGATATATGCCCATATTCGTAGTCCATACACTATCACGACGCGAGTTTTAACGCACATTTTTTTATTCATTAAAGGATTTCCTTAGTTTAGAAACTAAACTTTATCTTGATAGATTCTAACCTTCTCAAAAAGGAAAAAGTTAAAATTTTGAAATTTTGTAGTAATTCGTAGGTAATTCTAATCAATAGGATTTTTTATTGATCAAAATAGAAGCATAGGATGAAGCAACCATGAAATAAAAAAAAACTAAGTTTTGAAGAGAAGATGAACTTTAAAATTTTTTTTAATGAACAATACTCGTATTTTATTCTAAACCTCTCTTCTGCCTTTTGTTATAAGCTGCGGCGTATTATTCGCCCCGAGGATTTATAAAAAAAAAAAGAGAATGACGTTCATTCGGACGACTGGCACAGATTATTAATTCACAGGTTTAATAATTCAGTAAAAAGAACATCTCGAACCTACGGCCTCGAGCTGAACGAGCTGTCAGACATTCAGAATGCATAACGACTTTGGACGAGGCTACTTCGGTAGGCTCCACAAAAACAAAATGATTCCGTAGAATGTCCGCCTTGCTGACATTCATAAATAACAGAATAACGCCAATGGTCTCGGAGAAAACTTGACACACAAATAAAAGATAGTGAAAGTCATCGGAAACTGTGAGGGTCACAAAACTTTTGTATTTTCCTTTTGTCCCGAATACGTATGACAAGATTTCCTTAGTAGATTGGGATGGGGTGGATAAATAAATGGGTTTAGGAGCATTATTTACACAAAAGATTTGGTAAAGTATCAACTCAAATTAGATAAAATTATACTTATCTATAAAAAATTAAATAATCTAAAAAAGACTTACAAAATAAATATAACTTTGCAGTTATTACCTTCCTGTCATAAGTTTTGCAGATAACCAACAAAGCGATCTACAGTAGTGTACACTCACATGCGTTGATGAACTGATAGGATCCGGTGAATAGCGTCGGCGGCGTGTACATCTTGTCGGTGAAGAAGGAGAGAGCGACCGCGCGGTGCAGGGACACGCGGCGCCGAGGCGGGATGGGTCCGCAGTAACGACCGCCGAACGCCGAGTTGACCAGCTCTCCCGTCTCCAGAGACGCCATCTCCGAGAATATGTCCATGTGCTCGTGCATGCATCTATATCATTATTTCAAGGTTAGAAAAGATCACTTTAAAGCGCCTGTGCGGTATACTACGTAGAGAGTGTTACTCAAAGATGTGTGTCGATTGAAACTTGATTGAAATCGAATTCAAATCACTTCTGGGAGCACTAGCAGATATCTAACTAAACGGTCTGACCACGGATACTTAACGGAAACTTCACGCAAAAGCTGTCAAAATATTTAATAGTTAAGTAAAGGTATCTAATATATATATATTAGATACCTTTACTTAACTATTAAATATTTTATATATATATATATATATATATATATATATATATATTGTATTTAATGTCATAAATTGAACTTCTACATTAAATTATAGCTAAGCTTGCTCGTCATCTTCGTATGCAAGTAGTTTATGTAGTAGGTAATGTATTATCTAACTCTAAATATTTCACATTAGCGAAAGCTAATTTGATAAATGTTACCAACTTCGACTTTATCCGAGTCAAGGTCGTAATAGTTTGACCTAATTCTTTCTATGGCTGTACCGTAATAAATTATAACAGGCTTGAGGGAAGAAAACATGTTTGTTACGAATAATTTATAGCAATAGTCGAATGATATACAATAGATGTACTTACGCTGGTAGCTCCCCCACCGCGGCTCCACTGGAAAACAAGTATTTATTAGGATGAGCAATAAAATCTCGCGGAGTGACGCGACCGTTTATTGGGAGGGCAATAAAGTAACACAGTGGGCCTTAATTGCGACCGATGACGTATCGCTACACTTGACGAGTAACTGCTTTAGTAATGGGGGTAGTTTAGATAAGATTGCAACTAATGATTAGATTAAAGTGCGTGCTAGATAGTTGTGTAGTGTTTGTGGTTTTAGTAGTTGTAGTCTACAAAGAAATTGCAGTTTTGTTACATGTAAACAAGTATAATCAGGTCGTCAAGCTGTTTTGATGTGTGTAAGCAAAATTTTTAGTAGGTACTTGGGGTCTTGCGTAGGTATGGGTACTAAAATGGGCATTTTGAGTAGGTATAGGAACTAAAATCCAATTACATCACTATGTTTGAGAGTTTAACCAAGACCCAGGGAAAAAAACAAGTTGGAAATCACGTATTAATTATAGATAAGCGAACATAAACCAACGTCATTCAATAAGATGTTTTGTGGTTTTGTACAAAAGCTGCTGGATACGAACTTTGTACAAGTTGAATTACTTACACGTTATAGTCTAATTGACTACCACCGAGATTTACTGAGGTTAGCATACTAGCTCCGAGAGCAAGCGGTCCCGGGTTAAATTCCAGTCGGAGCAGGTAGGTGTACGAGAGATGACTTTGAATATTGTTCTCGGGGTCTGTGTGGTTTTATGAATGTTAAATGTCATCAATGACACAGAAGATATCCTAGTGGAGAGTTATGAGTATTAATTGTATTTGTTTGTAGTAGAATCACATACTCTGGCGGCTTGCCCCTGAGGTCGAATGTGCGGAACTGGACGAGCACGCGCTGCCCCGGCGCGGCTAGGAACGTGTAGAGGCACTGCCGCGAGTGATTCCCCGAGTTGAACAGCTCCGGGGCTGTGAACGTGCCGTTGCTCGCGCCGCCTCGGCTCACGAACGTGCGGTCGCACTCTGAAACACAACCATAAACGTTTCTTAGAAAAGACGCAGGCATTGGCCAAAAATGGTCGTTACAGCTTCAACGGATTGTTGGCAGGCGCAAAGTGCGCTGGGTGAGAGTGTTTAAGGACGACAAGCACTAATACGCCACGGACGGTTTGAACCTCGACTAGAGCCGACGCATAGACAGGAACTATCAAATGTGCATGTGTGGAACTGGCGGAACGTGATAATAACGTCGTATATATTAGGTACATATGTAAGAACGCAACGAGGCATATCCTGGGGCTCTGTTTTTCGTGACGTCACTTACGAACTATATGCAAAAAGTCTTCAGCAAATTTTAAAATAAAAAGCTAATTCTTGAAAATTCATACCCTTCGCTAACTATACGAATGATCTGGTGGTCAAGTCTGTTATTTGAATTGTCTCAGAATTACAATTGGATTGTGCCAAAATGGCCGTTGTGACATAGAATATATCAGATTTAGTATTAAAATGTATGTCATGTTTAAAACTAACTGTGGCCTAATCTATGTCAAAACGGCCATTCTTGCACAATCTGATAGTAATTCTGAGACAATTCAAATAACAGACTTGACCACCTGAATCACTCGTGTTTGAATTAACTGACAGAAAGTTGAACTGATGGTGCCCAGAAAAAGTTTCTTTTACAACGTGTCCTTTTGTACCAACCGTAGTTAATAAAAATATACTTAATTTCTTTTAACTTACGTTCCTTTCGACGATCTTAATTTTACATCATTGAAAAAAATCATAAAATGTCGTACTTGATTATGAAATCATTTGTCATGCAATTTCTGCGTGAAATTAAGTATTTTCAAATATTTCTGTAAAAAGTGGTAGCAAAGCTTTCGAATCGAAAGTCTTACTGTCTATGCGCTTTTGAACCATTCGAATGAAATGAAATACGCTGGTGCTTTCTTTCGCATCCGAATATTGAATTCATACGACCAATATCAAAAATAGACCCCAGGTCTCAATATAACAATTAAGAACATCAACTTCTTGGATAAACGCAGGCAGCTGGGTTTGTAGGGTAAAGAAGGTAGCTCTGGATGTTAATAACACAGTGCATTTTCGTGCAATATAAGAAACCATATCATATCTGCATGTGAAATACTATTAAAAACCGTGTGCATTTACAATCTTAAAATACTTCTTCTCGTCCGCAAGCAGCAATGCAGCATTAGAAAGATCTAAATAACACGGCGCTGAGTACTTATTCGGTACTAGAATATACCAAAACAGATCCTTTCAGCTCCCAGAATGGATTTCTAAAGGTTACAATTTGCTTGGAAACTGCAATAAGTTCACTTTTACTGCAGTATTATAAACATAGTTTCTCTACAATTCACCTCACATAATGTTTTAACTTCTGTTTTATTCTGACAACTGTAAAATTAGCTAGAAGTACCTAAAATGCCTTAAATTAATTTTTTCAACCAACCTTTAGATTAAGCGACCTTTGATTTTAAATTGAAAAGAAGATATTCGTACTTATCTTTTATCTTAGTATAGAAAGAGCTTTTTCAGTCACAAGCGCGATAGTCTCAAAGATTTATCTCGGTCCATGTAAACTCAAGTCATTGAATGTTTACGTTTAGATGCTCCTAGATCTTTTAGATCTTTGATTATATAATTATATATGAGTAGATATATGTCTAGATAGAAAGCGACGCGTTTCTGTAAAACAAAACAAAGAGGCTAGATTTGTTGTGGTAGTGTGCGTTAATAACTACGTAGTTAACACTTTATTAATTTCATACTATTTGCTACTTTGTTTGTCGTAGCAGTAGCTTTGTTGTGTATAATGATACCAGTTAATACACGGTTTCAATTGAGATAGGGGAAAGTCAATGTTTCTAATACACAAAAAATATATTACGCAAAATCAGA
This sequence comes from Ligdia adustata, assembly GCA_947049295.1. Classification (NCBI taxonomy): domain Eukaryota; kingdom Metazoa; phylum Arthropoda; class Insecta; order Lepidoptera; family Geometridae; genus Ligdia; species Ligdia adustata. Next base: position 2,680,995 of record OX346221.1, read on the forward strand.
GCAACAGTTCACCTAATTTTTTTTCGACGCGTCTGAAACTTTAACAGTCCTACCACAAAAAATATTGTTAAACATAGTTTAAATTATTATAATAGGGGACTATCAAAAATTTAAAGACCCAAAAATATTCTAGGACAAAATACGATCGAATGTCATAATTAGTGTTAAGACACTAGTGGTTGTATAAACTTGAAAAAAGTGTACATTTTGATTAACAATACGGGATTTCACACGTACCTGATTGAAAAGGTCAAACTATAGTTTCGTTCACATTCGGTAAACTTCACCAGCAAGGGGTAGAGACGGGTTATTCATCTCTAAAGAAGCGATAGTAGTGGATTTGTGCAAAGAAATGAACCGAAACATCTGATCATTACCTTTCAAAATCATGTTCAAATCTTTTGTGGTAAGACGGTCAATGTCTATCTAGCTATACATATAAAATTCAAAGTCTTAGAGATATCGTCAGCGAATATAACGACGCTCCTGTTTTATGATCATAATAAAACAATAACATTTTATTTAGCACGTACGTTGAATATGAACAATCACTTTAATAGCAGCGGTGAGAATTAATTTAGTTATAGGTTTTATATTAATACCTATAAGGATATTTTATATATTACACATATCTACACATTAATTCATGTAATAAAACACAGCAATTTATTTTTAACGTCCGCTCTTCTTAAAACTCCTCAGACCAGTCATTTATACTTTCCAAATATATAAGTATCGTCTCCATTTACTCGAACTGTCCTAAAGTAAAGGCATATCAATTTCAAAGTATTCATCTATTTTATATTTATATCTTAATACTTATTTAATATATATAAATCTCGTGTCACAATGTTTGTCCTCAATGGACTCCTAAACCACTTAACCGATTATAATAAAATTCGCACACCATGTGCAGTTCGATCCAACTTGAGAGATAGGATAGTTTAAATCTCAAATTATAGTCGCAATTTTAATTTATTGCTAATTATTTGTCTGTTATTATTTGACAGTCACAATTATCTGTTAACTCCAAATGATTCCAACAGATGTCGATACCTTTCGACTGGGTTGAGTAAGTAATCAATAGATGGCGCTGCTATGGTAAATCTACGAACGTGTCATATAAGCTACATTTTAACAGCATAATTACCACGTGTTGTTGACGCTATAAAATTAATTAAATTTATTTTGTATTGAACGAAATACCGTATATTTCAAAAATTTCCACTTTTTAAATTTTTGGTGTTAGCATAGCCGGCCACGTGTTACTTAGACTGAAGTGTAAATTGAATTCATATTATAATGAAGATAATACAGTGAAATTAATCCTGTTTTTTACTTATTTGTGCTTCATTGATCAAAACTTTATAATTTAATTTGAATATATGTGTGTAAGTATTATCACATAATTATAAAATTTAGTTAAAATGTCAATGCTTATGAATGTTCAGGGAAGGTTTAAACGATGAGAAACATATATAATTATTTGGCGGTACGAAGTTCGCCGGGACAGCTAGTACTTATAATAAAACTGTAACTGGTCAAATTCTGTACATTAAATATATTAAAAAAAAAAACTTTTTCGGGGGTGTTATTAACGATATAGATCCCAAATCTATATTTTTCTTAATTGTTGTCTGTCTGTCTGTTTCTGGACTTTCCATAACTTCGGAACTGCTGGATGGATTCTAATGAAACTTGGTATGCTTAAGGTTTATACACTAAGGTAGGATCTTATCTACTTTTTATTTCTAAACTCAGAAGGGGTTCCCGTGGGAGAGGGGATAAAAGTCTTATTTAATTATAGCTCAGTAACGCGTGCTGTAAAATGGATGATTCTGATTCTTTTTTTATTGCAAAAGTCTAACTGAAATGTTGTTATCTCTAATATAGTAGGGGTTCCCGTGGGACGCATGAAAGTCGTATTTAACTATAAGTCGGTAACGCGTGCTTGGATTTGGATGATTCTTTTTTTGTTAGAAAGGTGTACCTGAAATGACGTTATCCGAAAAATTGGTGGGGGTACCCGTGAGAGAGGGGATAAAAGTCATATTTAACTATAACTTGCTAACGCGTGCTTTGGTAAGGATGATTTTTTTTGTTAGTAATGACTAACTCAAATTATTGTACCCAAAAGAAATATCCCTATTTTTTGTAGTTGTAACAAAAAATCTTTTACTGGACGCCTACATAAAAATTTGTATCTAGGAAGTTTTTACTATTGAAATTTAATTTGCATAGTTATTTTTTAGAAAGGATTATCTGAAATTATTGTACTGCAAAAAATACGACATCGGTATTGTAGTTCTTTATTAGTATTGTTTTTGAGTTTATAGCTGCGGCATAGATTATGATTGTACATATATTTTTTTATACTACACAACTAGGCATTTGATCACAAGTTCGCACGACCACGGAAATCAGCGGTACTGTAACCCTAGATGAAACATATAGCACACATCTAAGACAATATATGTGTCAACACATAGCGTCCACAATTTTTTGAAGTGATGGTAACCGAGTATTATAGGTGGTAGATTGCCGTGCGAGAGGTACGATGTTCGATCCCACTAAACACGCAAGGAGAACCTAAACTACCGGTGAAGGATAACATCGTGTGGAAACCATAGCATGGTCAGGGCAATCTTAATACTCGCCTGGCTAACTAGGTAGCCCTCAAGTTGAAATTCTGTCGCCAAACAGCTAATGGTGTGTTGTGGCGGCTTTTTTTGAGAACCAGTGTATTCCAGACTAGGCATGCTTCATCTAGGGGTCACAGTGTCGCTGGTTTCTGTAGTCGTGCGAGCTGGTTGTCAAATGCCTACTTGTCTCGAGTAAAAAATAAATAGACAATCGGGATCCATAAATTAGCAAAACAAAATCCTACGGGTTAAATTGAGTGCAGACTTCGTAAAATTAAATAGGCGTTTATGATATGCAGAATCTTAATATGCTGAACATAATTATGCGAACTTCCCTGTATCGCTCTAATTAACAAAATTTACAGTTTAAAACACTGCTATCTTATTGTATCTTTTACAATGATAAGATTTAAGACGGCCCATTGATTATTTCTCAAATTTTTAAGTCCCACTAACATAATAATGAAAGGTTAGCAACCGAGAACGAAGTCGCGGGTATTTCTGGTAAGTAAATAAGATAAGGTTCTGTCAAAACTTTACTTATATATAAATACCTTTACGGGAAAACTATATCCAATAGCCGTTTAAATTGAACTACAGGAATGGCTGTGACAGATTGTTGTGACTATATCAGATAGGTAGGTATATATGATTCCCTCGGCATCTAAGCCGAGCTTGCGGCTTAGGTAGAGCCTCGCTCTCAGCTTGCAGGCGTCTCTCGGGCCCTGTTAGCAGACCCATTAAAACTTTCCCTGCGGTGTGGCGGATCGCGCCTTCGTTAGATGGAGCTCAGATGATATTTAACACAAAAGTAGCCTAAAATTTAGTAATATGAGTGTCTTTATAAAGTGTGGTTATAACACCTGGGGTGAATACTAAACAAAAACATGCAGGGTGTGCGTGCTATTACATCAAATATTTTTGGGTGTCCGTGCTGGTTATTAAGCTTTTTATGGCCATGAATGGAAGGTCAAGGCAGTTAAGACTTGCCGATAGCAAATATTTCAATACTCATTATGCGAAATGGAGCCTGCCCGACCCGTGGTACAATTGCGATGTCCAACTGGTTGTACTACGGAGAAGTAAAGTTACCCATGGTTCAACTCTTTTTTTATATATTTATGATTATGATCCATGGTACAACGGTGGAATTATGTCCAACTGGTTGGACTAAGGGGATAAGATGATCAAGTAAAACAAAAGACTATCGTAAAGTGATTTGACAGCGATTGGATAAAGATGTTAATGAAATGAAACAATAAACATTTTTTTTAAACATTTTAAACAGTTTCATAGTCGCAATGGTACTTTTTAGGCTCCCATTTTGGCAGTTGCGCTTTGATTATACGAAGCATTGTGACGTATGTCTCCTTTTTTTATCTAAGAGTAGTGCATAAATTAGTGGAACAACATTAGTAATTTTGTTATCACTCCCAATATCACCGTGCAAAGTAAACAGCTGTACGCACGGGTGCGGGCTACATTTGAAAGTGCCATCTTCTAAAAATTCGTGAATGTGGTCAATCATTTCTCTTGCTTGGGAGGTACAGAATGTAAGTATTCTTTTTTCTGTGTCACAACCCAGCAGGAAATCAAGAAACTGGCCAGGCGCATCAACTTTGTCCACAGATGAAAAAGTTGTTCTCGATACTCCCGCTGATTTATGCCTCGCGTTATAAAGGGAGTGCTTTAGATTATCGAAACTCGGTATACTGTCTTTTAGATCGTAACCTCTGTCTCTCAACTTTGCCTCGTGTCTCTTGTATAACTGTGGCTCGGGACATTTGTACTTGCTGCCTCATTTTTTAAACTTACAACTGTTTCGGCTATTTCGTTTTTACCGTAGTTAGGTTGGCAAGAGTGCTCTTTTTCTTTAATTATTTGCATATCCTGATAAAAATTAAAAACAATGATATAATAAATATTATCAATAAAGTAAAGAATACATATACAATGTCAATAAATTCTTATAAGGGTGTGTTACCACTGACGTGAAGTTGGGGGAGGAGTGTAGAGAGTGCTTTCGAGTAGAGAGTGAATCGGAGCTGAGTTCAACTCTCACTCTAAACAGCAGCGTATCAGTATATTTAGTTAAATTAATAAGAAACAGAGGGAGATTACGAATTCAGATTGCCAATTCACGGTCCACTCCTCTGCACTCCACACAGCTCCGCATCGGTGGAAACGCAGTCTAATTCTCATACAGTCATACCTTAACTGTAACAGATCCACAACATTTGAGTTTTTTGTGCATAGAGCACCGCCAATATGCGCCAAGCGACTCATCTTTAAAAGCTTTTACTTTGTAAAATTGTCGACCTTTTGATAATAAAACATTACCGCCTTTTCTTTCAATTATATTAAATTCACAATTTTCCGACATTTTATTTTGGTATCGTGTGAAAACGAGAAATATTCATGAGTGTCAATGTCAACGTTTTAATCATCAATAGACAATTAATCAAAAGAGGTAGTAATTTTATTGCACTTCAGAATTGATAGATAAACTTTTCCTGTTTATTACCAGTACATAGTTGGTCCATAGATAAATTCAATTCCCAGTAGTACAACTAGTTGAACCAAGGAAAGAATAACTCACTCGAGTTGAATCATTGGTAAAGATATTTCCCCATAGAACAACCAGTTGAACCATATAAAAAAAGAGTTGAACCATGGGTAACTTTACTTCTCCGTAGTACAACCAGTTGGACATCGCAGTTGTACCACGGTCGGGCAGGAAATGGAGGAAAATAACCCGCTTTTTAATTTAGTGTGGCTCGATCGCGCTGTGATACGGAGCATTGCCGACAATACCACCAAATGGGCCGGTGATTGGAATCTACATTGTGTTCAGTCGCGCCGATGCCGGTGTACGTATTGGAAAAACGACAAATATAACATTTTTCCATTCCATTTTCCAGTCCGCTTTTTTGCTGCCTATATTTGCGTTTACGGAATACTGGTAATAAAATTTAATATCCATTCACAATTCTGAATGAATTTTTGTTTGGACTTTAGTTGTCGTGTGATATATATATTAGGCACATCGATTGTGCGAGTAGGTAAATATTTTCTGAGAAGAATGCAGTTTAATTGTACATAGGGTTATAGGATAGAGATTCGTGCAATACTGGCTACTCACGTATGGATACAGTAAACTATGGCTGAACGCTAGAATAAGATCTTTATTTAGATAAGACAATACAAGGTTAGTGAAGAAAAATAGCGTAGAGAATCACATGCTACAAGTTTTGAAGGAATGAATGAAAGCAATTACGAGCTTAGTTATAAATGCAAATTAATCCATGATGGTTGATGAGATTTTCGCCATTAGAAACTTTGTCGACTGTCAGAAATGTGAAACAGCCAGACCGCGAAGTTAGATTAATCTCCCGCTGCCAATTGCGTATTTGGATCTCGACTCTCTAACCAAAAGCATGATGGAGTTCCAATCGAATCGAATAAAATCAAATGAATCGACAAACAACGCGAACTTTCTTGTGTTTATTCTCGGCGTTTGAAGTGTTGAGAATTTATGATTGGTTTTATTTTGAGATCTTGTTGTAGCGTTGGAGGTAGGTACTTGAGAGACGTACTTGGAAGTTTAGTAGGCGAGGGCTCAGCGAGCGCGTCCCGGCTCGAGAGCTCCGTGGTCTCCCCGAGCACTGCACAGAAACAACATTTAGTTAAATCTTGCATTTACAGTGTTCATGTTACTTGGGGAGTCGATGAGTTTATCTTTTCTATGGGTTGAAGAAACCTTTCCATACATTTAAATCACCAAAATGTTTTTTGTACTTATAGATGGTTTGCTTTGTTTGATGGATTTATTAGATGGTTGCTTTTATTTTATATTACTTCAAGAAATATTCCTTTGATTTTTCATTGGATTAGTGTATCACGATTGAATATGATATGCAAGCATAGTTTATTAAAAGCGATGCATGAAACATGAACATGATTTATATTTTGTTCTCTCAAGAGTACGATAACTCTTCGCCAGTGTAATGCGGATTAATATTAGCGCTGTATGTAGCCGTCCAAGAACGTCAAACTACGACTTCTTATACCGTTAATATTATAACTTTGTTAGGATGTTTCGAGGAAGTATTTTCACGTTGAAATACCTTGTTTATTAATTTACTTGCACGTACAGCGTTGTATTTTAACATTGCTTATTTTAGCTCATCAGGGATGTTATGGGGTTCCTTAAATTGATTTAACAATGTCCGAGGAAATTTAGATAAAATTACCCAAGGTAAATACTTACATGTGGTTTCTAACAGGAGATTCCTGTATATTTATAAAGGCATATTTACAATTCTAATATCTCATTATCTGACATGACCTATTATTTTCGTAACGGAATATTATTTTCTTATTATTTTAAAAACGATAGAACTGATCTTGGAATTGTCGTTTATATACTTTAGACCACTGTATTACCGCTGAATGCAATGTACATATTTAGATACAAACATACACTCAAAATCATTTCCCTCCAGTTGGGCTGTCGGGTAATAACTTCTAAATGAGCAGTGTGTCATAAGAGCCGCAAGACGGCACATTTATGTGGTAATTACTTACAGAAGTGACGAAGAAAAATTGTGTCGCCTTTTAGCCGGTATAGTCGTAAAAGTCGAGAAAAATGATAAACTTTACCCAAATAAATAAATATATGTTATGTTGGTCACCTAACAGTCACCTCTATGTAAAACCTATAGGTACGCTAAAACTGTGTTACCGTTCTAAATTATATGGGACTACGGATGAACTACTAAAATAATGAAAATGCTAATGCGATTATGCTTGTAAAGTTATAGTTTGAGCTTAAAATATTTACTTACGATTTACAAAAGATAGTGGTGAGGGTACTGATATGATTACTAACCTGCTACTTTTTCGGTCATAATATCAGGTAATTAATGATTGAATACCTGTCTAGTCAACTATTATGGAACAAATAAGCTTTAATACACATGCATAAAAGCAATAAGTTAGTTGACGGTAGAAACCTTGACGTCTGATTAAAAACTTATCTCCTCATTTCTGCAAAGTGAAATTTGCATATAAACTTAAAAGGGCGAGCTATTATACGAAAAATTGCGTAATTTATATGCAAAAAATACTAACGTCATGAAGCTTTCTGAATTGCATACTAGTTAAATTTTCTCGGTTAAGTATATAAGTAAGTAAGAGGCTTCCCAGAGTTCTTTTTGTTTTCAGGGACTGTGCATACTAACCTACTTTAAGAGGTAACTAACGTAGCAATCAATAATTTCACACTGCTGGGCTTGGGTCTCCCCTATGGACGGGATGTAGGCCATATATGTATAGTCCACCACGCTGGCCGAACTGCGGGTTGGGGACTTCACTTTTCCTCGAAGACTATTAATTTACATAAACTATAAGCATATGTATAAGCTATTTATGTAAAAATTTACATAAATAGCTTATACAAAGGCTTCCTCGGTTAAATACTCCCTAAAAATGACTTTCCTATTAAATTAGGTCACTTAAATTTAAATGTTCTAACGACTGCTATTAATTAATTATAGCGAAGGGAAAGTTTCATCTTGCTCCCACAATGGTCTGGTCGTTCATCATAATTTGGATCACCCTGCCACTGGACGTGACTCCTATTCATCTCTTTGTTTTCAAATAGAGTTAGAAATTTATATAAACTCGACTGAAATTGAACTTTGAATTGAAATTATGAAAATATTTTATAACTCTGTTACTTGATTACTCGTATACGATTTATCTGTATGCAATGTTTTTAATTGATAAAACTTTAATATTAAAAAAAAAAATTATTAAGAGCACTCCACTCATTATATTTCATTAAGGTCTTCGAATACATGTTTTTTTCCATACCAATCATTCTTCATCATGATATGCTTACTCGTTCACAAGTTCAAGCTACTATTTTATAAATCTCTTTGCCTGTCTCGATCGGAAAAACAAAACCCTTAACATTTTTCAAAAATTAACTTAAAATATTTTGTCTGTTACAGCTCTCACTGCCAGTTTAATAAACTGCTCAAGCGTCTCTGTTATTTCTTTTTTTATCATATTTTGATATACACCAATACATTTTTAAATTTAGTTAATTGTTTATTATCCTTGCCGTTTCTTGTGTGATTATTAGATCAAATTAAATATGCAATTTATATCCTTATTCAATTCTGTAAACTGTGTTATATTACATATTCTTTACCTAATTAATTCTAAAACGGACGTTAAAGTTATAATTAACTAGCTGTGCCCCGCGGTTTCACCAGCGTAGTTCCCCATTGGATTGTCGAGATAATGGGGGAACTACGCTTTTGAAGTCGGTTAAAAAGTAGCCTATATCCTTTCCCGGGGTCCAATCTACCTGTGCACCAAATTTCATCCAGATCGGTTCAGTGGTTTTGGCGTGAATGCGAAACAGACAGACAGACAGAGTTACTTTCGCATTTATAATATTAGTTAGGATTAGTATTTAAATGCAAGTTAGATTTTATTATACTTCCCCGTCATTACTTAAGCTTTAGTGCTCTCTTTCCAATGGTTGTCTGGAAGAGATCACTTAATCACAAGTTTTTAAAGTTTGCTTCATTTTTTTATGTGCATCGTATTTATTTTTATTTTTTTATTTATTTTTTTTTATTTGATAATATTCAGAATTATACACGCTATTATAATACAGTATTTTTACGATTTGTAAATTGTATCCGTTTGATTAAGTAAATTTTCAAACATTGTAACAAGTTGTAAAATCATTGTAATAAAAAGCCTCTAGCAGAGAGAAATGCTCTCAGTGGGAATAACACATTGTTCCATCCTCGTAACGTTAAAAGATCTTCCCCAAAACATTGATATCAATGACTAACAAAATGTTGAAAAAAATATTATGGGCTGTGACGGATTATGCGACAGACTGAGATTGATAGCGTTTTCTACAATCGCGACATCTTCATTTCGCGCAGGATATTTTGAAGATTTACCCCATTCCTCCCTTTATAGGTAAGATAAGATCCATCTTATCACTACGAGCTGAAAGTGGAGCAATTTGCGTCTTATTTTATGTACCTTTCACCTATAAGTTCCAAGGCTTTCAATAGAAAAAGCGACAGATTTACATGTGTTAGGTATCTAACTAAGGTTTAGGCTAGCGGTCTATAGGTACGTTAGTAAAATTTTAAGCTAAATTCGTGCTTAACCCTTCTTATTCAAAATAGACGCCTAGAATGGAGTTGTTATAACAGAAGAGGTATAATGTATACATCTAATTCATAGGTGTGTCAAGGTATATTAAAGAGATCATCCGATTTTAAGGAAAATTTTACACGTGCTAATAAAGCATTCCAAATCTTTCGACCCAAAGAGCCCCATGACTGTGCGCCATACAATCTTGAAAAGTAAACACTCGCTAAGTTCTTGTTCAAAGAGAAATATCAAATTACTCGGTGTTTTGGGCGGAGCAAACTTAAGATGTTAATGAAACCAGCGCAAAGGAAGGAAAACTTTGAGACATTACATGTTCGTTCTATAACAATAAAAAAATTAAATACATAAAAACAATAGACTTTACATACAACTTTATGGCAAGAAACGTTCTCGTTGCAACTTTGTTTTTTAGTTCGTTTTACTGCGTAACAATTGCGTGAACTGACTGAATTTGAGAAATCATACTTATTAGAGAACACTATTAACAGAAAAGAATACTTCATACTATATTAATGACAAAAAATCTCGATAAGTATGGCAATGCCATTTAAAATAATACAAAAATCAGCAAAGCCTGAATCGAGGTCAGGTAGGCTCTGGTGCAATATCTGCACCCTTAACTAATCATGCCAATGCCCTATTAAAATCGACACAATTCGGGCCGCGCGGAGACAACATGGCCGCCGGAAGCGCAGCCATCTTGATTGGCACCGGATATTGGAGATCGCGCCGCACCAGCCTGCTATTGGTTATAATTGTGGATATATTGGCTGATGTTGCTATACCTAGTACATAGTATACAGTGAATGTACAAATAGTTTATTGTATAAAAGGAAGTACTCAACCTTAAAAAACAAACTATGCTGTAGTAAGTACTCTACTTTTAAAAAATACGAACAACGTACCTACCTATTTTTTTAAAATTACTATGGTAACGATTGCGAATTGCAGCGGCATGAGGCTAATCTAGTCTAATCGAGGGTTTTAAACTCAATATTTTTTATTTTTGTTACCTGATTTCTCGTGGACGTTTGACCAATTGGAAAAATTCTTCCGTTCCATTTAAAATTTTATCAAAATCGGTCAAGAGGTTGGATTTTAAATCAAAATACCAAAAAAAAGTTCTATAGGCGCCTGCCGCAATGGTAGTCATATTTGACAAAAAAAAATATCTCTCCTTTTCCTTGGCGATGCCTGCCTAGCATGGACGTTTATCCATGCTAGGCAGTAATAGAACTAAGCGGATAAAAAAATATTGTCATTTCTATGACATCTCAGTCCTATAGTACTGACGGAAGTTATCAGCGGGTTTTTTTTTTTTAACTAACATCTTGGCTTTTGACCACCAGCTTAAACGACTACGGAAGTCAGCGACACTGTAGCCCTAGATGGAGCATGTCTAGTCGAAATACACTGGCTCTCAAGGAAAGTTGCCGGAACACATCATTAGGTTAATTTTTGTTCGACAGTAAGTTTTATTTGTAAACGATGGATTTATCAACTTAAGGGCATTAGAAAGCGCCATATCACCATGCTATGGTTTCCTCACGATGTTTTTCTTCAGCCGTAGCTCAAACTCATTTTTTTGGACTTGAGTGACTAATTTAGTAAGCAATTACCAATTTCATTAAATCTAGAGCATTAGTATCTGTGTTTACGCTAACTATAAGGCTACGTAGCAATTAAGATGTAATCGAAGCAAATATCGAGGATGCTACCTTCTAACGAGACAGACGCAGGTGCGGTACGCTAACTTTCGCCATAAATAAGAGAAACGTTCTGCGGTATGATACAGAAATATACATTGTACATAGGTACATACATTATACTTGTGGCTCTATAATTGTTAGACTTTTGGATAAATTATTTTTTCAAAATTTTCAAAAAATCATTATTAGAGTATTAGAGACCTGGTGCACTAAAAATTAAGGTTTCGCTTAAGAGATATTAGTAGTCTACATTTAAAACGCAGTATTTTAAGTGATCGGTGGTAATTAGAACTTCTTTGCTCGATTACATCGACGCCATAGTCTCTAAGGTATCTGGTTGAACCGCTAGTATATAAATTTAATTAGTCCCTTAGTTAATCCGTTAATTTGTCTAATAAATTATTGGTATAGCGTGCTGTTATTCAACGTTACGTGCTTTAAAAACGTTACGTTTGCATGGAACTACTGGAAGTAAAGCTCCCATTCATGATGGAACTGCAAATGGAACTATTGTGCCAAGCCTATTAGTTCACAAAACACCGCATCGAATTTCAAAAGTATGAAATTAGTAGTTGATTTGTCCTACATAGACATACGAAAGCAAATGATGTGGAGAACGATACGGGCCGTATCATCCGTTATAACGGATCTAGTTACATCGGAATGGGTAATTCGATTTGCATCCAGTAACGGTGGCTAAAACTAACACGTGCAATGATAATGCATTTTTTTAAATAATATAACTGAATCACTGTTTCTAACTTTCACTGACAAGGAGGTTTCCTTGCAATTTTTTGAACACATATTAAAACGAGCGGTACTTTTGTAATAAAGTTTTAAAAGAGTTTCTCTACTTAAGATGCACTGATGCATTTGATGACGAATTGTCTAAGCACTGTTTCTAACCTTCACTGACAAGGAACCTCGACGCAATTTTTTCAACTCTTGTTTAAACGAGCGGTACTTTGGTAATAAAATTTTAGAAGAGTTTCTCTACTTATGATACACTGATGAATTTGCTGATGTGTACTACATATCTTACTTTGAAATGAATGTTGAAACAAGACTTATAAACTCTTCTGAACATTTTTTGGTATTTTATACTAAAACTTTTTGCTAAGTGATCATGCATGGACAATCCGTAGATGCTCTACGAAAGTGCTACGACACTATTCTGTAGAACAAATCATCTTTCGTTTGGTCTATCCCACTCCAATCCACTGGACAAATCCATTGATTGATCTGTTTCTACTTTTTATTCCACTTTTATCCATCAATGGATTTATTTCTATTTTTTTCCACTCATGTTCGATTTTAAGTTCTACACTAATCCATGAAGATCATCAGAAATCTGAAAGAAGATGCATCATTCTTCGCTGTCAACAATAAACAAACAATAAGCATTATTAAGGTACTTTAATATTAAAATTCGGTCTCAATAGCTATTAAGGAAACTTTTTAGTATTTAATCTTTTAATTCTTCAATTATTATCACGTGAACGTGGATAGACGGGAAATCTGATTAAGGAGGGCTCAAACATCGCACGAAATCTCTTTAATACTTTAATCTTTATCAGGATCCACTGAGGAGAGAGATAATATAAAAGCAGACAACGCTAAGATCTTCTATGGACAAAGGATCGCTTTGCGTATTTAAGGTAAAGTTTAATTTCCGAGGTCCTTTGTTACAGGCAAGAATTTTTGAGCAGCCTATTCGGTTACTCTGTCGGAACTTCTAGTTGGGTTGGGATTTTGATAAAGAATAGCGGTAAATTTACAGGCTGTTAAAAGGCAGTACGTTGGCACGCACATTTTAATTGCGCATCGAATTGCTATCGCCTGAAATCAAGCTATTCGGTATTCTTTGTTTCAAATGATCTACTGCCTACTACATATAGTAATCAACATTGTAACGGTATAGTTTTTATATGTTTATGTTAAGGTTATATATATGTTAGGCCATAACTTTACCGACAACTCTTTTCATTATCTATATTTTAATTGCTGTCACCTCATCTGATAGACTTATTAGTGCCTTATGAGCTGTAAACTTCGCGAAACATTTGTAAACAAAAAAATTAAGACTGTTAGAATATTACATGTTTGAAAATACCAGTCAAACCTTCATACTGACAGACAAATGTAAACATTGCTAGACTGTAAATTTTGCGAGCTTCAAGCTTGCTCGGTCTATTAATATTGTACATGTCTTTGTTACTATAATTGATTTCACACATTTCAAGAATGTTGTTCCAACTTAAGGAATTTTATACATTTCTTAGGATTTGTATATAAGGAAGGATAATATACATTTCCGTTAACGCATAAATAGACAATACATCTTAGCTATAAAAGCCATCCTATTTCCAACGCAACATTTCTCGGCAAGCTATTTATTTCAGCGGCTGAAATCCCCAAAACCGTTCAGACTTTATCTCGTTTGAACACCTGAGAACCTCGCAGTGGGATGAAGCCTCTTGCGACCAATGAATTTCAAATCGCAACCGCAAAGGTGATGTTGGAGCCAGTATGGTTGGATTCTTAATTACAGTGACATATATTACTAGACATATTTTCCAAGGGGGGCTAGCCTCCGCAGAAATGGCCAAGCACTTAGGATTTGCGCACTTACTGTTCCTAAAGAACATTTCTACTTATTAATATCGAACAAAAAAAAACCGCTAAATTATATGATGCACGTTTGTTGTTGTTATTACGAGTATTACTTGTTGTTATTGCTGCAATGAAATACATCATCTGTGACAACTGCAACTGTCTAGTTTTCACGGTTTATGAGATACAGCTTGGTGACAGACAGACGGACGCACGGACGGACAGCGAAGTGTTAGTAACAAGTATGGTCTCATTTTTACCCGTTCGTTTCGTAGGTACGGTACCTCTCTGTGTAAGTTTAGTAAAAATATGGTTTACTTAACGATAATTAAATTAAGGTTAAGACTAATATCTCAACAAATTGTATTCCTCTTAATCAAAATTATCAGAAAAGTATCGATGGAGAAATTCTTAGACTTTACTTGCATGGAAATAAGCTTAATTTTAATTTTGTGCCTAGGTTATATATGGGAAAAATTTTAATAGTCTTCCTACGAATTAAAAAGAGGTTGCAAAGTACCGCAAACTACCTTTTAGGGGGTATTTAGTAGGTAGTTTTCCACTGTTGGCGACCGCAACGCGAGACTACGACCTGGGACGCTGACGACGGACGCATGTTGCATGGCGACCTCTGGCTGTCCGATGTCAGTGATCGCGATATCACCACTCTTTTTAATTCTAAATTATAATATCATCGGAATATTTTAATTACTAGATTAAACAACCAACAAACTGGACCAATTATGATAAGACAATAGAACGAATAAATATTATATAATCGTTCCTGGCGTTCTGAACAACTGGGTAACATTATCGCATTGAACGTATATCTATTTCGAAAAATCAGTAAAAAAAGCTATTATGTACTGGAAAACGTAGCTTGTTCCAAACAAAATCACAATGTTCATAACGTGAATGCGAGTTAATCCAATTAATAATTGAATATTCATTGGATGTGAATACAGAATGAATCGTCGGTAGGTGGATGTGAAAAAAGACGACGCAAAGCCCTCACACCAACAAAATGCTTTACTGAACGTATGTTGGGTGGCAATTTTGGTCCTCAGAATAATCGCAAATTAAGTACATATTAATGTTTAAGCGATTTGGAAGCTACCGTGTCATGAGTAAAGCATTGAATCAGGTTAAAAAATTGCAGAAATTAAAGTATATCACTTATATTCGTAGTAGTAAGGGGCCCACGATGCTAAATAGGGATTTACTCGAGCGTCATAGAGACGTATTGCGTTGCAAAGCTTGGATGATAGGAAGTAGAAAATATTATAGGGGTTTCCCATTTTAGTGGTGGAGGAAGCATCTGGAAGGAAATACATTTTTTTTTCTAAGGAAATCAAAACATGTAAATGTTCGAGCGTGTCAGATTATAATATTTTCTATGCTCCATCATGCTTCTGATAACAAATATATGTTAAACTGACAATTTGCACGGTAGGGGTGGCCACACAGGTTGAAAATAGTTAAGAAAAAAGAAATCCCCCCACTCCCTAACATTCCACTCAAATCATTTAATTATTGACATGCACACTGTTTAGCTAGTAATAAACCTACCGTATCTTAATCTGACGCATTTAATTAGTTCAGGCAAACAAAGTTTTTTTTTTATATTTTGCGGGCTGTTCTATTAGCTCGGCTCTTTATTGAGAGCTTATATTTGGTAGATACACTCTAAAGGACCTAAGGAATCTCCCATGTGTTAATCTGCCACGCTCGAGTATGGCTAAAGCGATAGAATATTGACGGTAATTTTGGTGACCGGATACTTCGAATAAAAAATACTGCGTAAACGGAACGTTAAACTAACTTTTTTTTATCATTGGCTGTCCGAGCAAGTACGAATGCTGGTTCATTTACTTGAAAAATACCTAAGTATATGAGTGTACGAAACAACCTTGAGGCCAATTTTGTAGATTTCATAAAAATACTATTAAAATATCTCTTTGACCGAACCTAAAAAGTCGAGGAATAATAAATAGCTTCGAAGTTATACAGATCTTTTAATTAACTTCACTACAAATTCACGCGAAATGTAGTAAAAGAAACACTTGACTCTATACTCGTATAGCAAAGATAAAAAACGCCCGAGAAGTCAAATTTTAAATTAAATCTAGCATGATGCGAGTATATTTCGTAAGTAAACGTCCCGAAATGGGCACTCATTTATACATCTACTATATATTTATTGAAGAAAGTACACTCGTCTCGATAGTGGAGCGGAGTTGGTAATGTAATAATGAACCTTTTAGTTTTTCAGCGAGCGAACAAATATTGAATTAACGTACTCAACTGTGTTATAGAGTTAAATCTAGTTGTCCAATATTTGATATTATTACTGTGTAAATCAATAATAAAAGAAAAGGTTGAATAAAGTAATATTTCTAAAGTATGTGATAGTTAATATTTAAAAGTTCTATTGGTTGATAGAATTGCCAACTAATGAAATCCTCATCTTAAGTACTTTACGTAGGTAGGTAATATTGATATTTTTGCTATTGAACTTTCTTAAGTTATTTTCATCATTTACTGCAAAAATCTTCTGTTTATGTTTTTCCTGACAAGCTAAGCCACATGATCGCTTTACCTCTAGCAAGTTGCGGTCAGTCGCGAGATCGCAAGGCTAAGCAATGTTAGATTTCAGACACTACATAATGCATTAAACATAAGAATATTTGTTTTGCTGTTGTAAACTGACGAATTCAAAAATACGCTTGCATAATATTATAAAACTTTTCGCTGCCTTAACCTATTTATGCAAAAAAAAAGCAAAGTTAAAAGTTAAACGCACATTATGCGTGCTTCATCCACCCCGGTTACATTTCACAACGCAAGATGGCGCGCCGGTCCTCATTAGCGCCATACTAATTGCTTCTCCACTCAGTAGAAACTTGAGGCGAACGAGAATATATTTTTTTATACATGTCCCCAATTACTATAGACCATTAAACACCCTGGACTTGGGTCTCCGGGGCTAACATTAAAGTAACGGGTTAGAAATACGAGGAGTTTGGAGTTTAATAGGTCCCCTCGAAGGAAGCTGTCACGCGGACGAACGATCTTACCTGAAACAAGAAAATTACTGTTAGTTTACGAGATCTTGAAACAATAAAATCTAGTAGTATAGGATTCGAAACGAAATTCACTAAGGAAAGCCAACCCTACAGGTACAAAAAAAAGATATCTTTTGCTCTGTTGTCAGAATAAAAAACAAGAGAATACTCCCATTCTCACAAAAAACGGTTACGTTTTATTCTCAATATTGTAACAGTAAAGTAAACAGTAATTTGAAAGGAACTGATAGCGAACAGTTTACTGAAACAACATAAAACGTTCCCATATAAACCCGGACATGAAGTCAAACTGAATTTCCGAGTAAACGCGAGGAAATATAAGTTTAAACAAACATCGATGTCAATGCGGAAGTGAAGCTACAAACGCAATTATTTTCAGTTCCACAAAAATGTACATTTGTTTGTTTATATACGCATCGAAGAACTTTTCATATTGTGTGACAAATTGTCAATAAAGCATTACCAACAGCAAGACCGCTGTGGCTTAGTGTAGTAGCATACCCGCTTTGTGAGACAGTGATCCTAGGTTCGATCCCCCGCCGCTTCATGTGTTGCAACCTTGAGTTTGAATAGATAAGATAATTTAGATAATTTTTATTCACATCACACATTACAATTCACATAAAATTTTATACATAACATTACATTAATTTATATGTGATTCCAATTGTATAAAACCTTTAATTTAATTAATCATGAATACATATGATGAGGTTCTTATCAGCCCCAAACTAGGCATAAAGCCTGTATCTTGGTGGCCCGTTACACCTGTTGCACAAAATAGATGAATGAGCGCGACTAATTTAGCATTATGCGATTTTAACAAAATATGAAGTATAAACAAAATACAATATATTTTAACAAAAACAAAATATTATAATTATATTTAAATTAAATTAAACATTAATAAATCTTATGTTAATTCCATTAATCTAAAAAGTAAACGATAGAAAAGTGAGTCTGCACTCACTAACATTTTACATGCAGTGAAAATCTATTGTATCTATTGGGTTCGCAGTGATGTTAGTGTGTGAGTGTATGTGAATGAGTGAGTGTGTATGTGCTAGTAATTTGTATCATGTGTGTAAACTGAAACTTCAAATATTGTTTAAATTAAATTACAGGTATGGATCCTGTTGCATTTCCCGATTGTAAACCTTTACTAAGTTCTCTGTTTCTTCATATGAACTTTTAAGTAGCCAATTCTTAACTTTCTGTAAAGCGTTTCTATGCAAGCAATCTTTTAAATTGCATACTAAGCTGACAGTGTTGTACGTAAAAGAGTGGATGTAGGCGGGAGTCTAGAAGTGAATACCGTTCTGACACTTGGTAGCGGAACTGACTCTGGGCAAGCTCGATTCTCACAAGTGACTTGCTGTAATTGCATACATCTGTGGGCTTTTGAGACGGTTTTCATAATGAATAATTGCCTCACGCTGAGTACTTGAATATCTTCGAAAAGCTGTTGAGTTGACTAACGGCGGGGCTTCCCAAGCATTACCTTTAACACAGCTCGTTGAGCCCGTTCCAGGTCAATCATGAAGGTCTTTGCCGCGCCTCCCCAGACCGATATACAGTACTGCAGTAAGGACTGCCAGAGCGAAGTGTATACGAGTTTCTGAACTTCAATATTGGCAACCGATCCAAGTGTTTTCATGAGAAATATGAGTTTGCGGGCTTTCTTTGATAAGGCAGTTATATGTTGTTCGAAATTGAGATTTTGATCTACCTGAACTCCGAGGTATCTAGTGACTTTTACCCTGTAGATTTCAGTACATGAGCAAATGGTTTTCCTAAAAGGCGGTGCTATATTTAGAATTTGACAACCGTTTTCATGAAGTTTGAAGTCATTTATATTAGGCTCAGTAGCACGAGTTATGTGAAAACCGACAAAGTTGGTTTTCTTGGCATTAAGAGTAAGCAAATTGTGGTCAAGCCAACGTAAAATACGGGCCATGCCCTTTTCAGCTGCAGCGACCACCGCCTGCTACGTCTTTCCGTGAAAGATTGCCACCGTGTCATCCGCATAACATATGATCTGGGTATTTGGTATTTGTTGTTTGAGAATGTCATTCATGTAGATTATGAATAATGTGGGCGAAAGAATACTTCCTTGGGGTACACCAAAACCAATAGTTGTTTCCTCGCTCGCATATTCACCTATTTTTAAGCACTGCCGCCTGTTTGACAGAAAGCTCGTGAACCACTCTAAGGCTTTGCCTCGGACGCCAAAGCATCCCAGTTTTCGTAGCAACATAGGTATTGAAACTGTATCGAATGCTTTGGCGAGATCCAGGAACACCCTTGCGCATCTGTATCCTTTATCCAAGTGCTCTGCTACAGTGGAAGTCAAAAGCTCTACGGCATCCTTGGTAGACTTGCCTCTTCTGAAACCGAACTGCCTGTTTGACAAAAACTTATTTTTCTCCAAGAAGTCGGTTAAACGTTTGTTAACGATTTTTTCCAGAATTTTGGACAAGATTGGAAGGAGTGAGATTGGACGGTAGTTGTCAACTTTATCTTTGGTCCCGGTTTTGTGTATAGGACATATAACGGCTGTTTTTCAACAGTCTGGAAAGACTCCCGATTGCATACTTAAGTTGCAAATATGAGTAACTGGATTAAGAATCTCGTCTTTAATATATTTAAGTAAGGATGGGGTGAACGTATCTAATCCCGGCGCAGAATCTATTTTCAAGTCTGTTATTAGCCTATTAACCTCATGTAAATCGGTAGGATACAGAGATAATGAGTCTTTCGCATTTCGTATTTTTAGACTATAGCTCAAGTCGTATTCTGTTTTTGTTAATTTCTGCAAAATCTTTGAGGCTAGTATAGAACCTACTTTCGCAAAATGTTGATTGCATTTATTAACGGCTTCTTGTGGAAAAGGTATTAAAAGCTCAAACGAAACATTTTTAGGACGAGGAATGTCGCAAACTTCTTTTATAGATTTCCAAAGTTTTTTGAGGTCTTTGAAATTTTTAGCAATTTTGGAATTTTCGTAGTTTAGTTTACGAAGCAGATTATTACAAAAATTACGATACCTCCTATATATCTTTGAGACACTCGTTATCAGGTTGTCGGCGAACTTGAAGATGCAAGAAATCTCTATGTCGCATACAACGCACGATGCCGGGAGTGATCCAAGGCTTTAGAGAGTGCTTACTACGACTGATTTTTACTTTTGCTGTATGCTTATTAACTAAGGCATTGATGGTGTTATTTAGTGTATCTGAAGCGAAGTTGACATCATTTGATTCGCATATTTCAAGCCAGTTTACTGATTTTAATTCACTGACAATAGATTCAAAATCAGTTATAGTTTTAAATCTAGATTTAACTTCGTTGAAACATTTGGATTTTGTTAAGCTAAGACCTACCATTGTCAGATCATGATCTGTTAATAAGTTGTTACATATTAGTCCAATAGCCTTGCTATTTGTATTAACAAAGATATGATCCAGACAGTTATGATTTCTAGTTGCTCGCGTGATAGCGGATAGAAAACCAAACTCTGTCATAAGGCATTGGTAAATAGTGCTACTGCTATTGGGCGTTTCGTCGAGTAAATTTATATTCATATCTCCAGCCACAATGCCATTTTTGTGAACTTTAACAGATTCCAGTAAACTTTCCAATGAATTAATAAACTTAGTGGTATCATCGATGCTAGGTGATCTATATAGTCCCACAATGTTGACTTGATCATTAACGTTTACCACAAGGCAGTTTGCGTCATCGAACGGTGGCTCGTGTGCGTTGGCCATCTTTAACATATATCGCTACTCCACCGCATTTGTTTATAACTTTTGTGGTGTGAAATGAGTTGTAGCCAGGAATTGTAGAAATATATGGGTCCGATACATTAAACCAGCACTCCGAAAAAACTAAAACATCATAATCCACGTCAAGTCTCGCCAGGGCAATGGTAAGAAAACCTTCAGTTGCTTTATGTTGAAGGCTTCTTATGTTTCAGCATAGGACTTTAAAGTTAAAACCAGATAATACTTTTTTGCAGTCTTCTAAATTGCTTAAACAGCGACACATTATCTGAAGAGAATCGTCAATGTCCGCATATAAATCTGACTTATCCATAGGAGTAACAATATTGTAGAAGTGATGGACAGGAAATATAAGATGAGGTTAGTGTCGCGCTATGGAGTTGTATATATGCCCATGAGACTTTGTAATTGAAATAATAACAATATAGTAAGTAACTGCAAGGCGATAGAGTTTCGTGGTTTTGAGTGGTTTTGTAAGTATTTTGTGAAATAATACTGATGTTTTAATGTATATGGTACATGTGAGTCTTGAGGTAGGAGGGGTGTACAAAGAGACGTATTTTTGTAACTAGGTCTTACTTTACGCACTGTCTGCAGAAATACGTTCAATATTATTATTACCCTAAGATATTGAGTGGTATATACAGTGAGATACCACCACATAGGAAAACGACTTAACAATAAACACTGATATACGATTTCTCCAGTGTCGGGGATGTCATGTAACATTCACAAACACACGCACAACTCAGATGTTCAAACTCTTCGTTCCAACACTTGCTCCGACCGGGAATTGAACCCGGGACCGTCGTATCTCAAAGCAAGTATGCTATCCAACAGACCACGGCGATCGTCCATGCCGCTTGCATACCAAGTACGCTGGCCACTGATGGTGGGTTGGAAATTTTGATTATCTGTAGATAGCACAAGTAGTCTGTAGGAATTCTATCAGATTATTTGTTGTGTATCACCGTTTTTTTAAGCCTTAATATCTGAATTTTACACAATTTACAATGATACTGAGCTTATAAAATATCACGTAATTCAGAGTGCCTCTTTCCTTAGGCCTCTTCTAGCATTTTCCATTGAGCTCTGTCTCTTGCTATCCTTCTCCAGTGGTGTCCAGCCGTAAGTATCACCGATATAAGATAGCATAAATAAAAATCTCGTTTATGTTGTAGTTGTTGTTGTTGAATTCTCATATCATATTTTTCATATTTCTTTTTAAAGGCACTTGCCCGTTAGTTTAATTTTAAATGTATGCCAAATCATTCGGATAAAAAAATCACAAAGAAAAGTTTCGGACAAAATGTGTTAGCCCTTGAACACCTTTACCTTACGAGCATTCAATAAAAATCATAAATATTGAATCATCAGAGTGATAAAATTTTATGGAATAGGAAAATATGTAGTCCATTTTCTGGGCATAGTAGAGCAAAGTTGATATTAGCTTTTATAGGAAACTCCATATGATTCTATCTTGATAAAATTATTTCTTTTAGAAGACATTAACTTCTTATGTTTGAACAATCACGTATTTAATTATAATTGCAAAACAGCATTACTTGCATATTAAAACAATAGTGTATACTCGTATCTATGACTAGATTGAAACATTTAATTTCCAGTGTAATTAATTCTAAACTGTAAATTAATTCAGCTATCTATTCGAGTTATCTACGAATTCATTTGAATTTGATCCATTCTGCTCCACTGCCCAATGATGAGGTAATCTACAATTTTGTTCGCTTCGCTACAGATTATATATATATAAGAGTGGAGTAGCTCGCTCCTTTGACAGTCATCGAGGGTCCTCCACGGCTTGAGAGCTAAACAAAACGAGGGATATTCGTATACGCACGGCCTCGATACGGCCTCTCCCACAGAGCTTCGAACATGCTAATTTTCATCATCGACTTATATACGACTAAAATACGACAAAGAAAAATTAACTAAATTATAAAATTAATCAAATTAAATCAGAATGAGAATGCTGTGAACTTGAAGTGGGCTCAAGTCCAATTCACCTTGCACTTCAAGGATGCGCTACTTGTACTTTTTGCAACAATGCAACGTCGGCGTCGAGACTTTTCAACAACGTCAAGTCTGACGTCTTATATTGAGTGAAAAATTTCCTAGAATAATTATGAAATTGCAGTGTAAGATGTCTAGTTAGTAGTAGTAGAATAAAGTAAGTATTTCGAGGACTTCAAAGCCTTGGTCCCTCCTGCCCAGGATTTCCGTGATACTGTTTTCGTGTAGTTATTCGAATCTAATATTTTTTCATAAATCTGCGGTAACTCTCAAGTTTGCTTCGCCGCTATATTTCACTGACCTACTTTTAAGACGGTGACGACGCCTCCGGTTTTTTTTTATTATTACTGCCCCGGTCTATGGAAGTATTATGTTGTCAAAGTAGAAAAAAGCTACTTGCGCCGGTTATGTATCTGGATAAGAATTATAAGAGTCATAACGCACGGTTATACGTCTGGCATTCTGAACTTTCCATATGACAAGGGTATTAAGTTTTTCAACTTGCAAACTTACTCTCATACTGCATATATATCTGCAGAAGTTGTTAAGTCTAGTCTGCTAAAATATAAAATAAGCTTATTTATAAACCTAAGCATTTTCTTAAAAATAAATTCAACAGATAGGAAAGTACTCACTTTGAATAATATATAAAAAATATTTCACAATAATCGTTTTAATAATTTAAATCCTACAAAATTTGTCAAAATCATAGACCACTTTCTCAATAAGCCGTTTCAGACGAAGCTTTGAATGCGCTCAGTCTTGAAGCAGCGGTCACATCTTCCGGCAACATATTGTATACTGTAAGTCCCACAACATGTGTAATTTCAGAACACTTGTGTAGCGTACGCATCACACCCTGCAGCTTGTCCTATATACAGTATATACGCATATCGTATCACTGAAAAACATGATATCATGAATGGATAAAATAGCTTTAATCTTTTCATACAGCCTCGAGCGGAAAGCTTCAATGTAGAATCTCCATTGAGGCTTTGATAGAGCTATACACGCCTCCCTTCCGGCGGCGCTAGCTTGACCCAAGGTCGTGTATTGTTGCTCTTCTTTTGTCTCCACACTGAGCACCAAACGTTTTACAAGTGTATGTGATATTAGGTCAGCAGTGACCAGGTCAGGTGAGCAGTCAATACTCTTATCTTGTATATTATCAAGTTGAGGATAGAGGGTTCTTTAAAAATATTATAACCAACTTTCTTAACAGCAGGCTCGTATATTTTCATGAGAAGTGTAAACTTCTAACTAAAAATATTTTTCCAAATCGTTCCAGGCGTCTTTGAAAAAAATGGCTATCGTACATAAAAGTGTTTAGGCGGCGGCCTGTTATAACTGTTTTATCTTGAATATTGGCCCGGTTACATCGTATTAATTTTAAGTCATGATAAGTACTCTGTCCCGCTTTTAGCTTAGCTCTTGCCGATATCTCTATAAGCAATTTTCTAATCACAATACAAAACGTTTTCGGACTAATTTTGCTTTATATTTATTAGATTATAATCAAAGTAAAAGCTCATAAATCTGTATATATAGTAAGCAACTAGAGCTTGTCTATTTTTTTCTCTAAGCTTTGTAACTTAACGAGGAACCACGTGATCACCAATCACAATATTGGTCAGGTCATCCGATATTTGTGACCTTAAGAATGAATAAAGAATTTGTATCCAATTAAGCAAGCCTCCTAATTGGATGAAAGTGCCTCATACTTTTCATTGTATTTAGATTAACTAACTAGTTAATAAACGTTTCTTTTGTTTAGATTTCAACAGAATATGTTTCGCGTTAAATGGGACATAAGTTGTTCAAGTTTTGTATACAGTTATTAATAAGGTATAAGTAAAGTACACGCAACCGAAAAGCTTGAATAAAAATGCTTAATAAAGTAACGGAAACTGTATATTATAAGTTTGCAATTAGACCTATAGTATCACAATCTTTATCTCTAAAAAAATAAACATAATCGGCTTCTCCTAAGCAAGCGTGCTCTATCAAAGTGGTTAAAATTTGTATTTTTTATTTTTGGCTCTTCCCACTGCATTGTTTTGCGATTGTCCATTATCTGGCTGTTGATGATTGCAATTAGGCCTTTTATTGTTACAACAGCGGCTAACTAAGCGTTTGCTTTGCTGTTTTGCATTCCATTGCAGTTTCCACTCGTACGTTTGAAGCGGGCCGCATGAGGGCTCTGCTAATGGTTACCGAACTCTTCAACTAGTCGATAGTTCAATGGCGCCGGTGGTACGGTAGACGACCCTTTAGCCCTTTGTAGCACTCGAGGCAAAGCTGGTCTAAGTATAAGCTATTATCGAATTGAAACAACGTCCGTCTCGGTTCTAACATGGTACAATATTGCATCTTGTAGTTGAAGACAACAAACGCTTTACATCTCAGTTTTTTTTCCAATATTATTACCAAGTTATGTGTTTCCAAGCCATAGCGTTGACTCTATGATGAAAGTCTGTGAATTATTTTAGTTCAGTTGTTAAATTTTAAAACAATTAAAAAAAAGTGATTATTAACTTATATTTCGACACGCGCCTATAGAACTTTTTCAGTTATGCCGATTTAAAAATCAAAGCTCAGGATTTGATAAAATTTACATGACAACTTTAGGAGTATACCCTTATACTAATTACCTTTTAACCATCTTAAAAAAAAACTCAAATCTGTCCTTTTGACTTCAAAAATACAGTTAACAAACATAAAAAAATACCGTCGAATTGAGTACCCTTCCTTTTTAGAATAGAACAGAGCAGAACAGATAAAACTCTATTTGGAACAGATAACAACACACGACATAACAAATAAAAAATAAAATAAACTTAATTACTACTTCCTGTTACAAACCGGCACCAACTCAACATTCATTTTTGTGAAATCGATAAAAATAGGTATATATTATGTACTAATCAGGTGTGATCACAACAGATAGTCTATTTAGGTACTCATTACTTGAAGTTTTTGTGAATAGAACATGTTTCTGTTCGCACACCTCCACTAAATCCCAGCACTACGTTCAATAAACAAGGCTTTAGAACGTGAAATAACTTCGTGCATTCGCAAAATCATGAGCTGTTCTGCATGTTCTGTTTTTATTTGCTCTCTATCTGCTTTTGATGTATAAGTATTGTATAACTGTTCGTATACTCGCATTAGTATTATTGATATCGTGCTAAATCATTAGCGTGTGTTGAATTTTAAACTATTATTAACGAAAATATAGCATAATTTCAATATCGTTATTTTATATGCGAAGCTATATATATATAAATATATAATACTAGTTGGCAGTACGTTGAAAGCAGCCCATGTGTTAGTCCAGGACGTCAGCTGCCTCCATACAAAATTTCATCAGAATTGCTTCTGCCGGTTGAGTGTAAGAGGTAACAAACTTTCCTCTATATATTAGTCGGAAATAGAATGCAATGATTGCAATGGACGACGAAGTAATATTTTATTTATTATGGATTTAATTACTTCTAATTCATCAAGTCTTAAGATTGAAAGGCGAGTGTTTGCCTTCTCACAAACGTGCATTAAACCATAACAAACAAAGTCTTTAAAAAAAGTGATTTCCTACTTCCAATACGGCAGGTGCCAATAGAACATATTCAGTTGTTTATATAAACCTCTGAACTAATTTAACGCAGATACGAGTAATAAGCTCTTTCAGACAAAAATTATAGTTTTACAAATCGGTAACGCCGTCTGCGAGAAATCAGGTAACAAACATAAAAAATATACAGCCGAAATGAGTACCTGCTCATTTTTAGAAAATGATAAAAAAATATAAAAACACAAGATAAAAAGCTATCGGAATGTACATTTAATGCTCCTAACGATCTCGCTAGCACTCTAGGCTTCAAAGCCGCAAAATCTCTCTTATTCAGCTCCGAATGTACGAAACTCGCCGTGGCCTTATACAATATACGTGCATATATTGCCTTATCAATATTTCACATTTTTCATGCTTCATAACACTCGCAGTGTTTTAAATTTTTGCGTATGGAATCTGGGTCAAATATAGGCGACCTGAAGGCCTCTTACACTCCTTGCAATATGGGCATCTTACTTCCTACTAATATTATTAACGAAGAAGTTTGTTGCCCTTTTACACAAAAACTGCTCAAACGATTTGGATGAAAATTGGTACGGAGATACTTACAACCTGGATTAACACATATGCTTCTTTTTATTTTGTTGTACGTAGCTAGTAAGACATAATATAATTATCTGGTATATTTCAATGTAAATTATAATAGAGATTACATAAAGTAACGTTATTCTTTTAATATATAATAATTAACTTCAAGTATATTTTTGCTGTACCAGGAATAAGTTTGAAGTGCTCTCACATGTTTGACCCTTAGTAGGTCCTTTTTATAACGGTTCCTTCCTTATATGTATAAAAATAAAAAGATCCCAGCCCATCACAGTTGTGAGTTAGAGGATTATTTCGGGAATGAATGTAGGACGGACGTGTGATTAGAAGTGATGTATCAAAACGACCTTTTGTTGCTTCCTTTTTGCGGTCGAGAGCTTCAAAATGCGGTCAAGCTAATGGAAATCGAGAAGGTTGGACTTTTGCGTTGATGTTGACAGTCATGTTTTGAAGAGGTTAAAAATAATTTTAAAATTAAATCGCCTCACAAAAAAATCTAATATAAGTTACTGGTGATTCTTCGACTTCCGTCACAAAACCTGTCAACTTACTACTAAGCGAGTACTAAAATCAAGATAAACTAACAAACAAAAACACTTCTTCTAACCCAAAGGCAGGATATACGGTCATAAAAGCAATATAAATATTAAACTGCAAACGAATAGGTACAATGCTGCATAATTTCCAAATTTCAGATATATTTTTAAGCTCGACAATCTGCTTATTAATAAAGCTAACCTCTCAAATAACGCAAGCGAAAGTTTGTATGTATGTATGTGTGTGTGTGTTTGTCTTTCACGCTCAAACGGCTTAACGGATATGGATGAAATTTGTCTCGAAGATAGCTTATACCCTGGATTAACACATAGGCTTCTTTTTAACCCGGAATATTAAAGTTTTTCCATGGGATGATCAAATATCTAATGCTAGTATAACCGCGGGGCGCAGCTAGTAACATATATATGCAACACCAAATTTTATCATTATCATACTAAAGGACATATACAGGTAAGTATGTAGCTGAATTCCTGCTTTGAGCAGCCGCACCAAGGCACGAACATTCGTTACATCACACAAACGAATTGAAATTCTCCGACAAATATTACAAAATACTTTCACCATTTCATTGATTCCAATAAAAATAGGTCCATCTCAGGCGAGTCAACAAGCCGACGCGACGGGAGGGAAGAGCCTTACGATTGCCTTTGAGATCGCTTTGTAAAGACAAGCATTGGTCGGACGGCTTAGCTAGTATATTTTTATTGAGAACTTCCTTAAATCGTCAAAAGGAAATGGTTCGTTCTTAAGTTATCGTAGACTATTTCTAGTCTATAAGCTTTAGTGAACAATCAGCACCGATATAAAGAGACCAAAATATTCTTTCTTGTCGATGACAATCAGGGTTTAATAGTTCTGTCTGTCACTCTACATCTTGAGAGAGAGAGAGAGAACATAAACAAAACTTAAGTTAAAATTGAAGCTTAAGTTGAAGTAGTCCTGTATATTAAAAATTAAAGATTAAAACTAATCACATATTGCATTATAATATACAACTGAGTAAATTTTTCAGGTACTATGTTCGTGTTTAACTAAAGTCAAATAATAAAAAAAAATAGTATTTTATCAGGGTTTTAATTATACTTCTTAAAAAAAAGAACAAAATATTAAATTGAGTGCTGGATTTTATTTGGTAACTCTTTTTGGTCGTGATGATAGCCAGAAGCTAATAATTACCATCATCGAAGAAACAGTTGTATACATTTGTTATAAACTTATTCGCAAGCTATAAAAAAGACTTATGTAGATAGGTATATAACATTTGCACTTACAATAAAAAGCTGCAGTCTTTTATTTTGCCTGAACTTCTAGATAAAACTACGCCACTGGAAAATTAAATGATGCAGTAAAAAGCAACGATAATGTGTTTAGTATGGTGGTAAGAGCTCAGAGCAGAACATGAGTTTAGTATTATTACTCGTATAGTAATATTACTCCATTGCTGTTTTAAACATACTCTCTGCTACTTGGCTTGATAGTATTACTATCTATTAAAATTATACCGCATCCAAAGCAAAAAATAAACAAGTAATACATTCATGATTATGATTTTTCAGACTAACTTGAGCAAAAACATTATCTCCTACAAACACACATAACATACTAGATCGTATATCGTTTATGACTTTATTGCAACCAGGCATTGCACTAAGCATTAAAGCAAAAAAACCTCCAGCAAGAGCATTCGCCGTGAGCCCTGCGATTCTCATAGAGCAGGGCACAGAAGCAAGTTGCAACATATGAAAATTAAGATATACTGAAGCGTAATCGTATCAATAATAGGTTATGTATTTTGACCGACTACCCAAAAAATAAGAGATACTCAATTCGACGAAATTATTACCACTATTTTTTTGTCTGTTACCTGATTTCTCGGAGACGGTAACATCGATTTGTTTTTTTTTTGGATGAAGTGATATTATGCTTCTCCAGTAGTAAATTTTATCGAAATCCATCCAGTGGTTTTCAAATCGAAATACCTGAAAAAGTTCTATCGGAGCCTGCCGTAATGGGTCTTCCATAATAACTTTATTTATTTATTTATTATTTTAAAATCACTTTCTGTTTGGCGTTGATAATATGATTTGATTTGAGTTTTTTAACTATTTTTTTTATTGTAACTCCATATAGGCGATGCGTTCTGTGGATGTGTGTCGCTGCACATATCGGGAGGGTCCCGCACGATATATTCCGGTACGAGATGAACTCGTAGAGGTGCTACAACATGCCTACGAGACATGAATAACGTGTCAATGTTCGTACAAACCTAACGTTGCTACGACGTAGACGATAGAGTAAACTAAACTTTCTAAAAGTGCTTGCTTTGTACGAGCGTAACAATTGCGGAGACAATGGATAAAAGTTTTCAGTTCTAGGCTTTAAACAGGGGAGTGTGTGTGACTGCATGGTAGTAATGGAATGAATCCTACATACTCTTTATTTATCAACTTCCGAAAATTGAGTAACTGATGGTTGTCTATCCGACGGTTTTTTTAATGTCTGTTTCCTGATGTTTTCTCAGCTGCGCTTGGACGGATTTGTTTTTTTTTTGTATAAATCAGGTATTCCTGTTGTTGATTACCTTTTTTATTATACAATCATTGTGTAGATCATCACAATTTTCTAAACTTATGTCTCTTAGAATTTTTGGAGTCTTTAAGTAATCGGGTTCATACGTGAATATTATGTAAAAAAAACATATAATTTCTTTAACGAAATCAGTCAACAGTAATATAACTATGCGTGCATACAGATATATTATCCTTGTTACAAACAACACTTTTTAATCATATGATCTTTTCACGAACAAACGCCGTTTGTGTCGACTGTAATTGTACGAACTACCTGATTGTGGAATTCACTGCCGAATACTCAATTTCCCGATAGATATAATCTTGTTTTTTTTCAAACCGCGAGTAAATCGGTTTCTTCTAGGCAAGCGTGCTACGTCCTAGGTCGCATCATCGCTTTACATCAGGCGAGTTGCGATTAAGCGTAAGCCTATTAGCTATAAAGAAACAAATCTAGCTTAATTTAACTTTCTTCATGTTAAGTGTCAATATTATTTAGTAAATTCAAAATGCAATAGACAAAGGCATGTCGGCAGGTGAAGGGTTATTTTAATAGAAAATATAAACAGGAACAGTGACGAGGGTTCTGTACATGTTCAGTTTACGGAACGAAAACCGAAGGAACGCTCTTTGAATAGATAATACATAATGTTTGGTAGATAACTTTAAATTGTGCAAGTTGTTATGTACCAAGTAACAGTTATATAATTTATCCAATGTGACTTAGTAGTTATTTCAATCAGATAATTTGGAAAAAAAATTGAATTTCGACGAAAAAAATAGAGTGTTTAAAGTCGGTCAAGGTCCATTTTGTTTAACAATACATGCGGGTTTTAACACGTACCCGATTGCTGGAAAGGTCCAAATATAGTTGCGTTCATATAACGTGAACTTCATCATATAAAATCAGTCAGTCAATGCATACCGGATCAAACCAATTCAATGACTGTTAGCTTACATTTAGAAATAACATAAATTAAAATATTTAATATATCGGCAAAGTCCGGCTTTGGATGGGTTGACCTTTTTTAAAACACTTTGGGATAAACAAATATTATTTAACCGCTATGTATGCTAATTAAATACATACATAGTTAAATTTGTCTAAATGATCAAAATTAAAGCGAAACCCTTTGCAAACTTGAAACTAATTTTCAATAAAGTTAAGTAAAATGATATTTTTTACTATAAATATGTTCTACAATATTCTAGAATGTTTTTTGTTCTATAGTCAATATGTTCCGCAGCGCATGTAATGAAAGACATTTTATAGCTGTTTTTTTTACACCTTGTGTTGGTTTTAGTAGGGATTCCTTAGGTTTATGTTACTCAGTGATAATGTAAGCAACGAATTTATTTACGTTTACTCGTTACATACAAAATTACAAATCTTTCCTCATCAGAACATTAGTGTAGATTTAACCACGTTCAGTTGCGTCTTGCGGTTTCATACGGAGGCCGCGACCGCAGGGTTCAACCCCCGAGGCTCGAATTGTAATGAAGCAAGTTGCGCCACAACACACGCGACATATCAAAAAACCTACGTACTATCTATCGTACTATGTATCTGTATATATATATATCTACAAAAGAGTAAGTCCTGACTAGCTGATTGGCAACGCAGAGCCTAAATTGCTGAATCTAGACATAAAATATTGAGAAATAGCCCGACCCGACGAGATGACCCGCCGAACTTCGTACCGCCTAACAGTGATGTATGTTTCTCACCTTTTAAACCTTCCCTGGAGTACGACAATCATTTCAAGACTAACATCAGCTATATCGGACCAGCCGTTCTTGAGATTTAGTGAAACAAACGGATTCATTTATATATATATTTTTGTTCTGTCATAACAACCTTCTCCTGACAATAACAATCACAACAAAAAAATAGTGAAATCGGTTCAGCCGTGATGGCGAAACCAAGGGATAAAGGGATTCATTTATATATATATAGATGTATCCATTATAGAGTGTATAGGTGTACTGCGAAAGGTTTTTTAGAAATTCAATCAATAAGAAGTTTAAAATGGGGTGTGGTGGATTTTTTACTAATCCAGGACCACGAAATTAAACGGTACCCACCTTTTAATTATCGAGCAGGCTTTTTCTAAAACTGATGAGTTTACGACATTTAAAAGCTAATAATTAATGTGACTTTTTTATATAATTTATTTTTAGTAATAATTGTTCAATTCATCGACTGTATTGCGATATTTCAAGAAATTCAACAAACTACACATGTAGTTTGTTACTACTACTGAATAAAAATATTATTTATGAACTTGTAAATATATATCTATACTAATATTATAAAGTGGAATTATTAGATTGCTTGTTTGTATTGAATAGGCTCCGAAACCGATTTGAAACATTGTTTCATTGTTGCTTGGACAATGTAGCTTACATTGCCCACGGGTGACATAGGCTGTTATTACCAAAAAGTTAGACATCCTTAATGTAACCCAAGGTGTTAAAACATTATATAATTTTGAATTTTTCGTTAAATGCCCGTGCGAGGCCGGGGCAGGCCGCTAGTTAGTTTATTAATAAATTAATATGAATCTAAAACTATATCTCTAATGTCCGTGGCAGTAAAACTATTTGAAACTGTTTTTTTTATTTGTAAGCAAGTCATTTAGTGGTGGTTCGTTTCCTTCTTTTTCTGGATTTTCAGCATCAACAGAAAACTTGGATAATGGATTGATTAAAAGCTCATAAAATTTAACTTGTTTTATTGTTCTTCAAAAATGTTCGCGTTGTCTGAATTGTTGATATTTCGCTTCAGATAAGTGATAATTGACCGAGCAAGCTTAACATATCTGCTTTAGGTCTGAAAAAGTCTAGAAATTCATAAATTGTAATTACATGAATAGATATAACTTAATAGTTCAATAATCTGATAAAAGTGCTAAGACTAAAGAATACACGAACAAAGTGTTTTCGAAGAAGAAAAGTGCCGATGAACAAATTCTTAGAGACACTAAGTTAAATTAAAATTACTTATTAGCCTTAGGCTTAGGCTAGATTTTAATAATATCAATGAAAGCTTTTTACGGGTTTTCCTTGTACTATAGAGAAAAAGAAGTAATAAGTTAAGAAATGGCACGGACCTTGGAATTTGTAGATATCTATAATATATTTTAAATAATAAAAAAATATATTTTAATGTATACGTATATGTTGCCATGCCTGTGGATATTTGTACTCGCGTACAAGGCGTTATTTCCAGTAAATCTTGTTAAAACATTTTTTAGAACTATAAATAAATATACTCGTATGTCAGGAGAGTGAATACGCGGCTTTACTACTTGTCTACAAAAGTTTAAACAATAGTAACGAAGGAATTTCAAAAGCTTTCTCTAGAGCACGTCAGCCTGTGCCCGGCACGGACCAACTTTCTTTTGTAGTGTGTATGGGTGCAAAAGTTTTGCCGACTAGATACAACTAGACAAGTCATTTTGTTTAAGAAGACGGGTTTGCACGCGTACCTGATTGTTGGAAAGGAAACTATAGTTTCGTTCACATTCGGTGAAAGTACGCGTAAAAAACCTTCTTAAACAAAATGAATCAAACACGCGTTAATTTTTCTAAAATACATACTTTTTCATCACACTTACCCCCGTACCCCACTGGGCGAAGCTTGCGGTGACCAATAAATTTTTGGACTTGTGTGTACGAGGACCCGCTCTGTTTTAATTATTTCTGTGATACAAAACCTTCGATATTCACTCCATTGTCGGAAATTAAGGCCTGTTTGCAGCTTTTAATTAGTATCCACTCGCACAACAGCATCGAAGCAAGGCTCGTGGGAGGTTGGGGCAATATTACCCCAAAGGAACGGGGTAACATTGATTTTCCTTGATACTCGGCAAAAACTAGTTGGGACTAACAGCTCTACGAGCTTTTTGGTCAAAAAGTCATCGACTGCATCTATCAGGAAAACAGAACCGCAGGCCAGTCCTGATAGCATTTATATACTTAGGATATTTTTCTTTAATAATAATTTTCCAAATAGGTCAAGTCATAGCAGTGAAACCGGGGAATAAATACCCGCGTTCACAGAAAAAAATGGCGTCTCTATTTATGTATTTATTGGAAAACTAGTGATTCTGCAACTTTTAATATGTAGTATTGGTGGATTATTAACCATTAATGATTTGTTTATGTTCAAAGGTGTGGAGCCATAAAAAGACGGACTTTGGGTTCGCAGGAAATCTAAATAGAAACCCTGGTAAAGTCTCCACCGCTTTATGAGGGTGCATGATGTTACTGTAACTTGACCACGATGACAATACTTGATGTTGTACTTAACTTGATTGATTAATAACATGAAAATTTATAAGTTTGATGCTGGCAAATATACAAATCGTATGGTGCCATATCAAAATAAAAAAAAAACGGGGAATTTACACATAAAAAGAGGTCGATGAATTGAGAAGCTTCTTTTTTAAAGTGAACTTGAGAACACTATATCATGCCCTGCGGGATAAAGTGCGAGGCTAAAATGTGTGCATCCCTGGCAACCATCCCTGTGTACCAACTGACTGAGTATAATAACCCACCCTGACCTTTAATTGTGTAAGCAAAGAGCGGAACAACTTCACGAATAATAAATATTATACCAATAAACTACACGCGTTGTTTTTGATTTGCGAATACAGTAATTATCAAAAAAAGTTTTCTAGTTTGCTGAATGATTGTTGATTAAATAAATAAATGAATCCTTATAAGTATAGTAAAGTTATCGTGGGTTTAACAACGTTGCTACGGAACCCACTACACTGCTATCGCAAGTCATTTATCGCAACAAGTACCTGATAACAACAAATATCTATAATGAGAACTGGGTGCTTCTATTTAATATCAAAGATGATAATAATGCACGTGAAAGCCAGAACACGTGTTACAAATTTCGTTCGATATTTCACCGGAGGATGGCGAAATAAGGCTGGGTTGGATGATGCGGATTATATCCTTTCGGATAAGTTGTATCGCATACGAAAAGTTGCCTTTATGAATGATATCAATTAAAAAGAAAATGTATTAAAATGGTGAACTGACTTTAATGCAGACAAAGTTCTTGACAAAAATTATGAAAGTAATTTTATCAGTAGTGAAAAATAAGTATTATAAGTATGTACTACTTCTCCAAACCTTAAATCAAAAAGGGTGCCGACAGATGAAACTTTGGATATTGCCATAACATTATGTAATGTCACGCGCTCACACAATATATATAAATTAATGTGATTGCATATCTACGTGGCCGCTATATGAGTGCATGTGACGTAGAGATTTGCAAGCTAAAAAATAAAATTGCACTATCGCCTATGCTAGTTATCTGTCTTGTACGTTACTCACTTCGCCTTAGCTAGGAGCCGGTCTTAGCGCCCATGTTCTGCCCCACCACGATGATGAGGATGATGAAGACCAGCAGCAGCACCAGGATGCAGCAGATGGCGACAGCCAGCATGGCGGCATGCTCGCCCAGCTTGGCTGCCGAGCGCGCGGCGCACGCGCGCGCCGCGATCACACTTGCACGTTACGCGCACACGCACACGTCGACACTCGGAACTCGATAGTGCACTTTTGAGAGAACAGTGTGCTTATTGTGACGCAATTGAAAGCAAAGAGCTCTTATTGTGACACGGTTTAGAGTTTACCTAATAAGCGTATTTTTACACACGCAAGGTAACTTCAACACACGCGGCAAAATTACTGTTTGGATTTTTAGTTATTTAACCTTTAATGTTTTGATAATGGTTCTGCTTAAATGTATTCAAATTATCGTCACCGTTGTCGTCGTTATTATTCACCGTTTCCGCTGGTTTCAATTTTATTCCTTCCCTGATACAAAAAAATGGTTGCACGTTCCTAAAACTAACAAGATGTGGACTCTTTCCTTGTGAAACAAACAATATGGGCACATTGTCTCTTTATCAAATGATATTTTAATGTAAATTAGTACGGGCATTCAAGTTCTCATCTCGTTAAAATGAGAAATCATTAGAGATTCAATAATGTCGCCCTCGAAATTAAAATGCGGGAATCGTCTTCCAATTTTGGACCCATTAACTTTGAAGCTGTTTCGTATTCACAACTCCAATTATAGCGAGAGGAAAAACACTGCGCTTCAAAACTGTAACAGTTTTCAACATTTCACTCGCGTCGAGATTACTCCGCAATCAACGACTTGACAATAAAAACCTTTCTCGTCGAGGTCTCGCCCTTAACCCAGCATTGTAACCTACCTGGAATGATTTGTGAAATGAAAAACAGTGGGTGAAAAAATATATCTCGAAAATCAGCAAAGCAGCGCTCTTGGTAGAAAGGTTCCAATCGGACTCGCTGCCTTTATTTATGTACGAGCTTTTTTCTTATTTGTTTTTTTTCAATGATTGGTGGGCGTCGATGGAAATCAATAGCGCCGGCTGCGTGTGACAAATGGGGGGGATTAGAAAGGATCTTTTAAGACACGGTCAGACGGAATTCCGCATTCGACAGCCGAGCCTTTTGTCTCTGTGCCAGGGTTGGATTGACGTAATGACGTTCTCAGTCTTTTGCATGAATAAATCCATGGTAAATCTTGTTCCCGAAGCTCACAATGACGACACGTTCGTGACTATAGAGAAAAATAGTCTAATGTTTAAATTCTATTTTGGATAATATCATTTTATCAGTCATTGATATCAACAAGATTTGTACAAAAACTTAAACATACAACCTGCGATACATTATAAAGGTGTAACTATCTTTGTTTCGATAGATCAGGTGTGCCAATAGCAAACATTCACGTACTTCTAACTCTCCTCTTAGTACTTTCTAGGACAAATGTACCAAACTTTACGTATACTTATAGATGAATCTACATCTATATCAAATTCGGTACTTCACTAACAACAGCCATCAAACCAAGTTATACAGAAGCAATAAACTCCAACTATGTAAACCTAACTATCACTCTCAAGTCATCGCATTGAGCACAGATATCAACATAACGCTCGGTTAATGCGTTTCCTATCTAGTTTCCAGGTCAAGTAACTCGAATGGGTGAGATACGATAATCACCGACTGAGTGACAACTAGTGACAACTCGCTCCCATTGTCGCGGCTGAATAACAATGCGTAACATTTGTCATGTCATTCATAGTCATTGAGAACTGACAGTGACAGTGACAGCGCTGTATGAGTTACGAAGCGCACTGTTTCTAATATGTTGGAAGATAATTTCGGCAATTAAGTTCAGGCTAAGGCTGTCTGGAACGGAGCAATTTCTGAGCTATAATCGTAGCTGGGCCATTATTATGAGTACGCGACGGGATTTTTACTGAAATTAATGAGCGCGCTTTTATAAAGATTTTCTATATGTACAATTGACATGGCAATGATTGCTGTAATTACTAACTGGCAGCTGCGGTACGAGATTTCAGCCATATACTATATTGCATAGTATATGATGAGAAATGGTGATAATAATAAATAAAAGTAGATGTATACGAGTATGCGATTACGAGTATGAGCTATATGTGATATATCTGGTCTCAATTCTTTCACATGTGTCGATGTGTTGTAAAAATAATTGTTATAGTAGTCATTAGATCTTATTATTATACAAAATAGAGTATCCCCTTAAACACAACATTTTTTTTTTAAATAAAATAGACATTATAAGTAAAATAATTAAAGTATGAACGAACTTTAATTATATTAATTATAAACACTATCCTAGTTGGTTATTTAATAATTAATTTATTATTTGATTAATATTTTAATCGGTTTTTATCAGAAGGACAAATAATTGAATTAATTTAAACTATTTATTTGATTAAGAAAGAGTAGATTGGTTTAGAGCGATTCGATTCTAAGCTACTCGTACCTGAAAGCTTCAGACACAGCAGCAGTGAGCTAGAGAATCAAAATAAGTATGTCCCCTTAAAATTCCCAAGCAATATTCATATTTGTGAATATTACTATGTATTCCTTTAGCAAAATGCCCATGTTCCAACGGAAGATCAGCGCTGGTTGTTTCAGACAGCATTGCGTTGATTTGGGGCCGGTTTTTGACAGAAAGGAGTAATTAAGTTTTAAATAGTTTTGTTAGGCTGTGTGTTATACTGTGGTTGTCTGTTACATATAAAAAAATCTATTCTACATATACGAAAATTAGGGTACCTATCTTGTCGCCTAGAGCTTTGTCAGTCTGTCTATGGTAGGGTTGTACCTACATTTCCCCACTCACGTTGGCGCGGCACGTGTCAACATAACACTGCCAGTACCAACAGAACAGAATG
Organism: Ligdia adustata; assembly: GCA_947049295.1. Classification (NCBI taxonomy): domain Eukaryota; kingdom Metazoa; phylum Arthropoda; class Insecta; order Lepidoptera; family Geometridae; genus Ligdia; species Ligdia adustata. The sequence goes on from OX346221.1 coordinate 2,719,678, forward strand.
CGGCCGTCGTACTTCACAAACAGGTAACACGTTTAAATTTAATTATGAAACTAAGCGACCGCGAAAATTGTTGACGATAGAGTAGGTAGATATACAAGGATGGAATAGTTTAAGATTAAATTTACATGTTTAATGTTTCGTGTACGGCTTACAGAATATATATATTTACATTGTTAAACTAATAGACGTTTCCACGATAGTCTGTAGTAGGACGTCACTAAAAATTAGGTGTGGGTTTTAGTTTCAGATGCACAAGACACAATTGGGTCGTTGCGCTATCAGTAGTAATAAATCAAAATAAATTAAAACTGTGAACATGTAAAAGTCTATAATACGAGGTAGGTACAACACTATCAAAGTAATTAAGTACACTAGTAGGAATGTAAAGAAGTTTCAAACTTTTACCCCTATTTGACCCCCTTAGGGACGGATTTTCCGGAAATCTTAACTTAGTACAACCTTACTCTCTATAATGAATACACACTCTAAATTTCACATAACTAGGTTCTACGGTTTAGCCACTGCATTGATTGTGACCTGTCAGTCACTTGTGACACTAGATGTAAGATTCTTCCTGTATATACTATTTTTGTGTATTTCAGTCAGGACAAACTCTTTTATATGTAGGTTTATGGATGATAGCACATAAGTGAAACAAAACAATAGTGATAGGTACGTAGTAGTTTGTCTTTTCGTGTTTTCGTGTCGGACATTTAAATATCACGAATACTGTCAAAAAAATCTACGGATTAAATTATACTGAAATACGCAATAAAACTCACCAAATTTCTCATCCACGCAAGAATTAAGTACTCATAGTTTGAAATGCTACCGATGCCAATTTTAATGTTCAGCTCACATTTTAAGTACGGCAATGGTCTGCTGGTAGCTTAGATAACGGTGTAAGTTTTCTAAACCATAAAACTAGTAAATTTAAATACCAGCGTGCGTGGGCAGTTGAAAATCAGATTTACGTTTCAACTGCTGGGCAAGGGTCTTCTCTTTGAAGCGGGAGTAGGCCATAATTCACCACGGTCGGTGGCCAAATTTTATGTGGTTGACTTCACTTATCTTTGAAAGATTTTAACTTTCTCAGTAGCGATTCGACTTCGATTAAGCAGGTTTTCTCAAGATTTTCTTTGCTGTAAAAGCATGTGGTAATTAATTCTAATATCCGTGAAAAACTCAGAGGTGCGTACCTGGGAAAGAACGCGCGTCCTCTAGTATGTGAGGCAAGGTGAAAATACAAAAACCTTAGTTAAACTTACATATTGAAATCCCATTTATAACAATTAGAAATGATTCACAAATTAAATACGAATATTGTCGAACCATATGGCTATGGCATATAGGAGGCCTATACTCAGAAAGGAGATAAAAATGTTGTGGATGATGATGATAGTTGAACTGTAATCTGAGACTAATAGAGATTCAATTCAAGATATCAAGATTGTAAATATGACGAGACTTATTTGTGACCAATATTATTATAGCAACGTAGTACTCATAATATTTGTGCACAATGACATGTGTATCAATAAAGTATTTCTGATTTCTTCTAATACATTGCGAGTTTAATCACAATGAATAGCTGACAATAGCGTAAATATAATAAAAGAATAGATGTTTTAATAGAAAGAATAGAACCCTACCTTATTTACAGTTTATTTTATAAAATCGGTATCAGTGATCGTCACATATGAGAGTCAGAAGTTGCTACGGGTCGTAGCGCAATCGTAGATGCTCTACGAGGAATTGGAATTATATTTGACGTAGCAGAGCGAAGCTACACATATATCAAAATCAATATCAAAGGATTTCCATTACTTTTTCAGGTGCCGCTTTGATGAAATGCATTTCTTTTACACTATGTACTTGCAAAAAACAGAAATAAAATCGTAGAAAATGCAAACGGACATGACTGTTTTTTTTATGATATTAGAATTAAAGTTGTATTCTGAATGCCTTTGCCAAGAATTAATAAAATCCGGCTGTAGTCGTAAATTTTAGGGGATTGAAGTTTTCTTAATGCTGGCTGCAGTATGATAAAAAGTTAAAAGTGATAATACCGTGAAAGGAAAAGTCCTTTCACGGTATTATCACTTACACAGCAATGCTAACTATGTAGAGATACATAAAACAAATGAAACTGTTTATTTTTTTGTCGGGCAAGTACTTTTATTGAAAATATGAATTGAATAACTACAACAAAATATAGCAGAATGATTACCTATACAGATAATTGGATATGCTGTTTCTGTTACTTTTTTTAATTCCCAGTATTATAGCTTTGAATTATGAAACATCGCTTTCTATTGCTCACTTGATTAATACGAGCAGGCCGCAATTTACCAGAGTTCTACGACCTACATCCATCTCAGAATGACTGTTGGGTAATAGCCAGCCATTTTGGGAAATAGCCGATCGTGTACTGAGGTACTCTTATCTATTTTGTGGGCGAGGGTCGTCCCGGATATCGAGGTGTCTTTATATTATATTGACAGCTGATAAGTTTCTACAGTGAAATGTTTAGGCTACCTGGCTACCCATGCATGATTTTCACTCAGAAGAGTAACAATGTCTAACAGTATAAGAAAATTAGAAAATTTTGATAAGTTCATTTAGTGGACATCAGAAGAACCAATGGGTTCTATTGAATATGATTTGATAATTTCTGCGTAAAATGTAAGGGAAACATAGAAATGAGCAAGTTTACCTACTTTTGTCATAGATTATTCCAATAATGAACGTAGGTTAACAACGTCTAAGTTCGGGTTTGGAACTAACTTCTAACTATAATACCAGCAAAATAAAATGTTATTTTAGTTTCATATTATAACGTGTCATAAGATATCTCTTTCAGAAAGCACGAGCAGCGAAGCCTTCCGGTCGAGTTTCCTCTCTATTCTACGGTGTCACCATTCAGCTATAAACTTTGTACCTAGCTGTCTGTGAAGGAAACCTGTATATACCCTAACTTGTGTTACAGTCGTTGGCCAACCAACCTTTCTAAACAAATTGCGTATTAACGTAAATAAAAACGATAAGAAAGAAAGTTAATTTTATTATCAAGTTTTACTAACCAATTAAACATATTAGCAGTTCTGCGAGCTGCAAATCTCACTACCACAAATTTTATTCCAACTAAAAATAGGCAAAAGGAGGCCTTTGCCCAGCAGTGGGACTCTACAAGTTTACAACAACAACAAAAAAGGACAATCACTTAACGTGTTTTTTACATCTGAAAAAAATATTTAAATCGAATATGACACAGTGGCAAACTTTTTTTAGAAAAAATATCTTCCTCCCATCAAAAAATCCCACACTTTATAAGCTCTAAAAATGTCTAGAACCTACCTATATATATGTATATGTATAGCGACTACATACACAACGTTTCGTCAAGATTGGTTGGAAACTACGACTTCTACGAGAGTACCTTCAGTCTCCACAAATTTCAAAATGGCGCTGCAAACAATTATGTTTGTAAATAATAAATAGTACTGGAATCGGTTTCACAAAACGTACACTTCTATTGAAGTTTTCAACCTTTCAGATATTCCACAATATTGAAATTATGTATTGTCATATCTATCAAGTATTTATAGATCGACCAATAATCGGAAGCTCGGGCGTTCGTCAATTGCCACCACTAATGAGGCTAATACTGCCTATTAGCGCCTTAACAGAATGTATTGATTTTATATTATAATCACACCACTATTTGGAACATCGTGCATTATTTAGGTTAGCTGCAGAGTACCATTTCATGAATCAGTGTATGTGATTTACGTATTGGTTTGATGTACATTTCATCATTTTAGGTCTAAATGGCAGAATTTGCATATAGTGGTTGGCAGATCTATTAGCATTAATTTGTCTCATAATTATTGGCAATTTTTTTTTTACTAGCGACAAAATTTGTGGGCTCTTTTTTAGATTAAAGTCGTGAATTGTAACTTATCACACATGTATGTCCAAAAGAACATTATTGTTGAGACATGTTTACAACTTAAGACCTTTGTACACTACCTTTACCCAGTTGTTGACAATAAAATTTATTTCTTTTTATTTCTATTTCAAAAGCTGACCTTTTTTTTATTTACATATTTTTCAAGTTACAAAATAATAGTATTTACTTTACAATTTTAGTACTTTACTGAGAAAAGCGAAATGTATAAATTTTACCTAATCCAATAAACCTACACACAGACCTAACCATGGAATATTTAAATTTATCAAGCCCTTTTGTGCACAACAGAACATACAAAAAGACAAAAAGACATACCTACTCTTCATGCGAACAAAAGATGCCTACAAGTTAATCGTGGCGTGAAAAAGTCGTATAAATGGAGATAGCGTTTTCCATATGTCATGGCTTTGTTCGAATAAAACGTCATATCTCATTATGTACAGCTTCCACGTACATGAGATATAGCATGAGTTTATCATAAAATTTTCCCCAGTAACCTACATATACTTCAAAATTATTTTCTTGTGTAGGTTCCCGAAATTCCTCAGATTTTTGTAAAGGAATCCAAATTAAGAAGTTTTGTACTACTTTGGTACGAAGGTTCCTTGCGGCTAACGAATTGTGGTTAAAATAATGAATAAAATACTATTCATAATTTCTCGACAAATAGCTTTATTTTTGATATTAATTTATCAGAGGAAGTAAACCTAAATTTATAGAACTAAGTAAAAGCTTTTTGTACATATTTAGACAACAGTTTAAATTAAAACTATCATACATACTCGCTTTATAATCGGAAAGTAATTTTGTCGCTTTATTTTTACATTTCTACATCGCAATGGAGCTATAAATTGAGTATATTGTTATACACAGAGATAGATGGAAGGCCAGATACGGCCAAGCAAGTTCTGTATATTAAGGCGATGAGAGACTTCTGATCTAAAACTGATCCTAAATAAAGTGAAGGCTGTCATAGTTGAACCGTCAGTAGCCTTAAAAACCAAAGAGTATGTTTTCATTAAATTGGGAAAAATAAAGCTCATGTTTTAAGTATTAAAATTATATAGAACAGTCATTGATGATGAATGTCACATTTTTATGCAGGAAAACTATCCATGAAGCTGTAGATATATTATATTGCAAAGGGCGGGTTAAAGCTACCATGCAAAAAAACTAATAATTTATAACACTTTGTTAAAAAATAGGATCGACGAATTGCGACCTCCTCTTTTTTGAATTCAATAAAATATATGGTATATTGTATAAAATAGTAAATTGAAACAGGATACTGGACACAGTAGGGGCATTTATGATAGTGCGTGAGTATTTTTTCCTAGTTGACTTACATACGCTTAAAAATTCACTATACACGTAGTAGGTATTTACCTAGTAAAATTTACATAAACGCCCGCCATTATAATATTGCAAAGTGGATATTTAAGTTGCTTATATGACAGCAGTTGTTGTATTATCCCTTTTATCTTCGGTTGCAAAATTGTTTGGTTATGTCATTTTGTCAAATCTGGTTGCGTATCTTCTTTTGAAGTATTTATATCCCCATATTTTTTCATTAGACTGATTTTCTTTAGAATGCAACAAGAAAATATATTTTACTGTTATTTCGCAAGATACGAAAGCAATCTCTAAATTTATTGTATAATTAATCGATGATTCAAAACAATGTAAAGAAAATAAATATTTTAGATAATAAACGTTCAAAGTCAGGTAGACCACCTACTAGCTGGGCGAAAGATGTGGCAAGGGTGGTAGGACTTAGGTGGACGACATTACACAGGAACGGAAAGGATGGCGCGCGCAAGAGGAAACCTATACTCAGCAGCGGGTAAGTAAAGGTTGATGATGATGATGAAACGTTCAAACTTATTTTTATAGTTGAGTAATCCTAAAATCAGGTTTACCGGTTAGGGGTGTACTGAGTTGGAAAGGGATCACTAAACTAATAATTACGGACTACTGTCACTAACAGGTTTGGACCCGTTTCAGAGTTGGCTCTGAAATTCGAGGAAAAACAAACCTGTTTCATACAAAAAGATCGGTGTCCGACAAAATATATCAAACAGCTGATTTCTTTTATCGAACTCAGATTTATTACCCTAGAGAAAATGATTCGTAATGATGAGTATAGTTACCCTCTTTCGGCTAAGTACACCTTCAGTCAATAACCATGAGTACTATAAATACTCGTGGGCAACCAGCTCAATCGTCTAGGAGGTACATGTAAAGGAAACTTTCCACTTACCTTGTAAAAAGTTAACGTCTAGCAATCAATCAAGGTGTTTCGACTTGGGCAACTAGTGTAAACGGACCTGACGGGGTATGTTTTTTATGTATTCTGTAGCATGTTCTTGTTTCAACAGTGAAGTCTCCTTAACCGTTGAAACAAAAACATGCACCTTGTAGAAAAACCCTATAGATAGATAGATAGCACCTGATATAACACATAGTATATGAAATACTTGTCTTATAACACTTGTGTTTCTGTAAACTATGCGGCATATGTGAATACGTTACTGTGGAAATCTATATATGAGTATATAACAATGAATCTCTATATCCCTTGGTCACGTCATCACGCGCGAACGGCTGGACCGATTTCACTAATTTTTTGTTGTGTTTGTTATTGTCAGGAGAAGGTTCTTATGACAAAATTAAAAATATATATATATATATAACAATTCATCCGTTTGTTTCACTAAAAGTCGAGAACGGCTGGGCCGATATAGCTGATTTTATTCTTGAAATGATTGTCGTACTCCAGGGAAGGTTTAAAAGGTGAGAAACATACATAACTGTTAGGTGGTACGAAGTACGGCGGGTCAGCTAGTAACAAATATTTTTTAACCGTATTTCTGCTGAAAAAGCAGTTTTATTTTTAACCAAATCCCCCTTCCCGAGATGGAAAATTCCCGTTGACTAAAAATTCAAATATCAAACACACCAACATTTTGTCAGACTCGGAGCAAAGACGTTTCGCTCGCTTGGGTCAATACAATAAACTGCCATTAAAAACAAACCTAAAATTTTTGTTTTGGTTATTTTATATATAGACCAAACGAAATTCATATATGTCTAGACACATATTCTGAAGTCGATTAGAAACACAGATTAAAGAGAAGTAGGAATTCCTGATTCTATGGTTAGATCTGTATGTTTTGCTTTGTTATGTTCATTATCGTTTAGAGCAATGAAGTATATAATTACAATCCTAAGCGACTGAAAACAAGTACACAAAACAGCGCAGCCTCTCGTCCTCCAGAACAAAGCAAATGTAACACATTTTCTTTGATGTTGTATTTCTATAGAAAAACAAAAGGCGGGTAAGTGGCTAAATACATCTGCGTAATTGCTCAGCAATATAATATTATTTTACGGTCTGCCATAGATGTAAAGAGCCGTCGGTTAGAGAGCACTTGGGTAGGGCTTTCGTGCTATGAGATTTAGATGGCTTTCGTTTGTTTTTTACTGACTTCCCAAAAAAAGGAAGACGTAATCATTGCGACTGTTTATTTTATGTCTGTGATCAGATTTCTTGGAGACTTGGAGACCGTATTTTTTTGTTTGGGTAAGGTAAAAAGGGTTCTTACAAGATTTTTTTCAGAATTTTGGTAATATTTAAATTATAACTAATAAAATACTTTATAATAAAATACTTATAACTGTAGTCTATAGTCCCATTTAATTTTTGTAAAATTTCGTCCAGCAGTTTGATTTTTAATCGAAATAATTGACAAAATTGTATGGGCACCTGCCAAATTGAAGTTGTTAATCATTTGTTTAGGCAACTCGCCTAATTTAAAGCGAGGAAGATGTAGCGCAAATTGATAAGGTTTAACTGTTTATTTTCACCTAAAAATGTATGATGGTTACTATACTGGTTGTATCTGTTGCTTTATTGGTCATTAAGTACAAAGCCTAGTTTTATACTGACTTCCAAAAATCGGAGGTACTCAATTTGACTGTATTTTTTTAAATGTTTATTTTTCATCTCTAGAATGCTCCTTTAGGTAGCTAAGAGATGGAAATAATGCAAGTTTCAAATTGTTTTAATTACATTTATGAGACTATATATATATTTCTTTGCCATTTCGAAGAGATAACGTTAGATACTTATGAAATAAAACGGAATTATTTTACAATTCCTATTTATTACAAAACTTACTGGTTAACAACAATAATAAGCAATACTCGTAACTACAAGCACCCCTTCCTTTCGAGTTTTCTATTTGTTGAATAACAAGCTCTTTGAAAACAGGAAGGAAATCTTGAATAAAACCGATATAATAAGAAGATAAAGAGAAGTGCCCGAGACTTCCCGCTCTAAGTACTTGTTACTTGTTATAGCGCTTGAAAACATACTAGAAATATATTCAAAGGTTTATTATTATGTAATTTTAATAATTTTGTACAAATCTAGAAAGCTTTTAAAATTTTATTAAAACTCCTCAATTCAATATACAATTTCAAACACTAAACACAAACACAACAAAATACAGGTATAAAATGTGGTCTTATCGGTATAAAGCGATTTCTTCCAGACGACCTTTTTGAGAAAGAAATATTAGAATTGCAAACTATTACGAAAATTATTATGGCCCATAGAGCGCTATAGAGTATCAGTCAAAGTTAGGTATTTTCGGGAATTCCATTAGTAAAACAAATGTATTTCTAGGTTATACAATAGATAATACAATTAGCCATAATGCGCACATCGATAAAATTTGCAAGAAAATGGCAAGTGGTAATTATGCTTTATTTAAACTTAAGCCATTACTAGATAAAAAGTCGCTCATCTCTGTCTATTATGCCTACGTGCATTCTATTATAAGATACGCTATTACTGTTTGGGGAAATGCTAAAGATATCATAAAAGTCTTAAAATGTCAAAAACAGTCTATAAGAACAATTAACGGTTTGAAAAAACGTAGTCCTGCGAGAAAACACTTTAAAAAAGATAAAATAATGACAGTTATATCACTATATATTTATAGTTGTTTATTAGAAGTACACGAGGATAGGGAAATACCGGAAAAAAGAATTTCACGTAATAATAAAAAAGGGCGAATCCTACCAATAAATAGATTAGCTAAATGTAAGAAGCAGGGGCTTTATACTAAAATACTGATGTATAATAAATTGCCTAATAGTGTAATGGATCTCAATTTTATTACATTCAAACAAAAATTGAAGTATTTTTTGAAAGCAATCCTTTTTATAAACTCAGCGAATATATGTCAATGCAGCTTGTAGAATCATCGTTCTTGTGTAACAAACAACCATTATAAAATATTAATAATAACTAAACAAAGCAATTTTAATGTAAATATTTGTCATGAGAACTATTAAACTAAGAACTAATATTAAGTAATCGTATATAAATGAGATTTGTAAGTTAAATTTTTTAAGTAATTATTCATTCAAATGTAATAAGACTTGCCTGTAACGAACGTTATTTAAAGGTCAATAAATATTACTTTACTTTACTTTACTAGATCATGTCAATTATCATTCATTTGATATGTAAAAGCTCTTCAAATGGTCTAGAAAACATATAATTTTGGCTAAAAGATGTTTATTATTCTTTACTTGGTTCAGAAATGTAGATAATAGAGCGATCTACTCCGCTTATACGAATAAAAAAAAAGTTTTCCCATCCCTTACCAGAACCAAACCGGAATTCAGAGCATGCTGGTTTTAAAACGCTATTTATTTAAACATCAATGAATTCAAAGTTTTATAGCTTTAAGAAGTATGCAGATTTATTAAACTGTCATGCTTGTTAGAGAGGGTTGAATCTTTCGAAGACGAGTGAAGTCTTAAACGCGCACTTAACCAGCATGTATGGCCATGATTTTCTCTGCTATGGCTTACACCCCGGAAAGCTCAGCCCAGGAGCGAAACGCATATCAACCCTATATGCGCTACTGATGGTAAACTTTTTAAAATCACGTAACATTAAGTTGTCCCTAAAAAGGAGCGCTGTCTAGATTGCCACTTGTTCATCGATCATGCTGTTAATCCGTCACACTCGATTCTTTTATCTACGTCGCGACGGTATCGGGCCAAAAGAACACGGAAATAACGAAAAATAGCTATAATAAATAATTTAAAAAATATTGGCTGATTGCGAGTTGGACTCACAAACTAAGGGTTCCGTACCATTATCTAAACAACATTAGCTCCAGTTTCTACACTGAAAAAATCCCGTGTTTTGAAGGCTTTTGAAGGCATCCCTTCTTAAATATTTATTTTATTCTGATTTTAATATAGCGGCAACGGAATACATCATCTGTGAAAATTTCAACTTTCTAGCTATCACGGTTCATGAGAGCCTGGTGACTGACAGACAGGCGGACAGTGAAGTCTTAGTATTAGGGTACCGTTTTAGGTACCGAACCCTAAAAAGATAATTTAAATTAATAATCTATTTGATGATGAAAAACGGCAAATAAATCACGTTTGTTGTATGGGCCCCTCTTCACTATTTATTTTATTCTGTTTTTAGTATTCGTTGTTATAGCAGCAAGAGAAATATTAATATGTGAATAATTTAACTGTCTAGCTATCAAGCTTCATGAAATATAGCCTGACGACAGACGGACGGACAGCGAAGTCTTAGCAATAGGGTCACGTTTTTACCCTTTGTTTAGGGAACCCTAAAAAAGTTAAAACAGACTTAATTTTTTTTAGTTACTTTTATCAATTAACCTAAGTGCTAGACCGATTAAGCTTAAATGTATATTGGATCAACTGAAAACTAAACTGTTACAAAAAGATTTTTTTTTTCAAATTGTTCTAGTTGTCTCTAAATATATAATTTCGACTAATTAAAAACCTCCTTTTTATTCGGTTATTTTTTGTTAGAGTAAGATAAATTATATCTCTAAATATTTCATACTAGTACCAGTCAATAGTAAACTAATAGTAACTTTGAACCCCTTTTAGAGATTGAATTTTCGAAAATCCTTTCTTAATCCCTTACACCCTAAAATGAATACTCCTTCCAAATTTCATGTAGCTATGTTCAGCGGTTTAAGCTCTAAGTTGATTATTAGTGAGTCAGTCAGTCAGGAATTACTTTTATATATATACTAGCTGACCCGCCGAACTTCGTACTGACAGTTATGTATGTTTCTCCCTTTTAAACCTGGAGTACAAAAATCATTTCAAGACTAAAATCAGCTATTCTATTCCAGCCGTTCTCGAGTTTTAGTGAAACAAACGGGTACATTTTGATATACATATTTTTTAAATTTTTTCTGTGCTACTCAACAAAAAAAAAAAGTGAAATCGGTCCAGCCGTTCACACGTGATGGCGTGACCAAGAGATATAGGGATTCATTTTTATATATATAGATAGATAGATAGATAGTTTCAATATCTAATACAGTTAAACAGAAATCCTAAAAATCAAATTGGATTATTCACGTAGCATAAAATATTACTTGTTTTTCGCTCCAATCGTCCGGAATTTGTCTGATCTTTTTCCGTGCCAATGAGTTTAATACCATCGTGTGGCCTTTGTTCTTTGATTTTTATCCCTTAGTCTTCTAAAAATGGCGACTCGGCTAATACTGATTCACCCACGATAATCCTATTTAAAGAATCCCATAGAGAGACGATGTGCCCAAACTGCTTACGTAGAGAAATAAAAAGTTTTTTCTAGTTACTTCTTACCGCAACTCACAAATTCTAATCCTTATTATCATACATATATCATATCACAAATATTTAATAACAGAACAATTAAACAACATCAATCAACACTATTTCAACAACTAGTAAAATGTTTATTATAAACTCCACAAATATAATAAGCCAAATATTGTTTCAAAAACGATATATTTTGTTTTAATTTCAAATATAGGTATATTTATTTATTATCAAACGATTTAAAGCAATTCTTTTTTTAAAATTTCGTGCGGTTTATTGTCCTGGGTACAGGGTACAGGACGAGTGTTTCGGTCGAAGCGCGATCGCTGACTGACGGCTGCGGCGGGCTAGAGGCTGGAGCTGGGAGGCGAAGGAGGCTTTAATCAGACGGACATCTCCACCCAGATGGATTAGAGAGAAACACCTACTCGCTTTGAGATCGCTTTATAGTATTGAGACTACAACCTGTGCCAATGTTTATGTTTATTTCACTTTTTACTAACTACTCAACATATTTGATCAAGTTGAGAGTTAGTATTTGGGTTATATCACCGAACACTTTATTTTTTAACTCTTCTGATCAATATTGCTTCCTGTTATTTATGTTGCATACAATTTTGTGGTAATCAATTAATTGGGATTTATTTTGAATGGTACATATATATTGATATCAATATTTTTAAAGCCTTCGATTGATTTGATTTTGCCTTTGTATAACACACATTTAACATAAGCAGTTAGATATTTGAATTATCCTAAGAACTGCTGTCTTGTTTTATATATTTTATATGACTCGAAGAACTCATTTCCGCCCTGATGAAGTAAACCGAATGTGAACGAAACTATAGATAGATATTTCCAAAAATCAGGTATGCGTGGAAACCCGACTTTGTAAACAAAATCACTCAAACACGCGTTAGTTTTCTAAATAAAATCTTCAGGGTTATCGGCTAGGGGTGTACTAAGACGAATGGTGGTAACTTCTCGTATACTCATCACTACGAACAATTTTCATTATGAGACCAACCCTGAGATCGACAAAAAAGAATCAGCTGTTCCATAGAAAAAGTTTATCCGTCATCGACAAAATTTATGAAACAACAGATTTTTTTTCTCGATTTCAGAGTTGGTCCTATAGTGAAAGTTGTTTATTGCGGTGTGTATAATGACCCCCTTTCGGCTTAGTACACCCCTAGCCGATAACTCTGTATATCCCGAGAAAGCAATTAAGAACTTCGCTTCGCGCACTCTTTATTAAAGTTTAAGAAAACGTTCATCGCTCAGAACGATTAAAACTTTTAAAAGTACCATATAACATACAGTAAATATTTATTTATTGCGAATGAAGTAGCAATGAAATTACGCAGTTAACTTGATAAATTATTGAAGTTAGAGAATCGAAATTCCCCTGATCGTTTTGTGACGTAAATTCGCACCCACGACGCGGCGGGCGCAATGGAATATTTTGATGCTTGCCTGCTCATCAGTGAATTAATTACCTTTGAAATTATGTTTAGTACCTACCTACCTGCATCAGCTGTTTTGATGTCCATCATTCTGAAATTGACTTTGAAATAGGAGGGGGTACTTAATTCATCGAAATCTTTGCTTTTCACAGTACAGAAAGAAATAAATAAAAAGGTTATTTGTTTCATTCATCCTTTTTTTAATTGTTTTTTTGCTCTTTTCTTTTTTGTATGTGTATTCCCCGAATTCTCAGCGGCACCTGATGTTTAGATTTAGATATTTGTTTGCTATCAAAGGTAAAAAACTATTTTATTTCCGGCATCAAAATACTACTATTAAATCTATCTACAATCACATAAAGGTAACTCTAAATGAATTAAGACTAACAAATTAGCTATAGGGGATGAGTTAATAAATAACTACACAAAGAAGACTTCATATTATGAATCAGGAACAAGCTGAGTGTACACAAATATATATCATACATACTGCAATACATATTTTATGACGAATAAACAAAGATTCCGATGACGTCACGTAAATTTCTCGTTTTCTTATACTACGCAATAATGATTTGTCCTCCACTGTTTTATTAAATGTAAAGCGAAAAGAAAATAATCCTACATCCCAGAAACATCAGCTCTTCTAAAGTATGGTCTCCGAGTATTTTATAAAAAAATCGCAATTATATATTTAGCTATTAAAAAAAATCGTAGATTATATCACAAATTTGAAAAAATAACTGAATCCTACTAATATTATAAATGCGATTTTTTTTAAGAATGTAGAGATGTGTAAGGAGGTACATGCATGGTGGTAGGGAGTTTCCTATCGCTCGCAAGGCTAGCTACCACCTTCAAGTTGTAAATTCTGTCGCCAAGCACCTAACGGTGTGTTCTGGCAGTCTTCCTTGAGCGCCAGCGTATTCCAGACTAGGTATGCTCCATCTAGGACTACTAGTATGGCTGACTTCCGTAGTCGTGCGAACTTGTGGTCAAATGTATAGCTGTGCAGGATAAAAAAAAGGTATGTTTATTACTCTTTCACCCAAAAATTACTGAACCGATTTGAATGAAATTTGGTACGTGGATAGACCTGGACCCATGGACCCTGGATACTGGATGATACTGGATACATGGACCCTGGATACTTTTTATTCTGTATTAACGCAAATAACACAGCAGGACGCAGCTAGTCTGTATATATATAAAAAAGTAAGCCCTTACTGACTGACTGATGATAATATTAGGTCCTTACATATGAAATTGGCGTTTTGTCGTACTGGCCACTTTGATCTCAAATATCTCTTCTTTGGTTAGGGATTCCAATTTCAAATTTATACAGCTACCTATTTATTCATACATTTGTATTTCGAAAACCGTAATTCATTTGTTTTGTCCTCGTTTTTTCTTTGCGTCACGCAGTTTACAAAATGGAAAACTTGAAATATCGCGACATATTAATAAACAGACAAAAAAAGCTAGCGAATAATAATAGAGTATCACACACACCATTGCACCACTTAGGATTTGTGTTGAGTAATAAGGAAAACAATGAAAACAAGTAAAAGCAATTTTGGTTTTATCTTGACAGTTCACCTCTACAACTCTGTCAAAACTAAACCAAGCTTGCTGTCTCTTGTTCCACTGCTTTCACCGCTAACGTTACGCGATACCAGTTTTAAAAACACGTCGGTTTACTCTCAGTAATAAACACAGATTGTTAGGAATGAGTGCGTAATGACAGTTGGTGCTTGTTAAATGAATCCTTAGTTTCAAAGTGCTGGTATTACCCGGGATTATACGTACTATAGGCGTATTTGATCCGGGATCAAACCGCAGTGGGGAAACTGGGACAAAACACACGTTTTACTTCACATGTGCCTACTGTAAACAGTACACTATTACGTAAATGTGAAAACAACTTGGTAAGGGATCAAGGTTTGAGTTTTTTTGGGTTCCGTTGTATTAGAAAACACTATTACAGTTTGACTCTAGTCAGCGGCGTTTTAGACTATTTGACCGCGCTCTTTGAAACGATAATCTTACTGACCTTTACAATTAAAACAATCTTTTGCACTGTTCCAGAGAATAAACCGAAACACTTAGACTTGATTTTTTTAACATTTTGAACACAAAGATAATTCGAAATCCGAAGAGTGGTATAGGCTATTTTATGTTGAAAGAACAAACAACGCGAGCGCAGCCGTGGGTTAAAGCTTCTAATACTTGCACAAAAAGGACGTACGATTTAAGCAGTAAGTACAATATTAGCATTTTCCCCAATTTTGAAGGCATAAACCCACGCGGTTGTTTCGTCTTGTTTACCGGACCAACCAACGTCATACTGCTGTCTCGCCATGTCTCCCGACAAGAATGTTTGCTTATCCCATAATCTCATCATGTCCCGCCAATCCCGCATATTACTTCCGTCCCGCAAATTAATAATGTACGCTGCTAGCTGCTACTTGGATATAATGTTTAGGCTTTCGTTTGAGGAAACAGTTTAGCGTGATTTTCAACCCTAGTGTGCTGAGATTAATGTGGAAAATCCGGTTGTGTCGTGTTTTCCACTTTGTTTATAATAAGGTTTCCTTTTTCAGCTAACTTTGCTCATACTCTACCCTACAACTCTCTCTTCCCTAGCTGTGAGTTGGTTGCTACGCCAGACATTGTTCGACACGCGACTTTTTTATTTTCCACTGGCAACTCTACTGGTGTTTTATACGCCCTAATAAAAAGTTTCAGTGTTTTCGTATGTTACGTATAATAATGTATGTGTAGCGCTGAAGTATTATTATTAGGTATTTTTGTGGAATGGCTTATTTATGGTTTTGTATTTACTGTGTTGATCTTCAGGTGTACTGGTATTTTTACCTGCATGCCCCAAAAGGAGATAAATGTTTTTAGAGTGTATATAGTCTATCCTAGTAATACTGTGGGTACGAGTCGCATCAACCGAATGTTCCTATAAGTTTTAAACATAAGATAAGCAGAAAGAAAGCGTTTTCTTGGTAATTGGTAGTCAGTCGTGCAATCATACACAAAAAAATATGTTTATATGGCACACTTTTCATATGACTAATTGTCATCCGCGGCGTTGCCCGCAACATAAAATGGATTATAAAAAAGTCTCAAAATATTGAGCCCCACTGACCATATAAGAATTTAAGTGTTTCACAAAAATCATTTCTTAGTACGAATATATTCTTACACTATACAATGTATATAGTCTCCAAATTTCAAGTCCCTAGGTTCACCGGTTTAGGCTCTATAGTGATTAAATATATCTATCTAGTGATATAATAATATAATAATAATAATAATGTGGGACAACATCACACAAAGGTCTTCAAGTCCCAAACTAGGCAAAGCCTGTGCTATGGTAACCTGAGGACTGATATACATACTTAGAATTACATATATACATACTTTTATATATATAATAAACACCCAGACACAGGTCAAAGAGACATGTTCATGCACACAAATGTTTAACCTGTCCGGGGATCGAACCCGGGACCAGCGGCGCAGAAGGCAGGGTTGCTACTAACTAAATATTACTTAGTAATAAGCTCCCTAACGGCGAAATTTATTTATAATAGGTCCAGAAGTTTTTACCCGACTGCGAAAGAAGGAGGGTTATGTTTTTCCAGTGTATGTATGTTTATTTCTTTGGCACGCCCTAGAGCTTAGACGGCTTCTCGTATATTTATGTGAGTGGTGTCAATAGATTTTTCTTAGTGGTGAGAGTGACACTGAGTACATTAAAAATAATAATATACAGGTATAAATATTTAGCAGTCGGGTATTTTGAATCGCTTCTAACCAGTTATTATATTTTTTCGTTACGTCCAAAAATACAATTCTTTCCTTTTTATAATATTTGTGTAGATCGCATTACCATTACATTGCATTACCGTTCAGCATGCGGCTAGCATACTAGGCACGCTGTAGATCTTCAATGGTCTATAGGTGTAATCTATTTGCTATTTTTTGTTGTAGTGGCACTTGCTCGGTAGTTCATTAAGCCATTGATTATTTGTCTAACTAATTCTATCTATCGAAGTTCAATTCAGTTGTAAGAAAGGTTGTATTCGCCGCGTTATGGCGTGGACCAGTTAGATATCTAGATAAGCCAGTAGGAGCGGAAATTGCAAGTCACCCTCGTGTACTCAAGCCCTGGAGCACTGCGAACAGTGTTACATGGACGTGACCGGATTTCACTGTTTTTGCTTGCTCCAAGCTTTAAACACTCGTGGCTGGTTATTTTTGTTTGTTGGGTAAGCCTTAGCGCTATTTTAATCCCACCGCGGTGAGGACCCATAGGAAGAGTTGTACGGCTTTTTCCGATTTTTTTAAATGGAAGTAATGTGTGTTTAAAAAATTTAATACCACAACAAGACTTTTAGAAATAAAGTATGGTTATATAGTACAAATTTTCACACGTACCTACGAGATAGTTGGAAAGGTCCAAGTGAAAACTCGTAATATAAAACGTAACGTAGGAATTGACGTTTTCAACAGTCTATGTATTTGTTGGTATGTCCTAGCGTAGCGATTTCAATTTAATTAAATCAGGTGTCAATAACATTTTTTTAAATGTATTGACTATTTTTTTTTATTAGAAGTTACTAAGGTATGCTTGCGTTTTACCTCAACTCGCATGATGAGAAGCAACGATGCGTCCCAAGATGGGGTAAGCTCACCTAGAAGAAACTGATTCACTCGCGATTTGAAAAGTCCCAGATTACCTATAGCTATCAGGAAATAGAGAAAACGGCAGCGAGTTCCACGATCGAAGTATATTTCGCACAACAAAAGTAAACTCTCTTTCCTTATTCTCCTTACAGTATAAGCTACTATGAACTTAAAATTTATGAGTAAGATAGGGTACTTAGTTAAAAATAAGTACGAGTCTCAAAATGTGTAATAATAAATCTCATCACATTACTACAATTTGAGACCAATCTGCATTCGTATTACAATTTTCGTTTCGCTCATTTCTATGATGGAAGAAAATGATAAAGATAATGAATAGCCTCATGAAGTTTTCTCATTTGGGAGTGAAATAATTGGAGTCGTTTCAGGGGTGACCTTTTAGTGATATTCGATACTAGATAGTAGACTTGTATCTACTGTTCTGTCTTTATACTTGACCCTAATACCTACCTACAGTAGGCTACGATAAAACATGTGGGGATACTGGTATAGAGTATGCATTTGAGGCATTTGACTAACCTCGACTATGATTCTCAACCTTACTATGACTTAGATTCTCTACCTTATGAAGTCAAACTATTGCCATAAAAAAAACTTTCAAATGTTAATAAAATTATAAACAATGCTTCAATTTGTTGCAACACTGAATATCGATTAATAAAATTACTCAAAGGTTCGAATAATTGCAAGGTATCACAATATGTACGTAAATTAATAAACACAAAAAAACTGTAACTACCTTTAAATTATCTGATACGGATGGTTATGTTACATAACAAATTGTGGCATTAATCAAAACATTGACACCTCCCAACAGAGTACTCTCAACAAACACTCCCCTTGCGTATTCAGTAATAGGTAAACAGTTCGAAACCTCCGAAGCCTGCTCTCACGGGGTAATTGTAATTTTCCAGCTTAGTCGAGTGAAATTAATCGGCCATTTATATCAATTTGCTGGCGGTAATGCCTTCAGGATCCGCACGTACCCAGGGAATGGGAATCCTTGCCAAGCGACGTGATACGTCCTTGGAGAATTAAAAGATTAGCTTAGAAGCTGGAATAGAATCAAGCCTATTCTAGATTTTATCAAAGGTTTATAACGATTTATCTCTTTCTTTCTTCTGTCCTTGATTTAAATCAAAGAATATGATACTCTATTTTAATGATGAACGCAAAACCAGGAGCCCTTTCGGCTAACGTTAGGCATGAAAGAGGTGAAAACAAGAGCGAGTAATGGCGTCGATATTTGCCAGATCGCCGCTTCAACGCTGTCTAATTTAGTCGTAAGTATCATACATAAATTATTATGATATTAAAGTTAATGTTTTACTTTGGACCTACTAGGGTTTGGTTGCCTTAGATTCTGCAACTATAGCAACTTTAAAATGGCACTATTTACTATGTATAGCTGCTATACTATAGCTATAGGTATAGCTGCTATACTCGAATTGACTTAAAAATACAGGTACTGTTACGAGTACATTTGTATCCAATCCCGCAGGTCTATATCTGTTCGGTAGTCTAGATGTCAAACAGGCATAGTCATGACTCCTAAAGAAGATACATTAGTTTTTAGGCAGTATTTTCGGTTTAAACTAAGTATACACAGAGCAATATTTACCCTCGAAACTCTGTGTTTAGGCAAACTACATGAAAAATGTAAAGTAATCAATTCGTTAGAGAAGCGACACAGTCACGACCTGCCCATATTTCCACGATGTAAATGTAAAATATGAATTCCACTCGCTTCACAAAGATAAATCCGGCTGACCTACCAACTTACCTTTGCATGACAATGTCCAAATTCAACCCTATATTTATAGGCATAAGGCCGAAAAAAGTCTGTCACTGAACCTGCGAATTTTTACATTTCTTACATTCAGATTTAAACTCTGTCTATGCAAACATAAAGGTCAAATAGCCAAGTATCTTTTGGAAAATTTGTGAGAGACGATGTAGATTTGTATCCAATTTAAAGCATATTCCTTTGAGGCTAAAGTTCAGAATGGAAAGTGTTCATTTTTAGAGTGGAATGGATATTTGTTACATAGGAATCTTGGAGGTTCGAAAATAAAGTATTTTTGGAATAGGTTCGTGTTAGTACATTTACTAATCAAAAATTGCCATATCAGTATGGATGCGGTGCTAGTCCTAATTAGAGGGCAAGCCCTGGAATCGTTGATAATTTATTTTTAGTGTAACTGAATCTAACAAGAAAGAATTATCAAAATTAGTTCATGAACAAAAATAATTCTCAATGATATGCTCTTTCTATCCTTAAAGTACCCAATTAGCAATATTTACTTTTAAACGTGACAGCTCATTTACGAACTTTTCAGTTATTTGATTTACAAACCTAGCTACTAAACGATTTCGATACATATTATTATAGGAGCACCACTGATCCAGTATCCCTTTCCAACAAACAAAATAATTTGCAGTCAAATAGTATCGGAGAAATCGAAGAACATACGTAGAGACGAAATTGAGAACCTCCTGCTTTTTTAAGTCAGTCAAAATACAAAAGTCACATCCTACCCTCCCAGGTCCTAGCGATGATTCCCGCAAACAATAAATTAGAATGAAACCTAACCCTAACCCAGATTACATCCGATCGAGCAGCCCTCTGCGCTCCCCTTCCATTTAACCAGTAAATTATAAATGTTACCGAAATCAGGCTTGAATTTTAAGCCATGTACATATCCGACAGCCGAGAGTTATTTTGAGGTTTTTACCGGACGATTATCACCACAAACATTCTCAAAATAAATAAAGGTTGAGGCGTTTCGTTTTAAAACATTAAAAATTTGGTAGGATTTTTCAGCATATTTCTATGCTATTTTTCATTTAGATTGTTATTAATTCCCTTAATACCACACAACTTCGTAGCACTTGAGTAGGCGATTGTAGGATCATGGGTTGGAAAAGAAAAACACCAAAAAGTATACGGCTAAAAAAAAATATCACAACGACGGACGCTTGCTTAGAGACGCAAGAAACGAAGTCTAAATTAGAAGTATTCGAATTTTGTATCTCGAAAGAGGTCTCTCAAAACTATTACATCCATTGCCCATATTGCCCATACTAGACCCCGGTGGACGAGGCCAACGAAAACCTCCTTCACCTTACAAGCAAAAAAATATTAAATTAAAACCTAGTTCATCCGTTTAAAAGCTACGATCCCTCAGATAAGTTAAAAACTTATAAAACCCCGTCGTAGCGTCGCTTCTTCACATGGTTTCCCTTCTCCACTAGAGTCTCTAAGGCGAAGGAAATCCATTCATTACCTTCACTCCCACTATTCATCACACTAGCAACCTGACTCGTGACGTCCCTTCCGACGCACAGTACCAGAAACGCAAAATATCTTTTACGCGGATGACCATAATTTCATACGTAAAATACCTGATACGTGGATGACCTGAATTTCAACGTCATCGGAGATAACGCAATTACACTCCGGCAATGATCAATTCTTGACGCGTTTTAGAATTTTAAAATTTTAACCTATTCATCCCCACACATGTAACTAGCCCTTAGTCAAAATAGCTACTAATAGCTACTGCTCAGCAACAAAGATACGGATTGACTTAATTTTTTGCCCAACGATAGTTGGTCGACGAGGTCTGGAGAGTGCAATTTTTTTTTCGATAACATAACTCTATTATACTATGGGATAAAAACTATTAGAATTGTAAAGTGTAAATTTTAGATTTCGCCGTCGTTGGTGGAATGGAATTTAGAAGGTGTATTTTGATATTATATTTCCTAGATTTTTTTAAAGTGACGTTAGAAGCAAAAGTCTTCGATGCTTTATCTTCGTTACTCCACTAAGTGAGTCACTGCTATTGTCTACCCACATGATTTTCCTTCTCCACTGCGCATGCCATGGCGCGATGTCGTAAGGAATCCCATTCATTACCTTCACGCTGGTCATTCATCACGCGAAGGAACTAACACGTGATGACGTCACCGCAGATAAATGCAATTACACACCAACGAGGCTTTATCATATTGTTTAAGAAGACGGGTTTTCATATTGGGATGAAATGATTCGTTCGTGTCTTCAAAGATGACACGTCCGACACTTCCCTGATAAAGTTCATCGAATGTGAACGAAACTATAGTTTGACCTTTCCAACAATAGTCTTAAACAATATAAATCAAACACGCGTTAGCCCTTATCAAGATAATAAAAGCCACAAATAACCAGTAGATGCAATTAGCAGATTGTCGTTCGGAATGGCGTTCTAAGGGAGAGTCCCTATGTTCAACAGTGGACGTCTTCTGGCTGATAATGATGAGTTATTGGCTCGTTGATGATATCTTTAGGAAAGCGCTGTAGTACAATTATTAGAACTGACACATCAGTATAGATTCGTAGTGCAGATTGAAAGAGGAAGCCATGCTGTGCCGACCCCATGTATAAGGACAGGAAGATGATGACTTCAGTATAGATTCGATCATCTTTTATATTCTTTAAGAATTCGCTTCTATTTAGTAAGCAGTGACGTTCTTGCTTTTTTTAATATTTTAATACTAGCTTTTGCTGCGCCCGCGCGTTGATAAGTGAAATGATGTTCAGTGTTATGCTAACATTTTTGATCAACTTAGGCCTAAAACATGTAAAATGAAATTTGGAAGGTGTATTCATTATAGGTGTACTAAACAAAATATTTTTGGAAATACAACCCTTGAGGGGGTCAAATGAGGGTTTTAAAGTATGAAACTTCTTTATATTTATAGCCGCGAATTACGGCTACTAGTGTATAATAAAATGTGTAGTTCCTTCTAGCCGAAATCAGTACGACCTAATTTCATACTCGTTCCATATTTTCATGCATCAAAGAGCATGCAGCCTTTTGAAATCTCCGTAGAAAGTTCCAGAAACGCCCTACATTTCTGTTTAGAGGTTTAATTACGCTAATGGTGTCGACGAGAAAGTATGGATTTTCACAATAGGGACCATAGAACAATAGTCAAAGGCACAGAACGTGACCAAGTGAAAAACGAAGGGAGTATGAAAAATTCATATTTTAACTTTATTTTTTCAGTAATTTTATGGATATTTCTTGCTTTTGCAGACCTGGATGGACTTTAAAACTGTATGCAAGAGTATACTTTTAAGGGAAATCAAAATGTCTGATTTTTTTTACAGGCAATTGCTAAATTGAAATGAGTTGTAATTTTAGTTTTATATGTTACTCTCACTGCCTAAAAATGGAGATTTCAATTCAAAAGCATACTTACTTGTATGTATCTTGTATACGTGTTCCTTTTTAGTTTTATATACCTTGGAAGATGACCTTATAGTCCTCCAACATAGGAACACTTCAAAAAATGACAGCGGCAGCTGAATCAGAATCGCATTAAGGTAGCTGCGGTACTGCTTCCGAAGATGCCAATCTTCTCTACGGCTACACTGCGGCAGCTACTGTATCCAATATCTCAAAAACTCCCTGTGCACCTATAAAACATCATTAGCAGTTCCAAAGCTCAACGTATCAGATCTGTCGTCCTATTGATCGCTCCACCACGTGGGAGAGGGATGGGTAGCGTCTGCTCCTAGGGAGAGAGAGGGATGAAGTGTCAGGATGTGTTATGAGAAGGCATATGTATATGGTGGAAGGCTGTAGATTCGCGGGGTGCATTCACACGTTGGTTAAATTGACCTTAAGATTACGAACAATTTTGAACTCTTTCTATGGTTGATTCCATCCATGTTTGCCCTTGCTTACTTTCATAAAAAAACCTAAAACGGAAATATGTTTGAATTGCAAAAACGCTCGCCTGGTTAGCGACATCCATAAAGTTGAAAAATCTGTCGTAAAGCATCTAATGGTGTGTACTGGCAGCCTTCCTTGAGAGCCAGTGCAATCTAGACTAGGCATGCTCCATCTTAGACCACAGTGTCTCTGACTTAAGTGGTCGTGCGGGCTGGTGGTTCATCATTCTGTTGCAGCTACTGCTACTATCTTGAATAAAAAAAACTGAGCAACTTTCAGTTCGATCAGAACTCGTATCGAATCGTGTACCGTGGTTTAGACACAATAAAATGGTATATCTGCGTTTGTCTAGGACAACAATCGCTGGCCATCTCCGTTACGTCGCTTATATGAAGAAAAGGTGATGTAGGAAGAGGTTTGTGATCGATATGTATAAAATAATATTCGGATTATTTTATAAATGTTGCAAATAACACAAAATTCAACTTACAGGGACTTCATGAAAAACCTATAAAAAGTATTTCAAATGTCAAATACTCAAAATACGAGTATATACGATACTATAGGGATTCCTGATTTTAAAACCTTATAGCTCTTTAATCAGCGCTTCCAGCAAACCTGAGAAGAACCTCAAATTCTAGCTATTTTTAAGTTATGTAAATTCTTGTGATTAAACTACCTTCTTTAGCGTAAAATTTCTGCTAAGGCTCATGAGACATAAACTCTTTCGAAGAAATGTAAGTAGTATAAGTGTGGAGTTATAAGTAAGTAGGTAAGCACATGAGACGTGACGTGATAGATATCGGTAGGCAGGAGTTTCCTGTTGATAGTGTGTACACACGAGTATTTTGGGGATAAACATGGAAGTATTGGGGAAATAGGTGGGATAGTGGTATGTACGCTTGCAATATCTAAGTAAGGTCTACTTATATGTATACTCACAAACATTATTCAGAAATTATAAGGTAGAGTTTTTGAAGCGTTATATTAGATTTAGGTTACATACGTAAAAAATATTTTAAAAATATTACAGAACCACTGAGTACCATTGGGGAACTGGGGGCTAGAGTGGAGAGCTGATTACTGTTTAATATACGAGACTTAATATACTTAGTTAATCAAATGCTTTTCCTAACAAAGTAACTCTTTGAAAAGATGCTTCAATATTTTATGTGAATATGCTGACTTGCTTCTTGTGAATTCAAACAGAAGCGCACAAAGGTTTCGAATATACACTTGAGTGCGTTTTTGTGAGTGTAATTGTGTTAATACGCTGTGAGCTCGTAGCTCAGTACCTACATACCAATAATTTTGAAGTTAAATGCGTAAAATAATAAATATTTGATAAAAAAATTACACAAAGAGATTTAAGCCTACTTCAAAAAGAGTAGGTTTTTAACACGTCGGTGTTTTTTTTCTCAGTGACACATGAATCAATTTAGTAAACTTTTATTTAGTGGAATACGTACATTTTAGTTGTTAGCATATGATAAAATTATACATGCATAAGTTAACGGTCAAACCTGATTTTAGGATGAACTAGTTTCTCCTAGGTCAAATAAGTTCTCATGAAAATGTCACTGTCACATAAAAAAATAACCTAAACCTACGTAGCCGTCAAAGTCCACCTTGACGGCGTATCTCCGGGTAGTTTTAAAAAATAAAAAAGCTATACTGTTTTGTCGTGTGTAGGGAGAACTGATTTGGCCTAGAAGAAACTATATCATCCTAAATTCGGGTTTGCCGGTAACATAAACATATAATTTTTTTAGTATCTATAATATAGTCGTATATCGAAATGGGGCCATTTTTTTATGAATAAAAATATCACTAAAAAATAATTTGTCGGTATTTTGCATTTTATCCAATAATGGTTATTTGTTATACAAGAGTGCAAAGTTGTTAACCGCGAGCTCAATTTTAATGACCGAGTAAGCGAAGGATTCTAAACTTAGAATAGGTAATCAAAATTTTATTAAACAAGAGAAAACAAACAACTTTTATCAAGTTATTGTAAATGAAAGAAACTGTAGCAAAGTATACAATTTAAACGCTGAAACCTACGTATTTACGCGGTGTTGTGTAAGAAGGGCCTTAAGATATCGAAGCGTAAAAATACTCTTTCCGGGATATGGCGGGGGGGTGAAAAGGTTTTTTTTTGTAGCCAATGCTTGATTTAAGTTGCGTTACATAAATTTTTGAATCTTTAAACATATCTTGTGTAAAGTATGCAATTCGGAGTTATGATATAGTTCGCAATAGCAGTCGAGGTATCAAGTACTTAACCCATGAAGCGCTTAAAGCTGGTGCTTAAGACTGAATGCATTGTAAGTTCTTAAATGACTGAGTATGCTACGTGTAAGCACTTTAAAGTTGGAGTGTATGTTCCATAAGCTTTGAAAGCTGTAGTAGGTAAGTACTTACTGAAATATTACCTGAATAAATATAGTGCTTTAGTACGCTACGTTATATCATAAAACATACGTTTTCTGATTATCGGATTGAGTTAGTTTCATAATGTAAACGCTTTTCTTGACAAGTAGGTACTATGCAGAAATGTCACTACTGCACTACAAGACGTATCGAGCTGAAGTGTTCTATGACGATACGAGAAATTTATTACCAATTGCTGTTAACATGTGAACTTGTATCTTATAAGCAAGCTATTAAAGAATTCTAACGTGGTACGTAGATTTGATTGCCTTTATAAACTTCTTATTTATAAACTGGATCTATTATCTAGTTTTTCGAAACTTAAACTTAAATAACTGTAGGGGATTCAGACCGGATTCGAAAACTTTGCACATGAATTACATAGAGATCTGTACAGAATCCCGAACTTTTAAATGCAGTTATTTCTCTTGTATAGATCTGCAATCGATTTTCAATGTCATAATTCAGGATCTTTTAACAAACTCAGTAAGGAAAACAAAAGTAGGTAGGATTGACTTGCCGCTTTCGAGGCGAACAGCCTAGCTACGAGAAGACATAGCAGACGTATGGGGCAGGGTAGGTACCGCACCCTACTCGTCGAAACGCGACCGTTGATTCGTCGACCAGAATTGCACATACGAGAACTTTCCCTCACCAGCAGGGCTATCGGTTTCAATTGAATGTTGAAGCGGCAAGTTCGCTTGCTCTTTTGCTCGTTTTGATCTGAAGCATGTCTAACTCTAGCCGATAGCCTTGCGTCGCTTTTAGGTCAAGATGTTTGCCGGGAGTCGTTTATGTGACTTACCGCTTGTGACTTGAAGAGTAGTAGCTAGAAGACATAGCAGCGACAGTGACAGGCATCCGAGCGAGTTGAGCCAGTGTGCCGCGGCCATACTGCACCCTGCAACAACCACAACACTTTACATATTGTATCAACCCGTTCCCCGGCACGGATCTCACCTATAAAGGAGCTGTGTAGGCCATAGTCCATATGGTAGCCGAGTTACGTGTTGGAGACTACACTTAATCTAAATCTTCGATAGCTTCATAAATATAAGTACTTAATGAGATAGTGAGCTAAGTAACTACTACTTATTTATGTGTAGAACGGTTAAGGGTAATTCTAATCTAGAATGTGTAAAAAACTCAGAGATCTATTCCTAAACATTGGATCTCATCCTAGTTCTTTAGGTGCAAGAGATTTACCGACTAGACTACGACTAAAACGAAACGAAACGAAAAAACAATACAATTATTATGTACCTAAGTGGTACATAATAATTGTATTGTTTTTTCGTCATGAGCCATCTACTAATAAATCGATGCTCCAAATTTAACTTTTATTTTAATATACTAAAAAAATTTCTAGGTACATAATCGTTTTTATTAGCTCTAATCCGAGAAAAGTTCGCATTTTGATATTTAAAAATGCGAATAAATATACCAAATAGAAGCCAAGTTTGCAATACACATTGCCATCTAGCGGATGGTGCTTGAACTACGATACTTTCAAGCTTGCTCAGACGACTCTGAAACTTTGCTAGACCGCCCAAGTGTCAAGTTCGTCAAAAAACTACTAGATGGCGCCACATTAATAAAAATTTAAAAAGAAGATGTACGATTCGTTTCAGATACAATATGATGACAATGTTATAAATATCACGAACGTCGAACAACTAGGACCACTTCACTCAGGTCAATTGGGACCAATTTCGAAGGTTTTCGGTGATAGATCCTAACTAAAATCAATCCGTCTCATTTTAACTTGCCTAAAAATGAGATGGTAAATTTATACAATATCTTAAGAACTGCCTCCTTGCGTTAATTGATTGGTACCGACCATAGAAGAATTATCAATAGATTAAGGTCAAACAAAGGTTTTTTTTTAATTGCTTACCATATCGTCAGCATGTGTGTTTTCGCCGCGGCCGTCCGCTGCACACCACAGGTCACCTGGAATGACACAAAATATTTTTGAATATAAGCATAATACATAATATATACTATGTCGTCTGGAACAGATCGCATGTTAATGATATTTCTCGATGTAAAGAATTTTATTTTGCAGACAACAAGGTTAGTCTTAATTTAGGTGGATGGTCAAACACGATAGGTTATTAAGAATTATCATATAATATACATATAAATGGGTGTTTAAAGTTATAAACAACTTTCTATTTCATTATACGTCGCGTGCAAGGTCGCAGGTGCCACTAGTAGTAGAAAATCTACTATGATTAGTAGCCATGTATATATTTATTTTAATAAGACCACGTTTTCTGTCCGTTCTACTGGACCTGATGTTGTATTTATGTGGTGACATTAAATAGTAATGTGATTGTATACTGCGGATCATACCATGCTTGTTCTTACATGGTTCTTATAAACCTTCGAGTACAAAATGTCATAAAAGTTACTGTAAACTAGTTTGTAATAGAAATGCTAATTTTTTGTTTCTAATATGGGGCCTATCGACGTATGTCTATTCACGGTGCTCCTTGTTAAGTAATTGGCGTAGCCCCCGGCTACGACGCTACGAACTGCGGCCTACTAAAAACCGTAGTGGGGCTACGGATAGCTACAAATGGATGAATGAACGATAACAACTTTATTGTGCATCAAATAAAAGAAAAATACATAAAAAACTATCAACTAAGACTATGGTCGGCTTTATTGCCTAAGGCGATTTCTCCCAAGACACCGCAGGATGAAACATTTTTTTCCAAAATACAAAAGTGAAATTAATCGTATACACATTTACACTATTAATCCCAATAACTACACATACACATCACTAACTAAAACTTATAACGAACAAAATATGTAAAACCAAATAATTAAATATTCCAACTTTTCGTGTTGTACCATTACCAGCATCGATATAGATTTATTTAAAAAAAGCTCGTCTTTAAATAAGAGGAAAAATAATGAATATATTCCAAGTTCTGGATTATGGTAAATGATTTTGCCCACCTAATGGACAATTGCAAAGCATTCCATAGAGTTAATTGAGTGATTCCAAAGAATTGTTTGTAGAAGTAAATTTTGTCTGGAAACTGAAAAACGAGTGTTAAAAACAAATAATATATTTTATAACCATTTATTTACATCTCAATGTTAGGCATTGTTTTAATTATTGTTGTTTGTGTGTGTTTTGTCCTATCATTTAACAATGGTATAGTTAACTAGCATATGCAACGGAATATCAAGAATTCGCAAACGTTGCTGGCCCATGTGACTCCCTAAGGGGCTGAATTACAAAAAATCTTTTGCTAGTACACCTTTATATACTGTAATGAATATACTATCCAAATTCAGTTCAGCTTTTTAGACTTGCGCTAATTCCTAACGAATATCAGTCAGTCAGTCAGTCAGGACTTAATTTTTTATTTATTCTCTAGATAAAGTGCAAGAACTACTGCCAATGCTAGGAGCAAAATAATAAAACAGTTACGACCGTAATAAAATTAGTATATATCGAGAAAACTTATTCCAAAAAGAAATATTCGTAACTTGTCTTCCGCAAACTGCGCTAACGAAAGAAATAACAGAAATAGGTCAACAGAAATGTGAGGGGAGATCAAAAATAACGCCAGTCATGTTTGATCGCTTCATCTTTATCAGGATCACAAGTTTACGAGCTGGAGAATTTCTTCAAACAAACATAGACGTCAAATGTATGGGTATTTGAAACTTTTAGCTCTTAGGAAGAAATATTTGGCGGCTGATTGATTGATTTACATACTGTTTGTCGTAGATAAGTAGCCGGCACCCGTGGCATAATATTAATGTATACAATTTATAACGAAAGGACTTGTTTCATTTTCGGCCAGGACGGTGCACGTCTACCAAAAATTGCCTAAAGATGTGTTGAATACTGTGTATTAATGAAAAATGCGTCAGTCGCCTCCTACATTGGTCGTCGACATTGGTCTATGAATTGTACCGCCCGTCACAAATGTCAAAATTACACAAAAAACGCGTAATTCACCTTGTTGCGTAAATAACATGGACATAATTTGATTCGAAATTAATTTTGTACACTGCAATAAGTTACGTTATTTTGAATTTGGTTGATATATTAATGTTTAACAATCCCTATCGTATATATTGTATCATAAACACTGTCTTGGCCGGAGCTCCATACATTTCTGAAACAACTCTGTTCAAACTTAAAACACATTTTGAATTATTTTTTCTTATATCTTTTACTCTCTTAATTTCATGTCTCTCTTCGTATAGGGTCTAACTCCACCGAGTGACTAAGACGGATAACAATTTTGTATAAGTAAATCAGTTCGTTTAACGAGTCCTTACCACAGACAGTGCTCAGTTGAGAACATACTACTCCACGGTCACTCAACATTGACCTGATATGAGGAAAACTTACAACAAAATGTATAAATAATCGCGAAAAAACTGTAACTAGCCAATTTATTTCGGCGGTCATCTTGTACCGATTTTTATCAAACAGCTAAGAACATTCTTGACTAATTCACTTTTCATACAAAAAAAAACAAAATCAAAATCTGTTCATCCGTTGAGGAGCTACGAAGCCACAGATGGACAGACACACAGACGCAGACGTAAAAAATTCATCGTTTATGAGTCGGGGGTTACAAAAATAAAACAAATTTTGAAAAAAAAAAAACATAGGTGTCTGTAATATTGAAAGTATTTTTTTTATTCTTTCTTGATTGGCCACCACACTCTATGTATTGTGCCAGTTCTCAAGTTCTTTGAGGGTATTTGGCAGCTCAAATAATATTCATGTGTTTTTTTATTCTTTCTTGATTGGCCACCACACTCTGTGTATTGTGCCAGTTCTCATGTTCTAATGTGAATATTGAAGTTAGGATTTGTACTTGTTTCTTTTAGTTCAGAGTATAACGCGAATCAGTCGACACGCGAGTGTTTTATTATTCCTCAAAATATTTGATTCCTGAATATTTTATAGTGTCGTTATACGTATTAACGTTTATTCAATATTTAAATTGTTAGGGTTACTTATCTCCTTCAAAAGTAAAATATATGGTATGATACCGTTTAGACTCACATGATCCTCTGTAGATAATTCTGTATCAAGCCTTATCAGCCCTTATGTTCCCGACTGGATTCAGGGTACAAAGTACGTACCTACTGATGTTTCTCCTAAGGGTCGGCTCTACTTTATTAATCGACTTCAAAATAAAGGGTTTTTAATTTATCCAAATCTATTTTCTCTTTAATTTTTTTTTTATGTTTGGCACACAGTACAGTTTTTTTTATGTACAACCTGGATCATATTGAAAAAAAAACCGGTAATATACAAGAAATCATTTAAAAAAAAAATACTTTACTTCTATACGGGAGGCGCCCAAAATACAAAATATGTTTCAGTTACTAAAAATTACAAACCAAACGACTAAACCGACCTTGATAAAATTAACAATACTGGAAATTGTATAAATAAGCCGGGCACTGCCTTGCAACCATAAGCAAGCACATTTTTGATTAATTCTTAAAATACTCGTATTATTATTATTATCTTCGTATTCATTTTATTTCTTAAATTTAAGTTTTTTACAATATGAATATAAAACAATAAATATTATAAAAACCCTAAACCTAGAGTGCCGCCAGCAACGGAGTAGGAGCCAAGCTACCGATGGTAGGGACTACAGAGAGAGGAACCTCCTAACAATACGTGCTGTATCGAGGAGCACAGCCCTCTGTACCTGACCTTTGATCCAACCATCTAGCGAGAGCCTCTTAAGATGTTGATTGAGACTTCTCGCTATCAGGCCGTTTGCCGAAATGACTATCGGAACAATGATCGCCGAATCAACATCCCACATGGCGGTAACCTCATTAGCCAAGTCGATGTACTTGCTGATCTTATCCTTTTCTGCCTTCACGAGGTTCTCATCATGTGGGATGGTAATGTCGACGAGCACTGCTCTGCGCTGGGATCGGTCTACCAGCACGATATCAGGCTTATTGCAAACAATAGTCCTGTCCGTGATGATAGAGCGGTCCCAGTAGAGCAACGCACGACCATTTTTAAGAACTGGCAACGGTGCATACCGATAGTACGGCACTTCGGACTCGACAAGGCCGTACTGAAGAGCAAGTTGCTGGTGGATGATCTTGGCTACTAGATTATGCCTGTGCAAATACTCACCATTAGCAAGATGGTAACAACCGGAAATAATATGCCTGATAGACTCTCCGGGACGGCGGCATGCCCGACAAATGTCGACCGTACCGTCCTTCAGGATATATTTCCTATAGTTGTTCGTCATCATTACTTCGTCGGCAATTGCACAAGTAAAACCTTCGGTTTCCCCAAAGAGGTCCCCGAACCGTAGCCAGTTCACCGAAGCGAGTAGGTCCACATCGGGCCCCGTTAGAGCTCGATAGAACCTCCCGTGGAGCTCCTTACTCTTCCATACTTCCTTGCGGTCCTCAACGCTCAGCACCACCGGTCTGCGCCAATTCCCGTTCGCCAAGGAGAGCGGTGTGAGGCCCCTGTCAACTGCTACAACGTCGCAATGCATCCCGCACTCGTTGTTCAGGAAATAATCCCTGAGACTGCACACTTCACGGTTGTGGAGGTTTTTGACATTCAAAAAGCCACGACCCCCCCATTTCCGTGGAATGTACAGTCTCATAACTGACGATCGCGGATGATGCATGCGATGCGAAGTGAGCAGTTGACGAACTCGCCTATCCAAAGCGTCCAACTCAGTCTGGTTCCATCTTAGTATGCCAAAGGAGTATATCAGTAGAGGCATCACCTAACCATTGAAGGCTCGCACCTTGTTGCCGCCAGACAAAAGACTATTAAGTACTTTTGTCAAGCGACAAAAGAAGCGATCCTTTATCGATTTCTTGACTTCGTCTACTGAGATACTCAACGACTCTGACATACCAAGATACTTGTAGGTCTCGGCCTCGGAGAGAGATCTAAGAGTCATAGTCTCGGAAAGTTGTAAATTTGGTGAATTTACAACCTTCCCCCGCTGCACACATAAAATCGCACACTTATCTACACCGAAATCCATCCTGATGGAGTTGCTGAAAACCTGAGTAGCTTTCAACAACTCCAACAATTCTTAGCATTTCGGTGCAAACAGTTTCAAATCATCCATGTACAGCAGATGACTAATGACCTCACCCCCTCTACGAAGCCTATAGCCTAGCCCTAAATCCTTCAGCAAAGTACTGAGAGGATTTAGTGCCAGACAAAACCACAATGGATTTAGACTGTCGCCCTGACTTATTATTATTATTATTTAAAACATGCACTCAAAGATCTTGTGGTCCCAAACTAGGCAAAGCATGTACTATGGTAACCTGATGACTGATATACATACTTATATATATATATAATAAACACCCAGACACAGGTCAAACAGACATGCACACAAATGTTTAACCTGTCCGGGGATCGAACCCGGGACCAGCGGCGCAGAAGACAGGTTAGCTATCAACTGCGCCAACCGGCCAGTCTTATGTAATTGTTAGCTAATGTAAGTGGTATAGCTCAATAAGTAATTCGTATGAAGTATCCTTCCTAAATACTCGTACCATATAGAATTTAGAAACTTGAAATCTCATGGCAATGGCATAAGGTACGAACCGTTTGAATGCTTCCCTGCATTCTCGGCGGGGCTTGGTTCTTACTAGAGATATGCTAACTATTTGGAACTCGCCTTTATACTTATGATGTAATCACATGGTAGGTAGAGGTAATATTGTGGTTGTATACTGTTTATATCCTAATAATAATGTACACAGAATAAAGCGGTAGGTAAGTTTATTGTATATGCAATACCTGCCTACAAGGTTTGGTTGGACATCTAAATAGTAATTCTGTAGGTGGATGAACTAGATAAACAGTTGTTAGTAAAGCTAAACAAATCTTGATAAACCAATGCTTAAAAAAACAGGAGTATCCTCCCGATATAGGTGTCGATGATGACAGGTGTTACGTCAAATTTAGAGAATTTTCAGACTCCTTGAAGATGTATAACTTTTAGCAGAGTATTTTGATTTGGATCAATGCAAGTGAGCTATTATATCCATGAACCACTAAAGATTTAAATATACATAAATACAATTTAACTCAGATTAATTGTTTTTACAGAGTTATATTAAAATCAGAAGAGCATCAGAAAAAAATCACCCTTTGAACGTTGACAAAGACGCACAAAGCGCTCTAGGATCTTTTTACTTCTGTAGAGAGGCTTGTAAATATATTGTTCTATTTGCAGCTGACATGAATATTAATTAAGTGAACAATGGCCCGCGTCGAGCGTATCGTTGAATAATTAAAGCTGCGGCCACAATACTGGGATGTCAACTTGGGAAATTGTGGAAAAATCTTCCATCGGACACCAAGCCTATATCGGTCTCTTCAGAAGAGACTGCGCCTGGACGAATATTGTAGCGAGAGGATATTCAGATTATAGGATCAAATAAATTCCTACTTTAGGTATAGTGGAATGCACAGAAGTTTGAAAATGATATTATAATAATATATTTTTATAAAAATATATATATTTCTCTGATGCGGCAAAGAACAGCAAAGCCGGAGCCGTTCTTTTTCTTAGATAACTCAGTGCTCGCCTTGCTTCTAGAAGCTCACTGACTTGATAGGTGTATTGTTGAGATGCATGTTAAATGCACAGTACTAGCATTTAAGTAACTATTGTTAATGTTGAAATTTGCTATAACTATGGAATTTTCATTCTGGAATAAATGTATTTATTAATTAATTTTGTTATTTATTTATTTGTGGAAGGCAATATTATTAAGATATGTGCTTCTTCAAATCAACTCTAATTTGCCAACGAAGTGGTACGCTTGCTGTTGTATTATCACTGAACACTAATTTGTACAGAAAGCTCAATTTTGTGTTCTGATATAGTAATAACACCAGAATTAAAAGTCCACCTGTCACTCCTACATTTGTTAACACTTTTAACTGATTATAAATAGAAATAGAAATATATTTAATTGTAACAGAAAACACAACTTAAACAAAAACAAAATAATATTTTACATATTATGTAACATGCCTTCTGTCACAAACCGGTCCCAACTCAACACAGTGCCGGCTGAAGCCAGCGTTGATCTTCCGTTAAATGATTAGGAGGTTCTAAATTTGTTGGAATCTCTTTCCCTTTTATATGCATTTACTTCGATTTCCTAGAGATAGCTGTAGCTTTGGGGGCTGATATAGGTTTAGGTTTTGTGTCTATAATGTGTTATACTAACATAATTTTGAGTTATATTTTTATGTTATTTTAAATTTTACATGTTCGACTTGTATTTATAACTTAGTAGGTACGCAGTATCTTCAAAACTGTTCTGTCTATTTAATAATCTAATATTTCTTGATAGCAACCACGTAAAATTCCAACTAAGCCTTAGCTCCAGGTGCCCCTCAATTAAAAGTATCGCCAAGTAGAAATCGATGCCTAATGTCAGACCTCCTTGGTTAACACTAAAATTCTTCCGTAAATTGTTTATGTTTGAAGGCTATGAACAAAATATAGAAGAAGGTGGACAATTAATGGGAAATAAGAAACACCAAGATGTTTATTTCGGATTATTTTGTTTTACTTCCTAAATACTAAGAATTTGTAAAGTTGGTACCGGACAAGTGTGGCTTTATTGAGAAAAATGAAATAACTATGTTCTACATTATTTTTATATTTTGAGAATGTAACCTGTAACACAATCTAAAAATAAAAATTAAATATTATCATAATAACTAACGTTTATAAAATAGAGTGTAGTGGTACAATATTTTAAATGTAGTATAAACGAAATTTCTGAATAAACAGTAACAGCGTCCCGTAGTCGGTGAACTCTTTGCCTGTCAAGCAAGGCGCGGGTTCGATCCTAGGGTCAGGAATGCACCTTTAAATTTTTCACAAAAGCCGATAATAATGATCCCTTCCTCTAGGGCGAAGGAAACATAGTGAAGAAACCTGCTTGTCGGAGAACGTTTCGTTCTGTAGCGGAAGTTTTAAAGATAAGTAAAGTCCTCCCAAGCCAACATTTGGCATTCGCTACCTTTTTTATTTATCTCACACCAGGCATTTGAACACAAGTTCGCACGACCACGGAAATCAGCGATACTGTAGCCTTAGATGGATCATGCCTAGTCTGAAATACACTGGTTACGTTTGTTTTCCCGAAACTATGTCTATGCCTAAAAGTATTGCTGTGAAAAAATCAGTTAGCATAAAATGTGTGAATATGAGTGTCAAAAAACAAACATGACAGACATAACTTAAAAAAAAACTAATAAAATTCGTTAAAGTCAGTTAAAGTGAAAACAGTACAAGTACTTAAGTCTCGGCTGAGACTTCATACTTCATTCATAAAAAAACACGGTAAAGATATCCCATACATCCATAACTGAATAGATTATATTAACATAAACCCGCAAGAACACATTACACCACTTTAAGGGTTCCGTAGAATTCGTTAAAGTAAAAGTCAAAAATGGGATCCTATTACTAAGACATTGCTTTTTATATAAAAAAGTCACTATCTACTTTCATAAGATTTCGATTAAAGCTTCAGAAAAACCTAAAATACTGTTTATTTAAAAAAATAATTTAGACAGTTTAAATTTTAGAAACTTGAACTAATACTGTATATAGATACAGTAATAATATGTACAGTACCCTAGGCCGGTTTTATTTAAAATTACATAAAAAAATACCGCTCATATCTAACGTGAGATAACCGCTTAAAGGACAAATGGATACCTACTCGTACCAAGACCTGCTATTGGTCTAAGCCTACGCCTCTATATTAGGGTGAACCTGTCCCACAGCGGGGTTAATTTAACTTAATCAAACATAAATTCACGAAACCAACAGAACTCTATTGTTTCTCACGACTCCACTGCCGAATCTAACCAACTTACATGAAAATGACTCCAGTTCCCCACAGAATGCGCCAATAATGACACAAGACGGGACCAAGCAAAAACTTGAAACAAGAGAGCTAATCGAAAATGGACCGAAGGAGCTGGCGACCTTCCGAATTGGGTCATCCAACGACCCGTGACGCAGGGACTTGCGAATTCAGAGTCCAAGTACTTGTGCAGTCTTCATGGAGCTTCTAGATGTATGATGTTAGATTGGTAAGTACATAAAAAGTAGCTGCGTCAAAACCCTTAGTTTCTTGTATATAAATTGGTTAATTGCATGGAAAATATTCTATATATTCATAATAGAACACATTACACACAACTATTGCTTAACTGGTTAAGTCTCTAGACACCTCACCGCAAGAGTAAGCTGCTATTTAATACAATGTACGCTCCCACGGCGCTAAAATATCTGAGTAAATTGTCTAGGTTTGCTAACACTACAAAAATATATGCAATTGTTAAGACTGTCCTACAGAAACGGATAAAGTGTTTTATAATAAATCTCTTTATAAGAGAAAGATTAATTAAGTGCATCAAAAATGTCAAAACTTTTAGAAAGCATCTATTTCGTTCAAAAAAATCGCTTTGCGTTTCTATGGATTAATCTATTAGCAAAACGTTCATATTTCAATGCGCCCTTATATACACTGCACTCTACGGTGTTAACTGCGGATGTCTAACTTTTATAGCCTACTAGCTATGCCCCGCGGTTTCACCCGTGTAGTTCTCCATTTTATTATCGAGATTATCCAATGGGGCAACTACTTTTTTTGAATTCGTTTAAAAAGTATCCTATGTCATTTCCCGGGGTCCAATCTACCTGTGTACGAAATTTCATCCAGATCGGTTCAATGGTTTTTGCGTGAAAGCGAGACAGACAGATAGAGTTACTTTCGCATTTATAACATTAGTTAGGATTAGGATGTTCTCTTTTTTTTTATATTCGATAGGCTTGCGCTTGACCGCAACTCACCTGATGTAAAGTAACGAAGCGGTCTAGGATGTAGCGCGCTTGCCTAGAATAAACCGATTCACTCGCGATTTGAAGAGACCGAGATAGCTATCGGGAAATAGAGAACTTGGCAGCGAATTCCACAACCTGGCAGTTCGCACAAAAATGTAGTTTGTCACACCTCGGCCCAACACAGCAATATGCTAGCTGCTATTGGGATACAGCAACCACAAGCAAGTATACAGCATAAGTAGGTATAAATATGGTTTGTTAGCATAAAATATAAACAACACTCGGGCCTATTAACTATATTCACACCAAATCAATATCACACTAAGATGCTCGATGATCGCCGCCGAAAGTTTACTGCGCAGCATAAACTTTTCCCGCTTTCCATATTATTCGAATGCTTCATACTTTGGTGATTAAAATAATTGCTCTCACGTTCAAAACGTATTGAGAACGTTTTGTTGACGTAGATTTATTACGCCGGTTCCAATAATAGATCTCAATCCATTTATACCCTACTACGAAAGAAGGAAGGTTGTGTTTTAGAGTGTTTGTATGTATGTATATTTCGATGGCACGTCCTAGTGCGGCTGTCGGATGTTTATGTAAGTGTCAATAGATTCGTCTTCACCTGCAGATGGTCATAGGCTATACTAGATCATGCACCCCGGGATTTCACTTATTAAGCCAGTCAGCCAGTAGCGAGCTGGTGGTCAAATAACTAGGGGCTGTGATGAATAAAACAAAATCTTCTAACCTAACACACGTAAGGATTTCGATCTAAATTTGAAAAAAGCGTTCTTATAACCGATCTACAGTTCGAAGTTGCTATCTAAAAACGCAGCCAATCGGTGGGAGGGGAATCTGGTTTTTGATAATTTGGGAATCTGGTTTTTGATAATTTTCGGATAAGCCTCTGTTCTAAAATGACATATTATGTCAAGTTTTGAAATTTCGAAGGCTATCTATATATATATTTAACACAATTCTATATTTTAGTAGATATTTTACATGTAAATGAATGCTATATCATGTCCAAAAATGTTTAAATTCTGATTTGTCCCAGTTATGGATGTTGGATGTTGAGTACCTATGGATTATTTTAGGTGTGAAATTATTTATTATTGATTTTAAAAAGCTCCTCCTACAGGGCTATCGGTTAGGTGTGTATAAAGATACACGTGACTTACAGAAGGAAAATAATTTGTCAATGGTTTCAATCGCAGACAGCAGTTTTTTTTTTTAACTTTAATGCAGAATGCAATATTGAGATAGCATTCTACCTCGGTTTCCGTTTTGAGTTTGGATATTGGAACCCGCCGGTCACATAGATTGATATAATGGTTAGGTATATCATTTATTAAAAAGTAATAAGGCTTTGTGTGTCATCAATTCAATCAGATATCAAGATGCAGATTTTATCTGATTGATTTGATGACACACAAAAAGTCCTATTAATATTATAAGCGCGAAAGTTTATATGTACTTATGTATATATAATATATGGACAACATCCACACAAAGGTCTGCAGGTCAAAAACTAGGCAAAGCTTGTTCTATGGTTGAACTTGATGACTGATATGCATAAATACATACTTATAAATATAATAATCACCCAGACACAGGTCAAATAGACATATATAGGCATGCTTGTTACTCTTTCAAAAAAAACTGCAGAAAGAATTTCGAACGGAGCAATAAAACGTTTATTTTTCCATTTATTTCAAATATCCATTAATGACCTGCAGCTAAGTAACTTACATAGTACCTACAGCATATTTTCCGGCAGATTTACCGTGCCTACCAAATAACCACCCTCTGCTAATCCCACGATTCAATTTTAAAATTTTAAACAACACTTCTTCCCGGAGGCGGGCTATAAACAGTTAATATTTTTGTGCTTCTGGCCGTCTTATTAGTAACTTGAGAAAGGTGAAAAGAGATTGCCAATAAGAAAGGGAAATTTAGCTGGTGTAAGTTAACGTGTTCATTGTAACCTTAACGGAAATTACAACCGACAATAATAATATGCATACAGTATAGGTACAATGCCAGTTCTACAGACTAACTTCTTCACCTCAAGAACATGTTTACGAAACCAGCTGACGACTCAACAGTGATGGTCATCACATTCTGTTACGGTCAGTCCAAGTCCAAGTGATTCAAGTCCAAACTCACTCATCTCCAGTATACAGCTGAGTCTTTAATATATCTCCTTTCTTTCTTCTTCCTGCAGGTGTTTTATTGCAAACTCAGTTCAAAATGTGGCACCAATGTCAAGCACATCAATGCTTCGTAAAAATTTAATTCAATAAATCTTATAATTCTTTAAAACATTGTATTGTGCCATTGTTGGTGACAAGCTATGACGTCACTCATAATCATTTATACAAACTTACACCAACAGTCAAACACACATTTTAGAGACGACGACGCTTGTACCGTTTAGATTAGAATTACTTTTCTATTTATGTGTATTCATTGTGAACCTGATCTCCGCGTGACAGGGAATCCTAGTGTGGAGATCAGTGTGTAATTGTTTAAAATATATGTATTTCTTTGTGTAATAAAGCTATTTGTATTTGCTCCTTACCTACAGATGAGGATTTCGATTTAATAATTCTTAAAATCTTATAATTCTTTAAAACATTGTATTGTGCTCCCCATAGAAGAGAAATATTTTTTATCTTTCTCTTTTCTATGCTCTCATTACACACCATAAATAAACCAGTACTTGAGTGCGTACGGATAAAATGTCTGAAATACCAAGCCACTATTTACCCCGGACAGACAGTCCACTTAATATCCAGGCCAGGGCAGCCGGGCCTGATTATCATATAAATAGGAAAGCGATCGCGCCACCGACCCTCGACAACCGCGAGATTATCGCGCGATTGTGGCTTAAAAACCGGATAAGTTTTTCGGAGGCTTTATTATCTAGTTGAGACAAATAGCTGGTGATTTTTCCCGGCTCGCTAAAGGAGTTTCGGTTGGGTTGCTTTATAATATAGAGGTAAAAAGAGACCGCTCAACATAAAATATCACCGATATGCAAAGGGGCATGCGTCATCATTTTGACAATCAGTTCACGAAATTGCAAGCTTGCAGACATTATGAAGGAGTGGATACTCTAGATAAACTGAAACTAATTCAAATGTAGAGACATCAGGTATCGTTAGTTTATTCATATAATTTGTAAATAAAAATTAGTTAGTATAGTAAAGTAAGTAATATTTCACAGTAAGTATTAATTGATTAATAGATATGGGCATAATATAATTAATTATGCCTGAAAAGAAATCCAAACAGTTACAAAACGGTTTCGGTATCGGGACTTCACGTTTCTCCGCTATTAACTTTCTACGACTAGCAGATTTCCTGCAGATATTTTTTTTTCACCGTTAAACGGTGTAACATTTCATAATATTAACAACATAAACAGCAACTAATATTTTATTCAAATATGTACTTGAGTGAAAAACTCAGCGGTGTATACTTGAACCTGGAATCGAACCCTTTCATTTGAGAGGCAAGCTGTTCACGGACCAGGCTACTACTAACTTTCAATCGTAATTGCACGTGTCAAAACAAAGCTTCTAGGAGCGATGATAATACAACAGAATAAAGGTAGGGCAGGTTACCTTTATAGCTATTCGAAGCTGTCAAAGTACGATGATTGGGCAAAGATTACTTATCAGCAGATATTGAAAGGAAATCAGATCAATGAAATACGCGTTACAACGGAAAAATGAATATTTTAATAAACGATGATGAATGGAGATTTCTTGACTGTATATTTTTGTAGATCTGCACGAAAATTTGAAAAAGATGTCAAAATTTACTTTTTTATTTTACTTAACAAACTTCCAAGCAAGAAAGTGTTTTCTATGCAATGTTTCTTACCATACACAAGTTTTTTCTCTTAACCGGTTTTTAGGATAGGCCCCTTCTAAATATAACACTATTAGACCAAAGAATAAAATGCGTGTAATTCGGTACAATCATAGTTGTTGTATAGATTTCGTATTCATTTTATTTCTTAAATCTAAGTTTTTACAACATAAATATTATAAAAAACTTAGAATGCCGCCAGCAGCGGGGTAGGACCCAAGCTACCGGTGGTAGGGACTACAGGGAGAGGAACCTCCTAACAATACGTGCCGTATCGAGGACCACCGCTCTCTGTATCCGACCCTTGATCCAACCATCTAGCGAGAATCTCTTAAGATGTATAGATTTTATTATTAGCGTTATGAAATAATAACAATTTCATATTTAACCCCCGACGCAAAAGTGATCGGGTATTATAAGTTTGAGGTGTCTGTGTGTGTATATGTGTGTCTGAGACATCGTAAAGACATCTCCCAAGCGGTATGAGCCGATTTTTTTTTTGTATGAATGGTGTTATTAGTCGAGAGTGTTCTTGGCTTTTTAATGAAAATCGGTCTAAGATGGCGGCCGTCACATAATGGCGAAATACAATTTTTTTCACAATTCTATCAAAACATGGATATCTTATGAAAGGGCTTGACTGGTAAAATACTATAGAATATTATTTGGTGTGTGTTGGTTGATGAGTGTATGTGGTGTCGCTGGCTAATTGAGGTGAGTATTCTATATGGGGTCAAGTAAAAGCAGTTTAGGCTTTAAGACATGCGCTTTATTGGAGCGCCAGCGAGAGCTGACGGTCCGTGAAACGTAATACAAACTTAATATAAACATTCTACGCCTAAGTACAAGTGTGATGTAGGCGTGTGCAGCCGGCCCTACAATACGATACATTACGATAATTTCAAAGCCAGGATGGCTAAACAACAAATGTCGGGGTTTTTTCAATCTTGTCAATTTTACTTCTAATTGTGTGGATCTCTTAATTGAAGTAGGGATAATAGGTATTTGTTTTCCAAAATAAAAATCAAATATATATAAATTATCTTAATGCTACTCATCACTTTCCGAACTCTACTCCATCACTTCTTGATCTTGCATTAGTATCTTCTTTGCAACATATTGCGAAACACGGTCAACTTTCAGCTGATTTCTCATACCATGATCTTGTCTTCTTGTCATATAAAGTGCGTCCTCCTAAGGCCAAGCCCACTGTTATTCTGCAGCGTAATTTTAGTGGTATAAATCAAGACGAATTTATGAATGATGCCAATGGAATTGATTGGTCACCAGTGCTAGATGCAAGCTCAGTCGATGAACAAGTGGCAGTTTTCAACTCTCTCATAACTAAGCTTTATGATGTTCATGCGCCTTTGAGATCTATCAAGATCAAACATGTTCCTGCTCCTTGGCTCACTGATGACATTAAATTGTTGAAGCACAGGAAAGCTGTAGCTAGGACTAAATACAAGATTAATCCTAATGATTATAATAAGGTCCGATATGTTAAACTGAGAAATCACTGCAATAAGGTATGTAGAGACGCTCAGCGACGCCATATTTTTAAGTCGGTTCAGGACAATGATCCAGCAAGAGTCTAGAAATTTCTTAGGTCACTAGGGGTTGGAAAATCACGTCAAGAAACGATTCCTAAAACTTTAGATATTAATTTACTTAATAAGCATTTTTCTACGTCTCCGAATATGGATGATGCTGCCAAAGTCAGCTCTCTGCAACATCTTTCTAATCTCTCAACTCCAGACCTACCTCCTTTTGTTTTTTGTGAATTTACCGCTTGTGATGTTAGAAAGAGCATTCTCTCAATATCCTCTAATGCTGTTGGACTTGACATGATTAGTCGTAATATGATGTTACCAATTCTTGATTGCCTTCTACCTATTCTATGTCATATATTCAATTCCTCAGTCTCTAATAGCATCTTCCCATCATTATGGAAAGATGCACAAGTCATTCCGCTGCCTAAAAAGGCTAGTCCAAAATCCTTTTCTGAATACCGGCCCATCTCTATATTACCTTTTTTGTCTAAGGTCCTTGAGCGGTTGGTTTACAATCAACTGAATATGTTCCTAACCAAGAATGACTTGTTAAATTCTTTTCAGTCCGGCTTTCGTCCTGGGCACAGTACGGTTACTGCACTGGTCAAAATCTCTGAAGATATACGTCTAGGTATCGACAATGGTCAGTTAACCG
Source organism: Ligdia adustata (assembly GCA_947049295.1). Taxonomy (NCBI): domain Eukaryota; kingdom Metazoa; phylum Arthropoda; class Insecta; order Lepidoptera; family Geometridae; genus Ligdia; species Ligdia adustata. The sequence continues at coordinate 2,763,671 of OX346221.1, forward strand.
TTCTGACGCTTTTGGACTTTAGCAATGCTTTCAACTCAATTGACCTTGATATCCTCTTGTCCTTACTTCGCTCTATTAACATATCTCCAACGGTGATTGACTGGTTTCATAGTTACCTGCACGGTCGACGGCAGAAGGTTCGCTTTGAGGAATCTTTTTCTTCATGGTGTGACTTATCTGCCGGAGTTCCTCAGGGTGGCGTCTTATCTCCACTGCTTTTCGCAATTTTTATCAACTCTGTTTCACTTCATTTGTCTTCGTCCTACCACCTTTATGCAGATGATTTGCAGTTATACTGTCAGGTTCCCCTTGGTTGGTTAGCTGAAGCGGTAGAGGAAATGAACCAGGACCTGTGCCGCATTTCGGACTGGAGTAAATCTTACGGATTGAACGTAAATCCTTTGAAGACACAGGTGATCGTTATAGGTAGTTCTCGCCAAACATGTCAAATCGACTGGGATACCCTTCCGCGAGTAGTTTTTGATGGCGTAACAATCCCTTTTAGCAAAACTGTGAAGAATCTCGGCATAATATTTGATTCTAATCTATCATGGGATGCGCAGCTCACAGAAGTTAGCCGCAAACTGTTTGCTTCTGCCGGTTCTTTACGAAGGTTACGCAACCTTCTACCAATTACCACTAAAACTGCGCTTGCACAATCTCTCTTGCTGCCGATCCTCGATTATGCTGACGTTTGTTACCTTGATCTAACTCAGGAGCAGTTCGACAAACTTGAGCGCCTCCAAAATTTCTGCATACGGTTTATATTTGGTTTACGTAAATATGACCATGTCTCTAAATATCGCACTAAGCTCAAGTGGCTCCCTATCCGCCGTCGCCGGGATGTTCATATACTATCTCTCTTTTATAATATATTATTTAACCCTTCTTCTCCGCGGTACCTTCAGAAATGTTTCAAATATTGTCACACTACGCATTCCTATACCTTAAAGTCGTCTGACAATCTCATGCTATCAATCCCACCACATCACACCGTTTCCTATAAGTCCTCTTTCACTATGAATGCTGTCTTGCTGTGGAACAGTCTACCGCTTGACATTAGGCGTGCTCCATCAATTAATGTCTTTAAGCATCGAGTCATAGTCCATTACCTATCACTACAGCATTAAAATTTGTGTCTTCTTCTTTTAATTTGTAATTCATATATTATGTATTTCTATGCTCCTAATTTGTATCGTATGTTATATGTATTTGTTTATCTGTGTATCCATTTGTTTGTATAATTTGTTCATTTTTCAAATATGTATGTTCAATGTATTATTTTAAGACCTCTCTAATATTATATTATTCATTTACGTGCATGGTTGCCTGGAAGAGATCGCTCTAAGCGATAAGGCCGCCATTGAGAAACCTAGTATATATTGTAAGTTTTTTTTTGTTATAATTTTTTATAATTAAGCTGGTTTTTTAATAAAGAGTTGTCTTATCTTATCTTATCTTATTGTGTTTTTCATTCATCATTATTACGGTTCCGTATCTAAAGGTTAAAAGCGGGATCCTATTACTAAGACAACACTGTCCGCTCGCCCTTCTGTCTGTCACCAGGCTGTATCTCATTAATCGTGATAGCTAGACAGTAGAAATTTTCGCAGATGTTTTTTTTTTTATTAGGTAAGTACACTTAAAAAACATAAATTTACTAAAACTATGCATATATCTTAAAACCAAAAAGTTTGTAAAGATATAGAATCGCTCAAAATATATTAATAATTTATACTCATAATTTATACATTAAATGGAATGGTTAATAAACATCTACATTAGAAAAAAAGCAAAGTTGGGTTATTATAATTATTATTTAGATTTTATAGAGTGCAGTAGGTAGGTAACTCAAACCGGCTCTACTCGTAGTGAGCGAGCTTACTGCATATACAGCATGATTTCGATCGTGCTGTTTTTATCACTGTCTTAGTTTCTTATAAAAATATTGTTTGAAAATACGTCTATAGTTATTAATATTAGCTTTTTGTTTTATAGTTCGTGATAAGTTATTTAATAAGCTGGGAATTAAATGCTCAAAGGTTCTTCTTCCGTAATAGTTTTGTAATATTTCTTGTTGTTATATCATGAGTTATAGGCATTATATTGTTCAATTAATATGATGATAAGGCAACAGAAGTATTGCCGCTATAACAAAGACAACTAGAAAAAAATAAAATAAATATTAAAGGGGGCTCCCATACCACAAACGTGATTGCCTTTTTTAGCTTCATATTCATAACGACAGCAGGCATAGACCTGAACTATTAGTGTATAGATAATGTTACGGAACCCTTAGTGAGCGAGTCCGACTCGCACTTGGCCGATTTTTCCATAAAGTGTACCTACCATTTCTAAATTACGGGACTGCAGTAGGTTTGTATGTCAGTCCTCTCCCACCCCCTTGGATTTCCAAACTATAAGAATTAAAACCTTATTATTTTAGGCCGAAGGACATTGTAAATAAACTCTTTAGAAAAAATATTTCGATTGAAATTTTACAATTTATTAAGGTATTAAAAGTAATAAACTGGATATAATTATGTATGGAACCAAAATAATGTTATCAAAATAAGTTCAGACACCTATAACGCTACGGAACCCTACATATGCGTATCTCGACACGCATTTAACAAATATATTATTGATGTTACTTTTCACATTGTCCGCAATTGCAAACGGCCAGTTAAAGGCGCCGTAGCAAACTATCCACCGTCTCAGCAGAAATACCTCCCAAGTCATACAAAATCGCGATGACTAAAAATTCTGAAAATTCGTATGACTCATTCAACAAACTTCGCCAAGATTGGTTGGAAACTACAACCTGTACGTAATTTCAGGAGACATACATACGTACTGATAGAGGGTAGAAAAATTTGTCAACCCGCAGCTGCGCTTCGCTTCGCTCGCTTGGTTAACTAAATATTTAGGCCAGGTTTCATTGTTGACTTCCTAAGGCAGGCAATATACGAGTAGGAATAGACATTGCTTGGATTCACGTTCTTTGTCTAGTATGCAGCGCGAAGTGCAGCCCTCAGATTTATACAGGGTTGTCGGTTAGGGGTATACTAAGCCGTAAGGGGGTTACTATACTCATCCTAAGGAACAACTTTCACTATTTGACCAACTCTGAATTCGAGAAAAAATATCAGCTGTTCCATACAAAAAGTTGATCGGTCGTCGAAAAAATATATGGAACAGCTATTTTTTTTCTCGAATTCAGAGTTGGTCAAAAAATTGTGAAACTTGTTCCTTAGGATGAGTATAGTAACCCTCTTTCTGATTAGTACACCCCTAGTCGATAACCCTGCATAGGTACTACCAGTCAAATCAGACATAGAATATATTTAACAGTATAAAGTTTTGCACATACTAAAAGAGGTTACAAAGTAAAAAGATCTAATAATATGACTTTTTTAAGCTCGTGATTTTCTTTAATTTTCTTTAAAATATGTGTATGAAATCTGGCGAAATTAAATGTGATAGACTATTTATGTTGTCTATCCTTTGGGTTGGGTTAAACGAATCATTGAACTGCCATTGTCACTAGCCCAGAAATGTAATTAAAATTTAATTTCGAGTAACACGGAGCAAACTCAGCTGTTACGCCAATGACATTCCTACATAGGTAGACAGGCTACATTGGTTGACAGGCGACTATTTAGCTTTTAAGCTACAAAACTTCATTTCTACTAGATCAATTTCCTTTCGCGTTTGGTTTCTTATGAAGCTTACCTAATTGTGATTTAGAACATATTTTTGTGGGATAAACGTAAGTCCAGAATTACTTGTCTCCCTCTGTAGGCAAATCACATTGTGTTCTGTGCAATTTATCAAAAGCCAAACCGCTTTTTGTATGGAACAGCTAATTTTCCAGCAGTTCCAGAACGGAAAAGATATGATACACACCACTATCATTACAGTTATACTAGTAGCTGTCAAGCGCGGCGTTGCCCGTGACATATAATGACAAACTTGGCCGCATACGGGGTTATATTTCCAAAAAAAACTTTAGAACACTATAATGAATACGCCCTCAAAATTTTATGTATATAGGTTCAGTGGTTTAGCCTCTGCGTTGATTTTTAGCAAATATCAGTCAGTCAATCAGTCAGGAGTCACTCCTTTAATACCTATAGAAGATTGCATAAAGCTTATTTATTAATACAAAAAAAAAAAACCTATTATCATAAGGACTCATGAGTGTCTTAATTAGTATCTACTTTGGAGAAAACCAAGCCACATTTCGGCATTAGATAATCGAATACGATATCGAAACGTATCTGGTAGGAAATTAATCTTTAAACACAAGCATTAAGCTCTTGCTTAGGCACTGTTGTACTAATTATTAAGTGTAGGGACTCGTATTGACACTTATATGAATTTATATTTTCTATCTCGTCTTCATGTTCGCCCCCCAATATTTAATTTTGTTATCACGAGGAAAATAGCCGGTAATTGATCATGATCATGTAAAGTTGCCTATTGTTATATATGGGTACATTTGCTGAGCAAAATTGCGCAGCTGAATATCAAAGAAGTTGCGACAATAGAACCTAATGATTGCAAGCTAGAAAAGCGAACATCTTCAAAGCGCGAGCGAAAATCAATAGCCTCAGAGATGAATCAACTCGCACGTATTAACTACGATGTACTACAGAGAAAATGTTGAGGTTTGTTGACAGTGGGACCCAGGGCTGCAACCTTATCAGGCGCTATCGCCAACACGCCGACTCCGTGCCCCCCACCCCAGTCGATGGCTCACCACGCCCTCGGAGACGGCCGCTGATGCTGCGTCATGGACCACCTCTCATCTTGTGAAGCGCGATGAGGAAGCGTTCGAGAACGATTATATAACGACTTACCCGCGAGAGGGAGGTCCCGGTTTGGGCGCCATTTAGCGCGTGGTGTGAGCGCGGAGAGTGGCGAGTGCGTGCGGACGCGGCGACGTGCGGCGCGCGACTGGCATGGTGCGGCCGAGCGGGCGCGTGCGTGTCTAGCCTCCACGCATGTGCACAGCTACCCTCTATTTGTTTTGCTCTGTGCTCAGTATCGGGCTTCCGAAAGCCGCAGAAAACGAGATTATTCTCTCGTGTAGATACGGCCGCGCGATGCGGAGCATTCCAATGAATCTCGACCGAACTTCGTTGAGATATCGTCGGCCTTTATTCACGTCGCTTGACATGAATTGCAATTGCCGTCGGATTTCAGCCCGCGTTGTAAAAACGTAAACATCGCTCTTTTCTTATTGTGGAATGTTAAGACAGCATAACAAATTGTTGGCATGTGCTCGAATTTTGTGTCTCCTCACGCGAGTAGACTCGCTTTACAGTTTGAATACCATAGCCACTTTGCAATTTACAGTCCATAGTTTTATTTAACTTGGGATCCTTTTGTATCAGCATAACGTCATATTGGTACGAAACAATTTTGAAAGCCTAATTTTCGAAAATTTTATAGAATAAAGCGTGTCCGTTTCGAGTCTGGATTTTTCGTCTGTCGGTTTATATTTTTTTTAATGTATGTCGACTTGAAGTTTCACATTCATGACAGGTCGTAGTTTCTAACCAATTTTGACGAAAGTTAATCCAATGAATTTATTTAGATAGGTATTTGTTCCAAAAATGAAGGAAGTTTGCGGCGGCATTTATCGGCTGAATTCAATAATATTTTGCAGGGACATGAGAAACACACTGAATCACATTTATAGATATGAAAAATTAAATATTTTAATACGTAAAATTATATTTCGTAATTATTGTGTTTATTTAACAATTCATTGTGTCTTCCACAATGAATTATTAAATAAACATTGATAACGAAGCTGGCCACTCTACTTTTATTGTCAATACCATCACATGTCTCAAACATATCTTAAAAGAAATAGTGTAAAATCCCATTTCATCATATTAAGTATAGCAAGTATACCTACTTACCTAGTTAGATAGTGCGAGCCATTATTTAGCGCGCGGGTGAAGTCACGTACGGCACGGAGTGCTTTTCCCAATTTTCCCAAGTCCGAACATACACACATGATTCGGTCACGTAATCTTAAAGGAAATACCTACCCACCCGCAGCTGATGGTGTAGATACTAATTGTGCTTATGTAGCGCAAGAAACACAGCAGTAAGGGCTCTTTTACATGTAGGGTGAGGTGTCGTTGATATAAGTATCTACTAATGGATGTGCAATTAGAATATGAGACACAGAACGAATGTAACTGTGTTCAAGTTCGGTCGTCTCAATAATTATCTTTCCCGCAGTGTCATGCGGATTTGTTCACGCACGCGGTACGAGTATTGGCCCGCATGGTGTAGCGGTCACAGAGAACTTTTTTATAATGTGTATTTATTATTTTGCAGCGCATGCAATGAAATACTTTTAATGGATCCATTAAAAGTATGTTTTTATACCTTGGGTTGGTTTTATTAGGGATTTCTAAGGTTCTCTAATTATCGCCAGATGGGTTGCAATATCTAGTATTGCAACCTATCTGGCGTTGCCAAATGTAATGCCAAGCTACGTTGACAACTCACTCAGAGTCGAGGATAGATATTCAAATACAGCGTGCGAACGCGCGGGTCCGCCGGTACCTAACCACTAGGCCACAGTGATCGTCAAATTCGTGCGGATCATCAGGCACCGTTGTTTGTCTTCCGCAGCCGCTGACGGAGGAGCCCCACCGGTAGTAGAGGGCCGCCTAAAGAAGCCCGAGATGACTGAAGGCTGGCTGTTGAAGGACCGGAACATCGCACCTGCCACTGGCCACCGGAACACCAGCTGCGTGAGAAAATAAAAAAAAGCGGCGCGCGGCACTCGCTGCGGTGTGACCACTTTGATCTGTACCAGAAGCGATGGTCGAGAAGCGATGTTTGGATCTCAGAATAACCTTATCTGTTTCTTACATAGAGTTCCAGCCCCAAAGTAAATAACTAATGTTCCTTTGTTCAAAGCTTTTGGAGAGTTTGAAGTTAATTGAAAGATTGGTTGAAAATTGGCAACCGTTGCCATGTTTCGCACGTTGCCACATTTAGGGACGGAATTTAATTCTTTTTAAAAATTACGAATTGGGCAGGCTGAAGCCATTGTCTTGTGACCATGCCGCTTTCTCTTTAGTTATATCTCCCCTTCTTGGTCGTGTGGTCACCTTAGTAAAGCGCTAAAGACATTACTAGAGTTTTATATGAAGATTTCCCGCAAAGTAAATCAAGTTATTCCGCCTTTGTAGCTCTTACCCGCACTTGTGCATATAAACGAGACATTACTTGAACCCTCACTAGTTATGCAATGAATATACACAGGAAAACGACATAATACGAGTAATTTGAGCGAACGCGGGAACAAATCTAAATACCCACGGATGTTAAATACGTTATAGAATACTATTTGGTGTGTGTTGGTTGATGAGTCTATGTGATGTCGTATGTATTTTCCCATTATTCTGGGAACCCATCCCATTGTTTTTAAGGGCAACACCAAATACTGAATTACATTAATATTTGTTGGTTTTGAGTTATTTTCATTAATATGCACACATAAACAATAAACTTACATGTGAAAAATAACCTCGCTGGATTTTTTATGTTTTTGAGAGATTAAGTTACATACTTTTACGACGCATTTACCCATTTCGAAATATTTTTTGAAGAGCTTTCGCTCGCTTGGCTTCATACCAGGCACTGATTTGAGGTGAGCTGAGCTAATGGCTGTGGCCTTAAGTGAAGCAGCAATGGATTGAAGCGGTTAGTACGCATCTAGCACATGTACATCAATGGACGTCCAACTTTTCTAGACGCAGATATTTTTTCATTCCATGAATTACGTATTTGCTAATTAAATTGATAAATAAGATAAAACCTTTGATAAATGGTTTTAATTAGCAAAATACAAGGCAAATTGTAAACAATGTGATAAAATGTCAACTACTGTTTTCTCATTATACCACATTCACTGCGATGCGATCGTTAGAATATAAATAATTTGTTTATCAATTTTTGTTTTTCTAATGCTACATGTAATAAAATGAAAACAAAACTGATAAAGTTTTTATTTTATTTTGGCAATTGCACACTGACACATGTCAAAATCGTTAGTTTATAGGGTTGGCAACATTGTATAATTCTTCGAGAATCAAAAGTGTGACGGGCGATTTATTTTGTGAATTTTTGGTGAAAATCTAGATCAAAATGTCGACATTAGCTGCTGCTTTATCCGTCGCAGGGACTCGGTCTTCAGGCCAGCCCGTCCGAACACAAAATGGTAATGTTTATGTTACAATTTACATGCGATGATTTCATCCCGGTAGATCACATGCACCGCGACTTATGGTTATAATATTGTAAATAACTTCAAGAAAACAGCTTAAACTATTCTTAAACCTTATTATTTGGTAATAAAATGCAAAAAACTATATATTCCTGTCAATATTATCTTGTATATATGATCATATTACTCGAAAATAACCTCAAGTGCTATGCACAGGTTTCCCATTGTTTTAGTCAAAGACCACGCTAATGGGTTTATATGTTTTGCAGTAATGGCCGCGGCAGCAATCGCCAATATAGTAAAGAGTTCACTGGGCCCTGTGGGATTAGACAAAATGCTGGTAGATGATATTGGAGATGTGACTATCACAAACGATGGAGCCACCATTCTCAAGTAAGTAATTATGTCAACGGCCTTACATGAAACTTCTACCAACATGAGGAATGTTGCACGAAGACAATATTATCAAATAAAGTAGTTCTCAAAAATGAGTAGCATTTTCCTGCTATTTTATATATTTTTATAGTATACAGAAATTTTATTTCCGCAAGTAAAAAAAACTACCGTTTTGCATACTGATTACTTACCTCTTTGAAAAATTCAAATCACTGCGAAACCATTAAACACGCTTTCAAATTTATTAAATGTAAATGTATAATGATGGTTCTAGAAAACTAAGTACCTATATTTCAATGTAGCATTTTAAAATCTCATTGAGATAGTTGTTACAATTGGTCGTTTATGTTTCATATTACTCTCATCAGTTATTTAGTTGTTAAGCCTTCTTTGAGCCAATTCCAACTTTGCTCAAATTCCATAGAATGTTGGAAGTGGAGCACCCAGCTGCCAAAGTACTGGTGGAGCTCGCACACTTGCAAGATGAAGAGGTGGGAGACGGAACCACATCTGTTGTTATTATTGCTGCTGAACTACTCAAGGTGAGGTTTAATTGTAGTAAAAAACACAAAGAATAGCAGAACTCTTATGCTGATTTTTTTACACCATGTTAACATCATGGTGGTATATTAATTATGTTTTATTTGAATTTGATTACTTCATGTACTATGTTTATGGCACTATTGTAAATAATTTGATCTATATGCAATGTTTTAATGGTCAGATAAATAGTTAAAATAGAATCTATGAGATTGATAGCAATAATATTCAATTTATTGCTCATCTTATAAGGCTTATGTATCCAAATAACTCCTATCTAAGGTATAAAGGCCTGTCTGAAGTTAGATTCGACTCAGACCGGACTATAGTTTAACAAATTTATAGATTAATAGCTTTATGAAGTAAATATTTTAAGCAATGAGTAAGTTTATAAAAGTAAAATTTTGTGGTGGGGGCCTTCTCTTCATCGAATGTTTAGGGTTCTGTACCCAAAAGTTAAAAACGGGATTCTTATTACTAAGTATTCTATGTCTGTCTGTCATCTGTGACTGTATCTCATGAACCATGATATCTAGATAGTTGAAACTTTACTTATGTATTTCTGTTGCTACTATAACAACAAATACTGAGAACAGAATATTCACAAACAAACAAAGGTGATTTATTTGTAATTTTTTTGCTCAATATAAGTGTTTGAGCTCAAGCTTAATCTTTCTAAATCTCACTTAGGGGTCTTGGCAAATATCACGTAATTATTTTTCTTGCAAGAAACAGTGTAAAATTGTGTGAAAAATTATTTTTAAAACTAAAATTATGTTTTAAATTTAATTTTATGGACATCAATTAATTAATGATTGTTGTATAAAAAAATTAAACAGAACACTTCATTTACGGATCCAACTCATACTTGACTGATTTTTTTTTTCCATAGTTTCATGTATTTTGCAAGAATATAATCAATTCTATTCATCCCCTTACAAAAGCGTTATCAACTGTAGGGTTATCCCCTTACAAAAGCGTTATCAACTGTAGGGTTGATGTGACTTTTGTCAGTTGTTGCCAATAATTTGCCTTTCTTTCAGAATGCTGATGAGCTAGTAAAAAACAAGATCCACCCGACCAGCATCATCTCCGGTTACCGTCTCGCGTGCAAGGAAGCAGTCAAGTACATCCAGGACAACCTCACAGTGACCGTGGAGTCTCTCGGTCGACCGTCTATTGTGAACGCTGCCAAGACTACCATGTCTTCTAAGCTTATTGGAGCGTATCCTTTGCTAAATCTTATTTAGTTTTTATATACTATATTGGTGACTAATAGTGCCTGTTATTGTAATATTTCATATTATGTAGTCCATTTTTTTATGTTATAGATTTAAGTTTACGACCAAGCTACTCGCCTGAGTTCAATTAACATTGTATGTTAATTAAGTTTACGACCAAGCTACTCGCCTGAGTTTAGTCAACATTGTGTGTTAATTAAGTTTACGACCAAGCTACTCACCTGAGTTTAGTCAACATTGTGTGTTAATTAAGTTTACGACCAAGCTACTCACCTGAGTTTAATTAATATTGTGTTTAATATCTAGTAGACAAGATCTTATACATTGTGTTATCTTTAACACACTCTTTAAACTTCTTTTTACCATCTACCCAAAAGGAGAAGGTATAGTTGCCAATGTTAACTGATTTAAATAAATATATTTATATTTGATTTCTCGGGCACAAATGAACAAATGAAGTTTGAAGGATTATACATTGTGGTCCCATATAATTAATCAGTCCAGTTAGTTTGGTTTTGAAAACAAAATAACTGATACATTTGTAATGGCATCTAGCAGCTTTTGTTTGGTAATCACTTTTTAGTAAAAACTTGTTTTGATACCTATTCAGTGCTGGAAGTTGGCCTTCAGCTCTGCCAGTTTATTTTGGTCTATTAAAATTCCAAAAATCTAAACACTTAAGTTCCTTCACTTCCGAAACAGTGATGCAGATTTCTTCTCCGAAATGATAGTAGACGCCGCTCAAGCGATCAAGATCCAGGACTCGCGAGGCAACGTAGCGTACCCCATCAAGGCTGTGAACGTACTTAAGGCCCACGGGCGCAGTGCTAGGGAAAGTGTGCTGGTGAAAGGATACGCCCTAAACTGCACTGTGGCATCACAAGCTATGCCCAAGAAGATATTGAACGCTAAAATTGCTTGTTTGGACTTTTCACTACAGAAGACTAAGATGAAGATGGGTGTGCAGGTGGGACATTTATAGTTATATTTCGCCCTCGCGATATCGTGACTGAGCCAACTTAAATCGTTGATTCATCATTTGTCTATCATATTTAATGACCCTTAATTTTATAAGTTACAGCTACAGAAATATAGGCTTAAGATACTTTATTCTCATTCAACATTTGTTGTAGTTATAACCTAAATAAATTATTACCACGCATACAGCATCGTTAATATAACGTTTCACAAACAAAATCCAAACTTTTTTTGCATTTTAGTTTACAAAAAACGGAGAAATATGTTGTCCTAAGCGCGAATACACAAATTTGGGCAATGCAAACGCGCTTGACTTAGTTTCGCGTTCAATTTCCATGACTTCGATTGAAGTTTTCTCAATGTTTTTGTACTAAAGTGGATTAAAGAAAAAACGCTTATTTTTATAGATAACGGGATAAATGAGAACATACCCAAACCACATCACCCTAATCTTTAATTGTTTTACCAGTGGTATTTGAGAAGACAAACACCACCCCCCCTCCAACCCTCTTTCTTCTAGTTTTCACGTAATAATGATTCGTTCATAATATTTTTTCTGGTTCTATGATTCTGCACTTATATCGCGCAAGTGTTTTGTCCCATCTCTGATATATCACATGTGAATTGGTTTCGTGATCTATCCAGCAAGGGTGGTTAGTTCTAAAACAACACGATTGATAAATATACTGTTTACATATATCTTACAAAAACCTCTGCTACAAATTTAAATTATACATTTTTAATTAGGTCCTAGTCTCCGACCCAGAAAAGCTAGAAGCCATCCGTGCCCGTGAACTGGACATCACAAAGGAACGTCTGCAGAAGATTCTCGCAACTGGAGTGAATGTAATCTTATGCAGTGGAGGCATTGACGACCTCTGTCTCAAGTACTTCGTGGAGGCCGGGGCTATGGGAGTGAGGCGTTGCAAGAAGGCTGACCTCAAGAGGATCGCTAAAGCTACCGGAGCCACATTCTTGACCTCTCTTACTAACATGGAAGGTATGTTAAAGAGGGAGAAAATGATTGTGTCATCTTCTGATGTTTTTTTTTCAAATTTAACTGACTGCGTAAGGAGGGTTATGTTTTTTGAGGGTATATATATATGTATTCTTTAGCACGCCCTAAAACGGCTTGTCTTATTTTTATGTCAGTGGTGTCAATAGATTCGGCACATGGTCATAGGTTAAACTGGCTGTATCCCGCGATTTCACTAGTTAAGACAGGGATTGTACCGACCCTACATAGTGATATAAGGACAGGTTTATATTGATAATGTTTACTCATTCACAGGTGAAGAAGTGTTTGACGCCAGCATGATCGGTGAGGCTGCTGAAGTGGTACAGGAACAGATCTGTGATGACCAACTCATACTTATCAAGGGGTAAGTTATATATTCATTGCTATATGCTTATATTTGCTGTTTCTGATTTATGAAGTGTTGCTAACAATTGTTTTTTTGACAACTTTACTATACACTAGACTTTTTTTGATGATGATGACACAACATTCACAGTAAGCGAAGGACAATTCACAATAATATTAAACATCATTCGCAAAAAGGAGCAGTTTATTTAAAGGCGTCTTTACTTTACTGGTTTTATAGGGGTATAAAACAGCAGTTGTAATTTTTGTAAGTAAATTGTCAGACATCGTTATCATCTCTATTGTTCATGCCCAACTCAATTCAAAGCTAGATCACCTACTTTTCCATGGATCTTTATGTATGTATGTATCTTCCTGTCTCTCTCTCTGCCTTACGTACGTATTGAATCTGTCCGTGTCGGTCGCACGCAGGCCCGTGGCCCGCACCGCCGCGTCGCTGATCCTGCGCGGCCCCACGGACGCGTACTGCGACGAGATGGAGCGCTCGGCGCACGACGCCCTGTGCGCCGTGCGGCGCGTGCTCGAGTCGGGCCGCCTGACGCCCGGCGGCGGCGCCGTGGAGGCAGCGCTCTCTATATACTTGGAGAACTTTGCCACCACACTGGTAACACACATTATTTGTTTACTAATTACCAACACATGTGTAATATCTGTAACAATTGCATCTGAACGAATTTGATAAAACCAAACTACACTACTACACAGGGTTATCGATTAGGGGTGTAATAAGCCGAAAGTGGGTTACCATATTCATCCTAACGAACAACTTTCATTATGGGACCAACTATAACTTCGACATGCATTTTGTCTAAGACGAATCAACTTTTTGTATGAAACAGCTGTTTTTTTCTCTCGAATTCTCCTTGCTCGATAGAGAAAATCGTTCCTTAGGGTGAGTATAGTGACCTTCTTTCGGCTTATTACACCCCTGACCGATAACCACGTGTTTTAATTCGCGATTTAAACGAGAACAATTTTCATAAAGACAATACAGAGTTCAATTCCACAGGCTCAGTCCCCTGCAGTTTTTTCGGTTAATATTTATATGTGAAATACCTTAGAACCCATTTCAACAAAAACAAAACCGAATCAGTTCAGGCAACGCTCAGAAATACGGTTACAAAAAAAACTGGGAATAAAAGACTGGTTACAATCCACAGTTTTTAAAGTCCCTGAAAAAAATAAGCCGCAAAAATAAAATTCGTGATCTACATATTGACATTGTGGTGATGTGTACAGAGTTCCCGCGAGCAGCTGGCGATAGCCGCGTTCGCGCAGTCTCTGCTGGTGATCCCCAAGACGCTGGCGGTGAACGCGGCGCGCGACGCCACCGACCTCGTCGCCAAGCTGCGCGCCTACCACAACTCGTCGCAGACCAAGGTGCCTTTACATATCCTACTCAATTTATAAACGCGAAAGTTTGTATGTATAGATAGAGCACGAACGTTTTTGCATGAATTTTGGTACCATGATAGCTTATGTCCTAGATTAACACGTAGGATACTTTTCATCCCGGAAAAATGTAGTGTTCCAGCTAGTATCTAGTAAGTGTTTTTTTTTTCGGGTTAAAATTAGTCTAGTAGATTATTATAAAATAGTTACTTGCTAAATTAAATTGTATGTATAATTAAGTAAGATGCGCAAATTTCTGTCTTAATAGTATTTGTCACCTAGACCACCAACCTGCCTAACTCGAGTTCTGCTCAAAGCACACATCTGTATTTAGTTTTTCGAAATTTACTTTCTGTTATTACCAGACTAATTTTGTACGGCCACAATTTGAATTATTGATACAGGTTTCCTAATACAATTGACAGCAGTTAAAATTTTTAGATCCCATGCTTTTATTATTACTTTTTTTGTTGTTTCCGTTTATTATATTAAAACAACTAAATAACAAACAACAAAAATACAGATAATTAATGGCTTAATTTTTTTTACGAGCTTTTGACGAGAATAACATTATTCGGAACTTTCATTAGATATTCAAAAATCTCTAGAAATTTATTTATTACATTTTGAGTAAAATAAAAAAATAGGGAAATGTTATTTTTAATTTATTTTCTCATTGTCGTAATAAAAATGGTTAGTCAAATTTTTTTAAATTAGTCCATTGTACTGTGCTAGTATGTAAGAAGATATTTTTTAGCAATAAATGTATATTGATTACGATTGATTTTGTATCAGGTGGAACACGCCAAGCTCAAATGGGTGGGTCTCGACCTGACCGAGGGCCAACTGCGCGACAACCTCGCCGCCGGCGTGCTCGAACCCGCAATCTCTAAGATCAAATCCCTCAAGTTCGCCACCGAGGCGGCCATCACCATCCTCCGCATCGACGACATGATCAAACTAGACCCGGAGCAGAGCGGCGGCAAGAGCTACCAGGACGCTTGCAATGCGGGAGAACTTGACTAACATGTGCTCGGGGTTTACTAACATCTGTCTAATAGAGATTTTAGTGTTCGTGCAAGATGGGCGTGGAAACTAATAACTCACAACTTCATTTTGTCAATTTTGTTTACAAAGACGGGTTTTCAGGCGTACCTGATAGTTGAAAAGGTCCAACTATAGTGCGAGACATGTCATCGTTGAAGACACGAACGACTCATTTCATCCCTGATGAAGTTCACCGAATGTGAACGAAACTATAGTTGGACCTTTCAAACAATCAAGTTAGTTAGTTTTCTAAACATTACTGTTCTGTAAATTTTGTCAAATTATCATTATTTTTTTAGTTTTTATTCAAAATCGTTATTATGTTTTGTGATGGAGTTCTTTTAAACCATAGATATCCCGCGTATACGAAAAAGCTTGATAGCTCGTCTCTGTAAGTTGCTCACTCTTGTGCATAATGTGCACGAAATGTTAAAAATAAATAATTCACATTATTACTTGAAGAAAACTTCGGTATTGTTGCAAAAAAAAAACCTACAAAATCGTATTTTTTTCGCCAACGCGCAAATAAATCTCTGCTGTTCTTGTAGAGATTGACGTAAAGTTCTGGCGAAATATATTTTTAGTTCCCATGTCCCTTCTTGCATGAATACTTAATTGGTCTAAATTACAATTTCGAGTATAGATGTTATGCGGTCTTGGTACATTGGGTGATGTTATTTTGACTGCGACGGATAAAGTTCAATGATAAGGTAATTTTTAAATTTCTTACAAACGTCATTTTAAAAATACTGACTAGGTCTATCACAGACATAATAGTAAGTTGCTGAAATTAAGGCGTAATATTTGAAAGGAATATGTTTGCAAAAACTTGAGCTAGCCTTACGATTTATTTTGTTGAATTTAAGTGAAAAGTTAAAAATACTTATACCGTATCATTATAAAGATGAATTTTGATGAGATTTTACTCTGAAATATATTATTGTATAAAAGACTACATAAGCTTCAGACTCCCACTAAATTTTCTGCCGCTCGTTGGTACATTGCTATAACGACTTTAAAGTAACTAATTAGAGTTAAGCGCGATTTTAGATCAGCCAATGAGAATGCTTGGTTTCGTATTACGTTAGTCTCCACTCTCGTGATTGGTGACCTGAGATTGAAAATAAATAAATGTGGGTAGTCAGAAAATGATGTGTTATAATCATAAGTCAATGTACCAAGATCAGGTGTGTGTATGTGAAACGATGGTGCCTGAATGTGTTATGTAGTGCAGTTCACTGCGTTTTTATATAGGCTGCTACTTCAATGCGGATAATCCATACTAAACTAAGGGGCATTTCTGAATTGCAGCAATTTTAATTGATCTTTGTTTGATTATGGAATGTCCTAATCGAAGTTAGTGGCCAGATAATTCAGATTTCGCTAGTACCCTCTAATTTTCTTAAACATAATAATTATATACCAGTGCTGCCTTCGGTATTTTTAGTTTTAAAGTATAGTATTACAGTTGCTTAGCCTCGCTAAACAGTATAAGTTGTAAAATTGCGTTGATAATTCTGAAAAGATCGTGATTGAAAACTTTAGCCTTTATTTAGGCTTACGCGAGCGTAATTGACTTGGTGAATCCCCGAACGTCCGTTTTTTATTGCTTAACTCGGGTCTTGCTTTTCACTGCGACTTTATTTCTACGTCTAGTATTAGATGACCGTAATTTTTCGTTGTAGTCTGAATTGTAGAATGAAGCCCACATCTCTTGGCTTCTATTTTTAGGAGCATTTCCACACTAGTTCTAAAACTGTCTTATATATTTTTTTTTGTTGTTCTGTATTTAATGAAAACAAACTAAAGAAGGTCGCAGTAGCCAAAAAGTCGGTTCGTTCTCGCGCAAGTCTATGAAGGCTTTAGGCATTTAACCGGCCAAAGGGCATTTTTAGTTGTTATTGCTATAATCGTAAGTCTGTTTTCAAAATGAACACTACAATATAATATGTAGGTATTTTTGGAGATCAAGTGCAGGGTTTGGTAACTTGGATCGTCACAACTTATGTATTTATTTTGAACCGAACGGTTTCCTTGCTTTAACATTTTAATGCTAGTTTATTTTGTTAGACGGTGATGCGAGTCACTCACTTAATAAACGATTTTAATACAATTTGTGTTGTTTCATTATTATTTTTATGTAATTTATTTATTATTGATTTGAGCTTATGTTTAAACTTTTATCTGCTAGAGGATGAAGTAAATTAAATTTAGGACATCGTGTACACTATGTTTGATAATTCAAAATATTCTTAAATATTTATTTGCTTCTACCTCTATGGTGCCGAATTTATCATACAACCTTTTTTAATTTGTTAAATACTTACTCAGACTCGGAATTTTGTTCTTTTTTTTAAATTTGCTTTGCGCGCGCTCCATTTTTTTCTGCTTAGTCATTAGTGATAGTTCCTCTATGGTCATTTTCTCGCTGAGGTGGGATGAAAAGTTACGTGTCGCGTCGCACTCGAGTGCAAAGATTTTTCAACTCGTGCTCTTTTGATTCTTTAACATTTAAAGAAACGCTATTCATTGTCAATTTCCAGTAGAATAAAAACGTATTTTTGATCCACAGATAGCAATATATCGAAAACTAAAAATTATATTATGTTGTTTCGCTGTCTTTGCACAATATAACAAACTGTTACGACGAATTTAACTTCTCAAAACAAGAAAAAACTTCTAGAAACTTGCTTATAAACTCCGGAAAAAAATTAATAATTATCTTATATCAATACACTTGTACTGGGGCTCGTTCAAGGCCTTCAGATATAAATGATATTCGGGCGTCGATAGAGATTAATGCATAATGCAGTTATTACTGATATATTTTTATTATGGCGCAAATTGTGATTAAATTTGTTAAACAATAATTAGTTTTATTATCATATGCGAAAATCGGCTTCGGAAGTTACATAGCGAAAGTTATTCCATTTATATTATTTGAACGATTAAAAGTATTCATACATACATTATTCCTAAATACGAAAATATTAAATAAAGCGCCATTTTTAAGTATTCACAACAAATCGTTATTTCTATAAAAATGTGTTTTAATATTCTTATTAAATAAAACAGTGATAGTAGGAGCGAGAACGCGCATGCATCCAATTTTGTGCAATTAAATACACAGTTTATATAATAATATTAAAATATAATAAATTATTACAAACAGCAACACATTTTATAGACAGCTTACTTATTTTTCGTATTCTGTGTTGGCCATATCGAAAATTGTTCAAAATGATGCCTAGTAATTACAAAAATTAAAGACTTGCGGCTCAGTACGCATCGAACCCAATAACCTTGTATGGTTCTAATCTAGATAGTAATAAGCACTGAGACAGATATAAATGCTGTAGGTACATACTAAAAATTGCATTATTTTATGATAAAAAATTATAACAGTGAAATTTGACACTCGCGTGGCAAAAAATATGCTTAGGATTTTAGTAAACAAAATAGTGCGAACATATTTTCATCGCGCGTTCAGCTCAGCTTGCATACAGGTAATTATAAAATTAATATTAAATAACAGCTAATAAACTGTAACTAAATTATAACGATAATATTCGACATTTAATAGTTGAAACATTTATATTTTTTATTGACAGTAAACGTTTATTTATATTTTGAATAATAGCAATTAATACTTCTTTACAAAAAATCTACTAACATATTTTTGCATACCTGTTGTGTATCTATTTTTTTGGTAACTTGTCGTCATGTGGAACATATATCTATAAAATATTAGTATCAGTATATAAGTAATAGTCGTGCGTGTGCCCCAGCTCCGTATCCAACTCGAAATTAAATTCTAATGAAGAACAGACTTCTGTTATTTTGATTTATAAATCAAACTACTGCGCCGGTTTATGGTAGTTTGTATGGGAGTAGAAACGAGTACAAAAAATCGGCTTACCTTTCAAAAACAAATTAAATCGATCCAGCAGGCGTTTTTCAGATATCGGGGAAATTAAAAGCTTTTTTCTCAGGAACACACCATTAAAGTGGATAAATGGAAAGTAAACTACATAAAAGTTGGCGCGGGTTCACGCCACGTGTTGTTAATGCCTGGTGCTTTAGGAACCATCTGGACTAGCTTCAGACCTCAAATCGAAGGGTTTGACAGAGAGAAGTTCACGTTAGTAGCGTGGGACCCTCCGGGGTACGGGAAGAGTAGACCTCCCGATAAGGAGTTCACTCCGGGATACTATCAGAAAGATGCTGACCACGTGTTCCAATTTATGAATGTAAGTTCCTTGAACATAACGCGCACTCACAGCCTCTGTACGAAATACAAAGCTAAGGGTTCCCTATATAAAAACAATCTCGAAAATCCTTACATACGTTGTAACCCATAGCTTTCTACTGCTGGGCACGGGTCTCTCCTATAAAAGAAGTGTAGGCCAAAGTCCGCCACGGCGCTGGCCAAATTGCGGGCTGGGGACTTCACTTATCATTCAAAGTTTTAGAACCTCGTCCGACAAGCAGATTTCTTCATGATGTTTTTCTTCACCGTGAAAAATGAAAAGTCAAAATTAGTGAAAAGTCCTTACATTAGGTACTTACAAATATAAAAAAAAAGTAATTATATTAAAAAGTGTGTATATTTTTAGGATCAATATTAATTACAATAATGTTTACGTATAGACATTGCAATCTGTCTTCTTTCAATGCCAGTAACCGTAAGTGCCGGCTTGCTGAATCAGGCTGCAAAACAGAGCTAAATCTCACGCATTTTGTCCATAACCGTTGCACTATTATATTTTCTATGCCTTAAGTTAGGGCGTACGGACAGAGCGATACTATAACAAGGATTCCTTTTGTACCTACCTAGACCTAAAATAAAGTAATGGTTTTCATATTTATAGGCATTAGAAATACCGAAATATTCGCTAATAGGGTGGAGTGACGGCGCTGTGGCAGCTCTCATACACGCCGCCAAGTACCCAGACTCTATGGAGAAGCTGGTGCTCGTAGCTGGCGGGATCAAAGTCACGCAGGATAAGAGGATTATATTGTCAAGTTCGTATTCGTTGCCTGAAAATTATGTTTTTAGCATAACGCAGCCACTTGTTTCAATGTAGAGCTACAAGCAAATATTTTTAAAAGGATGTAGTATTTTCTTTTGCATAATATTGTGATCTGCCAATGAGCTGGCTGTTTTTATAAAAAAGTGATTACCATCTTCCATTACGTCATGCACAGATAGAACTATTATAGTTATTTCGATATAAAAATCAAACCTCTGGACCGATTTTGATTAAATTTGATTGAAATTCGGGAAGTATTATATCCTTGAAACAAAAAATGTTTTTTTCAAATCTGCCCAGTCCACTGCTAGAAATCAGGGAACAACCATTAAAAACATATACGTCGAATTGAGTACCTACCTCCTCTTTTTGGAAGATAGTAAAAAATTATAGTGCAGCTCTACTCCACGTTAACAGTTCCTCATAATTGCCACTTGACCACAAGTTCGCACGACCACGGAAGTCAGCGATAGGTACATTAGCCCTAGATGGAGAATGCCTGGTCTGAAATGTGTTTCTGACCTCTGTCCGTCCACACCATTGTGTGTCTTTGCTCTAACTTGTGTTTTCGGCGGTTCGCGGTCTTCACAAATTTCAACCACCCCCTCCCATTGTACCCCAGTCAGCTCTCTGTGTATGTGTGTGCGTGTGTGTATGACCGGTCGGCACATTCTAGCTCTTTTCATACTATTTTTTCATGGTATTACAGAATTAAGAAACATTAACTCATGGTCAGAAAGTCTGAGACAGCAAATGGTGGATATATACGGAGACACGTTATCAGACTACTGGAACCAGTGGATAGACGGCCATGAAGCGCTGTTGGATGTAGACAACGGGAATGTCTGTGGAAATGTCCTGAAGGACATAAGGTGTCCAACGTTCGCATTTTACGGAGCTAACGATATTCTTTCGCCACAAGACAATACGATTGATATTGTCAAAGGTGTGGCCGGGTCTTGGTAAGCGATATTGTGTAGTTGGCTAGAATATAAACGCAATATCGCACCCCATTGTCAAAGAACTCCATTTCATTTGTGTTTTACAAGTTATATTATCTTAAAGCTAGCCATTGTTAGTTTCGACCAAATAAAGGCAAATAAATCTCATTCGTTTTATAGGAGCGGCCCTTTATTATATTTTACTTTTAGTAGGTAGATATTTGTTGTAATAGCGGCAACAGAATCATTTCTGAAAATTTTAACTGACTAGGGTCTATCTATCACGGCTCATGAGACAGACAGACGCTCGAAGGGACAGCAGTCTTACTAATGGGGGCCTGTTACTGAACTTCACCTTTTTGAAAGTGGGTTAAAAACGCAGTTTCTTGCTAGAAAATCTTACATTCGGTTTCAGCTCACATATGTATACAGATGGCAAGCATGACGTCCACATTAGATACTCCGATGACTTCAACAGGAGGGTGCAAAATTTCCTACTCCGTCCTTAACTTTGAATATAAATAAAAATATATGCAACCCTAAAGTTTTTTCCCTAGCTAGTAAAATAGCGGATTCCATACCATAATGCTATAAAGTAAATAAGTTAGAAGAAGTGAACATCTAAAGGGGATGGATGAAAGCAAAATATCCCTTAGGTGAAAAAAGAGAGCAATTTTGTTTTCAGTGTGACAGCGTTGAAGCGGAGAATCGTCATAACTAAACCAAGTTTGCTTGCTCTTGTTTCACATCTTTCATGCCTTACTTTCACCGATTAGGGGCATGTGCCCAATGTGAATAGGTGAGCCAGTAGGGATCGACCTTAGGAGATCAGTCGAGAATATAATTGGCTACAGAGTATGGACAGTATAAGGCGGAAGTTTGTATAGGTATGCAATGTGTAATGCAGTGGGATAATCAATTCTCCGCAAATAACACCCACCGCGATAAGCAGCAAGACTATGTAAAAAGGGAATGCAGCAACTGGCATGCGTGCGCCATCGGCCATCGATGTCATGTCAGTGACCCACGCATCTGCGACGCAATCAGTTGTGTCGACCGCTTCAAGGTTATAATTTCTCGTACGTTTTCTACACTGAGTCGTAATCGTATCAAAAGCACACGTCGTATTTAGTGATTATTTTAGCTAGTTTTCAAAAATGAACTAACGCTCTTTTGTACAGTGCTAATTTAAGTGTACCTACAACGCGTCACAATGTAACCTTCTTATCAGTTACCTTACAGTTACCTACAACGCGTCACAATGTAACCTTCCTATCAGTTTATCAGCGAAACACTTTTTACAGATACTTGTTTTCTTAACAAAACAATTGTTTGCGGTGATATAATAAGTTTTATTGTGCTGACAAAATGATACGTGTAAGAAATATAACTGCAAAAATATTAAATTCGCACAGGTTTTTTTACTGTGCATATTCGACTACAATAAAGCCTATGGTAAGTTTTAAAGTTTTTTTTTTAAATTATTAGCACAATAATAACAATTATTGTACTATCTTGCTTGTTTTTATTTTTGTAGTAATATTTTTAATGACCTGCCATGAGCCAGCATATTTACCTAGTATAACTCATCCATTATTAATTTATAGGTATTATTGCAGCTAGCCTTCATAACCTTATAACGCAGCTGTCTTAGTATTATTTTTAATATTTTCTAACAAAACATATACAATTATACCTATCAAAATAGCATACATAAAAATAGCAAAATAGAAGTTAAAAAGCTCGAACACGAAATTAATACACGATATTTTTTTTCCAGGAACAGAAAATAAAAGTTGACAAATGGGACATTAACTACATCAAAGTTGGCAATGGGCCCCACCCGGTGCTGCTAATGCCCGGAGCCCTAGGATCAATATGGACTGACTTCAGGCCGCAGATCGAAGGGTTCGACCGAGACAAATTCACAGTTGTGGTGTGGGACCCGCCAGGATATGGGAAGAGTAGACCTCCCGATAAAGACTTCAAGCCAGACTTTTTTGAAAAGGATGCTGAATGTGCTCTAAATTTTATGAAGGTAACGAGCTGTTTTACTGCCACCATTTAGGAAATAGACAATCATACGAGTATATTACTTGCTTTTGTTTTTTCTTTGTGCTTGCTTAGATTTGTAGCTTTTTAAATATTTTAGAGTAGGTACTTCGTTTTTTTTGTGTTATTAATGTCGTTAAGTCTCGTGTGCCAGAATTGCCTACTATCATTCTGTGAAAATCAATGATAATGAGGATTTGCTCGTAAAAGGTTTTTATATATTCAAATTCAATGCAATTCTCCTTAAATAATGATTATAAAGGTCAAGTTAAAAACTTTGTGAGTTTATTATAGGAAATATTGGATAGCAGTAGCAAAGATTTCGATAATATATATTCTAGTATGTACATTTTTCTATGCCAGTACAGCTACATTATTCCATACGTGACATAGGCTACGAAGAAACGGTTTTTAATCACAAAACAGTAACAGTAGGTTATATATTGATCACGAAAAAAGCAGTGTTCCCGTGAGATAATCAAATCACCGCGCGGCGTAGATAGAATTAAAAAAGAACCTACTTCCAAAGTTGACATTATTCCAGGCTCTCCAAATCCCCAAGTACTCGATCCTCGGATGGAGCGACGGCGGCATTACTGGTCTCATCCACGCGGCTAAGTACCCGCACTCGATGCACAAACTAGTCATATTCGGCTCCAACTCCTTTATACTGCCGCAAGAAATCGAATGGACTAAGAGTAAGTAATAATTAGTAATTATTCTAAACTTAGGAGGGTACCTACTTAGGTACACATTGATTACCTACAACTAGGACTAACTAATCTACCTACTAGCATATTGTTACCTTCACAGTTCACACCTAACAAGACTAACAAATAGAATTACAATAAAGTAAATAATTTATTGGCAGTAAATAATGGAAGCCTAGTTGGTGGGCCGGTTGCCTCACAAGTGAAATAGCACAGGTTCGATCCCAGGACCAGCACCCTGATTCACCAATGCGTTTCCGATTGGATTCGAGAACTTTTCAACACGAATATGCGAATCTCATTAAAAATTTCAAACTTTTAAATGCGATTTTGAGTTTAGTTCTATGACTTCATTAATTCCAAATGTCGTAATTAAAGCATTTTTAACAAATTTATACTTAAACTTAACTTATACATCTTGTAAAGTTCCAAACCGACCGGAAACGCGATATGGATCGGGCTGTCGGCATGTACCTCAAAGTTTTTCACTCATATGCTTATTACAATTAGTTAGTTCTAGCTTTAACGGTGAAGGAATACATCGTTAGGAAATCTGCTTGGCGAAGAATAAGATTTTGAGTATGTAATTCCCAACCAGCAAGTTGGCCAGGCGCAGCGGTTTGTAATAGGGATTTCGAGAATAAAACGCCTAGTAAACCATGACCTACACACATCTACATAGGAGATTGCCCAACAGAGGTACTCCATGGGTTGATACAACAGCTGGAAAATTCCTAATAACTATGAAAATCAAATTATATAAAAAAATAAACTTTATCAAATGATTTTTACTTCTTTCAGAAATAAGAGACGTAAGTTCATGGTCTGAAAAAATGAAGAAACCCATGACAGAGCTTTACGGAGATTTCTTCCCGCAGTACTGGAGTAACTGGATAGACGGTTACGAAGCTATATTCAAGGCGAATAATGGGAATATTTGCGCGCATTTATTGAAGGATATTACTTGTCCTACGTTTATATTGTACGGAGAGAAAGACCCACTCGTTGCTCCGGTACATGCTTCCGACTTCTTGACTAAGATATCTGGCTCAAGGTAAATATCAACAGAACTACATTTGTCGTATTACTAAACCTACCGTGCTAAGCTAGTACTGGGTGATCGGTGTACTAAGCCGAAAGGAGGTTATTATATTCATCCTAAGGAACAACTTTCAGCTAATATTTTATCTTAGCTTGCCACGAAAGCAATTCATCTGACGTTGACAGCTCCGATATGCTAAATAAAATATAAATTATCTGAATCTTAATATGCCTACAACATTGCCCAAGCGGAAGGACCCTATTCTGAATTATTTCCAGGTTGCACCTCTACCCAGATGGAAAACACAACATTCACTTGAGGTATGCTGATGATTTCAACAAGAGAGTGCAAGAATTTTTACTGAAGGGATAGGGGAGTCTGAAAATGTGATTTTAATTGATTTATGAAAATTATGGTTAAATTAGTAAAAAAAATTTGTACGAAACAAGTGTTATTTTTGTCGTAAATAGTACATGTGGTTTTGGATAATTGAACATAAAAAAATTGAGCTTCTAGCTTCTCTCGCAGGGAAGCTACAGGGGGTCGATAATGGCTCGAACCATCGATGGTACGGCCGTGCTTTTATTTTGCTCGAAATACGAGTTGCTCAGATTGTCCAAAGCTATATCAAATATTTCTATATTTAGAGATCTTTGGCTATGACATAGGTACATAGACAACATAAGTGAAACAAGATGAAATTTAAAAATGGCGTAGAGAATATAAATTACTTCTCACCCAAAAGCGAAGAAGGGGGGTCCAGTCAAACCTCACCCAATCTCACGGTGGGAGAGAGTTCTTGTCAAATTTCACGTCATGTTTTCCGCAAAAAAAAACTTGTTAAAAATTTCACTACTTTATGATTATCTCCATTAACCCTTAAATGCATTGTTGCCAAATGGATCGTAGAGATCCAATTTTTTTGTGATTATCTGTTGGCTAATGAACTTCTATTCTATTCTATTCTATTCTTAGGTTATGGCCTCTGCGATGTAGTCGCAATTTGCCAATGTCGCGTGGCTTAGAAGACAAACGTTGATAAGATTGGCCAGTGGTTCGTAAGATTCAATAGGCACTTCGCTGATGCTCGGTGACCATGCTTAAAAGAAATTTTGAATCTGAGCATATTTTGGATGAATACCTGGAACAAACACAAGGACATACACAGAACGGCACAGTTGTTAGGAATATGATATATGTACAGAAAAAATAATTATATAATTATAGCCTAATATTGTTAATTATAATAAATTTACTTAAAATATATACAAATGGAGTAAACACAAGAGGTAGGAGGGAGGGAAAGTTAGCAGGACGAGGGATTTCTTCAGGAATCATATCGTATAGGGAGCAGCGAAGTTTTGGGCAATCGAAAAATATATGCTCGGTGGTCCCTATGTCTTTACCACATTCACACAGAGAGTGGTCTCGCACTTTGATTTTAGCAAGAAATACCGGAGTGCAGGCATGACCCAAACGAAGGCGGCACAAAGTAGATGTTGCCTGTTTATTTACTTTTTTAAATTTAGAGAACCAGGGTTTACTTGGGATTGTTGTTTGGATGAGGCCATAGAATTTTCCTTTTAACCTACTAGATTTTTGCCATTCAGATTCCCAAGAGCTACGTAGTGTTAGGTGGCACGAGTTGCAGAGGTCATGGCTGTAGACATGATAATTGTTTTTAAAGCCCGATACTGAAGCCTGTTTGGCATATACATCCGCATTCTCGTTTCCAGAGATACCAACATGACCTGGAATCCAGGCAAGTACAACTTTAAGACCTTGATAATGACATTTTAGGAGTTCTTCCTTAATACGAAGAATTATGGGGAATTTGTTTTATGTTTTGAACTGGTTAGCCATTATTGCTTGAAGGCAGCTTTTAGAGTCAGAAAAGATAATGGATTTCTTGATATTATGAGAAGAGATATATATTATGGCTTCAAGAATGGCAGTGGATTCTCCAGTGAAAATAGAAGCGAGAGGTGGGCATTTAAAACCAAGAATAATTTTATATTTTGGGATCCATACTGCTGATCCTATATCACTATTATTATTTATTTTTGAAGCATCAGTAAAGATTGTAAGGTAATCCTTCCAAGAAGTATCAATATTATGATAAAAAATATTATCTGGGCCAAGTGTGTCTTTGTTGATTCCAAAATCTAACAGGATGTGGGGCTGAAAAGTTAGGGACGCATAGTTCGTAGAGAACAGAGGGTGGACAGGAAACTGTGATACAGGGAAGGGGAGAGAATAAGAGACTTTGAAGAAACTTTTGACAATACAAGGGACTTTATTTACCACTCTTTGGGCATATATGAGGTTGTGTAGTTTTTCAAGAAGAAATAATAGGGGGTGGTTGCTGTTTTGAATAAGTCTACACATGAACCTGTCTGCTAAATACTTCCTGCGTAAGTAGAGAGGAGGTTCACCACATTCGACCTGCATGGCGTTAATAGGAGAGCTCTTCATTGCACCAAGGATGATCCTGAGACATTTTGACTGGATTTTTGACAATTTATCAAGTGCAGTTTTGTTGTCTTGATCTAGGAGAAATGTGCCATAGTCTAAATGGCTCCGGATTATAGAGTTATATAGTAATTTCTGTGAAAAGGGATGAGAGCCCCACCAAACACCTGATAGGGTCCGCAGAATATTTATGTTTTTTTCACACTTTCTTGCAATATATTCAAAGTGGGTATTACCTGTAAGCTTAGCATCTAGCCACACACCCAGAAATTTGGTCGCATTAGTTTGGGGAATAGTTTCACCTGAGTACCAAATATTGAAAGGAGGAATTTCCCTTTTCCTAGAGAAAAGAACTGTGCTACTTTTAGTGGCCGATATTGATAATCCATGGTCACTTAGCCAAGCATCAAGGTAAACCAACGCATTATTGATATTATCTACAGCTTCTGACAAATTATTAGAAGAATAGTACAGTAACAGGTCATCGGCATATTGTAACACTTCACAGTAAGGATTTACTGATTCCTCCAAATCAACTGTGTACAAACTGTATAACAGGGGACTTAGTACTGAACCCTGGGGAAGGCCCTTCCATACAGTTCTGGATGAAGAATAAGCTGTCGAGTCTAGAGGTCTAATTATGATATATCTCTCCATTAAAAAAGAGCAAATAAAACGAACCATCTTCGCAGAGATGCTCAGCTGTAACAGTTTTGTTCTGAGGATCGGAAGAAGGACGTTATCATAAGCAGAGGCAACATCTAGAAAAACTGCTAAGAGAGAATCTTTCTTCTTTAGAGACACAAGTATTTCCGTGGTAATAATGCCTAGACTGTCCAGAGTGCTTACGCCTTTTCTAAATCCAAATTGCGACTTCGATAAGAGACTTTTATTTTCGACATACCATTCCAGCCTGTTTTTAATAAGAATTTCAGTGATTTTGGCAGTAACGCAAGAAAGGGCAATTGGACGTCGCGAATTTGGATCAGAAGGATCTTTTCCCGGTTTGAGAATAGGAAGGATTACTTGGGATCTCCAAGCATTAGGAATTTGGCCAGATTCATAAAAGTTATTTATAAGGCTAAGTAGAAACCGTTGAGCATGCTCACCAGCTTTTGTGATAAACGAATAAGGAATGCCATCTATCCCAGGGGCAGAGTCTTTCAAACCGGTCAGGGCTATTTGGAGTTCACTGAATGAGAATGGAGCATCAAAGTGAGCAGAAGAGGAACAAGAGTTTATAGAAAAGGTTAACAAATTCTGGTGGACAAATGGGGGAGCTAATTTATCAGAAAAAGCTTCTAACCAGAGTGAGGGATCATTAGAAGTAACATCAGTTTGGCAGAATGAACCTCTGAACCTACGGATATGGTTCCAAACTAAAGCTGAGGGAGAGGCAGGGGACAAACTCTCACAAAACTTCATCCATCCTAGTTTCTTTTTCGATCTAAGAGTTTTCCTGCATATGGCAGTTGATTTTTGATAAAGAAGAAAGTTTTCAAGTGTCATGCTTCTGTTATAATTTCTTTCAGCCTTATTTCGTTCTTTAATTTTTGCAGAGCACTCAGAGTCCCACCAAGGCGGTGAAGAATAATTTTGGTGGGGAGATTTGGTAGGGATACTCAAATGAGCTGCAGATATGATTGTTTCAACGAATTCAACATAGGCTTTCTGAGAGTTATCTTCAGTAATAGCAGAGCAAGAAGAAATTTTTAGGTCAAGGGAAGAAGAGAATAATTCCCAATCGGCTGCGGAGAGCCTAAATTTTAGGAGAGAAGAGGGAGAGGGTAGGCTAGGGTGTTGAAAGGACAGATTTATATTGATGGGAAAATGGTCACTCTCATGAGCCATGTGGTGAACTTTCCAAGTGAGAGAAGGGAATAGGGAAGGAGAGCATAAAGTGAGATCTACCGCTGATTTGGGATTTTGATAAGGATAAGGACGGCGAGTTGGAGAACCATCATTTAGTATGCATAGGTTTAAATCATTAATCAGCTCTAATAAACGCTTCCCAACAGAGTTACATTCATATGATCCCCAAACTGTATGGCGGGCATTAAAGTCTCCCATCAAAATAATAGGGGGAGGGATGGATGATATTATCCGGCTTATATCAAAGAAGTGGTAGATCCTAGGGTGGGGGATATACTCGTATATACAAACAAAGGAAATATTAGAGGAGCGGATAGCAACGGCATTAATTTCAGGACTAAATGTGGGAAGAGAAATCTGGGAAAAAATCAAACTACGTTTGATGAATATTGCACATCTAGCTTTTCCATCCCGGCGGTCATCCCGAAGACAGGAAAATCCTGGAACTCGATACCGGGTCCCAGGAACAAACCAGGTCTCCATGACGGCCACCAGAACTGGACTGAATGTACGGATAAGATTGAGAAGTTCAGGGACCTTCAGACGAAGGCTCCTGCTGTTCCATTGAAGGATAGGAAATTGGTTCATTTTGGGATAACAAAGTTGTAAGATTGGATAACATGTGGGCAACGTGGTGCGGTAATTGGAGTGATTTTTGAGATATTATGTTAATAATAATTGAAAGAAGTTGAATAAGGAGTTCATTCTGAGAATTTCCAGAAGATTGAGATTGGGAAGGTTTAGACATTTGCAATGCAATACCATTTGGTGACGATGTGTGTTCTACTCTTGTTATGGCTTCATGAGCCACTTTATCATATGATTTACCTGTAGGAGGTCTGGGAGACGGTTTACGGAGTATTGTCTTTTTGTATGACACAGATGTTTGAGGAAGTGAACTAATTGGTGGAACTACTTGAGGAGGGGTGGAACTGGACAGAGACGGACTTGACCTAGTTACTTCACTAAAAGATCGGGATGGTTTATACATCAGAGAAGCCTCTTGATAAGAGATACCTTCCCTAGCCATGGCACACTTGATAGACTTTTGCCGTGCTTGCTCAGGGCAAGCCTTGTTAGTGGAAAAGTGTTGGTTAGAGCAGTAGAGACAAGAAGCCGATGACTCTGAGACGTTGCACTGATCTCCCAAATGGGCTTGGGCACATCTAAAACATCTTGGCGTTGATCTACATTGAGCTTTTATGTGTCCAAACCGGCAACAAGCCAGACACTGGATCGTAGGAAACTCATACAATTCTACATTTAAGGCAGAGTAAAATGCATAAATTTTATCCGGTAGCTGCTGACCTCTAAAAGTCACAACCACTGTCTGAGTTGGCTCCCATTTCACTACATTATCGTTTTTAACTTTTCTGTTTAATCGTCTCGCTTTGAGAATATAGCTGTTACTGTTTGGAATTTCAACAGATCCTACAAATTCGTCCATCGACCAATCTACAGGTATTCCACGAACAACTCCCATTCTAGTCACATTGAAGGAAGGAATGAAGGCCTCATATTTCTGTGCAGATATTAGAGGATTAGCCAAAAATTTGTTAGCTGCCTCAGCTGTTTTAAATTGAACCGACATTTTGTTCCTACCTATTTTTTTAACGCCATCCCGGCAGATATTTTCTACCTTGTTTGAAAACAAGAATTGACCAAACTTTATAGGCCGAAGATTGTTCCTGCGGAAGGGTCAGACTCAGTTTTTGATACGTGCACGATATACGGACCACAATCTGTTTTGTCATATTCTTTTATACCAATGACAGAGAAAGACGGATGGGTGTAAACCATTTGTACCGAAGGAATCGCTGCATCCCTATCCGTTACTTGAAATTTCCCTCGCGGAGCGCCATGACTTTCCTCCATCGGTTCCGCGGCCCGTTTACTGCCTGCCGACCGCAAAGAAGCCGCAGAAGTAGACGGTATTACCACCGGAGGAATGTCCGGCGGCTCTTCCGGTTCAGGGGAAATGGATGCCATTTCCCCCGAACAAAGCAACAAATAACACTTACCGAAACCAACAAATAATACAAAATAAGCTCAGAAGATTGAAAAACACAGCCAAAGATCCAAATTTCACAGCACAATCACTACAACACGTGTGTCCACTAGCACGTAGAAATTGCGACCCAGACTAATGAACTTGTATCCGAACTTTTTTTGTTTTTGAACGAAAAATATATTTGTCAATGTCAATATTTGACAGTTACAACAAGATGTGCGAGATTTTTTTAAATATTACCGTTTGAAAGTAATAAGGAGGGCAACTTGAGTTGTTTGTTTTTTGTGCAGTTGCTTTTTATTTGTTTTGGCGAAATAAATAGTATTTTATGGAAACAAAAATTGAATTTCGAGAATTATAAAGGTAAGTTTTGAATATATTTATAAATTTCAATCAATTTTGTTTATATTTTGAAATTTTACGGAAAAATTGTACGTTGCCATTTGGCAACAGTATGCGTTTGAATATTCTTCAGTTTTGGATATTAGACTGTTTTTGCATTGTCAGTATTTTTATATCATGTTTTCAGCATGAATTGAAGACGATTGAGTGATAGATGTATAGAAGACTATCTGAATTCTCTAGAAAATGTATATCTATCGGAAGACGAGGATAATATATATGATGAAGATGATATTCCATACTATCCTGATCTTTCTGATTTGCAGCGAGATTTGGAGGACGGGGAAGACGAGGCAACTGCTGAAGCCATCCTATCTGAAGAAGAGGTGAATGCTGGAGCTGACCCATCCGAGTTTGAGGATCCACCATTGATAGATAATGAGGGTAATCTAAACAGGGGCCCCGAGTCAACTCATCAGAGAAGTGTTCCTATAGGGAGGGAATTTTGGAGAAACCAAAGCAGAGACCTAATTAGAAGAAGAAGAGTTTGGACGTAAGTGATGATCATGTGCGATTCTTAGAAAATGAAGAGCTGAGTAAAGATGTAGCCGAAAAAGAAACACCATATGATTTTTTTTCTTTGTTTATGAATGATAAGATCGTGGATATGATGATCTATGAAACAAATTTATGTATTGTTCAAAAAGGCATAACTATCTAGCTGTCTTCCAGTCACAGCTGTTGAAATTCGTCAGTATTTTGGCATTCTAATATTAATGTCGGTTTATCATTACCCCAATGTCAGATCATATTGGTCACGATTCGGTTTCGCACCCATTATGCAAACTATGACACTAAATAGATTTGAAAAAATTAGATCAGCTATTCATTTCAATTATAATGACCTACACAAACCTATAGATCATGTAGATCACGATCGTCTTCATAAAATCAGGCCTATAATAGAACACTTGAACAACGAATTTTCAACTAGAGCTCCTTTAGACCAACGACTCTCACTTGACGAACAAATGTGCGCTTCAAAGATCGGACATTTTATGAAGCAATATTTGCCTAACAAGCCCCACAAATGGGGCTTCAAGCTTTTCGTTTTATGCTCACTTTCCGGATTCGCACATAAATTTGAAGTTTACAGTGGAAAGACTGATTTCGAAAGACTAGCTGATGAACCAGATTTGGGTCCTGTAGGAAATACAGTAATCCGGCTATGTTGAGTAGTTCCACGATGGATCAATCATATCATTTATTATGATAACTTTTATACTTCCGTTCCTCTATTACATTACTTGGCCAAACAAGGAATTCATTCCGTGGGTACATTTCAACGAAACCGATTAGGTAAGAATTGCAAAATACCTACCCAAAAAGACTTATAATATAGAGCAAGTTCCCAGAGGAACTTACGAAGAGCAGGTAGCGACATACGAAGGCGCAGATATTTCTGTGACTTGTTGGAAAGATAACAAGCAAATCGTTCTGGCGTCCACGTACTTTGGAGCCGAACAAGCTGGATCAGTCGCCAGATACGACAAAAAACAAAAAAGGACGGTCGACATACCTTGTCCAAAAATTATAAAAGATTATAACGCACACATGGGTGGCGTCGATCTCATGGACAGTTTTTTAGGAAGGTATCGCATTAGAGTGAAGTCCCGAAAATGGTACATACGTTTGTTCTACCATATGCTAGATATGGCTACGATCAACTCTTGGGTGCACTATAAGAAAGCCAAAAAAAACAGATCAAAGAATCTCATGTCTCTGGCAGACTTCAGATCTGAGCTGGCGCATACCTTGTGTCTGTACAAAAGTTTGGAGACCGTAAGAAGAGGCAGACATAGACCGAGAGATAGAGGCTAAAAAACGCAGGGGTCCTATGAAGCCGGTCCCAAGCAAGGACGTCAGAGCGGATGGTGTTGGCCATCATGAAAGGCGATGTGACAGGAAGAATTGCTGCAAACTTCCAGGGTGCAAAGGATTTACAAGAACGGAATGCACTAAGTGTAAAGTGGCTTTATGTCACACTAAAGACAGAAACTGTTTTGCCCAATTTCACTGTCTTCCACAATAAACACACACATAATGTTGCAAATTTTCAACATACCTATTTTATATTATTATATATATATATATATATATATATTATTTTTTTTATATACTTCCCGGTATCCTTACTATGAAAAAGTGAGTTTTTTTTACAAATTAAAAAAATCATGAATTAAGGGTTAAAATATGACTAAAGAGGTTTAATTATGCTCTGAAAGAAGAACTTATTAGCTGCGCCTTGCGGTGTTACCCGCGTTTATACATGATATTTACCCCATGTGTTAATCCAGGGTCTAAACTCAACTGTACTGTACCAAATTTCATCCAAATCAGTTCAGCTATATTTTGCGTGCTCGAGCAACAAACATACATTCCTTAGTAGGATCAGCAGAAAGGAAGGATGTTATTAATTTAAAAATATGTATTTCAAAGTGAGATTACAGGGAGAGAGGAGACGAGCAAAATCGTACGATATCTAACCAAGGTGCGACAAGGAGTCGAAAAATTGCCTCACGTAAGTAATGAATGCCCCCTTACGGGAGAGTAAACTAAGTGCTATAAAACGAGCTAGAACATCAGGTGTCAGAATCAGTTATTAAACTAAAGGGACAAACTAAAAGTGTAACAACAAATTCCCATATTTTATTTTCATTTTTTTTTACTTCTTATAAGCATGTTTCATTTTCAGAATAAAACAATTTACAAATAACACATAATTTAAATTTGAAGTGACTCATTTAACTTACTGTACATGACGCCTCGAGGCGTCGGAAACAATACAAGCATTATTACAGTATACATATAGTAACGACTTTGTGTACAGACTGTCTGTCATTATAAACATAATGTTGATCTGGGTCTATAACGCCACCCCTTTGCGATGCAAGTTAGGCTCTAAAACAGCTGACACGCTGTCTCGAGTTAGAGTGTAACTTAAATCGTTCTAAGAGGTGACGATGCGGACCCTATGGAGGGTTTAGGACTCGCACATTACGCTCGCGACGCGGCGAACACAGCGAAACCACATTCAATACTCCAGAACAATTTGTACACACCGCTCGCTTTAATTAAAATTATACTGTGATTATTGTATGGCTAATCAGAAATCACACATAGTTTTGTTCTGATACACATTAAATAATGTTATTTCGCGACTAAATTACGATAGACCGATGTGGTTAGTTAAAACATGATTACTAACGAGTCGCACGCGGCACAACAACATACGTCATCAATACTAGACTCGTGTGAGGAAACAATAACAACTGTGTGAGCTTTGTTCCCGCGTCAATAAATATTATTGCACTTTTGAAACACATGGGGGCGATACTGCGGGGCTACATACTTGTAGTCTAATCACAAACCGCCTTCACATTTTGTACGAGCTTAAATATCACGAGGCGTTTTATATTAAGGCACACCATAATGAGCTAGTGTCGACCACGACACGATGGAAGCACACCACTTCTCTCAACGATTATTATTCACATGACTCAGCTGGTTACCATTTACATGAACAAACACACATACAAAGAGACCTATTTCGATAAATACGTAAGAAAATAAAACTGACAATATCAAACTTTCGAAGTATACCCATATTCGCTGAATCCAAGTAACCTCTCTCTTACATCATAAATCCAAGTAACCTCTCTCTTACATCATAAATCCAAGTAACCTCTCTCTTACATCATAAATAATTTTCTCTACAAAATAGTATACAGCGATGAAAACAACCGCATACGTTGTCTACAGCGGTCATTAGTCACCGTTCACCTCCTCTGACCCCCTGGGTGCACTGTACAACTAAACAAAAATCCCACAGTTCACCTCAGTTCGTCTAGGTGTTCCTTAGGAAGTATTAACAGGTGGACCGTGGGAAAAAATATTCACGGTTTTCCCAGGTGGTCACAGGAGGTGGTAGGTGGGCAATAACCGGTCTACAGCACCATAGTAGCTACCCTACACTGTGATCCTTCCGTTACTATATTACACCGAAATAAGATTACTCTTACAAAATACATAACGATACAATATTACATATTATCACCGGGATTATTAACAATACAGCATTATTTATTTCTTTAATTTAAAAATAATAATGTTACGTTCGTTACGTTTACAATAATTAAAAAAAAACTAAGAGTTTAATATAGAGAGTCAAAGGCACACACTTTGTAAAAAAAATCGTAGTCAAAAAGTCTGTGACACCGTCATACATATACAGGTCCTTGGCTGTCGTTATCGTCCAGGTTGATCTTATTCGTGTAGCCATCATCGAAGAATCTTCTAAACGTGAACTCAAAGAAACCGTGGAAGGTCTTACCGTTGTCTAATAGTTCGCTGTCTGACTTGTTGGAGTCGGAACTGCCAGAGTTTCTCAGCTTGTCAGGGTCTATGGGGTCAAAGTTGGAGGTGTCGGTGGGGTACTCTATCTTGGGTATGTGCGGCGCGACCTGCCGCCGCAGCCCCTTGTCGAAGTCTATCCCGTGGAGGAAGGGGTGGTTCTTGACCTCGGTGGCGTCCTTCCCGAGCCGCGTGTCCTGCCCCGAGCACAGGTTGAGTATGAGGTCCTTGCTCTCCGGGGAGAGGTTGGCCTGCTCGGGAATGTGGAGCGTGCTCTGCCAGTTTATTACCTGGAAACGGACATATTGTAGGTCAGCTATTTCCTACTGATTTCCCAAAAAAGGAGGAAAACTCAATATTTTTTGTTTTGTTTTTTGGTACCTGATTTCTTGGAGAAGGCTGAACTTATTAGACAAGTATTTTTTCTAGGTTAAAAGGATATCTTTACGACTAGATTATAATCACATTGATATTTTATCAAATTCGTTAAAATCACTGTAAATGTTCTATTGGCGGCTGTCATAATGGACGTCGGTCATATCATTTCTAATTTGTATCGTATGTTATATGTATTTGTTTATCTGTGTGTCCATTTGTTTGTATAATTTGTTCAATTATCAAATATGTATGTTCAATGTAATATTTTAAGACCTCTCTAATTTTATATTATTCATTTACGTGCATGGTTGCCTGGAAGAGATCGCTCTAAGCGATAAGGCCGCCATTGAGAAACCTAGTATATATTTGTAAGTTTTTATTTTTTTATTGTTAAGCTGGTTTTTTAATAAAGAGTTGTCTTATCTTAGCTTTTTTTGATAAAGTACTCTTCATTAACCTAATAAAGTAGAAGATTCGTATCGTCAAATATATCAAATAGATTCAGTAGCTTAGTATGTAAGTATAAATATCTGAAAAATAAAATATTATAGACGAATCACGAGACTCAAGTGGAGATGGGCAGGACACTTGGTCAGAAGAGATGATGGCAGGTGGACCAAAGCAGTCACCGAATTGTGGCCGCGAAACGGGAAAAGACTACCAGCTAGACCACCTACTAGCTGAGCGAAAGATGTGGCAAGGGCGGTAGGACCTAGATGGACGACATTAGCACAGGACCGGAAAGTATGGCGCGCGCAAGAGGAGACCTATACTCAGCAGTGGGTAAGTAAAGGTTGATGATGACGATGATGATGAAAATATAATTCACAAACTAGAACTAGGTATTAACCTTAATTTACTAACAGCAAAATAAAATGAAGTTATATCACCTCCTGCCGCAACGGAAGTAGGTAGCGACCTTGTTTTAAAGAATTATTTAAAGTATTATTTGTAGTAGTCATGTGTAGTTCGCGACGGAATCCTTCAATTGAACTAGTTGAGTTCATCCTTCACTAGTTCAGTTTCAATACAAACATATCTTTAGTTCGCGTCGTTCACCGCGACGCGACGCTAACGAAACGCTGAGCTAAGCTGAGCTGCCGACAGAGAAGACATGACCCCGGCTGACTGAAGTAGTGATCTATTTCACTCGCACTTACCCGTACTAAGTTACGAACATAATTATAAGAGCTATACTATGAATTCTCTAATGTTTATCATTCATTGCTTGTTACGTTTAACGTTTATTTTGAAATTCCATCAGAGTAAACGCAATGTATAAAACACAATCACAATTGTCTAATTTGTTTATAGCCAAAAAAGACATTAGAGTGATACAATGTTTATTGAAAATGAGCTTTAGGACATGACCTTAAGATTCATTTTGGTTTATTAGTACCACTATATATCTATCATCATAATCTCCTTCGAAGAACTAGCGTTCGAAATCTGAAATGTGAGAAGTGAACTACTGAACTAGAAGATAGATATACTTCGCAGTGGTGAAAAGATATACAGTCGAACCTGGATAAGCGAGAGTTCAAGGGAGCACAATCTCATTCTCGCTTATAGAGGTTTCTCACTAATGCAATAAACTGCGTAAGTCCCAAGGTACACAGGCACACGTGTCCATTCGAAAAGAATGCGAGAAAACAATACAAAAACAATGGTAGTAAGTTCCACGAAAGTTAAGAATGAGTCATAAAATAGCAGATAATAAATTTGTTTTGTCATTTATTACTGTACATGTGTATCTTTTATGTTATGTATTTTTATTGTAGCTATAGTTCCTCCTAAATAATATAAAGAAATAAAGCTCGACTGTCGCTTATAGAGGTATAGATAAGCAGCAGTCTCACTTACGGAAGTCCATGAGGGAAAAACGACTCTCTCTTATAGAGGTTTCTGTTTCTCGCTAATAGAGGTTTTGGGAGCTTAAAATTACGGGTCCTGGCTATTACTCTCACTTATAGAGTTTTCTCACTTATCCAGTTTTCGCTTATCCAGGTTCGACTGTATATATCTTTTTATTTCAGTGACACATTCTGCGCTTGGCTAATTTGTAGTGCAATAAATAAGTATTGTATTGTGCGTCATCAACATCAGTATATATATATAAGCATAAATTTAAATACCATCTCAGAATAAAGCTAATTTTTATTTTATATAATAATTACCTTAAGTAAAAAAAGTGTTTCACTCTTATACCAGCCACAAATAATTTATCCTGTGACGTAAAATCTACGCGATAGTCATACACACGTGACATTTCTTTCCACTACCACTAATAAACAAAGATCATCAGATTCTCTCGATAATTTTCATTCTGTGACAATTGATTATTTCAATTAGTACGTATAAACCAGTTATAATTATTTCTAAAACTAATCGAATCGACGCTTCGTTCGTTCTGTCGTCGAGAAGATGAAAAATAAGAGCCGATCATTATACAAGTAAGAAGGTTAGCATCAAAAAGAATATTTACTTGAAACACGTTCTCACCTTGAGTTGTGTCTCCGCGGGGGTGGCCGCTAAGAAGGGCGGCGATCCGACCAACATCTCGTACAATATGACGCCCACGGACCACCAATCGCAGAGCTGAGTGTACCCCTCCCGCTGCAGCACCTCTGGCGCTATGTAGTTAGGCGTTCCGACTAGTGAGTGAGCGAGACAACGCTGGTGCTCTCGCTTCCGACGCCTTTCTAGAGGCTTTAGCTGATGGCAGCGGCATTCGTTCATCGCGCCCCACTCACCGTCCACGGGGTCCATCGAGTCCTGTCGCCCGTGGTCTGGTAACATACGAGACATTGGTTACTTGCTTATCTATAAACTTACAGTAATTTCATAACTTGACATTACAAGTTATTAAAGCTAGGTAGTAAAAGTTAGAAAATAATTTATTCCATAAAGAATACAAAAAGGTAAATTTAACACTTAGTGCCACAGAGCCTTATCGTAAATAACGATCTTTTGTTGGTATCAATTCAAGATCGTTTTTGATGAGAATCCTAAATGTTTTTGCAATTAAAATGACTATTAAACTTTAAGTAAACTTAACAAAAAAAAATAACTTCTAATTTTTTTATTTTTGTATGTGTTTTGTATGATCGCGTAAATTGTATATTGAACAAAATGAAACATACCATTCCTTTGGTAATATTTGGAGTTGTGCGTCCATCGGAAGCCCGTGCAGAGTCCAAAGTCTGTGAGCTTGATGTGTCCGTCGCGGTCGATGAGTATGTTGTCCGGCTTGATGTCGCGGTGAATGAACCCCATCTTGTGCACGCTCTCCACCGCGCACGTCAGCTCCGCTATGTAGAACCGAGCCAGCGTCTCCTCGAATATACCCATTTTTATCAGCAGAGACATGAGGTCGCCGCCCGGGATGTAGTCCATCACAAAGTAAAGGTTATCTTTGTCCTGGAAGCTGTAGTAGAGCTTCACCACCCACTCGTTGTCCGCCTCCGCCAGGATGTCCCGCTCTGCCTTCACGTGCGCCACCTGGTTCCGCTTGAGCACGTCTGCCTTGCGCAGCGTCTTCATAGCGTACAGGTGGCTCGTATCGATCTTACGCACCAGCGTCACCTCACCGAACGCGCCCACTCCGATCGGCTTGATCTTCGTAAACATCGACTTGTCCATCTTGGCGCGCTTCAGCCTGATGTAGTTGGACTCCTTCTGCGAGAGCATCTTTCGCATCTGACACTGCGCCTCCGCGCTGAGACCAATCTTGGTCATCTCCTTCTCGAGCTGCATTCGTCGGAAGGTGCGCTGTTTGTACGACTTGAGTATGTTCTCGACGTGCTGCTCCATGAAGAACTTGAATGCCTGCGGCGAGTAGTTGCGCACCTTGCACTCGCGCCGTTCCTCCTCCTTCTCCTTGCTGATGTTCCGTCGCTCGGGGATGGGTGACTGGTGGCGTATTTTGTCGGGCCGCTTGCCCGGCCGCCGCTCGACGGAACCCTGCGAGCCACCTGCGCCCGCACCAGCGCCCGTCTCCTTGTTCAGCTTGCCGCCGCAATTCTGATTGGTACATTTGAGATCCGCGGGCTGCGAGCCCTCGCCCTTGTTCTCGCAGCCAGCCGAGTATTTGTTGTTGTGCAGCGGGGAGTGATGCGAGCCGGTGGTGGTGGTGTCGGCGGGAGGTTGCGCGCCGTACGGCGGAGGAGGCACCGGATGCATGCCACGCTGCACCGCCAGCGCCTGCATAGTGATCGCGTAGCTGGGGGGCTCCGTGGTGGGCACTACGGCCGGCGGGGATCCGGGCGAGGGGGGCTTCGGCGGCAACGGGTAGCCGGGAGGCGGAGCCGCTGCCTTTTGCTGGATGGAGGTGGCGTAGCTAGGCGGCGGCGGCTGCGGGCCCGAGCCGCCCGGCGCCACCGGCGCTATCGCCGTCTGCAACACCGGCTTCTGCACCTGCGTGCTCTTCACCGACTGCATGATGATGGGTGGCTGCACCGCCTGCCGCGCCGTCCACGCCTGCAGAGGCGCCGGGCGCGACACGGCACCGCCGGCCGTGCCCGCCGACACCGGCACGGGGCTCGCGGAGCCGGCGGACGCGCCGCCCGAGTATACGCCCGAGGAAGGCGATTTGCGGTAGTCCTGCGATTGCGTGGGGCTCTGCCGGTTCTGCATGGAGACCGAGTAGGAAGGCGGCGGCGGCACGCCCTGCAGCGGGTAAGGCGGCGGCAGCTCCGCCGGCCCCGCTTGGTACAAACTGAGCGCTTGGATCTGCTGCGAGAGCTGCTGCTGCGCCTGCGGACCGTTCTGCACGACCATGGGCGCACGGGCGGGCGGCGGAGGGGGTGCGGCACCGGACGCCGGGGCCACGGGCGAGGTGCCGCGCGCGGGCGGCAGCGGCGGCGCGGGCGACATGCGCTTCATAAGCTGCTGCACGGAGGGCGGCACGGGCGGCGTGGAGGGACAGCGCGGCGGTGGCACGGGCGGGGCCTCGAACCCGGAGGGCGAGTACTGGCGCGCGAGTTTGTCGTGGTCGGCGGCACGCGGCGAGTCTGAGCGCGAGGAGCCGGCGCCCGAGTCGAGCGCGGGGCTACCGCGGTGCAGGCCGAGCTCGCGCTCCAGACTCGGCTTACGGATGAGCTTGGTGCCTAGCCCGAGCCCCGCCTTCATGGCTCCGTTGTGCGCCTCGTGCTGCTTAGCGAGGCAGTCCAGCGCCACGTCCACGCGCCCGCCCGCATATTTGAGAGCACGAAGAGCGGGATCCTGGAAAGTTCAAATGTCTTGTTATTACAGATGTTGAGAACACAAGTAAATAAAACTTAGGAATTATATGGTAAGGTTAGTGTTACATTAAAAACTATTATCCCTACAAATATTATTATTTTTTTGTGCTTAAGGGAGTCTCCCTTAAGCTTCAAGAGCCCTTCTAGATATATTACAATCTAGCCTAAGGCTAATAAGTAATTTAAATTTAAATTAAAATTTTACACAATAATGTATCTAAGAATTTGTCCATTACCACTTTTCTTATTGTTTTGGTAAGGGGGAGACTGTTTTTTATGTGTTCTTTTGCACTTACACTATAATTTTTCACTATCACTATTTTACAAAATAAATATTATGATGCAGAATTGTGTTTCTATGACCTTTTTTTTTTAAATTGATAGTTCGGGGTCCAGAGAATGGAAGAGGCGACTTTCAAAATAAGTGGAGTGAGGCAAAATGCTTATATTGAGTAATACATATATAGATATGAGATATTGAAAGTTTCTTTTTAATTTCAGAGTTCAATACCCAAAAGGTAAAAATGGGACTCTATTACTAATTCGTTCGCTGTCCATCCATCCTTATGTCACCAGGCTCTATATCTCGTAAACTGTGATAGCTAGACATTTGAAATTTTTACAAATAATATATTTCTGTTGCCTCTATGATAAGAAATACTAAAAACACATTAAAATAAGTAAGTTTAAGGGAGATTCCCATACAACTATCATGTTTTTTTTTCATTTTCCCGATCTTTATTAATAACTACAACAGATGAACAGAAACTAAAACTAATTTTATGTACATAAATTATATGGAACATTTAGTGCACGAGTTTGACTGGCTGATTATTTTAAGTATGTTACCCAATTTCCCTACGGCACCTGAACATATTTGATAAATCACAAAAAAGCTTTTGTTTTTCAAATAATAGAAAAGGTTGACAGATAATAACTAAATAGAATTTGAACAATTGAACAATTATAGAGCAGGTTCTAACTGCTGCTAACAAAGTTTTTGACTAGACAAAATAATGGAAAATAAAACTCAATGAAACAAAATTGGTTCATATAGATTTCAGCAACGATCAACACAAATATTCTCAACAACCACATGAGCATACCATATGAGAATATAGTTTAATATTTAGGTATGATGTGAAGCTTGGATGAAAGCAGAAGTGGACCTTTGAAATGTTCCCAGAACAAGTAGTTACAAGTGACTTTAAAAAAATCCGACTGTTAAAATTGTAATGATAACTTTATCTTATTAATAAACGCATACTAAACTTAGGGCATATTTTGTCTTCTTTTATCCAATAGAAAATGTCACGCACCAGAACGAGACACAAGAATAATTGAGATGCGTTTATTAATAAGGCTGTTTTTCTAAACAAGTGAAACCGCGGGAAGCGTCCAGTATAGCCAACGATTGTCTGCAGATGAAGACAAATTCAACAACACCTCACACATTAAAATCTGCCAATTAATTCTATTAGATAGTAAGGTAAAAAATAAAGTTTTAAACTTTAAATACTTTAAAGTTATTTAAAGTGTGACATACATATACTGTGACACATAAATGGTCGAGTTAGCTTTGTATACAGAAATGGGGTTACATGTGGAATGTATAAAGTTGTAATCAGTGTATTGTAATCAGTGTATTGTAGTTCAAGGAAAATACTTTGTATCTATACATTTTACATAGAAAAGTTCAGACTGACTGACTGATATAAGCTAGGAGTCAACATAGAGTCTTAACATCCGAAACTAGAGACACATTTGGAGGTTGTATTCGTTGTAGAGGATAGGAGTGTCCTACGAAAGAATTTTTGCACATTTAACCCTAAAGTCAGGGTATATGGCAAAAAAAAAATATTTTCCATTTCATGACAGCTACTATTAGTACAATAATACTCTGTGCTCCAATGCAAATGAGATATTACATAGATAACAATCAATATCTACTAACATATTGAATATATAATATTCTTAGCACGGTTCACTTTTATGTAGCAGGAGTTAATTATTATTAGCTAGAATAGACCTCTTTCACTTAGTCTAAGATCACGATATACAATGACCTTCACCGAGATGTTTATTTAACAACACATATTTAATATTAAATTTAATATGAAAATAAATATAT
This sequence comes from Ligdia adustata, assembly GCA_947049295.1. Lineage (NCBI taxonomy): Eukaryota > Metazoa > Arthropoda > Insecta > Lepidoptera > Geometridae > Ligdia > Ligdia adustata. Next base: position 2,807,555 of record OX346221.1, read on the forward strand.
TGTATGTGATGATTCATAAATATGTAATAAAAAAAAATTGATAAATATTTCACCGGTTTGATTATTAGACAAAGTCCAAATATGGTATTTGTGCCGTGTTGTATACGTACTTTGTGTTTGTTCTAGATCTATGTTACTAATCAACAAAAATAAGCTTGAAACCTAAATTAATTATTATCGTTAATGCCGAGCATCTGCAAAGTGTTGTTTTATTTCATTTAGTTATCAACAGCCAATGTTTTCAGCGTGTCTTTTTGCAACCCACGCGACATTGGCATAATTGTGGCTATAACGCAGAGGCCATAATTAAAGATAGAATAGAATAGAAAGTCCATACCATTTGAAAGTATGAAACTCAGACTAGGCAAACGTTAGGTTGCCAATTTTTATCCCGTCACAACTCTCGGATAGAAAGGTATAAGCAGGTAAATCAATACTAGCATTTTGAACCGGTCTGATTATTAATGATATTATATGGGCTTCATACTTTTGATTTGTATGGAATTTGTCTAATAATCAAACCGTTGTGAAAGTTGTGGTATATCGGGATCCTATACTAACTGGATTGCACTAAATATCTTTTTCAAATAGGTTAGCCAGCAAGCTAATTGTTATTTATGTCAAGGCAGTTGTGACATTGTAATTATTTCAAAAGCCGGAAAACAACAATATGATATAGGCACATCAGCTTGAAGCTGCTCGCCTATTATGCAATAAATAAATAACATGCTTATAATGTATAGACTTAATATTCAGTAAAATATGTTTTTAATATTTAAAATATGTCAAGAATTACCTCATCATATCCCAAGGCTATAAGCTGATTCAAAGACTGCGGTAGCACACTGAGGTCCTTGTCCAGTCCATTGACAGAGGATGTGCTGAACCCCGAACTCACCCCCGAGCTGACGGTGCTCGCCGCCGACGAGCCCGGGGGCTCTGAGCTTCCGATGTTAGCAAAGGGGAGTAGGGAGTTTCTGATCTCGGCAAGCGCCTTCTGGTGATACCCCGAGCGCGTGGCCGTCTTGCCGGGCGCCGGCGGGTTCATGGCGCCCGCGCCCGCGCCCGTACGCCTCACCCTTCACCCCACCCCGCCCATCACATAGCCACCCTGAGACCTCCACACATATTCACACTCGCTATACACTTTTGCTACTCATTCAATATTTGTATCACTTGCTCTCTATTTCGATTGGTATATCTCGCGATAAGTAAATAAATTCTTTTACAGTTTTCTAGTCTGTGTAATCATATTCTTCTGTGTAGCCTTTGACGCAATGTTATCTTTTGTAAACACTGAAACAAAAAACATAACGATATTAGTAGAGACTCTTACTGCCGCTAATAGTTCACGAATACCTGGTTCTTTACAGTGTGAAATGATGAAGAAACAACATACAAACTGTGAAATCATATTAGTAGCTGTTTACTAACTTGAAGACAGCATAAATTGAGCATATCCACTAATGAAATTTGCCGACCGTTGCAATGGTAATACAAATGGGTCATATATGTTTTTAGTAAAGCAGAAACGGACAATAACGAGCAGAATTTCAGTAACAAGCTAAAGGAATGTTGAACTCGAATCAATCATGACGTGCTGTGGAATGCCAAAATTAGAGTCAGCTTTGTTTCGTCTCTGTTTCTCTTTCGCGTTTATTGTACGTAAAAATATAAAAGTATAGTGTTTACCAAAAGTTGTTTCACTGTCCACAAATCCAATTTATAGCCACAAACGTCATTATTTCGTAAAATAAAAAAATCTATCACAGAGCTCTCACATTACCGATGACATCTTTCTTACACACCACTTAATGGAATCACGCGATAAAATACTTTGTTAAAGAGCGATATTACTGGAAGTCAGTGGACTCTCGTTTTTATACTAGAAATATGAAGAGAATTATGAAAACAAAGAACTTCGAAGCACAGACATGCAAGTTGGCAAACCATACAAAGCGACCATTTTGAAGAATTACCACATTCTTTTGTATGTTGGTAAAAGGTAGATAAAAAATATATTTAATAACATATCATGTAAGTTTAATTTAAATCTTTTATTTCTTAAATATATAAAGTCACAATCAAAATATGTTTTACCTTGAAATTATTGCAAACAAGTTTATTAAATATCATTAATATAAAATTTACAATACACACTATGCAACTAGCAACACTATTTACATGTATCCGAACAAAACGATAGTTGATTTTGTTCGGATACATGATAACGTACGGTGTGCGCGGTGTCACAGTTTTCCATCGTGTAGCCAACATGTTTGTAAGGACTCTGTAGTAATGAACTCTGTGATAAAGTCAAAGAGGATAAAAAAAAATAATTTCATATAATATTACTAGATGTCGCTAGTGGTCTTCAAACTAAAAATAAGTGTAGTCTACATCTCAAAGTTTCTTTAAAAGCAGTCCAATGCTGTCCAACGCTCTTTGGTCTCCACATTACCAAAATAAACCAACTATAACTAAACAGTGATATTCAGGCCCAAGTCTGTTATTTGAATCTTTTTCAGAATTACAATTGCACAGCCATTTTTATTTTTTTAGTGTTTTATTCTTTAGTTACATTGATGATAAGCTATCTACTATGACGAACACAACATTAAAATATATAATATATAATATATAATATAACCTAATATTATGCCTAATAATATAAATATATATATACCTTTTTTTATTAGGAATAATTACAGAGTATAATATGAATTTAATTTGTTTTTAATGCTCAAGTGCCTATATTAAAATAAAAAAAATTGCTGAGACATATACTCTAATATAATCTCATAAAAATAAATATTTAAAGTGGCTCCCACTCAATAAATGTGTTTTTCAGTTTTCAGGGTTCCGTACCTAAAGGATAAAAACGGGACCCTATTACTAAGACTTCGCTGGCTCCCATATAGCTAACGTTGATAGTTTTTAACTCGATATAAATAACTGCAACAGGTAGAAACTTGAACTTATGTTGTATAGATAATTACACGGAAACCTTCGTGCGTGAGTTAGACTTGGGACTTTCAAATTTTATTTTTGAACATTTAATACAAAATGTTTCAAAAATTAAACTTGACACACGTATTTTTTTTTACCGGCTTCCGAAATGGAGCAATTACGGATTTCTATGATCGACTGTATGATTTTTTTGGGATCCTTACACCAAAAAGACAAAAAAGGAACCCTTAAAGTAAACTACTATTAGCACTTTGTTGTTCGTCTTCTGCCATGACCTTTGTTATCAAAATAACAAGAACGCGTAGAGGTGTTAAGCTGAAATCCATATCCAATACTTCAGTCTACTGCGTCTAGACCAGTGAAAAAATCAAACTTTTAAGCCAACACAATGAAAAGAAAACACTTGCACTTGCTGCAAATTTAGACACTTGCAATTAAATCAAAACCTACAGGGTGTTAAGGCCTAGCGCCTTAACAAAAGGCAGCCGCAATGTAACTTAGCGCGCCGGTGCATACCGGGTTTTGTAGGATGCTTGCATTTTTATTCACCTTCGCTATAACCTTCAACCTGTTAACATCGTTTGGATAAAATAAATTGTATAATTGCACTTCCTGGGTTTATTTTCGCCCCATTACGTCCTCTAAAGTCGTAACATGGTGGCCCATGAGGGGAACAACTATTATCCGCAATAAGTTCATCGTAAACAACAATTTTGAAGACATCTGAAACGACGATCAAGCCTTCGGCAATCAATAACTTGGAATCTCCAGGAGTTTATCAGCAATAGACCACAGTGACTGGAGCTAGCCAATCTACGAAGAATTGATATTTGGACATCAAAGCAGCCAGATTTCGAGCAGTGATCAGCTAAAGTTCACATCGAGCGTCGTCAGTGCATCCGACAAGATAAGTTTCTTAATCCTATAGTCACAATTCTGACCCAAATACCTATCAAACTCCTGTAATTCCTGTACGGCATTTAAAAATATCAAATAATTTGGAGCATATTCGTGCAGATTTTGCAAAACTTGTGAAAACATCGTTGCGAAAATATTCAGAATTTGTTTGCTTACCTTCATTAAAAATAAATTGTCGTATAAGTTTAAATTAAATTACTAGTAAAATCTGTACAATCGCTAAATAGATATATTAATTTAAATGTTTATGTGCATATCATTATCATAAACATCTTGGAAGTGCAAATTTCCATACATTTTACTAATCGATTTATTCCTTTTAATCTACCCTACACTCATCATAAATAAATTGCTACCTAAAATAATTTGCTATATCTATAAAAATACCAGTTTATTATCAATTTGTAAGTGAGTTTATATCGTTAAAAGCATTATTTGTTTTTCTCGTACAATTCTGCATTCATATTTTGTAAATGTAAAGTAGGTAAACCGATTATTGTGAAATAAATTTATTCAACCTAATAAATAACTTAATTGTTTTTAATGAGAAAGGTATACTTAGCTAACTTCTAACTACTAAGATTATAATTAAATTAATCAATATTTCCTTGAAGTAACTTTATCAATCTTAATAATAATCGTTATTACCGTTCAACTTTTATACTTAGTAGTTTTGTTTGTCAAATTTTATTTTTACCAATATTTACCGTATTTGCCGACTATTTCAGGACGCCTACACGTCACGCATCATTTTGCAAGTTTTTTGCAAAGTGCCGCGTCGGCAGACGGTGCTGTACCGGAGCGACTAGTCAGCTGGCCGAGAAGAACGGTTGACCTGTCGCACCGGGAGCGGCCGGCTTCTCACCAGGTCACACCTACACGAGGAGCGTGAGCCCTTTCAAGTTTTTATATTTTTACGTACTAAATTTACGTCTTCATTATTTTTTACAATCTCTAGTCCGTTACTATGCCGGAAACTGAGCAGCTTTATAAGAAATTAGCAACAAAAAGAGTGTCCGCCAAAGGGCAAATTACTAAATTTAAAAATTATTTGAATAATTTATCTGAGCAAGATGAGCTAACCAATATCCAACTGACTGAATTAACTTTAAAGCTTGCTAAGTTTGAGGCATTGTCGGTTAGAGTCGACGACTTGCAGACTGAATTAGAGGTTCTAAATCCTGAAAATATTGAGGCTGAAATTGACGAGCGCGATAATATTGAACAGGATATAATAGTGAATATAGCCACAGCAAAGACTTTAATTGATACATTTTCTAAGAAACACGAGTGTGACCGGCGTCACTCTGCTCATAACATATCATGCTGTGCAGACGATTCTCATCATCACAACGGGACAGGTCTTAGACTGCCAGTTTTACAAATTGCTAAATTCGGAGGTGAATTCTTTCGTTGGCTTGAGTTTCGAGATACGTACGAAAATTTAATTCACAATAATGATCGCATATCCGACATAAATAAATTTCATTACCTGACTTCATATTTGCAAGGTGATGCTGCTAGAATAATTTCTAACCTCGAAATTTCTGCTAAAAACTATGCCGAAGCTTGGAAATTATTATGCAACCGTTTCGAAAACAAAAGAATATTAATTAATCATCATCTGAATTCATTATTCAACATTAAACAACTGCCACGTGAGTCAGAGCGATCCCTGAGATTTTTAGTGGACCACGTCACTAAAAATTTGCGTGCTTTAGCCAGCCTAGACCAGCCTACCGATAAATGGGACGTTTTAGTCATATTTATGCTAACTTCTAAGTTAGATAGTCATACCTTGTTGAAGTGGGAGGAGTGCCGTAACAACTTGTCAGGTGACGTACCAACACTCGAACAGTTTTTTAAGTTCCTTACGGACCGCGCTAATGTACTCGAGTCATTGAGTCACAAATCCGATAGCGGTGCTTCAAGGTCAAATCCACCTTTACCGCCCGTGCGTCCTGCTTCAAACTACAATGTATATCACAAGCAAGTCCAGAAAAATAATATAAAATCTTTTGTTAGCACGAACAACAATAACAATAAAAACTCACATGCGTTCTCATGCATCATTTGTAATGAGCGTCATAAAATTTATGATTGTCCAACTTTTAAAGCCAAAAGTGTCGATGAGAGATTGAGGGATGTCGAAAAGTATAAACTCTGTAGAAATTGTTTACGACAAGGTCATGCTTTGGCCGATTGTCGCATGAGGCCGTGTCCAGAGCGAGGCTGCGCCGAGAAACATAATGGTCTCTTACACTGTCCGCCGTCATCATCCAGTCATCTTGCTGAGGTAACTGACGAAAATGAGGTAATTGCCAATTACTCTAATCAAAACAAAAATCAAGTATTGCTATCTACTGCAATTATCGAAGTATCGAATCCACTTGACCAGCAAAAGGTTAAGGTTCGTGCTTTACTAGACTGCGGAAGTATGTCTTCCTTTATTTCCGAGTCCCTAAAAACTAGACTTTCTTTAAAATCCCGTCCCATTGACTCTCTAAAAGTCATCGGTATAGGAAATACTTCAACTAACCAAATTATTGAAACTTGCGATATAAAAATGCAATCAACTGACAACAAGTTCAATGCCACACTTCCATGCCTGGTTCTCAAAGAACTTACGGGACGATTGCCGAAATCTCCCATTGATGTTAGCTCTCTAAAGTTACCAGAAAATATTCAGTTAGCTGACCCTCTATTCTATAAGCCGGCCCCTATAGACGTCTTGATAGGTGCGGACCTATTTTGGGATATTCTAGGTAACGAGCACTATTCGTTAGGAGTCAATAACACTAAGCTACGAAATTCAAAACTAGGTTGGATTATATCCGGTCCCATTCATTCGGTGACGTCACCCAGAACGGTAGCCTGCAACCATGCAATAATTACTAACGATGAAGATGAGAATATCGAAAAATTGCTTACTAAATTTTGGGACCTAGAAGAAGTTCCAACCATCCAAAAGTGTGAATATCAAAATGAATGTGAAAAACACTTTCTCACTCATACTACAAGAGACAACTCAGGTAGATTTTGTGTTAGATTACCTTTCAAAGAATCATCAAAATGTTTAGGCGATACTTTTAACTTAGCCAAGAGGCGCTTTGTTAATCTAGAAAAAAGATTCAAACGCGACCCGTTTTTAAAAGAAGAATACACCAAGTTTATTCACGAATACGGCGAATTAGGGCATTTGTCTCCATCAAATTACAATTTTTACCCTGATACGAGCCCATATCCGTACTACTATCTGTGTCATCACGCGGTCATTAAGCAAGATAGCGAGTCCACTAAACTCAGGGTGGTCTTTGATGGGTCAGCTCCTTCAACATCTGGTTATTCATTAAATAATATTTTAATGGTAGGCCCGAACGTCCAAGATTCAATTTTTTCTATTTTGATACGTGCTAGGCAGTATAAGTATCTACTAACCGGTGACGTAGAAAAAATGTATCGCCAAGTATTGGTCCACAAGGACGATAGGAACCTTCAACTTATCCTATGGAGAGAAGACGAATCTCTACCAATAAAGACGCTGATCCTCAACACTTTGACATACGGCACAGCCAGTGCAAGCTACCTAAGTACTCGATGTCTATGGGAGTTAGGGCAGGAACATACGGAAGAACTTATTAAAAACATTATTCAAAGAGATTTTTACGTTGATGACCTGCTAACAGGATCAGACGATCCCGAACAATTAATTTACATACAAAAATGCGTATCAAACGCTCTAAATGCAGGTGGCTTTAAATTAAGAAAATATAAAAGTAACTGTCCTGACATTTTCAACAGTATTGAGATAAACAACGAAGACAATTTAACTATTAGTGACTCATCGAGCACGCTTGGGCTCGGCTGGACACCTTCTAGTGATTTACTACATTTTCCTATGAAGGGTTTAACATACGATAATAATAAACCAATAACAAAACGATCTATAATGTCGAATGCTTTCAAGATATTCGACTCGTTAGGCATTTTGAGTCCTGTAGTAGTGCAACCTAAAATCATGATTCAGAAACTATGGCAGAAAAAATTAGACTGGGACGAGCCTGTCCCACAAGACATAAAGGCAGAGTGGATCAAGTTTTCTGATAGTCTAAAGGCTTTAGGTGAGTTAAAAATACCACGTTTAGTTTTAGGTGACTCGCCAAAATTTATCGAGCTGCATACTTTTAGTGACGCATCAAAGGCGGCTCTAGGAGCATGTATTTATATGAAAACTATTAGTACAAATGGCGACGTCACTGTCAGTTTATTGTGCGCAAAGTCTAAGGTTGCGCCAGTAAAACCTACCACTATACCTAGACTAGAGCTATGCGCGGCTGGAATAGCAGCTAAGCTTACCAAGTCCGTGTTAGACTCGCTCAGGAACAGGCTGCAAAAAATAGTACATTGGTGTGATTCCAGCGTAGTACTTGCATGGATTAAGAGTGACGTTGCGAATTTAAAGATGTATGTGGCTAATCGTATAAGCGAAATTAAGGAATTAACTTCTCCATCGGCGTGGAGATATGTTCCCACAGATTGTAACCCTGCTGATTTAATAAGTAGGGGTGTAGATGCCAAACGTATTGCGACCTTGAGTCTGTGGTGGTCAGGGCCTGATTTCTTACTTAAAGACGATTCTGAGTGGCCAACTTTAAATGTTAACAAACCTGAACCGTTGCCAGAGATAAAGGTACATACTGCAACTGTAAGCCAGGCCATAATAAATTTTGATAATTATTCGTCTCTAAACAAATTACAAAGATCTTTAGCTTATGTGCTGAGATTTATATACAACTTAAAAAATAAAATTAATAGACGCATAGGTACGTTATCATCCGATGAACAACGTGATTCATTGCATTTATTATGCGTTATCGCTCAAGGTCAATCATTCCCTACCGAATACGAGTTACTTACGAAGGGCGAACAATTAAATACCAAAAGTAAAATTTTGTCCTTATCTCCGTTTGTTGACAATGACAAATTAATTCGTGTAGGTGGTCGCATTGATGCGTCAACACTTCCTTATGATAAAAGACATCCGATACTGCTTCATGCCTCACACAGGTTGACCAAATTATACTTTGAAAAGATTCACAAGGACAACATGCATGCCGGACCACAACTACTGTTAGCGACAGTTAGGGATATTGTTTGGCCAGTAAATGGACGCCATCTTGCAAGACGGGTTGTTAATAATTGTTTACGTTGCAGGCGTTTACGTGGAAAAACACTGCAACCTAAAATGGGTGACGCCTTAAAACAGCAAACAATTCCAGATTTTGCGTTCTTATCGGTAGGCATGGACTTTGGAGGCCCGTTTTATATACTGGATAGAAAGGGACGTGGCAGTCGGGTTATAAAAGTTTATTTATGTTTGATAGTGTGTCTTCGATTTAAATGTCTTCATCTTGAGGCGGTTAGCGATCTAACAAAGGACGCGTTTATAATGACCCTAAGACGCTTTATTGCCCGTCGTGGAAGGCCGATCGAATTTTTTTGTGATAATGGAGGGGCTTTCGTTGCAGCTTCGAAAGAAATTGCAGCATTTTTAAGACAAAATCAAGAACCGATAATTGATTTTGCAAGTCGTCAATCGATAAAGTTTTCGTTCATACCGGCTTACTCTCCTCATTTTGGGGGCCTCTGGGAAGCCGGAGTCAAATCGGCAAAATTTTTGATACAACGAGTTGTAGGAAAGAGTCACCTTACGTTCGAAGAAATCACTACCTTGTTCGCACAAGTCGAAGCAATTTTGAACAGCCGCCCTTTGTGCCCTCTTTCTTCCTCTCCCGATGACCTTTCTCCACTCACTCCTGGAACATTTATCATCGGAAGAGCGCTGACGGCTCTACCAGCACCTAGCTACGTAGACTGCACAGAAAACCTGCTGAATCGCTACGAACGCTTAGAAAAAATAAGACAACATTTTTGGCAACGATGGTCAAAAGAATATCTTTCAGAAATGCAACAAAGAACAAAATGGAAGACTAACAGTGAAAAACTCAACATCGGAGATATGGTACTCCTAGCAGATGACCACGCGCCTCCTCTTGTTTGGAAACTTGGCCGAGTTCAACGCCTCATAACTGGACCTGATGGGATCGCAAGAGTTGCAGATATTCTCACCAACAAAGGCATCGTACGCCGTTCGCTAGTACGCCTCTGCAAACTTCCTATTGCTGAAGAACTTCGATGTTGAAAACGCTCTTTCAACGGCCGGGAACATGTTAAGGCCTAGCGCCTTAACAAAAGGCAGCCGCAATGTAACTTAGCGCGCCGGTGCATACCGGGTTTTGTAGGATGCTTGCATTTTTATTCACCTTCGCTATAACCTTCAACCTGTTAACATCGTTTGGATAAAATAAATTGTATAATTGCACTTCCTGGGTTTATTTTCGCCCCATTACGTCCTCTAAAGTCGTAACACAGGGTACTTCCAGCGAACGTAAAATCTTCAAATTTAGTATGAAGTAAATAAAGCACAGATAAAAGAAAACTTGCGAAAGGCATATTTTTTTAGTAATATCATCTAATAAAACTAATCATTCATAGGTTTGTACGGAACATTCTGTGCGCGAATCTAACTCATACTTGGCCGTTTTTATTTGTGTCTGTTTGTTGATATTTTCATAAATTATTGAATGTGATATTTTTCTAATTGTGAACCACTAAAAAAAAACATTTTTAGTTCGAAGGGGTTAACTCTCGAGATGGTCCCATATAAATTTGATCAAAATCGGTCTAGTAGTTTTTTATTCTGAGTAAATTTTGAGTGCCGAATGGAAGCCAGTATCTTCCATCCGGCACTATTTTAAACTATGAGCTGTAGTTAATCAATTTCATTATTTTAATTTCGTAATACCTTTTTAATGGAATATCCAATTTTAATAATTCAAAAAGTTATCAACATGTATCACAACAGTATTGTCTATGAAATAGTTTATTTTGATAAAAAGTTATCAACATGACGTATCATAACAGTATTGTCTATGAAATAGTTTATTTTGATAAAAAGTTATCAACATGTATCATAACAGTCTTGTCTATGAAATAGTATATTTTGATAAAAAAATAATACAAAGGTATAAATTCCATGGTTTTACTAGTACCTAATAATATAGCCTATGTTACTTAGGGATAATTAATGTAGCTTTCTAACAGCGTAAGAATTTTTGAAATCGGTTTACTAGTTTTTTGAGTTTATTCGTTACGTACAAAAACACAAATCATTCCTCTTTATAATATTAGTGTAGACATTAGTAGGTATATTTATTTAAGCTTGAGTCTAAATGGTGTAACTAAACCCGTTTATATTACTTAGGTATTAATGTTAATATTTTTTTCCTTTTGCAAATTCTTGATAATACGTACTTAGTTAATACAGGCTTCAGTTCGGCTGGCGTTAACTATATCTTCGTTAGCTATGGTTGTTGTATGGTGGTTTGCCGGTCTGTATCATTTACCTCTTACTTTCGGAAGTCGCTATATAAATATACTATTGATAATACTCAGTATCCGACTTCCTCGACACGTGTTTCGCCTTAGCACAATGCATCCTCAGGAGATGTTGACTCTTCAATGTTTTTTCTAGCGAGCGCTTGAGGAAGAACCACAACATAAAAACTAAAATATTTTTTGATTGGAAAATTTAGTGTTTTTCTTGATGTCAGCCTCACGCTGACATCAAGACGAGGCGGAAAAACACTAAATATTTTTTTATATACCATCTTATTATAAATGCATTTCAGCAAAGTAACGCCTGACTCCATCAATTAACTTATACCTACTCTTAAAAAGTTTTTTTTTTTCAATTTGGTGTAGGCGTTGTCGCTGTGAAATAAGGAACATAGGTCCTACTGGAAAAAAAACTTGAGAGGTGTCACGGGACACCCAGATGGAACTAAGTTCCTTTCGATTATTTATTAAATGCGAAATAGAAAGACGTAACGAAAATAACTGGCTTGCTTTCTATAGAGACAGAGAGAGAGAGAAATAAACATACAGAAAAAACACGGACACGCCGCACAGCTTACAACTATAGCAAAAAGTGTAGTTACAACTTTTGGTCTTAATTTTTTCCGTCTAGCCCCCTTTCGAAACGCGCGATAAGGAACTTCGTTTCAAAAATTTGCCTAGTTCTCAAACCTCCTTCTCTTTTGAATGATTACTAAAATATTGTGCTACCGAGCCGCGCAAATATAGGTGTTATTGCCAAACGGGAAATCTATTTACACACATAACAACGACAAGGAGTATCTCTTACTCAGAGACATACATCCAACAACTTATTAGGTTAGCTAAGTTGAAGTAACTAACTTAACTAACCTAATTAGTAAGTAGTCATTTTGGATTACTTGCAAAGTTAATTTGATTAGTCTCTAAAGTATTTATACATAATTAACATATTGAAAAACGCTTACAATGATAATCACCTACCTAATACGTATAATTTACTCATATCTGTAGAATATATGCTAGTTTTTATGTGGTAACAATGAAAGACCATTAGAGATTATCCTTTGTTTGACTTTGTTCTTATCATTGGATAAAACAGTAGAAAAACCTGCCACTGCGTTCGAGTGTAAAAAGGTCTTTACCTAGGGTACCTACTCAAAGTTATTTTGACCTGTGTTTTACTAATCGACAAAAAAAATGGTTTTAGGTACTAAATACTCATCTTCAATAATACAATCAAAAGCTATTATGAGATTGTAATCAAAATCAGCTTCACAAGAAGTAAAAAAAGTTTGTGACCTTGTAGAATGTATCAGAACAGCTGTTATTTTTCGCTTATCTGAATGACGATAAAAAGAGACCGTACCTTGGCCATCTTAACTCGATACAGATCACTAGACCACGCATCTTACTCTGTGGAATACAGTTCATTGTCGCATGTCGCATAGCGTGAAAGAGGCGCGTGGACTAGTACGCACTACAACAGCCACGGCAAGACCCTAACGCAGCTATCTGTCCAAAAACATTATACCTATATATTTAGTAGGTAAAGAAACCCAACTATATTTCATTAGGCAAGCTTTAGGTATCACGCGACCCAAATCTTGACTGGCAGTTATAAATAGACTAGTAGCTGTCACCCGCAGTGTACAATGTACTTATAATCCTTTCTTAGTAGGTACTCCTCTACACTCTATTGAATACACCCTCCAAATTTCATGTCTCTAGGTTCAACGGATTAGGCTCTAGATCGTTGATTCTTAGAAAATATCAGTCAGTCAGTCTATAATCAGTATAATTTATAAAGATAGATAGCCCAAAAAAACAAACGATTTTTTCCACTGATAATTGTTTACCTACTTACGTAGACATACAATACCTACCGTCTGACACGCTCGCAAACAAATAAGTTGGTTCATACCGATGATGCCTAGCTACTTAAAGACTACATATTTAGAATATGTCAAAATCTATGGGCCTAGGCAGACTTGGAAAGTTCTTCTTTTGTTTAATAAGATAGTAATTACTTAATTAATTATAGTACCAACTATCCACCCAATTAATTAATAAAAAGTGACTACATACTTCCATTAACTTAAAGACTACATATTTAGAATATGTCAAAATCTATGGGCCTAGGCAGACTTGGAAAGTTCTTCTTTTGTTTAATAAGATAGTAATTACTTAATTAATTATAGTACCAACTATCCACCCAATTAATTAATAAAAAGTGACTACATACTTCCATTAACTTAAAGACTACATATTTAGAATATGTCAAAATCTATGGGCCTAGACAGACTTGGAAAGTTCTTCTTTTGTTTAATAAGATAGTAATTACTTAATTAATTATAGTACCAGCTATCCACCCAATTAATTAATAAAAAGTGACTACCTACTTCCATTAACTTAAAGACTACATATTTAGAATATGTCAAAATCTATGGGCCTTGGCAGACTTGGAAAGTTCTTCTTTTGTTTAATAAGATAGTAATTACCTACTTAATTAATTATAGTACCAACTATCCACCCAATTAATTAATAAAAAATTACTACATACTTCCATTACTTAATGACTACATATTTAGAATATGTCAAAATCTATGGGCCTAGGCAGACTTGAAAAGTTCTTCTCTTGTTTAATAGGATAGTATTTACCTATGTACCAGCTATCCACCCAATCAATTAATAAAAAGTGACTGCATACTTCCATTACGGCAGGTGCCGATACCTTTTCAGTTAGGTATTTCTATTTAAAAATAAAACCTGACGTATTTTCATAAAATGAAATGGGGTGATGATGGGAAATAAAACAATTTTTTTCATATCGATCCACGCGTCTCCGAGAAAACAGGTACCTACCTAATAAATATAAAAAATACAGTAATACTACTGAATAGTAATATCTCTTCTTTTTTTCAAAGTTGATATAAAATATTTATAGGGGCCTGAGAAATTGAATTGAGTTGCCTTTTTCTTATTAACTGTAACAAGTAGGTACTTTATTTATTTATTTAAAAACTTGATAAATCGTCACCTATTTGTGCTGCCTGACAAGTAATATAATAAGTTTGTAGTGTGACGAGACAATGATGGATAGTACCACTCGTAAGTTTGTAACTTACGAGCAACTGTTGCTCGCAAGCGCCCTATATTAGTAATGATTTCTTTCTATTAAACAGAATAGGGTGTCATGTAGCAATACGTTAGGTCTTTTGAATTGAGAACCTGACAATATGCAAATGCGTTTTAATATATTCCACTCTTCTCACCAGCAGTGGGACCTTGGTGGAGCAAAGAGGAATTATCACTCGAAGTTTTATGTACTTAGGTACTCGTATTGAACTGATTATGAGGTTAAAAAGAACGTTGTATAGTGATCGCTGATGATAACAACGAGGTACAACGACGTTGTCGGTTACTGCTGAATTAAACAAAAAAGGGGGTCACTGTACCTACCTACTCATTCATCATGACGAAGAACTTTTAAGTAGGATGTAGGATAAGTACAGACATCCCTCTTCGGTTAATTTCACCTAGGTACTAACCTAATTAGTACCTACGTCAATGTATAAAAGAAATCTGGTGTCTGTGATTGTCAGATATCAACTATTCAGGTATCCTATGAATGATTTCAACTTAGATTAAGATATGTAAAATAAATATTAAAAGATGTTTGTTTTTGCTTATTTATGACAAATACCTACCTACCTACATACTATAGGTGCCTATTAAATTAAATGGCCATAAAACTTTTAATGACAATTCGCGTGACGACTGAGTTTTAAGATTTATAAAAAATTAATTTACCTTTATAATAATGAAATTAAAAGATGTTTGTTTTTGCTTATTTATGACAAATACCTACCTACCTACATACTATAGGTGCCTATTAAATTAAATGGCCATAAAACTTTTAATGACAATTCGCGTGACGACTGAGTTTTAAGATTTATAAAAAATTAATTTAAAGCTTTATAATAATGAATAAACCATGGTCATTATAAATTAATATATTTAGGTACCTAAGATATCGCATTTTGCGTCTATTACAATACAATCTACGAACAGTTAGCTATAAATAAAAGCTTTTGCGTAGTTTTTACAATATTTTTGGGTGCGTTGTACTGTATTTCCAGACAACCCAGTTTTCGCTTTATTGATTGGCATGATTTTGCAGAATCCCTGCGCACTTGTACGAAATGTTATTGTTTTGTGTCGGACTGCCCAGAAATACACGTCACAAAACAAGAACGAAGACTACGCATGCGATAACCTTCTAGAAAAAAATCTCTATCTATCTCATCAGTAAGCATACTTCAGAAAGAGATAGAATGCTTATACGAAAATGTTCGGGTACTCTCGGGAGTCATTGATTTGACACGAAGTCGTGGAATAAAAGCAATCCGTCGCCATTTTACAAGCGCATTTCAAAGCGAATTATTGAAAAAGGAACAAGTCAAGTTTATTTGAGTGACTTTTTAGAGTTGTTCGTTGGAGAGAGATTTATTCCATTGTAGTTTTGTGTTATTTAAAAGGAAAATTCTAGTGAGTAAAAGGTGAGTGTTTCCTTTTGTTGAATTGAATAGATAAGTAAGTAGTTTGTCACCTATTACATGGATGCTCTTTATTTCCATTATCTAGGTACGTATTGCGCAGTTATGCCCATGCACACGCCATTTTGATTTGATGGATTTAATTTCATTATTCATTGTGATTAGGAGGTGCAAAGTAATGAACTTTTATTATTATTGTGTGTAATAAGTATATCTTGATACGTTCTTAAAACTACTAATATCAGAGCGATCACATTTACCTAAGATTATAGGCGGCTTAAGCTACTTAGGTACATTCTGTAATCTAGGTCGATTTGAACTTACATATGTTTGCGGAAGTGGTGGCCTAGTTACGTTGATTTTAATTAGTTAGGTAAGTACATAGTAAAACATTCGTTATTGGGGTCATACAGACCGATAGCCACAAATTTATAAAATTTCTACTGTCCATCCCCACTGGAGCATATTTATTTATTTTTTAACGGGGGTGTAAAAAAAGGTATATTATTATGTGTGAAGTACACATACGCACCTATATGAATATAGGTAAGCATCATTTTAGAGTATTTCCATTTAGTGACTATCTTCCCGCAAATTGCACAATATTTGTTTTTATAATTCAATAGTAAAGCGAATGTGACTGTTCTTATATGAGTCATCATTTTGTATACGAAGTACGATGTATATTCATGAAAGTCAATAAGTTGTTAAAATCATATGTGAATACGGAGAGATACTAGATACAACATTTAAATAGTGGCTATCAATGTGGGTACTACGAGTACATTTAAGTCCTTTGTATTTATTTTCAAGAGACCTAAGCAATAAAATTGCGCATGCGTGTTTGATCATGACCTCGCCCTATCCTTATTTGTTGCAAAAATAATCTCACTAGCATATTATTTGAAATATAATATCATTAATTTTGTTTTCCTTTAATTTCAGATCAAAATGCAGATCTTTGTGAAGACTTTGACTGGCAAGACCATCACATTGGAGGTCGAGCCTGCTGATACTATTGAAAATGTAAAGGCCAAGATTCAGGACAAAGAAGGCATCCCCCCAGACCAGCAGAGACTTATCTTCGCCGGCAAGCAGCTGGAAGATGGCCGCACATTGTCAGACTACAACATCCAGAAGGAATCCACTCTTCACCTGGTTTTGCGTCTGCGAGGTGGTATGCAGATTTTCGTCAAGACCCTGACTGGCAAGACCATCACTCTAGAAGTTGAAGCATCTGACACAATCGAAAACGTAAAAGCTAAAATCCAGGACAAAGAAGGCATTCCCCCAGACCAGCAGAGACTTATCTTCGCCGGCAAGCAGCTGGAAGATGGCCGCACATTGTCAGACTACAACATCCAGAAGGAATCCACTCTTCACCTGGTTTTGCGTCTGCGAGGTGGTATGCAGATTTTCGTCAAGACCCTGACCGGCAAGACTATCACTCTAGAAGTCGAAGCATCTGACACAATCGAAAACGTAAAAGCTAAAATCCAGGACAAAGAAGGCATTCCCCCAGACCAGCAGAGACTTATCTTCGCCGGCAAGCAGCTGGAAGATGGCCGAACGTTGTCAGACTACAACATCCAGAAGGAATCCACTCTTCACCTGGTTTTGCGTCTGCGAGGTGGTATGCAGATTTTCGTCAAGACCCTGACTGGCAAAACCATCACTCTAGAAGTAGAAGCATCTGACACAATCGAAAATGTGAAAGCTAAAATCCAGGACAAAGAAGGCATTCCTCCAGACCAGCAGAGACTTATCTTCGCCGGCAAGCAACTGGAAGATGGCCGCACATTGTCAGACTACAACATCCAGAAGGAATCCACTCTTCACCTGGTTTTGCGTCTGCGAGGTGGTATGCAGATTTTCGTCAAGACCCTGACTGGCAAGACCATCACTCTAGAAGTTGAAGCATCTGACACAATCGAAAACGTAAAAGCTAAAATCCAGGACAAAGAAGGCATTCCCCCAGACCAGCAGAGACTTATCTTCGCCGGCAAGCAGCTGGAAGATGGCCGCACATTGTCAGACTACAACATCCAGAAGGAATCCACTCTTCACCTGGTTTTGCGTCTGCGAGGTGGTATGCAGATTTTCGTCAAGACCCTGACCGGCAAGACTATCACTCTAGAAGTCGAAGCATCTGACACAATCGAAAACGTAAAAGCTAAAATCCAGGACAAAGAAGGCATTCCCCCAGACCAGCAGAGACTTATCTTCGCCGGCAAGCAGCTGGAAGATGGCCGAACGTTGTCAGACTACAACATCCAGAAGGAATCCACTCTTCACCTGGTTTTGCGTCTGCGAGGTGGTATGCAGATTTTCGTCAAGACCCTGACTGGCAAAACCATCACTCTAGAAGTAGAAGCATCTGACACAATCGAAAATGTGAAAGCTAAAATCCAGGACAAAGAAGGCATTCCTCCAGACCAGCAGAGACTTATCTTCGCCGGCAAGCAGCTGGAAGATGGCCGCACATTGTCAGACTACAACATCCAGAAGGAATCCACTCTTCACCTGGTTTTGCGTCTGCGAGGTGGTATGCAGATTTTCGTCAAGACCCTGACTGGCAAGACCATTACTCTAGAAGTAGAAGCATCTGACACAATCGAAAATGTGAAAGCTAAAATCCAGGACAAAGAAGGCATTCCCCCAGACCAGCAAAGACTTATCTTCGCCGGCAAGCAGCTCGAAGATGGCCGCACATTGTCAGACTACAACATCCAGAAGGAATCCACTCTTCACCTGGTTTTGCGTCTGCGAGGTGGTATGCAGATTTTCGTCAAGACCCTGACCGGCAAGACTATCACTCTAGAAGTCGAAGCATCTGACACAATCGAAAACGTAAAAGCTAAAATCCAGGACAAAGAAGGCATTCCCCCAGACCAGCAGAGACTTATCTTCGCCGGCAAGCAGCTGGAAGATGGCCGAACGTTGTCAGACTACAACATCCAGAAGGAATCCACTCTTCACCTGGTTTTGCGTCTGCGAGGTGGTATGCAGATTTTCGTCAAGACCCTGACTGGCAAAACCATCACTCTAGAAGTAGAAGCATCTGACACAATCGAAAATGTGAAAGCTAAAATCCAGGACAAAGAAGGCATTCCTCCAGACCAGCAGAGACTTATCTTCGCCGGCAAGCAGCTGGAAGATGGCCGCACATTGTCAGACTACAACATCCAGAAGGAATCCACTCTTCACCTGGTTTTGCGTCTGCGAGGTGGTATGCAGATTTTCGTCAAGACCCTGACTGGCAAGACCATCACTCTAGAAGTTGAAGCATCTGACACAATCGAAAACGTAAAAGCTAAAATCCAGGACAAAGAAGGCATTCCCCCAGACCAGCAGAGACTTATCTTCGCCGGCAAGCAGCTGGAAGATGGCCGCACATTGTCAGACTACAACATCCAGAAGGAATCCACTCTTCACCTGGTTTTGCGTCTGCGAGGTGGTATGCAGATTTTCGTCAAGACCCTGACTGGCAAGACCATCACTCTAGAAGTAGAAGCATCTGATACAATCGAAAATGTGAAAGCTAAAATCCAAGACAAAGAAGGCATTCCTCCAGACCAGCAGAGACTTATCTTCGCCGGCAAGCAGCTTGAAGATGGCCGCACATTGTCAGACTACAACATCCAGAAGGAATCCACTCTTCACCTGGTTTTGCGTCTGCGAGGTGGTATGCAGATTTTCGTCAAGACCCTGACTGGCAAGACCATCACTCTAGAAGTTGAAGCATCTGACACAATCGAAAACGTGAAAGCTAAAATCCAGGACAAAGAAGGCATTCCTCCAGATCAGCAGAGACTTATCTTCGCCGGCAAGCAGCTCGAAGATGGCCGCACATTGTCAGACTACAACATCCAGAAGGAATCCACCCTACACTTAGTGCTCCGACTCCGAGGCGGTATGCAAATCTTTGTAAAAACGTTGACTGGCAAAACCATTACCCTAGAAGTCGAAGCTTCTGACACAATTGAAAATGTAAAAGCTAAAATTCAAGACAAAGAGGGCATTCCTCCAGACCAGCAACGTTTAATATTTGCAGGAAAGCAACTAGAAGATGGACGTACCCTTTCTGACTACAATATCCAAAAAGAATCTACATTACATCTTGTACTAAGACTAAGAGGTGGAATGTAAATATTATTTTAAAAAGATATCTCGATGGAAAATAAAGTCTTGATTTAAATGCTATAAATTATCTTTTATTTTTATGAATAGGTTCTTTTATTACCATATACCAGTCTTACTATAAATCTTACTACCAGTAGTGTGAAGCATGAATTAATTACCTTTCTTTATTACTGCAGGACAGTCCAATAGAAAATTACCTATTACTCATATTAAAAAATATTGTTAATTAGATAGTATGATAAGGTCAGGTTTAATTAATTTCTATTATTAAATTTCAATTGTTCTGGTTACATTAAACTGAAAACTCAAAATTTAGTCCCAGTTGCAAATTAATGTTTTTTTATAAGCAACCAACGTTTATTTTGATTAAAATACAAATTCTTCATATTTCGTCAGCTTACTACCTACTACAAGTAAGACTGGTAATAAACAGATAGGTTTCTTAGATAATCGTTCGATATCCAGTCGCTATGTAGTAATACCCTTAAAATGATATCCTAGTTCTACGAGGACCCTCTCTACGAACTAATTCAATACTTTCGCTAGAGATTGAAGGGACCACTAATGATAAAAAAATCCTATGTCCACCTACACATTTGGTAATTATTCCAGTAGGTCCATGCAGAACATTATCGAAATGTACTCAAAAGGATCCGAAAATTGCTCGAAATTTATGACGTCTACAGGTAAAAACTAATGGTGTATAGATAATGTGATACGGTACTCTTAGTGCGCCAGTCTGAATCGCACTTGGCCGAGTTTATTAGTTAATTTTTGAGTAGTACCTTTAGATAATTATTTGTTATGTAGATACCATACAGGAGTACTGTATACTATGTAGATACTGCGTGGGTATGCCAGTGGTACTACCTTACCTGCCATTTACTTACTGTTGTAGTAGAAGTCAGTGTTCTGTGTGTTCAAAATAAAAGTGTTCTTATTATATTTTTATTATTTCTACTAGAGCAAAATCGTTTTCGGTATTGGTTGTCAACACAACGACTTTTAATATTTTTTGCATGTACCATTAAGCATATAACACATACTAAGTTGTACTAGCCGTACCAAGCCATACATTAATATCTAAAGATAAAAAACAACATCATCTCAAAGGGTCGCTATAATTGCCAACAAAATAAAGAACAGTCCAATAATGTACAGGCAATAATTGGATGCCATTCGCCATGAAATTATTGTGTGAAGCAATATTGGACTGCGTTTTACTGCGTCGGTAATTATTGGTCGGTCAAAATCGGTACAGGGCTATAAAACACGATACAATATTGTACAACACACTAATTCGATGCCAAGGTCATAAAAAATTGCCTGCACATTATTGTGTTGAGTTTTATTGCCCTGAACAAATATTGTCCGACCGCGGAATGTTCGACACAATAATTCTCTGCCATCTGAATGTACGAAGCCTCGTTTAACACATTCCAGGGATGACTCGACTATACTCACTAGTAAGTTTTAATTGTTGGCGAAAGTGTTTGGATTGTCATAAAAAAAAATTACCTGAACCTACTGCTGACCTTGTTGGCGAATGTATTTGAGTAAAAGCTTGGCAGGCTTTTATTGGGCTAAGTAATATTGATCCGTACAAATTCTGCAATAATAATAATATTGGCGTGTGCATTATTGTGTCGTGATTTATCGCACGTACAAATTTTGTACGGGGCAATAATTGCCGACCACTGAATGTTCAACACAATAAAAGGATGCCATGACATGAATTATTAGGGTGAGCATTATTTTCCGTACAATATCACTGTCTCCCATCTCAAATGTCTCTGTCGTTCCTGAATAATATTGCACGAACTATAAATGCACGCTTTATTTTGTATAGCCAATAATTCATAACCAGTTGACAATCCATACCGTACCGTAATAAGTGATTTACTAACTAATTCTGTATGAATGATAATTTGTCAGCTAGAAAAAAACTTCTTACAACATATTAGGTCATGTAAACAATGTAATTAAGGCAAAAATATCAAATGGATAGGTTGACATATTATGTAGTCAGATAAAGGTAATACCTGCCAATAAAACACAGCAGATATTACATTAAACGGAGTCACATGCATGACACGTTTGGGCTTTTGTTATCTTTTTAAGTTTTGTAAGCTGCAAGATTTCTGTTGCCATTCATACCACACTCAACTAAGGCACCGGCTTGAGCACCAGATGATGTTATTTTATTATAACTTGAAATTAATAGGTTGAACTATGGTAATATGGTATGCCAGAAATAGTGTATAACACTATCCTACAAAACCATTCAAAACTTATTACCTAGTGTAAAAAACCGGAAATGCATACTAACTCGAGAAGTTATATGTACACCTAGATTACATATTAAATTTTAAAAATGATTTTTTACCTATAAAGCTCAAATTTTACCTATAGTTTGTATTTTCATACAAACTATAGGTATCTCTTTGATAACATAAGATAAGTCTTAAACTTGAACTACAAAAATAAAAGGAATATTGATAGTTTATACACAGTCATGTCCTGTTCCAAAATTCTGTTCACAACTGACGAATTATAAACATACTTCTGGAACAAGGTAAAGTTAAAGGTATCTTATGTTATAATGGGATGAATGAAAGTCCTAAACATCTCATTCAATTGAGATGAAATTTGGGTTGTGGCTGGTTCCATAGATAGGAGACGTAGGGGAGAAATTAAGGAGTATCAAACTGCCTTAAGTTCATATGAAAGCCCTAAATACATAAATAAATATTGGCAAGTAGATAGTTAGAAACAGATTTCAAAAAAAGGACGAATTCACCCAAACAAAAGGCTGGGAGTTTGGCGCGTCAAAGTGAGCCTTACTGAGGGAGGAAATTAGTTTAAAGGGAGGTGATGTGCACATCTTTAGGTACGGCTATATGGCTACCCAAACGGCGCGCCGCGCTGAAGGCAGACGAGACGTATGAAGGAGCGGCTCTTCACTCCCTTTTAATAGCTTAATTGGTTCGGATCTGTTAAAAAAGTTCTTAGAAATGCATCAAGCGCAAAAAGACTGATGGAAATACCTTTTTTTTACCCACTAAAACTTCATGGTGTCACTCCCTGCCGATTACTGGCGGGACACGCGAACGCTTAAGCATCATCCGCGACCTGCCACGGCCGTCCGTCACCGGACCCATCCCTCGGGGTTGCCCCCGCTTGCAGTACGTCAGACAATCGACAATGACCCTTGGGGGGGTGATGGAAATACCTATGAAACCATTTCACGCGGGCAGCCATAGTGGGTTTGTCGATGTCCAGCCAATGAGTGACACGATAGGTTTTTTACTCATTTACGTCTCACCACTATCGGTAAAAAATCTTTATCTACATAGATGAAGCCGCGGGTAACAGCTAGTATTTGTATATAACATATTTCCACCCGGCTAATGCATGGTACTGGCAGGTCGTACTTTATTGACTGGTTGACATGTATGTTTGACACTACAGATACCGATATCGACTTGCTTCAGCGGTGTTTGTTTCTATGTAAAGATTTAATTCAGGATCTAAGAATTTCGATAAAATTGAATCCTCGAAGTTTACACCGCCATCGCATTTTATAACGGATTTAATGTAAATTCTAAAAAATAATTTTGTTCTTAACTGTGTAAGAGTGTTATAAAATGACCGAATTTAATATAAGGATCGCGCTACTTTATTTTCTATTTTTACCGTGTTTTGTGGCTTCCGAAGATGGTACTGTATATGAATACAATCCGAGTAACTTTAGGTATCAAATAGAAGAAATGGACGGAAATTTCATCATGTTTTATGCGCCTTGGTAAGTTACTGTAAATAATCAATATTTGACTCAGGAACTCGGCACTGCCCAGGCTTCTACTCACAAATATCTTGGGTCCATTCTCTGTGTGTTGTATTGTAGTATTTTAAAGCTTGCCCAACACTTTGAAATTTCCCTAGACTTCACAGAGAGACTGCTAATATATAATACTTCCAAATCTCTTCAGTAATTCAAAGGAATGACACCAATATTACATTTAACCCATTCCTCGAACTAGGTACTTACTTATTTCCTGTGGTGCTACAGTATTTCCTAATATGAGTCTTGGTTCTTCAGCTTGCTCTGTCTTAGCTGATTTTCTCTAATTTGCTGGCTTATTCATCCTTCAAGTCTTCCTCCATACACTTTAACCAACTATGGTCGGCCTTCCTTGTGGCCGCTTTTGTTGTGGCATCCAATCTGAGATAGTTTTAACAGCTATTCTGTTTTCCAGTCTATCCAGATGACCTGCTCACCTCTAATGCTGAGCTTTGATGACACTATAATTTCCTTTTTTGTTAGTATCTTAACCTTGTGATTCATTTTTGTATGGAATTCCCCATCCCTTATGGGCCCAAAGATGTACAAAAAAATCCCATCAATGTTTTTGTTTGCCCTTTTAACTAGATATTCTAAAATTATAATCATGCTCATATTTTTAGTTAACCTCAAAGCGTCGCTGCTCCCTTTATGACTTATTACCAGAGGAAATCCCCCGTCCCACTAACTTCCCTACTCTTCTTTCCCATGTGCCCTCTCCCTTTGTGTATGTCCTAAGTAGATTTATAAATACTAACAATATTAAACTATAATAATATTACTATTCAAATGTATTATATTATTACTAACCCATGTATATATTTTGTGTATGTCCTGTCTGTTTCAGATTTTATATCGGGATCAAAAATAAGCTCGGATTCAAATTATTACCGATCACCCGCGCGCGACTTATTTGAATATTATGTTTTTACTGACCAATCCTCAACGTTTATCTTCTTAGCTAATCACGCGACATTGGCAAAGTTGTGGCTCAGTCACAGAGGCCATAAACAAAGATAGAATAGAATAGAAGTTAACCTCATCATATTCTTAATGTATAGGTGCCGACATTGTACAGAATTCCATCCAATATGGGCAGAACTGGCTGAGCTTGTAAACACAAGAGATTCCAAGTTTGCCATAGCACAAGTTGACTGCACACAACATTTGAAACTGTGTCAGGAGACCGATATAACAGGTATTAAAAAATACTAACTTTTAAAAAGTTACTAAGTTGTTTTACAAGATATATAATTACCAAATACATAATTAAAAAGTTAGGTGCAAACATTATTTATTTATTTATTGAATAATAGGCGTGAAATTGTTCTTAAAGGTTTGCAAGAGATAGTTGATTGTCTTATAGCAATTTATCCAGTTGACTTTAAAAAAAAAAAATATGGATGTTGTGATTACCTCTGAAAACCTATGTATTTATTTCAATCAGATTGCAAAAACCATACTCATATTACCTCTCTACTGAAGAAGTCTACAAATCTCTAAAGCACTCATATATTCATAACACAGAATATATTTATCAGCAACATTAGGTCCTGGATTCACTAGCAAATATGAGAGTCTTTGCACAAAATGCATGACTTCATGTAACACTTGCTTGTAACACCAATATGTCTAATCCAATATAAAATTTGACATTGGCTTAGTGAATACCATTCCACGAAAATTCCACCTATATTCATACTACATTATTATAAAAATGAATTAGATCTGGACTTAACCTTAGGCACGGTAAAATATATCCTCAATTACACTAATGCTCTAACTATGAGCAGCGCTAATAACGCTTCAATCACATTTTATTGATTATCACACTTGATCACGTAAGACTTACTGAAAAATTTGAAATTTCTATCAGTATCGGTAATTTCATAGCAGATTTTATCATTTCAGGGTATCCTACACTTCTATATTTCCACAAAAACTCATTTTCTCCAGTGGAATACAAAGGAACCAGGGACTTGCCTTCGCTTACATTATTCCTAAGTGAAGTATTCACAATTAAGACAGAGGTAATTATTTATGACTCTGTTCTACTCAAATCATCATCAAAACATGAAACATTTTATAGTACTTTAGACCAAACTAGTTCTAGATTTTTGCACACCCTTAATAAGATATTAGACATACAAGTACCTACCTACTAACATGGTTTTCACAAAAAGGTCGTACTATTGTCAGTTAACCATATTGATAATTAGTGGTGCATTGATGGATGATTATTGGGGAGACATTTTTTTTATCATTATGATGTACCCAGTCTTAATCTCTCGACTAAGATGAATCTATTCTACCTCACATAATAATACAACAAACTGTTTAGGCTCTAGGGCATGCCAAAGAAATATACATACATATCTACACTCAAAACACCTTCCTTCCTTCTCAGTCGGGTCCTTCATCTTTCTTTTGCAGTCGGGTAATAAATAAATATGCATCATATAATAACCGATTTATATTCTACCTTTCAAAAATTTACTAAACTGACTTAGCAATATGTTTGCATATCTTGTAAAGTTTCATACAAAATTTCAAGATGCTCCAGCCAAAGTTAAACAGAAATATGTAACTAATTTTGTCAAGAGAGTATAGAGTCACGCATATTTTAGGGTTCTGTAACAATACATATATCCGAGCTTATTTTAATTGCCTTCGAAAAGAAACAGTTTTTTATTCATTGAAACTAGTTTATGATGTAAGTTTCCCGATTTCTCAGAGACCTATTTTTTTTAATGTGATTGTTTGCCTCCTGTGTGCTCCCACATTATAACTTTAACAAAAACTGTTATATACTTGTAAATGTTGGAAATCAGGGAATTTTATTTGTACATATTAATTTCAGAAGCAGAACAAACAATCAGGCGATGTTAAATTCTACAGCGGCATGGCGTACTTAACTGATTATAATATTGAGAAGTTTGTGTCTAAAGGACAGCATTTTATCATGTTCTTTGCCCCGTGGTGCAGAGTCTCTCAGGTATTTAAATTATTTATTAATACCTATCCCGCTACTATCTTACAGGAACACTGTATTTTTCCGAGATAAAATTATGTCCGGGGTATCACGATTCGGGAAAAATAAACTAATAAAGCTTTCTACTATTGAAAGAACTTTCAAAATCTGTTCAGTATTACTACAGATGACTTCCTACAAATGCACTCGCAAACTTTATCTCTTTACAATGTTATAATTAAAACCTTTTTTAGACATGCACGTCTAACACGGGTATCTGGTTGTGTTATTCGTAAGGAGGCGCCTTACAATTACTTTCGTTAGCTGCCTCATGCAGGGCATATAAATTAGCCTCTTAAGTTATACGCATAAGTACACTTTTATTCCAGATTTTTTTTAATTCTCTAGAAATAAAATTGCGGTTATAAATACGAAAAGATCATCGACGAGAGTTAATTAATATTTACAAAAGTCGTAGAATAAAAATGGTTGCATATCTTCATTACAAGCCTACGTTAAATGAAGAACTGCTAGTAAATACAATACACAAGTGCGATTGAATATTATGTATAATAAAATTTAACACTTATCTTCTAAATTTCAAATTTTCCTTTTTAGTGTTGACTTAAATCACTCTTTTTATGTATATATACGAAAAGTATTAAGCCGTGTCTCCATTTTATTGTCCTCGTATGTTTAATGCTCATAAAATATTTTGTCAAATTTGTTTAAATCAATTTTTACAAAGATAGTCTCATGATACTATATTTTTGCATCAGTTTATATTCGACTCTTTGTTTAAATGCTTGTTAAAAAGTTGTGTGAGTTTTATAGATGATTACTTTTGATATTGTGTACCTACATATCTTCACATAATAATGTGCCTACTGATTGAAGTAAAACTGCTGAATGTGACGTGCGTGACGTCACCACCCGGTTCCAACGGAAGATCAACGCCGGTTGTTTTAACCATCATTATGTTGAGTTGTGACCGGTTTGTGACAGAATACAGTAATTTGTAACTTCAAAACGAGTATTGTTAATTTCAGAAACTAGCCCCGACGTGGGCGGAGCTGGCGGTGCACTTCGCTCACAACGAGTACATACAGATAGGCAAGGTGAACTGTATGGACAATGAGATCACTTGCAACAACTTCGATATCAAACAATACCCATATCTGTTGTGGATTGTTAACGGACGGATTGTGAGTACATTTCTTTTCTTTGTTTGATTTTGTTTGCTACATTTCCATCCATACAGACTTGAAAAATGTCCCGGGCAATAATTCAGAACTGATCGCATGTATTTAAAAGCTTTCACTTATTTTCTTATTACTTACCAGATTTTTTAATGATACATTTGAATATTTAAAAAAAATGTTTAAATGGATTACAACTGGTAGTAAATATACAAAAGAAAAATATTCAGAGTCAGAGAGTAAGTAATCTGAGAAAATACACACAAACTAATTCTAACGAATTGCGAATCTTATTGATTTTATGAATTAGCTTTAAAATAAACGCGATCTATTCATAAATATAGTTTATTTGAAAATTATAGGATTATATTCGCTTTCCAGATGGGTGTAGCCAACAAGCACACGTTCGACGAGCTTAAGATTTACGTTGAAAAGATGTTACTGTCAGAGAACCATGACCCGGAGAAGTTTATGAAGAAGAAGAAAGTGCTGCCCGTCGCCAGGATATCGGAGGAGACGTTCGAGACGTTCCTGGAGAAAGACCTGGTCTTCATCAACTACTTCGCTCCATGGTAATATATTTTTTTCTATCCTTTTTTTTGTATTCAGACGGCTAGGCATTTGACCACCTGCTGCCAGATTCACAATTAGTTTCCGATCGGATTCGAAAACTTTGCAACACGAATTACGCGAAGCTTGTTACGTAATCTAAAATATTAAATAGTGATCATTATTTTAGTTTAGATCTTGAATCGATATTCAAAGTAACAATTTAGGATCTTCTAGTAAGTTGTGCGTAATTCGTGTTGCAAAGTTTTCGAATCCGAGCGTTAACTCATTGTGAAAATAGGTGCTTGAAGTGCTTAGACTGCTTCTATTTAACAATATTTTTTGTTATAAGTTTCTGAGAGATATAAATTTCAAAAATAAAACGCACTTGCTGCGCTCGAGCATTGATCTGATTACGGTTTTTTTTGCATAAACAAGTTTGGATTTCTTCGGGATGTACACCTACGTGAAACAAAACCTGACTGGGAATAACGTACTACGAATAACACTTATATTAGTTTAAATGCGAAAGTTATATTTATAGGATTAAGGGTTAGAAATATGAACAGATGTTTCTGAGCAGAGACAATCTATAGTGACACTAAATACAGTGTATTTCAGACTAGACTTGCTATACTCCATCTAGGACTACAGTGTCGTTGACTTCCGAGGTTGGGCGTCCTGCTGCCAGATTCACAATGAGTTTCCGATCGAATTCCAAAACTTTGCAACACGAATTACGCAAAACTTAATAGGAGATCTTAAACTATTATTTTAAAAATCGATTCTAGATCTAAACTAAAATAATAATCACTATTTAATATTTATGATTACGTAACAAGATTCACGTAATTCGTATTGCAAAGTCTTCAGATCCGAGCGGAAACTCATTGTGAATCTGAGTGCAGCTCTTAAAACTTTCGTATTTATAATATTAAATGATATATTATAATGCGATTCATTTATTTAGTAGAAGTGTAAGCGGTATCCATGAGCAGTGTGGTTGTTAATGTTGTCAGGTGCGCGCACTGCATGCAGCTGAGCCCGCTGTGGGTGCAGCTCGGCGAGCGGTTCCTCAACGAGAGCCGCGTGCTCATCGCGGACGTGGACTGCGTTCACTCCAAGTCCATCTGCGACGCGGAGAAGGTAACGTGTTACGACGTGGATCTCCATTTTATTACATTCAAACAAAAATTGAAGTATTTTTTTGAAAGCAATCCTTTTTATAAACTCAGCGAATATATGTCAATGCAGCTTGTACGAGTAGAATCATCGTTCTTGTGTAACGAACAACCATAATAAAATATCACTAATAACTAAACAAAGCAATCATAATGTAAATATTTGTCAAGAGAACTGTTAAACTAGGAACTAATATTAAGTAATCGTATATGAATGAGATTTGTAAGTTAAATTTTTTAAGTAATTCTTAATTCAAATGTAATAAGACTTGCCTGTAACGAACGTTATTTAAAGGTCAATAAATATTACATTACTTTACTTTACGTGCTACGAACACTTGCAACGTGTGGAAATGTAAAAATTATCTACACTCGAAACACAGACACTTCCGCTCGTTCGGCCAACATAAAGAGTAGGTACTAGGCGAGTACACACAATGAGTTACAGAAAGGTGTGCCAATAGTGTTAGTCTACACATCAAAGTCAACCTTAAGTACAAACGAATTGAGCAAAAAACAATTTTTTCTTGTTTTTGCAAAATTATGTTCAACACACAAAAAAAAATTTGGAGATACACAAAAAATATGAGGAACCTTCATACAAAAATTGGTCACGTGATCGGCCAAGCTATGTTGTATGGAGGACGTAATTTTTATTGTTACATTTTTGAACAATTAATTTTTACTTAAGTTTCACTTTGACGTGT
Source organism: Ligdia adustata (assembly GCA_947049295.1). NCBI lineage: Eukaryota > Metazoa > Arthropoda > Insecta > Lepidoptera > Geometridae > Ligdia > Ligdia adustata. The sequence continues at coordinate 2,838,051 of OX346221.1, forward strand.
AGACTAACACCGTTAAGTATTGTCACAGCTTTCTGTTACACGCTGTATATACTCACGTAGTACTTGATTATCTTTTTGTTGGCCGAGCGAGCGAAGCGTCTGTGTTGTGTGTAAAATTGTGACGTTTCCTAATAGTACACCCAATTAGCTCAACCATTGAACTAATTAGAGTTTTTTTATTGCTTGGTGTATCTAGTAAGACGGGTTTTAAAATTTGTTCGGCGAAATATTTAAACATTGAGACCTTCCGTTACCTATAATTCAGATATTTGTTTATATGTCGCTTTAAAATGCAAGTTTTAACGCTCTCAAAATCAGTCAGGATTTAATCACAATAATAATATTATAAAAGCGAAAAAAATTTGTTTGTTCCAACTTCACGCTCAAACAGCTCAGCTGATTTGGATGATATTTGGCACAAAGATAGCTTATACCTTAGATTAATTATTAACACATAGGTTACTTTTATCCCGAAAAATTGACGTGTTCCCGTGGGATGCTCTTATGCCGCGGGTAAAACCGCGGTAGATGAAACCGCAGCAAGTCGTTTATAAATATGATGAATTCGTATTCCAGATCGACGGGCTGCCCACTCTAGTCCTGTACAAACACAAAAAGGTTGTGAACAAGGAGCGCGGCAGTAAGCCGCTCGACAGCCTCGTGTCTCTAGTCAACGAACACTTGAAGGAGCAACACACTACCAGCGACGAACACACTACCAAAGATGAACTGTAGTGTTCTCACACTTTGTATTATGTTAATAAATTATTTTGTTGTTATGTATATAGTTTCACTATCTCTAAAACCAACTTGTAAGAAGGTAGCGAGTCGCTTATTTCCTGTGCGATTGTATAGCATCCATATTTGAGAATCTAGTAAATTGCTCCTGAGCGAACAAGTATGGTAGCATGCAGCCTCTGAACAATGATAGTGTAACCACGAGGGAAATAAGGCGCTTTGCAGATGGCGAGGCGAGGCGGTCTTTTAGACGGCGACGCAAGACTAATTTAATTAGAAGGTAATTGAACATGAAAATAAGAACTTTTAGACTGATTTCAATGATATTATGAACTGTTCAAGAGTGTGTATGGCAAGCTTTAGCTTTTGACTAGAAGTATCATAAATTATTTTACAGAAAAGACATCAGATTTAATCTGTGTAGGTATAGATAAATATAGAATGAACAATGCTATACTAATAGAGCCTAAAATTACTTTCAAATAAAACCATTTTATTGAACAAAACAATCACCTTTATTATCACAAGTAATTAAGGTAAAGGAACTTAAGTAACTAATTACCTAATTACTGGCAATGAGGATCATTACCATGTGTACTCCCATGATTTATCTACCTCTTGCCATCCTGCTATGTTCAATTCATGGCTGTCCGACTGGCATAAGGTCAAACAAGTAACGGGGAAGTTTTATGGCCAAATTCAAGAAACAATTCCAACTAAACCCTGGTTCTCAAGGTACAAAAAAACAAGCAAACAAGTAACATCAACATTGTGCCGCTTACGGTTGGGTCACGCTTGCACTCCTGTGTTTTTAGCAAGAATCAGAGTACGTGATCACTCACTGTGTGAATGTGGTGTAGCTATTGGGACTACCGAACATATATTCTTTGAATGTCAAAGGCTTCGCTGCTCCCTTTATGACATGATTCCTGCAGATATTCCCCGCCCCTCTAACTTTTCCTCCCTGCTTCCCCTTGTCTTCACTCCTTTTGTATATATTCTAAATAAGTTTATTACAATTAACAATATTAATCTATAAATTACCTAATCTTTGCCTTTTTATATATTTCATGTTACTAACATTTGTGCCGTTTTGTACATGTCCTTGTGTTTGTTTCAGGTTTGCAAAAAAGTAAGCTCAGATACAAAATTGTTTCTCATCACCGAACACCTGCGCAGTGTCCACGGTTTTTTATTGAATCGCGTTACCGGCCAATCTTATCAGCGTTTGTCTTGCTAGTCACGTGACATTGGCAAAATTGCGGTTATACCGCAGGGGCCATAAATCAAATATAGAATAGAATAGAATGAACAATGCTATACTAATAGAGCCTAAAATTACTTTCAAATAAAACCATTTTATTGAACAAAACAATCACCTTTATTATCACAAGTAATTAAGGTAAAGGAACTTAAGTAACTAAAATGGAAACATTAAAGCTTACTTATACTAGGTAATCAAATGCAGTACTAGAGGAGCAAAATAAGTAACATTTGTCGTAATGAAAGCTTGAGTTTGCTAATAACCACTCAATAATGAAGGAAGGCACCATGACCTCCTTAGTGCCATGATTGAAACTATACTGTCGCATTATCATGTCTCAGAGCCATATTCAGAGGGCTGCAACAGTAACGTCCAGGATGCCTGAAGGCTGATCATGCTTTTAATAGGATCAGTGACAGTAATTTGTATCAATTACAAATTACAAGTATTTTTTATCTAAGGTTTGAGACTGAAAAAATGCCCCATCAGCCTGTGTTGCACTCCTGTTGATTTTTAAGTGTTGGTCACGAGATACAATTTCTTCTAGCACTTCCCCATCTCCTTTTATTAACCTGAAAGCAAGGGAGAACTGAGGGATGGCAATGACCAGTCTTTTATATTTTAACATACAAGATATTTCAGTAAAGTTATGTCAATAGCATAGTAATTTAGGTTGATTGAGTAGAATAGTTAATAGTTTGGTACTTATTTATTTTGACACTGATATGGTACAAAATTGCTTAGTAAAATTGGACCATTTTTTTGTCAAACTTTGTGCCTCTTATTATTCTATTTTATTCTTGGATATTACATCTTTGAGGTGTTGATAAAGGACTGTTTCATTTTCGGCCAGGATGGTGTATGTCTACTAAATAATGCATATAGATATGATTAATGCTGTGTATTAATGAACACTGCATCAGTCGCCTCATTCATTGTGTACAAAAATATCTAAATTCTGACAATTGTAGTGGAATTATGGCATCCCTGGAAGATTTGTGAATCCTTGGTTGACTTCTTTATGGTATCATGTAATATCCTGGCTAGAGCTCCATATATTTTTGAAAACTCTTTTATACAAATATGATGGAGTTCATTCTCATTATCATGCTATGTCATCAGAGATAGTTAAAAGACCAGAAAAAAATACTGAAATTTTTTCATCATCTATTTTGGAAGAGAGGAAGTTATTGCAATGTATTGTTTCAAAGAAATAAAATATCAATTGCATGACAACACTAATTAGTGATTTGAGTGAAGTGCCATGTAAACCTATATATCTGGCAAAGGCAGCAAAGAGGGATTCATCACATATTCCAGATTAAAACCTTCTAAACATTTGGAAATCATACCAGTGAGGATCAGTTGTCAGTGTTATTGTGTAGTTAGCTGCACAACTATGTTAAGCAACATCTTTGATCATAAAAGAAGTTAGCCAGGTTCGTAGTTGAATAAAAAAGTCCATAAGGATGACATAGAAAGTAATAATAGTTCAGAATGATAGGATAACCTGTATCTCCCAGAGTCTTCATCTAACACTCTCCGAACTACACTCTGCTGTTTCTCCCACTCTTCTTTGGTCATTGGTGCCATCGCTTTAGCTTTCTCCATCAGTTCTGAAAAGCAGATTTTATTTGGATTTAGAAGAGTGGCAAAGCAAATACATATGTGATTTATGTTGACATGGGGGTATATTATGGTTAAAGTTTTAATTATAGGCTTTCTTATAATCAATAATGAAATAACAACTTCCAAACATTGCATTACAGGTGCCAAACTGTATTAAAATATTAAAAATATTTTTAAAATTATTTGAAAACCCCTCCAGGCACCTGCACTGTTACAGTATCCTTGAGATATTGCTTAGTTGTTAGATCTAGGCACACCTAGTCTCACTAATCTCACTAGGTTGAAAGAAAATAAAGTTTAATATTTTCTCAAATACCACCTCTACTAATTTTATTTGGTAGGGCAATAGTAATTATAAATGAGTTAGAATACGTGCCAATAGGTATATCAGCAGATGTTTCTGTGATTTTAGACCCTGAATTGCTGCTGGAGCTTACGCTCCTACTCTTCTTTTTCAATTTTCTCTTCTCTTCTTTAAGCTTCTTTCTTAGCGCTTTTTCAGTCTTTTTCTGTTCTTTTCGCAGTTTCTTCTTCAGCTTGAGGATTTTCTTTTTCTCTCGAGAAGAGTCCGAACTACTAGAACTTGAACTACTATCTGAGGATGAACGTTTTCGTTTCTTCAATTTCACCTTCCCCATATTTTATAATAATCTATTTTCAATGTTGCAGTCCACACGAAATTGATAATTCTTTAGTGTACGAAAAAATGGAATGGAAACTATGAAACTTATCAGTGATATATTAAAGCAATAGTCAAACTATCAGCTTCTCGGTAAAAAAAAATTTGCTTTCTTCAACTTGCTCGTACCTACGAATCGTTTGGTTGAAAATCAGCTCTGACCATGTTGACAAGACTTAGTTAAAGCTGTCAGTGTCAATAATGTTTTACATTTTTTTGTAGGAGGGTGTGCAAGAGTTTTTAGTTTTATTTTAATGTAAAACCACAATATTGATTGCCTAAGTGGGGTCTAGGGTAAAATCAGCCTGCCTAGTAACTTTATTTAGTTAGACTTCTTTTTTCCTTTCAGCTCTCCACTGAAAGCTCACGTGTGTTATATTGCATATGTTCCGGTATCCCCGATACTGAAACCAGACACTAGATTCTAATTCAATTTATGCACGGATATCTTCGATAATTTAGCTAATTTTCCTAAAATTGTGATAGCTCTAAACTATATAAAATAAACTGTAGACTTGGGGTTATTTTTGCACCGCTCGTATGAATTCAATATTCGCATGCGAAAGAAATCGCTGGTAAATAGGTACAATTGGGCAGGCAATTAGTGTCTAAGGGTAATTTAACTAGATATTCTAAAAGTTTTGTTTTTGTTCATTTAGAGAACATTATTTAGAATACTAGGCCTTAAATAACGTTCGTTACGTTCAAGTAGGTATTGTTACATTTGAATTATTAAATTATATATTTACAATGTTATTTATTTCTTTAGCTATAAGAAATATTTTGTAATGGTTATTCGTCACACAAGAACGATGATTCAAGCAAACAATGACATATATTCACTGAATTTATAAAATGTATGTATTAAACCTACCTATCGTAGACAAAAAGCCATTATGAATACTGGGCACGTGTTTATTTTACAGAAAGAGTTAGCTAGTTCCATTGTAATCAAGTGGTTAAGGTCTAAAGGTATTTATCAAGTTGAAACGTATTTCGAGGTATAGGTACCTACCTAGGCTACCTACCTACCTATCGTAGTGAGTCCTCACGAAACACTTACGAAATTAAACAAATATAATTCATGATTTATTTTTTATCATTAGGTTCAGACACAGATTACAGACAAAAGAAACGGAAAAGAAAATTTAAGTTTTTAAGTAATATCTAATTATCCAATATTTATGTAGGTGTAAAATGTTAACCCCTATACCTAAGCTTTAAGCAAAAACATAATGTAAACATCAATTTACAATAAGCATTCTCAGATATGTAATACACGTATACATCTTACTGGTAACTCAAGCTAGCGTCCTGAAAAATAAAGAAATGTGTTCTATAGAGCATGATACATGATTGAGCGGAGTGGGCGGGTCGCCGACAAGTCACGGGAGTCCCGATGAATAATTGAGAGTAACCGCGCATGCGCGGACCGCGAGCCATCTGTGGGGAGGCCTCACTGACGACCCCGACGGGACCCACAGCCGCATATCTACTGCACCCGCTACATCTCTAGACAATGTTTAGCTATTTGAGAGAATTTGGAACGTGCAACGTTTGATTGCACTCTATTTCCTTTCACATCTTATCTTAATTGTTGCGGTAGTGAGAAAATGAGCGGCATGCAGACAGAACCTGACAGTACAGCGGCATCGGAAGCGCCAAGCAGTGACAGCGAAGATTCGGATTGCGAGCCGCCGACTGACCCGACTACTATCATCGATGAAGAATGGGCGAAGGAACTGCTGCGAACTACAGGAGAAGTCAACGTAACTGAGGTATGTACGAACTAAATATCAATTCATCTGTACCTACTCGCAATATATATCTATTTCTATTTTTTGTACATATTATTAGGTGCAAGTAAGTTCAATAATATCTACATATAATATATCGATTATACATAAACTACTAGCTCAGCGATCTGTCGACCTCGTGACTACAATGTATTTTAACTTTTAAAAATCTGCTTTATATAACAGTAAAAATCTGAATATTGCGATTTGTATGTCCAAATATTATTGAAATTGGCCAATAAATAACGCCCTTGTCCTCCCAAACAATAACCCCGACGACACAAAAGTTCTGAAAATTCGTAAAACCCATACTTACACTAATATTTTGTCGAGGTTGGTTAATAGTTAAAAACGGATACTAGGACATACAAACATACTAACTGACACACGAAAGGAAAATTTCCAGACCCGAGCCAGATACTCTTTGCATTTTCAAGTTAGGCATTAAAAAGTTTTGAAATTAAATTGACCCGAGCACTTGACATAACGTTTAAATTGAAAGAAGAGAACGTTAATTGGTTCTGCATTAATCGTACTATAGTTTTAACCAGCCGCATTGTCGTATGTTTGACAAAAAGTACTTAAATCAACTAATCAATCAAATATCATTCAAAGGAAAGACACACTCTTATGAAGAAATATTTTATTCTCAGGTAACATGTCCTCAAGTATCAGTGGACGTCAGGATTGGAGTAGGTGGAACCTTGAGTCGAGTGGTGGCAGTGACAATCAACTACGAATGCGACGGCGAACGCAAAACTTTGCCTGTCATAGTAAAGCTACCACCTAGAGATCCCTTCGGCAGGCTATTCATGGCAGAGGCCCAGTTTGATACGAGAGAAATTCTATTCTACACAGAATTGGCTCCAGTGCTGAACCGACTAGCTGAAGATATCTTCGGTCCAGGAAACGGACTACATATAGCCAAGTGTTATAGAGGCAGAATACCTAGTAAGTATTTAATTAATGCTGCGACAGACTGGCCTAGTAAGGAAAGCTCGTGTTAGTCCCGTTAGGGACACTTCTAAATCCTGGTTCAAAAAACTATTCTGAGTATTTTGCTCATGTGCAGATTAAAATAGAAAAACAGTCTATACATAGATTTGTTTTTACATTTGACGTAAGCTTGTATTTTCTTTTAGGTATGGTTGGAGCAGAAAGTGAGTTGGTTTTAGAAGATATTTCGAATGCAGGCTTTGAATCTGCCGATTTGGCTGAAGGGTTATCTGAAGAACGCGCTCGGGCGGCGCTGTATGCCGCAGCGCGTCTCCATGCGCTGTCTCTTTCTCTTCGAGAAAAAGAAGGGGCTCTCGACGAGCGCTTTGACTTCTTGTTTCCTTGTGAACGAGCAGCTGCCGGCTATTTGCGACTTATCAGAAGAGGCTTACCTCAGCTAGAAGAATTTCTGCGCGAGCGTACGGAATGCATCGAGGAAGCAGATGCTGTTGCAGCTCTAAGCGCTCGCGCCCCAGCTTTACTCGGTACGCTTTTGCGACCATCAGAACCGGCTCCAATTGTACATGCAGATTTCTGGTGTGGGAACTTACAATTCAGAGAAATAAATGGAGCTACAGAGTGCATCGTGTTAGATTGGCAGATGGTTTCTCTGGGTAGACCTATGGATGATATAGCTCTATTGTTATTATCGTCGTTATCTCCCGAGCTGAGGCGGACGATCGGAGACAGCTTGATAGAAGACTACACGCAACGATTGGTGTCTGAGTGTACTAGACTGGGGGCGACAGGTGCAGCTAGTGCAATGCGGCGTGCTCTTAAATCAGATTGGCCTAGGGCGGCGTTACGAGCACTTTTGTTATGCGCTGGTAGTGTAGAAATGGCATTAGGTGAGCCTCGTGCTGAGGCTCGCCTGCTGGAAGCGGTACGTGATCTCCATGCTGATGGAGTTCTTGATCTGAAACCCGATACAGAAACGTGAAATTGATACCAGTCAGTGCTAATTTAATGAGTGTCTGAGTATTTAATTCCAATTACAATAGTTATTGGTGCCAAATGCAGGCTAACCAAATCGAATAGTTTGTGATTTTTTGAATAATTTCATGCACAAAATAACCTAGGTAGAATTAGTAAGTCTAGTAGCGAACCATCATTCTGTTTTGTATTCAATGGTTGGATAATATGGAGATGCGCGTCACTCAGTTCAGTGATAGTATGAGCCTAAGTAAAGACTGAATAATACTTACGTATAATTTACATCGTGCATTTATGTATTCTACATGTTTTTCGTACCCCAATGAGGGGGTACCTAAATTGCTCATTGTAACAAAAAATAAAATTATTCGTTGCGGTCTATTGACTTTCAATGATAATTCAAAATAAAAATTAAATTACTGCCAACAAAATGTTCTTTAATTTATCGAGAAAAAATATGTTTCAGAAATGTCTAGAAAATCTACCTAATTCATATATTATCTCCCCACTAAGATTTCTTTTGTGTCTAGAATACCCTGCTATTCGAAACTACATAGTTTTACTCATTAAAGTACCTACCTTTTAGCTACTGAACCTAGGCGAGCACAACACAATATTGCGAAGGCTGGTTTGGAGCAAAACTTGGTCAAGTCTATAATCGAGTTTACCCTTATTTTCTTTCATAATAATGACTCACAGTTCTACTCATAAAGGGGCAAAGATCTAGCATCCTCTTTAAAGGTTGCCATCATTGTAAAGGGGCATAGAATCAAGAATATAGGCAAATATACTATATTATAATATATGTTAAGGCCGCATGAGTATAGACCATAAATAAAAATATACAAAAAATACTTCTGCAAATATTAGACTTCTGTTTATATTAAAGTCTTAAAGTTTTCCACTTTCCTCGATAGACTTTATTTTTGAAAAATACTCGTGTTAAAACATAATTTTAAGTACCTAGATGTCATGTGTTATATTAAATATCAGCACAAAGATTACTCTACAAGATAGATCTTCAAAAAATATAGAATCTGATTACGTCGTTGTTGTGATACAAACATCGCTTAATATATTATTGATTTTTTTCGAAAATATTCACCTCCGCGTGGTTGAAAATACGTTTCAACGCCTCGCGCGCACCGCTCAGACCGCCGCCGGGCGTGATCGAGGCTACATATTGTAGACGATCGATAAACTTTTTATGGAATCAATGGGCCCCATCATGTAAAATATTCACAATGATGAGTATAGTGACCCCCTTTCGGCTTTTTACCGCTTACCGATAATTGTTGTTATAAAAAAACTGCTGACAGAATTGTCGATTAGGGGTATTCTAAGCCGAAAAGGGGTCAATATCCTCATCCTTTTGAAGGATTTTGATTATGGAACCACCTCTGAATTCGAAACTAAATTTCTTATGTCATTTTGTTGACAACTAATAAGTTTTATGTTTTTAACTTCGGTTAATTTTATCTCGAACTCAGGGTTAGATCTATACTACAAAATGTATGTAATGTTGAGTATAGTGTCCTCTTTTTTGCTAATGCTCCTAACCACTAACCTTACTATATAAAAATATAATAACAGGTCGATTAGGCGTATCCTATACTCTTCATATTGGAGAATTTTGATATGCGGGATAAACTCAGTAAAAATACTACTATGTCATTTTGTTCACAAAACAATAAATTCAATCTTGGAACTGCAGCAGACTTTTTTTTCAAAAGTCGTTAGATACTTAATAGTTATTCCTGTTTGTTCCTTCTGCCATATTCCCAAGGGTACAAACAGGAAGAGAATTTCCTGAAAAAAAAAGGAACTGATCCCCTCTTAACATAAAAAATGCTGAAAGATTACCTATAATCCATTTAAGATCTACACATAATCCAATTGCTCCAACCCACCAACAGAGGGCAGCGTGCCTAGAATGCTCCTATATTATTATATACCTATCTCTATGTATTACTCTCCTTAAATCCGGTGTAAAGGGGTTCTGAATTTTTAAAGTAGGTATGTAAGTACATACTCACGACGACTGAACGAATTTTCGAATGAAGTTATCTTGCATTCGCCGAAAAATTTTAAATGAAATTAAAATGAAAGTGAAAAATATTGATTACTGCAAAAAACATGGTGAGTAAACAAGACTAAGATTATATCTAGTTAATTAAACAGTTTTTACATAAAATTGAAAATACCATATTAAACTATAGGTACATATCTTACGGCTTCCTCACTAAGCAAGCTTGTACCTACCGACGAAACCAGAATCCAAGTCAACTTAAAATTAAAATAACCTCCTTAATTTTTATTATTTTTCGTATAACTCATAAAAAGCGGCGGCCTTAGGACGACGAACAGGGCAATCGCTCGGGGTACCGCTCTTACAGGTGCCTCATGCAACAACCCAAAAAATTACAAAAAAAATTAAAAATAAGTAAATTTCAATGTAAAATATTTTAAAAATCAAATTATATTTATTTGTATAACTTTTGCATTCCTCCTCAAACAAATGCCTGAAACAAACAATACTTTCGCATCACATACTTTTCAGGAAAGACAAAGATCTGCCGCCTGGAGCCTCGCAATGGGTAAAGCCGCCTCTGCTCAAATTACTTTGGGTACTGTTGTGTCGCAGGTGCACTAGTGTGGGCATTAAATATAAACTTGGAATAGCAAGCAAATGTACTAATCGCATGACTCCATATTAAAAAAGAAGATTTAGTGTCAGCTGTGTTGACAACTTGATTTGTCAAAAAAAGAAAAACAAGTTGACCTTGTGAGTTTGTGCATCTGGTCATAATATTTGGAAATGAGAATAATTTGACTAAATTAAAGGTGTAATACTCCAAAATTCTTCACTAGTACTGTGCGATGGCTCAATCTAATCAAGTGACTCTGGATATAGACGAAGAAGACCCCCTGGAGGTGACTCCGCGACACAATGCGTTGCACCGACGGGATTCGCTAAGAGAATCCAGACAAGCTACTCCAAACAGAAACAACCTAGGCCTCGGAGACCGTCTCAATAGTGTCTTCAGAGAAATCAGGCCTCTAGTCGAACATGCGCGTATGGTACGTACCTTTTCCCTAGCAATTTGTGATGCGATATTGTTATCGTTAGTCATCGTTTTCTCAGCTATATCAAAGTATTTGGTCAGCTATTTAATTTATATTGTGTGAGTAAGTGAGTGCAGTTATTTCTGATAATCTAATCACATTAGTTAATTAAAAATATGGCACATTATTAAGAGAAGAACAAATATTTCAGGGCAACAATGCCAGGCTGTCCCTTCCCACCTGGCTGCCTCGCAATGCTCCGGGCACGCACCAGCTATCCGGAGACGCAGGTTTACAGAGACCCCAAAGTTCAATAGCACATGTCAACTTAGGACCTAACTCTCAGACTTTTATTGTCAATGAGCGAGTAGTGGTTCCTACCAGCCACCCGGTTAGCACCAGTGCAGCGACCAATGAGGCAGCACTATCTGATCTTAGTGAAGAACATCCAGAGATCAATGTGTCAGTAAATCCGGCAAATAATAACAACATACATGATAATGGGGACAATGAGAGTCAAAGTGATGATGGCACTCAACAGGTATATTGATTTCCTAGTTTAAATTTTTCAGTTGATAACCTTAAGTTTTCACACAGCTTAGTGAGCTGGGCTTACAATAGAGGCAAATGCCTTCACAGATGCGTTTTTCTAGACATTTTTTTAATGATTATAAGTAGCCTGTTTAATTGTCTTATTCTTTGTAAGTTTTTAAGGAAGAATACTTTGATTTATTCTTTAAGTTTGTCAGCGTAGGATATGTAGATGAGCTCTTTATTTTAGACACAAAACAAACTACAATTTTTTTTTATTAGAATGTTTATTTTTTAAATTACTTACTTATCATTCATAAGAAGGATGTTCATTTGCAGGTGGTGGATGTGCGTGCGACTCTCAACGTTCTGATCCAATATGCACCCTGCTACCTACTTCTCTTCATTAAATTCTTGTATGACAGCAGAGAAGGAATATTCACTTTTATTATATTATTCTGTACATTTGCACATTGTAATGGACTGGTTAGAAGGTAAGAACATTTCTATTTTATATCACTGGCATTCAGTAGAAACAATCAACATATTCTGAAAGCTTTGAATATTTATTATTTTTGTCTGCAACTACATTTACTAAAGAACCAAAGCTGAAACAGAAAAAATACATCTTTTGTATATTTTTCTTGGTATTATTTTATTCTAGGTTAGAAAAGCCTACTATTTGGGTTCATTGTACATTATATATTGTGTAGTAAACTATGGTACTTTTACCTTAAATAAATATTATTATACTCAAAATGGTTTCTTCATATAACACAAGAAAAATGTTTCATCAAAAAAGTTTAAATGCTTAAAATATGATCTACCTCTAAGGTATCCTATCTTTGTTCATAAAAATGTTTACATGCTACTTCCGACTATAATTATAAACGCGAAAGTTTGTAAGAATATATGGATTTAATTTGGTACGGAGATAGTTTAGTCCCTGGATTAACACATAGACTACTCTTTTCTTGTATTATCATGGGTAACACTGCAGGGAGCAGCTAGTATAATATAATCTGCTTTATCAAGAGATCTGATTGAGATTGTTAAGCATTTCATATCAGCTTCAAGTTCCTACATTCGTAAGTAGTATTAGTATCCATTGTGCAAAATTATCTTACAAAGAATTAAAGTCCATTAAAAAGAATACTTCACGGGTGAACAGATTACAATTATGCAAAATATTTCTAGTTTTATCCTGTCGCAGTTACATTACATTAGTTGTAAAAATAGGTACACATCTAATTATATGACTAATCATCAATATCAATATATGACTAATCAATAGAAACAGATCTATGGTCTATCAACTGTGATAACTCGGAAATTGCTGAAATGGAAATTCTTTAACTCTACTTATTTTATCTCAATCACATTTTAAGCCTGCTGTTTATAACCATATAACAATATTACTCCCATATCTGACATAAAAGTCAAATAAAAATTAACTATAAACTCTTGATACTTTTTAGGCAATAGAAAAAGACTGAGTTTTTGATTCTTACCTAAATTATATATTTTTTTCCTATTTCTAATTTGTACAGAGGTCGGACTCCAAACAGAGCTCAGCCAGAACACCATTATAAAATCCTACATCATATGACGTCTATTTAGGTCCAGAGAACTTTTTCTACCTGTGAAGGTAAACATCGTGAGGAAACCATAGCATGGTGGTAGAGTTTTTCCTATCGCTCGTCTGGCTAGCTACCACTCTCAAGTAGTAAACTCTGTCGCCAAGCACCTAACGGTGTATTCCAGTAGCCTTCCTTGAGAACTAGTCATGCGAATTTGTGGTAAAATGCCCAGCTGTTTAGGATAAAAAAAAACTTGCGTTTCAAGCACACTTTACTAACAAGTGATATGTATTAATTATAATTTACAGGGAACATGGGAAACAAATGAACCGAAGCTTGGCGTTGCTATTCAGCGAGCTAATGTTCTCATCCAGCTGTATAGTGATTGTTCACTACCTGTTTGGACATGACAAGCTGCTTCCCAACGTGGTGATGTTCCCCAGCTACTCGCAGCTGGATGTGTGGGAGCTACTGTGGCTGGTGGTCCTCACTGATCTCATTGTGAAGATCATCACTGTTGACTTTAAGCTGCTGGTAACCATGATGCCCGCGTTTATACTGCCATTCCAGAAACGGGTGAGTCTTTATTTAAGGAAAAATTATAGTATTCTCTATTCTAGAGTTTTACTGTAGTCGCCTTCGCGCGATATTGTTTAGGAGCAGTTTTCGACGCAACTCCGTACTAGAACACATATTCGCGTGTTTGAAAAATTATTTTCTACATGTGAGACTGAATGGCTTGAATTTTGGGGTAATGAGGTAGTTTTACCTTATATGTGGTTAACTTTCCTACCTCTGCTAAGGAGATCTGGATTAGGAAGTTGAGAGGCTCGGCCTCATCCCTTTACCTTTTTAGGTCCAGAGCCCTTCATTAGGGGGAAAACCGCGATTATTATTTGAGACATTCAACATATCAAGGATCATATAATATTCGAAAAATGTTCGTCTTCGTCGTTAATATCGTTCCTTAAGTATGAAGGTGAATAAGTGATACCCTTTAGAACTTTGTTTAGAACTTCTGAATTATTGTTCTGAGCGGCACAACCCCACAGTTGTATGCATTAAGTCTGCTATCGAAAGATAAGTTTGAATATCTGTTTTAGGTGTGGGTATCTTATTCATTAGGAGGAGGAGGAGTTTGTGAATGTTGCATGGTATACCTGAAATACTGAGCCGAAACATGAGATCTCCTATTGAGGAGTTATGAGTAAAAACAAATAAAACGAATTTTTTTGCAATAAGTTAATAAAATTGTGGTTGAACTATAATTCCTCGATCCAGGGCAAGGTATACCTGTTCACGGAGGCGGTGTCCCAGCTGTACCGGTCGCTGCTGACGGTGCAGCCGTGGCTGTTCTTCCTGCTGCAGTCGTACTTCGGCTCGGAGCGGCTGGTGGGCATGTTCCTGAGCGCGGTGTACGCGGCCGTCAAGCTGATAGAGGTGCTGCTGAGGCTGCGGCTAGTCAAGAACGCTACCTGGACACTGCTGCAGAGCGTGGTTAGTACATCTATCTACTGTATCTATAGACACAATGCAATATACATATGTATATTGCATTGTGTCTATATTTTTATCTATGAATATTTGTATAATCATCATTTTCGTCGTTTTGCCGATTTTCTCAATCAATTCGACTTCTCTGAAAAAATAATCAATTTACCCAGATGGGTAAATTGATTATTTTTTTGTATGTAAGGACACCTTTGTCCAGCAGTGGGACAATATGAGCTGAAATAATAAAATGAAATAACCTCATCGACAGAACCTCGGCACGAAGCCGACGTGCGAGCAGCTGGTGTCTGCGGGCGACTCGTGCCCCATCTGCCACGACGAGTACACGACGCCCGTGCGGCTCGACTGTAGCCACATCTTCTGCGAGCTGTGCATCTCAGCGTGGCTCGACCGCGAGCACACGTGCCCGCTGTGCCGCGCTAAAGTCGCCGATGAACCCACCTGGAGGGATGGATCCACTACTTATGACTTCCAGCTGTATTAGTGAGTCAGTATGTTATTTGGACAAGATTAATTTAATTACTCACAAACATACATAAACATTAAATATACAAATGAAATTAAAGAAACACATACAGCAGTTACTAACAAACTTTCATCATTCATGATGTAAAGATAATTACACTTGTTTTGTTAGCATTGAGTATATCTAATGTTTGAGTTAGTGCGGGCCAGCTGCCGCTGCTGGCTGTGCATTTAATTGCAATATCCATCCTCACTAATAAGTCAGTCGATGTTGAGTTTTGACAGTATGGTATAGTATCACTGGTGCAAGTCAACCGCTGTGCTACTTCCGAATTACAAATTAAAACTCGTAGGTCAGTTTGAGTTAGCTTGATAGGACAGTGACTAAATAGTTCTTTGAGAGTTTGATTCTAGTAATGTGTACGGCGGGCGGGTTCGGTATGATAGAGCTAATAGTTGAAGTGACTTGATGAGATAGTAGGACTGCTACATTAGCACAGACTCGCACATAGTGGGCTAAGGACAGCAACGTGATCATATTGAAGGGACAACATTCTTATACAGTTCTCGCTCGCACAAATTGATAAACTTATTAATTTAATTGTATAATTGTGCTGTAGTTCAAAATTATTGGATGTTTTTCATTGTATACGGAGAAGTTTTCGTACACTCTCACTAAAAATAAAACAGAAAGAAATAAAACAGATGTTCCTTATGTATACTTTGGCCGCTCGTCAATGTTTTTTTTTGGATGCATAACTTTTTTTGCGAGTTTTCAAAATTACTAGAACAAAAGTTGTTGCTTATGCATCAGAAGCCACCCTTAAGAGGATGCTAGTTGATTGGAAGTGACCCTGTATAGATCTATAAGCCATGAATGCTATCTTGCTTAGATATTTGTGAGTGATAGAATGTACTAATGTGTGTGTAATGTATGTGTATAGAATGTGGCATCTCTTATATGAAAAATAAGAAAAATTAGCTTTTTCAAATATGATATACTATGCAGTATGTGTGATGTTGTGATAATATTAACTTAAACATTTTAAGTATTCTGTGTCGTTAAGACGCGCGCAGTTGAAACGAGACTATACAGACACACGTTCAGAGCCGCTATTAAATTAGTAGTAATATATTAATATTATAACTTACTTGTTATCGTACCAATTACTTACGTACTTATACGTAATGACAACACGACCCGAGCCAAGATGGCGAGTACGCACCAGAAAGAAAGATCGATACTCTCTCTGGGGCTAGAGAGTCCCAGCGCCCATCGCAGGGGCACAAGACGTCCCGTCGATCGATCAAAAAAATCATAACTAGACTTAAACCTACATGTTCTTAAATTGTAGCATCTCTATTCAATTGCAGAGTTAAAAAAAAGTACCATAGATTAAACGGTTAATGCAGGCCTAAGAATAGGGTAATTTATCTAAATATGACACCCATGAAATTGTTGATAAATAAAGTTGTAAGTAAGATAATTATTGTTGTACTCACTCCATTATGATTTAATGTTAAGAAAAATGTATTAAATGTAAATAGGATGTACCCTTTTTACTATAATATTTTTATGGTCTAATGCACGGCCATGACATATGACCTTGAGTAGCTTATACCTTTACCGCATTCACTAAAAGTAGTACTTAAGAAACCCACACACGTTTTTCATAATACGCAGAGCATACATTTTTTCACAAGTATCTGTCTATTCCGCCCTTACAGCCCACTGCTGCGTATAGTGCTTTATGCTTCCTTCTCAGATACCTATTCACCCCAATTTCACAACTAAACATTTACGAAAAAAATATATGTGCATCACTTTCTCTTCTACGACAATTTAATGAAAAATTTAAAAAACCCACATTAAATAAAAATAAAATTGCCATTTTATAGTGGCGGCTATCTTGGATTTGAAATGTATCATCTCGTTTGCTAATCACTTTTATTTCACACCACATATTGTAAGAGTTGTGAAAACATTGGCCGTTTTGTGGCGGTAGCTATCTTGGACCGATTTAAAAAAAAACATAGATAACTTCGTCAAAAAAAAACCGCAAAATCGGTTTATCCGTTAGTGAGCTTCACTATATAACATTTCGCCGTTTATTCGTCTAGTTAAAAATAGTATTCAAGCTTCCTTTACCCATAGCTTTAACACAATACAGGGTTAGGGTGTACTAAGCCGTAAGGGTTGGTACACACTTACGATTCAACCCTTCATGCTTTAAGATTGTATTGCTACCATTGTCATACAGATGTTAAAAATAATAGTACAGGGAGTCCCTTGTTCTATTATTTTATTATATATTTCATCGTCGGGTACAGCAAGTAAGTGGGAGAGAAGAAAATATTTAATACGAAATAAAGATAATTGTTTAGATGTCTTTCTTGCCATCTTGACACGTACATAATGCTGTCCCATTCCTTCCTCTCAGCTCCTCGACCGCATCGATGACATTATTTATTTTGAAATACCTATATTGTTTTGTTGTCCTTAACGTAAGCTCTGTGTCTCTGATATATGATAGTTAGTTTATAGAAAGCGCTGTATGTAATGTGCTTTATCTCTTCTTGTATTAACTATTGTCTATAATAAATAACTGGCTGCCGTCTGTTAAATAATATATATGTAGTAATAAACTGTTTGGTTAAAGTAGGTAATTGTTCTAAAATAATCGTTAATGTCAGTAGACAGTAGGTCTATATGTGAATATCTCATGAACAAAACTTGCTTGTATGCAAGAATTAAAACCATTCCTTCACAAGGTTTTCGTTATTATCACCTAACTTCAGAGAAATCACTCGTGGTTTATTATGAACCACATTCACCTAAAGTTTTAATTATAGAGACGTTTTTACACAAAGTACATTTTTAATAATTTTTTGTTGGCTTTAAAACTACTATTGTGATATGAAAATGAATCAATGAACTATCCTATACCTACTTATATTTTCTTTTATTACGTAAACATTTAATCGATGAAATGACAAAAAAATATATGAATTATTATTGTTACTTATAAATAAGTCGGATATATTTTAAGATTTATCTTTTCAAAGGTGAATTGACAATATAGTGGTAAGGATGTAAAAAGTGTAAAATATGTATCTAGATTTATTTATAAATTAATTAGGCTTGTAAGTTATAAAAGTTGCATTAGCTGGGTATTGACCGGTGTTACACGATGTAATGTAACGTGTTACACAGCGAGCATTCGGGCAGTCGTGGAACGAACCACGTGACCCCATTTTCACCTATTTTCACCTCCACCCCCGTCTTGGTGACCATGGGTAGTATAAAAAAAACCATCCACCCCCTGTATTTTTACGTAGTAAGCTTTTTGCTAACCAAGAGTTCAAAAAACAGTATCTGGTGAACTTTTTGTTTTTTTTTACCAGCCCAGGTCTGGGCCTTTTTGGCTGAATCATCGGCTTCGCTGGGATCCGTGTCTCCCTTGTGCGGGGAGACAAAGACCTTCCTTTTACAGATGTGTTATATGTTGGCTTCGAATCGTCGCTAATTTGGTGCGTTAGTGCTGCCACCTATGATTTTAAAAGTGCTACGATTTTTAAGTGGGCGCCATATTTTAATAAAACTCAAAACGCGAATTTACTTAAATTTACACGACATTACATTAGGGCTCGTAACGCCGGCTGTACGCAGTTTTACATTTTCTATGAATTAGTTAATAGATAAACTGAACCTAAACATTCCAAATACATATTGGTTTATTTTGTAATTTGTTTGTGGAATATTTTTAACTCAATCGATTTAGGAGGTATTTTAAAATATTATTTCCATTGTGTTGTGTTAACGATGTAACATTATGAAAAAAAAAACCACTTAGCATACAATAAAACAACCACATAAAACTGCATATAGTTATTGCATTTGTTTATATGTATGTCTCTATAATAAATTTGTATAAAATTACTTCCTATATATTCTTGAGTGTCCCTCTGTTAATTGCCCACCGTCCACCTGGGTTAGCCGTGGAAGAAATATTTCACCTTGTTATCAAAATTATTTATATTTGCACTGCAAAGTTTGCAAGTTGCACGGCGTTTGAGGTGTACTGTGGGAAAAAATTATTTTCCACAGTTCACCCAGGTGGTCAAATAAAGTGGACAGTGGGCAATAACCTTGTCCCGCATTTAGGTTAGCAACCCTCAATATTTAAGTAGTACAAGAGAATATTTGTACTTATAGTAAATAAGGCAGTTCTTCTGTAATATGTTGAATTATTTATAATTTTTGTGCAGTTTGAGATGCGAGTGCCTGATGTACGTGAAATATAATGATGGTGATGAATAAATATGACATTTTATGTGATTAATTAGTTTTGTTGTCTTAGTTTATTAATCCTAATAAATAAAATTGATCGTCCATGTGAGCTGAGAAGAGTCTTGAAGAATGGTACAAGTACAACCATACTCTTTTTGAGAGCTATGCATAGGTGTATCAGACTAAGGCCTGAAACACACAGGTAGACGGCTTGCTGATCGCCTGGAGCCTAGTGGCTAGCATTCTATGGGAATCATGGTAGCTACGTGCCTAAGCCTAACCTGAGCTCGCAGTGCAGTCGCCCGCTAACATTATCTAGAACGTTGGTTCTACCAAGGAGCCTAGCGAGGGTCGAGGCGCTAAACGCGCCTCCTGTCTGTGCGCTCGTGGCCTGATTATTCCAAGCCTGAATATTTTATTTAACTTTTAAAATAGTGTACTGTGTTGCTGTAGATGTTAGCTACAGTACATGCAGTGTAGATTACATTTACTATCATCAATAACTTGTGGCACAGAGTGTATGTGGTTAGTTGCTAAATAAGTAGTATGAAACAGTGCGGAAAGGCGATTTGCATACATATTTTATAACGACGACTTGTAGCTGTCACCCACAACTTAAAATGGAATGGAATGAATTTCCAAAAATCTTTATTACACCCAGAACCCTCCTCGTAAGTTCAGCATTAATTCCTGGCGAAAAACAGAACTTACACCCCTTAAATATTTTGATAGTAGTCTACACTAAGGTGAGTAGGTAAGTCTTATTTTATTAGGATGTAGATAAAAACAAGCATTCGATTTACTTATATTATAATCAATAGTGTACACTTTTATATAATTCACATAGCATGTAGTTATTATCACTTAAGATTAATTTCCGCCTACAAACGTGAAAAATTAAATAATTTAGATCATTAATAGTAATTATTATTCAAAGTATCACAAATATCTGATAGAGTATACCAATGCTCGTAAGCGCAAAGCATCTATCGAATACAACTAGGCAGCCGACGAGCGCGGGCGCGCCGCGGGTACATTATATACTAGTAATCATTTAGATTCACTACGTTATCCAACTAAATCACATCACAGTCGTCCGAGTTACTGATATCGGTTGGCACGAGGCCCCGCCAGGCGCTGCGCTCGCTCGCTGTACGCACGCGCACGCACGCACGCACGTACGCACCACGTCACGCTTCACTCATTGCACGCTATACTCGGATTTGTAATTTATGTGTACTGATTCAAACTATTATTTAGACAGGAAAAAACACGGAACGTAAAAAATTATAATTTAAAACTTGCCAAAATACAACGACGATTGTTTGACGAAATTTAGTACTCAGCGCTAAAATTGATAATTTATCAATTGTACAAACTCTTAAAACTTTTCGAGCAGAAATTATAAACACGAATAGGCGCATACAATGTCATTAATATTCTATATCTTGATGGTAAGCGTTTTGAATATGCACAGTATATAATTAACGCGTTAGGCGCATTCATTCGCAACGCTGACGTGGCTCGTACGTTTTATTACTTAACATACTATATACAAGAGTAGTAAGACGAGAGAGAGTCGGCAGCGCCGCCGCGGGGCAGACTACTCAGTCTATAGCGGCGCGGACACCCACACATAAGGAAACTATGCTGCTTCACTTCACTTCACTACACACATATACAATGTTCTCCAGCTTGTTCACACTTGAGGTTACCATTTTGACTGTTCTTTTCCTGACGCATTTGGTTTTCTGTACCTTTACCATGAGAATTAAATTTGATAAGCGCTGCTAATACGTTTAAAAAAACTATAGGAAATGTTAACAAACAACTTGAAAACTTATATGGGAGTCTCGCATTAAATCTCATAGTAGAGGTACTGATCATTTAATTAAACATTGCTGCATGTGATCACTGTTAGAAATCTAATTAAATGTCCGGATATGTTCATTACGTTGAGTTTGTAACCCTCGTTCATAGGGCGATCTTCATGTATCAAAGCACGAGCTTATTCATATTTACCATACTTTTGAATTTCTCCTTACACATTCTAACACTTGGCTGCATATTGTCATGTTGAAAATTTTGTCAAGTGTTTGGATTTCTTCATTTCTGGCGATGGTAACGCTCGCTTAGAGGGCAATCTCTACAAGATCGGCTGGGAAGCCCGAGCTTAAGGCTTATTCAGTAGGGTTAGCATACTTTTGATTTTTCCATACACATATCGCGTGTTTTCACTATTCGGAAATCTAGTCAAATGTCCAGATGGTAACCCTGGTTCAAAGGGCAGTCTCAGTGTACGAGGTTGGCTAGGAGGCTCGGTCGGGTCGCGTCTCGCACGTGGTCGTCAGCTCGGGTCTAGGTGCGAGCGCGGGCGCGGAGGGGTCCGGGGGCGGAGCCTCCGGGTCCGGCGGCGGTTGCGGCGAGCCGTAGAGGAAGATGTTTCTGAGCCGCGAGCGGGAGGAGGTGGATGGTTGGTCGATGGGCCAGCTGCTGGCGCTGCAGGTGTCGGTCACGTCGGCGGTGACCTCTAGACGCAGCGCGGCGGGCGAGGGCGCCTCGTGCCCGCCCAGCGAGCCCGCCAGCGCGGCCAGCGAGGGCGCGCGCGCCTCCGCCGCCGCACTGCCCGCAGACAGGGACGCGTCGCCTGCAACAATACAACAACTTTTATACATACAGTGACTTTGCGTTATATACGATTAAACAGTATCTATGGGATAAATCGATAATTTTGCTAAACAGCTTAAAAACTCTTCTGTTTACGCGCCACGTTCAATCCAACGCACCTATAATTTATACGCTAAAGTAAAATTTCGCGCATAAAGAGAATAACGCTAAGATTGACGTGAATATTGTGAAAAGGGTTACCGCGTTTTGTTATTTCTATGGACCTGATTGATGTATGAAATTCAATATGACGCCGATTTTTGGTAATGAGTGTGAAACTACCCCCTTTCACTCACCCCGAGAGCCCAGCTGAGCCGAGACTCGTTGCGAGGCTCAGTCGAGCGGTAACAGTCGCAGGAGCAAGTCGCGGTCCGCACTTCTCTCTGCGTACCCTTGCAGCCCAACAACAGAAAGCACAAATTTACTGACGATATGGTAACGGTACTCACCAATTGCTCCGATGAGGTATTTTGCGATGCTCACTTGTTTCCGCAATGTTCATTTATTATTAAGCGATCTAACTAATCAAAACAGCGTCCATGGTACGGATACCTAACGGTGCTTTTTAGGTTGAGCTAAGCTACAGCTAATAAACTCCCTATTGAAATCTTTCGTCACTAGCAGTTCTAATATTTTTTAAGCATTTATTTTGGATTTTCATTGTCAGGGTTTATCAGCTCTGAATCTGCCGGCAGCTGAATCACGTTCTCCAGTCTCACTTTGCATTTATACTATTTCTATTAATTTCCTCTGTAACAGTATGAAATCTTTGAAAAATCGCGACATTAGATTGGCTAGCAAAGAACTTTATACTTACATTACTCGATGAAAGGAATCTTCATGCAACTCGGAATCAATGAAACTCCACTCCACTAAAGAAACATAGAGAAAATAACTCACCGATGCTGGGCTCCAGCCTCCTGGAGGCGGCGTCC
Organism: Ligdia adustata; assembly: GCA_947049295.1. Classification (NCBI taxonomy): domain Eukaryota; kingdom Metazoa; phylum Arthropoda; class Insecta; order Lepidoptera; family Geometridae; genus Ligdia; species Ligdia adustata. The sequence continues at coordinate 2,861,133 of OX346221.1, forward strand.
TCTAGCGCGTGCTCGCGGTCGTCGTCTACGTGCGCGCGGTGAGGCCCCGCGCTCGCCGCGCCGCCCGCCCCGCCCCCGCCGCCCGCGCACCCCCCCGCCCGGCACAGAGACACCGGCACCACGCCGTACACGTAGAACAACAGGATAGGCACACCGATGCCCACCGCCAGCCCGGCCACTAGCGGAGATACTACCAGCTGGAAAATATTATGATATTATTATACCTATATAAGATGTACTAGATTCACAGTTGGAACATCAGGCTTCCATTGTCTGTCTATAATGAGCAAAGGTCTCCATATCTTTTAATATGTATACAAGGAAGGATTCTTGTATACATATTAAAGGAAAAGTTTTAGACTAAAACGGCGATTACGAGACGCACCAGCCGAGACTGTCTGCCGTCTCTATTTCAACGTGAATCTTCACTTGACTTTTATATGTAAAATTCGCTCTCCGCATCAAGACTTCTAAGCGCAACTTACCGCAGCAGCAACAGCGGCCGCCACAGCCGCTCGTCTCTTGGCAGGCGTGGCCCTCCTGAGCCGGCGGTGCGCCCTCCGGCCCGCCCACAGCGGGAGCCCCACCAGCAGCGCCGGCAGCGCCACGCCCGCCACTACAGCTATACCAAGCGGCGCGCCAGCCAGCGTGCCGAGTTGCCAGAGGAGCTTCTTCTTGCGCGACCACGGCTTCTTGCCCCAGAACGTGCATCCGCTCGGACTGAGAACATAACAATTATATTAAGTTTTACAGCAGAATCACAAAATTTGAATCTATAACAGCCTTCCAGCCAGCGAGAGCAGCCCGTAACGTCGCAGTTGCGAGGATTGTTCGCTCGATACGACATAAAGAAATGGTGCGAATACATTTGTCAACCTAGTTACAAACGTCTTATCCCTGAATGAACCGGGCAAAATTCACAAACTGCCTTTAGTAGTGCAGAAAATTTACATAGTTTATTTTATATCCATATTTATATTTGTCACTTTACAGACTTTAAAGTAGCTGTTAAATCGACAAGTGCTTTATCGAGTCGGGTCTTTGATCCTTCGGAAGCGGATCTTTGGTCCTTTGAGCCAGATGCTTAGTCCTTCGAATAGATCTCACCTGAGATAATGTAGATCGGAGACCTCCTTCATACAGAGCCAGCAGAACTCTGCGCCGCACACGCAACACACCATGTGGTTGCACGAGCCGTCCTCCACCTTCACTATCAGTACCGAGCATCGCGGGCAAGGCTTCACGTCACCTGAAACATTTATACCACTTAGCTTACTTGATATAGTGCTCGGCAATTTTCTTAAACTAAAATCGACGTAGTGAGGGCATTTCCGTGCATGTGCAGTTCTGATTGACGAATCACCGGTCACGTCTGCCCCACGCCAAACAGACCTAAAAATTAACACTGTGTAGTCTTGATCATTGGTTCAAGTTGCTTGGTCCGGTGACTGTAACCTAATTTATAAATTATTTTTTTTAGTAGTAAAGGACTAGTAAAGGACGTTGGAGGCAGACCAATCAGAGGTTTTAAGTATATGTTTTTGTCAAAAAAATATATATTGTATGCTAATTGGGAAGCTAGACTTGCCTAATTTGTTAGTTCTAAAACAGTTTCCTGTTTTCTCTAGTATTAACTGATATTTATAAAGAGTTGTATTACGAGTATAAAATTGTTTCTAACCCTCACCGTGGTCGATGTCCGGGTGCTGCGGCTGCGGCACGCGCGGCGGCGGGTGTCGCGCACGTCGCGCCGCGTCGCACGTCTGCGTGGGATGCCACGCCGCCTTGCAGTGGTAGCAGAAGGACGCGCCACACCCTGCCGCCTGGCATGTCAGCTTCGGACACGACGCGCAACCGTGCGCCACCACCGCGTAACTGCAAACAACAATCATTATTTTATTTATATTTGTAAATGTTAAATTACACTTAAGTTTTATATATACTGCGTATTTTAATTAATTTATTTTATTTATAATAGTTTTAGGCGTGTTACTCAGAAGGATACTTGTTCGAATCTTATCCGTTGTGTATTTCAATTTTATTGTTTTCTGTTGCAAATAAATATATTTCTATTTCTATTTCAATAGCTTTTATTCTTAACAATTTCTTTTTTAAAATGACCACTGGACTTCTATTCGGCTGGCGCTGACACACTTTTTTCAATCATTTTATGACTAAGTACTGTTATTATGAAGAACCTAATGAAGAGTGCACCGTTTCAAACAAGAATTTTTTTTTATCCTGATCATCTGTCTCCGAGAAATCAGATAAGTAACAAACATTTGAAAAATTGAAGTGAATTGAAAACCACTTTCTTATTGGAAATTGGTAAAATATGGAGAGAAGATTATCCAGTTTATGTTAGACTAATCGACTATCTACGGCGAGTCGATTAGCCTACAACGGACGCGTGACAGGTAGTGTCCCATCCAGACGCCGCGGAGAGAAGTTGGATCAGAATCAGAATCAGAAGCTTTATTGACAAAACTGTGTACGTAGGTGTTAAATATCAAGTCAAGTTTCAACAGTTTTACCCTTGTCGGGCGTACAATCATGTGCAAGTACACATACATAATGTTGCAAATGTAAAATGCGTAAGACTTTTAATTTTATGCATTTTACATTTGAACTTTTAATGTTATATAATCCATTATATAAACCAAGTAGAATAGTAATAATAAATACTATCAATATTATTACTTCAAATATTGACAATAGGCACTTAAAACAAAATTATCGACATACAACAACTTCATTCATGAAAATATTCTTTTAATTTGTAAAATGCTTTAGAAATCAGCCAAAGTTTCAGCTTTGAAGAAGATCAACGGAACGACAAAAGCGTACTCTAGTGTTTGGATTGAGTGTATTGAATTAATAAAAAATATTGCGATATATAGTGTTTTCATATAATAATAATGGCAGGGGTCCTCTGTTGCTATCAGTACCTGCAGTCAGGTGCTGGACACCACCTCGTGTCAGGGTCGGCCGCGAGCGCGCGCCGCACCGAGAACTCCTCGTACTTGTCGTACAACACCGGATTGTCCACTATCCGACGCACGTCTGCAAAACAAATCATAACTGACTTGAGCAACTTCCAAAAAATTTCGCATTTCATCACACTTTCAAATTAAATACTAGGAATAAATAAGTTAGCCGGATCATTTTTGATTTAATTAAATTTTGATAGTGTAAAACTTCTCATGTCCTTTGACTGCCATAAGGCCAGAATCTGTTGAAATTGTTGGGATCCTGAAGAAATTCAGGGAACTCTTATGGGCGCTCATCAATTACAGGTAATATTTTTAGGAACCATAGATACTCGTAATATTCAGACGTTTTATATTTCCCTAATAATCTTAGCTTATATAATCACAGAATAAATAAATAAATAATAGTAACATGCTATAGATAAACCAATATGATTACTAAGAATCAACTAGATTTGTCTTCTATGTGTGTGTATTACGATATAGTAAAACCTATGGGAAATAGTTTTTTTTTAAATTGCACGACTTCCTTATCTAACTAACAATGTCTAACCCCGTTGAATAATTTGTGTTTCCGCAGTTTTGTAGTATTTAAGTAAAAAAGTGACCTTCACGGATGTGGTTTTCAGAGGTCGGTCGTCTCAAGCGACCCTCGATGCTTCCTTGCATGTTTGTTGTATTTATGTGATGGTATTATAGCCAGTTAAGGCTGCAACGAAGTCAGCTAGTTATAATTTGGCATGCCTCCAAAAAGTAAACATTTTATAAAGTAAGTAGGCCTATATAGGTTATTTCGGACCAGCACATTTGCACGCTTGTTTTCTGAATTACGCATTGTAATGATGAACTGCCATCCCCTGATAAAATATTCATACATCGATATCGATAATATGATAAGAGCCATTATCTCGTGAACTCGGGTAATGGAAATATTGAAACAACTTCGATAGTGAACCGATTTCAAAACTGTACAGTTTTTGATACAACCGGACATTATTGACTTATGTAGGCATCACTGCGTAATATCTGATATTAGTAAATAGGGAAAACATAACATATTCGCAGAGAACCGGCGATCTCGGGTACGATTCGCAGCTGGGGCAGAGGTTCGGAAGATTAATTTTAATTTATCTTTCGAACACTCTAGAATCAACATTCTAGAATATTGTGGCACATACTTTATTGTACCTTAGTAGTTATTTTTACCGATAATACATACACAAATAACCCTAACCGCACTTATGTATGTAAATTATATGAATTTATTATAAATTGAGGAGTTGATGGTTTTAATGGAGCACGACTGTGTAACTACTGCCAATTAAACGCTATCTTGGGTTTGACTTATATGGTGTATATGGTTTGACGTATCACACGATATTCTGCAAACTGCGAGCATCCTACACTGGAGATGCTTGTACTAGTTACGATTTATATTTTCTAAAAGTATATATGCCCGTGTTGACAGTTCCGTTTTGACAAAACTTAAGTATATTTGTCGAGCGTTAGCGAAGAGTCCCAGTTCCAACTTGAGAAATTTCTATTTATAATATTAGTTTAGATGTCTGTCAGAAGAATGACCGGCTAATCAATCAGTTCTCGTTACATTTTGTGGGCAAATTCGATAATTATGTTTTTTTTTGGTTTATTTAGTTTTTAGCTATTTTGCAAAATATTCGACATGATGACCCATAGGTTTTAAAAACATAAAAATATCATATTCTAGCAAAGACAGGCTGTCGAGGTCCACAGCTCACAGAGCCACTGTTATAGGAGACACGATACTTGGTCGTAAATCAACGTCATAATACAATAATATGACGATACACAAAGAAAAATCCATGTGAAGGTTGATGTAACTTGATATTATGAATTTCTATTATAATACTCTATGATCTTACTGTCACGAGCGAGTTATATAAATAGGGAAAGGTTTATTACTATTGTCAAGACGTACTGTAATCTTTAATCGACTGTAAAAAGGAGAATTGAAGAGAATTCGTCGAAATGTTTTATTTCTCATTTTTTGTGTTTATATTTTGTGTTTATATTAATTGATTTTTAGATAGGCCTGGAACGACTATAATATAATATAAAATTTACGAAAATCAGTTTGCTCTAAGACAAAATAACCAAAAAAAAAATTTCATATTTTAACCATTTCAAGTATAACTTGTTCAAGAAAATAAAAACAACAGGAGACAAGAATATAGATGATAACAAGACAGGTTATACAACCTGCGTAGGAAGTAGTCCTACGCAGATTGTATAACCTGCCACACCATAATGCAAATGGTATGCGACTGTTTCAGGTCTATACTCGATGATGAGCAATGAAATCAGATCCAGTCCAGTATAACTATAACCTTGGTAATAAGAATTACTCTCTACAATGTAGTCCAATTTATTAGAGAGTAGAACTCATAAATTTAATCAATTTTTTTTATATGACACAACTATGCGTTATTGGTCAATCTTTATTTGGAACTTTTATGAGGAAACAAAGTAATTTCGAAACTCGCAAATTACTCAACCACAGCCTATTAAAAGAGGTAAAAGCTCAAAACCGAGACATTATTTTTGGGTTTCAGCCAATAAAATTGTTTTCCTTATTTTGCTACAGGCCGCTTGATGAATAGATTTAGAAAAAATCGCAACCAACGTACGTGCCGCTCACTTCCAATATCCAAACTCAAAACTACAGTTCGTGGCTAACCAAGATCTGCAATCTACATTTAAATAAATAAAATTTGCTATCTGCGATTGAAACTATTGACAGATCCTTTAACCTAGACGTCTACAGCCCTCACCTACCAAGTTACGTTCAGACTTTAGATAAACCTGAGAGAATCATTTGTGACGTTAATGACGAAACACTGAACCATACCACACAGAACACGTGTGTACGAGTAATAATTTTCATCGTGCTCTTTCCGTCGGCTGGCCTTTCGGGATTTGTTTGGAGGTCGAAATAGAAAAAATAATAAGATGAATGGAAGAACACTTTACTGACCACTGCATATTACTAGGTATTATTCTCAACAAAGTAGGAGTCGGGCTTCAAGGATAATTATATTCCTGTTTATGGATTAAGTACTTAGTAACCATCCGCGGCGTTACCCGCGACTTAAAATGAAATATAAATAACTTTCAAACTTTGACCCGCCATATGAGCCCCTTCGGGGTTGAATTTCCAAAAAACTACACCACTACACCCTACAAATGTTATATCTAGGTTGAGCAATTTAGGGTCGACGTTTTCTAGTAAATATCAGTCAATCAGGACTTACTCTTTTATATATAGATAATATAGTGTTATTTGCAAACGAAAAATACTACAAAAACTACGCAATGGTCATTCTACGCGTAGTTTTTATAGTATTTTAAAAACCTGCCGTAATTTTTTTGGCTATTACTTCTAACATTTGAGTTCCGTTGTAAAAAGGAAAACAAATAGTCTTGAAGGAAAACGAAGGAATCACCTACATACAATTCCTAGTGGGAATAGTAGGTTATTCCTGCCCGGTACACGGTAGTTGAAGAATTCTAACAGGATAACGAAACTATAGTTATATACGTATGGGGAACTAGGAACGATTGTTCATTTGATTTAGAAACTAAATTCTCTGTATTTGTGAGAATTTAGTTTCTAAATCAATTTCATTGCGTACAATTTTAGGATTCAACAATCCTAAAATCTTGTCAATACTAGGCCCAAGTTAAGTAAATTGACATTTTTTAACACTGCCGTTTCACTTTAAGAGTATCTTTCCTCAATGTGAGAACTTTCATAACACCATGATTACTATCATATTACTATCATTACTTATCTATGAATAAGAGTAAGTCTTGACTGTCTGAAATTTGTTAGGAATCAACATAGAGCCTAAACCGCAGATCCTAAAGGACATTAAATTCGGAGAGTATATTTTATATAGGATATAATAAATTGAGTATTATTGAATATTTAACACCTAACCCACTTCAGTCAAATGGGGGTTTGAAATTTATATAAATTTCATTTTCGCCGCGAGAGACGACTAGTTGGAAATATAAGGTAAATAAGTATAACATTACACTACATACATTAAATCTATTTTCTTTATTGCATTTCCAAATCAAGTGAAAGATTACAACAATGTTTACATTATCATTATATGGTGACGCCGTTTTCATTAAAAACTCCTTCATCTGTCGCGTCCCACATTCACTGGCTGTACGAATACAGGTATTGCGCCACTGTTTCTCACGATGCAAACTACACCCATTGCTGTGATTACTGCTCGTTTTCCTCCACCGGTTCCACTTACTCATATAATACGTGTGAGGAATTCGTCCAGTTAAAAATTTGTGTGTGGACCGATACGCATCACAATGTGTGGGTGTTCGTTAGCTGTTATATGAAACGGCGATGTTGAAATTGACTCATTAATTACTATATGATTAAATTAATCATGCAATTTTGTAGTACATTTTTAAACGATCGTAGTAGGTAAATTGTATTAATTGAGCAATACTTTGCGGATATTGTTTAGAAATCGAGAGAAACTCGATATATCTTCTAAACGAGAAACTTCACTGTGTTGATACAGGGTCAATTTAGTTTATATTGTTCCTTCTTACGCACTAAATACCAAATTCCTTCTCAGCGCGAAGTCCTTCTTTTTATCCGACTGCGAAAGAAGGAAGGTTATGTTTTTCGAGTGTATATATGTATGTATGTATATTTCTTTGGCACGCCCTAGAGCCTAAACGGCTTGTCGTATTTATGTAAGTGGGGTCAATAGATTTGTCTTAGTCGCGAGAGTGACATGATCACACGTTTAAAGATTTAGCAGTAGAGTTTTTTGAAGTCGCTTCTAATCACTTGTTAGAAACTTACTTTTTTGCAATAAATTGCGGCTTGTACTCGTAATAAGCAATTTTTCATGATCGCGTTGGAGCGTATCAATGAGGGTTCCGTGATAAAACTATTTTCTACAGACATTTATTACGTACAAAACTAAAGCTAAACTGCATCCGAATCTAAATAGCAAATCTTTTCATCAAAAAGGTGCATGAATCTGTGATTTCAATTCTGTCATTGAGGTACAGTTAACCCGCATCTGTCGATCGTATCTGCTAATCGAATAGGCCTCGGGGAGACACTGATTAACAAGCACTCCAACCTTGAGATATAACTGTATACTGTAACCTTCCCACTTACAAGATCGATGCCACGGTAAGTGTCACTTCACTTCATTGTGCCAATGAAAAAAGAGTACTTACTAGCTTACTACCGCTACTTTCTAGACGCCTCGATCGAGCGCACAAGGACTGCGATAATTAGTAATCACACGGCTACAAATTTAAATGCAAATTGTACGATCACACTTATTTCAATTCTTTTTGAAATACAGTTCGTTTTAGAATAGAATTTTCTTTGTTATAATTGCTTAATTTTTACTTTTACTATAGTCATAAGAAGGCTAACAGAAGCTCAAGATTTTCCTTGTCGTTAAAACTTTACTAAAATGACTTAATACAAAATAATAAAAAAAGGAACGAATTTATGATATTTTCAATGAAAGTGCAAACTTATTGGCATATAGATAACACGGATCACATTTTCGTGTGTTATTATCATGGATTTAATTAAGCTTCACAAATGCGTCCCTATTTATGCATTTATGTCACCGACCACGCCCGTCAGTTTTCCTTTTAATATGCTCTATTTTTACAGGACCACGTTACAATATCCTGCAAACGGCAACTGGGTGAGCTATTGTTACCGCAAATAGAGATTTTACATTATAATATAAATGACTTTTGGCTCATTATGTTAAAAAAATCTAGGTCTCAATCACAACAGTCACGTCGATGTACTTAACGATGACAATTATTTATGATAGGTAGTAATAATGTCTAAACTTGTCTAGATAAGAACAACAAGTCTGTGTATCGTTCGAACGTAATAATCAATTAAAGTGAAATTACGAGTATGTATAAACATCTCTAGTTCTCATTTTATAAGAAAACGAGACTTGCTCAATTCGCTACTTGTAATCAGGACCTTGAACAGATTTACTCGTTTAGACGATAACAGCATTATAAGTTATGGACGATTTTCCACACCGTCGGCTGGCGACTAATGTCCAAATACCTCGACATAAGTTGCAATCCAAAACCTAATGATGCTAGCGACAGCAAAGCTGGTTACACACAAATGTAGCAATTCATTTGCTTCAGTAAAGATTCACACATCAGTTCAGCATGGTTGTGAAAGCTTAACAAAAAACGGCTCCGACACCGAAATCACCGAAATCAATTGTGGCACAATGGAGCCCGTAATGAGAACATTATTTACCAGACAAGCAACAGGTGCTGTAATAGGGGCGAGATAAAAAGAATCATTGCCGTATTGTATAATATAGCACGGAAGATGTTATGTACGCGTATGAATATTGTAGATGAGCCAAATCTCAAATGCAAGGTACAGATGCTCAAAGTGTATTACCAACGCTCTTTGCTCCTAATAGAGTCCCATGCTAAGATTTTCGGTAAGTTGCAAAGGTATACTTATGGTAGTGTTTTGAGCTACTTATGGTAGTGTTATTGGTGTAAATAGAAAAATACTTGCGTTTTCTTAAATCAGAAAATGTAGCGTGAAGAGATATCACAAGCACGAGTATGCTGGTGGAAGTGTATTTAAATATTTGAACAGATGCTCGAACAGATTTGGTTTATGTATTTCATCACCTTTCAGTCCTTTATAAAATATTCAAGTTTCCTTGACATCTCGAAATGTTCCTTTTGCCGTTCCATTTGTAACTTGACAAGCAAAGCTTGACTGACAATCGTATTTACAAAATACATATAAGCTTACAGGCAGAGTATCTATCAAAGCGGCAGAAGCTAAATGCTTAATAAATGTATCAGAGATTCAATGCTGCGACAATAGTCATAGACAAGGTTTATAATCAAACAACCGCACGGGCTATTTTCACGAGTCTAATCATACGTTCTGTTGAATGTGGGTCAAAACCGCATGCCGCGGCTGCAATATAAATCAGAGAACCCTGTCGGATCCGGTTCTGCGGACAGGCATTCGATTGTGGATTGAAACACAATCCACGGACTGTTAATGACATCTTTATCCATTACTGTAAACGGCTTCGCAACGCCTGAGGAGTCACGTATGGTGAAGTTGTATGTTTGACACATAGTTAGATATAACGTGTACCAACAGCGACTAGCTGTCGAAGGTAGAACAGAATGCAACACGGCTCGACTCGAATGACATGTTGATCAAATTTGGATGCCGATTCGAAACAAAAATCAAAGAGTGATGGAATTTGGAGTATCGTTTCATTCGTCAATGACTTCTGATATCACATAAAAATATAAGATAAGACAGCGCAATGGTATCAGCAGATAAAAGTTTAATGGGGAAATAGGAAACGAGTTTATCGCCTTAATAGTTTTACCTTGGACTAGGTGAGTACACATTTATGAATGTGTGGTAAACGCAAATATGATAGAAGCAAACAATGGAGTCGTAAATATATGATTCAAGCAAAATGCTTGGTTGGGCTATAACATCAACGATGTTATAATGGAGCATAATACTTAACGATGATTTACATAAATGCGGAAGTAATGAACGATACATAAAACTTTTGTGTATGATCTCCTGCATACGAAATTATTTGAATATCTAATGTAACAACTGTGCTAAAAAAAGTTTATGACAATCGTCTAAATCATTTTAAAAAATGGGGTTGATAAAAATCAATGCAAATACACATATTTATCAATGAATATACGAGTTAGTAATCCGTATATAGTAAAACCAGGGGTGGAGACGAGAAGCCCAGGACAGGGCCGAGCCGAGTGGCGAATTATAGGAGTGGCTTATGTTCAGCAGTAGACGGGAGTAAGCTGATAATGATGTAGTAAAACCAGTGTAATACACGTTATGTAACAAATAAGAGACAAATCAATCAAATGTAATTAAATTAAAGCTGGAACCTTCTAGTCTTGTCATACCGAAATGTTTTATATTAGTAGTTTTAAGAGCAAGTAGATGACAACTTTCACCAGTTCTTTCGCGAACTCAATAATTTTATTTATTGGATAGATTCTTTTTTATGTTGAATATCGCTTGTCTGCCTAAATTTATTGAAATGGTATCTATATGGCGCCGAACTACCCTTACCCAATATACTTGAGGCGGGTACGACAGGGCTCATTGTAGAATGTAGTGGTACAGTACCTGAAGGATGCATGCTCTCGTGACACACGGGGCAGTTGACGGGCACGCGCGCCTCGAAGATCTCTATGGCGAGGTACTGCCGTAGGCAGGTCTCGCAGCAGCGGTGAGAGCACCATGTGAGCCGCTCCATCGAACCCACCCCGAACAGCGTCAGGCACAGCGGACACTCCACCACGTCGCCCTGGAACAACAACATAACAATCATAATTGTGTCTTAATGTCAATAGTTTTCAGGCAAAGGTTGCCGTTGGGTTCATTACACGGTATTGTTTTACCATGCCTAAAGCCTGAAGCGAAAACGCTTCAGTGACAGGTGAACTAAAGTGAAGATATTAGAAGTATTAGAGCTGACTTCTAGAAAGCCACTCAACTACGATGTAGCACACATTAATTTACACACGTAATAATTTTAAAATAGAACAGGATAATTCAGTAGTACGTAGAGCCTGAGAAATAAATGAACTTTTGCTCATCAGTAGACTAGATAATCGATAAAGTTTAATGAGTACACATAATCGATACAGATACATCACAATAATGTAGCTATTATAAACGTCAACGATGAATCAGAATAATAAAAAGTAATATTCGATATCGGTAACAATCGATGTTAAGGGGAAATCCTGCTTATCGAATCGTTTAGTAGCAGTCATATTCGTTCTGTGGTATCTGCCTGAGCGACAGTAACCCATATTTTGGTTTAATTCGTTGAATATAGGACACGCAATCATACCTGCATGTGTGTTACTTACTATACTATTTGTTTCGAAAGGAATATTAGCTTGGCATTATTTCTTCCGTGGCTTGGCACGTGCGTCTTATTACTTAACAATACTGTTGAAGAATTGGATCAAATCAATATTCACGCTTTTTCGTAATATTAAACAGCGATATTAATTAATTACGCGTTTTTACACGACTTCGCTTCGTTTATCGAGCATTGCGCTTGATATACTCGTAACTAGTGCATTGGACACGCCACGGTACGAGTATTGTTTAGTTTTGAAACATTTACATCTAGTATCACGCTATGCTGAAAGGTTTATATTCGTACTATCATTGTTAGGTTTGAAGATTCAGGCTCATTGACTGTAGTTAATTTTCCATCCTTATGTTTTTTCAGGATGATTGCACTTATTCTTATTTTGGCTTGATTGTCTTAGTCTAAGTGAAGCTAAACAAGTGAAGATGGGAAAGGGAAGACAAATCAAGAGTGGAACGTCAGTATATTTTATTAGCTTTTCTTAAAGTAACAACTATGGTACTCGTAAATCTGCGCCTAACAAAATGTATATATTTTAGATGAACACTATAAAAATACACTTTACAAAAAACATCAGGTAATAAATCCCATTACAAAACCAGGATAAAATATATCTCAAGCAAGAGGTACAAATACGACAGAAGGGTAATCTATTCATATCGGCGTCATATATATATATATATATATATAAGGTAATCTCCACGGGTATAACGACAGCTTCAATATACAAAAATTTATGTGACAATACATAGGTACCTTAAGTAATAAAGCGGCAATTTCCTAGTGGGAGTAAATTAAGAGTAATGGCCTCCATCGAGCTTAGTAAGCGTCGACTCGCTCAGCTTTTACGGAACCCGGTCAAAGACATTTCCAGCGGCGAAGCTTCGTGTCTAATTAGTAATTTACCGGCTGTTGACGTATCTTTAGGTCGCGACAATTGGGACTAGCAGACAGCTTATCGCAAAGCTGAGTGAGACAGATGAGCAAAACCTTAAAAGCATGGAGCGGGTAAGGCACATACAAAATGTCTGATCTTTCTTTAAACAGTAAACTTTACTGTCTAACTCCAAAGCAAGTTTTCAAGTCGTTTCATTCTAGAAAAGCTCTTAAGCTTAATTACAGCCTTTGACAATTCGGTCCCTACGTGAACGAACACCTTAAATTTTCAATGGCTTTGCAAGTCAGAAACGTGTTTCGGAGTTCATAAGCACCTTCCTGACGAGGCGAGAATAACAAATGGCTAACTAAAAATTTCACCAGCTTGCGGTTTGGGATAAAGTTGCAAGAGATGAATACGAAATTAATGTGCCAAACATAAAATAATAGCCAACAGCTGTGTTATATGCCTGAATATCGACTTGATACCCTACTGAATCTTGACGTTTTGTCGTCGTCACATAGAATGCGACAACTAACGGATGCTATTTGCCGTTTTTCAACGTGTAATTAATTTTAATACCCCAGTTTCATTAGAGTTAACAGCGAATTATGTATCAACCTTTTCAAAGTGATCTCAGTACTAAAAACAATAGGTAAACAGTAGGACACAATAAAGAGCTGGCTGGCTGAATATTCTGGCGCAGTGTCTGATTGATCAGGTCAATAATATGGACTCTATCGAGGAGACCGAATTGTAAATACTTGATATACTTATATTTGTCTCATAAGTTTCATTAGTACTAATAAAGACTGCTGGTATATACAACTACATATGAGAGGGCAACATAATTATCTTAGTTTGTTTTACAAAAAACTTCGACACGATCACGTCGATTTTACAACATTCGATTCGGTTAATCGTCATTTATGGAATGATGTTTCGCTTTAGTAAAACATTAAGAAAATTATAACTAGTTCGTATAGTAGTAGTAGACGTTCAAATTATTACTTAAGATATGTACAAAAGTAACAATGCAATGTATGTAGGTACTAACATCAGATACTTAGTCTTCTTCGTAATTAAACCTCTCAGTTTGGACAATTATCTGGCGAGTTCTAAAGGCAATTGTTGCCAGTCGTCATTGTCACAAAAGGAAAACATCTACAATAATACATGTAGTGAACTCATCTCAGTTCTTTCTAGAGCTGACCGACTCAAACAATAGTATCTTACTACATAGTAATCCATAACAAATATTACAGTTAAATGTTCAAAATAAACAATAAAAGAAGTTTTAATAACTAACTGACTTTGTGCTACTTTTTTCTACATTAGGAATTTTATTCCGGACCAAGTAGGTAGGTATGTGTTCCTGAAACTAAACGATAAAACTCAACAGTCACATATATTTTATAAACCTAGGTGCTGCACCTATGACTAATCTAATGTTTGGAATTAAGAGCAAAAGTGTGTAACTATGTGTAGGTAAAAATAATGACAAAGTCATCCATCAGTCACCAACTCTAGGAAATCCGTGTATAGTCATGAATTGTACAAAAGTTGGTTCAATATGAGCGATCAAGTATGTAATAATCCGCACCCCAACATACATATTACTAGCAGACAAATTGACGCTGGCTTGGAAGCAGAGTAATAAATTATTGAGATATGGAATTTAGATCCATTTGAGTATAACTGAAGGCCCGAGGCCAGGGATGAAATCCGAGGTTTTGATCCCGTTTTATTATTAAAGCAATGGTCGGATGAATCCTGCGAAATAATGCTGTAAACCCAGTACCTATCCCACAAGATCCTATTATATGAGGCTTAGTTAGCCAATTTAGACCCCGAGGAATAAAGCATGACGAGAAATAAAGCAAAACAGTACGAATAAGAAAATAATTCGTTTTCTTTTCTGTGCTATTATTAAATATGGCACAACCTGCTCTCCCATAAAGGTAAAGTATAATTAATTCGCTTAAAATTGTCGTATTAAGTTACCAGTGACCAGCATTTATAGGTTTCGTACAAACGTAATTTCGAAATCTTCTGCCTTGTCTTCGACATATTAGATATCTTCATCCAATCTGTATCGTATTATAGCTAATATGACAAAGATACCTACCACCGCTATATCAACCGCATTAATGGGCGATGTACGTGGCAATTAAACATCTGCTTCCCTATAGTCTCACAATTTTGCTAAACAATAACAAATCCAATTAAAGAAACAATGGAATATTAAACCGATAATAACATTTAATCCAATAGACAACAATCTATTAAGAGAAAGGTGGTTTAGTCTGGGTATTACGCTTTACGACAAAGGTGAACCAGCTCTTGTGATAAAAGTAAGTACCCCAGCAGTCTATTTTGTGTTACATACGTGAAAACGCGTCAAATCCATGAATATTAATGCCGGTGACAACATTATCTATATTAGACTTATAATCTATATCTACATATATAAAAGAGTAAGTCCTGACTCGCTAGGAATCAACGTCGAGAATAAACCGCTAAACATATATACTTAGAGATATGAAATTTGGAATGTGTAATCATTATTGGGTGTAGGAGTGGACTAAAATAGGATTATTGTAAACTCAGCCCCTACGGGGGTCATATTAAATGTTTGAAATTATTTATATTTCGTTTTATGTCGTGGGCAACGTGAACCGCGGAAATTATTTTAAAGCTGATTATTAATCGTTCATATCAACAACACTAATATCATGCGAACAACACTATACGAATACAATAACATACTTTGCTATAGCTTTAATTTTGTTCTGCTTAGTGGCTCAGAGAAATAATTTCGTGGAACTCGCGAGTTTTATTGTAAGTAGGCATATATTCAAATATTTATGAATTACCTAACCTACTTACGTTGAATAAATTGCAAACTAGGTCGTTTAGCCAATATTTTCTTAATTTGCTGATATTTTTACTTCTACGCATAAAATCTAATTGGGATTGTTGTACGATAAATCAAGTTCTGAATTATATTTGAATGGATTATTCGCAATATTCAAAATATTTGAAATGCGGACATTTTGTGAGATGCGCCTTATTTATTATTGATTGTTTTGTTTCCCTTGATCTCATTTTTCCGACGACTGACGGCGACGACGCAGATATTGTATATTTGTTTCGCTCTTTATTTATTACTATTACTTTCCGTACTAGATTATTATTACGACGCACATATGTGTTATCAGCCATTACAATATGCAAGCATCCGTAAGCTTATCATGCGTGATGGCTGCATTTTGAACTTTAACAAAAGCTTATTTTCCGGATAGTTAAGTACATTGAATCATGCAATCATCATACATTAAAATGTTATAGTTCGTAAGAAAAACGTGATCCTGCTCCATAAATTGTTTTTATGAAAAATTCTAAGAAATTTTGGTAAGTACGAGTTATCATCTATCTATAAATCACGTTTGAGTAATAATAAAACAATGAATGTAATTAAATATTGAACGTACTTTTATCTGAATTTTGTTACACGGTTTTTCTAATTTAATAAATGAAACGCAAGCATAGTATTCAATTAAAAACATTCTAAAAATTGTAGTATCTTTAGTAATAAGCTAGCGCCTCAGGCCCCTAATAGCAAATTAAATTTCTGATCCGAGTATATCGATCGGAGTTAGCAATAATAAATCTGGGACGTACAATATTAGCTAGTTGTCTTCAGACTTTAATAGGGAGAGAGGCTGTAACCGTCCGTTAAGTATGTTGAGCGCTAGCCGTTACTATGAAATATTAACTTTGAAGTACCTTGACGGGAAATTTATGAGAAATTTGCTAAGGAATGATTGAGAAAAATTATACTTGGGTGATAAATATAATAGACTTTAAGAGGTAAAGATTAGAGAAAAGTAAAAATACATTTAAAAGCATCAAAATGCTCCAGTATGGCGTGTTATCAGACAGTTTGACTGTCGCCCTTTTCCCTGTTCCGATAGTTCGAAATCAGCATTTAAATAGATAATCTACGTAGATTAGGTCGGTTCAATACACAGTCACACCCATGTTTACAAAGTTTATCATTGGCTCTTAGGGTGGTGCGAATATTTATCACCCTTGTTCCGGACTGCAAACCAGGGCGTGAGCGTGGCAATTTGCCCAACTATTCCCAGCAAGTTATAACATTTTTATGCAATAAATTGAGGATTTAAATCTACATCGTTAATCAACTACTTCTAAATCTGTATTTTTTACTTTTGTTGTTAACTTCCGAGATCTCAATATACCTATTAATCATTGTGATATATACATATAAGGGGAGAAAGTCAAATCAAGAAGATAAAAAAAACATTTTACGTAATATACACGTGCCCAAAATATAATACAAGTAAGTGTTTAATATTTGTTTAGTCCTTTTTGTCGTAATTGACCTCCAGAAGGGTCAATGCAAGAGACGGAATTAACTGAGTGAGATAGGATACTTTTAGCGAAAGTAAATCGTTTATAGGAACTAATGAATCATTAATTTTACTAAAGACTGGACCTTGGAGTAATGTACCGACACGACGAGACAAAAAGCTGACGAAAGGGTTCCGGCAGTGAAGGCCTCACTTGGTGTTGGTGTTTAGAATCACACTGTTGTTTATGAGTCAACTCAAATTCCGCTTACTAACGGGAAATGTCTTTCTTATACCTTAAGCCTTTGTCTTATGCAATTTACGTTGACTCAAATAAACCATTAACGAAGTTGCCAGAAGATGCTACGGACGCCAGTCTTAAGTTAGTTAGTTAAAAATGCTTTGTTTAATTCCACACAAGGCGAGCAAATTTCAAAAGGTCTTTATAGACTAGAGGAAAATATCAAATTCCGTGGAAAAAGGTCAACATGACTCGAATTAATGCATGGAATCTATTGTGTCTGCCAGAATACAAAAAAACCGCATTTTCATTCTCAATGCATAAGATGTGGAGTTACGGAGTCAATATTCGATTAGACTTCATCAATTTCTGTTTCTTAATGTTGTTGTAGAAGCGATTATTATGCAAAGTAGAGAATAATAATTAAGTTTGTCGTAAGTTTCACAACGGATTCGATGGTACGTGTCCGCGGTCTGGTTACAGTGCGCGCTAACACGGTAGAAAGTGTTGGGTGTTGCATGTGGATTAGCACAGGGGCGGAGGACGTGACCCGCCGCCTGCCGGCCTCGCCACGAGGCTCTTGCACAATTTCATTAGTCGGTAACAAGCATCCGATCCAACCGACCAAGGTCGGTTCAGCCGTGACAAACGTACCGGCGTGATAAACGTACCGGCGAAACAAAATAGAAGTCACATCAACAATGCTCGATCGATTTTGATAGCTTTGGCTTCGTGGGGCGATGTCTATGTTGACAATCCAAATAAAAATAATCTCATATCTTTAGCTTTGTTGTGGTAGGCTTCCATGACCCTAAAAAGGGATCATTTGCGGGGGCCGCCTGAGGCAGTATTCAACCATCGAGCAAGAGTGTTTTTAGTTTCTTTTTTTGGATAACAACGTTATTGTCTTGCAAAATATATATTATGACCGATACCAGATATTTATTAATAACAGGCATAGTGCAAGTGAGTGTCTTTAAGTCTTTATAGTGCCACTAGAACAGTTATGGACGCAAACGCTTTCATAACAATACGCTTATCAACAGGCTATCGACTTGCCCGTTTTGCAGCAGAAATATACAACGCTATTAAAAACTATATCTAACTCAACTGTGGCATGTTTTTGCTGAAGTGCAAATGTTCAGCAGTTCGCAAACTTCGTTGTAAAGAGTTCGTACGTGGCTCGACTAGAAGTTATCGCTGATCTGGCGTGGATGGAATAAAACTTATGGAGCCCCGGCTAGACGTATCGATTCCATGCCTCGTTGGCCCAGCACTGCACTCTGACTCACTATCAGTACTAGTGCAATACTATCAAACTGTGTAGTATTCATGATAACGCAGGAACGCGACTGCGGAGGCGTGCTCTCGAACGTGATTATTTACGAGTATTGTATGCACAGTTCATTCAATGTTTATGATGTATAATAACATGACGAGAAAAAAAAATAAGTGAAATTATTTTGCTAACAGACAATGGCAAGGTTACGTTATAACAATTTTTTTTGAACACATCATTACCGAAGAGCAAGATTATATATTATATCGCAGGAAAACGGAAATAAAATATAGTAGGAAGAAACTAGCATACTCGTAAATGAATAAATGATCGATGGCGAAAAACATATCACATATAGGATAATAAAACAAAAAATAGATGATGCCGGTAGGCATAACAGAATTACGATAATGTCTGTACTATGGAAAAAATAATTTGTCTGTAATTAATTACCTCCTCATCTTCAGCGATGAATTCAACAGTTGTTTGATGCCTCTGCGACTGTTCTGCATTGCTCTGCTTGACTGGCCGCCCGTCTGTATGATCCAGCACTGGAACAATAAACATGATACCTTAGAAACAAATAATATATTCACTTAATTTACTTAAAATGTTCGACTTTTGATATGAAGGAAAATATATTTCCTTAGAAATAATCTAAAACAACCGATATATATCAACTATTACAAACTAAATCAACTAGAAGTATATAAGTAAAAACATATTTGATTTGAATTAAAAAATTAGTTGTCTGTAATACTACAATGTTTCAAACGTTGTTTTATTAATCACCTATCACCATAGCGAAAACTCCCTCAACTTCTACGTCTTAACTTCGGTTTGAACACAAAAGAAGTTGAACGTAAGGAAGAAGTGTTTGCTTTATGCCTTAGAACATGGTTTAGTCATCACAAGTACGTGCTGTTTGGGTGGCAAACACACGTAAATATAAATATCAAACCAGATTGCCAAGAGGCGGAAAACACGTGACATGCTTACGAAAGAATACTCGTTTTTCTACGCTTGTCTTGTAAGCTTCTATTGGATTAGAATGAAGACCGTCTAACTGTTGAAGTATTTTATGTTTAGTATCTTGTATATGGCACTTCTTTAAGCTCGTGGATTGACACGAGTTTAAAGAAATACATTTTAAAGAAGTATCTCATTGTATGCTTATTATTGCTTAAAGATAATAACTTGTATATTTCCAGTGTTTCTATATAAAGTTAGTGGTATACTAGTAGGCAAACCTTGTAAGCTTATAAGGGCGCAGGTTCAATCCCAGGGTCAGACATGCACTTCTGAGATTTTCACTCATGTGCTTATTAAAATTAATTACCACATGCTTAAAGGGTGAAGGAAAACATCCTAAGAAATCCTGTTTATCGGAGAAGGTTGAGAGCTAGATTTCGATGATAAGGAAAGTCCCTAATCGGCAATTTGGTCAATGTGTTGAGTATGACTTACACCCTCTTCATAGGGGAGCCATAATGTAAGGAAATATTACCTATAACTGCTATTTACAAATACAGATTATTTAAATTATATCAGCTTCAAAAAACCATATAAACAATTATTAGTAATATAAGAATTGACATTAATTTATACAATCAACTATGGAAATAAATAAATGATTTGACGTTAATAATAGTATAAAATATAAATATAAAATGTTATTAACAAAATCAAATTTTTTGTATGCCCAGCTAAACAAAGACATGTGCTATTTGTATATTTTTTGTAAGTAAGACCTTCATTTGTATTTTGTGCTACTAAACCATGTTCTTAGCAAAAATAAATGAATCTTGAATTTAATAATTGTAATTTAAAATAAAATGAAACTATGAAATGAAATGCCTTTGTTTTACTCGACTTGGCGGACAGTTTTGGATCTAAAACGTGAACGTATTATCTAAACCATTCAATTCGAATCGAGAACAGTATATAAAAATTAAAAACTTCTTTGTTCAGAACGAAATACTCAGACAAATTAATCAAATTGTTACACAATAAGCTTGGCATTGAAAGACAATGAATACAGTGCCCGAGAATAGAATAACAATTCAGTCTAGGTATCGGGGAAGCCCGAACAGTGGCATGAAAATTGAACGTTACGACTGATGTAAAACTGTGGTAAAAGCCATCTTTTTAACGCTCGGACTTTTGCATTTTGATAACAAGGCAATTTAATAGTATCATATGATAATAATTTCTGCCTATGGCCAAAAACACAAAACCTATAAAAGTACACATAATTTATATTAAATCTACCGAGAACTGAACTTACACAAATCGTGATTAACTCCCGTGAAACAGACATTATCTCACTGAAGTGAACATTTTTCCAATCGTCATTGGGAGTTAGATCAGTAATTTAAGATTAAAAAAAATATTATGCTAAAGAAGTAACCCATTTTCCAGCCTTGAAAGAGTTCTCAGTCTTCATGCAAATAAGTTTTCGTAGTGTTTCTTGTTTTATGATAACTTCGATGTACTGGACCGATGTACCAAACTACTAGAAGGTTCTCAATGATTGTGGACTGTCAATAGCAATATAGACACTAGCGCTACGCCCTCAAACATGACCCATCACCGTCATGTTCTCAAATGGTGTAGTAATAATTAACTTAAACATCTCTTTCAATTCAGATATAGTTTTTATACTTCTACACACTGTGGTTTTACTCGCGTGAGAAGTATTTACCATTATAGTGACCGAATTTTCAATAATCCTTTAGAAATATAATATAAATCCTCCGAATTAGTTTTTCATGGCGTAATATGTTACCTATAGAATGGAAGTCAAAGTAAAAGTATTACTCTGCTCTATAATGTAACAACGAGTCATTCTACGTGGTCTAAGATCAAGAGAACGTGTGTCTATCGTACCGAGGCATCACTAGTGGCAACGAACCGAATCTATGCGCACTCTGACGGTACATCACTCGGCAATTAACTCAATAATTCTATTAAACTATGACATCATTATGTACAAGTTCAATCTTGACATAAGATGTACGTGTAAGTTATAACCAAATGAAGGGTGCTACAGGGGAAGAACAACGATGACACATTTTTTGTTTTTTGAACACTCAATACCATTAAAAACAAATATAATGTTTTACTATACAAATTATACAATCAAATGATAATAAATTAGCATAGACTTAATTAAATTAGTATAAAATATAATACTGGCAACTTAACTTAATTTTAACTACCATGACCGTATTTCTCGTGTAACATTGTGATACATTAAATAGCTCATTATTTCCATTTTAAATTGCAACGCCAACGAATAGTAACTTTACCGAATATTATGCCAAAATACCAGATAATATATTAGTAATCATCTTCAAGTCTAGATGCGAAAGCCACAAAAGCAATCTCATTATTTCCAGCTAGAAAATGTCAATAGAATATGCCATTCTTAAGTCTTGACCCTTGGGATTTAAATAGCACGCTGCGTCATTGCACACTTACTATTGACATTATGCAGCGAAAGAATGTGAATTATATGAGCAATTAAGTAACATTCCAGTACAGATTTTACCGTTATTATTTAAGAAATAATATCCGCAATATAAATGTCAGCCAAACAAAATGAGAGTGACAAACTGTTAGTGTCAAATAATAATTATCATACTTATTCATATATAGATTTAAAAGTATCCTCAAAAAGCGTCAATGTTCAAACAGAAACTGGCGATCGTAGAGAGATGTGTCACTATGGTATCTAACGGGTCTAAATTTTATACTTTCATGGGAAAGCATACACTCGACCCCAATTTCTATTATATTTTCTATATACATAGTCATAGCATAGAATACTTGGAGACGGATAGAAATCATGAAGACCCTATCTAATCTAAGTCGCCCTCGGCCAGGAATAGATGCAGCGATGGAAACGTTGGAATAGAACCGGTCCCTAGTCAGACACGCCAACGGAGCTCGAGCCGAGGCTTCGAAAAACAACTAAATGTGCTAAAGTGCAACGAAATTCCTGCATATATTCGAACTACCTTCTCTGCATATACATAAACTATACTCTTATATATTTGCATCCACAGTCACAAGTGCAAGCTCACGCGAGTACTCATTAACTTTAATGGCTTAACCACAAGATTTTTTTGTTAGTTCGTGAATGCAAACACAACCGCTGAGAACGTTAAACTAATCTTCGTTAAGCAAGGTTCCATCGCCGCTGCGGCCTTCTAAGATTCTTTTATCAAGATCAAGCTTCACATAGTATAAGCAAGTGTCCTTCATAATGTGTTAAGTTACAATTCAATTTACTTATTTTGGCATTATACAGCAAATTGTTATTTTGCGTAAAAATTGTAAATAAAATATATAAAAGACAGGTAAGGCAAGAATAAGTAAAGATAATTATGGAATTTTTATCGAAGTAACCAAACTGGTAAGTAATTAAGTTTAATTTTAAAGTTTAGATTAAATTGATCTCGTTTTAAACACCTAAAATTATACTTAAATTAGCTACATTACATTCGTAAACAAACACAACTACCAAACAGACCCTCGAATATTATAAAAAAATATCATTCCCTCGAGTTTATTGTCATTTATCTGGTTGAGTTCCGCTTATTTCTCCCTACATTAAGAAGACACATTGTCAATGAAACAGTTTAAGACTTGAAAAGAGTAGGCGCGTTGCGTAGGAAGGACGTTCGTCAAAGGCACACAATAAAAGGACTCCCACGCTGAAGACGTAAACTCTTGTTACGTGATTCTAGTTATTGACTTTTTTGACTTGTCATAAGCCTACATTAGTGTCTCGATGTATCTGAGAAACGTCTATAATAAAATAGAACTTAGTCATCCTTCAAAAAGACAACAATCTATGAGTAGTTCTAATGGTTCTAATATTTAAAGTATTTCAATGGCAATTAAATAAATAAATAAATAGCATTATTTACAAAAATATTATATATGGCGTGCTTATGACAAGTAACTAGCACGGTATACTTGTACATTAAATCGCCAGGTGAACCCCTGTGCCAGCCACCAGGAACCGCAATATATCTCTTTGATAATTCAACGACTACATTAAAAGCAGGTACAACAAAAGGTCACATTATACTGTTTTGTGTTTTAATATTAACTTGCCAGCGGAATTTGCATGGCTGCACAAGGTCCGCGTACCGGCGCGGCGCGTCTTAACCAGCCTTGTCGCCTATTAATGAAGGGTACCTTATATATATATATATAAAATTGTTATTCTATTTGCACTGCTTCCTTGTAATATTTAAGTACTTTAGAATAATCATCTTTATTGCAAATATTAATGGTTGCTTACTTCGGAAAGTAGTTATTAGTAACGCCAGTATTTATACCCGTATAGGCTTTTGGGTTTAGGCCAAAGTCTGCAGAATGCAGATAGATCATGGAGTGTATTATGAGCTAACCTACTATTATGAACAAAATATAACCACACAAGATATAAACACACATTTGTTTTGGCGTGGACATGGAATCTTTATTATCATTGTTTACACTTCAGCAGGGTATTTTCAAGCTTAACGTACGGATAAACTCTATTTTCAACATTGCGAATATGTAGCTCCTATCGCGCAGAGTGCACAGCCTTTTATTTGGTGACTGTAGAACGAACAAAACATGCTGAAAAAAGTAGTCTGGCTAATGTCAACTGCAGAAAGAAAGCTCAATTGAAAACAAACTTACTAAAAAAACACTAAAAATTGATGAAATTTTAATAATAATAATTAATGTAATGCACCCCAAAAATACAAAAACATCTTAGGCAGAACTAGAAGCAGTTGACCTTATTTACTAGCACATCGTTCAACTTTTATGTAACAGTTAAAAGTTTCTTCATGTGAAACGTCGTAGAAAATTCAATGGAGGAAAATGTAATTAAACGCACTGAAAGCGTATAATCAGGGACGATGATGGTTCATTAACTTGTGACACTGCTGCATTCCTTATTCATGATATACATGACGTTAAATATCAACAGGTCAACTAGGTCAATGATAAAATACTTGTGAAATAATACAATTTTTTTAGCATAATAAACATAACATTAATTAACAGCTGCCGCCTGATTGATCCATTAGCTAAATTGGTAAGTGAATTGTTTATGGACTTAGTAGTTATTGTTTATTATGACGACTTGTAATGTTTCTTAATGGAGTGCAGTTTGTGAACGCATTTATTGATAAGATACAGTAACATTTACATGTCGTGTCATAACATGACGATATGTATTGGAAATTTATAATATAATTTATAATTATAAAGCACGATAAAATAAGTGAACAGTGTAAGTAGAAACTGGTCATTAAAATGAGAAAACAACTTTCTGTTTCGCAAGAACGAAGGTAAAAATAACTGACAATCAATTGGTTGTAAAATATAACGAATCTGTTAAAAAAACCTATAGATATTTTAAAAAAATCTTAAATAATTTAAAAAATCTACAGATCTTTTTACTATGAGTTTTGAAATGCTTAATATACCTATCTTACTCGGTATTATTCTCGAATGTTACTGTTAACGTCATCAGAAATGTCAAAAACAGTAAAGCCTCCATAACGAGAGTATGCGAACAACTTTGATAGTGGTATCATTTCGAATCTTACCGTTTTGGTTGCGGTCCAAATGCTCGTCGCAAATTACTACGCGAACGTGGGAGTTTGTATTTCTTATGTGAACTTGTCGTATTTGGCAAACGATTTTATTATATTTGAGAACTTTGGCTTTTTCTTGTAGGTACCTAATATTAATAACTAGCCGCCCCGCGGTGTTACCTGAGGAGATTTGACTGTACTACAATTTATCGTTTGAGCGTAAAGGAGAAACAAACATTCACACACATACATACATACAGACTTTCGCCTTTATAATATTAGTGTGAAGTGTGATAAATTGTGTGCTTTCGTTCCCGGCTATGCCTAACTGTGAAAAAACAGAAGGCCATTGCGCTGAATCTGAATTGCATGGCTGAGCCGATACAGATTGCAACTGAACCTACAAACAGATGTTCATTCGGATCATAGAACCGCGTACAAACGCTCTCGTACAAATTACTTTCCCTTTGTAGATTTTATGCTAGAGAGAAACAAATAGTGCTGAAATATTGTCTATAAATGGTAATTGATGGAAGAACCTCATGCAAAATATATATTCGTTTCTGTAAGTACGTTTGAACGTAGAATGAACATAAATAACGTAACTTATCGTAGTATATAAAATTAATTTTAAATCAATATATTGCCACGTTATTTACGTAAAAAGGTGATTTACGTGTTTCAATTATGTCAATTTTGACATTAGTGACGGACGGTAAAGTTCATAGACCAATGTTCCGTTGCAGTCAACCATGAATTCATAAATAATACAGAGATGCCATAATTTTACTATGATAAAATGAACTTAAACCGACAAAAAATTTGGAGAAATTAAAATTTTTGCCGTCATTCAGAACAAATACGAGAAACTAAACGAAATTCGTACACGTATCAAATTAGTTTCGTTCAAACTAGAACAAACATTTCCGCGCGCGAACTCACATAAGAGGGCTGCCAAAAACGAAACGAGCGACCCACTTCAGCCTTCACTTCAGGGTATATGTGAAGATCTGCACAAGACACGAGAACCGTAGATACGGCCCGAACTGTCACGTAATACCTCTTAATCAGTTCCAAGTTGAGAGAAATACAAAGAGCAGCGTTAGTTTCAAAGGTCTCATCGGGTGGAGTATCGCAAACTTTGAAACAATTGAAAGTTTATATCGAAATGTTAAACGGAGATCGTTTGAACTGGGACAGCCTTGACGAGACTTATTTTTAAAGAGAATTATTACAGAATTAATAACAGTACAACGATAGGTCAGGTCGTCTGAGGTGCAGCGCGACAAATTGGTCGCATGAGTGTATTGAGGGTACCTAGTTGTAAGCTACGAAATATCATTTAAAATAGTTGGCTTCACTTTCACCGGTCTCAACTCAGGATCACGCAGAGGCTGCGCCACAGAGAATAAGAAACAAGTGTAGTCAATGCTGTAAGTTGCAAGCCAATACGCGGACGCGACAGACATGATTATGCAATATCAAGATACTTCTTAGAAACTTGTACGGTCAGAAATATATATTGTAGCCTGTAGCAGATTCCTCTAGCTAGAAATGTAGTCGATACGGATAGACTTGGAGACTTGAAGGACGTGTTCATGTATATACCGTTGGACTAATAATTATACAAATACAGAAACCACTCGTACAAGTCAAAGTTTACAGCAGTGTAATATGCCTACGAGATATGTACAGAATTTCAATTTTCAACATCACATGAGTGGCATTTAGTTTTTCTTGAATACATAATTAAAGTGAACGACGACGGTGAAAGTGAACTAGCACAACGCCCACTTACCGAGATCATGCGAGGCATTTTCTTCACATGACTTTCATTGAAAAATGTTTCAACACAGAGGGTAGTAAAACAAGTAAAACGGGCATTATTATCAATGCTATTTCTAAACAACTATGAGTATGAGGAGTTTGATTTACGTGGTGACCTCGTGACACCGGTGGGAAAGCAACACAATGTCCCCCTTGCACAATAGCTGCGCCTGGTGATGCGGCACATAAATGCACTTCCCAAGCGACACGCGGTGCATATTGTCATATAAGATGCGAGCAAAACATCAACACAGACAAATTATGTTTAGTGAATAAGCAGATGATTGCATAAACATTCATTTGCAGAACAATTCCGGCAGAGATTGGATCTGAAATTTCAATTATTGCGGTAGGCATACCGTAGATGGGCTGATTCGATAGCGGCATGAGAAAGGCACGTCATTTCCATTCGGAAACCGAAACGGGTCGTCCATTTTTAGCCAATATCTAAAGAAAACATCTCAGATGTAAAACTGTATTTAAATTCGTATACTATCAGGTTACCCGTTGTTTAAAAAGAGAATTTAACGATGCTATGAAAAACTTATTTATACGGTCATCCAGTTAAATAGTTCCTGGCAATTTGAAGCAAGAACAGGCAGACGTATTGCACCACTTCCCGCTACTAAGGAAGCTAGGCTAAGTTATGAACGTGCAATTTGAAACCTTGCGTTATTCCTGTTCTATTTTCTGGTACATCCCATGTCTTTTAAAACTATACCAAAATTATTATTGTTATTCATCATAAACGCATTTATTATATGTAAACATAAAAATAAAATGTTAGAGTATCAATTAGGCAACGAAGAACGTTTTGGAGAACGAGATACAATGTCGTTTGAAAGGCAATGAATATTAATGATCGTTATTATCGTCAAAGAGCTATACAAAAAACAAAGAGAAAATCATACTTACTTACTTTTTTAAAATATTGTTGTGTACGAATCAACAATTTTCTGAGTAACCTCGCTTGTGCACATACCTTAATAAAATACTTTCAGACTTTCTACGACATTGCTAATAACGGGACAACCCAAAAACAGAAACAGGCACATTTAGCGAGTACATATCAGTCCATGTTTATTATTTGCGAAGTACTGAAAAATACGAAATTGCATATGCTCACTCCAAACAAAAATAATGTCCAGGTAAGTAGCATGAATATGAATAAAAATATATACATTTTAAAATATTTTATTTGCGAGGTCTTTTCAATCGATCAATATTTATAATGCAATCATACGTTACTATTACGAAACTCTCCCCTTGACTTTTGACTAGCCTTTTCTGAGTATAATATTTAAATACCTGAGTGTTTACTTACTCAAATGATAAATACTTACTCACTTAACTAGTAGTCCGGTGAACTGTTGGCCTCGCGACCATAATTATTCATCATTTCAAGATCTCAAATATTACGTCATGCAAACTGTGTCAACTATTACAAACTGACATAACTTTCTCACCAGTTGCCACTATTTGGACATCTTGGACCATTTTTGTAAACTTCCTAAAAATACGCTAACAACTTAAAAATCCAAAAAAACCTAGATACACAAAGTTTCGTCAAGATTAGATGGAAACAACCACCTGTAAGGTAGTAAGATTTTTTATGCGGAAGAATATCCATACATACTGTCTGGCAGACGAAAGAATATTATGCCAGACTCGAAGCAGAGACGCTCCGCTCGCTCGGTCAACGATATAGAGTACTCTCTTTGTATTATACTTATAGCTAGTGAAAACATTTGAATTCACGTGCTAAGAATAAACATCTAATAGATACTTAGTAAAATACGAGTGCGTACGAGTTGATTATACTAATGTAAATCGTATAAAGAAAGTACTTCTCTCTACGCAACATTTGCGTTCAAGCCGTGTTCAATACGAAAATCCAAGATGGTTTTCACATTTGATAATTTTAGCAGCATTTTTTTATACGTCCGTTACTTGACTACGGAATATATATGTAGGAAAAAAACATGACTATAAAAGTTCCAAGTCTCACTAACTTAGTGAAACAACATAAATTTATGACGTAATTCAATACCAGTCAAAAAGTACACCTTTCGTCCAGCTAGAGTATAAAATGTTAATATTAGCAGATTTGCAATGCAGTTAACCGAAAGGAAGCAATTAAAGTTAGATTTATTTAGTTAGACTATTTGATCTGGAGATTTTAGCCGAAAACATATAGTATGCATTATCACAACACATTATGATCATTATCACTATTTACTATAGCCACAGAAGAAAATATAGTACCTACATTATTCCAGTCACAGGAAAAACATAAATATGCTGTAATCTGCGATGAACATACCAAACGTAAAAGGATAAAAAGATATTTCTCCATCCTATCCAAATTACTTTAAACAAATTGATTTAGGTTAAATCAATTTAGGAAATCTGAAAAACCACTATAAGCTCTCGAGAGTTAGGGTCAACCAAGGAGAAGGGTCACGCAAACTCTCTGACAAAAATACCTATTAGGACACAAACTAACAAAACAGAAGTACAGACATATGGAAAGTTTAATTTAGAAGCATTGACACTTCAAGGATGGGTTATGAATATAAATAACGCATTAGCACAGCGCGTAGTGAACGTGTACCTCGTAGGCTGAACGGAGTCACTTACATAAATCATATACGTGCCAGTGTTTCCAGTGTTTGCCCAATGAAGAATACCAACACGTATTTAACTAATGAAGTAACGCGTGCCACTTTTGCGGTGAAATACCTATAATAACTTTATAATATTTGTCGAGCAAACTTCCATCGATCTGTAAGGACTTGCTTATTTATACTATTTGCGTTTGATTTGAAAAGTTATTAGGAAGATATACTGATAGGTAGTCATTGGGTAAGAATACAGTTCCTATAGACAAATATCTAACGATAATGTGTTTTATACACGGCAAAAGGAACCTTAGATTAGAGGCTGACAAAGATTATGGAACCGAAGCAATAATTGATTTATATATTATAATTTTAACAGCAAACTCTACCAAGGGAGAGCCGCTGCACTAGTCTGACTGCGCCCTTTGTAATAAGTAGTCACGTTTCACGGATAGATGCCACTAATTTAACGGTCAATTGCATTTGGTAAATGTCTTTTTTAGGACTCGGCAGGGTTATTAACTCGATGATTTGGACGTGAAGATACGTTCAAGTCGTGTCAGCCAACCTATATGGGTGACAACGTCGGACAGAAGTCTCCTCTGATGTAGTAGGTTAGGGATGTATGCAGGTTTTCTTGAAAAACTTCTTTGTCAAAGCATTTGAACATTGTAACTACCTTCAATACGTTTACATTTTTATGGTCTTATTAATGAACGCGTTTTCACTTTAAACGTCTTTTCTTTTGTTTTGACGCGTGTTGTTCTCCATCGGATAAAAGAAGACAAAAGACGTTTTAAGTTAAGACTCGTTTATTAATAAGACCTTTAAAGTTTAATACGTAACACGTAAAAGTTAGTTAGACAAGAACTTTCCGAGTTTCACCCATACCTATCGATACTATCAATACCGCTTTTAAAAATTTGCATGGCCTTCGCTGTATGAAGTCCAAAGAACTTCATAATCGCAATATTCTTCTAAAGACCATTAACAGACAAAACCAGATTAGGCAGACACCGAGAAAACTTATGACAGCTTCAGTCAAATGGGAAAAACCGCCTGGTTCTACGTGGTCGATGGAGCAATGAAATTATTTTTGTTTTAGTTAGATTTTTTGTCAAGGTTGTGGATTTCGTGTTGGGATTGTGAGATATCGTGACTAATTGAGGTAGGAGAAGTCTTCGAAGAGAAATCGGGGATCTCCTGATTACTATGAATATGTACTACAGACACATTAAACGCTGGGTTAACCATAATAAAAGCTAAAATATCTGTAAAGTATTGTCTGCGTCAGTCACTGTTGGCCCCACGTCTACGATAAATAAATGAATGCTCTTTATATCCAGCGATTCTCAGCTATTTAATGTTTTCCACAACATACCTAATTTCACGGTCACAGTATTTCAGTTTAATAAAACAAAGAATTAATTAAATCTTTGAATACATACCTATTATTAAAATAATGTTGTAATGAGTGTACTAGAATATTAACTAGGACAGACGGAAAACTTGTTCACTCTTGCTTAGCTTCCGTAAGTGAACCAGCTCAAGATGACGTATTTGTATTTACCGACATGACATAAATAGCAGTACTTGCAAAAGCCTGTTCCTTGATATTTCGGTTTGTTCTCCAATTATTATGTGGCTTTAAATAGTTATAAATATGTGACATGAGGATATCCGAGTCATGTTTACCTCGATTATAAAATAATATTCGTAACTCACTAGAGTAAACAAGTTTTGACATATTCTGTAGCATCGATATATTTTGAGTACTATCAGGATAGTTCTGATCACCGAATCAATGGCCGAAGGAAGTAGCTTACTCAAGTACCTTAGGTAAGTAGTTAAGTGTGGGAAGGAAAACAATTGTATGTAAGTATGGCTCTATAGCTAAGGATAGATTTGATTTCTTGCTTTGCATTATACAATGAATGTACAAAAAAATAATATGAATAGGCTATAGAGGAAATAATTCGTATGAATAGTTTCTGTGGCACGTTTGTTTATCTATCATTTAAGACTTTGACGGAAACACTATATATTTCTAGAAATGCTCAGCATCACCTTTCATCACGTTGTTGCGTGAAGCACAACAATCCATCATAAGCTCACGCGAACTAAAGGAAAGGAAAGTTCATATAAATACTACGCTAAATACTTAAGTTTCTCGTAATTTACCTAATATTATATTGAATTTTATGGAAACCGGAAGACCGCTAAATTACTCCAAAGGCTCGTCGATGCGCGACAGTATAAGTTTTCATCTAAAAAAAACATGTGCCTACTTAAAATGACACCCTATAATAAAGAAAATGCATAGTTCCACAAGCCTAGGT
The DNA here is from genome assembly GCA_947049295.1 of Ligdia adustata. Lineage (NCBI taxonomy): Eukaryota > Metazoa > Arthropoda > Insecta > Lepidoptera > Geometridae > Ligdia > Ligdia adustata. The sequence goes on from OX346221.1 coordinate 2,893,311, forward strand.
CATCACGGTCCATGCGTGGTGGTGTCATCATTTACATTCCAACAACATTAATCTGTCGTACACGTATCATCTCGTATACTACTTCAATCTTGGTTTTCAAACCTCATCTAAAAGCAAGCAATCATTAGAAAACCAAATAAACATTCTGAGTCCAGTTTTCGCGCTCGAGGAATGCCTATTCAGGATTGACGAACCACATCTTAGTTAGGTTATTCCTTAAACATCCAAGGACATTTCATCTTTTGTTTTTGAGGAACTCATCTACACCTATCTACGGTGATATCGAGGGTCAAACGCATGCCTCATAAAAAGCGTTAAAAACCTAGTAGTGTTCTGCGAACAGTTGAACTTGCGAGTGTAAACTATTTATGATATTTCGACAATCTCATGACCGATCCATATTTATAGCTCTAAAAGGCTAAGTTGAACACTGCAAGTATCTTGCATAAATATTGAAATTTATCGGACAACGACGGCTCTTTCAATTAGTCATTAGTACAAAACAGATTGAGACTGGGACGTCACCAATGTACGAAAAGTTACCATATTCAGTCATGAGTTGCATAAACAAGGTGAGAGGCACGAATGTTGCCATTCACGGCATCGCTCGCAGATCGGATTTCACCGGTTTATCTATTCGAGCTAGTATGCGCGATTTGCCACGATTGTTCTAACTGTTTGCGAATATTAATAGGTATTAGGTAAGGTTTCATATGAGTGTTAATCCACATCACTCCACTCTCAAATGGAAGATTTAGAGGTCGGTTTGATTCTCATGACAGATGGATGACCGTGGAGCAGCATTTGCAACTGAGCACTAACGCGGATAGGTGCACTACCACTACCGCGGGTCCGTAGTTCTTGGTGGTTGTTGGTCTTCGACTGTCACTACAGGTCCTGCCGAAAGGAAAATAATGATTGGTCTAAATCTTAGACCATTACATATGTAATACTCATTTACAACCAACCTCAAATGTTTCTTACCTGATTTCTCGGCTACAAGTGGATCAATTTAAACATAGTTTTTGTTTGAAACAGTATAGGTACTTCCCGAGTGATCTTATTTTATTTTATCAAAATCGTTCTACTGGTTGGATTTTAAAATCATACTAACTGAAAAGGTTCTATCAACGCCTGCCATTATGGCGGTCGGCAGCCTCTTTAAAAAAAACTTTTAGTTAGGTATATTAATCAAGTACGTAGTTAGATACTTTATAGAGTTAGGTATAAGATATCTCAGTTGTTAATTTATGCAGTTAATTCTCTGAATGATAAGGTTGTTGTTTCGAATAGATAATCTAGTGTTCAAGTTAATTAATTGTCTAACATGTACTTAGTTATGTAGGCATCCATATTCTTGGAGAAATGTAAATTGTATCAGAGTGGTTATTTTTATGTATTATTATGGTTTAATTACCATTGATAGATAAGATAAGGTTAACAGTTGGTTTTATTTAATGATTATTTATTTATTTATACTTATTTGTTAGGAAAAACTATTTAAGATTTGCTCAATACAAAATCATCTCGAGATCATTTTGATCTAAAAACTCAATTAGTATGTATATAATATATTAAGAGTACAATTACTCATGCATTACAAACTATTAAAAAGAATAAGTAATAGACTGCATGCACATGACTGTTGCTTATATCCTAAAAAAGCTTGCCATTTTTACTAGACTGCCAAAAAAGGAGGATAATTCTTTTCAGTGTATGTCAAACTTTTTGTAACCCTCTACAGCATAAACCGGTAGACCAAGACCAATAAAAATGATATGCTAGATGTCATTGAGTTGGTCTTTATCTGCAGATAGTCAGATAGTATAGAAAGTTATGAAGCCATGATAAAAGAAATCTAGAATATAGGTATGTAGTATAAATGGTATGGCCACAAGTTATTACAAAATATAATATTTGCTTATGTCTTCATACCATTGTTCTTCATAACCTTTTTCCCAATGTCAGTATGTCAGTAGCATTTAAAAAACTGTGACATTGTTAATTAAGTACAATAAGAGGTCATAGTCCAATGTTTTAAGTTGGCAATGCCGCCACATTGACCTCTTTGATTGAAGTCTTCTCGCTGTAAATGATACGATTGGTTACACTCATGACACTCAACCAAAAATATTTGCCTTCAATTACAGCTATACTGTCTGAGAATTTGTATGTAGACTGTTGAACATATTGAAATTCTATTTTAAAACAAGGAAGTCAGAATATAATAGACATGCCTGTGTTTAAAAATAGCTAATCTAATTATAATACTGTCCCTTATGCTACCTTTCTTTTGAGCGTATCAGTGGAAATGTTTCTTTAAGTAAATATAACTTAAAATTGTCAGTAATAATAATTCTGATTTAATACAATGGTCTTATGATTATTATAATTAAAGGACTATTTAGAAAAGAGTGCTGGATAATGAATTATTTATTTGTTTATTTTGATAGAAACTTAGAATGTAGGTTTTTATGAAAGAAAAATAATGCATAATGCACTATAATTCCTACCTAGAAAGACCAGTGAGGTGTCCTCAGTGACAATAAAGTCACATGAGCTAAGCTACTGGCCTTATATTTAATAAATATCTACATATTTTATTAATTCACTCTTATTATTTTGTAACAACAACAAATGGCTATAAAAATCTTTATCAGCTAAGATCCAAATCCAAACACAACTTCAAGCAATTTTAGAATTGATATATGAGGGTAGAGATGTCATACTCATCATAGGGAGTCATATAGATGAGTAGCTAACTTCCTAGACATAAGGCAATAGGTTTTCCAGTTAGATGACACATGCTATGTTTACTTCACTTAAAAACAGCACACTTAATACCTATAACTAATCTAGTTTATGACTGATTGAGCTATGAAATTTCTAGTAAAAACTTCTCATATGGGTTTGAAAAATAGTAGGGTACTTAGAAACATGTGGTTACCTGTGTGCGCCAACGGGCGGCCCACAAGTGGGCTGTCCAGCAGCAGCCGGCGCAGCGACCAGCGGCCCAGCACGCCGCCACCCCAGCCGCAGCCTCCGCCGCTGCCGCGCCGCATGCCTTCCCGTTCCACCATCACGCACTCATCACACTCGTCCACCGTCACGCGGGCGACATCGGCGCGCCCCGCTCACAGACTACCGTTACCGAACATCGGCTCCGGCGACCCCGGCGTCGATCACTCTTTGCACAACCGAGTAGTATTGAGTAACGAACTCGCAACGCATCAGCGAGAGAAAGTTCCGATGGCCAGACGGCCGTACGTGCCGGGCACAGATGCGCTCTCAGGTGGGGACGGAGACTGGCTCTGGCGCGCTACTTGGCTCCCATTGTGTGAATGCTCGCTATTATTTGTTTGTTTTTAAGTACGATGGACATCGTGTTTCCTAACGTTGTTATGTATATTATTTATACACATATCACCATAGAACAAAAGAAATGAGAAACACACACCACTAGCAAATCGACGAAGATGAACACTAACTCAAAATAATATTAAAATTATTCTGTAGAACAACCGCAACATCCATCTACCACATCGAAAAAATGCCAGATGAATGTTGCCAGCTTTTAAGTAGTGTAATTGCTAGCATTAGTAGCCAATACCTCGTCAGAGTACTATATATTATTCTTTGGCCAATACCCTAGAACAGAATACTATGGTCGGCAGACTAGAGTACTTAGGTAAAAAAATAGTAATACCTTCTACGCTATTTTACATGAATACATTGGCCAACAAAGCACATAAGTCAAATCGGCCTATTTTTATTTGAACTCTACCTACGTTACTTAAGCCAATTTAAATAGAAACATGTGGTATTTATGCACTTTTCAAAATCATATATAAAGTACAATTTAAAAATGAAAATAAGTATGAAGTGATGATAAGTTTGGATAATACTTCAATGTTGAGTGAAATCCTTTATTTGTTGAACTCTATTTGTTTGAACGCACTCTAACAAACTACTGTTTATTTGAGTGTGTTCAGTTATTGTTAATTCTTATTTTTGTATTCATACCTATGTGTATTATACCCCTAATCCTATTTAGTGTTTTGATCGGTAAGACATATTTATAGTAATAGGGTCATTAAATTTATTGTGATTACGACGTCAACAGATCACAAAAGGTACGTGTAGCAATAAGTTCAAAGTGTAACCAACATTACACTTTGAATTTATTGTTTGAATATGAAATTACTACCTAATTACAACAAAATATGTTTGTTTTAGCGCATTTAGTACTATTATGGTAACCCTTTAAACTAGCCTAACAAAGACCAATGCACAGAAGTCGATAATGTCCAACTATATATTGTACGGCCAGTTTTGTGCAGGCCACAAAAGGCAGGTCCAATTATAATGACTTTTTTTATATAGCAAAACAGATTGCGTTAGACCAGAACTCACCTGCTGTAAAGCGACGATACCGCCTAAGATGGGACACGCTTGTTTAGAAAACCGATTCACTCGTGACTTAAAAAGAATCGGATTATAGACCTAGATATAGAACAGTGCGCAAAATATAAGTAGACACAAAGCATTTTGTGTGAGCCCGTGGAGCCTCTACCATGTACCGGTACTAACTGGCTGTATCTCTACTAGCCCGATGACGATATAAGTTAGGGCAATAGGACTGTGTTATCCCAAGGCACATTCCCGAAATGTATCCGATAAAAAACAGAGAGACTTGCCACTTTTCAACCATGGTCGAAATTATCATATACAACTTTTATAGCACGCTTTTCCACAGACTCCGACGCTTCAAGAATCGAACGTCTCAGTATCGGTTTTACCTGTGGTAATACTTTTGATTCATTCTGATTCTTGCTACGCTCAAACGATTTTGTTGTCTGTGTTTAATTATTAATTATTAGTTTCTGGTCGGACCTTCCTTTTTGGTCTATTTAGTCGTCTCTCCTAGCTGTTTTCCATATCTTGTAAATATATTATTGTAATGAACAATTTTATTACTTAACGGGAACAAAATAGAGAAAGGTCTATAAAATGGTAGCTGATAATCGATGGCTTTGAATTATTGCTTGTACAAAATCAGGCCGCCAGTTATTGGACCGTCCAAATTAATATATCAGTCAGTCAACTCAACTCAACTGAGTATCGTGAGTATCCCGCGCACTTTGAAAAAATTGGATCTCATATTTAATATTTATTACTCATTCTTAATATTATAAATTATTAATGAGTTATGTCTTATTCATATATACGAGTGTGTGATGTTTAACTCTTAAACTGTCTGCAATTTTCTCATTTTTTATTATTACTTTCCGATCAAATAGTATTCAATGACTTGAAATTTGACTCTGTACGAAACACTGGCAAATACAATAACTTTACGACGCTATATTACAAAAAAAATTTAAACTGTCAAATTACTTTTTATTTACTTAAAAGATATTTTAGGCGAACGTTTCCCCACTTTTAACCTCAAACAGTAAAGTATAAATAATATTATTTCAAATTATATCGTATAAGCATTATCTAATTCACAACAATAAATAATAATATGAAGATGGCAAATACACAAACCGTGTGAAGCCAAATCCTCGTGAGAGGGCAGAAGAAAAAAAAGATATTTTACCACAGCTGTCTACGTATATTTACTGTGCTCCAGCAAGGGTGCGTTCCATGCCTCTGGGCGTAGTTCTTCCGTTGTTTTTTAACCTGCCCGTTAGTACCGAACGCGTTAGTAAAACATTTACATTGACAGCAACTTAATCTCACACTTCACGGAAAAATAGTCTTTATTGCTATAGCCATGTATCGTCAACTATCATATATCGTCAGAGTGTTTTTACCGAGCGATTTTGGTCGTCAAGTAGGTGCAGCTAACGGACGCTCCGAGCGCGTCAGTTGCATGTCGATCGTTATTTACACTGAGGCCACGAACGCGAGAAGAGCGAATAGTTGCACCTAGATAGAGTGTAGGTATGGAACGCACCCCAGTCACCGGCTTCGCTTCTATGCTCCGCATCGTAGAGTATTTATATAATGTAGTATAATATTATTAGTTGAGTTTTTACTGTCAATGGTATATTCGCTTTTGCCCATTGTCTATACAAAGTATACAATCGTGGTATCTTCTTATTAGTTTGTGTATACAATAGTTATCTTTGGTCTTAAGTAAAGATAGTATTGGTTACTGTTGGTTGGTACTCTTGGTACATTGTAAAATAAATATCTTAATATCCATGCCTTGCTTGTTCGATTCCCGTTCCTGGAATTGAATATTAATTACATAGTTGTTTCTGTTGAACGGAAATCGTAATGGATTATTCTATGATGAAAGTGTTCTTATGTCTTTTATTCTTCATAAGCATTAGTTTATGTGAAAACAAATATTCTAAAAACGCTAACGAAAAGAAGAAAAATGATGTGGATTTTAGAAAATTGGACAAGCCTTTCAGGATGAACAAGCTAAATCTTCTGTGGGCTAAGGCTCAACATGTAAGTTTTGAGTACCTAACATTCAAAGAGCATCTGAATAAAGTTTTACGAACTAATAAACACTGTAAATCATTTAATTAAGTTAAAATAAAATTAGAGTTAGTGTCGTAAGTTTATTTCTCTACTCTTATTTTATGTTACAGCGTCTCACAGAGCCAAAATTAAAATCTCTATACAGTGATCTGATGATACATGACAAAGAAGAACTCACTCTAAAGAGGTTAAAGAGTGATGGTGGTGACAAAGAAGGTCTGAAAGAGGCCGAGATAAGGCGCAAGCTAACTAATATTATGGAAGGGTATGGCCTGAGAGAGCACTTTGATGAGAAGGCTCCACCGAGGCAGAAAGAACATGCTGTAAGTACCTCAGTATCAGTAAATTATCTGTTATAACTACTGTTAATGTTTCAGCTTAAGCTCACTTGTTATTCAAGCTATTGATAAATCTGTTCTACTATTGTTTTACTAATAACTACCTGGTTTAGTAAGCTATTATATACATTTCACTACGGGTCAAGAAATGGTTTGCTTAAAATACCTTGACTTTACATAGTTTCAGGCGGACCTAGCCTACCTACATAAATCATTAATAAGTACAATGTTTTTGTATTTTTTTTTTATTTATGTGGCCTATTCAATATGTGATTATGATAGTTTCAAAATATCCCTATCTAAATAAATTAGTATAAAATATAGGTGTCTGTAAAACAAATTGATTTAGCTTTTGAATTGGCATCTGTCTATGCTATGGTAACAATTCACCATTTTGTAGGCATACAATGCAGCGCTAGATCACCACATAAACAAGAGCCTCTTCAAAGACAAGAAACTGAACATGCTGTGGGCCAAAGCTGAGACATCAGGGTTCACCAGTGAAGAGCTTGCGGCTCTCAAGGAAGAATTCATGCATCATCAGGACAAGATTGATCAGTACTATGATCTGCTGACAGACATGGATGGCAAGAAGGATGATGGATTTAAGAGTAAGTGTAATTCCATATATGAGCTATAAATAAGTAGACTTCCTAATCTTGTAGAACAGACACTTGAATCCTATATCTCACTACACTTGAAAAAAGAAGACTAAGTGGTGACTTAATAGAGACTTTTATGATTTTGAATGGATTTTAAGACCTCCCAGACATTCATAATTGTTATCATATTGATACATGAAAAGACCTCTAACTAGAGATGTCATAGGAAATAAAATGAAAATCAACAGCACTCATGCCAATACAAATACTGCTTACCACATCATCAGCAACTGAGTCGTTCACAACTGGAACAGACTTCCTGAAAATGTGATTAATGCTTCATAATTTATCTTTAAAATCTACTGGACAAATGGCTAAACGACAATCAACTATCAGTAACAAACCTATAAATTCTACACTATATGATAAAGGCAAATCAGCTTTAAGTTCCTCGCCTATTATTTAACAAGTTAATAAATTTGTATTATAGGTTTTTCAGTTGTACAGGTTACAGCTAACACAACTCTTATTGTCTTTTAGTTACCTGCTAGAATCTTCTTCCTCTCACTCTTAAAGGTTAAGCAATTAATTAGTTGGCGTTTAGTCTCTGGCCCTAAATTTTTGTTAGGCAATACTCATTATGCAAGAACACTGAACAGTGGTATTCCAGTAAGCAGTAACCTTAAAGTATTAGTCTATAGGTTTCGTGTTTTGTTTCAGATGCCCTAAATGATGATGAATTAGACAAGTTTAATGAAATCAATGCTGAAAATGAATTGTCAAAAGACTTCCTAGACACGGCTAACTTGGTGCGAGAGAAGCATAGAGGTCTGCGGGATGGTTATGACAAATTGCAGAGGATGACTGCTAGGGGTGAGAAAACACTATCTAGACCTATTCTATTTAAACCTACTTTAAACAGTTATAATTTAATCAGTTAACTGTTTATTGCTAATCTAGTTGTCTAGTAGGAATTTAAAAGAAGATTCAGATTGAAGCAACCAAAATTTTATATTTTATGCTATGCTAGACAAAAAGTATTTACTTCACCTAAATCTCACCATAATTGGTCATTATTAGGCTAAACTCCTGAGTTGAGATAAAACCGTTTTCGATTTACATTAAGCCTTGCTGTTTTTTTATATTTTTAATTAATGATGTTGCTTGCTCTAATAAACTTTATGTCTCTCCCAACCCGACAATCAATTAATTATTTTTAGAACAGAATGATCTCATAGTCTGCTGTAGTGAGTATAGAGATAAAAACATTTAAAGTGTCAATGCACTTGTTATCTACGTCTGTTGTTCACTTCAGGGCCCGACAACAAAGAGTTTATCGAGCCCAAGGTACAAGGCCTCTGGCGAATGGCCACCGCTGCCAACTTCAGTGTGGATGAACTTGCATCTTTAAAGGTGAGCTTTATGACTTCTTGGATATTTCCTATTCTTACTTTTTCCCGCCAAGTTTGGAATTTTCGGACATATTAATAAAAGTGTCTTAACGTAGATCGTCTTTTGTCTTGCATTAGCGTCAGACAATCATTATCGAACTAGTTATTTTTTAAAAAAGTGGTTATAGTCTTCAAATCGGAAAGCGTCTTTACAATTGTTTCAGTTATTCCGATTTAAAAACCAAACTACTGGACTGATTTTGATAACATAATAACACTTAGAACGAATTTTCGAAGGGCTCTATCGAACAAAAAAATATTTTCCACATTGGTTCCATATCCAAGAAATATGAAGTAAATTTAGTACCTTCTTATTTTTAGAATACGGAGTTAAAACGAGAGAGAAGACGCTTTTATTTGTAAGACAATTTGCAATATATTTTATCTAAAGTTACCAATTAGCATAATTTGTTAGCAAAAACAAAATGACTAACTACAACAACAAAAAAGTAAAATAAACAGCAGAGAGATTATAGACCATTTAAGATCTTCAGATAATCCAAATGCTGCAATCCACCACCAGAGGGCAGCGTGCCTAGCATTCTAGCCGCATTACCACGGTGAAGGGCTTATACGTTGGGCCAGATAAAATCCGGAATTCTGGTCACGCGTCGAATTGATCAAACGCTCCAATAACTTTTGGAAAATAATATGAGCTCCCGGTCCCCACGGCCCTAAAGTCTCGACTCCAAATGGCTCAAATATACTGAGGCTAGATAATAATTTGTTGGGACCTCTAACAGTATGTATTAGGTTAGTCCCTAGGAGCAGTGGCCTAGTCATCGAAAAACTCATAAATAAAACAATCCAATAGATCACAAGTTGCAATGCCTCCCCCAATATAGAACCCTATTAGACTAATAAGCTGTGTCCTCCCCCCCCCTCCCAGGTGGAGCTGCAGCACTACGAGTCCCGTTTGTTGAAACTACGTCACCTGCAAGCCGACCATGTAAGCAATAAAGAGAAACACCACACCAAGGTTATTTTTGTTTATTTTCTTCTTATTTCCAACCTCCGACGCAAGATGTCGTTTTGAGAGAAGATACGACATCACTTGAGACGACCTCGGTCGGCCTGTGACATTAGAACTCTTAAACGAATACATGTAGCTAGCGGACCCGACAGACGTTGTCCTGCAAATATCTAAATACCGACTAAACCATCCAGGGTGTCCTCAAACACATACTTAAAATTCATTCAAATCGGCCAGCTAATTAGGAAGAGTTCAGTAACATACAGTAGAAATTAGATTATTAATACTAGTAGCTGTTACCCGCGACATAATATGGAATATAAACTTTAAACCTCCCATTTGACCCCCTTTGACGTAGAATTTACTAAAATCCTTTTCTTAGTACATTCCTGCACCCTGTAATGAATACACGCTCTAGATTTAATCTGATATAAATCTGTTTATATTACATTTTACTTTGTCCTTATCATTTAACTGCATTACTTTTATGAAATTATATAGTACTAGCTGTCCCGGCGAACTTCGTACCGCCTAACAGTTATGTATGTTTCTCATCGTTTAAACCTTCCCTGGAGTACGACAAACATTCCAAGACCAAAATCAGCTAAATCGGTCCAGCCGTTCCCGAGTTTTAGCGAGACTAACGAACAGCAATTGATTTTTATATATAAGATTAGAAACTAACCTATCCTAACTTGTCGACAAGTGCAATTTATTTATTTATTGTTTGATATGTGGTTAAAAGTAACTTTTTAAAACCCCATTTGCAAAAACTTTAAAACCACGTTTCTTAACAAGTGAAATCGCGGGAAGCAGCTAGTATTGCATATAACCATCTGCAGGAGAAGATCTATTGACACCACTCACATAAAAATACGACAAGCCTTTTAAACTCTAGGGCTTGCCAAGAAAAAATAAATACATACATACACTCGAAAAACTTCTTTTATCTCAGTCGGGTAAAAAGGAGGAGGTTCTCAATTCTTTCGAATTTTTCTTATTTAATTTTTAGGGTTAACCATTTTTACGCAATGGGTACGGAACTCTAAAAATTAACCTATTACTAAGACTTCACTGTCTGTACTTTTATCAACAGGCTGTTCATAAACTTTACTTAAAAAGCTATTCAATTCAATTCAAATATATTTATTTCAGACAAGTTTAGTCCATAAATTTACAAATTATTAATGTCATTAAAAAAAAATTCACACATAATATAAGACACACAAAACTGAAAAAACTTACAAATTAATAAAAAAAAAAACAATAAAACATATCACAATTTAAAAATAGAACATTCCAACTATTATCTGAGTTTGTACTTGGGTTTGGACCCCGAATGTTCGATATGTAGCTTTGTCCAGTGTTGCATTATCGGACAATCAAAGTCCATCCGGCATGCAAACAACTGCAAGTAGCGTTGTTATATTGGGTGCGCAGGGTGGTGTGTGACTTCTTTGTATGCTTAACCCATAGGCTGCACGTGTAAAAAGACTGGCAAAACGCCCTGAACAGCGTGGCCTTAACTGAAAAAGTACATCGTGCAAACCTACGAGCCAGCATATTGGCCCTGATTGACAGCGCCCTGCGCTCCCTTTCCATGTCAATGTCATCTGTCAGCGTGTCAGTGACCCAGTGGCCCAGATATTTGAATTGCGATACTCTTTTAAGGAGACTGCCATTGAGAAACACTGTTGGAACAGTGTCATATGTTTTCGATCCGGCCTTAAACACCATGAGTTCGCTTTTCTCGGCATTGTACCTGAGTCCATGAGCCACCGCATAACGCTCACAGATGCTAATTAGCTTTCTGAGGGCACCGATCGATGGACTCAGCAGCACCATGTCGTCTGCATAACTGATATTGTTAATAAAAACTCCATCAATCGAGCAGCCGACACCGGCACTGCTAAGCTCACGGATCAGGCGGTCCGTGTAGAGGTTAAAAAGGCTCGGTGATGTTATTCCACCTTGCCGCACACCACATTCCAACCTGTACACGTCCGATAGCGACCCCGACCACTTTACAAAATTGGTTTGACTACCATACCAGTACTTCAGGAGGGAGATAAGCTCTACTGGGAGGTCAGTATCACCTGACAATTTTTGCCATAGCTTATCATATGCTACCAAATCAAACGCTTTTGATAAATCTAGGAAGCAAGCATATACTGGCGTACTTCTGTTTGTGTAGTACTGAACGGTATGCTTGAGACTCAGAATGGCTGTTTCCGTTGATAGCCCAGGTCTAAATCCTAATTGAGCGTCGTGAAGTTTTAGGTGTCGCCGTAACTGAATGTCAATCACCCCGTCCAGTACTTTAGCGATTACAGTTGCCAGAGATATTGGCCTATAATTACTCAGGCTAGATAAATCTCCCGTTCTATTTTTAACTATCGGGACTACTATGGTCTTCATCATAGGCTCTGGTAAGTAAGAATGACTCAAACAAAAATTAAAAAGCAGGGCAAGCACCCTTGGCAGATGAACTCCTGCATGCTGCAGATGCTCTATGCTTAAGGAGTCATGGCCAGGAGATTTTCCTCTTTTCATGTCTTTTAAAACTCGTGAGACCTCCTTCGCCGTGATAAGCATAATAGGTTTCCCTGAAACTAACTCTCCCGCCTCAGTACTCGCAGTAGCAGGACCCAAGGGAGAATAAATTTTAAAATGGTCCTTAAAACGATTGGCAATTATGACGGGATCACTAATACCTTCTATACTCACTGGGATACTCGGCTTCGGATTCAGTTTGCTGGTTTCCTTCCAAAACTTTGTAAAATCTTTAGCTGCATGGTGTGTTGCTAAGATGTCCATTTTGATCTGTGTTTGATTATCTTTACACCATTTAAGCTTAGCTTTAAAAGCCTTACGAGACTCTCGCATTTGCTCATATACAGACCCCGATGAAGGTTTTCCGTGAAAGATCCAATCCTGAAAACGAAACCGAGCCTCCCCGTGCGCTTTTTTGACATGTTTGTTCCATCCTGTAACACATGCTTTCTTTTTCTTTTTACTTATATTATGAACTTTACAATAGCATGCCGAATTTCTTAAAACATTTACTATTTCACTATAAAACGTGCCAATTATTTGCCTATGTTCTGATTTACTACATGTTACGTCACTACATTCCTGAAATTCATTTGGGAAATCAATATCACGCAGACCAATTGAACATATCTGCTGGTATTGGTCCACTTGCGCAGCATCTCTCTCCCCCCACAAAGCTCTATCTGACAAGGGACTTCTGAGCTGAAATTTAGGCACTACGACATATAAATTTGCAACCAACTCGACAGCAAAGTGATCTGAGCTAGACACTTCATATCTGACCCTTACATCCAAAATCGTCTTTTTAGCGGCTTCAGTCGTAACTATGTGGTCTATCCACGATGTCGTCCCATGCGAGCCACTTATATACGTGAACGAATCTGAATGTAAGCCCAAATACTCCATATCAACACATGTCCAGCTTTGTTCTGTACAAAAGCTCTGAAACTCCCTGCCAAACAATGTACCTGGGTGCGCATTAAAGTCACCTAAGATATAAACTAAATCTACGCCAGAACTTTCGATCACAGCACTTATTTTCCCAAAACAAGCAATAAATATTTCCAAATTATCTAATTCATTAGTTGGCATGTAAATAGACATCACTAAGAACTCCCTATTATCTAATTTTACTTTAATTGCTGCAATACGCGTACTAAGACAATCAATTACTTACAGATACCGTGTTAAATAGACTTTTGCGCCACAAAATAGCAACTCCACCGAAAGGTCTTCCTCTTAAGATTGACGCCGAGGTGTCCACTGCCGACTTTCCGGTATATGCAAAGTCTGGATCAATCTCGCCGAGGTATGAGATGTCATGCGGAAGGAGCCATGTCTCCTGTAGCGCTACAAAATCCGCCGTCTGGCACAAAGTCCGCACGTAATCGACAGAATTCTTAATCGAGTAACAGTTAAAGCTAACAAAATGAGATTTATTAATTTTCTTGCCTTGATCGTGATCCATTATTACCTTTGTGCTTAAATTCAATAAATTTTCTAATTGTTACTCCTTCAGGCCATAAAGAATCTTCTAAAAACAAAGTAAGCTTTGCACTGGGTACATACATTTTATATGCATTATATTGTTTCTGTACCTTCGAGTTGATTCTCTGCAAAGTAACACGGACTTGTGTTTTTTTGATTATGTAGTCAATTATGTCAGTCTCTGTGGTAGCCTTATCTACATTATTTATAAATAAAGGTATTCTAATATCGGCAGCCTTAAATTTCTCATTTGAGGTATTTTGAGCTCTGCCCTCCAACGTGCTAAAGCGATTTTTGAGCCTTTTTCGTTGCGCCACGATCCACTTCTCGCTAGAACTCCGTGTTGCCCATTGTCCTTCCGCACTCGCTACATTTGCAAAAGTTTTAACTCCGGAGGCAGCCGGCGTAGAAGTTGCTTGATTATTCATAATACTCGGTCCGTCTCTACTGCCGCTTAGTCGCTGCTCCGGCGCAGGCGGCGCGGGAGGCGCGGGGAGCAGTGGCGGCGGGGACGAGTATTCGTTCGAAACCGTAACAGTATTTTTCTGTGAAGCCTCCACGCATTCAACCACCTGTTGCGCAGGAGCGAGCGGGGGTAGGTCGTAGGTGCTGCGCGCGCGGGGCGCGGCGGTTGCACTACAAGCGGCTAGCGGTGATGACGACGCGCTGCGTATTGTTTGTTGTATATTTTTTTCGCTTTGCGAAATATGAGGTAGGCCGATCGGTCCGCTGTCGAAAAAATAACTATTGGAAATTAATCCAACTCCTCTCTTTTTATTTACGTTACAATCATTAATAATGTTATTGTTCACTAACGATGTGTTCTTTAGGTTTGTAAATTCATATTTCAATTCATTAAACTTATCTTCCGTGACGTATGTCTCCTTTATAGTCTTGAGATCTTTTTGCATTACAAGCATATCTTTTAGAAGCCTAGTTGCATCTAGATGGTCAAAATGCACCGGTGGAAGCTTTTGCAAATCTCTTGCCACAAAAATCGGCGTCAGTTCAGGATCCGTTTCTTTAAGAAGACTAATAATATCGTTCAAGTCTCTTTGTGAACGTCCGTCTCGCTTCCGAGTAATCTTTCGTTTAGCGTTCGGTACAGATTCAAATAACAGCGTCTTAGCACATCCAATTTCTTCCATTGAAAAAGACGTAGTACATAGTCGCACCAAACTGTCTTCACTCATTACATCTACTTTATTTTGAATGAAAGTCAAAATTTCACTGACTACTAAATTACAATTCGAACATTTAACTATATTCGACGTCATCTTCAAGCATTGAGTCACAACAATACGTTCGTTCGCAAGCGCGCGCGGACGCAGACTCGTTATATATACCTCGTTTAAATTTTTACAGATGTATTTCTTTTGTCTTATGCTTATGACTATGAATACAAAAAACCGAATAAAGTAAATATTCATCAAGGGGATCTCGTACCACAAACGTGATTTTTTGCTCGATATTGATAACGGCAACAGTCAGACGCGTAAACTAATATAGTATGGTAATATAGGATGGTACAGAACCCTTCGTGCGCAAGTCCGACTAGCACTTTGCTAATTTTATTAGTATACTTATATCCTTGTTTTGTAGATGGCAGCACCCGGAGATAAGATCAACCACTTCGAAGAGCAGCAACAGATGATCAAGAAACACTCGAGGAAAGTAGAGAAGATGCACTCCGACCTAGAGTCTAGAATACTAGAGAGGCATTCTGAACTATAAATATATGTAGACAAAGAACATATTATTATCTCAACAGCCAAAGTTTTGAGATAAGTACAAGTGGATGTACATTAGTTTGGACCGACTGTTTTATAAGGACAATGGGTTCAATGCGGATATTACAGTTCTACATTTATTTAAAAAATAAGTATAATATATATATATATATATATATATATATATATATATATATATATATATATATAATTGTTTTATAATGTTAGTTCCTCAAAATTGCAGATAACATATTTTTTTTTACTTTTTTGTTTATATGGTTTTGAAAGAAAAGAAAATCTTTTCAGTAAGTCCCATACAAATTTTATAAAAATTTGTCAAAAGTAGTTTGGTTGACAAATCAAAATAACTGACAGTTTTTTTAAATGTTATGAAGAATCGTTACCATTTTTTTATTGATCAAGGGTAAACCCATGTTAGGTTAACATACGATTTTTACCCTAAACACGCGATTTTTAATCCTAATGTTCAGTTATTCATACATATGTGTTTGCGAAAATACTAGTGATAGATAAATATAAATTACTTTATTGTATATAAGAAATACAGTTAACAGAAAGGACTTATTGACAGCAGCAACAAGACACAGTCTTATCGCTAATAGCGATCTCTTCCTGGCAAGTCATAGGATCAACCAAATTAATTCTTTCTTAACATATTGAAACAACTAACTGCTGAAATCAACGGGTATTATGCGATTTTCATTTGTTTCTGTGATATTCACTTTATAATGTGTATATAAAGGCCTGCCTGATTACGATTTTACGTATTAAAACTTTATTTTTCATGGACTGGACAATATCAAACATTGGACAATGTAGGACTTCGAATTCTTGACAACTTGAGTCACTAGACCATTATAGATATTAGATGACTTTGTGTGTTAGACATATATGGAGACTAGTCATGAACAGTCACTAGACTTAATCAGACTTTACAAAGTTGAAATGTGACTGTTTTACACACTGGACATTCTTTGCCTGAACGATTTTTTCTTGTAAAAAATTTAAAGTCTGCAGAATTATTTCTTCATAAAATAAGTAATGTAAATTCAATATTTTATACAACTAAACATGTTCGATGTTCATAGGCTTAGTATTCTCGCAAATATCTAGTATGTATGGAAACTAAAGCTTGATGTTGTGTGAAAATATTGTTTACTAATCAGGGGTCTATTTTATACCCTTCGCTGTCTAACGAATGGTATAAACCATTTGGTTTGACAGATGATACCAACCGTAGCAAATAATTTCATCTGTCAAATTGTTTATGAGTAGAATTCAAAAGTCCGAGTGGTTTATACTATACGTTATTTATCAAGAAAATATTGTACCAGACGTGATCATTACAAGGAATGTATTTTTACTACGTTTGTAACGTCGTTAGCGAGTGATGAATTCAAACGAGCGCTTCAAAAATAGACCCCAACAATAAAACGGTGGGTCCTAGAAAATGTTGTGATTCTTATGCATTTAAAACAACTAAACATTCGATATTTTAGATTGTAAATTGGAAAACTAACGTTAGTATTTACAATGAAAATCTAGTAAGGCGTCTATTATATTATTTTTTAAATAACATGATGATTTTAAATTGTATTTATTTAAGACAACTGGTTATAAAAATATATAAGATTTAAGAATCTCTTAACGTTTTAGGTTTGGTTTATGTTTTTAGATTTTCTAATATATTTGTTCGTATCTAAACCAGTTTCTACTTTTATTTGAAAGCTTCGCTCCGCTGAGTCATATAAATATTTTGAAAGACTACATTACAGTACGAGAACTTTTCAAACTATGCTATATAATGGTTTCTCTGTAACTGAGCAACGTTTCAAGGACGCCTAACTTATATATTTTTCAATATATAATTAATCTGTCCACAGACACTCTTTTGCGTCCGTGGCGTGGTTAGATCAATCTTACTAAACGATCTGTCCAAGAGTACCTAACGCGTTTAATGCTATTCCTTATGCAATACATTTTAAAAATTTTTGTTATTAAAAAAAAAATAAGCTGTTCTAAATATTTGGCAATTTTTTTTACAGATCATATTTTTAATCCGCCTATAAGAGTTTGTTTATAAGCAAACGGTAATAACCCGTTTAAGTTGCCATTGTGATCTCGCGAGCACAAATGCGACCTTATACTTGTTAACCTGATTTCGTTAATATTCAAATTAAATTCAGCATGTCTATTTTTCCAAATTTTACTGAAATTGCCCGATCAATTTCCCAGTAACACACTCACGAGATAATCCCATCCCTACAAATCAAATATACCTTAAGATTAAAACAATCTTAACACCTGTATACAAAGTATCGTCAAAACTGGTCGAAAACTGAGACCTGTACGCGAGTACCAACATACAGATAAACATACTGATAAGACATTAAAAATTCTAGGTTTTCTGGGTGGTGCGATGGGATTTACTATTATTTTTGCACTACTATACTATTTTAAGGCATGGTCGACACGAGTCTTGGAGACATCTACACTATACAAGGTTCTATTCAAGAACACACTCAAGAAATTTTGACAACGGTTTATTTACCTAGAACTTACCGCATATCCTGCTTTAATTATATTCGAGACATATAGCAAGTCCTCAATAATAATTTACTTATAAGTATACACATTACCCAGATAAAACTATTAAAAAAAATATTGAATCAATTAAAAATTAAAAAGAACAGGTGGTATTATTAAAAACACCAGTGGATACAGTGCATCAATATATGATATTTAATTTTCATGTACAAGCAAATTGTTTTTTTTTTTTATGAATACACGTTGAATATTTCCGCTTCGGTTCTGCGAGCGAGAGCATCGACAATCGAAACTAATATCGTATTATGCCATATAATAGAGTGTAAAATATGTATATAAGAACGGCGGCGCGTGGCGGCCGCGCAAGGCAACGCAAAACACTCAGCGGCACTTCGGAATCACATTCCAAGCTACCTAGTACAGTACACGCTGCGAGTTCGACACTCGATATATATCTACAGCGGACACGCTCCCGATACATCACTATTATAATTCGTGTAATGCGACGGACGCCCCGCGCTAACAAATAAACACTACATCCGTCTCCCCGAGGAACCGCTCAACGCTCACTTCAGTCGATCGTACAGTATCAGTATATCGTCTCGTAAGGACATCTTCTCTATTATGTATATAGATAATCTGTATATAATAATCTTTGTCACTAATATCTACACCGTTTCCAAGGTTGGGATATAGGTACGTCCTCGGTAGGGAGGGGGGCGGCGGCGCGCGGTAAGGCAGTGACGGAGCGCTGCGCCCTCTAGTGACTCCACTTGCTCCACGTCTGCAACAACACACACACATATTGCACGTCACTAGCTGTCTCTCTCTCAAACACGTTTCATAGTTAAATGTACACTACAAATAAAATATTGTCGCGCCGCCACTGACACGCGGCTGCGGGAGTGAAATATCAGTTATTATATTTCGAATTTCAAAGTTTCCATTTGAAAATCCACCCTATGAGCCGATTTTGATAAAATTAAAACAAAAAATATTTTCAATAGGTCCAGCCGACTCCGAGAAAACAAAAAGTACCGTCTTATTGAGTACTTTCTCTTTTTTTGGGGAGTCGGTAAAAAAATACACTGAAGACGACATTAATATTGTCCTCAAAATTTCTGATAATGTTGTTCAAGAGATCTGGACAACGTAGTCTTGAATTTAAAAAATAAACTTAAGATTGACCGTAATTCGCCAAATGTAAAACAATGTAAGCGTGTGTTTCGTGGGGTCTTATTGGTGCGTCGCGTCTTATTAAAAGCGTGCGTGTGCGTAACATTCAAATCCTTGTTGTGTGCGCTACATATATTGTCGTACGTATGTGTCTTGTTACTAGTCTGGTGCGTGTAGTGTAGTGTGTAAGATAAGATGTCAAGACAACTCTTTATTAAAAAACCAGCTTATAACACTATTTAAAAACAAACAATACAAAAAACATGCTAGCTTTCTAATGGCGGCCTTGTCGCTTAAAGCGATCTCTTCCAGGCAACCATGCACGTACAAGATATTACAAATCTAGAGCGGCCTCAGCGAGGTAAACATAATAATATATAATAAACATAACTAGATAGATAAAAGTAAAAAATGAAAGTGTAGTGTAGTGTGTAGTGTTACCTGCGCATGCGCCGGCACCTGTTTCTCGTTGGCGTGGTGGTGCGCGTGGTCCCAGTGGTGCGCGGGCTCGGGCGCGGGCGCGACCCCGCCCAGGTACTGCAGCGGCAGCGCGTGCATCAGCGACAGCGCCGCGGCGGCCGCGCCCGACGTGCCCACACCCGCGCCGCCGCCCGCGCCGCTCGCACCGAATGCGCCGCCGCCTTCTAGCCCGTGACCCATGCCGGACATGCTCTGCGATAACAAACACCATTATTACAAACTTATCTGGAGCTCATGGCCAATGGTGTGCAGCGACCAAATCGACACTAAATGATAAACAAAAATAAAAAAAAATATCATTAAGTTTTCGACAAAACATTGACAAGGTTTTCTTTCGTGCGATGCGATGATTTGCAGCGCGGATAAATCACATAGTCTCACACAACTAATGACCATGCAAAATAAACAACAGAAAGTATGGAAACAAGTTGCTGCAATGGATGCCGCGCAGACGCAAACCGATCAAGCGACTGACTACGCAATATGTATGCAAATGTTATCGCAAGACTAGTTTCATGTAATAGCGGTTTAAATAACAGAAGCACTAGAACTAGAAGATAATCTATTTTCACAACACAATGTTCTGGTGTGAGTGGGTATATGTTACCTGGTAGCGGTCGTGGTCTGGCAGATGCGGCAGATGGTGCATGTCGCCGGCGTGCGCGCGCGTCCAGGCTCGCTCGGTGCCGATGGGTCGCGGCTTGCGCTCCTCTTCCTCCCCCCACGCGCCCCCCGCACCGCCCCCGCCCGCGCCGCTAGCCCCGCCAGCGCCCGACACGCCGCGCTCTAGCAGAGACTGCAATACAATGCGCATTTAGAATCACCATCGCACGTGTTAGGATTTTTTTATAATAAATTGGTCATACGTCGCAGTCAACTATAGCGACGTCGCGATAAAGAGAAAGAGAGAGTTGAAAGATTAAGATAGAGGAAAAAAGCTTAATAAACTGCATTTGTATAAGGTATTAACGTAGTTGCCGACTTTATTTATAGAGGTTTGCTGTATTACGCATTGATAAACTAAATCAGCGAATTGTGGTTTCACATAATATAACTAGGCGAGGTTATATACTGATTTCAATCGTCATATCCACTTTGTAAAAAAACTATATGGGAATTTAAACATAATTTCACAGTATGTAGATGCAGATCACTGCCTACAAAACTTTTAACATAAAATCAAAATTAAAGTAAATATTTGCGATTTGTTTGAAGCACTTAATTATTAAGTACTATCCCAAAACATTATCAATACACCACAAGCGCAATATATGTTTTGCTAACTTTAAGTCTGTGGCAGGTGCCAAAGTTTCAGGCATTGCCAATTCTGGGGCCCTATATAATATAGCTTAGTAATTCGCTAAAAAAAATGTTAGGTTAATTACACACGTACACACTAAGCGTCTGCCTGTAAACAATCTTCTTCTTATATATAAAAATCAATCGCTGTTCATTCGTCTCAAACAACCATAATATAATATGACTAATAACTAAACAAAGCAAACTAACTAAATATAAATATATGTCATGAGAACTATTAAACTAACAACTAATATTAACTACTCGTATATAAATAAGATATACCAATAAGTTTAATCTTTTTAAGTATTTTTTTAATTCAAGTGTAACAAGACTTGCCTGTAACGAATGTTATTTAAAGGTCAATAATTATTAGTTTACTTGAATAAGTAGGTGAAGTACGAAGTGATCCTGACCTGGTACGGATGGTGCGAGTGCGACATGGGTTTGGGCGACTGGCTCATCGGCTGCTGGTAGGACATGAGCAGCGTGCTCAGGTTGCCGCCCGCACCACCGCTGTTGTTGCTCGAATACATCTGCTGTTAAAACACATACACAATCACGTCATACAAGTAGCCGCACAACACCCCTTACATGCAAAAACCTTTCTTTTTTATACAGGGTCTCCTGAGAATGCCTTGTGCTAAGGCGAAACACGTTTCGAGGAAGTCAGATATATAAAAGGTGGTGAGGAGGTACCACAAAAATATTTTTCGATTTCTCCCGCTGACATCAAAACAAAGCGAGAAAACACTTGATAAACCTTAAATAAGTAACATCTTATTACAGGGTTATCGGTTAGGTGTGTACTGAGTTAAAAAAGGACCCGTCACACCGACTAAACTAATAGTTCCTAAAATTATATCCATCCTTCTTCTCACTTTTGGCAACAAAAAGAGAGGAGACCATTTTAGAACTGTCAAATCAGGTTAGTAAGTTTGGCTTGTCCGAATCGGGTTTATGTCACTATACTCAACCACGGAAACAATTATTTACTAGCGCGTCTGCTGTTTCATATATTGTTGACAACCGATGAATATTTTCTATGGAACATGTATTCATTCTCTTTCTTTCGTTATAATGAGTATAGTGATCCTCTATCGGCTAAGCACACCTCTACCCGATAACCGTTTATAGGTAAGTGAATACGGCCTTCCTGTCTGACCTCCTTTGGGTAGACTCTAAGGGTTGGTTTTCAAATAAAATAACCATATCCCGATTAGAAGAATTAACCGGCCACCACAATTGTTTGTGTGTTTGAAGTGGTAATCACGCTATCTAAATATATCTAGCTGAACTAAACCCCGAACAAGCACAGTAGTGACGTGGTGTACCTGGTTGGTGTGGTGCGCCATCGGCGAGTGCTTGTGCAGCAGCGGGTGTCGCTGCGCGAAGTCAGGCGCGCGCGGGTTGAGCCGCGAGACGGACTCCACGCCCACCAGCCCCAGCCCGAGCGGACCGCTCGACATGCCGTGCGAACCGCTCGACATCGACACCTTCACATATACCACATTATTAATAACCGCGTCAAAGTGAGTGTCTATTCTCTCCTTTCATTCGATGGAGATCGTCTCTCGCTTGTACGAGTACAAGGCAAAAGACACTCAACGGTAAGACGCGTTTATTAGTATATCAGATAATCTTATATATAAAAATTAATTGCTGTTCGTTTGTTTCGCTAGGCATAGTTATTGTTATACGATATATTATATAATATTTTCATTTATGTTTCAGCTCATATATATTACTACTGTAAGCCATTATCTGCTAGGATGTCTAAACTGTGGATAGGAAACTATTCTGCAGTTGCACGACTATTAAATACTTTATTCAATCATTTTACTTGTAAAGTGCCTAAAAGCAAACAATGAAGCCAAAAAATTATATTATATTTTTAAAAATTGTCACATTGATGTCAATGAGTAATGAACTCACCATAGGATTCATCATGTTGTGTCCATTCCGGGAGTTGTCTTGGTAGATAGGTCCGTTCCTCGAGAGACCGCTCATGTCCATGGAGTTCACGTTGTTTGTGCCTGACAATTGATATCAACATCTCAGCATAAAACTGTCGAAGTAAACTTTGATAGACGAAACTTTATGTGTGATAGCTATAATACAGTAATTTGCTCTATTAGCAAGTTCAGCAAGTGATCATAAATATGGTAGGATCGAAAAGCGCTTGTACGTCATCATATATCATACAAATAGAATATCTCACAGAGGCATATGTTAGTGGTGTGTACGTACCGATGGGCATGTCATATGCGAGTGTGTGTGTGTGTGTGATATATGTACGTATCGATGGGCATGTCATATGCGAGAGTGTGTGTGTGTGATATATGTACGTACCGATGGGCATGTCATATGCGAGTGTCTGTGTGTGATATATGTACGTATCGATGGGCATGTCATATGAGAGTGTGTGTGTGTGATATATGTACGTACCGATGGGCATGTCATATGAGAGTGTGTGTGTGTGTGTGATATATGTACGTACCGATGGGCATGGGCTGGTGGTAGTTGTTAGGTGGCGCGTACACCGGCGGCGGCGTGGAGCCGTGCGAGGAGGTGCGCGAGCAAGGGGAGCAGCCCCCGCCCCCGCCGCGGTACCCGGGCGCCTTGCTCGCGTCAGCCTGCGTCACAACACAATTACTATATTAGCATTTTTTGCATTAGTGGTTTGGTTTCGACTATTTTATACGATTATCTAAGGTACAATTTTGATAATGAATCATATTGGTAAATAAAAGGACTTTTACTTTAAATACATACATGTAGTACATAAATATTGGAACGATACGAAATAAACAATGTTTCACCATAATTTATAAAATCTCAAGACACAATAAAATCGTAAGCGCTGTTGCCACTTGTTGTTCTTTAATCTAGTATATTTTGGTCTCGACTCCAGTGGCGCTGGGCTGGACACCTAACTAGGCGTGGTGGAGTAGAACTCTTATGGAATGATGGCCAGTACACAGCAAACGGCCGGTGTGCAGACCACAAGCCAGATGGGTCAATGACATCCGATCCATCGCAGGGATTCCAAGGGCGAGATTGGCCGAAGATAGACAGCTATGACACAAGGTAGAGGAGGCATATATCCAGCAGTGGGTCGATAAAGGCTGAAAATAATGATGATGAAATGCGGCGTCAGTACGCCGTGTCTCGTAAGTATGAGGCCGTCACAACCAATCGATTCTCAGCAAGCATTCCATTATTCTAAAGTTAGGCGTCCATATATCCGCATTGTACGCATCGCATCAAAAACAGATTATTTTTTACAATACCTCCTAAAACGCAATGTGATTGCTGGCACCACTTTCATTTGGATTTTCGTGAGGATCGGTATTGCCGTCGGGTAGATTCGTGCGATCCGTAAGATGCGTATCAGAGGACGCACTTGTACGAACACAAATAATACTATGATCCTTTTGTTGCGATGCATCCGATACGTGTGTAACGTACGAATCGGACGCATAGCTTAACGGAACACAATTTTAAAACGCTACTAGTGCGGGGGTGCAATGTGTGTCCGACCGAAAGTAATTTTTCGGCCAAAAAACAAATTTGGGCGGTATTGATTTACTATGACAACTTAATTTAAAAAAAAAAGAAATTAAAGTGTACATTATTATATTATATTAAATTAATGATTTCAACAAACTTAATATGTTTTCATTCCTAGAATGCAAATAATGTGTAAAATTCACCAAATTTTAATATTTTAAGGAGTTTTATACTTGACCACGTGAGTTTCGGTTTCGACCGTAAGTGAAGCCACGGCCGAATATTCGGTTTCAGTTTTGGTCGGAGTGTAATATGTAAGTACCTGCGGCGGCGGCAGGTCGACGTTGTGCGCATGGTGTGCGTCGGGCGCGCCCCACACTGTGTGCGCGCTCATGTTGAGGTCCTTGAACAGCGAGTACTCCTGCGCGCCGCCGCTCGACGCACTCGACTGTAACAACACGCACTGCTTATGAGGTCACCTGCTTGTCGTAGAATTCACTTCAGAAGAGCTACCATGCGTATAATATATTACAGAGAGGTTATTTTATATAAAAGATTATTTTAAACTAAACAGGTCACTCAGTTTAGTTATAATGAAGACAATAAAAATAAATGACATGTCGTCATAGGACGAGAATTATTTGTGGTATTGTTTTGTTTCTCTCGTACTTTTTACAGATAAAATATCCCTCGAGTATTATGTAGGTAAAAGTTAGTTTGTACAACGTGTAACAGATAGGTGTGATAATACATAACGCTGTTAGTCTACCCAAATCCAAAGTGAATTTTTTGTATGCAGAACTATTTATTTAAAATAAAATAATAATTTAGTTATACATACAAAAATTGGTCACGTGATCGGCCAAGTTGTATGGAGGACGCATTTTTCTTTGATTTTTCTAATTTTTTCCACTATGGATTCACTTTGATGGGTAGACTAACACCGTTAAGTATTGTCACAGCTTTCTGTTACACGTTGTTTATGAATTATATCATTCGCTCCTCAGAAAGTAAGTGTCAGATTGACTAAATTAAAGACTCGCAGGTAGTAAACATACGGAGAATGCTGTGGGCTACAGGGAAACAAATACAAACCGGGTGAACCCGCGGGTCAAATTAGTTAGCAAGATCTCAGTATCTGAATTAAAATTTTATTATTATCTTCGTATCCATTTGATTACTTAAATTTAAGTTTTTTACAATATGAATATAATTCAATAAATATTATAAAAAACCTAAACCTAGAGTGCCACCAGCAACGGGGTAGGACCCAAGCTACCGATGGTAGGGACTACAGGGAGAGGAACCTCCTTACAATACGTGCTGTATCGAGGAGCACAGCCCTCTGTACCTGAACCTTGATCCAACCATCTAGCGAGAGCCTCTTTAGATGTTGATTGAGACTTATTATTATTATTATAGACTCTATAGTGAATAAACTTACGGATGGCGTAGTGTTGATGTGGAGCGCCGCGGATGTGTTTATGGCGTTCTCTTCACTCCACGTACTTGTGTTGTCGGGACTTAGCTGCAAAAAAATACAGTAACATGATTTGTAAACATAATTTTTTCATTATCTACCATTCATATATTTAATTCAATAAAACCACTGGATCATTCATCTAAAATACAGCTTCAACCATCACACAGTTTTAGTTTTTTTACTTTTAAAAATTGATAAACAAATACACGTTATATTTTACTAATATTTCCAAATTAATGACTATTCAGTTTTCGAGCGATTAAATAAAAGTAAATGTCAATAGTAAAATTTTGAATTAATGACACGGGTGATATTACTGCAAAGAAAAAAAAATAGATTATAAATGATATATATAGTTAGGAACGAGTGATA
This sequence comes from Ligdia adustata, assembly GCA_947049295.1. NCBI lineage: Eukaryota > Metazoa > Arthropoda > Insecta > Lepidoptera > Geometridae > Ligdia > Ligdia adustata. The sequence goes on from OX346221.1 coordinate 2,919,838, forward strand.
ATAATCGAACAAAGTATTCGCAAGCATGTAGAATATAAACATACCTGTTGCGTGCGGTCGACCCGGCGGTGCTTCTGCTCGGGCTCGGGCTCCGCTGCAGGCTTGGCGGGCGCGGGGGGCGACGGGGAACGTGCGCCCTTCACTGGGGACGAGGCCGCACCGGTCGCCGGGGCGCCGCCGGTTTGACCTGGACTCTGCTACAGTAACAACAAGCCCTTAGTAAATCGTACTTCATTATTTTTAACTTAGGACTATTAACTATCAAATACTACTTACTAAAATTATTTTATCACAGTTATGGCTTTCGAACTTGCATTGCGTATTTGTGAGTATGGATGTTTGGTGGCAGTTTGCAAACGTTAAACATTATAAGATGCTAAGTTTCTATATTAACATGTATATATATTATATTGTGTGTTACGCTTTAATTAATTCATCGAAATCAACGTTTAGAAATCCAATTAAAGGTTTTTTTATATAATAGATTAGAGTACCAAATCGTAAGCACGTAACAAAAGCGTAGTAGTAAATATAGCACGTCGACTCCGCTACTACTCCGCGTTTATGTAAAGTCCCCGTGGTACATAAATGCATGTATGTGTCCGAGCCCATACATGCATTTCATAAACACACAAGGTTGTCTGGTTAGAACGCTTAAGATTGAAACGATATAGGGCTGCCACTAAAAAACTATTTTCTAACACTTTTATAATACAATGTGAAATCCATGTAACGTCAATCGATTAATTGACTATTATTTATTTATTTAATAACTTATATTTAACTATGATTCATTTATTTATTATTTTATGATTTTGACTTGCCAAAATTAGTAAAAACTGCGAACAATGTACGTTCTTTTGTCGCCTTATAATGTCTAAACTCGACTGTCGGCATCATGCATTGTGATTGCTTGCACGTGTATGCTGTTTTTGATCATGACTAATAAGCAGGGGTCTAAGTTTAATTTGTAGTTGTTGTTTGTTAAAGAGTACTCGTAGTGGTGAATGTTACCTGATGCTGGTGTCGCTTGTTGTCGGCGGGCGCGTGTTGTTGCGCGGCGGCGGTCAGTTTAGCTGCGAAGGTGTGCGAGCGAGCTCCCACTATCGCTCCCGTGTACGAGACCGCGCCGGCGGACTTGCTCGCGGCGGCCGGGGCTGCGCTCGCGGACACCGCGCCGGGGGTGGGCGTGGCCGGCACGCGCTTCTCGGATGTGGAGGCTGCGGATACAACACGGTGTTGTTAGCGACTGAGAGCTACATTGTAACTGTCTGTAATCGTATTTACAGAACATCTAATGTGTGTCTTGACAATTTATTTGTGGTTGGTAAATCATAATGCACCATTACATACCATTGTCTATAATTATATATTTTTATTGATGTATCTTTTGCTTGGTGTGCAAATAAAGCTGTATTCATTCGTTTACAAAAGTCATGTGAGTTGAACTAGGTTTCTTTTTGTATTTGGCTACATTTTTTTAATCTAAAGGCAGGGCTTCTGACCGACTAGCCCCTTCTATGCGATACTCTTGGATATATTGTCACTAGGCTTGTATTAGAGTAGGCATAAGTGACGTGAAGTGTATGAATAAATAAGTACTCACGGTGAGCGGCAGCGAGGCGCGGCGCGGTGGGTCGCGGGGCGGCCGCGTGCGCCGGCTTGGCGGCTGGCCGCGGGGCCGCGGAGCGTACGCTCACTGCCACAGCGGGCGCACTCACCGGCTGAGAACAAACGAACTTATTACTACTACTCAAACACTCAACAAACTAACAGTCCTGTCAAAGAAAAAAATGTATCAGAAAGCCACATCTATTGTCTTAATGGTGAGGTTTGACAACTGACTATCTCGCTTTAAAATTTTCTTACTGGTAAGTAAAAAATAATTTACGAAAGCTTACTAGAGCATATTTACGTCTGATGATCGAGGATTATCAACAATCGTTGCAACATTAATTACTATCAGATAACTATAACACGATGAAACTCGTGCATCCAAATGTGCTCCTCATGGAAATAAAACGACTACATCTAAACGCAATTGGAGTGAAATTGGGCACGATATATATGCTCTGGTCTGATGCGTGCCACCAACTCGTGCCCATGGACCCCGAATCACCGAAGCTTATTTATCAACCTCTGAGGCAGGTCAGGTATTTTCAACATTTAAATTAAAGTAAATAGGACAATTGCTGCACGACTGGTGAAGGTATTGTTCCGAAGCGGACCGTGGAATGCAAATGCTTTGGTACAGCAGCTCATGAGTGGTGACGCGCAACAGTACCTTAGCGGCGGGTTGTTTCGGCTTGGCGGGCGGCGGCTGCGTCTGCAGTTGCGGCGGCTGCGGTTGCTTGATGCGAGGCAGCAGGAGAGCGATGTCCGCCTCGGGGTCGCGGATCATGGCCGCTATCAGCACGCCCGCCTGCTTCGTAGCCTCCGCTGAGCCCCTGTTACAGACAATGAATAATTAAATAAGACTTCAAGGACTGCGAGCTTCATATCTCCGCATCATCATTGTCTAGTAGGCGAGATGTTCACCAAACTTAAATAACTTTTACTAATTGCTTAAGTATTTGTGTAAATCCGTCATAATCAAGTGTAAGTCACATAAATCGACAGTAGCGGAGAATAAAACTTGAAATTAAAAACAATCGTAAAATGTAACACAAGAAAGAAGAAAGTCTACTCTTTTAAATAAATACATTTAAATCAGTTCCGGTATCGCTGGGAAATCACGGAACATGCGATCAGTTTCTTCTAAGTAGTCGTGATACATTTTAAGCTGCATTGTTGCATTACATCAGACGAGTTGTAGTAAGCCTACAAAATAACATTCCAACGAATTGACTTTGACAAGCTTCTCTTTTTATGAGGTCAGATAAAAAAACCTAAGCACATAATGAGGCAATGTACTTACTTGATGGTGATGATCCTCTCGCCCTGTCCCTTGCTCTGCTTGTCTACCTCGATGTGTGCGCCGGTGGCCGTGCGGATCGCGTTAATGTTGGTGCCGGCGCGACCGATCACGCGCGAGATGGCGTGCGACGCTACCGACACTTTCTTGCACCTGTAACAGTGGTGGCTTTGTTTTACTAATAGTACGCATGCTTTTTAACTTTATCACGACACGCGGAAACTGCATTGATGAGCCCCGTTCGCCAGGAAACACAATTTCTATAGAAGACGTTGCGCAGGAATGACAGCGGAACTTTTAGAAGTCATCAACCGGCAATTTGATAAGCGAGACAGACGCATGTCTATAAACATTTATAAAATGCCACTTTGATGTTTATAATATTTAAAAAAAAAAACACCGAGAGAATTTAATGCAAAATATAACGTAGCGATGATGGTCGAGTGGTTAGTGGGGTCGATTGCCGTGCAAAAGAGCAAAGTCGATCCCACGAAACATGCAAAAAGTCAAGTAGTAAAATCTGTCACCAAGCACCTAACAGTGTGTTCCGGCAGCCTTCCTGAAGAGCCAGTGTATTCAAGAGTATGCATACTCCATCTAGGGCTACAGTATCGTTGACTTCCGAAGTCGTGCAAACTTGTAGTACTTAGACTAGCCGCGTAAGAAAAAAAAATTAAAGTTGTCTTCCTCAATATCTTTTCTTCGCAAATCAATTGTCTAATTAGTACCTACTTACAACCAAACGGTTCTAAATGTTAGTCGTTTGGACCGGCAACCACTTACCCAGGTTCAAGAGTAGAAAGCGTCTGTACGCTGGATTTACGTACGACCTCCTTCCACCCTTCTTCGCGGCGACCGCCAACGCAACCGCCTTTAGGCGACGTGGCCTTAGGATCCGCCTCCCACCTGCAAGGGAAATAGGAACTTATTGCCGGGTACTTCAGAGTCCAGTTTGGCAATGGAGTGATTGCTATGAAGTATATATATTTGAAATGAGATTTGAATATGTTGTATTTGATTGTTTTTTTTTTACAATGGCTTATATTGTTTGAGAGTATGATCGTCTCCAATCTTCTTAAATATTCTGATTTATGACTGTACTACATTTTTTCATAGTTATTTCAAAAACGAGAGTAATCAAAATGTTGACTTTTAATGTAAGGAGGATGGCGAAATTATGTAACACCAATGTAGGATAGTCGTAAAACAAATAGATTTGTTAGAAAAACTGTAATAAATAAATAAATCATGCAATAACTAAACTACTACAGAATCATACAAGAAAATTAAAAAAGATATATATTTTCCGATCATGCAATCTACAAATTTATCCATATCCATTGAGTGATTTTGTTGTAGTAACTGTTAAAGGTTGCTATATAAGTTTGTTTTTGTTCCCGTTGTATACTGATTGTATATTTGATGTCATGACGATGAATGCTTTTTGGGTGTGAAAATTCTAGCTCAATCGATAGTATTTCTATCACTTTCCCTGCCATATACATGTACAATGGGAGAGACCACGACAAATATAATCTCGATTGTGCAAGAATAGCCCTCAGATACAACACTTACTGGCTGCTGTGAGGTTTTTTGATATTTTTATCGTTGGTATCGACTTCATCTCTGTCCGTATTGAGCCTAGTAGATTCGAACACTAGGCTCTTCCGAGAGTTATTCCCGTATTTGTTAGCATTCTGTACAACAATGCTCTTAGGGATATCCTCTTCGGGTTTTCTGCAAGAACAATGGTTTTGATTTTAAACGCCCCGTCTTGTTTTCAATCACTGCCACACAATTCCGGATAGCGTTCGTTTGGAGCGGAATCAATCACAAACGACAAATAAGGACAAGAAGCTATGCATTTTGCAAATACAATACATGTCCGTCTCAACTCATAATGTCATACTGCCGAGCACGAGTCTTCCCTTTCATTTCCCTGCACCCCCCTCAACATAACTTTATTGCACATCTAATTAAGGGATTTTGGTTGTGTAAAAGGATCGCCACATTCTTCTTAGCCTTTTTGTAAGGCTTTGGTAGGAACTTCAACAATCCAATAACATAGTATTCTGATAACAATATACGGAATCTAGTGGGAGTAATATCTGTTATAGACTATACATGTTGAACAAACGCGGAGCAGGTAGGGGGTTAGCATTCTACTAAAGTTATACTCTTATTAGAACCATGCATGCAAATTTGGCAATTATGAGCAAGCTTTGATCTAAATACATGTTATGTAAATATTATCTAAAAAGCATACTAAAACATTTATCTCATCGCCAAATATTAAAGAGGAAAAAAATACAAAGTTAGTTCGCGATCAATCAAAGATCAAAGTCTGTTATAGTACGCGGCAGATAACTTGAAAAAAGATGGCGGCATCGTCCCTTTCACTCTCACAGGTAGTTTGGTAAGTGTGAACAGTACAACACGTCTCGCGCAAGCTCAACTTGTTTGCCGCGTACTATAGTAGTATGTCATATAAGAATGGTCATTTAATAAGCAAAAAAACTTGTTAGCATTGCTTTAAGTACATATAAAAAGTTTTAAAGACTACGAGTTTATCTTTGATGTCGTAAAAACGCGTGTTGAGTAAAAACTATTCATCTCAAGCAGTGAGATAAATATTAAAAGTTCGCCAATCAGCCGAATAGAAAAACCCATCCTTTTTAAAATCGACAATAAAAGGATTATTACACTAATACTACTGCAATTGATTCCAACTACATTATACTTACACTTTACAGTTAGCGACCCCTACTTTTTTTAATTTCATAATTTGTTGGTGTGTTTAGTCAAAACAAATCGTTTATTTTACAAAAATTAATTTAGTGTGTTGATTTTACTAATAATAATTTACAATACGGACGTTTTTAATACACACAGAAATAGATAGAACCATAACCGAAACAACAAATCTTGAAGAAACCCTTCTTTCTATATTTTACCCTATCTATACCCATAGATAGGATTTAGATCATGCTCTGGTTCATAAGGATATTTCCGAGCTTTTTGATAATCAGATGGACAAACTACAGAAGTGAGTATACCAAAGTGCCATCATTACCCAAATGCTACTGGTTATCCCTGAGATTATCCAGCTTCTTTACCAAAAATAAGCAAAAAACATGGCCAAGTCTTAGTCATGGTACATAATATAAGACTAACTTGTTATTCTTGTCCTGCGCGCGTCGCTCGGTCTGCGGCGGGGGCTTGGCGGGGGTCGCGGGGGGAGAGCTCGGCGCCACGTTCTCTTTCTCCTGCTTCTTGTCCGGCTTAGGAGCGCTCTCCTTCTCCGACTTCACTTCCAGCTTCGGTTTCGGCTGTGGAACGAGAATTATGATGAAACGATGGTCTAGTGCCCGGTAAACAACTTTAAATAGATTATTGTGGAGACTTTTGATGCAGGAAACATGGATTTCACGGACTTGCATAAACGTCTATTCTTGTGCGAACTTCCAGGTTGTGGAATTCGCTGCCGAGTTCTCATTTTCCAGATATATATTATCTCGGTCTTTTAAATTCGCTAGTGAATTGGTTTCTTCTAGGTAAGCGCGCTACATCAGAGACCATAACGTTGCTTTACATCAGGCGAGTTGCGGTTGAGCACTAGCAAGCCTTATTACACATAAATAATGGTAAAAACTCAAAGCGACGTAGTGGGGAAACTTCCTCATATGTGGAATTCTAATTAACGAATCAGCGATCGCGACTCGACGAAATCTCTGCTCCACACCCTACGATACTACAGCCAAGGAGATCTAAAAGTCATTACTGCGTAGCCAAGATGATCATTACAAGTTGTTTGCTAGAGATTGTATTTGGTTTAAACAGAATCGCGAGCACTGGCGACCAGTCATAGGCGGCGATTTGCTTTGACTTGATGAGGAACTGTTTTTTTTTATATATTTAATATTCTATGGAAGGTTTGCTCACACATGACCATGCCATCCTCATTGGCATTACAAAATATATATAGCTATCTGCGCATTATGCATAAACCTAACGAGGTTGCATAGCATTCCCGCCGCCTCCGAAACGGGATCGGCGAGACTGATATTACAAACTCCCACTTCTCTTAAATTATAGCCAATGATCATTGTAAACTCCAGACGTTCCGCTTCGACCCGGACACATTCCACCATTACATGATAAGCATCTTCTCGTGTATCGCACTCTATACAGTTTGGAGATTCAGTTTTGCCTATCATGAACAGAAACAATTACAAATTTCAATGTACTACTTTCCACATACTATAGACAATAGTCAGTAAGTAGGTTACCTTGTCCGTCTTGTCGGGTTGTTTCTTGTGCGGGGGCGCGGGCTGCGGGGGCGGGGACTTCTCCTCTTTCTTCTTCTTCTTCACCTTCGCGCTCTGCGCGGGAGGCGCCTTCACGTCAGAGGAAGAGCATGAGCCCTGCACAACGCAACAAAACCGGTAACATTTAGTCTCAGACGTCAAATTTCTCAGGTTCTTAGCGAGTTTAATATCGAACTATATGATATTTTTTGCGATAGTCTGTGGGGCGCACAGTATGAAATAACGTATGTCAACTGGATCTCACTGACGCCTTCAAGGCCTAATAACAGTTCAAACATTGCTTCAACTGAATTCAATTATCGACCTTGACTATATATCAATAGAGTCCAAACTGTGTGAGGTAGAGCCTATTTGAGCAATGGATGAGTGCCTTCTTAGTAAATTATTTATATATAGAAATATGAACCTTGTGCCCAATAAATAGCGTCTAAACTCGCGGTACCTGTGAGTTGGCGTCGATGCCGGAGTCGCCCTCCTCCTTGGCGACGGGCTCGTCGTCTCCGTCTCCAGTCTCCGAGCACTCGCCGAGTGTCTTCTCGCTGTATATGGAATTCTTGTCGTTCTCAGCGACCAACTTGCGTTTCTCCTCCTGATTGATATTTATAAAAAAAAAACAAATTGCGTATCAACCTTACAATTTATTTTAACACCATGAACATTTTTTAAATGATGAAATGTGTCTTTACAAAATATAAGATAGGGGGCAGCTTACCTAAATATCTGAATAAATCTCAGGAAACCAACGTTTTCTGTATTACCTATTTTATACTTATTTTTGATTTTTTTCTGTTGCCATACTCCATATCACTTTACAATTAAAATCTAATAACTGCACACAGGCACACCATAGGTTTCTATCTAAAATGTTTGCGTTAGTCTAATACGACACGTTGTTTCAGTCGTTATTATAAAGTTATCATGTATTTCGAGTAGACGCGCTACTCGCAGCAGGACACCGCGTTCTGAAGAAGCAGCTATCTATCATGTGGTATTGTTTATTACTAACATGTTATGTATACTAAATTAAACGTTTCAACATTTCGCTGTCTTTATCTGCATCCGAGCAGCCAAGAATTTCATGATTTGAAATTCTTGGCTGGAAAATAGCAGACATATATTTATACTTACAAACCACGCTGACTTTTTATGTTTGAGGATATTTGCGATGGCTTTTATTTTATTGTATCTAATTTATTTATATAAAAATGAATCCCTATATCCCTTGGTCACGCCATCACGCGTGATCGGCTGGACCGATTTCACTTTTTTTTTGTTGTTGTTTGTTATTGTCAGGAGATGGTTCTTATGACAGAAAAAAAATACACAGATATGAATCCGTTTGTTTCACTAACTAGGCGGTAGGGCGATATGGTCGCACAGCGACAAAGCTCATTAATAAATAAATAAATAAAAACTAGGCGGTACGAAATTGGGCGGGTCAGCTAGTTGACTATAAATTACTCTTGCATTGCTGTTGTTCTGATGTAGAAGAGCAGGCTGGAACTTTTGAACATCCTAGATATTAATCTCGGTACTTACCTTATAGGCTCGACTTGGAGGGCACGTCGCTCTCTGCCAACTCGAGACTTCACCAACTACTTCAATAAATGTAATAATATAATGTTTTTGTGTATACCTCAATACTGACCTCGCTGACTTTCTTCTCCATCTTCTTCTTCTTCTTGCGCTCGCGGCGTCGCGCGGCTGCCAGCCGGCGGCTCTCCTCGCGGCACCGTTCTGCGTCTAATTCCTCTAGCAATATGGTCGCGTTTTGATTGGCACGCGCGGCCTGAGTCTCCTTGGCCGCTCGGATCACTCGCACGCACTCTTGGCATTTCTCGAGTAGCTCTTTGTCCGATATGGTGCAGATGTACCTGTGGCAATTTAAGTATTACATTTATCAAAAATGAAGTCTCTCAGAGACTATAAATACGAGAGTAACTCATTCCATCTACTCGAAAAACGTTGTGTGGAATCAAACATAAATGTTATTATGCGCGTGCTTTGTATCTCGATTAGTCAAGGGACTATATAATATAGATGGCTATATTCATAAGAATAAAACCTTTCAATAGAGGTTCGTTCGGCACTACTAGTTCGTCAAAGTGGAAGAACACATTATTACTTGGTCCCATATTAATTTTATAAAAATAAGTCAACTACAAACCCATGTAACCAAAAAATTTACCTGTCGAATTGAAGTCGCCTTTATTTTTTTTTAAATAACTTGTTAAATCACTGCGGATATAAAATAATTTTATCAAAATATTATGAAAGTAAGATTTACTTACCTCGTCATTTCTTGATCGGAGGGGAATTGCGTGACTACGCCGACCATCCACTTGACCACTTTGGTGTGGCCCTTACGGAAGGCGGCCATCAGGCAAGATACCTGCACACAACAACAACAAAATAAAGTTTCATATAATTTCAGCAACCGTTATCTTCCGATATTAGTTGTTACATTTCGTAATGCCCCGTGATTTTATTGGATGCCTGGGGGTTAGTAGTTTAATTATAAATTTAGCAGGCACCAAACTTTTGCGCAACATTCGGCGAGACGGCAGGCGCGATAAACAATTTTTTACAAAAACTATTGATAGGATGGATGGACGCAATAGAATCGTAATTCTGAAACAATTCATACTTTTGACATTGTTTTATTATAAAAAAATTTAATCGAATTTGTAGTTGCCGTGGCCGGATTATCCAAAAATGTATATTAGTTTCTGTTTTTTTTTCTTTCCTGATGATGGCATTACGTTTGTGTATTAGCCAGTGTCACGTTCTTTGTCATGCGTTTTTTGCAGTTTTATTTGTACATAAATCGTAGTTAATGAAAGTTGTTTAAGGGAAGGTTTGTATGATTTTTGTAAAAACGGGGAAACTTATATATTTAAAATAAGGAAATCGAATGATGGAAAAAGGGATGTGATCAGAAAAGTACAAATTGGAGCTGTTACTGAACTGACCATTTTTGTTGAAATGTAGAACGCAAAAGTGCCTGATAACACTTTTGCGTATGGTAAATATCTAGCAAACGGCTGTCGCAATACGCTACTACAGTTTTACAACATCTCTTGCGGCCGTACTATCGTACACTTCAATGTTAAGTTTATTATTCATAAACAACCAAATCCATCCAAGTGCTTTTCATTTTTTCAAGTCTAAAGTGAAGTAAGCAGAGTTCATTTCCGCATATCCGCTACCTTTCTATTGTCCTGTGAGTCTATATTAGCGGAGGCCTCGTGTAACATCTCCACGACGGCGAGGTGTCCGCCGTTAGCCGCCAGCCACAGCGGGGAGTTGCCTTTCTTGTTCTTCACTTCTACTAACGCTCGCCTGCAGAATACAACACAAGATTTATATCAAACGCTTACTTACTATGGTGGATTAAAGATGTTTTTCTTTTTTGGGTTTCATACCCAAAGGGTAAAATCGGGACAATATTACTAAGACTGCTATCCGTCCGTCCGTCCATCTGTCACCAGGTTGTATATCACTAGCTGTATCTCATGAATCGTAATATAAAAAAAAGTCTAATAAGGTTTCGTTTCGTACTATCGTGGGTTAATAACCTTATTCGACAAGAAGGTTTACTAACAATGTTTTCCATCACCGTTAAAACAAGTTATAATTTTTTGTTTTTATCAAACCTGAACCTGGGTTCAAAGTTGGTGAGTTCTGGCTCTGACGATGAGCTCTTTTCGCAGCTACCACGAGTAGCAAGCACCAGGAGATCAGAAGTACGTAAGAGTAAACGTTCGCTAAACTCACCTCTGCAGCAGTAGCTCGACGAACTTGGTGTGTCCTTTATCGGCGGCTATGGTGAGGGCGGTGTCGCGCGACGAGGGCACGGGAGGGGCGTTAACATCCGCCCCCTTGTCGAGCAGCACTCGGCCTACTTCCACGTAGCCGCCGCTCGCCGCCTCCATGAGGGGCGTTAGGCCAGTCTTCGCTCGGTGCTCCACGTTCGCCTTGCGATCGAGGAGTAAGCTCACCACTTCATGCCGACCTGGTGTACAGACACTAATTAGTTACACTATGAAGTTAATATTGAATACTTCTGAAATTAAAGCAACATAAAGTTCGTTATCTTGGCTGAATAATATATTACAACAAAATATGATTAAAATAAAATTACACTACCGGCTGAGTCATATTGTAAAATAACTAATATCGAAACCGCTAACACAATTTGATGAGAACCAATTGAAAAATGGAACCTGTAGAGTAAAAGTATCGGACATCTACCCTACAGATATACGCAATTATTTCTGCTCTAGTTAAAATGGAGACGCTTCTTGGCCAACATTTGTTAGTAAAATAGTGACTTGACAACTTCACAGTCGAGTTGATGTTATTAGCCGTTGATAGTATGTACCTTGGAAGCATGCGAGCGTGAGGGCGGTGTTCCTGTTGGTTTCTATCTGCGCGTTGATGTCGGAGCCGCAGTCGAGCAGCAGCCGCACCGCCGCCGTGTGACCGTTCATAGCCGCCAGCATCAGCGGGGAGATGCCCAGCTTGGACCCGGTGCGCGAGTTGATCTCCGCCTGTTCACACACACACATTCATGTAAAATGGGAGGCAGCAGGCAGGCAAGTTCCGACAATATTTTCGTTCGCATCGACGTACCATCGTTGTGGACACGAACGATGGTACGTCTATGGATTATGCTTCCAACAATCGGGTACGCATGAAAACCCGTACCTATTGCTAAACAAAATTTATGACACGCATTAGTCTTCCAAACAGAAAGGTACCTGGTGCGTGAGCAGCAGCCGGATGATGTTGACGTATCCCCCGGAGGCGGCGAGCGAGAGCGGCGTGTAGTCGGACACGTTGCGGTGCTCCTTGTTGGCGCCGCGCGACAGGATCAGCTCCACCACCTCGTACCGCCCGCCGCTGCACGCCAGCGACAGCGGCGTGTCCTAACACACCATATTGTGAAACATTGAGAAAGGAATAACACTTGTAGTTATAACTAGGAGACGACATTGTTTAAAGCAAGCGTCCGTAGGCGCTGGAGTTTACTTTTATCCATAAGGAAATGTGAGCAACTTTTTCCAGCTAAGCTTTGCTATGACTGTCGAGCCGTCATGATATGAATAAAGGACTTGTTTCATTTTCGGTCAGGACGGTGTACGTCTACCAAAAAATGCCTAAAGATGTGGTTAATATTATGCATTCATGAAACCGGCAAAGTTGCCTACTTCGTAGTGTACAAAAATATCTAATTTCTGTGTCTAATTATAGTGGAATCATGGCATCCCGGGAAGATTTTTACATCCTAGGTTAACTCCAATATTCGGATTGGTCTATCAATTGTACCATAAGTCAAAAATGACAAAATTGACGCATCAAAAACGCGAGTATCGCCTTTTAACGTAAATAAGGTGGAAATATTTTGATTCGAAATTAACTTTGTACACTACGATAAGTTACGTTATATTGAATTTGGTCGATAGATTAATAACCCCTAACGTATTTATGGTATCATGTTCACTGTCCTGGCCGGAGCTCCATACAGTTTGAAACAACTCTTTTACACTTCGGTCGGTCAATATTTTACGTTTGGCACATACCTTGGTTCGTTCGGACTGCGCCTCGATGTCCGCTCCGTGGTTGAGCAGTATCTCGACGATCTTCTCGTGTCCCGCGGTGGCAGCCAGGATGAGCGGCGTGAAACCCTTCTTGTCGCGGTGTTCAATGTCCGCGCCTCTCGACAGCAACAACTGAACAAGTAAGGAACATTTTATACATATTATTCAATTATCAGGGGAATTATGGATCAGAGACTGGACTGAAAGGGCCTCTTGAAAAATCATAAATCCTAACTAATATTATAAATGCGAAAGTAACTCTGTCTGTCTGTCTGTTTCGCTTTCACGCGAAAACCACTAAACAGATCTGGATGAAATTTGGTGCACAGGTAGATTGGACCCCGGGAAAGGACATAGGATACTTTTTAACCGACTTTAAAAAAGTAGTTCCCCCATTATCTCGACAATCCAATGGGAAACTACGCGGGCGGAACCGCGGGGCACAGCTAGTAGAGAATAAAAAGAATGGGAAATTGAAATGTCAAGAAGACGTATCATAAAAACTGCATAGATGCCGTATAGCGCCCACCTGGGCGATCTTCACATTGATCATTGGTAAGAAATTTAGGCTTTACTGTTCTTCTGACTCCTTCAAAACAAACATCCCCCTTATAAGTACGCATCATTAAGGATAGAAGAAGAATAAAATTCTCCGTTTCAAATCGCACGAAATGCTTTCATATGGCTGTTCTCCGCTATAATTCGCATTCATCAACCGAATTATGATACATTTGGATTCATATCTGTTATAGAGGTTGAAAACTAAAAAAAAAATACCTATATAATGTATATCAGTCATCAGGTTACCATAGCACCGGCTTTGCCTAGTTTGGGACCTGAACACCTTTGTGTGGATGTTGTCCCATATTATTATAGTATATGTCGAGCAGCGAGTGATACAGCTCACACACATTTGTAGCAACGTTGTACATGTGTCCGTCTATGTCAATGCTAGGCAGTAAGTACACTTACTGCCTTATTAATAAACGCGTCTTAACTTAGAGAATCATTTTGTTTTGTTCTATCCAATGGAGAACGTCACGTCAAAACAAGACAAATGACGATTGAAGTTAAGACGCGTTTATGAATAGTGTTGGCTGTATGTATACCTCGACGAGCTCCTCGTGTCCTCCGGCGCAGGCGAGCGTGAGCGCAGTGTCGTGGTTGGAGTCGGTCTCTCCGTCCACATCCATCGCGGAGTAGGCGGCGGGAGCAGCGGCCGCCGCGCCCGCCGCCTCGCCGCCCGCGCGACGCGCAGTCAGACGCGTCTGTGCGCGCAGCTGGAATACACACGCGCGACAATTAACAAACAATTCAATATTATAAAAAACAATTAGCAAACAACAGCAATACATATATATATCAGTGTGTATATCAGTCATCAGGTTACCATAGCACAGGCTTTGCCTAGTTTGGGACCTGAACACCTTTGTGTGGATGTTGTCCCATATTATTATTATATTATTATTATATATATTGATGACATCATTACGAACTTTGTACAAGAATTATTATAGTTTTTTTTGTTATATATTTGATAATTAGGTGCTGCAATTATCGAGCAATTTTAAGTATTATCATTTTCGTGTTGTACGTAAATAAGTGGCACATTTACATCACTTGTCTTACGTAGAAAAATATGTCTTTTTAAAATGACGCGTTTATTTGATTAGATCAACATATTATTTATAAGTTTTAGTATTTTTCCGAACACTGTATTTCTATGCAAACAAATCGTGCAACATAAAACAACTTTTTTTTTATAATGGATGATATTATATTTGTTAATATGACATTAATTTGTGCTAGAAATGTCAGTGCATACAATAATAAAAGTAAAACAAAAATAATCAACTGAACGTTCACATTTATAAATAAATCGCTAATAAAATGTTGCCGTCGTCAAACTGAAACAAGATAATCAAGTTTGTATTAGATTTACGAAATTCCCGATTCCGGCATTATATTGGCATCTCACTCTCGCGCAAACATGAACGTTATTCGTATGAACGAACGAGATGGCACGACAATGGCCGCATTATTGTGGCTCAAGGCGTAATAATGTGAACTTTCAACTGAAATACTATAGCGGCCGTCAGAACAAGATATACTCGTAACATCAATTTATGAACGTTACTATACTTTAATAATTCGTACAATCGGCTTTACTTAAAGTGTTCTGGTGATTACATATAAGCGTTTCTGACAGCAACTATGGAACATGCATTTTAATTAGAAATAGGTTATCGACGTGGGGTGAACTAGGCCAAGAAGTAAGTATTAACTGTTTCATGAATTTTTTTTGTAAACTGAATACATATATGCCCACATACTCGTAATATAAAGTATATAATGAGTATGATAAATGCTTTAGCTTTTCCCTTGTCGATAATTCTGTATAGTCCGTGCGCAATTTGTTTATTGAAACTAGAAATACTTATGATTTCAACACAAAGTAATTTATTTTTTTATATTTAAAGTACTTTAGCGATTTTGATAAACTTTATATAGGACGACCTGTGATGCCCCACCCCAAGCCTAACCATTAAAAAATGTTATTGTTAAATAAAAAACGTCCAAGTGTCTCTGTCAAATCGAGGAAACGATGTATAGAATCAGACATATTATATAAGTCTTGCATCCGAACAGTGCTGTATGAAGAATTCCGTTTGTGTTTGTTCCCTTACTTATGTATGTTATTTTAAACAAGTTGCTCACGGACCACATCAGGGTGGAGTTCGCCAAGGTTATGTGTGACCGTCGATTATATATGTACTACCACAAATTTTGTTTTACATGTTATAGATTTGAACGTCAATGTACCACGACACGCGCGCCTGGCTGGCATGGACAGTAGATAAAAGGTTTTATCCATCTCCGCAGGGCAAAAAAAAATCAAATTCTAAAATCAAAAGACCAAAAATAATACGACAAATTTGAAATAGCATAACGACAGTCGCTTTCAGGCGCAATTAACAGGTACTCTTAAATTGGAAGTATATGTTCGAATTTCAAATTTTGTTCTCCGTAGGTGGATAATAAACCATTTCAACCACTTTTTTTTAACCTTCGTTTATAACATTGGCGAGTTCCACAGAACATAAAACGTTTGGTAGATGTTAGACGAGACGACACATTACCTCTTTCTTACTAACCTTCTTCTTGACCGCGGCGTTGGTGAGGTGGTGCTGGTCGCGCTTCACTGGGGGGTGAGCGCCGGGGGCCGGCGCCAGGGAGGCGGCGGGTGGGCCCGCCGCGGGGGGAGTGTACACTGCCGACCTGGAGGGAGGGATTGTGGTGTCATATTCTTCGTTTCCATGGCCATTTATATTATTATCTTTTTAATTGTTACAGTATGTTTTCATCGTTGTTTTTACCCGTCGATTTAAGGATGGCAATAGAGTTGGTTATCTCCCCTCGAATCGTAAAACTTTATTTTTAACTGTAGCATCTTTATTAAAAACGTATGATATTTCAAAGTGACATTTAATTATATTTTTTCTCTCTCGAATCTGGCAATCTTGTGTTCTAAAAGATGTTTAGACTAAAACCATTAATTAGTATCATTACACCTTTCTGTTACACGTTGTATTTATATATACACACACATGTATGGTATTACTGCGTTCTCCATACAACTTGACCGATCACGTGACCGATTATTGTATGGTGAATCTAATAATTTTTTTTATAAAATTTTGCTAAATTTTCTATAACAATGGGTTGCGCCTTGATTGGTGGACTAACACCTTTAAGTATTGTAACAATTTTCTTGTTACTTGTTTAATAAATGAATATAAATTCTGTGTTCTGTAACTTAAATCTTTTCAATAAACATAACTGCCTTATGCCTCGAGCCTCGAGTCTATTGTCTTGTTTCATCAGATGGAAAACGTCACGCGGCAAAACAAGACACAGATCGTGTCAAATTGACATCAGTTTAAAAACAAGGCTGTTAATGTGTACGAGTGCATTATGTTACCTGTAGTCATCGTAGGGCACGGTGGGCGGCGGCAGCGCGAAGTGAGGCTGCTCGGGCTCCAGCGGGCGCAGCGCGGGCGACACCGGCCGCGTGCGGAACTGACACCCCGCCGTCTGCGATACAATCGCACACATATTACATTACACTACTTTTTGATGGTTAACGGTGTCAGTCAACACAGCAAAGTAAACGCATTCTAGAACAAAATGTTTTTCCATAAAATGGGTTCACCGTGATTGGTTGACTAACACGCTTAACTACTCGTATTGTCACACTTTTCTGTTACACGTTGTATAATGTCCATTACATTTCTATTTTTACATACTACCACGGAACAATACAGTATTTTTAAATTAAAACTAATGCCACGAGCTACTTTTTACGTTTTTGGGCATATTGCTGCGACATTCGCTCACAATATCTCCCTTGAGTTTCTGTAAAACTACCACATATCCTTACGTCACAGAATTGGAAAAAGATAAGAGCAACCACTTAGGCGCGAAAGCGAAGGCTTTCTTATTTCAGTGACGTTACGACGTGCGTGTCCAGATGGTGTGGTTTTGTTGAGCTGCCCTATAAACGCTGAGGTCTTACACCACAGCCAGTATAACTAGAGCCGATTGAGACGGTCAGTATTAATATATCTGGTACTACTATACAGCTAAAGTAACTAGAGCTCGCGTGAGGTGACCAGTTTACCTGGTGCGGGTCCTGGTGGTGGTGGTCTTGGCGAGCTGCCCAGTCGGCGCTGAGCTCTTCGGCAGCGGCCAGTAGACGTCGCGCTTCAAGCTCCTCGCTCTCCGACGCGCCGCCCTCACCCAACTTGCCGGTAGGGGGCGACTTTTGTTGCATCACCTATAATAATTAGGCTAATTTACAACCAAATTTATTACAAAAATTTATAAATATCTAAGAAGATAATAGAAAACTTTAAAAAAATAAACACTACTTGGTTCTAGAATTGACATCATTTCATTTGTACAGTGTTGGAAATTCTAATACCGTTTCGAGATAATGTAATGAAGAGTACATACTAAAAATGACAGATTTTTATATCCACTTTCTTCCGAGTTATTTATGTTATGTTAGAACCGTCAGATGCCACCAGTAATAAATATTATTGTATCTGTCATCTGTGAACCGTACCAAAGCAAACAACAAAAATACAGACAATTAATGACATTTTTTTACGAGCTTTTGATAAGAATAACATTATGCTGCACCTTTCTTATATTTTCAAAAATCTCTAAAAACGTTATTACTTACTTAGTTTTCAGTATTTGTTTTTATAACGGCAACAGAAATACATCATCTGAGAAATATTCAGCTCTCTAGCTATCACGGCTCATGTGATAACAGCTTGATGTCAGACGAACGACGAACGGTGAGCGAAGTCTTAGTAATAGGGTCCTTACCTTTTAAGTACGGAACCTTAATAAGAGCACTGTAATGCATGTAGAGTTACCTGCACGACGAGCGATCGCAGCTCGTTGGGCGGGAGTGCGACCAGCGACGGTACCTCGCGCTGTAAGTACGCGAGCACCGCGCCCAGCTCGCGAGCCTCCGCCGCGCTGCCGCACGAACCGCCGTCGCCCGCCAAGCACTAAAACATAACCCATCCATATTAATTACTATCAAATTGACAAATTACCACCCACCTCCTTCTTTATCCCATTGTTGGGAAAATGCTTCTCAGATGTTATTATTGATATTTGCCTCGATCCTGCGCCAATCGTGTCTAGGTTCGTGTCTAGGTTCGTGTTTACTGCTCGTGACACCATATTATGCAAAAGGATATAAACGGTCACCAAAAATGTTTTATGTCATTATTTTTTTCTGACATTCTGAATGCAACAACTGTTTTTGGTGACCATTTAATAAAAATTTTTGGTGATCAGTTATCCATTTTCGTAACCGTTTCGATTTTTTTTTTGGTAGTAAAAAATTTTTTTTTTTTTGCTGTGTTTAAACACGAGCCTTAAGCAAAATATGTCTCTTGTATTTAATTTTGAATTGTGCCTACAATTAAATATAAAACAATCAAACAATCGGTTTGGACCCACTACAGTTTTTATGTCATCGACTCGTCTTGCTGCCGTTCGAGCGAGACGTTACGCCTTCCTAGTCCGGGCCACATAATAACTAGGCTTAAATGGGCTGCATATGAACCACTTCAGTCATAGAACGCGAAATCTAGTCAAATTAACGGAGTATGTGAAAGAAGTAAATAGAAACCATTAGCGTGGCTATATATAGCGTGATAGTACTTGGTAAGATGTCGAGATGCAGTCTAATGCGCATAATATTAATGAGGTCGAAAAAGCTAAGAAAATATTTTAAAAAGTTTAGGGCTATTTTTATAAAAGTATAAGAACTCCACACAATCCATAAATCACAATGGTAAACGCGTGTCTGATCGATAAATAACCACGCTTACTAGTAAACTGACACAAGCTATGGCAACATGGACGGCCTATGATCAGTACTCATGCTCAACATGCCTGTTGGAGCTCCATGACGCTGCCGTCCTGGTGATGGTGTTGCTGCGCGAGAACCTCCAGCTGCTGCAGATCTTGAATCTGCTGCTGCTGAACACACCGAACACCTATACTAACCGACAACAACCATACCGCGAACCTCAAAGTACCAGACGGGATATAGCAACTGTGACCTGCGATGAATGGTATTGTCGGAGGAGTTTAAGCTGAATTGCATCTGTATGTTGAGGTTTAGTCTTGCAGTGAATTCGCAAGAATTATACACCAGGGTAAGCATAAACGGCAGATAAGATGGGATGGATGTATTCTCATTTCAAATTAGCCCTAAACCGCACCGTATTTTTTTTTGGATTCTCCATAAACTCCTGTTCTGCAAGACTAAGCCTATTTTTTGTAGAAGTTTAGCCGCAGGACGCATTTACATGAACAGACCGAAAGTCAGAAAGTTCATGCAACATTTAGCACTATAGTTCACGCGTTGACGACCGTAAGCAAACGATCGACTTCTTGATATTGCACATAAATACAGTAGAATATGTTCGTTTCGTCTTTTAGAACCCGAGAGTATTCAACTTCTAGACATATTTACCACAAAATACACTCAATCACTCGATGATAGCGCAGTTGCCGAGTTCTGACCATCGCCTCGAACTTCAGTAAACTACTCAGAAATTGTCGGTGCTGGCCTGGCCACTGACAAATTCTCAACGCTAGCTTATACTGACAAATTTTACTTACGTAGCTGGTGACAAACAGTTGATAGACCCGGTGTTCCATTAAACGAAAGTTATTCGTCTGCTGCAGCCAATGTCAGCTATGTTGCAGCTGGTGTAAGTTGATTGGTTACCTGTTGCAGCTCGACGCCACTGACATACTGCTGCTGTAGCTGTTGGGGCGAGGGCTTGTGCTTCTGCTGGTGCTGCTGCTGCTGCACCGCGAGCTGCGCCAGCTGCTGCTGTTGTAGCTCTTGCAGCTGGTGCTGTGAGCAAAGGTAATGTTAATCTACATATTCTTCTTGCGGGAGCTGTTCTTATTTAGGGAGACGCGTTGTGCTATCTATTTAGCCAAATATTTCAAGTAGTAAGACAGTTACATTATTCACTGTGTGACTTTCTCGGTTCCTACAAGTCTTTCCGCTAGATTTCTAGATATTAGTAAACTCGGCATGTCTTGGGTTGCGAAGTAATCTTTCCTATGGCAAAACGTTCGTCGTTCGGCAAACGACTGAGGAGAGAATAATGTCTCAAAGCAAGCTGAATAGAAAAGATAACTTGTTAAAATATTCTCAAACATTTAGTCCACCAAGATCGGTTGAAATTGCAGGTTATGTCATCAACAATAATCACCTAATCAGTTAACAAATCGAGATTGATTGAATACAAAATCGAAATTCATAGCTTGCTTTAAGGGCTGATTTATTGTACTCTTCATGGTGCTAATTCACTCATAAACTACTTATTATCTACCTTTAACTATCTTCGACAAATCATTCTATATTACAATGGTTGAAATGGGACTAAATACGTTTAGAGGGCCACATAGGTTTAACCCTACATATCTAAGTAAAGGAATGGAACACACAATACGGACCTTACCAGCTACTATGTCATGGTCGTGGTAAACTAAATAATTTGATACAAAAGTAGATCTATCCTGAATCAGTTCGTTAATAAGATGATATATTGGCGAGCGACTTGCGTTTACGGCCACAAC
Organism: Ligdia adustata; assembly: GCA_947049295.1. Classification (NCBI taxonomy): domain Eukaryota; kingdom Metazoa; phylum Arthropoda; class Insecta; order Lepidoptera; family Geometridae; genus Ligdia; species Ligdia adustata. The sequence goes on from OX346221.1 coordinate 2,940,876, forward strand.
AGCCCCGAACTCGTCAAGGTGGTGGTCTAATCTCTGCAGCGCGTCCAGCAATAGAAACTTGCAATTGAACTTCGCACATTTACGAGTAGCTTTGGCTCGCGGGCGCTCTTCTATCGGTGCACTCTGAATGGATATTTAACGTTTATGGGATGGGAAATTAATCAGATTCTACAAACTACATACACAATAGCAACGTAGATATGCCTCTTAAGTAGGTGAATCAACAATACAGTAAGTCACAAATAACCAGTGAAGATAACCAATAATTGGCAGCTTTTCGTTTGGTGTGGCGTTCTAAGTGGGAGGCCTATGCCTATGTTCATAAGTGGGATCAGTGGACGTCTTGTGGTGAATGATGATAATGATGTCATATAGAACGCACGTAGGACTAGGTTCTATTGTGGAACCCGTCAGGTTTAGACGTGTTTGTTCAATGTCTTTTTATCTTTGCCTAATTATGTTTAGAACAAGAAACCTACTTAGGTGTAAGACAGAAATTGGTAAACCATATGTAGTTTTAAACCAGAATTACAATATCCGCCAAATATTATTAATACCGAAAAACAAAAATACACAAGAACCTTCTCAAAATATGTTGAATTTTTTTACCAAGTGTCGTTAAAATTAGTTAAATAATGCGACCAGTCCGTTAGTACCAACATACGAAGAGATGAAATAATTTTCTCAGTCTCGAAGCAAGCCGACGCTTGCTGGCTCGGTCGACTCGCCACATCATCATCTCCTAGTCAAGTAGACGAGTAGGCCTAAAATAGATTAAAAATGACAAAACCAGAAGTTGAAACTAACCTGGGTGAGGTTCGCAGCCAACTGTTGCACGGGGAACAGTTGCTGCGGAGGGGGGTACGGCGGCGTGGTGGGCGTGTGGATCGTCGTCACACCTGTGGGGGACAAGTCTCGTTACAGATACTACGATACATTTATACCCATTCTGAAGGTTTTAACTTCTTAAAGTATACTAAAGCTCTCTTTTTGACTTGCTTAAAAAAAGGGCCAGTATTTTAAGGATTGTCAAAACCTTCCTTTATTGAAGCCCATCGTCATACAACAACACTCTGACAATATTCGTTAATATTAAATTTTTATGTTAATCTGCATTATTTTAGGTATTCATACAAGTGCAAACTGAACAAAAAAGTTTAAATTCCTGACAAAGCAAATATATACCTAAAACATCTAAAGACCCCAAGAACTTAGGTTAACACAAAAACACAACCGCAATGTCTAGGGTATGCCGAAATCAGTTAAGACATAAGTGGTTTCAGTAGAAAGTATTTGTGAGTCTATGGATGACTTTCCAGCGCGCCCTAAATCCTTTTACTACCTCTCCACATTCACCGACACCAGTCACCGAACCCTTTTTTGTATTTATTATATTAACACAAAATGGAATAACAAAACACAGTGAAATGCTTACTGGTACAAGCAGGACCTAGTGTTATGGTGGGTTTTATTGGCATTAATCGACACTAAGGTGGTGCGTGAAGGCGTAAACGAAAACAAAATGTCGGTCGATGACGTCACAGGGTATAGGGTGCCACAACTTGCCTTGAGCGCAGAACTGAAGGTCGAGAGCGTGCAGCGCCGACGTGGCGAGTGTCGGCGGACCTTTACACACGGACATACATACGTTTAGCCCAAATATTTACAGGGAAAAAGGAAAAATTAAGTCGAAAACGATCATTTACTTCTTAATTATCGAAATGCTTTACTGAGTAAAGATTCTATGAAATCCTAGTATGACTGTGAAACTTTATTTATTTATTATAGTTGTCAGTCCTAAAATAGCTAAATTTACTTTCCGTTTCCAAATGAGGAAAAGACAAAGATGATTTAAGAATTTGTAATTCGTTTCGTGCGGCATGCCCCAAACAAGGGTCTGAATTGAAAAATTGACTTTAACTGCGGAATCAGGTAAGAATTTAAAGAGTTCCAGCTCAGCTTAAGCTTTTAGGAAAACTTTGTTCATAATGAATAGCTATTATTCGACTTAGCTTACCTTATCTACGTCCCTGCATAAATTAGTGTTAATACTTGGGCAATAAACAATACTACTTAAATAAATAATTAAATATATATAGTGACGAGTATTTACTCAATAATCTACTGAATTAATATGTTATCAATTCTTTCAAAAGTTACTTTCTATCATACATTTCAAGCACTAGGATAGAGTCTAAGTCTCCTTATTGTGAATGTGCATGGCTGTGCTATGTATTGTTAACAAAAACACATATCTATATATGTACTATCATATTTTATATATCTCACAGTATACTTTTACTGTTATTCTCTTATATCTTTAAGAATCCTTTCAGTTTTGGTAACATCAAGAGGAGATGTATGAACATTGGTACCTCGATAGATTGTGTCAGACCTGGTATTACCTGGGGGTCATTTAGTTAGTTAGGCATGAAAAGGGTGATAACTAGAGCAAGCAAACTTAGTTTCTTTGTGACAGTTAAAGTGTGCTTGCTCTTGTTTTCACCTCTTTCAATCCTTACTCTGGCTGGTCATGCTGTATACATTTTTGAAACATGTATGTTCTAGGTAATAAAGTCCACTTATCTATAATCACCGTTTAGAACCCGAAAGGTTCTGATAGTGGTACAATAGGGGTAACTATTGTATATAATGCAACGATGAAGATTCTTACCGGACTGGTCTCCCAACTCAATCAGGCTCCTTTCAGTCTCACTCAGTGAGTCATTGCGGGGTTGGTTGACGAGCACCTCGCCTCTCTGAAATATTGCACACCAGGAATAAGTAAAGTACATGAAGTAGTTTTATAGCGTATTTTTATGAGCACTTTAAATATTTTCATATATGCAAATGGAATTCCAGCTTTAAGAGTTGAAAAAAATGGGCACAAAATTCGAAATTAAATTCGCTGGTGTTTTCTTATCGAATAGAGATGGTATTAGACGTTTATTTGTACCAGAATGAATAACAGACCATAGCTTGGCATCGTGTGCGAACTTTGCACGTTAATCTTTCTCGTTCAATCTCTCTCTTTAATGGACAAATTCTTAAAGACATTACTTTGTAGAAGTTTAAATTAAAATTAAATTACTTATTAGTCTAAGACTAGATTGTAGTACTATTAAGGAATTAATTCTAAATAAGTTTCGGAAACAAGGAAAAAACTCTCTTGAAAGTTGACAAACAGAAAAAGAGAGTCGCACGAGACAGTGGATTTCGATGCCGGATTATATTAATGACTGAATAGTAGCGCCACGGATAAGGCAAGGTTTTGGGCTAAAAGGATATAGTTGTAAATTGGATATAGAACATTAAAACATCATAAAAATTAATAAATAACTTGTCAAAGAAACCAATAAAAAATATATTAGAAAAAAAAAGTACTAACAGAGAATATGTTTTTAAATAAGTAAGTAAGCAATTCAGACTAGAGTTTTATTTAGTAGAATAATAATATTTGCCATTGACACGTTACACCAAAGTGTGACTCACGTGTTCGTCGAGGTCCGGCGGCGGCGGCAGGTGGTGGTCGGAGTGAGGGGGCGCGGCGCGCTGCTTGCGCGCGCACTTGTGCTTGGGAGGGGGAGCGGCCGCGGGAGGCGCCGCCGTCGCTGCGCTTAACTTCTTGCGCCCTGGGGTCACACCACGCTCTGTGTTATTGTACACAAAACACCGCTCTTACATTCTATATTACATTTGCATGTCTACATATTTTCAACTATTTCCTTAGATGTATGTACAACAGCCAGAGTAAGAGTACAGACCTGTACGACTGACGGCTGTCTCCCAGCATCTTATAACTTGCCAGAGTCAATATCGAATGTGATGAGTTATCTGTATTGTTGGTGCATTCGAAAGGGCATATATCCTGAGTCACTAAAGAAAGTTAAGATTAGTCCAATGTACAAAGGGAAAAGGAAAAAAGCGGATCCAAAGTCCTATCGTCCATATGTCCCCGCAGTGAAGTGTTTGAGGTCGGACTCAACAGAACGCATACCGAGCCGAACGCGCGACTACAGACTTGGTGCGGATTATGGTGTGGCGAGTGATGGACGCGCGCGATGCAAGGCAGCAGGTTGCTCTGTTATGCTGTATGTTATCGCGCGCTTTCTAAACCGCCGATAATAGCCTCATCGCTACGAAGCTGACATTTTATGGAATCTGTGGTCTGACACTAGCCTTGCTGATCTCTTTTATATCCAAACGGACAAATGCCGTGTTATGTCTTTCGAAATAAATAATGTTTATAGGTGATTGTCGTATAGCCATTTATCTAGTTGATTTTTAAAAGAATTTGTAGATGTTGCAGTGATCACATTTTCAGGGAGTCTGTGCCAGTTGTGAAATTCTCTGTTGCTGAGAATGTTGTAAGCTGTATTCGTGTTGGCATGAGTGCGGTCAATTTTCATTTTATGCCCTCTGACTTCTCTAGTTAGAGGTCTCTTCACATAGCAATTATGAATGGGAGGTTGTAAAATCTTAAAAGCCTATAGCAAGTCACCTCTTCGTCTTCTTTCTTCGAGAGTAGTGAGATGCAGAGTTTTCAGTATCTGCTCGTAAGATTAACGACGAAGAATGTATGGGATCTTAGTGGCTTTATTTAATGTTATTTGTCGTAATATTTATTTTAACATTATTTAAGGTAATTAAATTTACATTAATGACTTTTACTCAGGTAACTATTAATAAATAATTTGTATTTGTCCTAAAACTAGAATCGTAACTCCGACACTTGTGCGAACCACTTCACCTAAACGTACATGTGCCATGACACGAGTATGTAGATGTTCTTCAGAACAATCCTACATCTGTCTGTAACAATGCTACAGCTAATGTTGTTAGCTTGTGAGAGCCTTGACGGCGTTGGCGTTAAGCTTATAAGCTAAGGAAGCATTCGCTATATTCGAGAATGTTTTGAGCTCTGCGCCTTTTCAACATGATGTAGTGATGGGCGTTTATAACTGTACGCTAACGTCACATATTTTATGATTTATAGTGTGTACTTATGGAGTCTCCACTGCAAATACTGCTGTGGCACGTGTCGTAACATGTTCACGAACATAGTGCATATGGCAAGCACCCAGTAAACGTCACATTACTCACCGTCGAGGTAGGCCTTGGCGAAGTTAGTAGGCAGTTCCTGATGGTGCGCGAGCGCAGGGGCGGGCGCGGGGTGAGGCGCGTGCGCGGGGTGCGGGGGCTGCGGCGGGGCAGGGTGCGGAGGCGGGTGGTGGGGGAGGAGAGCACGCGACGCCGCCGCGGTGGGCGCGGCCGCGTGCGCTAGGCCCAGCGCCGCCGCTTGCGCCGCGCTCAGACCACCCGCACCGCCCGCACCGCTCGCGTCACCCTCCGCCGCGCACGTGCCGTTGTTACCTAACACAGACATTATACTCATTAGGGATATATTATAGTCTGCAAACACCAATAGACGAAAGGGAGTATATTGTAGTCACAACTGGAAACATGTTCACGGCTCGTAAAGTCGCAAACATGTTCTTCAACGTCTTCATTGTCTACCGACAAATGATGCTTTTTGCAACACATCGCACTTAGTAGTTATCAAATACCCAAATAAAAACTTTAGTCGATAGTAGAGCTCACCTCTCGGCAACATGACGGAGTGCGGGTAGTCGAGCAGCAGCTGCACCACGGCCGTGTGTCCGCCCTTGGCCGCCTCTATGAGTGTGGTGGAGTTATCCCGCAGCTTGCGGAAGGGGTCCGCGTCGCACGCCAGCAGGAACTTGACCACGTCCACGTGTCCGCCGGCGCACGCCAACGACAGCGGCGTGTGGTCGCCGTTCGCCGTCATGCGGTTCACGTCCGCACCCTGATAACAAACAACATTGGTTACAAGTTGGCATAAAATGTATTAAATAAATCCATTGAAAACGTCAGATAGGATGAATCAACTCTGCCACGTTCACACGTCCGTTCTCGTACTCGTTCGTAAGTACCTTTCCCACGAGGAACTGCACGGTGCAGGCGTGTCCCGCGCGGCATGCCTTCATGAGCGGCGTGCGCCCCCCCTCGCTCTCGTGCTCGAGCGCGGCGTGCGCGCGCAGCAGCAGCTCGGCCACGTCCGTGTGTCCGTTCTCGCACGCGTACGTGAGCGCCGTGTCGCCCGTCTGCGTCTGCGCGTGCACGTCCGCGCCGGCGCCGATCAGGTACCTGCACATGGGGAAATAAACGTTACAAAAGTAAATTTGAGTAGCTCTCATACTTACCACTGATTTGATATGCTTTGCATGGAAAGGTATATCGTATCGTGTTGTCTACCCTAGCCAGATTAAGCCAATCTACCTCCTTAACAAGAAACGAGCAAGTCTGCATTACTTGTTCCTACATTACTCACCGAACCAGCTCCAGATGTCCCTCCTGCGAGGCTTCCATGAGCGGCGTCGAGGCTCCGAGCTCTGCGTCAGCGCCCGCCTTGATAAGGAAGTCGGCCACCTCTAGGAACCCTCCGCAGCAGGCCAGCGTGAGCGCAGTCTCTTGCGTCTCGTCAGTTTGCGCGTTGATCTGCGCTCCCTGACCGAGTAGTAAGGCGACCATCTCCTCGTGACCTGGAAAGGGAATATGTGACGTAATGTCGTTGGCGTTTAGAGGTGAAAAGAGTACAATCATGTGATACGAAGGACAATAAGAAATGATGGTAAGCCGCTAAGAAGTGACCTAAGGAGAGTTTCCTTGTTCTTGTTAACACAAAATGGTACATAAAAATACTCGTAACAGGAACGGCGCAGAACAAATTTTGGCCATTCCCATATTTTGTATAAACAGAAACCTTGACCGTACTATCAGCCGTAAATCAATGTATAAACCATTTCAAGAATACCTATTGTGAAAGGGTTATAGTCTGTCCGTTCTCTCTCCTGCAGTGTGCGTGTGTGTGTACGTACCCTCGCGCGCGGCCTCCATGAGCGGCGTGTACCCCTCGTCGTTGACCTCCTCGATGTTGGCGCCTCGCTCCAGCAGCAGCATGGCCAGCTCCACGTGACCTCCGCACGCCGCCAGCGTCAGCGGGGACTCGAAGCTGTCCGTCGGCATGTTCACCTGGAAACAATACGCTAGTTTAATCCTACTAGTATTATAAACGCAAACACAAACGAAAGTTTGTAAGAATGTATATGTGTGTTTGTTACTCTTTAACACCGAAACTACTGAACCGATTTGGATACAATTTGGTACGGAGATAGCATAGACCCAGGATTAACACATAGGCTACTTTTATCATATATTAATGCGGGTAACACCGAAGGACGCAGATAGTATACAATATTTTTTTCTTAAGACTGGGAAAGTGCGTGCTGGAGTGCGCCCAAGGAGGAGAGGACCTAACAAGGTTTCATGTTATAAAGATAATCTATTTTCTGGGTTTCCAAGAGGGCTTGCCTTGAGTTTGAAACCGGTTTACATTATTCAATTCTTACTAATTTACAAATGCGATCTGACGGATCCGAGGGAGCCTCTTCCCTAAGCCGTTGGTCGCGTGCGTGGTGGAAGGTCAATATCAGAGCGAGACATGAAGCCGTCGGAGATACTTTCGTTTTATCATAACGAATGTGAAAGCTATTATTGAATGTTTCAAACAGGATCAACGATCAGAATTAATCAGGAATGTCATTCTTCTTAGTAATTGAGATGATCTTTGTACCAGGCTTTCTATATCCAGACTAATCTAAAAACAGAATGAAACAACTTGATCAAATCACCTATATTTAGCAGCAGCCTGGGCTATCTCTACATAACCATCCATGCAGTCTCGCCCTCTTAAAACGGTAGATTCATTTGTTAACTTAAAAAAAATTGTATTCTCACCTGCGCCCCTGAGTCTAGCAGTAACCTGGCGACTTCAACATGTCCGTCCATGCTAGCTTCCATCAAGGCGGTGTGCATTTCGTCGGTCTTGTGTTCCCTGTCCGCGCCGGCCGCCAGCAGGAATCTAACCATGTCGAGGTGTCCCTTGTAGCAGGCGAGCGTTAGAGCCGACTCTTTGAACTCGTTAGAGTGGGTGTTGATACCGGCGCCGTGCTCGAGAAGGATCTTGGCGACGCCCACGTGGCCCGCTGAGGAAGCCTGGGGACCAGTACGGGTCGGATTAGTCACTCACACAAAAGGATTATTTTGCTACTGTAAATTACAACAAATAGAAAAGAGAAGAAGTTGCAGGCCATATAAGGCATGGCTCGCTTTGTTTGCTTTTAATATCTATAAATTGTATTATCCTGTATTAGTAGAACTCCAATAAGAAATGTGCTGATGGACAAATTCTTAAAGACATTATTTTGTAGACGATTTAGTTACACTAAAATTACTTATTTGCCTTAGGCTTAGAATTGATTTTTATTATAATAAAAAAACCCTTTTTTTACGGGTTTTCCTTCCACCTATTGAAAAAGGAAAGAATAATCTTGTATTAGTAAGAGTAATTGGGATTTTGAAACAGTATAGGTTTGCAGCTGCGATTTTATATTATCAAACCGCCAATTGTTATTGTCTGCGTCAGCGTGCATTCGGCGACAATATTCCGTTATCGATAAGACGTGCCTCTTCCTATGGCACTCACGAATTATGAGCTCGCGGCCAGCGACGGTATATCTAGTAACTAGTGTCACTAGTTATTATACAATACAAATACAAGTTTAAAAGCTTGTAGTATACCTCCATGAGCGGCGTGTGTCCATTCTCGTTGTGATCTTCCACGTTGGCACCGTTCTCTAACAAGGCGCGCACGCAGTCCTCGTGTCCGCCGGCGCACGCGTACATGAGCGGCGTGTTGCCCGAGCCCGACACTGCGTTCACGTCCGCGCCGTGAGCGACCAGCAGCCGGACTATGTCCACGTGACCGGCAGACGCAGCTTCCATTAGAGGAGTGCAGTCGCCCTGAGAACGAGTAACAGACATTTACAACACTGACCAATCTCGCCCAGGAAGCAATCAAACTTCTATAGAGGTTCGATACGACAGGTGAAAGCTGCAAAACGCGGGCTTCTTTATTCCCTACTAGCTGTGCCCCGCGGTTTCACCCGCGTAGTTTTTGGATTGTCGAGATAATGGGGGAACTACTTTTTTGAAGTCAGTTAAAAAGTATCCTATGTCCTTTCCCGGGGTCCAAACTACCTGTGCACTTAATTTCATCCAGATCGGTTTAGTGGTTTAGGCGTGAGAGCGAAACAAACAGACAGACAGAGTTACTTTCGCATTTATAATATTAGTTAGGATTTAATAATATTTTGAAAGAAATCCTTTTTATAAACTCAGTGAATATATCTAGTGCAGCTTGTGAAATCATCGTTCTTGTGTAACGAACAACCATTACAAAAATTTACTAATAAGTAAAGAAATTAATCACAATGTAAATATATATAATATATTTTAAATATTTATTCTTAGAACTATAAAAGTGTTTCAATAAGTTTTTGATTAATTTTTTTAAGTATTTAATAATTTAAATGTAACAAGACTCGCCTGTAACAAACGTTATTTAAAGGCCAATAAATATTTCTTATTCTTAACGTACTCTTTGGTTTCTAAGCCTACTGATGTGATTGTTGGAACACTTTGGTAGGATCAGCTTTAGGTCTGAAGTCACGTGTCTTTTAATATAGAACTGCCATTGTCAGGAAGGCAATGAGAATCGCTTAAACCGAGTAAACATTATTTGTAACATAACATGCAATGCAACACGAACGTATCAATCAGCGGGAACCAACGCGTGGAGAGTGAATGTACGTAGCGTGCGCGCAGTGCGTTCGAGAACACATGTACATGTATGGAAAAAGTTGGGCTGCATGTCGTGTTGCAAATAATCTGCACCTGTCTTTACGACAGCGCAGGCATATAGACGTACGAGTAGGAATGATGCGTGGACTATCCAACAGACGCAAAATTGGTCCAGTAATAAGACCTAGCTTCGGACAATGTGCCCCACTCACCAAGCAAAGTACCAACACTACCTGCATTAATACTTGGAGTAAACAACATTTGAATGCACTTAACACTGGCTGCCTGTATAAAGCTGTCGGAGATACGAAAGAAAATAGGACGGAAAGTAAACCTTTGCCATTCGGTGGGACAATAAATTGTATTTAAACATTCAAAAGCTGTGGCTTAAGAGGTCAGAGTCGCGGAACATATCTTTTTTAATATATGCTTTTATGAAATTAAGATTTCTTTTATGTTTATACGCTTTTGATACAATCCGCCAGTACTTACTTTACTTATACAATGGAACGGTAATGTACTTTCACAGGTTGCGGTTCAGTACATCAAAAAACATATTTTTTACTAGTTAGACGTAGTTATATTACGGCGACTTTGTAATCATAATGATAATCAATGTCAAATAAGCCACACTTTCTCGGCCCTATAACTTAAATCCCTACAATTGGAAAACTATCTTACTTTGATCCCGCGGTCTTCAACGCTGGCATGCATCGCTAACAGCACTTGCGCTAGTTCGTAGTAACCCGCCGAGCAGGCCAAGGACAGCAACGACTCCCCTTCCTCCGTGGTCTCGTGAACCGACCGCCCTTCTGTGAGGAGCTTCTTCACGGTGCCCACATCGCCGTCGGAGCAAGCCTCGGCTAGGGAAGGTGCGCCGTCCGCGCCTACCGATGACGGACCCGTAGGCGTCGTGCCGGTGGCGGTCGACCCGCATTGCTGGCTGAAACTTCAACAAAACACTACGTTAGTGTTGCCCCTCTATCTGTAAACGTCACACGATTGTCGACGTCATCAGATAAGATCAAAGCTTCACGAATCACAGTCGCAGGCTGCGTCTCGATCCGCAAACTAGCGCGGGAATCGAGCGACTCGACCGCGCTCGTATCGAAGAGACGCGCGCCCGACAACCGACTCAATTCTCGGAGTTTCATCATTGTGGCAGTACAGATGTGAATGAATAATTCAAAGATAGCGCGAATTGGAATATGGGACAGGAAACGCGGGAAGTGTTTTGTTTTGTATTTTTTTTTAAATACCTATTTACAATATGGTGACTACAAATTCAAATCGTTGTGTTAGGTCATTATTATATTTTAGTTAGAAATCCGCAAAAGCTTTGTCAAAGTTGGTTAAAAATTTGAGGTGCAATTGCAGTCCATATCACATTTTGACATGAATCATGTTCAGATTCTATACATACAAAACCTATAATCCTCCTTATATGCCACATTTCGTCCATAATTGGCACAATACAAACTAAAAAATTTAATTTTAAACGATTAGTCAAAGCAAAACCGAGATAACAACAGCGATAATACACACTAAAGTAGAATAAATTAAAGAGTGTGCGGAACAAAGCGAACGTAAATTGGGCCACATTGTAGACAACGCAAACTATTTCGTATTATTGTGACGTTATATAAATATACGCATCGAGTAAATAGTTAGGATTGTTTGTTACTTTGTTTTGAGTAAAAGTGATGAATGAAATAATACCTTTAAGGAATGAAATACGGACTGCAATTCCGCGGGTAAATATTTATATATTTTGATGATGTATCGGCACAGGTAAGGGTATTTAAAGTTAATAGGGTATTACACCCATTTTTAAAAAGTGTCTTATTTAGATTTTAAAGTAAAAGTGAACCACTAAAATTCACAAAAAATTTATTCAATCGTTATGTGCCATACAAATGCATTTAAATTTTGCATTTTCGAATTTCGCGCTTAATTTGACGAAAACGCTAGTCGCAGTGGACGCCATATTGCTTAGAGTCATAACGTCAGTCGGCTGTGTAAACAAATGCAGTGACGTTTTGTATGTTAATATATTTAGATGACACTTCTTAAGTTTATATTCATATAGCCGTATGACGTAATAACATGGCGACTGCTGTTTAAATGGTGTCAATGGTGTTTTCAAACATATTTAAAAAGCTGAAACTTTAGTTTGCTATTTTATGAGCTAAATCTATCGATTTCCGACTGCTTTTTGCCTAAGCTATCTCAATAATAAGTTTTTATAATTTTTCACAAATAGAGTAATACACCCTATTGAGGAACCAAACTAAGTTGTAATTTAGTACACGTTTTTTTGTGTTTTAACAGACACCAAAAGAAGGAGATTCTCAACATGCATGTACCCAATTACTCAAAGACGCGTAAAAAATTTGCCTGCGGAATTGAAGTCCACTGTTAAGGGTATATTCCACTCTGTGCACCCAGGTGAATTAAGTGGAAATTAAAGTGTCCTCAGTTAACCTAGGAATTTTTGTACCTGGGTAATGTCACCCAAGTGAATTGTCGCGACAAAAAGAGTGGAATTGGTTCACTTTAGAATGAAATCATTGCTTTGATGCTCATTAGTTTTCGCGATGGTCGCTTGTTTCCGCGATGTTGATTTGTTATTAGGTAAGCGATCTGACCACGAATACCTCATGACCTAACTATGGACACCAAAATTTAATCACCACGGACACTTTTTTGTGTCCGTGGTCAGATCAAGCTAAGTAACCCAGATCGGTTAGCCACGGATACCTAACGGAATAAATGAATTTTATTGTAAAGCTAGCTTTATTTTAGTACTTTTATACATTTTATATGTGGGTATAAAATTACACAAAAATCATTGAACAAGTCGCTCATATACACCCAGGTGATTTAATTCTAAGAACCAATTACACAATTCGACGTTACAAATCGTACAAAAAGTCCAAGGTGAATTGAGGAGACTTTAATTTCCACTTTATTCACCTGGGTGATATCACCTGGGTGCACAATATGGAATACTCATTTACAAATACAAGTCATGTTTTTTTGCAATAGTAAATATTTTTTATATTTTATTTCATTTTCTATGGCAGCAAATGAATCCGCGAGTCGCAACTAATACTACATAAAAAGAACATTGTTTATACTACCTGTGTTTTAATTGACACCTTGCCAAGCAGATAAAACAGTTGCTAAGCAGCGTCACTCACTTCTACTCAAGTGGTAGGCGTCATTTGGTTGATGACCGCGGAAACTACGACGCTAAAAGCTTATCTACGATATGAGAATGAGTAACATATAGCAAAAGTCTACCGCTGAGTAAGGTGTAAAGAGGTTTTTTTTATTTATGTTTATTTCTTTTAAAGACTTCTAATAAAGAGGAAGTTTTCAATAAAAAAAATTTTATTATTTACTAGAAGACCCGGGAACTTTGTACCGCCTAACAGTCGATTCTTTAAGAGTAATGTTACCATCGTATAAATATTGACATTGATATTTATACGATACCTACTAACGTCACTCAATTGGTTTTGTCTTCCTGGAACCTCTCCTTCCCCGGAACTTAAACTTTATGGTATTGCATTAAAAATCGATTGTATGGGAGTATAGAAAAGTGTTGTTTTTAGACCTTTGCAGGCAATTTTTAACTTATTCTAATATTCTAAAAAAAGAATAAGCAAAATCTATTTATTTTTATGGTATAGAAAGATTGTCCGGATTTCTCAGACGTGTTGAAATGCTCGTAGTGAACAAGGGCCGTATGCTCTTGCTGTTTCGCATCATCATACTAATACGAGTAAATCATTTGGACAAGCTACAGTAAGAATGTATCGAGTGTAATGACTCCCTCACTTGTTGTCCTGATGGTGTCGGTGGTGCGCGGGCGGCTGGTCGCTGCGCATGCGCGTGAGAGCGGCCGCCGCCTCGTCCAGCGCGCACGACACTGATGACGTCAGCCGCCGCAGCACCTCGGGATCTGCCAGCTGCTTGCCCTCACCGGAGAGCTTGCCGATACCTGTAATAAACACATCATTGTTAGCAAGCGAGCTCTCACCATCCTAATCCCACGTGTAATATATTAAAACTAGCTGTGCCCCGCGGTATTACACGCTGTAACTTAATTATCCCACAGGAACATTTAAGTATCCTATGTCGTTCACCTGGTTCTAAGCTATCTGACCACCAATTTTCAGACAAATCGATTCAGCCGTTCTCGAGTTATAAATAGTGTATAACGAATTTATTTACATATATATATATATTAATTACCACTTGCTGAAAACGAGAAAAACCTCAAATACATTCGAGTGTGGAAGGTTTTTACACACGTTAGTTTTAAAGCAGCGGAAACGCGTGGCGATCACGCGACATTCCTACAACATCCATGTACCTACTATATTGACGTCTGCATTTCCCCCAAACTTCCTGAGAGAAAATAAAAAAAGATACTAATATGAAACTTCAAACCAAAAATTCAGTATATAGGATAAAACAATCCGAGATGTACCAAGGCGAAAGATGTACACTACACTCATCACGACTAACAAATATGACTATGAGACTAACTTGGAATTCCAGTGCAAATACTTTTTTTTTCTTTCGGAGAAGCTTTCGAGGATAAGTACAGTCTTCAACCAGCACTTTGGCAAGCATCGTGGACCTACACCTCCTTCATAAGGGAGACCGAGCCCAGCAGAGCGATGGGTTGTACTATTACATTGATAAATAAAGAAGAGACTTAGTAAGTAACCCGACTGCATAAACTTTAGACCACTGGTACCTTGAAAGTTATAGAAACTGTTACCGCTACAGCTTATGACCATTTGTAAATAAAAACATTGGCTAGCGGTCTCGCGGTTTAGGCTGTAAGTAGGTAAGAAAGAATATTTGACAGTTCTGAAATTGTCTCCTCTCTTTTTGTTTCAAAAAATAAGAAAAGCTTTTCGTTTAGTCAGTGTTACTGGCCATATTGGCGTCATTAATACATAAATGCTAACTAACAAACATACATTTTGGGCAGTCGGTAAAAACGCGTTGTCCGCGTGGAGCTCACGGGTCATCGAAAAACTACCTAGTCTACCCAACGAGAGTGTGTGTGTGTGACTTTTTGTTCGCGAATAATTAAGTCTTTTATAATATAACCTTTCTATACCCACCGTATGTTTAAATGTCATGATATTTGTTGGTTACGCTATCGACTTCCGTATCAAAGGGCGCGGTTTCACAGCTAAATGAGTTGAGGTTTTGCTTGAAAGAAATAATTGAGAAGCATCTAGAACTACATCACAATCATTTACATTGTTGGATACAAATTCAGCGAGAGAGAGATAAGTCGACGAGCATAATACGATTGGGTAGTTCGAAGCCAGATGCGGAAATTAATATAAGAATATTATAATTAATCAATAACCACCATGTTTTCCAATCAGCAATACAGTACCATGTTTAAAAAAATATTTTATATATGTATTTTTATCAAATTGAGAAAGTGTGTGGAGCGAGATGACGCATACTTATAAAATGATGTGCCTTAATACGGCGGTATATAAAACGTATAGTGTTATGTATAGTGCAGTTATTTCCACGTCGATATTACTAGCCAGCTTGTATCTACCGTTCAAAGTTCTTATTCAATGCTTTACACTATGCGTTCCAATGTGATGACGCTTTGTCTCCAGCGCACTACAATATTTGATTACGTTTTAACATCAAAACATTTTACTAGGAGATATCTCGATGCATACAATATTAACAATAAAACAAAATATAACCATAATCTTTATTCCAGAGTAGAATGTTGTATTGACTGCCTCATTTCTTATGGTCCAGGCAGAAGACGCTATAATTTTTCCATGACTATCACATTATGTACTTACCTAATATTATTTTAGGTAATTAATGCTATAATAGCAATGATAAATTCACCTGTACTTACTTAAGGTAGTGGTAGACTAGTTGATAAACCCCTTGCCTCACAAGAGATAAGACCGCCCAATGACGACCGCCGTGGCTGAGTGGTTAGCATACAGTATTCCCGCCCGGGACAGTTAAGTATTCGAACGATGAATTTGAATATTTGTATATAATTCCACGACTCTTATTTTTCTTTCTTGCGTCATTAAAATATTTTTTCAAAGTACACGTGTAAGTCGTTACAATGATGTTAACGTAAACTATTTCTATTGATATTGTGTTCGGAGAACGACTGAAGCTAACTGAAGCTCAATTGAGAGCTTTTTCACATATTTGTCGAATCAACTTTAGGCCCGGAGCCACTCGTCTGTTTGGGACTATCTATGTTTTACATTTCAGACTTATCTAGCCGAAAGTCGTTATTCCAAAATGTAATTATTTAGGTAGGTCCAATGTTGGTGAATATTTCATTAAATGCCGAACTAAATGTCACACGACAGACAAGGCTCGCTTTCCTAGAAGAGTTTATGTTACGCGATCGATATCAACAAGTCTTTACTAGCAATAGTAAACCGGCAACTGCTGAACTCTTCGCAAGGAGGTCATTATACTTGAGGTAGTTTTCTTTTCAAATCCTGCAGCAGACAGATAAATAATGACAAACGGCACTAGTTACCGAATGCGCTTGTTTTGTAAAGGCACTGGATAAAATGTATATACCTGACGAATTTTATGCAGGTTCAATTCGATTAAGTTTTCATCAAACGTAATTAAGGCCAAATTAACGAAAAACAATATAGAAAATAATTGAGTAGCTGAATTTTCCAACTCAAAAAAACCCAGGTGAGCGAGGGATAATACTAAAATTTTTAGAATATCGTTATGCCAAAGAAAGTCCTTTACAAACAAAAAAAAACAACTGTAACTATCGATTGCTGTTATTGTGTACCGTGACAACGCTGATGCGAATAAAATGCGTCAGGTACACTTCCCTGACGCATTTTCATATGACGGAAAGATTTCTAGCACGTTTTAATACGCTACCGTAACTAAGTCCAAATTACCAAATAACACGATTCTATACTTAAAGAAAGCTTAATGTAGACGCTGAAATTAACGCGCATTTTCAACTTGATTTCTTACAAATTTTCATATTATTGCATTGAGCCGGAGGAGGACCTCATTAAATTCGATATTGACGAGCGACACTGTCAAAAATACGGAAGCTAAGAAAAGAACTATCACAATTCAACTCATCAATAGTTGCATCTAAAAGTATACAAGTGTGTTCAGAAACTCGAATTACACGTGATGATTGAGGCATTACTATAGCTTCACCAAATAAAGCAAGACATAACAACCGCTTGGGTGGCGATGCGGTCGTTACCGACCCACAGTATCGTAAACTGTAATGTCAAACGAGATCTCTTAGTATTGGAATCCAATGCTACTCTATATGCCTGGGGGTACCCAACACATATTCGTACGTTAAGTACTTACTTATAGTCGTTTTCAGCATATTCGAGATCACTACATAAGTAAAGCTAGACAGTCTAAGAGAGCCCTGGGCCTCTCTTTTACAAGATCTAAACTGATACTTTTATCTGTTTCATGAATATCGTACATACATAGTCTTGGTATCATGTAAGTATCTCGAAAGACTCAATTAGAGTCATGGACACGGCTACCACTAATCAAACAAACTTATGTACATCACTCGAATATGAAATCTACCCGAAAAGACAGATGGTAGAGTGTGAGAACACATCCAAGTCGTGCAGACATAGAGTTGTAAAAT